>CM039683.1:9252500-11752500 GCA_022530915.1 Paspalum notatum
CACGGTAGAGTCCAAGTTCACGCTGCTTCCTGGGCTGACCGAGCAGGAGAAAGCTCGGTTTGCCACGCAGCTACTCCAGGGCCCAGCTGGGGCGTGGTACGCCACGTTCCAAGCTATGCAGCCGCAAGGTCACATCATCACGTGGGAGGAGCTCCGTACAGCTTTTCGGGCCCACTACATCCCGAAGAGTCTCATGGAGCAGAAGCAGAGGGAGTTCAGGGAACTGAAGCAAGGTAACCGGACGGTCATGCAGTACGTGCAGTCATTCATACACTTGTCGCAGTATTCACCTGCGGACATGGCTGATGATCCTAGCAGGGCAGCTAGGCTCTTGAGGGGGTTTGACTCTACACTTCTGATCTGGGGCGAGAATACCAGAGCTTCACACAGTTGGTGGACACCGCACTCGACATGGAGGACCGCCTCTGTGTTGCAAACGAGGAGCAAAACCGGAAACGTCAGGCCAACAATGCACCTGGGTCATCTCAGAAGCAAAAGGCCAACTACCAACAGCAGTCTCGCTTTGTGGTCCGGCCCAATCAATCGGGTTGGATTCACAGGGCACCGCAGCAGCAAAGGATCCCTACCTACCGCGCACCATCCCATCAGGCACAGCTTCCTGCACCTCGTGCTCCTTTCACACAGGGAGCTTGGGGTCCTTGCTTTAACTGCGGCAAGACCGGACACTTTAGCAAGGACTGCAGGGCACCTCGCCACATTCAAGGTCTCAATCCTGCGGGTGGCAGTCAGGGAAAGCAGAAGGGGTCCAACTCTAAGACGGACCGAGTTCACTTCATCCACCTAGACCAGGTTCCAGCGGGAGAGCCTGTTCTCGTTGGTACGTTCTCAGTCAACGGTCATCCGGCCGTCGTGTTATTTGATTCTGGAGCCACACATACATTTCTTAGCAAGTCATATGCATTGAGGCATGGGATAAAAATGTACAAGTTAAAGGAGGATTACCACATCACAGCACCGGGGTCCCCTGTCACTACTGGTTTGATGGCCAGACAATTGAAAGTGGACATTGGTCCCGAGAGCTTTGTCGTCAACCCCGTGGTGCTGCCACACCAAGGGATTGACATTATTTTGGGTATGAATTGGATGGTAGAAAACGATGCACTCCTACATGTTGGCAGCAGGGTAGTGCAATTAAAGTCTAAGGTAACGGGCAAGATACTAAAGGTGCACATACCAGAACAGAAATATCTTGAGGCCACGGTAAATACAACTGAACTTCAAAAGATTAAAAAGATACCGGTAGTGTGTGAATTCCCGGACGTATTTCCGGAGGAGCTTCCTGGGCTTCCTCCAGATAGAGATGTGGAGTTTAAGATAGACCTTGTCCCAGAAACGGCACCTATTTTGAGGAGGCCATACAGAATGGCACAGGATGAACTTAAGGAATTGAAAACACAACTGCAAGAACAATTGGATAAAGGGTTCATTCGACCTAGTTCATCACCTTGGGGCTGTCCTGCTCTCTTCGTGGAGAAGAAAGACCAAGGTGGTAAGCGATTGTGTGTGGACTATAGACCACTAAACGCAGTCACGATCAAAAACAAGTACCCACTGCCTCACATCGACATTCTATTCGATCAGCTAGCAGGGGCCAAAGTGTTCTCAAAATTTGATCTAAGGTCTGGCTACTTCCAGATAAAAATCAGGGAAGAGGATATACCCAAAACAGCCTTCTCTACCAGATACGGCCTGTACGAATACCTGGTCATGTCCTTCGGGTTAACCAACGCACCAGCCTTCTTCATGTATATGATGAATTCAGTATTCATGAACGAGCTAGATAAATTTGTAGTAGTATTCATCGATGACATCCTCGTTTACTCTAAGAGTGAGGAAGAGCACGAGGAGCACTTACGGACAGTACTCACCCGGCTTAGAGAACACCAACTCTATGCCAAGTTCAGCAAGAGCACATTCTGGCTAAGAGAAGTGAGTTTCCTAGGCCACATCTTGTCCGAGAAGGGGGTAGCCGTCGATCCAAGTAAAGTAGAAGATGTATTGAATTGGAAACAACCTGAAACAGTAACAGAAATAAGGAGTTTCCTCGGTTTAGCGGGCTACTACCGCCGCTTTATCAAGGACTTCTCCAAAACCGCGAAGCCAATGACATCCCTGACCAAGAAAAACGCAAAGTATCTATGGGATCCAAAATGTGAAGAAGCCTTCACGAGCTTGAAAAAGTCATTGACCTCCGCACCAGTACTAGCTCAACCGGACGTCACTAAACCGTTTGACGTATATTGTGATGCCTCCGGCAATGGGCTTGGCTGCGTCCTAATGCAAGAAGGGAGAGTAATTGCATACGCATCCCGCCAGTTAAGAAAGCACGAAGTCAATTATGCAACACATGATCTTGAGCTAGCAGCAGTGGTACACGCCCTAAAGATATGGAGGCATTATCTGCTGGGCAACACTTGTCACATATATACAGATCATAAAAGTCTCAAATACATCCTCATGCAACCTGAGCTTAACATGAGACAACGACGATGGCTAGAACTGATAAAAGATTATGACCTGGAAATCCACTACCATCCAGGCAAGGCAAATGTCGTAGCAGATGCACAAAGCCGTCGGGCTCATTGCCATGTGCTTGAAGTCTGACCCACGGGAAGGGTGATCTGTTGCGAGATAGATGAGATCGAAGTAATCACTGAACAAATGGTAGAACTTTACAGCTTGATCATAGAACCCACCATCAGAGAGCAAATTGTAGCAGCTCAGAAACAAGATAAAAGTATGACATACATTCGTGAGGGTATAGCTGAAGAGAAGAGAGCGTGCTTCACGCTTGATGACCAAGGCGTCCTATGGTTCAAGGGTCGCTTAGTGGTACCTAAGGACATGGAATTGAGAAAGAAAATCCTAGACGAAGCCCACACCTCCATGTTCACCATGCACCCGGGTAGCAACAAGATGTACCAAGATCTAAAACAGAAGTTTTGGTGGACCCGTATGAAACGGGAGATCGCCAAGTACGTGTCCGAGTGTGACGTGTGCTAGAGGGTAAAAGCTGATCATCTAAAACCGGCGGGAATGCTTCAACCACTAGCCGTACCATCCTGGAAGTGGGAGGACATTCACATGGATTTCATCGTGGGTTTACCCCGCACGCAGAAGGGCTATGACTCCATCTGGGTTATTATTGATCGACTCACAAAATCAGCCCACTTTATTCCTGTGAAAGTAATTTACCATGCCAAGACCTATGCTGAACTATACATCGCAAGGATAGTCTCTTTGCATGGTGTTCCTCGATCAAACACTTCAGATAGGGGCTCCCTGTTTGTATCCCGTTTCTGGGAACAGCTGCAAACCGCTCTTGGCACCACTTCGATCCACAGCTCCGCATACCATCCGCATACCAGTGGCCAAATCGAGAGGGTAAATCAGATATTAGAGGACATGTTGAGAGCTTGTGCATTAACTTATTCCACCAAATGGGATGTGTGTCTTCCTTTAGGTGAGTTCGCTTATAACAACAGCTACCAGAAGAGCTTGGAAATGGCTCCTTTCGAGGCTCTATATGGTAGAAGATGTAGAACACCCCTCAACTGGTCTGAACTAGGAGAATGGATCATCTTTGGCTCGGATTTGGTAACACAAGCCGAGGAGCAAGTTAAACTTATGCACAGCAACTTAAAAAGAGCACAATCCAGACAAAAGAGCTACTCTGACAAGAGGAGACGACCATTGGTTTTTGAGATAGATGATCACGTGTACCTTCGGGTGTCACCAATGAAAGGGGTACATCGCTTTGGTGTGAAAGGGAAGTTAGCACCAAGATACGTGGGTCCGTTTAAGATCACTGAAAGTGTGGGCCAGTTGCTTACCGGTTGGAACTACCTCCATATTTTGTTGCGGTTCATGACGTGTTTCATGTCTCGCAACTAAAGAAGTGTTTGAGAGTGCCGGAAGAAGCAGTGGACACCTCGCAAATTCAAATTGAGCCTGACCTCACTTATGAAGAACACCTTATAAAAATCCTCGACCAAAAACAAAGAGCAACAAGAAGAAAAGCAATCAACTTTTACAAAGTACAATGGAGTAATCACTCCGAAGAAGAAGCGACTTGGGAGCAAGAAGAATACTTGCAAACCAAATACCCGGGTTTTCTTTCGACTACTACAAATGAGTATGTATAACCATCTAAATGCAAATTTGTACTCGAAACTCGCAATGCACTGTATCCAAATTTAACTTATCCACCCACATCACATCAGCAAATCTCGGGACGAGATTTTTTAAGGGGGGTGGGTTGTGATGCTCCGGCATCTCTATTGCATAATCACTCATCAAACATGAGGCATACATTCATGAGCATCATGGCATAACATATGTTGGTGCATTGGAAACAACTTTGGTTTATATTGCATAGTGAAAAACACTGTCATTTCATGTGTGGTGCTATGTTCATGATCATATCTTTTATTCTGTTGAGATCTGGGTGAAGTCCATATTGACAAAACTGTAGGTCAACATGATATAAACAACTTTCCTAATTGGGGTCTTGTCATATAATGAGGTTTGCAAAGTGATTAGGGTCAATTATTCTCAGTACAGAAAACCAGTCCAATTTGGGGCTGATTTGAAACTTCAAATTTACTCTAACCTACAGCCACTTTCATGCAAAGCTCAAATCAGAGAAGTTGTAGATTCTGAAATTCTAAACAAACTTGTCAAAAGGTACATTGGCAAAGAATGCACATAAATAGGACTTTCTGACTTTCTAAGCATAAAAGGGTCCCTGTCCAATTTGGGGCTGATACACAAATTCAAGTAAAATTCATATTTCCAAACTGTTTGGGGGTTGAGCCTTTTGACAAAGTTGTACAGTTCAAAGAATGGAACATTTCATCCAATTACCATTTTTCCAAATTCGGCTCCTAAATAGGTCAAAATGGCGGATTACAGAGAGTAAAGAAACACATTTTCCTTTTCCTAGTATTTTCCCTCCCCGGGGTCACTGACGCGCCCGCGCGCCCACGGATCGCCCCCTCGGCCGCGCCTCTAACCCGAGGCCAATGTGCCTCTCCCCTCTCTTTCACCTCCGCCCACTCTCTGCCTCTCCCGAGACTTTCCTCGTCTCCCTCTCGCTTGACATCGCCGCGCCGCCATTGCCGACCCGAGCCGAAGCTCGAGCTCGCGCTGCGCAACCCCGTCCTCCCGGAGCCAAGGTAACTACACCACTACACTCTCCACTCCATCCTGCACCCCCTGCTCCTACCCTCGTCGCCTCCCTCACTCCCTATCGCCAGATTGGGAAACGATCGACGCGGGCCGCCATTTCCGGCGAAGCTCGGTTCGAGCTCGCGCCGGCCGTATCCGTCCACCCCACGCCCCTAGACCGCCACCATTGCATTCGCCTCGCTCGCGCGCACCCGACGCGCGTCGCGTCGCGGCTCCAGCGAGCCCGAGCTCGCCGGCGTGCGCCCGCCGCCGCGCCGTCGCGCGCGGCGGGAGGAGGAAGATAACCCGGGGATTTTTGCAAATTAACCCCTGGGATTTTTGCGTTTCAAGTTGTGTTATTCGTCGCTGTTTATTGAGTTTCAGAAAACTTACAAGCTAGCCCCCGATAGTTAGGTTTAATCACGATCTAGCCCCTGGATCTGTAATTTTTCTTTTCTTTTTCCTATAAATCGGCTGAAACTTTGGAAATTCATATAAAATCAAATAAAAATCGTAAAAAGGAAAACTTAGTTGCGTTGTACTCCTGGTAAATAGATCTACACAGTAGGTATGATGTGGAGTTGTGCATGTATGGTTTTTCCCTTGCTATTGTGAATGCATGATTATCCAATGAAAAATAGGAAACAAGGTCTAGTTGGAATCCAAAAGTGGTGAGACTTGGTCAGTAGCCTTCTTAGGGTGTTTTGATACTATGGTAATTTCTGGTGACTCAATACCCTACTCAGATGCATGTTTTAATTCACAAATGTACATGGTTTACACTAAATATATGCATGAAGGTTGATTTAACTACTACGCACATGACATTTTCCATGAAGTATATGCTGCATACTAACAATCGCATTTCATCTACAACAAGTGCATACATCTGCATTCGTATTGCACTCATATCTGCACCTTTCATGCATATAGACCCCGCGATCGAAGGAGAGACAGTGTAGGAGCAACCCCTGGTCGAGGAACCCGAAGAGGAGCAGGAGGACTCACAGCCGACCGCTGACGCCACCGCCGAAGAGACTAACCCTAGCGAGGAAGAAGGTAGGCAGGATCATGCAATTCCTAGCAAATACAATATCTGTTGATTACGCATATGCATTAGGTGTTGAATGGAACCAATTGCATTAGATCCCCTAGCCGCCCTAGCCCTAGCACCTATACCTAGAGTTCGTAGGACGAGTGCTTAGAATGGCTAAGTACGAGTAGACACGAGTGAATAAAGGTCACTCGCCACGTAGGTGTTACTTTTCAAAAAGAAAAAGTCTCACTATGAAAGCTATTATTATCATGCCATGATTATGTTATGTTTTAAATGGAGACCGGGCGAAGATATGGGTATGAATGTTGAGAATTGAGATATTGTGTGGTGGACTCCGCCCGAGTCGCATAAGGCTGGTCGTTGTTTGCCTATTGGTCGGCATAACATTGCTAGAGTGCTTATCCGGAATCTTGGGGCCGGTGAAAGTCTTACTTGTGATGTCTCAAGCAAGGGGCACGTTCCAACCCACTAGTTGAGAGGAAGGTGGCCGCGGAGGCAGGTGTCAAAGGAGGGCAGAACCCAACGTAATCGAGGTACCGCTCCTGCGACAACGTGCTCTGGGAGCCAGGCGGGAGTGGTCATCGAACTTGAGACGGGACAGGTGGAGATGGGGGAAGCATATGTGGAACGCTGGGAGTTAGTAAGCATATGCCATCCTGGTGCTTCTAGTTATTTCTAGGAATGTAAACATCAATTCGAATCGCTGATGCTCACCAGGTGTGAGAATGCCAATACCACTGACGAGCAAAGTAGTAATCAAATGACTATTGCTGTATTATGAATTCATGGTTTTTGACAATTACATGCTTGGATATGCTTGAGATATTTTATGCAATACTAGTCACACTTTTGATGACTTATTGTCTTACTTTCATGCCATGCTAAGCCATTTCTCAATATGGTCAAAAAATCGTGATGACCCGAACAGCTGTTAAATCCTGCTCAGGTGAAATAATTTAAGCAGCTGTCAAATCCTGCTTCCAATGTTTAATTTGATCCTGTATAAAATCAATGGCTAAGGACTCAGATGCTAGTAAGCAAGCTTTGCGTCAGCCGTAAGCCCCGTCCATTAAGTCCTACTGAGTAATTAGTACTCAGGGTTTGCCCCCACTTTTGGCTTACAGGTACGGAGTTCCTCTTCTGTGCCTTTGTTGGTGGAGGGTCGTGTCCTCACCAGGATTAAGAAGAGTCGTGATCTGGCAAGGAGTGGCATCAGTGGGCTCGATGCTCGTTCTATTATGCAAGTCTTTTGGTTACCGTGAAACATGAACTATCAAATTTCCGCTGCGAGAGACTATTCGAACTATGTTGTTGTATGACACTATGTTGAACTCTATTTAATTTCGAACTTGGTTTGTAACTAAAGTCTATGTAATATCTATTCAACTGCCTGTGATGTTGTAACTGTTGTGGCTCCATCGAGAGTCGGATGTGTATGACGTCGGTTCCTCTAGGAAATGGTGACATCGAGAGCCCGAAGGACTCTCGACGAACTACCGGGTTTAGTCCAGTCTAAGTGCGCTGCGAGCCAGAGGTGGCAGGTGTGCTTAGTCTAGATTAAGCAGGGCGGTTCCGCCACACATGTCCAACAACCATCGATTCCGAGTCCCACAACAATTGATATGTTAACAACAGTGGACGGATCAAAACCTGTATTGAATTAAGTTTCTCCCACCGGCCTACATATCTGGAAAAGCGTTATATTCGTTGGTTCTTACTTACTAGCGTGTACAAGTTTTTGGATTAGGAAAAAGTTTAATTTTTGCCCTCTTCAGTCTAGGCAAACTGAGTCATACTACGCTAGTTTTGTATCTTGGCCTGATGCCGAAGCGTGGGCTCAACTGGCAGAAGAGGAGCGCATGTAAGTTGGGCCAAAGCAACTTTGGTGATGCATGTTTTTGAGGTTTCGTTCTTATGGTGTGGCTTCCTCATTCATCATACCAACAAGTCCAACAACCCTCGTTTCCGAGTCCCACAACAATTGATATGTTAACAACAGTGGATGGGTCAAAACTGGTTTTGAATTGAGTTTCTCCCATCGGCCTACATATATGGAAAAGCATTATATTCATTGGTTCTTACATACAAGTGTGTACAAGTTTTCGGATTAGGAAAGAGTTTAATTTTCGCCCTCTTCAGTCTAGGCAAAGTGAGTCATGCTGCGCTGGTTTTGTATCTCGTCCTGATGCCGAAGCGTGGGCTCAAGTGGTAGAAGATGAGGGCATGTAAGTCAGGCCAAAACAACTTTGGTGATGCATATTTTTGAGGTTTCTTTCCTATGGTGTGGTTTCCTCATTCATCATACCAACAAGTCCAACAACCCTCGATTTCGAGTCCCACAACAATTGATATGTTAACAACAGTGGATGGATCAAAACCTGTATTGAATTAAGTTTCTCCCTTCGGCCTACATATATGGAAAATCATTATATTCATTGATTCCTACTTACTAGCGTGTACAAGTTTTTAGATTAGGAAAAAGTTTAATTTTCGCCCTCTTCAGTCTAGGCAAACTGAGTCATGCTGCGTTGGTTTTATATCTCGGACTGATGCTGAAGCGTGGTCTCACGTGACAGAAGAGGAGGGCATGTAAGTTGGGCCAACACAACTTTGGTGATGCATATATTTGAGGTTTCTTTCCTATGGTGTGGTTTCCTCATTCATCATACCAACATGTCCAACAACCCTTGATTCCGAGTCCCACAACAATTGATATGTTAACAACAGTGGACGGATCAAAACCTGTATGGAAAAGCGTTATATTCGTTGGTTCTTACTTACTAGCGTGTACAAGTTTTTGGATTAGGAAAAAGTTTAATTTTCGCCCTTTTCAGTCTAGGCAAACTGAGTCATGCTGCGCTGGTTTTGTATCTTGGCCTGATGCCGAAGCTTGGGCTCAACTGGCAGAAGAGGAGCGCATGTATGTTGGGCCAAAACAACTTTGGTGATGCATGTTTTTGAGGTTTCGTTCCTATGGTGTGGTTTCCTCATTCATCTTCCCAACAAGTCCAACAACCCTCGATTCCGAGTCCCACAACATTTGATATGTTAACAACAGCGGATGGATCAAAACCTATATTGAATTAAGTTTCTCCCATCGGCCTACATATATGGAAAAGCATTATATTAATTGGTTCCTACTTACTAGTGTGTACAAGTTTTTGGATTAGGAAAGAGTTTAATTTTCGCCCTCTTCAGTCTAGGCAAAGTGAGTCATGCTGCGCTGGTTTTGTATCTCGTCCTGATGCCGAAGCGTGGGCTCAAGTGGTAGAAGATGAGGGCATGTAAGTCAGGCCAAAACAACTTTGGTGATGCATATTTTTGAGGTTTCTTTCCTATGGTGTGGTTTCCTCATTCATCATACCAAAAGTCCAACAACCCTCGATTCCGAGTCCCACAACAATTGATATGTTAACAACAGTGGATGGATCAAAACCTGTATTGAATTAAGTTTCTCCCTTCGGCCTACATATATGGAAAATCATTATATTCGTTGGTTCCTACTTACTAGCGTGTACAAGATTTTAGATTAGGAAAAAGTTTAATTTTCGCCCTCTTCAGTCTAGGCAAACTGAGCCATGCTGCGTTGGTTTTATATCTCGGACTGATGCTGAAGCGTGGTCTCACGTGACAGAAGAGGAGGGCATGTAAGTTGGGCCAAAACAACTTTGGTGATGCATATTTTTGAGGTTTCTTTCCTATGGTGTGGTTTCCTCATTCATCATACCAACATGTCCAACAACCCTTGATTCTGAGTCCCACAACAATTGATATGTTAACAACAGTGGACGGAACAAAACCTGTATGGAAAAGCGTTATATTCGTTGGTTCTTACTTACTAGCGTGTACAAGTTTTTGGATTAGGAAAAAGTTTAATTTTCGCCCTTTTCAGTCTAGGCAAACTGAGTCATGCTGCGCTGGTTTTGTATCTTGGCCTGATGCCGAAGCTTGGGCTCAACTGGCAGAAGAGGAGCGCATGTATGTTGGGCCAAAACAACTTTGGTGATGCATGTTTTTGAGGTTTCATTCCTATGGTGTGGTTTCCTCATTCATCTTCCCAACAAGTCCAACAACCCTCGATTCCGAGTCCCACAACATTTGATATGTTAAGAACAGCGGATGGATCAAAACCTATATTGAATTAAGTTTCTCCCATCGGCCTACATATATGGAAAAGCATTATATTAATTGGTTCCTACTTACTAGTGTGTACAAGTTTTTGGATTAGGAAAGAGTTTAATTTTCGCCCTGTTCAGTCTAGGCAAAGTGAGTCATGCTGCGCTGGTTTTGTATCTCGTCCTGATGCCGAAGCGTGGGCTCAAGTGGTAGAAGATGAGGGCATGTAAGTCAGGCCAAAACAACTTTGGTGATGCATATTTTTGAGGTTTCTTTCCTATGGTGTGGTTTCCTCATTCATCATACCAACAAGTCCAACAACCCTCGATTCCGAATCCCACAACAATTGATATGTTAACAACAGTGGACGGATCAAAACCTGTATTGAATTAAGCTTTGCCCATCGGCCTACATATATGGAAAAGCATTATAGTCGTTGGTTCTTACTTACTAGCGTGTACAAGTTTTTGGATTACGAAAAAGTTTAATTTTCGCCCTCTTCAGTCTAGGCAAACTGAGTCATGCTGCGCTGGTTTTGTATCTCGTCCTGATGCCGAACCTTGGGCTCAAGTGGCAAAAGATGAGGGCATGTAAGTCGGGCCATAACAACTTTGGTGATGCATATTTTTGAGGTTTCTCTCCTATGGTGTGGTTCCCTCATTCAGCATACCAGCAAGTCCAACAACCCTCGATTCCGAGTCCCACAACAATTGATATGTTAACAACAGTGGATGGAACAAAACCTGTATTGAATTAAGTTTCTCCCGTCGGCCTACATATATGGAAAATCATTATATTCATTGGTTCCTACTTACTAGCGTGTACAAGTTTTTGGATTAGGAAAAAGTTTAATTTTCGCCATCTTCGGTCTAGGCAAACTGAGTCATGCTGTGCTGGTTTTGTATCTTGGCCTGATGCCGAAGCGTGGGCTCAAGTGACAGAAGAGGAGGGCATGTAAGTTGGGCCAAAACAACTTTGGTGACGCATATTTTTGAGGTTTCGTTCCTATGGTGTGGTTTCCTCATTCATCAAACCAACAAGTCCAACAACCCTCGATTCCGAGTCCCACAACAATTGATATGTTAACAACAATGGATGGATCAAAATTGGTATTGAATTAAGTTTCTCCCATCGGCCTACATATATGGAAAAGCATTATATTCATTGGTTCTTACTTACTAGCGTGTACAAGTTTTCAGATTAGGAAAAAGTTTAATTTTCGCCCTCTTTAGTCTGGGCAAGCTGAGTCATGCTGCGCTGGTTTTGTATCTCGTCCTGATACCGAATCATGCGCGCTGGTTTTGTATCTCGTCCTGATACCGAAGCATGGGCTCAAGTGGCAGAAGATGAGGGCATGTAAGTTGGGCCAAAACAACTTTGGTGATTCATATTTTTGAGGTTTCTTTCCTATGGTGCGGTTTCCTCATTCATCATTCCAACATGTCCAACAATCCTCGATTCTGAGTCCCACAACAATTGATATGTTAACAACAGTGGATGGATCAAAGCCTGTATTGAATTAAGTTTCTCCCATCGGCCCACATATATGGAAAATCATTATATTCATTGGTTCCTACTTACTAGCGTGTACAAGTTTTTGGATTAGGAAAAAGTTTAATTTTCGCCCTCTTCCGTCTAGGCAAACTGAGTCATACTGCACTGGTTTTGTATCTTGTCCTGATGCCGAAGCGTGGGCTCAAGTGGCAGAAGAGAAGGGCATGTAAGTTGGTCCAAAAGAAGTTTGGTGATGCATACTTTTGAGGTTTCGTTCCTATGGTGTGGTTTCCTCATTCATTATACCAATAAGTCCAACAACCCTCGATTCCGAGTCCCACAACAATTGATATGTTAACAACAATGGATGGATCAAAACTGGCATTGAACTAAGTTTCTCCCATCGGCCTACATATATGGAAAAGCATTATATTCA
Organism: Paspalum notatum; assembly: GCA_022530915.1. Classification (NCBI taxonomy): domain Eukaryota; kingdom Viridiplantae; phylum Streptophyta; class Magnoliopsida; order Poales; family Poaceae; genus Paspalum; species Paspalum notatum. Next base: position 9,264,794 of record CM039683.1, read on the forward strand.
TTGGTTCTTACATACTAGCGTGTACAAGTTTTCGGATTAGAAAAAAGTTTAATTTTCGCCCTCTTCAGTCTGGGTAAACTGAGTCATGCTGCGCTGGTTTTGTATCTTGGCCTGATGCGAAGCGTGGGCTCACGTGGCAGAAGATGAAGGCATGTTAGTTGGGCCAAAACAACTTTGGTGATGCATATTTTTCAGGTTTCGTTCCTATGGTGTGGTTTCCACATTCATCATACCAACATGTCCAACAACCCTCGATTCCGAGTCCCACGACAATTGATATGTTAACAACAGTGGATGGATCAAAACTGGTATTGAATTAAGTTTCTCCCATCGGCCTACATATATGGAGAAGCATTATATTCATTGGTTCTTACTTACTATCGTGCACAAGTTTTTGGATTAGGAAAAAGTTTAATTTTCGCCCTGTTCAGTCTAGGCAAACTGTGTCATGCTACGCTGGTTTTGTATCTCGTCCTGATGCCGAAGCGTGGGTTCAAGTGGTAGAAGATGAGGGCATGTAAGTCGGGCCAAAACAACTTTGGTGATGCATATTTTTGAGGTTTCTTTCCTATGGTGTGGTTTCCTCATTCATATTCCCAACAAGTCCAACAACCCTCGTTTCCGAGTCCCACAACAATTGATATGTTAACAACAGTGGATGGGTCAAAACTGGTTTTGAATTGAGTTTCTCCCATCGGCCTACATATATGGAAAAGCATTATATTCATTGGTTCTTACATACAAGTGTGTACAAGTTTTCGGATTAGGAAAGAGTTTAATTTTCGCCCTCTTCAGTCTAGGCAAAGTGAGTCATGCTGCGCTGGTTTTGTATCTCATCCTGATGCCGAAGCGTGGGCTCAAGTGGTAGAAGATGAGGGCATGTAAGTCAGGCCAAAACAACTTTGGTGATGCATATTTTTGAGGTTTCTTTCCTATGGTGTGGTTTCCTCATTCATCATACCAACAAGTCCAACAACCCTCGATTTCGAGTCCCACAACAATTGATATGTTAACAACAGTGGATGGATCAAAACCTGTATTGAATTAAGTTTCTCCCTTCGGCCTACATATATGGAAAATCATTATATTCATTGGTTCCTACTTACTAGCGTGTACAAGTTTTTAGATTAGGAAAAAGTTTAATTTTCGCCCTCTTCAGTCTAGGCAAACTGAGTCATGCTGCGTTGGTTTTATATCTCGGACTGATGCTGAAGCGTGGTCTCACGTGACAGAAGAGGAGGGCATGTAAGTTGGGCCAAAACAACTTTGGTGATGCATATATTTGAGGTTTCTTTCCTATGGTGTGGTTTCCTCATTCATCATACCAACATGTCCAACAACCCTTGATTCCGAGTCCCACAACAATTGATATGTTAACAACAGTGGACGGATCAAAACCTGTATGGAAAAGCGTTATATTCGTTGGTTCTTACTTACTAGCGTGTACAAGTTTTTGGATTAGGAAAAAGTTTAATTTTCGCCCTTTTCAGTCTAGGCAAACTGAGTCATGCTGCGCTGGTTTTGTATCTTGGCCTGATGCCGAAGCTTGGGCTCAACTGGCAGAAGAGGAGCGCATGTATGTTGGGCCAAAACAACTTTGGTGATGCATGTTTTTGAGGTTTCGTTCCTATGGTGTGGTTTCCTCATTCATCTTCCCAACAAGTCCAACAACCCTCGATTCCGAGTCCCACAACATTTGATATGTTAACAACAGCGGATGGATCAAAACCTATATTGAATTAAGTTTCTCCCATCGGCCTACATATATGGAAAAGCATTATATTAATTGGTTCCTACTTACTAGTGTGTACAAGTTTTTGGATTAGGAAAGAGTTTAATTTTCGCCCTCTTCAGTCTAGGCAAAGTGAGTCATGCTGCGCTGGTTTTGTATCTCGTCCTGATGCCGAAGCGTGGGCTCAAGTGGTAGAAGATGAGGGCATGTAAGTCAGGCCAAAACAACTTTGGTGATGCATATTTTTGAGGTTTCTTTCCTATGGTGTGGTTTCCTCATTCATCATACCAACAAGTCCAACAACCCTCGATTCCGAGTCCCACAACAATTGATATGTTAACAACAGTGGATGGATCAAAACCTGTATTGAATTAAGTTTCTCCCTTCGGCCTACATATATGGAAAATCATTATATTCGTTGGTTCCTACTTACTAGCGTGTACAAGATTTTAGATTAGGAAAAAGTTTAATTTTCGCCCTCTTCAGTCTAGGCAAACTGAGTCATGCTGCGTTGGTTTTATATCTCGGACTGATGCTGAAGCGTGGTCTCACGTGACAGAAGAGGAGGGCATGTAAGTTGGGCCAAAACAACTTTGGTGATGCATACTTTTGAGGTTTCTTTCCTATGGTGTGGTTTCCTCATTCATCATACCAACATGTCCAACAACCCTTGATTCCGAGTCCCACAACAATTGATATGTTAACAACAGTGGACGGAACAAAACCTGTATGGAAAAGCGTTATATTCGTTGGTTCTTACTTACTAGCGTGTACAAGTTTTTGGATTAGGAAAAAGTTTAATTTTCGCCCTTTTCAGTCTAGGCAAACTGAGTCATGCTGCGCTGGTTTTGTATCTTGGCCTGATGCCGAAGCTTGGGCTCAACTGGCAGAAGAGGAGCGCATGTATGTTGGGCCAAAACAACTTTGGTGATGCATGTTTTTGAGATTTCGTTCCTATGGTGTGGTTTCCTCATTCATCATACTAACAAGTCCAACATCCCTCGTTTTCGAGTCCCACAACAATTGATATGTTAACAACAGTGGATGGGTCAAAACTGGTTTTGAATTGAGTTTCTCCCATCGGCCTACTTATATGGAAAAGCATTATATTCGTTGGTTCTTACTTACTAGCGTGTACTAGTTTTCGGATTAGGAAAAAGATTAATTTTCGCCCTCTTCAGTCTAGGCAAACTGAGTCATGCTGGGCTGGTTTTGTATCTCGTCCTGATGCCAAAGTGTGGGCTCAAGTGGCAAAAGATGAGGGCATGCAAGTCGGGCCAAAACAACTTTGGTGATGCATATTTTTGAGGTTTCGTTCCTATGGTGTGGTTTCCTCATTCATCATGCCAACAAGTCCAACAACCCTCGATTCCGAGTCCCACAACAATTGATATGTTAACAACAATGGATGGATCAAAACTGGTGTTGAATTAAGTTTCTCCCATTGGCCTACATATCTGGAAAAGCGTTATATTCATTGGTTCTTACTTACTAGCGTGTACAAGTTTTTGGATTAGGAAAAAGTTTAATTTTCGCCCTCTTCAGTCCAGGCAAACTGAGTCATGCTGCGCTGGTTTTGTATCTTGGCCTGATGTCGAAGCATGGGCTCAACTGGCAGAAGAGGAGCGCATGTAAGTTGGGCCAAAGCAACTTTGGTGATGCATGTTTTTGAGGTTTCGTTCATATGGTGTGGCTTCCTCATTCATCATACCAACAAGTCCAACAACCATCGATTCCGAGTCCCACAACAATTGATATGTTAACAACAGTGGACAGATCAAAACCTGTATTGAATTAAGTTTCTCCCACCGGCCTACATATCTGGAAAAGCGTTATATTCGTTGGTTCTTACTTACTAGCGTGTACAAGTTTTTGGATTAGGAAAAAGTTTAATTTTCGCCCTCTTCAGTCTAGGCAAACTGAGTCATACTACGCTGGTTTTGTATCTTGGCCTGATGCCGAAGCGTGGGCTCAACTGGCAGAAGAGGAGCGCATGTAAGTTGGGCCAAAGCAACTTTGGTGATGCATGTTTTTGAGGTTTCGTTCTTATGGTGTTGCTTCCTCATTCATCATACCAACAAGTCCAACAACCCTCGTTTCCGAGTCCCACAACAATTGATATGTTAACAACAGTGGATGGGTCAAAACTGGTTTTGAATTGAGTTTCTCCCATCGGCCTACATATATGGAAAAGCATTATATTCAATGGTTCTTACATACATGTGTGTACAAGTTTTCGGATTAGGAAAGAGTTTAATTTTCGCCCTCTTCAGTCTAGGCAAACTGAGTCATGCTGCGCTGGTTTTGTATCTCGTCCTAATGCCGAAGCGTGGGCTCAAGTGGTAGAAGATGAGGGCATGTAAGTCAGGCCAAAACAACTTTGGTGATGCATATTTTTGAGGTTTCTTTCCTATGGTGTGGTTTCCTCATTCATCATACCAACAAGTCCAACAACCCTCGATTCCGAGTCCCACAACAATTGATATGTTAACAACAGTGGATGGATCAAAACCTATATTGAATTAAGTTTCTCCCTTCGGCCTACATATATGGAAAATCATTACATTCGTTGGTTCCTACTTACTAGCGTGTACATGTTTTTAGATTAGGAAAAAGTTTAATTTTCGCCCTCTTCAGTCTAGGCAAACTGAGTCATGCTGCGTTGGTTTTATATCTCGGACTGATGCTGAAGCGTGGTCTCACATGACAGAAGAGGAGGGCATGTAAGTTGGGCCAAAACAACTTTGGTGATGCATATTTTTGAGGTTTCTTTCCTATGGTGTGGTTTCCTCATTCATCATACCAACATGTCCAACAACCCTTGATTGCGAGCCCCACAACAATTGATATGTTAACAACAGTGGAGGATCAAAACCTATATGGAAAAGCGTTATATTCGTTGGTTCTTACTTACTAGCGTGTACAAGTTTTTGGATTAGGAAAAACTTTAATTTTCGCCCTTTTCAGTCTAGGCAAACTGAGTCATGCTGCGCTGGTTTTGTATCTCGTCCTAATGCCGAAGCGTGGGCTCAAGTGGTAGAAGATGAGGGCATGAAAGTCAGGCCAAAACAACTTTGGTAATGCATATTTTTGAGGTTTCGTTCCTATGGTGTGGTTTCCTCATTCATCAAACCAACAAGTCCAACAACCCTCAATTCCGAGTCCCACAACAATTGATATGTTAACAACAATGGATGGATCAAAATTGGTATTGAATTAAGTTTCTCCCATCGGCCTACATATATGGAAAAGCATTATATTCATTGGTTCTTACTTACTAGCGTGTACAAGTTTTCAGATTAGGAAAAAGTTTAATTTTCGCCCTCTTTAGTCTGGGCAAACTGAGTCATGCTGCGCTGGTTTTGTATCTCGTCCTGATACCGAATCATGCGCGCTAGTTTTGTATCTCGTCCTGATACCGAAGCATGGGCTCAAGTGGCAGAAGATGAGGGCATGTAAGTTGGGCCAAAACAACTTTGGTGATTCATATTTTTGAGGTTTCTTTCCTATGGTGCGGTTTCCTCATTCATCATTCCAACATGTCCAACAATCCTCGATTCTGAGTCCCACAACAATTGATATGTTAACAACAGTGGATGGATCAAAACCTGTATTCAATTAAGTTTCTCCCATCGGCCCACATATATAGAAAAGCATTATATTCATTGGTTCCTACTTACTAGCGTGTACAAGTTTTTGGATTAGGAAAAAGTTTAATTTTCGCCCTCTTCAGTCTAGGCAAACTGAGTCATGCTGCACTGGTTTTGTATCTTGTCCTGATGCCGAAGCGTGGGCTCAAGTGGCAGAAGAGAAGGGCATGTAAGTTGGTCCAAAACAAGTTTGGTGATGCATACTTTTGAGGTTTCGTTCGTATGGTGTGGTTTCCTCATTCATTATACCAATAAGTCCAACAACCCTCGATTCCGAGTCCCACAACAATTGATATGTTAACAACAATGGATGGATCAAAACTGGCATTGAACTAAGTTTCTCCCATCGGCCTACATATATGGAAAAGCATTATATTCATTGGTTCTTACTTACTAGCGTGTACAAGTTTTCGGATTAGAAAAAAGTTTAATTTTCGCCCTCTTCAGTCTGGGCAAACTGAGTCATGCTGCGCTGGTTTTGTATCTTGGCCTGATGCCGAAGCGTGGGCTCACGTGGCAGAAGATGAAGGCATGTTAGTTGGGCCAAAACAACTTTGGTGATGCATATTTTTCAGGTTTCGTTCCTATGGTGTGGTTTCCACATTCATCATACCAACATGTCCAACAACCCTCGACTCCGAGTCCCACAACAATTGATATGTTAACAACAGTGGATGGATCAAAACCTATATTGAATTAAGTTTCTCCCTTCGGCCTACATATATGGAAAATCATTACATTCGTTGGTTCCTACTTACTAGCGTGTACATGTTTTTAGATTAGGAAAAAGTTTAATTTTCGCCCTCTTCAGTCTAGGCAAACTGAGTCATGCTGCGTTGGTTTTATATCTCGGACTGATGCTGAAGCGTGGTCTCACGTGACAGAAGAGGAGGGCATGTAAGTTGGGCCAAAACAACTTTGGTGATGCATATTTTTGAGGTTTCTTTCCTATGGTGTGGTTTCCTCATTCATCATACCAACATGTCCAACAACCCTCGATTCCGAATCCCACAACAATTGATATGTTAACAACAGTGGACGGATCAAAACCTGTATTGAATTAAGCTTTGCCCATCGGCCTACATATATGGAAAAGCATTATAGTCGTTGGTTCTTACTTACTAGCGTGTACAAGTTTTTGGATTAAGAAAAAGTTTAATTTTCGCCCTCTTCAGTCTAGGCAAACTGAGTCATGCTGCGCTGGTTTTGTATCTCGTCCTGATGCCGAACCTTGGGCTCAAGTGGCAGAAGATGAGGGCATGTAAGTCGGGCCATAACAACTTTGGTGATGCATATTTTTGAGGTTTCTCTCCTATGGTGTGGTTCCCTCATTCAGCATACCAGCAAGTCCAACAACCCTCGATTCCGAGTCCCACAACAATTGATATGTTAACAACAGTGGATGGAACAAAACCTGTATTGAATTAAGTTTCTCCCGTCGGCCTACATATATGGAAAAGCATTATATTCATTGGTTCCTACTTACTAGCGTGTACAAGTTTTTGGATTAGGAAAAAGTTTAATTTTCGCCATCTTCGGTCTAGGCAAACTGAGTCATGCTGTGCTGGTTTTGTATCTTGGCCTGATGCCGAAGCGTGGGCTCAAGTGACAGAAGAGGAGGGCATGTAAGTTGGGCCAAAACAACTTTGGTGATGCATATTTTTGAGGTTTCGTTCCTATGGTGTGGTTTCCTCATTCATCAAACCAACAAGTCCAACAACCCTCGATTCCGAGTCCCACAACAATTGATATGTTAACAACAATGGATGGATCAAAATTGGTATTGAATTAAGTTTCTCCCATCGGCCTACATATATGGAAAAGCATTATATTCATTGGTTCTTACTTACTAGCGTGTACAAGTTTTCAGATTAGGAAAAAGTTTAATTTTCGCCCTCTTTAGTCTGGGCAAGCTGAGTCATGCTGCGCTGGTTTTGTATCTCGTCCTGATACCGAATCATGCGCGCTGGTTTTGTATCTCGTCCTGATACCGAAGCATGGGCTCAAGTGGCAGAAGATGAGGGCATGTAAGTTGGGCCAAAACAACTTTGGTGATTCATATTTTTGAGGTTTCTTTCCTATGGTGCGGTTTCCTCATTCATCATTCCAACATGTCCAACAATCCTCGATTCTGAGTCCCACAACAATTGATATGTTAACAACAGTGGATGGATCAAAACCTGTATTCAATTAAGTTTCTCCCATCGGCCCACATATATAGAAAAGCATTATATTCATTGGTTCCTACTTACTAGCGTGTACAAGTTTTTGGATTAGGAAAAAGTTTAATTTTCGCCCTCTTCAGTCTCGGCAAACTGAGTCATGCTGCACTGGTTTTGTATCTTGTCCTGATGCCGAAGCGTGGGCTCAAGTGGCAGAAGAGAAGGGCATGTAAGTTGGTCCAAAACAAGTTTGGTGATGCATACTTTTGAGGTTTCGTTCGTATGGTGTGGTTTCCTCATTCATTATACCAATAAGTCCAACAACCCTCGATTCCGAGTCCCACAACAATTGATATGTTAACAACAATGGATGGATCAAAACTGGCATTGAACTAAGTTTCTCCCATCGGCCTACATATATGGAAAAGCATTATATTCATTGGTTCTTACTTACTAGCGTGTACAAGTTTTCGGATTAGAAAAAAGTTTAATTTTCGCCCTCTTCAGTCTGGGCAAACTGAGTCATGCTGCGCTGGTTTTGTATCTTGGCCTGATGCCGAAGCGTGGGCTCACGTGGCAGAAGATGAAGGCATGTTAGTTGGGCCAAAACAACTTTGGTGATGCATATTTTTCAGGTTTCGTTCCTATGGTGTGGTTTCCACATTCATCATACCAACATGTCCAACAACCCTCGATTCCGAGTCCCACAACAATTGATATGTTAACAACAGTGGATGGATCAAAACCTATATTGAATTAAGTTTCTCCCTTCGGCCTACATATATGGAAAATCATTACATTCGTTGGTTCCTACTTACTAGCGTGTACATGTTTTTAGATTAGGAAAAAGTTTAATTTTCGCCCTCTTCAGTCTAGGCAAACTGAGTCATGTTGCGTTGGTTTTATATCTCGGACTGATGCTGAAGCGTGGTCTCACGTGACAGAAGAGGAGGGCATGTAAGTTGGGCCAAAACAACTTTGGTGATGCATATTTTTGAGGTTTCTTTCCTATGGTGTGGTTTCCTCATTCATCATACCAACATGTCCAACAACCCTTGATTGCGAGCCCCACAACAATTGATATGTTAACAACAGTGGACGGATCAAAACCTGTATGGAAAAGCGTTATATTCGTTGGTTCTTACTTACTAGCGTGTACAAGTTTTTGGATTAGGAAAAAGTTTAATTTTCGCCCTTTTCAGTCTAGGCAAACTGAGTCATGCCGCGCTGGTTTTGTATCTTGGCCTGATGCCGAAGGTTGGGCTCAACTGGCAGAAGAGGAGCGCATGTAAGTTGGGCCAAAACAACTTTGGTGATGCATGTTTTTGAGGTTTCGTTCCTATGTGTGGTTTCCTCATTCATCATACCAACAAGTCCATCATCCCTCGTTTCCGAGTCCCACAACAATTGATATGTTAACAACAGTGGATGGGTCAAAACTGGTTTTGAATTGAGTTTCTCCCATCGGCCTACATATATGGAAAAGCATTATATTCATTGGTTCTTACTTACTAGCGTGTACTAGTTTTCGGATTAGGAAAAAGATTAATTTTCGCCCTCTTTAGTCTAGGCAAACTGAGTCATGCTGCGCAGGTTTTGTATCTTGGCCTGATGCCGAAGCGTGGGCTCAAGTGGCAGAAGAGGAGGGCATGTAAGTGGGGCCAAAACGACTTTGGTGATGCATATTTTTGAGGTTTCGTTCCTATGGTGTGGTTTCCTCATTCATCGTACCAACAGCTCCAACAACCCTCGATTCCGAGTCCCACAACAATTGATATGTCAACAACAGTGGATGGATCAAAACCTGTATTGAATTAAGTTTCTACCTTCAGCCTACATATATAGAAAATCATTATATTCATTGGTTCCTACTTACTAGCTTTGTACAAGTTTTCGGATTAGGAAAAAGTTTAATTTTCGCCCTCTTCAGTCTAGGCAAACTGAGTCATGTTGTGTTGATTTTGTATCTCAGACTGATGCCGAAGCGTGGGCTCACGTGGCAGAAGAGGAGGGCATGTAAGTTGGGCCAAAACAACTTTGGTGATGCATATTTTTGAGGTTTCTTTCCTATGGTGTGGTTTCCTCATTCATCATACCAACATGTCCAACAACCCTCGATTCCGAATCCCACAACAATTGATATGTTAACAACAGTGGACGGATCAAAACCTGTATTGAATTAAGCTTTGCCCATCGGCCTACATATATGGAAAAGCATTATAGTCGTTGGTTCTTACTTACTAGCGTGTACAAGTTTTTGGATTACGAAAAAGTTTAATTTTCGCCCTCTTCAGTCTAGGCAAACTGAGTCATGCTGCGCTGGTTTTGTATCTCGTCCTGATGCCGAACCTTGGGCTCAAGTGGCAGAAGATGAGGGCATGTAAGTCGGGCCATAACAACTTTGGTGATGCATATTTTTGAGGTTTCTCTCCTATGGTGTGGTTCCCTCATTCAGCATACCAGCAAGTCCAACAACCCTCGATTCCGAGTCCCACAACAATTGATATGTTAACAACAGTGGATGGAACAAAACCTGTATTGAATTAAGTTTCTCCCGTCGGCCTACATATATGGAAAAGCATTATATTCATTGGTTCCTACTTACTAGCGTGTACAAGTTTTTGGATTAGGAAAAAGTTTAATTTTCGCCATCTTCGGTCTAGGCAAACTGAGTCATGCTGTGCTGGTTTTGTATCTTGGCCTGATGCCGAAGCGTGGGCTCAAGTGACAGAAGAGGAGGGCATGTAAGTTGGGCCAAAACAACTTTGGTGATGCATATTTTTGAGGTTTCGTTCCTATGGTGTGGTTTCCTCATTCATCAAACCAACAAGTCCAACAACCCTCGATTCCGAGTCCCACAACAATTGATATGTTAACAACAATGGATGGATCAAAATTGGTATTGAATTAAGTTTCTCCCATCGGCCTACATATATGGAAAAGCATTATATTCATTGGTTCTTACTTACTAGCGTGTACAAGTTTTCAGATTAGGAAAAAGTTTAATTTTCGCCCTCTTTAGTCTGGGCAAGCTGAGTCATGCTGCGCTGGTTTTGTATCTCGTCCTGATACCGAATCATGCGCGCTGGTTTTGTATCTCGTCCTGATACCGAAGCATGGGCTCAAGTGGCAGAAGATGAGGGCATGTAAGTTGGGCCAAAACAACTTTGGTGATTCATATTTTTGAGGTTTCTTTCCTATGGTGCGGTTTCCTCATTCATCATTCCAACATGTCCAACAATCCTCGATTATGAGTCCCACAACAATTGATATGTTAACAACAGTGGATGGATCAAAACCTGTATTGAATTAAGTTTCTCCCATCGGCCCACATATATGGAAAAGCATTATATTCATTGGTTCCTACTTACTAGCGTGTACAAGTTTTTGGATTAGGAAAAAGTTTAATTTTCGCCCTCTTCCGTCTAGGCAAACTGAGTCATACTGCACTGGTTTTGTATCTTGTCCTGATGCCGAAGCGTGGGCTCAAGTGGCAGAAGAGAAGGGCATGTAAGTTGGTCCAAAACAAGTTTGGTGATGCATACTTTTGAGGTTTCGTTCCTATGGTGTGGTTTCCTCATTCATTATACCAATAAGTCCAACAACCCTCGATTCCGAGTCCCACAACAATTGATATGTTAACAACAATGGATGGATCAAAACTGGCATTGAACTAAGTTTCTCCCATCGGCCTACATATATGGAAAAGCATTATATTCATTGGTTCTTACTTACTAGCGTGTACAAGTTTTCGGATTAGAAAAAAGTTTAATTTTCGCCCTCTTCAGTCTGGGTAAACTGAGTCATGCTGCGCTGGTTTTGTATCTTGGCCTGATGCCGAAGCGTGGGCTCACGTGGCAGAAGATGAAGGCATGTTAGTTGGGCCAAAACAACTTTGGTGATGCATATTTTTCAGGTTTCGTTCGTATGGTGTGGTTTCCACATTCATCATACCAACATGTCCAACAACCCTCGATTCCGAGTCCCACGACAATTGATATGTTAACAACAGTGGATGGATCAAAACTGGTATTGAATTAAGTTTCTCCCATCGGCCTACATATATGGAGAAGCATTATATTCATTGGTTCTTACTTACTATCGTGCACAAGTTTTTGGATTAGGAAAAAGTTTAATTTTCGCCCTGTTCAGTCTAGGCAAACTGTGTCATGCTACGCTGGTTTTGTATCTCGTCCTGATGCCGAAGCGTGGGCTCAAGTGGCAGAAGATGAGGGCATGTAAGTCGGGCCAAAACAACTTTGGTGATGCATATTTTTGAGGTTTCTTTCCTATGGTGTGGTTTCCACATTCATCAAACCAACATGTCCAACAACCCTCGATTCCGAGTCCCACAACAATTGATATGTTAACAACAGTGGACAGATCAAAACCTGTATTGAATTAAGTTTCTCCCATCGGCCTACATATATGGAAAAGCATTATATTCATTGGTTCCTACCTACTAGCGTGTACAAGTTTTCGGATTAGGAAAAAGTTTAATTTTCGCCCTCTTCAGTCTAGGCAAACTGAGTCATGCTGCATTGGTTTTGTATCTCGGACTGATGCCGAAGCGTGGGCTCACGTGGCAGAAGAGGAGGGCATGTAAGTTGGGCCAAAACAACTTTGGTGATGCATATTTTTGAGGTTTCGTTCCTATGGTGTGGTATTCTCATTCATCTTCCCAACAAGTCCAACAACATTCAATTCCGAGTCCCACAACATTTGATATGTTAACAACAGCGGATGGATCAAAACCTGTATTGAATTAAGTTTCTCCCAAAGGCCTACATATATGGAAAAGCATTATATTCATTAGTTCTTACTTACTAGCGTGTACAAGTTTTTGGATTTGGAAAAAGTTTAATTTTCGCCCTCTTTAGTCTAGGCAAACTGAGTCATGCTGCGCTGGTGTCAGACCCGGTTTTATAAACAAAACCAGATGACACTATATGTGTGCCCAGGATCTATTTCCCACACATACATCCGACTTCATTAGTGAATATCAATAGACAGTGCATTATATAAGCGTATAAAACTTACATTTGACACAAAGGTCAATATATCAGAGTGTAGCGGAACTTCTATCTCGTTGCGGAACTCCATCTTCACAGGAAAGTTGACTGGGGGCACGTACGCCTAAACACATTGTAAACTTCTGGATCCACTCCGTCTTCATATCATCATCAACTTGTATAGAGAAGAACTATAGGTTTGGGATAGCAAGGGTGAGTACATGGCGCACTCAGCAAGTAGTCCGTTTAGAATAAAAGTAGACTAGCTTTATAGTGGACAGGCGCAACGGTTGCTTTTAGTTGGTCAAGTTTTATTACTAGCAATGATTAGCATAACCCATCCCATAACTGAAATATTATAAGTAAATAAAATAATTGAGTATCAACCATTGTCGTAACTGCAACCATTACCATCATCACCACTGTCATCATCACTGTCATCACCATTATCATCCTGAGCCATTTTCTTTGAAAACAATAATCTGTGAGGGTCCAGGCCGCTCATAACCGTGAGCACGGCTGATATATCAGTTTTAAACACTCTCGAGAGGTTGTACATCTTTACCCACAAGCCATGATTCCCATATGCCAAAAGGTGGCCAAACCTCATATATTCACTATCCTTTGATGAATCGGCAGGGTTTCATTACGAGACTTTTACAAAGAATTCCTAGAGTCGTGGCATGCCCGTTACAGGTTACTCCAGTTAACTAAAGATATGGGAGTTCCGTTCCAAAGGGTGATTAACCACGATGGCAAAGGGCAAAGTCCCATATCCCCTAGACCCCTCATACACCATGTTTCAGGGAAGCAGGCCAAAACTCCAGTTCATCTAATTAATCAGTCGAGGATGTCCCATTCCATCTCTTGTGGTTGCACTGTTTTCCTGGGTGGTCGCTCGGCGAACCGATCCTTAGGGCAAAGTACTTGAGCAAACCAACAAAACATGCTCAAGTCCCCATGTTGCAAAGTAACCAAGCTTTTATCATTATTGCATCATTATTTAATCAAAATTAGCAACATGAGTAATAATAAGTTGAGCGGTAGCAATTAATTTACAACATTACAGCCCTCCCAGGTTTATAGACATGTAAAGGAATATCAAGCTAGTCATCCTTAATAGGAACATGCAAATTTAGGCTCCAGATCATGTAATTAAAGTAAATAGGACATAGGTCAGAGAATACTTGCCTTTATTCCCAAATATATAGCTGCTCAAAGAACCAACTGTAGAACTTAGAGAACTTGTTCTTCACAAACCACGACCACTATAACTCTTGTGTTGATCTTGAAACATCATGTGCAACACTCATTCTTTACGCGACAACACATACAACATACAAAGCAAAGAAACATATATGCATAAGAAACAATACACCATTCAGAAGAAAAGTTTTATAAAACATGTTAAAAGAGAGGGCTCGTTGCTACGGTCACATTAATGAAAGAGACACTGAAAATAAGGCTAGGGTAGAGAAGAGACAACTAACGGAAGATTTGCATTGTTTGTCAACAGAGAAGACTATAAGCTACATTTTATTTTTAGTTTACAAAATAAGGTAGATGGATATTTTTGGGAAATAACCAAGTTAACATTAATTCATATTGTAATGAAAACCGTGGTTGAAACTAGTCATACTTAATTATTTAATAAATATCTCATATAAATTATGTTCATAAAATAATTAAGTTTAGAAAAACAAGTACGTCATCACCTATTCGGCTTTTAACACATAACGTGTTTTGATCTAAACAGGTCATAACAAAAACACAAAATAATTAATCAAGTTAACATACATTTTAATAAAACCATTAAAAACCGAGGTTTAAACCTAAATGTCTTTTAGTTGGAAAGCATCATAGAATAATTTATCCAAATTAACAAGAGTTTAAGAAAAACCAAGATTAAACCTTACGTTGTCTTTATTTGGAAAAGTAATGGAAGTAACATTAATCCGATTAATGTTTATGTTTAACATTAGAAACACATAATATGGTTAACATGAACACAAAAGCGTAGTATTCGTTATTACGAATCTAACGCAACTTGAATGGACCAAAACGTATCTAAAACGCAAAAGATATGAATAAATCAAGATGAAAGGGCTATTTTGAAGTATATTTGAAAACTCCAGGGCTAAACCGTGAAAACTTGGACCCAGACGTAACGGATTTGGATTGTGGGCTAATTTATGGAAACATTAAGGGCTCTTTAGCAACATTGCCACGCTGACTGGTTTGACTGGATTCGCGGGCGCTTCCGGGCCGTTGGATCTAGATCGGATGGCCTGGAATAGATGTGGAGGGGAAGACGACGGCGGCGATGGGTTTGGCTGTCGCGGCGGCGGAGGATCGCCGGTGATCCACGAACTTGTGGCTCCGGCGGCCTTATGCTGGCGGGAGGAGGCGCGGGAGCAACGGCGCGGTACGGTGAAGCGGGCGAGGAGGTCTGCGCGGCGGCGCATCGGCCGAGGGCGGACGATGATGGGGCGGGGCGGCAGCACAACTCCGGCGAGCAATCGCCGGAGCTTCAGTGATCTGCTCTCGTGGACTGCTGCGGCTGCCAATGCAATGCGAGAAAGAGACCTGGGATGCTGCTGCTGTTCTGGGTCAAGGCCAAAACGAGAGGAAGAGCTGCTATGCTAGCTTGCTACTGCTGCCGATGCAAAGCTGGAGAGAGAGCAGGGGCTGCTTCCCAGCTTAGGCCATGCCTACAAAGAGGAAAGAGTAGGCCATTGCACTACTCGCTCTTAGGCCAAAAGGGAAAAGAAAGAAAGGAGGGGGAGAAATACACTTTGCTTGAATATTTAGAGGAGAGGAAATTTACCGGCAATAGAGACACCCATCGGAGTCGGAGAAAAGCTATAGACTATCTTAGGGCTCCCAAGCTTCCGGGCCTCCATAGAGTAGTCTATATTTTTATGTGCCGTTTAGAGGAGGGGTTGCGTTTATTATATAGGGAGAAGAGCTGGTAGATGCGCGTCAACTAGCAAGGTGGTACTAATTGATTTACATCTCCTAACTTCACTAATGGGCTTAGTGAGTTTAAAGCCCATTAGAGAACCCATAAATGGGACTTCGGGGTTTATTAAAATTCCAGCATATTTAAATGGAGAAAGCCCAAGTAAATTCGGAATTATTTATTTTCGGAATTAAAATAAATCTAGATAATTCTACGATCAATACTTGAAGTTCGAAAAATATCCCGACGGTCTAAAAAATTCTAAAAAAAATCCCAGAAATAGTTTTGGACCTAATGAACCCAAATAAAATATTTGGAGCTCATGGAAAGGTTCTTAAGAGCTTCCAATAAATGGATTGTGCTCTACGGAAAACAGGAAAAGCTTCTAGGAAAATCTAGAAAGTTTCCAGAAATGGTTACTTGTAGTTTAAACTCATTTAGAAAATCTTTATCACTCAAAAACATCATGTGAACCAGCATGAATGCAACACATATATTATTATAACATAGATTATATTTGGTCTCTTTACAAAATAATTATTTCCTACACTAAATATCTATGCAAATATATAACTGCTTGACAAAATTTTAAATATTCAAGAAATTCACTGTATTAATTCAAGCCAAAAGTGTCACATTCCAAATTGGAAAATTTGGGGTGTGACAGCTGGTTTTGTATCTCCGCCTAATGCCGAAGCATGGGCTCAAGTGGCAGAAGAGGAGGGCATGTAAGTTGGGCCAAAACAACTTTGGTGGTGCATATTTTTGAGGTTTCGTTCCTATGGTGTGGTTTCCTCATTCATCATAGCAACAAGTCCAACAACCTTCGATTTTGAGTCCCACAACAATTGATATGTTAACAACAGTGGATGGATCAAAACTGGTATTGAATTAAGTTTCTCCCATCGGACTACATATATGAAGAAGCATTATATTCATTGGTTCTTACTTACTAGCGTGTACAAGTTTTTGGATTAGGAAAAAGTTTTAATTTTCGGCCTCTTCAGTCTAGGCAAATTGTGTCATGCTGCGCTGGTTCTGTATCTCGTCCTGATGCTGAAGCGTGGGCTCAAGTGGCAGAAGATGAGGGCATGTAAGTCGGGCCAAAACAACTTTGGTGATGCATATTTATGAGGTTTCTTTCCTATGATGTGGTTTCCACATTCATCATACCAACATGTCCAACAACCCTCGATTCCGAATCCCACAACAATTGATATGTTAACAACAGTGGACAGATCAAAACCTGTATTGAATTAAGTTTCTCCCATCGGCCTACATATATGGAAAAGCTTTATATTCCTTGGTTCCTACTTGCTAGCGTGTACCCGCTTTTGGATTAGGAAAAAGTTTAATTTTTGCCCTCTTATGTCTAGGCCAACGGAGTCATGCTGCACAGGTTTTGTATCTCGGACTGATGCCGAAGCGTGGGCTCAAGTGACAGAAGAGGAGGGCATGTAAATTGGGCCAAAACAACTTTGGTGATGCATATTTTTGAGGTTTCGTTCCTATGGTGTGATTTCCTCATTCATATTCCCAACAAGTCCAACAACCCATTCCGAGTCCCACTGCAAATGATATGTTAAAAACAGTGGATCGAACAAAACCTGTATTGAATTTAGTTTCTCTCGTCGGCCTACATACATGGAAAAGCATTATATTCATTGGTTCTTACTTACTAGCGTGTACAAGTTTCCGGATTAGGAAAAAGTTTAATTTTCGCCCTCTTCAGTCTAGGCAAACTGAGTCATGCTGCGCTGGTTTTGTATCTTAGCCTAATGCCGAAGCGTGGGCTCAAGTGGCAGAAGAGGAGGGCATGTAAGTTGGGCCAAAACAACTTTAGTGATGCATATTCTTGAGGTTTCGTTCCTATGGTGTGCTTTCCTCATTCATCATACCAACAAGTCCAACAACCCTCGATTCCGAGAACCACAACAATTGATATGTTAACAACAGTGGATGGATCAAAACTGGTATTTAATTAAGTTTCTTCCACTGGCGTACATATATGGAATAGCATTATATTCATTTGTTCTTACTTACTAGCGTGTACAAGTTTTCGCATAAGGAAAAAGTTTAATTTTTGCCCTCTTCAATATAGGCAAACTGAGTCATGCTGCGTTGGTTTTGTATCT
The DNA here is from genome assembly GCA_022530915.1 of Paspalum notatum. Lineage (NCBI taxonomy): Eukaryota > Viridiplantae > Streptophyta > Magnoliopsida > Poales > Poaceae > Paspalum > Paspalum notatum. The sequence continues at coordinate 9,282,447 of CM039683.1, forward strand.
CGTCCTAATGCCGAAGCGTGGGCTCACATGGCAGATGAGGAGGGCATGTAAGTTGGGCCAAAACAACTTTGGTGATGCATATTTTTGTGGTTTCGTTCCTATGGTGTGGTTTCCTCATTCATCATACCAACAGGTCCAACAACCCTCGATTCTGAGTCCCACAACAATTGATATGTTAACAACAGTGCATGGATCAAAACTGGTGTTGAATTAAGTTTCTCCCATCGGCCTACATATATGGAAAAGCATTATATTCATTGGTTCTTATTTACTAGCGTGTACAAGTTTTCGGAATAGAAAAAAGTTTAATTTTTGCCCTCTTCAGTCTATGCGAACTGAGTCATGCTGCGCTGGTTTTGTATCTCGGCCTGATGCCGAAGCGTGGGCTCACGTGGCAGAAGAGGAGGGCATGTAAGTTGGGCCAAAACAACTTTGGCGATCCATATTTTTGAGGTTTCGTTCCTATGGTGCGGAATTCTCATTCATCTTCCCAACAAGTCCAACAACCCTCGATTCCGAGTCCCACAACAATTGATATGTAAACAACAGCGGATGGATCAAAACCTGTATTGAATTAAGTTTCTCCCATCGGCCTACATATATGGAAAAGCATTATATTCATTGGTTCCGACTTGCTAGCATGTACCAGTTGTTGGATTAGGAAAAAGTTTAATTTTCGCCCTCTTATGTCTAGGCAAACGGAGTCATGCTGCACTGGTTTTGTATCTCGGACTGATGCCGAAGCGTGGGCTCAAGTGGCAGAAGAGGAGGGCATGTAAATTGGGCCAAAACAACTTTGGTGATGCATATTTTTGAGGTTTCGTTCCTATGGTGTGGTTTTCTCATTCATCTTCCCAACAAGTCCAACAACCCATTCCAAGTCCCACAACAAATGATATGTTAAAAACAGTGGATCGAACAAAACCTGTATTGAATTTAGTTTCTCTCGTCAGCCTACATACATGGAAAAGCATTATATTCATTGGTTCCTACGTACTAGCGTGTACAAGTTTTTGGATTAGGAAAAAGTTTAATTTTTGCCCTCTTCAGTCTAGGCAAACTGAGTCATGCTGCACTGGTTTTGTATCTTGGCCTGATGCCGAAGCGTGGGCTCAAGTGGCAGAAGAGGAGGGCATGTAAGTTGGGCCAAAACAACTTTGGTGATGCATATTTTTGAGGTTTCGTTCCTATGGTGCGGTTTCCTCATTCATCATACCAACAAGTCCAACAACTCTCGATTCCGAGTCCCACAACAATTGATATGTTAACAACAGTGGATGGATCAAAACTGGTATTTAATTAAGTTTCTTTCATCGGCCTACATATATGGAAAAGCATTATATTCATTGGTTCTTACTTACTAGCGTGTACAAGTTTTTGGATTAGGAAAAGTTTAATTTTCGCCCTCTTCAGTCTAGGCAAACTGAGTCATGCTACGCTGGTTTTATATCTCGTCCTGATGCAGAAGCGTGGGCTCAAGTGGCAGAAGATGAGGACATTTAAGTTGGGCCAAAACAACTTTGGTGATGCATATTTTTGAGGTTTCTTTCTAATGGTGTGGTTTCCTCATTCATCATACCAACAAGTCCAACAACCCTCGATTCCGAGTCCCACAACAATTGATATGTTAACAACAGTGGATGGATCAACACCTGTATTGAATTATGTTTCTCCCATCAGCCGACATATATGGAAAAACATTATATTCATTGGTTCCTACTTACTAGCGTTTACAAGTTTTCAGATAAGGAAAAAGTTTAATTTTTGCCCTCTTCAGTATAGGCAAACTGAGTCATGCTGCGTTGGTTTTGTATCTCGGACTGATGCCGAAGCGTGGGCTCACATGGCAGATGAGGAGGGCATGTAAGTTGGGCCAAAACAACTTTGGTGATGCATATTTTTGTGGTTTCGTTCCTATGGTGTGGTTTCCTCATTCATCATACCAACAGGTCCAACAACCCTCGATTCTAAGTCCCACAACAATTGATATGTTAACAACAGTTCATGGATCAAAACTGGTATTGAATTAAGTTTCTCCCATCGGGCTATATATATGGAAAAGCATTATATTCATTGGTTCTTATTTACTAGCGTGTACAAGTTTTCGGAATAGAAAAAAGTTTAATTTTTGCCCTTTTCAGTCTAGGCAAACTGAGTCATGCTGCACTGGTTTTGTATCTCGGACAGATGCCGAAGCGTGGGCTCAAGGGGCAGAAGAGGAGGGCATGTAAATAGGGCCAAAACAATTTTAGTGTTGCATATTTTTGAGGTTTGGTTCCTATGGTGTGGTTTCCTCATTCATCTTCCCAACAAGTCCAACAACCCTTGATTCTGAGTCCCTCAAGAAATGGTATGTTAACAACAGTGGATGGAACAGAACATGTATTCAATTAAGTTTCTCCCATCGGCCTACATATATAGAAAAGCATTATATTCATTGGTTCTTACATACTAGCGTGTACAAGTTTTTGGATTAGGAAAAAGTTTTATATTCACCCTCTTCAGTCTGGGCAAACTAAGTCATGCTGCGCTGGTTTTGTATCTCGGACTGATGCCGAAGCGTGGGCTCAAGTGGCAGAAGATGAGGGCATGTATGTTGGGCCAAAACAACTTTGGTGATGCATATTTTTGAGGTTTCATTCCTATGGTGTGGTTTCCTCATTCATCATACCAACAAGTCCAACAACCCTCGATTCCGAGTCCCACAACAATTGAAATGTTAACAACAGTGGATGGATCAAAACTGGTATTGAATTAAGTTTCTCCCATCGGGCTATATATATGGAAAAGCATTATATTCATTGGTTCTTACTAGCGTGTACAAGCTTTCGGATTAGGAAAAAGTTTAATTTTCGCCCTCTTCAGTCTAGGCAAACTGAGTTATGCTGCGCTGGTTTTGTATCTCGGACTGATGGCGAAGCGTGGGATCAAGTGGCAGAAGAGGAAGGCATGTTAGTTGGGCCAAAACAACTTTGGTGATGCATATTTTTGAGGTTTTGTTCCTATGGTGCGGTTTCCTCATTCATCATACCAACAAGTCCAACAACCCTCGATTTCGAGTCCCACAACAATTGATATGTTAACAACAGTGGGTGGATCAAAACCTGTATTGAATTAAGTTTCTCCCATCAGGATACATATATGGAAAAGCATTATATTCATTGGTTCCTACTTTCTAGCATGTAGAAGTTTTCGGATTATGAAAAAGTTTAATATTCGCCCTCTTCTGTCTAGGCAAACTGAGTAATGCTGCACTGGTTTTGTATCTCGGACAGATGCCGAAGCGTGGGCTCAAGTGGCAGAAGAGGAGGGCATGTAAATTGGGCCAAAACAAATTTGGTGATGCATATTTTTGAGGTTTTTTTTTCCTATTCTGTGGTTTCCTCATTCATGATACCAACAAGTCCAACAACCATCGATTCCGAGTCCCACAACAATTGATATGTTAACAACAGTGCATGGATCAAAATTGGTTTTGAATTAAGTTTCTCCCATCGGCCTACATATATGGAAAAGCATTATATTCATTGGTTCTTACTTACTAGCGTGTACAAGTTTTCGGGTTTGGAAAAAGTTTAATTTTCACCCTCTTCAGTCTAGGCGAACTGAGTCATGCTGTGCTGGTTTTGTATCTCGGCCTGATGTCAAAGCGTGGGCTCATGTGGCAGAAGAGGAGGGCATGTTAGTTGGGCCAAAACAACTTTGGTGATGCATATTTTGAGATTTCGTTCCTATGGTGTGGTTTCCTCATTCATCGTACCACCAAGTCCAACAACCCTCGATTTCGAGTCCCACAATAATTGATATGTTAACAACGGTAGATGGATCAAAACTGGTATTGAATTAAGTTTCTCCCATCAGGCTATATATATGGAAAAGCATTATATTCATTGGTTCTTACTTACTAGCGTGTACAAGTTTTTAGATTAGGAAAAAGTTTAATTTTCGCCCTCTTCAGTCTAGGCAAACTGAGTCATGCTGCGCTGGTTTTGTACCGCGGACTGATGCCGAAGCGTGGGCTCAAGTGGCAGAAGAGGAAGGCATGTTAGTTGGGCCAAAACAACTTTGGTGATGCATATTTTTGAGCTTTCGTTCCTATGGTGTGGTTTTCTCATGCATCTTCCTAACAAGTCCAACAACCCTCGATTCTGAGTCCCACAACAATTGATATGTTAACAACAGTGGATGGATCAAAACCTGTATTAAATTAAGTTTCTCCCATCGGGATACATATGTGGAAAAGCATTATATTCATTGGTTCCTACTTTCTAGCGTGTAGAAGTTTTCGGATTAGGAAGAAGTTTAATTTTCGCCCTCTTTAGTCTAGGCAAACTGAGTCATGCTGCGCTAGTTTTGTATCTCGGACTTATGACGAAGCGTGGGCTCAAGTGGCAGAAGAGGAAGGCATGTTAGTTGGGTCAAAACAACTTTGGTGATGCATATTTTTGAGGTTTCGTTCCTATGGTGTGGTTTCCTCATTCACCATACCAACAAGTCCAACAACCCTCGATTCTAAGTCCCACAACAATCGATATGTTAACAACAATGGATGGATCAAAACTGGTATTGAATTAAGTTTCTCCCATTGGCCTATATATATGGAAAAGCATTATATTCATTGGTTCTTACTAGCGTGTACAAGTTTTCGGATTAGGAAAAAGTTTAATTTTCGCCCTCTTCAGTCTAGGCAAACTGAGTCATGCTGCGTTGGTTTTGTATCTCGGACTGATGCCGATGCGTGGGCTCACGTGGCAGAAGGAGGAGGGCATGTAAGTTGGGCCAAAACAACTTTGGTGATGCATATTTTTGAGGTTTTTTCCCTATTCTGTGGTTTCCTCATTCATGATACCAACAAGTCCAACAACCCTCGATTCTGAGTCCCACAACAATTGATATGTTAACAACAGTGCATGGATCAAAATTGGTATTGAATTAAGTTTCTCCCATCGGCCTACATATATGGAAAAGCATTATATTCATTGGTTCTTACTTACTAGCGTGTACAAGTTTTTGGGTTAGGAAAGAGTTTAATTTTCGCCCTCTTCAGTCTAGGCGAACTGAGTCATGCTGTGCTGGTTTTGTATCTCGGCCTGATGTCGAAGCGTGGGTTCACATGGCAGAAGAGGAGGGCATGTAAGTTGGGCCAAAACAACTTTGGCGATGCATATTTTTGAGGTTTCGTTCCTATGGTGTGGTTTTCTCATTCATCTTCCTAACTAGTCCAGCAACCCTCGATTCTGAGTCCCACAACAAATGATATGTTAACAACAGTGGATGGAACAAAACATGTATTGAATTAAGTTTCTCCCATCAGCCTACATATATAGAAAAGCATTATATTCATTGGTTCTTACATACTAGCGTGTACAAGTTTTCGGATTAGGAAAAAGTTTAATTTTCGCCCTCTTCAGTCTAGGCAAACTAAGTCATGCTGCGCTGGTTTTGTATCTCGGACTGATGCTGAAGCATGGGCTCAAGTGGCAGAAGAGGAGGGCATGTAAATTGGGCCAAAACAACTTTGGTGATGCATATTTTTGAGGTTTGGTTCCTATGATGTGGTTTCCTCATTCATCTTCCCAACAAGTCCAACAACCCTTGATTCCGAGTCCCACAACAAATGATATGTTAAGAACAGTGGATGGAACAAAACATGTATTGAATTAAGTTTCTCCCATCGGCCTACATATATAGAAAAGCATTATATTCATTGGTTCTTACTTACTAGCGTGTACAAGTTTTCGGATTAGGAAAAAGTTTAATTTTCGCCCTCTTCAGTGTAGGCAAACTAAAGTCATGCTGTGCTGGTTTTGTATCTCGGACTGATGCCGAGGCATGGGCTGAAGTGGCAGAACATGAGGGCATGTAAGTTGGGCCAAAACAACTTTGGTGATGCATATTGTTGACGTTTCGTTCCTATGGTATGGTTTCCTCAATCATCATACCAACAAGTCCAACAACCCTCGATTCCGAGTCCCACAACAATTGATATGTTAACAACATTGGATGGATCAAAACCTGTATTGAATGAAGTTTCTCCCATCGGGCTATATATATGGACAAGCATTATATTCATTGGTTCTTAATTACTAGCGTGTACATGTTTTCGGATTAGGAAAAAATTTAATTTTCGCCCTCTTCAGTCTAGGCAAACTGAGTCATGCTGCGCTGGTTTTGTATCTCGGCCTGATACCGAAGCGTGGGCTCAAGTGGCAGAAGAGGAAGTCACGTAAGTTGGGCCAAGACAACTTTGGTGATGCATATTTTTGAGGTTTCGTTCCTATGGTGTGGTTTCCTCATTCATCATACCAACAAGTCCAACAACCCTCGATTCCGAGTCCCACAACAATTGATTTGTTAACTACCGTGGATGGAACAAAACCTGTATTAAATTAAGTTTCTCCCATCGGGCTACATATATGCAAAAGCATTATATTCATTGATTCATACTTACTAGCGTGTACAAGTTTTCGGATTAGGAAAAAGTTTTATTTTTGCCCTCTTCAGTCTAGGCAAACTGAGTCATGCTGCGCTGGTTTTGTATCTTGTCCTGATGCCGAAGCGTGGGCTCAAGTGGCGGAAGAGGATGACATGTAAGTTGGGCCAAAACAACTTTGGTGATGCTTATTTTTGAGGTTTTGTTCCTAAGGTGTGCTTTCCTCATTCGTCATACCAACAAGTCCAACAACCCTCGATTCTGAGTCCCACAACAATTGATATGTTAACAAAAGTGGATGGATCAAAACTAGTATTGAATTAAGTTTCCCCCACCGGCCTACATATATGGAAAAGCATTATATTCATTGGTTCTTACTTACAAGCGTGTACAAGTTTTCGGATTAGGAAAAAGTTTAATTTTCGCCCTCTTCAGCCTAGGCAAACTGAGTCATACTGCGCCGGTTTTGTATCTCGGCCTGATGCCGAAGTGTGGTCTCAAGTGGCAGAAGAGGAGGGCATGTAAGTTGGGCCAAAACAACTTTGGTGATGCATATTTTTGTGGTTTCGTTCCTATGGTGTGGTTTCCTCATTCATCATACTAACAAGTCCAACAACTCTCAATTCCGAGTCCCACAACAATTGATATGTCAACAACAATGGATGGATCAAAACTGGTATTGAATTAAGTTTCTCCCATCGGCCTACATATATGAAAAAGCATTATATTCATTGGTTCGTACTTACTAGCGTGTACAAGTTTTCGGATTAGGAAACGTTTAATTTTCGCCCTCTTCAGTCTAGGCAAACTGAGTCATGTTGAGCTGGTTTTGTATCTTGGCCTGATGCCGAAGCGTGGGCTCAAGTGGCAGAAGAAGAGGGCGTGTAAGTTGGGCCAAAACAACTTTGGTGATGCATACTTTTGAGGTTTCGTTCCTATGGTGTGGTTTCCGCATTCATCATACCAACAAGTCCAACAACCCTCATTTTCGAGTCCCACTACAATTGATATGTTACCAAAAGTGGATGGATCAAAACCTATATTGAACTAAGTTTCTCCCATCGGCCTACATATATGGAAAAGCATTATATTCATTGGTTCTTACTTACTTGCATGTACAAGTTTTTGGATTAAGAAAAAGTTTAATTTTCACCCACTTCAGTCTAGGCAAACTGATTCATGCTGCGCTGGTTTTGTATCTCGGCCTGATGCTGAAGATTGGTCTCATGTGCCAAAAGAGGAGGGCATGTAAGTTGGGTCGAAACAACTTTGCTGATGCATATTTTTGAGGTTTCGTTCCTATGGTATTATTTGCTCATTCATCATACCAACAAGTCCAACAACCCTCGATTCCGAGTCCCACAATATTTGATATGTTAACCAAAGTGGATGGTTTAAACTGGTATTGAATTTAGTTTCTCCCATCGGCCAACATATATGGAAAAGCATTATATTCATTGGTTCGTACTTACTAGCGTGTACAAGTTTTCGGATTAGGAAAAAGTTTAATTTTCGCCCTCTTCAGTCTAGGCAAACGAAGTCATGCTGCGCTGGTTTTGTATCTCGGTCTGATGCCGAAGCGTGGGCTCAAGTGGCAGAAGAGGAGGGCATGTAAGTTGGGCCAAAACAACTTTGGTGATGCATATTTTTAAGGTTTCGTTCCTATGGCGTGGTTTCCTCATTCATCATACCAACAAGTCCAACAACCCTCATTTTCGAGTCCCACTACCATTGATATGTTACGAAAAGTGGATGGATCCAAACCTGTATTGAACTAAGTTTCTCCCATCGTCCTACATATATGGAAAAGCATTATATTCATTGGTTCTTACTTACTTGCGTGTAGAAGTTTTTTGATTAAGAAAAAGTTTAATTTTCACCCTCTTCAGTCTAGGCAAACTGAGTCATGCTGCCCTGGTTTTGCATCTCGGCCTGACGCTGAAGATTGGTCTCATGTGGCAAAAGAGGAGGGCATGTAAGTTGGGTCAAAACAACTTTGCTGATGCATATTTTTGAGGTTTCGTTCCTATGGTGTGATTTGCTCATGCATCATACCAACAAGTCCAACAACGCTCGATTCCGAGTCCCACAACAATTTATATGTTAACAACAGTGGATGGATCAAAACCTGTATTGAATTACGTTTCTTCCATCGGCCTACATATATGGAAAACCATTATATTCATAGGTTCCTACTTACTAGCGTGTACAAGTTTTCGGATTAGGAAAAAGTTTAATTTTCGCCCTCTTCAGTCTAGGCAAACTGAGTCATGCTACGTTGATTTTATATCTCGTACTGATGCCGAAGCGTGGGCTCAAGTGGCAGAAGAGGAGGGCATGTAAGTTGGGCCAAAACTACTTTGGTGATGCATATTTTTGTGGTTTCGTTCCTATGGTGTGGTTTCCTCATTCTTCTTCCCAACAAGTCCAACAACCCTCGATTCCGAGTCCCACAACAATTGATATGCTAACAATAGTGGATGGATCAAAACCGGTATTGAATTAATTTTCTCGCACGGCCATTGGTTCCTACAAGCGTGTCCAAGTTTTCGGATTAGGAAAAAGTTTAATTTTCTCCCTCTTCAGTCTAGGCAAACTGAGTCATGCTGCATTTGATTTGTATCTCGGACTAATGCCGAAGCTTGGGCTCAAGTGGCAGAAGATGAGGGCATGTAAGTTGGGCCAAAACAACTTTGGTGATGCATATTATTGGGGTTTCTTTCCTATGGTGTGGTTTCCTCATTCATCATACCAACAAGTCCAACAACCCCCGATTTCGAGTCCCACAACAATTGATATGTTAACAACAGCGGATGGATCAAAACCTGTACTGAATTAAGTTTCTCCCATCGGCCTACATATATGGAAAAGCAATAAATTCGATGGTTCCTACTTACTAGCGTGTACAAGTTTTCGGATTAGGAAAAAGTTAATTTTCGCCCTCTTCAGTCTAGGCAAACTGAGTCATGCTGTGCTGGTTTTGTATCTCAGCCTGATGCTGAAGATTGGTCTCATGTGGCAAAAGAGGAGGGCATGTAAGTTGGGTCAAAACAACTTTGCTGATGCATATTTTTGAGGTTTCGTTCCTATGGTGTGGTTTGCTCATTCATCATACCAACAAGTCCAACAACCCTCGATTCCGAGTCCCACAACAATTTATATGTTAACAACAGTGGATGGATCAAAACCTGTATTGAATTACGTTTCTTCCATCGGCCTACATATATGGAAAACCATTATATTCATAGGTTCCTACTTACTAGCGTGTACAAGTTTTCGGATTAGGAAAAAGTTTAATTTTCGCCCTCTTCAGTCTAGGCAAACTGAGTCATGCTACGTTGATTTTATATCTCGTACTGATGCCGAAGCGTGGGCTCAAGTGGCAGAAGAGGAGGGCATGTAAGTTGGGCCAAAACTACTTTGGTGATGCATATTTTTGAGGTTTCGTTCCTATGGTGTGGTTTCCTCATTCTTCTTCCCAACAAGTCCAACAACCCTCGATTCCGAGTCCCACAACAATTGATATGCTAACAATAGTGGATGGATCAAAACCGGTATTGAATTAAGTTTCTCGCACGGCCATTGGTTCCTACAAGCGTGTCCAAGTTTTCGGATTAGGAAAAAGTTTAATTTTCTCCCTCTTCAGTCTAGGCAAACTGAGTCATGCTGCGTTTGATTTGTATCTCGGACTAATGCCGAAGCTTGGGCTCAAGTGGCAGAAGATGAGGGCATGTAAGTTGGGCCAAAACAACTTTGGTGATGCATATTATTGGGGTTTCTTTCCTATGGCGTGGTTTCCTCATTCATCATACCAACAAGTCCAACAACCCCCGATTTTGAGTCCCACAACAATTGATATGTTAACAACAGCAGATGGATCAAAACCTGTACTGATTTAAGTTTCTCCCATCGGCCTACATATATGGAAAAGCAATAAATTCGATGGTTCCTACTTACTAGCGTGTACAAGTTTTCGGATTAGGAAAAAGTTAATTTTCGCCCTCTTTAGTCTAGGCAAACTGAGTCATGCTGTGCTGGTTTTGTATCTCGGCCTGATGCTGAAGATTGGTCTCATGTGGCAAAAGAGGAGGGCATGTAAGTTGGGTCAAAACAACTTTGCTGATGCATATTTTTGAGGTTTCGTTCCTATGGTGTGGTTTGCTCATTCATCATACCAACAAGTCCAACAACCCTCGATTCCGAGTCCCACAACAATTTATATGTTAACAACAGTGGATGGATCAAAACCTGTATTGAATTACGTTTCTTCCATCGGCCTACATATATGGAAAACCATTATATTCATAGGTTCCTACTTACTAGCGTGTACAAGTTTTCGGATTAGGAAAAAGTTTAATTTTCGCCCTCTTCAGTCTAGGCAAACTGAGTCATGCTACGTTGATTTTATATCTCGTACTGATGCCGAAGCGTGGGCTCAAGTGGCAGAAGAGGAGGGCATGTAAGTTGGGCCAAAACTACTTTGGTGATGCATATTTTTGAGGTTTCGTTCCTATGGTGTGGTTTCCTCATTCTTCTTCCCAACAAGTCCAACAACCCTCGATTCCGAGTCCCACAACAATTGATATGTTAACAATAGTGGATGGATCAAAACCGGTATTGTATTAAGTTTCTCCCACGGCCATTGGTTCCTACAAGCGTGTACAAGTTTTCGGATTAGGAAAAAGTTTAATTTTCTCCCTCTTCAGTCTAGGCAAACTGAGTCATGCTGCGTTGGATTTGTATCTCGGACTAATGCCGAAGCGTGGGCTCAAGTGGCAGAAGATGAGGGCATGTAAGTTGGGCCAAAACAACTTTGGTGATGCATATTTTTGGGGTTTCTTTCCTATGGTGTGGTTTCCTCATTCATCATACCAACTAGTCCAACAACCCCCGATTTTGAGTCCCACAACTATTGATATGTCAACAACAGCGGATGGATCAAAACCTGTACTGAATTAAGTTTCTCCCATCGGCCTACATATATGGAAAAGCATTAAATTCGATGGTTCCTACTTACTAGCGTGTACAGTTTTCGGATTAGGAAAAAGTTTAATTTTTGCCCTTTTCAGTCTAGGCAATCTGAGTCATGCTGCGCTGGTTTTGTATCTCAGCCTGATGACAAAGCTTGGGCTCAAGTGGCAGAAGAGGATGGAATGTAAGTTTGGCCAAAACAACTTTGGTGATGCATATTTTTGAGGTTTCGTTCCTATGGTCTGGTTTCCTAATTCATCATACCAACATGTCCAACAACCCTTGATTCCGAGTCCCACAATATTTGATATGTTAACCAAAGTGGATGGTTTAAACTGGTATTGAATTTAGTTTCTCCCATCGGCCAACATATATGGAAAAGCATTATATTCATTAGTTCGTACTTACTAGCGTGTACAAGTTTTCGGATTAGGAAAAAGTTTAATTTGCGCCCTCTTCAGTCTAGGCAAACTGAGTCATGCTGCGCTGGTTTTGTATCGCGGACTGATGCCGAAGCGTGGGCTCAAGTGGCAGAAGAGGAGGGCATGTAAGTTGGGCCAAAACAACTTTGGTGATGCATATTTTTAAGGTTTCGTTCCTATGGCGCGGTTTGCTCATTCATCATACCAACAAGTCTAACAACCCTCATTTTCGAGTCCCACTACAATTGATATGTTACCAAAAGTGGATGGATCAAAACCTGTATTGTACTAAGTTTCTCCCATCGGCCTACATATATGGAAAAGCATTATATTCATTGGTTCTTACTTACTTGCGTGTACAAGTTTTTGGATTAAGAAAAAGTTTAATTTTCGCCATCTTCAGTCTAGGCAAACTGAGTCATGCTGCGCTGGTTTTGTATCTCGGCCTGATGCTGAAGATTGGTCTCATGTGGCAAAAGAGAAGGGCATGTAAGCTGGGTCAAAACAACTTTGCTGATGCATATTTTTGAGGTTTCGTTCCTATGGTGTGGTTTGCTCATTCATCATACCAACAAGTCCAACAACCCTTGATTCCGAGTCCCACAACAATTTATATGTTAACAACAGTGGATGGATCAAAACCTGTATTGAATTACGTTTCTTCCATCGGCCTACATATATGGAAAACCATTATATTCATAGGTTCCTACTTACTAGCGTGTACAAGTTTTCGGATTAGGAAAAAGTTTAATTTTCGCCCTCTTCAGTCTAGGCAAACTGAGTCATGCTACGTTGATTTTATATCTCGTACTGATGCCGAAGCGTGGGCTCAAGTGGCAGAAGAGGAGGGCATGTAAGTTGGGCCAAAACTACTTTGGTGATGCATATTTTTGAGGTTTCGTTCCTATGGTGTGGTTTCCTCATTCTTCTTCCCAACAAGTCCAACAACCCTCGATTCCGAGTCCCACAACAATTGATATGTTAACAATAGTGGATGGATCAAAACCGGTATTGAATTAAGTTTCTCCCACGGCCATTGGTTCCTACAAGCGTGTATAAGTTTTCGGATTAGGAAAAAGTTTAATTTTCTCCCTCTTCAGTCTAGGCAAACTGAGTCATGCTGCGTTGGATTTGTATCTCGGACTAGTGCCGAAGCGTGGGCTCAAGTGGCAGATGATGAGGGCATGTAAGTTGGGCCAAAACAACTTTGGTGATGCATATTTTTGGGGTTTCTTTCCTATGGTGTGGTTTCCTCATTCATCATACCAACAAGTCCAACAACCCCCGATTTCGAGTCCCACGACAATTGATATGTTAACAACAGCGGATGGATCAAAACCTGTACTGAATTAAGTTTCTCCCATCGGCCTACATATATGGAAAAGCATTAAATTCGATGGTTCGTACTTACTAGCGTGTACAAGTCTTCGGATTAGGAAAAAGTTAATTTTCGCCCTCTTCAGTCTAGGCAAACTGAGTCATGCTGCGTTGGTTTTGTATCTTAGACTGATGCTAAAGCATGGGCTCAAGTGGCAGGAGAGGAGGGATGTAAGTTGGGCCAAAATTACTTTGGCGATGCATATTTTTGAGGTTTCGTTCCTATGGTGTGGTTTCCTCATTCATCATACCAACAAGTCCAACAACCCTCGATTCAGAGTCCCACAACAATTGATATGTTAACAGAGGGTGGATCAAGACTGGTATTGAATTAAGTTTCTCCCATCGGCCTACATATATGGAAAAGCATTATATTCATTGGTTCTTACTTACTAGCGTGTACAGTTTTCGGATTAGGAAAAAGTTTAATTTTTGCCCTCTTCAGTCTAGGCAATCTGAGTCATGTTGCGCTGGTTTTGTATCTCAGCCTGATGCCAAAGCTTGGGCTCAAGTGGCAGAAGAGGATGGAATTTAAGTTGGGCCAAAACAACTTTGGTGATGCATATTTTTGAGGTTTCGTTCCTATGGTCTGGTTTCCTAATTCATCATACCAACATGTCCAACAACCCTTGATTCCGAGTCCCACAATATTTGATATGTTAAACAAAGTGGATGGTTTAAACTGGTATTGAATTTAGTTTCTCCCATCGGCCAACATATATGGAAAAGCATTATATTCATTGGTTCGTACTTACTAGCGTGTACAAGTTTTCGGATTAGGAAAAGTTTAATTTTCGCCCTCTTCAGTCTAGGCAAACAGAGTCATGCTGCGCTGGTTTTGTATCTCGGACTGATGCCGAAGCGTGGGCTCAAGTGGCAGAAGAGGAGGGCATGTAAGTTGGGCCAAAACAACTTTGGTGATGCTTATTTTTGAGGTTTCGTTCCTATGGTGTGGTTTCGTCATTCATCATACCAACAAGTCCAACAACCCTCGATTCTGAGTCCCACAACAATTGATATGTTAACAATAGTGGATGGATCAAAACCGGTATTGAATTAAGTTCCTCCCACGGCCATTGGTTCCTACAAGCGTGTACAAGTTTTCAGATTAGGAAAAAGTTTAATTTTCTCCCTCTTCAGTCTAGGCAAACTGAGTCATGCTGCGTTGGATTTGTATCTCGGACTAGTGCCGAAGCGTGGGCTCAAGTGGCAGATGATGAGGGCATGTAAGTTGGGCCAAAACAACTTTGGTGATGCATATTTTTGGGGTTTCTTTCCTATGCTGTGGTTTCCTCATTCATCATACCAACAAGTCCAACAACCCCCGATTTCGAGTCCCACGACAATTGATATGTTAACAACAGCGGATGGATCAAAACCTGTACTGAATTAAGTTTCTCCCATCGGCCTACATATATGGAAAAGCATTAAATTCGATGGTTCCTACTTACTAGCGTGTACAGTTTTCGGATTAGGAAAAAGTTTAATTTTTGCCCTTTTCAGTCTAGGCAATCTGAGTCATGCTGCGCTGGTTTTGTATCTCAGCCTGATGCCAAAGCTTGGGCTCAAGTGGCAGAAGAGGATGGAATGTAAGTTTGGCCAAAACAACTTTGGTGATGCATATTTTTGAGGTTTCGTTCCTATGGTCTGGTTTCCTAATTCATCATACCAACATGTCCAACAACCCTTGATTCCGAGTCCCACAATATTTGATATGTTAACCAAAGTGGATGGTTTAAACTGGTATTGAATTTAGTTTCTCCCATCGGCCAACATATATGGAAAAGCATTATATTCATTAGTTCGTACTTACTAGCGTGTACAAGTTTTCGGATTAGGAAAAAGTTTAATTTGCGCCCTCTTCAGTCTAGGCAAACTGAGTCATGCTGCGCTGGTTTTGTATCGCGGACTGATGCCGAAGCGTGGGCTCAAGTGGCAGAAGAGGAGGGCATGTAAGTTGGGCCAAAACAACTTTGGTGATGCATATTTTTAAGGTTTCGTTCCTATGGCGCGGTTTGCTCATTCATCATACCAACAAGTCTAACAACCCTCATTTTCGAGTCCCACTACAATTGATATGTTACCAAAAGTGGATGGATCAAAACCTGTATTGTACTAAGTTTCTCCCATCGGCCTACATATATGGAAAAGCATTATATTCATTGGTTCTTACTTACTTGCGTGTACAAGTTTTTGGATTAAGAAAAAGTTTAATTTTCGCCATCTTCAGTCTAGGCAAACTGAGTCATGCTGCGCTGGTTTTGTATCTCGGCCTGATGCTGAAGATTGGTCTCATGTGGCAAAAGAGAAGGGCATGTAAGCTGGGTCAAAACAACTTTGCTGATGCATATTTTTGAGGTTTCGTTCCTATGGTGTGGTTTGCTCATTCATCATACCAACAAGTCCAACAACCCTTGATTCCGAGTCCCACAACAATTTATATGTTAACAACAGTGGATGGATCAAAACCTGTATTGAATTACGTTTCTTCCATCGGCCTACATATATGGAAAACCATTATATTCATAGGTTCCTACTTACTAGCGTGTACAAGTTTTCGGATTAGGAAAAAGTTTAATTTTCGCCCTCTTCAGTCTAGGCAAACTGAGTCATGCTACGTTGATTTTATATCTCGTACTGATGCCGAAGCGTGGGCTCAAGTGGCAGAAGAGGAGGGCATGTAAGTTGGGCCAAAACTACTTTGGTGATGCATATTTTTGAGGTTTCGTTCCTATGGTGTGGTTTCCTCATTCTTCTTCCCAACAAGTCCAACAACCCTCGATTCCGAGTCCCACAACAATTGATATGTTAACAATAGTGGATGGATCAAAACCGGTATTGAATTAAGTTTCTCCCACGGCCATTGGTTCCTACAAGCGTGTACAAGTTTTCGGATTAGGAAAAAGTTTAATTTTCTCCCTCTTCAGTCTAGGCAAACTGAGTCATGCTGCGTTGGATTTGTATCTCGGACTAGTGCCGAAGCGTGGGCTCAAGTGGCAGATGATGAGGGCATGTAAGTTGGGCCAAAACAACTTTGGTGATGCATATTTTTGGGGTTTCTTTCCTATGGTGTGGTTTCCTCATTCATCATACCAACAAGTCCAACAACCCCCGATTTCGAGTCCCACGACAATTGATATGTTAACAACAACGGATGGATCAAAACCTGTACTGAATTAAGTTTCTCCCATCGGCCTACATATATGGAAAAGCATTAAATTCGATGGTTCGTACTTACTAGCGTGTACAAGTCTTCGGATTAGGAAAAAGTTAATTTTCGCCCTCTTCAGTCTAGGCAAACTGAGTCATGCTGCGTTGGTTTTGTATCTTAGACTGAT
Organism: Paspalum notatum; assembly: GCA_022530915.1. Taxonomy (NCBI): domain Eukaryota; kingdom Viridiplantae; phylum Streptophyta; class Magnoliopsida; order Poales; family Poaceae; genus Paspalum; species Paspalum notatum. Next base: position 9,298,988 of record CM039683.1, read on the forward strand.
GCTAAAGCATGGGCTCAAGTGGCAGGAGAGGAGGGATGTAAGTTGGGCCAAAATTACTTTGGCGATGCATATTTTTGAGGTTTCGTTCCTATGGTGTGGTTTCCTCATTCATCATACCAACAAGTCCAACAACCCTCGATTCAGAGTCCCACAACAATTGATATGTTAACAGAGGGTGGATCAAGACTGGTATTGAATTAAGTTTCTCCCATCGGCCTACATATATGGAAAAGCATTATATTCATTGGTTCTTACTTACTAGCGTGTACAGTTTTCGGATTAGGAAAAAGTTTAATTTTTGCCCTCTTCAGTCTAGGCAATCTGAGTCATGCTGCGCTGGTTTTGTATCTCAGCCTGATGCCAAAGCTTGGGCTCAAGTGGCAGAAGGGGATGGAATTTAAGTTGGGCCAAAACAACTTTGGTGATGCATATTTTTGAGGTTTCGTTCCTATGGTCTGGTTTCCTAATTCATCATACCAACATGTCCAACAACCCTTGATTCCGAGTCCCACAATATTTGATATGTTAACCAAAGTGGATGGTTTAAACTGGTATTGAATTTAGTTTCTCCCATCGGCCAACATATATGGAAAAGCATTATATTCATTGGTTCGTACTTACTAGCGTGTACAAGTTTTCGGATTAGGAAAAGTTTAATTTTCGCCCTCTTCAGTCTAGGCAAACAGAGTCATGCTGTGCTGGTTTTGTATCTCGGACTGATGCCGAAGCGTGGGCTCAAGTGGCAGAAGAGGAGGGCATGTAAGTTGGGCCAAAACAACTTTGGTGATGCTTATTTTTGAGGTTTCGTTCCTATGGTGTGGTTTCGTCATTCATCATACCAACAAGTCCAACAACCCTCGATTCCGAGTCCCACAACAATTGATATGTTAACAATAGCGGATGGATCAAAACCGGTATTGAATTAAGTTCCTCCCACGGCCATTGGTTCCTACAAGCGTGTACAAGTTTTCAGATTAGGAAAAAGTTTAATTTTCTCCCTCTTCAGTCTAGGCAAACTGAGTCATGCTGCGTTGGATTTGTATCTCGGACTAGTGCCGAAGCGTGGGCTCAAGTGGCAGATGATGAGGGCATGTAAGTTGGGCCAAAACAACTTTGGTGATGCATATTTTTGGGGTTTCTTTCCTATGCTGTGGTTTCCTCATTCATCATACCAACAAGTCCAACAACCCCCGATTTCGAGTCCCACGACAATTGATATGTTAACAACAGCGGATGGATCAAAACCTGTACTGAATTAAGTTTCTCCCATCGGCCTACATATATGGAAAAGCATTAAATTCGATGGTTCCTACTTACTAGCGTGTACAGTTTTCGGATTAGGAAAAAGTTTAATTTTTGCCCTTTTCAGTCTAGGCAATCTGAGTCATGCTGCGCTGGTTTTGTATCTCAGCCTGATGCCAAAGCTTGGGCTCAAGTGGCAGAAGAGGATGGAATGTAAGTTTGGCCAAAACAACTTTGGTGATGCATATTTTTGAGGTTTCGTTCCTATGGTCTGGTTTCCTAATTCATCATACCAACATGTCCAACAACCCTTGATTCCGAGTCCCACAATATTTGATATGTTAACCAAAGTGGATGGTTTAAACTGGTATTGAATTTAGTTTCTCCCATCGGCCAACATATATGGAAAAGCATTATATTCATTAGTTCGTACTTACTAGCGTGTACAAGTTTTCGGATTAGGAAAAAGTTTAATTTGCGCCCTCTTCAGTCTAGGCAAACTGAGTCATGCTGCGCTAGTTTTGTATCGCGGACTGATGCCGAAGCGTGGGCTCAAGTGGCAGAAGAGGAGGGCATGTAAGTTGGGCCAAAACAACTTTGGTGATGCATATTTTTAAGGTTTCGTTCCTATGGCGCGGTTTGCTCATTCATCATACCAACAAGTCTAACAACCCTCATTTTCGAGTCCCACTACAATTGATATGTTACCAAAAGTGGATGGATCAAAACCTGTATTGTACTAAGTTTCTCCCATCGGCCTACATATATGGAAAAGCATTATATTCATTGGTTCTTACTTACTTGCGTGTACAAGTTTTTGGATTAAGAAAAAGTTTAATTTTCGCCCTCTTCAGTCTAGGCAAACTGAGTCATGCTGCGCTGGTTTTGTATCGCGGACTGATGCCGAAGCGTGGGCTCAAGTGGCAGAAGAGGAGGGCATGTAAGTTGGGCCAAAACAACTTTGGTGATGCATATTTTTAATGTTTCGTTCCTATGGCGCGGTTTCCTCATTCATCATACCAACAAGTCCAACAACCCTCATTTTCGAGTCCCACTACAATTGATATGTTACCAAAAGTGGATGGATCAAAACCTGTATTGTACTAAGTTTCTCCCATCGGCCTACATATATGGAAAAGCATTATATTCATTGGTTCTTACTTACTTGCGTGTACAAGTTTTTGGATTAAGAAAAAGTTTAATTTTCGCCCTCTTCAGTCTAGGCAAACTGAGTCATGCTGCGCTGGTTTTGTATCTCGGCCTGATGCTGAAGATTGGTCTCATGTGGCAAAAGAGAAGGGCATGTAAGCTGGGTCAAAACAACTTTGCTGATGCATATTTTTGAGGTTTCGTTCCTATGGTGTGGTTTGCTCATTCATCATACCAACAAGTCCAACAACCCTCGATTCCGAGTCCCACAACAATTTATATGTTAACAACAGTGGATGGATCAAAACCTGTATTGAATTACGTTTCTTCCATCGGCCTACATATATGGAAAACCATTATATTCATAGGTTCCTACTTACTAGCGTGTACAAGTTTTCGGATTAGGAAAAAGTTTAATTTTCGCCCTCTTCAGTCTAGGCAAACTGAGTCATGCTACGTTGATTTTATATCTCGTACTGATGCCGAAGCGTGGGCTCAAGTGGCAGAAGAGGAGGGCATGTAAGTTGGGCCAAAACTACTTTGGTGATGCATATTTTTGAGGTTTCGTTCCTATGGTGTGGTTTCCTCATTCTTCTTCCCAACAAGTCCAACAACCCTCGATTCCGAGTTCCACAACAATTGATATGCTAACAATAGTGGATGGATCAAAACCGGTATTGAATTAAGTTTCTCCCACGGCCATTGGTTCCTACAAGCGTGTACAAGTTTTCGGATTAGGAAAAAGTTTAATTTTCTCCCTCTTCAGTCTAGGCAAACTGAGTCATGCTGCGTTTGATTTATATCTCAGACTAATGCCGAAGCTTGGGCTCAAGTGGCAGAAGATGAGGGCATGTAAGTTGGGCCAAAACAACTTTGGTGATGCATATTATTGGGGTTTCTTTCCTAGGGTGTGGTTTCCTCATTCATCATACCAACAAGTCCAACAACCCCCGATTTCGAGTCCCACAACAATTGATATGTTAACAACAGCGGATGGATAAAAACCTGTACTGAATTAAGTTTCTCCCATCGGCCTACATATATGGAAAAGCATTAAATTCGATGGTTCCTACTTACTAGCGTGTACAAGTCTTCGGATTAGGAAAAAGTTAATTTTCGCCCTCTTCAGTCTAGGCAAACTGAGTCATGCTGCGTTGGTTTTGTATCTTAGACTGATGCCAAAGCATGGGCTCAAGTGGCAGGAGAGGAGGGATGTAAGTTGGCCAAAATTACTTTGGCGATGCATATTTTTGAGGTTTCGTTCCTATGGTGTGGTTTCCTCATTCATCGTACCAACAAGTCCAACAACCCTCGATTCAGAGTCCCACAACAATTGATATGTTAACAGAGGGTGGATCAAGACTGGTATTGAATTAAGTTTCTCCCATCGGCCTACATATATGGAAAAGCATTATATTCATTGGTTCTTACTTACTAGCGTGTACAGTTTTCGGATTAGGAAAAAGTTTAATTTTTGCCCTCTTCAGTCTAGGCAATCTGAGTCATGCTGCGCTGGTTTTGTATCTCAGCCTGATGCCAAAGCTTGGGCTCAAGTGGCAGAAGAGGATGGAATGTAAGTTGGGCCAAAACAACTTTGGTGATGCATATTTTTGAGGTTTCGTTCCTATGGTCTGGTTTCCTAATTCATCATACCAACATGTCCAACAACCCTTGATTCCGAGTCCCACAATATTTGATATGTTAACCAAAGTGGATGGTTTAAACTGGTATTGAATTTAGTTTCTCCCATCGGCCAACATATATGGAAAAGCATTATATTTATTGGTTCGTACTTACTAGCGTGTACAAGTTTTCGGATTAGGAAAAAGTTTAATTTTCGCCCTCTTCAGTCTAGGCAAACAGAGTCATGCTGCGCTGGTTTTGTATCTCGGACTGATGCCGAAGCGTGGGCTCAAGTGGCAGAAGAGGAGGGCATGTAAGTTGAGCCAAAACAACTTTGGTGATGTATATTTTTGAGTTTCGTTCCTATGGTGTGGTTTCGTCATTCATCATACCAACAAGTCCAACAACCCTCGATTCCGAGTCCCACAACAATTGATATGTTAGCAATAGTGGATGGATCAAAACCGGTATTGAATTAAGTTTCTCCCACGGCCATTGGTTCCTACAAGCGTGTACAAGTTTTCGGATTAGGAAAAAGTTTAATTTTCTCCCTCTTCAGTCTAGGCAAACTGAGTCATGCTGCGTTGGATTTGTATCTCGGACTAGTGCCGAAGCGTGGGCTCAAGTGGCAAATGATGAGGGCATGTAAGTTGGGCCAAAACAACTTTGGTGATGCATATTTTTGGGGTTTCTTTCCTATGGTGTGGTTTCCTCATTCATCATACCAACAAGTCCAACAACCCCCGATTTCGAGTCCCACGACAATTGATATGTTAACAACAGCGGATGGATCAAAACCTGTACTGAATTAAGTTTCTCCCATCGGCCTACATATATGGAAAAGCATTAAATTCGATGGTTCCTACTTACTAGCGTGTACAAGTCTTCGGATTAGGAAAAAGTTAATTTTCGCCCTCTTCAGTCTAGGCAAACTGAGTCATGCTGCGTTGGTTTTGTATCTTAGACTGATGCCAAAGCATGGGCTCAAGTGGCAGGAGAGGAGGGATGTAAGTTGGGCCAAAATTACTTTGGCGATGCATATTTTTGAGGTTTCGTTCCTATGGTGTGGTTTCCTCATTCATCATACCAACAAGTCCAACAACCCTCGATTCAGAGTCCCACAACAATTGATATGTTAACCGAGGGTGGATCAAGACTGGTATTGAATTAAGTTTCTCCCATCGGCCTACACATATGGAAAAGCATTATATTCATTGGTTCTTACTTACTAGCGTGTACAGTTTTCGAATTAGGAAAAAGTTTAATTTTTGCCCTCTTCAGTCTAGGCAATCTGAGTCATGCTGCGCTGGTTTTGTATCTCAGCCTGATGCCAAAGCTTGGGCTCAAGTGGCAGAAGAGGACGGAATGTAAGTTGGGCCAAAACAACTTTGGTGATGCATATTTTTGAGGTTTCGTTCCTATGGTCTGGTTTCCTAATTCATCATACCAACATGTCCAACAACCCTTGATTCCGAGTCCCGCAATATTTGATATGTTAACCAAAGTGGATGGTTCAAACTGGTATTGAATTTAGTTTCTCCCATCGGCCAACATATATGGAAAAGCATTATATTCATTGGTTCGTACTTACTAGCGTGTACAAGTTTTCGGATTAGGAAAAGTTTAATTTTCGCCCTCTTCAGTCTAGGCAAACAGAGTCATGCTGCGCTGGTTTTGTATCTCGGACTGATGCCGAAGCGTGGGCTCAAGTGGCAGAAGAGGAGGGCATGTAAGTTGGGCCAAAACAACTTTGGTGATGCTTATTTTTGAGGTTTCGTTCCTATGGTGTGGTTTCGTCATTCATCATACCAACAAGTCCATCAACCCTCGATTCCGAGTCCCACAACAATTGATATGTTAACAATAGTGGATGGATCAAAACCGGTATTGAATTAAGTTTCTCCCACGGCCATTGGTTCCTACAAGCGTGTACAAGTTTTCGGATTAGGAAAAAGTTTAATTTTCTCCCTCTTCAGTCTAGGCAAACTGAGTCATGCTGCGTTGGATTTGTATCTCGGACTAGTGCCGAAGCGTGGGCTCAAGTGGCAGATGATGAGGGCATGTAAGTTGGGCCAAAACAACTTTGGTGATGCATATTTTTGGGGTTTCTTTCCTATGGTGTGGTTTCCTCATTCATCATACCAACAAGTCCAACAACCCCCGATTTCGAGTCCCACGACAATTGATATGTTAACAACAGCGGATGGATCAAAACCTGTACTGAATTAAGTTTCTCCCATCGGCCTACATATATGGAAAAGCATTAAATTCGATGGTTCGTACTTACTAGCGTGTACAAGTCTTCGGATTAGGAAAAAGTTAATTTTCGCCCTCTTCAGTCTAGGCAAACTGAGTCATGCTGCGTTGGTTTTGTATCTTAGACTGATGCCAAAGCATGGGCTCAAGTGGCAGGAGAGGAGGGATGTAAGTTGGGCCAAAATTACTTTGGCGATGCATATTTTTGAGGTTTCGTTCCTATGGTGTGGTTTCCTCATTCATCATACCAACAAGTCCAACAACCCTCGATTCAGAGTCCCACAACAATTGATATGTTAACCGAGGGTGGATCAAGACTGGTATTGAATTAAGTTTCTCCCATCGGCCTACACATATGGAAAAGCATTATATTCATTGGTTCTTACTTACTAGCGTGTACAGTTTTCGGATTAGGAAAAAGTTTAATTTTTGCCCTCTTCAGTCTAGGCAATCTGAGTCATGCTGCGCTGGTTTTGTATCTCAGCCTGATGCCAAAGCTTGGGCTCAAGTGGCAGAAGAGGACGGAATGTAAGTTGGGCCAAAACAACTTTGGTGATGCATATTTTTAAGGTTTCGTTCCTATGGCGTGGTTTCCTCATTCATCATACCAACAAGTCCAACAACCCTCATTTTTGAGTCCCACTACAATTGATATTTTACCAAAAGTGGATGAATCAAAACCTGTATTGAACTAAGTTTCTCCCATCGGCCTACATATATGGAAAAGCATTATATTCATTGGTTCTTACTTACTTGCGTGTACAAGTTTTTGGATTAAGAAAAAGTTTAATTTTCGCCCTCTTCAGTCTAGGCAAACTGAGTCATGCTGCGCTGGTTTTGTATCTCGGCCTGATGCTGAACATTTGTCTCATGTGGCGAAAGAGGAGGTCATGTAAGTTGGGTCAAAACAACTTTGCTGATGCATATTTTTGAGGTTTCGTTCCTATGGTGTGGTTTGCTCATTCGTCATACCAACAAGTCCAACAACCCTCGATTCCGAGTCCCACAACAATTTATATGTTAACAACACTGGATGGATCAAAACCTGTATTGAATTACGTTTCTTCCATCGGCCTACATATATGGAAAACCATTATATTCATAGGCTCCTACTTACTAGCGTGTACAAGTTTTCGGATTAGGAAAAAGTTTAATTTTTGCCCTCTTCATTCTAGGCAAACTAAGTCATGTTGCGCTGGTTTTGTATCTTGGCCTGATGCCGAAGCGTGGGCTCAAGTGACAGAAGAGGAGGGCATGTAAATTGGGCCAAAACAACTTTGGTGATGCATACTTTTGAGGTTTCGTTCCTATGGTGTGGTTTTCTCATTCATCATACCAACAAGTCCAACAACCCTCATTTTCGAATCCCACTACAATTGATATGTTACCAAAAGTGGATGGATCAAAACCTGTATTGAACTAAGTTTCTCCCATCGGCCTACATATATGGAAAAGCATTATATTCATTGGTTCTTACTTACTTGCGTGTACAAGTTTTTGGATTAAGAAAAAGTTTAATTTTCGCCCTCTTCAGTCTAGGCAAACTGAGTCATGCTGCGCTGGTTTTCTATCTCGGCCTGATGCTGAAGATTGGTCTCATGGGGCAAAAGAGGAGGGCATGTAAGTTGGGTCAAAACAACTTTGCTGATGCATATTTTTGAGGTTTCGTTCCTATGGTGTGGTTTGCTCATTCATCATACCAACAAGTCCAACAACCCTCGATTCCGAGTCCCACAACAATTTATATGTTAACAGCAGTGGATGGATCAAAACCTGTATTGAATTACGTTGCTTTCATCGGCCTACATATATGGAAAACCATTATATTCATAGGTTCCTACTTACTAGCGTGTACATGTTTTCGAATTAGGAAAAGTTTAATTTTCGCCCTCTTCAGTCTAGGCAAACTGAGTCATGCTACGTTGATTTTATATCTCGTACTGATGCCGAAGCGTGGGCTCAAGTGCCAGAAGAGGAGGGCATGTAAGTTGGGCCAAAACTACTTTGGTGATGCATATTTTTGAGGTTTCGTTCCTATGGTGTGGTTTCCTCATTCTTCTTCCCAACAAGTCCAACAACCCTCCATTCCGAGTCCCACAACAATTGATATGTTAACAATAGTGGATGGATCAAAACCGGTATTGAATTAAGTTTCTCCCACGGCCATTGGTTCCTACAAGCGTATACAAGTTTTCGGATTAGGAAAACTTTAATTTTCGCCCTCTTCAGTCTAGGCAAACAGAGTCATGCTGCGTTGGTTTTGTATCTCGGACTCATGCCGAAGCGTGGGCTCAAGTGGCAGAAGACGAGGGCATGTAAGTTGGGCCAAAACAACTTTGGTGATGCATATTTTTGAGGTTTCGTTCCTATGGTGTGGTTCTGTCATTCATCATACCAACAAGTCCAACAACCCTCGATTCCGAGTCCAACAACAATTGATATGTTAACAACAGTGGATGGATCAAAACTGGTATTGAATTAAGTTTCTACCATCGGCCTACATATATGGAAAAGCATTATATTCATTGGTTCTTACTTACTAGCGTGGACAGTTAAGCAGGTGTCATATTGTCATTTTCAAATCACCATTTAAACTCAACATGCAAGGCTTCAAACTTTACCCGCATGCTATCCATACTGTATGAAGCACATGAAAAATACTAGAGGTCACATTTGAGCACACTTTATGTAGCCTTCATTTTCCAAGTCAAATAAATACACAAACTACATGCATAGGGCAAAACAGTAATTAAACAGTCAATGCTAGGGTACCAAAAATCACACAGTACCTAGATGCCATAACAAAGCTACTGTCCAAGTTTCATAATTTTTGGAGTTCATTTGGTCTATTTTTACCATTTATTTACCTACACCATGCATGCACTAAACCAGGGGCAAAATAGACTTTTCACACCTTACCTATCATGTAGATCTACTCAAGAGGAGTCCATAGCCACTGAGTTTGTCCATTTTGGATTTTTCTTTGAATTGTTATGATTTTTCAAAGTTCACTGCTCAATATAAATGAATTTAAATGGAAAAACTCATAGACCGAGGGCTTGAATGTAATTAACCGTATACCTCAGGGGCTAGATCAGAAGATTATCTTGACTCAGTGCACAGTGCATCAGAAGATTAACCGTATACCGCGGCGGCGATGGCGGCGGGCACTCTGCGCTTGGGAGGGGGAGGCGGAGGGAGACGACTAGGCCTAGCGCGTTGGGCGCGGGAGGGGGAGGCGGTTGTAATGGCGGCGGTCGGGAGGCTCGGGGAGCAGCGGAGCGGCCGGCGCAGCTCGGACTCCGAGCTTGCGGCAATGGTGGGTCGGCGCTCTGCGCTTGGGGAAAGGAGGCAGAGGCGCGCGAGAGAGCGAGCAGTGGAGCGGCGAGTACGAAGGGAGCCAGGGGTGCGTCCAGGTTCATGATGGGCGCGGGGTCTTCACCCTTTAGGCGAGGGCGCGGCGCGGCCAGTGCGCTGGCGGCCATGGGCGGGGTGCGCAGAGCGCGCCCGCCGCGTGGGCGCTGGGGAGAGGGAAAGGGAACGGTGGGGCGCGATGTGGACTCGGTCCGTGGACCGGGTGTCACTGACATGTGGGACCGGGGTAGGAAGAGAAAGGGAGGGTCTATAGACCGAGTGCGTGGAGACACGGAAATGGTGGGACCCACTGGACCGGATGTTTGTCTGACGTGGGCGGGAATCCGGTGGACTGCTCGGTGGGGCCCGCCGGTCAGTGAGAGGAAAAGAGAGGGAAAATCACGTTTTTGAACCGGTTAGAGGCCGAATCTAAAAATACCCCAATTGGAGGAAGTGTTCTAAATTTGTTCCTCTACATTTCCCTTGTAAACTTGTATACCGTGTTCTATTCAAAAATCTGGGGCAAATTTGAATTTAAGCTGCTAACCAAGGTTTGACCAATAGAACCCTCCAGTTTAGAAATTCTAAAAGTCTATTTTCTAGGAACTTTCACAAAAGGAGTTTTATACCAATGTTGTTCACAATTTCGTGATCTACAACTTTCTCAATACAAGCATTGCAAGATTTTGGCTTTAAGATCAAGGAAATTTAAAATTACTAAACAGGTCATGTTTGGACAGAATTCACATGCTGACAGAAAAAGCCCCAAAACTCTATGCAAATCTTCATGCATGTCAAAGCACAAATTACCAAAGTTGTTCATCATTAAATTGTATACAAGTTTGTCAATATGAGTTTCACCTAAATCCAAATAGGATCAAAGTTATAGGCACAATCACAAAGACATATCAGCAGAAAACAGGTTTCGATAAGTGGCATTTCAACCAAGTTTGAATTAGGGCTCAAATGCATGTCATTGTATGATGCATTATGATGAATGTTGCATGTATGATGAATGATTATGCACTTGAGATGCCGGAGCATCACAACCCACCCCCCTTAAAGAAATCTCGTCCCAAGATTCTGATGTGATGTGGGTGGATAAGTTAAACGAGAAGAAAGTGCACTGTGTATGAATTTGAAACTTTGAAACTGCGGTGACGTACTCAATTTGAAGTGGATGGAAGAAAATCAGGATATCTTGTTCGCAAGAATTCTTCTTGCTCCCAAGTTGCCTCTTCTTCGGAGTGATTATTCCACTGCACTTTGTAGAAGTTAATAGTTCTTCTCCGTGTTGACCTTTGCTTTTGGTCGAGGATCTTTATGCGGTGCTCTTTATAAGTGAGGTCCGGTTCAATCTGAATTTGAGATGTATCAATTACTTCCTTTGGCACTCGTAAGCACTTCTTGAGTTGCGAGACGTGAAACACATCATGAACCGCAGCAAGGTGTGGTAGTAATTCTAACCGGTAAGCTACTGATCCACATCTCTCTGTGATCTTGAATGGACCAACATATCTTGGTGCTAGCTTGCCTTTTACTCCAAACCGGTGTACTCCTTTCATTGGTGACACCCGAAGATACACATGATCGCCTTCTTCAAAGGCGAAGGGTCTTCGCCTCTTATCTGAATAGCTTTTCTGCCTAGATTGTGCTCTTTTCAGGTTGCTGTGTATGAACTTTACTTGCTCTTCAGCTTGTGTTACCAATTCCGGACCAAAGGTGACGCGTTCTCCTGGTTCAGACCAGTTGAGTGGTGTCCTACATCGTCTACCATATAGGGCCTCAAAAGGTGCCATTTCTAAGCTCTTCTGATAGCTGTTGTTGTATGCGAACTCCGCTAAGGGAAGACAATCATCCCACTTGGTGGAATAGGTCAAAGCACATGCCCTCAACATGTCCTTTAAGATCTGATTCACTCTTTCTACTTGGCCGCTTGTTTGAGGGTGGTATGCTGAACTCCGAATCAATTTGGTTCCAAGAGTAGTTTGCAGTTGCACCCAGAAGCGAGACACAAACAGCGATCATCGATCGGACGTGATCGTCTGTGGCACACCATGCAAGGATACAATCCGTGATATGTAGAGCTCAGCATAAGTAGCCGCAGTGTAATGAGTTTTGACAGGCAAGAAGTGAGCGGATTTGGTAAGACGATCGATAATGACCCAAATGGAGTCATAGCCCTTTTGGGTGCGAGGCAAACCCACTATGAAGTCCATGTGTACATCTTCCCATTTCCAGGCTGGAATTGCTAATGGCTGAAGCATACCAGCAGGCTTTAGGTGGTCGGCTTTGACTTGCTGACACACGTCGCATTCAGACACATACTTGGCGATCTCCCATTTCATATGGGTCCACCAAAATTTTTGTTTCAAGTCTTGGTACATTTTATTGCTGCCCGGGTGCATGGTGAACATGGAAGTGTGGGCTTCGTCAAGTATCTTCTTTCTCAACTCCATGTCCTTAGGTACCACTAAGCGATTTTTAAACCATAAGACTCCCTGGTCATCAAGTGTGAAGCATGCTCTTTTCTTCTCATCTAATGCTTCGTGAATATGTGCCATACTCTTATCTTGCTTTTGTGCAACGATGATTTGATCCTTTATTGTAGGTTCAATGATGAGGCTATATAGTTCAGTGTGCTGCTCTGTAGGCATTTCGATCTCATCCATCTCACAACATATAACTCTCACTATCGGGCGGGCTTCAATCACATTGCAATGAGCCTTACGGCTTGATGCATCAGCTACAACATTGGCCTTGCCAGGATGGTAGTGAATCTCTAGATCATAATCTTTTATCAGCTCTAACCACCGTCGTTGCCTCATATTTAACTCAGGTTGTGTGAGGATATACTTGAGGCTCTTGGCTCTTGTGGTCAGTGTAGATGTGACACGTATTGCCTAGCAGATAGTGTCTCCATATCTTCAAAGCGTGAACAACTGCTGCAAGCTCAAGATCATGTGTTCGGTAGTTTGCTTCATGTTTTCTCAGTTGGCGCGAGGCGTAAGCGATTACTCTCCCTTCTTGCATCAGGACACAGCCCAGCCCATTGCCGGAGGCATCACAATACACGTCAAATGGCTTAGTGACGTCCGGTTGAGCCAGCACTGGTGTGGATGTTAGCAACTTCTTCAGGGTTTGAAAGGCTTCCTCACAATTCGAACTCCATACATACTTTGCATTCTTTTTTTGTTAGTGATGTCATTGGCTTCGCAGTTTTGGAGAAGTCCTTAATGAAGCGGCGGTAGTAGCCCACTAAACCAAGGAAACTCCGAATCTCTGTCACTGTCTTGGGTTGCTTCCAGTTCAGAACATCCTTTACCTTGCTAGGGTCAACTGCTACCCCCTTCTCCGACAGAATGTGACCTAAGAAACTCACTTCCTTCAGCCAAAATGCACACTTACTGAACTTGGCATAAAGCTTGTGCTCTCTAAGCCGATTGAGTACTATCCTCAAGTGCTCCTTGTGTTCTTCCTCGCTTTTAGAGTAGATTAATATGTCATCAATGAACACTACTACAAACTTATCCAGTTCATTCATGAACACCGAATTCATCATGTACATGAAGAAAGCCGGTGCATTGGTTAACCCAAAGGACATGACCAAATACTCATACAAGCCATATCTGGTCGAAAAAGCTGTCTTGGGTATATCTTCTCCTCGGATCTTTATTTGGTAGTAGCCAGACCTCAGATCGATTTTTGAAAAGACCTTAGCTCCAGCTAACTGATCAAACAAAATGTCAATGTGTGGTAGCGGGTATTTATTTTTGATGGTGACAGCATTCAAAGGCCGGTAATCAACACATAGCCTTTTACCCCCTTGGTCCTTCTTTTCAACAAAGAGGGCTGGGCAACCCCAAGGCGATGAGCTAGCTCGAATAAACCCTTTATCTAGCTGTTTTTGCAACTGCACTTTCAGCTCTTTCAATTCATCCGGTGCCATTTGGTATGGTCTCCGGGAGACGGGTGCCGTGCCAGGTACAAGCTCTATGGCAAACTCAACATCTCTGTCCGGTGGAAGTCCGGGAAGCTCTTCCGGAAACACATCTGGAAAATCAGAAACCACCGGTATCTTCTTGATCAACTGGGCTTCTGTGGCATTTACTGTGGGTGGCGAATGCTTGTGACTCGGCAGGTGAAGGAGCATAACTTTCCCACTCTTGCTCGACTTCATTTGAACTGTCCTGCTAGTAATATCTAACAAGACATTGTGCTCTTTCATTGAATCCATCCCTAAGATAATGTCGATCCCCTGGTTAGGAAGTACCACAGGATCAACATAGAATTCTTCTGTGCCTATGCATAAGCGTAAGCGCCTCACAATCTGACTCGTGTCAATTGGTGATCCCGGAGCTGTGATATGGTATTTGGCCTTCATATTACCAATGTGATAACCATGTTTGGTTGCATATGACCTGCTGATGAAAGTGTGTGTTGCTCCGGAGTCAAACAAAACCACTGTAGGGGTGCTTGTTGACAACAAATATGCTTGCTAACACTGGTTGACCCTCTGGAATCTGATCTACGTGGGTATAGTGCACATGACCTTCCATTGGGGCTAAATCTCGCTTGGGTCCCTTCTTCTTATTCTGGCGTGGGTTGTCTTCAATCAACAATGGTGCCTGGCTTCGCCGATGGGCAAGACAATTCTTGCTGAAATGGCCGACCTTTCCGCACTTGTAGCAGGGGTATTTGGCACTTGGTTTGGCAGGTGGCACTAAAGCAGGTGGATGAGGCGGTGCACTGCAGGATGATGGGTGTTGTTGGGTACCCAACTGTTGCTCTGGTTGTTGGGGCATGTCGATGTAATACATGTGCGGCAGTGAGCGATGCACAACCCGTTGTCATTGAGATGAACCTGACTGAAGTGTGCTTGCGAGTCATTTCCTCTGCTGATCTTCGTGGGCCCGACTGAGGCGATTCTCCATGTCAATGGCGGCATCTACCAACTGGGTGAAGTTGTCATAGCTGTGCCCCAAGTGAGTCAGCAGAGTGGGGTCGAATCCATCCAACAGACGGGTAGCCCTATGTGGGTCGGTGTCGACGTCTTCAGGTGAGTACTGCGATAGGCGGATGAAAGCTTGCACATAGTCAAGTACCGACATGTTCCCTTGTCGAAGTGCGCGAAACTCTCGTTGCTTGAGCTCGATGAGGCTAGGCGGGAGATAGTGAGCCCGAAAAGCCACACGGAACTCATCCCACGTGACCTGGTGCCCAGCTGGTTGCATTGTCAGGAATGAAGCACACCAGGCCCCCGAGGGACCATGTAGACATTGTGCCGTGAAGCAAGCCTTCTGTTGCTCAATGAGTTGGGGCAGTAGATTGAACTTGGACTCAATGATCCGAAGCCAGTCATCAGCATCCAGGGGATCCGTGGCAGCGGTGAAGATTGGCGGTTGGAGTGCCGCAAATTCAGTGTAACTGATCTCTTGCGGGTTGCACCATTGTTGCTCTTGAACAAGCATGTTGATGATTTGACCTTGCTGAGCGACCAGAGCAGCCAACTCATGAGGAAACTGTGCCCCATGGGCAGCCCCTTGTGCAGACGTCTTCGGTGGAGTCACCATCTACATGAAGGAGGCCAATTGTGATTAGTCCAACAACTTTGATGCAACCAATGCGGTGACAAAAAGATCATAGCACCATAATTACGTTCTGAATGCATGAAAGCATGTAAGCGAACAGAACAGCTTGATTGCGCAAAAGTGTTAGCCCTCATCTTGTAGGTTCGGACAATCGTTTATGCTATTGGAAAACTTGTGCGTTGTGTTGGACACGGGACAACACTCCCATCAATCTGACTGGGACTACGCCGTAAGGTCGATTTACTAGCTGCAGGTGTACATGACTTCAGGTTGCAAACCGGAACCAAGCTTCAATTCAATCCTAAGGGTCTCTTCTTAAGGCTTTAATTTTAGCAAGGTGAAACAGGTTCCTAGAACCTAATGTTTCCATTAGTGAAACGTGCAGAAAGTTGGCTTAAATCATGATTTATTCCATTTGTCTTTTAGTAATAACCCCAAAAATGATAGCAAAAGATACATGATGCATGATTCGTCCTATCCGGTATCACATCACACATCCTATGTATTATATATATAGCTAGCGATAATTCGGTGACATATATGCACGTCTCTTCTTACTGCAACTAGTCATTCTCTAGTAGTTCTTAGATTCGCACGTGGTTAGTGTACCTGCAGAAGAATGCATTCTCATACATTACCACCTAATGTGGCATCCACGCGTGACCGCTGCGTGGACAATGTTGGTGGGCCGATGCAGCTTTTCCTCAAAGCCTGACTTTCCTCCAGTACTGGGGATTGTCGAGAAAAAGGTGGATCCCAAAACCGAATGTAAGTGTGGTGGGTATGAAAGCCCGAAGCATGCCCACCACCCTTAAAGTGCTTTTACTACGGGGCATGAATGCAGAGCTTACAACCGTTCGCACAACCCAATAGCTTCCACCAGTACTGGGGACAGCTATGGCCGAAAAGATGTTTCTCAAAGCGCCGAATATGCATATGAGTTCTAACTAGGTCAGAATGTCAGTGATGTCACCTGTATAACACTAACATCCTTATATGGGCATAGCGTATACTCTCGTTTTGAATTACTTAAAAAGGGCTTTCGAAAATAAGTTTGTAAAACAAAACTTGATGATATAACTGTTGTCTGTGTTTCATCGGCTCTGATACCAGCTGTGGCAGAACCGCCCTGCTTAATCCAGACTAAGCACACCTACCACCTCTGGCTCGCAGTGCACTTAGGCTAGACTAAACCCGGTAGTCCGTCGAGAGTACTTCGGCTCTCGATAACACCATTCCCAGAGGAACCGACATCAAACACATCCGACCCTCGAAGGAGCCACAACAATTACATCATCACAGGCAGTTGAAATAGAGAATAGTAGACCGGATTTACAAATATAAGAAGTCAAATACATTTCATAAAATAGCGGAATCGATTTTAGAGTGTACATATAGCGGAAGCGTTTTCAAAATATCTCGCAGCGGAAACAATATACTTAAGTAGCCTTCACGAAGAGATGAACAAGGCGAGTAGCACCGAGCCCACCGGTACTACCACCTCCAACATAGCTATCCAGATGTCGCCAGTACCTGTAATCCAAAAGTGGGGGCAAACCCTGAGTACTAATTACTCAGTAGGACTTAATGGACGGGGCTTACGGCTGACACAAAGCATGCTTACTAATCATGTGGATCCTTAGCTGTTGATTCTTAAATAAAGTCATGTGGACATAAGATAGCATGATTTGACAGCTGCTATCCATTAATCATGAAGATCATTTATATCATAAAGTAAATACTTGCAGAAAAGTAAACATGAACACATGTCCCGTCCCAAGATTCATAGCGCTTCCATCCAACCCCTTGGGAGTAGTCATCTCAGGAGCGATACCACAGTACGTCGGGTCAGCCCTCCCTCGACCTCAAAGCATCTCCCAAGTCCATCGACCTCCTAGCAGTGGATGGGAAACACCATGAATAGAGGGACGAAACACACACATCCAATCATGGTTATATACAAAAACGTGACTTAATAAACAGCATGTTACAGTTATTACTATGTTGCCCGACAGTGATATTTGGCATTCTCACACCTGGTGAGCATCAGCGATTCGAATCGATTTTTATATTCCCAGGAATAACTAGAAATGCCAGGGGTTTATGCTTACTAGCCATTGCGTTCCACACATATATTCCCCATCTCCACTTGTCCCATCCCAAGTTCGATTCAATCCTTTTGTTGTTCCCAGGTTGCGCCGCCTTAGGAGCGATACCACGATAACGTCGGGTCAGCCCTCGCTCGACTACAAGCTCCCCAAGGTGTCACAGTAGGAGTCTGTCTCTGTTCTTCGGATGGCACAAGTAAGACTTTCACCAGGCCCACGTCCTGGATAAGCACTCTAGCAATGTTATGCCAATCAGCAAACGAACAGCGGACGGGCCTTATGCGACTCGGGCGGAGTCCAGTGCACGATACCATAAACAATAAATAACTCATAAAATCTCCGCCCGGTCTTCATTTAAAACATAAGCAAGTATAATAACTTCCATAAGTGAGATTTCTGTCACCTTGTAAAGTCGTACCTACGAGACGAGTACAATCACTCGTGTCTACTCGCACCTAGCAATCTAGGCACTCGTCTTACAAACTTTACGTATAGGTGCTAGGGCCAGGGCGGCTAGGAAGTCTAATGCAGTTGGTATCAATCAACTCCTAATGCATATGCGTAAACATCAACAAGATTTGTATTAGCTGGGAGAAATCATGGTCCTGCCTACCTTTAATTATTCTTAAGAAAACCAACAAACTAAACTATGTTAGTTTGCCGGGTCGTGAGGCTTTGCCCCAGGCAACCCCTTGAAGCAGGAACGGATTTAATCAGCGACCCTTCGTCTTCTTGCTTCGGATATAGCCTGTCGTCCGGTTTCTTGATCACTGGTTTTTCCTGAGTCGATAGCTTCTTGCACGCGGGTCTATATGCATGATAAAATGCTAGTGAGTGCAAGAGAACGCAAATGCATGTATGTGATATAGTGTTATATGCATGACATAGTGCAAACAAGAGTACAACGAGTTGCAAATGTATTTAGGAGGTGTCAATGGTATATGATGCATGATCAAGTAGTTTATAAAGAATGGGTTTGGGTACTCTTAGTTAAATACCTCCCGTAATGAGAAAACTTAACGACTTTGCTAAGAAATCATACAGCCCATCACTAAGAAATCGTACAAACCATCACCATATTTTATCTTTGAAGTTATCAGAAGTTAGTGTCATATATGTGTACACAGTCCCTATCAAATGAAATGAAGTTGTCACTTGAAAGCGCCTTTATGAATATAATGCACTCGTGAGTTCATTTAGTTAGACAACTCAAATTGCTCTCAAATTTTACCACATGTAGACACATACTTCATAGTGCTACTTCCAAAAATTTCAGCTACAACCAAGTTATAATTAATTTATTAAAATTCCAGCAAGTTACGAGCCCTATAGCTTCTCAGATTTTTCATAATTTATCGGAATTGTTTCTGAACTTGAAATTTCTACAGCAAGCATTTCATGGCATCAAAATCATATACAAAAATCAGCAAGCACAAAATCCATAGTTTAATATGACACCTATTTTCCATATATTTATCTTATGCAAATTAAGATGCACTTATAAACAGTGTTAATGAACCTTCCAAAAATACTTTCTGGACTCTCTATCACACTAGTAGCACACCAGATTTTTCATAGAATTAACTATGCATCCTAGAACCACTTTCTCGTTTTATTTAGTTAACCAGGTGTCATTTTGTCATTTTCAAATCACCATTTAAACTCAACATGCAAGGCATCAAACTTTACCTGCAAGCTATCCATACTATATAAAGCACATGAAAAATACCAGAGGTCACATTTGAGCACAATTTATGTAGCCTTCATTTTCCAGGTCAAATAAATACACAAACTACATGCATAGGGCAAAATAGTAATTAAACAGTCAATGCTAGGGCTACCAAAAATCACACGGTACCTAGATGCCATAACAAAACTACGGTCCAGGTTTCATAATTTTTGGAGTCCATTTGGTCTATTTTTACCATTTATTTACCTACACCATGCATGCACTAAACCAGGGGCAAAACAGACTTTTCACATGTCCACATCTTACCTATCATGTAGATCTACTCAAGAGGAGTCCATAGCCACTGAGTTTGTCCATTTTGGATTTCTCTTTGAATTGTTATGATTTTTCAAAGTTCACAGCTCAATATAAATGAATTTAAATGGAAAAACTCATAGATGGAGGACTTGAACGTAATTAACCGTATACCTCAGGGGCTAGATCAGAAGATTATCCTGACTCAGTGCACAGTGCATAAGAATCTCCTAAAACCTAAGGTTAGATCTGCAAAATACCAGGGCTCGGGTTAAAGTACAAAACTCTAATAGATCTTGAGGTGTTTTCACAATTTATTCAAGACACAGTAAACAGTGATGCAATAAGTAATACGCGAAGGGGGTTTTCTGCAAAACACGCGTTCTTCTTCTACCTTCGGTCGGGGAAAATCCTCGCGCGGCGGCCGGCGTTCACGCGCTCGCGCCGGAGCGTGGAGGGGAAACTTGGAGCCGAGTCGGGTCGAGGAGGTGGCTGGCGCGACGGTGGACACCGTGGGCTAGACGTCGTCGCCGGCGGTGAAGAGTAGAGGCGAGCGGCGGCGGCGAACTGAGAAGGCGACGGCGCGGCGGGGCGCGGCGACGCGGCTCGATTCTGGCGGGGTATGGCACGGTAGGGGTCGCCGCTAGGCTTGGGAGTTGCGCGGCGGCGTGACGGTCCCGACGGCGGTATCGTGGAGGCGAGGGGAGGGCCGGAGGAGGGTTGTCCACGAAGAGGGGCCGGTGGCAATGGCGCTCGTGGGGTGCGCTTGCGGGGAAGGGTGATAGAGGCGAGGGCGAGCGGCAAGACCGTGAGTGGAAGATGGAGGGGAGGCGCGAGCCGTGCGAGGCGCGCGTCGGCGGGGTGGGAGGCGGCTCAAGGCGGCGGGTGCCGTGAGCTCGCCGCGGCGGCGAAGGCGGCGGGCACTCTGCGCTTGGGAGGGGGAGGCGGAGGGAGACGACTAGGCCTAGCGCTTTGGGCGCGGGAGGGGGAGGTGGTTGTAATGGCGGCGGTCGGGAGGCTCGGGGAGCAGCGGAGCGGCCGGTGCCGCTCGGACTCCGAGCTTGCCGCAATGGCGGGTCGGCGCTCCGCGCTTGGGGAAAGGAGGCAGAGGCGCGCGAGAGAGCGAGCAGTGGAGCGGCGAGTGCGAAGGGAGCCGGGGGTGCGTCCAGGTTCATGAGGGGCACGGGGTCTTCACCCTTTAGGCGAGGGCGCGGCGTGGCCAGTGCACTGGCGGCCATGGGCGGGGTGCGCAGAGCGCGCCCGCCGCATGGGCACGGGGAAGAGGGAAAGGGAACGGTGGGGCGCGATTTGGACTCGGTCCATGGACCGGGTGTCACTGACATGTGGGATCGGGGTGGGAAGAGAGAGGGAGGGTCTATAGACCGAGTGCGTGGAGACGCAGAAATGGTGGGACCCACTGGACCGGATGTTTGTCCGACGCGGGTGGGAATCCGGTGGACTGCTCGGTGGGGCCCGCCGGTCAGTGAGAGGAAAAGAGAGGGAAAATCCCGAAAATGGGAAAATGGAGTTTGACTGCAGATACACTTGTTTGAAGATCACGTTTTTGCACTGGTTAGAGGCCGAATCTTAAAATACCCCAATTGGAGGAAGTGTTCTAAATTTGTTCCTCTACATTTCCCTTATAAACTTGTATACCGTGTTCTATTCAAAAATCTGGTGCAAATTTGAATTTAAGCTGCTGACCAAGGTTTGACCAATAGAACCCTCCAGAATAGAAATTCTAAAAGTCTATTTCCTAGGCACTTTCACAAAAGGAGTTTTATACCAATGTTGTTTACAATTTCGTGATCTACAACTTTCTCAATACAAGCATTGCAAGATTTTGGATTTAAGATCAACGAAATTTAAAATTACTAAACAGGTCATGTTTTGACAGAATTCACATGCTGACCGAAAAAGCCCCAAAACTCTATGCAAACCTTCATGCATGTCAAAGCACAAATTACCAAAGTTGTTCATCATTAAATTGTCTACAGGTTTGTCAATATGAGTTTCACCCAAATCCACATAGAATCAAAGTTATAGGCACAATCACAAAGACATATCAGCAGAAAGCAGGTTTCGATAAGTGGCATTTCAACCAAGACTGAATTAGGGCTCAAATGCATGTCATTGTAGGATGCATTATGATGAATGTTGCATATATGATGAATGACTATGCACTTGAGATGCCGGAGCATCACATTAAGTTTCTCCCATTGGCCTACATATATGGAAAAGCATTATATTAATTGGTTCCTACTTACTAGCGTGTACAAGTTTTTGAATTAGGAAAAAGATTAATTTTCACCCTCTTCAGTCTAGGCAAACTGAGTCATTATGCGCTGGTTTTGTATCTCGGCCAATTACGAAGCGTGGGCTCAAGTGGCAGAAGAGGAGGGCATGTAAGTTGAGCCAAAATAACTTTGGTGATGCATATTTTTGAGGATTCGTTCCTATGGTGTGGTTTCCTCATTCATCTCACCAACAAGTCCAACAAACCTCGATTCCGAGTCCCACAACAATTGATATGTTAACAATAGTGGATGGATCAAAACCTGTATTGAATTAAGTTTCTACCATCGGCATACATATATGGAAAAGCAATATATACATTGGTTCCTACTTACTAGCGTGTACAAGTTTTTGGATTAGGAAAAAGTTTAATTTTCGCCCTCTTCAGTCTAGGCAAACTGAGTCATGCTGTGTTTGTTTTGTATCTCGAACTGATTCCAAAGCATGGGCTCAAGTGGCAGAAGGGGAGGGCATGTAAGTTGGGCCAAAACATCTTTGGTGATGCATATTTTTGAAGTTTTATTCCTATGGTGTGGTTTCCTCATTCATCTTCCCAACAAGTCAAACAACACTTGATTCCGAGTCCCACAACAACTGATATGTTAACAACAGTGGATGCATCAAAACTTGTATTGAATTAAGTTTCTCCCACCAACTGATATGTTAACAACATATAAGGAAAAGCATTATATTCATTGGTTCCTACTTACTAGCGTGTACAAGTTTTTGGATTAGGAGAAAGTTTAATTTTCGCCCAAGTCAATCTAGGCAAATTGAGTCATGCTGCGCTGGTTTTGTATCTCGGACTGATGCTGAAGCATGGGCTCCAGTGGCAGAAGAGTTGGGCATGTAAGTTGGGCCAAAACAACTTTGGTGATGCATATTTTTGAGGTTTCATTCCTATGGTGTGGTTTTCACATTAGTCATACCAACAAGTCCAACAACCCTCAATTCCAAGTCCCACAACAACTGATATGTTAACAACAGTGGATGCATCAAAACCTGTATTGAATTAAGTTTCTCCCATCAGCCTACATATATGGAAAAGCATTATATTCATTGGTTCCTACTTACTAGTGTGTACAAGTTTTCGGATTAGGAAAAAGTTTAATTTTCGCCCTCTTCAGTCTAGGCAAATTGAGTAATGCTGCGCTGGTTCTGTATCTCGGCCTACCGCCGATGCGTGGGCTCAAGTGGCAGAAGAGGAGGGCATGTAAGTTGGGCCAAAACAACTTTGGTGATGCATATTTTTTAAGTTTCGTTCCTATGGTGTGCTTTCTTTATTCATCTTCCCAACAAGTCCAACAACCCTCGATTTCGAGTCCCACATCAAATGATATGTTAACAATAGTGGATGGACCAAAACCTGTATTGAATTAAGTTTCTCCCATTGGCCTACATATATGGAAAAGCATTATATCAATTGGTTCCTACTTACTAGCGTGTACAAGTTTCTGAATTAGGAAAAAGGTTAATTTTCGCCCTCTTCAGTCCAGGCAAACTGAGTCATCATGCGTTGGTTTTGTATCTCGGCCCGATGCCGAAGCGTGGGCTCAAGTGGCAGAAGAGGAGGGCATGTAAGTTGAGCCAAAACAACTTTGGTGATGCATATTTTTGAGGTTCCGTTCCTATGGTGTGGTTTCCTCATTCATCTTACCAAAAAGTCCAACAAACATCGATTCCGAGTCCCACAACAATTGATATGTTAACAACAGTGGATGGATCAAAATTGGTATTGAATTAAGTTTCTCCCAAGGGCCTACATATATGGAAAAGCATTATATTCATTGGTTCGTACTTACTTGCGTGTACAAGTTTTGGATTAGGAAAAAGTTTAATTTTCGCCCTCTTCAGTCTAGGCAAACTGAGCCATGCTGCGCTAGTTTTGTATCTCAGACTGATGCCGAAGCGTGGGCACAAGTGGCAGAAGAGGAGGGCATGTATGTTGGCCCAAAACAACTTTGGTGATGCATGTTTTTGAGGTTTCGTTCCTATGGTGTGGTTTCCTCATTCATCATACCAACAAGTCCAACAACCCTCGATTCCGAGTCCCACAACAATTGATACGTTAACAACAGTGGATGGAACAAAACCTATATTAAATTAAGTTTCTCCTATCGGCCTACATATATGGAAAACCATTATATTCATAGATTCCTACTTACAAGCGTGTACAAGATTTCGGATTAGGAAAAAGTTTAATTTTTGCCCTCTTCAGTCTAGGCGAACTGAGTCTAGCTACGTTGATTTTATATCTCGTACTGATGCCGAAGCGTGGGCTCCAGTGGCAGAAGAGGAGGGCATGTGAGTTGGGCCAAAACTACTTGGGTGATGCATATTTTTGAGGTTTCGTTCCTATGGTGTGGTTTCCTCATTCATCTTCCCAACAAGTCCAACAACCCTCGATTCCGAGTCCCACAACAATTAATATGTTAACAATAGTGGATGGGTCAAAACCAGTATTGAATTAAGTTTCTCCCACAGCCATTGGTTCCTACAGGCGTGTACAAGTTTTCGGATTAGGAAAAAGTTTAATTTTCGCCCTCTTCAGTCTAGGCAAACTGAGTCATGCTGCGCTGGATTTGTATCTCGAACTGATGCCGAAGCGTGGGCTCGAGTGGCAAAAGAGGAGGGCATGTAAGTTGGGCCAAAACTACTTTGGCGATGCATATTTTTGAGGTTTCGCTCCTATGGTGTGGTTTCCTCATTCATCATACCAACAAGTCCAACAACCCTCGATTCTGAGTCCCACAACAATTGATATGTTAACAACAATGGGTGGATCAAAACTGGTATTGAATTAAGTTTCTCCCATCGGCCTACATATATGGAAAAGCATTATATTCATTATTTCTTACTTTCTAGCGTGTACAGTTTTCGGATTAGGAAAAAGTTTAATTTTCGCCCTCTTCAATCTAGGCAATCTGAGTCATGCTGTGCTAGTTTTGTATCTCAGCCTGATGCCAAAGCTTGGGCTCAAGTGGCAGAAGAGGAAAGCATGTAAGTTGGGCCAAAACAACTTTGGTGATGCATATTTTTGAGGTTTCGCTCCTATGGCATGGTTTCCTAATTCATCATACCAACATGTCCAACAACCCTCGATTCCGAGTCCCAGAATAATTGATATGTCAACCAAAGTGGATGGTTTAAATTGGTATTGAATTTTATTTCTCCCATCGGCCAACATATATGGAAAAGCATTATATTCATCGGTTCCTACTTACTAGCGAGTACAAATTTTTAGATTAGGAAAAGTTTAATTTTCGCCCTCTTTAGTCTGGGCAAACTAAGTCATGCTACGTTGGTTTTGTATCTCGGACTAATGCCAAAGCGTGGGCTCAAGTGGCAGAAGGGGAGGGCATGTAAGTTGGGCCAAAACAACTTTGGTGATGCTTATTTTTGAGGTTTCATTCCTATGGTGTGGTTTTCACATTCGTCATACCAACAAGTCCAACAACCATCGATTCCGAGTCCCACAACAATTGATATGTTAATAACAGTGGATGAATCAAAACCTGTATTGAATTAAGTTTCTCCCATCGGCCTACATATATGGAAAAGCATTATATTCATTGGTTCCTACTCACTAGCATGTACAAGTTTTCGGATTAGGAAAAAGTTTAATTTTCGCCCTCTTCAGTCTAGGCAAACTGAGTCATGCTGCACTGGTTCTGTATCTCGTCCTGATGCCGAAGCTTGGGCTCAAGTGGCAGAAGATGAGGGCATGTAAGTCGGGCCATAACAACTTTGGTGATGCATATTTTTGAAGTTTCGTTCCTATGGTTTGGTTTCTTTATTCATCTTCCCAACAAGTCCAACAACCCTCGATTCCGAATCCCACAACAATTGATATGTTAACAATAGTGGATGGACCAAAACTGGTATTGAATTAAGTTTCTCCCTTCGGCCTACATATATGGAAAAGCATTATATTCATTGGCCCCTACTTACCAGCGTGTACAAGTTTTTGGATTAGGAGAAAGTTTAATTTCTGCCCAAGTCAGTCTAGGCAAATTGAGTCATGCTGCGCTGCTTTTGTATCTCGGACTGATGCTGAAGCGTGGGCTCCAGTGGCTGAAGAGTTGGGCATGTAAGTTGGGCCAAAACAACTTTGGTGATGCTTATTTTTGAGGTTTCGGTCCTATGGTGTGGTTTTCACATTCGTCATACCAACAAGTCCAACAACCCTCGATTCCGAGTCCCACAACAATTGATATGTGAATAACAGTGGATGAATCAAAACCTGTATTGAATTAAGTTTCTCCCATCGGCCTACATATATGGAAAAGCATTATATTCATTGGTTCCTACTTACAAGCGTGTACAAGTTTTTGGATTAGGAAAAAGTTTAATTTTCGCCCAAGTCTGTCCAGGCAAATCGAGTCATGCTGCGCTGGTTTTGTATCTCGGATTGATGTTGAAGCGTGGGCTCCAGTGGCAGAAGAGTTGGGCATGTAAGTTGGGCCAAAACAACTTTGGTGATGCATATTTTTGAGGTTTCTGTCCTATGGTGTGGGTTTCTCATTCATCGTGCCAACAAGTCCAACATCCCTCGATTCCGAGTCCCACAACAATTGATATGTTAACAACAGTGGATGGATGAAAACTGGTATTGAATTAAATTTCTCTCATCGGCCTACATATATGGAAAAGCATTATATTCATTGGTTCTTACTACCTAGCGTGTACAAGTTTTTGGATTAGGAAAAAGTTTAATTTTCTCCATCTTCAGTCTAGGCAAACTGAGTCATGTTGCGCTGGTTTTGTATCTCAGCCTGATACCGAAGCGTGGGCTCTTGTGGCAGAAGAGGAGGGCATGTAAGTTGGGCCAAAACAACTTTGCTGATGCATATTTTTGAGGTTTCGTTCCTATCATTCATCCTACAAACCAGTCCAACAACCCTTGATTCCGAGCCCTAGAACAATTGGTATGTTAACAACAGTGGATGGATCAAAACCTGTATTGAATTAAGTTTCTCCCATCGGCTTACATATATGGAAACGCATTATGTTTATTGGTTCCTATTTACTAGCGTGTACAAGTTTTTGGATTACGAAAAAGTTTAATTTTCACCCTCTTAGGCCTAGACAAACTAAGTCATGGTCCGCTGGTATCATCTCTCAGCCAAGTGCGGAAGCGCGGGCTGAAGTGGTGGAAGACGAGGGCATGTAAGTTGGGTCAAAACAACTTTGGTGATGCATATTTTTAAGGTTTCATTCCTATGGTGTGGTTTCCTCATTCATCTTACCAACATGTTCAACAAACCCCGATTCCAAGTCCCACAACAAATGATACGATAACAACAATGGATGGACCAAAACCTAAATTTAATTATGTTTCTCCCATCGGCGTACATATTTGGAAATGCATTATTTTCATTGGTTCCACCTTACTAGCGTGCACAAGTTTTTGGATTAGGAAAAAGGTTAATTTGGGCGCTCTTCAGTCTAGGCAAACTAAGTCATGGGGCGCTGGTTTCGTATCACGGCCAGATGCCGTAGCGCGGGCTCAAGTGGAAGAAGAGGAGGGCATGTAAGTTGGGCCAAAACAACTTTGGTGATGCATATTTTTGAGGTTTCGTTCCAATGGAGTGGTTTCCTGATTCGTCCTGCAAACAAGTCCAACAACCCTCGATTCTGAGTCCCACAACAATTGATATGTTAACAACAGTGGATGGATCAAAACCTGTATTGAATTAAGTTTCTCGCATCGGCCCACATATATGGAAAAGCATTATATTCATTGGTTCTTATTTAGCAGCATGTACAAGTTTTCAGATTAGGAAAAAGTTCAACTTTCGCCCTGTTAGGTCTAGGCAAACTGAGTCATTATGCGCTGGTTTTGTATCTCAGCCTGATGCCGAAGCGTGGGCTCAGGTGGCAGAAGAGGAGGGCATGTAAGTTGAGCCAAAACAACTTTGGTGATGCATATTTTTGAGGTTTCGTTCCTATGGTGTGGTTTCCTCATTCATATTACCAACAAGTCCAACAAACCACGATTCCAAGTCCCACAACATTTGATATGTTAACAATAGTGGATGGATCAAAACCTGTATTGAATTAAGTTTCTCTCATCGGCGTACATGTGTGGAAAAGCAATATATTCATTGGTTCCTACCTACTAGCGTGTACACGTTTTTGGATTAGGAAAGTTTAATTTTCGCCCTCTTCAGTCTAGGCAAACTGAGTCATGCTGCGTCGGTTTTGTATCTCGAACCGATGCCAAAGCGTTTGCTCAAGTGGCAGAAGGGGAGGGCATGTAAGTTGGGCCAAAACATCTTTGGTGATACATATTTTTGAAGTTTCATTCCTATGGTGTGGTTTCCTCATTCATCTTCCCAACAAGTCCAACAACCCTCAATTCCGAATCCCACAACAATTGATATGTTAACAACAATGGATGGATCAAAACTTGTGTTGAATTTAGTTTCTCCCATCGGCCTACATATATGGAAAATCATTATATTCATTGGTTCCTACTTACTAGCGTGTACAAGTTTTTGGATTAGGAGAAAGTTTAATTTTCGCCCAAGTCAGTCTAGGCAAATTGAGTCATGCTGCGCTGGTTTTGTATCTCGGACTGATGCTGAAGCGTGGGCTACAGTGGCAAAAGAGTTGGGCATGTAAGTTGGGCCAAAACAACTTTGGTGATGCATATTTTTGAGGTTTCATTACTATGGTGTGGTTTTCACATTCGTCATACCAACAAGTCCAACAACCCTCGATTCCGAGTCCCACAACAATTGATATGTTAATAACAGTGGATGAATCAAAACCTGTATTGAATTAAGTTTCTCCCATCGGCCTACATATATGGAAAAGCATTATATTCATTGGTTCCTACTTACTAGCTTGTACAAGTTTTCGGATTAGGAAAAAGTTTAATTTTCGCCCTCTTCAGTCTAGGCAAACTGAGTCATGCTGCGCTGGTTCTGTATCTCGGCACGACGGCGAAGCGTGGGCTTAAGTGGGAGAAGAGGAGGGCATGTAAGTTGGGCCAAAACAACTTTGGTGATGCATATTTTTGAAGTTTCGTTCCTATGGTGTGGTTTCTTTATTCATCTTCCCAACAAGTCCAACAACCCTCGATTCCGAATCCCACAACAATTGATATGTTAACAATAGTGTATGGACCAAAACTTGTATTGAATTAAGTTTCTCCCATCGGCCTACATTTATGGAAAAGCATTATATTCATTGGTTCCTACTTACTAGCGTGTACAAGTTTTTGGATTAGGAGAAAGTTTAAATTCTGCCCAAGTCAGTCTAGGCAAATTGAGTCATGCTGCACTGCTTTTGTATCTCGGACTGATGCTGAAGCGTGGGCTCCAGTGGCTGAAGAGTTGGGCATGTAAGTTGGGCCAAAACAACTTTGGTGATGCATATTTTTGAGGTTTCGGTCCTATGGTGTGGTTTTCACATTCGTCATACCAACAAGTCCAACAACCTTCGATTCCGAGTCCCACAACAATTGATATGTTAATAACAGTGGATGAATCAAAACCTGTATTGAATTAAGTTTCTCCCATCGGCCTACATATATGGAAAAGCATTATATTCATTGGTTCCTACTTACAAGCGTGTACAAGTTTTTGGATTAGGAAAAAGTTTAATTTTCGCCCAAGTCTGTCTAGGCAAATTGAGTCATGCTGCACTGGTTTTGTATCTCGGATTGATGCTGAAGCGTGGGCTCCTGTGGCAGAAGAGTTGGGCATGTAAGTTGGGCCAAAACAACTTTGGTGATGTATATTTTTGAGGTTTCTGTCCTATGGTGTGGGTTTCTCATTCATCATGCCAACAAGTCCAACATCCCTCGATTCCGAGTCCCACAACAATTGATATGTTAACAACAGTAGATGGATGAAAACTGGTATTGAATTAAATTTCTCTCATCGGCCTACATATATGGAAAAGCATTATATTCATTGGTTCTTACTATCTAGCGTGTACAAGTTTTTGGATTAGGAAAAAGTTTAATTTTCGCCCTCTTCAGTCTAGGCAAACTGAGTCATGTTGCGCTGGTTTTGTATCTCAGCCTGATACCAAAGCGTGGGCTCTTGTGGCAGAAGAGGAGGGCATGTAAGTTGGGCCAAAACAACTTTGCTGATGCATATTTTTGAGGTTTCGTTCCTATCATTCATCCTACAAACCAGTCCAACAACCCTTGATTCCGAGCCCTAGAACAATTGGTATGTTAACAACAGTGGATGGATCAAAACCTGTATTGAATTAAGTTTCTCCCATCGGCTTACATATATGGAAACGCATTATGTTTATTGGTTCCTATTTACTAGCGTGTACAAGTTTTTGGATTAGGAAAAAGTTTAATTTTCACCCTCTTAGGCCTAGACAAACTAAGTCATGGTCCGCTGGTATCATCTCTCAGCCAAGTGCGGAAGCGCGGGCTGAAGTGGTGGAAGACGAGGGCATGTAAGTTGGGCCAAAACAACTTTGGTGATGCATATTTTTAAGGTTTCATTCCTATGGTGTGGTTTCCTCATTCATCTTACCAACATGTTCAACAAACCCCGATTCCAAGTCCCACAACAAATGATACGATAACAACAATGGATGGACCAAAACTTAAATTTAATTATGTTTCTCCCATCGGCGTACATATTTGGAAATGCATTATTTTCATTGGTTCCACCTTACTAGCGTGCACAAGTTTTTGGATTAGAAAAAAGGTTAATTTTGGCGCTCTTCAGTCTAGGCAAACTAAGTCATGGGGCGCTGGTTTCGTATCACGGCATGATGCCGTAGCGCGGGCTCAAGTGGAAGAAGAGGAGGGCATGTAAGTTGGGCCAAAACAACTTTGGTGATGCATATTTTTGAGGTTTCGTTCCAATGGAGTGGTTTCCTGATTCATCCTGCAAACAAGTCCAACAACCCTCGATTCCGAGTCCCACAACAATTGATATGTGAACAACAGTGGATGGATAAAAACCTATATTGAATTAAGTTTCTCGCATCGGCCCACATATATGGAAAAGCATTACATTCATTGGTTCTTATTTAGCAGCATGTACAAGTTTTCGGATTAGGAAAAAGTTCAACTTTCGCCCTCTTAGGTCTAGGCAAACTAAGTCATAGTGTGCTGTTTCACCTCTCAGCCTAGTGCGGAAGCGCTAGCTGATGTGGCAGAAGAGGAGGGCATGTAAGTTGGGCCAAAACAACTTTGGTGATGCATATTTTTAATGTTTCGTCCTTATAGTGTGGTTTCCTCATTCATCTTACCAACAAGTCCAACAAACCTCGGTTCCGAGTCCCACAACAAATGACACGTTAACAACAATGGATGGACCAAAATCTATATTTAATTAAGTTTCTCCCATCGTCCTACATATTTGGAAAAGCGTTATATTCATTGGTTCCACCTTACTAGCATGTACAAGTTTTTGGATTCAGAAAAAGTAAGATTTTTGCCCTCTTGAGGCTAGGCGAACTGAGTCATGGTGCATTGGTTTCGTCTCTCGGCAAGGTGCGAAAGCGCGGGCTCAAGTGGCAGAAGAGGAGGGCATGTAAGTTGGTCCAAAACAACTTTGCTGATGCATATTTTTGAGGTTTCGTTCCTATCATTCATCTTACAAACCAGTCCAACAACCCTTGATTCCGAGCCCCAGAACAATTGGTATGTTAACAACAGTGGATGGATCAAAACCTGTATTGAATTAAGTTTCTCCCATCGGCTTACATATATGGAAACGCATTATATTCATTGGTTCCTACTTACTAGCGTGTACAAGTTTTTGGACTAGGAAAAAGTTTAATTTTCACCCTCTTAGGCCTAGACAAACTAACTCATGGTCCGCTTGTATCATCTCTCAGCCAACTGCGGAAGCGCGGGCTGAAGTGGTGGAAGACAAGGGCATGTAAGTTGGGCCAAAACAACTTTGGTGATGCATATTTTTAAGGTTTCATTCCTATGGTATGGTTTCCTCATTCATCTTACCAACAAGTCCAACAAACCCTGATTCCAAGTCCCACAACAAATGATACGTTAACAACAATGGATGGACTAAAACCTATATTTAATTATGTTTCTCCCATCGTCCTACATATTTGGAAATGCAGTATGTTCATTGGGTCCTCCTTACTAGCGTGTACATGTTTTTGGATTAGGAAAAAGGTTAATTTTCGCCCTCTTTAGTCTAGGCAAACTGAGTCATGCTGCTTTGGTTTAATATCTCGGCCTGGTGCGGAAGTGCGGGCTCAAGTGGCAGAAGAGGAGGGCATGCAAGTTGGGCCAAAACAACTTTGGTGATGCATAGTTTTAGGTTTCGTTTGTATGGTGTGGTTTCCTCATTCATCTTACAAACAAGTCCGGCAATCCTTTATTCCGAGTCCCACAACTATTGATATGTTAACAATAGTGGATGGATCAAAACATGTATTGAATTAAGTTTTTCACATCGGCATACATATATGGAAAAGCATTTTATTCATTGGTTCTTATTTAGCCGCTTGTACAAGTTTTCGGCTTAGGAAAAAGTTCAAATTTCTTCCTCTTAGGTCTAGGCAAACTAAGTCATATTGTGTTGTTTCATCTCTCAACCTAGTGCGGAAGCGCTAGCTGAAGTGGCAGATGAGGAGGGCATGTAAGTTGGGCCAAAACAACTTTGGTGATGCATATTTTTAAGGTTTCGTTCTTATGGTGTGATTTCCTCATTCATCTTACCTCATAATTAATATCCCTACATGCAAAAGTCTTGCCATGGCATTTTTCCCGTTTCCGTTGTGTGCACGTACATCTCAACATTGTCACCTCTCTCGAGAACTCCTATTATTGCAAATAAAACCCTATCCACTCAGGTTCAAGATCTAAACTCACAGTACCGTTCAGCCATCGTTTTATCAATAATTATATTTCTGAGCAGAGACAATGCATACACACATGATGATTACATTCGGTGGCCAAGTATTTATTTTATACTAAGGGCCTCGGGCCTCCTTCGAGCACAAGATTAAAAAAACATACAGAAATTTGGTAGAATAAAAACATAGAATCAGGAAAGAATCATGTGTACCAAAGAGGGCAAGAGATTATACTTGGTGCTGAGTTAAGTGTAGCTAAATATAGGCTCTGGTGACCGGATCTCTAAAAAATAGTAGAAACAATACAACAACATAGTGTCAAGGCTCATAAAGAGGTATTTGCAACTTTGGTCTGGGGTTTTAGACGGATGGTGTCGTGGTTTTAGGAAGAGTACCGACAATACCAACTTCATCAATGTATAGGGTTTAGCTGAACCTTATTAGCAAATTTAACTAAACTCAGTGTGGCACATTCTCATGACCATATTGTCTGGTAGATCTGTCACACCCGGCTCATTTGGCCCATAGTGGCCCATGTGGTTGATATGAGATATTGTGAAGAGTTGAGTCCCACCTTGGTTGTTTAGAGTGGGATAGACCAATATATAAGGCTTCTAGAGTCCATCCCACCATTCCTGGGTTAATCCTTTTAAGCGAAGTGTAACACCCTAGGTGTTTGACATCAGCTAAGCAATGGATCTTAGCTCAATCATGCCATTGTGGTGACCAAGGTGCTAAGGTCAATTCTCTAGAGATGAACCTTGACTTAAACTTGGATGATATCCCTTTGCTTATATGTTGACCTTTTCAACTATATGCCAAGGTAATGTTGAAGGATATCATTTCATGTGCTTCACACTCATTTCCATCTATTTGGAAGAGTGGAAACATTCCATGAAATTTAGAGTTAAAAGGTTACATGAAATGACGAGACATACACTTTTAATTTGTTTTATGAAGTGGATGAGATCTTATGTCATCAACCAAGTCATGTAATCTTGCCCAAACAACTCTATTTTAGCTCATGAACAAAAGTCATGAAGGGTTCATGTTGAACAAATGTCAAGACGATGCCCTTATTGGCCTAAAACCTATAATTAAAGAGTTATCATGAGGCTGCCTAAATGTAAGTGAAACTACATCTTCTGTGCTAGTTATGAAGTTTGGCCCTAAACAAAGATTGAAGTCCAAGTCATGAGGAACAAACTTGGCTTAATGACCCAAGTCTAATTCTCTCTCTAAACCTGTCAAATCGAGGCATGGAAATCGAATCAGCTGCTAACTTTCAGACTTGGAAATAATTCTAAGTATTGGAATTATAGTACCGATTCTGATTGACGTCTCGTGTTCTCCAATTTTTGTTAAGTAACTTGAGTTTGTCCATAAACAAAGATTGAAGTTAACCTATTGGACGACAACATATCAAAAGTTGCGATCAATTTGAACTGAGTTGACAAGGTTTCGACGTTCGTTTCCAATTAACAATTAATCATTGACAATGCTATTTAGGGAGTTCATTATCTGTTAATTTGAGAGCCTAATGAACATACACCCTTAATAGAATTTGTAGAGTGATCAGAGCTTGACAATCTTTGTTCTTGGCCCATGAGCTAAATCGGCCAGCAAGCGGCCCAAAATCGAGCTTGAATCGGCCCACATCGATGCATGCCAGCCGTTCGGTGGAATGCCCCTATGGGCGACGCGTGCCCTCGCGCGTCTGCCTCCCAAAGCGCGAGCAAGCCATTGCCCACAGCTGCCCCTCCACCTCACCTCGTCCCTACCTCTCCACTCGATGGGGAAACAGCAGGAGCCGAGGCGCATCACCTCTCCTCTCTCGTCCACTCGGCCCTGTCTCATCCTCGCTCGCCTCCGTGCGCCGCGCACAGTGCCATGGCCGGGCTCGCCATGCTGCTGCCGCGTTCTGCTGCGGCTGTTGCTCCGCGCTGCGTGCAAACGCACTTCGCGAGGCGTGCCGTCGTCGGTGAGCCCTCTACCTGCACGCGTGGCCCTGCACCGCCGGACCGCCGATGCCTCCGCGGCCGCCCGCCCTCGGTCGCGTGACCGCGGGATAGCTTTGGGACGAGCCGAGGACAGGTGCGGAGGAAGCCCGATGGTGCCCTGCCTGGAGGGTCCGCCCTGCAGTCCGCTGGTCTCCCTGCCGGTCCCAGGCCGCGTCCCGACGAGCCGATCCCGACGTCCCTTCCCGTCCCTGCTCTGTGTACGGGACGAGGAAGAAGAAAGGGGTAAGAATGAATTAGAAACTCTTTTTTGGTTTCTGATGTAAAAATGCCAAGGCACATAGATTTACATTTATGGGCTCGATTAATTTGCTAGGAAGTCCAGGGGTCCTGATGCAAAGTTATTTTTGTTTTTCTTTTATGCATTAATCAGCTGACACTTTGGAAATTCATAGTAATTCGTAGAAAAATCGTAAAATAGCAAATGAGGACTTTTTGGAATCCTTATGAATAGATGATAATATGATAGTGTTTTGTAGAAATTTTGTGCTGTTTATATTTATGTTTGATAAATAGGGATAAATTCATATCTCAAGTTATAGTGTTACAATTGCTGTGAAATTTTTATGAGGGCCTATGTATGCTGTGAGTGTGCTATGGTTAAATTTTTATGCATTTTGATTGATGGATGAAGGAGTTATGATTTTCCTTGCTTTGCATGTAAGGAAACTTTAGAAAATTCTAGTAGATTATTTATAAGTGTTGTAACTGTGATTTTTGGGGATCTCCCTTCTCTTGCCATGAGAAGCCTCACGAAAAAGTTTGAGCTGCATAGGGTGTCTCTAAATGGGTTTTCCTATTTATGCTCCCTTGCATCATGTGTTTTGTTATTTTCGATATCTCCAAAAGCACTTGGTCAAATGCTATGAAATTTGTACAGTAGTATCTCGGAAATCCTATGTTTAAGGGTAGGATCGACTAGTTGCTTAGTTATGCAAATAAACGGTAGAAGTCAGGTGAAGTTTTCACCTGCGAGAGATAGGTGGATACCTGAAACAAATGGAATATGGTGTGTCATGGTTGTACCCGATATTTTTTGTAAAACAAAATTAGGGAGACCGGGCCGGAAAGTGGAGGCTACAGGACGAGGAGGTCCTGGGAGTCGGTAGTCCTGTCTGAGTCGATTAAGGACTTGATCTTTGGAGCACTTCCTAATCGTTGAACGCAGCCTATCACTTAGCTGGCCGGCCTGAGGTTGCCGACCGCGAAGCCGAGTAGTTCTATTCAAGCCAGAAACCCGGTGAGTATAAAGTGCGGCTCGGAAGGGAGTCGTCGCATAGTCGATGGGCAAGGTGTTTAAAAGTCCTTCGCTGTTCCGGCGAGGCGATATCCCCGAGAGTGCGGCGCTTGCTGGGACCGCGATACTTGAATGAGTCCAAAGGTAACCCAATGATCCCCGACGGGGGAAAACAGGGGTGAGTGTTAGGAATAATTCCCCAGCTGGGTAGTAATAGATTCGAATCGCCATCTCTCCTGGATAGTGAGAACTTGACGGAACGGTTTCAATGTAGCAAACTAAAAATAAATAATGATATGATGATGGGTTAATGATGATGATGGTGTTGATCACCCTGACGGTGATGTTTGGACATGATCCAATCGCATAGGGATGCTTGTTTATTTTTATACTTGTTTTAGCATAAATGCAAATCTAGTTTATAATTGAAGGTTTTAATTTGATGCAAGTTACACTTATAATTCCCTACAAACGCCTTTATGCAAATTTTGTCAAGCCAGCTCCACTTATAAAGCCTTGCATGATCCTTGGTGTCTTTTAATTTAATTTATGACGGGTAAGTCTAGCTGAGTACATTCTCGTACTCA
Source organism: Paspalum notatum (assembly GCA_022530915.1). Lineage (NCBI taxonomy): Eukaryota > Viridiplantae > Streptophyta > Magnoliopsida > Poales > Poaceae > Paspalum > Paspalum notatum. The sequence continues at coordinate 9,335,247 of CM039683.1, forward strand.
GGGTTTATTCCCAAATTGTTGCAGGTTGTGATGTATCATGGTTACTGCAAGAAGTTGGATGGCTCCTGCCATAGCGGAGGCATGAGATCATGGGCATGATCATTCTTATTTACCTTATCTGTTATGCTTTTGTGGAATATGACTAAGAGCTGGCATTGTAATAAAAGGTTTCTATTTTGTTTTAAAGCTATGTTGCTTCCGCTACTTTATATTTGGTTTATAATACTAAATTGATCTCCGATGAATGGTAAGGTGTTTCATATTACATTGAAATCTGTGATGGCAAACGATGTGGTGCACCGAATCAGTACGATCTTGGTACGTTGCGATGTTGGTTTGGAATCCTTCGAGATTTCAGTAACTTAAGGATTATACGAGTGTGAGTTCGATACTTAGCCACTTCGGTGATTACTTATCGAATTTTTGCTCTTATAATTTTGGGTCTGTGACACGAAGCGAGGACGAAAGCTTAAGTGGGATGGTGGTAGGTGTGGTTCGCTCAGCATGCAGAGTGGATTTGAGCCGTTTGGACTCTGGGGCGTTACAAGATCCAAGCAATCAATTCGGTTGCCCTGTTCGGCTGGTAGATAAGCCGACAGAATTCGGTTGTGAGAGCAAACAAGCCGAAATATGCCGGCTTGTGACCAGCCGAACAGGCCCACATGTGTATGTGCGCTCAGGTAGCAACCGCAACACCGTCCATTTCCTTCCTTTTCCAAAGAAAAGGCGATTGATCAAGGAGCATGAAGCTAGACGTCGAATTAAGCCAAAATATGCCGGCTTGTGACCAGCCGAACAGGCCCGCTCAGGTGGCAACTGCAACACCGTCCATTTCCTTCCTTTTCCAAAGAAAAGGCGGTTGATCAAGGTGCATGAAGCTAGACACCGGCATGTGCATAAATAAAAAAGGCTGAGCCGTTCCAGCCAGCTAGAATCATTGGCATGAAGCTTCAAACATTGCCTTTTTCTCCTACATAAACCGATCATGGTTTAACGCTACACACCAAGGCAATCCGCGGCAACCAATCGGCAAGTGAGACGCGCGCGCAACTTCGACACAAAGACGTCGTCATGGCACCTGCGGCCAATGGGCGCGGATGACAATGAGCTTCCACTCTTCCACCTGTCGCCATGCGCACACTACTACGTGCAGAGCCCCTCCGCGGCGTCGCACACGCTCAGCCACCCGGCGTCCGACTCCATGGCGCTCATCCTCTTCCCCTTCCTGACCCTCCACCACGATGTGGACGCCCGCCGCGAACGCGACCACGACCACGAGGATCCAACAGCTCCTTCCTGGTCAGCGGCGACAAGAAGCCCGGCAGGTGCTGCGCGTGGTGTCGGGGTGGTCATCAGGCCACCACCACGACGGCGACGGCGACGACGCGGATGGCGATGAGGCGGCCTAGAGGAGCGGGGCGTGGAGGTACGTGAAGCTGGACCCGGAGGCCCCTTGCTGCTGCATCGCGTTCCAGGTGGCGGCCAGCGCGGCGTTCGCGCTGCTCGTCTTCATCCTGGCCACCAGGCCACGGCACCCCCAGGTGTCCTTCAGCGTCGGCAAGGTCCAGCGGTTCGCACTGGGCGAAGGGCTGGACGGCTCGGGCGTGGAGACCAGCTTCCTCAACTGCAACTCCTCCGTCGATATGGTCATCGACAACTACTCCAAGGTCTTCACGCTGCGCGTTGGCCCGCCGCAGCACCAAATGTCCTTCGGCCGATTCGTCTTGGCCATCTCACAGGCCAGCACGTCAATCGATCTCGTGCTCTCTCTCGTCTCTATTCATAACCGACCAGCTGCTGAGCTAAGCTGTTCCGTGTGTGGTCTTGCATTGCTATGCTGGTGCTGCAGGGAGACGGCGTCGGTCCACGCGGCACTTGGACGGTGAGGCTATTCGTGGCAGCGCAGGACAAGCCCATGTACGCGGCGGGGCGCGGCATGCAGGACCTGCTGGACTCCAGCCACTCGCCATCACCATTCCAGGGGCCGAGGCCTAGAGGTGGTGGCAGACAGAGTGCAGGGAGAGGAAGGGCGCCGATGGGCAGACAGCAAGTCAGACCAGATCAAGAGCATGGAAGAAATGGTGGCAAGCCAGGTCAGGATAACAACCAAACCACAGATATGGAGGTGGAAGAGAAGAGAGAAGCTGTCCCAGAGGCTAAGAAAAAATTCATGGATGTAGTGTGCTTCAACTGTGGAGATATTGGTCATTTCAGTACTGCCTATACCAAACCAAGGTGTTGCTTCATATGTAGAAAGGAGGATCATGTGGTGGAGAATTGTCCTGAGTGGAAGAAAGAACAATCAGTGGCCTAGTACTATGGGAGTGCTTGCAAGGGGTTAGGCGTTTATCACATTGATGTGGAACCTAGGGAACACAGATTTAGTCACTGGATAGGGCTGGACAGTTTTGGTATTATAACAATAGAGCAAGGTGACATCAACGAGGTTGAGTTAATACCTCATTTGAGGAGGCTGTTTGATGAAACCTGGGACTGGAAACTGAGGTCTGATGAGGAATACACATACATCACCAGATTTCCACCCCACAAGAGAGTGGAGAATCTGGTCATTGGGAAGGCTACACTATTTGAGCTAGAGGGAACAAATGTTGTGGCCTCTTTGAAACCTTGGAATGGAGATGTGGAACCAATCAGCAGACTGAAAGAGGTTTGGGTACAAGTCAAGGGCGTTCCACCTAAGTGGGTTGATTGGTGGACCATTAAGGATATTGCCTTAAGCCTAGGACTGCTTCTGGAGGTAGATTGGACTGAATTGTTCAAAGTTTTTTTTTCAAAGGCAAGGATCAGAATCAAATGCAAAAATCCAGCCAGAATTCCTTTTGAGAGGATATATGAGCTTGGTGGAAGTTGCTTCCTCATTCACTTCAAAACTGAAGGAGTGATGCAATTGGGAGAGCCTAAAGATGGGGGAGATGACCATGATGGAGATGGAAATGATGGTGATTCTCATGAAGACAAGAACAGGAAGGATGGTAAGGATAACGGTGAAGAAGATCTTGAGGATGATGACTTACTAGATGATGAGCTTAGAGAGCAGGAGGGACAGGACAAAGAAAAGGGGACAAAGAATGGTGATAAGAGAAGTGTTAATCAGACTGGAGAAAAATCAAATCAAGGTAAAAGTGGACAAACCTCTACAAGTCAGGGGGAACTAGGAGTGTTAGAAGATCGCTGGAATTCTTTGGAGTAAACCAAGAGCATTCTCTGGAACAATATGGCTGTGTGTACTTACTAAACGCCATGGAGATTGATGGAACTGAGGTAGAAGAGATAGAAGATATAACTGATAAGGGAGAGGATGTTCAACTTGAGGAGGGTCAACTAAACTTGCCTTTGGAATGGATTGATCACTTAACCAACCTAAGAGAGGGTAATGGACTAGTATTTCATAGTGATAACATGCCTACAGGGGAGGAGAAGGAAATTGGAGATGCAATTGGCTCTCAGCCAACTACTGAAGATTTACAGAGGATGATCAACCAAAGAGAACCTCATGACCAACATAAAAGAGTCACCAATCAGAAGTGGGGGCCTATCCTGGCCATGAAGAAAAGCGTGAGAGTTTCTGATGATGGGAGAACAATGCTCCAAAAAGCTCAAGCTCTCAAGGAAAAGCAGAATCTCCAACTCATGAAAGGTAAATCTAACTTACCCACTGTACACACTAGTCCTGGTCATTTATCCTCCGATTGCTGCAGATTTAGGTATTTCTTCTAGGGATGGTTATCCCTTAGATATTAACATGTTGGATAACATGGTTAGCTTAGATAAGAGTAGAGCTGAGAATTATAAGAATATATGTGCTGAGAAAAAGAGTGTTAAAGAGGTAAATACTGCAGATTCTAGTTCTATAGATGAAGGTGATGTTCATAATGATCCCAGTAGTATAATGGGTGGCTACCCAGATAACTTTACATACATTGAAATAGAGTCTGATGACCTATCTGTTTATGCTGAGAGGAAAGGTAGGGGTAAACCTAAGAGTAGAGGCATTAGGAGATATAAAAAGAATAGAAAACGATAGGTCTTTTTTGGAATATCAGAGGCATGGGCCAACAAGGTAGAATTCCAGCTTTAGCAAATAGAATTAGAGAAAACCATGCTGATTTTGTAGGCATTGTTGAGACTAAGAAAAGTGAGTTTTCTGAAGGTTTACTTAGATCTCTGACTGGTAATACGAAGTTTGATTGGTGCTCCCTAAGAGCAAGAGGTACTGATGGAGGTATTCTAGTAGGAGCCAACTCTGACATATTTACACTTACTGTAGGAGATATTTTAGACTTCTCTGTTAGTGTTATGTTAACCAACAAATCCTCTGGTTTTGCTTTTAAACTGGTAGTTATTTATGGCTCACCATATGAGGATGGTAAGCTAGTCTTTTTGGATGAACTGCACAAGATAATGGGCTCCTGGCAAGGCCCCATTATTCTTGGGGGAGATTTTAATCTAGTTAGATATAGTCATGAGAAAAGTAATGGCATTATCAATTTCAAATGGGCTGATTCTTTTAATGATTGGATAGGAAAATGGGGTCTGATAGAATTAGAGTTGAAGAACAGAAAATATACTTTGACCAATAATTAAGAAAATCTGATTATGGCAAGGATTGACAAAATTTTTGTTTCTACTGAGTTTGAATTGGCTTTCCCTCTAGCTAAGATGAAAGCTTTAGATAGAACCCCTAGTGATCACAACCCACTCCTAGTTCAACTAGGAGATAACGCTTTTTATGGGAAGAAGAGGTTTAGGTTTGAAAAATGGTGGTTACTAGAAGAGTCTTTCACAGAAGTTGTGAAGAAGGCATGGACACTACCATGTTCTGAAAATAGGAGCATTGATGTTTGGCAGTTCAGAGTTAGGTCTTTTCGTAGACTGGTAAGGGGGTGGGCAGCTAACCAGGTGGCCTTGCTAAGCAACAACAAAACTATGTTATCCCAGGAATATGGTAAACTAGATCAGGCTTTAGAAGAAAGAGACTTAGATGCAGATGAGTAGAGTAGATATAAACATATAGAAAAAGAACTAGATAAATTCTGGAGGATGGAGGAGATTAGGATTAGACAGAGGTCCAGGGAAAGAGAGATTCTAGAAGGAGATAGAAACACAACATATTTTCATGCGGTGGCTAATTACAGAAGTAGAAAGAAAAGAATAGATTTTTTAGAGAGCTCTGCAGGGCACATATTAGATCAAAAAGGGATGATGGACATAGCTCTAGATTTCTACAAAAAAAACTTTTTGCGAAAGAAGAGAGAGGTAATATTAATCTTAATGAAGATTTTTGGGAAGCCTCCCAGAAAGTAACAGAGGAAGAAAATAATATGTTAGATGCACCTTTCTCAGAAGCTGAGATTAAGGAAGCTATCTTTAGCTGCTATCCAGAGGGTGCCCCGAAACCTGATGGGCTATCTTTTCTTTTTTACCAAAAGTTTTGGGAGATAATCAAAAGTGATATCATGGCCATGTTTACAGTTTTTTGTCAAGGTACTTTAGATATCCAAAGACTAAATTTTGCTCTAGTAACCTTGGTTCCTAAAGTGAGTGAGGCTTGTAATATGAAACAGTTTAGGCCAATTAGTTTAATAAATTGCAGTTTAAAAATGTTTTCAAAGCTCTTAGCTAATAGATTAGGCAAAGTAGCACAAAGGTTAGTGGCTACTAACCAGAGTGCCTTTATAAAAGGGAGATACATTTTAGAGAGTGTTGTTGTGGCTAATGAGATAGTTCATAGTCTGCATAGGAAAAAGGAAAAAGGAGTTATTATTAAGCTAGACTATGAGAAGGCATACGATAGGGTTAGCTGGGAATTCCTATTTGAAGTTCTAAACACTAGAGACTTTTTCCCCAATTGGATACATTGGATTAAATGCTTAGTAGTAGGTGGTTCTGTAGGAATCTTAGTGAATGGTGAGGAAACCCCATACTTTAAACCTAGTAAGGGTCTGAAACAAGGTGATCCTTTGTCTCCTCTCCTCTTTAACTTAGTTGGGGATGCTTTCACAAGGATTTTAGACAGGGCTGCTAACAAGTGTCTAGTACAAGGTATTTTGCAAGATTTTAGACCTGGAGGGATCCTCTCCCTTCAGTATGCTGATGACACAATGTTATTCTCTAGTGTTGATAAATCTAATCTGTGGAACCTGAAACACTCCATCATGTGGTTTGAACAGCTATCTGGCATGAGAGTAAATTTCCACAAGAGTGAGATTCTAACTATGAATTTGGAGGAAGAGGAATCTAAGGAGATCTGTAGTATTTTCAACTGCCCTGCTGGGTCCTTTCCGTTAAAGTATTTGGGTGCACCTTTACATTTTGAGAAACTTACTAGAGAAGAGCTTCAGCCTTTAGTAGACAAACTTCTCCATTGGATTCAAGGTTGGAGGGGGAAACTCTTATCTTTAGCTGGTAGAGCCTTGCTGATCAAAACATGTTTAGCTAGCATTCCTACTTATTTACTCACTTTCATTAAGTTCCCTAAATGGGCCATTGAAACCCTAAATACTCATATGAGCAATTATCTCTGGAATGATATAGAAGGTGCTCACAAATACCATTTGGCAAACTGGGAGTTAGTTTCCCTCCACAAAGATTATGGTGGTCTAGGGCTCCCTAATTTGAGGGATTTGAATATTTGTCTACTAGCTTCCTGGTTGAAAAGATATGAGAAAGACAAAAATAAACTCTGGAGAGAGCTTATTGACTACAAATATAAGACAAATAAGCCTAACATTTTCCAAGCCAATAGTGTAGGTAGCTCGGTGTTCTTCAAAGGTTTTATGAGTGCTGTACATGCAACCAAAATGGGATACAGATGGATTATTGGAAATGGAAAAAGAGTTAGGTTTTGGGAAAATAATTGGCTGGGCTCCTCAAGTCTTGCAATCCAGTATTGGAGCTTATATAGATATGTCAATGAGAAAAATCAGTCTGTAGCTGACTTCTGGGATGGTGTTAATTTGAAATGTACTTTTAGGAGAATGGGTGATGTTAACCTGATGGTGCTCTAGGAGGAAATCTGTCAACTTGCATCCACAATTAGTTTTAATGAGGAAGATGATGCATTAGTTTGGACCTTTACCTCAAAAGGGATATATAGTGTGCAATCCTTATATAAAGTGGTAAATTTTAGAGGAGTTCAGATTGTTTTTGTCTGTGCCATCTGGGACCTCAAAATTCCTCCTAGAGTACAATATCGTCTTTGGCTTATGAGTAAAAATAGGCTATTAACCTGTGATAATCTGAATAAGAGAAAGAAAGTGGAGGACCTCACCTGTCTCTTCTGTGAAGAAAAGGAGACCGTGCACCACCTTTTTTTTGATTGTGTAGTTGTTAAACAGTTATGGTCTGTGTTGGCTAATATCTTTCATACACAAAGTTTGGACTCTCTAGAGGATGTAGGGAAATATTGGCTAAGCAACAAACGTAATGGTATATTTAATATTTGTACTTCAGCTGTTTTTTGGAGTATATGGAAACTTAGGAATGATATCTGTTTTCAGAGAACAATGTGGCAAAGTATGACTATACTTTTCCACAAAACAGCTGGAATGATTCTAAATTGGGAGCTCTTGTGCCCATCGGAGAAGAAGGAGGAATTGAGAACAATGGCGATGCGGATCAAGAAGGAGGCGGCTCAGGTCCTCTGGCTCCCCAATACATGATGGAGTCCAGCTGGGAGTTGCCAAGCAACTTGGAGACAAGCCTGAAGCAAGAGTTTTCCTTCTGATATGTCCCAGTTTATTACTGTATCGCGTCATGGCGTTGTCGTCCTGTAATAAGTTTTGAAGTTGTAGTCTTTGGCTCATAGCTAGGTAGCTGTAGCCTCTGGTTTAAGAACTCTCTCACTGTTCGCAGATGGTCATACCACCTGTTAAGCGCTGTAAACTGTATATGGTCCGTTATGCTTTTTAATGGACGGGGGCACTGCCCTTTTATTCTAAAAAAAAAACTCACCATCACGGTCAGGGCGCGGTCCCGGTACCGAGTGGTGGGGAGCCTGGTCCGGCTGACGTACCACCATGACTCCGACTGCGTCGTGCTCCTCAAAAGGACACCCAACAGGGCCACTTGCTCTGCCGCAAGCTAGCGTGCTGCCTGATATGGTGCCGATGTTCTCTTCTGGGCTCGAGTTTTTCACTTGATTCCCTGCAGGGTTAATATAGGAGAGGTGTTTTTATGATGTGGTGTAATCGGCGAAGTGACCACAAATCTGGAGAATTTGTCAGTCAAGCCACAGCGCAAAAGATACAGTAGAAATGAAAACCGAAAAAGAAAAAGAAAAAAGTGAACAGAGTGTTTTTAGACGTGCCTGTTTTTTTTTTTTTTTTTGCGACCGATTTTTCACGGTATTTGGCTAGCTATGATGACCCCGGGATACATGTCACCTCCGCACAGTATTTCTTCTCTAATAATGCAACCGAACTTGGTTTAGTGATCGTGAATCGTGATGGGAATTTGGGATGAATGATCTGTCCCCGCGGGCCACGGGGACACGGTGTCGTGGACAAAGCCCAAATCTCGGCATTCGCCCGGAGCCCCAGACGGGACGTGGCGCCCGAACGCGCTGACACTCGCTAGCGTGCTTTCGGCATGCGCAGACCTCGGCGCGAGGCGGGTCAATCCACGGCTTCGGTCTCCGCCGCGGGGGCCTGATCGTGGGCGTTGCCTTGTGCTGGCCCCTGGCCTATTGTGTGTGTAGTGCTGGGCACTGGGTAGTGCGCGACGAACAAAGCCACTGTCGTCTACAAGCTGTGAGGAGCAGAGCCTCAGAGGAGTTGCCAGCGTCAGAGGAGGCTGGAGAGGTTTTTTTTTCACAGAGAAGTGGACGCCGGCGGGGGGGGGGGGGAGGCGGGGGGCACGGAATCTCTCAACTCTCAAGTCCAAATCACACCTGAATGCCTGATGTTGGGAGATGGGAGGACGCATGTGCTGTCAGGGAGAAGATGATTGCAATATGGTCTTGGAAAAAAAAAGTTGCTGCCTAATCATTCTCGATGAAAACGGATCGGATACAAACGGATATCGCCGATACCACATTGGTTTTCATATTTTTGTTCGGATTCGGATTCGAATACGGATAGTGTCAACCATGCTGGATAAGATACGGTTGGATGTCAGCATTATAAATATGCGATTTCAATATTTGGAAACGGATACGGTATCGGATGTTGAATTTCTGGACTGAGATACGGACTGCTTAAAACCCCTCTAAACGATTTCGGTAATGAATAGGTCGGAAAATATCCGTACCGTTTTCATGACTGCTAATAATGGAATTAAGTGGGGGGCGGATCCAACAACGGGTGGCTGGGGCTTAAACCCTCCCACCGCCGCTCGAAGCATGGAGCCTCTCCCAACCCACCCTATAAATCCTATATAAATTGAAGTTTAGAAGGCTGGACTAAATGTAGAAGCATGGAGTCACTGAAGTCTAGAGGGATGGACTAAATGTAGAAAATAAGATGAAGAAACCCATACTATATCCTAGGACTAGGATATGTTTCTAGATTTGTGCTTATTGTTTGGATTTAGTTAGATTCGCATCATGTATTGGGGTTGACTGTAGTGAAACTTGAACTAAATTGCATCTCAATCCACCCAAACATATGTGGATTCAGGTAAATCCGATAACATCTAAACAAGGCCTAAGTATAGCAACAATTTTTGGATAACCCCACCTCCATTTTCCAAAAGGACAAGGCGGTGATATAGATGGGCACGACAAATTTAAGTTTTAAATATCCCTAAAAAAACTCTATAAATGTAGATGAAATGATAATATAGATGCATACCGTAAAGTTTCAAGAACAAACTCGATTTCATTTACTAGATACAAGATTGACAAATCATGGACAAAAAGTGAAGAAAAAGGGAGAAAAAAAATGCATGTGTCATTTTCTGTCGGTTGCATTTGGTCACAAAATTCTACATGCCTCTGTCACAATTCCTCTACATCTATGGAGTCTCCAAACTTATATCTTTTTTTGTCGTTTACACTTAATACAATTCCTTCGTATAGGTCACCATATACATACAGCACCATCAGTGCTAGGTACAACTAACAAGTTATGGACCTCATGAGTAGATGGTACAGTAAAGTTTATAGCAAATTGAAAATGTAAATCTTGACAAAAGGTTCAGATTACCCAGATTTTGATCCTGAACTGATTTCAGTTGTAATTCAAAAACTAAGAACCTTCAGAGGAAACATTACATAACAAAGTTGTCACACATTTCATGATCTACAAGTTCTGTATATAAAGTTTTGTCCAGTTCCTTTTAGTTTTTAAGTTATGCACCACAGCAGTATCAGATTACTGAATTTCTCTAACAAATTCAATTTTCTTCATTCAAATTGCATTCAAACACTTGAAACCAATATCAATACACTTGTGTTGGAATGATGAACATGAAATGCATGTGTTATTTGCCTTTGAGATACCGGAGGTATCACATCTTTCCAGTAGATTTTTTGTATGTTAAGTACCATTGGAATTTAGTTTTCTCAGTGTCACATTTATACTGTATACCAACGTAGATGATGCCTCTTCATTGTATTGAATGACTAGAAGAGCATGTATGTAGGACAGTGTGTTTGTGAGTGTGTATTGCCCTTCAGTCACCATTAGTCAAGTATATTGCTCGGCTGATTTTTATAGCTCGTTATCTTTGATGAAATAGGTGTGATGGACCTGTATTAGAAGAGGTTTCAAGGATTTTCCACTGTAGGGTTATCAATGACCCTTCTAAATCAACTGCTGGCATCAGATGAAAACAAGTTGGTGCTAAATAGATGCCCTTGGTACGTGCTTACCAACTCTTCTCTATTCTCCTTCGCTTCAATAAGTTGTTTATGATGTTCTTAATGTTTTTAATCTGGCGGTTAAATTTAGGAAGAACTAAGTGATCACAGGCTTTTTTACCATCAATTATTCCTTCAGTTTATTGCTGGTATACTTTGGAATTTAAAGCTTAAAATTCTTATTCTCCACCACATGATGTTGCAATATAGGTTTGTAGTCATGGTTCTGCAACTAGTTGCTGTGTAGGTTTTTGACAATAACTCAATTGTTACAACTTCAGAAGTCAGAACTAGGTTCTGAACAGCAATTATCAAGTATTTACAGTGCAAATCAGCTTGTAATGATGAAGTAATGCTTATTATGTGTGAACTTCCAGGGTACGGTAACACCACTATTTTATGGTGCTGTAGCTATGCTGTCAGAGGTGGTATATCTATGATGGAACACTTCTCCTGTATATAGCTGTTTCGATCAGGCTATATTTACACTATGATTGGTTTCGACTAGCCTGAGATATTCAGTATGGATAATTGGTTGCCTTGCGTAGTATATATAACTCACAAAGTATCATTGTTATATGGACCTCATGAGTAGATGGTACAGTAACTTGTTAGTTGTACCTAGCACTGATGGTGCTGTACGTATATGGTGACCTATACGAAGGAATTGTATTAAGTGTAAACGACATAAAAACATATAAGTTTGGAGATTCCATAGATGTAGAGGAATTGTGGCAGAGGCATGTAGAATTTTGTGACCAAATGCATTTTTTCTCCCTTTTTCTTCACTTTTTGTCTCTGATTTGTCAATCTTGTATCTAGTAAATGAAATCGAGTTTGTTCTTGAAACTTTACGGTATGCCTCTATATTATCATTTCATCTACATTTATAGAGTTTTTTTTAGGGATATTTAAAACTTAAATTTGTCGTGCCCATCTAGATCACCGCCTTGTCCTTTTGAAAAATGGAGGTGGGGTTATCCGAAAATTGTTGCTATACTTAGGCCTTGTTTAGATGTTATCGGATTTACCTCAATCCACATATGTTTGGGTGGATTGAGATGCAATTTAGTTCAAGTTTCACTACAGTCAACCCCAATACATGATGCGAATCTAACTAAATCCAAACAATAAGCACAAATCTAGAAACATATCCTAGTCCTAGGATATAGTATGGGTTTCTTCATCTTATTTTCTACATTTAGTCCATCCCTCTAGACTTCAGTGACTCCATGCTTCTACATTTAGTCCAGCCTTCTAAACTTCAATTTATATAGGATTTATAGGGTGGGTTAGGAGAGGCTCCATGCTTCGAGCGGCTGTGGGAGGGTTTAAGCCCTAGCCACCCGTTGTTCGATCCGCCCCCACTTAAATCCATTATTAGCAGTCATGAAAACGGTACGGATATTTTCCGACCTATTCATTACCGAATTCGTTTAGAGGGGTTTTAATCAGTCCGTATCTCAGTCCAGAAATTCAACATCCGATACCGTATCCGTTTCCAAATATTGAAATCGCATATTTATAATGCTGACATCCAACCGTATCGTATCCGGCATGGTTGACACTATCCGTATTCGAATCCGAATCCGAACAAAAATATGAAAACCAATGTGGTATCGGCGATATCTGTTTGTATCCGATCCGTTTTCACCGGGAATGATTAGGCAGCAACTTTTTTTCCCAGACCATATTGCAGTCATCTTCTCCCTGACAGCACATGCGTCCTCCCATCTCCCAACATCAGGCATTCAGGCGTGACTTGGACTTGAGAGTTGAGAGATTCCGTGCCCCCCGCCCCCTCTCCCCCGCCGGCGTCCACTTCTCTGTGAAAAAAAAACCTCTCCAGCCTCCTCCGACACCGGCAACTCCTCTAAGGCTCTGCTCCTCACAGCTTGTAGACGACAGTGGCTTTGTTCGTTGCGCACTACCCAGTGCCCAGCACTACACACCCAACAGGCCAGGGGCCTGCACAAGGCAACGCCCACGATCAGGCCCTCGCGGCGGAGACCGAAGCCGTGGATTGCCCCGACTCGCGCTGAGGTCTGCGCATGCCGAAAGCACGCTAGCGAGTGTCAGCGCGTTCGGGCGCCACGTCCCATCCGGGGCTCCGGGCGAAAGCCGAGATTTGGGCTTCGTCCACGACACCGTGTCCCCGTGGCCCGCGGGGACAGATCATTCATCCCAAATTCCCATCACGATTCACGATCACTAAACCAAGTTCGGTTTCATTAGTAGAGAAGAAATACTGTGCGGAGGTGATATGTATCGCGGGGTCATCATAGCCAGCCGAATACCGTGAAATACCGGTCGCAAAAGAAAAAAAACAGGCACGTCTAAAAACACTCTGTTCACTTTTTTCTTTTTCTTTTTCGGTTTTCATTTCTACTGTATCTTTTGCGCTGTGGCTTGACTGACAAATTCTCCAGATTTATGGTCACTTCGCCGATTACACCACATCATGACAACACCTCTCCTATATTAACCCTGCAGGGAATCAAGTGAAAAACTCGAGCCCAGAAGAGAACATCGGCACCATATCAGGCAGCACGCTAGCTTGCGGCAGAGCAGGTGGCCCTGTTGGGCAACCTTTTGAGGAGCACGACGCAGTCGGAGTCGTGGCGGTACGTCGGCCGGACCAGGCTCCCCACCACTCGGTACCGGGACCGCGCCCTGACCGTGATGGTGAGTTTTTTTTTTAGAATAAAAGGGCAGTGACCCGTCCATTAAAAAGCATAACGGACCATATACAGTTTACAGCGCTTAACAGGTGGTATGACCATCTGCGAACAGTGAGAGAGTTCTTAAACCAGAGGCTACAGCTACCTAGCTACGAGCCAAAGACTACAACTTCAAAACTTATTACAGCACGGCAACGCCATGACGCGATACAGTAATAAACTGGGACATATGAGAAGGAAAACTCTTGCTTCAGGCTTGTCTCCAAGTTGCTTGGCAACTCCCAGCTGGACTCCATCATGTACTGGGGAGCCAGAGGACCTGAGCCGCCTCCTTCTTGATCCGCATCGCCATTGTTCTCAATTCCTCCTTCTCCGATGGGCACAAGAGCTCCCAATTTAGAATCATTGCAGCTGTTTTGTGGAAAAATATAGTCATACTTTGCCACATTGTTCTCTGAAAACAGATATCATTCCTAATTTTCCATATACTCCAAAAAACAGCTGAAGTACAAATATTAAATATACCATTACGTTTATTGCTTAGCCAATATTTCCCTACATCCTCTAGAGAATCCAAATTTTGTGTATGAAAGATATTAGCCAACACAGACCATAACTATTTAACAACTACACAATCAAAAAAAAGGTGGTGCACGGTCTCCTGTTCTTCACAGAAGAGACAGGTTAGGTCCTCCACTTTCTTTCTCTTATTTAGATTATCACGGGTTAATAGCCTATTTTTACTCATAAGCCAAAGATGGTATTGTACTCTACGAGGAATTTTGAGGTCCCAGATGGCACAGACAAAAACAATCTGAACTCCTCTAAAATTTATCACTTTATATAAGGACTGCACACTATATATCCCTTTTGAGGTAAAGGTCCAAACTAATGCATCATCTTCCTCATTAAAACTAATTGTGGATGCAAGTTGACACATTTCCTCCTAGAGCACCATCAGGTTAACATCACCCATTCTCCTAAAAGTACATTTCAAATTAACACCATCCCACAAGTCAGCTACAGACTGATTTTTCTCATTGACATATCTATATAAGCTCCAATACTGGATTGCTAGACTTGAGGAGCCCAGCCAATTATCTTTCCAAAACCTAACTCTTTTTCCATTTCCAATAATCCATCTGTACCCCATTTTGGTTGCATGCACAGCACTCATAAAACCTTTGAAGAACACCGAGCTACCTACACTATTGGCTTGGAAAATGTTAGGCTTATTTGTCTTATATTTGTAGTCAATAAGCTCTCTCCAGAGTTTATTTTTGTCTTTCTGATATCTTTTCAACCAGGAAGCTAGTAGACAAATATTCAAATCCCTCAAATTAGGGAGCCCTAGACCACCATAATCTTTGTGGAGGGAAACTAACTCCCAGTTTGCCAAATGGTATTTGTGAGCACATTCTATATCATTCCAGAGATAATTGCTCATATGAGTATTTAGGGTTTCAATGGCCCATTTAGGGAACTTAATGAAAGAGAGTAAATAAGTAGGAATGCTAGCTAAACATGTTTTGATCAGCAAGGCTCTAGCAGCTAAAGATAAGAGTTTCCCCCTCCAACCTTGAATCCTATGGAGAAGTTTGTCTACTAAAGACTGAAGCTCTTCTCTAGTAAGTTTCTCAAAATGTAAATGTGCACCCAAATACTTTAACGGAAAGGACCCAGCAGGGCAGTTGAAAATACTACAGATCTCCTTAGATTCCTCTTCCTCCAAATTCATAGTTAGAATCTCAGTCTTGTGGAAATTTACTCTCATGCCAGATAGCTGTTCAAACCACATGATGGAGTGTTTCAGGTTCCACAGATGAGATTTATCAACACTAGAGAATAATATTGTGTCATCAGCATACTAAAGGGAGAGGATCCCTCCAGGTCTAAAATCTTGCAAAACGCCTTGTACTAGACACTTGTTAGCAGCCCTGTCTAAAATCCTTGTGAAAGCATCCCCAACTAAGTTAAAGAGGAGAGGAGACAAAGGATCACCTTGTCTCAGACCCTTACTAGGTTTAAAGTATGGGGTTTCCTCACCATTCACTAAGATTCCTACAGAACCACCTACTACTAAGCATTTAATCCAATGTATCCAATTGGGGGAAAAGCCTCTAGTGTTTAGAACTTCAAATAGGAATTCCCAGCTAACCCTATCGTATGCCTTCTCATAGTCTAGCTTAATAATAACTCCTTTTTCCTTATTCCTATGCAGACTATGAACTATCTCATTAGCCACAACAACACTCTCTAAAATGTATCTCCCTTTTATAAAGGCACTCTGGTTAGTAGCCACTAACCTTTGTGCTACTTTGCCTAATCTATTGGTTAAGAGCTTTGAAAACATTTTTAAACTGCAATTTATTATACTAATTGGCCTAAACTGTTTCATATTACAAGCCTTACTCACTTTAGGAACCAAGGTTACTAGAGCAAAATTTAGTCTTTGTATATCTAAAGTACCTTGAGAAAAATCTGTAAACATGGCCATGATATCACTTTTGATTATCTCCCAAA
Source organism: Paspalum notatum (assembly GCA_022530915.1). Classification (NCBI taxonomy): domain Eukaryota; kingdom Viridiplantae; phylum Streptophyta; class Magnoliopsida; order Poales; family Poaceae; genus Paspalum; species Paspalum notatum. The sequence continues at coordinate 9,351,273 of CM039683.1, forward strand.
ACTTTTGGTAAAAAAGAAAAGATAGCCCATCAGGTCCCGGGGCACCCTCTGGATAGCAGCTAAAGATAGCTTCCTTAATCTCAACTTCTAAGGAAGGAGCATCTAACATATTACTTTCTTCCTCTGTTACTTTCTGGGAGGCTTCCCAAAAATCTTCACTAAGATTAATATTACCCCTCTCTTCTTTCGCAAAATTTTTTTGTAGAAATCTAGAGCTATGTCCATCATCCCTTTTTGATCTGATATGTGCCCTGCAGAGCTCTCTAAAAAATCTATTCTTTCCTTTCTACTTCTGTAATTAGCCACCGCATGAAAATATGTTGTGTTTCTATCTCCTTCTAGAATCTCTCTTTCCCTGGACCTCTTTCTAATCCTAATCTCATCCATCCTCCAGAATTTATCTAGTTCTTTTTCTATATGTTTATATCTGCTCCACTCATCTGCATCTAAGTCTCCTTCTTCTAAAGCCTGATCTAGTTTACCATATTCCTGGGATAACATAGTTTTGTTGTTGCTTACCAAGGCCACCTGGTTAGCTGCCCACCCCTTACCAGTCTACGAAAAGACCTAACTCTGAACTGCCAAACATCAATGCTCCTATTTTCAGAACATGGTAGTGTCCATGCCTTCTTCACAACTTCTGTGAAAGACTCTTCTAGTAACCACCATTTTTCAAACCTAAACCTCTTCTTCCCATAAAAAGCGTTATCTCCTAGTTGAACTAGGAGTGGGTTGTGATCACTAGGGGTTCTATCTAAAGCTTTCATCTTAGCTAGAGGGAAAGCCAATTCAAACTCAGTAGAAACAAAAATTTTGTCAATCCTAGCCATAATCAGATTTTCTTAATTATTGGTCCATGTATATTTTCTGTTCTTCAACTCTAATTCTATCAGACCCCATTTTCCTATCCAATCATTAAAAGAATCAGCCCATTTGAAATTGATAATGCCATTACTTTTATCATGACTATATCTAACTAGATTAAAATCTCCCCCAAGAATAATGAGGCCTTGCCAGGAGCCCATTATCTTGTGCCATCCTCATATGGTGAGCCATAAATAACTACCAGTTTAAAAGCAAAACCAGAGGATTTGTTGGTTTACATAACACAAACAGAGAAGTCTAAAATATCTCCTACAGTAACTGTAAATATGTCAGAGTTGGCTCCTACTAGAATACCTCCATCAGTACCTCTTGCTCTTAGGGAGCACCAATCAAACTTCGTATTACCAGTTAGAGATCTAAGTAAACCTACAGAAAACTCACTTTTCTTAGTCTCAACAATGCCTACAAAATCAGCATGGTTTTCTCCAATTCTATTTGCTAAAGCTGGAATTCTACCTTGTTGGCCCATGCCTCTGATATTCCAAAAAAGACCTATCGTTTTCTATTCTTTTTATATCTCCTAATGCCTCTACTCTTAGGTTTACCCCTACCTTTCCTCTCAGCATAAACAGATTGGTCATCAGACTCTATTCCAATGTATGTAAAGTTATCTGGGTAGCCACCCACTATACTACTGGGATCATTATGAACATCACCTTCATCTATAGAACTAGAATCTACAGTATTTACCTCTTTAACACTCTTTTTCTCAGCACATATATTCTTATAATTCTCAACTCTACTCTTATCTAAGCTAACCATGTTATCCAACATGTTAATATCTAAGGGATAACCATCCCAAGAAGAAATACCTAAATCTGCAGCAATCGGAGGATAAATGACCAGGACTAGTGTGTATAGTGGGTATGTTAGATTTACCTTTCATGAGTTGGAGATTCTGTTTTTCCTTGAGATCTTGAGCTTTTTGGAGCATTGTTCTCCCATCATCAGAAACTCTCACGCTTTTCTTCATGGCCAGGATAGGCCCCCACTTCTGATTGGTGACTCTTTTATGTTGGTCATGAGGTTCTCTTTGGTAGATCATCCTCTGTAAATCTTCAGTAGTTGGCTGAGAGCCAATTGCATCTCCAATTTCCTTCTCCTCCCCTGTAGGCATGTTATCACTATGAAATACTAGTCCATTACCCTCTCTTAGGTTGGTTAAGTGATCAATCCATTCCAAAGGCAAGTTTAGTTGACCCTCCTCAAGCTGAACATCCTCTCCCTTATCAGTTATGTCTTCTATATCTTCTACCTCAGTTCCATCAATCTCCATGGCCTTTAGTAAGTACACACAGCCATATTGTTCCAGAGAATGCTCTTGGTTTACTCCAAAGAATTCCAGCGATCTTCTAACACTCCTACTTTCCCCCTGACTTGTAGAGGTTTGTCCACTTTTACCTTGATTTGATTTTTCTCCAGTCTGATTAACACTTCTCTTATCACCATTCTTTGTCCCCTTTTCTTTGTCCTGTCCCTCTAGCTCAAATAGTGTAGCCTTCCCAATGACCAGATTCTCCACTCTCTTGGGGGGTGGAAATCTGGTGATGTATGTGTATTCCTCTTCAGACCTCAGTTTCCAGTCCCAGGTTTCATCAAACAGCCTCCTCAAATGAGGTATTAACTCAACCTCGTTGATGTCACCTTGCTCTATTGTTATAATACCAAAATTGTCCAGCCCTATCCAGTGACTAAATCTATGTTCCCTAGGTTCCACATCAATGTGATAAAAGCCTAACCCCTTGCAAGCACTCCCGTAGTACTAGGCCACTGATTGTTCTTTCTTCCACTCAGGACAATTCTTCACCACATGATCCTCCTTTCTGCATATGAAGCAACACCTAGGTTTGGTACAGGCAGTACTGAAATGACCAATATCTCCACAGTTGAAGCACACTACATCCATTAATTTTTCCTTAGCCTCTGGGACAGCTTCTCTCTTCTCTTCCACCTCCATATCTGTGGTTTGGTTGTTATCCTGACCTGGCTTGCCACCATTTCTTCCATGCTCTTGATCTAGTCTAACTTGCTGTCTGCCCATCGGCGCCCTTCCTCTCCCTGCACTCTGTCTGCCACCACCTCTAGGCCTCGGCCCCTGGAATGGTGAGGGTGAGTGGCTGGAGTCCAGCAGGTCCTGCAGGCCGCGCCCCGCCGCGTACATGGGCTTGTCCTGCGCTGCCACGAATAGCCTCACCGTCCAAGTGCCGCGTGGACCGACGCCGTCTCCCTGCAGCACCAGCATAGCAATGCAAGACCACACACGGAACAGCTTAGCTCAGCAGCTGGTCAGTTATGAATAGAGACGAGAGAGAGCACGAGATTGATCGACGTGCTGGCCTGTGAGATGGCCAAGACGAATCGGTTGAAGGACATCTGGAGCTGCGGCGGGCCAACGCGCAGCGTGAAGACCTTGGAGTAGTTGTCGATGACCACATCGATGGAGGAATTGCAGTTGAGGAAGCTGGTCTCCACTCCCGAGCCGTCCAACCCTTCGCCAAGTGCGAACTGCTGGACCTTGCCGACGCTGAAGGACACCTAGGGGTGCCGTGGCCTGGTGGCCAGGACGAAGACGAGCAGCGCGAACGCCGCGCTGGCCGCCACCTGGAACGCGATGCAGCAGCATGGGGCCTCCGGGTCCAGCTTCACGTACCTCCACGCCCCGCTCCTCTAGGCCGCCTCATCGCCGTCCGCGTCGTCGCCGTCGCCGTCGCCGTCGTCGTGGTGGCCTGATGACCGCCCCGACACCACGCGCAGCACCTGCTGGGCTTCTTGTCGCCGCTGACCAGGAAGGAGTTGTTGGATCCTCGTGGTCGTGGTTGTGTTCGCGGCGGGCGTCCACGTCGTGGTGGAGGGTCGGGAAGGGGAAGAGGATGAGCGCCATGGAGTCGGACGCCGGGTGGCTGAGCGTGTGCGACGCCGCGGAGGGGCTCTGCACGTAGTAGTGCGCGCACGGCGACAGGTGGAAGAGTGGAAGCTCATTGTCGTCCGCGCCCATTGGCCGCAGGTGCCATGACGACGTCTTTGTGTCAAAGTTGCGCGCGCGTCTCACTTGCCGATTGGTTGCCGCGGATTGCCTTGGTGTGTAGCGTTAAACCATGATCGGTTTATGTAGGAGAAAAAGGCAATGTTTGAAGCTTCATGCCAATGATTCTAGCTGGCTGGAACGGCTCAGCCTTTTTTATTTATGCACATGCCGGTGTCTAACTTCATGCACCTTGATCAACCGCCTTTTCTTTGGAAAAGGAAGGAAATGGACGGTGTTGCAGTTGCCACCTGAGCGGGCCTGTTCGGCTGGTCACAAGCCGGCATATTTCGGCTTAATTCGACGTCTAGCTTCATGCTCCTTGATCAACCGCCTTTTCTTTGGAAAAGGAAGGAAATGGACGGTGTTGCGGTTGCTACCTGAGCGCACATACACATGTGGGCCTGTTTGGCTGGTCACAAGCCGGTATATTTCGGCTTGTTTGCTCTCACAGCCGAATTCTGTCGGCTTATCTACCAGCCGAACAGGGCAACCGAAGTGATTGCTTAGATCTTGTAACGCCCTAGAGTCCAAACGGCTCAAATCCACTCTGCATGCTGAGCGAACCACACCTACCACCATCCCACTTAAGCTTTCATCCTCGCTTCGTGTCACAGACCCAAAATTATAAGAGCAAAAATTCGATAAGTAATCACCGAAGTGGCTAAGTATCGAACTCACACTCGTATAATCCTGAAGTTACTGAAATCTCGAAGGATTCCAAACCAACATCGCAACGTACCAAGATCGTACTGATTCGGTGCACCACATCGTTTGCCATCACAGATTTCAATGTAATATGAAACACCTTACCATTCATCGGAGATCAATTTCGTATTATAAACCAAATATAAAGTAGCGGAAGCAACATAGCTTTAAAACAAAATAGAAACCTTTTATTACAATGCCAGCTCTTAGTCATATTCCACAAAAGCATAACAGATAAGGTAAATAAGAATGATCATGCACATGATCTCACTCCTCCGCTATGGCAGGAGCCATCCAACTTCTTGTAGTAACCATGATACATCACAACCTGCAACAATTTGGGAATAAACCCTGAGTACGAGAATGTACTCAGCTAGACTTACTCGTCATAAATTAAATTAAAAGACACCAAGGATCATGCAAGGCTTTATAAGTAGAGCTGGCTTGACAAAATTTGCATAAAGGCATTTGTAGGGAATTATAAGTGTAACTTGCATCAAATTAAAACCTTCAATTATAAACTAGATTTGCATCTATGCTAAAACAAGTATAAAAATAAACAAGCATCCCTATGCGATTGGATCATGTCCAAACATCACCGTTAGGGTGATCAACACCATCATCATCATTAACCCATCATCATATCATTATTTATTTTTAGTTTGCTACATTGAAACCGTTCCGTCAAGTTCTCACTATCCAGGAGAGATGGCGATTCGAATCGATTACTACCTTATTTATTTTTAGTTTGCTACATTGAAACCGTTCCGTCAAGTTCTCACTATCCAGGAGAGATGGCGATTCGAATCGATTACTACCCAGCTGGGGAATTATTCCTAACACTCACCCCTGTTTTCCCCCGTCGGGGATCATTGGGTTACCTTTGGACTCATTCAAGTATCGCGGTCCCAGCAAGCGCCGCACTCTCGGGGATATCGCCTCGCCGGAACAGCGAAGGACTTTTAAACACCTTGCCCATCGACTATGCGACGACTCCCTTCCGAGCCGCACTTTATACTCACCGGGTTTCTGGCTTGAATAGAACTACTCGGCTTCGCGGTCGGCAACCTCAGGCCGGCCAGCTAAGTGATAGGCTGCGTTCAACGATTAGGAAGTGCTCCAAAGATCAAGTCCTTAATCGACTCAGACAGGACTACCGACTCCCAGGACCTCCTCGTCCTGTAGCCTCCACTTTCCTGCCAGGTCTCCCTAATTTTGTTTTACAAAAAATATCGGGTACACCCATGACACACCATATTCCATTTGTTTCAGGTATCCACCTATCTCTCGCAGGTGAAAACTTCACCTGACTTCTACCGTTTATTTGCATAACTAAGCAACTAGTCGATCCTACACTTAAACTTAGGATTTCCGGGATTTATTTGGTGGACAAGGAGAGGAATATATGTGCAACAAGGGTTTTCAAACAACTCCTATCACTTAATGCATAAAACATCATAAAATACTCAACATAATTTAATTTGTAAAACATAGGAAGTTGAGAATGCTCCGGGGCTTGCCTGGAATTGGACTCAAGTCAATCAAGTTAGCCGCACCGTCTTGACGAGCATCTCCCATCTTAGTTCTTGCTTCTTCGGGTTGGACCACTAAACACCATCCTCAGGATTGGCTCCAACATTACATCATCCATGTCCTTCTCGCGATTCACCTAGCGTACCTAAATGAAATGCACAATGCATATGTATGAATGCGTGGAAAGACATGTATATAAATCATAACATAAGTCATGCAAACAACTTCAACACAAGCACTTTCCAGATTTTGAACTGCACACAACCCAGTTACAAGAAATTCATAACTGGAGCTACAGACATCGAAAATTATCAAACTTAGACTCTATGGAAAGCTTAGGAAATTCTCCATAAATCATTTTCAGGCATCACAGCAAGATTCCCAAAGTAAAACGGTCGAAATAGCAGAAGAACAGAAACTGTCCAGTAAGACAGCACGAAGGCAGATTTCTGAACTTTAACCAAAACAGCCATAACTCCTAGAATATTAAGTCAATGGCCATCACAATTGGTCAGTAGCTAGATCAACAAGTTATGAACACTTTTTGTATTCAACTCAACCACGGAAAACATAGTCTAGGGGAGTATTTAGCAATCTCCCCAAAACTGTCCAGATTGCCTAAAAATGAATTATAGACATCTATAATTATTTGAAAAGCATATCCAAGCCACGGCAAGCATACCAACAGTTTACATATGATATGTGAACACCAAAATAAGCAACATTTACCCCCAAACAAAATTTATGTACCCTATTTCTTAATTTATTTTGAAAAAAAAGGCAAATAGGCACATATATGAGATCATGCATCTAAAGTGCACCATAAATTCTACAAAAAATTACAGCAGCTAGAATGTGCTCCCAGGATACTACTGTACAAATTTCATAGCATTTGACCAAGTGCTTTTGGAGATATCGAAAATAACAAAACACATGATGCAAGGGAGCATAAATAGGAAAACCCATTTAGAGACACCCTATGCAGCTCAAACTTTTTCGTGGGGCTTCTCATGGCAAGAGAAGGGAGATCCCCAAAAATCACAGTTACAGCACTTATAAATAATCTATTAGAATTTTCTAAAGTTTCCTTACATGCAAAGCAAGGAAAATCATAACTCCTTCATCCATCAATCAAAATGCATAAAAATTTAACCATAGCACACTCACAGCATACATAGGCCCTCATAAAAATTTCACAGCAATTGTAACACTATAACTTGAGATGTGAATTTATCCCTATTTATCAAACATAAATATAAACAGCACAAAATTTCTACAAAACACTATCATATTATCACTCCACTGCATAGATCTATTCGCAAGGATTCCAAAAAGTCCTCATTTGCTATTTTACGATTTTTCTATGAATTACTATGAATTTCCAAAGTGTCAGCCGATTAATGCATAAAAGAAAAACAAAAATCACTTTGCATCAGGACCCCTGGACTTCCTAGCAAATTAATCGAGCCCGTAAATGTAAATCTACTAGTGTTTGTTACATATTTGATGACTGAATAAGTAGCTAAAAGATTGTGTACTGCAACTATCAAACAACAATCATTATATAGTGTATGTAAACGATGAAGAGTTCTAGAAGAAGCAGCTAAGCCATCTGCGTTGGCTAAGCATTTATTTGGACATTGGAAAGTTGACATGGAAGCAAAGTGATTGTTAGTCTAAGCGTACACAGGGCCATCATAGCACAAAGTAGACAGACCATACTCTTTAATGTAACCACAGAATTTAGAAGCACGAGCATAATTCACAGGGTTAGAACTCGGTTTGTCCCTTACATTCATAATGTCATCTTTGATGTCCATAGATAAGACAGGTGTGTTGGGGAAATGTACAGCCAAATATAACACGTCATGTTACATCATATTTGTTCTAGCATGGCGGCGATCATCATCCGTAGAGGTCAGGATGAAGCTGTAGGCTAAAGGCATATAGACAGCTTTAGACATAATGTAGTTTGGAGAAGCACTGATAACCTTGATGTAAACATCATGCTTGGATACAAGCCATCGACCATCACACTGATCTATCGCTGAAATTACATGAGTGTTATAAAAAATGAGTTTACTTTTCAAAGCATTTACAGTCTGAATACTCTAGCTTATTGGTTTCAGAAAACAAAATGTACCTTAGCATTGGTGGGACCTGAGTTCTTATAGTTCGATGCCTGTAGATCCATGGCCTCTGCGGTGCCTTGCGGGTAGGGGCCATAGGTTCAGGATGGACCTGTCACATGCTCTGACAACAAATAAGCTAAGAACCAGATAATGTGTAACAAATCGAAGGGCGAACTATACAAATGGGAAACCTAGATGGCTAGATGGATGGATAACCTACTGGAAAAAAATAGAAGGTAGCATGCCATTAACTATCCATGATCATTACTAATCAGGGCCTAACATCACCAACTAATCTAGCACATAAATTCGCCCTAATCTGTAATCAGCTTAAGGATTATCAGAAGTGGTAATAATTACCTTAAGAAAAATAAGATAAAGATGCAAACTGGATACGAATCCTTTGCCTGCTTCCACCATTCTTGCATCGGAGCCGCGTTCACCATTTTTTGCACAGAATATGCTCCTACCAGTTTTCCCACTTCAACTAACATAATCAACAGATTGAGGAAAAAAATAGCAAACAGCCTTGATTCAAAGAACTATTTAATCCTAGGCAAGCGCAATAGATGGGCGGATAAAATAGTTTGAAGGAAACAATTTTACCTTTGCATGTACTTTATGTGTGAGCGGCAGCGGCTGGAACCTTTTCGCTGCTCCCCATGCTTTTGTTGGAGCCCTGCATTTCAGTTTTGATATTTGCCCTATAGAATTTCCAAAGGAGTCTATTTAGGAAATGTGAAATTTTGAGAATTGGCTGATCATCTTTAGATAATTATGATTGCGTCTAAAAATAAAGATATGAGAAAGCCTATTCGAAACAGAAGAGAGCAATCGAACAATTGCTTGGAAAAGAAAATACCAACAATTGTCATTGGAAAGCGATGAGTTTCGGTTGGCATGGCTAAAGAATGCCCCTAACTATTTAAGCACAGGGTGAGACAGGATTAGAACATGCATGCGCCGTTAAGGGGTTACGTAGACAACACCACAACAAGAGGGAAAAAGGGTCCCTGAGCGGCTCAGATCTATTAATAATCAGCATGACTGCTGCAGATTTTTACGGTGTAAGAACAACATGATCTCCCCACCCCCACACTCAAACAGACAATAAAATAGCATTATTCAATGCTCTTTTAGATAGAAAGCCAACTTCTGCAACTAACCACATAGTTGATTAGTTGCTAAGGCACACATCATCCAAACCAGGCAGCCAACAGAATAAAATGTGCAAGGCACTGACTTAAAAGATGCTAGAAAGCAAGTCCTCCAATAAAAAGGTGAATCATCATAGCCACTCAAGGGCACCACAAAATAAAAATGAGATATCAGGATCATAAACGCAATTGACCACGTAACTGGTTGCTTGTTAAGGCACAAGCCATCCAAGTTAAGCAGGCAACAAAACAAAATATCCAACAAACCAGGTCATAAGATGCTATACGGCAGGAGCTGTCTAGTGAAAAGGTGAATCATCATAGCCACTCAAGTGTACCAGGAAACAAAAATAAGACACAAGGCCACGACGCCATGCACTAACAACCCATCTGTGTTAGTCTAAATTAACAAAAGATCAAAGCATATTTAAAACAGGACATAACAGATTGGAGCCGGCTTACAAAACACCAAACCATATTTGTAGTTGTATCCGTGCTTAACATTTGCTCAGTGCCTGCAACCATTATGAAGCTGCAAGAACTATAATATCTTTGGCCAGCAAAAACACCAAAAGTTCACCCTATCGAAGCCATCATCCTGTTGTGAACGAGCGAAAACAGGAAAGATACAGGACTGCTTGACATTGACAACTTACAGAAGTTCAGGAAAAAAGAAGTGAACAAAGAAATGGCGGTATGCAAGCAGCAACGTCTAAGCTAATAACGCATGATCCCCACTCCACATGATTCGTGTATGCATCCATTCCTCTATACATTTATGCATTCTATTGTGACAGACAGGGTTTTACTCAAACCAAACAAAGGAGACCTAAAGTTTAATAACCAGGTTCCTTTCACTCTCAGGGGGTTTGAGAGAAATTTTGCTTCCAGGCACCATTTTTATTCACTAATTGAAGGAACAAAATGAGTGGGCCATGGGCACTATATGTTGATTTTACTTTGTGTTGTCGTAACTCGTAACAATTACTGCTTCTTAGGGCTTGTTTGGATCTTTAGGCCTAAACAGAAGTAACTAAATGTTTAGGCCTAAACCTTATTCCCTCCTGTTTGGTTATAAGGACTAAACCAATGACTAAAGCCATAAATGATGTTTACAAAGACCAAAATACCCCTCCATGCCACTGCACCGAAGCATCCATCCCCAATCCCCCATATATCCGCCATGGATGAAGACGCGCAGCTCCGACCGCTCCCCCGCGTCCGCCGTCGCCTCCCCCTCGCCATCCATCTTCCACCGCATCCGCATCGCCGCATCCGTTCCCGTCCCCCGCCGAGCCGCGCCGTCCACACGTATCCTGCGCGGGGTCCGCACCGGCGCCGACGAGCGGGACCTATCGATGGACCCGCAGCGCCACCGGGCGGAGTGGAGGAGCCACTTGCCGCAGATCCGAGCCGGCGGAGGAGAGTAGAGGCGGGGCCGGAGCGGCGACGAGGATGAGGAGGCGCGGTCGAGCTCCATGGCGCTGTCTTCCGGCGAAGCGGAGGGGAGGAGCTGGCCGGCGAGCCGCGCGGACGGGCGGCGGGGCAGGCGAGCCACACGGACAGGCAGCATGGACGGGCGACGTGCGGTGGCGGCGGGGAGGATGGGCGGCACGCAGGGGCGGCCGGGAGAACGGGCGAGGGAGAGAGAAGAGAGAGGTCGAGAGAAGAGAGAGAGTGCGGGTGGGAGGGGGGACCATGGGTAAGTGGGGTCATTCCCCGCCTTATACCCCAGTTTAGCTCCTCATATGGGACTTCTAGTTTTGTCTAGGCCTAACCCATTTAGTCCCTAGTGTTTGGTTGTCTAGTCCCTTTTAGCCTAGATATCTAGTCCATTTTGTCTAGGTATAACTTACCAAATAGGCCCTTAGTGTTTTCTGGAAGAAGACAATTTGTACTATGAAATTGACCTTGTAATCAGAATCTAACATCACCAAGTAATATAACAAACAGATTCGCCCCAATCTGTAATTAGCTGGAGGGATAGTAAGAGTAGTGACTATTACCTTGAGAATAATAAGATGAAGATTGAAGATGCAAACTGGATATAAATCCTTCAATTGGCTTTCACCATTCTTGCACTGGAGCCTCATTCACTATTTTTCCATAGCAGATGCTTGTACCATTTTTCCCTGCTAAATTAATTAAATCAACAAATGGAGCAAATAAATAGCAAACAGATTAATCCAAAGCAGTAGCTATTTAATTCTAGCCAAGTGCCACAGATGGGTCAAACCAGGACGTTGGAAGGCATGCAGGTCCATGCAGCACCAAGGGGGAAGTAGTACCTTGAGGTGCAGGTCCCTGGGAGCAGCCGGCGATCTCTTAAGAGCAATTGGTTGAGGGCAGCAAAAATAAGAACACTGCTTGAGATGTTGAGGAGGGGGATTGTTGCCGGTCCTGCGATGGGAAGATGAGGCTTGGATGTGCAGCGGTGGCCGCGGATCCAGTCGAGCAGGATGGCACATAATTTCCTGCCATGAAAATCACTAAGCCTAAAATCTGGTAACTGCAACCATATCGTTTTTAGTAGCGATCAATAATCTTTTGGCAGGCACTGTCAGTCCGTCACTGATTATCAATCTCTCTGTTCTCTGCCAGCTGTTTTAATCTTTCTATATATATACATATTATCATAGGTATGGTACCAAAAAAATAAGAAACTTTTGAGCTCAATCCATTCTTATTCTGGTACAAATCTTAGTATAGAATATAACAAGAAACAGGAATTTACTTGGTTGGTGAAGACCTGGCTATCCTACTGAATGATATAAAGGAACCGGTCAAAGCAGGGCTGCTTAACCTTATCTGCGGTTCACAAAAGTTGATAGATTTTAATTTCGCAAATATCACTCATGCCTCGTTTCTTTGAACACCATCGAAATACAAAGGAGGGATCATTGGAAATACTTGGCAAAGAAAAAAAAAAGAGTTTCTTTGGCCAATATCCACTTTGATTAGAAAGCATACCTATGCAGCACTTGCCTCTTGGAGCTTGGTTGAGAGGCACCGTGGTTGTCGGCGGCAGTGGTAGGTCTCTCATCGGGTTCCTGCGTGAGATGTAACAGGTAATCATCAAGCTAAAAAAATACCGTGTCAATGATGATACCTATATCATCCATGTCAGTGATAATTTCTAGAAAACAGTTCTACCTTTCAGATCCAAATAACTATCTGCTACAAGGTCATCACAATTTAAATAGAGATGACACTAATGATGGTAGCCTAGCCAGGGCAAAATATATATGTCGGAATGTGCAAAGAGGTTACAGAAGAATGTATGAACCAGGATCGAATAGCATGCTTGTAGCGGTAATGAAACATTTTTTTAGCAGAAGGATAATAAACATTGCAATTATTATAGGAACTAATTTCATCGCAAAATGCACAATTTACTAACATCATTTACCTCAGCCGTTTAAGTGTTTTGCCCTCTCTGGCATGATTGGTTGACACATATTATTCAGTATCACATAATGTTCAGTAAAGAAATGCTAAAACTGGAAATATCCAGAGATGCATCTTAGTAGCGAAGCAATCAATGTTTAGAGGAGCAAGCTAATTTCATAAATCTTACTTCGGACAACAGTGGTAAACTAAGCTGTGTGGATTAGATCAACGGCAACTATCAAATTGTGCGAAAATAATTACATCAAACTAATTAGCATCAAGCCTACCCATGTGGCCCCACATGAACCTAATGCATACACCAATCATCAAATCAAGTAGCCAATGGCATTCATATATTACCTGAGAACCTGATTAGACAGGTAAGGAGAGGAAGGTGGTCGTGGCATGCTTCACTGATGAAAGGTGGGAGGTGCAGACGTGCAGCAGAACTGGAACACTCAGAGCAGAGAGGGGAGAAGGAAGCTGCTGCTGCTCCCTTCGCATCTCCCTGCAGCTATGCCATTTTGCCTTCCCAGAAAAGAAATCAAGTGACAGGAGAAACAGAAAGAGGAGGAAGAGGAAGGATCTCCTGGCATCCTCGCAGGCTGGAAAGAGGAATGGAGGCTGAGGTGCGCAGTGCGCTTCATGCCATGGGTAAAAGAAAGAACAAAACGAGGACAAACATGTACTGCTTGTGCACAGAGAAGCCTGTGTGACCTCGCCGGCGGTGAGGAGATGGGCTGTCACATGGCATGGCCATGGACAGAGAGGCAACAGGTGGGCAGCACTGCCACAGACCAGATCCACGCCATGGGAGCCTGCCCGGCCACCAAGAAGACGAGCAGCAGGCGGAAGAGGATGATGCCGTCGCGTGCCTCTGCGCCGTCGAGCCGCACACCGCCGCCGCCCCGCCGCAGCACAGGGGCCGGCCACAGCCCGCGGTGGAGGGGCACGACGAACAGGGACCACGGCAACTGGGGAGAACAGGATGGGACCTGGCGATGGCGTGCACACGGATTCGGCACATCGTGGCCGGGAGCTCCCGGATGCACAGACCAGGCGGAGGCCGGAGGCGGAGACCGTAGCTGGCTAGTAACCCATCGGCGGCGCGCGCGTGGATCCGGCGCTCTGCGGCTAGTCGTAGGTCCTGGGGAAAGAGGAAAAGGCGAGGAGCGCACCTGAAGCGAAGCGAGGAGGAGTGCACCATGCTGAGTCCAACTCAGTCCGGCCGGCCGGCCGCCGGCGTGTGGGGAGCCGTCCCGTGCGGGTGGCGCCGGTCGCCCTCGCTGCCCGCAGGCCTGCGCCGGCCGTCAGTCGTGCCATGCCGCCCCGCCACTCGGCCGCGCAGTGGGTCACGAGGTAAACCTAGGCAGCGGCGACGGCGCCGAGCAGGTAGCACGGCGACCGGCGAGGTAACCATAGGCAGCTGCGGCGAGATCCAACGCCGCGAAAAGCGAAACAAGAGGGGAAACTGGACCATACCTGCGCGGAGGCGTGGAGCGAGAGAGAGGGAACACAGCGGCCAACGGAGGTAGTATAGCCGTCGCTCCCCAACCACTCCGCTGTAGGCACAGTGCGTCGAGGACGACGGCCCTGTGCCAACAGCGCCGGGCGCCGGAGGGAGCGGCTCCCCCGCCAACGAGACGATGCCACGCCACCCGGATCAGGCGCTAGGGGCCTCACCGGGCCACGTGTCGGCCGTCGCCGGTGAGGGCTAGCGCGGCCGCGGCGGAAGACGGACAGGGGCCCCATGCGGGCTGGGTCTCCCACGCCAACAAGACGCCGCCACGCCAGTGGAACCTGGCGCCGAGGACGCCACGCGTCGGCCGGCGACGGCGAGGCCCGGCGCGGCCGCGGCTGGCGCCGGCGACGGGCCCCACACGGAGCAGCTCCGGGCCGGAGCGCGGCGCCCCCGCTGCCACGCGGAGCGGCTCCCCGCGCGCCGGCGGCCGCACATCGCCGCATCGGGCGGCCGGCGGCTGGGAGCGGGCGGAGCTACCCTGAGCGCCGAGAAGCGCCAGGCGCTTTCTTGGTCTTAAATGTGCCTTGGCATTTTTACATCAGAAACCAGAAAAGAGTTTCTAATTCATTCTTACCCCTTTCTTCTTCCTCATCCCGTACACAGAGCAGGGACGGGAAGGGGCGTCGGGATCGGCTCGTCGGGACGCGGCCTGGGACCGGCAGGGAGACCAGCGGCCTGCAGGGCAGACCGTCCAGGCAGGGCACCATCGGGCTTCCTCCGCACCTGGCCTCGGCTCTTCCCAAAGCTATCCCGCGGTCATGCGACCGAGGGCGGGCGGCCGCGGAGGCATCGGCGGTCCGGCGGCGTAGGGCCACGCGCGCAGGTAGAGGGCTCACCGACGACGGCACGCCCGCGCGAAGTGCGTTTGAACGCAGCGCGGAGCAACAGCTGCAGCAGAACGCGGCAGCAGCATGGCGAGCCCGGCCATGGCACTGTGTGCGGCGCACGGAGGCGAGCGAGGATGAGACAGGGCCGAGTGGACGAGAGAGGAGAGGTGATGCGCCTCGCCTCCTGCTGTTTCCCCATCGAGTAGAGAGGCAGGGACGAGGTGAGGTGGAGGGGCAGCTGTCGGCAATGGCTTGCTCGCGCTTTGGGAGGCAGACGCGCGAGGGCACGCGTCGCCCATAGGGGCATTCCACCGAACGGCTGGCATGCATCGATGTGGGCCGATTCAAGCTCGATTTTGGGCCGCTTGCTGGCCGATTTAGCTCATGGGCCAAGAACAAAGCTTGTCAAGCTCTGATCACTCTACAAATTCTATTAAGGGTGTATGTTCATTAGGCTCTCGAATTAAGAGATAATGAACTTCCTAAACAGCATTGTCAATGATTAATTGTTAATTGGAAACGAACGTCGAAACCTTGTCAACTCAGTTCAAATTGATCGTAACTTTTGATCTGTTGTCGTCCAATAGGTTAACTTCAAACTTTGTTTATGGACAAACTCAAGTTGCTTAACAAAAATTGGAGAACACGAGACGTCAATCAGAATCGGCACTATAATTCCAATACTTAGAATTATTTCTAAGTCTGAAAGTTAGCAGCTGATTCAATTTCCATGCCTCGATTTGACAGGTTTAGAGAGAGAATTAGACTTGGGTCATTAAGCCAAGTTTGTTCCTCATGACTTGGACTTCACTCTTTGTTTAGGGCCAAACTTCATAACTAGCACAGAAGATGAAGTTTCACTTACGTTTAGGCAGCCTCATGATAACTCTTTAATTATAGGTTTTAGGCGAATAAGGGCATCGTCTTGACATTTGCTCAACATGAACCCTTCATGACTTTTGTTCATGAGCTAAAATAGAGTTGTTTGGGCAAGATTAGATGACTTGGTTGATGACATAAGATCTCATCCACTTCATAAAGCAAATTAAAAGTGTATGTCTCGTCATTTCATGTAACCTTTTAACTCTAAATTTCATGGAACGTTTCCACTCTTCCAAATAGATGGAAATGAGTGTGAAGCACATGAAATGATCTCCTTCAACATTTTCAACATTACCTTGGCAAATAGTTGAAAAGGTCAACATATAAGCAAAGGGATATCATCCAAGTTTAAGTCAAGGTTCAACTCTAGGGAATTGACCTTAGCACACTTCGCTTAAAAGGATTAACACGGGAATGGTGGGATGGACTCTAGAAGCCTTATATATTGGTCTATCCCACTCTAAACAACCAAGGTGGGACTCAACTCTTCACAATATCTCATATCAACCACATGGGCCACTATGGGCCAAATGAGCCGGGTGTGACGGATCTACCAGACAATATGGTCATGAGAATGTGCCACACTGAGTTTAGTTAAATTTGCTAATAAGGTTCAGCTAAACCCTATACATTGATGAAGTTGGTATTGTGGGTACTCTTCCTAAAACCACGACACCATCCGTCTAAAACCCCAAACCAAAGTTGCAAATACCTCTTTATGAGCCTTGACACTATGTTGTTGTATTGTTTCTACTATTTTTTAGAGATCCGATCACCAGAGCCTATATTTAGCTACACTTAACTCAGCACCAAGTATAATCTCTTGCCCTCTTTGGTACACATGATTCTTTCCTGATTCTATGTTTTTATTCTGCCAAATTTCTGTATGTTTTTTTTAATCTTGCGCTCGAAGGAGGCCCGAGGCCCTTAGTATAAAATAAATACTTGGCCACCGAATGTAATCATCATGTGTGTATGCATTGTCTCTGCTCAGAAATATAATTATTGATAAAACGATGGCTGAACGGTACTGTGAGTTTAGATCTTGAACCTGAGTGGATAGGGTTTTATTTGCAATAATAGGAGTTCTCGAGAGAGGTGACAATGTTGAGATGTACGTGCACACAAAGGAAATGGGAAAAATGCCATGGCAAGACTTTAGCATGTCGGGATATTAATTATGAGGTAAGATGAATGAGGAAACCACACCATAAGAACGAAACCTTAAAAATATGCATCACCAAAGTTGTTTTGGCCTAACTTACATGCCCTCCTCTTCTGCCACTTCAGCTAGCGCTTCCGCACTAGGCTGAGAGGTGAAATAGCACACTATGACTTAGTTTGCCTAGACCTAAGAGGGCGAAATTTGAACTTTTTCCTAATCCGAAAAGTTGTACACGCTGCTAAATAAGAACCAATGAATATAATGCTTTTCCATATATGTGGGCCGATGCGAGAAACTTAATTCAATACAGGTTTTGATCCATCCACTGTTGTTAACATATCAATTGTTGTGGGACTCGGAATCGAGCGTTGTTGGACTTGTTTGCAGGATGAATCAGGAAACCACTCCATTGGAACGAAACCTCAAAAATATGCATCATCAAAGTTGTTTTGGCCCAACATACATGCCCTCCTCTTCTTCCACTTGTGCCCGCGCTTCGGCATCAGGCCGAGATACGAAACCAGCGCGCCATGACTTAGTTTGCCTAGACTGAAGAGCGCGAAAATTAACCTTTTTCCTAATCCAAAAACTTGTGCACGCTAGTAAGGTGGAACCAATGAAAATAATGCATTTCCAAATATGTACGCCGATGGGAGAAACATAATTAAATATAGGTTTTGGTCCATCCATTGTTGTTATCGTATCATTTGTTGTGGGACTTGGAATCGGGGTTTGTTGGACTTGTTGGTAAGATGAATGAGGAAACCATACCATAGGAATGAAACCTTAAAAATATGCATCACCAAAGTTGTTTTGGCCCAACTTACATGCCCTCGTCTTCCACCACTTCAGCTCGCAATTCCGCACTTGGCTGAGAGATGATACCAGCGGACCATGACTTAGTTTGTCTAGGCCTAAGAGGGTGAAAATTAAACTTTTTCCTAATCCAAAAACTTGTACACGCTAGTAAGTAGGAACCAATGAACATAATGTGTTTCCATATATGTAAGCCGATGGGAGAAACTTAATTCAATACAGGTTTTGATCCATCCACTGTTGTTAACATACCAATTGTTCTGGGGCTCGGAATCAAGGGTTGTTGGACTGGTTTGTAGGATGAATGATAGGAACGAAACCTCAAAAATATGCATCACCAAAGTTGTTTTGGCCCAACTTACATGCCCTCCTCTTCTGCCACAAGAGCCCACGCTTCGGTATCAGGCTGAGATACAAAACCAGGGCAACATGACTCAGTTTGCCTAGACTGAAGAGGGCGAAAATTAAACTTTTTCCTAATCCGAAAACTTGTACACGCTAGGTAGTAAGAACCAATGAATATAATGCTTTTCCATATATGTAGGCCGATGAGAGAAACTTAATTCAATACAGGTTTTGATCCATCCACTATTGTTAACATATCAATTGTTGTGGGACTCGGAATCGAGGGTTGTTAGACTTGTTGGTATAATGAATGAGGAAACCACACCATAGGAACGAAACCTCAAAAATATGCATCACCAAAGTTGTTCTGGCCCAACTTACATGCCCTCCTCTTCTGCCACTCGAGCCCACGCTTCGGCATCAGGCTAAACCAGCACAGCATGACTCAGTTTGCCTAGACTGAAGAGGGCAAAAATTTACCTTTTTCCTAATTCGAAAACTTGTACACCCTAGTAAGTAAGAACCAATGAATATAATGCTTTTCCATATATGTACGCCGAAGGGAGAAATTTAATTCAATACCAGTTTTGATCCATCCACTGTTGTTAACATATCAATTGTTGTGGGACTCAGAATAGAGGGATGTTGGACTTGTGGGTAAGATGAATGAGGAAACCTCACCATAGGAACGAAACCTCAAAAATATGCATCACCAAAGTTGTTTGGGCCCAACTTACATGCCCTCCTCTTCTGCCACATGAGCCCATGCTTTGGCATTAGGCTGAGATACAAAACCAGCGCAGCATGACTCAGTTTGCCTAGATTGAAGAGGGCGAAAATTAAACTTTTTCCCAATCCAAAAACTTGTACACGCTGGTAAATAGGGACCAATGAATATATTGCTTTTCCATATATGTAGGCCGATGGGAGAAACTAAATTCAATATAGGTTTTGATCCATCCACTGTTGTTAACATATCAATTGTTATGGGACTCGGAATCGAGGGTTGTTGGACTTGTTGGGAAGATGAATAAAGAAACCACACCATAGGAACGAAACTTCAAAAATATGCATCACCAAAGTTGTTTTGGCCCAACTTACGTGCCCTCCTCTTCTGCCACTTGAGCCCACGCTTCGACATCAGGCCGAGATACAAAACCAGCGCAGCATGACTCAGTTTGCCTAGACTGAAGAGGGCGAAAATTAAACTTTTTTCTAATCCGAAAACTTGTACAAGCTAGTAAGTAGAAACCAATGAATATAATGCTTTTCCATATATTTAGGCCGATGGGAGAAACTTAATTCAATACAGGTTTTGATTCATCCACCGTTATTAACATATCAATTGTTGTGGGACTCGGAATCGAGGGTTGTCGGACTTGTTGGTATGATGAATGTGAAAACCACACCATAGGACTGAAACCTCAGAAATATGTATCACCAAAGTTGTTTTGGCCCAACACCATGCATGTACGACGATGGGAGAAACTTAATTCAATACAGGTTTTGATCCATCCACTGTTGTTAACATATATCAGTTGTTGTGGGACTCGGAATCGAGGGTTGTAGGACTTGTTGGTATGATGAATGAGGAAACCAAACCATAGGAACCACAGGTTTTGGCTCAACTTATATGCCCTCCTCTTCTGCCACTTGAGCCCACGCTTCGGCATCAGGACGAGATACAAAACCAGCGCATAATGACACAGTTTGCCTAGACTGAAGAGGGCGAAAATTAAACTTTTTCCTAATCCCAAAACTTGTACACGCTAGTAAGTAGGAACCAATGAATATATTGCTTTTCCATATATGTTTGCCGATCGGAGAAACTTAATTCAATACAGGCTTTGATCCATCCACTGTTGTTAACATATCAATTGTTGTGGGACTCGAAATCGAGGGTTGTTGGACTTGCTGGTATGACGAATGACAAAACCACACCAAAGGACAGAAACCTAAAAAACATGCATCACCAAAGTTGTTTTGGCCTAACTTACATGCCCAACTCTTCTGCCACTGGAGCCCACGCATCAGCATCAATCCGAGATACAAAACCAGTGCAGCATGACTCAATTTGCCTAGACTGACTTGGGCGAAAATTAAACTTTTTCCTAATCCAAAAACTTGTACACGTTAGTAAGTAGGAACCAATGAATATAATGCTTTTCCATATATGTAGGCCGATGGGAGAAACTTAATTCAATACAGGTTTTGATCCGTCCACTGTAGTTAACATATCAATTGTTGTGGGCCTCGAAATCGAGGTTTGTTGGACTTGTTGGTAAGATGAATGAGGAAACCACACCATAGGAACGAAACCTCAAAAATATGCATCACCAAAGTTGTTTTGGCCCAACTTACATGCCCTCCTCTTCTGCTAGTTGAGCCCACGCTTCAGCATAGGACGAGATACGAAACCAGCGCAGCATAACTCAGTTTGCCTAGACTGAAGAGGGCAAAAATTAAACTTTTTCCTAATCCGAAAACTGTACACGCTAGTAAGTAAAAACCAATGAATATAATGCTTTTCCATATATATAGGCCGATGGGAGAAACTTAATTCAATACCAGTTTCGATCCATCCACTGTTGTTAACATAACAATTGTTGTGGGACTTAGAATCGAGGGTTGTTGGACTTGTTGTTATGATGAATGAGGAAACCACACCATAGGAATGAAACCTCAAAAATATGCATCACCAAAGTTGTTTTGGCCCAACTTACATGCCCTCCTCTTCTGCCACTTGAGCCCATGCTTCGGCATCAGGATGAGATACAAAACCAGCGCAGCATGACTCAGTTTGCCTGGACTGAAGAGGGAGAAAATTAAACTTTTTCCTAATCCGAAAACTTGTACACGCTAGTATGTAAAAAAGCAATGAATACTTTTCCATATATGTACGCCGATGGGAGAAACTTAATTCAATACAGGTTTTGTTCCATCCACTATTGTTAACATATCATTTGTTGTGGGACTCGGAATCGAGGGTTGTTGGACTTGTTGGGAAGATAAATGAGGAAAGCACACCATAGGAACGAATCCTCAAAAATATGCAACACCAAATTTGTTTTGGCCCCACTTCAGCCAACGCTTTGGCATCAGTCCGAGATACAAAACCAATGCAGCATGACTCAGTTTGCCTAGACTGAAGAGGGCGAAAATTAAACTTTTTCCTAATCTAAAAACTTGTACACGCCAGTAAGTAGGAACCAATGAATATAATGCTTTTCCATTTATGTAGGCTGATGGGAGAAACTTAATTCAATACAGGTTTTGATCCATCCGCTGTTGTCAACATATCATTTGTTGTGGGACTCGGAATCGAGGGATGTTGGACTTGTTGGTATGATGAATGATGAAACCACACCATAGGAATGAAACCTCAAAAATATGCATCACCAAAGTTGTTTTGGGCCAACTTACATGCCCTCCTCTTCTGCCACTTGAGCCCACGCTTCGGCATCAGTCTGAGATACAAAACCAACGTAGCAAGACTTAGTTTGCCTAGACTAAAGAGGGCGAAAATTAAGCTTTTCCTAATCTAAAAATTTGTACACGCTAGTAAGTAGGAACCAATGAATATAATGCTTCTCCATATATGTTGGCCGTTGGGAGAAACAAAATTCAATACCAATTTAAACCATCCACTTTGGTTAACATATCAATTATTGTGGGACTCGGAATCGAGGGTTGTTGGACATGTTGGTATGATGAATTAGGAAACCAGACCATAGGAACGAAACCTCAAAAATATGCATCACCGAAGTTGTTTTGGTCCAACTTACAAGCCTTCCTCTTCTGCCACTTGAGCCCAAGCTTTGGCGTCAGGCTGAGATACAAAACCAGCGCAGCATGACTCAGATTGCCTAGACTGAAGAGGGCGAAAATTAAACTTTTTCCTAATCCGAAAACTGTACACGCTAGTAAGTAAGAACCAATGAATATAATGCTTTTCCATATGTAGGCCGATGGGAGAAACTTAATTCAATACATGTTTTGATCCATCCGCTGTTGTCAACATATCATTTGTTGTGGGACTCAGAATCGAGGGTTGTTGGACTTGTTGGTGTGATGAAGGAGGAAACCACACCATAGGAACGAAACCTCAAAAATATGCATCGCCAAAGTAGTTTTGGCCCACCTTACATGCCCTCCTGTTTTGCCACTCGATCCCACGCTTCGGCATTAGTCTGAGATACAAATCCAGCGCAGCATGACTCTGTTTGCCTAGACTAAAGAGGGCAAAAATTAAACTTTTTCCTAATCCGAAAACTTGTACACGCCTGTAGGAACCAATGGCCGTGGGAGAAACTTAATTCAATACTGGTTTTGACCCATCCACTATTGTTAACATATCAATTGTTGTGGGACTCGGAATCGACGGTTGTTGGACTTGTTGGGAAGATGAATGAGGAAACCACACCATAGGAACGAAACCTCAAAAATATGCATCCCCAAAGTAGTTTTGGCCCAACTCACATGCCCTCCTCTTCTGCCACTTGAGCCCATGCTTCGGCATCAGGATGAGATACAAAACCAGCGCAGCATGACTCAGTTTGCCTGGACTGAAGAGGGAGAAAATTAAACTTTTTCCTAATCCGAAAACTGTACACGCTAGTAAGTAAGAACCAATGAATATAATGCTTTTCCATATATGTAGGCCGATGGGAGAAACTTAATTCAATACCAGTTTTGATCCACCCACTGTTGTTAACATATCAATTGTTGTGGGACTCAGAATCGGGGGTTGTTGGATTTGTTGGTATGATGAATGAGGAAACCACACCATAGGAACGAAACCTCAAAAATATGCATCGCCAAAGTAGTTTTGGCCCACCTTACATGCCCTCCTCTTTTGCCACTCGATCCCATGCTTCGGCATTAGTCCGAGATACAAATCCAGCGCAGCATGACTCTGTTTGCCTAGACTAAAGAGGGCGAAAATTAAACTTTTTCCTAATCCGAAAACTTGTACACGCCTGTAGGAACCAATGGCCGTGGGAGAAACTTAATTCAATACTGGTTTTGACCTATCCACTATTGTTAACATATCAATTGTTGTGGGACTCGGAATCGACGGTTGTTGGACTTGTTGGGAAGATGAATGAGGAAACCACACCATAGGAACGAAACCTCAAAAATATGCATCCCCAAAGTAGTTTTGGCCCAACTCACATGCCCTCCTCTTCTGCCACTTGAGCCCAAGCTTCGGCATCGGGATGAGATACAAAACCAGCGCAGCATGACTCAGTTTGCCTGTACTGAAGAGGGAGAAAATTAAACTTTTTCCTAATCCGAAAACTTGTTCACGCTAGTAAGTAAAAAGCAATGAATACTTTTCCATATATGTACGCTGATGGGAGAAACTTGATTCAATACAGGTTTTGTTCCATCCACTGTATAATAACTCATAAAATCTCCGCCCGGTCTTCATTTACAACATAAGCAAGTATAATAACTTCTATAAGTGAGATTTCTGTCACCTTGTAAAGTCGCACCTACGAGACAAGTACAATCACTCGTGTCTACTCGCACCTAGCAATCTAGGCACTCGTCTTACAAACATTACGTATAGGTGCTAGGGCCAGGGCGGCCAGGAAGTCTAATGCAGTTGGTTTCAATCAACTCCTAATGCATATGCGTAAACATCAACAAGATTTGTATTAGCTGGGAGAAATCATGGTCCTGCCTACCTTTAATTATTCTTAAGAAAACCAACAAACTAAACTATGTTAGTTTGCCGGGTCGTGAGGCTTTGCCCCAGGCAACCCCTTGAAGCAGGGACGGATTTAATCAGCGACCCTTCGTCTTCTTGCTTCGGATATAGCCTGTCGTCCGGTTTCTTGATCACTGGTTTTTCCTGAGTTGATAGCTTCTTGCACGCGGGTCTATATGCATGATAAAATGCTAATGAGTGCAAGAGAACGCAAATGCATGTATATGATATAGTGTTATATGCATGACATAGTGCAAACAAGAGTACTACGAGTTGCAAATGTATGTAGGAGGTGTCAATGGTATATGATGCATGATCAAGTAGTTTATCAAGAATGGGTTCGGGTACTCTTAGTTAAATACCTCCCGTAATGAGAAAACTTAACGACTTTGCTAAGAAATCATACAGCCCATCACTAAGAAATCGTACAAACCATCACCATATTTTATCTTTGAAGTTATCAGAAGTTAGTGTCTTATATGTGTACACAGTCCCTATCAAATGAAATGAAGTTGTCACTTGAAAGCGCCTTTATGAATATAATGCACTCGTGAGTTCATGTAGTTAGACAACTCAAATTGCTCTCAAATTTTTACCACATGTAGACACATACTTCATAGTGCTACTTCCAAAAATTTCAGCTAGAACCAAGTTATAATTAATTTATTAAAATTCCAGCAAGTTACCAGCCCTATAGCTTCTCAGATTTTTCATAATTTATCGGAACGGTTTCTGAACTTGAAATTTCTACAGCAAACATTTCATGGCATGAAAATCATATACAAAAATCAGCAAGCACAAAATCTATAGTTTAATATGACACCTATTTTCCATATATTTATCTTATGCAAATTAAGATGCACTTATAAACAGTGTTAATGAACCTTCCAAAAATACTTTCTGGACTCTCTATCACACTAGTAGCACACCAGATTTTTCATAGAATTAACTATGCATCCTAGAACCACTTTCTCATTTTATTTAGTTAACCAGGTGTCATTTTGTCATTTTCAAATCACCATTTAAACTCAACATGCAAGGCATCAAACTTTACCCGCAAGCTATCCATACTATATAAAGCACATGAAAAATACCAGAGGTCACATTTGAGCACACTTTATGTAGCCTTCATTTTCCAGGTCAAATAAATACACAAACTACATGCATTGGGCAAAATAGTAATTAAACAGTCAATGCTAGGGCTACCAAAAATCACACAGTACCTAGATGCCATAACAAAGCTACTGTCCAAGTTTCATAATTTTTGGAGTCCATTTGATCTATTTTTACCATTTATTTACCTACACCATGCATGCACTAAACCAGGGGCAAAACAGACTTTTCACATGTCCACATCTTACCTATCATGTAGATCTACTCAAGAGGAGTCCATAGCCACTGAGTTTGTCCATTTTAGATTTCTCTTTGAATTGTTATGATTTTTCAAAGTTCACAGCTCAATATAAATGAATTTAAATGGAAAAACTCATAGACCGAGGGCTTGAACGTAATTAACCGTATACCTCAGGGGCTAGATCAGAAGATTATCCTGACTCTGTGCACAGTGCATAAGAATCTCCTAAAACCTAAGGTTAGATCTGGAAAATACCAGGGCTCGGGTTAAAGTACAAAACTCTAATAGATCTAGAGGTGTTTTCACAAATTATTCAAGACACAGTAAACAGTGATGCAATAAGTAATACGCGAAGGGGGTTTTCTGCAAAACACGCGTTCTTCTTCTACCTTCGGTCGGGGAAAATCCTCGCGCGGCGGCCGGCGTTCGCGCGCTCGCGCCGGAGCGTGGAGGGGAAACTTGGAGCCGAGTCGGGTCGAGGAGGTGGCTGGCGCGACGGTGGACACCGTGGGCTAGACGTTGTCGCCGGCGGTGAAGAGTAGAGGCAAGCGGCAGCGGCGAACTGAGAAGGCGACGGCGCGGTGGGGCGCGGCGACGCGGCTCGATTCTGGCGGGGTATGGCACGGTAGGGGTCGCCACTAGGCTTGGGAGTTGCGCGGCGGCGTGACGGTCCCGATGGCGGTATCGTGGAGGCGAGGGGAGGGCCGGAGGAGGGTTGTCCACGGAGAGGGGCCGGTGGCAATGGCGCTCGTGGGGTGCGCTTGCGGGGAAGGGTGATAGAGGCGAGGGCGAGCGGCGAGACCGTGAGTGGAAGATGGAGGGGAGGCGCGGGCCGTGCGAGGCGCGCGTCGGCGGGGTGGGAGGCGGCTCAAGGCGGCGGGTGCCGTGAGCTCGCCGCAGCGGCGATGGTGGCGGGCACTCTGCGCTTGGGAGGGGGAGGCGAAGGGAGACGACTAGGCCTAGCGCTTTGGGCGCAGGAGGGGGAGGCGGTTGTAATGGCGCGGTCGGGAGGCTCGGGGAGCAGCGGAGCGGCCGGTGCCGCTCGGACTCCGAGCTTGCGGCAATGGCGGGTCGGCGCTCCGCGCTTGGGGAAAGGAGACAGAGGCGCGCGAGAGAGCGAGCAGTGGAGCGGCGAGTGCGAAGGGAGCCGAGGGTGCGTCTAGGTTCATGAGGGGCGCGGGGTCTTCACCCTTTAGGCGAGGGCGCGGCGCGGCCAGTGCACTGGCGGCCATGGGCGGGGTGCGCAGAGCGCGCCCGCCACATGGGCACGGGGACGAGGGAAAGGGAACGGTGGGGCACGATTTGGACTCGGTCCATGGACCGGGTGTCACTGACATGTGGGATCGGGGTGGGAAGAGAGAGGGAGGGTCTATAGACCGAGTGCGTGGAGACGCGGAAATGGTGGGACCCACTGGACCGGATGTTTGTCCGACGCGGGTGGGAATCCGGTGGACTGCTCGGTGGGGCCCGCCGGTCAGTGAGAGGAAAAGAGAGGGAAAATCCCAAAAATGGGAAAATGGAGTTTGACTGCAGATACACTTGTTTGAAGATCACGTTTTTGCACTGGTTAGAGGCCGAATCTTAAAATACCCCAATTGGAGGAAGTGTTCTAAATTTGTTCCTCTACATTTCCCTTATAAACTTGTATACCATGTTCTATTCAAAAATCTGGTGCAAATTTGAATTTAAGCTGCTGACCAAGGTTTGACCAATAGAACCCTCCAGAATAGAAATTCTAAAAGTCTATTTTCTAGGCACTTTCACAAAAGGAGTTTTATACCAATGTTGTTTACAATTTTGTGATCTACAACTTTCTCAATACAAGCATTGCAAGATTTTGGTTTAAGATCAACGAAATTTAAAATTACTAAACAGGTCATGTTTTGATAGAATTCACATGCTGACAGAAAAAGCCCCAAAACTCTATGCAAACCTTCATGCATGTCAAAGCACAAATTACCAAAGTTGTTCATCACTAAATTGTCTACAGGTTTGTCAATATGAGTTTCACCGAAATCCACATAGAATCAAAGTTATAGGCACAATCACAAAGACATATCAGCAGAAAGCAGGTTTCGATAAGTGGCATTTCAACCAAGATTGAATTAGGGCTCAAATGCATGTCATTGTAGGATGCATTATGATGAATGTTGCATATATGATGAATGATTATGCACTTCAGATGCCGGAGCATCACATTAGGTTTCTCCCATTGGCCTACATATATGGAAAAGCATTATATTAATTGGTTCCTACTTACTAGCGTGTACAAGTTTTTGAATTAGGAAAAAGGTTAATTTTCGCCCTCTTCAGTCTAGGCAAACTGAGTCATTACGCGCTGGTTTTGTATCTCGGCCCAATGACGAAGCGTGGGCTCAAGTGGCAGAAGAGGAGGGCATGTAAGTTGAGCCAAAACAACTTTAGTGATGCATATTTTTGAGGTTTCGTTCCTATGGTGTGGTTTCCTCATTCATCTCACCAACAAGTCCAACAAACCTCGATTCCAAGTCCCACAACACTTGATATGTTAACAATAGTGGATGGATCAAAACCTGTATTGAATTAAGTTTCTACCATCGGCATACATACATGGAAAAGCAATATATACATTGGTTCCCACTTACTAGCGTGTACAAGTTTTTGGATTAGGAAAAAGTTTAATTTTCGCCCTCTTCAGTCTAGGCAAACTGAGTCATGCTGTGTTGGTTTTGTATCTCGAACTGATTCCAAAGCATGGGCTCAAGTGGCAGAAGGGGAGGGCATGTAAGTTGGGCCAAAACATCTTTGGTGATGCATATTTTTGAAGTTTCATTCCTATGGTGTGGTTTCCTAATTCATCTTCCCAACAGGTCAAACAACCCTCGATTTCGAGTCCCACAACAACTGATATGTTAACAACAGTGGATGCATCAAAACTTGTATTGAATTAAGTTTCTCCCATCGGCCTACATATAAGGAAAAGCATTATATTCATTTGTTCCTACTTACTAGCGTGTACAAGTTTTTGGATTAGGAGAAAGTTTAATTTTCGCCCAAGTCAATCTAGGCAAATTGAGTCATGCTGCGCTGGTTTTGTATCTCGGACTGATGCTGAAGCGTGGGCTCCAGTGGCAGAAGAGTTGGGCATGTAAGTTGGGCCAAAACAACTTTGGTGATGCATATTTTTGAGGTTTCATTCCTATGGTGTGGTTTTCACATTAGTCATACCAACAAGTCCAACAACCCTCAATTCCAAGTCCCACAACAACTGATATGTTAACCACAGTGGATGCATCAAAACCTGTATTGAATTAAGTTTCTCCCATCAGCCTACATATATGGAAAAGCATTATATTCATTGGTTCCTACTTACTAGCGTGTATAAGTTTTCGGATTAGGAAAAAGTTTAATTTTTGCCCTCTTCAGTCTAGGCAAATTGAGTAATGCTGCGCTGGTTCTGTATCTCGGCCTACCGCCGATGCGTGGGCTCAAGTGGCAGAAGAGGAGGGCATGTAAGTTGGGCCAAAACAACTTTGGTGATGCTATTTTTTAAGTTTCGTTCCTATGGTGTGCTTTCTTTATTCATCTTCCCAACAAGTCCAACAACCCTCGATTTCGAGTCCCACATCAAATGATATGTTAACAATAGTGGATGGACCAAAACCTGTATTGAATTAAGTTTCTCCCATTGGCCTGCATATATGGAAAAGCATTATATTAATTGGTTCCTACTTACTAGCGTGTACAAGTTTTTGAATTAGGAAAAAGGTTAATTTTCGCCCTCTTCAGTCTGGGCAAACTGAGTCGTTATGCACTGGTTTTGTATCTCGGCCTGATGCCAAAGCGTGGGCTCAAGTGGCAGAAGAGGAGGGCATGTAAGTTGAGCCAAAACAACTTTGGTGATGCATATTTTTGAGGTTTCGTTCCTATGGTGTGGTTTCCTCATTCATCTTACCAATAAGTCCAACAAACCTCGATTCTGAGTCCCACAACAATTGATATGTTAACAACAGTGGATGGATCAAAACAGGTATTGAATTAAGTTTCTCCCATCGGCCCACATATATGGAAAAGCATTATATTCATTGGTTCGTACTTACTAGCGTGTACAAGTTTTCGGATTAGGAAAAAGTTTAATTTTCGCCCTCTTCATTCTAGGCGAACTGAGTTATGCTTCATTGGTTTTGTATCTCAAACCGATGCTGAAGCGTGGGCTCAAGTGGCAGAAGAGGAGGGCATGTAAGTTGAGCCAAAACAACTTTGGTGATGCTTATTTTTGAGGTTTCATTCCTATGGTTTGGTTTCCTTATTCATCATACCAACAAGTCCAACAACCCTCGATTCCGAGTCCCACAACAACTGATATGTTAATAACAGTGGATGGATGAAAACCTATATTGAATTAAGTTTCTCCCATCGGCCTACATATATGGAAAAGCATTATATTCATTGGTTCCTACTTACTAGCGTGTACAAGTTTTCGGATTAGGAAAAAGTTTAATTTTCACCCACTTCAATCTAGGCAAACTGAGTCATGCTGCGCTGGTTCTGTATATCGGCCTGACACCGATGCGTGGGCTCAAGTGCCAGAAGAGGAGGGCATGTAAGTTGGGCCAAAACAACTTTGGTGATGCATATTTTTGAAGTTTCGTTCCTATGGTGTGGTTTCTTTATTCATCTTCCCAACAAGTCCAACAACCCTCGATTTCGAGTCCCACATCAAATGATATGTTAACAATAGTGGATGGACCAAAACCTGTATTGAATTAAGTTTCTCCCATTGGCCTACATATATGGAAAAGCATTATATCAATTGGTTCCTACTTACTAGCGTGTACAAGTTTTTGAATTAGGAAAAAGGTTAATTTTTGCCCTCTTCAGTCCAGGCAAACTAAGTCATCATGCGCTGGTTTTGTATCTCGGCCCGATGCCGAAGCGTGGGCTCAAGTGGCAGAAGAGGAGGGCATGTGAGTTGAGCCAAAACAACTTTGGTGATGCATATTTTTGAGGTTCCGTTCCTATGGTGTGGTTTCCTCATTCATCTTACCAAAAAGTCCAACAAACATCGATTCCGAGTCCCACAACAATTGATACGTTAACAACAGTGGATGGATCAAAACTGGTATTGAATTAAGTTTCTCCCAAGGGCCTACATATATGGAAAAGCATTATATTCATTGGTTCGTACTTACTTGCGTGTACAAGTTTTGGATTAGGAAAAAGTTTAATTTTCGCCCTCTTCAGTCTAGGCAAACTGAGTCATGCTGCGCTAGTTTTGTATCTCAGACTGATGCCGAAGCGTGGGCACAAGTGGCAGAAGAGGTGGGCATGTAAGTTGGCCCAAAACAACTTTGGTGATGCATGTTTTTGCGGTTTCGTTCCTATGGTGTGGTTTCCTCATTCATCATACCAACAAGTCCAACAACCCTCGATTCCGAGTCCCACAACAATTGATACGTTAACAACAGTGGATGGAACAAAACCTGTATTAAATTAAGTTTCTTCTATCGGCCTATATATATGGAAAACCATTATATTCATAGATTCCTACTTACAAGCGTGTACAAGATTTCGGATTAGGAAAAAGTTTAATTTTTGCCCTCTTCAGTCTACGCGAACTGAGTCTAGCTACGTTGATTTTATATCTCGTACTGATGCCGAAGCGTGGGCTCAAGTGGAAGAAGAGGAGGGCATGTGAGTTGGGCCAAAACTACTTTGGTGATGCATATTTTTGAGGTTTCGTTCCTATGGTGTGGTTTCCTCATTCATCTTCCCAACAAGTCCAACAACCCTCGATTCCGAGTCCCACAACAATTAATATGTTAACAATAGTGGATGGGTCAAAACCAGTATTGAATTAAGTTTCTCCCACGGCCATTGGTTCCTACAGGCGTGTACAAGTTTTCGGATTAGGAAAAAGTTTAATTTTCGCCCTCTTCAGTCTAGGCAAACTGAGTCATGCTGCGCTAGATTTGTATCTTGAACTGATACCGAAGCGTGGGCTCGAGTGGCAAAAGAGGAGGGCATGTAAGTTGGGCCAAAACTACTTTGGCGATGCATATTTTTGAGGTTTCGCTCCTATGGTGTGGTTTCCTCATTCATCATACCAACAAGTCCAACAACCCTCGATTCTGAGTCCCACAACAATTGATATGTTAACAACAGTGGGTGGATCAAAACTGGTATTGAATTAAGTTTCTCCCATCGGCCTACATATATGGAAAAGCATTATATTCATTATTTCTTACTTACTAGCGTGTACAGTTTTCGGATTAGGAAAAAGTTTAATTTTCGCCCTCTTCAGTCTAGGCAATCTGAGTCATGCTGTGCTAGTTTTGTATCTCAGCCTGATGCCAAAGCTTGGGCTCAAGTGGCAGAAGATGAAGGCATGTAAGTTGGGCCAAAACAACTTTGGTGATGCATATTTTTAAGGTTTCGCTGCTATGGTATGGTTTCCTAATTCATCATACCAACATGTCCAACAACCCTCGATTCCGAGTCCCACAATAATTGATATGTTAACCAAAGTGGATGGTTTAAATTGGTATTGAATTTTGTTTCTCCCATCGGCCAACATATATGGAAAAGCATTATATTCATCGGTTCCTACTTACTAGCGAGTACAAATTTTTAGATTAGGAAAAGTTTAATTTTCGCCCTCTTTAGTCTGGGCAAACTAAGTCATGCTACATTGGTTTTGTATCTCGGACTAATGCCGAAGCGTGGGCTCAAGTGGCAGAAGAGGAGGGCATGTAAGTTGGGCCAAAACAACTTTGGTGATGCATATTTTTGAGGTTTCGGTCCTATGGTGTGGTTTTCACATTCATCATACCAACAAGTCCAACAACCCTTGATTCCGAGTCCCACAATAATTGATATGTTAATAACAGTGGATGAATCAAAACCTGTATTGAATTAAGTTTCTCCCATCGGCCTACATATATGGAAAAGCATTATATTCATTTGTTCCTACTTACAAGCGTGTACAAGTTTTTGGATTAGGAAAAAGTTTAATTTTCGCCCAAGTCTGTCTAAGCAAATTGAGTCATGCTGCGCTGGTTTTGTATCTCGGATTGATGCTGAAGCGTGGGCTCCAGTGGCAGAAGAGTTGGGCATGTAAGTTGGGCCAAAACAACTTTGGTGATGCATATTTTTGAGGTTTCTGTCCTATGGTGTGGGTTTCTCATTCATCATGCCAACAAGTCCAACATCCCTCGATTCCGAGTCCCACAACAATTGATATGTTAACAACAGTGGATGGATGAAAACTGGTATTGAATTAAATTTCTCTCATCGGCCTACATATATGGAAAAGCATTATATTCATTAGTTCTTACTACCTAGCGTGTACAAGTTTTTGGATTAGGAAAAAGTTTAATTTTCGCCCTCTTCAGTCTTGGCAAACCGAGTCATGTTGCGCTGGTTTTGTATCTCAGCCTGATACCGAAGCGTGGGCTCTTGTCGCAGAAAAGGAGGGCATGTAAGTTGGGCCAAAACAACTTTGCTGATGCATATTTTTGAGGTTTCGTTCCTATCATTCATCCTACAAACCAGTCCAACAACCCTTAATTCCGAGCCCCAGAACAATTGGTATGTTAACAACAGTGGATGGATCAAAACCTGTATTGAATTAAGTTTCTCCCATCGGCTTACATATATGGAAACGCATTATGTTCATTGGTTCCTATTTACTAGCGTGTACAAGTTTTTGCATTAGGAAAAAGTTTAATTTTCACCCTCTTCAGTCTAGGCAAACTGAGTCATGGTCCGTTGGTATCATCTCTCAGCCAAGTGCGGAAGCGCGGGCTGAAGTGGTGGAAGACGAGGGCATGTAAGTTGGGCCAAAACAACTTTGGTGATGCATATTTTTAAGGTTTCATTCCTATGGTATGGTTTCCTCATTCATCTTACCAACAAGTCCAACAAACCCTGATTCCAAGTCCCACAACAAATGATACGTTAACAACAATGGATGGACCAAAACCTATATTTAATTATGTTTCTCCCATCGTCCTACATATTTGGAAATGCAGTATGTTCATTGGGTCCTCCTTACTAGCGTGTACATGTTTTTGGATTAGGAAAAAGGTTAATTTTCGCCCTCTTTAGTCTAGGCAAACTGAGTCATGCTGCGCTGGTTTAATATCTCGGCCTGGTGCGGATGTGCGGGCTCAAGTGGCAGAAGAGGAGGGCATGTAAGTTGGGCCAAAACAACTTTGGTGATGCATAGTTTTAGGTTTTGTTTGTATGGTGTGGTTTCCTCATTCATCTTACAAACAAGTCCGGCAATCCTTGATTCTGAGTCCCACAACTATTGATATGTTAACAACAGTGGATGGGTCAAAACATGTATTGAATTAAGTTTCTCACATCGGCATACATATATGGAAAAGCATATTATTCATTGGTTCTTATTTAGCCGCGTGTACAAGTTTTCGGCTTAGGAAAAAGTTAAATTTCTTCCTCTTAGGTCTAGGCAAACTAAGTCATATTGTGTTGTTTCATCTCTCAACCTAGTGCGAAAGCGCTAGCTGAAGTGGCAGAAGAGGAGGGCATGTAAGTTGGGACAAAACAACTTTGGTGATGCATATTTTTAAGGTTTCGTTCTTATGGTGTGATTTCCTCATTCATCTTACCTCATAATTAATATCCCTACATGCAAAAGTCTTGCCATGGCATTTTTCCCGTTTCCTTTGTGTGCACGTACATCTCAACATTGTCACCTCTCTCGAGAACTCCTATTATTGCAAATAAAACCCTATCCACTCAGGTTCAAGATCTAAACTCACAGTACCGTTCAGCCATCGTTTTATCAATAATTATATTTCTGAGCAGAGACAATGCATACACACATGATGATTACATTCGGTGGCCAAGTATTTATTTTATACTAAGGGCCTCGGGCCTCCTTCGAGCGCAAGATTAAAAAAAACATACAGAAATTTGGCAGAATAAAAACATAGAATCAGGAAAGAATCATGTGTACCAAAGAGGGCAAGAGATTATACTTGGTGCTGAGTTAAGTGTAGCTAAATATAGGCTCTGGTGACCGGATCTCTAAAAAATAGTAGAAACAATACAACAACATAGTGTCAAGGCGCATAAAGAGGTATTTGCAACTTTGGTCTGGGGTTTTAGATGGATGGTGTCGTGGTTTTAGGAAGAGTACCCACAATACCAACTTCATCAATGTATAGGGTTTAGCTGAACCTTATTAGCAAATTTAACTAAACTCAGTGTGGCACATTCTCATGACCATATTGTCTGGTAGATCTGTCACACCCGGCTCATTTGGCCCATAGTGGCCCATGTGGTTGATATGAGATATTGTGAAGAGTTGAGTCCCACCTTGGTTGTTTAGAGTGGGATAGACCAATATATAAGGCTTCTAGAGTCCATCCCACCATTCCCGGGTTAATCCTTTTAAGCGAAGTGTAACGCCCTAGGTGTTTGACATCAGCTAAGCAATGGATCTTAGCTCAATCATGCCATTGTGGTGACCAAGGTGCTAAGGTCAATTCCCTAGAGATGAACCTTGACTTAAACTTGGATGATATCCCTTTGCTTATATGTTGACCTTTTCAACTATATGCCAAGGTAATGTTGAAGGATATCATTTCATGTGCTTCACACTCATTTCCATCTATTTGGAAGAGTGGAAACGTTCCATGAAATTTAGAGTTAAAAGGTTATATGAAATGACGAGACATACACTTTTAATATGCTTTATGAAGTGGATGAGATCTTATGTCATCAACCAAGTCATGTAATCTTGCCCAAACAACTCTATTTTAGCTCATGAACAAAAGTCATGAAGGGTTCATGTTGAGCAAATGTCAAGATGATGCCCTTATTGGCCTAAAACCTATAATTAAAGAGTTTGTCCATAAACAAAGATTGAAGTTAACCTATTGGACGACAACTTATCAAAAGTTGAGATCAATTTGAACTGAGTTGACAAGGTTTCGACGTTCGTTTCCAATTAACAATTAATCATTGACAATGCTATTTAGGGAGTTCATTATCTCTTAATTCGAGAGCCTAATGAACATACACCCTTAATAGAATTTGTAGAGTGATCAGAGCTTGACAATCTTTGTTCTTGGCCCATGAGCTAAATCGGCCAGCAAGCGGCCCAAAATCGAGCTTGAATCGGCCCACATCGATGCATGCCAGCCGTTCGGTGGAATGCCCCTATGGGCGACGCGTGCCCTCGCGCGTCTGCCTCCCAAAGCGCGAGCAAGCCATTGCCCACAGCTGCCCCTCCACCTCACCTCGTCCCTGCCTCTCCACTCGATGGGGAAACAGCAGGAGCCGAGGCGCATCACCTCTCCTCTCTCGTCCACTCGGCCCTGTCTCATCCTCGCTCGCCTCCGTGCGCCGCGCACAGTGCCATGGCCGGGCTCGCCATGCTGCTGCCGCGTTCTGCTACGGCTGTTGCTCCGCGCTGCGTGCAAACGCACTTCGCGAGGGCGTGCCGTCGTCGGTGAGCCCTCTACCTACACGCGTGGCCCTGCACCGCCGGACCGCCAATGCCTCCGCGGCCGCCCGCCCTCGGTCGCGTGACCGCGGGATAGCTTTGGGACGAGCCGAGGACAGGTGCGGAGCAAGCCCGATGGTGCCCTGCCTGGAGGGTCCGCCCTGCAGTCCGCTGGTCTCCCTGCCGGTCCCAGGCCGCGTCCCGACGAGCCGATCCCGACGTCCCTTCCCGTCCCTGCTCTGTGTACGGGATGAGGAAGAAGAAAGGGGTAAGAATGAATTAGAAACTCTTTTCTGGTTTCTGATGTAAAAATTCCAAGGCACATAGATTTACATTTATGGGCTCGATTAATTTGCTAGGAAGTCCAGGGGTCCTGATGCAAAGTGATTTTTGTTTTTCTTTTATGCATTAATCGGCTGACACTTTGGAAATTCATAGTAATTCGTAGAAAAATCGTAAAATAGCAAATGAGGTTTTTTTGGAATCCTTGTGAATAGATGATAATATGATAGTGTTTTGTAGAAATTTTGTGCTGTTTATATTTATGTTTGATAAATAGGGATAAATTCATATCTCAAGTTATAGTGTTACAATTGCTGTGCAATTTTTATGAGGGCCTATGTATGCTGTGAGTGTGCTATCGTTAAATTTTTATGCATTTTGATTGATGGATGAAGGAGTTATGATTTTCCTTGCTTTGCATGTAAGGAAATTTTAGAAAATTCTAGTAGATTATTTATAAGTGTTGTAACTGTGATTTTTGGGGATCTCCCTTCTCTTGCCATGAGAAGCCCCACGAAAAAGTTTGAGCTGCATAGGGTGTCTCTAAATGGGTTTTCCTATTTATGCTCCCTTGCATCATGTGTTTTGTTATTTTCGATATCTCCAAAAGCACTTGGTCAAATGCTATGAAATTTGTACAGTAGTCTCCTGGGAGCATATTCTAGCTGCTGTAATTTTTTGTAGAATTTATGGTGCACTTTAGATGCATGATCTTATATATGTGCCTATTTGCCTTTTTTTTCAAAATAAATTAAGAAATAGGGTACATAAATTTTGTTTGGGGGTAAATGTTGCTTATTTTGGTGTTCACATATCATATGTAAACTGTTGGTATGCTTGCCGTGGCTTGGATATACTTTTCAAATAATTATAGATGTCTATAATTCATTTTTAGGCAATCTGGACAGTTTTGGGGAGATTGCTAAATACTCCCCCTAGACTATGTTTTCTGTGGTTGAGTTGAATCCATAACTTGTTGATCTAGCTACTGACCAATTGTGATGGCCATTGCCTTAATATTCTAGGAGGTATGGCTGTTTTGGTTAAAGTTCAGAAATCTGCCTTCGTGCAGTCTCACTGGACAGTTTCTGTTCTTCTGCTATTTCGACCGTTTTACTTTGGGAATCTTGCTGTGATGCCTGAAAATGATTTATGGAGAATTTTCTAAGCTTTCCATAGAGTCTATGTTTGATAATTTTCGATGTCTGTAGCTCCAGTTATGAATTTTCTTGTAACTGGGTTGTGTGCAGTTCAAAATCTGGAAAGTGCTTGTGTTGAAGTTGTTTGCATGACTTATGTTATGATTTATATACATGTCTTTCCTCGCATTCATACATATGCATTGTGCATTTCATTTAGGTACGCTAGGTGAATCGCGAGAAGGACATGGATGATGTAATGTTGGAGCCAATCCTGAGGATGGTGTTTAGTGGTCCAACCCGAAGAAGCAAGAACTAAGATGGGAGATGCTCATCAAGACGGTGCGGCTAACTTGATTGACTTGAGTCCAATTCCAGGCAAGCCCCGGAGCATTCTCAACTTCCTATGTTTTACAAATTAAATTATGTTGAGTATTTTATGATGTTTTATGCATTAAGTGATAGGAGTTGTTTGAAAACCCTTGTTGCACATATATTCCTCTCCTT
The DNA here is from genome assembly GCA_022530915.1 of Paspalum notatum. Lineage (NCBI taxonomy): Eukaryota > Viridiplantae > Streptophyta > Magnoliopsida > Poales > Poaceae > Paspalum > Paspalum notatum. The sequence continues at coordinate 9,389,114 of CM039683.1, forward strand.
GTCCACCAAATAAATCCCGGAAATCCTATGTTTAAGTGTAGGATCGACTAGTTGCTTAGTTATGCAAATAAACGGTAGAAGTCAGGTGAAGTTTTCACCTGCGAGACATAGGTGGATACCTGAAACAAATGGAATATGGTGTGTCATGGGTGTACCCGATATTTTTTGTAAAACAAAATTAGGGAGACCGGGCAGGAAAGTGGAGGCTACACGACGAGGAGGTCCTAGGAGTCGGTAGTCCTGTCTGAGTCGATTAAGGACTTGATCTTTGGAGCACTTACTAATCATTGAACGCAGCCTATCACTTAGCTGGCCGGCCTGAGGTTGCCGACCACGAAGCCGAGTAGTTCTATTCAAGCCGGAAACTCGGTGAGTATAAAGTGCTGCTCGGAAGGGAGTCGTCGCATAGTCGATGGGCAAGGTGTTTAAAAGTCCTTCGCTGTTCCGGCGAGGCGATATCCCCGAGAGTGCGGCGCTTGCTGGGACAGCGATACTTGAATGAGTCCAAAGGTAACCCAATGATCCCCGGCGGGGGAAAACAGGGGTGAGTGTTAGGAATAATTCCCCAGCTGGGTAGTAATCGATTCGAATCGCCATCTCTCCTGGGTAGTGAGAACTTGATGGAACGGTTTCAATGTAGCAAACTAAAAATAAATAATGATATGATGATGGGTTAATGATGATGATGGTGTTGATCTCCCTGACGGTGATGTTTGGACATGATCCAATCGCATAGGGATGCTTGTTTATTTTTATACTTGTTTTAGCATAAATGCAAATCTAGTTTATAATTGAAGGTTTTAATTTGATGCAAGTTACACTTATAATTCCCTACAAACGCCTTTATGCAAATTTTGTCAAGCCAGCTCCACTTATAAAGCCTTGCATGATCCTTGGTGTCTTTTAATTTAATTTATGACGGGTAAGTCTAGCTGAGTACATTCTCGTACTCAGGGTTTATTCCCAAATTGTTGCAGGTTGTGATGTATCATGGTTACTGCAAGAAGTTGGATGGCTCCTGCCATAGCGGAGGAGTGATATCATGGGCATGATCATTCTTATTTACCTTATCTGTTATGCTTTTGTGGAATATGACTAAGAGCTGGCATTGTAATAAAAGGTTTCTATTTTGTTTTAAAGCTATGTTGCTTTCGCTACTTTATATTTGGTTTATAATACTAAATTGATCTCCGATGAATGGTAAGGTGTTTCATATTACATTGAAATCTGTGATGGCAAACGATGTGGTGCACCGAATCAGTACGATCTTGGTACGTTGCGATGTTGGTTTGGAATCCTTCGAGATTTCAGTAACTTCAGGATTATACGAGTGTGAGTTCGATACTTAGCCACTTCGGTGATTACTTATCGAATTTTTGCTCTTATAATTTTGGGTCTGTGACACGAAGCGAGGACGAAAGCTTAAGTGGGATGGTGGTAGGTGTGGTTCGCTCAGCATGCAGAGTGGATTTGAGCCGTTTTGACTCTGGGGCGTTACAAGATCCAAGCAATCACTTCGGTTGCCCTGTTCGGCTGGTAGATAAGCCGACAGAATTCGGTTGTGAGAGCAAACAAGCCAAAATATGCCGGCTTGTGACCAGCCGAACAGGCCCACATGTGTATGTGCGCTCAGGTAGCAACCGCAACACCGTCCATTTCCTTCCTTTTCCAAAGAAAAGGCGGTTGATCAAGGAGCATGAAGCTAGACGTCGAATTAAGCCGAAATATGCCGGCTTGTGACCAGCCGAACAGGCCCGCTCAGGTGGCAACTGCAACACCGTCCATTTCCTTCCTTTTCCAAAGAAAAGGCGGTTGATCAAGGTGCATGAAGCTAGACACCGGCATGTGCATAAATAAAAAAGGCTGAGCCGTTCCAGCCAGCTAGAATCATTGGCATGAAGCTTCAAACATTGCCTTTTTCTCCTACATAAACCGATCATGGTTTAACGCTACACACCAAGGCAATCCGCGGCAACCAATCGGCAAGTGAGACGCGCGCGCAACTTCGACACAAAGACGTCGTCATGGCACCTGCGGCCAATGGGCGCGGATGACAATGAGCTTCCACTCTTCCACCTGTCGCCGTGCGCACACTACTACGTGCAGAGCCCCTCCGCGGCGTCGCACACGCTCAGCCACCCGGCGTCCGACTCCATGGCGCTCATCCTCTTCCCCTTCCTGACCCTCCACCACGATGTGGACGCCCGCCGCGAACGCGACCACGACCACGAGGATCCAACCTCTCCTTCCTGGTCAGCGGCGACAAGAAGCCCGGCAGGTGCTGCGTGTGGTGTCGGGGCGGTCATCAGGCCACCACGACGATGGCGACGGCGACGACGCGGACGGCGATGAGGCGGCCTAGAGGAGCAGGGCGTGGAGGTACGTGAAGCTGGACCCAGAGGCCCCATGCTGCTGCATCGCGTTCCAGGTGGCGGCCAGCGCGGCGTTCGCGCTGCTCGTCTTCGTCCTGGCCACCAGGCCACGGCACCCCCAGGTGTCCTTCAGCGTCGGCAAGGTCCAGCGGTTCGCACTGGGCGAAGGGCTGGACGGCTCGGGTGTGGAGACCAGCTTCCTCAACTGCAACTCCTCCGTCGATATGGTCATCGACAACTACTCCAAGGTCTTCACGCTGCGTGTTGGCCCGCCGCAGCACCAAATGTCCTTCGGCCGATTCGTCTTGGCCATCTCACAGGCCAGCACGTCAATCGATCTCGTGCTCTCTCTCGTCTCTATTCATAACCGACCAGCTGCTGAGCTAAGCTGTTCCGTGTGTGGTCTTGCATTGCTATGCTGGTGCTGCAGGGAGGCAGCGTCGGTCCACGCGGCACTTGGACGGTGAGGCTATTCGTGGCAGCGCAGGACAAGCCCATGTACGCGGCGGGGCGCGGCATGTAGGACCTGCTGGACTCCAGCCACTCACCATCACCATTCCAGGGGCCGAGGCCTAGAGGTGGTGGCAGACAGAGTGCAGGGAGAGGAAGGGCGCCGATGGGCAGACAGCAAGTCAGACCAGATCAAGAGCATGGAAGAAATGGTGGCAAGCCAGGTCAGGATAACAACCAAACCACAGATATGGAGGTGGAAGAGAAGAGAGAAGCTATCCCAGAGGCTAAGGAAAAATTCATGGATGTAGTGTGCTTCAACTGTGGAGATATTGGTCATTTCAGTACTGCCTATACCAAACCTAGGTGTTGCTTCATATGTAGAAAGGAGGATCATGTGGTGGAGAATTGTCCTGAGTGGAAGAAAGAACAATCAGTGGCCTAGTACTATGGGAGTGCTTGCAAAGGGTTAGGCTTTTATCACATTGATGTGGAACCTAGGGAACACAGATTTAGTCACTGGATAGGGCTGGACAGTTTTGGTATTATAACAATAGAGCAAGGTGACATCAACGAGGTTGAGTTAATACCTCATTTGAGGAGGCTGTTTGATGAAACCTGGGACTGGAAACTGAGGTCTGAAGAGGAATACACATACATCACCAGATTTCCACCCCACAAGAGAGTGGAGAATCTGGTCATTGGGAAGGCTACACTATTTGAGCTAGAGGGAACAAATGTTGTGGCCTCTTTGAAACCTTGGAATGGAGATGTGGAACCAATCAGCAGACTGAAAGAGGTTTGGGTACAAGTCAAGGGCGTTCCACCTAAGTGGGTTGATTGGTGGACCATTAAGGATATTGCCTTAAGCCTAGGACTGCTTCTAGAGGTAGATTGGACTGAATTGTTCAAGTTTTTTTTTTCAAAGGCAAGGATCAGAATCAAATGCAAAAATCCAGCCAGAATTCCTTTTGAGAGGATATATGAGCTTGGTGGAAGTTGCTTCCTCATTCACTTCAAAACTGAAGGAGTGATGCAATTGGGAGAGCCTAAAGATGGGGGTGATGACCATGATGGAGATGGAAATGATGGTGATTCTCATGAAGACAAGAACAGGAAGGATGGTAAGGATAACGGTGAAGAAGATCTTGAGGATGATGACTTACTAGATGATGAGCTTAGAGAGCAGGAGGGACAGGACAAAGAAAAGGGGACAAAGAATGGTGATAAGAGAAGTGTTAATCAGACTAGAGAAAAATCAAATCAAGGTAAAAGTGGACAAACCTCTACAAGTCAGGAGGGAACTAGGAGTGTTAGAAGATCGCTAGAATTCATTGGAGTAAACCAAGAGCATTCTCTGGAACAATATGGCTGTGTGTACTTACTAAACGCCATGGAGATTGATGGAACTGAGGTAGAAGAGATAGAATATATAACTGATAAGGGAGAGGATGTTCAGCTTGAGGAGGGTCAACTAAACTTGCCTTTGGAATGGATTGATCACTTAACCAACCTAAGAGAGGGTAATGGACTAGTATTTCATAGTGATAACATGCCTACAGGGGAGGAGAAGGAAATTGGAGATGCAATTGGCTCTCAGCCAACTACTGAAGATTTACAGAGGATGATCAACCAAAGAGAACCTCATGACCAACATAAAAGAGTCACCAATCAGAAGTGGGGGCCTATCCTGGCCATGAAGAAAAGCGTGAGAGTTTCTGATGATGGGAGAACAATGCTCCAAAAAGCTCAAGATCTCAAGGAAAAGCAGAATCTCCAACTCATAAAAGGTAAATCTAACATACCCACTATACACACTAGTCCTAGTCATTTATCCTCCGATTGCTGCAGATTTAGGTATTTCTTCTTGGGATGGTTATCCCTTAGATATTAACATCTTAGATATTAATTCAATACAGGTTTTGATCCATCCACTATTGTTAACATATCAATTGTTGTGGGACTCGGAATCGAGGGTTGTTGGACTTGTTGGTATACTGAATGAGGAAACCACACCATAGGAACGAAACCTCAAAAATAGGCATCACCAAAGTTGTTCTGGCCCAACTTACATGCCCTCCTCTTCTGCCACTCGAGCCCACGCTTCGGCATCAGGCTAAACTAGCACAGCATGACTCAGTTTGCCTAGACTGAAGAGGGCAAAAATTTACCTTTTTCCTAATTCGAAAACTTGTACACCCTAGTAAGTAAGAACCAATGAATATAATGCTTTTCCATATATGTACGCCGAAGGGAGAAATTTAATTCAATACCAGTTTTGATCCATCTACTGTTGTTAACATATCAATTATTGTGGGACTCAGAATAGAGGGATGTTGGACCTGTGGGTAAGATGAATGTGGAAACCTCACCATAGGAACGAAACCTCAAAAATATGCATCACCAAAGTTGTTTGGGCCCAACTTACATGCCCTCCTCTTCTGCCACATGAGCCCATGCTTTGGCATTAGGCTGAGATACGAAACCAGCGCAGCATGACTCAGTTTGCCTAGATTGAAGAGGGCAAAAATTAAACTTTTTCCCAATCCAAAAACTTGTACACGTTGGTAAATAGGAACCAATGAATATATTGCTTTTCCATATATGTAGGCCGATGGGAGAAACTAAATTCAATATAGGTTTTGATCCATCCACTGTTGTTAACATATCAATTGTTGTGGGACTCGGAATCGAGGGTTGTTGGACTTGTTGGTATGAGAAATGAGAAAACCACGCCATAGGAATGAAACCTCAAAAATATGCATCACCAAAGTTGTATTAGCCCAACTTACATGCCCAACTCTTCTGCCACTGGAGCCCACGCTTCAGCATCAGTCTGGGATACAAAACCAGTGCAGCATGACTCAATTTTCCTAGACTAACTTGTGCGAAAATTAAACTTTCTCCTAATCGAAAAACTCGTACACGCTAATAAGTAGGAACCAATGAATATAATGCTTTTCCATATATGTAGGCCGATGGGAGAAACTTAATTCAATACAAGTTTTGGTCCATCCACTGTTGTTAACATATCAATTCTTGTGGGACTCGGAATCGAGGGTTGTTGGACCTGTTAGGAAGATGAATGAGGAAACCACACCATAGGGATGAAACCTCAAAAATATGTATCACCAAAGATGTTTTGGCCCAACTTACATGCCCACCCCTTCTGCCACTTGAGCCCACGCTTTGGCATCAGTTCGAGATACAAAACCGACGCAGCATGACTCAGTTTGCCTAGACTGAAGAGGGCAAAAATTAAACTTTTTCCTAATCTAAAAACTTGTACACGCTAGTAAGTAGGAACCAATGAATATATTGCTTTTCCATGCATGTACGCCGATGGGAGAAACTTAATTCAATACAGGTTTTGATCCATCCACTGTTGCTAACATATATCAGTTGTTGTGGGACTCGGAATCGAGGGTTGTAGGACTTGTTGGTATGATGAATGAGGAAACCAAACCATAGGAACGAAACCTCAAAAATATGCATCACCAAAGTTGTTTTGGCTCAACTTATATGCCCTCCTCTTCTGCCACTTGAGCCCACGCTTCGGCATCAGGACGAGATACAAAACCAGCGCATAATGACTCAGTTTGCCTAAACTGAAGAGGGCGAAAATTAAACTTTTTCCTAATCCCAAAACTTGTACACGCTAGTAAGTAGGAACCAATGAATATAATGCTTTTCCATATATGTTGGCCGAGGGAAGAAACAAAATTCAATACCAGCGCAGCATGACTCAGTTTGCCTAGACTGAAGAGGGTGAAAATTAAACTTTTTCCTAATCTAAAAACTTGTACCCGCTAGTAAGTAGGAACCAATGAATATAATGCTTTTCCATTTATGTAGGCCGATGGGAGAAACTTAATTCAATACAGGTTTTGATCCATCCGCTGTTGTCAACATATCATTTGTTGTGGGACTCGGAATCGAGGGATGTTGGACTTGTTGGTATGATGAATGATGAAATCACACCATAGGAATGAAACCTCAAAAATATGCATCACCAAAGTTGTTTTGGCCCAACTTACATGCCCTCCTCTTCTGCCACTTGAGCCCACGCTTCGGCATCAGTCCCAGATACAAAACCAACGTAGCAAGACTTAGTTTGCCCAGACTAAAGAGGGCGAAAATTAAGCTTTTCCTAATCTAAAAATTTGTACACGCTAGTAAGTAGGAACCAATGAATATAATGCTTCTCCATATATGTTGGCCGTTGGGAGAAACAAAATTCAATACCAATTTAAACCATCCACTTTGGTTAACATATGAATTATTGTGGGACTCGGAATCGAGGGTTGTTGGACATGTTGGTATGATGAATTAGGAAACCAGACCATAGGAACGAAACCTCAAAAATATGCATCACCGAAGTTGTTTTGGTCCAACTTACATGCCTTCCTCTTCTGCCACTTGAGCCCAAGCTTTGGCGTCAGGCTGAGATACAAAACCAGCGCAGCATGACTCAGATTGCCTAGACTGAAGAGGGCGAAAATTAAACTTTTTCCTAATCCGAAAACTGTACACGCTAGTAAGTAAGAACCAATGAATATAATGCTTTTCCATATGTAGGCCGATGGGAGAAACTTAATTCAATACCAGTTTTGATCCACCCACTGTTGTTAACATATCAATTGTTGTGGGACTCAGAATCGGGGGTTGTTGGACTTGTTGGTATGATGAATGAGGAAATCACACCATAGGAACGAAACCTCAAAAATATGCATCGCCAAAGTAGTTTTGGCCCACCTTACATGCCCTCCTCTTTTGCCACTCGATCCCACGCTTCGGCATTAGTCCGAGATACAAATCCAGCGCAGCATGACTCTGTTTGCCTAGACTAAAGAGGGCGAAAATTAAACTTTTTCCTAATCCGAAAACTTGTACACGCCTGTAAGAACCAATGGCCGTGGGAGAAACTTAATTCAATACTGGTTTTGACCCATCCACTATTGTTAACATATCAATTGTTGTGGGACTCGGAATCGAGGGTTGTTGGACTTGTTGGGAAGATGAATGAGGAAACCGCACCATAGGAACGAATCCTCAAAAATATGCATCCCCAAAGTAGTTTTGGCCCAACTCGCATGCCCTCCTCTTCTGCTACTTGAGCCCGTGCTTCGGCATCAGGATGAGATACAAAACCAGCGCAGCATGACTCAGTTTGCCTGGACTGAAGAGGGAGAAAATTAACCTTTTTCCTAATCCAAAAACTGTACACGCTAGTAAGTAAGAACCAATGAATATAATGCTTTTCCATCTATGTAGGCCGATGGGAGAAACTTAATTCAATACTAGTTTTGATCCACCCACTGTTGTTAACATATCAATTGTTGTGGGACTCAGAATCGGGGGTTGTTGGACTTGTTGGTATGATGAATGAGGAAACCACACCACAGGAACGAAACCTCAAAAATATGCATCGCCAAAGTAGTTTTGGCCCACCTTACATGCCCTCCTCTTTTGCCACTCGATCCCACGCTTCGGCATTAGTCCGAGATACAAATCCAGCGCAACATGACTCTGTTTGCCTAGAATAAAGAGGGCGAAAATTAAACTTTTTCCTAATCCGAAAACTTGTACACGCCTGTAGGAACCAATGGCCGTGGGAGAAACTTAATTCAGTACTGGTTTTGACCCATCCACTATTGTTAACATATCAATTGTTGTGGGACTCAGAATCGAGGGTTGTTGGACTTGTTGGAAAGATGAATGAGGAAACCACACCATAGAAACAAAACCTCAAAAATATGCATCCCCAAAGTAGTTTTGGCCCAACTCACATGCCCTCCTCTTCTGCCACTTGAGCCCATGCTTCGGCATCAGGATGAGATACAAAACCAGCGCAGCATGACTCAGTTTGCCTGGACTGAAGAGGGAGAAAATTAAACTGTTTCCTAATCCGAAAACTTGTACACGCTAGTAAGTAAAAAGCAATGAATACTTTTCCATATATGTACGCCGATGGGAGAAACTTAATTCAATACCAGTTCTGATCCATACACTGTTGTTAACATATCAATTGTTGTGGTACTCGGAATCGAGGGTTGTTGGACTTGTTGGTATGATAAATGAGGAAACCACACCATAGGAACGAAACCTCAAAAATATGCATCTCCAAAGTAGTTTTGGCCCAAATTACATCCCTCTTCTTCTGCCACTTGAGCCCATGCTTCGGCATCAGGATGAGATACAAAACCAGCGCAGCATGACTCAGTTTGCCTGTACTGAAGAGGGAGAAAATTAAACTTTTTCCTAATCCGAAAACTTGTTCACGCTAGTAAGTAAAAAGCAATGAATACTTTTCCATATATGTACGCCGATGGGAGAAACTTAATTCAATACAGGTTTTGTTCCATCCACTGTTGTTAACATATCATTTGTTGTGGGACTCGGAATCGAGGGTTGTTGGACTTGTTGGGAAGATAAATGAGGAAAGCACACCATAGGAACGAAACCTCAAAAATTTGCAACACCAAATTTGTTTTGGCCCAATTTACATGCCCTCCTCTTCTGCCACTTCAGCCCACGCTTTGGCATCAGTCCGAGATACAAAACCAATGCAGCATGACTCAGTTTGCTTAGACTGAAGAGGGCGAAAATTAAACTTTTTCCTAATCTAAAAACTTGTACACGCTAGTAAGTAGGAACCAATGAATATAATGCTTTTCCATATATGTAGGCTGATGGGAGAAACTTAATTTAATACAGGTTTTGATCCATCCGCTGTTGTCAACATATCATTTGTTGTGGGACTCGGAATCGGGGGATGTTGGACTTGTTGTTATGATGAATGATGAAACCACACCATAGGAATGAAACCTCAAAAATATGCATCACCAAAGTTGTTTTGGCCCAACTTACATGCCCTCCTCTTCTGCCACTTGAGCCCACGCTTCGGCATCAGTCCGAGATACAAAACCAACGTAGCATGACTTAGTTTGCCCAGACTAAAGAGGGCGAAAATTAAACTTTTCCTAATCTAAAAATTTGTACACGCTAGTAAGTAGGAACCAATGAATATAATGCTTTTCCATATATGTTGGCCGATGGGAGAAACAAAATTCAATACCAATTTAAACCATCCACTTTGGTTAACATATCAATTATTGTGGGACTCGGAATCGAGGGTTGTTGGACATGTTGGTATGATGAATTAGGAAACCATACCATAGGAGCGAAACCTCAAAAATATGCATCGCCAAAGTTGTTTTGGCCCAATTTACATGCCTTCCTCTTCTGCCACTTGAGCCCAAGCTTTGGCATCAGGCTGAAATACAAAACCAGCGTAGTATGACTCAGATTGCCTAGACTGAAGAGGGCGAAAATTAAACTTCTTCCTAATCCGAAAACTGTACACGCTAGTAAGTAAGAACCAATGAATATAATGCTTTTCCATATGTAGGCCGATGGGAGAAACTTAATTCAATACCAGTTTTGATCCACCCACTGTTGTTAACATATCAATTGTTGTGGGACTCAGAATCGGGGGTTGTTGGACTTGTTGGTATGATGAATGAGGAAACCACACCATAGGAACGAAACCTCAAAAATATGCATCGCCAAAGTAGTTTTGGCCCACCTTACATGCCCTCCTCTTTTGGCACTCGATCCCACGCTTCGGCATTAGTCCGAGATACAAATCCAGCGCAGCATGACTCTGTTTGCCTAGACTAAAGAGGGCGAAAATTAAACTTTTTCCTAATCCGAAAACTTGTACACGCCTGTAGGAACCAATGGCCGTGGGAGAAACTTAATTCAATACTGGTTTTGACCCATCCACTATTGTTAACATATCAATTGTTGTGGGACTCGGAATCGAGGGTTATTGGACTTGTTGGGAAGATGAATGAGGAAACCACACCATAGGAACGAAACCTAAAAAATATGCATCCCCAAAGTAGTTTTGGCCCAACTCACATGCCCTCCTCTTCTGCCACTTGAGCCCACGCTTCGGCATCAGTACGAGATATAAAATCAACGTAGCTTGACTCAGTTCGCCTAGACTGAAGAGGGCAAAAATTAAACTTTTTCCTAATCCAAAAACCTGTACACGCTAGAAAGTAGGAACCTATGAATATAAAGGTTTTCCATATATGTAGGCCGATAGGAGAAACTTAATTTAATACAGGTTTTGTTCCATCCACTGTAGTTAACGTATCAATTGTTGTCGGACTCGGAATCAAGGGTTGTTGGACTTGTTTGTATGATGAATGAGGAAACCACACCATAGGAATGAAACCTCAAAAATATGCATCACCAAAGTTGTTTTGGCCCAACTTACATGCCCTCCTCTTCTGCCACTTGAGCCCACGCTTCGGCATCAGTCCGAGATACAAAACCAACGTAGCATGACTTAGTTTGCCCAGACTAAAGAGGGCGAAAATTAAACTTTTCCTAATCTAAAAATTTGTATACGCTAGTAAGTAGGAACCAATGAATATAATGCTTTTCCATATATGTTGGCCGATGGGAGAAACAAAATTCAATACCAATTTAAACCATCCACTTTGGTTAACATATCAATTATTGTGGGACTCGGAATCGAGGGTTGTTGGACATGTTGGTATGATGAATTAGGAAACCATACCATAGGAGCGAAACCTCAAAAATATGCATCGCCAAAGTTGTTTTGGCCCAATTTACATGCCTTCCTCTTCTGCCACTTGAGCCCAAGCTTTGGCATCAGGCTGAAATACAAAACCAGCGTAGTATGACTCAGATTGCCTAGACTGAAGAGGGCGAAAATTAAACTTCTTCCTAATCCGAAAACTGTACACGCTAGTAAGTAAGAACCAATGAATATAATGCTTTTCCATATGTAGGCCGATGGGAGAAACTTAATTCAATACCAGTTTTGATCCACCCACTGTTGTTAACATATCAATTGTTGTGGGACTCAGAATCGGGGGTTGTTGGACTTGTTGGTATGATGAATGAGGAAACCACACCATAGGAACGAAACCTCAAAAATATGCATCGCCAAAGTAGTTTTGGCCCACCTTACATGCCCTCCTCTTTTGGCACTCGATCCCACGCTTCGGCATTAGTCCGAGATACAAATCCAGCGCAGCATGACTCTGTTTGCCTAGACTAAAGAGGGCGAAATTAAACTTTTTCCTAATCCGAAAACTTGTACACGCCTGTAGGAACCAATGGCCGTGGGAGAAACTTAATTCAATACTGGTTTTGACCCATCCACTATTGTTAACATATCAATTGTTGTGGGACTCGGAATCGAGGGTTATTGGACTTGTTGGGAAGATGAATGAGGAAACCACACCATAGGAACGAAACCTAAAAAATATGCATCCCCAAAGTAGTTTTGGCCCAACTCACATGCCCTCCTCTTCTGCCACTTGAGCCCACGCTTCGGCATCAGTACGAGATATAAAATCAACGTAGCTTGACTCAGTTCGCCTAGACTGAAGAGGGCAAAAATTAAACTTTTTCCTAACCCAAAAACCTGTACACGCTAGTAAGTAGGAACCTATGAATATAAAGGTTTTCCATATATGTAGGCCGATAGGAGAAACTTAATTTAATACAGGTTTTGTTCCATCCACTGTAGTTAACGTATCAATTGTTGTCGGACTCGGAATCAAGGGTTGTTGGACTTGTTTGTATGATGAATGAGGAAACCACACCATAGGAATGAAACCTCAAAAATATGCATCACCAAAGTTGTTTTGGCTCAACTTACATGCCCTCCTCTTCTGCCTCTTGAGGCCACGCTTCAGCGTCAGGCCGAGATACAGAACCAGCGCAGCATGACTCAGTTTGCCTAGACTGAAGAGGGCGAAAATTAACCTTTTTCCTAATTCAAAACCTTGTACACGCTAGTAGGTAGGAACCAACTGATGTAATGCTTTTCCATATATGTAGGCCGATGGGAGAAACTTAATTCAATACAGGTTTTGATGCATCCACTGTTGTTAACATATCAGTTGTTGTGGGACTTGGAATCGAGGGTTGTTGGACTTGTTGGTATGACTAATGTGAAAACCGCACCATAGGAATGAAACCTAAAAAATATGCATCACCAAAGTTGTTTTGGCCCAATTTACATGCCCAACTCTTCTGCCACAAGAGCCCACGCTTCAGCATCAGTCTGAGATACAAAACCAGCGCAGCATGACTCAATTTGCCTAGATTGACTTGGGAGAAAATTAAACTTTCTCCTAATCCAAAAACTTGTACACGCTAGTAAGTAGGAACCAATGAATATAATGCTTTTCCATATATGTAGGCCGATGGGAGAAACTTAATTCAATACAGGTTTTGATGCATCCATTGTTGTTAACATATCAGTTGTTGTGGGACTCGGAATCGAGGGTTGTTGGACTTGTTGGGAAGATGAATGAGGAAACCACACCATAGGAATGAAACTTCAAAAATATGCATCACCAAAGATGTTTTGGCCCAACTTACATGCCCTCCCCTTCTGCCACTTGAGCCCATGCTTTGGAATCAGTTCGAGATACAAAACCCAAAACCAACGCAGCATGACTCAGTTTGCCTAGACTGAAGAGGGCGAAAATTAAACTTTTTCCTAATCCAAAAACTTGTACACGCTAGTAAGTGGGAACCAATGAATATATTGCTTTTCCATATATGTATGCCGATGGTAGAAACTTAATTCAATACAGGTTTTGATCCATCCACTATTGTTAACATATCAATTGTTGTGGGACTCGGAATCGAGGTTTGTTGGACTTGTTGGTGAGATGAATGAGGAAACCACGCCATAGGAACGAAACCTCAAAAATATGCATCACCGAAGTTGTTTTGGCTCAACTTACATGCCCTCCTCTTCTGCCACTTGAGCCCACGCTTCGTCATTGGGCCGAGATACAAAACTAGCGCATAATGACTCAGTTTGCCTAGACTGAAGAGGGCGAAAATTAACCTTTTTCCTAATTCAAAAACTTGTACACACTAGTAAGTAGGAACCAATTAATATAATGCTTTTCCATATATGTAGGCCAATGGAAGAAACTTAATGTGATGCTCCGGCATCTCAAGTGCATAATCATTCATCGTACATGCAACATTCATCATAATGCATCATACAATGACATGCATTTGAGCCCTAATTCAATCTTGGTTGAAATGCCACTTATCGAAACCTGCTTTCTGCTGATATGTCTTTGTGATTGTGCCTATAACTTTGATTCTATTTGGATTTGGGTGAAACTCATATTGACAAACCTGTAGACAATTTAATGATTAACAACTTTGGTAATTTGTGCTTTGACATGCATGAAGGTTTGCATAGAGTTTTGGGGCTTTTTCTGTCGGCATGTGAATTCTGTCCAAACATGACCTGTTTAGTAATTTTAAATTTCGTTGATCTTAAAACCAAAATCTTGCAATGCTTGTATTGAGAAAGTTGTAGACTACGAAATTGTGAACAACATTGGTATAAAACTCCTTCTGTGAAAGTGCCTAGAAAATAGACTTTTAGAATTTCTATTCTGGAGGGTTCTATTGGTCAAACCTTGGTCAGCAGCTTAAATTCAAATTTGCACCAGATTTTTGAATAGAACACGGTATACAAGTTTATAAGGGAAATGTAGAGGAACAAATTTAGAACACTTCCTCCAATTGGGGTATTTTAAGATTCGGCCTCTAACCAGTTCAAAAACGTGATCTTCAAACAAGTGTATCTGCAGTCAAACTCCATTTTTCCATTTTCGGGATTTTCCCTCTGTTTTCCTCTCACTGACCGGCGGGCCCCACCGAGTCGGACAAACATCCGGTCCAGTGGGTCCCACCATTTCCGCGTCTCCACGCACTCGGTCTATAAACCCTCCCTCTCTCTTCCCACCCCGGTCCCACATGTCAGTGACACCCGGTCCATGGACCGAGTCCAAATCGCGCCCCACCGTTCCCTTTCCCTCTTCCCCGCGCCCACACGGCGGGCGCGCTCTGCTCACCCCGCCCATGGCTGCCAGCGCACTGGCTACGCCGTGCCCTCGCCTAAAGGGTGAAGCCACCGCGCCCCTCATGAACCTGGACGCACCCCCGGCTCCCTTCGCACTCGCCGCTCCATTGCTCGCTCTCTCGCGCGCCTCTGCCTCCTTTCCCCAAGCGCGGTGCGCCGACCAGCCATTGCCGCAAGCTCGGAGTCCGAGCTGCGCCGGCCGCTCCGCTGCTCCCCGAGCCTCCCGACCGCCGCCATTACAACCGCCTCCCCCTCCCGCGCCCAACGCGCTAGGCCTAGTCGTCTCCCTCCGCCTCCCCCTCCCAAGCGCAGAGTGCCCGCCGCCATCGCCGCCGCGGCGAGCTCACGGCACCCGCCGCCTCGAGCCGCCTCCCACCCCGCCGATGCACGCCTCGCACGGCCCGCGCCTCCCTCCATCTTCCACGCACGGTCTCACCACTCGCCCTCGCCTCTATCACCCTTCCCCGCGAGCGCACCCCACGGTCGCCATTGCCATCGGCCCCTCTCCGTGGACAACCCTCCTCCGGCCCTCCCCTCGCCTCCACGATACCGCCATCGGGACCGTCACGCCGCCGCACAACTCCCAAGCCTAGCGGCGACCCCTACCGTGACATACCCCGCCAGAATCGAGCCGCGTCGCCGCGCCCCGCCGCGCCGTCGCCTTCTCAGTTCGCCGCCGCCGCTCGCCTTTACCCTTCACCGCCGGCGACGACGTCTAGCCCACGGTGTCCACCGTAGCGCCGGCCACCTCCTCGACCCGACTCGGCTCCAAGTTTCCCCCTCCACGCTCCGGCGCGAGCACGCGAACGCCGGCCGCCGCGCGAGGATTTTCCCCGGCCGAAGGTAGAAGAAGAACGCGTGTTTTGCAGAAAACCCCCTTCGCGTATTACTTATTGCATCACTGTTTACTGTGTCTTGAATAATTAGTGAAAACACCTCTAGATCTATTAGAGTTTTGTACTTTAACCCGAGCCCTGTTATTTTGCAGATCTAACCTCGGGTTTTCGGAGATTCTCATGCACTGTGCACTGAGTCAGGATAATCTTCGGATCTAGCCCCTGAGGTTTACGGTTAATTACGTTCAAGCCCTCGGTCTATGAGTTTTTCCATTTAAATTCATTTATATTGAGCTGTGAACTTTGAAAAATCATAACAATTCAAAGAGAAATCCAAAATGGACAAACTCAGTGGCTATGGACTCCTCTTGAGTAGATCTACATGATAGGTAAGATGTGGATGTGTGAAAGTCTGTTTTGCCCCTGGTTTAGTGCATGCATGGCGTAGGTAAATAAATGGTAAAAATAGACCAAATAGACTCCAAAAATTATGAAACTTGGACAGTAGCTTTGGTTATGGCATCTACGTACTGTGTGATTTTTGGTAGCCCTAGCATTGACTGTTTAATTACTGTTTTGCCCTATGCATGTAGTTTGTGTATTTATTTGACATGGAAAATGAAGGCTACATGAAGTGTGCTCAAATGTGACCTCTGGTATTTTTCATGTGCTTTATATAGTATGGATAGCTTGCGGGTAAAGTTTGATGCCTTGCATGTCGAGTTTAAATGGTGATTTGAAAATAACAAAATGACACCTGGTTAACTAAATAAAATGAGAAAGTGGTTCTAGGATGCATAGTTAATTCTATGAAAAATCTGGTGTGCTACTAGTGATAGAGAGTCCAGAAAGTATTTTTGGAAGGTTCATTAACACTGTTTATAAGTGCATCTTAATATGCATAAGATAAATATATGGAAAATAGGTGTCATATTAAACTATAGATTTTGTGCTTGCTGATTTTTGTATATGATTTTCATGCCATGAAATGCTTGCTGTAGAAATTTCAAGTTCAGAAACCATTCCGATAAATTATGAAATATCTGAGAAGCTATAGGGCTGGTAACTTGCTGGAATTTTAATAAATTAATTATAACTTGGTTGTAGCTGAAATTTTTGGCACTAGCACTATGAAGTATGTGTCTACATGTGGTAAAAATTTGAGAGCAATTTGAGTTGTCTAACTACATGAACTCACGAGTGCATTATATTCATAAATGCGCTTTCAAGTGACAACTTCATTTCATTTGATAGGGACTGTGTACACATATAAGACACTAACTTCTGATAACTTCAAAGATAAAATATGGTGATGGTTTGTACGATTTCTTAGTGATGGGCTGTATGATTTCTTAGCAAAGTCGTTAAGTTTTCTCATTACGGGAGGTATTTAACTAAGAGTACCCGAACCCATTCTTCATAAACTGCTTGATCATGCATCATATACCATTGACACCTCCTACATACATTTGCAACTCGTTGTACTCTTGTTTGCACTATGTCATGCATATAACACTGTATCATATACATGCATTTGCGTTCTCTTGCACTCACTAGCATTTTATCATGCATATAGACCCGCGTGCAAGAAGCTACCAACTCAGGAGAAACCAGTGATCAAGTAACCGGACGACAGGCTATATCCGAAGCAAGAAGACGAAGGGTCGCTAATTAAATCCGTCCCTGCTTCAAGGGGTTGCCTGGGGCAAAGCCTCACGACCCGGCAAACTAACATAGTTTAGTTTGTTGGTTTTCTTAAGAACAATTAAAGGTAGGTAGGACCATGATTTCTCCCAGCTAATACAAATCTTGTTGATGTTTACGCATATGCATTAGGAGTTGATTGAAACCAACTGCATTAGACTTCCTGGCCGCCCTGGCCCTAGCACCTATACGTAAAGTTTGTAAGACGAGTGCCTAGATTTCTAGGTGCGAGTAGACACGAGTGATTGTACTCATCTCGTAGGTACGACTTTACAAGGTGACAGAAATCTCACTTATGGAAGTTATTATACTTGCTTATGTTTTAAATGGAGACCGGGCGGAGATTTTATGAGTTATTTATTATTTATGGTATCGTGCACTGGACTCAGCCCGAGTCGCATAAGGCCTGTCCGCTGTTCGTCTGCTGATTGGCATAACATTGCTAGAGTGCTTATCCAGGACATGGGCCTGGTGAAAGTCTTACTTGTGCCATCCGAAGAGCAAAGACAGACTTCTACTGTGACACCTTGGGGAGCTTGTAGTCGAGGGAGGGCTGACCCGACGTTACCATGGTATCGCTCCTAAGGCGGCACAACCTGGGAACAACAGAAGGATTGAATCGAACTTGGGATGGAACAAGTGGAGATGGGGAATATATGTGTGGAACGCGATGGCTAGTAAGCATATACCCCTGGCATTTCTAGTTATTCCCAGGAATATAAAAATCGATTCGAAATGCTGATGCTCACCAGGTGTGAGAATGCCAAATATCACTGTCGGGCAACATAGTAATAACTGTAACATGCTGTTTATTAAGTCACGTTTTTTGTATATAACCATGATTGGATGTGTGTGTTTCGTCCCTCTATTCATGGTGTTTCCCATCCACTCCTAGGAGGTCGATGGACTTGGGAGATGCTTTGAGGTCGAGGGAGGGCTGACCCGACGTACTGTGGTATCGCTCCTGAGACGGCTACTCCCAAGGGGTTGGATGGAAGCACTATGAATCTTGGGACGGGACATGTGTTCATGTTTACTTTTCTGCAAGTATTTACTTTATGATATAAATGATCTTCATGATTAATCGATAGCAGCTGTCGAATCCTGCTATCTTATGTCCACATGACTTTATTTAAGAATCAACAGCTAAGGATCCACATGATTAGTAAGCATGCTTTGCGTCAGCCGTAAGCCCCGTCCATTAAGTCCTACTGAGTAATTAGTACTCAGGGTTTGCCCCCACTTTTGGATTACAGGTACTGGCGACATCTGGATAGCTGTGTTGGAGGTGGTAGTACCGGTGGGCTCGGTGCTACTCGCCTTGTTCATCTCTTCGTGAAGGCTACTTAAGTATATTGTTTCCGCTGCGAGATATTTTGAAAACGCTTCCGCTATATGTACACTCTGAAATCGATTCCGCTATTTTATGAAATGTATTTGACTTCTTATATTTGTAAATCTAGTCTACTATTCTCTATTTCAACTGCTTGTGATGATGTAATTGTTGTGGCTCCTTCGAGAGTCGGATGTGTTTGATGTCAGTTCCTCTTGGAATGGTGTTATCGAGAGCCGAAGTACTCTCGACGGACTACCGGGTTTAGTCTGGCCTAAGTGCACTGCGAGCCAGAGGTGGCAGGTGTGCTTAGTCTGGATTAAGCAGGGCGGTTCCGCCACAGCTGGTATCAGAGCCGATGAAACACAGACAACAGTTATATCATCAAGTTTTGTTTTACAAACTTATTTTCGAAAGCCCTTTTTAAGTAATTCAAAATGAGAGTATATGCTATGCCCATATAAGGATGTTAGTGTTAACATCACTGACATTCTGACCTAGTTAGAACTCATATGCATATTCGGCGCTTTGAGAAACAACTTTTCGGCCATAGCTGTCCCCAGTACTGGTGGAAGCTATTGGGTTTTGCGAACGGTTGTAAGCTCTGCATTCATGCCCCGTAGTAAAAGCACTTTAAGGGTGGTGGGCATGCTTCGGGCTTTCATACCCACCGCACTTACATTCGGTTTTGGGATCCACCTTTTTCTCGACAATCCCCAGTACTGGAGGAAAGTCAGGCTTTGAGGAAAAGGTGCATCGGCCCACCAACATTGTCCACGCAACGGTCACGCGTGGATGCCACATTAGGTGGTAATGTATGAGCATGCATTCTTCTGCAGGTACACTAACCACGTGTGAATCTAAGAACGACTAGAGAACGACTAGTTGCAGTAAGAAGAGATGTGCATATATGTCACCGAATTATCGCTAGCTATATATATAATACATAGGATGTGTGATGTGAGACTGGATAGGACGAATCATGCATCATGTATCTTTTGCTATCATTTTTGGGGTTATTACTAAAAGACAAAGGGAATAAATCATGATTTAAGCCAACTTTCTGCACGTTTCACTAATGGAAACATTAGGTTCTAGGAACCTGTTTCACCTTGCTAAAATTAAAGCCTTAAGAAGAGACCCTTAGGATTGAATTGAAACTTGGTTCCGGTTTGCAACCTAAAGTCATGTACACTTGCAGCTAGTAAATCGACCTTACGGCGTAGTGCCAGTCAGATTGATGGGAGTGTTGTCCCGTGTCCAACACAACGCACAAGTTTTCCAATAGCATAAACGATTGTCCAAACCTACAAGATGAGGGCTAACACTTTTGCGCAATCAAGTTGTTCTGTTCACTTACATGCTTTCATGCATTCAGAATGTAATTATGGTGCTATGATCTTTTTGTCACCGCATTGGTTGCATCAAAGTTGTTGGACTAATCACAATTGGCCTCCTTCATGTAGATGGTTACTCCACCGGAGACGTCTGCACAAGGGGCTACCCATGGGGCACAGTTTCCTCATGAGTTGGCTGCTCTGGTCGCTCAGCAAGGTCAAATCATCAACATGCTCATTCAAGAGCAACAACGGCGCAACCCGCAAGAGATCAGTTACACTGAATTTGCGGCACTCCAACCGCCAATCTTCACCGCTGCCACGGATCACCTGGATGCTGATGACTGGCTTCGGATCATTGAGTCCAAGTTCAATCTACTGCCCCAACTCATTGAGCAACAGAAGGCTTGCTTCGCGGCACAGTGTCTACATGGTCCCTCGGGGGCCTGGTGTGCTTCATTCCTGGCAATGCAACCAGCCGGGCACCAGGTCACGTGGGATGAGTTCCGTGCGGCTTTTTGGGCTCACTATCTCCCGCCTAGCCTCATCGAGCTCAAGCAACGAGAGTTCCGCGCACGTCGACAAGGGAACATGTCGGTACTCGACTACGTGCAAGCTTTCATCCGCCTATCGCAGTACTCCCCTGAAGACGTCGACATCGACCCACATAGGGCTACCCGTCTGTTGGATGGATTCGACCCCACTCTGCTGACTCACTTGGGGCGTAGCTATGAAAACTTCACCCAGTTGGTAGATGCCGCCATCGACATGGAGAATCGCCTCAGTCGGGCCCACGAGGATCAGCAGAGGAAAAGACTCGCAAGCACACTTCAGTCGGGTTCATCTCAACGACAACGGGTTGTGCATGGCGCACCGCCGCACATGTATTACATCGACATGCTCCAACAGCCAGAGCAACAGTTGGGTACCCAACAACACCCATCATCCTGCAGTGCACCGCCTCATCCACCTACTTCAGTGCCACCTGCCAAACCAAGTGCCAAATACCCCTGCTACAAGTGCGGAAAGGTCGGCCATTTCAGCAAGAATTGTCTTGCCCATCGGCGAAGCCAGGCACCATTGTTGATTGAAGACAACCCACGCCAGAATAAGAAGAAGGGACCCAAGCGAGATTTAGCCCCAACGGAAGGTCGTGTGCACTATACCCACGTAGATCAGATTCCAGAGGGTCAACCAGTGTTAGCAAGCATATTTCTTGTCAACAAGCACCCTACAATGGTTTTGTTTGACTCCGGAGCAACACACACTTTCATCAGCAGGTCATATGCAACCAAACATGGTTATCACATTGATAATATGAAGGCCAAATACCATATCACAGCTCCGGGATCACCAATTGACA
Source organism: Paspalum notatum (assembly GCA_022530915.1). Taxonomy (NCBI): domain Eukaryota; kingdom Viridiplantae; phylum Streptophyta; class Magnoliopsida; order Poales; family Poaceae; genus Paspalum; species Paspalum notatum. The sequence goes on from CM039683.1 coordinate 9,410,462, forward strand.
CGAGTCAGATTGTGAGGCACTTACGCTTATGCATAGGCACAGAAGAATTCTATGTTGATCCTATGGTACTTCCTAACCAGGGGATCGACATTATCTTAGGGATGGATTGAATGAAAGAGCACAATGTCTTGTTAGATATTACTAGCAGGACAGTTCAAATGAAGTCGAGCAAGAGTGGGAAAGTTATGCTCCTTCACCTGCCGAGTCACAAGCATTCGCCACCCACAGTAAATGCCACAGAAGCCCAGTTGATCAAGAAGATACCGGTGGTTTCTGATTTTCCAAATGTGTTTCCGGAAGAGCTTCCCGGACTTCCACCGGACAGAGATGTTGAGTTTGCCATAGAGCTTGTACCTGGCACGACACCCGTCTCCCGGAGACCATACCGAATGGCACCGGATGAATTGAAATTGCTGAAAGTGCAGTTGCAAGAACAGCTAGATAAAGGGTTTATTCGACCTAGCTCATCGCCATGGGGTTGCCCAGCCCTCTTTGTTGAAAAGAAGGACCAAGGGGGTAAAAGGCTATGTGTTGATTACCGGCCTTTGAATGCTGTCACCATCAAAAATAAATACCCGCTACCACACATTGACATTTTGTTTGATCAGTTAGCTGGAGCTAAGGTCTTTTCAAAAATCGATCTGAGGTCTAGCTACTACCAAATAAAGATCCGAGGAGAAGATATACCCAAGACAGCTTTTTCGACCAGATATGGCTTGTATGAGTATTTGGTCATGTCCTTTGGGTTAACCAATGCACTGGCTTTCTTCATGTACATGATGAATTCGGTGTTCATGAATGAACTGGATAAGTTTGTAGTAGTGTTCATTGATGACATATTAATCTACTCTAAAAGCGAGGAAGAACACAAGGAGCACTTGAGGATAGTACTCAATCGGCTTAGAGAGCACAAGCTTTATGCCAAGTTCAGTAAGTGTGCATTTTGGCTGAAGGAAGTGAGTTTCTTAGGTCACATTCTGTCGGAGAAGGGGGTAGCAGTTGACCCTAGCAAGGAAAAGGATGTTCTGAACTGGAAGCAACCCAAGACAGTGACAGAGATTCGGAGTTTCCTTGGTTTAGTGGGCTACTACCGCCGCTTCATAAGGACTTCTCCAAAACTGCGAAGCCAATGACCTCACTAACAAAAAAAAGAATGCGAAGTATGTATGGAGTTCGAATTGTGAGGAAGCCTTTCAAACCCTGAAGAAGTTGCTAACATCCGCACTAGTGCTGGCTCAACCGGACGTCACTAAGCCATTTGACGTGTATTGTGATGCCTCCGGCAATGGGCTGTGTCCTGATGCAAGAAGGGAGAGTAATCGCTTACGCCTCGCGCCAACTGAGAAAACATGAAGCAAACTACCGAACACATGATCTTAAGCTTGCAGCAGTTGTTCACGCTTTGAAGATATGGAGACACTGTCTGCTAGGCAATACGTGTCACATCTACACTGACCACAAGAGCCTCAAGTATATCCTCACACAACCTGAGTTAAATATGAGGCAACGACGGTGGTTAGAGCTGATAAAATATTATGATCTAGAGATTCACTACCATCCTGGCAAGGCCAATGTTGTAGCTGATGCATCAAGCCGTAAGGCTCATTGCAATGTGATTGAAGCCCGCCCGACAGTGAGAGTTATATGTTGTGAGATGGATGAGATCGAAACGCCTACAGAGCAGCACGCTGAACTATATAGCCTCATCATTGAACCTACAATAAAGGATCAAATCATCGTTGCACAAAAGCAAGATAAGAGTATGGCACATATTCGCGAAGGATTAGATGAGAAGAAAAGAGCATGCTTCACACTTGATGACCAAGGAGTCTTATGGTTTAAAAATCGCTTAGTGGTACCTAAGGAGATGGAGATGAGAAAGAAGATACTTGACAAAGCCCACACTTCCATGTTCACCATGCACCCGGGCAGCAATAAAATGTACCAAGACTTGAAACAAAAATTTTGGTGGACTCGTATGAAACGGGAGATCGCCAAGTATGTGTCTGAATGCGACGTGTGTCAGCGAGTCAAAGCCGACCACCTAAAGCCTGCTGGTATGTTTCAGCCATTAGCAATTCCAGCCTGGAAATGGGAAGTTGTACACATGGACTTCATAGTGGGTTTGCCTTGCACCCAAAAGGGCTATGACTCTATTTGGGTCATTATCGATCGTCTTACCAAATCCGCTCTCTTCTTGCCTGTCAAAACTCATTACACTGCGGCTACTTATGCTGAGCTCTACATATCACGGATTGTATCCTTGCATGGTGTGCCACAGACCATCACTTCCAATCGAGGATCGCTGTTTGTGTCTCGCTTCTGGGAGCAACTGCAAACTACTCTTGGGACCAAATTGATTCGGAGTTCAGCATACCACCCTCAAACAAGCGGCCAAGTAGAAAGAGTGAATCAGATCTTAGAGGACATATTGAGGGCCTATGCTTTGACCTATTCCACCAAGTGGGATGAGTGTCTTCCCTTAGCGGAGTTCGCATACAACAACAGCTATTAGAAGAGCTTAGAAATGGCACCTTTTGAGGCCCTATATGGTAGACGATGTAGGACACCACTCAACTGGTCTGAACCAGGAGAACGCGTCACCTTTAGTCTAGAATTGGTAACACAAGCTGAAGAGCAAGTAAAGTTCATACACAGCAACCTGAAAAGAGCACAATCTGGGCAGAAAAGCTATTCAGATAAGAGGCGAAGACCCTTAGCCTTTGAAGAAGGCGATCATGTGTATCTTCGGGTGTCACCAATGAAAGGAGTACACCGGTTTGGAGTAAAAGGCAAGTTAGCACCAAGATATGTTGGTCCATTCAAGATCACAAAGAGATGTGGATCAGTAGCTTACCGGTTAGAATTACTACCACACCTTACTGCGGTTCATGATGTGTTTCACGTCTCGCAACTCAAGAAGTGCTTACGAGTGCCAAAGGAAGTAATTGATACATCTCAAATTCAGATTGAACCGGACCTCACTTATGAAGAGCACCCCATAAAGATCCTCGACCAAAAGCAAAGGTCAACACGAAGAAGAACTATTAACTTCTACAAAGTGCAGTGGAATAATCACTCCGAAGAAGAGGCAACTTGGGAGCAAGAAGAATTCTTGCGAACAAGATATCCTGATTTTCTTCCATCCACTTCAAATTGAGTATGTGACCGCAGTTTCAAAGTTTCAAATTCATACACAGTGCACTTTCTTCTCGTTTAACTTATCCACCCACATCACATCAGAATCTCGGGACGAGATTTCTTTAAGGGGGGTGGGTTGTGATGCTCCGGCATCTCAAGTGCATAATCATTCATCATACATGCAACATTCATCATAATACATCATACAATGACATGCATTTGAGCCCTAATTCAAACTTGGTTGAAATGCCACTTATCGAAACCTGTTTTCTGCTGATATGTCTTGGTGATTGTGCCTATAACTTTGATTCTATTTGGATTTGGGTGAAACTCATATTGACAAACCTGTAGACAATTTAATGATGAACAACTTTAGTAATTTGTGCTTTGACATGCATGAAGGTTTGCATAGAGTTTTGGGGCTTTTTCTGTCAGCATGTGAATTCTGTCCAAACATGACCTGTTTAGTAATTTTAAATTTCCTTGATCTTAAAGCCAAAATCTTGAAATTCTTGTGTTGAGAAAGTTGTAGTCACGAAATTGTGAACAACATTGGTATAAAACTCCTTTTGTGAAAGTTCCTAGAAAATAGACTTTTAGAATTTCTAAACTGGAGGGTTCTATTGGTCAAACCTTGGTCAGCAGCTTAAATTCAAATTTGCACCAGATTTTTGAATAGAACACGGTATACAAGTTTATAAGGGAAATGTAGAGGAACAAATTTAGAACACTTCCTCCAATTGTGGTATTTTTAGATTCGGCCTCTAACTAGTTCAAAAACGTCATCTTCAAACAAGTGTATCTGTAGTCAAACTCCATTTTTCCATTTTCAGGATTTTCCCTCTCTTTTCCTCTCACTAACCGGCGGGCCCCACCGAGCAGTCCACCGGATTCCCGCCCGCGTCGGACAAACATCCGGTCTAGTGGGTCCCACCATTTCTGCGTCTCCACGCACTCGGTCTATAGATCCTCCCTTTCTCTTCCCACCCCGGTCCCACAGTTCAGTGACACCCGGTCCATGGACCGAGTCCACATCGCGCCCCACCGTTCCCTTTCCCTCTCACTGGCGGCACCGCGCCCTCGCCTAAAGGGTGAAGACCCCGCGCCCCTCATGAACCTGGACGCACCCCCGGCTCCCTTCGCACTTGCTGCTCCACTGCTTGCTCTGTCGCGCGCCTCTGCCTCATTTCCCCAAGCGCGGAGCGCCGACCCGCCATTGCCGCAAGCTCGGAGTCCGAGCTGCGCCGGCCGCTCCGCTGCTCCCCGAGCCTCCCGACTGCCGCCATTACAACCGCCTCCCCCTCCCGCGCCCAACGCGCTAGGCCTAGTCGTCTCCCTCCGCCTCCCCCTCCCAAGCGCAGAGTGCCCGCCGCCATCGCTGCCGCGGCGAGCTCACGGCACCCGCCGCCTCGAGACGCCTCCCACGCCGCCGACGCGCGCCTCGCACGGCCCGCGCCACCCTCCATCTTCCACGCACGGTCTCGCCGCTCGCCCTCGCCTCTATCACCCTTCCCTGCGAGCGCACCCCACGGCCGCCATTGCCACCGGCCCTTCACCGTGGACAACCCTCCTCCGGCCCTCCCCTCGCCTCCACGATACCGCCATCGGGACCGTCGCGCCGCCGCGCAACTCCCAACCCTAGCGGCGACCCCTCCCGTGCCATACCCCGCCGGAATCGAGCCGCGTCGCCGCGCCCCGCCGCGCCGTCGCCTTCTCGGTTCGCCGCCGCCACTCGCCTCTACTCTTCGCCGCCGGCGACGACGTCTAGCCCACGGTGTCCACCGTAGTGCCGGCCACCTCCTCGACCCGACTCGGCTCCAAGTTTCCCCGTCCACGCTACGGCGCGAGCGCGCGAACGCCGACCGCCGCGCGAGGATTTTCCCCGGCCGAAGGTAGAAGAAGAACACGTGTTTTGCAGAAAACCCCATTCGCGTATTACTTATTGCATCACTGTTTACTGTGTCTTGAATAATTTGTGAAAACACCTCTAGATCTATTAGAGTTTTGTACTTTAACCCGAGCCCTGGTATTTTGCAGATCTAACCTCGGGTTTTAGGAGATTCTCATGCAATGTGCACTGAGTCAGGATAATCTTCTGATCTAGCCCCTGAGGTATACGGTTAATTACGTTCAAGCCCTCGGTCTATGAGTTTTTCCATTTAAATTCATTTATATTGAGCTGTGAACTTTGAAAAATCATAACAATTCAAAGAGAAATCCAAAATGGACAAACTCAGTGGCTATAGACTCCTCTTGAGTAGATCTACATGATAGGTAAGATGTGGACGTGTGAAAAGTCTGTTTTGCCCCTGGTTTAGTGCATGCATGGTGTAGGTAAATAAATGGTAAAAATAGACCAAATGAACTCCAGAAATTATGAAATTTGGATAGTAGCTTTGTTATGGCATCTAGGTACTGTGTGATTTTTGGTAGCCCTACCATTGACTGTTTAATTACTGTTTTGTCCTATGCATGTAGTTTGTGTATTTATTTGACCTGGAAAATGAAGGCTACATAAAGTGTGCTCAAATGTGACCTCTGGTATTTTTCATGTGCTTTATACAGCATGGATAGCTTGCGGGTAAAGTTTGAAGCCTTGCATGTTGAGTTTAAATGGTGATTTGAAAATGACAAAATGACACCTGCTTAACTAAATAAAATGAGAAAGTGGTTCTAGGATGCATAGTTAATTCTATGAAAAATCTGGTGTGCTACTAGTGTGATAGGGAGTCCAGAAAGTATTTTTGGAAGGTTCATTAATACTGTTTATTAGTGCATCTTAATTTGCATAAGATATATATATGGAAAATAGGTGTCATATTAAACTATGGATTTTGTGCTTGCTGATTTTTGTATATGATGTTCACGCCATGAAATGCTTGCTGTAGAAATTTCAAGTCCAGAAACCATTCCGATAAATTATGAAAAATCTGAGAAGCTATAGGGCTGGTAACTTGCTGGAATTTTAATAAACTAATTATAAATTGGTTGTAGCTGAAATTTTGGCAGTAGCACTATGAAGTATGTGTCTACATGTGGTAAAAATTTGAGAGCAATTTGAGTTGTCTAACTACATGAACTCACGAGTGCATTACAAACATAAAAGCGCTTTCAAGTGACTACTTCATTTCATTTGATAGGGACTGTGTACACATATAACACACTAACTTCTGATAACTTGAAAGATAAAGTATGGTGATGATTTGTACAATTTCTTAGTGATAGGCTGTATGATTTCTTAGCAAAGTCGTTAAGTTTTCTCATTATGGGAGGTATTTAACTAAGAGTACACGAACCCATTCTTCATAAACTGCTTGATCATGCATCATATACCATTGACACCTCCTACATACATTTGCAACTCGTTGTACTCTTGTTTGCACTATGTCATACATATAACACTGTATCATATACTTAATTCAATACAGGTTTTGGTCCATCCACTATTGTTAACATATCAATTGTTGTGGGACTCGGAATCGAGGGTTGTTGGACTTGTTGGCATGATGAATGAGAAAACCACACCATAGGACAGAAACCTCAAAAATATGCATCACCAAAGTTGTTTTGGCCCAACTTACAAGCACAACTCTTCTGCCACTGGAGCCCACGCTTCAGCATCAATCCGAGATACAAAACCAGCGCAGCATGACTCAATTTGCCTAGACAGACTTGGGCGGAAATTAAACTTTTTCCTAATCCAAAAACTTGTACACGCTTGTAAGTAGGAACCAATGAATATAATGCTTTTCCATATATGTAGGCCGATGGGAGAAACGTAATTCAATACAGGTTTTGATCCATCCACTATTGTTAACATATCAATTGTTGTGGGCCTCGGAATCAAGGTTTGTTGGACTTGTGTAACACCCTAAATTTTAATTTCAGTATTTTACAATAAATTTAATATGGTTTATTTAATTTTCTAGGATTTTATATGCTTAGCCATGCATTTAATGATTTATTTTATCTACAATAATTAAAATTAATTCTAGGTCAACTTTTGTTGTACACTCATGCTGGTGCATTGCTTTATTTCTTGTGTGGTCTAAGGTTTAAAATTCAAACTTATTTGGTTTTTTTAGAGGTTTTGTTTTGGTTTTGGTTTAAAAGGAAAAGGGAGAGAAAAACAGAAATGAAAAAAAAAGAGGCAGGCCGGCCAGCAGGCCCAGCCGCACCCCTCCTCCCCCTCGGCCCACCTCACCACCACGGCCCAGCCAAGGCCTAGCCGCGCGCTCCCTCGCGCCCCTGCCAGACCGGCCCCGCTGGTCAGGCCTTCTTCTTCCCCACGCGATCGACGCCGAGCCGCCTCCTTCCGCTCTCGGCGCATGGTCCCGCCTCCGCCGCGTCTAGCCAGGCCGCCGCCCTCCCTGACCTTGGCCCTGCTCCGCTTTCCCTATGCCATGACCGAGGCCCAGCTGCCATTCTCCTTCCCGCGTTGCTCATGCAGAGCCTGCACGCGACACGGAATCCGGGTTGAACCGGACGAATCCGCGCCGCCTCTGTTCCTCCTCTGTCCAAGGCCCTGCCTCTCTACTCCATGGACCCGAGGGCACCCTCGCGGACCCGTCTGTCAGCCTCTCCATGCCCTCTTCGCTCGGACTCCACGCAGGACGCTACGACGCGCCGCGGACCCAAGTCCGGGTTGCGTCCAACCCGACGCGCCGCGCCATCCCTAGGCCCGCTGCGCCGCCCTATAAAGGGCATGCGCAAGCCGCTGCCACGCCCCACTATGCCCTCAATCCGACACTCTAGCCCTAGGGCTCCGCGCTGCCGCCAATTTCCGTCACCAGAATTCGCACGGTGAGCCACCATTGCCCCAAATTCGCCACCGTCGGTCGTTTGGCAGGCTAATTGACCCGTGTTTCGCACTCACAGGACCCCCACGAAGCTCCGCCGCCGATTCTAGGACGCCAGAAGCCGTTTGCCTTCGCTATCCACGTGCGCTCACCTCCGCCGTCCGCCTGTGCCGTTTCGGTCGCCTCCGCCGCCGACCGCAAGCCCACGGTAAGAACCCCCTAGGAGTGCTCTTCCTTCTCGGCCAAGTCCCGTCCCACTCCGCGCACGGGAGCGCCTGCGCCCGCACGCCGGCGATGCGCCGCCGCGGCCTCTGGTCGCCGCCGGTCGGCACCCTCATTCCCCTTTTAACCTGAGCCACCGGATCCCGATCCAACGGACGTAATTCACCAGAGACCGGTCAAAGGCCAGTCAAAGGCCGGTCAATAGCTGTCTGCCGCGAGCATTTTGCTAAAGAGCCCCTCGGCTTTGAGGGAATTAACCCGCGGTCCATCGTAGTTCAAAAGTAATTTGATCTAGGTCCTTTTCTTTATGTTTTAGCCCCTGCCCTTTTGTAATATAGAACCCGCCGTCCCAGGGCCACCGGTTTTGCCTGTAAGCCCTCGGGAAGTTCCTTTATATATGCATGGGCCCTCAGTTTTACCAGATAAACCCTAGATCTAAGTTTTTAATCACAGTTATGCCCCTGGAACCTTGTTTTCGGCATAACTTCACCGTTTTAAATCCGATTTCGGCGATTCTCGCGGCCACGCGATCGTATAAATGAGAAGAATAATTTTAAATACGTTTTGCCTTCTGTTTTTATGTTATGATGTACTGTTTCTTATCTTTTGCACTTGTTTGCTTGCATGTGTGATCATGTGAATGCTTGTTGGTGCCGTGTATCATGCGTAGACGTTGATCCGCCTGTTGAGTTCGAAGAGCAACCTCCAGAAGCCTCTAAGCAGCAGCAAGGAATAAATTTCGAGGAAGGCAAGTATAACATAAACACCACCCAATAACCTTTTAATCATTGCATGTGCATTTAATTTATATGCCTGTAAGGTTTACCTAGCTACTTTTATCCTTTTATATCTACCTTGTGGGATGCATATGGTTAAGTTGCGCTAGGTTCTGCGCAAACTCCTTTTCTTGTTAATTTAATTTTGATTAATGATCCTATGCAATTAATTGTTGGGCGTGACCCTGATCGGTTCATGTCCATTTTAATATGGTTTTTTAGCAACATGGTTTAGGGAGCTTGAGCAATGTGCTCGTGTGTTTTTGCTAGTTCTCTCCGTAAGGACCGAATCACAAAGCGACCACCTGGGACAATAGTGCTACCACAAGGCTGGAATGGGACAGACTTAGCTGATTAATTAGGTTGTTTTGGTTTGGGAGTAACTTACCTGCGGGGCAAGAGGGGAGGTGAGCTTCTGTGGCCCTCGCGCTACTTGGGTTGAGTGTGCTTTACGTTATATGTATGTGCTTCTCCCCTTGAGGCTTGCTCCACGGTTGCGGAACCTGAAACCTTAGCGGTTACACCTTACCAACGTGATCTTTGTAAAGGCTTCGTAGTGCGCTTGCTAGTCATCTCATCTCCGGTAATGTGGTGAATTCCTAGCATAGCTCACGACTTGTGGGTAAAGATGTACAACCTCTCGAGAGTGTAAAACTAACATGTTAGCCGTGCTCATGGTTATGAGCGGCCCAGACCCTTCCCAGTGATTAGAAGGACCCTTGGCTAAGGTTCCTTGGTTTTTGTTATGGTTATGATAATGATGCTTATATCTGTTTAATCTTATTTTAATTCTTATGCAATATCTTTTGGGCTAATGGTTTTGTTAGTAATTCATAGTAAATAGGCTTTAAATAAAAGTTTTACATTAAAAGCTTATGCAGTTGTAAGCTAACCATAGAGCCTCATGGTTTATGTTATATTTGTTGAGTATTCTCTACTCACGCTTGTTTCTTTATATTTATTGCTTGTTGGGGGGAAAAATCCAACCGCTGCTCAGATGATGGTGGTAATGAAGACTATGTGCAAGACTACGAGGAGTATTAGGCGTTTCGTTCACCAGTTGACATCCCTGTGGCGCCCGTTATGTTTACGATTTATGCTTCCGCTATGCTACGTTATATTCTGAGTTAAACACTTGTGTCACAGTGTAATAATGATATATTTAATGTTATGTACGTTTTATTCTTTGGCATGTGCTGTGGTATTCTGTAATTTGTCATGTATATGCGAGACGTTTCCTGGCGCATATATGTGTTGCACGGTTTTGTTCGTTGAAACCGGGCGTGACAAATTTAGTACCAGAGCCGTGTTGACTGTAGGACGAAAGCCTAGTTAGACTGGTCGTATTTAAGGACTTCACTTTCCTTGTCTTAACTGCTGACTTTTAAATGCTTTGTCTTCATTTTAGTTTTACTGATTAATTGCTCACATTATGTTCGAAAATTTTTATTTATTCATTCTGTCATTTAGAACTTTACTCAAGTATTTCTATCGTTTCTATAGATGTCATCATTAGGGTGCCTTTATATATTAGATTACCCTTATAATGTCTCGTTAGCACGCTTTGTTTTGGTGTGTAAATGCTTGTTATGGTGAACTATGCTTGATTTGGTTCTTTGATTGATTGATAGTCTAGCTATGTTATATGTCCACAGTATAAACAACTATGAAGATTAAATTAATTATATAAATTAATTAATAAAGATTAGATCGTTGGGGGTTATAAATAGCCATCTACTCTTTTCTCTTTACTTTATCGGTCACCATTATTTATCATACTGGATGTGTGCAACAATTGCTTACTGATATTGTTTCAACTGCTGCCAACAGATGGTAAACACCAGGAATCATGCTAATGGCAACCCACCGCAAAACCCACCGCAGAACCCACCGCCGCTGGCAGCAGATCAGTCTTTTCAGCTTCAGATGCAGATGATGGCTACTCTCAACAATGCAGTACAGGCTCTGCAGAATGTTCAAGCCAATCCGCAGCCGTAGCAGAGGGACAGACGTGGAGACTTTATGAAGGGACATCCACCTACTTTCTCCCATTCTGCTGATTCTCTTCAGGCAGATGACTGGCTCCGTGCAGTGGAGCGACAGCTTGACATTGCGCAGTGCAATGATCAAGAAAGGGTCCTGTATGCAGCAGGACAGCTTCGAGGTGCAGCTCTGGACTGGTGGGAGTCTTACAGTCAGCAGGACAGAGAGCGCTTCACCTGGGCTCAGTTCCGTGAGAGATTCAGAAGCCACCATGTGCTTGCAGGCATAATGAAGATGAAAAAGAAGGAGTTCCTCTCTCTGAAACAGGGGAACATGTCAGTCACGGAGTACCGTGACAAGTTTCTGCAGCTTGCTCGCTATGCTCCCACAAAAGTTGCAGAAGATGGTGACAAGCAGGAGCACTTCCTAGAGGGCCTTAATGACAACCTCCAGTTACAGCTGATGAACAACACGTTCAATAATTTCAATCACTTGGTAGATCGTGCCTTGGTTACAGAGCAGAAGCGCAGGGAGATTGATGAGAAGAAAAGAAAGCTCAACCCTGCATCCTCCAACAGCAACACCCGCCCCCGCTACCCCCAGCAGTACCAGCAGCGTCAGCAACCACAGCAGCAGCAGTACCAGCAATAGACAGGTCAGGTCAGCGTTACCAGAATCAGAACCAACGCCCTACCTACAGAGCTATGCCACAGGGGCAGTCCAACCCATCTGCCCAAAATCAGGCTACTGTTCCCGTGGTTCGTAACTGCTACAAGTGTGGCGACAGTGGGCACCTCGCCAACAACTGCCCTCAGAGGGGGCAGCAGCAGCAGCAGGCCAGATAGAACGCCTCACAATAGCAGCAGCAAGGGCGCCCCAACCAGCAGCATAAGGCACCACTTCAAGGCAAGGTCAATCATGTGACGGCAGAAACTGCAGCAGAATCCCCAAACGTTGTGCTTGGTACGTTTACAGTCAACTCCAACCCTGCTACAATACTTTTTGATACTAGCGCTACGCATTCTTTTATTACAAGATCTTTTGCTGAAAAACATAATCTCCCTTAAGCTGCATGAAAAGACCTATGGTAATTAATTCACCGGGGGAAAAGATAACTACCAACACAGTCTGTACCAGAGTTAGTATCAACATAAGGGGGGTAGAGTTTCGCACTGGGTTGCTAGTTATTGATTCCATGGATATTGATATAATCTTGGGCATGGACACTCTGGAGAAGTGGGGTGTCAAAATTGATTGTGCTCAACGGACAGTTCACCTAGCAGCATCAGATGGCCAGGAAGTGGGAATCAGCGCATCAAGTCCTTCAGGTTATTTGCACCAGATGGAGGTTAGACCTACAGACGGTATTCGGATAGTGTGTGATTATCCAGATGTCTTCCCTAATGAATTGCCAGGTATGCCGCCTGACAGAGATATTGAGTTTTTAATAGAGCTTTTACTTGGCACTGCACCCATAGCAATGAGGCAATATAGAATGGCACCTATAGAGCATGAGGAGGTTAAAAAGAATATAGATGAATTGCTAGCTAAAGGATATATCCGCCCTAGTTCCTCTCCCTGGGCTTTTCCAGTTTTGCTTGTTGAGAAAAAGGATCCTAATGTGAAAAGGATGTGTGTGGATTACCGAGCTTTAAATAAAGTCACCATTAAAAACAAGTACCCGCTCCCCCGCATTGATGATTTGTTTGATCAGCTTCAGGGTGCTTGTGATTTCTCCAAGATTGACTTGAGATCTGGTTATCATCAGTTAAAAATTCGTCCCTCAGATATTCCTAAAACTGCCTTCACCACCAAGTACGGCTTGTATGAGTATACAGTAATGTCCTTCGGCCTCACCAATGCTCCTGCCTATTTTATGCAACTGATGAATTCAGTATTTATGGATTATTTAGACAAGTTTGTGGTGGTTTTTATTGATGATATACTGATTTATTCCAGGACTGAAGCAGAACATGAGGAGCATTTAAGGTTAGTTCTTCAAAGACTGAGAGAACACAAGTTTACGCCAAGTTCAGCAAATGTGAATTTTTGATTGATGAAGTGTGTTTCCTTGGTCACGTCGTCTCCAAAGGAGGAATTGCAGTGGATCCAAGCAAGGTCAGTACCCGGAAATACCAAAAGAGGTTCGTGGATTCTTGGGTTTAGCTGGTTATTATCGGAGATTTATTGAGAATTTTTCAAGAATTGTGAAACCCATGACTTCCCTATTAGAGAAGGATGCAGAATTTAGATGGACAAATGCACTGCAAGCTGCTTTTGATGAGTTGAAGAAAAGATTGACTACAGCACCTGTGTTGACATTGCCTGACCAGTAGAAGAAATTCATAGTTTATTGTGATGCTTCCAAAGATGGTTTGGGATGTGTTCTGATGCAGGAAGGCAAAGTGATTGCCTACGCTTCACGGCAGTTGCGCAAGCATGAGTTGAATTATCCGGCACACGACCTTGAACTTGCAGCAGTGGTGCACGCATTGAAGATTTGGCGTCACTATTTGTACGGGCAGCGTTGTGAAATTTATATTGATCACAAGAGCCTTAAATATATTTTCACACAGAACGAGTTGAATATGCGGCAGCGAAGATGGCTGGAATTAATTAAGGATTATGACATGGAAATTCATTATCATCCTGGCAATGCTAATGTGGTGGCTGATGCTCTGAGTAGGAAGAGTTATGCTAATATGGCTTTGGGTTTCATAATGCCGCATGAGTTATGTGAAGAGTTTGAAAGATTGAGTTTGGGTTTTCTACATCACACTACAGCCGCAGCATTTGAGGCAGAGCCGACATTAGAACAAGAGATTCGGGAGCACTAGAAGAATGATGAGAAATTGCAGGAAATTCGTGAGTTGCTCAAATCAGGCAAGGCGCCTCACTTTCGGGAAGATGAACAGGGAACTTTATGGTACAAAAACAGAATATGTGTGCCTAATGTGGACAGCATCAGAAAATTGATTTTGAGTGAAGCTCATGATACGGCTTATTCTATTCATCCCGGCAGCACTAAGATGTACTACGACCTGAAAGAAAGATTTTGGTGGTACAGTATGAAGCGTGCCGTGGGTGAATATGTAGCTATTTGTGATACATGTCAGCGTGTGAAGGCTGAACATCAGAGACCAGCAGGTTTATTACAGCCGTTGAAGGTGCCAGAATGGAAGTGGAAAGAAATAACCATGGATTTCATTGTGGGTTTGCCTCGTACTCAGAAAGGTTATAATTCAATATGGGTAGTAGTGGATCGTTTAACCAAGGTAGCTCATTTTATACCAGTTAACACTACTTATTCAAGTGCTAAGTTAGCTGAGCTGTACATCTCCAGAATTGTCTGTTTGCACGGCGTGCCTAAGAAAATTATATCTGACCGAGGTTTGCAGTTTACTTCTCGCTTTTGGGAGCAATTGCATAATTCATTAGACACAAAGCTCAGGTTCAGTACAGCTTACCATCCTCAGACAGATGGGCAGACAGAAAGAACTAATCAGATACTTGAGGATATGTTGAGAGCATGTGCCATACAGTACAGCACTAGTTGGGACAAGTGTTTGCCATATGCTGAATTTTCTTATAATAACAGCTATCAAGCCAGTCTGAAGAAGTCGCCGTTTGAAGCATTGTACGGCAAGAGGTGCAGAACGCCGTTGTTTTGGAATCAGACAGGTGAGAAGCAGGTATTTGGACCTGACATAATACAGGATGCTGAACAGCAATTGCGGATTGTTCAGGAGAATTTGAGAGTTGCTCAGTCTAGGCAGAGAAGTTATGCTGATATTCGCAGAAGGGATTTGTCCTTTAAAGTGGATGACCATGTGTACTTGAAGGTGTCACCAATGAGAGGTATTCGCAGATTCAACATGAAAGGAAAGCTAGCGCCAAGATACATTGGACCATTTAAAATACTGGAGAAGAAAGGTGAAGTAGCTTACCGCCTGGAATTACCTCCCAGTTTATCAGGTGTGCATGATGTGTTTCATGTGTCCCAATTAAAGAAGTGTTTGAGAGTGCCTGAAGAGCAAGCACCGCTAGAAGGATTGGAGGTACAGGAGGATCTGACTTACACAGAGCATCCAGTGAAAATTCTGGTTAACTAGCCTATCCTGACACATCGGAGAGGAATACTAGAAACAAAAAGATCAAGATGTGCCGTGTGCAGTGGAGTCATCATACAGAGGTCGAGGCAACATGGGAACGAGAGGATGAGTTAAAAGCAGCATATCCCGCTCTCTTTGCTAACTAGCCTATCTGAATCTCGGGGCGAGATTCTTGTTAAGGGGGTAGGTTTGTAACACCCTAAATTTTATTTTCAGTATTTTACAATAAATTTAATATGGTTTATTTAATTTTCTAGGATTTTATATGCTTAGCCATGCATTTAATGATTTATTTTATCTACAATAATTAAAATTAATTATAGGTCAACTTTTGTTGTACACTCATGCTTGTGCATTGCTTTATTTCTTGTGTGGTCTAAGGTTTAAAATTCAAACTTATTTGGTTTTTTTTAGAGGTTTTGTTTTGGTTTTGGTTTAAAAGGAAAAGGGAGAGAAAAACAGAAATAAAAAAAAAAAGAGGCAGGCCGGCCAGCAGGCCCAGCCGCACCCCTCCTCCCCCTCGGCCCACCTCACCACCGCAGCCCAGCCAAGGCCCAGCCGCGCGCTCCCTCGCGCCCCTACCAGACCGGCCCTGCTGGACAGGCCTTCTTCTTCCCCATGCGATCGACGCCGAGCCGCCTCCTTCCGCTCTCGGCGCATGGTCCCGCCTCCGCCGCGTCTAGCCAGGCCACCGCCCTCTCTGACCTTGGCCCTGCCTCGCTTTCCCTATGCCGTGACCGAGGCCCAGCTGCCATTCTCCTTCCCGCGTTGCTCATGCAGAGCCTGCACGCGACACGGAATCCGGGTTGAACCGGACGAATCCGCGCCGCCTCTGTTCCTCCTCTGTCCATCGCCCTGCCTCTCTACTCCGTGGACCCGAGGGCACCCTCGCGGGCCCGCCTGTCAGCCTCTCCATGCCCTCTTCGCTCGGACTCCACGCAGGACGCTACGACGTGCCGCGGACCCGAGTCCGGGTTGCGTCCAACCCGACGCGCCGCGCCATCCCTAGGCCCGCTGCGCCGCCCTATAAAGGGCATGCGCAAGCCGCTGCCACGCCCCTCTATGCCCTCAATCCGACACTCTAGCCCTAGGACTCCGCGCTGCCGCCAATTTCCGTCACCAGAGTTCGCACGGTGAGCCACCATTACCCCAAATTCGCCACTGTCGGTCATTTAGCAGGCCAATTGACCGTGTTTCGCACTCACAGGACCCCCCACGAAGCTCCGCCGCCGATTCTTGGACGCCGGAAGCCGTTTGCCTTCGCTGTCCACGTGCGCTCACCTCCGCCGTCCGCCTGTGCCGTCGCCAGCCCTTTTCGGTCGCCTCCGCCGCCGACCGCAAGCCCACGGTAAGAACCCCCTAGGAGTGCTCTTCCTTCTCGGCCATGTCCCGTCCCACTCCGCGCACGGGAGCGCCTGCGCCCGCACACCGGCGATGCGCCGCCGCGGCATCTGGTCGCCGCCGGTCGGCACCCTTATTCCCCTTTTAACCTGAGCCACCGGATCCCGATCCAACGGACGTAATTCACCGGAGACCGATCAAAGGCCAGTCAAAGGCCGGTCAATAGCCGTTCGCCGCTAGCATTTTGCTAAAGAGCCCCTCGGCTTTGAGGGAATTAACCCGCGGTCCATCGTAGTTCAAAAGTAATTTGATCTAGGTCCTTTTCTTTATGTTTTAGCCCCTGCCCTTTTGTAATATAGAACCCGCCGTCCCAGGGCCGCCGGTTTTGCCTGTAAGCCCTCGGGAAGTTCCTTTATTTATGCATGGGCCCTCGGTTTTACCAGATAAACCCTAGATCTAAGTTTTTAATCACAGTTATGCCCCTGGAACCTTGTTTTCGGCATAACTTCACCGTTTTAAATCCGATTTCGGCGATTCTCGCGGCCACGCGATCGTATAAATGAGAAGAATAATTTTAAATACGTTTTACCTTCTGTTTTTATGTTATGATGTACTGTTTCTTATCTTTTGCACTTGTTTGCTTGCATGTGTGATCATGTGAATGCTTGTTGGTGCCGTATATCATGCGTAGACGTTGATCCGCCTGTTGAGTTCAAAGGGCAACTTCCAGAAGCCTCTGAGCAGCAGCAAGGAATAAATTTTGAGGAAGGCAAGTATAACATAAACACCACCCAATAACCTTTTAATCATTGCATGTGCATTTAATTTATATGCCTATAAGGTTTACCTAGCTACTTTTATCCTTTTATATCTACCTTGTGGGATGCATATGGTTAAGTTGTGCTAGGTGCTGCGCAAACTCCTTTTCTTGTTAATTTAATTTTGATTAATGTTCCTATGCAATTAATTGTTGGGCGTGACCCTGATCGGTTCATGTCCATTTTAATATGGCTTTTTAGCAACATGGTTTAGGGAGCTTGAGCAATGTGCTCGTATGCTTTTGCTAGTTCTCTCCGTAAGGACCGAATCACAAAGCGACCACCTGGGACAACAGTGCTACCACAAGGCTGGCATGGGACAGACTTAGCTGATTAATTAGGTTGTTTTGGTTTGGGAGTAACTTACCTGCGGGTCAAGAGGGGAGGTGAGCTTCTGTGGCCCTCGCGCTACTTGGGTTGAGTGTGCTTTACGTTATATGTATGTGCTTCTCCCCTTGAGGCTTGCTCCACGGTTGCGGAACCTGAAACCTTAGTGGTTACACTTTACCAACGTGATCTTTGTAAAGGCTTCGTAGTGCGCTTGCTAGTCATTTCATCTCCGGTAATGTGGTGAATTCCTTGCATAGCTCACGACTTGTGGGTAAAGATGTACAACCTCTCGAGAGTGTAAAACTAACATGTTAGCTGTGCTCACGGTTATGAGCGGCCCAGACCCTTCCCAGTGATTAGAAGGACCCTTGGCTAAGGTTCTTTGGTTTTTGTTATGGTTATGATAATGATGCTTATATCTGTTTAATCTTATTTTAATTCTTATGCAATATCTTTTGGGCTAATGGTTTTGTTAGTAATTCATAGTAAATAGGCTTTAAATAAAAGTTTTACATTAAAAGCTTATGCAGTTGTCAGCTAACCATAGAGCCTCATGGTTTATGTTATATTTGTTGAGTATTCTCTACTCACGCTTGTTTCTTTATATTTATTCCTTGTTGGGGGGGAAAATCCAACCGCTGCTCAGATGATGGTGGTAATGTAGACTATGTGCAAGAATACGACGAGTATTAGGCGTTTCGTTCACCAGTTGACGTCACCAAAGTTGTTTTGGCTCAACTTACATGCCCTCCTCTTTTGCCACTTGAGCCCACGCTTCGGCATCAGTCTGAGATACAAAACCAACGCAGCATGACTTAGTTTGCCCCGAGTGAAGAAGGCGAAAATTACACTTTTTCCTAATCCAAAAATTTGTACAAGCAAGTAAGTAGGAACCAATGAATATAATGCTTTTCCATATATGTAGGCCGATGGGAGAAACTTAATTCAATACCAGTTTAAACCATTCACTTTTGTTAACTTATCAAATGTTGCGGGACTCGGAATCGAGGGTTGTTGGACATGTTGGTATGATAAATTAGGAAACCAAACCGTAGGAACGAAACCTCAAAAATATGCATCGCCAAAGTTGTTTTGGCCCAACTTACATGCCTTCCTCTTCTCCCACTTGAGCCCAGGCTTTGGCATCAGCCCGAGATACAAAACCAACACAGCATGACTCAGATTGCCTAGACTGAAGAGGGCGAAAATTAAACTTTTTCCAAATCCAAAAACTATACACGCTAGTAAGTAAGAACCAATGAATATAATGCTTTTCCATATATGTAGGCCGATGGGAGAAACTTAATTCAATACCAGTTTTGATCCATCCACTGTTGTTAACATATCAATTGTTGTGGGACTCAGAATCGAGGGTTGTTGGACTTGTTGGTATGATGAATGAGGAAACCACACCATAGGAATGAAACCCCAAAAATATGCATCACCAAAGTTGTTTTGGCCCAACTTACATGCCCTCCTCTTCTGCCATTTGAGCCCATGCTCCGGCATCAGGATGAGATACAAAACCAGCGCAGCTTGACTTAGTTTGCCTGGACAGAAGAGGGAGAAAATTAAACTTTTTCCTAATCCGAAAACTTGTACACGCTAGTAAGTAAAAACCAATGAATATAATGCTTTTCCATATATGCACGCCGATGGGAGAAACTTAATTCAATACAGGTTTTGTTCCATCCACTGTTGTTAACATATCATTTGTTATGGGACTCGGAATCGAGGGTTGTTGGACTTGTTGGGAAGATAAATGAGGAAAGCACACCATAGGAACGAAACCTCAAAAATATGCATCACCAAATTTGTTTTGGCCCAACTTACATGCCCTCCTCTTCTGCCACATGAGCCCACGCTTTGGCATCAGTCCGAGATACAAAACCAATGCAGCATGACTCAGTTTGCGTAGACTAAAGAGGGCAAAAATTAAACTTTTTCCTAATCTAAAAACTTGTACACGCTAGTAAGTAGGAACCAATGAATATAATGCTTTTCCATATATGTAGGCCGATGGGAGAACCTTAATTCAATACAGGTTTTGATCCATCCGCTGTTGTCAACATATCATTTGCTGTGGGACTTGAAATCGAGGGATGTTGGACTTGTTGGTATGATGAATGATGAAACCACACCATAGGAACAAAACCTCAAAAATATGCATCACCAAAGTAGTTTTGGCCCAGCTTACATGCCCTCCACTTTTGCCACTTGAGCCCACGCTCCGGCATCAGTCCGAGATACAAAACCAACGTAGCATGACTTAGTTTGTCCAGACTAAAGAGGGCGAAAATTAAACTTTTCCTAATCCGAAATTTGTACACGCTAGTAAGTAGGAACCAATGAATATAATGCTTTTCCATATATGTTGGCCGATGGGAGAAACAAAATTCAATACCAGTTTAAACCATCCACTTTGGTTAACATATCAAATATTGTGGGACTCGGAATCAAGGGTTGTTGGACATGTTGGTATGATGAATTAGGAAACCAGACCATAGGAACGAAACCTCAAAAATATGCATCACCAAAGTTGTTTTGGCCCAATATACATTCCATCCTCTTCTGCCACTTGAGCCCAAGCTTTGGCATCAGGCTGAGATACAAAACCAGCGCAGCATGACTCAGATTGCCTAGACTGAAGAGGGCAAAAATTAAACTTTTTCCTAATCCGAAAACTGTACACGCTAGTAAGTAAGAACCAATGAATATAATGTTTTTCCATATTTGTAGGCCGATGGGAGAAACTTAATTCAATACCAGTCTTGATCCACCCTCTGTTAACATATCAATTGTTGTGGGACTCAGAATCCAGGGTTGTTGGACTTGTTGGTATGATGAATGAGGAAACCACACCATAGGAACGAAACCTCAAAAATATGCATCGCCAAAGTAGTTTTGGCCCAACTTACATCCCTCCTCTTCTGCCACTTGAGCCCACGCTTCAGCATCAGTCCGAGATACAAAACCAATGCAGCATGACTCAGTTTGCCTAGACTGAAGAGGGCGAAAATTAACTTTTTCCTAATCCAAAAACTTGTACAAGCTAGTAAGTAGGAACCATCGAATTTAACGCTTTTCCATTTATGTAGGCCGATGGGAGAAACTTAATTCAGTACAGGTTTTGATCCATCCGCTGTTGTTAACATATCAATTGTTGTGGGACTCAAAATCGGGGGTTGTTGGACATGTTGGTATGATGAATGAGGAAACCATACCATAGGAAAGAAACCCCAAAAATATGCATCACCAAAGTTGTTTTGGCCTAACTTACATGCCCTCATCTTCTGCCACTTGAGCCCACGCTTCGGCATTAGTCCGAGATACAAATCCAACGCAGCATGACTCAGTTTGCCTAGACTGAAGAGGGAGAAAATTAAACTTTTTCCTAATCCGAAAACTTGTACACGCTTGTAGGAACCAATGGCCATGGGAGAACCTTAATTCAATACAGGTTTTGATCCATCCACTATTGTAAACATATCAATTGTTGTGGGACTCGGATTCGAGGGTTGCTGGACTTGTTGGGAAGAAGAATGAGGAAACCACACCATAGGAACGAAACCTCAAAAAATATGCATCACCAAACTAGTTTTGGCCCAACTTACATGCCCTCCTCTTCTGCCACTTGAGCCAACGCTTCGGCATCAGTACGAGATATAAAATCAACGTAGCATGACTCAGTTTGCCTAGACTGAAGAGGGCAAAAATTAAACTTTTTCGTAATCCGAAAACTTGTACACGCAAGTAATTAAGAATCAATGAATATAATGCTTTTCCATATAAATAGGCCGATGGGAGAAACTTAATTCAATACCAGTTTTGATCCATCCATTGTTGTTAACATATCAATTGTTGTGGGACTCGGAATCGAGGGTGGTTGGACTTGTTGGTATGGTGAATGAGGAAACCACACCATAGGAACGAAACCTCAAAAATATGCGTCACCAAAGTTGTTTTGGCCAAACTTAGATGCACTCCTCTTCTGCCACTTGAGCCCACGCTTCGGCATCAGTCCGAGATACAAAACCAGCGCAGCATGACTCAGTTTGCCTAGACTGAAGAGGGCAAAAATTAAACTTTTTCCTAATCCGAAAACTTGTACACGCTAGTAAGTACGAACCAATGAATATAATGCTTTTTCATATATGTAGGCCGATGGGAGAAACTTAATTCAATACCAGTTTTGATCCATCCATTGTTGTTAACATATCAATTGTTGTGGGACTCAGAATCTAGGGTTGTTGGACTTGTTGGTATGATGAATGGGGAAACCACACCATAGGAACGAAACCTCAAAAATATGCATCACCAAAGTTATTTTGGCCCAACTTACATGCCCTCCTCTTCTGCCACTTGAGCCCACACTTCGGCATCAGGCCGAGATACAAAACCAGCATAGTATGACTCAGTTTGCCTAGACTGAAGAGGGTGAAAATTAAACTTTTTCCTAATCCGAAAACTTGTACACGCTAGTAAGTAAGAACCAATGAATATAATGCTTTTCCATATATGTAGGCCGATGAGAGAAACTTAATTCAATACTAGTTTTGATCCATCCACTGTTGTTAACATATCAATTGTTGTGGGACTTGGAATCGAGGGTTGTTGTGAGAGCCAATGGACCGGCCTCATTGCTCTCCTGGTGTGATGAGTGATTGTCAACGAGCTCAAGCCCTCCGATGGACTGGAGGCCCTCCGATGGACTGGAGGTGGACGATGAAGACCTCGTTGGACTGAGGCAAAAGTCCTCCAATGGACCGGAGGCAATGCTCGGCGTTGGTCGGCCATGGAAGCTCGGTACACGGAGGGGCGGTTCGGCAACGGTGGTGTAAGCCCTCCGATGGACCGCGAGGCAACTCCGATGGACTGGAGAAGCCGGGTGCCACCGTGGTGCTCCAACCCGAGTGCATGGCGCGAAGTCGTGCGAGGGAGGCTTTGGCGGCTTCGGCTCAAAACCGCCACCCAAGTTCAGATGACTTGGTGGGTTGGGCTCTGACTCACCAAGATTGAAGATTGGGCCAAGACCCGGCCCAGGAAGCCCGCAGAATAAAGTTTCCGGTTTCTGACTTCAAAACCGGGGGAAGCTTTCGGACTACTGGCTACGTGGCGCACATCCAAGCGAGGCGGAGAAACCGAAGATGATCAAGACGTCATCGTAGTCGTCTGATTGTATCTTTTCGGTTTGACCCCCTCTGGCATTTTTAGAGTAGGGGTCTTAATGTAATTGTGTTGTTTAGGGCCTAGGGTATAAATAGACTTGAGAGGCTCCCTTGGAGCTTATCTTGGCAGCCACAAACCCTAGGATTTCCTAACCCGAGCAGCCAAGGTCCAAAGAGAAGAAATAGAGAGGATTAGCTAGGAGATGAGTGCCTAGTTTAGTCTAATCTTGTCATTAGTGGGAGGATGAAGGGAGGTAGGCTCTAGAGAACTCTTGTAACCTGAATTTCGTGGTTAATTCAAGGTTCTTTGTTGTGAAATTCCAAGTCTTGAGCAGCAATCTCGTCCCTCCCTCTTTGCCCCTTTTCTAATTTCGTTTTTGGTCCCGTTTCTCTGATTTTGGCTCGTTTTGTGTTGTCCAAGGATGAGACCTTTCTTTTGCCGGTATTTTGCCTTGCTAGGACATGGTGCATCTCACTAGCCAAGTGCTAGAATCATCCAACCACGAGCAAGGGCCGTTCTTGACGTTTCTAGGTTTTTCGGGTTCAACTCACCAACCTCACGAGATCTGAAATTCCCGTGCAACCTTTGATCTTTTCAAGTGGATCTTTTGGAGTTTGCTAGGGAAGGTACTTAGGATCATCCATGCAAATTGTCGTGAAGTTTCGTTGAGAATTGACCCGGTTTTGGTTCGGTTTTTGGAGTGCCTGCGTGCAGTTTTTTTTTCGGTTGTCAACTCACCTACCTCACGAGATTTGCAATTCCCGTGCATCCCTTGATCTTTTGGAGCTGATCTTTTGGGATTTGCTAGGGAAGGTCCTTAGGATTGTCCATGCAAATTTTCATGAAGTTTCGTTGAGATTTGACCCCGTTTCGATCGTTTTTCGTAGAGGTGTTGGGCTGTTTTCTGCGCGCAGTTTTTCGGAGAACTGACAGTACTAATCGTTTGTCCTTAGGTTTGTCCGAACTCTATACTTCGGATTGTCCGATTCCCTTCCCTCAGATTGTCCGGTCTATAGGTTTTTAGGGCTGTTTCAGCCCCTTTCTTTGGGTTTGTCCGGTCAGTTCTTTTGGTTGAGACAGTATTGTCCGGTCTAGTGTATTTAGGGCTGTTTTTGCGTGTTTCTTGCTCCGCTTGCTTTGGGGTTTGTTTTTCTTGGTTTCTTTGGTTTTTTGGAGTGTTGTGGTTTGCTTCAAGCTTGTTTTGTGTCAACCACTGCAGGCCCATACTCTTCACTCACTGTTCTTAAGTGAGGCACGCTTCGGTGTGTTGAGTGGCTAGTGTGCGACGCTTGCAAGCTTTGTAGCTTGTCTTGTTTTGTTTGTGCCTTATTGTTCTTGCTTGCTTTGATGGTGCTTTAGTGTTTTTAGTTTAGGGTTTCTCAATGTGTCCTAGGGTTAGTAGCTTGTCTATGCTACGTAACTCTGCACAT
Source organism: Paspalum notatum (assembly GCA_022530915.1). Classification (NCBI taxonomy): domain Eukaryota; kingdom Viridiplantae; phylum Streptophyta; class Magnoliopsida; order Poales; family Poaceae; genus Paspalum; species Paspalum notatum. Next base: position 9,434,583 of record CM039683.1, read on the forward strand.
TAGAGAGGTGTAGTTTTAGGTGTTGTGTGTATTTGTCTGGGTGTAGTGTGTTTGCTCGTTTAGGTGTAGTTTGGTTGCTCATCTTACGTCCTTTTCTTTGGGCGTTATTTCGAGTGCTTCCGCTTTCCACCCGATACGTATCTGTTCAGTGGACGGTATCGGGTGTGCGTGTGTTTTCGTGAGAACGCACTTTGGGGGTTTGAGTTTGAGTTTTTCAAGTGCTCCTATTCACCCCCCCTCTAGTCGCACGTCTCGGTCCTACAAGTGGTATCAGAGCCGGTTAGGTTTCCTATACCTTAACCGGTGACAAAACCGTAGCGACGATGACTTACTCCAGAAAAATTCCCATCCTTGGCTCTGATGGCTATCCCTACTGGAAAGGTAGGATGGAGGCGTTCCTTGTTAGCCAGAGTCAGGACATATGAGATGCTACTCAGAGTACGACTTTTGTGGTGCTTCCAGTTGCTGAGCATACTACGCAGGACATCCTGGCTCAGCATGAGGCGAATGCCAAGGCTGTTAACTTTCTCTTCTCCGGGCTTGGTCCCATGGATTATGAGAGAGTGAGTCACCTTAAGACTGCGCATGAGATATGGTCACTGCTTAGTGCACACCATGAGGGTACTGCGACAATTAAGGCTAGACTTGTGGAGACTTACCGGCGCGAATATGAGAATTTCGTCCAGAAGCCGGGAGAGTCAGTAGACGACTTGTTTGGTCGCTTTCAGTCGATCATCAACAAGTTGCGTGTCAACTCTGCCCCCGCTGCCCTCCCATATACCGATCATCAGCAGCTGTCAAGTTACTGTATGCTTTGGATAGAAAAATATGGGAGATCAAGGTGAACTCAATCATTGAGTCGGCAGGGTATGAAACGATTGGAGTAGAGGCGCTCTATAGTAAGCTCAAGGCCACCGAGGTAGATTACAAGATGAGGGATTCCCTCGCTTGTACAGGTTCCAAGAGTCTGGCCTTGGCTACTCCCTCTAGTGAGTCTGTCACTAACCCCATGTTACACAACTTCTCGTTTTCTGCTTTGATGTCTGTTACAGAGGAGCAGCTAGCGACGCTTGGGGATGATGAGTTGTGTCTGGTGTATAGTCGCTTTCAGCGCGCCTATGACAACCGGATGAGCAAGAAGAGGGGAGAGCGGCCCAAGTGCTTTGAGTGCGGAGAGGTCGGCCACTTCATCGCCGAGTGCCCCAACAAGAACGACTACTACAAGAAGGGCAAAAGCTACTCCCGCGACTCCGACAAGTACTACTCCAGCAAGCCAAGCTTTGACAAGCACCGCTCCAGCAAGCACGGCTCCGGCAAGCACTCCTTCGGCAAGAAGAACTTCCGGAAGGCTTTCAAGAGCTACTAGAAGGACAACCGGAAGCGGGACAAGGCCTTCTTCGCCGAGATCGGGTTCTGCAGCAGCGGATCTTCTTCCTCTTCGTCCTCGTCGAGCTCAAGCGATGAGGAGATCACGTACAGGAAGGACAAGAGGAACGATCAAGGCGGTCCAGCTGGCTTGTGCTTCGTCTCCACCAAGTCCAGGCGCAAGAACAAGGACAAGAGGAGCTCGGTTTGCTCCATGGCGCTTGAGGACAAGGAGAACAAGGATGACGGCAGCAACTCTTCTTCCGATGATGAGGTAACTCCTGAGCAAGCCGAAATCCTTGAGATGCTAGAGCAGAACAGCCGAAAATTTAAGGTCCAGGATAAGATGCTGGAGAAGGCAGCTAAGAAGCTGTAGAAGTTGAAAGCCCAACTTGCTGAGGCTTTAGAGGAGAATGAGAGGTTGAGGAGTATGAGACCCCAACCCAGTGAGATTGAGTGCCCTACCTGCGAGTCTTTCATGACGGAGCTTGGTGACCAGAGAGATAGGTATGCCAAGCGGGTAGAGGAGATAGATGAGCTGAAGGCTGAGCTGGGCAAACTCTAGTCCAAACTGGATGAGCCTACTTTGAGTGGAGAGCTTGAGTGTGAGTCTTGCCCCTGTCTAGCTAGAGAGCTAGCTGTTCTGAAGGAGAAGTTTGAGGGGCAGCTCATGGAGCTTGAGGAGCTTAGGGCTAGACCTATGCTTTTGGGTGCATGTATGGTCTATCCTACTTTGAGAGGTGAGTTAGAGCAGTTGAGAGCTGACTTTGAGGTGCTTTCAGCACCAAGTGATACTTGTGAGAACTACCTAACCCTTAGGATGCAGCTGGTGGATAGGGATGCCACCATTAGGAAGTTGAAGAAAGCTGTTGTGGTTTCCTCCCTAGACTGTGATACCTGTGCTGCCCAGACTGTGATTCTGGAGGATCTAAGGGAGGAGATGTTGTCTTTGCAAAATGACAACAACAGGTTGAGAGAGGTGCTCAGTTGGGTATATGCGAGGCAACCTCAACTAGAGATGATCATAGAGAGCACCAAGAGAGCTGAGGGTGAGACAAGTGGTGTTGGGTTTGGAGAGTGCCCCAATTAAGGTCAAGACTGCACCTACCCAGCCAGAAGAGACTGTTGATGGGGTTTACCATGAGCCACCCAAGGCTGCCCCAAAGAAGCAGTACTGGACACCCAAGCCTTCTAAGGCTAAGCTGGACAAGATTGTTGAGGAAGAGCTTAAGCCCAAGGGCAAGAAGTTAGTCCAGCAGCGTGAGCCACCCAAGGCCACACCACCTAAGCCCAAGTCCCAGCCTAACCCAATTCCTAGGAGGCCTGTCTACCACTGTGAGTTTTGCCAGCGGAATGACCACCTAGAGGAGTTTTGCTTCAGGAGGAAGCGGGTTGAGAGGCAGGAGAGAGCTTGGGGGAACCAGGATCAGTTCTACCAGGGTGGTAGGCAAGATCCTCCCCACCGCGATGAGATGAGAGACCGCTTTGCCGGTGGTGAGAGAGGAGGCGGCTTTCAGGCTCGTGCTCCTGGTGGTGAGAGACGCTTTACCGGCCGAGCTCCTAGTCGTTTTCAGCGCGGCTATGGACCTCGTGAACGAGGCTTTGAGAGAGCTTTCGAGGGTTCACGCTTTGGAGGTCGTGGTTACCCTAATCGTCGTGATGATTTCTTTGATTGTGCTTATCCCACTTTTGAGCAGATGGCTCGGCACTAGTACAGCAGTTTTGGGACTAACCCCAGTGCCGGACCGTTTGCTCACCGTCACTTTACTTGACTTTGCAGGATCGAGGCATGGAGGACGTGTGGATCTTGGACTCCGGTTGCTCTAGGCACATGACAGGGCACCGCAAGTGGTTCTCCAGCCTCAACCCCGTAAGCACCAAGGAGTACATCACATTCGGGGACAATGGTCAAGGTAAAGTGATGGGTGTTGGTTCTGTTTCGCTCTCTGCTAAGCTTTCCCTGAGAGAAGTTGCTTTTGTTCGGAATCTGGGGTTCAATTTGGTCTCTGTTTCGGAACTTCTCGATGAAGGATTTGAGGTTCGGTTTAAGAAGGGTGCGTTCTGCGTTCTTGATGCTGAGGAGACCCTTGTTTGCTCTTTGCTGCCTTTTGGTTAGGTTTTTAGGGTCGACCTCACATCTGTTTCTGGCCCTGCTCGCTGTTTGGTTGCTAGTCCTTCTACTGATATTTGGAAGTGGCATAGGAGGCTTGGTCACTTGAGCTTTGATCTGCTAGTCAGATTGAGTTCAATGGGCCTAATCCGAGGATTGCCTAAGTTGAGAGCTGAGAAGGACTTAGTATGCCACCCCTGTCGTCATGGCAAGATGGTTGCCGCTTCTCACATTCCTATGTCTCAGGTTATGACCTCCTATCCGGGTGAGCTACTCCATATGGATACAGTAGGTCCCGCTCGGGTAGCGTCGGTCAGTGGGAAGTGGTACGTGCTTGTTGTTGTGGATGACTTTTCGCGGTTCTCGTGGGTATTTTTCATGGAGTCTAAGGATGAGGCGTTTGGTTTTGTTCGGGATCTGGTACTGAGGTTGAGAAACGAGAGTCATAAGGCCATGAGGGCTATCCGCAGTGACAATGGCGGAGAATTCAGAAACTCTCAGTTCAAAAACATCTGTCGTGACCTAGGTCTTGAGCACCAGTTTTCTTCTCCATATACCCCACCGCAGAACGGTGTTGTGGAATACAAGAACCGCACACTTGTTGAGATGGCACGGACGATGCTCGATGAGCATAGGACTCCAAGGCGCTTTTGGGCTGAGGCAGTGAATACGGCCTGTTACATTGCAAACCGAATCTTTTTGCGAGCTTTCCTTGGGAAGACCTCGTATGAACTTCGATTTGGTAGGTAGCCCAGCGTCAAGCATTTGCGAGCGTTTGGCTGCAGGTGCTTTGTGCTTAAGAAGGCGGGGCATTTGGACAAGTTTGAGTCTCGTTGTTTGGATGGGATTTTTCTGGGGTATGTTTCTAATTCTAGGGCTTTTCGTGTGTGGATTTTGGAGGCCAAGCAAGTTGTTGAGACTTGTGAGGTTTCTTTTGATGAAACTATGCCCTGCACAACCCCTGCCTTTGAGATTTCAGGTGATGATGAAGAAGGCACCCCCATCTTTGAGGATGTGGAAGGTGTGGTTGATGTTGGTGATGCAGGAGCCACTGCACCGGCTGCAGCTCCTGCCCCCTCTGCTACGAGCTCAGATGATGAAGGAGGACCCTTGCCCACGGCTTCCTCTTCACTCCCCCGACAGCAAGCTCAAGCAGAGGTTGGCCCCGCTGAGGACACAGGGGAGGTGACTTCCGAGATTGTTCCATCTCGGCAGGTCCAGCGGGATCACCCTCCTCACAGGATGATTGGAGACATTCACCAGCGTGTCACACGCTCTTCGGTTAACTCTTTAGCCTTTTTCTCCCACTCTGCATATGTTGCTTCTTTTGAGCCCTGGGATGTGTCACATGCATTATCTGATCCTAACTGGGTGAACGCCATGCATGAGGAGTTGGAGAACTTTGAGAGAAACCATGTCTGGGATTTAGTTGAACCTCCACCAAACTGTCGCCCTATAGGTACCAAGTGGGTTTTCAAGAACAAACAGGGTGAGGATGGAATGGTTGTGAGGAACAAAGCGAGATTGGTAGCCTAGGGTTTCTATCAGAAGGAGGGGATAGATTATGAGGAAACCTTTGCCCCTGTAGCTCGTTTGGAAGCCATTAGGATTTTGCTTGCCTTTGCGGCCTCTAAAGGCTTCAAACTGCAGCAAATGGATGTCAAGTCTGCTTTCCTGAACGGGTTCATAGAGGAGGAGGTATATGTGAGACAACCTCCTGGCTTTGAGAGTGCCAGATTTTTAGACCGGATGTATAAGTTGAGGAAAGCCCTTTATGGTCTGAAGCAAGCTCCTAGAGCTTGGTATGCTAGGTTGAAGAGTTTCCTGCTCAAATCTGGGTTTGTGATGGGTTCAGTAGACAAGACCTTGTTTTTGTTGAGTCGTGGCGGTGACATCCTGATAGTTCAGATATATGTTGATGACATAATCTTTGGTGGTTCATCTCACGCTTTGGTGTCCAGTTTTGCTGAACAGATGAGCAGGGAATTTGAGATGAGTCTTATGGGTGAGCACCAGTTCTTCCTCGGGCTGCAGATCAAGCAAGGCCCTGAAGGAACCTTTGTCCATCAAGCAAAGTACACAAGGGACATACTCAAGAAGTTTGACATGGGGGATTCTAAACCCATGACAACTCCTATGAGTACAAACACGGCACTTGATGCTGATGAAGATGGGGACGCGGTGGACTAGAAGGAATTTCGAGGGATGATCGGCTCACTTCTGTACCTGACGGCGACCAGGCCGGACATTCAATTCGCGGTCTGCCTTTGTGCGCGTTACCAGGCGTCTCCTAGGACTTCTCACCGTCAAGCGGTGAAGCGCATTTTCAGGTATCTGAAATTCACTCCTGAGCTTGGTCTTTGGTACTCCTCAGGTTCTTCTCTTTTTATTAGAGGGTTCTCAGATGCTGACCATGCTGGCTGCCGGATTGACCGCAAGTCAACCTCCAGCACATGCCAACTCTTAGGAACCTCTCTTGTCTCTTGGTCCTCCCGCAAGCAAGCTAGTGTATCCTTGTCTACCACAGAAGCAGAGTACATAGCTGCTGCTAGCTGCTGCTCCCAGCTTTTATGGATGAAAGCCACCCTTAGTGATTTCGGCCTTAGGTTTGGAAAAATCCCTCTTCTAGTGGACTCTACTTCTGCTATTTCTGTAGCTAAGAACCCCGTCTTGCACTCTAGAACCAAACACATAGACGTGAGGTTTCACTTTCTGAGAGATCACTATGAGAAGGGGGACATAGACTTAGTGCATGTAGCTTCTGAAAACCAGTTGGCCGATATCAGCTTCCATAGTCTAGAATTTGCTTTTATCTTGCTTTTATTTCTCTTTGCTTCTTTTGCATATTGTAACATATCATGCATCGCATTGTATCATTTGCATTTTCACTTCACGAGTACTAGAGCTCTTTTGGGATGATGAGTTAGTACTTGCTTATGCTAGATTGTACAGATGCATGCTTGATCATGGTTGGCTAAGCTCTCTTGAGTCTGTTGAATACTAATTGTGAGCTAAGTCATTTTATTCTTTGCAAATCAAAAACCATGATCACCACTTGTTTTGGCTACCTAGCATGTGTAGAAATGTTGAATGCTATGCTATCTTTTCATACCTGGATATGCTAGTTGTGCTATGATTATGCCTAAGCTTTTATGACACCTTGCTTAAATTGAAATCTGAATCAAAATGCTTACAAGTGGTGTCTTATGTGCTGAATTGAGAAACATCCAGGTGGGTTTGCCTGTCTCACTGATTTAGTTCGAGACAGCTTGCCTTTGCACTTTGGCATGAACTTGGACTAGACTGTGTATGACCAAAACCTTGTCTTAAGCTTTTAATGGTTATATAACCTAGGCTTGGCATTTGTTGGTAAGAATTGGCAAAAGACAAGTAAATAACCCTAGGCACAAAAAAAACTTGCTTATGAATACAAATGTCTAAATCTGAAATTTGCAAGTCTCTAAAATGTTTATGGCTGGTCGTATATGCTTTGGTTGAGAGTAGCACACCTTGTATGCATTGCTAGCATCTTGCTGTTCATGTCTATCTTGCTAGGTGCTATTCATGTCGGTGATGCTTTCTTTTCGATAACCCTGAAAAATAAGCTTGCTCTTGACATGTGTAAGATAGATTCATTTGAGCTTGTTATATGCTTCCTTGCCCTCACTTGCTCTGTATGCTAGAACTTGTGATTACTAGCTTTCCATCCCTTCTGAGCTCTTTCAGTTACACTCCTTGCATTTCATGGCATACTTTGAGGGGGAGTTGTCTAGTTCAGGGGGAGTTGAGTTCAAAGAACCCTTGATGTGTCCATTGTCAACAAGGGGGAGAAATTTGGGGAGAAATTAGTGTACTTCCAAAGGGAGAAGTCTTAAAATATGGACAACGGGGGAGAACTCAGGAGAGTTTTAGTTGAGGGGGAGCTTTGCATTCATATTGCATTTGAGAGGATGCATTTCAGGGGGAGTTTGAGCTTTTAAGCATGCTCTTTGCATCGGTGCATTGAGCCTTTTGCCTCTGTCTTGAGGAGCCGATGCTTTGCTTCTTTTTGCTTCAAGTTGCCTTGTGTTTTGCCTTTGTTGGGTTTTGGGCAGCTTGAGCATTTCTTTTATTTTCTTTCTTTTTCGGTTTCACGCTTTTCTTTTGTCTTTGATCCATTTCAGGTTACAGGTTGAAGGTGTTGACAATGCACTCATCAAGGGGGAGATTGAGAGCCAATGGACCGGCCTCATTGCTCTCCTGGTGTGATGAGTGATTGTCAACGAGCTCAAGCCCTCCGATGGACTGGAGGCCCTCCGATGGACTGGAGGTAGACGATGAAGACCTCGATGGACTGAGGCAAAAGTCCTCCAATGGACCGGAGGCAATGCTCGGCATTGGTCGGCCATGGAAGCTCGGTACACGGAGGGGCGGTTCGGCAACGGTGGTGTAAGCCCTCCGATGGACTGCGAGGCAACTCCGATGGACTGGAGAAGCCGGGTGCCACCGTGGTGCTCCAACCCGAGTGCATGGCGCGAAGGCGTGCGAGGGAGGCTTTGGCGGCTTCGGCTCAAAACCGCCACCCAAGTTCAGATGACTTGGTGGGTTGGGCTCCGACTCACCAAGATTGAAGATTGGGCCAAGACCCGGCCCAGGAAACCCGCAGAATAAAGTTTCCCGATTTCTGACTTCAAAACCGGGGGAAGCTTCCAGACTACTGGCTACGTGGCGCACATCCAAGCGAGGCGAAGAAACCGAAGATGATAAGACGTCATCGTAGTCGTCCGATTGTATCTTTTCGGTTTGACCCCCTCCGGGCATTTTTAGAGTAGGGGTCTTAATGTAATTGTGTCGTTTAGGGCCTAGGGTATAAATAGACTTGAGAGGCTCCCTTGGAGCTTATCTTGGCAGCCACAAACCCTAGGATTTCCTAACCCTAGTAGCCAAGGTCCAAAGAGAAGAAATAGAGAGGATTAGCTAGGAGATGAGTGCCTAGTTTAGTCTAATCTTGTCATTAGTGGGAGGATGAAGGGAGGTAGGCTCTAGGGAACTCTTGTAACCTGAATTTCATGGTTAATTCAAGTTTCTTTGATGTGAAATTCCAAGTCTTGAGCAGCAATCTCGTCCCTCCCTCTTTGCCCCTTTTCTAGTTTCGTTTTTGGTCCCGTTTCTCTGATTTTGGCTCGTTTTGTGTTGTCCAAGGATGAGACCTTTCTTTTGCCGGTATTTTGCCTTGCTAGGACGTGGTGCATCTCACTAGCCAAGTGCTAGAATCATCCAACCACGAGCAAGGGCCGTTCTTGACGTTTCTAGGTTTTTCGGGTTCAACTCACCAACCTCACGAGATCTGAAATTCCCGTGCAACCTTTGATCTTTTCAAGTGGATCTTTTGGAGTTTGCTAGGGAAGGTACTTAGGATCATCCATACAAATTTTCGTGAAGTTTCGTTGAGAATTGACCCGGTTTTGGTTCGGTTTTTGGAGTGCCTGCGTGCAGTTTTTTTTTCGGTTGTCAACTCACCTACCTCACGAGATTTGCAATTCCCGTGCATCCCTTGATCTTTTGGAGCTGATCTTTTGGGATTTGCTAGGGAAGGTCCTTAGGATTGTCCATGCAAATTTTCATGAAGTTTCGTTGAGATTTGACCCCGTTTCGATCGTTTTTCGTAGAGGTGTTGGGCTGTTTTCTGCGCGCAGTTTTTCGGAGAACTGACAGTACTAATCGTTTGTCCTTAGGTTTGTCCGAACTCTATACTTCGGATTGTCCGATTCCCTTCCCTCGGATTGTCCGGTCTATAGGTTTTTAGGGCTGTTTCAGCCCCTTTCTTTGGGTTTGTCCAGTCAGTTCTTTTGGTTGAGACAGTATTGTCCGGTCTAGTGTATTTAGGGCTGTTTTTGCGTGTTTCTTGCTCCGCTTGCTTTGGGGTTTGTTTTTCTTGGTTTCTTTGGTTTTTTGGAGTGTTGTGGTTTGCTTCAAGCTTGTTTTGTGTCAACCACTGTAGGTCCATACTCTTCACTCACTGTTCTTAAGTGAGGCACGCTTCGGTGTGTTGAGTGGCTAGTGTGCGACGCTTGCAAGCTTTGTAGCTTGTCTTGTTTTGTTTGTGCCTTGTTGTTCTTGCTTGCTTTGATGGTGCTTTAGTGTTTTCAGTTTAGGGTTTCTCAATGTGTCCTAGGGTTAGTAGCTTGTCTATGCTACGTAACTCTGCACATTAGAGAGGTGTAGTTTTAGGTGTTGTGTGTGTTTGTCTGGGTGTAGTATGTTTGCTCGTTTAGGTGTAGTTTGGTTGCTCATCTTACGTCCTTTTCTTCGGGCGTTATTTCGAGTGCTTCCGCTTTCCACCCGATACGTATCTGTTCAGTGGACGGTATCGGGTGTGCGTGTGTTTTCGTGAGAGCGCACTTTGGGGTTTGAGTTTGAGTTTTTCAAGTGCTCCTATTCACCCCCCTTCTAGTCGCACGTCTCGGTCCTACATGTTGGACTTGTTGGTATGACGAATGAGGAAACCACACCTTAGGAACAAAACCTCAAAAATAAGCATCACCAAGGTTGTTTTGGCCCAACTTACATGTCCTCCTCTTCCACCACTTCAGCCCACGCTTCGGCATCAGGACGAGATACAAAACCAGCGCAGCATGACTCAGTTTGCCTAGACTGAAGAGGGCAAAAATTAAACTTTTTCCTAATCCGAAAACTTGTACACGCTAGTAAGTAAGAATCAATGAATATAATGCTTTTGCATATATGTAGGCCGATGGGAGAAACTTAATTTAATACAAGTTTTGTTCCATCCACGGTTGTTAACAAATCAATTGTCGTGGGACTCGGAATCGAGGGTTGTTGGACTTGTTGGTATGATGAATGAGGAAACCACACCATAGGAACGAAACCTCAAAAATATGCATCACCAACGTTATTTTGGCCCTACTTACATGCCCTCCTCTTCTGCCACTTGATCCCACGCTTCGATATCAGGCCGAGATACAAAACCAGCGCAGCATGACTCAGTTTGCCTTGACTAAAGAGGGCGAATATTAAACTTTTTCCTAATCCGAAAACTTGTATACGCTAGTAATTAAGAACCAATGAATATAATGCTTTTCCATATATATAGCCCGATGGGAGAAACTTAATTCAATACAGGTTTTGATCCATCCACTGTTGTTAACATATCAATTGTTGTGGGACTCGGAATCGAGGGTTGTTGGACTTGTTGGTATGATGAATGAGGGAACCACACCATAGGAAAGAAACCTCAAAAATATGCATCACCAAAGTTGTTATGGCCCGACTTACATGCCCTCATCTTCTGCCACTTGAGCCCACGCTTCGGCATCAGGACGAGATACAAAACCAGCGCAGCATGACTCAGTTTGCCTAGACTGAAGAGGGCGAAAATTAAACTTTTTCCTAATCCAAAAACTTGTACACGCTAATAAGTAGGAACCAATGAATATAAAGCTTTTTCATATATGAAGACCGATGGGAGAAGCTTAATTCAATACAGGTTTTGATCCATCCGCTGTTGTTAACATATCAAATGTTGTGGGACTCGGAATCGAGGGTTGATGGACTTGTTGGGAAGATGAATGAGAAAACCACACCATAGGAACGAAACCTCAAAAATATGCATCTCCAATGTTGTTTTGGCCCTATTTACATGCCCTCCTCTTCTGCCACGTGAGCCCATGCTTCGGCATCAGTTCGAGATACAAAACCACCGCAGCATGACTCAGTTTGCCTAGACTGAAGAGGGTGAAAATTAAACTTTTTCCTAATCCGAAAACTTGTACACGCTAGTAAGTAGGAACTAATGAATATAATGCTTTTCCATATATGTAGGTCGATGGGAGAAACTTAATTCAATACTGGTTTTGATCCGTCCACTGTTGCTAACATATGAATTGTTATGGGACTCAGAATCGAGGGTTGTTGGACATGTTGGAATGATGAATGAGGAAACCACACCATAAGAAAGAAACATCAAAAATATGCATCACCAAAGTTGTTTTTGGCCCAACTTACATGCCCTCATCTTCTGCCACTTGAGCCCACGCTTCGGCATCAGGCCAAGATACAAAACCAGCGCTGCATGCCTCCATTTGCCCAGACTAAAGAGGGCAAAAATTAAACTTTTTCCTAATCCAAAAACTTGTACACGCTAGTAAGTAAGAACCAATGAATATAATGCTTTTCCATATATTTAGGCCGATGGGAGAAACTTAATTCAATGCCAGTTTTGATCCATCCATTGTTGTTAACATATCAATTGTTGCGGGACTCGGAATCGAGGGTTGTTGGACTTGTTGGTATGATGAATGAGGAAACCACACCATAGGAACGAAACCTCAAAAATATGCATCACCAATGTTGATTTGGACCAACTTACATGCCCTCCTCTTCTGCCACTTGAGCCTACGCTTCGGCATCAGGACAAGATACAAAATCAGCGCAGCATGACTCAGTTTGCCTACACTGAAGAGGGCGAAAATTAAACTTTTTCCTATTCCGAAAACTTGTACACGCTAGTAAGTAGGAACCAATGAATATAATGCTTTTCCATATATGTGGGCCGATGGGAGAAACTTAATTCAATACAAGTTTTGATCCATCCACTGTTGTTAACATATCAATTGTTGTGGGACTCAGAATCGAGGATTGTTGGACATGTTGGAATGATGAATGAGGAAACCACACCATAGGAAAGAAAACTCAAAAATATGCATCACCAATGTTGTTTTGGCCCAACTTACACGCTCTCATCTTCTGCCACTTGAGCCCATGCTTCGGCATCAGGACGAGATACAAAACCAGCGCAGCATGACTCAGTTTGCCCAGACTGAAGAGGGCAAAAATTAAACTTTTTCCTAATCCAAAAACTTGTACACGCTAGTAAGTAAGAAACAATGAATATAATGCCTTTCCATATATGTAGGCCGATGGGAGAAACTTAATTCTATACCAGTTTTGATCCATCCATTGTTGGTAGCATATCAATTGTTGTGGGACTCGAAATCGAAGGTTGTTGGACTTGTTGGTTTGATGAATGAGGAAACCACACCATAGGAACGAAACCTCAAAAATATGCATCACCAAAGTTGTTTTGGCACAACTTACATGCCCTCCTCTTTTGTCACTTGAGCCCACGCTTCGGCATTAGGCCAAGATACAAAACCAGCGCAGCATGACACAGTTTGCCTAGACTGAAGAGGGCAAAAATTAACCTTTTTCCTAATCCAAAAACTTGTACACGCTAGTAAGTAAGAACCAACGAATATAATGCTTTTCCATATATGTAGGCCCATGGGCAAAACTTAATTCAATACAGGTTTTGATCCGTCAACTTTTGTTAACATATCAATTGTTGTGGGACTCAGAAACGAGGGTTGTTGGACTTGTTGGAATGGTGAATGAGGAAACCACACCATAGGAACGAAACCTCAAAAATATGCATCACCAAAGTCGTTTTGGCCCAAGTTACATGCCCTCCTCTTCCGCCACTTGAGCCCACGCTTCGGCATCAGGCCAAGATAGAAAACCAGCGCAGCATGACTCAGTTTCCCTAGACTGAAGAGGGCGAAAATTAAACTTTTTCCAAATCCGAAAACTTGTACATGCTAGTAAGTAAGAACCAATGAATATAATGCTTTTCCATATATGTAGGCCAATGGGAGAAACTTAATTCAAGACCAGTTTTGATCCATCCATTGTTGTTAACATATCAATTGTTGTGGGACTCGGAATCGAGGGTTGTTGGACTTGTTGGTATGATGAATGAGGGAACCACACCATAGGAAAGAAACCTCAAAAATATGCATGACCAAAGTTGTTATGGCCCGACTTACATGCCCTCATCCTCTACCACTTGAGCCCACGCTTCGGCATCAGGACGAGATACAAACAGCGCAGCATGAATCAGTTTGCCTAGACTGAAGAAGGCGAAAATTAAACTTTTTCCTAATCCAAAAACTTGTACACGTTAGTAAGTAGGAACCAATGAATATAATGCTTTTTCATATATGTAGACCGATGGGAGAAGCTTAATTCAATACAGGTTTTGATCCATCCGCTGTTGTTAATATATCAAATGTTGTGGGACTCGGAATCGAGGGTTGATGGACTTGTTGGGAAGATGAATGAGAAAACCACACCATGGGAACGAAACCTCAAAAATATGCATCTCCAAAGTTGTTTTGGCCCTACTTACATGCCCTCCTCATCTGCCACGTGAGCCCATGCTTCGGCATCAGTCTGAGATACAAAACCAGCGCAGCATGACTCAGTTTGCCTAGACTGAAGAGGGCGAAAATTAAACTTTTTCCTAATCCGAAAACTTGTACACGCTAGTAATTAGGAACCAATGAATATAATGCTTTTCCATATATGTAGGCCGATGGGAGAAACTTAATTCAATACTGGTTTTGATCCGTCCACTGTTGCTAACATATGAATTGTTATGGGACTCAGAATCGAGGGTTGTTGGACGTGTTGGAAAGATGAATGAGGAAACCACACCATAGGAAAGAAACCTCAAAAATATGCATCACCAAAGTTGTTTTTGGCCCAATTTACATGCCCTCATCTTCTGCCACTTGAGCCCACGCTTCGGCATCAGGCCAAGATACAAAACCAGCGCAGCATGACTCTGTTTGCCCAGACTGAATAGGGCGAAAATAAAACTTTTTCTATTCCGAAAACTTGTACACGCTAGTAAGTAAAAACCAATGAATATAATGCTTTTCCATATATGTAGGCCGATGGAAGAAACTTAATTCAATGCCAGTTTTGATCCATCCATTGTTGTTAACATATCATTTGGTACGATGAATGAGGGAACCACACCATAGGAAAGAAACCTCAAAAATATGCATCACCAAAGTTGTTATAGCCCGACTTACATGCCCTCATCTTCTGCCACATAAGCCCACGCTTCGGCATCAGGACGAGATACAAAACCAGCGCAGCATGACTCAGTTTGCCTAGACTGAAGAGGGCGAAGATTAAACTTTTTCCTAATCCGAAAACTTGTACACGCTTGTAAGTAAGAACCAATGAATATAATGCTTTTCCATATATGTAGGCCAATGGGAGAAACTTAATTCAATACAGGTTTTGATCCGTCAACTGTTGTTAACATATCAATTGCTGTGGGACTCGGAATTGAGGGTTGTTGGACTTGTTGGTATGATGAATGAGGGAACCACACCATAGGAAAGAAACCTCAAAAATATGCATCACCAAAGTTGTTATGGCCCGACTTACATGCCCTCATCTTCTGCCACTTGAGCCCACGCTTCGGCATCAGGACGAGATACAAAAACAGCGCAGCATGACTCAGTTTGCCTAGACTGAACAGGGCGAAAATTAATGTTTTTCCTAATCCGAAAACTTGTACACGCTAGTAAGTAGGAACCAATGAATATGATGCTTTTCCATATTTGTGGGCCGATGGGAGAAACTTAATGCAATACAGGTTTTGATCCGTCCACTGTTGTTAACATATCAGTTGTTGTGGGACTCCGAATCGAGGATTGTTGGACATGTTGGAATGATCAATGAGGAAACCACACCGTAGGAAAGAAACCTCAAAAATATGCATCACCAAAGTCGTTCTGGCCCAACTTACAAGCCCTCATCTTCTGCCACATGAGCCCACGCTTCGGCATTAGGACGAGATACAAAACCAACGCAGCATGACTCAGTTTGCCCAGACTGAAGAGGGCGAAAATTAAACTTTTTCCTAATCCGAAAACTTGTACACGCTAGTAAGTAAGAACCAACGAATATAATGCTTTTCCATATATATAGGCCGATGGGAGAAACTTAATTCAATACCAGTTTTGATCCATCCATTGTTGTTAACATATCAATTGTTGTGGGACTCGAAATCGAAGGTTGTTGGACTTGTTGGTTTGATGAATGAGGAAACCACACCATAGGAACGAAACCTCAAAAATATGCATCACCAAAGTTGTTTTGGCCCAACTTACATGCCCTCCTCTTCTGTCACTTGAGCCCACGCTTCGGCATCAGGCCATGATACAAAACCAGCGCAACATGACACAGTTTGCTTAGACTGAAGAGGGCGAAAATTAAACTTTTTCCTAATCCAAAAACTTGTACACGCTAGTAAGTGAGAACCAATGCATATAATGCTTTTCCATATATGTAGGCTGATGGGAGAAACTTAATTCAATACAGGTTTTGTTCCATCCACTGTTGTTAACATATCAATTGGTGGGACTCGGAATCGAGGGTTGTTGGACTTGTTGGTATGATGAATGAGGGAACCACACCATAGGAAAGAAACCTCAAAAATATGCATCACCAAAGTTGTTATGGCCCGACTTACATGCCCTCATCTTCTGCCACTTGAGCCCACGCTTCGGCATCAGGACGAGATACAAAACCAGCGCAGCATGACTCAGTTTGCCTAGACTGAAGAGGGCGAAAGTTAAACTTTTCCTAATCAAAAAACTTGTACACGCTAGTAAGTAAGAACCAACGAATATAATGCTTTTCCATATATGTATGCCGATGGGGAAAACTTAATTCGATACAGGTTTTGATCCGTCAACTGTTGTTAACATATCAATTGTCGTGGGACTCGGAATCGAGGGTTGTTGGACATGTTGGTATGATGAATGAGGAAACCACACCATAGGAAAGAAACCTCAAAAATATGCATCACCAAAGTTGTTTCGGCCCAACTTACATGCCCTCCTCTTTTGCCACGTGAGCCCACGCTTCGGCATCAGTCCGAGATATAAAACCAACGCAGCATGACTCAGTTTGCCTAGACTGAAGAGGGCAAAAATTAAACTTTTTCCTAATCCGAAACTTGTACACGCTAGTAAGTAAGAACCAATGAATATAATGCTTTTCCATATATGTAGGCCAATGGGAGAAACTTAATTCAATTCAGGTTTTGTTCCATCCACTGTTGTAAACATATCAATTGTTGTGGGACTCGGAATCGAGGGTTGTTGGACTTGTTGGTATGATGAATGAGGGAACCACACCATAGGAAAGAAACCTCAAAAATATGCATCACCAAAGTTGTTTTGCCTGACATCCATGCCCTCCTTTTCTGCCTCGTGAGCCCACGCTTCGGCATCAGTCTGAGATACAAAACCAACGCAGGGTGACTCAGTTTGCCTAGACTGAGGAGGGCGAAAATTAAAGTTTTTCCTAATCCGAAAACTTGTACACGCTAGTAAGTAGGAACCAATGAATATAATGCTTTTCCATATTTCTAGGCCGATGGGAGAAACTTAATCCAATGCAGGTTTTGTTCCATCCACAGTTGTTAACATATCAATTGTTGTCGGACTCGGAATCGAGAGTTGTTGGACCTGTTGGTATGATGAATGAGGAAACCACACCATAGGAAAGAAACCTCAAAAATATGCATCACCAAAGTTGTTTTGGCCCAACTTACATGCCCTCCTCTTCTGCCACGTCAGCCCACGCTTCGGCATGAGTCCGAGATACAAAACCAACGCAGCATGACTCAGTTTACCTAGACAGAAGAGGGCGAAAATTAAACTTTTTCCTAACCTAAAAACTTGTACACGCTAGTAAGTAGGAACCAATGAATATAATGATTTTCCATATATGTAGGCCGAAGGGAGAAACTTAATTCAATAACGGTATTGATCCATCCACTGTTGTTAACATATCAATTGTTGTGGGATTCGGAATCGAAGGTTGTTGGACATGTTGGTATGATGAATGAAGAAACCACACCATAGGAACGAAACCTAAAAAATATGCATCACCAAAGTTGTTTTGGCCCGACTTACATGCCCTCATCTTCTGCCACTTGAGCCCACGCTTTGGCATCAGGACGAGATACAAAACCAGCGCAGCATAACTCAGTTTGCCTAGACTGAAGAGGGCGAAAATTAAACTCTTTCCTAATCCGAAAACTTGTACAGGCTAGTAAGTAAGAACCAATGAATATAATGCTTTTCCATAAATGTAGCCGATGGGAGAAACTCAATTCAATACCAGTTTTGACCCATCCACTCTTGTTAACATATCAATTGTTGTGGGACTCGGAATCAAGGGTTGTTGGACATGTTGGTATGATGAATGAGGAAACCACACCATAGGAAAGAAACCTCAAATATATGCATTACCAAAGTTGTTTTGGCCCGACTTACATGCCCTCATCTTCTGCCACTTGAGCCCACGCATCGGCATCAGGACGAGATACAAAACCAGCGCAGCATGACTCAGTTTGCCTAGACTGAAGGGGGCGAAAATTAAACTCTTTTCTAATCCGAAAACTTGTACACGCTAGTAAGTCAGAACCAATGAATATAATGCTTTTCCATATATGTAGGCCGATGGGAGAAACTCAATTCAAAACCAGTTTTGACCCATCCACTGTTGTTAACATATCAATTGTTGTGGGACTCGGAAACGAGGGTTGTTGGACTTGTTGGTATGATGAATGAGGAAACCACACCATAAGAACGAAACCTCAAAAACATGCATCACCAAAGTTGCTTTGGCCCAACTTACATGCGCTCCTCTTCTGCCAGTTGAGCCCCCGCTTCGGCATCAGGTCAAGATACAAAACCAGCGCAACATGACTCAGTTTGCCTAGACTGAAGAGGGTGAAAATTAAACTTTTTCCTAATCCAAAAACTTGTACACGCTAGTAAGTAGGAACCAATGAATATAATGCTTTTCCATATTTCTAGGCCGATGGGAGAAACTTAATTCAATACAGGTTTTGTTCCATCCATAGTTGTTAACATATCAATTGTTGTCGGACTCGGAATCGAGAGTTGTTGGACCTGTTGGTATGATGAATGAGGAAACCACACCATAGGAAAGAAACCTCAAAAATATGCATCACCAAAGTTGTTTTGGCCCAACTTACATGCCCTCCTCTTCTGCCACGTCAGCCCACGCTTCGGCATGAGTCCGAGATACAAAACCAACGCAGCATGACTCAGTTTACCTAGACAGAAGAGGGCGAAAATTAAACTTTTTCCTAACCTAAAAACTTGTACATGCTAGTAAGTAGGAACCAATGAATATAATGATTTTCCATATATGTAGGCCGAAGGGAGAAACTTAATTCAATAACGGTATTGATCCATCCACTATTGTTAACATATCAATTGTTGTGGGATTCGGAATCGAAGGTTGTTGGACGTGTTGGTATGATGAATGAAGAAACCACACCATAGGAACGAAACCTAAAAAATATGCATCACCAAAGTTGTTTTGGCCCGACTTACATGCCCTCATCTTCTGCCACTTGAGCCCACGCTTTGGCATCAGGACGAGATACAAAACCAGCGCAGCATAACTCAGTTTGCCTAGACTGAAGAGGGCGAAAATTAAACTCTTTCCTAATCCGAAAACTTGTACAGGCTAGTAAGTAAGAACGAATGAATATAATGCTTTTCCATAAATGTAGGCCGATGGGAGAAACTCAATTCAATACCAGTTTTGACCCATCCACTCTTGTTAACATATCAATTGTTGTGGGACTCGGAATCAAGGGTTGTTGGACATGTTGGTATGATGAATGAGGAAACCACACCATAGGAAAGAAACCTCAAATATATGCATTACCAAAGTTGTTTTGGCCCGACTTACATGCCCTCATCTTCTGCCACTTGAGCCCACGCATCGGCATCAGGACGAGATACAAAACCAGCGCAGCATGACTCAGTTTGCCTAGACTGAAGGGGGCGAAAATTAAACTCTTTTCTAATCCGAAAACTTGTACACGCTAGTAAGTCAGAACCAATGAATATAATGCTTTTCCATATATGTAGGCCGATGGGAGAAACTCAATTCAAAACCAGTTTTGACCCATCCACTGTTGTTAACATATCAATTGTTGTGGGACTCGGAAACGAGGGTTGTTGGACTTGTTGGTATGATGAATGAGGAAACCACACCATAAGAACGAAACCTCAAAAACATGCATCACCAAAGTTGCTTTGGCCCAACTTACATGCGCTCCTCTTCTGCCAGTTGAGCCCCCGCTTCGGCATCAGGTCAAGATACAAAACCTGCGCAACATGACTCAGTTTGCCTAGACTGAAGAGGGTGAAAATTAAACTTTTTCCTAATCCAAAAACTTGTACACGCTAGTAAGTAAGAACCAACGAATATAACGCCTTTCCAGATATGTAGGCCGGTGGAAGAAACTTAATTCAATACAGGTTTTGATCCGTCCGCTGTTGTTAACATATCAATTGTTGTGGGACTCGGAATCGAGGGTTGTTGGACATGTTGGTATGATGAATGAGGAAACCACACCATAGGAAAGAAACCTCAAAAATATACATCACCAAAGTTGTATTGGCCCAACTTACATGCCCTCCTCTTCTGCCATGTCAGCCCACGCTTCGGCTTGAGTCCGAGATACAAAACCAACGCAGCATGACTCAGTTTACCTTGACAGAAGAGGGCGAAAATTAAACTTTTTCCTAACCTAAAAACTTGTACACGCTAGTAAGTAGGAACCAATGAATATAATGATTTTCCATATATGTAGGCCGAAGGGAGAAACTTAATTCAATACCGGTATTGATCCATCCACTGTTGTTAACATATCAATTGTTGTGGGATTCGGAATCGAGGGTTGTTGGACGTGTTGGTATGATGAATGAGGAAACCACAGCATAGGAACGAAACCTCAAAAATATGCATCACCAAAGTTGTTTTGGACCAACTTACATGCCCTCTTCTTCTACCACTTGAGCCCGCGCTTCAGCATCAGGATGAGATACAAAACCAGCATAGCATGACTCAGTTTGCCTAGACTGAAGAGGGCGAAAATTAAACTTTTCATAATCCGAAAACTTGTACACGCTAGTAAGTAAGAACCAATGGATATAATGCTTTCCATATATGTAGGCCGATGGGAGAAACTTAATACAATACTGGTTTTGTTCCATCCACTGTTGTTAACATATCAATTGTTGTGGGACTCGGAATTGAGGGTTGTTGGACAAGTTGGTATGATGAATGAGGAAACCACACCATAGGAAAGAAACCTCAAAAGTATGCATCACCAAAGTTGTTTTGGCCGGACTGACATGCCACCTTATCTTCTTCCACTTGAGCCCACGCTTCGGCATCAGGACGAGATACAAAATCACGCAGTATGACTCAGTTTACCCAGACTGAAGAGGGCGAAAATTAAACTTTTTCCTAATCCAAAAACTTGTACACGCTAGTAAGTAAGAACCAATGAATATAATGCTTTTCCATATATGTTGGCTGATGGGAGAAACTCAATTCAACAACAGTTTTGTCCCATCCACTGTTGTTAACATATCAATTGTTGTTGGACTCGGAATCGAGGGTTGTTGGACATGTTGGAATGATGAATGAGGAAAACACACCATAGGAAAGAAACCTCAAAAATATGCATCACCAAAGTTGTTTTTGCCCAACTTACATGCCATCTTCTTCTGCCACTTGAGCCCACGTTTCGGCATCAGGATGAGATACAAAACCTGCATAGCATGACTCAGTTTGCCTAGACTGAAGAGGGCGAAGATTAAACTTTTTCCTCATCCGAAAACTTGTACACGCTAGTAAGTAAGAACCAATGGATATAATGCTTTTCCATATATGTAGGCCGATGGGAGAAACTTAATTCAATACAGGTTTTGTTCCATCCACTGTTGGTAACATATCAATTGTTGTGGGACTCGGAATCGAGGGTTCTTGGACTTGTTGGTATGATGAATGAGGAAACCACACCATAGGAAAGAAACCTCAAAAATATGCATCACCAAAGTTGTTGTGGCCCGACTTACATGCAATCATCTTCTGCCACTTCAGCCCAAAACCAGCGCACCATGACTCCGTTTGCCTAGACTGAAGAGGGCGAAAATTAAACTTTTTCCTAATCCGAAAACTTGTACACGCTAGTAAGTAAGAACCAATGAATATAATGCTTTTCCATATATGTAGGCCGATGGGAGAAACTTAATTCAATAGAGGTTTTGATCCATCCACTGTTGTTAACATATCAATTGTTCTGGGACTCGGAATCGAGGGTTGTTGGACTTGTTGGGAAGATGAATGAGAAAACCACACCATAGGAACGAAACGTCAAAAATATGCATCACCAAAGTTGTTTTGGCCCAACTTACAAGCCCACCTCTTCTGTCACGTGAGCCCATGCTTCGGCATCAATCCGAAATACAAAACCAACGCAGCATGACTCACTTTGCCTAGACTAAAGAGGGCGAAAATTAAACTTTTTCCTAATCCAAAAACTTGTACACGCTAGTAAGTAAGAACCAATGAATATAATGCTTTTCCATATATGTAGGCCGATGGGAGAAACTTAATTCAATACCAGTTTTGATCCATCCACTGTTGTTAAGATATCAATTGTTGTGGGACTCGGAATCGAGGGTTGTTGGACTTGTTGGTATGATGAATGAGGAAACCACAGCATAGGAACGAAACCTCAAAAATATGCATCACCAAAGTTGTTTTGGACCAACTTACATGCCCTCATCTTCTGCCACTTGAGCCCATGCTTTGGCATTAGGCCAAGATACAAAACCAGCGCAGCATGACTCAGTTTGCCTAGACTGAAGAGGGAGAAAATTAAACTTTTTCCTAATCCAAAAACTTGTACATGCTAGTAACTAAGAACCAATGAATATAATGCTTTTCCATATATGTAGGCCGATGGGAGAAACTTAATTCAATACAGGTTTTGATCCTTCCACTGTTGTTAACATATCAATTGTTGTGGGACTCGGAATCGAGGGTTGTTCGACTTGTTGGTATGATGAATGAGGAAACCACACCGTAGGAAAGAAACCACAAAAATATGCATCACCAAAATTGTTTTGTTCCAACTTACATGCCCTCATCTTCTGCCACTTGAGCCCACGCTTCAGAATCAGAACGAGATATAAAACCAGCGCAGCATGACTCATTTTGCATAGACTGAAGAGGGCGAAAATTAAACCTTTTCCTAATCCGAAAACTTGTACACGCTAGTAAGTAAAAACCAATGAATATATTGCTTTTCCATATATGTAGGCCGATCGGAGAAACTTAATTCAGTACCAGTTTTGATCCATCCACTGTTGTTAACATATCAATTGTTGTGGGACTCGGAATCGAGGGTTGTTGGACTTGTTGGTATGATGAATGAGGAAACCACACCATAGGAACGAAACCTCAAAAATATGCATCACCAAAGTTGTTTTGGACCAACTTACATGCCCTCCTCTTCTGCCACTTGAGCCCATGCTTCAGCATCAGGCCAACATACAAAACCAGCGCAGCATGACTCAGTTTGCCTAGACTAAAGAGGGCGAAAATTAAACTTTTTCCTAATCCGAAAACTTGTACACGCTAGTAAGTAAGAACCAAGGAATATAATGCTTTTCCATATATGTAGGCTGATGGGAGAAATTCAATTCAAAACCAGTTTTGAACCATCCACTGTTGTTAATATATCAATTGTAGTGGGACTCAGAATCGAGGGTTGTTGGACTTGTTGGGAAGATGACTGAGGAAACCACACCATTGGAACGAAACCTCAAAAATATGCATCACCAAAGGTTTTTTTCGCCCAACATACATGCCCTCCTCTTCTGCCACGTGAGCCCATGCTTCGGCATCAGTCCGAAATACAAAACCAACGCAGCATGACTCAGTTTGCCTAGACTGAAGAGGGCGAAAATTAAACTTTTTCCTAATCCGAAAACTTGTACACGCTAGTAAGTAGGAACCAATGAATATAATGCTTTTCCATATATGTAGGCCGATGGGAGAAACATAATTCAATACAGGTTTTGATCCATCCAATGTTTTTAACACATCAATTGTTGTGGTACTCGGAATCGAGGGTTGTTGGACTTGTTGGTATGATGAATAAGGAAACCACACCATAGGAAAGAAACCCCAAAAATATGCATCACCAAAGTTGTTCTAGCCCACTATACATGCCCTCATCTTCTGCCACTTGAGCCCACGCTTCGGCATCAGGACGAGATACAAAACTAGCGCAGCATGACTCAGTTTGCCTAGACTGAAGAGGGCGAAAATTAAAGTTTTTCCTAATCCGAAAACCTGTACACGCTAGTAGGTAAAAACCAATGAATATAATGCTTTTCCATATATGTAGGCCGATGGGAGAAACTTAAATCAATACCAGTTTTGATCCATCCACTGTTGTTAACATATCAATTGTTTTGGGACTCGGAAACGAAGGTTGTTGGACTTGTTGGTATGATGAATGAGGAAACCACACCATAGGAACGAAACCTCAAAAGTATGCTTCACCAAAGTTGTTTTGGCCCAACTCACATGCCCTCCACTTCCGCCACTTGAGCCCACGCTTCGGCATCAGGCCAAGATACAAAACCAGCGCAGCATGACTCAGTTTGCCTAGACTGAAAAGGGCGAAAATTAAACTTTTTCCTAATCCAAAAACTTGTACGCGCTTGTAAGTAACAACCAATGAATATAATGCTTTTCCATATATGTAGGCCGATGGGAGAAATTTAATTCAACACAGGTTTTGTTCCATCCACTGTTGTTAACATATCATTTGTTGTGGGACTCGGAATCGAGGGTTGTTGGACTTGTTGGGAATATGAATGAGGAAACCACACCATAGAAACGAAACCTAAAAATATGCATCACCAAAGTTGTTTTGGCCCAACATACATGCCCTCCTCTTCTGCCACGTGAGCCCACGCTTTGGCATCAGTCTGAGACGCAAAACCAACGTAGCATGACTCAGTTTGCCTATACTGAAGAGGGCGAAAATTAAACTTTTTCCTAATCCGAAAACTTGTACACGCTAGTAAGTAGGAACCAATGAATATATTGCTTTTCCATATATGTAGGCCGATGGGAGAAACTTAATTCAATACAGGTTTTCATCCATCCACTGTTGTTAACATATCAATTGTTGTGGGACACGGAATTGAGGGTTGTTGGACTTGTAGCGAATATGAATGAGGAAACCATACCATTGGAACGAAACCTCAAATATATGCATCGCCAAAGTTGTTTGGCCGAACTTACATGCCCTCCTCTTCTGCCACTTGATCCCACCCTTCGGCATCAGTCCAAGATACAAAACCAACGCAGCATGACTTAGTTTGCCTAGACTGAAGAGGGCAAAAATTAAACTTTTTCCTACTCCGAAAACTTGTACACGCTAGTAAGTAGGAACTAATGAACATAATGCTTTTCCATATATGAAGGCCAATAGGAGAAACTTAATTCAATACAGGTTTTGATCCATCCACTGTTGTTAACATATCAATTGTTGTGGGATTCGGAATCGAGGGTTGTTGGACTTGTTGGGAAGATGAATGAGGAAACCACACCATAGGAAAGAAACATCAAAAATATGCATCACCAAAGTTGTTTTGGTCCAACTTACATGCCCTCCTCTTCTGCCACGTGAGCCCATGCTTCGGCATCAGTCCGAGATACAAAACCAACGCAGCATGACTCAGTTTGCCTAGACTGATGAGGGCAAAAATTAAACTTTTTCCTAATCCGAAAACTTGTACACGCTAGTAAGTATGAACCAATGAATATAATGCTTTTCCATATATGTAGGCCGATGGGAGAAACTTAATTCAATACAGGTTTTGATCCGTCCATTGTTGTTAACATATCAATTGTTGTGGGACTCGGAATCGATGGTTGTTGGACATGTTAGTATGATGAATGAGGAAACCACACCATAGGAAAGAACCCTCAAAAATATGCATCACCAAAGTTGTTTTGGACCGACTTACATGCCCTCATCTTCTGCCACTTGAGCCCACGCTTCGGCATCAAGACGAGATACAAAACCAGCGTAGCATGACTCAGTTTGCATAGACTGAACAGGGCAAAAATTAAACTTTTTCCTAATCCAAAAACTTGTACACGCTAGTAAGTAAGAACCAATGAATATAATGCTTTTCCATATATGTAGGCTGATGGGAGAAACTTAATTCAATACAAATTTAGTTCCATCCACTGTTGTTAACATATCAATTGTTGTGGCAAACGAGGGTTGTTGGACTTGTTGGTATGATGAATGAGGAAACCACACCATAGGAACGAAACCTCAAAAATATGCATCACCAAAGTTGTTTTGGCCCAACTTACATGCCCTCCTCTTCTGCCACTTGAGCCCAAGCTTCGGCATCAGGCCAAGATACAAAACCAGTGCAGCATGACTCAGTTTGCCTAGACTGAAGAGGGCGAAAATTAAACTTTTTCCTAATCCAAAAACTTGTACACGCTAATAAGTAAAAACCAATGAATATAATGCTTTTCCATATATGTAGGCCGATGGGAGAAACTTAATTCAATACAGATTTTGTTCCATCCACTGTTGCATACCCAACTTAAAAATGATCTGATAGAGCACATTTGGCATAGGTTTGGAAATATCCATCATAATTAGTCATGGTAGGATACTGAAATCTATTGGTTCATATTATGTTTCTCCCTATACATTGAGCTCATGCTAGATTTATTTTTTTCAGGACTATGCTGTGATGTGGACATGGAACCATTGTCTGGTGCTACTCAAAGGTATGTATTATCTACTCTACTCTACCATCCGGTCAATGTATCACAACTTGTTCTTTTTTTTATTGGTAAATTACTTTTAGTGAACACGCACCGTATTTCTTTTTTTCTTCACAGTGTGATTGGAGGTTGTTGATGCAAATGGATTGCGGCTCCTGCAGATAAAGTATCAACTATGGCTTTGTGCCTTTATCATCGTTTAGATCAATAAAATGGCTTGTTTGCTGGAGAGCTTATTCTACTGTACTTTTGATTAATGCTTTTTTTAGACTCTTGTCCTACTTTATTATTATTTGTCGATGTTGTGATGCTGCTAATGTTGCTTGAAGTTAATCAATTTGGTATGTCTTAATGTCAGCATGAGTATATATGTATGGCGTCGATACTATGAAATGGCCACAAAGATGTGACCACAGTGGATGACATGCATATGCAGACATAAATTTTAAAACAGGTAGCCTAGAGCCAACCGAAGGACCAACTTACTATATAAGCGGGCTCTATGGTTTCCCACTAATGACATGGCACCTGTGTAGAGCCTTCAGCATGTTCTACCATTAGCCATGCTCTTAGCTTGCTTCTCCCTCCCGGTCTCACTCTTTCTCAGATCCAAACAGCTAGAGCTCGGCTTCTCATCTTCTCCACCCAGCAATTGTGAGCTTCCCACACGCGTGCTGTGTGAGTGAGGCTCCAGGCATTGCTATGGCTGAGCTACTGGCCACCATGGTGGTTGGGCCACTGGTGTCCATGGTGAAGGAGAAGGCCTCTAGCTACCTCCTGGAGAAGTACAAGGTGATGGAGGGCATGGAGGAGCAGCACGAGATCCTCAAGCGCAAGCTGCCAGCCATCCTCGATGTCATCGCCGACGCCAAGGAGCAGGCGGCGGCGCACCGGGAAGGGGCACAAGCCTGGCTTGAGGCGCTCCGAAAGGTGGCTTACTAGGCGAACGATGTCTTCGACGAGTTCGAGTATGAGGCTCTCCGCCGCAAAGCCAGGGAGGAGGGCCACTACAGGAAGCTCGGCATGGCTAATGTAATAAAGCTCTTACCTTCCCACAATCGTCTTGTGTTCCGTGATAGGATGGGAAACAAGCTCCACGTGGTTCTGAATGCCATCGAAGTCCTCGTCGCGGAGATGAACTCCTTTGGCTTCAAATTCCAGCCACATACTCCAGTAATACCCAAGAACTTGAGGCAGATGGATTCTGAAATTGAAGACCCTATGAAGATTGCTGCTAGATCAAGAGCAAAAGAGAAGCAAGACATTGTTGAAAGATTGATTGCTCAAGCCAGCAATGTGGATCTCAAGGTTTTCCCAATTGTTGCAATGGGGGGGGATGG
This sequence comes from Paspalum notatum, assembly GCA_022530915.1. NCBI lineage: Eukaryota > Viridiplantae > Streptophyta > Magnoliopsida > Poales > Poaceae > Paspalum > Paspalum notatum. Next base: position 9,461,949 of record CM039683.1, read on the forward strand.
GCAAGACCACCTTAGCGCAGCTCATTTACAATGATCCTGAAATTCAGAAGCATTTTCAGTTGCACCTCTGGGTGTGTGTCTCTGATGACTTCGATGTGGATTTCCTAGCTACAAGTATAGTTAAAGAAGCTGCCAAAGGGAACAATAGTAGTGGTGCAACGAATGGAAAATCCCCACTGGATAAGCTTAAAGAAGTTGTAACTGGAAAGAGGTACATTCTTGTGTTGGATGACGTCTGGAACCGTGAGGCTACTAAGTGGAATAAGCTCAAGTCCTCCCTCCATAATGGTGGTAGCGGTAGCTCAGTGCTGACAACAACTCGAGATCAAGAAGTCGCTAAACTAATGCTTACAACAGAAGATTATTACAATCTCGACAGTTTAAATGAAAGCTTCATAAAGGAAATTATCAAGACAAAAGCATTTGGCTCACCAGAAGCAGAAACACCATCCAACCTAGTTGAAATGGTTGATGCAATTGCTAAGAGATGCGTTGGCTCTCCTTTAGCCGCTTCAGCATTGGGCTCTGCTATGAGTACTAAAACTAGTGTGGACGAATGGAAGGCGGTATTAAGTAAAAAAGTGATATGTGACCAGGAAAATGGAATTTTACCGATACTCAAGCTTAGTTATAACCACTTGCCATCACATATGAGGCAATGTTTTGCTTTCTGCTCTATGTTTCCAAAGGATTATGAGATTGATGTGCAAGTGTTGATTCAACTATGGATGGCCAATGGTTTTGTCCCGAAGCAACAAGGGGTGTGTCCTGAAATCATTGGAAAACATATTTTTAATGAGCTGGTGGCCAGGTCATTTTTTCAGGACGTGAAGCATGTCCCAGCAGACAGAAATAATTGGTATTTTACTGCTCTAGATATTAACAAGTATTGTTCTAGTTCTAGAATTACTTGTAAGATTCATGACCTTATGCATGATGTTGCAATCTCTTCAATGGGGAAAGAATGTGCTACTATTGCTAAACAACTAAGTCCAAGTGAGGATTTCCCATATTCTGCTCGCCATCTGTTTTTGTCACTTTATAAACGAGAAAGTATTCTGAATGCTTCCCAAGACAAAGGATCTCCAACTATCCAAACATTGATATGCAATGAAACCCTATATGAAGATTTGCAGCATTTATCAAGATACAACTCTATCAGGGCATTAAGGGTCAGTCGAGGCTCATTCCTGAAACCAAAGCATCTTCATCACCTGAGGTACCTTGATCTTTCCAATAGTTCAATCGAAGCACTTCTAGAAGATATAAGCATCCTATTTCATCTACAAACATTGAACCTTTCACACTGTGAATCGCTTGATTGTCTGCCAAAGGGAATGAAGTATATGACTGCTCTCCGTCACCTCTACACCCATGGTTGTCCAAAGTTAAAAAGCATGCCTCCAGACCTCAAACGTCTCACTTCCTTGCAGACGCTAACTTGCTTTGTAGTTGGCACAGGTTCTGATTGCAGCAATGTGGGACAGTTGCGAGAGTTAGACCTTGGTGCCCAGCTAGAGCTAAGACAACTAGAAAATGTGACAGAAGCAGATGCAAAAGCAGGAAAGCTTGGCGATAAGAAAAATCTGACCGAATTGACTTTAGGATGGACAGATTGTAACAAGGAGGCACCGAACAATCATGAAGAGGTGGTGGAAGGTTTGAAACCCCACGATGGGTTGAAAGTGCTGAGGATACTTTCCTATGGGAGTAGTAATTATCCAGCATGGATGGATGCATTGCAACATATGGTGGAGCTTGAGCTATCTGGTTGCAAAAATCTCGAGAAGCTTCCTCCGCTGTGGCAGTTAGCAGCTCTACAAGTTCTTTGCTTGGAGGGATTAGATAAAATAAATTGCTTGTGCATGAGCGACACGCCCTTGACGTTTCAGAAATTGAAGATGCTTGAATTGGATGATATGGAAAATTTTGAGAAATGGTGGGACAGAAATGAAGTCCAAGGAGAAGAGCCGGTTTTTCCTAAGGTTGAGGAATTGACAATCTCTCGATGCAAAAGGCTGATTGCATTAACATATCATTTGTTGTGGGACCCGGAATCAAGGGTTGTTGGACTTGTTGGGAAGATGAATGAGGAAACCACACCATAGGAAGGAAACCTCAAAAATATGCATCACCAAAGTTGTTTTGCCCAATTTACGTGCCCTCCTCTTCTGCCACTTCAGCCCACTCTTCGGCAACAGTTCGAGATACAAAACCAGTGCAGCATGACTGCATTTGCCTAGACTGAAGAGGGCGAAAATTAAACTTTTTCCTAATCCAAAAACTTGTACACGCTACTAAGTAGGAACCAATGAATATAATGCTTTTCCATATATGTAGGCCGATGGGAGAAACTTAATTCAATACAGGTTTTGATCCATCCGCTATTGTTAACATATCAAATGTTGCGGGACTCGGAACCGAGGGTTGTTGGACTTGTTGGGAAGATGAATGAGAAAGCCACACCAAAGGAATGAAACCTCAAAAATATGCATCACCAAAGTTGTTTTGGCCCAACTTACATGCCCTCCTCTTCCGCCACATGAGCCCATGCTTCGGCATCAGTCCAAGATACAAAACCAACACAGCATGACTCAGTTTGCCTAGACTGAAGAGGGCGAAAATTAAACTTTGTCCTAATCCAAAAACTTGTACACGCTAGTATGTAGGAACCAATGAATATAATGCTTTTCCATATATGTAGGCCGATGGGAGAAACTTAAATCAATACAGGTTTTGATCCGTCCACTGTTGTTAACATATCAATTGTTGTGGGACTCAGAATCGAGGGTTGTTGGACATGTTGGTATGATGAATGAGGAAACCACACCATAGGAAAGAAAGATCAAAACTATGCATCACCAAAGTTGTTTTGGCCCGACTTACATGCCCGCATCTTCTGCCACTTGAGCCCACGCTTCGGCATCAGGATGAGATACAAAACCAGCGCAGCATGACTCAGTTTGCCTAGACTGAAGAGGGCGAAAATTAAACTTTTTCCTAAGCCAAAAAATTGTACACGCGAGTAAGTAAGAACGAATGCATATAATGCTTTTCCATATATGTAGGCTGACGGGAGAAACTTAATTCAACAAATGTTTTGATCCATCCATTGTTGTTAACATATCAATTGTTGTGGGACTCGGAATCGAGGGTTGTTGGACTTGTGGCTAAGATGAATGAGGAAACCACACCATAGGAACGAAACCTCAAAAATATGCATCACCAAAGTTGTTTTGGCCCAACTTACATGCCCTCCTCTTCTGCCACGTGAGCCCACGCTTTGGCATCAGTCTGAGACGCAAAACCAACGTAGCACGACTCAGTTTGCCTATACTGAAGAGGGCGAAAATTAAACTTTTTCCTACTCCGAAAACTTGTACACGCTAGTAAGTAGGAACCAATGAATATATTGCTTTTCCATATATGTAGGCCGATGGGAGAAACTTAATTCAATACAGGTTTTCATCCATCCACTGTTGTTAACATATCAATTGTTGTGGGACACGGAATTGAGGGTTGTTGGACTTGTAGCGAATATGAATGAGGAAACCATACCATTGGAACGAAACCTCAAATATATGCATCGCCAAAGTTGTTTGGCCGAACTTACATGCCCTCCTCTTCTGCCACTTGATCCCACCCTTCGGCATCAGTCCAAGATACAAAACCAATGCAGCATGACTTAGTTTGCCTAGACTGAAGAGGGCAAAAATTAAACTTTTTCCTACTCCGAAAACATGCACACGCTAGTAAGTAGGAACCAATGAACATAATGCTTTTCCATATATGAAGGCCAATAGGAGAAACTTAATTCAATACAGGTTTTGATCCATCCACTGTTGTTAACATATCAATTGTTGTGGGATTCGGAATCGAGGGTTGTTGGACTTGTTGGGAAGATGAATGAGGAAACCACACCATAGGAAAGAAACATCAAAAATATGCATCACCAAAGTTGTTTTGGTCCAACTTACATGCCCTCCTCTTCTGCCACGTGAGCCCATGCTTCGGCATCAGTCCGAGATACAAAACCAACGCAGCATGACTTAGTTTGCCTAGACTGATGAGGGCGAAAATTAAACTTTTTCCTAATCCGAAAACTTGTACACGCTAATAAGTATGAACCAATGAATATAATGCTTTTCCATATATGTAGGCCGATGGGAGAATCTTAATTCAATACAGGTTTTGATCCGTCCATTGTTGTTAACATATCAATTGTTGTGGGACTCGGAATCGATGGTTGTTGGACATGTTAGTATGATGAATGAGGAAACCACTCCATAGGAAAGAACCCTCAAAAATATGCATCACCAAAGTTGTTTTGGCCCGACTTACATGCCCTCATCTTCTGCCACTTGAGCCCACGCTTCGGCATCAAGACGAGATACAAAACCAGCGTAGCATGACTCAGTTTGCATAGACTGAACAGGGCAAAAATTAAACTTTTTTCTAATCCAAAAACTTGTACACGCTAGTAAGTAAGAACCAATGAATATAATGCTTTTCCATATATGTAGGCTGATGGGAGAAACTTAATTCAATACAAATTTAGTTCCATCCACTGTTGTTAACATATCAATTGTTGTGGCAAACGAGGGTTGTTGGACTTGTTGGTATGATGAATGAGGAAACCACACCATAGGAACGAAACCTAAAAAATATGCATCACCAAAGTTGTTTTGGCCCAACTTACATGCCCTCCTCTTCTGCCACTTGAGCCCAAGTTTCGGCATCAGGCCAAGATACAAAACCAGCACAGCATGACTCAGTTTACCTAGACTGAAGAGGGCGAAAATTAAAGTTTTTCCTAATCCAAAAACTTGTACACGCTAGTAAGTAAAAACCAATGAATATAATGCTTTTCCATATATGTAGGCCGATGGGAGAAACTTAATTCAATACAGATTTTGTTCCATCCACTGTTGTTAACATATCATTTGTTGTGGGACTCAGAATCAAGGGTTGTTGGACTTGTTGGGAAGATGAATGAGGAAACCACACCATAGGAAGGAAACCTCAAAAATATGCATCACCAAAGTTGTTTTGTCCAATTTACGTGCCCTCCTCTTCTGCCACTTGAGCCCACTCTTCGGCAACAGTTCGAGATACAAAACCAGTGCAGCATGACTCCGTTTGCCTAGACTGAAGAGGGCGAAAATTAAACTTTTTCCTAATCCAAAAACTTGTACACGCTAGTAAGTAGGAACCAATGAATATAATGCTTTTCCATATATGTAGGCCGATGGGAGAAACTTAATTCAATACAGGTTTTGATCCATCCGCTGTTGTTAACATATCAAATGTTGCGGGACTCGGAACCGAGGGTTGTTGGACTTGTTGGGAAGATGAATGAGAAAGCCACACCAATGGAACGAAACCTCAAAAATATGCATCACCAAAGTTGTCTTGGCCCAACTTACATGCCCTCCTCTTCCGCCACATGAGCCCATGCTTCGGCATCAGTCCAAGATACAAAACCAACACAGCATGACTCAGTTTGCCTAGACTGAAGAGGGCGAAAATTAAACTTTGTCCTGATCCAAAAACTTGTACACGCTAGTATGTAGGAACCAATGAATATAATGCTTTTCCATATATGTAGGCCGATGGGAGAAACTTAAATCGATACAGGTTTTGATCCATCCACTGTTGTTAACATATCAATTGTTGTGGGACTCAGAATCGAGGGTTGTTGGACATGTTGGTATGATGAATGAGGAAACCACACCATTGGAAAGAAAGATCAAAACTATGCATCACCAAAGTTGTTTTGGTCCGACTTACATGCCCGCATCTTCTGCCACTTGAGCCCACGCTTCGGCATCAGGATGAGATACAAAACCAGCGCAGCATCACTCTGTTTGCCTAGACTGAAGAGGGCGAAAATTAAACTTTTTCCTAAGCCAAAAAATTGTACACGCGAGTAAGTAAGAACCAATGCATATAATGCTTTTCCATATATGTAGGCTGATGGGAGAAACTTAATTCAACAAATGTTTTGATCCATCCATTGTTGTTAACATATCAATTGTTGTGGGACTCGGAATCGAGGGTTGTTGGACTTGTGGGTAAGATGAATGAGGAAACCACACCATAGGAACGAAACCTCAAAAATATGCATCACCAAAGTTGTTTTGGCCCAACTTACATGCCCTCCTCTTCTGCCACGTGAGCCCACGCTTTGGCATCAGTCTGAGACGCAAAACCAACGTAGCATGACTCAGTTTGCCTATACTGAAGAGGACGAAAATTAAACTTTTTCCTAATCCGAAAACTTGTACACGCTAGTAAGTAGGAACCAATGAATATATTGCTTTTCCATATATGTAGGCCGATGGGAGAAACTTAATTCAATACAGGTTTTCATCCATCCACTGTTCTTAACATATCAATTGTTGTGGGACACGGAATTGAGGGTTGTTGGACTTGTAGGGAATATGAATGAGGAAACCATACCATTGGAACGAAACCTCAAATATATGCATCACCAAAGTTGTTTGGCCGAACTTACATGCCCTCCTCTTCTGCCACTTGATCCCACCCTTCGGCATCAGTCCAAGATACAAAACCAACGCAGCATGACTTAGTTTGCCTAGACTGAAGAGGGCAAAAATTAAACTTTTTCCTAATCCGAAAACTTGTACACGCTAGTAAGTAGGAACCAATGAACATAATGCTTTTCCATATATGAAGACTAATGGGAGAAACTTAATTCAATACAGGTTTTGATCCATCCACTGTTGTTAACATATCCATTGTTGTGGGATTCGGAATCGAGGGTTGTTGGACTTGTTTGGAAGATGAATGAGGAAACCACACCATAGGAAAGAAACATAAAAAATATGCATCACCAAAGTTGTTTTGGTCCAACTTACATGCCCTCCTCTTCTGCCACGTGAGCCCACGCTTCGGCATCAGTCCGAGACACGAAACCAACGTAGCATGACTCAGTCTCCCAAGACTGAAGAGGGCAAAAATTAAACTTTTTCCTCATCCGAAAACTTGTACAAGCTAGTAAGTAAGAACCAATGAATATAATGCTTTTCCATATATGTAGGCCAATGGGAGAAACTTAATTCAACACATGTTTTGATGCATCTGCTGTTGTTAACATATCAATTGTTGTGGGACACGAAATTGAGGGTTGTTGGACTTGTAGGGAATATGAATGAGGAAACCAGACCATAGGAACGAAACCTCAAAAATATGCATCACCAAAGTTGTTTTGGCCCAACTTACATGCCCTCCTCTTCTGCCACTAGAGCCCACGCTTCGGCATCAGGCCAAGATACAAAACCAGCGCAGCATGATTCAGTTTGCCTAGACTGAAGAAGGCGAAAATTAAACTTTTTCCTAATCCAAAAAGTTGTACACGCTAGTAAGTAAAAACCAATGAATATAATGCATTTCCATATATGTGGGCCGATGGGAGAAACTTATTTCAATACATGTTTTGTTCCATCCACTGTTGTTAACATATCATTTGTTGTGGGACTCGGAATTGAGGGTTGTGGGACTTGTTGGGAAGATGAATGAGGAAACCACACCATAGGAACGAAACCTCAAAAATATGCATCACCAAAGTTGTTTTGGCCCAACTTACATGCCCTCCTCTTCTGCCACGTGAGCCCACGCTTTGGCATCAGTCTGAGACGCAAAACCAATGTAGCATGACTCAGTTTGCCTAGACTGAAGAGGGCGAAAATTAAACATTTTCCTAATCCGAAAACTTGTACACGCTAGTAAGTAAAAACCAATGAATATAATGCTTTTCCATATATGTAGGCCGATGGGAGAAACTTAATTCAATGCCAGTTTTGATCCTTCCGCTATTGTTAACATATCAATTGTTGTGGGACTCGGAATCAAGGGTTGCTGGACTTGTTGTTATGATGAATGAGGAAACCACACCATAGGAACGAAACCTCAAAAACATGCATCACCAAAGTTGTTTTGGTCCAACTTACATGCCCTCCTTTTCTGCCACGTGAGCCCACGCTTCGGCATCAGTCCGAGATACAAAACCAACGCAGCATGACTTAGTTTGCCTAGACTGATGAGGGCGAAAATTAAACTTTTTCCTAATCCGAAAACTTGTACACGCTAGTAAGTAAGAACCAATGAATATAATGCTTTTCCATATATGTAGTCCGATGGGAGAAACTTAATTCAATACAGGTTTTCATCCATCTTGTGTTGTTAACATATCAACTGTTGTGGGACATGGAATTGAGGGTTGTTGGACTTGTAGGGAATATGAATGAGGAAACCATACCATTGGAACGAAACCTCAAATATATGCATCACCAAAGTAGTTTTGGCCCAACTTACATGCCCTCCTCTTCTGCCACGTGAGCCCACACTTCGGCATCAGTCCGAAACACAAAACCAACGTAGCATGACTCAGTTTCCCAAGACTGAAGAGGGCAAAAATTAAACTTTTTCCTAATCCGAAAACTTGTACACGCTAGTAAGTAGGAACCAATGAACATAATGCTTTTCCATATACGTAGGCCGATGGGAGAAACTTAATTCGATACAGGTTTTGATCCATCCACTGTTGTTAACATGTCAATTGTTGTGGGACTCAGAATCGAGGGTTGTTGGACTTGTTGGGAAGATGAATGAGGAAACCACACCATAGGAAAGAAACCTCAAAAATATGCATCACCAAAGTTGTTTTGGTCCAACTTACGTGCCCTCCTCTTCTGCCACGAGAGCCCAAGCTTCGGCATCAGTTCGAGACACGAAACCAACGTAGCATTTCTCAGTTTCCCAAGACTGAAAAGGGCAAAAATTAAACTTTTTCCTAATCCGAAAACTTGTACACGCTAGTAAGTAAGAACCAATGAATATAATACTTTTCCATATATGTAGGTCGATGGGACAAACTTAATTCAATACCAGTTTTGATCCATCCACTATTGTAAACATATCAATTGTTGTGGGACTCAGAATCGAGGGTTGTTGGACTTGTTGTTATGATGAGTGAGGAAACCGCACCATATGAACGAAACCTGAAAAATATGCATCACCAAAGTTGTTTTGGCCCAACTTACATACCCTCCTCTTCTGCCACGTGAGCCCACGCTTCGGCATTAGTCCAAGACACAATACCAATGTAGCATGACTCAGTTTGCCTAGACTGAAGAGGGCGAAAATTAAACTTTTTCCCAAGCCGAAAACTTGTACATGCTAGCAAGTAGGAACCAATGAATATAATGCTTTTCCATATATGTAGGCCGATGGGAGAAACTTGATTTAATACAGGTTTTGATCCATCCACTGTTGTTAACATATCAATTGTTGTGGGACATGGAATTCAGGGTTGTTGGACTTGTTGGCAATATGAATGACGAAACCATACCATTGGAACGAAAGCTCAAAAATATGTATCACCAAAGTTGTTTTGGCCCAACTTACATGCCCTCCTCTTCTGCGACTTGATCCCACGCTTCGACATCAGTCCGAGATACAAAACCAACGCAGCATGACTCAGTTTGCTTTGACGGAAGAGGGCGACAATTAAAGTTTTCCTAATCCGAAAACTTGTACACGCTAGTAAGTAGGAACCAATGAATATAGTGCTTTTCCATATATGTAGGCCGATGGGAGAAACTTAATTTGATACAGGTCTTGATCCATCCACTGTTGCTAACATATCAATTGTTGTGGGACTCAGAGGTTTGTTGGTATGATGAATGAGGAAACCCCACCATAGGAACGAAACCACAAAAATATGCATCACCAAAGTTGTTTTGGCCCAACTTACATGCCCTCCTCTTCTGCCACTTGAGCCCACGCTTCGGCATCAGTCCGAGATACAAAACCAACGCAGCATGACTTAGTTTGCCTAGACTGATGAGGGCGAAAATTAAACTTTTTCCTAATCCGAAAACTTGTACACGCTAGTAAGTAAGAACCAATGAATATAATGCTTTTCCATATATGTAGTCCGATGGGAGAAACTTAATTCAATACAGGTTTTCATCCATCTTGTGTTGTTAACATATCAACTGTTGTGGGACATGGAATTGAGGGTTGTTGGACTTGTAGGGAATATGAATGAGGAAACCATACCATTGGAACGAAACCTCAAATATATGCATCACCAAAGTAGTTTTGGCCCAACTTACATGCCCTCCTCTTCTGCCACGTGAGCCCACACTCCGGCATCAGTCCGAAACACAAAACCAACGTAGCATGATTCAGTTTCCCAAGACTGAAGAGGGCAAAAATTAAACTTTTTCCTAATCCAAAAACTTGTACACGCTAGTAAGTAGGAACCAATGAACATAATGCTTTTCCATATATGTAGGCCGTTGGGAGAAACTTAATTCGATATAGGTTTTGATCCATCCACTGTTGTTAACATGTCAATTGTTGTGGGACTAAGAATCGAGGGTTGTTGGACTTGTTGGGAAGATGAATGAGGAAACCGCACCATAGGAAAGAAACCTCAAAAATATGCATCACCAAAGTTGTTTTGGTCCAACTTACGTGCCCTCCTCTTCTGCCACGAGAGCCCAAGCTTCGGCATCAGTTCGAGACACGAAACCAACGTAGCATTTCTCAGTTTCCCAAGACTGAAAAGGGCAAAAATTAAACTTTTTCCTAATCCGAAAACTTGTACACGCTAGTAAGTAAGAACCAATGAATATAATGCTTTTCCATATATGTAGGTCGATGGGACAAACTTAATTCAATACCAGTTTTGATCCATCCACTATTGTAAACATATCAATTGTTATGGGACTCAGAATCGAGGGTTGTTGGACTTGTTGTTATGATGAGCGAGGAAACCGCACCATATGAACGAAACCTGAAAAATATGCATCACCAAAGTTGTTTTGGCCCAACTTACATACCCTCCTCTTCTGCCACGTGAGCCCACGCTTCGGCATTAGTCCAAGTCACAATACCAACGTAGCATGACTCAGTTTGCCTAGACTGAAGAGGGCGAAAATTAAACTTTTTCCCAAGCCGAAAACTTGTACACGCTAGCAAGTAGGAACCAATGAATATAATGCTTTTCCATATATGTAGGCCGATGGGAGAAACTTGATTCAATACAGGTTTTGATCCATCCACTGTTGTTAACATATCAATTGTTGTGGGACATGGAATTCAGGGTTGTTGGACTTGTTGGCAATATGAATGAGGAAACCATACCATTGGAACGAAAGCTCAAAAATATGTATCACCAAAGTTGTTTTGGCCCAACTTACATGCCCTCCTCTTCTGCGACTTGATCCCACGCTTCGATATCAGTCCGAGATTCAAAACCAACGCAGCATGACTTAGTTTGCTTTGACGGAAGAGGGCGACAATTAAAGTTTTCCTAATCCGAAAACTTGTACACGCTAGTAAGTAGGAACCAATGAAAATAGTGCTTTTCCATATATGTAGGCCGATGGGAGAAACTTAATTCGATACAGGTCTTGATCCATCCACTGTTGCTAACATATCAATTGTTGTGGGACTCAGAGGTTTGTTGGTATGATGAATGAGGAAACCCCACCATAGGAACGAAACCACAAAAATATGCATCACCAAAGTTGTTTTGGCCCAACTTACATGCCCTCCTCTTCTGCCACTTGAGCCCACGCTTCGGCATCAGTCCGAGATACAAAACCAACGCAGCATGACTCAGTTTGCCTAGACTGAAGAGGGCAAAAATTAAATTTTTCCAAATCCAAAAACTTGTACACTCTAGTAAGTAGGAACAAAGGAATATAATGCTTTTCCATATATGTAGGCCGATGGGAGAAACTTAATTCAATACAGGTTTTGGTCCATCCACTGTTGTTAACATATCATTTGTTGTGGGACTCAGAATCGAGGGTTGTTGGACTTGTTGGGAAGATAAATGAGGAAACCACACCATTGGAACGAAACCTCAAAGATATGCGTCACCAAAGTAGTTTTGGCTCAACTTACATGCCCTCCTCTTCTGCCACTTGAGCCCACGCTTCGGCATCAGTCTAAGATACAAGACCAGCGCAGCATGACTTAGTTTGCCTCGACTAAAGAGGGCGAAAATTAAACTCTTTCCTAATCCGAAAACTTGTACACGCTAGTAAGTAGGAATCGATGAATATAATGCTTTTCCATATATGTAGGCCGATGGGAGAAACTTAATTCAATACAGGTTTTGATCCATCCACTATTGTTAATATATCAATTGTTGTGGGACTCGGAATCGAGGGTTGTTGGACTTGTTGGGAAGATGAATGATGAAACCACACAGTACGAACGAAACCTTAAAAATATGCAACACCAAGTTATTTTGGCCCAACTTACATGCCCTCCTCTTCAGCCACTTGAGCCCACGCTTCGGCATCAGTCCGAGATACAAAACTAGCGCAGCATGACTCAGTTTGCCTAGACTGAAGAGGGCGAAAATTAAACTTTTTCCTAATCCGAAAACTTGTACACGCTAGTAAGTAGGAGCCAATGAATATAATGCTTTTCCATATATGTAGGCCGATGGGAGAAACATAATTCAATACAGGTTTTGATCCATCCACTGTTATTGAGATATTAATTGTTGTGGGACTCAGAATTGAGGGTTGTTGGACTTGTTGGGAAGATGAATGAGGAAACCACATCATAGGAACAAAACCTCAAAAATATGCGTCACCAAAGTAGTTTTGGCTCAACTTACATGCCCTCCTCTTCTGCCACTTGAGCCCACGCTTTGGCATCAGTCTAAGATACAAGACCAGCGCAGCATGATTTAGTTTGCCTCGACTAAAGAGGGCGAAAAATAAACTCTTTCCTAATCCGAAAACTTGTACGCGCTAGTAAGTAGGAATCGATGAATATAATGCTTTTCCATATATGTAGGCCGATGGGAGAAACTTAATTCAATACAGGTTTTGATCCATCCACTATTGTTAATATATCAATTGTTGTGGGACTCGGAATCGAGGGTTGTTGGACTTGTTGGGAAGATGAATGATGAAACCACACAGTACGAACGAAACCTTAAAAATATGTAACACCAAAGTTATTTTGGCCCAACTTACATGCCCTCCTCTTCAGCCACTTGAGCCCACGCTTCGGCATCAGTCCGAGATACAAAACTAGCGCAGCATGACTCAGTTTGCCTAGACTGAAGAGGGCGAAAATTAAACTTTTTCCTAATCCGAAAACTTGTACACGCTAGTAAGTAGGAGCCAATGAATATAATGCTTTTCCATATATGTAGGCCGATGGGAGAAACATAATTCAATACAGGTTTTGATCCATCCACTGTTATTGAGATATCAATTGTTGTGGGACTCAGAATTGAGGGTTGTTAGACTTGTTGGGAAGATGAATGAGGAAACCACATCATAGGAACAAAACCTCAAAAATATGCGTCACCAATGTTGTTTTGGCTCAACTTACATGCCCTTCTCTTCTGCCACTTGAGCCCACGCTTCGGCATCAGTCTAAGATACGACCAGCGCAGCATGACTTAGTTTGCCTAGACTGAAGAGGGTGAAAATTAAACTCTTTCCTAATCCGAAAACTTGTACACGCTAGTAAGTAGGAATCGATGAGTATAATGCTTTTCCATATATGTAGGCCGATGGGAGAAACTTAATTCAATACAGGTTTTGATCCATCCACTATTGTTAATATATCAATTGTTGTGGGACTTGGAATCGAGGGTTGTTGGACTTGTTGGGAAGATGAATGATGAAACCACACAGTACGAACGAAACCTTAAAAATATGCAACACCAAAGTTGTTTTGGCCCAACTTACATGCCCTCCTCTTCAGCCACTTGAGCCCACGCTTCGGCATCGGTCCGAGATACAAACCCAGCGCAGCATGACTCAGTTTGCCTAGACTGAAGAGGGCGAAAATTAAACTTTTTCCTAATCCGAAAACTTGTACACGCTAGTAAGTAGGAGCCAATGAATATAATGCTTTTCCATATATGTAGGCCGATGGGAGAAACATAATTCAATACAGGTTTTGATCCATCCACTGTTATTGAGATATTAATTGTTGTGGGACTCAGAATTGAGGGTTGTTGGACTTGTTGGGAAGATGAATGAGGAAACCACATCATAGGAACAAAACCTCAAAAATATGCGTCACCAAAGTAGTTTTGGCTCAACTTACATGCCCTCCTCTTCTGCCACTTGAGCCCACGCTTTGGCATCAGTCTAAGATACAAGACCAGCGCAGCATGATTTAGTTTGCCTCGACTAAAGAGGGCGAAAAATAAACTCTTTCCTAATCCGAAAACTTGTACGCGCTAGTAAGTAGGAATCGATGAATATAATGCTTTTCCATATATGTAGGCCGATGGGAGAAACTTAATTCAATACAGGTTTTGATCCATCCACTATTGTTAATATATCAATTGTTGTGGGACTCGGAATCGAGGGTTGTTGGACTTGTTGGGAAGATGAATGATGAAACCACACAGTACGAACGAAACCTTAAAAATATGTAACACCAAAGTTATTTTGGCCCAACTTACATGCCCTCCTCTTCAGCCACTTGAGCCCACGCTTCGGCATCAGTCCGAGATACAAAACTAGCGCAGCATGACTCAGTTTGCCTAGACTGAAGAGGGCGAAAATTAAACTTTTTCCTAATCCGAAAACTTGTACACGCTAGTAAGTAGGAGCCAATGAATATAATGCTTTTCCATATATGTAGGCCGATGGGAGAAACATAATTCAATACAGGTTTTGATCCATCCACTGTTATTGAGATATCAATTGTTGTGGGACTCAGAATTGAGGGTTGTTAGACTTGTTGGGAAGATGAATGAGGAAACCACATCATAGGAACAAAACCTCAAAAATATGCGTCACCAATGTTGTTTTGGCTCAACTTACATGCCCTCCTCTTCTGCCACTTGAGCCCACGCTTCGGCATCAGTCTAAGATACGACCAGCGCAGCATGACTTAGTTTGCCTAGACTGAAGAGGGTGAAAATTAAACTCTTTCCTAATCCGAAAACTTGTACACGCTAGTAAGTAGGAATCGATGAGTATAATGCTTTTCCATATATGTAGGCCGATGGGAGAAACTTAATTCAATACAGGTTTTGATCCATCCACTATTGTTAATATATCAATTGTTGTGGGACTTGGAATCGAGGGTTGTTGGACTTGTTGGGAAGATGAATGATGAAACCACACAGTACGAACGAAACCTTAAAAATATGCAACACCAAAGTTGTTTTGGCCCAACTTACATGCCCTCCTCTTCAGCCACTTGAGCCCACGCTTCGGCATCGGTCCGAGATACAAACCCAGCGCAGCATGACTCAGTTTGCCTAGACTGAAGAGGGCGAAAATTAAACTTTTTCCTAATCCGAAAACTTGTACACGCTAGTAAGTAGGAGCCAATGAATACAATGCTTTTCCATATATGTAGGCCGATGGGAGAAACTTAATTCAATACAGGTTTTGATCCATCCACTGTTATTGAGATATCAATTGTTGTGGGACTCAGAATTGAGGGTTGTTGGACTTGTTGGGAAGATGAATGAGGAAACCACATCATAGGAACAAAACCTCAAAAATATGCGTCACCAATGTTGTTTTGGCCCAACTTACATGCCCTGCTCTTCTGTCACTTGAGCCCATGCTTCGGCATTAGTCTGAGATACAAAACCAGCGCAGCATGACTCAGTTTGCCTAGATTGAAGAGGGCGAAAATTAAACTTTTTCCTAATCCGAAAACTTGTACACTCTAGTAAGTAGGAGCCAATGAATATAATGCTTTTCCATATATGTAGGCCGATGGGAGAACCTTAATTCGATACAGGTTTTGATCCATCCGCTATTGTTAACATATCAATTGTTGTTGGACTCGGATTCGAGGGTTGTTGGACTTGTTGGTACGACGAATGAGGAAACCACACCATAGGAACGAAACCTCAAAAATATGCATCGCCAAAGTTGTTTTGGACCAATTTACATGCCCTCCTCTTCTGCCACTTGAGCCCACGCTTTGGCATCAGGCCGAGATACAAAACCCGTGCAGCATGGCTCTGTTTGCCTCGATTGAAGCGGGTGAAAATTAAACTTTTTCCTAATCCGAAAACTTATACATGCTACTATGTAAGAATCAATGGATATAATGCTTTTCCATATATGTAGGCCGATGGGAGAAACTTAATTCAATACCAGTTTTGATCCATCCACTATTGTTAAATTAATTGAATGTTTGATTGATTGATTGATTGTGTGTCGACTTAATTACGAACGCTATAGTTCGAGAATTAAACCATTATTCCTATAAATTTTCCCAACCCAATCTTCTTATCATCATTACTCTATATCTTCTATCGTTTATGACTTCCTTGACCCCTTCACCTTCAACGTGACTCACTCGGAAACCGTAACTCTACCATTATCGATCTCCATCCATTACCAATATTTGAATCAGGGCTTTGCCCGTAATCCTTAAATCATCGTATCAATCTCTGAGAATGCGGAAACCCTCTTTTGGATAATGGCTTGATCTCCAGTCTTGCCGAGTTAACTAACTTTAGTTAATTCGACATGTGAAGATGACATCATCTAATACTCACACAATTGTCAGAAGTTCACTTCCAATTGGGTTTTGTTTACTCTATACGAGAAACACGACGTTGAGTTGGATCCCTCGGATTAGACAGGACGCGGTTTCGTTTGAGCCCAAATCAACGTTGAGTTTCGATTATGTAATACTCGGTGATAAACCTCTTGGGATTTGATCCGAGACGAGTTGGTGATAATTCCTTCCTACTGAATTAGGCGCCTCACAATTTAATTTGATTGGAAGAATATTCACTCATCTTGAGATAATGTCAGCCAGGAGTATTCTCCCACAAGATACTCCGCCGACAGAGCAAGACCCTAAAACCAATCAAGGATAAATTATCTGGACTATTCATTCCCTTTCAAGAAATGAGTATTCGAGGCAATGTGATGTTTCCATTCCGTTTAATCTCAGTCCAACATCCTAGACCCAAACCTAAAGGTCCATGTAAAATCTAACCCTAACTCTCTTCCATAAATATCTAAGCCCTCTTTTCTTTTTCTCCAATTTTTCCCCTCATTTCTTTTCCCTACTCCAAGGTGCCACCGGCCACCCTCTCTATTCATCCTCTCCCACACGCAAAGCACAAGCAAGCAGGCAGCCTCCTTCCACTCTCCGTCGTGCTCCACTAGCCACCTCCCTGCCTACTCCTAGCGCAAGACAAGTAGGCCCCGACGAGCTCCTCCCACTCGACCACCAGCAACCCCTACTGCCGTTCTCCTGCTCGCGCCCCACCGAGCAGCGCATCTCCATGGCGCCTCCAAGCAGCAGCAGCAGCAAGCTGGTGCCCCTTGAGCCAAGGCGTCATCCCCGTGCGTCCCTCGATTCAAGCTGCACCGAGGTCCCTGCCCTTGCTCCGACCGCCGGCCTCCTCTTCCCCTTGGTGAGCACCCTCTCCATCAGCGCGTCTTCAACCTGCAGGCTGCCCTCAACCTCTCTGTTTTTTTCCCAAGCGCAGGCAGTAGCAGCCCCTTCCCCGTGGCGAGGTCCCTGCCTCTCGGTCCTGCTGTGCGCCTCTTGGCAGTCCGGCGTGGTGCGGCCAAGCAACAACCATGGGCACTACCTTCTTTGGCCAGCTACCTGCCGATGAGCTTCTCCAACTCTGGCGTCCTCTCCAGCTCCACCCCAAGGCAGAAGCCCCTTCCTATCGTCGGCCACCAGTCCACATGGCGCAGTACCTCCCAAGGGGAGCTCCTTCTGATACACACTCTCTGCACCTTCTCGATTATTCCTGACCACCATCCCAAGCTTCAGCTACTGCTCACCTCCACGTTCTTTGCTGCAACAGATCACCAACGCCGTGCCCGCAAGGTGTTCGACGAAATGTCTGCACCATGTGTAGCAGCAGAGAGGCACCCCCACCATGCTTTGGTGGCTGTCCTTGACCTGACCGGCGTCATGCCACAACGTGGGCAGTACCATGGCGAATCTCTCAGGTTTGCATAAGCTGTGCCTTTGCTGCCCACCAAGTGTTCGAGAAGTCTGCTGCATAGGTGAAACCATCACTCCTGGTTCAATTCTGCTTCATTTGTCATGAGCGAAATCTCACACATGTTGTATCCTGAGGCGATGGTGGCCACAATGACGTCCGCTACCCCATCCTGAACCAAGAAATTGAGGGTGGTGTTGTTCTATACAGCTGTCTTTCCGTCACGGCATCAGCTCGTCCCGGCATCGAACCTCACCCCTCCTCAAGCCCTCGGTGAGAACCTCGATCTTGCCCTCCTGTGATGTCGGCCTTCAGGCCGATGAACTAGTGCCTGTAATGTTCGGCAGTGTTCCCCGATGAGCTTCTCTTATGCACATGCGTGTTCGGCCTTCATGCCGCTATTTACTGCAGCATTCTTCTTGCGCTGACATGGTATGCCACTAGCACACAAGCCGTGGACATAATCGTGTAGCGCACACACACATCTAATTCATTCTCTTACGGCATGCACGAGCCGTGAGTTATTGCTCGGTTCAGTCGTTATGCTGCTGAAATTTCTAACTTTCCTAATACACTAGAAGCATAACCTCGACCATGATTCTCAGGCTACTACAGGCTGCACTCGTAGCATTGTCAATGCTCCGAATCTAGATAACCCACTCGTTCATGTACGACCACAAGCCTTTACTCGTCACGACCGATGTCCATCTTCCAATCGCTTAATCACACACTCGTTCGGCGGTGTGTGGCCACGAGCTCTCGTTCGCTATGACCATTTGTCGTCGCACATTTAATCGGACACACGCACCTTCGCATGGTCTAGGGCTCTAGCTCGCATCGATCGTAGCTATCACTCCTAATGCATTTCTAGCTTATACATGACAACATGGCCCGAGCGACTGCTTGACTTGGCCATAGCTCACATTCTTACAATCATTTTTCTGATTCTCTACATGCAACCAATGGTTCCCACTCATGGCTTCTTGTACGATGGATTTAACCTGAATGGTTTCGGTCCCTGGATCTGGATTCTATCTAGCCCTTCATGATTGATCTCGACTTGGCTATCCCTCTCATGCTTTAGTAATAATGAGCTCTATCAGAAAATCCACATCGCTCGATCGACATACGTCTCTCATCTAATCGATGAATAATTTAATCTCTAATGATATCTCGTGGAAGGGTGATGTGAGACTTCTCTCACATTACTTGTGGCTGGTATGCCTTATTTCGACAAGCTCATGAAATCATATCACCCACATAATTTCGGCTTAATCATCGACACCTCCTTGTTTCCAAGCACTTGGTCGAGACGACATTATCTCACTTACAACTCTTGTCGAATGGTCCTGTAATCTCATACTAGTCCTATCTACTCTCATTTACCATAATTCGGTCCCTTCCTTTCATTATCCTAATCCCTATTTTGCCATGTGATGTTTGCTTAGTACTTATGTTGTGTTTCTTTCTCTGTTTTATTGTTTGTGCCGAATAGCACCGTTGGAGACTCAAGACGCACATAAGAGGGTATGAGTTCGTGAAGACGAGGACGACTACGCCAGAACTTGAGAGCGATTAGCTCTACTCCAGGTCACCATTCAGACACTTCCTTGCTTCAAATTCTATAGACACGCAAATATGCTGCTGCTGCTTTATTTATGTTCATGCTTGCTTTGATAACCAAAAATAGGGAGCCTACTTCCATTTAGCCACATACCCCGATTGCTATACCACTGCTAATATTCTACTGCAACTAAATAAAATAAATAAAATGAACATGATGTGAGATTGGGTGATATGATGGGGAGATGTGATCACTCTTGGTGTGCGTGAAGTGGGTGGTTTATGAGCGCGAGATGGTGTGTGAGATGTGTGGCGGGAGTCAGCACCGGATTAATGGGAGAGACTAGAACTCTGCCCTGAGTGGAGTGAGGTGTGTGGTGGTGCGCGTCCCACCGCTGAGGGTGGCAACCGACCCCTGGAAGGCTTCCTCTTGCCAAATTAAGGACCGAGTAGGGGTGATAGCATCTTGGACTATGACTCGTGCATACCATATGACCTCAGACCCGATTCATGAACTTCCACGGAAGGCATATGACTGTAGGCATAAGGCGATAGTGTTAGCGGACGATGGTGGGTCTGTGATGCAGCCACACGTCCCCGAAAGATTCGACCCGTGGGGCCTCGGACTACTTGAGCTCAAAGTCCTGAGAGTGCGCTGGATAGTATATCCGCATAGTTTTCTAGCTCAGGAAAGCAGGAAAGTGCCAGAAGGGAAGTTCATCTGTCGATGTGGTGGGCCAAGGGCAGCGGACGCACTGCCCTTATCCCGTCTCGTGTGGGTACAGATGTACAACATCCTCTGCAGAGTGTATGATCTATACGTATAGCCGCCGTCCCCGGTCAAAGGACGAACCAAGGGTGAAAACTCACCTCATCTAGCATGGGTTTTCTTCTCTTCTCCCTCGTGGGATAGAACACCGGCTGAGGCCGTTTAGGATGGGCGGGTGGGAGCTTCCAATGGCGCAGAATTAGTTGATGTTGAGAGGGTGTATGGAAGAGGTGTTTAGTGGTGAGACGTGTATGTGTTGGCATGAGTGATGAGCAGGGGAACCGGTCGTGTGACCGAATTCCCGAATGGAACAATGATATAATAATCTAGATCCTGCTACTTTATATATTGCGCTTGCATAGGAAGCCTAGAGCCTTCCACTTGTGCCAGTCCCTTTATTTTTATGCTGCCGCTTAGGGGAGTGTCTCAGGGTGGCCTGCGCTATTGGGGCGCAGGTTTTGGAAGACGAGACGGATGACGACCACTCCTACGACGGACGAAGATGAGCTGAATGACGACCACTCCTACGACAGATGGAGATGAGCTGGATGACGACCTTACCTATGACAGACGGAACGACAAGGGTTGTTGTGCTACGCTCAAGTATGCCTGTGGAGATGGATGTGAAGACCTGCTTTCCGCAATTTATACTCTGATCTCTGTTGTAAGAATGCTTTAGTCCAGATGGACTTGTATCGGCTTTGGCCAATATTGTAAAAATGTAATAATAATCGAACTTCTGGTTATGATATCGACTGATATATGAAATTCACGATAGCACTATGTATCCTGGGACTATCGTGAAAAGCAAAAGGCTTGGATTTCGGTTTCGCGAAATCCGGGTCATTTCAAAACCACACCATAGGAATGAAACCCCAAAAGTATGCATCACCAAAGTTGTTTTGGCCCAACTTACATGCCCTCCTCTTCTGCCACTTGCGCCCACGCTTCGGCATCAGGCCGAGATACAAAACCAGCGCAGCATGACTCAGTTTGCCTAGACGGAAGAGGGCGAAAATTAAACGTTTTCTAATCCGAAAACTTGTACACGCTAGTAAGTATTAACCAATGAATATAATGCTTTTCCATATACGTAGGCCGATTGGAGAAACTTAATTCAATATAGGTTTTGATCCATCCACTGTTGTTAACATATCAATTGTTATGGGACTCAGAATCGAGGTTTGTTGGACTTGTTGGAAAGATGAATGAGGAAAACACACCATAGGAACGAAACCTCAAAAATATGCATCACCAAAGTTGTTTTGGCCCAAGTTTCATGCCCTCCTCTTCTGCCACTTGAGCCCACGCTTCGGCAACAGGCCGAGATATGAAACCAGCGTAGCATGACTCAGTTTGCCTAGACTGAAGAGGGCGAAAATTAACCTTTTTCCTAATTCAAAAACTTGTACACGCTAGTAAGTAGTAACCAATGAATATAATGCTTTTCCATATATGTGCGCCCATGGGAGATCCTTAATTCAATACTGGTTTTGGTCCATCAACTGTTGTTAACATATCATTTGTTGTGGGACTCGAAATCGAGGGTTGTTGGACTTGTTGGGAAGATGAATGAGGAAACCACACCATAGGAACGAAACCTCAAATATATGCATCACCAAAGTTGTTTGGGCCCAACTTACATGCCCTCCTCTTCTGCCACTTGCGCCCACGCTTCGGCATCAGGCCGAGATACAAAACCAGCGCAGCATGACTCAGTTTGCCTAGACAGAAGAGGGCGAAAATTAAACTTTTTTCTAATCCGAAAACTTGTACACGCTAGTAAGTAGGAACCAACGAATATAATGCTTTTCCATATACGTAGGCCGATAGCTGAAACTTAATTAAATATAGGTTTTCATCCATCCACTGTTGTTAACATTTCAATTGTTGTGGGACTCAGAATCGAGGTTTGTTGGACTTGTTGGGAAGACGAACGAGGAAAACACACCATAGGAACGAAACCTCAAAAATATGCATCACCAAAGTTATTTTGGCCCAACTATCATGCCCTCCTCTTCTGCCACTTGAGCCAACGCTTCGACATCAGGCCGAGATACGAAACCAGCGTAGCATGACTCAGTTTGCCTAGACAGAAGAGGGCGAAAATTAACCTTTTTCCTAATTCAAAAACTTGTACACGCTAGTAAGTAGGAACCAATGAATATAATGGTTTTCCATATATGTAGGCCCATGGGAGAAACTTAATTCAATGCAGGTTTTGGTCCATCCATGGTTGTTAACATATCATTTGTTGTGGGACTAGGAATCGACGGTTGTTGAACTTATTGGGAAGATGAATGAGGAAATGACACCATAGGAACGAAACCTCAAAAATATGCATCACCAAAGTTGTTTTAGCCCAACTTACATGCCACGCTCTTCTGCCACTTGAGCCCACACTTCGGCATCAGTCCGTCATACAACACCAGCACACCATGACTCAGTTTGCCTAGACTGAAGAGGGCGAAAATTAAACTTTTTCCTAATCCGAAAACTTTTACAGGCTAGAAAGTAGGAACCAATGAATATAATGCTTTTCCATATATGTAGGCCGATGGGAGAAACTTAATTCAATACCTGTTTTGATCCATTCACTTTTGTTAACATATCAATTGTTGTGGGACTCAAAATCAATGGTTGTTGGTCTTGTTGATAATATGAATGAGGAAACCACACCATAGGAACGAAACATCAAAAATAAGCATTACCAAAGTTGTTTTGGTCCAACTTACATGCCCTCCTCTTCTGCCACTTGAGCCCACGCTTCGGCATCAAGCCGACATACAAAACCAGCGCAACATGACTCAGTTCGCCTAGACGGAAGTGGGCGAAAATTAAACTTTTCCTAATCCGAAAACTTGTACACGCTAGTAAGTAGGAACCAATGAATATAAAGCTTTTCCATATATGTAGGCCGATGGGAGAAACTTAATTCAATATTGGTTTTCGTCCATCCACTGTTTTTAACATATCATTTGTTGTGGGACCCGGAATCTAGGGTTGTTGGACTTGTTGGGAAGATGAATGAGGAAACCACACCATAGGAAAACCTCAAAAATATGCATCACCAAAGTTGTTTTGGCCCAACTTACATGCCCTTCTTTTCTACCACTTGAGCCCACGCTTCGGCATCAGTTTGAGATACAAAACCAGTGCAGCATGACTCTGTTTGCCTAGACGGAAGATGGCAAAAATTAAACTTTTTCCTAATCCGAAAACTTATACACGCTAGTAAGTAGGAACGAATGAAAATAATGCTTTTCCATATATGTAGGCCGATGGGAGAAACCTAATTCAATATAGGTTTTGATCCATCCACTGTTGTCAACATATCAATTGTTGTGGGACTCGAAATCGAGTTTTGTTGGGCTTGTTGGAAAGACGAATGAGGAAACCACACCATAGGAACGAAACCTCAAAAATATGCATCACCAAAGTTGTTTTGGTCCAACTTTTATGCCCTCCCCTTCTGCCACTTGAGCCCACGCTTCGGCATCAGGCCAAGATACAAAACCAGCGCAGCATGACTCAGTTTGCCTAGACTGAAGAGGGCGAAAATTAATCTTTTTCCTAATTCAAAACTTGTACACACTAGTAAGTCGGAACCAATGAATATAATGCTTTTCCATATATGTAGGCTGTTGACGGTCATTATTGCACTACCTACGACCATCAATTATCCATGAACATGAAGAAAAATACATCAAAGTGTAGGAAAACCTTTGCTTCTAACACATTTCCACAAGTTGTGTTGAGTATTTGATTGTAGGTACAAAGATCAACAGAAAACAGACAAAATTGGCTAAGTCACAGGGTTACTGGCCAGTGGGCCAGGCGGCCCGGCTCCAAGCCAGGCCGCCCAGCACCACATCAGGCCGCCCGGCCTGACTCAGGAGCCATTTCTGCGAATCTTCAACCTGCATGTGCAAAAGTGACGTGTCAACATAGTTGTGAAGTCCAAATGCCGAATGCAACGTGTCAAGTACCATAAGGCTCCACCTCATTGATCCAAGCACTCGGATTGGTGAAGTCAGCAATCCGCAAGACTTCAATCCTGCGGCTAAGGAAGAAACACAAGTGAGATCAACAGTTGAGGGAAAAGCACACTCCTAACTGCCATAACCGCCATGCAACCGACTTAGGAGTGGATATGAGCCACAAGATCATGTGAGGCGGTGGATCCGACGGTTCACCAGGCCGGGCGGCCCCGCCTGTAACCGCCGCCCTAACTGCCTCACCGACCTTAGGACCTATAAATACCCCCTAGATCTCACTTATGATGTGTGGAAGTTGAGTAGCTCATGTATCGTTTAGTCTAGAAGCACTAGGTAGTCCTGGGAGTTAGAGTTGAGTCTGAGTCTTTGCCTCAGAGGATTTTGGAGTTAGCTTCGAGCCTGGTAAAGCTCTTGTATCATTCTATCTTTGTAATCTTACTACTCCAGTATAATATACAAGTCTTGCTCTATCTTTTGAGTAATACTTTACTTTATTTCTTACAATTGCCTAGTGTGGTGTACCATCTTTGCATACTAGACCAAGGCTAAGGTTTGTGTTGTCCTTAAGTTATCTAAATCTCGCTAGACTTGCCGGTGCTATAACCTTGTCTTAGGCTTTTGATCTAGGGTTAAGGTAGTTCTCACCCTCTGATCAAGGAAGAACTTTAGATTTCAAGTTCTCACTTGAACTCTAGTTTAGCGTGCCATCTTACCCACACAGATCTGGTTGGTAGCCCCTCTTGGTGACAGCATTAGGGAGCCTCTGTAATCCACCCCGTCGTTCAGTAAGCCCATAGGCATTACCGAGTCTCCTTCAGTGGTCTACTATCTACCCCTTGACCCCTCAAGGCGCCGAAATTTCGCTCGATGCAAGACCCTAGTTTGTATCTAGTTAACTTAGCTCAACCGCGAATACTCGTTTGCAGCAGTTAAGGAATAGAGTTTGGATATCTTGTGTCACTTGTTGTCCTCCCAGATAGCTACCTAGGTGTTGGCTTCTTTAGTCCCTGGTTACTCTTCCCACCATACACTGTCTTTATCCTAACCCCGTAGTAAGAATAGCTGCCGTTTTATCTAAGTTATAGTACTGCTTGAAGTTCGACATATCATTCCACCAATTAGCCCTTGCTTCCCTGTGGATTTTTACGATACCTGGAATACTCTGGGTGAAAAAGCTATAGCGTATCTCTGTGCGCTTGTGGAGTAAAATCTGTTACGCTAAGAGACGTCAACAAGCATTTTCTGGCGCCGTTGCTGGGGAAGCAATTGGCAATAGAAGTTTCATTTGTCAAACCTAGGTACTTATAACTTGATAAGACATCGCTATTCTTAGCGGGCTCATTTGCCTCTGTCTACTTTATTGTTGGGAGACAGAGAGGTATATGACCGGTTTTGACCTACCGGCAAACTTTCACAACAATTCGGAGTCGCTGCTCAGAAGGAGAGTCCGTCAAAAGACAATCCACGGGCAGAGGCCTGTGCCATCAACACTAGAGTTTGGATCCACGAGCACATCGTAAATGACACCACCCATGGCTGAGAAGACCATTCGCGTCTTCTCCATTCCCTCAAGGGACAACATCCATGTTGGACCTGAAGTGAGCGTTGGAGACGGGTTCGAGCTCAAGCCAGGTGTTATTCACATGGTCCAAGCTAGTCCATTTTGTGGATTGGCGTCAGAGGATGCGAACAGCCATCTCCAGCAGTTCCTAGAGATATACAGTACATTCACCATCAAGGGCGCAATAGCTGATGCTGTTCGGCTTTGCCTCTTCCCATTCTCACTGATCGGGAAGGCGAAACAGTGGTTCTATCTGAGTCGCGCAAACTTGATGACTTAGAATGCATGCTCCAATGCGTTCCTTGCAAAGAACTTCCCCGGGGAAGATGAGCTCACTGAGGAACCGAATCATGAGCTTCAAGCAGTTCGCTGATGAGTCAATGGCAGAGGCATAGGAGAGACTCCAAGAGTACATCGCCACCTGCCCCCACCACGGTATGGAACAGTGGCTAATAATCCAGAACTTCTTCCATGGTCTACACTAGACCACGCAAGAGCATCTCGACGCAGCCGCTGGAGGATCCTTTCTGTCCTTAAGCGTTGCTACTGCCCGCACTCTCATCGAGATGATGGCAAGCAACCAAGGATGGAGATAGGAGAGGGCAAACAATAAGCCCCGTGGAGTCCACCATATTGACGGCACCGACATGCTCGCCACCAAGATGGACCTCTTGCTGAAGAAGCTAGGGATGCTCCTGAAGTTGTGCCGGTCCAGGCACTGGATTCTCGCATGACTTGCGAGCATTGCGGGAATACCGGCCACACGGGGAACAGCTGCCCCAAAAATGGATCGGAGGACGTTAACTTCGTCAACAACAATAGCTTCGGCAATGGGCATCGTCCTCAACCAGGTTGGAATTCACGACCCAACTTACCTTTCACTAGTCAAGGTACGTCTTCTGGTACTTCTCAGCAGTTTACCAAAAATCCTTTCGATCAAAAAGCTGTGAACGATAGCATAAGTAAGAAGTTCAATGCAAATAATAGAGTTCTTGAATCTTTGTCGCTTCAATTGGAAACTCTTAATAGCGCCATGAAGAACCAGCTGAGTTTTAACAAAATGTTGGAAACTCAAATAGCTCAGCTTGCTACCGCTTAACCTAGTCCTACTTTGGGGAAGCTTCCGGGACAGCCCGAGTCACCCCGGAAGGAACATATAAATGCTGTAACCACTAGGGGTGGGCGGTCTACACAAGACCCCCCACATCCTAGGACTGGAGGAAAAGAACAGGGAAAGCAGGCCGTACCAGAGGTGGAAGAAGAGGAGGATCGTGAGCCACAACTGGTGAAGGAAGCACCCAAGTCAGCTCCGCATGAGTTCTATGACACCATTGTGATCCCTTTTCCTCAAAGGAAGAAGAAGGCCTCAGTCGACGACCAATTCGGCAAATTTGTTGAGATAATTAAGCAATTATATGTCAATGTTCCATTGATAGATGGCATGCAGGTGCCTACGTATGCTAATTACATGAAGGAAATCCTCAACAATAAAAAGCCGCTGCCGTCAACCGAAGTCGTGCACCTCACAGAGGAGTGTAGCGCTGCTATACACAACCAGCTGCTAGAAAAGAAATAGGATCCTAGGAACCCCTACATCTCATGCTCTATCGGGATCCAGAACTTTGATCAAGCTCTCTTCGATCTGGGAGCAAGTGTGAGTGTCATGCCCAAGGTAGTCTTTGACAAACTTACGCATGCAACACTTGGCCCCACTGCTATGTGCCTATAGCTAGCGGATCAATCGATTCGCTACCATGTTGGGATCGTTGAAGATATCCCGGTGAAAATCAGAAACTTCGTCGTCTCGGTGGATTACATGGTGCTGGACAAGGAGATCGATAGCAAGACGCCGCTCATTCTTGGGCGACCATTCTTGGGCACCGCTAAGGCCACCATTGATGTTGGAGCTGGACAAGTCCATCTCAACATTAATGGCAGATGGGAGATGTTTGCCTTCAAACCGAAGGTTGAACAGTGCCAGCAGGTAAAATCTTGCAAAATTAAGTGTTAGGCACCCCGAGAAATGCCAAGAGAGAAGATCGAGCTCTTGTCAAGTAAGTCGAAGGTGGACTCTCTCATCCTAGCCATGGAGAAAATCCTGCTAGATGGAGAGGCCCGCAAAAGCAATGCCGATCGCAAAGTCGAGTCACTAAGACGTGCCTCGATGGCCAAGCCGCTGACAAAGGAAGCAGGAGGCAAGGCTCCTGTTGCTAAGGTCACTGTCACAACAACGAACACATCCAAAGAGTGGCGGAAGAAAGAAGAAGATAAGCCAAAAGCCAAGCTAGAAAAGAAGCAGAAAGCTAAGAAGCAAAAGGCTGTGGCAACTAAAAGGTTTGGCGAGCAAAAGTTGCAGCTCAGACGGCCGCTAAGTCTCCGTCAAGCACTGACCCTGCACCAAAGGTATGACTTGCCCTCGCCAGGAGGTAAACTGGCATTATCCTCCGCTACATATTTAAATTCTTGTACATTTACTTCCTTGCACCTAGTTTTTCTTTGAATTTTACCACTGCATGTTTAAATTCCAAATTTTTCTGTTAAGTTCTGTATTTAGTTAATCCTAAATTTTGAAAAAAAAATTTGGAGCCGCCCGGCCCAGGTGGCACTAACCCAGGCTGCCCAGCCCCTGCAAAGGGCTCCCGGCTCCCCTTGTCCCCCTCTGTTTCCCTTCCGTGCGCGCACGATGCAAATGGCTAGGCCACTGGGCCGACAGGCCTCTGTGCCCGTCGCCTAGCCAGCCACCCTCCACCGTTGTCGTTCCATAACCAACCGCGCACACCCACCAGCCTACGGGCATAGGCACCAAGCCGCCCGGCCCCTGCCACCAGCCGCTCGGCCTGGCCACTGGCCGCCCGGCCTGCCTGCTGCCTCTTTGCATGCTCCTACGCTTATAAATATGCATGCATGCCTCTTTAGCTTCTTGCACCGCTCAGCAACGTGAGCACTCTCTTCTCCCCCTAATCACTCTCTTCACTAAGCACTTGCACTTAGTCTTAATTCCCAGCACAGTCGAAATTCTGTCTAGTAAAATAAGTGCTACACCCTCGGTTTTTCAACGGTTTGTGGAAGCTCTGCCACGCAAGAACGACTAACCTCTGGACGACTGACTTTGGACTGCTAACGCTAAGCCTTATACTGATGTTTCCCTCGGGTATTTTCTCTTGTCTTTGGTTTTGCAAGATGTCTTCATTTTTCAGGAAAGCCAAGAGAGCCCTGAGCAACACAGGGAAGGGACTGCACCTCAAGTTTTCGTCCTCGTCAGGAGAGCACTCACGCTCTTATTCACAGAGTGGGAGTTCTAGGACCCCCGCTGTGTCCGACAGGATGTCTATCAGCGATACCTGAAGCCAGTACCAAGACGAAGCTACATCCTCATAGCATCAACCACCACGCCGACTGCAAGCATTGAGTGATATCCAGATACAAAGTGATGAAGAGGCACAGAAGCTACAGAACCTCACCACCAAAGTCTTTAGTCGGACGAGGGTTTTGATGCCTTCTTCCTCATCGCCATAGGTATGTTCGACCCATTTATGCAGGCATTCGACTACGTGGGATGGATGGAGTTCGCAGATATTCAGGAAGAAGGATCCATTCTTCTCACACAAGAGTTCCTGATGACCCTTCAACTGAACAGGTGCTCTACAGGTACGACCATTTATTTTCGTTTGTTTAATCAAGAATTTTCTGTTACCCTGAGGAGGTTCGCCGACCTCTTAGGCTTCCACCCCAACTACTCTCTAGCAGAGGAACCTGCCGAGTATGACATGAAAACTTTTTGGATGGAAATATGTGGGGAGTACACCAAGGGGAAACACAGCACTACCAAAATTCACAACCCTACTCTGAGGCTTCTAGCCTGTTGGGTCTCTCTAGTTGTCTTTCCACATAGTGAAGTACACTGTGCACCCAAAGAGGACCTCAAGTGCCTCTATGCTATGTACAAGAAGAAGCGCTATGCCCCGGTCCTTGATCTCGTCCACCACTAGATCGAGATGCCATCGACGGCACTCCCATCAATATCACCTCACTCGTCACCAGGATTGCATCTAACCTGTGCCTCCTTGAGAATGCCCAGATTATTTACCTTCTTGATGATGACTCACACATTATTGGGGAGCAGCACTTCGTTCAGGCGCACTTCATGAAACGGGTTGGCGAAATCTTAGTCGTGACATGGTTTGGGCACAATCTCGAGCTACCGCTTCCAGTGCCGCAGTTCGACATGTATAGAGTCAGAAAACTAATCATGCAGCTCGACGTGGAAGCACCTCGCCAAAGCATCGGCGGCATCATGACTAGAGCCCAACAGCGACGAGCAGAAGCACGACGGCGACAAGCACAAGAAGCAGAAGCAGATGCATCATGG
The DNA here is from genome assembly GCA_022530915.1 of Paspalum notatum. NCBI lineage: Eukaryota > Viridiplantae > Streptophyta > Magnoliopsida > Poales > Poaceae > Paspalum > Paspalum notatum. Next base: position 9,492,189 of record CM039683.1, read on the forward strand.
GCACCCCATACGGCAACTCCATCTGACTCAAAGTTATCACGACTCCAATGCTATACCCAGCCGGAGCTGTGGTACAACACTAGTGAGGGTGGAAGTAGGAACCAATGAATATAATGTTTTTCCATATATGTAGGCCGATGGGAGAAACTTAATTTAATACATTTTTGGTCCATCCACTATTGTTAACATATCATTTTTTGTGGGACTCAGAATCGAGGATTGTTGGACTTGTTGGGAAGATGAATGAGGAAACCACACCATAGGAACGAAACCTCAAAAGTTGGTAATTGACAGTTTCTGCAAAAAGCAAGAGTTTGGTGCAGCAATTGAAGTTTTCCTTCAATATTCACAAGGATGTTTGGTTCCTGATCATTTTTTTCGCCTGAATAGTTGGTTGGTAAAAGCAAAAAGATGGGAATATGTACTGACCCTACTCCGCGCAATGCGTTCTAAAGGTCTTGTGCTAGATGTTTGCTTATTTAATTAATTGGTTAGGATGTTTTGCTGGGAGGGGCACTGTAAGCGTGAGACTTTCCATGAAGTTTCTCTTATACTTGACAGTATGCTGGAGTGTTTCCAACAAACAGCACAAGTCAGCCAGTGATGTAACTGTATAATCATGCAAAAATCCAGTTTGCTGTCTGATCCTCCCTAAGGTATTCAACTAGCTATCCAGTAATACTACTAAACCTTCACCAGGTTAGTTGGCACTGATGACAATAAATTGTCCTGTTTATATGCTTTATTCGCTCATATACATGAATTAAGTTCCCTCAAACTTTTCAGGTTAGGAGGAACTAAGCTATGGCTCCGGCCATGAACCACTTTACATGGTACAACGATTCAAGGAGTCCAAACAAAATTATTGTGATGAGCCTAAAGGTATGCTCTTTGGCTTAAGATCTTCCCTTGTAGACAACACAGTTGTTGAATTTTAATCCATCATTAATTTTGCATTGTGCTTTTCTTTTGTGGCGGAACCTCCGACTTAACCCGGTTCAAGCACATCTGCCATCCCTTGGCTTGCAATGCACTTGAAACGGCATAAGCCCGGTCGTCCGTCGAGTGCCCCGAAGGACCCTCGATTTAACCAAAACTTTCCATGGACCGACATCATACACATCAAACTCAAGAATGAGCCACAATGATTACAACAACCCATCATTTCATACAAACATAGCTTGATTTTACAAAAACCATGGCTCAAATATTATAAAACCATACTGATATAGAGTTCAAAATAGACTCGCATCAGAATATATATTACAAGTAGAAAGTAGTGCAGCGGAATTAAAGCACCGAGACATGACATTGAGCCCACCATTGTCATTCTCGATCACACAAGTACCTGAAAAAATATCAACAACAACGCTGAGTACGTGGGGTACTCGGTAGGACTTACCCGTGGGTCTTATATGCCCAACACATTTTTAGTATGCAAAGCTTTATGTGGACTGGCTGACTTCTAACCCGCGTAAGCTTACTATAAGTGCGTCCTTACTTTCAAGTTTTATCTTTAAAAGCATAGGCCTAAGTAATCCAACATAATTATCATATCAAATTTGCAATTAGCAACTAGAACATTACAATGAAAACAAACATATTGCATATATGTAAAAGAAAGTATAAATTATCATCATAAATAACTTGCATATATCATAATCCATGGCAACAACTACGGTGAACGTCAGTGATACAGCATACTCGACATCTGGCGAGCCACAGCGATTCGAATCGATTTTAATTCTCAGGAATATTCCAAACCGCACGGTATATGCTTACTTGCCGTAGCTTTCGCACATATACCTACCCTTGCCAAGTCCACCCTCGAGTATGAACCGAGCTCGCCAGACTCAAGGATCTCGCGCACGAGCACCCAAGCCAACATCCCTCCTTCCAGCCGGCAAGCAACGGTTCAACCTCGAGTTTTAGTCAAGGTAGAGCTTCAGTAATTTATGCGTCCTGGTAAAAGTAAATGCTGATCCCAGCGCAAAAAACCGACGGGCCTTAATCAACACAAGCGGGGCCACAAGTATCTCATCATAATCAAATACAATATTTCATCATCATATATCACAATTCTTTTGCCCCACCCTGTCTCACATCTTTATCATTTATAGTCATAGCTCAAGTTCATGATTCAAATTCATATCTCCAAGTAATAGTAATAAATGAGTAACACCTACTCTCGCGAGTGATTGATTTCACTCGACTTCTACCGTTACTAAGCATGGCTAAGCATAGACTTCGACCTATTCATACTAGTTGGGATCAGGGATATATGCATGCGGGTTTCAATCAACTCTTAAACGTAAATGCACATAGAAAAATAGATTGTAGGATTCTCTAAATAGGTGATATGCTTAGGAGCCTACCTTTGCGTTATTTTTTTTATAAGAAAGCCAACAAACTAATCTATGTAAGTTTGCCGGGTTGTGGAGCTTTGCCCCAGGCAACCCCTTGAATTCACGGACAGATTTAATCAGCGACCCACCATCTTCATCTTGATGGAAAACCAACTCCTGCTCGAGAGATTACCGTAGTTAGCACCTTATATGCATGGATGCACATGAAATGGTTTTACATGATGCTCGTGCATGATTCAATTTAATGACACAACTCCTTATTTGGTCATACAAGCTTACTGTAAAACCTGACAACTCATAGAACTATAACACAGCCCGTAATAACCCAGGTCTAATCAACACATGAAGGCAAGATAATTAACAAATAACAATTATACGCATGTTCTGCGGCTCAGATTTTTTACTAGGGTGATGTTTAGCATTTGTAACCTACTGGAATTTTTCCTAGCACTTGTGGAGCAATGTGACAGGGCATGCACAATTTAATTGCAAGCAAAGGCATAACGTAGGCGTAGGTTTCAGTTTCACTCATCCAAATGAATTTCTATGAATGGTCATAAGTTTTACAAGCTTGGATGTAAGCTCCACTTTGAAAAATCATTGACTCAAGAATTAAGCATATGCACAAAAATTAGAAAGATGCCATGACTCACAGGTGTATGAAATTACAATGTGTAACAAAATGTGACATAACAGGCTGCTTTCAGGTTCTGCTCTGTCACTCAAACATGGTTGCTTTGTACACGTGCAGTTGGAGTAATTTCAGCAAGCAAAACTAATAACATACATTAGCTGGAGCATTTTTCCGCTTATCTGCGTTTGTGCAGAAGTTGGAGTAAAACCAAATTTAAATAAGAAAGGAGACAATGTGTAGTCTGAAACTTGAGGCTTGATTGTTGGAAGCTTGGATAACTAAGTTAGTGAATATGCCACTATATATATATTCACAACAGTTTGGTTAATGCATGGATTAGTACCACAGTGTGCAATTTCTTATTAGCTTGTACTATACAACTCCTTCATCTATAGTTGTAGGAGAGAAGCGGTTTGCAGGCACTTTAGGCCAAAATGCACACCGACGATGGATGTTGGGCTGAGATATACTACTCCTATAGGAGTAAAGATTGAATGGTGATTCATGTAATGCAATTTTTACCGACATTGTAACTTAGGATTTCAGAGCAATGTGTAGGGAAAGGAAATGATGACCAAAAACATATTTGTGTGCTCGAACAAGAGGCACTGACAGCACATTGGTGTAATCCTGCTAGAACATATTAACAAACACCATGGGGTAGTGGAGTTGCAACGTGCAAGCAGTGTCTGGTTGCAGGCCTAAATATTCAGATTGGAGCATATCACAGCACACATGGAAATAGGAGGAGAAATGGACTACCAAAATCATTGCCACCAGGGTTGGGAATCAAACAGCGAGCTGCAGGAAGGAAGCTGGTGGCATTGCTGTTGTACGCCTACTGATGCTGCTGGCTGCTGATTTTGGTGAAAGAAGAGCACCGGTGCTAATCGATGGGAGCAGGAACAACTGCAGGCATGGTGGGCTGACCTGCTGATGCAGCGAAGAAAATAAGGAGAGGGTCAGCAGTGGGATTGAGCAAGAAACATGTTGCCTGATGTGAAGGAGGGGAAAAACAAAAGGAATGACCTGCAAGGAAGGGATGCTGCTTTTCTTCTGCGATGTTGCTGCTCCACGAACAGAAGAGGAGGGCAGGGAGTTGATCTGCTGCTGATATGGCGTGGGGCTGGGGAGGTGAGCGGAGAGACCGAGAGGGTGGAGATTAAAGGGAGGCAAAAGAGCGAGAAGCTCTCGCTATCGGCCTTTTGATGAAACGGGTCGGACGGCAATGGCGAGGAGGTGCCGCTCAGGCGGGCAGCGTGTGGCGCGGCCGCGACGCGTGTCGCTTGCGCGCGTGCCAGCGAGGACGGAGGAGCTGCGCGTGGCATTCGGTGGCCAAGACCATGGGCGGTGTGAGAAAACAGTGGGCGGCAGCGGAAACCATCGAGTTGCATTCAAGTTTGGAGTTGGTTCCAGTCACAAACATACACGCGTATAGAAGATTTTGTTGACGATTTTCCCATGTTTTGGTGCAGCAATGAACGAATCCTTAAATACAAAAGTTGTAGATGGTTCAAAGGTCTAAAACTTTTCTATAAATATTTAAGTCCAAAACGCAGTAGTTTGCAAGACATAGCAAGCAGAAGTTTGGTCGAATTGGTCAAATCCCGAAATGCAGAAATTTAGCGAACCTAGAGCTCGACTTTGTGCATGTTTTTCTCCCAAATTCTGATAGAAAGGATCCAAGGTGTCTATACAAAAATTAAAGGTGGTTCATAGGGCTTCAATTTTGTTATAAACATTCAGGTCAAAACATCTACGGTTTGGGAGATACAAGCAGCCAAAGTTGGGTCGATTCAATGAGTTAAGCTGACATTCCAGACTTGCAGTTTTCAGGTTGCGCTACACTTTCAGAATTGACACAGAGAAACCCGCTTGTAGTTCAGAATATAAAGAGCTACAGGCTCTAGTCCAAATATAAAAGTTTTAGGCCATAAAATTCTATAAAACTTTGGTATAAGGACTTTTCACAAATAAAGTTTATAGCAAATTGAAAATGTAAATCTTGACAAAAGGTTCAGATTACCCAGATTTTGATCCTGAACTGATTTCAGTTGTAATTCAAAAACTAAGAACCTTCAGAGGAAACATTATATAACAAAGTTGTCACACATTTCATTATCTACAAGTTCTGTATATAAAGTTTTGTCCAGTTCCTTTTAGTTTTTAAGTTATGCACCACAGCAGTATCAGATTACTGAATTTCTCTAACAAATTCAATTTTCTTCATTCAAATTGCATTCAAACACTTGAAACCAATATCAATACACTTGTGCTGGAATGATGAACATGAAATGCATGTGTTATTTGCCTTTGAGATACCGGAGGTATCACATCTTTCCAGTAGATTTTTTGTATGTTAAGTACCATTGGAATTTAGTTTTCTCAGTGTCACATTTATACTGTATACCAACGTAGATTTTGGTATGTCTCCCCACTACCATCAAAACTCTAAACTGACATTAGGAGTTAAATAAATCTTGATGTCAATTGAACGGTTTCGGGATGCCTCTTCATTGTATTGAATGACTAGAAGAACATGTATGTAGGACAGTGTGTTTGTGAGTGTGTATTGCCCTTCAGTCACCATTAGTCAAGTATATTGCTCGGCTGATTTTTATAGCTTGTTATCTTTGATGAAATAGGTGTGATGGACCTGTATTAGAAGAGGTTTCAAGGATTTTCCACTGTAGGGTTATCAATGACCCTTCTAAATCAACTGCTGGCATCAGATGAAAACAAGTTGGTGCTAAATAGATGCCCTTGGTACGTGCTTACCAACTCTTCTCTATTCTCCTTCGCTTCAATAAGTTGTTTATGATGTTCATAATGTTTTTAATCTGGCTGTTAAATTTAGGAAGAACTTAGTGATCACAGGCTTTTTTACCATCAATTATTCCTTCGGTTTATTGCTGGTATACTTTGGAATTTAAAGCTTAAAATTCTTATTCTCCACCACATGATGTTGCAATATAGGTTTGTAGTCATGGTTCTGCAACTAGTTGCTGTGTAGGTTTTTGACAATAACTCAATTGTTACAACTTCAGAAGTTAGAACTAGGTTCTGAACAGCAATTATCAAGTATTTACAGTGCAAATCAGCTTGTAATGATGAAGTAATGCTTATTATGTGTGAACTTCCAAGGTACGGTAACACCACAATTTTATGGTGCTGTAGCTATGCTGTCAGAGGTGGTATATCTATGATGGAACACTTCTCCTGTATAAAGCTGTTTCGATCAGGCTATATTTACACTATGATTGGTTTCGACTAGCCTGAGATATTCAGTATGGATAATTGGTTGCCTTGCGTAGTATATATATAACTCACAAAGTATCATTGTTATATGGACCTCATGAGTAGATGGTACAGTAACTTGTTAGTTGTACCTAGCACTGATGGTGCTGTACGTATATGGTACGACATAAAAACATATAAGTTTGGAGATTCCATAGATGTAGAGGAATTGTGACAGAGGCATGTAGAATTTTGTGACCAAATGCAACCGACAGAAAAGGACACATGCATTGTTTTCTCCCTTTTTCTTCACTTTTTGTCCATGATTTGTCAATCTTGTATCTAGTAAATGAAATCGAGTTTGTTCTTGAAACTTTACGGTATGCATCTATATTATCATTTCATCTACATTTATAGAGTTTTTTTTAGGGATATTTAAAACTTAAATTTGTCGTGCCCATCTATATCACCGCCTTGTCCTTTTAAAAAATGGAGGTGGGGTTATCCGAAAATTGTTGCTATACTTAGGCCTTGTTTAGATGTTATCGGATTTACCTCAATCCACATATGTTTGGGTGGATTGAGATGCAATTTAGTTCAAGTTTCACTACAGTCAACCCCAATACATGATGCGAATCTAACTAAATCCAAACAATAAGCACAAATCTAGAAACATATCCTAGTCCTAGGATATAGTATGGGTTTCTTCATCTTATTTTCTACATTTAGTCCATCCCTCTAGACTTCAGTGACTCCATGCTTCTACATTTAGTCCAGCCTTCTAAACTTCAATTTATATAGGATTTATAGGGTGGGTTAGGAGAGGCTCCATGCTTCGAGCGGCGGTGGGAGGGTTTAAGCCCCAGCCACCCGTTGTTGGATCCGCTCCCCACTTAAATCCATTATTAGCAGTCATGAAAACGGTACGGATATTTTCCGACCGTATTCATTACCGAATTCGTTTAGAGGGGTTTTAATCAGTCCGTATCTCAGTCCGGAAATTCAACATCCGATACCGTATCCGTTTCCAAATATTGAAATCGCATATTTATAATGCTGACATCCAACCGCATCGTATCCGGCATGGTTGACACTATCCGTATTCGAATCAGAATCCGAACAAAAATATGAAAACCAATGTGGTATCGGCGATATCCATTTGTATCCGATCCGTTTTCACCGGGAATGATTAGGCAGCAACTTTTTTCCCAGACCATATTGCAGTCATCTTCTCCCTGACAGCACATGCGTCCTCCCATCTCCCAACATCAGGCATTCAGGCGTGACTTGGACTTGAGAGTTGAGAGATTCCGTGCCCCCCCCCACCGGCGTCCACTTCTCTGTGAAAAAAAAACCTCTCCAGCCTCCTCCGACGCCGGCAACTCCTCTGAGGCTCTGCTCCTCACAGCTTGTACAGTGGCTTTGTTCGTCGCGCACTACCCAGTGCCCAGCACTACACACCCAACAGGCTAGGGGCAAGCACAAGGCAACGCCCACGATCAGGCCCCCGCGGTGGAGACCGAAGCCGTGGATTGCCCCGCCTCGCGCCGAGGTTTGCGCATGCCGAAAGCACGCTAGCGAGTGTCAGCGCGTTCGGGCACCACGTCCCGTCCGGGGCTCCGGGCAAAAGCCGAGATTTGGGCTTCGTCCACGACACCGTGTCCCCGTGGCCCGCGGGGACAGATCATTCATCCCAAATTCCCATCACGATTCACGATCACTAAACCAAGTTCGGTTTCATTAGTAGAAAAGAAATACTGTGCGGAGGTGATATGTATCGCGGGGTCATCATAGCCAGCCGAATACCGTGAAAAATCGGTCGCAAAAAAAAAAGCACGTCTAAAAACACTCTGTTCACTTTTTTCTTTTTCTTTTTTTGTTTTCATTTCTACTGTATCTTTTGCGCTGTGGCTTGACTGACAAATTCTCCAGATTTGTGGTCACTTCGCCGATTACACCACATCATGAAAACACCTCTCCTATATTAACTCTGTAGGGAATCAAGTGAAAAACTCGAGTTAGAAGAGAACATCGGCACCATATCAGGCAGCACGCTAGCTTGCGGCAGAGCAGGTGGCCCTGTTGGGCGTCCTTTTGAGGAGTACGACACAGTCGGAGTCATGGCGGTACGTCACCCAGACCAGGCTCCCCACCACTCGGTACCGGGACCACGCCCTGACCGTGATGGTGAGTTTTTTTTTTTAGAATAAAAGGGCAGTGCCCCCGTCCATTAAAAAGCATAACGGACCATATACAGTTTACAGCGCTTAACAGGTGGTATGACCATCTGCGAACAGTGAGAGAGTTCTTAAACCAGAGGCTACAGCTACCTAGCTATGAGCCAAAGACTACAACTTCAAAACTTATTACAGGACGGCAACGCCATGACGCGATACAGTAATAAACTGGGACATATCAGAAGGAAAACTCTTGCTTCAGGCTTGTCTCCAAGTTGCTTGGCAACTCCCAGCTGGACTCCATCATGTACTGGGGAGCCAGAGGACCTGAGCCGCCTCCTTCTTGATCTGCATCGCCATTGTTCTCAATTCCTCCTTCTTCTCCGATGGGCACAAGAGCTCCCAATTTAGAATCATTGCAGCTGTTTTGTGGAAAAGTATAGTCATACTTTGCCACATTGTTCTCTGAAAACAGATATCATTCCTAAGTTTCCATATACTCGAAAAAACAGCTGAAGTACAAATATTAAATATACCATTACGTTTATTGCTTAGCCAATATTTCCCTACATCCTCTAGAGAGTCCCAACTTTGTGTATGAAAGATATTAGCCAACACAGACCATAACTATTTAACAACTACACAATCAAAAAAAAGGTGGTGCATGGTCTCCTGTTCTTCACAGAAGAGACAGGTGAGGTCCTCCACTTTCTTTCTCTTATTCAGATTATCACGGGTTAATAGCCTATTTTTACTCATAAGCCAAAGATGATATTGTACTCTAGGAGAAATTTTGAGGTCCCAGATGGCACAGACAAAAACAATCTGAACTCCTCTAAAATTTACCACTTTATATAAGAACTGCACACTATATATCCCTTTTGAGGTAAAGGTCCAAACTAATGCATCATCTTCCTCATTGAAACTAATTATGGATGCAAGTTGACAGATTTCCTCCTAGAGCACCATCAGGTTAACATCACCCATTCTCCTAAAAGTACATTTCAAATTAACACCATCCCACAAGTCAGCTATAGACTGATTTTTTCTCATTGACATATCTATATAAGCTCCAATACTAGATTGCTAGACTTGAGGAGCCCAGCCAATTATCTTTCCAAAACCTAACTCTTTTTCCATTTCCAATAATCGATCTATATCCCATTTTGGTTGCATGTACAGCACTCATAAAACCTTTGAAGAACACCGAGCTACCTACACTATTGGCTTGGAAAATATTAGGCTTATTTGTCTTATATTTGTAGTCAATAAGCTCTCTCCAGAGTTTATTTTTGTCTTTCTCATATCTTTTCAACCAGGAAGCTAGTAGACAAATATTCAAATCCCTCAAATTAGGGAGCCCTAGACCACCATAATCTTTGTGGAGGGAAACTAACTCCCAGTTTGCCAAATGGTATTTGTGAGCACCTTCTATATCATTCCAGAGATAATTGCTCATATGGGTATTTAGGGTTTCAATGGCCCATTTAGGGAACTTAATGAAAGAGAGTAAATAAGTAGGAATGCTAGCTAAACATGTTTTGATCAGCAAGGCTCTAGCAGCTAAAGATAAGAGTTTCCCCCTCCAACCTTAAATCCTATGGAGAAGTTTGTCTACTAAAGGCTGAAGCTCTTCTCTAGTAAGTTTCTCAAAATGTAAAGGTGCACCCAAATACTTTAACGGAAAGGACCCAGCAGGGCAGTTGAAAATACTACAGATCTCCTTAGATTCCTCTTCGTCCAAATTCATTGTTAGAATCTCACTCTTGTGGAAATTTACTCTCATGCCAGATAGCTGTTCAAACCACATGATGGAGTGTTTCAGGTTCTACAGATGAGATTTATCAACACTAGAGAATAATATTGTGTCATCAGCATACTGAAGGGAGAGGATCCCTCCAGGTCTAAAATCTTGCAAAATGCCTTGTACTAGACACTTGTTAGCAGCCCTGTCTAAAATCCTTGTGAAAGCATCCCCAACTAAGTTAAAGAGGAGAGGAGACAAAGGATCACCTTGTCTCAGACCCTTACTAGGTTTAAAGTATGGGGTTTCCTCACCATTCACTAAGAATCCTACAGAACCACCTACTACTAAGCATTTAATCCAATGTATCCAATTGGGGGAAAGCCTCTAGTGTTTAGAACTTCAAATAGGAATTCCCAGCTAACCCTATCGTATGCCTTCTCATAGTCTAGCTTAATAATAACTCCTTTTTCCTTATTCCTATGCAGACTATGAACTATCTCATTAGCCACAACAACACTCTCTAAAATGTATCTCCCTTTTATAAAGGCACTCTGGTTAGTAGCCACTAACCTTTGTGCTACTTTGCCTAATCTATTAGTTAAAAGCTTTGAAAACATTTTTAAACTGCAATTTATTAAACTAATTGGCCTAAACCGTTTCATATTACAAGCCTCACTCACTTTAGGAACCAAGGTTACTAGAGCAAAATTTAGTCTTTGGATATCTAAAGTACCTTGACAAAAATCTGTAAACATGGCCATGATATCACTTTTGATTATCTCCCAAAACTTTTGGTAAAAAAGAAAAGATAGCCCATCAGGTCCCGGGGCACCCTCTGGATAGCAGCTAAAGATAGCTTCCTTAATCTCAGCTTCTGAGAAAGGAGCATCTGACATATTATTTTCTTCCTCTGTTACTTTCTGGGAGGCTTCCCAAAAATCTTCACTAAGATTAATATTACCCCTCTCTTCTTTCGCAAAAAGTTTTTTTTGTAGAAATCTAGAGCTATGTCCATCATCCCTATTTGATCTGATATGTGCCCTGCAGAGCTCTCTAAAAAATCTATTCTTTTCTTTCTACTTCTGTAATTAGCCACCGCATGAAAATATGTTGTGTTTCTATCTCCTTCTAGAATCCCTCTTTCCCTGGACCTCTGTCTAATCCTAATCTCGTCCATCCTCCAGAATTTATCTAGTTCTTTTTCTATATGTTTATATCTACTCCACTCATCTGCATCTAAGTCTCTTTCTTCTAAAGCCTGATCTAGTTTACCATATTCTTGGGATAACATAGTTTTGTTGTTGCTTAGCAAGGCTATCTGGTTAGCTGCCCACCCCCTTACCAGTCTACGAAAAGACCTAACTCTGAACTGCCAAACATCAATGCTCCTATTTTCAGAACATGGTAGTGTCCATGCCTTCTTCACAACTTCTGTGAAAGACTCTTCTAGTAACCACCATTTTTCAAATCTAAACCTCTTCTTCCCATAAAAAGCGTTATCTCCTAGTTCAACTAGGAGTGGGTTGTGATCACTAGAGGTTCTATCTAAAGCTTTCATCTTAGCTAGAGGGAAAGCCAATTCAAACTCAGTAGAAACAAAAATTTTGTCAATCCTAGCCATAATCAGATTTTCTTAATTATTGGTCCAAGTATATTTTCTGTTCTTCAACTCTAATTCTATCAGACCCCATTTTCCTATCCAATCATTAAAAGAATCAGCCCATTTGAAATTGATAATGCCATTACTTTTCTCATGACTATATCTAACTAGATTAAAATCTCCCCCAAGAATAATGGGGCCTTGCCAGGAGCCCATTATCTTGTGCAGTTCATCCAAAAAGACTAGCTTACCATCCTCATATGGTGAGCCATAAATAACTACCAGTTTAAAAGCAAAACCAGAGGATTTGTTGGTTAACATAACACTAACAAAGAAGTCTAAAATATCTCCTACAGTAACTGTAAATATGTCAGAGTTGGCTCCTACTAGAATACCTCCATGAGTACCTCTTGCTCTTAGGGAGCACCAATCAAACTTCGTATTACAAGTCAGAGATCTAAGTAAACCTACAGAAAACTCACTTTTCTTAGTCTCAACAATGCCTACAAAATCAGCATGGTTTTCTCTAATTCTATTTGCTAAAGCTGGAATTCTACCTTGTTGGCCCATGCCTCTGATATTCCAAAAAAGACCTATCGTTTTCTATTCTTTTTATATCTCCTAATGCCTCTACTCTTAGGTTTACCCCTACCTTTCCTCTCAGCATAAACAGATTGGTCATCAGACTCTATTTCAATGTATGTAAAGTTATTTGGGTAGCCACCCACTATACTATTGGGATCATTATGAACATCCCCTTCATCTATAGAACTAGAACCTGCAGTATTTACCTCTTTAACACTCTTTTTCTCAGCACATATATTCTTATAATTCTCAGCTCTACTCTTATCTAAGCTAACCATGTTATCCAACATGTTAATATCTAAGGGATAACCATCCCTAGAAGAAATACCTAAATCTGCAGCAATCGGAGGATAAATGACCAGGACTAGTGTGTACAGTAGGTAAGTTAGATTTACCTTTCATGAGTTGGAGATTCTGCTTTTCCTTGAGATCTTGAGCTTTTTGGAGCATTGTTCTCCCATCATCAGAAACTCTCACGCTTTTCTTCATGGCCAGGATAGGCCCCCACTTCTGATTGGTGACTCTTTTATGTTGGTCATGAGGTTCTCTTTGGTTGATCATCCTTTGTAAATCTTCAGTAATTGGCTGAGAGCCAATTGCATCTCCAATTTCCTTCTCCTCCCCTGTAGGCATGTTATCACTATGAAATACTAGTCCATTACCCTCTCTTAGGTTGGTTAAGTGATCAATCCATTCCAAAGGCAAGTTTAGTTGACCCTCCTCAAGCTGAACATCCTCTCCCTTATCAGTTATATCTTCTATCTCTTCTACCTCAGTTCCATCAATCTCCATGGCCTTTAGTAAGTACACACAGCCATATTGTTCCAGAGAATGCTCTTGGTTTACTCCAAAGAATTCCAGCGATCTTCTAACACTCCTACTTTCCCCCTGACTTGTAGAAGTTTGTCCACTTTTACCTTGATTTGATTTTTCTCCAGTCTGATTAACACTTCTCTTATCACCATTCTTTGTCCCCTTTTCTTTGTCCTGTCCCTCTAGCTCCAATAGTGTAGCCTTCCCAATGACCAGATTCTCCACTCTCTTGTGGGGTGGAAATCTGGTGATGTATGTGTATTCCTCTTCAGACCTCAGTTTCCAGTCCCAGGTTTCATCAAACAGCCTCCTCAAATGAGGTATTAACTCAACCTCGTTGATGTCACCTTGCTCTATTGTTATAATACCAAAATTGTCCAGCCCTATCCAGTGACTGAGTGTGGTGGCCTGATGACTGCCCCGACACAACGCGCAGCACCTGCCGGGCTTCTTGTCACCGCTGACCAGGAAGGAGCTGTTGGATCCTCGTGGTCGTTGTCGTGTTCGCGGCGGGCGTCCACGTTGTGGTGGAGGGTCGGGAAGGGGAAGAGGATAAGCGCCATGGAGTCGGACGCCGGGTGGCTGAGCGTGTGCGACGCGGAGGGGCTCTGCACGTAGTAGTGCGCGCACGGCGACAGGTGGAAGAGTGGAAGCTCATTGTCGTCCGCGCCCATTGGCCGCAGGTGCCATGACGACGTCTTTGTGTCGAAGTTGCGCGCGCGTCTCACTTGCCGATTGGTTGCCGCGGATTGCCTTGGTGTGTAGCGTTAAACCATGATCGGTTTACGTAGGAGAAAAAGGCAATGTTTGAAGCTTCATGCCAATGATTCTAGTTGGCTGGAACGGCTCAGCCTTTTTTACTTAAGCACATGCCGGTGTCTAGCTTCATGCACCTTGATCAACTGCCTCTTCTTTGGAAAAGGAAGGAAATGGACAGTGTTGCAGTTGCCACTTGAGCGGGCCTGTTCGGCTGGTCACAAGCCGGCATATTTCGGCTTAATTCGATGTCTAGCTTCATGCTCATTGATCAACCGCCTTTTCTTTGGAAAAGGAAGGAAATGGAAGGTGTTGCGGTTGCCACCTGAGCGCACATACACATGTGGGCCTGTTCGGCTGGTCACAAGCCGGCATATTTCGGCTTGTTTGCTCTCACAGCCGAATTCTGTCGGCTTATCTACCAGCCGAACAGGGCAACCGAAGTGATTGCTTGGATCTTGTAACGCCCCAGAGTCCAAACGGCTCAAATCCACTCTGCATGCTGAGCGAACCACACCTACCACCATCCCACTTAAGCTTTCGTCCTCGCTTCGTGTCACAGACCCAAAATTATAAGAGCAAAAATTCGATAAGTAATCACCGAAGTGGCTAAGTATCGAACTCACACTCGTATAATCCTGAAGTTACTGAAATCTCGAAGGATTCCAAACCAACATCGCAACGTACCAAGATCGTACTGATTCGGTGCACCACATCGTTTGCCATCACAGATTCCAATGTAATATGAAACACCTTACCATTCATCGGAGATCAATTTAGTATTATAAACCAAATATAAAGTAGCGGAAGCAACATAGCTTTAAAACAAAATAGAAACCTTTTATTACAATGCCAGCTCTTAGTCATATTCCACAAAAGCATAACAGATAAGGTAAATAAGAATGATCATGCCCATGATCTCACTCCTCCGCTATGGCAGGAGCCATCCAACTTCTTGCAGTAACCATGATACATCACAACCTGCAACAATTTGGGAATAAACCCTGAGTACGAGAATGTACTCAGCTAGACTTACCCGTCATAAATTAAATTAAAAGACACCAAGGATCATGCAAGGCTTTATAAGTGGAGATGGCTTGACAAAATTTGCATAAAGGCATTTGTAGGGAATTATAAGTGTAACTTGCATCAAATTAAAACCTTCAATTATAAACTAGATTTGCATCTATGCTAAAACAAGTATAAAAATAAACAAGCATCCCTATGCGATTGGATCATGTCCAAACATCACCGTCAGGGTGATCAAGACCATCATCATCATTAACCCATCATCATATCATTATTTATTTTTAGTTTGCTACATTGAAACCGTTCCGTCAAGTTCTCACTATCCAGGAGAGATGGCGATTCGAATCGATTACTACCCAGCTGGGGAATTATTCCTAACACTCACCCCTGTTTTCCCCCGTCGGGGATCATTGGGTTACCTTTGGACTCATTCAAGTATCGCGGTCCCAGCAAGCGCCGCACTCTCGGGGATATCGCCTCGCCGGAACAGCGAAGGACTTTTAAACACCTTGCCCATCGACTATGCGACGACTCCCTTCCGAGCCGCACTTTATACTCACTGGGTTTCCGGCTTGAATAGAACTACTCGGCTTCGCGGTCGGCAACCTCAGGCCGGCCAGTTAGGTGATAGGCTGCGTTCAACGATTAGGAAGTGCTCCAAAGATCAAGTCCTTAATCGACTCAGACAGGACTACCGACTCCCAGGACCTCCTCGTCCTGTAGCCTCCACTTTCCTGCCCGGTCTCCCTAATTTTGTTTTACAAAAAATATCGGGTACACCCATGACACACCATATTCCATTTGTTTCAGGTATCCACCTATCTCTCGCAGGTGAAAACTTCACCTGACTTCTACCGTTTATTTGCATAACTAAGCAACTAGTCGATCCTACACTTAAACATAGGATTTCCGGGATTTATTTGGTGGACAAGGAGAGGAATATATGTGCAACAAGGGTTTTCAAACAACTCCTATCACTTAATGCATAAAACATCATAAAATACTCAACATAATTTAATTTGTAAAACATAGGAAGTTGAGAATGCTCCAGGGCTTGCCTGGAATTGGACTCAAGTCAATCAAGTTAGCCGCACCGTCTTGATGAGCATCTCCCATCTTAGTTCTTGCTTCTTCGGGTTGGACCACTAAACACCATCCTCAGGATTGGCTCCAACATTACATCGTCCATGTCCTTCTCGCGATTCACCTAGCGTACCTAAATGAAATGCACACATATGTATGAATGCGAGGAAAGACATGTATATAAATCATAACATAAATCATGCAAACAACTTCAACACAAGCACTTTCCAGATTTTTAACTGCACACAACCCAGTTACAAGAAAATTCATAACTGGAGCTACAGACATCGAAAATTATCAAACTTAGACTCTATAGAAAGCTTAGGAAATTCTCCATAAATCATTTTCAGGCATCACAGCAAGATTCCCAAAGTAAAACGGTCGGAATAGCAGAAGAACAGAAACTGTCCAGTGAGACTGCACGAAGGCAGATTTCTGAACTTTAACCAAAACAGCCATAACTCCTAGAATATTAAGGCAATGGCCATCACAATTGGTCAGTAGCTAGATCAACAAGTTATGAACACTTTTTGTATTCAACTCAACCACAGAAAACATAGTCTAGGGGAGTATTTAGCAATCTCCCCAAAACTGTCCAGATTGCCTAAAAATGAATTATAGACATCTATAATTATTTGAAAAGCATATCCAAGCTACGGCAAGCATACCAACAGTTTACATATGATATGTGAACACCAAAATAAGCAACATTTACCACCAAACAAAATTTATGTACCCTATTTCTTAATTTATTTTGAAAAAATGGCAAATAGGCACATATATAAGATCATGCATCTAAAGTGCACCATAAATTCTACAAAAAATTAGAGCAGCTAGAATATGCTCCCAGGAGACTACTGTACAAATTTCATAGCATTTGACCAAGTGCTTTTGGAGATATCGAAAATAACAAAACACATGATGCAAGGGAGCATAAATAGGAAAACCCATCTAGAGACACCCTATGCAGCTCAAACTTTTTCGTGGGGCTTCTCATGGCAAGCGAAGGGAGATCCCCAAAAATCACAGTTACAACACTTATAAATAATCTACTAGAATTTTCTAAAGTTTCCTTACATGCAAAGCAAGGAAAATCATAACTCCTTCATCCATCAATCAAAATGCATAAAAATTTAACCATAGCACACTCACAGCATACATAGGCCCTCATAAAAATTTCACAGCAATTGTAACACTACAATTTGAGATATGAATTTATCCCTATTTATCAAACATAAATATAAACAGCACAAAATTTCTACAAAACACTATCATATTATCATCTATTCACAAGGATACCAAAAAGTCCTCATTTGCTATTTTACGATTTTTTTACGAATTACTATGAATTTCCAAAGTGTCAGCCGATTAATGCATAAAAGAAAAACAAAAATCACTTTGCATCAGGACCCCTAGACTTCCTAGCAAATTAATCGAGCCCATAAATGTAAATCTATGTGCCTTGGCATTTTTACATCAGAAACCAGAAAAGAGTTTCTAATTCATTCTTACCCCTTTCTTCTTCCTCATCCCGTACACAGAGCAGGGACGGGAAGGGGCGTCGGGATCGGCTCGTCGGGACGCGGCCTGGGACCAGCAGGGAGACCAGCGGCCTGCAGGGCGGACCGTCCAAGTAGGGCACCATCGGGCTTCCTCCGCACCTGGCCTCGGCTCGTCCCAAAGCTATCCCGCGGTCACACGACCGAGGGCGGGCGGCCGCGGAGGCATCGGCGGTCCGGCGGCGCAGGGCCACGCGCGCAGGTAGAGGGCTCACCGACGACGGCACGCCCGCGCGAAGTGCGTTTGCACGCAGCGCGGAGCAACAGCCGCAGCAGAACGCAGTAGCAGCATGGCGAGCCCGGCCATGGCACTGTGCGCGGCGCACGGAGGCGAGCGAGGATGAGACAGGGCCGAGTGGACGAGAGAGGAGAGGTGATGCGCCTCGCCTCCTGCTGTTTCCCCATCGAGTGGAGAGGCAGGGACGAGGTGAGGTGGAGGGGCAGCTGTCGGCAATGGCTTGCTCGCGCTCTGGGAGGCAGACGCGCGAGGGCACGCGTCGCCCATAGGGGCATTCCACCGAACGGCTGGCATGCATCGATGTGGGCCGATTCAAGCTCGATTTGGGCCGCTTGCTGGCCGATTTAGCTCATGGGCCAAGAACAAAGATTGTCAAGCTCTAATCACTCTACAAATTCTGTTAAGGGTGCATGTTCATTAGGCTCTCGAATTAAGAGATAATGAACTCCCTAAACAGCATTGTCAATGATTAATTGTTAATTGGAAACGAACGTCGAAACCTTGTCAACTCAGTTCAAATTGATCGCAACTTTTGATATGTTGTCGTCCAATAGGTTAACTTCAATCTTTGTTTATGGACAAACTCAAGTTGCTTAACAAAAATTGGAGAACACGAGACGTCAATCAGAATCGGCACTATAATTCCAATACTTAGAATTATTTCTAAGTCTGAAAGTTAGCAGCTGATTCAATTTCCATGCCTCGATTTGACAGGTTTAGAGAGAGAATTAGACTTGCGTCATTAAGCCAAGTTTGTTCCTCATGACTTGGACTTCACTCTTTGTTTAGTGCCAAACTTCATAACTAGCACAGAAGATGAAGTTTCACTTACGTTAGGCAGCCTCATGATAACTCTTTAATTATAGGTTTTAGTCCAATAAGGGCATCGTCTTGACATTTGCTCAACATGAACCCGGGAATGGTGGGATGGACTCTAGAAGCCTTATATATTCTAGGTGTTTGACACCCTAGGTTAATCCATTCCCGGGTTAATCCTTTTAAGCGAAGTGTAACACCCTAGGTGTTTGACATCAGCTAAGCAATGGATCTTAGCTCAATCATGCCATTGTGGTGACCAAGGTGCTAAGGTCAATCCCTAGAGATGAACCTTGACTTAAACTTGGATGATATCCCTTTGCTTATATGTTGACCTTTTCAACTATATGCCAAGGTAATGTTGAAGGAGATCATTTCATGTGCTTCACACTCATTTCCATCTATTTGGAAGAGTGGAAACGTTCCATGAAATTTAGAGTTAAAAGGTTACATGAAATGACGAGACATACACTTTTAATTTGCTTTATGAAGTGGATGAGATCTTATGTCATCAACCAAGTCATGTAATCTTGCCCAAACAACTCTATTTTAGCTCATGAACAAAAGTCATGAAGGGTTCATGTTGAGCAAATGTCAACACGATGCCCTTATTTGCCTAAAACCTATAATTAAAGAGTTATCATGAGGCTGCCTAAACGTAAGTGAAACTTCATCTTCTGTGCTAGGAGCGGTTCCATTTTGGAGCCGCTCCTACTGCTATTTGGCCGGCGCTCCTGTAGCGCATTTTTGTAGTAGTGAGTATGAGTGGGCTAGCTCAGGATCTTGGGTGTCAATGAAAATGTCATTCTGGTGATGTTACTAATGTGTGTGGATTTTGAAGTGTCATTGCATTTTTTTTGTCCTACCAGTGAGCTATAGCCCATGGTTCTTGCATTTCTCTTTAGTTATGGAGCAAACTGAGGATACAGTGTTGGTTAATTTTTTCTGACTTATTGCTAAAACTGTGCTATAGCTTACGTTTCTTGCATTTCACTATCGCTTTGGTGCAAAACAATGGACCCTTTCCCTGACATTTTTGTGCAAACCACTATGCCAGAAAACGTCAAAAGAGACACCATCATCACAGACGCATTTTGTAGAAGCGTCTGTGATAACTCATTATAGACGCGGGTTAACCTGACGCGTCTGTGATGTATCATCCCCACAAGTCTCCATTGAGTGTGAGTCAGACTAAAAACGCGTCTGTGATGTGAATAAATCACAGACGCGGTTTAGAAAATTTGCGTCTGTGATGACTGGCGCCACATATCACAGACGCGCGACGACAACCCGCATCTGTGTCTTAGGGGCCGTTTGGTTCCAAGGGACTAAAGTTTAGCCCCGTCACATCAGATGTTTCAACGCTAGTTAGAAATATTAAATATAATCTAATTACAAAACTAATTACACAGATGAGAACTAAACAGCGAGACGAATTTATTAAGCCTAATTAATCTATAATTAGCAAATGTGATGCTACAGTAACTAGTCGCTAATTACACATTAATTAGGCTTAATAAATTCATCTCGTCATTTAGTCCTCGTCTATGTAATTAGTTTTTTAATTAAACCATATTTAATACTTCTAACTAGCGTCCGGATCTCCAATATGACACGTGCTAAAGTTTAGCCACTGGATCCAAAAAAAGCTTTTTTTAAATTTCCACTGGTAAATAGGTTACAAGTGTATTCCCTTGTGCACAAGAATACATTTGTATTTTTCCCTTTGTATAAATGCTGTTTGGGTATAGTTGTAGAATTACAAGGGTGTATCGAACAGGAAGAACAAGCTAGACAAAGACCAATCAGAAGATGCCGACTGAGCCATGGTTCCTTGAGAGAGGATGTCACCGCTGTGCTGCCAGCCCAACCTAATGCGGGCTCCGCCTTGCCTCCACCGCGCCAGATGTCGGGGATCGATGCATCGATGCCTCGCACCCAATCCGGAAGCACGAACTGCGGGCGCGTCTCCCATCTCCGCATACCCGGCTTAACCACCGCGCCCGTCGCCTCCAGGTTGCGGAGCTGGAGGAGCAGCTGCGGACTAGTTGGCTACGCAGCGGCGCAAGGCAGAGCCGGCGGCCACGGAGGTGGTCGCCATCCTCAACTCCCAAGGCTTCGGCAGCCTCGCCGACGCCGCGAATGACTCAGGCAGGCTCAGACGACGAGACCGGCGTGGGCGACCCGGATGCCGATGCGCCGCCGAGAGCCTCGGTACCACTTGAGGCCGAAGTCGTGGATCGAGGCCATGGTGGTGTCCTTCAGTCCTTGCCGCGGATTGAGGTCGGGAGAGGGATGGGGCTGCCATGGATTGTCTGGTTGGGGACAAAGTGAGTGAACGGGGAAGAAGGATGCCACATCTGTTCGAATGAAGAGAGCCCGACTTCTGTCGTATTTTTTGTGTGATGTGGGTAGATGATTATTTTTTTCCGAATGGATTAGGCAGATACGGGTGTAAAATAATTAGCTTCACAACCCATCCAAACAGTTTTATCTCATCCGACCAGAAAAATTCACACTCCTGTATTCTACACCGGTATCGATCTCAAAACCAGCCTTCCAAACACCCCCTTACTAGGCCACGGACCCGAAAAAATCATTCGACTTGGTTAAATCCACCCGCCCTGTCGCGTCCACTCTCCCGACCTCTGGCATCCACCCATTCCCTTTCTCTCTCCCGTCCGGTGCTGCCTGCCTGCCTCCTGCCCCAACGCCTCCAACCCACCACCGCACGCCGATGCCGGTGCGTCCACTTCTATCGAGGAAAAAGTCTATATAACCCCCCCAACCTTTGGAGAATAGTCTACATAGTCCCCTCTCCTTTGAAACCGGTTGTTTAACCCCCCAACCTTTTCAATACCGGGCAGCTAACCCCCCAAAGTGGTTTCACATAGCTGTTTTAGTGATGTGGATGCTGGTTTTGACAGCATGGCAACGGTGGCCGTCCAGGCTGGCCTGGCCCCGTCTGTCAGGCCGGTTTCCCTCCCTTGCCAGGCTTATATGGGCGGGAACACAAGGGCATGTTGTCGGTCATTGGCGCCAAAAACAACAGAGGGGTGGGGGAAGCGCGGGAAGGACACGCGGCCGGTCTAGAAAGGCTGAGCGATGGCAAGGTGTTGACGTCGGGGAGGAAGACGACGTGTGGCTGCAATGGAGGAGTCCGCCTCGCATTCATCCCAGAGGTCAGCGGCGTCTGGATGCAGTAGCAGGCGCGGGCGTAAGGTTAGTCCTCCCATCCCTTACCGTGAAGGGCCGTTCAATTACGAGCCGGCGGTGAAGTGCCATTGCGGATTGAAGGCAGCCAAGTTCACTGCATGGACTGAGGACAATCCCAGTCGTAGGTACTATCGTTGCAGGGCAGCTTGGGTAAGCAATTTTGGCCATCGAATCTGCAATGTTGTGATGATTAGAGTTATGGTGCTTAGATCTGATGATTTCGATTTGTATGTTTGTGTTTTAGTCAGTAGAGGATTGTGGCTATTTCAATTGGATTGATCGTGAGCAGACATCATATGAGAGGAGCATCATGTTGGAGCTCTGCAGTGTAGTGGATAGGCTGAAGAAGCAGAATGCCGCACTAGAGCTGCAGCTAAAGGAAACTGATGAGGCGAAGGAGATGAATGAGGTGTTGATTATGGAGATTGCACAGAAGTCTGAATCTTTGAAGGATTTACAGAAGAAATTGGTAGAGAAGGACAGCATTGTGCAAGCGATGTCAAAGAAGAGTAGTGTTGGTAGTTCATGCTGCTTAATTGTTTTAGTTGTAGCTTTGATGTTTGGCGTGTTGTTCCTATCAGTGTACTTTGGCTAATGCCTAATCTGTAGTGTTGGAAATGCAATGGCAATGATGAATGAAATGTAATAATCATTGTAATAGATCGCACATTAATGGAAATAGATCACTGCCATTTTTCTCGCCATAACCTTAACCATGTAATGAGAGATTGAAAGGATCAGTACAGGCATGCACATCAGTAGTTGTCACCTACCAAACCTAGATGTCTACTACATCCATGGTGGCAAAAAAATCAAAAAGATCAGTACAGGCATGCACATCAGTAGTTGTCACCTACCAAACCGATGTCCACTACATCCATGGTGGCAAAAAAATCCAAAAGATTAGTACATGCATGCATATCAGTAGTTGTCACCAAACAAGAGGTGTGCCAGCCTATTCCTCCTTCCCACGGTTTGGGTCCCCTGCATGGTGATGGAGCTAATCTGTGAGGGTTGTGTAGCCTGTCCACTCCCTTGTGCAGGCACATGTTGGCTTGTACTTGTGCCCAAAGCACCCTGAAAAGGTGAGAAATGGAAAGAAGGTAACATTCAGCAGTATGTGCACAATGAAAACAAGATAATATAGTGCAGCACTAACCACTGTCCTCTGTCTTTTTTGTGAACCAGTAGATGTATTTGGCTGCCTTTGCTTCCTCTTCCCGTTAGCAACAGTTGAAGTGTCATTTTCAGCTAGAGTTCCATTCTGCTTCTTCTTCTTAGCTGCATCTCTCTTGATGTAGGCATTCTTTTTTTTGCCAGCTGAAGGATTCTTAGAGCACCTCCTTGAGTTGTGGCCAGACTTCCCACATAGCTTGCAAGACATCTTAATTCCAACTTTACTTATCTTGGTGGACTTGGGTGCCTCTCCTATCTCCCTTGTCCTCTGTGTCTTGGGTCTCCCTGGCATTTTGACATATGCTGGAGGCATTGGTCTTGGCATGTCAGACGTTGGCCAGTTCCCAGGCCCTTCAACTGGTTGAAGAACATGCTCATATGTCTTCCGAAACTGGGTTACAGTGAAGCATGGAGCAATAAAATCATCCAAAAGCTTAGATGCTTTGTAAATGCAACTTATTGCATGGCAGCAGGGTAAGCCTGACAATTGCCAATACCTACACGTGCATGTTCGTTCCTCCAAATTTAATATGTATCTCCTGTCTTCCCTCTCTTGAACCTCAAACCCTTCCTTTCCATTCCAAAGGACATCACATTTTCCGGACCTCTCTATGTTCACCTTCAACTTCTTAAATATGTTTGGACAGATTGTGCCATTCCATTTATCAGCCTTAGCCCTATTCTCCTGTATCCTAACCATGATCTTTTTCCTTATGGCCTCATGCATGGAGATGACTGGATAGAACCGGGCATCCATAATTGAATTATTAAAGCTCTCACACATGTTGTTGTCGACTGAGTCACAGTTTGATCCAAATCTAAAAAAAGCCTTGCTCCAGTGCTCAGGTGAGGTGGACATCATGTCTTTGGCTCCTTCTGGAGTCTTTTGGGCTAGAAGTGCTCTATTGAAGTTGAAAAGCACTCTACAAGAACTCTTAGCACAGCGCCACCACATTTTCTGCAGTTTCTTGTTACTGTATTTTTTTCCTCCAGTTTGCATAGATGTGTCTTGCACACATCCTATGTTCTGCATTTGGAATCAACTCCTTCACTGCCTTTAGTAGACCCTGCAATAAGTGTAATACAAATTAATTGTGCCCTTTACTATGAAATAAGTACGGCAAACAGAAGAGGCATTCATTTGTACCTTTTGTTGGTCAGATATTATAACCCAATCAACACCTCCATTGTTGATATTTAGATCTTTCTGCAGCAGACTAATAAACCATTACCAGCTGTCATATGACGCAATAGATACTGCTGCCCAGGCTATTGGGTACATCTGATTGTTGGCACCTCTACCTATAGCACACAACAAGTTACCATTGTGCCCACCTTTAAACCAGCAACCATCTAGACCAATAACCCTTCTGCAACCAGCAATGAAGCCTTTCTTGCAGGCATCATAGCACACATAAAATCTCTCAAAAACATTGTCCTCATGGTCTGGATTCAAACAAACTACAACTGTACTTCCTGGGTTACTCCTAAGCAACTCCATTTGGTAGTCATAGACCCTGCTATATTCTCCCTTCATAGAGTCAAGTGCTGCCTTGAGAACCAATGCCTTAGCCCTCTTACATTTTGAGATTGACACATCAGCAAGCATATCTTTGAGTACTGCCTTCTTGATCAGCTCTACTTTCCATGTGGGATTGTCCCTAATCTCATTGAAATAATACTTGGCAATCCTTGGAGAGGTTACTAACTTGTTGTCCCTCCTTGGTGGGCAACAATGTTCATCAATAAATGTTACCACCTTGAACCATTGAGACCTACTAGTCTTTGAGCCATAAATCAACCACTTACAGCCTTCCCAAGAGCAGGTTGCTCTAACTCTATTCTTCTCATCCTTCACAAATATTAGGTGCTTATGTGTCTTTAGACCATATTTGAGGAGGGCCTTCTTGAATTGCCTACTGCATCTGAATGCCATTCCAAGACTAAACATTGGCACCTCTGCTTTACTATCATATCTGTTCTCCAAAGTCTTCCACCTCTTTATTTCTCCATCACTATTCTCATCGTATGAATAGTCCTCACTGGAATCATAGTATGTGCTGTCTTGGTCATCGAAATTGGGAACCTCAGCTACCAAGTCTTCTGGTTCTATACCTCCAAGCTGGCTGCCATGAACTCCCACCTTCTTGGCCTTGATGTTTCTCTTGATTTCCTTTGCAAATTTTCTCAGCTCTAAGGCTTCTTCATCTTCAGGTGAGCTATCATCCTCTGCTGGCTGTTTGTAATCTTCATCTGAAGTGCTATCATCCTCTGTTGGCTGTTTGCAATCTTCATCTGAAGTGCCATATGAAATGCTATTGTCACCTTGACCATCCTGGGTTGCACTGTCCTCATCTGGTTGTTTATCCTTACAAGGAGACCTATAGAACTCCATGAATGACCTCCAATCCTTGTCTTGCTTCTTAGGAGTCTGGGCAACAACATCTGATTCGTGGACATGTAAAAAAACTCCCTCTGCATACACTTTAGCTACACCACCATCGGTTGTGTGATCACACATGGCTTGACAAGACACATCATCAGTCAACAAAACAAGGTCATTCGACAACTGCATCCCAGGCTTCAACCAATGCAACCGTAACAGAGTACTACTGCCCATGTGGTCACTTAAGTGCCCCTTGATTTCAGGCAATGATATCTTGTCCATATCAACATAAGACATTGCACTTTGTCCTCCCACATATTTCAACTGCCCAGAATCTGTGTGAAACGTTCCACCAAAATGGAACTGAATGGCTAGATGATCCAACCTACCATCACAAAGAAACGAATCCATAATATTATAGAGACAAAAAAAATCGTTAAAAACTACCATGGCCTGACCACAATATCCATACACGAAAAAACTGAACTTTGCCAACCAAGCATGTAACCCTAGCCCAATCGAGTCACCCCAAGTGCAAATGCAGCAGCAATGCCCTTAATCATGCATCAATCAACGATTCCATAATATCTCGAATGGAAAAAAATCCCGAAGAAACACCTTCTTCTTCGGCACATAAACCCCACCAAAACCCTCGTTTCCCCAACCTCTGAATCGCAGACATGACTGAGGACAAAACTACACAATCTGGAAGCGGGGACTCACCTCGATGCCATGATGCAATCCGATGACGCTCGCTAGCCGTTAATCATTGGCCCCCGTCCGCTTTGCCGGAGAAACTGAGGATGGCACGAAGGGAATGAGGCGGAGGACCAGAGGATGCTTCCTGGAGAAGCCGGACTACTTTGACCCTGTCCGGCCTATATATGGGGAAACCGGCCTGACAGGCGGGGCCAGGCCAGCCTGGACGGCCACCGTCGCCAAGCTGTCAAAAACAGCCTCCACGTCACTGAAACAGCTATGTGAAACCACTATGGGGGGTTAGCTGCCCGGTATTGGAAAGGTTGGAGGGTTAAACAACCAGTTTCAAAGGAGAGGGGGCTATGTAGACTACTCTCCAAAGGTTGGGGGGCTATGTAGACTTTTTGCCAGGATGCAGTCCCCTCCGAGCCCCTGCCTCGCGTTCGTCCTCCCCTCATCTTCCATTCAGATCCGGCGAAGAGGCGACTGGCAGCTAGACCGGGCCAAGAGCAGTCCGCTGGCAGCCAGATCTGGCGAGGAGAGGGCGGCGTGGGCCGGATCCAGCAAAGAGAGGTCTCCCTCTTCCTCACGTCGATGTGCCGAGCTAGGGTTTCCCTTTTGTCTCTCTCCTCGGCGGTGGAGCCCGAAACAAACCTCGCTGAAGAATCTATGACCTCTCCGACCTCAACGCATCCCTCCCCGCAGCCGCCGCCGCTGCAGGTTACTCTCATTTCTGCTGGCATCGAGTCGTCGCATCCGGTCACCCCTTGAGTCCCCGCTCTGTCTTGTGGTTTGCCTCTAGCTCTTGGCTTATGGGCGTATGTGCTTTCTCTTTCGATTCCATTGGACTGTGATTTGTGGAATTTGCGTTCTATTTGTTTGGATTTGTGTTGTGCCTCCCGTTCATGTGTGATCTGATTTGGTTGCAGAACAAGTTGCAGAGCTTGACGGGTCAACACAGAATATGTCGTTGGGCTAGAGTTTAGATTGATTGATGAGGTGGGGGATGATGGTGAGTGCTTTGTTGGATAATTGTAGCTCGCTGAATCACTGTCCTCTGCATATGCATCAGCTAGTCTGTCTAGCTATTTTCCATGTAATATTCATCAACTAACTAGTGATTTTCAGTTGATATGGATCTAGATCAAGACCTCCCCATCCTCAGCAGTTAAAATGTTGTATGTAGTGCATCCTACCTCGGTTTTCCATTCATTTGATCATTTCAACAGCTAGCTTGTTCATTGTAGGCTCTGTTGTGTACTTGTGTGGCTGTATCTTTCAGTTATATAGCAGCATGTGCATAGGTGGCCTGCTGATTACTTAGAGCCGATTCCTTTGCTTGGAGTAGTGTGCATAGATGTTTTCATAAATAGTAGTAGTAATAATAATAATAATCAAAATCACTTTGGTAATACCTACTTGAATTGACTGCAGAGCAAAATAAAATTAGAGGTTTCAACTTGGGCTATGGCTGATACATGTCAGCTCTCAGTTATACTGATCTCTGAATATGTTTGTTTCAGTGCATTGTTGTTCTAGGCCTATCACGTTGATTAGATTGCAATTTTTTGTTGCCTTCTCTCAACTAGAACTTGTTTATGTAAGTATCATTAACCATTTTGAAAGAAAGTTATGTAGCACTGATGTAAACACATCTGTTGAGCTAAACAGACGGAAATGGTCTCTATTTGGCCTTTTCTTATTCTGCTACTTTGGCTGCCCTATTCATTAACTGATGCTTGTATTTTTTTCCTTCTTCTCCAGCAATGGGCCACCTGCTGATTGTTGGATTGCTGCTACCAGTGGTGCGCATGCTGAGTATAGGGCTATGGCTCTTGGTGCTGACACATACTAGAGTAGTAGTTAGAGCTGAAACTGTAAGTATTTCTACTCTCTGAAAGCACAAGCTGATGAATCAAATATTTCATCTATATTCTGTGACCACCGTATCTTCTTCTTAGATTCGTACAATTGACATGTACTGCAACGACGCAGGTACCATAGCTGGTGGGAATAATGAAGCCTCCGGAGTGCGTGCAGCAAAAGGGAGGGAAAGCAAGAAGCAGCATTATTCTTATGGAGTGAGCATTATTCTTATGGAGTTATCAAGTCGGCAGTACAACCAAGCACGCAGGTATAAATGAAGTTGTTAGTGTGTGTACAAGAAGATATTGACTTAATATAGGTTAATGCTATTTTATATGAGTGCCATATATGATACAATTTCACATGGGTTCAATTGGATGAAACTACAGGCTTAACTTTCTTTTTCTGCAGCATTCGTGATTGCTCTGTCATCGTTGTTCCCTCTAGCCCAATCTGCTCCAGCGGGTCTGCCATTTGTACTGTCTGCTCCCATGATGACCAAATACTTTCTCTGTAAAAGGAGACTACACACAAGGTACAGAAGCCTTATTTTTGTGTTTTTGTTTCTTCCCTATGATACTTACTCCTTTGGCATACCACTAGGATTTGTCATGACTCTATGCAGTGTAGGTACCTTCAGTTCTTTTGGTTTCTCTGTTTTAGTTATCTGTTTGTGCCTTTGGAACCTCGGAGTATCGTTATTTTCTAATTGTCAGCTGGTTGCTCATGTATGTCAGATGGAAACACTACCGTACAGTAGGAATAGTTTACTATAGTATCCTGAATGATTTAGTATATTATTACAGGGTGTTAATAGAAATAGTAGTTGATTGTAGCAATATTAGAAATGTACTTAAACCTCATAGGTCTCTCTCAGGACTTCTAATGATGTATTTTTTAAGCGGTCTCAACCATGAATATGTTGAAGTATGTACAAGTGCTGTAAACTTTAAATATGTTATGCATGTACAAGTGATAAATATGATGCATTGTTGTTGTATGCGATTCTTGATGTGATACAATTATGAGAAGCAGAGAATAGGGAAGCTAGAACACTGCTTCCCTATTCTCTTTTTTTTTATTTTCTAAAATTCATATCACAGGCGCTTCTAGAGAACACGCGTCTGTGATGACCTTAAATCAGAGACGCTTTTTGCCAAAACGCGTATGTGATGACCTTAAATCAGAGATGCTTTTTTGCCAAAACGCGTCTGTTTGGACGCGTCTGTGATGAGGTTCCCTGGCATAGTGAACTATGAATTCTGAAATGGATTAATAATTTTCTGATTTTCAGCCAAAACTGTGAGCTAGCGCATGTTTTTTTTTTTTTTTTTTTTTTTTTTTTTTTTTGCAGTCCTATAGTATTTTTTGCCTATAGGTGAGTTATTGTGCATGTCTGCCTTCAACTGTACTTCTGGAGCAAACAGAGTACTTAGAGCCAGTTTTTTATGACCTATAGCGGAAACCTTGAGATATATACATGATTTTTTGTCTCAAAAATCGTTCTAGCTAGCTAGGGTTGCAAGAGTTTTGATTTTGCAATCTCATAATATTTTTCACCCCATCGGTGAGCTACAGCTTATATGTTTCATGCATTCCTCGGTCGTTCCAGTACTAATAGATAAAATGTGAGAAGAATTAGTTTTTGCAACATTTCGCCAACACCTGTAGTACATGTTGTCTTGCCTTTCCCTATCATTCTCCAGTGTTCTGACTCTGTTAACCATAGACTTGCAACGTATGGAGTTCATACGGAGTATAACTTTCCTACCAGATCTGTCCTACGAATTCGATTAGTAATTTCAGATAGTTGTATGATTTAGAGTCAAACATGGATAGTATCATATAGTCATTATTTTGGTGGTCCTATGCTATTTTATTATATTAATTAGTGCTCTCATAGTGTCGTATTTGCTCAAGTACACAGTATACTAAACAGTATTAGCCTGCATGCATGCAATTAATGCGACGAATATGAAAATAATTACTGAGATGGAAAACTAAGACCATGTCATGCATGACTTTTGTACACTCACTCTCTTTCCCTCTGGTCTTTTTCCTTACAGTGTCGATTATTGGTAAACATGTCGTTTTCATAAAGTTACATCTCATTCTCAACCGACAGCAACGTGCAATTTTATTCTGCTCATATAATTTCGCAGTTTACGTACTTCACTGACCTCGTCGGTTCCAAGCTGGGAAGACTACTATGTTGATCTTGACAGGCATATACCGTTGCGCTACTGGAAACCAGAATACTCCTGTCTTAGCAATTGTTTGACAGTTTTTTTATCCCCAACAGGAAAATGGCGTCTTTAATGTTGGTAGGTATGTAAAAACAACAGAAAAGTTGTAAAACTCACAGGGAATATTCTGATTTCCAGTAGTGTACCACGCATGATCTGAGCCTAGTACGCGCAGCCGCTGACATATGACTTGTGGGAAGGCTATCAGCAGGCCCCTGCCCTGTTTGGTTTTGCTTAGTATGAAGAGTGTGCCATCTTACTATTACTAATTGTAGGTTTCAAAAGCTGCACTAATTTCAAAACAAATAATGCACTAATTTCAAAGCACGTTAGAAACATCCAACCATCTAGATCTGTTTTCTAATTAATTACCCACTTTGCCGTTATGAAAGGTTTTAAGTTCAATTCTCAATGAAAGCAATTTTTTTTTCAGATTTTTCCCATTTTAATTTATTTTTAAGTAATTACCCACTTTTTCCATTATGAAAGGTTATGAGTTCAACTTTCAACTAAAGCAAACTTCTTTTTTTTTTGTCAGATTTCTTTCATTTTCAATTTACTCTTAGTTTTTTCGTCAATTTTCCCGTTTGCAAATTTACGATACTAAATGATCCCATAACTTTTTTCATAAAGACGCTAGAAATCTTTATACGAAACAGATATTTTGTGCTAAATTTCGCTATTACTAATTGAAAAATCCAATTGTAGCCTTTTTATTAATCGCCACAAGATGCTCTGAATAAAAGGTAAAATTATAGAAATTCTCGTAACAATCAGAAATATCCTATCATCGATTGTAGATTGAATCTTAATACCCTCGCATTGGCCCACTCGACAGGTTGAAAAGTTCCTAAAACTAATAGAAAGAAAATGTTTTTACCCTTTAGTACTTTATTTTCTCACCTTATTTTGTACCCATACCCATCAAGTAGTTTGGTTCTTTTAAATTTAATGAAAATGGAAGGGTAAGTCTCCTTTCTTTCAATTCCTTATTTGTCTTTTCTTTTTTCATTTTTTCTTGATTGTTGACCTGTCAATTTTTTCCTTTATCTCAACGTTTTAGATTCACCACGTGCAACACGTACATCTACGCCGGTATAATTAATGCCAATCTTGAAGCAAGTAAAACGGGCATGCGAGAGTAGTGGTCGCCTAAACTTGAGCCGCACCTACATATATGGTGGGTGGAAACCCAATACGTATCTATATTCCCTAGTTCCCACAATCTGGCCCATATAGACATATTTGCTTCTTTTGTTAGCTTGGTTCTTTCTTTTTTGCGGAGTGTGGAGCATCGGTCGGTTGTTTCAAATAAGAGTAAGAATTAACTAAGGGCATGTTTGATCCCGCTGCTAAATTTTAGCACCCGTCACATCGAATGTTTGGACGCTAGTTAGTAATATTAAATATAGTCTAATTATAAAACTAATTACACAAATGAAAACTAAATGTCGAGATGAATTTATTAAGCTTAATTAATCCATGATTAGCAAATGTGATGCTACAATAACTAGTCGTTTATGGATTAATTAGGCTTAATAAATTCGTCTCGTCATTTAGTCCTCATATATGTAATTAGTTTTTTAATTAAACCATATTTAATACTTCCAACGAGCGTCCGAACATACGATGTGACACATGCTAAAGTTTAGCCACTGGATCCAAACACCCCTAATTGGCCGTCAGGCCCAAGCAAGTAGAAAACATAAGCTATAACTAGACACACACAAGCCCAGGGAAATTCCTCTGAGCGTGGCGGGCTGGAACGAGGCGGATGCTCGAGATGGATGCAAGAGGCTGTAGCTTAGTAGTTTTAGCAGCTCGAGTAGTATCTGAGGTTTTGGATTTGACTTCCGTTGGTAGCGAATTATTTTCGGAATTTAACGGCTTTTTTTATTCAGTGATAGGTGACCTTTTCATCGACAGTGAGACATCCATGGTGACTTTATCAATCTCAAGATCTATCGGCCCAGTCTTTCGGAGGTGCTCATAGAAGTAGGATGTGCTTGCGTACGCTCATAGAAATGAGTGTGCGTGCGTGTGTGAATGTCTGCGTTTGTACTGTGTTTCTGAAAAATAGGCACAAGCAAACCAGTTGAGCCACACACGCGCATGACGTGACTCAAGCTAGACGGTGCGGCGTGCGTTGGGGACGCGCGGTTCCCGGTCCTAGCTTCAGCCATTTGCCGCATGTGGAGGCGAAGGTGGAACAGCGCGCTTCGCTGCACAGGCTCTGGTTTTGTTGGCTTCGTTTTCCGGTTGTGTTGTCTGCTTTAGTTGCTGACTTGCTGCTTGGTTGAGCTTGCAAGCCTATCTTGTTTCCGTTGACAACGGGCTTGTAGTGATGGGGGACAGGAGTTCCTGATCTTCCGTCAGGTGGAGATAACTATCGATGTGTCAGCGGCCTAACATAAATGATCTGTCTTTGAATTAGTAAGACTCGAACCCCGCAATCGCAACACCACGTCGTCTCTGATTATCAACCATATGCTGCGTGGTTGACCTTACCACGAGGGCTAATCCTTGCCTACGAATCGAGGAACACAAAGCAAGAATGAGACTGAGCGAACTTAATTGAGATGAATCTTAACCAAACACTCACAGGTTGGGGTCTCACAAACAGTAGGAATGGCGACTGTCGTTGATCTAAACAAAACCTGAGTTCTACCCTAGGTGGCGGCGGCTAAATATAATCCTAGACAACTCTAGACGCGTCCGTAGTGGACTCCACATGATACACGGTCCAACGGCCCAAAAGGCGGCGGAGCACCCACGAGACAGATTCTGTCCACCAGCTCCCAACATGAATTCCCGTCGACTCTGAAGTCCAAACAACATGAAACATGTGCCATTGGAAAATGTTATATTTTTATCTTTCCATACATAGGTCGAACGTCGAATTCTGAGCTTGTATGTGGCCTGGGCGACGAAATTGGTAAAGACTAGTCATGAAGGCGGAGGCTGTCAATTCCGAGATGAGTTGGGCCTCCAACTTGACTTGGACGCCGTCCTTGCTTCCCTCCTCATCCTTGCTGATTCCCGTTTCATATAGCACCAGGATGATTAAGACTTTTCATAATAGCAGATGAAGCTAATACTTTCTTTGCTGTGCTATGTCAAGAGAAGGTCTCCATGCTCCTCTCCAAAGTTCCTAAGTACAATACATGCAATAGTATCATTAGGTAGCATACCATCCTCATAAGTATATGCACAAAGAAACGAGCTCACCTGTTGATCCAATTGCCGTGCGCGTGCTCTTGTGACAGATCCTTGCATCACCACAGGAGGAGTAGTATCAAAGGTATAAATAGAAGGGATGTCCTCATCAGGTACTTCCACCTCTTTGGAGGTTAGAGGTCAATTAGGCTCTATGTGGGAGCGAATTTAAAGAGACCTATTCAAAAGAAAAAAAAACCTCATCAACAAAACTGAGGTTCGGGGAGGGGGGAGGCGGGGGTTCATTATCGACCGACTAAGGTTGGCGGTCTTTTATCTTAACGCAAAGCCATAGGGGCGGTTGTTCCTACTCCACAGGATTGGGTTGTTCCTACCCCAATCCCGTGGAGTCCATCACATCGACAGCACCGACATGCTGGCCGCCAAGATGGATTTGCTTTTAAAGAAGCTAGAAGACAATCCTGAGACCGCACTAGTCCAGGCCCTCGACACTCGCATGACTTGTGAAGTTTGCGGGAACACAGGGCATTCAGGGAACAGCTACCCTGAAACTCGACCGAAAGACGCCAACTTCATCGGTAATTCTAGCAACTTCAACAACGGGAATCGCCCCCAACCAGGCTGGAATTCACGCCCATATATCCCTTTCTCCGAGCAAGGTAACTCCTCGGGTAATTCACAGCAGTTCAATAAGCCTAGCTCATTTGATCAAAAAGCTGTGAATGATAGCATTAGTAAGAAATTTCTTGCGAATGATAGGCTCTTTGAGTCTATTTCCCTTCAATTAGAAACTCTTAATAGTGCTATGAAAAGTCAACTGAGTTTAAACAAAATCTTAGAAACACAAATGGCCCAGTTAGCTGCCGCTTTACCTAATGCAAATGCGGGAAAGCTTCCGGGTCAATCGAAGCCTCCTCCCAAAGAGCACATCAATGCAGTCACCACTAGGGGTGGTAAGTCCACTCAGGACCCTCCATACCCTAGTGGAGGACCTCGCACTAATAATGCAGGTGAAGAACAGGAGAAGACCACCGAAACTGGGGAAAAGGATGATCCAGAGCCCAGACCTGGAGCAGCAACACCACCGAAATCACTTCCACATGAGTTCTAAGACACTACGGTGCTGCCCTTCCCTCAGCGCAACAAGAAAGCTGCCGCGGATGAACAATACAGTAAGTTTGTTGAGGTCATTAAGAAATTATATGTCAACATACCCCTGCTAGATGCTATGCAGGTACCGACATATGCCAAGTACTTAAAGGATATACTCAACAATAAGAAACCTTTGCCATTGGCGGAAATTGTGCACATGACCGAAGAGTGTAGCGCCGCTATACTCAACCAGCCTCAACAGAAGAAGAAGGACCCCAGAAGTCCAACCATTCCATGTTCCATCGGGAACCAAGTCTTCAATCAAGCCATATGTGATCTCAGAGCAAGCGTTAGTGTTATGCCCAAAATTGTCTTTGACAAACTCAATCACGCTACACTCGCCCCCACCTCTATGTGCCTGAACTGGCGGACCAATCCATACGACATTCCGCAGGAATCGCCGAGGACGTTCCGGTGAAGATCCGGAATTTCCTTATTCCTGTGGACTTTGTGGTTTTGGATATGGAGATTGATGCTAAAACACCGCTCATTCTCGGGCGTCCATTTCTAAGCACCGCGGAAGCATGCGTTGTTGTTGGAGCCGGAGAAGTCCACCTCAACATCAACGGGATGAGGGAGACATTCTCCTTCAAACCAAAGGTGGAGCAGTGCAACAAAGTGACGTTCAAGTGCCAAAAGTACGTGCCGAAGCCCCCAACTTTTGAAGCCTCCGGGAAAGAGATGGACAGCCTCATAGCATTTATGAAACGGAAGTTAGCCACTAAGGCTGCCATCCGACAACCGGGAAGAAGACGAATGGAAGAAGGCGAAAGCAATGAAGGCTACTCGCGGAACCCAGGAAACAGGAGGCAAAGCTCCTGTTAAGAAGGTCGGCACTCATGGACCTATAAGACCCACCAATCAAGAGTGCAACACGAGTCAACATACCCATGGAGAAACTAGGATAAATAACATGGGGCATGTTGAAGGAGAGCGTGCCCAGGACCCATCCGTGACAAATTCCAAGTGGCTCGCAAAAGTTCCAATTACCTCCCCGTACATACGCACATGCGACATCCCGAAGGGTGGTAAATGGATCACTCCCGCTAAGAGGTAAACATGGCATTACCCCTCAACGGCATATTTAATTTCCCGCCAATTTAAATTTTCTTTCCCCACTGCATGTTTAATTTTTTGCATCGCACAAATTTTTTTTTTCATGCATTCTCTTTGTTTATTCCTTCCATTTTCGAAAAAAATAGTGGGGCCGGCCGACCACCCTACACAGGTAAGGCACCAGAGGGGCAGTGGCCTGGGCCGGCGGACCTCATCATGAGGCCGCCCGACCATGCCTACCTCTCTCCCTCCTTCACTCTTTCTCCTCTCCCTTCCACTCTCTTTTCCTTTCTCTTTTCCTTTCCCCCATCTTTCTCTTTTTCTTATCCCACCTTTACTCTTTACCCTTTTCTCTCCCCCGACGCAAACACAAAAGAGGCAGGGAGCAGGGTCGGCCGACCAAGCCTTTGGCCGCCCGACCTCCCTCTGTCTCCTTTCACCTCTGTTGGCACTAGGGGAGGCGCCCGACCACATCACCAGGTCGCCTGACCAGGAATGATGGTCGCCCGACCACGCCTCCTGCCTGCACACCCCGAGCACTTGAGCACTCGCGCAATGAGTGGTCGCCAGACCTCATCATGGCCGCCCGACAACGCTTTCGGCGCATTCTAGCTGAGAGCACTCTCACTCTCTCTCTCCCTCGCGAATCCTTGATTTTTGCTCACTCCTGCTGCATGTACATATCGAACCCGAGCACCTAGTGCTTTTCTCCTCACACCAGTGGTCGCCCGACCCCATCTCTAGGCCGGCTGGCCCTGCTAGTGGCCGCCCGACCCCCCTCTCTGGCCGGCCGACCCCTGCCTGCACCCACTCGCCTATAAACGCACCCATCAGCCTCTTTTCTCAGCACACCAAGCAGCTCACACCGCAAACACTTCGCCCTCTCTCTTAATTCTCTTGCTCAGAAGCTAGTTTAGCTCATTAGCTTAGCCAAAATAATATCAAATAAAATTGTGTTAGCCAAATAAATTTTCAGCTAGCTCCTCTCTTAGACAAGAGCACAAGAACGAGTTGTGGTGGTGTCACGCCCTGCAAGAACGACTAACGCTCATATTTTCTGTTGTCTTGTAGTTCTTGTGTCTCCACTTTTTGCAGGATGAAGAGCATGTTGAAGCGGACCAAGAGCGCGATCAGCAAGGCGGCGCAGCACATGCGGACTTAATCGTCCTCCGGCTCACGCGAGCAGTCCTGGACAGTGTCCGATAGGGGCTCCTCAAGTACCATACCGATGGAGGAGGAGACGACGTCAATGAACACTCACCCTGTGTTGCTGCAGGACTCCCACATCCAAACAAGAAATCAAATGAAGCCGACTTGCTGAAGAAACTCCACACGAAGAACATCACCCTCACCAAATGCTTCGACGAAATGCTCATGACAAGCACAGGTATTTATGATGAATTTGATGAAATATTTAAAGCAGTGGGCTGGGAAAATTACGCTAATGTCTGTGAGGGAGGCATAGTGCTCCTTACCAAGGAGTTTCTAATGACCCTCCGAGTAGTCACACCGTAGTCCAACACCACGATGCACTTTAGAATGTTCAACATTGAGCATGAAATGACACTTCGTCAATTTAGTAATGCTCTTGGGTTCTCAACAAGTTGCTCTTTAGCAACTGACTTTGAGGGGTTTGATGCAAATGATTTCTAGGTAGACTTAGCTGGTGCAGATGCTACAAAGAAAAAGAGCATCTCACACATTAAGCACCCCACTATGCGTTTCATGGCTCGTTGGATTAACATGGTAGTCCTCCCCTGTGATGATGTGCGTTGCGTGACCACTGATGTTTTGAAAATTCTTTATGCAATGTGGCGTAAGCAAAAATAAGCACCCGCCTATTCTATACTCCAGCACTGGTTAATACTAACTCGGGATGAAAACTCCATAACAATCACGTCCTTTGTGACGCGGATTGCATCCGAGTTAGGGGCATTAGAAAATGCACAGGTGGCTTTCTTACCCACAAACACACCAAACCTGGTCACGAACACCCACTTTATTCACGCACATTTCTTGCGGAAGGTACCCAACACGGAGACCTATGTTATAATTTACAAGGGGTATGAGTTTGAGGTGCCTTTGCCAGCACCACAATACAAACTCTACTCCGTGAACACTCTCTCTATGCCAATAGAGAAACCCTCTATGCCATTAGAGGAACCACGCCACAGCGTTGCAGGAGTCATGACTAGGACGCAAAGGAGGGCAGCAGAAGAACGCCTGCAAAAGCAAGCAGCAGAGGCACAAGCCGCAGGGACAGGACCTACATGGTTCCATACTGCGGCTAGCCCGTCCTGGCAATCCCAAGGTGTAGATCACTCATGGCAACCTCACGAATAGTCTATTCACACATCGTGGGATCAGTCTAGTGGGGGACACACACAGCAGCCACCACAG
Source organism: Paspalum notatum (assembly GCA_022530915.1). Taxonomy (NCBI): domain Eukaryota; kingdom Viridiplantae; phylum Streptophyta; class Magnoliopsida; order Poales; family Poaceae; genus Paspalum; species Paspalum notatum. The sequence goes on from CM039683.1 coordinate 9,530,203, forward strand.
CATGGTGGAGGAGGCACCTACTTTGGGTACACGGCAGGACCGTCTGCAGCACAATTTGCAGAGGATCCTTTAGGCACTATCTTTGGATCACTCACTATCTAGGACCAACGCAAAGCTGGGATGGCCTATCAGCTCAACCAGGTTGACGAACGCACCCAGGCCATACAGTAGGCCTAGGACGAACAGTACAACCGCCTTGTGGAGATAGACGCGACTGTCCAGCGCACATTCGATGAGAACCAGCAGTTCTACTAGTACTATGGGTATTAACCCCTGTAGCTTCGTTGAAGCTTGGGGGGAAAACCTGACCTACACCTGGGTATGTATGACGGTCTACTACTTGCTTTACTACCACTGCTTTGTATCATGCCTTGAAAGTTTGCTAGTAATAATCTGTTTAATTATGCTCACTTTAGTTTTATTTTACTTAAATAATAATAATAATAACTCCCATGCTTTAATGACGATTTCACTTGCTAGCTTCATTTTGGAAATGATGAATAGTTGCTCTATCAAGTGAATGATTTAATTCTTGCATATGACTTATGATCAACTGAGTTCTGAGTTTGTGAATAAAAGTAGTAAACCAAAGTTCTATCTTGTGGATGCCGTTTGCGATAACAAGCCTAAGTTGTTGTGAGATATTGACATGACTTACATGTGGGATAATTCTTTCATGCTCCTAGTAAGATGAACATCTCAGGTTTTTATTTTGAAAATGACAAAATATATCTCCCTTCGGTCAAAAATACCTACCAGAGCCAAATATGCTTCAAATATTTGAAACTTCTACAAAGAGATACTTAGAAATATTTTGAGCTTTGTCAAATTTTGAGTCTCATTGAGTAGAAATATCACCTTCTGTTGATAACTGGAGTACAAAAGCACAAATGCAAGTGATCCATTCCGGACTTTGCATCCACCAAAAGTCTCCAAATACTTCTCATAATCCCTAGTCTTCAAATCTCAAGGAGTAAGGGTATGGAGCTAAAAAGAAAAGCATGCAAAAGCATGGCAAAAATAAAAAAAATGTGTGCAAAAGAACGACAAAATAAAAGGCATGCTAGTTCAAGCATGGCAAAAATAAATAAAAGCTCCATATCCCCTCAAATCTATAAAAGGCTACAAGGGATAACAATCAAGAGAAGGAGACAATCAGTGCCATCACTCATACTCCAGTGATCAAATAGAAGAAGTGATAGAGTACACTTTTTGGTCCAATCTTTGGCTTAGCAAAATAAACATCCTAAGTGTGCCACATTATCCCCCACCTAAAGCTCCACAAATGCCTTAGTGTAGGAAAATGTTGGCTAACTCATGGCCCTTGGTGAGGAAACACCTTCGAGAGACCGAGAGCACCTTGGGGAAGCTTTTTTTGTTTTGAAAATCTTAAAAGCACCTGAGAAAAACGTCCAAAAAGAGCAAGTTAGATGCATTCCTGCAATAAAGTCGTTCCATCTCCCAATCGCCCAAGGCAAGGTAAGCAAACAGATGCACCACAGGTATTACAAGGTAAACTTCAATTATTTCATTACTTAGAGCAAAAGTTTGAATATGGAGTCATGTATAAGAATTTCTCTTTACTTAGATATTGCAGCAACTTCTGATCCACTTTCAGTCTTAGCTTTGCTCGAGGACGAGCAAAAGTTTAAGCTTGGGGGGTGTTGACGGTAGTAATTTCACGATTTCTACCGTCAATTACCAACCAAAATGGAGCAATGCAAGTGAATAAAATTGGATTAACCCTTCTCCTAATGAGTTCCACAAGATGTACATGAATATTTGGATGCAGGTACCAAAATATACATAAAAAGGTTGGATACACACAAAGGATCAAGAGTGGGAGTCACCAGGCACCAGGGCCGGGTCGCCCGACCCAGTGCCTGGTCGGCCGACCCAGGGCCTGGTCGCCCGACCTGTGCCCAGGTCGCCCGACCTCCCTCCGAGCCTAAATGACACCTCATCGATCGATCCTACATGCAAAGAAACACAATCCTGAGAAGATCTAACCGTTGCATCAAGCATCCAATGTATCCAATGGCCGAAAGAACGGATCAATGACATCACCAATCCAAGTGACGGCTCATGCAGCGAATGGGAGGCTGACACGTAGGTCGCCCGACCTCAACCAAGATCGGCCGACCTCCCTTCGGAGGCATTTTCCACGTGCACCAACTGCCGTAACCGTCAACCGCCTTGGGGGAGTGAAATCAAGCCGTTGGAAGCGAAAGGCGGTGGATCGGAGGTCGCCCGACCTGGGGCAAGGTCGGCCGACCTCCCCCTAGGTCGGCCGACCACCGACCTTGGCCTCCCACTGACCCTGGCCACCTACAAGTACCACCCTTGGCTGCTGGACTATAAATAGGCCTGTAGAGCTCATTTGTAAAAGTGTGGAGAAGTTGTGAAGCTACATTCTACCTTAGAGAGTCTATTTTCCACATCTTTGTAGTTAGGATAGTCCTGGGAGTTAGAGTGAGTCGAGGTTTGCCTCGGAGTTCTCGGAGATCCCTCTGAGTCTGTGGTAAAGTACTTGCATCTTTTGTACTCTTATCTTCAGTATAAATTCAGTTATACTTTACTTTATTTCTATCTCCTGCAAGTGTGGTGTACCTTTATTTTGCATACTTGCTAGGCTTAGGCTATGGTTATCTTAGTTAGTCAAGTCCTGTTACTCTTGCTGGTGCTATAATCCAACCTGTACGCCAGGCTCTGGTTAGGTCCTCTCCTCTGATCAAGGACGATCTATTGTTACTCAAGCTTTGCTTGAGTACGTTTATAGCGTGCCAGCCTATCCACGCAGATTTGCTTGGTAGCCCCACTCGGTGATAGCGTGTGGTGTGCCTGTGTATCCCAGGCCCGTAGGCGTTAGCCGGGTCTCCTTCGGTAGTCCACTATCTACCCCCGGACCCTTAAGGCGCCGGAATTTCGCTCGACACGAGACCCTGACTTGTTTACTTGAGTAACTTTAGTTAACCACAACATAGTCTTTGCAGCCGAATAGAATAGAGTTTGGGAACTTTATCTCACTCGTTGTCCTCCCAAGCAACTATACCTTTCTACTTGTATCTTAGGTAGTTTATTTACTTCTTCCACCATACACCTATTCGTTTACCAGACTTACCCCTGTCTAGATACTAGCTGGTATATTTATTTAAATTCATGGATCTTTCGATCTGAGTTTATTCAATTGCACTCTCTCGCCTGCTGCTTCCCTGTGGATAAAAATACGATACTTGAAATACTTTGGGTGAAATCTACGGCGGTCTCCGTACGCTTGCGGAGTAAAATCTTTTAAGGCTAAGAGACACCAACAGCCGGTTAGGTTTCATCATACCTTAACCGGTAACGAAACCGTAGCGACCATGACGCACTCCGGGAAGGTCCCAGTCCTTGGCCAGGATGGCTACCCCTACTGGAAGGGTAGGATGGAGGCTTTCCTGCTTACCTAGAGCCAAGACATATGGGATGCTACTCAGAGTATGACTTTCGCGGTGCTTCCAGCTATTGAGCGTAATACGCCTGAGATTGTGGCTCAGCATGAGGCGAATGCTAAGGCTGTTAACTTTCTCTTCTCAGAGCTTGGTCCTGCTGATTATGAGAAAGTGAGTCAGCTCAAGACGACACGAGAGATATGGTCCCTGCTGAGTGCATACCATGATGGTACTGATACGGCCAAGGCCCATCTCGTTGAGACCTACTGACGCAAATATGAAAATTTCATGCAAAAGCCAGGTGAATCTGTGGATGCCTTGTTTGCTCGCTTTCAGTCGATCATTAACAAGCTCCGGGCCAATTCAGCACCTACTGCTCTCCCATACTCTGACCATCAGCAGGCTGTCAAGCTGCTGTATGGTTTGGACAGGAAAATGTGGGAGATCAAGAAAAGCTCAATAATTGAGTCAGCAGGATACGACACAATCAGAGTAGAAGATCTATATAGCAAGCTCAAGGCCACTGAGGTTGATTACCGGATGACAGAATATCTCGATGGTACAGGCACCAAGAGCCTCGCCTTGGCCACTCCCTCCCGTGAGGCTGTTGCTAACCCCCCTCTTCACAATTTTTTTGTATGCTTTGATGTCTGTGATAGAGGAGCAATTAGGGATGCTAGGAGATGAAGAACTCTGCTTGTTGTCTAGTCGCTTTCAGTGCGCCTATGACAATTGCATGAGCAAGAACAACCGCATGTTTCGAGTGCGGGGAGGCCGGCCACTTCATCGCCGAGTGCCCGAACAAGCAGAATGACTACTACAAGAAGGGCAAGCACCCTCTCGCGACTCTGACAAGTACAACTCTACCAGGCACAGCTATGACAAGCATCGCTCCAGCAAGCATAGCTCCGACATGCGCCACTTCGGCAAGAACAACTTCCGGAAGGCCTACAAGTCCTATCAGAAGGAAACTGGAAGCGGGACAAGGCGTTCTTTGCTAAGATCGACCTCTACAGCAAACAGATGCTTGCCCTTTAAATAGTTCAACCACAACTTGATGTACCTTGAATTTGCAAATAGATCAAGAGTTTGGACTATTGTAACATGAATTGTACTGATCGACAAACCTTACTTGTTGATGTCCGTGGTGGAAGGTGCATCAAGTCTCTCAAGAGCAACCTTCTTGGTTCAAATCAGGTGTGGAGGGTGGTGACCTTGGCACTTCCGGCGGAGGTGTCGCCAAGGCTCGGCAGGTGGCGCTGGAGCGAGAGGATGGTGGTGAGCAGGGCTAGGAGGGGACGGCGGTGATCTCCCGGGAGGGAAGGTGACTAATCAACGGGGCGGGCGGATCGATGGGAGAAATCTCGTGACGGCGCCCGCATTCCTTGCGTTAGCGGTGAGTAGCCCGAGCACAGCGACCGCCGCCCTCACGACGTAGGCGACCAAGGCGATGATGGCCCACGCGATGTCCACACGCCCTCGTTGCGATCTGCTTCTCGCCCCCCGATTACCACGCGAGGATGGCAGGGGCACACGACGTGGGAGCGCAGATCGCACGGGGCACGCGAGCGCGAGGCCATTTGGGGCTGGGGTCTGGCGGCGACGCGCTGCTGGTGGTGGCGGCGGGAGGGGTAGGTGAGGCGACGGCCGGAGCAGGGTGCGGCGGCGCAAAGGGCGCGGGGCAGGGGCTGGCGGCGCTGGGGTAGGAGCAACGCGAGGGTGGCGAGGGTAGCGAGGGGCTGCGAGCGTGAGAATCAAGCGCGTATAGTGCTCGTGGGTCCACAGGGACATCGTAGTTGGTGCTGTGATGGAGGACGAGACCAGGGCGAAGATGGCGGGTGCGGGGTGCGGGCGCTAGAGCGGTGATGGCGGTGCGACAGGGGGCGGCAGGCTTTGGCCCCGAGAGGTCGGGTAGGTGAGGGACGCGACTACGCGAGCGGCAGGCAGACGCACGAGGCCATCTTGGGTCGTGCACGCCTACATTAGAGGCTTAATAGGTAGTAGAGATTGTTTGGTAAGCCTTCCATGCAAAAAAGTCCTACCTATCAGATGTATGCGATCAGGAGGGTGGACGAAAAAGGGTGGTGGAAAAAATCCAAAAAAAAACCCTCCTCTTTTTATTATTAGGTATAGAGATAGATATGTTTGATTGATCGTTAGTTATACCAAATAGAATGCCGTTTATGTTTGATTGATCGTTAGTTATACCAAACGGAATACCGTTCTCGCTCGGCAAAAAATTCTATGCGGCGATGCCGCACCCCCGCATGCCGTGCGACACCGTGCGGTCAACCGACGCGTGTCCCTCAAAGCCGATCCTTCCTTTCTCCGCTTGCAAGTCTCGCTGGTTGTTTCGGAGACGGAAGACGAGCCTTTGGAAGTCTCCGTGGCGGTTCACCAAGCCAAGCCAGCGTGAAGCCACGTTCCACGCGTGAAAGCCTCCACGTTCGTCGCTTCCGTGAGCCCCTAGATTAACGCCGCCGCCTCTCTCTAGTCTCTCTCGCAGAAAACCAAATGAACAGATCAATCCTTCCGTGATCAAGCTAGGTAAATGATCGAAAAGACCGCTGCCTCCTCCTCTTCGAGTAGAAAGCAGAAACTACATCAAATCGACGCCGAAGTATGTCTTGATTGCTGTAATATTCATATTATATTGTTTGGATACAGCTATCATCGATGGAGGATTCTGCTGACAATGCTGAACAATCGCACGTTGGTGATCGGAGCATGATTCATACCTTTCTTCCTTCAACGCCTACGACTATGACAGAGTGCGATGTTGTGACTGCGCCACAATCGTCGTTTCCATCCACTGTTATTGTTGAGTCTGCAGAGGCTGTTGAAACCGAAACCGCAGCTCATTGTGTTCCACCGTCAAGATCATCTTTAGGGGTGTCCGAAGAGAATGCACCAATTGATCAGGTAACTAAAATATGATAAACTAGAATATGAATTTGTACCCTTTTTTGCCATATCATAATTTGTATTTTAATCTCGGCCTTCATGGTATTGCAGGTCGATAATAAACAAGGAGAACCTGTGATTATACCAGAAATTGGAATGTCTTTCAAATCAGAGGACGATGCATATGATATGTATAATTCATATGCAAAGAGTGTTGGTTTTAGTATTAGAAAGTCCACCACAAGATACAGAGCAGATAAGACTTTATATCAGAAGCACATAGTTTGTAGCAACCAAGGACAACGTGGTCAGCATTCATCACATGAGACACTAAATGAAAATGCTACAACAAGGGCATGGTGTCATGCTCGTGTTCAGTTCAGTATAAGTCGAGAGGGAATTTGGACAGTGCAAAAGGTTGTACTCGATCACAACCATTATCTTGTCAGCCCGAATAAGGTACACAAGTTGAGGTCCCACCGTCATATCATAGAGGCAGATAAGCAGCTTATTGCTCAGATACGAGAGGCAGGAATACAGCCAGCCCAAGTGTATGAATTTTTCAAGCAGTGGTACGGAGGGGCAAAGAATGTGCCTTTCTCACGGATGGATTGCAATAATCTTATTGGTCGTGAGCGCAAAAAGTACTTACCAGCCAATGATGTGCAAACACTACTTGAATATTTGAAGAATAAGCAGCTAGAGGATCCTACTTTTTTTTATGCCATACAAGTAGACGAGGATGACGGTCGGATTTCTAATTTCTTCTGGGCAGATGGTCAAGCTATCATGGATTATGCATGTTTTGGTGATGCAGTATCATTTGACACAACATTTCAGACTAATAAATTTGAGATGCCATTTGCGCCAATCATTGGAACAAACCACCACAAGCAGACAATTATATTTGGGGCTGCACTGTTATATAATGAAACAATTGAATCATTTGTTTGGCTTTTTAACACATTTCTAACAGCAATGTCTGGTAAGCATCCTAGCACAATTTTCACAGATCAGTGTGCTGCGATGTCTGCTGCAATTAAAATTGTATTCCCTAACACAAGGCATCGCCTTTGTTTATGGCATATTTACCAAAATGCTGCTAAACATCTCAGTCATGTAATTAATGAACATCCAGAGTTTCTTGCTGAATTTAAGAAGTGTGTCTACGAGGAGAGGTCTGTGTATTGCTTCAATGAGTTGTGGCATGAATTGTTGATTAAATATAACCTTGAAGAGAACCTATGGTTGAATAATCTATATGGGTTGCGGACACACTGGGCAGCTGTTTTTCGTGACTCCTTTACCGCTGATATGACCTCAACTCAGAGGAGTGAAGGTATGAATAATGTTTTTAAGAAAAGGTTTAGAAGAAAACTTTGTCTTTCTGAGCTCATAGAAGAATGTGAGAAGTGTGCCACTGATCTACGTGAGAATGAGTTGGATGCTGACTATAAGTCTCGATACACTAACCCAATCATTCATATCCCACATTTAGCAATGTTGAAGACTTCAGCTAAATCATATACAAGGAAACTTTATTCAGATTTTGAGAAGGAATTTGGAGAACAATTTTCTTTCACATGTCAATTATTACAATCTGAGGGGACAGTGAGGACCTACAAGGTGATGCCCACACGATTTCAAGATGAAGCAATAGTTGTCTTTAACTTAGAGGAGATGACCATAACATGTTCTTGCAGGAAGTATGAATGCATTGGTATGTATGAAATTTTAATTAGTAATGCTTCAATTACATATTGCTCAAACTCATTGTATATGTATTGCAGGTATACTGTGCAGACATACTCTCCGAGTATTTAATATCAATGACGTTTTTATCTTGCCAACTCAATACATACTTAATAGATGGACAAAATATGCAAAAAGAGAGTTTTATTGTGAGAAGGCACAAATGAACACCAATGAAACTTCAAAAACACAAGCTGCACGCATTTCTCGAAAGGCAACGTCAATTGCATTGAAGTGCACAGTTTCTAAAGAAATCCTTGATGATCTGGAGAGGGCTATTGATAAGTTGGACCTAGAAGCAGATAATTCACTAAGCCAAAGAGCTGCCAAGAATTGTGGGATTCCCCTAAAGCCTAGTTGCAATGTACATGATCCAGAGATCTTAAAAGGTAAAGTGACAATTAGAGCTCCTCCGGTGGTAAAAGGTTCAAAGAACAAAAGAGCAAAAAGTGTGCTTGAAAAGAAGCAAGGGAAGAAAAAGAAGACTGCTAAGAAAAAAGGTACTGTAATACACTCAAGCATGCATTTTGGTCATCTCTATTCTATAGATAGTAATATTTACCTATCTTAATTTTGTACTCCGCAGGAAAAGGTCCAGAAAGTGCTGCAGACAATGCAGAAGGTGGACAGGATCTGGAAGAAATGATCGTAAGACAGATGGCAAAAGTCTTTTTATTTTATTTGAGCGATCTTTCTGCAAGTATAGGTTCTGAGCATTTTTTTCCTGTGACACAGAGTACAGATGGCGCAAGCATAAGTGCTAACATTGCACTACCAAACTTGGTAGCTAATATGTATGGTAACTTCTCGACTACTATGGTTGCTTCTTCGATGCAAGGAGGATATACAAGTCTTTTACTTGGCCTTCATCAAGATGTGTCGACTGCTCGAAGATTAGATTTTGAAGAAGCATCAAATCCTGCAACATTTCAGTAGTCATCATATTTTAATTGTTTTTTATACAGACAATTGTTCAATACATCATCATTGTAGGCAAACATCAGTGTTCCACTTTATTGAAATGATATCATTATTTTTACATGATTTTGTCTCTCAGAAAAGCTACACAACTCCATGCTCAAGCTATCTAGTAATATATCCCGAACTGAACTTCCGATTGAAAACACCATTCTCTATCCATCTGGCAACCTAGTACCATAACTGTAGGCTCTGCATACGCAAGATGTAACCTGCCTGGTCGATGATATATAGATATAGATGATCTTTTAATCAGAGCTCTCTGCTGCATCCCACCAACACCGGCCCTGCCTGCCGGCTAATGGCAACGCCGACGCAGGTGCAGGGCTGCAGGGGCATGCGCGGTGAAAGAGTGGAAAATGTCGCCGACGGAAAATTATTTCTCAGCGGTAGTGCCGAACGAGGTGATCCGCTCCCACTCGCTGATGCTAATCTCCATCTGCCCCTCATGGTCGCGCGGGGACTGATCTGCTCCGGCGGCGGAGTCGTCACTCTCCATCGACGAGGAACGCTTTAGCAGAGCGGCTCGATCTTCTTTTTTAGCCTCGGCTCGATCTGTTTTCGCAGAGCCGAATCAACAAGTGCGTGGCTGGCTCGATTGGGAGAATAGATACTGGCTCCCTGGCTCGGCCTGGTCGCTTGTAGCGCAAACGAACATGGGACACGCGTCGGTTGACCGCGCGGTGTCGCACGGGTTGTGGGGTGCGGCACCGCCGCATAGAATTTTTTGCCTTCTCGCTCGGTGTTGATTTATATCATTTCGCATAAAAAATACTGTAGCCACGTTCCTGACATGCAGCCGCGCGCAGGCAGACAAACTTTTGATTGGTGTGATGGTGTGGGGCAAGTGTTATGATGAGACCAAACTAAGCAATGCAAGCCCCGCATAACGATCGGCCAACGACTAATCAAGATCACTATCGACATCCGTACTGGGACGATGCATGAATTTGATTCCATCATATAGAATATTAAACATTACACCGTGTTCTAGCCTTGAAATACACATGGGGGTGCATGCTTGTTCCTTTCTTTGACACTGTTATGTCTTATGACGACGACATCGTGCTATACATGGTGCCTCGTGGGACATGTGGCATGCTGTGCACCTGTCGGCACGATATAAGCCAAGAGAAGCTGGCTCCAAACACGCACGTAGGCCAGACAATAATTCATGTCAATGTGCTGTGCTCTAGTCACCATCTTGAGGGAAAAAAAGGCATCAACGTCGAGGAAAGCTCTCCTAGAGTGTATCCCATTTGGAAACATTGACATCCTAGCTTGTCTACTAAATTCAAAAGGCGCATGGACATTCTCAACACAAACTTTATTGGAACATAACCGATCGATACATTGTATCCGCCTTTTATTAATTAATAGCCAATTTTACTTCATTTTGTTATCGTACTTAAGTAATGTTAACATACCTTTGAGCATTGGCAATTCCTACGGTACACTAGAATAACTGTGAGCCGTTCATCCTCTTAGATCAAATGAGATATTACTTCCTAAAAGGTAATACGTCAAAATAAAAAACTAAAATAGGATAAACATTGATAACTAACTATACGTAAAAATAATAAATAAATAAACTAAAATGAGATAAACATCAATAATTAAATAGAGATGTGGATGTGATCTATTTTCTAAATCAAAGTGACAACCCATTAAAAGCATGTACAATGGGGTGCTTATAGAGGTGCTTAGTAATAAAAATCGGTTTATTTTCTAGCACCAGGTGCTTAAAAGGTGTATGAGGTGCTTACTTAAGCATTGGTGCTTAATGAGTGCTAATGATGTGGTTGAACACATATAAGCATTTCCCTTGCATCGTAGGAATTAGCTTTCTAGGTGATGCTTAGCATTTCTCTCTCTTTAAACACCTCCCTAAGCAATGGTGCATTGTACGTGCCCTAATAAGACAGTATATTTTGCAACCAATGAGTTTCTGGATCGACGCCGTCACGTATTTGGCAAGTGATTATGGAATAAAGGAACTATCTCGATTGCCATTAACTAACGTGATAGTACTATTTCGACTCAAAATAGTTCTTTTTGCTGGCTGAATGACGTGAACGTGACAGCCCTCTGTACAAGTACATGCACGAGTGAACGTGACACCTCCATCTCAATTGCCCATGCACATGATTGAATGGTCACCTCCATCTCGATGGAATGTCCGTTGTGAAGCGTTTCGCTAAATTAAATATGTCTCATACACATATTCGTGGACGAGAGAAATGTCACGAGTTTTTTAAACCTGACTGTATACCATACACCATACACGCGCCTAGCGGTATATGGGGTCGTGCAACGGCACATCGAACTGCCGGGCGGAGAGTTCGGAGAGGTGGGCAAGAATACCGCTTTTCCTTTTTAATTAATTCCCCCTCTTAATTTATTATATTAACTATTTTATTTTATTTTCTTAATTTAACGGTTTAGATCTGATTGAGGTCTTACCTCCTAGCAGGTAATTAGTGTACCGTAGCACAGCCCTTGAGCATTTGTGTGCCAAGACAAACTGGTCCAAGATAGATTTTCGTTCGATGCCTTACTTCATTACCTTTTTGCCAGTATAGTGAAGTTAAAGTTGTATGGTTAATAAACGGATTTCGCCAATAATTGAAGGACCTAACATATATACATTTTCCTTCAGAAATCTAAACTGTAGACATACTCACTATTTCTAATTGGTAAAAATCCTATAACTAGATGACATGTCGTTGCTATGACAAGAAGAGAATGGGGCTCCACGGACACCTGATCTGCAGTGCTACTGATCCTAACTGTGCTCGTGTGGAACTCGTGAGCGGTTCATGATACCACACGCCCTTATACAAAACAAATTAAAATATCGGCAGTCCTTCGCCAGCCGCTGTGGATGTATATATATATGCCCATGCATTACACAGAGATTTGCATTCCCAAGCAAAAGGCAACAACAGCTAGACACAAATACAGTTATCATATAGATTGATTGTGAGCATGTCTTCCTTCGCTGATGATCGTTTGCCAATAATGGTGACGACGGCTCCTTTGGTTGTGATGGGCGTGACCCTGATACTTGCTTGGCTGTTCCACTGGCTCCTGAAATGGAAAACCCATGGATGGCAACGATGTGACCCAAAATTGCCGCCAGGTTCATTGGGCCTGCCTCTCCTTGGAGAGACGCTCCAGTTCTTCACCTGGAGCTCATCACTTGACATGTCACCGTTCTTCAAGAAACGATTGGAGAGGTAATTAATCTGTAGTCTCCTGATCCCTCAGCTCTGAATTGTGCACAATCATCATCCTGTTTCTTAATTAATCAACCTTCAGGTATGGTCCTATTTTCAAGACAAACTTGGTAGGGAAAGATCTGATCGTCTCCCTTGACACCGAGCTCAACAACTACGTGATCCAGCAAGAGGAGAAGGCGTTCCAAATATGGTACCCAGACTCATTCATGAGGATCCTGGGTGAGAACAACATCGTCTCTTCATCCGGGTCCCTGCACAAGTACATGAGGAACATGGTCCTTCGAGTATTTGGCCCTGAGAACCTTAGGCTATTGTTGCTGCAAGATGTGCACAGCGCGGTGAACATGAACCTGGCCTCCTGGGCTCAAAAACAAAGCATTGAGCTTAAAACGGCCTCCGCAAGTGTATGCACTGATATATCTTCCCTCTCTCCTTTTTAATGATTCATATCCTATTTGATGCGACACAAATCGAATCTGATGAAATTTTTGACCGATAATATAAAAAACCGGTCCCGACTGAGAAACGTGAAAATCGGATTTTTCGTTTTTTTCTCGGGCAAGAAATTTTCCCTGAATGTTATACTACCTATGATATGCCGCTACTAAATTGTAATAATGGAATGAAATAAAACAATCATGTTGTATGTGAATTAATTTTGTCCTACCAAATTGCTTAATTAATCTCTTTTTTTTTCCGTAAACCTAACCATCTATATGGCGTGATGTCTCACGGGACATTCATATGCTTGGATGCTGGTTATCTCCTGACTGTATATTCCATGCAGATGATACTGAGCGTTAGCGCAAAATGGTTAATTGGCTACGATGCATCAGCATCGTCAGAAGAGCTGTGGAAATTTTATGATATCCGAGGGTTCCTGGCATTTCCACTGAACCTTCCTGGAACTGCATTTTACAGATGTATGCAGGTACAGTCTTCCGTAAAATATAATAATACAAAACATTTATTCATGGCAAACTTAATGGCTATCTACGTACTGCTACACGATGAACTAGCAATATATATACATTAATAGCCTTAACCCTTCTGTAGGGACGCAAGAATCTGATGAAGGTCTTGAAACAGCTAATTGATGGGCGAAAGAATGCCAAACCACGGGAACCCAAGGATTTCCTCGATCTTGTAATTGATGAGTTAAAGAAAGAGAAGCCAGTACTAAACGAGAAAGCAGCTTTTAATCTGTTGTTCGCATTGCTCTTAGCTAGCTTTGAGACAACATCGTCTGCAATAACTGTAGTCCTAAAATTCTTAACAGACAACCCTAAAGCACTGCAAGAACTAACGGTACGTAAAAGGTTTTTTTTATATATATAAGTTAGTACTACAAGTCTATTTAGAGTTTTAAAAAGTACATGTAGTAAAAATTGATAAATAGCTTTAATAGTAGCAGCTATTGATAATTTAAACACACAGATATATTGGTTTTTTATTTTTTTTATAACAACATACATTTGTAGTTTAGATGTTATTTTATTCTATATTTAAGAATTTTAGAGGTGATTGCTTTAATTCATCTTTTATAATGGCATGATGGAAAAAAATATATGAAAATTTAATTGTTATTTTAATTCATCTTTGATAATGGCATAGTGGGAAGTTTATACTTAATTTTAGGAATTATTCCAATTTATCTTTTATAATAATGGGATGGTTGGTAATTTCTATGCAAATTTACGAGGTTATTTTAATTTTTCTTTTATAATTACATGGTGGGTAATTTTTATAAAATATAATAGATCTGGCAACTATTATTAGAGCGATACGATAGACGGCTAAATGTTTCTAATTTTTGTAAGAATTTTTAAGATTTAACTTTTTCTTAGCGCGTCTGGTAAGAACTAACGTGAAGGCTCTAAAATAAACCTCCCATTAGTAATAATAAGATATGGACGAAGCCTGAAACGACAAGGAATGAATTTATAGGCTCGTGAAATTGTAGGAGGAGCATGATCAAATCCTGAAACGAAGGACCGATCCCAACTCAGAAATCACATGGGAGGAATACAGATCCATGAAATTCACATCGTGTGTAAGTTCAAATTTGAGCATTCATGTTCACTGGCTAACTAATTGATTACAAGGTTAACAGTGAGAGAGGATGGTGTGACCTGTTTTCCGTGATTTATAGGTTATTCATGAATCACTAAGGCTAGCCAACATCGCCCCGGTGTTGTTTAGGAAAGCGAAACAAGACGTTCACGTAAAAGGTAGTTTTTGAATTTTTTTAGCTCGCTCAGTAGTTGCAAATTAGAGAGAGAGAGAGAGAGTGGGAGGGCATGCAAGAGAAATTTGTATATTGATTTCAATTGACATGCTAACAAAGTGTGCTTTCGTGAAGGTTACACTATTCCCGAAGGATGGATAGTAATGATTTGTCCTGCGGCAGTTCATCTGAATCCTACCGCCTATAAGGACCCCATTGTATTCAATCCATGGAGATGGAAGGTTTGTTCAAAATAATAATTTATATTGACATTTAATTGATTAGTATTTTTTATTTTTTTAAGCCATTAGATCTTGTTAAATGGATGGTTCACATTAATGCCAATCATTGTAAAACTTGTATTAACTTGTTAGAATGATTGGAAAGTACTGACAATACTTTCAATAAAATCGAAAAGTACTGTTAGTACTTTTGGATAATTATGATCTAGAATTTAGATTATTAAATAAAAAACATCAAGGATAAATACAACTTGTACTGGTCCCACCAAAAATTGGTACTGGTCCCACCATAAAATGGTACTGGTCCCAGCTAAGTTGGTACTTTTCCATTAATTAGAATTTTTTTATTAGTACTTTCTATTTTTTAAAGCCATTAGATCTTGTTAAATGGATGGCTCACATTAATGCCAATCATTGTAAAACTTGTATTAAATGATACATCAAAGCACAACAGTTTCTAATAACAATTTATATTGACAATTTAAATGGTACCTCAAAGTCACTATAAGGCGCTAAAAACTTTCGAAGATACTTACCTATTTATATTTTCCACGGTGGACGTATCTCACATTATTAGTTTTCTATTCCCAATTTATGTAACCCACTGAGTATCGATTTTCAAAAATATTTTTTTTGTAAAAACAGCAAGATTCTAGAGTTACTTTGCATCCTGTGCCACAGGAAGTACAACATTCATCTAGACAAGAAGTTACTAATTGCAGCATGACAAAAGTACATTATATACTACGAATTGATCGAGTACACATTGCTCGAACATAGCTCATAATCAATTATTCAGGGAAACTATCCCCTGGTTAATAAAAAGGTTAATTCACTAATTTTGGCCTTGTTTGGTTTAGACGGTTTTTTTTTATAAAGGAAACATAGTTTCCGGCTTCATCCCTCTAAAGAGAGAATAAGGCTGAGTTTATTACAAACCAAGTGCACCATCAAAGTTGACCAACACAGAGTTTTAGCAAATCGAAGGGATATTCTAGTCACATATGGCCAGCCAAATGACACAAAAACTTGTAGGGCTACCATCTCCACCTGATAGCAACCTTAAACAATAGCTTGAGTTCGCTTTTCACTTTGCTGCAACTTGGCCCCTGAACGAAGCCAATGAGTATTAGATGGGGATTAAATCCCTTGCAATTCAAAGTCACCTCTTAATCTATTAAAATCCTCACCAATAGGCCCACCTCTTTTAGAACGCGATTAACAGAACAAACCCTTAATAAACATACCATCCCACCTAGTAGTATTCCTAGTACAACATCACTGCCCATAGACCAACACAACTATATCAAGTAGGATCAAATGATACGCCCAATTGGTGGTAAGGGTTTATATAATCGACTTTATCAATGATCAACAAGAATCTAAAATTTTAGGTTTACTCAAGGATGTCCTGGAAAATGATTTTAAGCAGTAGTAATTAATTCCAATTGTTATTATGCAGGATATTTCAGAACCCGTTGGAGGTTCCAATGATTTTTTGGCTTTTGGACGGGGATTGAGATTCTGTGTGGGTGCTGACTTTGCAAAACTTCAAATCACAATCTTCCTCCACAACTTAGTTACAAAGTACAGGTACGGTACTTGGCTAAAAAGCATGATCCACATCAATATACATTTTATTATCTTATAAAAAGAGAGAACATAATGTTAATCTTGAATCAACAGATGGAAAGTCATCAGTGGCGGGAACATGGTGCTTTCTCCAGGATTAGCATTTCCTAAAGGCTTCCATGTCCAAATTGTACCAAAATCGTGACCGTGTTACTTGCCACTACAAAAACACAATGCGAAAAGTTACTTCCTCAGACACGACTGCATGAAATTGAAGTGTCACCGCGGCTTGTGGTGTAGTATATATATTAGTAAAAAATGCATAAAAAAGATGCCATAGAATTAATTTTTAAAATTATATGAATATTTGGTGTGTTTTTTGTTTATTTAATATTTTAATTGAAACAAGACATGTATTGTATATTTCAGCTTTGTATAATAAATATTTTTAACTATAATATCAAGTTTGTTATACAAAAGACATGTATTGTAAATTGTGTAACTAAGTTACGCACACGTAACGCACATTTTCTCTTATTTTTTACTTGATTTTTATGGACTCTCTTTTATTTTTATCAAACCAATCGTACTGCCCCCGCATGGTTGTTCCGTGGATCATTATAATAATTGGAATTAAAACCTAAATTTTTAAAATTAATTATACAACCTCATTTTTATTGAGGTACCCGTACTTTGGCGTCATGCATAAACGTGTGAATTCAGAGCTTATCCGGTACTATTACGGAATATCACCCCATAACACACAGATAATTTGCTTGAATTGATTAAATAAATATGAATATATTGGGTGAGATTTTACTGCACTTGGAATCAACCATACCCCTTCATTTGTCTATTATCTAATGGTTAAAATAAAGGAGAAATCTATTGGGACGAACTCAAGTTGTGGGCCGAAACTTAAAAATAGTGGGCCAGGAACTTAAATTCAATAACCTCAAAACAATTATAAAAAGATATATAAGTACTTTTACATTAGCATATATAATATCTACCGGTTGTTTTTTTTTTTTTTGTTCGGATTTTTTTGTACTCCACTGCTATACGTATCGAGGACCTGCAGACGGGGCAGGACCAGGGAAAACAATTCCGTCGGAAAACCGGTTTTCCGGAAAACTTTCCGTTTCCGGACGTGCACGGGAAAAGAAATTCCGGTAAATTTCGCCAAATTTCAGAAAATTCCGTTTTGAAATTTAAAAATTTAAAAAGTTTTGTAAAAAAATCAAAAAAATATGATAAAAAACTAGGTGTTTTTCTAAGCAATTGGGTATAGAAGTTGTTCAAATCCAACACGATTTGGTTGGTTAAAATTACTATTTGGGTTCGGAGTCTTCGGACCCGTTAACAGAGTAGCACCCGTTAAGCCTATACAACCTTATCCACTCGGCTCAGGCAGATTCCACCATCACTCTGGTCCCCCACATCCCTCACGCGCTCTGCCTCTCCCTTTCCCGGGCAAACGCCGCCGCGCGGCGCTTCTTCTGCCGCAGGGAGGCGGGAACCCGCCGAGAAACGCCGGAAAGCTGACCGGGAAAGGCGGATCCCAACGAGCTCCCGTCCCTGCGCTAAGCCGGTACTTCCCGCGCGGAAAGCCGACGCCGCGGTCCGAAAAACCGCCGCCAGAGCCCGGAAACCCGCCGCCATCGCCTGCAATCCGAAGGAAGGTAAGGGCTTTGGGTGTTTTTGATGCATTTTGATGTCGATCTATGAAACCTAGTGGTTATTTGTGAATAATATTACTGTGTACAGTTGGAAATAGATAGGGTCTGGACTGTTAGTGCTTAAATGCTTGGAAAACGTCGGATTTCGATGCATTTTGATGTCAATCTATGGAATAGTGTGCACCGTGTTGTAATAATTGGATTATGGATTTTGGCATTTGGACTTTTGGCTAATTGTAATAATTTTAATGGACTTTGGACTATGTAGGTGTGGACTTTGGACATGAATTATGTGTTTAATGTTGTGTTTCTAATTGTTTGGTGCAGTTTCATATATACTCTATACTATAAACTGTCAATATACACATAATCAGGGAAAACTCTGTCAAAATTTCTAATTTTTTCATATGTACGTAAATTTACCATCTTTTCTCTATCTTTTTATTCATTTTTCGGTAAAAAAACACGAAATTCTGACGGAATTTTCCGGAATTTCGCCTAGAAACTTTCGGAATTTCGGTTTTTGAATTTGAACTGAGCTTCCGTTCGGAAAATTCGGAATCCGGCAGAAAACCGTCCAAAATTCCGATTCCGGATGACCCCGGGATTTGTATTTGAAACGGAAAGGTAATCCCAGCAGGACGCGCTCCGCCGCAGCCAGGCGTCGAGGCAGGCGACATGGAAGCCGTGCCTGCACTCGGACATCACGCGCAGCATCTCGCCGTCCATGTACTCACTGAGGCGGCAGAAATGGAGAGGTGGCCGGAGCTGGAGGCCGTGGTGCCGGCCTCCGAGATCGGCAAGCTCAGGCGGCGCCCTTCTTCGAGCCGGCGGGCTGCCCCGTAGCTTGCGTCCACGGCCGGCGGTGACATGACGAGGCCTCGACCCTTTGCTGGGTGGATCGGTGGTCATAAAAAGAACATTTACTAAACTATCCTAGGCCTAGTTATATTACTCAAATCCTACATCTACGGTCTACATATATTTTTGGCTAACAAGTTCCGCCCAAGCACTGTATCATGTCTCGTATATTGGAGTACCTTTAGTTTGGACAGAGATTCGCCTGCCGAATGCATGGTATGCGTTACAAATAGACTCGATCGGCTGGCACCTTCCCTGCGTCCGACTTTCCACTCTCCGGTGGTCGACCTGCAAAGACTACAGGTAGATAACCCTATCACGATCGCATTTGAGTACATACAATCGAATTCAATATGTTTTGGTGAATGGACATGCATGTGGGAATGTTTCTCATCGTTTGATTGTGTAGTAGCAACTTTTTTTAATAATGGAAAATATCCAGCTTCAGACCTCATAAAGATACATCAGACCAAAATTATTACAACCACACCACACTAGAAAAAAGAATAAAACTTAACAACCAATCTGAAAAACATAAGACCATCCATGAGAGGCAAAATAGCTTAAAGCTGCCGACTCTAGAAACTTGCAAGCTTGCACCATAATGTCTCTCTCGTCATCAGTGCGCTACAACTAAGCCCAAAGCCGAATCCAATGTGTCCCCTGAATAGAACCTGGAAGAACGATTTCGGTTTGCAGTTGATAAAAATAACCTCGTCTTTGGTGAGCCAAATTGACCAACAAAAAGCAGCAGCTCCAGTTAGCAAGGGTTGAACTATTTGTTTCCCTCCTTGTTTGGACCAGACATTAAGCAAGTGCCCGATACTTATAGGGGGTGTAAGGCCAAAAATACTGTGAACCGCACGCCAAAGAAATTTAGCATAATGACATTCAAAAAAAAGGTGTTGGATAGTTTCTTGCTTGCTACAAAATTCACAATTCCTTCTACCCTCTAGTTTCTTTTGGCTAAGTTATCCTTTGTCAAGATAACTCCTCTCTTAAAAAACTAAAGGAAGATCTTGACTTTTAAAGGAATTTTCAAATGCCAAATTTCTTGTGAAACTTTTAAACCATTGCTAACTAGATGCTTGTACATTGAACTGACAGAAAAATAGCCTTTATTGTGTAAACGCCACACAAACTGATCTCTACCCTCTCGTAGATTAACAGAAGCAATACGTGCAACCAAATTATGCCACTCATTAAACTTGTTCCCTGTTAGTGCCCTTCTAAAGGAGACATTATAGGGAATAGTTCTGAGTACTTCCGCAACCATTGCATGTTTTCTTCTAACAATTGTAAACAAGTTTAGGTAAACGTCCTTGAGAGCCTGCCTTCCCAAAACCTAATCTGGTTCCCACTAACAAGCTTAAACTGTCCTAGATTAAGGAATTGGTTTTTTACTCCCATTAGACTTTCCCAAAAGTGTGAGTCCCTTGGATTTTTTTTCTGTTTGGCTCAAAGGATTTTCTTTTAAATATTTATTTCGCAAGAGATTTTGCCAAATACCATCTTCATTACAATGTTTAAAGAGCCATTTACTCAGGAGACATTTATTTTGGATATCAAGGTTTTGAACTTCCAAACCACCTTGTTCCTTAGGTTGGCATAAAATAGGCCAACTTATCGGCCTATATTTCTTTTTGTGATTGTTGTATGCTAAAAGAAGCGAGATCAAAAGTATTCTATTTTTTTCAAGACACCTCTTGGTATCTCAAAAAAAGAAAGCATAAATATCGGTACACTGGAAAGCACCGAGTTTAACAAAACTAATCTCCTACCAAAAGAAAGCATTTTTCATTTCCAATTGCTCAACTTTCTTTCGATTCTCTTTTTTATCATCTTCTAGTCTTTGTTATTTAGCTTTCTAAAGTGATAGGGATCCCTAGATAGCGAAAGGGGTAAGAACCTACTTTGCATCCAAAGAGGTTAGAGTATTGACTCTCCCACTCTTTTGCTTTCCCCAAAGCAGAAAATTTCATTTTTATGGAAATTGATTTTTAGAGCTAATAATTGTTCAAACAAACATAGAACAAGTTTCATGTTTTTTGCTTGGTTCAAGTCATGATCCAAAAACAAAACAGTATCATCTGCATATTGAAGAATGGATAAACCATCATCTACTAGGTGCGGCACTACCCCTTTAAACAAACCAATAGCTTTTGCCCTCACCACGATAATGGCCAACATATCCACCACTATATTAAATAACTAGGTGATTTCCCCGCGCATTGCTGCGGGACTTAAAGAATGATTTCAATATTTTTTTTAAAAAAAAGAATAATATTGATTTAAATATTTATTTGGCAGAAAAAATAGAATAATGGAATTGCCACGAGTCTGTCGGTACTCAGCCTCTAACAATGATTCTAATAAATCTATGCAATTAAAACTGCTAAAAAGATTTGCAGAGTGGATATTTGGCATGAGCAACACATCTCTAGTGATAAATATTACCTTTGGGTGCACTTTCTAACAATACGTGAATCAAATAGCTGCATAGAGGACTCCATTTACCTATCCTTTTATCTCCTATTGTCCTGCATAGGAGGATATATGTGAATCAAAGAGCTGCACGGTGGACTTCATTTACGTATCCTTTTATCTCCTGTTGTGCTGTATAGGAGATATTACATAATTATTATTTGGGTAAGAAAGGCAAGTGCCTTCGTATAATTCGAAGTCTTACATTTAGAAAGTGTAGCGACATTAATACACGAATGAATGTGAGATGTAGAGAATAACTTCAACTTGCTACTAAATGAATTGCAATGACTAAAGCATGATGGGTTCATCTGTATATATGTGTGTGTGAGAGAAAAAAAATATATACTTGTATACAACTTTTATGGTGGTTGGAAAAAATAAGAGCCGTTCATCAAGCAAGATCTAACGGCTTATAAATAGACGGAACCACGGAACCGGAACCAGACGGTACCAAATAGGTAGGCCTGGAACCAAAAACAATGGACCCGGTACCAATAATTATTTTAATTTTATAATTATTTACATAATTCGGCCATAAAAATTTAAAAAATGAATGGTACCGTCTAGTTCCGCTTGGTTCCGTCTAGTTCCGGTCCAACCACTGTAAAAGGTCTCATAGTTGTATAGTATACCAAAGAGGAGAGTGACTTGAATAGGTATTTGACAATGCTTATTAGTAGGAAACTTAGGCTAATAGAGAAAGAAATAATATGTGAAAAGTAGGACTCACCTTAATCGGATATTGTGGGGGCTGCAGGAATTTTTAAAGTGATATGATTTCTAAATTAGTGGACTCAAAGGTGACATGGACTTTAAAAGTAGAAATATACTAATGTATATTGTATGAAAATATTTTTTTAATACATTATATTTGATAACTTATTCATCTTAGTTTAAAGAGATTGACTTTTAAATGATTGATCATCTGGTATGACAATATTTTTTAAAGACACGTACTATTTTTTAAACACATTATACTTGATAACTTATTCATCTTAGTTCAGAGAGATTGACTTTTAAATAATTGTTTATCTGTGACACTTTTTTTAACGTACTATTCTTTATACACATTATACTTTATAACTTATTCATCTTAGTTGAGAGAGATTATCTTTTAAATGATTGCTCATCTTGAAAGCGTATTCATCTTAGTAGAGAGAGATTGATTTTTAAATGATTGATCATCTGTGACACATTATTTTTGAATGTACTATTTTTTAAACACATTATACTTGACAATTTATCCATCTTAGTTGAGAGAGATTGATTTTTAAATAATTGATCATATGTGTGTTTATGTTGCGGGGATTTTATGGCGAAGTGATCAAAAAGACAAATAGTTGCATGCATGGATGCTATTAGCCACAGAAGATCGGCGGAAGACATTAATAAAGTGTCATAGTGGATAATGACATGGTTTCTTAGTGGATGATAATGTGGATAGCTTGTATGTTGAGATATGATCTTAGTGGCCTTCATCTATATAGATATACAGGATACTGGGGATAAAGGGTCACCTTGTCGAAGGCCCTTTCTCGTTTGAAAGTAAGAGCCTAATTGACAATTAACTTTGATTCTTACATTCCCTCCCTAAACACAGGTTTGCACCCAAGTGCACCAAGTTGAGTTAAAGCCTTTTATTCTCAAAGCCTGCTGTAGGAATTCCCATCTAACCTTATCAAAGGCCTTTTCAAAGTCTATCTTAAAAATAACTCCATTTTGTTTCTTTGTATGCAATTCATGAATAGTTTCATATAAAATGACTGCCCCCTCCTTGATATTACGACCAGGTAAAAAAGCTATCTGTGTTGGCTTAATGACCCGAGCCGCTATTGAAGTAACCCTGCTGGTAACTACTTTGGTAAAGATTTTGAAGCTCACATTCAACAAACAAATCGGTCTGTATTGCTGAATTTGCTTCACATTATTACCTTTTGGAAGGAGGATGATAGTTCCAAAATTGAGATTGTGAAGAGGCAGGGTACCTTTATGGAATTCCATAAACAGAGCCATTAGATCCTCTTTAATAACAAACCAAAAGGTTTGATAGAACTCTGCTGGGAACCCATCAGAACCAAGTGTTGTGTTGTGTTTCATTTGGAAAACTACCATTTTGACCTCCTCTTCAGAGAAAGGAGAGACTAGGATTTCATTTTCAAGTTCTGAGACCTGAGGAATGTCATAATGGCATGTTTCATCCATAGATGCGGAAGTATTATTGTGTGGGCCAAATAACTTCCGATAATATTTTGTGATATACTGTTTGAGTTCAGCATCACCTTGTATTATACCATCCTCTTGTTCTAACTTGAAAAATCCTAGTTTTCCTATGTTTTCTATTAGCCACTAGGTGGAAGTATTTAGTATTTGCGTCTCCTTCTAGCAATTTTTTTACCTTAGCCCTCTAGTACCACTTTAGTCCTTCTTCTCTTAACAAATTTGCTAGCTTTCATTCAAAACATGTTTCAAATTCAACTCATTGGCATCTAAAGGTGAGATTTTAGGTTTTTTATCCAAGTTATCTAACATATCTAGAAGGTGTTTCTTCTCTTTTTTATAGGTACCGCTTGTGTTCTTAGCCCACCCCCTCAAATATTGGCAAAGGCGTCTGATTTTAGCCTGCCATCTTTCTAGGGGTGTACGGCCTTCTTGCACACCTGACCAGATATCTTTTACTAGATCAAAGAAGCCCTAACGATGTAGCCAGCCTAATTCAAATTTGAACAAAAAGGCGTGTTGTTAATATTAGAGCGTTGTCCTGTATTTAGTAAAAGAGGGGTATGATCAGATATTTCTCTATATAGTGCATGGACATACGTGTGAGGGAACTTGAGTTCCCAATCTGTGCATTACAACACTGTATCCAATTTTTCAAAAGTTGGTACCTTAAGATTATTTGCCCATGTAAAATTTCTTCCGAAAGCTCTAACTATCGTAAATTAACTGCATCAATTACAGCATTAAAAAGAAATGGCCACTTCTCATTATAGTTCCCATTATTCTTTTCTCCTGGACAACGTATAATATTAAAGTCACCACCTATTAGAATAGGTAAGGTTTCCTTAGTACATAGTTGAACTAACTCAGAGAGAATAGCATTTTTAAACTGGTCTTACGCCGCTCCATACACTGAAACAAGCAGCCATTGGAAACCACCTTCTTTGTTACGCAGTTTAAATTTAACAAAGAAATCTCCTTCAATTTCCCCAATATCAAAAGTGAGTAAATTAACTCCAACTAACATACCACCGGATCGACCATGAGGTTCTTTGCAGTGCCATAAAAAATCCTTGCCCCCACACAGGTTGTGCAAAAAATTATGAGAGCACTCCCTCTTGCCTGTCTCCGATAAGGCAATGAAATCCAAAAATTTTTTCAATAGTAG
The DNA here is from genome assembly GCA_022530915.1 of Paspalum notatum. Lineage (NCBI taxonomy): Eukaryota > Viridiplantae > Streptophyta > Magnoliopsida > Poales > Poaceae > Paspalum > Paspalum notatum. The sequence continues at coordinate 9,554,963 of CM039683.1, forward strand.
TTTCTGACAAAAACCTAAACTTTTTTGGGTCTCCTAACCCATTACAATTCCAGATAAAATTCAAGATGCACTGATACCTAGAGAAAAATTGAGGTGACAGTCTTAGAAATTGGGAAATGATACTCTCCACTAGGAATGGCCTTATTTAAAGATCAGCCTCTACACAAGCCCCAAGACAAAGAGATGAAAGAGAAGTAGAGAAGATGTCAATTTAAGAACCAACCTTAGGTGGTGTTTGGGTTGGGATTGGGATAGAAAAATGTGGGTGGGATATGGAAATATGAGGAGAGATAAGTTTTATACTTTGTTTGTATTATGGGATAAAAAAATGTATGTGAGTAGGGATAGAGTGAGATATGGAATAAATGGGGGGGTGGGATAGAAAAATAATCCTTCACTAGCTAATTATTTTCCAAATGCACGGACGTGTGGCGTGAGCCGGCAATTGAATTGGGACTGGGAATGTGTTTGTTTGTCTTTTGTTTTCAGAAAAGCTATTGAGCGATATGGGTCGCGCTTTTGGCCAGCGCGCGACCGCGAAACCGGCCCACGCGCACAACATGCCCCTCGCGTGGCTCTAGCAATCCGGCCTACTCGCGCGGTACAGACCCGCATGGTTCCGGCTGGCTTTATTTTAAATGGAATTTTTGGCATGCACCCCGCCCACGTGGTAAGTTGGGCTGGGAGGCTAGGTGCGGCCAGTTCCCCTTCCTTTTTTATCTATTTTTTAAATTACAATAACTTTTACGTAGATTGTTTATTTTTAATTTGGTTTGTACCATTTTCCTTCTCAGGATGGATCTACAATATATACTATACCAGTTTATACGTGGATCCATACATAAGTTGATACATGGACTATTAAAAATATCAATATTAAATAAAAAATATGTATAAAAGCCGCTACCAAATATTGAATATAAGTTGCCACACAATATCTATATAGATCGATATATTATCTATTGATAACTTGCTACATGTTTATATATAGAAATTGTCATGTATTCTCTATATTTGTATCATGTGGGTATTATCTTTTATCTCTAAATAGATACACCCCACTAGAAGATTTTTCTAGACATGCATGAAGCCACATCACCAAAGGGATCCACTTAGTGGCATGCCACATCACCATCTACTAAACCAACTCTAAGGATTCTCTATGGTTATATGCATGCAATACTAATATGTGGTATATGCACAGGGTAGCACTCAAATTTTCGCGGCAACGCGCGGGGAATTCATCTAGTTCAACATAACGGTCTTGTTAAACAACCTTTATATAAATTGATAATTTGTGTTGATATAATTTGTTAAAATAGATAAATAGACAAAAAGTATAAGTTGCTATACGACTAGCATAAAACTTGACACAATGCCATTTTATAAGTTTTTCTCATTAAAATATAAGATTGATGCACATTACACAGTAACTTGCTAGTACATTTACAATTTGAAACAGATAGAATATATAACATAAGTGGCAAGTTTAGTGGCAGCATTATAATCAAAACTTGCTCCTGGTTAATATGTAACTTTCAAACATTTTTTATACAACTTGCCACCTGACATTAATGTCCTAAACATATGTAACATGGGTCTCATTTTGTAGATCTTGTCGCAAGAAACACAATGGTACAAATGGATTTGAAAACATGTCGTATGAGAAAATAGCAAACAATGAAAAAAAAGCACGTATTTTCTCCTTGTTTACGTCATGGTGATATCATCTAAAAGCGATAAATATTTTCCAACCACATACAGACAAAACTAAACAGGTTCTCACAGATCAGAGGTGTACGTACATAGGTAAATGTGGTTTGGACACAGATATGCCACTGCCAGTCAAAGGGGTCGCGCACTACCTCACTGCGCGACGGGTCATTTTTTTAGGGCCCGTCGTCTTGTATTCGATTCTTGGATTCGGGCATATTATTATTCTGGATATTTTGTTCAGCTAGCTCTTCAGCCCATGTCGTCAATTCGGCCTCTTCATCCTGCGCACTGCAGGCGAATTATATATCTTCCGGAACTTCGGAAGTTCATGTATCTCGTAGCTTTATTTTTCGTGCAGCGCAGGGAAAACCACCATGATAACTGAAGTGGGCCGGCCCAACTCGTCCTGCAGTTTCGGAGTAAATAGGTCACGCCACGCACATGTAGGAGCCCATGGTAATCCAAAGCATGCAGCCGCACGTGTCCACTCCTGTTTTGCTTAGATTAGTTTGGACGTGTTGCCTTTTTAACTTACAAGTGACTTTTCTGTTCAAGCGTACATAAAATTTTGAATTCATTTTAGCCATGATGTTTAGAATTAATGCAACAAAATGAGGTCTAACAGGTATATATTCTTTTCTTTTTAAAATCAATATCTGGAGTATGTCATTTCAACATTTTAAATATACTATTTCAACATTTCTGGATGCAAATGTTCTATTAGGTTATTTGAAATGTTTGTCTAGATTTTCAAGATAGCTGAATTAAGTTAAAAAAATGTTGAAGCAAGTGTATAAATGTAAAAAAAAAACACAAAATGTGGTTTTTATGTTGGTTTGACATGACACTAGTGCCCTCTGTATTTGCTTGTTAAAAATTCAGGCAAAAAAATCAAATGATAAATTATAGATGAATAAAATGTTAGTGGGCCCGTTGGGCCAAATATAGTTTGCTTAACTATCTTCCACAAGATAGATAGGGACTTCCAACAGGCATATGTGTCCCATATATACTGAATGGTTAAGATACAACAGGCCGCACTCAAACGGAACGCGTGACGGCCCAGCATGCCCCACGGCCTGTCAAGCACCGCCGCAAATCAAGGGAGCAAGCGGTGGGAGAGCCTCTGTAGTCAGGTTGCGGAGGACGGCTGGTGGGTGTGGAAGCTGGTCGATGGTGGAGGCGTCGGCAAGGTAGCTGCAGGAGGCGATGAGGCCAAGGTGGCACCAATAGGCCGCCTGCTCGACGACGGCACAACCCATAGTGCCTTAACCTCGTCTCATATATAATATGAGTATATCGGGTGGCATAGCAAAATATAAGAGCTAGGTAGGAATCGAAATGTTGCCTTGTAAATTGCACCGATCGATCAAACCTTTTTGGCTCGACAATTGCACAAAGGCACAAAGCTGGTAAAAAGGGAGAAAAAGATTTACCCCTTGGGGCACGAACCTAATTAAGACCTTTCGGTTCAAGTGTAATCCACCTTACCACTGCACCACACAATCCAATATGACAATATAGACAATGCTATTTCTTTATTTAAAGTGCTGAGAGGGCTTTAGTACTGGTTGAAGAGACATTAGTCCGGATTGGTGTTACCAACCGCCGGTACTAAAGGCTCCAACCGAGAATAAAGCCTGATGGAACTACCTAGTGTCTCGAATCTTTCCAACATGTACTAAATCTTTCACAAGTTGTAAGTTGTTTCGGTTTCTATTGTTGGGACCGAAAACCATTTTTCCAGTAGTGTGATAACACAAGTTTATCGATATGGAGCATGAGTATGTATCTGCATTAATTACATAGAATAAATGTTGGCACTGTACTACTCCTAGTAAACTGTTTTAAGGTAGTATTCAGACTAGGGATACACCGGATTGGGCTCAGATTCGGCTTTGGGCTCAGTTGGGCTCGGTCGCAGGCTCGCAGCGCACTGATAATGAGAGAGAGATCAACATTGTGGCGCAAACATGCATGTTTCTAGAGTTTTTCGAATTGAGTTTTAAGTTTGAAACTCCTTTCTCATAATTTTGGACAAATGCTTTCCTATACTAAAAAAAGTAAAAGTCCTGTCACATCGGGCCAGGCCGGACGGGGATGGTGATCAAAAGACATGACATATCATCATGAGAATTTTGTACAGTAAACATGGGCCCATATCATAGTTGGTGATATTATCGGCACATGCATACTGATTGCATGTCCTCGGCCATATGTTATCTGAAGTGTTGTCATATCGAGAAGTGTACAGTACATACGCCGTAAAACCGTCTCCAATGGATTGCTCATATGAACTCTCTATAATATAAAACGATACAGACAGAATGAGGACGGTAGGAATAGTGTTTGAGCAATAATTTTACTCGAGCCATGCTGATCCGTATCGTCGGCGACGACGACGACTCGACTCCTTACAAGTCGCCTCTCCATCTACTAGCTGCATGCGCTCTCGTCCCGTAGGTAGCGATGCTGTGTTATCCACGTCCACTAGTGACGCCATTGTCGACATGACATGCTGCATGGCACTGGCAGCTAGCGGCAGGTCCGTCGTCGACGCAAATAGAAACAAGATGGAGCTAGCAAAAGGATATATATATCTCTAACAGTAATCTGATCGATATATCCAGCAATCAAGCACACTGCAGTACTGCATGCATGCGCACCCAACCTGCTAACCCACAATGGTCACAGTATTATTGATACTATTTGATACATGGCTACATTTGTATGATTTGTTTTTTCTTTCTAGTGTGCTTCACAATATCCATACATTTTTTTACTTCTAATTAACTAATAATAAGATAAGATAAGATAGGTGATGGTGGTTAGCCTGAGTACTCAGCCATTCCATCGTTCCGCTATTCACAAAATCAATTCGCCGTCAAGCAAGCTGAATGCTATCCCAGCACAAGTAAAATATGGAGTAAGCAATAATCTTATATATTAGGCCGTGAGAATGCACGTGTCGACAACTATTATATATAGTTCGTATTTCCTAATTTATCTCTTAAACTTATTTTAGGCGACATCCCTAACTTACCTTTCGCCCTTGATCGGAAACAACTTATACAATATACAGTACGTGTGCAATCATAAATAGGTCTCTGTCACAACATGACAATATATATATACAACTAGCGAGGTGGCCCGCGCAAATAGCGCGGGTGGCTAGTCTTTTTGATATTATGAGTTTGTTTGAATTCATTTTTAATATTTTGTTCAATCTTATGTTTTTAGTTTTTCTGAGCAACAAATACTTTTCTCAGTTTTTTATTTTTATGATTGTTTAGAAATATTTTCTTGAGTTAACAAACCCAACTTGTTTTTTTATTGTCTATATTACTGGATGGCCACAACAACCTGTAGATTTTTCCTTTTCGATTATTAGATGTCCTAAAATCTAATGACTCGGTTATCCTTTTTATTAATGTAGATTTGAGCCGCTAGATCGCAACCATATAATTTTGTACCTAACTTTTTATTTAAAAATAAAACCAAGTATATATGCCATGTAAATAGCGTGTAGTTTTTTTAAATTTTAGCAATGCTTTAATTTAATCTTTTTTGAATTTTCTGTTTAGCTTTATGTTTGTTGTTTTCTATTGGTTTTGAATAATAAAAATCTTTTGCTACTTTTTTCATATGTAGCCCACGTGGGTACCTAGTTTTTTAATCTTTTGTTTAACTTGACTTTTTTGAACGCTTTATTTAGACTCATATTTATTGTTTTTTCTATTGGTCCTGAGTAGCACATCTTTTTTCTAGATTTTATTTTTATATTATATTATCATGCTATTTTTAAAATATGGGTTTTTATATTGGTTTATTGGATCCAAATTTTATTGTTATTTTAAATTTATAGTTTAGATTATATTTACTATCTAGATTGTTATAATTTGTATTACATCTAAACATGATCTTAGGGATGATGTTTTTATAATTGAATAACCGCTGAAGCAGTGTGATTTGGTCTTCAAAATAAATTTTAATATAGTTCAACCATCCAAAATACAATTCAAGTTATCTTTATCCTAACTCAAACCTTTATAAAACTAATGAAGATTGAAGACTGACTTCAATTTTGCAGGCCATAGTTAGAGATTTAGGGCTAGTGCATGGGAGCCATAGTGTGGGATTAGGACCATGGCGTGAGTTGAGCTTTTAGCAAAACTGAGTTTAGGTGTAGGAAATGTTATATTCAATTCTTGCAACATGTCCTTTGAAGACCGGTCCATTAAAATTTGTTCAAAAATACTGCATTTTGGAGCCTTCTCTCTTATCCAATGATATCCTTTTCTAATGTTGCCTCATGCAAATCGAGGTTGCATGTGCTAGATCTACATCTTTTATTATCAGATTGGACTCAAAGATGGTTGTTTCTTCCATCTCCCACTGTTGTTTGTCGGCTCAGCTCGATTTCGGTTCGTTTCTTTAGCGCCTGTCAGGCCAGAGGTTGACCTCAGTAGATTGTCTATCACATTGTTTATATTTAAACTTCACTCCGTCAATAGTATACAATATAATTTTTTACTATGAATAACCATATAGACGATCCGCTAGAGTTATAATTAAACTTCACTCCGTCTATAGTATAAAATATAATTTTTTTACTACGAATAACCATATAAACGATCCGCTAGACTCATGCCGTACACCGCTCACCTTGTTTGGCATGTTGCCGCCGGCTTGGTTGGCTTTGCTGGTTTCTGGTGGCAGCAGCTCCGTCTTTGTCCTCCGTGATTGGAGTTTCATGACTGTGGATTAGTGCTGCGTGCTGAATGGTAATTTGGTCTTATTGACAAAGAAAATAATTATTCCATCCATTCACTTCTAGGCTTATGACACGATCCGAAGGGTGTCGTTGTGTTTCTTGGAGCTAAAAGTTTCTATTTGATTGGAGATGTCAACCTTTTTTAGCCAATGGACATAACATAAGCTTTTTTTTTATGTACGTATTTGTGTCGGATTCAATGGAGGGTACGTAAGAATTTTTTCCGTTTTAACATTCAAATACGTATATAATAGTTGATTATAGTTTAGCTTTTTTATTGGTCCTAAGCAACATCTTGTATAATTTTATTTTTTAGAGTATTATTTTTTTCTGAATATTCTAGGAAGAATTATTATTTTAAATTTGTAAAGAATAAAAAACCTGCGTTGCATTGCATGCATGTGTGCAATATGAAAGCAACGTGTTTCTATATTTTCACCTAGATGCATGTGTGTTAGGCGGGTTATGTACGTGTCTTCTCAACCTAATATTAAAGCAAATAAGGTTTCATGGTCTTTCGGTCCGTCCTGATAGGTAGGGCCCACATAAGGAGAGAGAAGTTTTTTCGGTCTCCAAAATTTTGTCCGCCCAACTGAACCAGGGTCCGATCCGACTTGGTAAGTACCTCTAAGGACCCGCAGGCGAATCAATCTCCACGGACTGCATGTATCTGACCAAAGGGATGAATTTTGCAGGCTTGGCCCAACCTATGAAGCCGGGAACGCGGAACCATTCGGCACGTTCCATGGAACTTCGTTCTAGATCGAGGAACGGGAACGAAGTGGAACGACGTACCGATCGATGGGTGGGACGTGTTCCTTGCTCAAGTGGGACGTACCGCCGGCGACCCTCCGCCCTCGGCAGCTCAGCCTCAGGCAACGGCGACTGCGACTCCCAACTCCGTGAGCTGTGATGGCGACCGGAAGAGGAGCGACTTGCAACCGGGCGACACAACGATGAACCAAACGTCACAATCCGAAAACAATCAAATCTCCAATTCCTCGTGTTGATCTCCAGCGATGGTCGAAAGTTTGCTGATCTAGCAGAAACTCCACACGAATCCGGTGAGAACACTACGTCGAATTGATTCCAAATATGGAGAGAATAGCAAGAAATCTCCAGATATAAATAATCAAATAACCTATCTCAGCTTCCGTCAAATAATCAACTAACAAACAAGAAGATCAATGACAGATTGGCGGGGCTCTAGCAGCATGATCCCTCTCGCCTCCATCTTCCGTGCGCGCCCAGCATGGCCCCGTGCTAGCACGCTTTGGTGTTTCTCCAAGCCTTTGCAGGATGCCTGGATCTTGGTGGCAGGCGGCTGGAAAATCGATAAATAGAAGAAAAATCAGAGAGGCAGTCTAGAAAATCAAGAGGAAAGATACACAGTCCTAGAGAATCTCAAGGTCCGTTGCAGGAAAATAAAAAGCATACCCTCCGGGATGTGCGGGAGGCTAGCTATGAGCGGCCAGAAAATCTAGAAATTACCTCGTGTGGTGGAGGCATGCTTTATAGCTCGGAGAGCTTGTCCTACAGCAAGCGGCCAAGCTCGAGTCACTGAGTCAGGCACCTACATGATGAGGCCCCTTGCACGGGAGGAAGTCAGCAAGGGAGCTACCTACATCGACTACAGCGCTTGGGAGCGGCGGCGCAGAGGACCGAAGAGGTGTCGGTGGGACCCTTCACAGGCTAATATTTTGGATCTTTGATGGCTGGCCCACCATCACACGGGTGTTGTGCTGCGAGTCATAACATGCTAAAAATAAATGGGCTAGAGCCCACATGAGGTTTGTTATAAAATAGTGTACATCTTTACTCCCAAACACATATTGCTTTTTCATATTACAAAAGCAAACTCTTAACACAAAATTTTGCGCCAAATACGCGATAGTAACATCTGTTTTAGAATATTTGGCAATTTGATTAATTTTTCTTAAATCATTACTGTTTTCATAAAATAATATAACATGTATCTTTCACGATGTTTGATTTAAAATCAATCCTACATAATAAGTCCTTATTTTATATTGTATGTATAACAATATATAATATTCATATTTTCATTTACCCTTTCATTTATACATTGCGTCAAACATGAGTTCAACACATCATATTAAAAAATATAGTGGTAGATACCCGATGATTTCTTTCAGTCGCAACCCATAGGTGTGGAGCATATGAGTCGAGACATATACATATTTTTCTCATCCCGTTGCAATGCACGGGCATTTTTGCTATATTATATATATATACCTAATATTAAAGAGAATAAGGTTTCTTGGTCCGTCTTGACAGGTGGGCCCCACCTGTCAGCGTCGGTATGTCTATGCGCCCGTCCGTCTCTCCGCATCGTTCCGTCGCCCCGCATCCTTTCATCGCCCAGCGTCCTCTGCATCCGTACGGGGTTCCTCCGACTCCGAGTTGCGACGATGGCTGCCGGCAGCTCGGCCACGTCTCCTCCCCCGGATGGCGGCCGGCGACGGTATATATATATATATATATACATATTAAAGCAAATAAGGTTTCACGGTTCTCACAGTCCGTCTGGTCTGTCCTGACAGGCGGGACCCACCCGTCAGTCACCCCAACCTCCGCGTCGTCTTCCCTCGCCCAGCAAGGCACCCCTTTCACAGTTCCTTCATCCAGTTCGAGTGCAGTTCGGATGCGAACAAAGCCTTCCGTCTGGTCCGTCCTAACAGACGGTGTTTGACGAGATTTTGTACAGTCTTTGAGAATAAAGAAGAAATAGGGACAAGCTAGGACTTGACCTTGTACGGTGAGAAATGTGATACGTGTGATGCATGGACGGATTTCCGTGTGCTAATCAAAATAGAAGATTAGTTAGTAGAAGCAAGCAAAGTGCATGCAGCCATGCACGTACGTACGTAGCAAGCCAACATGCATGACAACAGCGTGCGTACGCATGAGCGTCCACTGGCACGGCTAGCCGGTTGCGCGAAGGGATGTGGTGTGACGCACTGACGCATGGCCAAAATATGGTATTGGTATCCAGACGAGATCATCATGCACCAGAAGGCTCTGAAAGCGGCCGCCCAGTTCGTCCCGTGTGATGGAGCCCCACCGCCAGTGAGCCATGGCCTCGCATGTCGGTGGAAAAGGATCAGAGGAAACGTGCTTATCCATTGACTGGATTGGATCGGCTAATAGAATGGCGATCTTTACGGACGGGCGCGCCGCCGGCTGCCCCATCTACCGTCTATAAAAAGCCATCACCAGTTCACACGGGGAGGAGGAGGCCCTAGAGCCTAGGGGGCCAGGCTCGGTTGCCCCATGGGCGCCGCCATCGCGTGAAGGGACGATCTCCGTCAGCGGCCGATCCTGATCCCAGCAGGAAGATCGACACCCATCTGCAGTCATGGCACGGCGGCCCCTCGACGACGCGCCGCACGATCGTCTCCCCACGGGCGTGCCGACCCTGCGTCACCGAAGATCGCCTTCACGCGTACCTCGCGGATCATCGGCAGCCACCGCTCCAACTCATCTGCAGCTGGTGGATCCATCGACGACGACGACCGAACCAAGGCCCTGGAGGGGAGCCTGCCGGCGGCGTAGGCCGCCGCGGCGTGCAGCGATGGCACGAAGAGCACCCAGATGACATGAGGCTGGAGGCAAGGACAGTGGCCGGCGCCAACTACGGCATCTATCTCCGTCGGCGGAGGGCTCCTGCATGCCGTTGCCATCGTCAGCTCGGTCGTTCCAGGCCACGGGGACGCGCCAAGCTCTCGCCGTTCTCAACTCCGCGCACGACAAGGCGAGCCCGACGTCAAGCTGCGCCTGCACATATTGCTCGTGCGCTCGCCGATGAGGCGCAGCACACTTGAGCAGATCTGAAGAGCTCGACCCCGCGCGTCCGGCTCCGGCGCGGCCGCCGGCAGCACGCGAGCACCTACATCGGGTGGGCAAAGCAACCCGCTCATGCACGTTGCCATGATCGATCAACACTTCGCGACGGCCGGCAACGATGACCATCTCGTCATCAAAACAAGCCCAGACAGGGCAGCCGGACACTGGCGCCCTTGATCCCACGCTGGATTGTCAACGACTCTCTGGAGGCCCGCGCGTACGCCACCCAGCTCGCTGCCATCTGCGACGCGTTTCTCCCAGGCGAAGCTGCCGTTGTCAAGCACCAGCGCCACCCCGGCGAGAGCCTGCTACCGGTGGACGCCGGCATCACCTGAACGGAACTCGCTGCCGGACGACGGACGTCTCCACCATCTGACGCTGCATCCGCTGCCAGGATGTCCAACGAATCATCCAGGGGTGGGCGGCTTTGCTGACCGTGATTTCTCTTGGTGTTTCTCTTGGCTAAACAGATGCACGCATGGAGCGCCGGGAGGAGCAACCGCGCCGGCACCGTAACGCCGCCCCGCCAATATCGACCCAGGCAGTGCAGGGCGGAGTCTTCAGATCCAATCCACGATCCACGTCGAGTATGCCGGTCACCAAGGAGCCTGTACGCATGGTGCCCGAGCCAGATGCGTGTACCTACTAAATAAGCCAAGAAGTGAAGATGGCTTTATGCACAGACCATGCAAGGGTCGTGCAAGGCCGCATACCTTCTGTACATCTCCATGAGCAGACATTGTCATGTTCTATGCTGTTTAAACTTCACCGATGACGATGACGATGCTGTGATGCGTCTGATCCAGTCAAGCTACACCAACCTCTGCATGTTGATCTACTACCTCTACTACGACGACAACCTTCACGCGCCGTTCGACACCGACGAGGCGGACGATGCAGGGCTACACCGGCTCATGGACACCGACGAGGCCATGGATGACACCGACACGCCCGCATCTACACCAACACCATCATATGCAAGGAGAAGTGAAGCGAAGACTGAAGACGACGACCACAACAGTTTAATCGGAGGTGCCTCAGCAAGTTTAACTTGCGAGGGTAATTAACCGGGAGCTTTCCGAGGCCCCGGGAACCAGTGAACTATACATCGCCTGAGTCAGATCTATCCAACGGCAGGCTATGGAGCGCACTTGTACATTAAAAACATGTATTTGTATTTCCATAATATGAATAAAATATTGCTCTCTATCTATCTTTGTTTGTTTTGTCTACTGCGGTAGACTGGCACGCCCGTACATTTTATTTTATCTAGGCAGAGAGATCCTCCGTGATTTTTCTCTCCAAACAGACGGGACCCACCCGTCAGTCACCCCAACCTCCGCGTCGTCTTCCCTCACCTAGCAAGGCACCCCTTTCACGAGAACCGAGCCGTAGCTCGGGTGGCAAGCTCCCCCGTCGTGGAGGCTGCCCGCCCATGTTCGATTCCTGCGGGGATCGTTCTTGCGCGTCTCACGCGGGTTTATTCCCGAAATAATATTTCCTCGAGTTGCCTCAGCGCAGATGGTCCACAATGGTCAGTGAAACGTGCCCGTCATCGCCGAAGGCTGCTTTCAGTATCTCTTAGCTGCGCGTGTGTGCCTTTGGTATAAGTTGTAGTTCTAGCTTGCGCTCAGGGTAGGCGTGCGTGTGGTGGTGTGCGTGTGTAGGGCGTGAGTTCAGATGCTACAGGTTGTATTTGGAGGGTGAGGCAATAAAAAAAAAAAGCACCCCTTTCACAGTTCCTTCATCCAGTTCGAGTCCAGTTCGGATGCGAACAAAGCCTCTGTGATCCAAGTTGATATTTACGACGGCCCAAAAAATCAAACAAATATGTCGCAAAGGGCCCAGAATCAAACAAATTTACAGCAGACGGTCCAAAATCAAACAAATTTATAGCAGATGTTAGGATATATGATTATATAATACCATATCGTCAGCGAGAATTCAGATATGACAACTAAAATATCTCAAGGAGTCCATCAGAAACAGGGATGTGCGGGTCAAGAGAACGGATTGAAAATCAAGAGAAAATAGGTAGAGGGAGTTTGTGGCTGACAAAAATAAATCCAAGAAAAGAGCATCAGTTCTTGGGAGTGAGACAAAATCTGCCACGCGATTGTGGCCTTCGGCACGGCGCCAGACGTGCGGACGCCGACGAAACGGAGAGAGGAAGCCATTCCCATCGGCGAGAGACGGCGCTGCCCGGCCTACCCCGGCCTCCGCCCGGCGGCGCCGGCGAGTCGCGGCTCCGGGCCGGCCTTCTTTGCTGCCACCGCCCCACCTTTGTGGGAGGGAGACCATGCAAATAGTAAGAACGAATCCATGAGTATGAAAAACTCGAGACAAACCAGATCGAACAAATCCGGCGCTGCCCGGCCTGCCCCGGCCTCCGCCCGGCGGCGCCGGCGAGTCGCGGCTCCGGGCCGGCCTTCTTTGCTGCCGCCGCCCCGCCTTTGTGGGAGGGAGACCATGCAAATAGTAAGAATGAATCCATGAGTATGAAAAACTCGAGACAAACCAGATCGAACAAATCCGGCTAGACAAGAATGGGAAAAATACAAGGACAGGAAATATAATCATCCCCCCCCCCACCTCCGCTGGGTTGGAAATAATCACCGAAGACACAAGAAGAACGCGGCAGCAAAACGCCCACCTTGCCTGCTGCCGTACGTGAGAGGGGGGAGCAGATGAGAAGCTGCTGAAGCCGTAGTCAAATACACGGCTGCTGAGAGCCTGAGAGAGAGGGCAGGTGAGCAGAGCGGCGGCTGCTGCGCAGCGAGAGAAGAGAGCCCTCAGGGTTGCGATGGAGAATCTACACCGTTTGATGTCAGTCTTGTTCGGGCTGAGATGGCTAAGTGGGCCGCGGGTTTTTGTCCGATTCCTTTACTTCATTATTTCACAATATTTTTAAACTAAATGGTGAGTTAGTGCACAATTAAAATTATTCATGAGATTCATATTTAATTTTGTTGTTGACATCTCATCACCACGTGATTACAATATACCAAGTAATGGCAAAATGAGGCAACGTGTATGTTTCTTACACCAGCTAGATACCCACGTGCTCTTTTTCAGCTATATGTACTACATTTCTTTTGAATTTTTTCTATTATACTACAAACAATTTTTTATTTAGTGTAAAGTGGATCTCCTTCGTTAGTCTAATCAGAAAGTTAAGGGTGAAGTGATATCTCATCATTCCAATTTTGAGGTTTTGCTTTGAATTAGGACTGTCCCTATTTAAATTCTTTGTGAATTTTATTGTTATTGATTATATAATTTATTTTTCAACTTAAACTATTATATAAAGTTAATTGTCTAAAAGTAAACTTTTGTGCATGCTATCCATGTATCTATTGATCTAAGGTGTCTGTGGATTTCTTTTCTCCCGTTGCAACGCACGGACATTTTTGCTAGTATAGTAAAGAAGAAAATTCGGATGGTGTATTCCGAGAGAGAATTTGGATGGTGTATTCGGACGGAAGAAAGCGGAATTAGATTATTATATGCGTCGGTGCCGTTTCTTTTACTTTAGATTGGTTAGCTGTCATGTGGAGTTAGATGGATCTTTATTATAGACTGGACTCTTATTGACGGTTAGATCAAATCCAACGATAGGGGATTTTTTTTTCTTTTCTCTATAATATAGACTATTAGACGAATATAGACCGTTAGATCTTCATAAAATTCGACAGTGAAGAGCTTTTCTTTTTTCAATTAACATGGGAATTTCTAAGGCTTCTCGGCGAACCTAGTGGCTTCTTTTAACATTCAAATATATATAACTAGCGAGGTGGCCCGCGCAAATAGCGCGGGTGGCTAGTCTTTTTAATATTATGAGTTTGTTTGAATTCATTTTTAATATTTTTGTTCAATCTTATGTTTTTAGTTTTTCTGAGCAACAAATACTTTTCTCTGTTTTTATTTTTATGATTCTTTAGAAATATTTTCTTGAGTTAACAAACCCAACTTGTTTTTTTATTGTCCGGTATAAAATATTTAGATTAATCTATATTACTGAATGGCCACAACAACCTGTAGATTTTTCTTTTTGATTATTAGATGTCCTAAAATCTAATGACTCGGTTATCCTTTTTATTAATGTAGATTTGAGCCGCTTGATCGCAACCATATAATTTTGTACCTAATTTTTTATTTAAAAATAAAACCAAGTATATATGCCATGTAAATAGCATGTAGTTTTTTTAAAATTTTAGCAATGCTTTAATTCAATCTTTTTTGAATTTTCTGTTTAGCTTTATGTTTGCTGTTTTCTATTGGTTTTGAATAATAAAAATCTTTTGCTACTTTTTTCATATGTAGCCCGCGTGGGTACCTAGTTTCTTAATCTTTTGTTTAGCTTGACTTTTTTGAACGTTTTATTTAGACTCATATTTATTGTTTTTTCTATTGGTCCTGAGTAGCACATCTTTTTTCTAGATTTTATTTTTAAATTATATTATCTTGTTATTTTTAAAATATAGGTTTTTATATTGGTTTATTGGATCCAAATTTTATTGTTATTTTAAATTTATACTTTAGATTATATTTACTATCTAGATTGTTATAATTTGTATTACATCTAAACATGATCTTAGGGATGATGTTTTTATAATTGAATAACCGCTGAAGCAGTGTGATTTGGTCTTCAAAATAAATTTTAATATAGTTCAACCATCCAAAATACAAAACAAGTTATCTTTATCCTAACTCAAACCTTTATAAAACTAATGAAGATTGAAGACTGACTTCAATTTTGCTGGCCATAGTTAGAGATTTAGGCCATAGACTGACTTCAATTTTAGCAAAACTGAGTTTAGGTGTAGGAAATGTTATATTCAATTCTTGCAACATGTCCTTTGAAGACCGGTCCATTAAAATTTGTTCAAAAATACTACATTTTGGAGCCTTCTCTCTTATCCAATGATATCCTTTTCTAATGTTCGCCACATGCAAATCGAGATCGCATGTGCTAGATCTACATCTTTTATTATCAGATTGGACTCAAAGAGGGTTGTTTCTTCCATCTCCCACTGTTGTTTGTCAGCTCAGCTCGATTTCGGTTCGTTTCTTTAGCGCCCGTCATGCCAGAGGCTGACCTCAGTAGATTGTCTATCACATTGTTTATATTTAAAATTCACTCCGTCTATAGTATACAATATAATTTTTACTATGAATAACCATATAGACGATCCGCTAGACTTATATTTAAACTTCACTCCGTCGTATACAATATAATTTTTTACTATGAATAACCATATAGACGATCCGCTAGACTCATGCTGTACACCGCTCACCTTGTTTGGCATGTTGCCGTCGGCTTGGCTGGCTTTGCTGGTTTGTGGTGGCAGCAGCTCCGTCTTTGTCCTCCGTGATTGGAGTTTCTTGACTGTGGATTAGTGCTGCGTGCTGAATGGTAATTTGCTCTTATTGACAAAGAAAATAATTATTCCATCCATTTGTTTCTAGGCTTATGACATGATCCGAAGGGTGTCGTTGTGTTTCTTGGAGCTAAAAGTTTCTATTTGATTGGAGATGTCAACCTTTTTTAGCCAATGGACGTAATGTAAGCTTTTTTTTATGTACGTATTTGTGTCGGATTCAATGGATGGGTACGTAAGAATTTTTTCTCTTTTAACATTCAAATATGTATATAATAGATGATTATAGTTTAGCTTTTTTATTGGTCCTAAGCAACATCTTGTATAATTTTACTTTTTAGAGTATTATTTTTTCTGAATATTCTAGGAATAATTATTATTTTAAATTTATAAAGAGTAAAAAACCTGCGTTGCATTGATGCATGTGTGCAATATGAAAGCAACGTGTTTCTATATTTTCACCTAGATGCATGTGTGTTAGGCGGGTTATGTACGTGTCTTATAGTAAAGAAGAAAATTCGGATGGTGTATTCCGAGAGAGAATTTGGATGGTGTATTCGGAGGGAAGAAAGAGGAATTAGATTAGTATATGGGTCGGTGCCATTTCTGTTACTTAGATCGGTTAGCTGTCATGTGGAGTTAGATGGATCTTTATTATAGACTGGACCCTTTTTGACGGTTAGATCAAATCCAACGATAGGGGATTTGTTTTTTCTTTTCTCTATAATATAGACTCTTAGATGAATATATACCGTTAGATCTTCGTAAAATCCGATAGTGGAGAGCTTTTCTTTTTTCGATTAACGTGGGAATTTCTAAGCTTTTTCGGCGAACCTGGTGGTTTCTTTTAACATTCAAATATGTATATAATATGTATATAATAGATAGATACATAAAATATTACAAACACCTGGTAGAGATATGGACCTCGGGGGCGTGCGCGTGTGCAGTAGTCGGAGAGATCAATCAATCAGACAATGTCGTTTGGCCCAGCGGGTGCTCGCTCCAGCTTGCCGGCATGCGTTAGCAGCGCCCAGAGTTGTGTGATGAACTCCCCTCCTTTGGCAAGAGCTTCCAGGTGCTCCCGGGCATCGTCGGACGGCGAGATGTAGAGCATCATCTCCGCCCAAAATTCGGAGAGGAGCTTCCACCGTGAAGCCGGCTCTCTTATGTCTTGCACCAGCTGCCTTGCAAGCTCAGCGGCGTCCCTAAGGAGCGGTGCTTCATCACCCCTATATTTCATTATCAGCCTGCACCTTTCGTCCAGCTTCTTTACATTCTTGAGCAACTGGTTCGCTTCTTTGATGGCCTGATCAAGAATGAGTCGCGATTCCAATACAGAGCTGTGGTCGTGCAACCGCTGTGGCGCGAATGCGAGGAGATACAAGCAGTATTTTGATAGAGCATCGGCAGTTTTGACCTCATCTGCTTTTTCAGGGGCGACAGAATTGGGGGCACAGGGGGGCAAGCTCCCCCCTAATGGAGGTGATTTTGTGAAGAAAACCTTCAATGATCTAAGAAATTTTAGTAATTTTGTTAAACCATGAAGCAATTTGTCCCTCCCAATATTGGCAGCTGGCCCATGTTTATCATCCAGCTCCTCCTGCCATAAGCACAGGGTCGTAGCAATGTGCCAGATCACTATGATGCGAGTCACCCCTCCAGCTTTAGCAGTAGGATCACAAGCCCATGAAAAGCGATCACCACCATGGACGCCATTGTTTAGCAGCGATGTGGTCCCCGTTGTCAGGAGGCCGCCGTTGCTGCTCCGTGCTGCCGCTAGTAGGGAATCAACGACGGTTTTCTTCACATTCTCAGACAGCTTCACTGACCTGCTATTACGGCCCCATTTCTCGGCCTTGTCCACCAGAAGCAGTGTAGCATAGTGGAAGCAATTCCTAAGCCGGCTTTTGCGGCCATGCTCTCCGAGGAAGCAGTACTGCCCAAGTTTGCACCTCCATGGACGAAATGCCTTGAGCCTCAGCACAAGGCCTAGGATCACCTCAATGAAATAGAAGCTTTTAAGAAAAGGAGTGGACACGTAGCTTCGTATCAGCGCCACCTTGAACCAACTAGAGGCTACGTACAGGTACAGCTGGTATGCCTCCAGTAGTGCCAAGGCAGCCATTATGCATATGGTGGATTCCAAAGTGTGACACTTGTGCTTGACCAGCTGGTATGTTAGCCATGAGCACAGCGCAAACATGGTCAAGGGAAGGCAGGGACCCAAGTAGCAGCCCGTAATAAAAATCGTGGACGAAAACGAGCTCTTCCTCGATGACCCTGAACGCTCGCTCATGCGGCTTGTCCCCGGCGAGCCGGGCACTGAACACCAGCTCATCGGTTTTCTCGAGCTTTGCCTGTGGCAGCTTGAAGCCAGCAAACCTTCGGTTGAGCATCTTGGAGAGTGCCATGGAGAGGCACACGTCCTTGAGCTTCTGGCTCTTCTTGTGGCGCAGCAGATTCCCCTCACACAGCCAGATGTGCTCCACGGTGGTAACCTTGTCCCATGCCGGATGCTTCTTGTTGATGCAGTATTTCTCGCCAGCCACCAAGTACCTGCACCCTTCCATGGTCGCAGGGACGAAGGGTGGCACCGGCGGCTGCAGACCATCCAGATGCCTCATGTATTCAGTAATCACCTTGAGTCCTTGACGTTGTTGATGCGGTAGGATTTGCTGACCATCCTCATGGAATCTATCCTGACATAGGACTTGAGGATACCGACGAACAGGATAGCAAAGACGGGGGGCCACAGATAAGTCCTATCATGTTTTTCGTCTGTATAATCATAAAGGGCCATCGCCAGGACGATAAACACAACCATGAATCCCTTGAAGAGGTGTTTTATCAAGGTGGCCTTCCAGCTGTCGATGTCTTCGAGGCGGCAAACTGTGAGGCTGTCTGTGCTGCCGAGGAGAAGAAGCAGGCACACGGCCCACACGGCGAAGTCGTAGTAGAAGCAGTCGGAAGAATTCATCCGCCCAATGGTGTAGGTCACCAGCGGGTAGGCGAGCCTGTCGACGCCGCTCACGGCGGCGTGCAGGAAACCGACGCTCGTCTGCCGGCGTAGCGACCCCAGTACGTGCATGATGACCATGCCGATGACGGCCACAATGGTGAAAACTTGGACAGTGACTGTATGGTCCTGCTGGCAACGTGGAGCGGGAGCTGGTGCTGTACTACTACAGCTGGGACTCGGTGCCATGCCCGATCGATATTCTGCTGATGGTGAGCTATATGCTACTAGTTCTTTTCTACTTCACTCCAATTAATTTGAAGGGGCTGGGAGTCTTGGAGAGCCCTCTAAGGCCTTATGTACCTATATATAGAGACACAAAAATATCCTTCATAGCAGTGGGGGTATTGCAATGTTGACCCAGCAGGCAGGGGATAATCAGAATGTGGTATGCCAAGGGTCATCATCCATGTGTGCTCACAGGCACTATTTGTGCCGTTGGATCTTGGTCGCAGGTCCCACCTGCCAATACGGTTTCTGGAGGCCCGGTCGGCGTTGTACAGTTTGGGCAGTTTGGGTATTCAGGCAGGGGGTACACTAGATCCGGCATTGGGCACGGTTACAGCGCAGAGAAAGATCGACCGTTCGACGTTATGCCACAATGCAAGCATGCAAGTTTCTATAGTCAACCGATGGCTTTTAAGCTACTTTGCTCTTATGGATGGTTTTATGTTTTCGAATTGGGATTTAAGTTTTAAACTCTTTTCTTATGGTTTGGTTGTAAAAGATTTAGTTATATTAGATGTCTTCTCAAGTAGTCTAGAGTCTGAAACCGAATATTTTCCATTGTCTAAAAAAGGTAAATGTCCTATCACAATCGGGCCGGGCTGGCTGGGGATGGAGATGAATGGAGACATGACATATTATCATGATATTTGTACAGTAAACATGGTCCTATACATCACAGTTGGTGATATTATCGGCGCATGCATGCTGATTGCATGTCCTCGGCCATATATCTGAAGTGTTGTCAGACCGAGAAGCGTATAGTGCGTACTCCGTAACAATACAATGGTGATCCTATTCCTACCATCGGCGACGACTCCTCTCCTTTTAAGTCGCCTCTCGATCTACTGGCTGTTCGATCTACTAGCTGCAATGCTGCATGCGCTCCTATCCCGTCGGTAGCAATCGAGGCGGCGCTATCACGTCGACATGCTGCATGGCACTGGCAGTTAGCGGCAAGTCCGTCAACGCAAAGAAATTAAACAAGATGGAGCAAAAGGATATATATCTCCAACAGTAATCTGATCGATATATCCAGCAATCAAGCACACTGCACTACTGTATGCGCACCCTACCAACCAATCTCGGCAGTTGTCACCTTTTGCTTTACGTTACATCAGTTGCACTGACGACGACGACTGGCTGTCTGTCTGGCATCTTGTACTGTTGTACATGATTGGTCGCCTTGCATTGTTGGGTCCCCATCAGCACCTGTGTATATATTCTTTGGCCAGGATTTCTGATGCTGAAATTGCATCTTGCATGGACTTCGTCTAGCGGTACATACATTATATATATTCAAGAATGGAACTCCTCTTCGTTCATGCACCTACCTACAGCTGCCAGATCACAAATAAAATTTAGGAGCCCCCCTTTTTCCCTTCTCAAATACAGTAGCGTTTATTATCATTGAATTCGTAGTAAAAAAAAATTAATGATCAAACAGACTGCAAAACCATTGCGTGAATGGTTGACTCACTACCTGCTCAACCACCCATGCAACAGCAGGCATCATAGTCTTATTGGCACAAAAAAAAATACTAGCTAAGCATAATGCATGTAAGTTTCAATTTTTTCTCTTTCTTTCCCATAACTCTTTTTGTACATTGATTAATTTATTTATTATGGTTTCCTCAATTCTCATTACATATATTTTACTCTTTATTTTTGAAGTTATTTTTTAGGGTTATCGGTGTTGATTCATACCATCGTGCCATATAAGGCTATCTGCACTCCTATTACTCTAATTTTTCCTCTAAAAAGAATATTCCTTCCTAGTGAGCAAGATTCTTTCCTCCATATCAATTTCTCCCGGATTCCTATTCCTCTATATATTTTTCCACATCCAACTACCCAATATTTTATTCATCTCCATTCAACTACCATATCTATTCCCTCCCATCGCACCATCTATGACACGTGGGCCCAAGTATTCTTCTTTCCCCTCCACTCGTCTCATCTTCTCCATCCGTATTCGAGTCGCCGCCTGCTCCTCCAACGCCAGCCGCCCTCTCCACCACCGCCGCCGGAGCCACCCTCTCCTCTCCCCACCCGCTCCACGCCGGCCTCCGACCTTGTGGCAGCAAGCGACGCTGGCCTCCGCTCCCCTCTGTGCCCGTTGCCGCCCCTCTCCCTTCCATGTCTGGCGCCGCCCTCTCCCTTGTCCGCATTCGGCGCGTCTCCCCCACCCTCTGTGCCGCCCGCCTCTTCCTCCCTTCCACCGTCGGCGCTCGCCGCACCTGCTCCACTCCGCGGCCTCGTACGTGCCTCCCCCACCCTCTGCCCCTCCGCCATGCCAGATCTAGCGCCGCCTCATCGCGGAGGATGCCGAGGCCACGCTGGGGCTCCGCCGCCGCACCCGGGCGGCTCCTCTAGCCTCGACAACGGCCTCACGGCCTGGGCCTGCTCGCATCCTCCTCCCCTCCGGCATCCGGCTCTGCTCCCGCCTCCTACGCGCGACGGCCGGCTCCTCTTACTGCTCCTTGTAGCGACGGAGCCACCAGAAGTCCATCCTAGAGCGCGAACAAGAGGTGGTTGGAGGAGAGAGAGGATGGAGGAACGACTGTACATCCGCTGCAGCTGGAGGAATCGCCTCCTTCCAGCACCGTGGAGGAATGGCTAGCGTAATGGGTTGCAGGAGTTTTTACTCCAAATTTTACGCCATGCAGGGTGCCGGAAGCATATGGACGAACGGGTGCAGATAGTCTAAGAATCGTGTGGTTTTCAGACGGTTTTTTGAGTTTTTTAGATGCCTCCTTTTTTCCTATGGAAGAGACATATCTGGATTGGATTGAGATATTCATGTATTTGTAGGAACACGAAAAATTCCTTTTTTTTATATTTACTATTATCGGCCATGGTTTGGCCGATCGGGTCACATTACCAGATTTTGAAAAAAATGATGGTATGTTTATTTTCTGTTTTCTTCAACTTTGACATCCATTTGTATTTGAAAGCAATCTACCCACCCTTTTATGTCACCCTCACACCCGCAATCCTGAACAAGGGGGAAAATGGCATCCATAAGGCTATCCCCAATGGGTTGGGGAAAAGGATTGCCTATACACTGTAGCATTACTGTAGACACAGAGAATGAGGTAGTTGGAACAGTGGAGGATCGGAAGAGTGGTAGGCAAGCCTTTTTATGCAATAGTTGTGGATGGTCTAAGTTCGGTGTTGGAAATCCGCAGCCTATGAAAAAACTGCTAGTAAAAACCTGGACTCGTAGTGGAAGTAGGGCACATGGGCCACATGAAATAGGTGAACATGGGCTTGGCCGAGACGCTGGGGGCTAGGGTGAGAAAGCCCGCGCGCTCGAGAGTGTCACGACACAGCCTTCTTACTATTACTAATTGGAAGCTACTTTTGGAGGCTCCACATTAACTCTCACCAAATGTGCTAGAAAAAAAGAAAACTCCTAGAAATTCTAACAAAAAGAGAAACATCTGGTCATCCATCACGTGACTCAACTAATAATAGCCATTAGATCTACTATATTTTCTAAAAAATTACCCACTATGCCACTCACATCTGCCATTATGAAAGATTTTGAGTTCAACGCTCTCAACAAAAGCAAATTTCTTCATTTTTTCAGATTTTTTCTATTTTTAATTTATTTTTTAAGTAATTACCCACCTCTCAACGAAAGCAATTTTTGGCAGTTTTTTATTTTTAATTTATCTTACTATTACTAATTAGAGGCTCCTTTTAGGACCTCCACGTTAACTCTTACAAGACCCTAAAAACAGAAAAATCTATGAAATATTTTTAAAAAAGCAAAACATCTAGCCATCTATTTATAACATGTAATCATCGTAGCCATTGAATAGGAACTTTGTAAACCCTACCTGAGCACGCAGCGTAGCCGCTAGGAACTTTTACTAACTAGTAAAAATGCACGTGCGGACGCACGTGGCTATATATCAACATATGATGCAGACCTTAAAGTTTCTTGTATAAAAAAATAGAGATGTGACAAAATGAGCCGATAGATTTTTTTAATTGAAATATGTGACAACGGTATATATGATGACAAATTTTAATAAACCAATGAGATTATGCACATTGCTAC
Organism: Paspalum notatum; assembly: GCA_022530915.1. Lineage (NCBI taxonomy): Eukaryota > Viridiplantae > Streptophyta > Magnoliopsida > Poales > Poaceae > Paspalum > Paspalum notatum. The sequence goes on from CM039683.1 coordinate 9,578,017, forward strand.
AACTTCAGTGTCTGAAAAATGCAGACATTTTGAGTTGCATGAGGCGAACAGCAAATCAAGATGCAAAGATAGAAATTGTCTAGATCTATAAATGTGTTGTTTGATATATCTCTGAATAAACTGCATTCTGCACTCAGATTGCTTATAAATAAGCATGGTGTCTAAATACACATGTAGGTATTTGATTCTAAATAAAGATTGTTCTATAAATTCTGAAATTAACCTGTTGTAGTTCCAACGTTCTTCGATGATTAGTCTGCATCTAACACAACTGATCAAACATCAGCAAAATCCACATTCACCAACATCTGCAAGTAGAAGAAAGGTAGGATCGAGTGGCCAGTTAGCCATGTACACATGCAGCATGTAATTAATTGTCATCTGAGTGAACAGTTTAAGAATGCATTTGCTAAAAATGTTTAAATTTTTAGACGCATGAATTTTTCATTTTCCAAATGGCATGTCAAGCAGCAAAAGATGGCTCATGAAGAAACCATTATTCTACTATGTACTCTTTCTAGTAGTACAACATATGGACAATCGTAAAAGAAAAGTAGATAGTAGATTATTAAAATTGTTAACTGACAATCGTTCCTACTCTGTTCAAATAGGAAAAGGTTAGGCAGGAAAAGAGGGTCATACCAGATTTAATAGTTACCTTTTACATCTTCTCTCGATCAATTTTCAGTTAACAAAAACATTTAATATCATTATCCATAGGCTAATAACATGAGAGGAATTATTTTACTAAAGAGTTACAAATTTGTACCTATTCACCTGCAGAACTTTCGATGTGAACCCTTTTGGTTCTTCTGAAAAGGATGCAATCTCATGTATTTCCAAAGAGCAATATAGCAACAGTTAAAAAGTAACTTGCAATAGCCAATTAGATGCACCTAAACACGGTTATCCAAAATGAGAATTGAACCAATGAAGTGAGATAAGCATTCCTCGACAATCTTCCTAAGAACCCAATTTTTTTTTTGCAAGGACACCCAACCTTCTTGTGTACAGAACAAAAAAAAAAAGAAATCAGATTCTTAGAAGCTGAGAACTCCAAAGCGTTTAGGATTGATAAAATAATTTTGTTCCTAAAAAAAGGATCCTCAGTGGACCAAGTAACCAAGTTTTGGGTGATGCAAATGTCTGCAGATTTGAGTGACCAGCACAATGCCAACTCTTGCAACAAACATGACCATATGTGTAGAAAAATTCAAGGTTGCAAATGATTCTATTCAGTCCAGGTACTTTGTAAATTTGTATGCTACAAACCTTCTCCCTGGGATCTATTACATTCAGAGAAATCGAAACTATCTTCACTCATTCGATGCTTTCCATTTCACCTTTTTTAGTTCTAAACAAAGCACAACAGTTTCAGATTGGAAAAAAAAAGAGAACCAAGTTCATAGTTCCTCCAACAATTGGAACTGGAAATCTGCAGAGAAGGGAGCATGTGACTATAAATATTTGGGATTGTATATTTCCATTCAATCAAAAAGGCCAGAAGTTTCAGGCCAGCTAGCTGATCATGTTCAAACTCTAGGCTGTTGAGAGAGTAAGAACGAGAGCTAATTAATGACAATAGAAATCTCAATCAGATCAAATGATCCAGGGTCAGCGGATGCAAGAATGCAACTATTACCATGTACCAAACACCATTTACATGACCTGAAGTAGCCTACATAATTTTATGGATTGGTAAGTCAATGGCGATGAAAATATTTAAAATGCATTTACAAATATGCATTTTCTTGAATCCAACAGATAACTCCGATGAGCGATTGGCTGTCATGAACTCATGATTCGTGAGCACGAAAAAGAAATTTAATACTTCAACTACAGCAGTGTGGGAACAGAGAGAAAAAAAATTCTGCAGTAGACAGTAGCTTACCTCTTATTCAACCATTGTGCCCATTTAATTCATGCCAGGCTCCCCACCTGTTGGTGATATCTGAAGCTTTATAATTCATGCCAGCGACCAATCTGCAGGCTCGCCAATTTAGCTGAGTGAATCAGCAGGCGAGTAATTTGATCACCCAAGGATGCACAAACACGATGTTAGTTATTTCCCCCCTTCAACGGTATATATTAAACACTGACAGCTAGTACTAAATAATGGGAGGTACTAAAGTAAAACACACAATTAGGACCTTATTTGTTGAGCTGAGGTTGATTTGTTCAGTTCACACCTGAGCGACCTCTGCATGGGTGCCACTATCGCGCCGACGGGCTTCAACCTAGCCGACCAATCGGATCCTGGCTCCCTCTGTTGATGGCTGCGGTGGAGTCCGAAGGCAACAAGGGAGTATGAGCCGGAGCGAGGGTGCTCCCTTGCTGCCTTCAGACTCCACCGCAGCCATCAACGGTGGGGTGCTGGGCTCACCGGGGACAGAGATCAAGGGGAAGGAGAGGGAGAGGCGATGGGAGGGTGCTGCGGCGTTGTGCGCAGCTACAGGAGGGCGTTGCGGCTGCAGCGGGCTAGGGCGTCGAGCCTCTCGATAGCGCGCCATCGTACGGCGGGCGGGCGGGCGGGCGTGGGCAGGCGGGTGCGCACTGGCCCTGACAGAGACCCCTTTCCTCCCGTCGTCGATGTCCTTTCGGTGCACGCCTGAAAAAAGAACCGTAAGAACAGATATAATACAAGTGGGCATTAGGGTATAGATTTGCTATGCGGTGAGAAAAAAATAAAGAACGCTAGCAGGAACGCGTAAGTCGTAGAAAATTTTCTGCCGATGTTACCGTTGATGACAAAAATAGATTTATATCTAACCGTCGAATACAAAAATAGATTGATATCTAACCGTCGAAACCTTTAAGAAGCATGTAACCATATATGTTTAACAGATTTGTGGGCCCAAAAATATCCTCGTCTAACCGTTAGATGAGAGTATAATATATAATCTAAGGGTGGGTATGCAATTGGGTTGACGGTCTTCAGGTAGAAAAAGTTTTCTCCTAAACTCGTATTTTTTATAGAGTAGATAGACTATGTCTTTAATACTACCTTACTAGTCTATTTGACTACATGTATCAGCGCCCTGCTGCCACGTGCTGAACAACTCATCAACGAGTGGGAGCTCCAGGGCATGGTGATGGACAGCTTCTCCCTCCAAGCCATCCTCTTCTTCTTCTCGGGCTTCCGCAAGCGCTACAGCTCCCGCGTGCTCAGCGTCATCCTGTGGCTTGCCTTCCTGTCGGCCAACTCCCTCGCGGTCTTCGTCCTCTGCCGCCTCACCCTCCGCAGCGGTGGCAACCGGCTAGCCCTATTTTGGGCGCCCTTCCTGCTGCTCCATCTGGGAGGGCAGGAGACCATGACGGCCTTCTCCATGGAGGACAACGCGCTGTGGAAGCGCCACCTTCTTAGCCTGGCCACCCAGGTGCCGACGGCCATCTACGTCGTCCGGAAGCAAATGCACGGAGACGACCGCCGGCTCGTGGCTCCCATGGTGCTCGTGTTCGTCTCCAGGACGGCCAAGTATGCCGAGAAGATCTGGGCAGTCAAGAGAGCTGGGTCAGTGGCACCTGGATCAAGCAGCTCTACTTCTAACCTCGTCTCGCGTGCGTCCAACGACGCTGCCTGGAACACGCAGGAGTACTACGCTATGCTGTGCTCTGTTGTCTCAAACAAGCAGGGGAGAAATTTCGAGTACATCCTGTACGTGGCCGCCGACGGCTTCAACCTCAGCCTGCACTTTCTGATGGACATGATCCCTTCGATCTCTCTGCTTCCTGAGGATATCACCGAGATCAAGCACGGCATAGAGGTGTTCAAGACTTCAGAGGACATTGCTCATTTGGCGTACAAGTTGGCCGATGTCAGTCTCTCGTTGATCTATGACTACTTGTACACCAAGTTTGGCACGCGCCATTTCCACGTGCCCCCGGGTTGGATTGCCATCAACCGGATCGCTGCCCTTGCCCTAACATCGGCGGCGCTAGCTAGCGTTGTTCGTGAGGGCGACGGCTGGGAGAAAGGGGCATGACGATGCAGCTGATTTCATCGTATGTTACATTCTACTATTGTCGGCGCTGTCCTTCTGGAGACTTGCTCTATTTTCATGTCACTCATCTCTTCATGGTGGGCATACAAGTCTATCATTTCACTTCGGCAAAAATGCCCACTTTGCAGAAAATTCCCTCGCATAATTGCAATGATGGCCAGCATTGCCAAGCATCTTCATCCAGAAAACAGAGGCGAGTGGTCGGCGAAGATGGCGCAGTACAGCATAATCGGGGACTGTATCAAGGACAAACAAGAATCTGGCCTGCTGCGGCGGACATTGAGTTGGATTGGCTTTGATCAGAAGACAGTAACGCATATCGGAATTTCTCCAGAGGTCAAGAAGCTTGTGCTAGATAAACTGCTGGACATAGCGGCCACCCCGCGCGTCCAGGAATTGGACATTGGTGTTGGCAAGTTCAGTGGCCAACGGGCGCAATGGGTGGTTCGAACAATGCAAGATGATCAACAGAGTGTCGCACAGCAGGTGCTTCAGGTCAGCAACATCCAAGGTTTGGAGTTCGTGTCAAGTGTAATTCTATGGCACGTTGTGACTGATATATGCTTACTCGAGGCCGACGCTGCTCATCATGTGGATGGCAGCAGCTCCACTCATCATACAGAGCATTATTTAGATGACAACTCTTCATCTCACCATGTTGATGTAGACGGCGACAACAGCAACTCTCATGGAGCATATTCAGGTGGCGGTAACAATTCTCCCGCTCATGATACGGACGCCATATCCACACCGAGACTCAGAGGCCCTGCCAGCGAGCTGTCAGACTACATCATGTACCTCGTTGCAGAGTGCGGTGCCATGGCTGGCAGCGAAGGCCATTATGCAGTCATTAGGGCGAAGCGTGAGATGTCGCGTTGGCTACATGAGAAAAGTGGAGGATCTGATCGGTGGAAGGTGATCGAGGAGATCCGTAATGAGGATAGCTCTTTCTTCCATGAGGACTACTACCCTGTGCTGGATCGAGCTCGGCGGGTTGCCTCGGACATGCTTAATATTGCAGATGCAGGTCATCGATGGGAGCTGATTGCTGCCGTATGGTTAGAGATGCTCTGTTACATTGCCTACAACTGTGGGGCTGTCTTCCATGCTAAGCATCTAACCACTGGTGGTGAGTTTGTTACTCATGTCAACATGCTACTGTTTATGCTAGGTGTGCCTTTTCTGCGGGATGTCAAGGAACCATTGTTTGCAAGAGCCGAGAATATATATTCATAACTTGATTATTGCACTCTCTCTTTTTTATAAAGGAAAAGTTCCAGCCTCGTCGTTACAACAAGCAGCCAAGTTCTTGCAAGTTTTCGGCTCATCTGATGAATCACAAATAAAGGAAAAGATCTTAACATTACTGATTAGATGTTAGACAATTATGATATAGATGTTAGACAATTATGATACGTGCTTAAAAAGGACATATCCTAAAAAATCCAAAAAAATTAGAAACATCTGTCCGTCTATCAAATAGTCTCCGATAATAGTAGCCATTGGATTTATTATATTTTCTAAACAATTACTCAGCCATTGTAAAAGAGCATGAAATTTTTCATACAAATTACTTCGGGATTGGACTTCATGGATCCGGATGGTTATACAACTTAAGTGCAGATACCACCACGAAAAAGAATTGATTGTCCACGAAAATCAGGTTTGGCATGAGCCACACAATATTTTTATACCTCTTTTATGCTCGGCAACATTGGTTCATTCACTCTTTGAATCATCAATTATGTTATTTTTCTTCATATTTCCTATATTCCAACAAATAGATAAAAATACACAAAATACTAAAAATGTAAGGATCAATATTGGGCATTGGCTGCTGATAGCTGAGATGTCAAGTCCAACAGCTTTAGAGTCCAGGTTTAAATGACAAGAGATGGTTTCTGACAACGGAAGGACAACAAAAGGTTTTTTTTTTTCCCTTTGAAATTTGCGAGTGCTTTGCATGGGCTTAGGCATGCCAACCGGCCCATTAAGATTTGCTTCCGTCCAATCCACCGTACACAAATTCCTAAACTTGGCCCATCCGTTACCCACCGCCAATAAGGCCTCGAATTGGTTGAATCAATCTGGATTCCCCTTGCATGCATGCATGTGAAAAAAATCTAGAGAATGTTTGCTCATGCCGGTCGATCGACGGACTATGGCCCTGTTTGGATCCTGGGCAAAAAAGAAAAAAAAAAGCAAATGGCAAAAGGGCAAAAGTTTTGCCTTTTTTTTTTTTGCCGTTTGGATCCAAACACCTGCTGGCAAAAGGGCAAATGCTACAGCAACTAGTGGCTAATCATGGATTAATTAGGTTTAATAAATTCGTCTCGTCGTTTAGTCCTGATCTATGTAATTAGTTTTTTAATTAGGCTATATTTAATATTTCTAACTAACGTCCAAACATCCGATATGACATTTGCCATTTGCCATTTGGCATTTGATCCAAACAGGGCCTATATAATGTACACGATACCCTCAGAGGCCCGAACGCAGGATACGAAGTAGGCAGAGTAGTACTACTATATTGTCGACGAGAGCCCTAATAAAATACGCCAATAATCGTACGAACGGCGAAGATGTCTTGGTTCAACATCCGTCTCTACGCTAACAAGTCCATGGCGGAGATCCTCGGCCTCCCAGGAGCACCAGTAGCAGATGCGAATGGCCAGGCGGCAACAAGCTCGCTGGAGAAGCCAGGGCAGAAAACCTCTCCTTTCATAGAGATGGACAGTAAGATTTTCCAAGTAAGGATGGCAGATGTTCTAGTTTGCAAATCAGTGTTCCTCAAGGAATTTGGCCTGATTATTCATAGAGCCAAGTCATCGTATTTTTCTATAATAGAACAATGGCTAGATTCTTTCATATAACCTTTTTTCTTTTTGTTTTCCTTCTTTGTGTAAATAACTTTTTCCTTTTTATTAATAAAATCCTGTAGGGAGGAATCCCCTCCAGTTCGCTAAAAAAAAAGAAAAAAAAGAAAACATCTCCTGCTCCCCAGCAGCCGGTGGCATTACCGGCGCCGGCCATCGTCCCTGAGACCAAGCACGTCGTCGATACATTGAGCAATGGCGGCGCGCCGGAGGAGCTGCAGCAGCCGGCCGGTAAGACTGAAGGAGTGTTCGTTGGGCGGGTGCAAGACTGCCTAATATATAACCCTAACTGCAGCAGGGTATCCAGAGATAGGAGATCAAACGGCGACGTTCTCACTCCTCAGTCCTCACGTACGTCCGCGATCGGCGCCGTCCAATCTGATAAATTAATTTGTACATATTTAGACCGTTTTTATCTGCTTGGTAAGATCTGAAGTTCTGAACAATAATTAAGTGTGTCGTGTTCTTTTTTTCCCGATTCCATGTGAGTTTTTACGTAGAGATTGAGATTTTTTGTACTTTTTCTCATGCCGTACGTAGGTGTGCAATTCTAGATTACTGTGATATCTTCTGCTGACAAAGACCCAGCCCAGGACCAAGCATTACGAAGGAGTGACAAGGATCTTGTCAGCAGAAGATGTCACACTTACGAACCTCCTCTTTCATCGAGGAGGGAACGAACATGTTTTGCCCAGTTCCCATTGTTTTTTCGGGATTCTTGCTCCGCGAGCGTGCACTGTAATGGTTGCGGCCAGCTCAACAGATACACCACACATGTTACTGAATACTGCATTAGGTTGTGGATAGCCCATCATATATAGGGGAGTGAGCGTTGCGGTGCACCCTGTGTAGGATTATATTTAGGCTGTTTTTATATGGATATTTTATTAAACAGCCATGCGCCGAAGACCACGTTGTGGCACGGTTTCCAGCAACACCATATAAATTAAAATAAAATAAAATAAAAGTTGAATCTCACCAAACTCTAGGCACAATCCCTACAGCCTATTAAGCATGCAAGGAGAGCGTCCACCACCACACGCGGCCTCGCGCCCCAGTGCCCCCGCCGATCCCCGCCTCCACCCTCCAGAGTCCATACGCTCGATTCCGTCTGGCCTTGACAGATCCGCCCACCTCCGATCGACCGCAGCCGCTCCACTGCGGCGCCATCACCGCGCCCCCGCACACGCTACGCCCACTCCCGCCCTGCGACCTCCATCCTCGCCCCGGCGCCATCACCGCGGGAGTGCCGGCCATGCCCGTCGCCCCGCTCGCGCCCCACCCCTGACCCATCCCCGCGCCCGCCATTCTCGCCCTGGACACCACACCGCGTGACGGCCCCCCGCCCCATCCTCACCTCCCTGGACCCCGTGTGCATGCCGGCCCCTGCCCAGCATAACTGCCCTGATCGCAGCTGCGCCCATCCCGGATCCACCTCCGCCCGCAATCCCCGCCCAAGATGATTGCCGCCTTGCATCAGGCACCCCGCTCCGACCCTCGCGTCGTCTCCCTCGTGAGGGGACCCGTGGGTGCCCACCGAGCACCGCCGCCCCTTACACAGCACCCAGCGGCCGGCGACGCCACCAAAAAGATGTGAGCCCTCGCGGGCTATTTCTTCCTCTCCCGTTTCCCCTTTGTTCCAGTCTTCCTTCTCCCTTGTTCTGGTGCTCCGGCGACGTCACTGGCCGGGATAGCTGCGGAAGTGGTAGATCCGAGGCCCCTCTTGCCCGATCTGAAGCCCCGGCTACCGGATCTGGTGGAGGTGGTGGCCTACAAGGTGGAGGTCCGGGTCCTCCGTGGGGTGGCTTTGGTCCAGCGATGGCCACCTTGCCAAGAGCTCATGCTGAAGCCCCACAGGCGCTGGTCTGTGCGTGGTATGCAGCATGCTGCTGCAGCACCCGAGCTCATGCAACACCTTGCAGCACCTTGCCAAAGCTCCGCCAGCTTGCAGTGCTTTGGAAGAGGCATGTCTGTGTCTGACGAATGAGGCAGGCGGACAAGCGCTGGCTGCTGCTCATGGCATGGCCCCCTCCATCTCCACCAATCACCTGAATAGGAGAGGCCTTCGTCTTCATGCTCAGGTGGTCTGGGCATGCTCCCTTCTCAAAGTTATGTTGCTGTTTGAATGTTTTCCCATTCAATTTAACCAAAAGGAGATATTATTGTTGCAAAATTTACTTACATCCGAGCATCTGTGCAAGGACAATTCTTTTTTCTAAAGTTATTTATAATAGTAAACATGATTAAACAATTATATAGTATGCTATTCAGCATTTATAAATTACATGTTTGTTCACTGTTGCAAAGCTATTCTCTTTGTGGTATTCGATACTAGATTTGACAGGTCTAAAATGGCTACATTAGTTATTCTGAATCACAATGTTTTATTCTCTAGATAGGGCCTGTTCTGAATCAGAATATCTTCCAAAAGATGATATTCAGTTGCTAAGCAATTTGTGATAAGAGCTTATACAATGAAACTGGGATGTCTGCGATGCATGCAGATAAGAGCTTGCTCCATCAGGTGACCATTTTAGAAGACCGTATCTCTTTTCTTTTCTCACTGATGCCTTATCATGTGCTGAGAACTGGATGTTTTAATCCCAATTTTCCTTACCTTCACTAGCACCTAAAACTTGTTTAAAAATGTGGTTGTATGGGCCATATATTATAGAACTTTAGAGATTATTATATTGAGATTTTTTCCCTTTTGTTCAGTTTCAACCATTGGACAATTAAGAATAGTTTCAAGTGCATTTCGGAATACCTTCTTACTGCTACAACAGATGTTCATTTGTATTTGACTGTATCTGAACATATATGCCCTCATGTTAAAAGAACTGATTAGAAAAAAGTAGATAAATTGATCATGATTAATCATTTTCATATGCTCTGACTGTAACTCTGTCGCATGGTCTTTTTAGTTTTTTCATCAGTCGTCATAGGAAAATAAGTTTATGTTTATTAATTAATTATTAGTCCTCACATGCATGGATATAGTACGATATTATGATGCACTGCACATTTTGGTGTAAATTTAATTCAGTTTCAGTATGTTCTCTTTAAAAACATTCTCCCTGCTCATATCCTTTTAGCCAGCTCCTAGCCAAAGCAGAACCCACACATTGATGTGCACCATCTGATTGGAGCGCATGAACACTGGCCAGCGGCCACGGGGGAGGGATCGAGCAGGCTCAGCTGAGTTTAGGAATTAGGAGATGGACCGCATTGGGTCAGTGCTAGGAGAACCTAAACATTGCGAGCTGGGCAGCCTGCGTCAATGCAGCTGCAGCATCAGTGGCCAAATGTGCAACCACAGAGCAAAGTTGTGTTCTCTTTGCTGGCTGCTTCATCAGATATTTGACTTCGACAACACCTTTTTGAAATAGGTTGTTGTTCGGTAACTTACTTCACTCATGACACCGTGAGTTAAATATGGCATACCAACGGCTTCTATTACGGTCGCTCCTTGCTTATGGTTAGTTCATTATATGTGTTATATACCATTGTATATGATCATGTGTTGCATGATGGTGCATGGACAAATGTGTTGAAATCTGATTGTATTTTTCTAAAAGGAATAGTGTGATACATTGAAAATTTTGTGAGTTTAGGCATTGTTCATATATATGTTGGCTTCCAACATAGAACCTTAGCCACATCAGCCAGACCCGCGAGTGCCCGGCTACACCTGCCCCACCAATGGCCGACGCCCTCTACGGTCAACATCGACATCTCAAACCATGTGAGGTGCACTATCTGAATTTATATGCTATTGTTCTTCAATGTTTGGATATTTGGCAAGAAAAATTAACTCACCCGATAGATGGCTTTACTTTGAATGATTAACGCAACAAACTCAATAGCATTCATATAGGTTGCATGTCCATTATCGTTCCTTCGGAGATCGCATCCTATGACAATTTGATTAAACACCAATAGCAAGAAAAAGAACCAACAATTTTCTTGTGTGGTCAGAATAAGCATATTCAGATTGCAATACTATCCCTATGACGTGACAAAGTCATTATAAATAGTAAACCACATTACTGAATACTAACTTTTGCTTTTCTTTTCGGCTATAAGATATATTTGTGGAACATAACCTGCTCGTCTCCTTTTAGGAACTCTTTGATGAATGCATGGGTGCTAACTGCTTTGTGTGTTTTAATATTTTTGGTGGATAGTGTTGTGGTAAGACACCATAACTGGCATACATGGGTCACAAGGACGGGGATGGTGATCGCACACCATTTCAAGACCGGACAAACTATCACAATGGAGGTAAATTGTGAGATCCAATGTTTCATAACTCTAAACAAAATAGAATCGTCTAATTACTTTTTCTAACAGGTAATTTATTCCCTCTGGATTGCTGGCTGATTATCTAATGATATCACCCTTTGTTGTGTCCAGGATTTCTTCTACACTTGGTTCTTTGGATTGCAACTCCTAATATTCTAGGCTTAGCTGCAGCTTTTTTTTTTGTTACGTTCCAAACTTTGTTGAAACATTTAGAGCAAAATGTGTTCCTACCTTTTTGTGCATGCTCAGTCATTATTGTCTGCACATGTTACTATTTGATGCTTTCATGATTTCAAAAGTGTGATTTAACACTGTACTGTAGGTGCAATAACATGAACCTAAAATGGCACAGCCTGTTACAAAAACCTAAACCCGGGAGCACTTTCTCTAAAGAGCAATGTTAGTTCTGAGCTGTTTTTATTTACAGAAGCTTTGCTATATATCTCTGTCCTTAAGAATTTAGTTTCATCAAACAATGCCTTGTTCCATTAAGATTGATTTACTAAACATTTCTTCTCGTGCATGCTAAATTAATTCAGTGATTCAGTTTCTTATATTTCTTTTCATTGCTTTTGATCATGTTCTTTTCAGTTCACGAATTGGCACATAGTTCCTGGTTCAGCTTCCATTAGTGATTAATTCATCCTAAGGAACGTAAGCGGCAGAGGGAATGGGAAAGATATGCGGTGATGTTGTTCCTATATATTTCTTTTCATTCCTTATGATCTTGTTCTTTTCAGTTCACGAATTGGCACGTAGTTCCTGGTTCAGCTTCCATCAGTGATTAATTCATCCTAAGGAACGTAAGCAGCACAAGGAACGGGAAAGATATGCCGTGATGTCCGTTGAACAGAAGAATGAGGGGAACAGAAAGTGTCGTGAAGCGCATCAACGAAATCACATTTATTTTTTTCTGGATTTGCTTCATTAGATGCCCTAAATATATGTACGGCTGAAAAATAAATGTTGCTAATAATTGAAGTAATTTACACTTTTGATTTCGTAGAGAATGTTTTGGCTCCCATGGCAACGTACGGGTATAGACGTAGTAATAGGATAGGACAAGAAGATCACCGTGGCGTGTTCGCCTCCGACCAGCCAGCTCTATTATTTCTTTTGGGCCGCCACACGGCTATTTGGCCCAAGAAGCAATGGAAGAGCAAAGCACATATAAAACTTAAAAAACGAGATCATATTTAAATTTTCATTGCACTATCATATTTGTTTCCATGGAATCTTTTAAAACGAGATCTCAATTAAATATATTTGAATAGCAAAATATTTTAGTATCATGATAATTATATATTCAAAGAAAATATTCTAGTTTTAGAATGCAATATTCTATCTTTCTAGAAAAAAATTCTAGATTCAAAATACAATATGCTAACTTCAATGAAATATTCTCAACCCAGTGCCTGTCTTCTGGGAAGCGAGGTGGTTAAGTGGAGTAGCCCCTAAACAGATGGCACCAGATATATATAACAAATGCAGGCGTAAATTTCACACAGTCAGGCACATGGTACCGGCCCACAGATGGTTAAGGCCCATTGGCAAGATTGACTCGCTGCAAGAACTGAATCAGGTTATCACATTGTGCAGTGCTCTAAGTGGCGTGCAATTAACTTCGGACAGGGACCACATTACCAGGATCTGGACAGCAAGTGGGGAATACACAGTGGCCTCTGCTTATGACTTATGAGGCCCAATTTATAGGAGCTATTAAAGTTCAGTGGTCTAAGCATCTATGGAAATCTCAAGCTCAACCCAAATGTAAATTCTTTGCCTGGGCTGCTTTGCTCAACAGGATTAATACAGCTGAACTTCTAGCCATCAAAGATAGCTCATCAAGATATATGTTGCTTATGTAACCTGGAATCTGAAACTACACACCACCTTTTATCTAACTGCTCCTTCACCTCAGAAGTCTGGACCAGAGTAACCAATGTTGTAAGCCACTTGGACCTGCCGGCTGTTTTAAACTTTGATACGTTGGAGGATAATCTCATGGCCCTAACAAAAGGAAATGCTGATGCAACCAAGCTCAGGGTGGGTCACTTGGTGCAATTCTGGTGGTTTGTTTGGAAAGAGAGGAACGCTAGAATCTTTAATGGCGAGGTGGGCAATATTTCTCGAGTTGTTTCTTTGATCATTGAAAATTTTAATACCTTGTAATTCTATTTAGCTTGTTAGGTCTCCCTTCTAGGGGATAGCCTGTAATACTTTGTGAACATCTCTTCTTCTTAATTGATTTGGCAGAGCTCCTGCCACTTTCAAAAAAAAAAAGGATCTGGCCATCTGTCATGGGCTTCCGCGCTATTAGGCCCTTCCTCCGTGCGCCTTCTGCTGAGCTGATTTCCATCACCAGCTTGTCCTCTGTGTCATATATCAGTGCCTCTGGTTGGTTTCATCCCATTCCAAGCAATCTTGCAATGTAGAATTTCACAGCAAGCCCAAACAATATATGTCAAAAAAAAAAAAAAGAAAATGAACACTTATGAGACTCCAGCAATTCATGGACATAAAAGCATTGTACACGCATCAACCAACAGTGCAAGGCCACGTCGAAGCAATGCGAAGTACTACCGGTTTTATTTGTCATTAAAATCTCGCTCATATACATTCATCGTCAGGGGGGGGGGGGGGTGATCGGATGAACTGGCTGTGAGCTTGCTGCGGCTTGTGCTGATCAGCCACAGCCGATCAGGCGATCAGCCACAGCCAGACTGAGTCAAACAGCAGCAGCCTAATAAGCCAACCCAAACAGCTGTTACGTATTCAAAAAATTGCAGCCGATTCATTAATTCAAAAAAATGGCGGGAAGAGAACCCAAGGCCAAACTGTTAAAAATGGCGAAAAGAGAATCGAAGGCCAATCTGTTAGTCCAAGGTTCATATAAATGCACTCAACCATACAAAACACCATAAACACTTGGCCATTCCTGACGCGGTATTACATTTTCCCTACAACTACAGTCCGGCCAGAATTGAAGCATTCATCAATCCCCTCGCCTTGTAGCAAGTCAAATTAAAAACAAATGGTAGTTCGGCATGACTACCATCAGTCATACAACAAAAAAAATTTTATGCACATCACAGACACAGCTCAAGTCCTCGTGCAGCCTACAAGCAAAATATTGCATGTTTGAGCAACATCCGATGGTGCCATGTTCCTCATAGGTTGAAGCGTTGGTCCTCTACAAAAATGACGAGCTGTTAGATGTAGTATTCAATGCCTACAGAAAAGACTGCAATCAGCTTGGCTAAAACTCAAATTTGCCATGCTTGTATATATCTAGTATCAAACTTTTGTACGAGCCATAAGCATTATATAATGGTGCACTTGTTCCTTCTTCTCTATAAAATTGCAGGTTTACCCAGAGTTCTATGGAGATAACAGTACTAGACTCTTCATCTTCTGGACTGTAAGACTTCGCATTCCTTCCTTTTGCCTTCTTTAATGAGTAGGTGAATGGCATAAAAATACTGATTTTCTATTGTTGTGGAATATTGTAGCGTGATGCCTATGAGACAACAGGATGTTACAACCTATTGTGCTCAGGATTTGTCCAGACAAACAATCAGATCGTCATCGGTGGCAGCATCTCCCAACTGTCCCCAGTCTCCATCTATGATGGCCCACAATATGATCTCAGTATTTTAGCTTGGAAGGTAAAAACAAAAAAAATGTTTCACACTGTGAGAATACAAAATCAAAATCGTGAGTGGGTACACAGAAGAATCTGTGACAGCTGCTTCTTACTAGCTAACTTCAGTCAAACATAATAGTCTCTATTTTCTCTTGTAAATAATTTTGGTTTGCAGGACCCAGGGATTGGGAATTGGTGGTTGCTAGTGGGAACCTATTTTCTGGGCTACTGGCCATCATCCATCTTCACCAACTTGGCAGACAGTGCCACCATTGTTAAGTGGGGCGGCGAGGTGGCTGCATTCACTGCTCAACCAACGACACAGATGGGAAGTGGACACTTCCCTACAGAGGGGTTCGGCAAGGCCAGCTACATCAAGGAAATCCAAGTGGTAGATTCAACCAATCATCTCAAGGTGCCAAGTGGTTTAGGTTTGATAGCTGGGCAGCCCAACTGCTATAATGTGCAGAACGGTTCTAGTAGTGACTGGGGTACCTACATCTTCTATGGGGGACCAGGCAAAAATCCTATGTGCCAAAACTCCTTTATACATACTGAATATCGCTTACCAGAGGTCATGTAAGTATTGTTGTGGTCTATAATAATGCATGCAGTATGCACTGTGACGTGTTCATGTTAGCAAATAATGAAAAAAAATGATGGAACGCGCAAAATGATTTTTCACGTGGAACCCATGCTAAAAAAAAAACACGGGCACTAGGCAGCAAACTTCACTATATCATAATGTGTTTATAGAACGTGGGGGACTACATTGTGACGACACTTCTGTTCGACGGCCTACAATATGGATTTAAAGGGTAGAACAATGCACGACTTACTAGTAGGGCCACAACATAATAACATGGATCAAGGCATCCCAAGAACCCACAAGAATTCGCATCAACATACCACAGTTTTACTGTTCATTATAAAATATGGCTGAATGGTTCAGTGAAAATAGTATAGCGCAAACATAGTGAGGTGCATGATGCAACTTCATCTGGCAGATGGGCCATTCGTGGACACCAAAGGTGACATATCCACACCTAGTGTTTCCCCGAGGCTGCTAAACCTTTCGTGGGCTCTCTCCAATGCCAAGCTCTCCTTTAGTAGGGCCACGACAGTGGCCATTGTTGGCCTTTGAGCTGAATCATCTGATGTGCACTTATTAGCAATGTCGATAACCTTCCACATGGAGGTGACGTCATAGGTACCTTACAGATGTACGTCAGCAATAGAACTAATGTCATCACCTGCAGTGATCATCTGATTAACACGATGAACAATGCGCCCATGCCCTGGCTCTACCGGGAGCTTTCCAGTAACTATCTCCAATAAAACAGCTCCGAAGCTATAGACATCACTGCTCTTAGTGAGCCTACCAGTGTGGCAGTACCTGAAGAATAGAAGGAAAGCCTCATTTCGTTAAACATGAAATTGCAAAAAAAAAAAAACTTATTTTTCATATAATTGTGATGTTACATTTTTTGGAATCAGCATGTTATGACGTGTGTCTGGGCTGCATATTCGAATAGACATGAAAAGACATACTCTGGATCAATGTACCCAGCTGAGCCAGCTGCGGTCGCTGATATGTGAGTCTGACTGTCACTTAGATAGGTTTTGGAAAGTCCAAAATCTGCAAGCTTGGTTTCAAGATTTCGACCCAAGAGAATGTTACTAGTCTTCACATCGCGGTGAATTATTGGAAGGTTGCAACCTTTGTGCAGATAGTCCAGTCCTGTAAATGCCACAAAACGAAACTAGTAAAAAGGCATACATGTTTTGACAACAGGAGGATCAGGTTAAGCAAAATCTAATTTCATGCTTATCAATTGTTCTTCAAGTGTACCATACCTTGTGCAGCTTCAAGTATGATTCGCACACGTGTTTCCCAAGACATTGTATCTGTATCACCATTTTTACCTTCAATGCATCAACCGACAACAACATCATTAATGACTTCAACGGTCAACCTCTCGAAATTCATGAAAGATTTCTGTTTCTCCAGTTTTGTTATTTCTTTCTCTAAGCACATTCGACATATTACTCAAAATACTACCAACCATATGATAAATTGAATACACACATTTGTCTATGTGTACGCCTACCTCATCCCACTATTTAGACCCCATTGGAACAAAGTGTAAATACTTGATTTATCTCAGGTTTACCTACTTCACATGATAACAGTACAGAAAATTTGGGGTGGTAAAGTTTTTTGGGAATTGAAATATCTAGCAGTGTATATCAATACTGCCTTGATGGTTCAAACTTGAATAAAATACATGCATATTTCAGATGCAATATTAAAAGAGCCATATGATGTGTTCTTACTTGTAGTCAACTGTTATGAATTCAGTAAGTAATAAACAAATCTCTCAAATGATCAAAAAGGCTGCCTTGAGACAGATACTCATAGACCAGTGCCATGTGATCTTCCTCCCAGCAGTAACCAACCAAAGAAACAAGATTCCTGTGATGCACTTTTGTCAAGCTCTGAACCTATTTATCAAGGTACAAAACATTGAAAAGTACAACAGTTAGCAAACTTGGAGTTTTTGCTTATCCTTCTACAGATATATTTACGATTCAATGTATACCTCAGCCAAAAACTGATCCAGCCCATGTAACGATGACTCAGAATGCATCTTGACCGCAACCTCAGTGCCATTTTCTAAAAGGCCATAGTACACATGGTCA
This sequence comes from Paspalum notatum, assembly GCA_022530915.1. NCBI lineage: Eukaryota > Viridiplantae > Streptophyta > Magnoliopsida > Poales > Poaceae > Paspalum > Paspalum notatum. The sequence continues at coordinate 9,595,548 of CM039683.1, forward strand.
AAACCTCCATGTCCTATGAACCCTCTGAAATTATCAGTTGTCTTCTCCAGCTCTTTGTACGTGAACCGGCGGCGGTTCTCCCTATTTTGCAGGTGGTCCCCGTGGTCCTCTCCACTTCTAGAAACATTCTCAAATTGTGCAGATCTTGCTGGCTTGCACAAGTATCAGATACATAACAAAAATATTATATCTATTGTAGTTCTAGGACAGAGCTAGTGGTGTAGTACTAGATTCAAAAACTATAAACTATAAGTTACATGCTGGTTAGAAAACTAGTAGTGCACACCATTCGGGTGTTTTTCCTTTCTCCTGATGAAATATATAAGAATGAGTACCCCCACTACCAACACAACCATCACTACTGATACAGCTATCATAATTGTTCTTTTTCTTGATGCATCGTTTCTTCTTTTGCCACATAGTGGTCCAATAGGATGGTCATACCTAAAATTGCAAAACATTATCAAATCAGTATCACATCATCATCATTTTGAATTTTTGTGAAAAAAATATCATGTATACAAAATAACCATCAGCAAAAGCCAAAACTAAATCTGAAAACAAGTTCTCCTGATTGATTTTCACAAATAGCTTCCGGAAGTGGGCCACTCAGATTGTTGCCGGACAAATTTCTGTGTAGCAAGCGACAGTTAAATTATAGTGTTTCAGTCTTGGAATAACTAATGATGACCAAATACAATTACTTAAAGAACTTTCAGGGAGCGAAAAGGTAGAGAATCAGGTATTAATCCCTTTAAATTGTCATTAGACAAATACCTGAAATGCACAAGTGTATTAGGAAGTGTAAATGGTATAAGCATTCTGTCTTCTAATAGAAGGTATACACCTAGACTTTTCCCAATGAATAAATAAATATTAAAACATGCTAAAATCTCTGGGTTGTCAAGATAAACAAGATGACATAATACTCAATTTTTAGTTATCTCAATAAGGATGGAAGCCATATACATTACTACACTCAAGGATAATCATGACAAATGGAGAGCTAATTTTCAATGTTCTGAATCCAGAATTTGTTTGCATGACATGCTTAAAGTTTTCATTGACTTCAATACGTAACATGAGAAAAATTTGTCCAGTAAGTGAATGTAAAAGATAGCCATAAAGGTATCAATAATATTACTATTAATTAAAGTTACAAAAGAGCCACGAATCACAATGCAAGCTAGAAAAAAAGATAAATCCTAGAAAATCCGCAAAAATCAGAAACATCAAGCCGTCTATAAGACATTCTCTAGTAATATTAGCCATTTTATCTATTATATTTTTAAAAAATTACCCACTATGGATTAAAGTAACTAGTCTATCAACCCGTGCTTCCGGACGGGTTAGGGTTTTAGATGTATTATGCGTTATAAAACAATGTATATGGATCTATTTTTTATACTTAGTTTTTTATAATAGCTTATCTTGCTACTTTAGATGTATACTTGATTTTTGATTATGTAATCTTCGATATGATTGTAAAAGTAGGTAATTTCAATATAAATTTGAGGGTCTATTTTCATTATACTATTGGTCATAATAACAAAGGTGAACAGTTTAGACATAAATTGGAGGGGTTATTTGGTATTATCCATCATAATAGCAAATGTGAGCAATTAGTTATAAATTTAGAATGTTATTTCATATTTTCTTTCATAATGTCAAAGTGAGTAATTGATATGTAGTTTTGGGTGTTACTTAATATTGTTTTCATAATGATAGAGGTAGGTAATTACTAAAAGACAGATCTAAAGGCTATTCAATTCCAATCTGCCAATTGATGATGGGACATTTCTGAATTTTTTCAGAACGTGCCCATCCCGAATCTGAAGTTCCACTCCGTCCCACCAACCAAACACTACCTAAAAGTTTCCATATCCAAATTGTGCCAAAATCGTGACCTTGTTACCTGCCACTACAAAAGACGATGTGAAATGTTACTTCCTTAGGCACAACCGCTTGAAATTTATTGTCACCATGGCATGTGGCGGTAGTAAAAATGTATAAAAAAGATGTCATGTAAATTTGGTTTTAAATTATATGAATAATTGGTGTGTGTTTTTGTTTATTTAATATATTAATTGAAACAAGACATGTGTTGAAAATTATGTTTATGTCTCTATTTTGTATAATAAATATTTTAAACTATAATATCAAAAATTTTTAATATAAAACACATGTATTATAAATCATGTAACTAAGTTACACATGTAGCGCATATTTTCTCTTAATTTTTATGTACTCTCTTTTTTTGTTAAAACCAATTGTACGGTCTCCGCATGGTTTTCTATGGATCAGGATAATAATTATTTTTATTAAAATATTGAATTTTAAAAATTATCTATGCGACCTCATTTTTATCAATGAACGCGTATTTTTGACTAGTCATGCATAAGCGTGTGAATTCACAGTTTATGCGGTACTCTTATGGGATGTCACAGCACACAAAAATACTTCCTCCATTCTTTTTTATCATTTGTTTTTTTTTTCAAAACTTTGATTATTTGTATTATTAAAAAAATATTGTTTATCAATTATTTTGTTCTTACTTGTTTTATTATTAGGAGACACTTGCATTTATATATATTTGTGTATTTTTTATTAAACAAGATGAATGGTTAAAGTTTTGGAAAAAAAATCATGCGCGTCAAATAGAAAAGAACAGATGGAGTAGTTTGCTTGAATTAATTAGATAAACTAGTGTATAAATCTGTGCGAAAGCACGGGCTAGAATCTTAAATGTATTATGTGTCACAGTCATAGCCACAGGGTTTCGGGGTCGATGCCGCGATCCATGTACCTGGGTCGTCGATCCAGTTCGAGGGTCCGGGTCGACGTGGGTCGCTGTTCTAAAACACCATGGGTCGTCGTCCCACTACGGATCCGGCCGGCGTGGAGGTGAGGAGCTTGCGCGGAGGAGGGGAGCTGGCGCGGAGACTCCACGCGGGGAGGCGCGAACGGTGGGGAGGGCACGGCTGGCGCGGACGACGGTTGGGGTCGCTGGCCATGGACGCCGTCCTAGGAGGCTTGGACTCCTGTGGTTGCAACTGGGGACGGGAGTCGGGAGGAAGAGGACAGCGGGGGGACGAGAGTCCACGAGAGGAGGACGGCGGCGGCTTGGGATAGGATACGGGAGTTAGAGGGGACGTGGCCTACTGTGTAGAGATGAAGTAAGGAGAATGGCCCGTTGGGCTTTTTGGTGGACTAACAATGTCCGTGCTAAATAAAAAATATAGTCTAAGCAGATTTGCTTCCATACATTTGAAGCGACCTGGGTCATCGACCCAAGTGCTATTGGGTCACGTACCATGTTTTGGGTCGTCGTTCAAAAAGGGTATACCCCCTCTGTACCACGTTTTTTCAAGTGTCAACCCTCGACCCCTTTATCAAAAAAAGAAAAAAAACCGTCGACCCGCTACTCCGTTCTCCAACCCTGGTACTTTGTGACTATGGTTACAGTACAACATATATACATTTATTTTTATACTTAGTTTTTCATAATAGCATATCTTCCTACTTTATATGTATGCTTAATTAATTTAGATAACCTTTGATCGATTGTAAAAAGTAGGTGTTTTTAATATAAATCTGAAGGGTTACTTTCATTATACTGTCGGTCATAATAATTAAGGTGAACAATTTAAACATAAATTAAAAGGCTATTTGGTATTATCCATCATAATTGCAAATATGTGAACAATTATGTATAAATTTAGGGTGTTTTTATATTTTCTTTCATATCGGGAGAGTGGATAATTAATGTGTAGTTTTAGGGGTTATTTAATATTGTTTTGATAATGGCAAAGGTGCGTGATTGCTTAGAAAAAAGATCTAATGGCTATTAAGATTCCAACCTAGTTTTTTATTATTGTGAGAATTTTTATGATTTTTTTTCTAGCGGACCTTGTGAGGATTGACGTGGAAACTTCAAAAGAAATTTACAATTAGTAATAGTAAGATTAGGCAAAAAAATATTTATGTCATGGAAATGTTTCTAGTATCTTTAATGGAAAAACAGACAAAAACTGAAGGTAATTTTAAAAATAGAAAAAACCTAAAATAAAAAGATATTTGCTTATGTTGAGAATTGAACTCAAGACCTTTCATAATGGAAGAGGTGGATAATTATTTAGAAAAATATTCTAATCATCCAATAGATGGTCGGATGTTTCTGATTATTGTGAAAATTTCTAGAATTTATTTTTTTTCTAGCGTGCTTTAAAAATAGTGTTTTTTTTTAGAACTTCATTTAGTAATAGTAAGATAGGAATATACTGGAGTACCTTTAATTCGATAGAGATTCGCTTGCCGAATGGATGGTATGCGTCAGAAATAGACTCGATCACCCGGCACCTTCCCTGAGTCCGACTGACTCTCCGGTGGTGGACCTGCAAAGACTACAGGTAGAACCCAATCACGTACGATCGAGGGTGCCCGCGTGGCAACGGGAAGACCAGCATACGAAACAAAGGTACAGACGGACGTTGGCGCCAATGCATTTGAGTCCATACAATTTAATTCTATATATTTTAGGTGTGAATGGACATTTGGGAACGTTTTTCATAGTCTGAATGTCTGCAGTATCTGTGGTTTACTGAACCAGATGGACTTAAAAAATGGACTATTAAGTCATGACAAGGAAATCAGTTTGTGCCTGAATTTCGGACTGAAGTCCCTGTTTTCCCTGCTATAACATTCTGTGATTGGATAATTTGTGTGTATCTGGTTGTGTCCTCTTCATAAACCACCCGGCACTGGCCTGATCTGAATCCAATTTGGCTGTTCAAAACTTGAGTGAAAGATGAGTCACTCAGCCAAACTCTGAATTTTCTGAAACCCAAGCTGAAGGTCCAACTGTCGAGCCATTTTTTTTTAATCTTTGGAACCGTTATAAATTGGAACAGACTTCCTTGGCGAAACCTGTATCTCCTTTCATGGACGCCAAAGCTTCTTCCCTCAGACTCATACTCAGGCTTGGATATATAAGAGTACCCGCTATGTGTTAAAGGTACTCTACTCATCCCCATGGCCACTAGCTGTGCAGGGCCCGCTCGGTCCCCCTTCGTCTACAGTCATGGATATATATAGCACTCTACTCATCCCCATGGCCGGCTCCACGGCTCCACCTCCACTCCACCACGTAGTAGCCGGCCCTTGCAGCCATGGTGATGCCCAACCGTGTGCTGCGCGTAAGGTGCTTGGCGTGGAATGCTGGAACGGGCAGCGTGTGACATCAACCAAAACATAGTACGCCCCCGATCAACCATATATAGGTGGGGTGAGCTGGACAACCACTCTTTCTCATTGTGCTGTTATTCAGCCATCATGCTACGTTTCCACACACATATAGATGCACCTCAGATCGTCCAAACAGACTCGTGCACCATTCTGCACTTTGACAGCGAACCGAACCATCTACTGACTACTGATACACTAGATTGAGAAGCAATAATAGACTTTTCTTACGATAATTTTTTTCTCTGTGCTCTATTTCCATATCAGCAGTTTAGCTTAAAAATTTGTGCGAACTTAGCTGTGTGCGATTGCAGTGGATATTTTGTTCATTTTTTCTAAAAACAATACACTCAATCGGAGAGATTCTGTGTTGTCACGGGCAGCGGCCCACCAAGTTAACAAACCCTAAGTATACCCAAACAACCACGAGGGGTTGAGGTTGTCAGGATGCAGGTTTAATTTTGGAGGAGATCACCATCATCGCTGTAGAGGCCGGCCGGCCTGAGAAGGGGCATGCCGGCGCCTAGATGTTGGAGATTTAGCAACTAGTAGTATTTGGTTTATTAATTCTTTAGCTCTCATATGCCAGCGTCCTCTCTGCGTCCCACACACTAGCTGCTCTCTCCTCTCACCGTCATCTCTTCCCTTCACATTTTCATGCTTGCATGCATGCGCGCGCGGTGCCCTACTAGCTAGCGCTAGGTGCTGCACCGAATTCAAATTCATCCGCATACAGGAGTTCTAGATCCAACCTAGTGTGATAGACGACCGGCTGCGCCGTCACTAGAAAACTTGCAGATCTAGTTAGATCTCTCCCAATTAAGTAGATTTGAGAGCTACAAGTACTAGATCCAAGTACACAAAACTACAAAAGGGTAGTGACACTTTGAATGATGGAGCCGGAAGCATGCTCCAGTGAATTTTGGGGAAATAGATTTCATGTCTCACAATATATATTACATAGAGACCGCCTCATTAAAAAAACCTCACGCCTTTCTAAATGGATTCCCCATGTGAGGAAAAAGAGTGCGGCCCATAATTATATAAAATAAAACTTAAAAACCAAGTCTCGAAAAACAACAGAGAATTTTAAATGACACAATACAAGCAAATATGATACCACCAAGTAGAACCATATGGGTGCCTTCCTTTGCTTCTGTTCTTTCACTAACCACACCCTGCTTTATGCTAGGAAGCTGTACGTGCAATTTTCTTCGGGCCAACTGCAACTTGCGTGATACAGCAATAAAGGTCCCCATCTTGTTCTTTAATCTTCTTAACAAATTCACGCTCACCACATACCTCAATTTTTATTTCATCTGGGTTCCACTCAACTTCCAAATCTATGAGCTCTGGAAGTGCAGATTTCTCTATCTTCAGTTTTTTCACCGCATTCTCCAAATCCGAAAGTGTCAATTTTGTAAGACTTTTAAATCCGCCAGCACAGAAGACGAGTAGACCGTCACTGTTCTCATAGGATTCTGTGTCCAATATTAGGTTGGCAAGCAAAGGCAGCTTCCCAAGCTTGTTAATGAAGTCCTGTGACACCTTGGTGTATGACAATGATAGTAAGTTAAGATTGGGAAAATAAAATTTTGACTCCTTTAGTGTGGATTGCAGCGCCGACCTGTCTAGCTCGCCATATACTTTCAGAGTACGAAGGCGTCTCATGGAGGAGCTGGTGAACAAACTCAACTGAATTTTATTAACTGCAAGAATCAGGGTATCTAGGTATTCAAGTAAATTCTCTTTCTCAATAACAGTAGAAATAGCCTCTGCATTTATAGAGTTATCAGAATCATCCCAAACATGAAGGGACTGAAGGTGAACCATTTTTTCAAAAGTCTTACTGTTCCAACAATTATTCTCATCAGAATATATGCTTTCAAGTGTCTGTAGGTGTTTCAAGTCACCCACTTCCTTAGGCAAGAAAAGGCCGCCTCCAAATACATGCCGCAATGTTGTTATTCTCCAAAATACATCTGGAAGCTTATCAACATATGTGTTTCGAACATCCAATGTCTGAAGATTTTTTAGATTTTCAATTGTTGACGGTATGTGTTTCAACGAACAAGCGGTGACACCAAGGTATTGCAGGTGTGCAACATTCCCAATTGTTTCCGGCAAGTTTGGACCAATTTCTATTCCCTGTAAATTTATGACACGAAGAAACTTGGATACTTGAAACATCTCTTCTATGTATAACTTGATTGTCTCTTGAGGGTTGCCGTGTCCACTGCTACAAGGAAACAAGCATGATAATGGCTCCCAACAATGAAACAAGCCAGACAAAGGTGTTGCACATGACTCCACTTCTTGTTTTGCTACTTCAATTGTTTCGTTTTGCACTGTTTCCTCTATAGTTTCATCATTGTCCACCTCTTCGTCTTTTTCCTTTTCTGTATATAACATATCATCTTTATTTTCACTTTCTTCTCTCTCTGCTTTGTCCTCTTCATCCCCATCGTCTACTACCTTTTCCTCTACCTCCGTGCTACCACCTTCCTCTTCTAAATCTTCTTCCTCATCATCTTCACATTCCTCTTCATCATTATCTTGCTCATCATCATCACTGTCATCTTTCTCATCATGTTCAACTACTTCTTGGAAATTGGACAAGATAGATCGTAGTTTTGGTAAAGAGTTCCCTAATGCAGCATATTTGTCTGAACAATTCTGTAGAGAGAGGCGACGAGTAGTTGCCAGATACACAATATCATCACCATTGTGTATATCCACAAAGCTAGCCTCTTGTGCTTCATTTTGTAAAAATGTATGGACTTTGTGGTGGACAGCCACAAATTTATCACTAGCACTGAGATTATCTGTCTTCACAAATATAACTAGATGCCTTATAATCAACTCCTGCAAATAGATTCTTCCTACTTTCTCCATCGTCTTTCCATCTTTTGGCCGAAGAAACCCCTCTGCCATCCACATACATATCAACTTGCGAGCCTCGATGGGTGTGTTCATAGGCAATGCAGCAAAGTAAAGGAAACATGATTTTAAATCATGTGGAAGATCATCAAAACACATGACGAGTATGCTATCGAGCCTTTTTGATTTGTTTGCTTTGAGGTGATCAAACACTGCTTGCCACTCATTTGGATACTCCTTTGTTTGCATAAGTCCAGATAAAAGAACAATGGCAAGAGGAAGGCCTTTTGTTATACCATGAAGATCATCATTAAAATTCTGCATACTTATTTGACCCTCAGTTTTTTCTTCTTGGAATACCCTTTGGCTGAATAGGTTATTGGTTTCTATTTTTGCAAAGTGTTGCAGCTCAATCCAGTTTTCAATAGCAAAACCATGTGGCCGCTTATGTGTACCTTGCATGATACGAACAATTCTACTTTGATGGTCATCATCATCATCTGATAATGCAGCAAGGATGGTATTCCAATCACTATTACTAACCTCTCCATCTAAAATAAATAAGAATGGCTTTTCACTACTTAATTTTTCCTTCAATTTCTTGTCGACATCATCTTTAGGTATCCAAGTTTTTGATTTTGTCACTTGCGAGTAAATTAATTGTAGAATGGTAGAAGAGCGTAAATTTGGTGCGAAGCTTATCCAACGTTGAAGTTGAAACGTTGACTTGGTTTTTGGCATGTCATAGAGTTCTCTAACAAGAGTTGCCTTGCCCACACCACCTTCCCCTGTTACACATATGACAAGTCGATTCCTTTTGCCAGAGAAAATTGCATCTTGAAGCTTCTTCACCATATCCACACGTTTGATTGGAGATGGTTGAGCATCATCCCTATGTATTTGTTACGATCTATTAGTCCTCTTGTAAAAGGAATGACTTTATTTCTAAAAGTCACTTCACTAAAAGTATCGACTATTGATGCCGAAACAAACGTCTAATACCAAATAGTTTCCACCGCACTCCATTTGAAAGTAAATGACATTATTACTGACAACAAACAGCATATTTTTTCCTAAATTTTTCTTCCTTGACCACATGGAACACTAGGAAATTGAGAGGAGAGTTATGGATAAAAAGTAGTGTTGCCTTTGTGTATGTGATTTGCCTCGAGGTATTAGATAAAAGCTGTACTTACACTTAAGTATTTGAACTTCTAATGTTGTTTCATGTGCACTTACCAATTTTTTGCCACGGTGGAGATGTTTGTAGAAGGTTTCCATGTCAACATTGCAAATTGATTAGGCGCTGATTGAATATTGTATTTATCCTTGTTTTGTATGATGCCTTCAAGCCTTAGGTTGATCGCAGAGATCTTTTTTGAGAGATTGTGTCGAGTCCTTACTTGTGTTGTGAATCCAGCAAGAAACCATACAATAGATTGATGCCAACCTGGGTACCTTTTCAAGTGACAAAAAAACAATGAAATTTCAAACTTTTGAAGTATCAAGAGATAGGTTTGCCAGTAGTGCCAGCCATCCATATATCATGTAGTGCTAAATGTTAGTCCTCAAATTGAAACAGACTGGGTGTACCTGTATATAATTTATTTAAAACAGTTAATAAGCTTAATATTGCATTGTGCCATGAAAATAAAATAGAAGTTGGTTGAATTTGAATTTATAGATAATAGTACAGTAGAAGAGGCAAATGATATAAGATCTTGTTTAAAATTACTTGCATCATGCTCTAGGATATTATTGTTTACGAATATAGCAATCTCGCTACATATTATAAATAACAATTAATTAACTCAAATCTATCACAAACAGATAAATCTAAGAAAGTTTCGTTATAAATATCGTGTTATAATCTAAATATTGTGTTCAGTATTGTCAAATTGCACGTTAATTCAATGCCTATTAGAAATTTGGAATTTCTAAACATCTATCGGCAGATTTCTCACCCTCTCATTTTTTATTTTTTCATCTACTTTATATTTTTCACTGCATATTGAGGAGATAGACAAATATTGGTGGGGTTTAGTGAAGAAAAAGATGAATTGAGGAAAGTGAAAGATGAAGGTACAAAAAAAAAATTTCGGGAGATGAGTAGTCACTCCCTAGAAATAAGAGTTGGATGCATGTTGTAGAGCTAATTAATGGGATATGGTCCAAGATAGTTTTAGAGGCTTGATTATCAAAGGAGTTGAGAATCCATCCAAAGTAGAATGGACGAGAAACTTAGGTTTTCACTACTGCAATAGAGGCTATGGCGTGTTGGGATCGTGCGCACGCCAACCTCGCGACCCTAGGCGGCCTATGGCGGAGAGGAGGTGGGCTGTCCTGGCCTAATTTAAATATATTGGTTATGTTTTAAAATATTTGTTTTTAATTCTATTTGCACCACTATGTTCCTCAAAATGAGATCTACAAAACTAGACCCATTATATATTTGTTTAGAAATAATCGTATGTAGATGTGTGTGTTGTATTTATTGTAGTAACTACCTGTATATGAAATATACAATATTTTTTATACATAATTGTGTATTTCTCTGTAACGTGTTGCATTTTTTTCTACGACTATCTAGTTTGAAATCCTGGATCGATGCACTCCTACATGAATACTGGCTTGTTTAGATAAGTATTTGCATTAATTGGGACATAAATACCACTTTGGGAACATGCTTTTGTGGGAACTTGGATTTGATTTAATGATCTCTACTTGTACTACTTATTATTAAGAAACTAAGGATGCGACAACTGTACTTAGTGCGGGTTGCCAAGTGCTACTGGTTGGCATCGTGTCCACCAGCATTTGAGCTTCCATACCAACATGCAACTATTTGGACCTTTCATGGCACCGAGAACAAATTTATGGATTCATATGGCACAACCGTATAAGTTTAGGGGCTGAGATATGCACATTTGGAGTTTAGAAACCGGAATGATACAACTCTGCAAGAATAATTAGAGATTCAGATATGCAATTTGGAAGTTTATGGATGAGAATAACACAACCCTACGAGCAACTTTAAAGATCAATAATGTATTTTATCTTTTAATCAATTATATCCAACTAAATTTGTTGCTTCAAAAAAGCTGCAGCTCCATCTCGTGAGGACATCTTCCAGACGGATCATGCCCCTAGCGCCACTCCAGGTTGAGCCTCTCCCTGCCAAGTGGGCCCATCTGATGTGGGGCCTACACGGCAGTGACAGCGAGTCCCTGCTTCGGCCACTCCATTGTGTTCCCCCTCGTGATAGCCTCTTTCGCTGCCGCTAGTGCCAGGATGGGCATGGCCATGGGGAGGGCGTGGAGACAAAAAGCATGCGGCCCGCGGCGGTCGCTGCTCCTCTTGGTGCAATCTCTGTGTGATTGGTTGTGTGTATCAGCTGAGCTTTGCATCCTAGCATACAGAATCTTTTCTTTTGACCATTATTGGTTGGCTGCCATACGTTCTGAACCTGGCTTACTAATTGTTTAAATTCATCCTTGATCTACCAACCTTTATTCAGAGAAACGTACCGCCTTCGTCTTTAGGACAAACTAGAGATGAATTCTCCGCGCATTGCGGCCGGAATATAAGTGTTACCCTGTGTATAAACCACGTAATAATATTACATGCATATAACCATAGAAAATTATTGGAAGTTATAAATAGATGGCTAAATGAACGGTAACGTGGCATGCCACTAAATGGATCCATTTGATTATGTGGCTTCATACGTGTCTAAAGAAATCTTATAGTGGGGTGTACCTATTTAGAGATAAAAGATTGCAACAAAACGAATGGGTTAAGCAGTGTCTTCTCTAAGCTGGCTGCAGCACAGAAATAGTAGCTTTGCAGCTGTTATCTTCCTTTCGGAGGCCTTAGGTTACTAGAATTTACTTTCAAGTTTGATGTTTTGTTTGCTCTTTTAAATTAACGTTTTACGAGAGGTTTGTAATAAATTCGGACTGATTCTCTCTCTCGATAGCTGGCGCCAGTCCCTTTTCCATTATCTAAAAATCTCTATCGTACAGATGTTTATAAGAATAGAAGAAATGTATTTTATAGAGAATCCTTGTAGTCATCTTAATTTAGATTGACAAGATTTAAACTTAAAACTTGTTTGTTTAAGATGGTTCCCTACATGCAATTCACATTACAAGTTTCCTATACAAAGTTCAGAGATTTTATAATGGTTGGAAAGATATTCACCGGTATCAGGCAGTACCACTCATTATTAATTTTTCTGGCCGCATTATTGAATAATTGAAATAAATAAAGAATGTTATTGGTACCAGTCCCATTATTATAGGTACCAGACCTACCTATTTGGGAAGTGCCGGTACCGTGGTACCGTCTATTTGTAAACCGTTGGATCTTGATGGATGAACGGCTCTCATTGTTTTCAACCACCGTAAAACTTGTATAGAAAGGTTAGTTTTTCAAGTTTCTTGATAAGGTATAGTTCTCCGTATAAAAAGAAATTCATTCTAGCAATTTCAAATTTATCCCACTCAAATATTAGTTTACTTTTCTAGAACCCTAAAAGAACTGTGGTCCCAACTAGTGTGGCACAAATGCACGTGTTGTTGTTTTCTCGTTATTTAGCAATTGCAAACGAAACATCCAAATATACCAATACCATTTACGACTATATATAATACAATAAAAAAGACTATTCTACCACTTTGAATTATACAAGTTGCCTGATTTTCAACTTTTTATATAATACCGAGCAGTTCGGGCCATTATACTGTCAAAACCCAACATTATATGCTCCTAAGTGCGGTTTCGGTGGTGATTTTTTACATCTTATTTAATCCCTAAAATTTATAGTAAATTAATTTTATATAAAAATATGAAATATGTACTGAGAAATTTCAAATAAAAATAATCTGTCTACTGGTGCTCTATTTTGGGTCATGTAAAATTTATTTGCTCATATTTCTAATGTTTCATTTGAAGTAATAAAATAGTAGGCTTTGGATTTAATAAGTTTCAAATCTTAATATTACTAATTGGAGGCTTTTTGTTAACCCTCATGAGATGCACTAAGAAAAAAAATAAAATCCTAGCAATTCCCACAATAATCTGAAATATCAGACCATTAATTGGCAGATTGGAATAGTAATAGCCATTAGATCTGTTTTCTGAGCAATTACCCAGCTCTGCCATTGTGAAAGGTTTTGAGTTCAAATCTCAGCGAAAACAAATTCCTTCTTATTTGGGCAGATTTTTTTCCATTTTTAAATTTACCCTCTATTTTTTGTCAGTTTATTTCCATTTACGAATTTATCCTACAAAATGATCCCGTGACTTTTTCCATAAAGATGCTAGAAACCTTTCTATGAAACAGATACTTTGTACCTAATCTTACTATTACTAATTAGAGACTCCTTTTAGAGCATTTTTATTAATCCTCACCCCTCACAAGATACGCTAAAAAAAGAAAAAATCATAGAAATTCTTACGATAATCAGAAACATCGTATCATCAATTGACAGATTGAAATCTTAATAGCCAATAAATTTGTTTCCTATTTAATTACACACCTCTGCTATTACGAAAACAATGTTAAATAACACCCAAAAGCAACATATTAATTACTCACTTTGGCACTATGAAAGAAAATATGAAATAACACTATAAATTATACCTAATTACTAACATTTGCTATTATGATGGATAGTACCAAATAACCCCTCTAATTTATATCTAAACTGTTCACCTTGCTATTATGACCGATAATATAATGAAATATACCCTCAATATTATGTTAAAATTATCTACTTTTGTGATCGTATCATAGATTACATAATCAATAATCAAACATACATCTAATAAAGTAGCAGGATATGCTATTATAAAAAGCTTAAGTATAAAAATAGATCTTTATATGTTGTACTATATATAACACATAATACATTTAAGACTCTAATCCGTGAAAGAGTATGGGTTGATAAACTGGTATTTCAAATGGAGAACCAATAGATAGAATATGTTTTTAAAAAAATATAGAATAAGTTTCATATTTGCCAGACTTAAAATGATTTAATTATAATTTTTTAGATATTATATAAGATTATATTATTTCGAAACCAAATTGAAAACCACAACGAAACTAGCCTGCGGAGAGTTTGATGGCTTCTGCTGTCGGGTTGCACGATTCGAACTGGGAAACAAAAATGAAAACATGATCGAGCAGGATACCTGGAACTGGAAAGGTTGACCTTGAGGGCGTATTCGTCGATGGCGTCCTCGGCGTCGAAGGCAACATCACGGGTCTGCTTGAGCCACACCCTCATGAGCTCGTCGGAGGTGTCGCGTCGCCGTGGGTCGGCGTGCCGCAAGAAGGCCTGCATCCACATGAGCCTGTCCCGGAGGCCGCGGATGTCGTCGTTCACTGCCACCAGCGCCTTGGCCTCGCTCGCCGCCAGCTCCTGCAGCTTCCCCACCAGCGGACCAACGATGGCCTCCGCCATCCCCGCCCCGCCGGCGGCCGGCGAGGTGCCTGATTGATGATAGAAGTCGAGCGAGAAATGTGCTTCTACTTTCGTCGTGTGTATGAGTGATTCTCCTACAATACAAGGTGGATATATAGAGTCCAGCACGCTGGGAATGGGGCTAGCTAGGGTGGTTTATATAGATGAAAGGAAGCAAAAGCACGCACTTGACCTGGCCGGCAGCAATTCAGCATCAATGCGGGAAGATTAATTAATTAACCAGTACAGCAACATGGGAGATTAACCATGTGCTACCACTGTGCCCACCCAGATTCGATGGGTTCACCCTAAAGATCAATTGAAGGAATATACACACAAATAGGCTTAGGAAACGAATGGGTATTCGTTATAGGATATGAATCGAAATCAACAGCCAAGGAGATTGTAGTCCAATGAAAATCAAGTCTCTTTGACGGCAATTGTTATGGTACACTAAAACAACCGTGGGCCGTTGATCTAAGTGGATAAAATGAAGTATTACCTCTTAGCAAATAATACTTCAAAATAATTAAAAAAATTGTAAATAAATTTTAGTAAATAAAAAGTTGGATAACCATCAAAAACTAATTACCCGTTGGAGACGGATCTATTTTGTAGCTAAGCGGGGATGCGACGTGATCTAACTGAACATCGATTTCTTTATTGGCTGAACGCGGCAGGCTAGTGTCTCCTAGCAAATGTAGTATATTAAATAACAACGTTGGCCGATGTAAAAAAAAAAACTGTTGGAACTATGGCTTGTGCAGAGATAGAATTGAGCAATACTAAAAGATGAACAGTTGAACGACTGAACGTGTCCTATGCACTTTTCGTGAGCATGAGAATGTCTCGATTCTTGAGTAATAACATACCAGTACATTTGTTTCCTAATGTTTATCATTGACCATTTCATTTTGAACTTAATGCATCATTACCGAATCCATCTCCCGTTTTGAGAATTTTTCTGGTGTAACTGCCACTTCATATGCAGATCGTGCAACGAACAGGGCGAAACTACAGATGCATCAGAGAGAGTGGGGCCTTTTTTTCCTATTTAATTGTTTTCTCCATTTAACTTATTATAGTAATTGTTTTATTTTCTCTTAATTCAATGGCTCAGATCTATTTGAAGTCTTACCTCTTATGAGGTAATTTGTGTACCGCAGCACAGCCCTTGACACTTTAGGTCATGAGTCTGATCTCCAGAATTTCCGATTGGTAATAAAACTCACCCACCCTAGCAAATCAGTTTGGGGTTTTATCTGAGTTGCGGTAAGGTTTATTCTTGTTAAAAAAACTGAGGGCACATGTTTCTTATCTTACTGTACTGGAGACTCTTTTTGAAGCTCCCACATTATATTAATCCTCATATATCACACTACGAAAATAAGTTAAACTTTAGAAATTCCCACAAAACTCATAAACTTGCAACTGTCCGTCATGTATCTCTAACAAATAGTAGACATTATGAAAGATAAAATACAATAACCCTCGGAATTTACATAAAAAAGTACCTACCATACTATTATGAAATACGAATAAAAATAACCCTAAGTTTGCAAAAAAAATTACAGGCCATGCCATTATAAATTATGCATTAAATAACTCTCTACATTTTCATATAATAAGGTACTCACCATTCCATTATAAAAGATGAATTATAATAATATTTGAGATCTGCATGTAAATTACCTAATATGGCATCACGAAAGATAAATTAAATTAAATTCTAAATTTACATATAAATTATCCACAATGTCATTATAACAGATGAATTAGAACAAACACATCTAACATTACTCAAGATTAAATCTATTTTTTCCGAAATCCCTAACCAGTGCAATAGTATAGATAGGGCAATGTGCAGCACGTTCCGTATACACACACACACTCGTCCACCGCTTTAATTATTGTGTCGTGAAGGACATGTGCCAGCGAAAATTCGCGAATGATTGAGCGGGGTAGATCCAGGGTTATTTTACCACAATCGAGGTTGTTTGGTCCAATTCGCCGTGTTTTATTGGACCCAACAAGAGAAAACAACAAATCCTAGCAGCATTTGTTCCGATCCATTTCAATGCCCCATGACGTGAGGTGTGGCTCAGTTCTGACAGCTGTGACATTTTTAATTTTGCTCTGAAGTATACAGTATATATCAAATGGAGGACAGACAGTGAAAATGAGAGCAGTAGCCGATGATACGAATGGGATTAACATAAATACCTACTCAAGATTCCACAAGCTAAGGGCCAACAACGTACGACGACTGAGACTGAGTTCACCAGTGAGCCCATCTAACCCGTCCATCCACTATTCTAACTATCTCTCTGTTTACAGTGCGTGTACAGTGTATAAACACCCATTTTGAGCCTACTGGTGAACCCAGTCTGACCGATCGAGTACGATGTACCCGTGTGTCGATCGAAATTCATGGCACGGCGGGGTGACCACTGACCATATCACCAGCACCATGCACGTGAATCTTGAGGGGATGACTGACCATATCACGGGGCCACCACGTGAATCCATAGGACCACGCTGCAGCTGCACACGCTCCTACTAGGTTATAGAGCACTGTTTGTGTTTTACCACGCATCAGCTAGCACAGTAGCAGAAAGATGAACAAAGTTGGGATCAGCTAGTACATACGCATGCTTTTACTACACATTTGAATAAATTACAAATAAATTATAAATATTTTTTATAAAATAAATTATTGGAGTTTTAGAAAAACTCAACCGCGATTTATATTTAAATACTCAGTTTTGGGAATGAGACAAACAGTGGCCCGGCCGAGAGGAGTGCATGCATGATCATATACGCGGTGCTGCGCAGCATGCCGATGATTATTCCTACGGGAGGGACAATATCACGTGCACAAAAGGAAAAGAGCCAAAGCAACCAAGAACAGTCTGACGCTAGTCTGGGGTTGGGAATGACCACACTGTTTTGCAGAACGTGGTGCCAGCCAACGTAAAGTGAAATGAAGAGGCCTGCCCATAAGCTTGCTTATCACATTTTCCACCTTTTTTCCCTACAATGTACATCGATTCCCATGCATGGTACGTAGTAGGTCAGGGGCTATGTAGCTTGTCCCAAAACCCAACCTTGCAGTAGGATCATAATATCAAGTTTATTATACAAAAGACATGTACTGTAAATTGTGTAATTAAGTTACGCACACATAGCGTACGTTTTCTCTTATCTTAATTTTACTACCTTAATCCTCATCAGAGGCGTTAAGAAAAAAGATGAAACACAAAAGTTCTCACAAAAGTTAAAAACATATGGCGGTACATGATGTACCTCTAATAATAGTAGATATTAGATCTATGGTGTTTTCTAAAAAATTACCCACTATGCTATTATAAAAGTAAAATAAAATAACTCTCTAGATATATATAAAAATTACCCTTCATACTATTATGAAATATGAAATAAAATAGCCCCCTAAATTTATATAAAAATACCCATCATGCCATTATAAAATCCAAACTAAAAGAACCCCCTAAGTTCACATAATAATTACCTACCATGCCATTATATAATATGGATTAAATAATTGCCTAAATTTTTATATAAATTACTCACCATGCCTTTGTAAAAGATAAATTGAAATAAGCCCTAAATCGGCATATAATTTAACCAATATGCAGCCGTATACATTACATGGATTAAATCTATATCTTCTAATAAAACTCTAATCCGTGCCAGATCACGGATTGATGAACTAGTTTTATACTTAATTTTTGTGGACTCCATTTTCCTTTTATCTTATCACATCAAACTAGCCGGACTGTCTCTGTATGGTTGTTCCGGATAAATATAATCGTTTCAATTAAAAAATTAAATCTTAAAAATAATAATTTTACAACCTCATTTTTATTGACACGCGTACTTTGAGTAGTCGTGCATAAACGTGTGAATTCAGAGCTTATCCGGTACTCTTACGGGATGTCGCACAACACACAGATAATTTGCTTGAATTGATTAAAAAAATTGGAACACACAAAGACTCGATGGGCTGGCACCATCCCTGAGTCCGATTCTCCACTCTCCGGTGGTGGACCTGCAAAGACTACAGGTTGATAACCGTATCACGAGAAGGTGCCGTCGGCAACCGGGCAACGCGAAGATCAATCAAAGAAAACAAAGCAGGTACAAACCTACAGTCAATCCATTGCCATCCTTGCGCCAATGCACACATTTGAGTACATACAATCGAATTCCATATATTTTGGTGAACGTGTCTCATAGTTTGATTGTGTATAACAACTAACAATGTGCAGTTTTGATTTACTAAGCCCTTGTCCAAATCCGGCCATCTAGAGGTTTTTTCCAGAAATCCCTGATGAACATTCAGCTAAAATGGTTCTTTCAGCCATGACCTGGAAAATGGAAATTAGCCAACGCCTGAATGTAAGACTGAAGCCACAGATTCCCTGCTCGAATTTTCTGTGGTTGGTTAAGTAACTTGATAAAACCTCTGTACGATAATACCGTAGCTGGTTGTGTCGTCTTCATAAACCACCCGACTTTGGCCTGATCCGAATCCATTTGTCTATTCGAAACTTGAGTGAAAGATGAGTCGACTCAACCGAACTCTGAATTTTCTGACACCCGAGCTGAACCTCCAAATTTCGAGCAATTTTTCTCTCCAACCATTATGAATTTGAACAAACTTGCTTACTGAGACTTCTAAACTTTGGCGTCGTGTGCAAGTTTTGTATTTTGACCGTAGCTCACTTGTGCGTGAAATTTACGAGCAAAAGGACGCCAAAGCTTCTTTCCTTGGGCTCAAACTCAGGCCTCTGGACGTAGGCAATGCTGTCCGGACCATCCCTCTTTCGTCCTGGGCGGTCTGCCCGGACCTTTCGAACAAGGCGCAGCCGCGCAGGCCGGTGTCAGCTGCTCCGCTGCCTCTCAACTGCAGGAGGTGCCCCTTTGACTGTTCCTCTTGCACACCCTACTCTGCTCTGCTCCTGATTGCTCTCCTGATTGGACACCAGGCGACGTCAACTAAACACGGGAGTACGTCCCGTTCTCAGTGCGCTGTCCGTTAAGCTACGCTTCCATACATATAGATGCTGCGGTTCAGATCGTCGTCCAAGCAGACTCGCGCACCATTTTGCAATTATGAGACCGGATTAACCATCTAGCAACCAATGCACTTATGAGACTAGCGGCCTCGATCTCCCACACGTACGCTAGCACCGTCTCTTCCCCTCGCATCTTCATGCATGCATGCGCGCGCTAAGGGTGATCTGCCTACAGGACAACACGGAATCGATCCACGTATTTCTAAAGTAAGTCTATGGGCAAGGAACAGTCGTGTGTGGCGTACCGGCGTGAACAGGCAATTGAATGGAATGTGTTTGTTTGTCTAGTTCCGTTGTCTTCCTGATCGGGCCAAACCCACATAGTGTTCGATTCTTGCATGCGGCCTTATTATTATTCGGGCTATTAATTGGGCCTCTTAAGCCTTGTTTATTACGGCTTTTCCTGACCGCGTTTTTTTCCACATCTGTATAAATAAGCGAAAAGCGTGGTCAAAATAAGCGTGTTTGGTCTGGATTCTGCTTTTTAATACAAATGGGTGCTGTGGAAAGAAACGTGGTCAGAAAAAACTAAAAATACGCACTATTTGATTGCTAGATCCCGCTTATTTTCGTCATAAACAGCAAATAAGCTATACCGAACAAGGCTTAGTCTGGCACACTCACGCGGAACGCGTGACGACCCAGCGCGCCCTAGGGAAGGATGGCTGGCCGCAGTGGAGGTATATAGGCGGCAAGTGGCCAGGGCCTACCAGGCGGTGGGACTGTGGGAGCCTCCGTGGCCGGGTTGCTGAGGACGGCTGTTGGGTGTGGAGGAGGCGGAGGATAGGAGGCTGGTGGGTGGTGGAATCATCAGTAAGGTTGGTGTCGGAGGCGGTGGCGGGCGGCGACAGAGGCAGCGGGGCTGAGACAGCGCCAGTGGTGGACAGCCGGTACGATGGGTCACGCGCTTGACGACCGCACAGCCTATCACGCCTTAATCTTGTCTCATATATAATATATATAATAGGAATATATCAGTAAAAAAATAAGAGCTATCTAGGTAGGGATCGAAATGTTGCCTTGGAAACTGCACCCTCGATCGAACCTTTTTGCTCGATAATTGTACCGATCGATGGTTATACACAAGTTTATCAATATTGAGCATGATTATGCATCCGCAATAATTACATAGGACAAATGGTGGTACTGTGCTACTCCTAGTAAATTGTTTTCAGGTAGTATTCAGACTAGAGGTACACAGGATTCAGTTTTGGGTTCAATTGCATGCTCGCAGCACACTGATAACGAGAGATATCAACGCCGTGACGCATGCATGCAAGTTTCTAGAGTCTGTTGGCGGCTCTAAGCTAATTTTTTATGTACAGCTTTATGTTTTTCGAATTGGATTTTAAGTTTGAAACTCCTTTCTCATAATTTTGATCTAATGCCTTTCTTTTTAAAAGAATAAAAGTCCTATCATCATGTACTTTGTACAGTGTTCATATATATCACGATTGGTGATATTATCAGCGCTTGCATGTCCTCGGCCATATGTCCCATATCTAAAGTATTGTAGCGTACAGTACGTACTTTGTAACAATATAATGGTGATCCTATCGTCGGCGACGACGACTCCTCTCGTTTCAAGTCGCCTCTCGATCTTACTGCATGCGCTGCCGTCCCGTCGGTAGCGAATAGCGATCGAGGTGGCGCTATCAAGTCCACTGGTCACGCCAAAGTCGACATGACACGTTGCATTGGCACTGGCAGCTACCGGCAGGTCCCTCAACACAAATATAGAAACAAGATGAAGCAAAAGGACATATATCTCCCACAGTAATCTGATCGATATATCCAGCAATCAAGCACACCGCAGTACTGGATGCATGCGCACCCTACCCGCTAACCTGCAATGACCTGTGTTATTGATACTATTTGTGAATGATTGCCAGCTCTTTCTAATTTTTATGAGAATTTTTATGTTTGGTTCTTCCATCTCTAATGCACTTCGCTACCTATGTTTTTTTTTTTCTTCTAATTAACTAATAACAAGATAAGATAGGTAATGGCGGTTACCCATTCCATTTCCATCTATCCGTTGCCTCGATCGGAACCCAGAGCAAGGTACCATTTGCCCACAGAATTGTGGCACTGTTCACAAAATCAATTTGCCGTCAAGCCGGTTGAATGCTATCCCAGCACAAGTAAAATATAAGCAATAATCTATTATATTAATAAGGAAGTGTTAAAAGAAACCACCACGTTCGCCGAGAGGGCCTAGAAATTCCCACATTAATCAGAAAAAAAAACCCCACCGTCGGATTTTATGAACATCTAACAGTGTATATTAAATCATATTAAATATAGCTTTAAAAAGAGAAAGGTATATACCATCAAATATTATGATCATCCAATGGTCTATATTAGTATAGAGTCCGAAAAGAATACATTACCAGAAAGTAAACAAAACATATATATTCTATGTGCTACTTCGGAGCCGGTATGGTATCCAATTCGGTTTGTATCTCAATCACTGTTTAGGTTTATTTCTCATCGTCATGGCATAGGTTTAGGAACTGATGTCAATCTCTTTAGCCGTACGTCAATTTTACTCAGGTGACGAAGTGTGCCAATGGGGCAAAGTAGTCCACGTAATTTTGCAGTACATTCACTGTCCCAATAGAAATATAATTTTAAATTTGTTATAAGTCAAACTATCTTTAGTTTTGTCAAATTTGTAGAAAAACTAAAAACACTATAAACATCTGTCTATAATATTAATATATGGGATTGTTAAAAGAAACCACCACATTTGCCGAGAGAGCCTATTATAAATTACCACGTTGATAGAAAAAAATTATCTCCATCATCTGATTTAATGGACATCTAATGGTCTATATTAACTCATGTTAAGTATAGCTTAAAAAGAGAAATGTTTACACCATTAGATATTATGATTATATATCCAATGGTCTAGATTAGTACAGAGTCAGAAAAGAATACAATACTTAAAAGATAAATAAAACTTCAAGGAGCTGTTTGGTTCGGACGTTTCCGCCCCGTACCCGTTCACGTCGACTTCCGATCCCTTGCCCCGCGTTTGGTTGGGCTCATCCGTAATAGGCTACGGCGCGAGCGGATATCAACCTGTAGAATCACGGCGTGAGTCCACTCCACCTCCCCTGGCGGTGTTACCTGATCCCGTAGCGCTGTATGCCTTTACCAAACAGTCGACGTTAATGCATCTAGTGGAACAAATTCGGGTGGGATATGATTACATTCACGTTGCCGCTCCCTTGAGCGAACCAAACACCACCTTAGATATATTCTATTGGCTATTTTTTTTATTTCTTCATGTTAGTGATTAATCAATAAACAAAAAATGATCAAGTTGTCGATTTGGTATGAATCAAATCGATAATGAAATTATCCACCATCCACCTATTATCTCAATGAGGTATTAAATAAGACAATAGAATTAGCTGATGGGGGTCTAGAAATTATGATATCAATAAAAACCTACGGCATCAAGTTCTATAAGCATCTAAGGATTTATATTAAATCTATTTATATTAAATACTACTGGCAAACAAAACAAGAGAAGGATCTATGCTATTCATTTTTACCGACCCCCAACAACCTAAATTGATCCAAATATTGTATCAAATACAAACTATTATTATTATTATTACTATATTGTATCATAAAAATACAAAGATCTCCATCATGTACAAATATATTAACAATGATTCTTAAAATAAGCTACCATATTCAACAAAAGGCACTAGAAATTACCATGGTAATTAAAAAAACAGGCTAAAACATTAGATCTTGTGAACGTCTAATGGTCTACATTAACTCATTGGTATTATATGAAATACAACTAAGAAAAAGAAAAATAATTGCATTTTCTATTGTTATGATTATCAAACAATGTGTGGACTAATTTATTAATACTATATCAAATACCAATAATAAAATGTATGTTCTTTGCAGACAAGAAGAAAAATTGAAATCTTGATATAATGTGCCCAAGTTATAAATGTGCCTAAGTTACCATATAATTTACTTACTAAAGGCACCATATTTTGCATCAAGGGTTCAAAATTACGATGTCAATTAGTGAAAAAGAGAAAGATTTGAAATCTTGATATAGTGTACCTAAGTTATAAATGGGGAGATTTATTTATAATAAATTGCTAGCGAAGTAAGAGAAACAACGCATGACATAGATATTGATATATAATTTCCACTTTTTTGTTTAATAGATAGATGAACTAAGAATATCATAGCTATACTTAAGGGTGAAATTGTAGGAAAAGACCATATGCGCATGAACATTATTCGTTACTGTCGGAATAAGAAAAAGTTGAAATCCCATTGAGATAACAATTGGAAGTGGGAAAAGTGGGATTACCTTGGCATACTGATACGAATCTTCCATTAGAAAAGAAAGTATTTTATAGTTGAAAGTTATAGTTAACTTTCCTACAAGATAAAATTATTTTTGATTCACCAGGCATATTCTTATCTCTTTATAACACAATGTGCCAAATAGAAAAAAAGTTAATTAGTATTATATATATCTATATCTTATAATAAAAAACAAATCAACAAGAGACAAGGAAAGAAATGAACAACCCTTGCACAGAGAAGCTACCTAATCTATTATCTCAACAAGGGGATCTTAAAATAAACCACAACATTCACGGAGAGTGTCACAAAATTTCCAAGTCAATTAGAAAAAAAAGAGAAATAAACTAGACTATTGGATTTTGTGAACACCTAACGGTCTAAATTCAATAAAAAGTCTATGCTAAATATAACTTTCCATGGGTGTTAGATAGAGAAAAAATATATTCTAGCAGAAGAAGTTAACCAAACTATGCAAGGTGATAATAACAGTTATAATACAAACATACTCAACGCTAATAAATACTAATCCATTACAAAATAAGTATTCACATCTATAACATCAAATAAGTACGCCTACATCTATTTCATGATTGGTTCGGTATTACTATTATATAAATTATTTCATGATTGGTCTGGTATTACTATTTTATAAATTTTACTTAAGATATTATGATTTAATATAAACCTAAAAATAGCTCTGTTTTGGGATAAATAAAGTAGTAGATAGAATGTCACGCCTTTTGTCCAATCAACTCGATCGCCCAAACTCTCTTCTATGTGAAGCTCATCAACATTAGTAAGAGCAACACATAAATCTAGAGTAATGGAGCCTAAAGCTATCTATAGAAGAATGTACAAATGGATGTGCAAAACATTATTCTAGCATTGTAGATGGAGTGGAGTTGAAATATAGGCAGTGAGGATGGGTAGACTGCTGGAGATGCATCAACAGTTATCTAGACCTATCAGCTAGCATGTGTTGCCATCACTTGAGCACGACTGTCTACTTAACTTTCCAACATCTCTTTTGCACCGAGATACAACAATACTGATAAAGTGCACTCCTAAATTAGGACTCTTGGAAACTAATTCGACAATACTAGATGTCAAATTGGTAAACATTAGCTTGATTCATAGCATGTAGCTTACTGTTGAGTTTCTAAATAGAAGAGAGAGGGAGGAGGGATAGGTGACATGAATGCAAGGAGCGTGCCTGCTCTTTTACAGTATACTTAGAAAAAGAAAACCATTAATATCCCAATGCTTTGGCCCAGTATTGCTTACTTAAAGAAACATAATACTCATGACCTTGATCTTGACAACCTGACGATGTTTGGCCGCGTCTGGGTATTAAACAATATTTATTGAGGATTAGCGATGCACAGTCTTTTTCTCCCATTGCAATATATGGGCATGTTTATTTACCTCTTAGATTATAATCTGCCACCATATAATTTTGAATGGTCAATTGTGTACCTTATTGTGTTTTTGTATGTGGGAGCAGCCCAAAGGATGCTTATTCAGCTCATTCTAGATTTTTGTTTTACTACTTTGCATACCATTTTGAGTTATTTACCCACCAAAATATAGAGTCTAAGTGAGCCTACCATATGATATTTTGGGCTGTTGAATACTCACTCCATGCCAAATTTAATACACTTTGCCTTTATTCTAAGCCATTTTTTCAAAAATATGTTAACACCTTCAATATGAAAAATGAGCTACTGAAACATATTTTATGTTAGAATTAATATAAGTGTTTTGGTACCCTTCCAAAGAAGTTTAGACAAAGTTGTAGAATTATATTTGAAACATAAGATTATAAGTATTTTTATTAATTAGAGAAATGTGTCTATCAAACCTAATGGATTAACTCATATAAACATGTACATTAAAAATAAATCCAAAAATGATATGTATTGTTAAGAATCAATAGAGAAAAACAAAAAAAGTTAAATAGAAATGAAAAATAGAATTAATTTCAAATGAAATAAAAAATGTTAATAAAACAACTAGCTATCTGCACTATTTGCGCGGGCCATCTTGCTAGTGTTATATATTAGGCTGTACGTGTCGACAACTACTATAGTTCATCTTTCCTAACTCATCACTTGAACCTATTTTAGACATTCCTAACTTACCTTTAGCCCGCCTGGATCAGAAACAACTTACAATATACGTGTACAATCATAATTTAAATAGGTCTCTGCCCCAGCATGACAATATATATACAACAAATAAAATATTACAAGCACGTAGTAGATATGGACCGGTCGTCGGGGGCGTGCGTGTGCGGTAGTAGTCGGATCGGAGAGATCAATCAGACAATGTCGTTTGGCCCAGCGGGTGCTCGCTCCAGTATGGCGGCATGCATGCCTTAGCAGCGCCCAGAGTTGTGGCAAGCGCTTCAAGGTGCGCCCGGGCATTGTCAGACGGCGAGATGTAAAGCATTATCTCTGCCCAAAATTCAGTGAGGACCTTCGACAGTACAACGCAGGCGCTCACACAAGCGTACACTCATCCTTGTAAACGCACACGTGCACAGCATACCCCTATGGCCCTATGAGTATCTTCGTGAAACTGGGTTGGACCGGTATCTTGAGATTTATGAAATCACCACAGTCGTCTCGCTATCGATGGAAACATCGTCTACCACCGAAAGAACAAAGCCGATAAATCATGTAAACACCCGTGCCAAGTCGAGGACTTGAACTCGGGTGAACAAGTTCCACCACAAGGAATCTAACCAGCCGAGCTATATTCCTTGATGGCCTGATCAAGTATGAGTTGCGATTCCAATACAGAGCTGTCGTCGTGCAGTAGCTGTGGCACGAATGCGAGGAGATACAAGCAGTATTTTGATAGAGCATCGGCAGTTTGGACAGCATCTTTAATTTCCTTCCCATGTTTATCCAGCTCCTCCTGCCACAAGCAGAGGGTTGTAGCAACGTGCCAGATCACTATGATGTGAGTCACTCCTCCAGCTTTAGCAGTAGGATCACATGCCCATGAAAGGCGATCACCATGGACGCCATTATTGTTTAGCAGCGATGTCGTCCCCGTGGTCAGGAGGCCGCCGTTGCTGCTTCGTGCTGCTAGTAGGGGATCAATGATGGTTTTCTTCATATTCTCAGACAGCTTCACTGACCTACTCTTACGCCCCCATTTCTCGGCCTTGTCCACAAGACGCAGTGTAGCATAGTGGAAGCAATCCCTAAACTGGCTTTTGCGGCCATGCCCTCCGAGGAAGCAGTACTGCCCATGTTTGCACCTCCATGACGAAATGCCTTCAGCATCAGCACAAGGCCTAGGATCACCTCAAGGAAACACCAGCTTTTCAAAAAAAGGCGTGGACACGTAGCCCTGCATCTCTGCCACCTTGAACCAATCTGAGGCTACGCAATGAAAATGGTGGAAGCCCAGGCTCTGACCCTTGTGCTTGACCAGCCGGTAGGTGAGCCATGAGCACAGGGCGAACATGATCAAGGGAAGACAGAGACCTGCATTGGGCTCGGTTACAACGCACTAATAATAAGAGAGATCAACATAATGGCGCAAACATACAAATTTCTATAGTCGGCCGGCGGCTTTTAAGCTACTTTGCCTGTTATGGATGTTTTTATGTTTTTCGAATTGGATTTAAGTTTTAAACTCTTTTCTCTATGTATGGTTTGCTCGTAAAAAATTTTAGTTACATGTTTTCTCAAGAGGTCTAGAGTCTCAAACCACATACTTTCCGTTGTCTATGAAATGAAAGTCCTATCAATCGGGGCGGGCCGGCTGGGGATGGTGATGAATGGAGACATGACATATCATCGTGAAGTTTGTACAGTAAACATGCGTGAGGCCTATATCACAGTTGGTGATATTATCGGCGCATGGATGCTGATTGCATGTCCTCGGCTATTTCTATCTGAAGTGTGTTATCAGATCGAGAAGCGTATAGTACGTACGTACTCCCCCCGGATCCTAAATAAGTATCGTTTTGAACAACAATACGGTCTCAAAAATATATCTTTGACTACTATTTTCTACTAAAACATAAATGAACATTATAATAAATTTATATTTTTATGAAACTACTCTTTAAAACAAATCTAAACATATGACTTTCAAGTTTCAAAACTAAATAATTTATAAGTTATTCATAGTCAAAGTTTAAAAATTTTGACTTAGACCATTTCCAAAACAACACTTATTTGAAACCCGGAGGGAGTACTCTTTAATAACAATATAATGGTGATCCTATCGTAGTATCGTCGGCCACGACTCCACTCCTTTCAAGTCTCCTCTCGATCTACTAGCTTCTAAGATGCATGCGGTCCTCCCGTCGGTAGCGCGATCGAAGCGGCACTGCACTGCACGGAACTGGCAGCTTGTGGCAAGTCCGTCGACGCAAAGAAACAAGATGAATAGAGCAAAAGGATATATATCTCCAACAGTAATCTGATCGATATATCCACCTGTCAATCCCGGCACCTTTTGCTTTACGTTACATCACTTGCACTGACGGCGACGACCGGCTGTCTGTCTGGCATCTTGTACTGTTGTACATGATTGGTCGCCTTTCGTCGTTGGGTCCCCATCAGGACCTGTGTATATATTCTTTGGCCACGATTTCTCAATGCTAGTCAGCACCGAACATGCATGGTCTTCCTATATTCAAGGATGCTGGAACTCCCCTTCGTTCATGCACCTACGTGTAACGTACAGGTGCCAGATTACAAATAAAATTTAGAAACTTGCATAGGAAAAAGGGGGCCATAACGTTATGGCACTGATCAGTTACGCTCACTCTATAGTCTATACCAAATTAAAGCTAGCCAATCTTTTCCGTTGTTTTGCCGTTGCTTAATAAACTATTGTTTGTAAGAGATTGTCAGTGGTTCCCTTCGTTCTTGTCTATTATTTATCGACTTTTATAAGATTCAAACACTCAACGAAATTTTACCATGCTTATTTCAGGCCTTCAAGTCTACGGGAACCACATGGTAAAACAGGCTTCTGTAATTCCACTGCTTACAGAATCGAACTGAAATTTGATACCTTCTTTCCTATGTGGCTACTGTTCCTCCATTTCTATATATAGAAATGTAAGTAGTACTGTGAGGGGTCTCATGTTAAAGAAAGCCTCAGATAATAAGATCGATTTCCACATTAAGTCCCATAAGCAATCCATTTTTCTAGGCCACCGTACCGTACTAGTGCAGCAACAAGGGGTGACTCTACTTTTGGTTCTTCGTTGGAAATAAATGAGGGTACTATAACTACAAATAATTTTTGTGGATACGCACACCGTTAGTTGAGAAGAAATTAAAATGCACACGTGGTGCAATTTGGCATGTGCGCACATTACGGCACTAACTATGTCATAGGCATAGGCGGATTAAGATAGATATATGCTCCCTCTGTACATTTTTATATGACGCAATCTAGTTCATTTATGTATTGGCAAGCGACACATAAAAAAATCGAGAAGTAGTACTTCCATGCTATGGATCCATGATCGGATCAAAAGGGAATAAGTAGCAACCTCCATCGGTATCGCCGTGCATCCACATGTCGGACGGAGAGAGTAAGTTGGGGTGTCTGATTTGAACAAAATGGTAGTTGGGGGACTAAAATCAGATAAACGTGATAGATGAGGAGCCAAAATTTGACTTATTTCTATATTTTTAAAGAGATTTGCTTCTATTCAGTTGTCTGGTATTTGTTTATCCACTATTCAAATGTTTTTTGCGCTGTAATATTACGTAGCTATTACTAATAAAATTTTGCATAAAAATTACCACAATTCTATATAAATTTTTATGAATCTTATTTTTCCTATGAAATTGAGCTGTGTTTGATGTAAAATTTTTTGAGACATATGTGAAATGTGTTTTAAAGAAACATAAATATTTAATTTATTTCCAATAAAAGAATTTATATGTTGTGATTTCACTTTCTATAAGTTTGTCAAATTGAGGTTGCAAACAATTTTGGATAGATGTATATATATTGTCACGAGGTCCAGGTGGAGGCATTCCGTACGTGACTGAAAAAGTATTGGGTTCAATTTCGGTTATTGAAATTTTTGTTTTAAGTACAAAGGATAACTTTAAAGATGGTGTGCACTTAATTCGGCAAAAAAAAAGAGCATATCATTTTTCTGATCTGCATGTTCATCGCACAACACAACAACATATGACGATTTGTCACGAGGTGACGCGGAAGCATTCCGTACGTGACTGAAAAAGTATTGGGTTAAATTTTGGTTATTGAAATATTTGGTTTTATGTAAAAAAGATAATTTTAAAGATGATGGCGCGGCCCAAAGATGCAATCCGGCCCACAACAACATCAGCCTCTCGCCGCTTCCATCTCGTCCGTCCATTTTGATCAGACGGCTCGTGTTCACCATCACGTCAGCCCGCTTCCAAAACCCTAGCCTCGCTCAGTGGCTCCCCTCTCTCCGCCCCACCCATCTGCAGCCCATCATCCCCCAACAGTTGCGCCCTCCCCAGTCCCCACGCTGCCTCGGCCGCGACGTTCAATTTCGGTTATTAAATATTTGGTTTTATGTACAAAAGATATTTTAATGATGATGTGCAATTAATTCTGAGAAAAACTCTCCGCCCCATCCATCTGCAGCCCATCATCCCCCAACGGTTGCGCCCTCCCCAGTCCCCACACTGCCTCGGCCAGGACGTTCAATTTCGGTTATTAAATATTTGGTTTTATGTACAAAATATATTTTAATGATGATGTGCAATTAATTTTGAGAAAAATAAACTTCACGGTGAAAAAATGGCGTGGCCCAAAGCTGGAATCCGGCCCACAACAACATCAGCCTCTCGCTGCCTCCATCTCGTCCGTCCAGTTTGATCGGATGGCTCGTGTTCACCATCGCGCCTGGCCACTTCCAAAACCCTAGCCTCGCTCGCTCCCCTCTCTCTGCCCCATCCATCCGTCGTCCATCATCCCCCCACCGGCTGCGCCCTCCCCAGTCCCCACGCTACCTCGACCGCCGACACTGCTCAAGCCGGATTCGGGCGCAGCCACCGCGCCTCCTCGCTGGACTCAGGTGCAGCCACCTTGCCGCCTTGGGCGCCACAGCCACCCCCGCCCCACCTCCTCGGCTTCTTTGTTTTTCATGTTCCTATCCCCCTCCGTCTACGTTGTTGACTAATATGCAGGATTGTACAGAGCTAAAAAAACGATTTGGTATTACTACTTGTATGTGAATTTTCCGATGATGCCGGGCCTTATAATTATTTGTTCATGTTTGCTCGTGCACTGTTGGGCTGTTAAGAATCGGCAATAGGATTATCGCCGTGGGCTAAGAGAGGATCGTTTGTGAACGTTGCTTCTGTTAGAGTATGAGAGGGAGAGAATGATTGAGGGAAAAACTTCTGTTTATTCCATTGATGGTGTTGTACATTTATACATGGTGAAAGGACACCAAAAGCATCCGTTCGGGGATTACACACAAAGGGGAAGTTACAGGGAGTAGTGGAGAGCGTGACTATGGTGGTGGTTGCCTCCAGGGACACGCCGGTTGGGCACGGGACATGTCGGTTGGAGAAGATGTAAAGTAGTCCATAGGTAGCCCTTCGATCTTGTATCAATGGATGAGATCATTCCTTGTTGTATTGTAACACTCCCCCTTGATCGAATCCTTTGTTACATCATCATTGGAAAATATGTCTATGAATCTTGTATGCCCAAATATCATCCTCTAAAAACCCGGTGGGAAAAATAGATAATATGGCATATGCATTATGTTGATATTGCCTCATTAAAAACTTTATATGAGAAAACCTCAAGGAGGGAAAACTCATATAAAGAAAAGAGTACAATATGATATTAACAAGGTTATATATCAGAGAGAGACTCCCCCTGATTCCTGCAAATCTCTAAGTCGTCTCATACCAATTCCTTCCACAAATTTTGCAAATGTAGAATATGGAAGAGACTTGGTGAATAAATCAGCGAGATTATCACAAGACTTAGCTTGCAGGATGTTTATCTCCCCATTCGTTTGCAACTCATGAGGATAAAACAATTTTGGGGCAATATGCTTAGTGATATTGCTTTTAATATAACCCGTTTCCATCTGAACAACACATGCAGCATTATCTTCGTAGATAATGGTTGGGGATTCAATAGAACCTATACCACATGATTGCAGTATATGATTTATCATTCTGCGAAGCCAAACGCATTCACGAGAAGCTTCATATAATGCAATTATTTCAGAATGATTGGTGGATGTAGCTACCAAAGTTTGTTTGGAAGATTTCCAAGAGATAGCTGTACCACCTTGTAAGTACACGAAGCCTGTTTGTGATCTGGCATTGTGGGGATCAGACAGATAGCCAGCATCAGTGTATCCAATCAGAGAGGGATCTCGATTTCTTCCATAGAAAAGACCAAGATCCCTTGTGCCATTGAGATATCTAAAAATATTCTTAACTCCAGCCCAATGACGTTTGGTAGGAGCTGCGCTATATCTTGCAAGTAGATTCACTGCAAATGTAATGTCCGGCCGGGTACTATTTGCGAGATACATAAGCGCACCAATAGCACTTAGGTATGGGCATTCTTGACCCAAAATCTCTTCTCCATCACCCCGAGGTCGGAAAGGATCTTTCTCCATGTCAAGTGATCTAACCACCATTGGGGTTTTGGAAGGATATGATTTATCCATATTGAATTTCTCCAATATTTTCTGGATATAGGCAGCTTGGTATATAAAAATTCCTGAAGGCAAATGCTCAAGCTGTAAGCCTAAGCAAAATTTGGTTTTACCCAAATCCTTCATTTCAAACTCCGTCCTCAAATGATGACGTGCTTCATTAATATCAGTTTCATTTCCGATGATGTTAAGGTCATCGACGTACACTGAAATGATACAAAATCCTGTGGAGGATTTCTTGATGAAGACACACGGGCAGTCATCATTCTTAGTGTATCCCTTTAATGAAAGGAATTCACTCAAGCGATTGTACCACATCCGCCCTGATTGTTTCAAGCCATATAATGACTTTTGCAATTTTACACAGTACATGTTACGATTTGCCTTTGGATTCGATATGTTGATTCCATCAGGAACCTTCATGTATATCTCAGAATCCAGTGAACCGTATAGGTATGCGGTCACTACGTCCATCAACTGCAAAGATAGACGATTTTGTACTGCCAAAGAAATTAAATATCGGAAAGTTATGCCACTCATCACTGGTGAATAAGTCTCATTATAATCAACTCCGGGCTTTTGCGTGAAGCCTTGAGCTACCAGCCTTGCTTTATATCTCACCACTTCATTGAGTTCATTCCGTTTCCGGATGAAAACCCATTTGTATCCTACAGGAAAAATGCCACGTGGTACGGGCATCACTTCCGAGAATACTTCTCTTTTATAAAGCGAGGCGATCTCTGCTTCGATTGCTTCCTTCCATTGATTCCAGTCCGAGCGCTTTTTACATTCAGACAAGGTTTTAGGATCTGGGTCATTTAGGATGTCAGCAATCTGTTCAGAGAAATAGGTGTCGACAACTGTAGCTCTTCGGTCAAACGACTTTCCAGTTTTGATGTAATTTGTGGCAAGTTCGTTCACCCTTAAAGGATTATCATTATTTCCCGAATCAATAATCCTCGAGTTTTCCGATGTCCCAAGTTCAGCAATGCGCGTAGCCGAAGAGGGTTGTGGATCAAGTCCACTAACATCAACCATAGGTTGATGTGCATTCACCATCTTTTTCTGCTTCGAAGTACCTGGCTTGGATGCCTTGCTTCTCCCCCTCTTATTGCTAATTGGGGGCTGAGTGGTTTTAATTGGTACCTCCACTCGAGCAGGTGCATTCCTAGCCGGTTGAAAAGACTTCATTACACCATTGTAATCAGTGAATGCATCTGGCAGATTGTTTGCAATGTTTTGCAAATCAATTATTTTCTGAACTTGAAGTTCAGTTTCCTTAGTACGGGGATCAGAGGAGGAGATACTTTTGGCATCCCAATCTATTTCGCGGCATTCTTTCTGGTACTTGAAGTCTCCCCCTAATGCCGGGAAATGCTCCTCATTGAATATGCAGTCGGCGAACCGGGCCGTAAATAAATCCCCGGTAAG
The DNA here is from genome assembly GCA_022530915.1 of Paspalum notatum. Lineage (NCBI taxonomy): Eukaryota > Viridiplantae > Streptophyta > Magnoliopsida > Poales > Poaceae > Paspalum > Paspalum notatum. Next base: position 9,629,708 of record CM039683.1, read on the forward strand.
GGGTTCTAAATACTTTATAATTGACGGAGATTGATATCCCACATAAATCCCCAATTTTCTGTGGGGGCTCATAGCGGTTCGCCGGGGTGGTGAGATCGGTATGTACACAGCACATCCGAACTTACGCAAATGGAAAATACTTGGTAGATCCCCTCGTACTAGCTGCATGGGAGAAGAGTCATGATATGCAGTTGGTCGTAGTTGGATTAAGTCAGCAGCGTGTAAGACTGCATGACCCCAACACGATATAGGCAAAGAGCAATTCATTAGTAATGGACGTGCAATGAGCTTGATTCTTTTGATCAATGATTCAGCCAAACCATTCTGGGTATGGACATGTGGAACAGAATGTTGTACCTGAATTCCTAAAGCCATGCAATAATCATTGAAAGCATGGGAGGAAAACTCAGCAGCATTGTCCATTCGAATTGTTTGAATCCGATGTTCAGGATAATGTGCCTTAAGCTTAATAATTTGAGACATTATTTTCGCAAAGGCATGGTTTCTTGTAGACAATAAGCCCACATGTGACCATCTAGTAGATGCGTCAATCAAAACCAAAAAGTACCTGAACGGTCCAGAGGTAGGCTCAATTGGACCACAAATGTCACCTTGAATTCTTTCAAGGAACCTAAGTGGTTCTGCTTTGATTTTAAGAGGTGATGGTCTTAAAATCAATTTTCCCGTAGCACAAGCAGTGCATACATAATCCGAAGATTTGGGAAATTTTGCATCAGTCAGGTCATGACCAATTGAATTGCTGGTAATTTTTCTCATCATCCCGATGCCGGGGTGCCCAAGTCGATCATGCCATGTTTGGAATGAATCGATATTTTGAAAAATTACCTTGTATGTAACATGTTTAATGGGCTTAATGTATGTATAGTACAACCCAGAGTCGAGAGTTGGAATTTTTTCGCATATTTGCTTGCCATATCCTGTAAGTCTGGACAAAAGAAGATATTCTTCTTTGTTTTGTTCACATGTTTCCGCGTGAAGACCATTCTTACGGATATCTCTATAACTCAATAAAGTACGAGTTGAATCAGGATACAATAAAGCATCCTCGATCACAATCTGCGTACCCATTGGAAGAGAGATAATGGCTCGACCTGAACCAACTATCAACGCATCGCGACCAGCGATGGTTAAAACATTTCCTTCTCTTCTTTTAAGAGTTTGAAAATATTTTATCTCTGTGAGTATAGAGTTTGTAGTACAGCTGTCTACAAGGCATAATTCCTCCTCCGGGGGATTGACTTCATTTGACATCTATAGTAAAATCAAGAATTTATCAAATTCTTAATTCAACACATATAGAGATACATGCATTAAGTACTGAATATTAAACACTATAATAGTGCAACATTACAATACATATGAGTTTGTGCTATCGAATACACAACTCCTAAATATTAAGTCTTTAAAAACTAACTTATTACAACATATTATATAATATTGTCTGATATCAATAACGAATTATGGAGATCTAAGATAAATCTCCAAACATGTCGCTGGAGTTGTACTCAACAAGCATGTCATCCGTTGAGGGAAGGTTCACATCCTGAGAAAGGGTGTTGTTGTTCGGCGATTCCATTGGAACCGAAGGCGAACCACCAGCCTCCTCAGTTGTTTGGTTGAAGTGAGCTTCATATTTGTTTCCCTTTTGCTTTGAATCTCTAACGGATTTTAAGTAAAGATCAATCAAGTGCTGTGGAGTACGACAGGTAGCAACAAAATGCGTGTTGCACCCACATTTGTGACAAAATCTTCTTTTATCACGTGGAGGTGGAGCATTTTTGCGTGCCCTCTTGTTAGCCTTGTGCCTGCGGTTCTTTATGAAATTGCGATTCTTGCGACGACCACCAGAGGAATTCTGTGGATTTCTCGGAAGAGGTCCGCTAGGTTTCCTTTTATTCTGAGCATTATTCTGAACATTGTGAACCTCAGGTAAAGGTGTTGAACCAACTGGACGTAAATGATGATTCTTCAAAAGAAGTTAATCATTCCTTTCAGCCTGAGTCAATGAGTGAATAAGCCGTGAATAAACAGTGTGTCGCTCTTTGCAGTATTGGTTGCATAATACCCGATCCTGCGGATGCATAGTTGATAAAGCTTTGTGTATCTTTTCTGCATCCGTAGGTTCTTTTTCGCAAAATTTCAACCTTGTACAGATGTTATGAACTGCATGATTGTAGTCATCAATAGATTTGAAATCTTGCATACGTAAGTGATTCCAATCATGCTCTGCCTCAGGAAGTATGAGTTCCTTCTACTATTCATAACGTTCTTTAAGGGAGATCCACAGTGTACGAGGATTTTCCTCCAGAAGATACTCTTTTTTAAGATCTCCATGGATGGAATTTCTTAACAAAAGTAAACCTGTGTACTTCATTTGATCAGAAATGGGAGGGCCATTCTGATCTGGTTCACTGATAGTACTTAAAATCCCACGAGACGCAAAAGCAATCTTGATATCAGATGACCATGTAGGATAATTGCTTCCATCCAAGAGGAGTTCTTCATACTCCTTTTGCATTTCCTACATGTCAAAACCATCGATTTCATTTATTTACCATATTGGTAAATTTAAAAACCTTGAATGGTAGTGTTGTAATAGTAAGCGAAGAAAAATTTTAACACGTCCTTTATATTTTAGATACTTGAAGGTGATACATCCTCCAAAAATTACATGTTCACACAATATAGTGTAACATATAACTTAAGGTAATCTCCATTTAATGGAGTAGACCAAGTATCCAAATTATTATTTTCAGACAAACACATATAGGTAATCATCATGCTTGGCATGATGTAGACCTCTAAGTGACAGGCAATTAATTGCTGCTCAAAAGGCATGGTCTCTGGGCAGAAATATTCAGTAAACTGAATAAAACGCAGCCAATGCCCTAGTCTCCGTCACCTTATGTTTATTCTCAATATAATGTAAGGACTTGTTAAAATTTTGTTATGGAAAAAACCCTTATTGACAATTAAATGTTACTTTAATTGTGAGAGTTATTCATAAAACCTTGTCACAAATGAAATTAACTTAATTGTGAGTTTTGGTGTAAACCCTTGAACAATTAAGTCTTATTTCTATTTGTGAGAGTTTTAGGTATATTTTTGTTAAAACATACCATCACATGCGAATATACACAAACACATATATACATTCACATATGATAAGATGGATTACATCAGGGGTCTAAATATTAAAGACACATGCTGATGTGATGCAGAATGCAAAATCAGTAGGTAATCTGAACTGAAAAAGCCTAACTGCAAGAAATACTGGTAATAAAATTAAAGGAGTAAAGGTAATTAGGGCCTGCTAGGGCCCAATGGTTGGGGCGCAGGCTCCTTCATCAGGGGGGTTTGGCTTGGGCCTGAGCGACTCCGACGGCCCAAAAAACCCAGCTGCAGCGCCGGCGGGTATAAGAGGCCGGTAGTTAGGGTTAGAAAACCCTAACCGCTCTCTGCCCTTCGCCCAGCCGCCGCCGCCTGCCCTGCCTCTTGCCTAATCCACCGCCTGCCCTGCGACGATGTCGCCCACCGCCGCCGGGACGAGGGAGCCCAGGGCCGGATCTACCAGATCCACAGCTCCCAGGTCCCCTCCCCCTTTCCCAGCCCTCTTGCCGGATCTCCTCAGGGACGGCCCTCCCCCTCGTCGGAGGAAGAGGTGCCGCTGGCAGTGCCGTTGGGCAGGCCAGAGTCGTCCGGGAGGCGGAGCCCTGGGTGGCGAGCCGCAGCCACGCCGGCGTGGCGGTGCGCCTGAGCTAGGAGGTGAGGGGCCGGGAAGCGGACGCCGTTCGATGTCATCGGCGCGGAAGCGGTGGCGTCGCTGGTGCCGATCTCGGTGTAGTATGGCGGTGCTCCGGTCCTTGCCGCCCTGGTGGGGGGCACGTCGGTCCTCCAGCGCGGCGGGGCTTCCTCCGCCGGGGTCGGCGTCGGCAGCCTTGAAGAAGCCGCGGCGGTGGCGAACTCCGCCCTGGCTGCGACCGCGCGGGATGGCCCTGCCTCATTTTGGGGGTAGTGCCATCCATGGTCCGGGCAGTACCCCGGCGGGTACGCCGTCGGTGTACGCGCGGGCGCCGGGGCGGGAGCCGGAGGGTTGAGGACGACCGGACGGGGAGCAAGACGTCCCCGACGACGATGACGGCGGCGAATCCCGAGGCCAAGGAGCCGGTACGGCCCCAAAACCGTCCGCAGGCGGATGCGGACCAGGGCGCGGTGGATCCTCGCTCGGAGTCTGTCGACGTTGAGGAAGCCGACCCGGTCCGCGCGGTGGAGTTCGGACATCACAGCGGCGAGAATCACAGTGACCATGGTATGAACATTAGGAAACGGCATCTTACCACTTCGTTCTTCGTTGTTCTTCCTTCACTGTCTTCTCGAGAGCAATGCGTGACTGATAACGTGTTAGAGTATGAGAGGGAGAGAATGATTGAGGGAAAAACTTCTGTTTATTCCATTGATGGTGTTGTACATTTATACATGGTGAAAGGACACCAAAAGCATCCGTTCGGGGATTACACACAAAGGGGAAGTTACAGGGAGTAGTGGAGAGCGTGACTATGGTGGTGGTTGCCTCCAGGGACACGCCGGTTGGGCACGGGACATGTCGGTTGGAGAAGATGTACAGTAGTCCATAGGTAGCCCTTCGATCTTGTATCAATGGATGAGATCATTCCTTGTTGTATTGTAACAGCTTCTTTTTTTTGGGTCAAAAGACATCGTGGTCTACTTTGATTACGTGGACGGGTAGAAGTGCTTTGGGTGAAAAAAAAAACACCAGAATTGACAGGAACGAGTAAGAGTAAGTCTCCGTAAGTACTTTTTTCTCGTGCTAAACAAACGGACTCCGAAATACATCTGAAATAGATTTGGAATAGAAAGTTTGTGAGCCCAATACCAATACAATTGACCGTTTGATTAATGGATAGAAAGCAATTCAAGGGTGGGTATAAATTTGGGTAAAAAAGTTTTAGGTGCAAAATATATTTTTAAAAACTCGCACTTTTATAGGGTAGATTTACTAGTAATGGCGAAACTTATGATGTGTCTTCATTCCCTTGATGAGAGCACTTATAAGAAAAAGGAACAACACCTGTGATCACAAGCTTTTCACCTGTTGCATTGCGTTCTAGCTTTCTCGGCTCTGTTGCTTGCGTGCACAAGACATGGAGTAAGCAGGCCTCCGAAACCATCGTCGCTATAGAGATCCTGCTCGGGGTAGGCGTCCGATTAGGTTTTTGGGAAGCACATAGCGCGACTGCTTGATCGGCATCGGTTCGCTCGCGATATCGGCATCGGCATCGACATCGAGCTGTTCGTGGGATCGACATCGGCTCATTTGTGGTATCGGCATCGGCTTGCTCGCAGAATCCTGTTCGTGTTCTTCTTCCTGATGGACATTCGCGGGATGGCACTACGATCTTCATCCTGCAACGACTTTTGATCGACTACTTCAAGCAACTCATGATGTCACCTCGTGGGAATGGAGCAGCCAGTGCCTTGAGCATGGGTCCCTCCGCATGGTATAATCCTAAACCTCTCACGTTCATGCTTATGGCAATGATCAGTATGTTGTGCGCATCGAGTTATGCTATTGTTGTGAATGGTAGTCTCACACACGTGCACATAATTGTTGTCGCTAATCTTGCATGGTTTATGTGGACTAAATATAACATGAAAATACTAAATTTCTAACAATCCAAAAAACTGATATTAGGCAATTTTCTGTTAGTGGTTTTCCTGCTGCGTTGAAGCCAAATGAACCTTTTGGTGGAACGATCTATAAGAGGTGGCGTAGTAAGATGATCCTATGGTTGACGGCTATGCACTGCTTTAACGCCACGCAGCGGAAACCCGAACAATTCACTCCTGAGCAGGAAAGAGAGTTCCAGGTTGCCAATAACCTATTTCGAGGTGCCGTGATTAGTGCTTTGGCTGACAAGTACGTGGATTCTTACATAACATTCACAATGGGCAAAGAGTTATGGGCTGCACTTGAAGCAAAGTTTGGTGTTTCTGATGCCGGTAGTGAGCTGTACATCATGGAGCAGCTGTACGACTACAAAATGGTTGATAACCCTGTAGTTGAACAAGCTCATGAAATTCAGGCACTCGCTAAGGAACTTGAACAGTTTTCATGTGAGTTGCCCAACAAGTTTATGGCCGATAGTATTATCGCTAAGTTGCCACCTTCTTGGAGGGATTTTGCTACTTCTCTAAAACACAAGAGGCAATAGTTTAACGTGGCTGAAGTGATTGGGTCTCTAGATGTTGAGGAGAAGGCGAGAGCAAAAGACTCATATGGAAAAGGAATTGAGTCCCCTAGTGCCAATATGGTACAGAAGGAAAATTCCGATGCACCCCGTAATAACAGGAAGAAGAAGAACAAGCAAAAGAACCTCTCAAAGCCTACAAGCAAAAGAACCTCTCAAAGCCTAAGCAAACAGCCATATTCAAGATGAAAAAGAGTAGTTGTTTTGTTTGCGGGAGCAATGAGCATTAGGCAAGTGTGTGCCCAGACCGCAAATTCAACCAAGAGAAGAAATCTGCAAACATGGTTGTTAGTGAGACTAGAGAAGGAACATCAGGATATGGTAATTCTTTACCTATTGTTCTTTTAGTTTGTTACTCACCTGAGTGGTGGGCTGACACCGGTGCTAATATTCATGTGTGTGTGCGGATTTTTCATTGTTTTCTTCCTACCAGGTCGGCGGGACTGGAGCCTTGTTGATGGGGAACGGGTCACATGCGCGTGTTCTTGGTGTTGGTACGGTCATTCTGAAGTTTACTTCGGGAAAGACGGTGCTATTGAAGAACGTGCAGCATGTCCCTTCTATCAAAAAGAATCTAGTTAGCGGCTCTCAATTGTGTCGAGATGGCTACAAACTTGTCTTTGAGTCGAATAAATGTATACTATCTAAGTATGGAATGTTTATTGGGAAAGGCTATAATTTCGGAGGCTTGTTTCGCTTATCCTTGCATAACGATGTGTGTAATAATGCTGTGAACAACGTGGTTATTTCGAATGATTTGAATATTTGGCATTCACGACTTTATCATGTTAATTTTGGTTGTCTTTCGCGGCTAGCAAATCTGAATTTAATCCCAAAGTTTGATTTAGTCAAAAGTTCTAAGTGCCATGTGTGTGTGCAATCTAAGCAAACTCGCAAGCCTCACAAGGTTGCCGAGGCGAGGAGTTTGGCAACCGCTAGAACTTGTTTATTCCAATTTGTGTGAGATGAACGGTCAGTTGACTAAAGGTGGCAAAAGATACTGTTGATGTCACTTAAGCACGCCAAACCTTATACTACAAGTGCACAGTATCGTGGTAGCTTTTTTCCGGGATTAGTGTCTTGGGTTTTATCAATCCAAGGATAATTATGTTTAAACTACTATTAATCTGTAATTAACGTAATTACTAACTAATTCTAATAGATTAAAAAGGCTAAAAAAGATATAAAGATTATTCTAATTAAACTCTAAATGCGGTCTAAAGAGATCTAAACTATAGCATAAAATGATAGAGCAAGTATTAAGCTATAAACGAGATAGATATGGTTTTAACATGGCAAAAGGATCCACAAGAGATATCGAGACAAACAACTTATGAACTAAGAACAACCTTGAAATAAGATCCAACATCAAGCATAGAATACACATGATCATGAATGTCAAAACCTACTAGAACCTTTCTCCGGCCCTTACTGTCATCAGAACCAGGTATTTGATGGACTAGTTAAACTTAACCATCTCCAAGCATCAGTAGATTCAATCAATTAATTAAAGTAAAATGATCTACTAAAAGAACATGAAAACGTTTATCCCGGCCGGGGAATCATGCTAGAATTAAGCATTGCAAAGATATGGATCAATAATCATGCATAAACAAGAATCTAAGTCTAAAAGACAAATTTTATTGATCGAATCATCAAGGTTTAATCAAAGTATCATAAGAAGTACAAGAATTTACTCGAGATACATCGATATCATGAAGCATAATCGACGAGATGAACTCGACGAAGAACATGTCGAAAGATGAACTCGCGCAGCCCTCGGAACACCGGAGGTCGGCCAAGCCAGACCCCTAGGGGTCGGCCGACCCCCCTGGGTTCTGCCTCCTCTTGCTTCCTCCTTTCGCCGAGATCCCCTTCTCGCCGAGTTGAACGTCTTTGGCTCCCGAACTCTGCCCTAGACTCTCGACTTACAATGAATTCGTGGTGAACAACCCTCCTCTCCCCTTGGGAGCTCTCTATTTATACCCCGGAGAGAGTCCTATACATGGAATCTAATTGGTCGGTTCTAAGAGTCCTAAATGACTTACAAGACCTATTTCGAATCTTGGACGTTCGTATACTTCTTTCCTTGTAGAAGAAGTCACCATCTTTATTCTTCCCGAAACCGGACTTTCCATATTCAACAGCTTGTAGTAATTCGACCATAACTCCTTCATCCGAAGTCCAAATAAGGCAAATTCGGACTCTAAATTGTAGATCTCGAAGAGATCTACCACTTTGGTATTCAAACTTTATTCATTTGACGTCGTTTATGTCTCCGAGTTGGGCCCACAAGTTGTTGATGTCAACAACTCCGAGAATATTTCAGGATTTGTCCTTCCAAGCAATCTTCATCTTCTGGAACTCTCTCAATATTGGGCTTTTATCTTCTATTGGGCTTCAATTAGCTTTTATTCCAAAATCCATTCTTATAAGCATAAATTCTTCTTCCGAGAATTCTTCAATATTATAGCAATTATTCCCTATTTTTCTGCAAAAATCAATATTGTACAAAAACAAAGGGCATTCTCGAAAACGGGGTTATTTGTTAGCTAAATAAGAAATAATCATAAGATTAACCATAAAAATGAATAAAAATAGAGCATAATTTTAGTTGTTATCTTGCGTCAACAAGGTCCCCACACTTAGATTTTGCTCGTCCTCGAGTAAAGAATCGATAAAATTTTAACTAAATTTAAGCAAGATTCTAAACAATTACTTATCAATCTAATTCTACTTTAGAAATCAATCAAATCATGATATGGCACTCTAAATCAACTTTCATGCATATAGATCCCCACAAAATTTATCAAAGTCAAACGAATCATAGCTATGCCAAAGTTTCCCTTCAGAATTGTAAAAGAGAATAAGATCTTATTTTTAGAAAAACAAAAACTCTTCAAAGATAAAAAATTTACTAATCCCTTTTATTAAGCTTTCACAAGGCACTCTTTATAAATGGCTATCCTAAAAATTTTCACTCTTTTCTCTTCTCATAAGAATATATGAGGAGTTTGGTAAAGGCTTAGCAAAGCTATTCATCTTATTGTTAAGTTAAGATATCTCTCTAAAGATTATTCAATCTACTTAAATTAATTTTGGTCATCGAAAAAGAAAAGAAGATATATAAAGAACAGGGAAAAAGAAGATATAGATAGTGGACATGTGCAATAATAAAGAAAGTGAAATAATTTTCAGAATTTGCACATGGTTGGAAAAAGTAAAAGTTTTTGCTCATTATATTAATAAACTTTTTAAAGCTTTTCCTTCACTTCTCCAAATTTTCCTAATTCTACATTTTCTCAAATGCGACTATTTGGTCATTTTTTTTCTCCCCCTTTTTTCCTTTTTCCTAATTCTACTCTTCACTTTAAATGCGACCACTTGGTCATTTTTCTCTCTTTCTTTTTTTTCTTTTTTTTAAGTCTATCTAATGAGCAAAAACTTTACTTTTATAGGTAAAGATAAACAAAGAGATAAAAAGGTTTATAAGGTATTGCTCTATGACTTTAAGCAATTTGGAATAAAATTAGGCAAGCAAAAAGATGAAATATGGATGACCAAAAATTAAATTGAAGAGATCAAACTTTCTAAAGAGATCAAACTTAACCAAACTCATACGAAATAACTTGCTTATAAACTAGTTTTAAAAACTAAGCTCTAATAGGAATTTTAACTCTCTCATACAAAATCTTTGATTAAGAAGAAAAGATTTTATAAAAAAATTAAAAATTTCTCTAATCCTTTTTCTTTAATTAAAACTTTGGCAAAGCTATAAAACATAATCCTCTAATTAAGATATGGGTTATGCATTACTAATTATTCTAGTAATCATCACATTAGTCAAATCATGAAAACTTAAGTAAAACTAAATATCAAAATAAAAGTAAAGAATAAACTTAAATTAAGTAAGACAAATATTTAATAACACACTTTATTAATATAATAATGAGAGTTACAAAGGACTTATAAAAAGACTCTCATAAAAACTCACTAATAAAAACTCCATATAAAGACTATATATAAAGACTATATACAATTTATCTATGCTGGCGTTTTTAAGTAACGCTTTATTGAAAAAGTGGGGAAAAACTAAGATCCCCACACTTAAACTAAACAAAGTCTCCTAATCCTCATCATCATACCAGTGCTCATCATCCACTGGATCATCAAGAGGATCATGGCCAGTAGATAGGATAATTCTCCTCTTCTTTGTCCCAGACTTCCTCTTCTTCCCATATGGCATCTGGCTGATAACCACCTCCCTGCCTTGTAGTATGATCCCATATGGAATAGAGTGTATCACTCTGCCTCAAGCTAGCTATCTGGAGAGACCTGACTTGTTCTTCATCCATAGACTTGCAGAATGCTTCCATATCATTGCGAGTTTTGGCTATCCTCTTCCACACTCTGTCTTCTAAATCCTCAATGAGATCAATGATATCACTACTCTTACGCATGTTAGCCGGCGTGCAGTAATTGAGACGGAGAGCACTGGCGGCTCCCTAGCTCCATCGGTGAGCCTACCGTTGCTTCCCACATCTCGCCGATCTCTTCTTCGGTCTGCTCCAAGGCCTCACGGGGTGCCCCATGCTAGGCCGCTGACGTCGAGCCAGACCCAGAGCCTGAGACATAGGCCTCAGTGGAGCGGAGCACGTAGACGATGCTGCTTGCGATCGATGGCCGCCATGGGTGGGCACGGTGGGCAAAACGGCCATCGCTCAGCCTCGGCCTACATCAGCTACGCCGCGTGGATCGCCTGATCACTCACCAAGCACCGCCCCACATCGCCCTCCCCTATCTGCAGCCCCGTGAGCAGCCACAACAGTGACGACCGCAAGAAGAAGAGCAAGGGGGGCTACCATGTTGGGCCCCTAGTTGCCTCTCCAACTCTCTCACTTGCTCACGCACTCTAGCCGTCGCTCACCCTCGCCGAACGCAGCCCCGACCCGAGGAAGAAGATGAACAGTGTGTGTGCGGATCAACGCCGCGACGAGCACTCTCGCCTGTATCTTGGCGCTCGTTTATTCAACTAGACCGGGCACCGATCACACACGATGCAGCGGGGTACATATAGGTTGGGCCTTCCCACAGAACGCGAGTCCACGCCCACCAAACTCGCCATGATCGCATCGCCCACGCGCCGCACCGAGTCCGCGCGATTCTTGCGCCCACAACTCGCGGCCGTGCCCAACGACCCGCGATCAAGCCGCCACCACTCCAGCGGTCATCGCCTCCATACCCTGTACGTCTAGCTCCACTGCTACCGCGTCGCCCGGGCCGATCCGAGCCGACATTGCTCACCGGCCGCGACGCGTCGCGCCCATGGCACGTTCCGAGCTTGGACGCTCCTAAACACACGCACACACACACTAATCTACCCAATGTCAAGCTTAATTTCTAACAATCTCCCCCCTAAGCTTGACATGGTGAACTCCGGACTCCTACACCTACACCTACAGTAGCGTCGCCTCCTCGGCGTCGCTGAGCAGTGCTTTCTCCTCCCTCTTCTTCTTGCGACAGAACCGAGTAATGTTGCCATAGCCGCCACACTCGAAGCACTGCCTCTTGTTGTGCCTCCACCCGCGCCGGCTTGAACCCGATGCCATACTGCTCGTGTCGTCGTCGTCGTCACTGTGCTCATCATCCCCATCGCCGTCGTTCCCTCGGTCACTGCCACTGCGCCGCCTGTCGCCGCCGCGCCTTCTGTCTCCACCGTGGCGCCTATCACCGCCACGAGTGCATTCCTTCCTGTGCTGTCGACGTCGTGCATCACGTCTCCCCTCGGCGAGGTTCAGCTGCGCTACCTCCTCAGTGACTTCTTCCTCGTCGGCGTCCTCTGCCACGCGTAGTCGGCCGATCAACTCCTTCATCTTCATGGTGTCAAGATCAAGCAGCATCTCGATGGACACCACTACTTGCTTCCACTTCTTCGGCACCACGCGTAGAACCTTCCTCACGACGCGTTCGTCCTTCATGTCCTCGCCCAGTTCGCGCAGCCCGCAGATGAGGTTGTTCACGCGCATGGTGAAGTCGTCGACGCGTTCACCGTCCTTGAACTTGAGGTTCTCAAATTCCTTCATGAGGCGCTGGTTGCTGGCGTTCTTGACGCGGTCCTCCCCGATGCACATCGTCTTCACAACCGCCCATGCCTCCTTCACCGTCGGCTTGACCGCCAGCACCGCCTTGAGCTTGGAGGGCATGCCGCGCAAGATCGCGGCGAGCGCCATGCGGTCGTCCTGTCGCTCGACCATGTCGGTCTCCACCGCCTTCCACAGCCCGAGCGCTTCCAAGCTAACCTGCATGACAAAGGACCACATGTCATAGTTGGTCCTCGTCAACACAGGGAGCTCGACAGCGCCGCTGCTGGCGATGATCTTCTCGCCTGCAGCTCCGGCATTGGAGCTCTCTAGCGTCCTCGGCGACGACGACATCCTCTTGCCCCTCTCCGGCTCTGATGCCATTTGTTGGGACCCTAGTTGCCTCTCTAACTCTCTCACTCGCTCACGCACTCTAGCCGTCGCTCACCCTCGTCGGACGCAGCCCCGACCCGAGGAAGAAGATGAACAGTGTGTGTGCGGATGAACGCCGCAGCGAGCACTCTCGCCTGTATCTTGGCGCTCGTTTATTCAACTAGACCGTGCACCGATCACACACGGTGGAGCGGGGTACATATAGGCCAGGCCTTCCCACAGAACGTGACTCCACGCCCGCCAAACTCGCCATGATCGCGTCGCCCACACATCGCACCGAGTCCACGCGATTCTTGCGCCCACAACTCGCGGCCGTGCCCAACGACCCGCGATCAAGCCGCCACCACTCTAACAGTCATCGCCTCCATACCCTGCATGTCCAGCTCCACTGCTACCGCGTCGCCCGGGCCGATCCGAGCCGACATTGCTCACCGGCCGCGACGCGCCGTGCCCATGGCACGTTCCGAGCTTGGACGCTCCTAAACACACGCACACACACATACACTAATCTACCCAATGTCAAGCTTAATTTCTAACATACCAACCGGAGCAGATTTCATGAATCCTTCTACTACACCACGAAACATCAGACTAAAGACACCCAGGCACCCTTCTGTGCTGGATAGCAAGCATAGTGATCGCGCAAGTTGGTGACTCAAATTTGAGAGCCAATGGATTGGCCTCATTGCTCTCCTGGTGTGATGAGTGATTGTCAACGAGCTCAAGCCCTCCGATGGACTGGAGGCCCTCCGATGGACTGGAGGTAGATGATGAAGACCTCGATGGACTGAGGCAAAAGGCCTCCAATGGACCGGAGGCAATGCTCGGCGTCGATCGGTCATGGAAGCTCGGTACACGGAGAGGCGGTTCGGCAACGGTGGTGTAAGCCCTCCGATGGACTGCGAGGCAACTCCGATGGACTGGAGAAGCCGGGTGCCACCGTGGTGCTCCAACCCGAGCGCATGGCGCGAAGGCGTGCGGGGGAGGCTTTGGCGGCTTCGGCTCAAAACCATCACCCAAGCTACGAAGAATTGGCGAGTGGACCGAAACTCGTCAAGATAGAAGATGGGCCCAAGACTCGGCCTAAGAAGCCCGCAAAATAAAGTTTCCCGGTTTCTGACTTCAAAACCGGGGGAAGCTTCCGAACTACTGGCTACGTGGCGCACATCCAAGCGAGGCGTGGAGAAGAAGAAGATCAAGTCGTTATCGTAGTCGTCCGATTGTATCTTTTTGGTTTGCCCTCCTCCGGGCATTTTTAGACTAGGGGTCTTAGTGTAATTGTGTCGTTTAGGGCCTAGGGTATAAATAGACTTGAGAGGCTCCCTTGGAGCTCATCTTGGCAGCCACAAACCCTAGGATTTCCTAACCCTAGCAGCCAAGGTCCAAAGAGAAGAAATAGAGAGGATTAGCTAGGAGATGAGTGCCTAGTTTAGTCTAATCTTGTCATTAGTGGGAGGATGAAGGGAGGTAGGCTCTAGGGAACTCTTGTAACCTGAATTTCATGGTTAATTCAAGGTTCTTTCTTTTGAAATTCCAAGTCTTGAGCAGCAATCTCGTCCCTCCCTCTTTGCCCCTTTTCTAGTTTCGTTTTTGGTCTCGTTTCTTGGATTTTGGCTCGTTTTGTGTTGTCCAAGAATGAGACCTTTCTTTTGCCAGTATTTTGCCTTGCTAGGACGTGGTGCATCTCACTAGCCAAGTGCTAGAATCATCCAACCACGAGCAAGGGCCGTTCTTGACGTTTCTATGTTTTTCGGGTTCAACTCACCAACCTCACGAGATCTGAAATTCCTGTGCAACCCTTGATCTTTTCAAGTGGATCTTTTGGGTTTGCTAGGGATGGTACTTAGGATCATCCATGCAAATTTTCGTGAAGTTTCATTGAGAATTGACCCGGTTTTGGTTCGGTTTTTGGAGTGCCTGCGTGCAGTTTTTCGGTTGTCAACTCACCTACCTCACGAGATTTGCAATTCCCGTGCATCCCTTGATCTTTTGGAGCTGATCTTTTGGGATTTGCTAGGGAAGGTCCTTAGGATTGTCCATGCAAATTTTCATGAAGTTTTGTTGAGATTTGACCCCGCTTAGATCGTTTTTCGTAGAGGTGTCGGGCTGTTTTCTGCGCGCAGTTTTTCGGAGAACTGACACTACTAATCGTTTGTCCTTAGGTTTGTCCGAACCCTATACTTCGGATTGTCCGATCCCCTTCCCTCGGATTGTTCGGTCTATAGGTTTTTAGGGCTGTTTCAGCCCCTTTCTTTGGGTTTGTCCGGTCAGTTCTTTTAGTTGAGACAGTATTGTTCGGTCTAGTGTATTTAGGGCTGTTTTTGCGTGTTTCTTGCTCCGCTTGCTTTGGGGTTTGTTTTTCTTGGTTTCTTTGGTTTTTTGGAGTGTTGTGGTTTGCTTCAAGCTTGTTTTGTGTCAACCACTGCATGCCCATACTCTTCACTCACTGTTCTTAAGTGAGGCACGCTTCGGTGTGTTGAGTGGCTAGTGTGCGACGCTTGCAAGCTTTGTAGCTTGTCTTGTTTTGTTTGTGCCTTGTTGTTCTTGCTTGCTTTGATGCTGCTTTAGTGTTTTCAGTTTAGGGATTCTCAATGTGTCCTAGGTTTAGTAGCTTGTCTATGCTACGTAACTCTGCACATTAGAGAGGTGTAGTTTTAGGTGTTGTGTGTGTTTGTCTGGGTGTAGTGTGTTTGCTCGTTTAGGTGTAGTTTGGTTGCTCGTCTTACGTCCTTTTCTTTGGACGTTAATTCGAGTGCTTCCGCTTTCCACCCGATACGTATCTGTTCAGTGGACGGTATCGAGTATGTGTGTGTTTTCGTGAGAGCGCACTTTGGGGGTTTGAGTTTGAGTTTTTCAAGTGCTCCTATTCACCCCCCTCTAGTCGCACGTCTCGGTCCTACAAGTGGTATCAGAGCCGGTTAGGTTTCCTATACCTTAATCGGTGACGAAACCGTAGCGACGATAACTTACTCCGGGAAAATTCCCGTCCTTGGCTCCGATGGCTATCCCTACTGGAAAGGTAGGATGGAGGCGTTCCTTGTTAGCCAGAGTCAGGACATATGGAATGCTACTCAGAGTACGACTTTTGTGGTGCTTCCAATCGCTGAGCGTACTACGCAGGATATCGTGGCTCAGCATGAGGCGAATGCCAAGGTTGTTAACTTTCTCTTCTCCGGGCTTGGTCCCATGGATTATGAGAGAGTGAGTCACCTTAAGACTGCGCGTGAGATATGGTCACTGCTTAGTGCACACCATGAGGGTACTGTGACGATTAAGGCTAGGCTTGTGGAGACTAACCGGCGCGAATATGAGAATTTCGTCCAGAAGCCGGGAGAGTCAGTAGACGACTTGTTTGGTCGCTTTCAGTCGATCATCAACAAGTTGCGTGTCAACTCTACCCCCGCTGCCCTCCCATATACCGATCATCAGCAGGCTGTCAAGTTGCTGTATGCGTTGGACAGAAAAATATGGGAGATCAAGGTGAACTCAATCATTGAGTCGGCAGAGTATGATACGATTGGAGTAGAGGCGCTCTATAGTAAGCTCAAGGCCACCGAGGTAGATTACAAGATAAGGGATTCCCTCGCTTGTACAGGTTCTAAGAGTCTGGCCTTGGCTACCTCTAGTGAGTCTGTCACTAACCCCATGTTACACAACTTCTCGTTTTTTGCTTTGATGTCTGTTACAGAGGAGCAGCTAGCGACGCTTGGGGATGATGAGTTGTGTCTGGTGTCTAGTCGCTTTCAGCGTGCCTATGACAACCGGATGAGCAAGAAGAGGGGAGAGCGGCCCAAGTGCTTCGAGTGCGGAGAGGTCGGCCACTTCATCGCCGAGTGCCCCAACAAGAACGACTACTACAAGAAGGGTAAAAGCTACTCCCGCAACTCCGACAAGTACCACTCCGGCAAGGCAAGCTTTAACAAGCACCGCTCCAGCAAGCACGGCTCTGGGAAGCGCCCCTTCGGCAAGAAGAACTTCCGGAAGGCTTTCAAGAGCTACCAGAAGGACAACCGGAAGCGGTACAAGGCCTTCTTTGCTGAGATCGGGTTCTGCAGCAGTGGATCTTCTTCCTCTTCGTCCTCGTCGAGCTCAAGTGATGAGGAGATCATGTACAGGAAGGACAAGAGGAACGATCAAGGCGGTCCAGCTGGCTTGTGCTTTGTCTCCACCAAGTCCAGGCACAAGAACAAGGACAAGAGGAGCTCGGTTTGCTCCATGGCGCTTGAGGACAAGGAGAACAAGGATGACGGCAGCAACTCTTCTTCCGATGATGAGGTAACTCCTAAGCAAGCCGAAATCCTTGAGATGCTAGAGCAAAACAGCCGGGAGCATAAGGCCTAGGATAAGATGCTGGAAAAGGCAGCTAAGAAGCTGCAGAAGTTGAAAGTCCAACTTGCTGAGGCTTTAGAGGAGAATGAGAGGTTGAGGAGTGTGAGACCCCAGCCCAGTGAGATTGAGTGCCCTACCTGCGAGTCTTTCATGATGGAGCTTGGTGAGCAGAGAGATAGGTATGCCAAGCGGGTAGAGGAGATAGATGAGCTAAAGGCTGAGCTAGGCAAACTCCAGTCCAAACTAGATGAGCCTACTTTGAGTGGAGAGCTTGAGTGTGAGTCTTGCCCCTGTCTAGCTAGAGAGCTAGCTGTTCTGAAGGAGAAGTTTGAGGGGCAGCTCATGGAGCTTGAGGAGCTTAGGGCTAGACCTACGCTTTTGGGTGCTTGTATGGTCTGTCCTACCTTGAGAAGTGAGTTAGAGCAGTTGAGAGCTGACTTTGAGGTGCTTTCAGCACCTACTGACACTTGTGAGAACTACCTAACCCTTAGGATGCAGCTGATGGATAAGGATGCCACCATTAGAAAGTTGGAGAAAGTTGTTGTGATTCCCTCCCTAGACTATGACACCTGTGCTGCCCCGACTGTGGTTCAAGAGAATCTGAGGGAAGAGATGTTGTCTTTGCAAAATGACAACAATAGGTTGAGAGAGGTGCTCAGTTGGGTATATGCTAGGCAACCCCAACTAGAGATGATCATAGAGAGCACCAAGAGAGCCGAGGGTGAGACAAGTGGTGTTGGGTTTGGAGAGTGCAGCACTTCGGGAGAGAAGAGTGCCCCAGTTAAGATCAAGACTGTACCTACCCAGCCAGGTGAGACTGTTGATGGGGTTTACCATGAGCCACCTAAGGCTGCCCTAAAGAAGCAGTACTGGACACCAAAGCCTTCCAAGGCTAAGCTGGACAAGATTGTTGAGGAAGAGCTTAAGCCCAAGGGTAAGAAGCCAGTCCAGCAGCCTGAGCCACCCAAGGCCACACCACCTAAGCCCAAGTCCCAGCCTAACCCAGTTCCTAGGAGGCCTGTCTACCACTGTGAGTTTTGCCAGCGGAATGGCCACCTAGAGGAGTTTTGCTTCAGGAGGAAGCGGGTTGAGAGGCAGGAGAGAACTTGGGGGAACCAGGATCAGTTCTACCAGGGTGGTAGGCAAGATCTTCCCCACCGCGGTGAGATGAGAGACCGCTTTGCCGGTGGTGAGAGAGGAGGCGGCTTTCAGGCTCGTGCTCCTGGTGGTGAGAGATGCTTTACCGGCCGAGCTCCTAGTCGTTTTCAACGCGGCTATGGACCTCGTGACCGAGGCTTTGAGAGAGCTTTCGAGGGTTCACGCTTTGGAGGTCGTGGTTACCCTGATCGTCGTGATGATTTCTTTGATTGTGCTTAGCCCACTTTTGAGCAGATGGCTCGGCACTGGTACAGCAGTTTTGGGACTAATCCCAGTGCCGGACCGTTTGCTCACCGTCGCTTTACTTCACTTTGCAGGATCGAGGCATAGAGGACGTGTGGATCATGGACTCCGGTTGCTCTAGGCACATGACAGGGCACCGCAAGTGGTTCTCCAGCCTCAACCCCGTAAGCACCAAGGAGTACATCACATTCGGGGACAATGGTCAAGGTAAAGTGATGGGTGTTGGTTCTGTTTCGCTCTCCTCTAAGCTTTCCCTGAGAGAAGTTGCCTTTGTCCGGAATTTGGGGTTCAATTTGGTTTCTGTTTCGCAACTTCTCGATGAAGGATTTGAGGTTCGTTTTAAGAAAGGTGCGTGCTGCGTTCTTGATGCTGAGGAGACCCTTGTTTGCTCTTTGCTACCTTTTGGTCAGGTTTTTAGGGTCGACCTCACATCTGTTTCTGGCCCTGCGCGCTGTTTGGTTGCTAGTCCTTCTGCTGATATATGGAAGTGGCATAGGAGACTTGGTCACTTGAGCTTTGATCTGCTAGTCAGGTTAAGTTCAATGGGCCTAATCCGAGGATTGCCCAAATTGAGAGCTGAGAAGGACTTAGTTTGCCACCCCTGTCGTCATGGCAAGATGGTTGCCGCCTCTCATATTCCTGTGTCTTAGGTTATGACCTCCTATCCGGGTGAGCTACTCCATATGGATACAGTAGGTCCCGCTCGGGTAGCGTCAGTCAGTGGGAAGTGGTACGTGCTTGTCGTTGTGGACGATTTTTCGCGGTTCCCGTGGGTATTTTTCATGGAGTTTAAGGATGAGGCGTTTGGTTTTGTTCGGGATCTGGTACTGAGGTTGAGAAACGAGAGTCATAAGGCCACGAGGGCTATCCGCAGTGACAATGGCGGAGAATTCAGAAACTCTCGTTTCGAAAACTTCTGTCGTGACCTAGGTCTTGAACACCAGTTTTCTTCTCCATATACCCCTCCGCAGAACGGTGTTGTGGAACGCAAGAACCGCACACTTGTTGAGATGGCACGGACGATGCTCGATGAGCATAGGACTCCGAGGCGCTTTTGGGCTGAGGCAGTGAATACGGCCTGTTACATTGCGAACCGGATCTTCTTGCGAGCTTTCTTTGGGAAGGCCTCGTATGAACTTTGATTTGGTAGGCAGCCTAGTGTCAAGCATTTGCGAGCGTTTGGCTGCAGGTGCTTTGTGCTGAAGAAGGCAGGGCATTTGGAGAAGTTTGAGTCTCGTTGTTTGGATGGGATTTTTCTGGGGTATGCTTCTAATTCTAGGGCTTTTTGTGTGTGGATTTTAGGGACCAAGCAAGTTGTTGAGACTTGTGAGGTTTCTTTTGATGAGACTATGCCCTGCACAATCCCTGCCTTTGAGCTTTCAGGTGATGATAAAGAAGGCACTCCCATCTTTGAGGATGAGGAAGGTGTGGTTAATGATGGTGATGCAGGAGCCACTGCACCAGCTGCAGCTCCTGCCCCCTCTGCTACGAGTTCAGATGATGAAGAAGGACCCCTGCCCACAGCTTCCTCCTCACTCCCTCGACAGCAAGCTCAAGCAGAGGCTGGACCCGCTGAGGACGCAGGGGAGGTGACTTCCGAGATTGTTCCATCTTGGCAATTTCAGCGGGATTACCCTCCACACAGGATGATTGGAGATATTCACCAGCGTGTCACACGCTCTTCGGTTAACTCTCTAGCCTTTTTCTCCCACTCTGCATATGTTGCTTCTTTTGAGCCCCGGGATGTGTCACATGCATTATCTGATCCTAACTGGGTGAACGCCATGCATGAGGAGTTGGAGAACTTTGAGAGAAACCATGTCTGGGATTTAGTTGAACCTCCACCAAACTGTCGCCCTATAGGTACCAAGTGGGTTTTCAAGAACAAACAGGGTGAGGATGGGATGGTTGTGAGGAACAAAGCGAGATTGGTAGCCCAGGGTTTCTGTCAGAAGGAGGGGATAGATTATGAGGAGAACTTTACCCCTGTAGCTCGTTTGGAAGCCATTAGGATTTTGCTTGCCTTTGCGGCCTCTAAAGGCTTCAAACTGCAGTAAATGGATGTCAAGTCTGCTTTCCTGAACGGGTTCATAGAGGAGGAGGTATATGTGAGACAACCTCCTGGCTTTGAGAGTGCTAGATTACCAGACCGGGTGTATAAGTTAAGGAAAGCCCTTTATGGTCTGAAGCAAGCTCCTAGAGCTTGGTATGCTAGGTTGAAGAGTTTCCTGCTTAAGTCTGGGTTTGTGATGGGTTCAGTAGACAAGACCTTGTTTTTGTTGAGTCGTGGCGGTGACACCCTGATAGTTCAGATATATGTTGATGACATAATCTTTGGTGGTTCATCTCACGCTTTGGTGTCTAGTTTTGCTAAACAGATGAGCAGGGAATTTGAGATGAGTTTTATGGGTGAGCTCCAGTTCTTCCTCGGGTTGCAGATCAAGCAAGGCCCTGAAGGAACCTTCGTCCATCAAGCCAAGTATACAAGAGACATGCTCAAGAAGTTTGAAATGGGTGACTCCAAGCCCATGACAACCCCTATGAGTACAAACACGGCGCTTGATGCTGATGAAGATGGGGAGGCGGTGGACCAGAAGGAATTTCGAGGGATGATCGGCTCACTTCTGTACCTGACGGCGACAAGGCCGGACATTCAGTTCGCGTTCTACCTTTGTGCGCGTTACCAGGCGTCTCCTAGGATTTCTCACCGTCAAGCGGTGAAGCGCATTTTCAGGTATCTGAAATTCACCCCTGAGCTTGGTTTTTGGTATTCCTCGGGTTCTTCTCTCTTTCTTAGAGGGTTCTCAAATGCTGACCATGCTGGCTACCGGATTGATCGCAAGTCAACCTCCGGCACATGCCAACTCTTAGGAACCTCTCTTGTCTCTTGGTCCTCTCGCAAGCAAGCTAGCGTATCTTTGTCTACCACAGAAGCAGAGTATATAGCTGCTGCTAGTTGCTGCTCCCAGCTTTTATGGATGAAAGCCACCCTTAGTGATTTCAGCCTTAGGTTTAGAAAAATCCCTCTTCTAGTTGATTCTACTTCTGCTATTTCTGTAGCTAAGAACCCTGTCTTGCACTCTAGAACTAAACATATAGTCGTGAGGTTTCACTTTCTGAGAGATCACTATGAGAAGGGGGACATAGACTTAGTCCACGTAGCATCTGAAAACTAGTTGGCCGATATCTTTACCAAGCCCCTAGAGTTTGGCGCTTTTGTGCGCTTCAGAGGTGAGCTTGGAGTGTGCTATCCCTTTTAGTAAGGGATAATGTGCTATTCCTTTTAGTAAGGGATAGCTTCTGTAGTTTAGTTTCTGCTTTTATCTGGTTTTTATTTCTTTTTGCTTCTTTTGCATATTGTATCATATCATGCATCACATTGTATCATTTTTATTTTCACTTCACTAGCACTAGAGCTCTTTTGGAATGATAAAGTTAGTAATTGCTTGTGCTAGATTGTACAGATGCATGCTTGATTATGGGTGGCTAAGCTCTCTTGAGTCTGTTGAATACTAGTTGTGAGCTAAGTCATTTTATTCTTTGCAAATCAAAAACCATGATCACCACTTGATTTAGCTACCTAGCATGTCTAGGATTGTTGAATGCTATGCTATCTTTTCATACCTAGATATGCTAGTTGTATGCCTTTGCCATGTTAATGCCTAAGCTTTTATGACACTTGCTTAAATTGAAATCTGAATCAAAATGCTTACAAGTGTGTCTTATATGATGAAATGAGAAAGATCCAGGTGGGTTTGCTTGTCACACTGATCTAGTTCGAAACAGCTTGCCTTTGCACTTTGGCATGAACTTGGACTAGGCTGTCTATGACCAAAACCTTGTCTTAAGCTTCTGATGGTTATATAACCTAGGCTTGGCATTGGTCGGTAAGAAGTGGCAAAAAACAAGTAAATAACCCCTGGCACAAAAAGAACTTGCTTTTGACTTCAAATGTCTAAATCTGAAATTTGCAAGTCTCTAAAATGCTTATGGCTAGTTGTATATGCTTTGGTTGAGAGTAGCACACCTTGTATGCATTGCTAGCATTTTGTTGTTCATGCCTATCTTGCTAGGTGCTATTCATGTTGGTGATGCTTTCTTTTCATTAACCCTGAAAAACAAGCTTACTCTTGATATGTGTGAGATAGATTCATTTGAGCTTGTTGTATGCTTCCTTGCCCTCACTTGCTCTGTATGCTAGAACTTGTGATTACTAGCTTTACATTCCTTCTGAGCTCTTTCAGTTACACTCCTTGCATTTCATGGCATACTTTGAGGGGGAGTTGTCTAGTTCAGGGGGAGTTGAGTTCAAAGAACCCTTGATGTGTCCATTGTCAACAAGGGGGAGAAATTTGGGGAGAAATTAGTGTACTTCCAAAGGGAGAAGTCTTAAAATATGGACAAAGGGGGAGAACTCAGGAGAATTTTAGTTGAGGGGGAGCTTTGCATTCATTTTGCATTTGTGAGGATGCATTTCAGGGGGAGTTTGAGCTTTTAGCATGCTCTTTGCATCGGTGTATTGAGCCTTTTGCCTCTGTCTTGAGGAGCCGATGTTTTGTTTTTCGTTTTGCTTCAAGCTGCCTTGTGTTTAGCCTTTGTTTGGTTTTGGGCAGCTTGAGCATTTCTTTTCTTTTTCCTTTCTTTTTCGGTTTTACGCTTTTCTTTTGTCTTTGCTCTATTTCAGGTTACAGGTTGGAGATGTGTTGACAATGCACTCATCAAGGGGGAGATTGAGAGCCAATGGATCGGCCTCATTGCTCTCCTGGTGTGATGAGTGATTGTCAACGAGCTCAAGCCCTCCGATGGACTGGAGGCCCTCCGATGGACTGGAGGTAGATGATGAAGACCTCGATGGACTGAGGCAAAAGTCCTCCAAAGGACCGGAGGCAATGCTCGGCGTCGATCGGTCATGGAAGCTCGGTACACGGAGGGGCAGTTTGGCAACGGTGGTGTAAGCCCTCCGATGGACTACGAGGCAACTCCGATGGACTGGAGAAGCCGGGTGCGACCGTGGTGTTCCAACCCGAGTGCATGGCGCGAAGGTGTGCGGGGGAGGCTTTGGCGGCTTCGGCTCAAAACCGTCACCCAAGCTACGAAGACTTGGCGAGTGGACCGAAACTCGTCAAGATAGAAGATGGGCCCAAGACTCGGCCCAAGAAGCCCGCAAAATAAAGTTTCCCGGTTTCTGACTTCAAAACCGGGGGAAGCTTCCGGACTACTGGCTACGTGGCGCACATCCAAGCGAGGTGTGGAGAAGAAGAAGATCAAGTCGTCATCGTAGTCGTCCGATTGTATCTTTTCAGTTTGACCCCCTCCGGGCATTTTTAGACTAGGGGTCTTAGTGTAATTGTGTCGTTTAGGGCCTAGGGTATAAATAGACTTGAGAGGCTCCCTTGGAGCTCATCTTGGCAGCTACAAACCCTAGGATTTCCAAACCCTAGCAGCCAAGGTCCAAAGAGAAGAAATAGAGAGGATTAGCTAGGAGATCAGTGCCTAGTTTAGTCTAATCTTGTCATTAATGGGAGGATGAAGGGAGGTAGGCTCTAGGGAACTCTTATAACCTGAATTTCGTGGTTAATTCAAGGTTCTTTGTTGTGAAATTCTAAGTCTTGAGCAGCAATCTCGTCCCTCCCTCTTTGCCCCTTTTCTAGTTTCGTTTTTGGTCCCGTTTCTTGGATTTTGGCTCGTTTTGTGTTGTCCAAGAATGAGACCTTTCTTTTGCCGGTATTTTGCCTTGCTAGGACGTGGTGCATCTCACTAGCCAAGTGCTAGAATCATCCAACCACGAGCAAGGGCCGTTCTTGATGTTTCTAGGTTTTTCGGGTTTAACTCACCAACCTCACGAGATCTGAAATTCCCGTGCAACCCTTGATCTTTTCAAGTGGATCTTTTGGGATTTGCTAGGGAAGGTACTTAGGATCATCCATGCAAATTTTCGTGAAGTTTCGTTGAGAATTGACCTGGTTTTGGTTCGGTTTTTGGAGTGCCTGCGTGCAGTTTTTCGGTTGTCAACTCACCTACCTCACGAGATTTGCAATTCCCGTGCATCCCTTGATCTTTTGGAGCTGATCTTTTGGGATTTGCTAGGGAAGGTCCTTAGGATTGTCCATGCAAATTTTCATGAAGTTTCGTTGAGATTTGACCCCGTTTAGATCGTTTTTCGTAGAGGTGTCGGGCTGTTTTCTGCGCAGTTTTTCGGAGAACTGACAGTACTAATCGTTTGTCCTTAGGTTTGTCCGAACCCTATACTTCGGATTGTCCGATCCCCTTTCCTCGGATTGTTCGGTCTATAGGTTTTTAGGGTTGTTTCAGCCCCTTTCTTTGGGTTTGTCCGGTCAGTTCTTTTAGTTGAGACAGTATTGTCCGGTCTAGTGTATTTAGGGCTGTTTTTGCGTGTTTCTTGCTCCGCTTGCTTTGGGGTTTGTTTTTCTTGGTTTCTTTGGTTTTTTGGAGTGTTGTGGTTTGCTTCAAGCTTGTTTTGTGTCAACCACTGCATGCCCATACTCTTCACTCACTGTTCTTAAGTGAGGCACGCTTCGGTGTGTTGAGTGGCTAGCGTGAGACGCTTGCAAGCTTTGTAGCTTGTCTTGTTTTGTTTGTGCCTTGTTGTTCTTGCTTGCTTTGATGCTGCTTTAGTGTTTTCAGTTTAGGGATTCTCAATGTGTCCTAGGGTTAGTAGCTTGTCTATGCTACGTAACTCTGCACATTAGAGAGGTGTAGTTTTAGGTGTTGTGTGTGTTTGTCTGGGTGTAGTGTGTTTGCTCGTTTAGGTGTAGTTTGGTTGCTCGTCTTACGTCATTTTCTTTGGACGTTAATTCGAGTGCTTCCGCTTTCCACCCGATACGTATCTGTTCAGTGGACGGTATCGGGTATGTGTGTGTTTTCGTGAGAGCGCACTTTGGGGGTTTGAGTTTGAGTTTTTCAAGTGCTCCTATTCACCCCCCCTCTAGTCGCACGTCTCGGTCCTACAAAATTGTCCAATTCCTGTGCAAAGGATGGGATGGAGATACGGCTCCCGCTGGACCTTGTACTGCTAGTTTTCTTCAGTTTTGAATTTACTTAATGTCACAAATTAATGAACGAGGCACGACGCCATGGAGAAGGGCTGTGCTACTGCTGTGTTGTCGGACGACTTGTCGAGCGCGTCCCCTCGCCTCCCTGCGCCACCGGCAACCGCCTCATGCCGTTTGTTCCCTCCTGAGCACCTTCGTTTTCTCCACCTCCCTCCCTTCTTCGGGGGGAAATCTATGTGACAGAGGAGATGTCGTGGCCACGCAGCACGGCAGCAGTAGTGCTGCTCTCCACCTCCTGCCTTTCTTCGGCTCTTCGCGCCTGGCTCATGCGCCGCCACCGGCAGGTTACCCTTGCTCGCCTCGGCTCCCTATTCTGTCCGACCGAGAAGGACTATGCGCGTAGAGGCGGAGAGAGGAAGGAACCATAGAGTTCAAAGTTTAGATCCACAACAGCAACGGAGGCAGATAGGGATTTGGGCTGGGCAAGCGTAGGGTCGGGCCCTAATTACCCAGGGCAAAATTAATTAATTTAATTATCCTTGTTGCTTTAAAATTCGTGCAAGTTGAAAAAGAGGTCCACTAGAGCATTTCTCTTGCTCATTTACTTAATTTCTAGTCCAAACAATGAGGGAAACGAATGGTTCAACCCTTGCTAACTGGAGCTGTTGCATTTTGTTGGTCAATTAGGCTCACCAGAAACGAGCTTATTTTTAACATGTTGTATCTTGAGTCAACTGGCCTAAGCTGCGAAGCTATCTGCCCAGCAAGTTTTGCCTTGCCTGCTTTACCTAATGCTAGTAGAAGAACGGGACGGGTTCTGGGGTGGCAGTTTCGTTGTGAAGAACGATGGATTTAGAAGCCTAGCTGCATTGTGCTTTGAGGCACCGAGGCTTCCCCAGGTGATTATCGAAGGAGATGGCATGAGCCTTCTCACCTCTCTTCAGCTGCTCTGCTCACAGACATTTACCCCTGTGTATTTGCCCCATTTTCTGATGCCCAAGACTGCGCAAATTGAACACTGGCTTGGGGTCATGGGCATCTCATGCCTGTGGGTATCCTGCCCTTAAATGGCGTATCCTGACCCGTGGGTCATTTGCCTGGGTTTTGCCCTATTTTATTTCAAAAACACACACACCAACCCTTATCCCAAAACCCATCAAGTTCCACAACCATAATCCTAACTTAACATCAAGGTTATGATAGATATAGTTAATGAGAGTTTCCACCTTTGCGCACTGCATCTAAAACAGGCTTAGGTGGCTGTATAATTGGTGGGGTTTTCCTTAGCAAGCAAAACATGCAAGTTTTATAGTGATTATCAGGCCAAGGGTTGTGGTTGTAAAACATAGAAATTTTATGCATCAAGTGGGGATTCCAGTGGGCTTGCCTTTCAACTTCAACATGAAGCGGTTGCCGATCGTGCATCATGATATCCATGGTTGTTGGGTCGGACGGCCCGGGGACCGGCTCTATCGGGCTCTCCAATGTATCCTACGTGTACAAACAAAACACATACAATCCAAGGTACAATATGAGCTCAACAGATGTTTGATGAGTTGGAGTTTTGGATGGAGGTGACAAGGATTATCTGGGGTTCTTACTAGTGGTACTATTCTAAGTGGTTGGTGTATAGCAAGTTTTCGAGCGAGCTAGTGGGCTCAGTAACGACAGTTATGGAGGCGCCATGGTAGGAGTGGTGGGACGGCAATGCGGGGGCGGCGGCGCTGTAAGGATGGTGGTCGCATGGTGGTGTTGGGGTGGGGAGGCAAATGGAAAAGATTTTTATATGATTTTCGGTATCGTCATCATCTGACGGTGACGCTGTAGGGATGGCAGCGAAAGATTACGGCGACGGCGTCAAGGGTTGGTGATGGCGGTGGTTCGGTTCGGGGTTGAACCGGTTCAGGCCTGTCCATGGGGAGTTCACCGGTGGTTCTCGTCGTCGGGGGTGGTTCCGGCGACGAGGTCACCGGTAGGGGCACCAGATTGGGACGGCGCACCGGGTGACGGGGTTGGTGGGGGTGGTTTGGTGCCTAGCGGGGGGGGTGTCTACGGTGGCGGTCACGGGTGCGCACGGTGACGGGAGGGGCGCGCGCCGGCGGCTTGGTGGTGGTGGAAAGGACACGGCAAGAGGCCGAGGTGGTAGGTGGTGGTGGGGTGGACCTCTGGGAGCGGGGAATCGGGCTCTCGAGGCTGGGGAGTGGAGGATTAGGGTGGTGGGGAGCTCACGGTGGAGTGGCGCGCCGGAGCCGGGGAATTGGGGGGCCGGTGCTCTACGGCGGGCAGGGCGGTGGGTGGTGTGGGGGGGCGGGAAAGCGGCGAGCGGCGGCGAGAGGCTTTTATAGCTAGCGGTGAGGAGGCCGGGGCTCGGCACGGCTGTTGCGGGGACCGGGGAGGCCAGCGGGGACCAGAGCTGCTGCGGCGCGGCGCGGCGTGGCGCGGCGATGCGCGGTCGAGGATGGGTCAGGGGCCGGCCATGGTAGGGGTCGGGTGGGGGTCGGGCAGAACGGCCGGGCCGAGATGAGGCCGGGGCTGGGCTGGATGGCGGGGGCACAGCGCGTCCGGGGCCGGGCATGGGGCGTGGGGCCACGGCGGCGCGGCGGGGACCGGGCGCGGCGGCGGCAGGGACCGGACGCGGCCGGGGGTGGCGCGCGGCGGGGCCGACGCAGGGTTGCGCGGCGTCATGACGCGACGGCGCTTGGGCGCGTCCGGGGCCGGGCGTGGGGCGTGGGTCCACGGCGACGCGGCGGGGACTGGGCGCGGCACTGCGTTGGCCTGGCCCGTGCTGGAGGAGGAAGAAGGAGGGTGAGGGGGAGAGATTGACGGGCGGTGCCCACTTGTCAGTGAAAGTAGGAGGAAGGCAGCGCAGGCGGGCCATGGTGGCAGCTGAGACGGGGAGGCAGGCCGAGTGAGGGAGGGGAGAGGAGAGGATTTGGGCTGGGGGAAAAGAGTTTTGGCCCAAGGGGGATTTTCTCCTTTTTCCTTTGGTTTTTGGATTTCTGAATTTGGAGAGGGCATTTTGAGGGAATTTTGGAAAGAGATTTTGTGGAAGTTTGTGAGGGATATTTGGAGAGGAAGAATATTTAGAACATGTGGAGATTTTTGTTGAGCTCACATTATCACACAAGACAAACAGACATGCAAGGTTTTGAAAATTGATTTTGAATTTGTAACATCCCGTATTTTTATGAAATATTAAAAATTGTAAAAATGCGAACTTTCAAAAACTTTTTGTTAAATAGAGTGCATTGTGTGAATTGCATTGCATGTTAGGGAAAATTTGATTAAAATGTTAAGCTAGATAAAACATTACATCTTATTCTTGTATTATAACTAACTAAATAAAAATTTGTAGATTAATATATTGGTGAAGAGAACAAATTAATAATTGAACCAACTCTAGCATTAACTTAAATAGTAACTAGATACGGCTAATCTCACCTAAGTAAAATGTAAAATAAATAATTTATCGCATTAACAATGTTAGATCATCATTGCATGAGTGATTTGGCTCTTCATGGATTTTGCTTGTGTGCTAATTAAACCCAAACCAAATAACAACGTAGGCAATAATATGTGCCAGGTGCAACAGAACTCATATGCATTAACCAAAGAGCCTAATCACCAAATCAGCTAGCATCTTCACGTGAAGCCCACCACGAGGAACAGGCCCAATGCGAGAGGCCAGCAGGATCACTGTTGACGCCGCCAGGCCCAAGCCAGCTGACCGATCCACATATTCCCTGTCTCTCTTACAGCCTGGGCCCGCGCTGCAACTTCCCCCTTTCCCCTGTTTTTCTTCCTCACGTGAGAAGCCAGAAGACGATGAGAGCACCGGCCGCTTCCCGCCTCGGATCCTCTCGCCCTCACCTTCTTGGCCACCAAGCAAATCCCGGCTGGAATCAACAGCGCTGTTGGCTGCTCCGCCTGCTCCTACACCGCTGCTGAAAGGGATCCGCGCCCATGCAGACCACGGCGCCCCAGTCCGTCCAGATGCACAGCTCGTGTCCTCGGAGCCGCTAATCGACGGCCGATTCGCCATCCGGAGCCGCGGCCTCACCTCAAACCCTAGCCTTGCTCCTATTTAACCTCACACCCGCTCTTCCTCCCTCGCGCCGCAGCCACATGGTCGAGCACCCTTCTTGCCTCCCTGTTTTTCCCCAAAAATCGGCCACCGCCGTCACCGTTTCGCGAGGAAGAAGCCGATGCCGAGCTGCAGAGGGGCAGCGTGCCGAAGGTCGCCGCGGAGTACATGAGGAGCCCGACACCGACGACGTGCCGTCCGCGAGTGGGAGCACACCGCCGCCGACCGGGAGCGACTGCAACGGCGACGTCAAGACGGGTGTGCACAAGAGGGATCTCGAGCCGGACGCGAGCGACGCCGACGCCGAACCGTGAGCCCGGCGGCGTCTTCACCAAGGACTCGGCTACGCTCTACCCCATGGACGCTCGGTGAGCACAGTCATATGCCAAGGCCCGATCTCTTCCCCTGTTCTGCTGTCAGGCAACCTTGCTGAACCCTCTCTGCCTGTGATGCATGGCCATCGAGCCCGGCCCCTTTGAACTGCCTGTGTCCGTGCCTTCGCGCCGGCAAGCCTCTTTTCTGCAGGGCACAAACCACACACACCATTGGCTGCCGATACCTCGCCAAGCACACGCTCAAGCCTGCACAGAACGCCGCGGTGGAGCCCTGCTCATGGCCGCGTGCTTAATCACAACCGTGTAGCGTGCACAGACACCACGCTGCTGCGATTAGGTTCGTTCGAGCTCGTGTGCATCTGCCTCACCCATGTGCACTTGCCAGCTGCATCAGAAGCTACTTCCGGCAGGCTGAACCAGTCTGAGAGCCGAGCAGCAGCCTAGGTCCTTCGTCCATGCATCTGAAACGCTCACCAAACTGCTGTATCTAGTTTCCTCAATCAGTTCTGGTTAGCCGTAAAGGCTAGCTTCATTCTTCTGCTGTTCTGCACGTTAACCTTGCACATGATTTTGACCATTCTGAAGACCAGTTGCACTTGCTAGCTTCAGCTTACAGTATAGCCCATCAGTTCTGCTGTGCACACATGCCTGAACCTAGCCAATCTGAATGCCCAGACTGCAGCATACAGAAAAGACCATGGAGCTGTGTTTTGGACAGATGCAGTTTTGGCCCAGCAGTAAAACACGATGACAAACTTCAGGCTATGGCGTTCTAGGAGCACCATACACCTTGTTCTGCCCAAACCCTGTGAAGTATGGAATTGTTTCTCTTCAACCAGACCTTGGCTCAAGACAATCAGCCCAGCCACACTACCGTAACTTAGCCCTTGCTGCGGCACGGCACTGCCAGGAGTGGCCACGCCGTTGTGAGCGTAGCCAGAACAGAACGCCGAGGCTGAGCGCTAGCTCATGCCCGCGAACTCGCACACCCACAGGATTCCATCGCACACCTGCAGTGCATCCTAACCGTAGCTCTCTCCAAGAATCTGCAGACCGGAGCCATGTACCAAGCTTTGCACTCTGCGTTGCTCTAATCTTGTGACCACACCGAGGCACCAAATAAGAGAGCCATGCGTTCTGCTGCTTGCATCTGTTTGAATTCACTTAGCATGAGCACCAACAGTACGCTGGCCTAGCAGCTCCACTATGGCTGTGTGGCCTCCAAGACAAGTTCCTGGTGAGTACTGAATGTTAGCACGATAAGAGACCGTCGCGGGCCAAGTAGAGAGGGGAAAGGAAGGAATGCGCTTGCGGGCCGCGCCTGTGAAAGAGCCCAACAGGCTGAGAGAGAGAAGAGAGAGGCAGGCCAGGCAGGCGGGCCGCGCCAAGTGAAAGGAGCCTAACGGGCCGAGTTTCGGCCTGGTACCAAATCCCTACCTCTTTTGCCCTTTTGATTATTTTAAACTCGAGTTTAACATAGAAAATTCATAATAAATTCATATCAAGTCCGAAAATTATGAAATCAATTCGTAAATTTATCTAAAATCAAGCTCTACGAGTTAGAGCTATTGTTTGAGTGATGTTGGTTCTTCTTGCATCTTATTTGGAGTTTGTGTGCATTCGATTTATTGGATCATTCGCGTATAGGTCCGGAGAAGCTCTCGGAGGACCCTGATGAGTACGACTACTTCGACTACGCCGGAGATTTAGAGCAAGCAGCTCTACCGAGGTCACCATTCAGACACTTCCCTGCTTCATAAACCAAAGACACGAACTTGCTACTGCTACTTTTATTATTTATGCTTGCTGTTAACCTAAAAATAGGGAGCCTTATTTCATGTAGCCACTATTACCTTTTGCTTGCTACATCACCACCATTATACTACTATAACTAAGTAAAATGAACATGATGTGAGATTGGGTGATATGATGTGGGATTTGATAACTCTTGGTGTGTGTGAAGTGGGTGGATTTGAGAGCGAGATGGTGTGTGAGAATGGGTGGAGGGAGTCGGCACTGGAAATTATGGGAGAGACTAGAACTCTGCTCCGAGTGGAGAGAGGTGTGTGGTGGTGCGCGGCCCACCGCTGAGGGTGGCAACCGACCCCTGGAAGGCTTGCTCTCGCCAGTTGTGATGCTCCAGCATCTCAAGTGCATGATTAACATTCTTACATACATCATTCATCACAAAACATCGTATCATGCCATGCATTTTAAATCAACGATCGAGTTTGATAAAAATACAACTTATTGAACTCTACATCCTGCATGTATGTGTCTGTGATTTTGTGCATAACTTTAATTCTGTTTGGATTTGGGTGAAGGTTATATAACCAAACTTGTAGACAACTTCATGTTGAACAACTTTGATAATAAGGGCCTGGCCATATATGGTGGTTTGAATAGAGATATGGGTCATTTTCTGAGAACATCTAAAAAACTGTCAAAACCTGACCTGTTTAGTAGCTTCACTTTTTCTCTAACCTACAGCCATTTTCATGTGAAGCCTTAATTGAGAAAGTTGTAGCTTCTGAAATTCTGAACAACTTTGTTAAGAAGCTCTTTGAGCGCATGTAACTAGAAAATAGAGTTTTGGGATTTTAGGCAAAAAGGGTCTGCTGGTCAAATAAGGACCAGCAGTTTGAATTCAAATTTTAAACCATATTTTAAATAGAACATGACCTCAAGCCTTATGACAAAGTTGTAGAACTAGAAGTGTACAACATTTCATCCAATTGGAGTATTTTCAAATTCGGCCCCTAGGATGTTCAAAATGTCGATTTACAGAGAGGGTACAGGCAGTCAAACCCTGAATTTTTCCATTTTCGGATTTTTCAATTCTTTTGTCCCTATGACACGCGGGCCCCACTTGTCAGCCCATCTCGGGTTCCCGCTCAGGCAGACCGAAACCACCGTTCGCCCACCATTCCGGAAAACCGTTTTCGTCTTCCGTAGACTCGATCCCATAGACTATTCCTTCATGCTTTCACTTGGCCCCACATGTCAATGACTCCGGGTCTATGGACCGCGTCCACCATCGCGCCGTCGTCCTTCTTCCCCTCTCCTTCGCCTCCACGCGGCGGCTACGGCCTGCCATGGCCATCCGGCCGTCCTCGGCCGAGGCACCGATGCGCCTTCCCTTTCCCTCTATTTCCTTCAGACGGAAGGAGCCGAGCGCCTCCATTCCCTGCCTTCCCCACTCGTCCTTCCTACTCTCTCCCTCTCCCCGCGCGCGAGACGCCACTGCGCCGTCCACCATTGGAGCGAGCTCGGAGCTCGAGCTCCCGAGCCGCCTCCGCTGCCTCTCGCGCCCCTAGGACCCCTCCATTGCACTCGCCACCTCGTCGCGCACCAGATCGAGTCCGCCGCGCCACCAAGCTCGCCGCGCCGCGCCGCCGGTTCACCACCGCCGCGCCCCGCCTCCTGAGCTCCTCACGCCGCTAGGACACCACCGCCACCTCCGCCGCGACCCCGCGGACCCGAGGGGCAAGGTCTAGGCGCCGCTCCGCCTCCCCATCGCCCGGTCCACGTCGTGCCGGTCGCCGCCGGGCACCTCACCGTCGCCGGCCTTCCTCGCGCCTCTTCCCGTCGACCAAGGTAGGGGGTAAGACTGCCCACACTCCCTTCTCTCTCCCCGACCGCCGCCGGCGAGCCGCCGAGCCCCGAAGGGCCGGATCCCGCGTGCGCCGCCGTCTCCTTTCCCCCGTCGGGAGGAAGAAGAAGAGGAGAGGAGGAAGACGATCTTTTGCAAGTTAGCCCTCGTTGTTTGGTGTTTTTACAAATCCAACCCGAGCGCTGTGTACTGTGTCTTGCGGATCTCACGAGCTAGCCCCTGGAAGTTATAGATAATTGCGTTTAGGTCCTAGATCTATATTTATTTTGAGCTGAAACTTTGAAAAATAATAGAAAATGAAAGAAAAATCCAAAATGGGTAAACTCAGTTGCTATGGACTCCCCTTGAGTAGATCTACATAATGGTTTAGATGTGGATTCATGAAATGACCATTTTGCCCCTGGGTTCTTGCATGCATGTTGAAAGGAAATAAATAGGAAAAATGGACCAAATGGTCTCCAAAAATTGTAAAACTTGGTCAGAAGCATTCTTGTGGTATGATAGCACTGTGAAGATTTTTATAGCCATAGATCTTGCTGTTTAATTACTCTTTTACCATTTTACATGTGTTATGTACATCTATTCAACTTAGAGAGTGGGGGCTACATAAAGTAGACTTAAAATGGCTCTCTAGTATTTTTCATACACTTGGGATAGCACAAGTAGCTCACTGATGAAATTTGAGACCTTGCATGTCAAGTTTAGATAGTGATTTGAAAATGACAAAAAGGCAAAAGCTAGGAAAGAAAAAGGAAAAAAGGGCATTAAAACAACTAGGAAAGTTAAGGGATAAATTTGGTGATCTATTTAGGACGTCAGGATTTAAAAGAGCATTCTTGAACACTTTATTACCACTGTTTTGAACTATGTGAATTCTTTAGTAAAGAAAAATATGGAAAATAGATGTCCTGAAAAACTAAAGATATTCACTTGCCAATTTTTGTATGTGTAGTTTATGATAGGTTATGCTTGCTTTTAGTGATGGTTTATACGATTTCTTAGGGATGGTTTGTATGATTTCTTAAGAAAGCATGTAGTTTTACCTAATAGAAGAAACGGGTATGGTAAATGTTGTTTAACTGCATCTTTGTCCTTTTGCATCCTGTCCCCGACATATGCATTACTAGCACTCATTTGCATATGTTGTCATGCATATAGATCCCGCGAACGAGTGGTCGACGCAGGAGCTACTGTTGATCAAGGAACCGGACGACGAGTTGCATCAGGTGCAAGAAGACGACGTGTCGTTGATTTAAACCGTCCCTGATTCAAGGAGTTGCCTGGGGCAAAGCCCTACAACTCGGCAAACTAACTTAGTTTAGTTTGTTGGTTTTCTTATTATAATCAAAAGGTAGGCAGGACCATGATTCTCCCAGCTAATATAATCTTGTTGATGATTAC
Organism: Paspalum notatum; assembly: GCA_022530915.1. Taxonomy (NCBI): domain Eukaryota; kingdom Viridiplantae; phylum Streptophyta; class Magnoliopsida; order Poales; family Poaceae; genus Paspalum; species Paspalum notatum. Next base: position 9,664,647 of record CM039683.1, read on the forward strand.
GCATCTGCATTAGGAGTTGATTGGAAACATCTCATTAGACTTCCCGGCCGCCCTGGCCCTAGCACCTATACCTAGAGTTCGTAGGACGAGTGCCTAGAATTGCTAGGTACGAGTAGACACAAGTGAATGGAGTCACTCATCGCGTAGGTGGTTTTACAAAATTCAGAAATCTCATTACAATGAATTATTTGATACCGTTGATATATTTTAAATGGAGACCGGACGGAGATTTTATGAGTTATTGTTTATGATATTGTGCATTGGACTCCGCCTGAGTCGCATAAGGCCCGTTCGCTGTTCGCCTGCTGATCGGCATAACATTGCTAGAGTGCTTATCCAGGACATGGGTTTGGTGAAAGTCTTACTTGTGCCATCCGAGGCACAGAGACAGGCTCCTGTTGTGACACCTTGGGGAGCTTGTAGTCGAGGGAGGGCTGACCCGTCGTGGTATCGCTCCTAAGGCGGCACAACCTGGGAACAACGATGGGATTGAATCGAACTTCGGATGGGACAAGTGGAGATGTGGGAAGCATATATGGGAAAGCTTGGAGTTAGTAAGCATATGCCATCCTGGTGCTTCTAGTTATTCCCGGGAATTAGGAAATCGATTCGAATCGCTGATGCACACCAGGTGTGAGAATGCCAGATATCGCACACGGGCAACGTAGGAAGAACTTGAATACTTTATGCTATATGTTCATGTTTTTGGATACAACATGTTTGTATATGTCTAATATGCTTTTATGCAAGATACTGATGGACATCTCTGTTTTACCTTCATGCAAGTATTTACTTTATGATATAAATGATATTCCTGGTTAAGGGGTAGCAGCTGTCAAATCCTGCTATCCTATGGTAACATGTTTTTAATAACAATCAATGGCTAAGGACCCACATGATTAGCAGCTTTGCGTCAGCCGCAAACCATTCCATTAAGTCCTACTGAGTAATTAGTACTCAGGGTTTGCCCCCACTTTTGGCTTACAGGTACCAAAGAGGCTTGGACAGTTGCTTGGAGGAGGGTAGCACCGGTGGGCTCGGTGTTACTCGCCTCGTTCATCATCATATGAAGACTTCTTAAGTATTATGTTTCCGCTGCGAGATGTTTTGAAAACGCTTCCGCTTCATACATATATTTTGACATGTATTTGACTATATGTACTCAGTTTGTAAATTAAGTCTTTCTCTCTTATGTTTCAACTGCCTGTGATGATGTAACTGTTGTGGCTCCATCGAGAGTCGGATGTGTGTGATGTCGGTTCCTCTGGGAAATGCTGTTATCGAGAGCCCAAAGGACTCTCGACGGACTACCGGGTTTGGTCTAGCCTAAGTGCACTGCGAGCCAGAGGTGGCAGGTGTGCTTAGTCCGGATTAAAGCAGCGGTTCCGCCACACCAGTTAAGGACCGAGAAGGGGGACATGTCGTTCGGAACTATGACTTGTGCATACCATGCGACCTCAGGCCCGGTTCTTGAACTTCCCCGAAAGGCATATTACTGTAGGCGTAAGGCGATGATGTTAGGGGGCGATGGTGGGCTTGCGATGCAGCCACACGTCCCCGATAGACTCGACCCGTGGGCCCCGGAATACTCGAGCTCACAGTCCTGAGAGTGCGGTGGATAGTATATCCGTACAGTTTTCTAGCTCAGGAAGGTAGGAAAGTGCCAGAAAGGGAAGTTCATCTATCGGTGTGGTGGGCCCGGGGTACTTTACGCCCCTCCCATCTCGTGTGGGTACAGATGTACAAAAACCTCTGCACAGTGTATAATCTATACGTATAGCCGCCGTCCCCGGTCAAAGGACGATCCCTTGGTGACCCTCCTCTAACTAGCATGGGTTTTTCTTCTCTTCTCCCTCGAGTGATAGGACCGGCTGAGGTCGATGAGGATGGGCGGGTGGGAGCTTCCCATGCCGCAGAATTAGTTGATGTTGAGTGGGTGTATGGAAGAGGTGTATGGTGGTGAGGTGTGTATGTGTAGGCTTGAGTGATGAGCAGGGGAATCGGTCGTGTGATCGAATTCCCAAATGGAATTCGAATGGAACAATGATATGGTAAACTGGATAATATTATTTATATACTTGCTTGCATAGAAAGCCTAGAGCCTTCCACTTGTGCCAGTCCCTTTTATTTTTATGCTGCCGCTTAGGGGAGTGTCTCAGGGTGGCCTGCGCTACTGGCGCGCAGGTTTTGGAGATAAGCCGGAAGCCGACCAATTCCCCAACGGACGGAGACAAGATGGACGACGACCACTCCTACGACGGAAGAAAATGAGACGGACGAGATCATTCCCATGAAGGACGGAATGACTAAGGATCACTGTGCTTCGCTCAAGGACGCCTGTGGAGATGGACCCGAAGACTTACTTTCAGCTGCTAGAATACGATTTCTGCTTGATTTAGTCATGTTGGACTTGTATCGGCTTTAGCCAATATTGTTTAAATGTAATAATAATCGAAGTTCTGGTTGTGATATCGACTGATATATGTGATTCACGATAGCACTATGTATCCTGGGACTATCGTGACAAGCAAAAGGCTTGGGTTTCGGCATCGCGAAATCCGGGTCGTTTCAGAATATGGGGGTGATTAGAAGAAAATTTTCGGTGCTAATTTTCGGGGTGTTACACCTATAAATTATAATTACCAATGTATATATTTGATTATATTTATTGTCAGCTGCACATTGATTAATTGGTTTAATTACCAATAGATTTTCTTAGAATTACATTTCTTTTATTGGATTTTATATTATTTACATGAAACATTTTTATTATATATCAACCTATGGTTGAGACATAATTAGTAGGTGATTTTAATATAAATTTGAGGGGTTACTTTGATTATACTATCGGTCATAATAACTAAGGTGAACAACTTAGATATATATAAATTAGAGAAGTTATTTGGTATTATCCATCGTAATAGCAATTGTGAGCAATAATTTATAAATTTAGAGTGTTATTTCACATTTCCTTACATAATGGCAGAATGGATAATTAATATGTAGTTTTAAGGATTATATAATATTGTTTTGATAATGGCAAAGGTGGGGTGATTACTTAGAATATAGATCTAATGGTTATTAAGATTCCAGCCTATCAATTGATGATCGAATACTTTTTATTGTTGTGAGAATTTCTATGATTTTATTTTTTTCTAGCGCATCTTGTGAGGATTAATGTGGAAACTTCAAAATGAGTCTAGAATTAGTAATAGTAAGATTAGGCACAAAATATCTGTTTTATAGAAATGTTTCTAGCATCTTTAAAGGGAAAAACGGACAAAAACTGAATGTAATTTTAAAAATGGAAAAAACCTAAAAAACGAGAAGATATTTGCTTTCATCGAGAGTTGAACTCAAGACTTTTCATAATGTCAGAAGTAGGTAATTATTTAGAGACACAAAATGGAAAAACTAAAAAAAGAAGAAGATATTTGCTTTCGTTGAGAGTTGAACTTAAAACCTTTTATAATGGCAGAGGTGGGTAATTATTTGGAAAATAGATCTAATGGCTATCAATATTCCAATCTGTCAATTGATGGTCGGATGTTTCTAATTATTTTGAGAATTTCTAAAATTTTTCTTTTTTCTAACGCGCTTCGAAAGGAGTGTTTCTTTTACTACCTTCAATTAGTAATAGTAAGATGTGTTCTGTGACATTATTCCGTGGGAGTACAAAATGTTACAATCAATCCACACACGACTAACACACTCATAAATATGCATGAGCTAACAATGCTCAATAAACGTGTCATCATAAACGTTTGTGGCTATGCGCAATAAGCTAGTATATATGTAAATGCTTCAGTGCACTAACAATAATATAGTAGTACAATATAATAAGTGTAGTTTGTCGTTTACATCATGCAAACCAGCCAATCCCCGTCGGTAGGTCGGACAGCTAGCTTTGTAGCGGCAAGGTGACACAGCGCTGTGCTTTGTAGCGGCAAGTAACATGGTCAAGATTTTGGTGCAATTTCGATATGGCAACCTTTAGGAAACGCTAATCCTGGAGAAAGCACCATGTTCCCGCCACTGACGACTTTCCATCTGTTGATTCAAGATTAACAGTAGTTAGTTGTATGAAGTCATCACTTTGGCAGTCTTGTTCTCCCATTTTAAGATAAAATATACTCTTATCCATGTTCATCATTTTTGGCCAAGTACAGTACCTGTACTTTGTAGTCAAGTAGTGGAGGAAGATTGTAATTTGAAGTTTTGCAAAGTCAGCGCCAACACAGAATCTCGATCCCCATCCAAAAGCCAAAAAATCATTGGAGCCGCCAACAGGTTCAGAAATATCCTGCATATATAATGACAATCCGAAATTAATTACATTACAAGATGCATCAGTTTCAGATCATTTTCTAGAACACTCATGATTAAATATAAAATTTTATAAATTTTTTTATGATTGATAAAACTGATTATACAAGTACTTGTTACCAATCAGGTGTATCATTTAATGTTGAGAGATTTTAAGGTGATTAGAAAAAATAGGAGCCGTCCAGTGGCAGAGCTACGCGGGGGCCAGCGGGATAATTGCCTCATTGCTACGAGCTAATGCTGTTCGTATTTCACATCTACGCAGCAGATGACATCATGTTAGGCCAATAGCAAGCAACGACATCCATTCACTCTAGTACTAGCATCTAGTTGATCTTGTTTTAATTTTTTCCTACCCCTTTTTTTTATTTTCCTGGTGCCGATTGACCCGAGCAATATGTTAGATTTGGACACAAATGTCCATGGACACACTCGCTCTAAAAGACTAGAAGTACAAACCCAATGTAGTTACACACGTATGATAGTAATTGTATTTGCCTATAAATTATAATTACCAATGTATATATTTGATTTTTTTTATTTTCAGCTGCACATTGATTAATTGGTTTAATTACCAATTACAATTCGTATATATATGTATGTATATATGTATATATATATATATATATGAGTTATGGCTAGCCCCTGTTATATATTATTTCTGGCTCCGCCACTGGCTGTCCATCAGAAAAGATCTTATAGTTTAGAAATAGGCGGTATCACGATACCAGTACTATACAGTACCAAATATAGGAGTGTCCGGTACCAAAAAATGGTGGGACCGGTACCCATATTTTTTATTTATTTAATTCTCCAAAGGGCATAAATGTCTTTAAAAATTTAAAAAATAGTGGTACCGTCTGATACCAGTCGGAATCTTTTCAACCACCGTAAAATCTCTCAATGTTACTTGATATATATTTCTGTATGAGTCTATGGGGCAGTGATGTTATACTAGAAATACCACTAGGTGAGACAGTATGTTTACTAGGATCATCTTCTCTCAAGGAGATTGATCTATTGAGGGTGAGGATTTCAAGGGATTAAGAGGAGATTTTGACACGCAAAGGATTTAATCCCCTCACCCCCTTCCCCCCTCAAATACCATACCGTACGTCCAAATCAATTAAGTACGTGGACCTTTTTTTATTAATCAGGAACACAGTTTCCTTGTAGAATAGATGATGAGCTGCCTTGAATGTCTAGGCATGCCTTGTTTAACTTAGCAGTTATGGATCTTAGGCTATTGTCACCAATATGTGGAGGAATTCCATATGTGGAAGTGCATGTGCAAAAGGCCATTTCCATCTAGCCCACAGGGGTGTAAGGCCTGCCTCGTCTCACCAGGCTATGGAGGAAAAGTGCAAAAGCAAGTGCATCATTCCCGTCGAGAATTGGAAATTCGTGTTAAAGATACACCCACTTTTGCACCTTCAGATGCGCGGCCTGCTGACAGCGCTACAGTGATGGGCCGTTGTGCATTTTATTTCCACGCGCCGATGCGCAAACTAGTGACAATATAGTCTTACTGCTCGAGCAGGTTAGACAACAATTCTTAGTCAAGTGAATTAGTCAAGTGAATTGCACACCTGGTCGTTAGACTTATCTTAAGGTACAATCTAGGTCCATAAAATTTTGAAATGATCTTTTAGGTCCTTTAACTTTTTAAATGGTTCTTTCAAATGTAAATCTAGATCTAAGATTAGACCTCGAGTAAATTAAGAATAGAAAGTTGATGGACCTAAATAATCAGTTTAAAAGTTAAAGGATCTAAATAATCACTTTTTGGGACTTCAAGGACCTAGATAGTTCCGTTCCTCATGTTTAGGGACCTCACTTGCAATTCTCTATTTTTAGTATATATTGTATGTTTTGTCATTTTGCAATTATTAATTAATATTCTCATGTGAAGATGAATGTTGTGCTTTTGTAGTTCCTGCAAGAAATTCTAGAATCTGGACATTTACACAAAAAAAAAATGGAAATCAATACTTAACGGGTCAAATAAAATAGAAAATAGAAAATAGAAAAACTAATAATGCGGCATACACTGTGGAAATTGGAAAAAATATATATAGCTATATTTTCTTAGAAATTTCTACTTTACGGCTCCACCGTGGTACCATTTAAATGCCAATATTGTTATTGTGTACAAACCTTCCATCTCCATGGATTGAATACAATGGGGTGATTATAGGTGGTAGGATTCAGATGAACTGCCGCAGGACAAATCATTACTATCCATCCTTCGGGAATAGTGTAACCTTCACGAAAGCACATTTTGATAACACGTCAATTGAAATCAATATACAAATTTCTCTTGCCCTCCTCTCTCCATCTCTCTCTAATTTGCAACTACTGAGCGAGTGAGTTAAAGAATCAAAAACTACCTTTTATCTGAACGTCTTGTTTCGCTTTCCTAAACAACACTGGGGCGATGTTGGCTAGCCTCAGTGATTCATGAATAACCTATAAATCAAGGAAAACGGGTCACACCATCCTCTCACTGTTAACCTTGTAATCAATTTGTTAGACTGTGAGCATGAATGCTCAAATTTGAACTTACACACGAGGTGAATTTCATGGATTTGTATTCGTCCCATGTGATTTCTGAGTTGGGATCAGTCCTTTGTTTCAGGATTTGCTCATGCTCCTCCTGCAATATATGTCATACTATGCCTATGTATCTTACTGGTTTTAATAAGAATTAGTTCCTTGTCAATTCAGACTTCGTACATGTAATAAATTTATATCAAAAAATCTATATTGTTATGCTGCACATATAGAGAGTATCAATTTACGTACCGTTAGTTCTTGCAGTGCTTTAGGGTTGTCTGTTAGGAATTTCAGGATTACTGTTATTGCAGACGATGTTGTCTCAAAGCTAGCAAAGAGCAATGCGAACAACAGATTGAAAGCTACTTCCTCGTTAAGCACCGGCCTCTCTTTCTTTAACTCATCAATGACAAGATCAACGAAATTCTTGCGTTCTAGTGGTTTGGCATTCTTTCTTCTCCCGTCAATGAGCTGTTTCAACACCTTCATCAGATTCTTGCGTCCCTACAGAAGGGGTTACGGCTATTAATCTACTGCAAGCTCACCAAGTAGTGCGCGAAGTAAGTTTGTCCTGAGTGAATGTTTTGTTATAAGATTTTACGTGCATGACTGTACCTGCACACATCTATAAAATGCAGTTCCAGGAACGTTCAGTGGAAATGCCAGGAGCCCTCGGATATCATAAAATTTCCACAGCTCTTCTGACGATGCTGATGTATCGTAGCCGATTAACCACTTGGCGGTAACACTCAGTATCATCTTCACAAAATATATATAGGGTCAGCCGGTCACAGGAGATAGCAAGAATTCAAGGATACGGGGTGATGTTCGGTGAGACATCGCGAAATAAATGCCTTGGTTTAGAAAAAAACGAAATTAGATTAGCAATTGGTTTCAAACCGTATAAAGAATAAGTTATATATTGGTCATATCTTTTCCTTAGGACAAGCCTCATGCATGATCGTTTTATTCATACACTTTTTCATATTACTATGCTAAGCTTTATCTTACTATTATTATTTGTGGTCTCCTTTGGGAACCTACATGTTAATCTTCACCTGACAACACTAGAAAAAAAATATGAATTGTAGAAATTCTCATTAAAATAAAAAACATCTGGCCATCCATCAGGTTAGCTCCCAATAATAATAACCATTAGTCTATTATATATTTTTTAAATACCCATAATGCTATTATAAAATATGAATTAAAATAACCCCATAAATTTGTATATAAATTACCTACCATGCCATTATAAAATATGAATCATACCATTATGAAATATAAATTAAAATAATCATTGCTACTATTATTAAAAATATAAATAGCATCAAAAATCTAAGCTACAAACATATGCTGTTATAAAAAATAAATAACAAGAATACACACACACACATATATATAATCAATTGCTAATACAATTAAAATTATCTATTAACTTTTGATAAAACACGGGTTGATGGACTACATATTATAGAAGGTATATCAGACTCGATTGTGTCGCATTTGGGATTTGAATTTGTAATAATCAAATAATATATTTATCATTAAAAAGGAGAGGGACTATTGATATGTATGCTTTCGTACATTTGCAGAGGCTGTTTTGAGTTCAATGCTTTGCTTTTCAGCCCAGGAGGCCAGACTCATGCTCACAGCGCTGTGAACATCTTTCAGCAACAGTAGCCTAAGGTTCTCAGGGCCAAATACTCGAAGGACCATGTTCCTCATGTACTTGTGCAGGGACCCGGATGCAGAGACGATGTTGTTCTCACCCATGATCCTCATGAATGATTCTGGGTACCATATCTGGAAGGCCTTCTCCTCTTGCTGGGTCACATAGTTGTTGAGCTCAGTGTCAAGGGAGACAATAAGATCCTTCCCTAGCAAGTTTGTCTTGAAAATAGGACCATACCTGAAGGTTTATTAACAAAGAAAATTGATCGATTTTTGCTCGCAGGATGATGATTGTGGATTTGTGGTTAGTTCAGAGCCGAGGGATGGATTACTAGGAGACTGCAGATTAATTAATTACCTCTGCAATCGTTTCTTGAGGAATGGTGACATGTCAAGTGATGAGCTCCAGGAGAAGAACTGGAGGGTCTCTCCGAGGAGAGGCAGGCCCAACGAGCCGGGCGGCAAAACTGGGTCACATCGCTGCCACCCAAGGCTTTTCCATTTCAGGAGCCGGTGGAGCAGCCAAGCAAGTATCAGGGTGATGCCAATGACAACTAAAGGAGTCGTGGTCGCCATTGGCAAACAATCATCAGCGAAGCAAGACATGCTCACAAGCAATCTACTAGATGATTATTGGAGAATAATATTGTATTCGTAGTGTCTTGGTGTTGTTCCCTCTTGCTTGGGAATGCAAATTTCTGTGTAATGCATGAGCATATATATAGATCCACAGCGGTTGGCAATTGGCAAAGGAGCGCCTGTGGTATCTTGAACCGCTCACGTGTTCCACACTGAGCACAGTGACTAGAACATAGGACTACTCAACTGCAGATCAGGTGTCTGTGGAGCTCCCTTCTCTACGGGTCATATCACATAGGCCGCCATTTCTACAGTGTCGTGGAAAGGAACTATAGAGTACAACCAATTGTCATCTAGTTATAATTAGGAATAGTCAGTACTCCATTTTATACAGTTCAGACTTCAGGAAGAAAATGTATGTTGTTGGCAAAACCAGTTTGTAACCGTACATCAAATTCAATGTAACTATACTGGTAAAAAAGGTAATGAAATGAGGCATCGAACGAGATCTATCTTCGATCAATTGATCTTGGCAGACGGATGGTTTAAGGTGAAATATCATAACTAGACAAGTAATGGTAAAAAAAAAATAAAGTAAGATAGGCTAATAAGGCTGACAAAATGTAGAACAATAAAGGAAATTCAAAGACAAGACTTTTTAGTGTTCAGGATAAGGATGCCACTTGTTTTTCTTTGAGGGTTATGAAGCGGCATTATTGACGTCTGATATTGACGTTTGCCAACTGGTTCTCATTGTGTCGCGCCCCATACACACTTCACAGGGCGTCCCCATCACTGCACATTGTTAACATGAATTGTGTGGCCATCCCTGGTTCTGGGACCATGCATATCGCACAATTCTGCAGATGAGGCGTATATATTTGGAGCATCCTGCTCTTGTTGAGGTAATGAGGGCCTACTTGCACAGCGTCACAGAAAAGGAACAGGCATGCATATCCAGCCATGTATTTCCGGAGCATGGCGTAGCACTGTTTTTCCCGATAATTCAAGCTACATTGAATTTCAACTCAGTAACAAGGGAGGATTAATTAAAATCTTGAAAAAAAAAACCGAGCAGCCCAACATAGAGGGATGCACACAGGCGGCCTACCAAGGCCTAACACACTAATGACAGTGCGGTAATGATTTCCACACAGAACATTTTTAGTTTTTTACTCAAATTTGAACAAAGTATTGACCGGATAGTCCATATATAATCGAGTGGACAATTGACCTGGCATTTAGCTAGTATAGTGACCGCTAATTTTTAATGTTCAAATCAAAGGAAGTGATCGGAAAGTCTGCTTGGCGACATTAAAGGGGTCTCTGAGTAGAAATCACTGGGATGTGCTGCGGGTGCAGTGACGACGAGTTGTTGGGATGACTTTGATGATCTGGCTACGCAGTTCCCGGCAATCCTCAGCCATGTAAAGGATTCCGAGGTCAGTGTTAGGAAGGTGAAGGAAGATTGCCTCGCCAGCAAGCTTGTGCCTCGGCTCACCGAGCAAGGCAGCCAGGAACTTGGAGAGGTGAATGCTCTGCTCGACTCCATCTCCCTCACGGAGGAACCGGACATCCGCCTGTCTTCTGCGTCCGGGGAGGGGGACAAACTGAAGTCTGGGTTGCTCTATCCCATCCTGAGAGTGCAGTTTTTTTTATGATGGCTGGTTAGCTGAGAGAGGATCCAATGCAAAGCCAACCTGCTCACAAGGAAGGTGGTGGACAATGCCACCTGCGATTGCTTCGGCACTAAAGAGGAAACAACGCCACACGTACTCTTCCGCTGTGTGTTTGCAAAACGCTTTTGGGATTGGTTGGGTATCCCCAACTTGGGGATAGACACCCCACTGCAGGGCAAGGTGCGTCTGAATGCTCTATGTGGATGTCCCCGCGACACATTTCAATTCCGTTGTGCTGCTGGGAAATGTGGAAGGGAAGGAATCGTGTGGTCTTCGACGGGGTTACGCTGGAAATGGGGGCTTTCGTGAGCAAGCTTAAAGCTGAGGCGGCATCGACAAGGACGTGGAGAGTACTATGCTTGGCTCCACGTGCAAGGGAAAATGCATTTTAACAGTAGACTTCGGGTTACTCCCGAGTCCTGACCCCAGCAACAACTAGTAATATACTACTTCGAGTGATAACTGAGCTTCAACCTTGTCATCCAACCCCAAAATTAAAGACTTGATATGTGAATACATCTCACAACAAATTAACAGTAGAGTCATGCGGTAGCCCACCACAGACCAGCGTATCGCCAACGCAGCTGCACCCCTGTCCCCACATCAGTCCAAAATAAATGATTAAGAGTGTGTTCGAATAAAAGGGCTAAAGTTTGGCAACTAAAATTTAGTCCATTCGCATACAAACGGAACAACTAATGAACAAGCTAAACTTGAGTAAACCCTTGGGCTAGAATGGACTAATGTCAATTCATATTGCAATTAATAGATCGACTAACTATTACGTCATCCTATTCAAACATCACATGGCTATTTGTTAGGCTATTCTCATCAATTCAACCATTCCACCGTCCGTATTTTAAACTTCTCCCTATCTTCACAGTGGTATAGTTGGTGAGTATGGCTTTAGTGCTAAATTTTAGATCTAATGTATTTGAACATGCGCTAAGAAAGGGAAATAAGATTAAAAAAACTCGACCATGGGGTAGGAACAACCGCCCCCACGGTTTTGGCGTCAAGAAAAAAGACCGCCAATGTGGCGGAACCACCCGCTTAAACTGGGCTAAGCACACCTGCCACCTCTGGCTCGCAGTGCACTTAGGCCGAACTAAACTCGGTAGTCCGTCGAGAGTCATTCAACCCTCGATAACACCAAATCCAGAGGAATCGACATCACACACATCCGACTCTCGATGGAGCCACAACAGTTACGTCATCATAGGCAGTTGAAATAGATAATAAGTTAAAGTACTTACAAACCAAATATACATAGTCAAATACATGTTTAGATAAATAACGGAAGCATGTTAAAATTTTCTCGTAGTGGAAATCAAAATACTTCAGTAGTCTTCATGAAATGACAAACAAGGCGAGCAATACCGAGCCCACCGGTACTACCCTCCTCCAAGCAACTGTCCAGACACCATCGGTACCTGCGCTCCAAAAGTGGGGGCAAACCCTGAGTACTAATTACTCAGTAGGACTTAATGAAAATGGCTTACGGCTGACGCAAAGCATAGCTTACTAGTCATGTGAGTCCTTAGCCATTGATTTTAAACAACATCATGTTGATATAAGATAGCAGGATTTGACAGCTGCTACCCTGAACCATATTAATAATAACAACATCATATTAGAAATGGTAATAACTTGCATGAAAGTAAATCATCATAACTCGCATGAAAGTAAGTCATCATATACTCCAAACATGTTGAATTCGAAAACATGAATATAAGCATAATATTCAAGTTGTTACGACATTTGGACGTCAAAGGCATTGGCATTCTCACACCTGGTGAGCATCAGCGATTCGAATCGATTTTTAATTTTCGGGAATAACTAAAAACGCCAGGGGGTATATGCTTACTAGCCATCGCGTTCATCACATATAGCCCCCCATCTCCACTTGTCCCATCCCAAGTTCGATTCAACTCCGTTGTTCTTCCCAGGTTGTGCCCCCGCAGGAGCGATACCTCAGCGTACCGGGTCAGCCCTCCCTTGAGTACAAGCTCCCCAAGGTTTCACAGTAGGAACCTATCTCTGTTATTCGGATGGCACAAGCAAGACTTTCACCGGTCCATTATCCCGGATAAGCACTTCTAGCAATATTATGCGGACCAATAGACGAACAACGAACGGGCCTTATGCGACAAGGACGGAGCCGGATAACAAAACGCACACCACGAAAGTAAAATTATGCTCTGCCCGGTCTCAATTTAAACATCAGCAATATAATAACTTCCATAATAGTAAGATTTCTGTGATTTTGAAACCACCTACGCGACGAGTGACATTGCTCACTCATGTCTATTCGTACCTAGCATTACTAGGCATACTCGTCATACGAACTCTATTCATAGGTGCTAGGGCCAGGGCGGCCGGGAAGTCTAATGCAATTGTTTCCAAACAACTCCTAATGCATATGCGTGATCATCATATATAACATGTTTGCTGGGAGAAGTATGGTCCTGCCTACCTTTGATTATTCTTAAGAAAACCAACAAACTAATCTAAGTTAGTTTGCCGGGTTGTGGGGATTTGCCCCAGGCAACCCCTTGATCCCTTGGACAACTCCTCCTTTCAAACACGACTGATGGGTGATGAGGACATCACTCCTATGGTTATGCAAGGACCAATTACAAGAGCACGTGCGAAACAATTGAATCAACAGGTGAGCTCATTTCTAGGTGCCCGTAATTCTACTTATAAGGATGGTATGCTACCTAATGATATTATTGATTATATTGTACTTAGGAATTTAGAAGAGGACCATAAAGGCCTTGGAGACCAGCACGGACCAGGAGGAGGACCAAAGGGGCGTCCAAGTCAAGATGGAGGCCCAATTCTACTCGGAGACGACTTTCTCGGCCTTCAGGACCAGTCTTCACTAAAATCGTCGCCCAGGCCGCAAACGGACTCCGATTTTGACGATCCACATATGCCTGCAAAGCTAAGAAGATAACCTTTCCAATGCTGCTGGTTTCAGGTCATTTGGAGTTCGGAGTCATCAGGAATTCACTTTGGAAGATAGCGGACAGAATCTGTCCAGGGGCTGTTTTTTTCCTATTCGGGCTTTTGGCCCATGTATCGTCTTGGAGTCCATCACGGACGGTCTAGGCTTCATATGGTCGCCCTAAACTCTATATAAACAGTAGCCGCCGCACGAGTTAGGGTTTGGGTTTTGCTTAGAAGTTTTCTTTCGAGAACAATTCGCCGTTTGTGTATCGGTTTGTGAAACCCCAACTTTGTGAGCACAAGTTAATTCTTGATTGCGTTCCTTCCTCGTTCTTGCTGGTGTTCTTCGGTTGCATTGCAGGACCGATAGCCTTCTTAGCGAGGTCGATTGCGCGCGTCACGCAGTCGATAACCATCGGAGCAGTGGTGTAGTGATTGCAAGGATTCGAACCTCCTGGCTCGGAGCCTTCTTCATCAACGTCGAGTTCTCCAACCCTAAACCGACATACCTTATGGAAGATCGGGTTACACCTATCAATTGGTATCAGTTTCCAGGTTGCCCGTTAGGTAATCCCTTTGTACGATGAAATTTTGTTACAATTTTACTACGTGCGGCTTTAGAAATAATGCCCACATATTGGTAAAGGAATATTCGGATGGATGTTTAGTATTTGACTGAGATTAACGATTAATGAAATGCCGGTTCTATACACGTGGCCAGATAATTTAGCACGTGGCCAGATAATTTATTATTATGCCATTGGTCAGCAGGACTTCTTAAAAATATACAGTGGAACATTATGTGAGTACAATATTCCAACACTTATTACACAGTCCATTGGTGATTTTTTCAAATGGATGGTCCATGACCATGTTAATTAGCTTCTAGCTTAATGCATGGCAGCCCAGCCGCAGGCCCATGCACGAGCCATTCATCTACGTTTGTGGCTATGCTCAGCCCAATAAGTCAAATACCCACGTGTATTTGGACCGTATATATGCGGCCATACGTCATCCACCCTGCGTGCATGCATGCTGCCAGACACATGTACTCCGCGCAGATCATGAGTGACCCACGTTGCAGTCAGCTAAGCACCCTCCGTATACACCAGGATGTAGAAGCAAGAAGATAAGAACGGGAGGATAAGCTCATACTCAAAATTTGAACTCAAACTGACGCGCCTTTTCTCAGCGTGATCCATTTTCTCCGGAGCTGCATGCGCGTTCACCAACGACGACCCGGCGGCGCGGCGCTCCTGAGAGACCCTCGACTGCCAACCCTAAGCCTCGGCTATAAAAGCAGTAGCAGGTCATCGCTGTGGGAGACACACACTCCAATCCTAATCACGCCGCCAGGCTGTCATTCCTCGCCATCGCCACACCCACACACACATACTCAGCCTAACCACGCCGCCAGGCTGCTGCTGTCCACCGTCCTCACCCATACACATCTACACCACGTAGTCACGAGCGCCATCACGCCCTCCATCTGCAAGAGCTGCGTCGTGGAGGAGGCTGCCGTCGTCGCTGCCGCTGCCGGGATCGTCATGGTCGTGATAAAAGGTGAGATCCCACTTCGGTCGATTTGAATCTTATGATGACATGTATTCCTTGCCGGCCAGTGGTAGAGATGTAGTAAAAGAACTGGCCATGATGTGTTAGTATAGGGATGATGAAAGAGTTCAGTAGATGCAGAGCCGGCCGTGGTGTGCTAGTGTGAGGGTTCAGTTTAATAGAAGATGCAAATGAAGATGGAGAGTGTTGAAGGCAAAGAGACTGCATGTGTTAGTTTTGTATTCATGCAAAGGAGTGATGAATAGTTTTGGTAGTCCCAGTAGCTCTAGCGATAGATGAAGAACTGGTGAGATGCAGTGTCCAGTGCAAGATTTTGTGAAGTTTCAGATAGGAGAGTTGTAGTGTTTGGCTTTGGGTGTTTGAGAGAGAAAGGCAGAGAAATATAGAAATGCATTTTTCACAAGACAGTGTCAAGAAGAGAAGCCTCTTTCAGTTAGTAGATGCAGTTTTAGAGGGGGAAAGTGATCTGTTGATCTTAGCAGCAGGAAAAGAGAAAGTGCAGATCAGAGAACTCTGAATATATGCAAGTCATAGATTAGAGATACCTGCAGCATTGAGAGGAGGCAGCAGTCATAAGTAGATGAGATGCAGTGGCCATTGGTAGTAATCGAGGAACTGTCATGAAGAAGATGTAGGCTTTCCTCTGTAAATTCGGAAGAGAAAAGAGCAGGGCGTCCAAATGTTCAGTGTCAGATTAGTGTGCAGAAATTCAGAGAAAACGAAGAGCATGCTGCAGAGTGTTGTGTGTAGTAGCTTGATATATGAAAGGGTGGAGGTGCAGTTCTTCATGGGTAGCAGAAGTAGTCAGTAAGATTAATTGTCAGATAAGTTGCAAGCATTTCAGATATGCAAATTTAGATGAGAAAGCTCACATGAGAGAAGTAGTAGTGCCAGCAGTATAGATTTGTTGCTTCAGCAGTAGGAAGAAGAATAGATTTAGCCGGCACTGAAAATAGCAAGTCTGAAATTTTAGTGATGCAGTCCTGGGCAGAGCTACCGAGTGAATGTTTTGGTACAAGACTTTCACGTGAAGACTCCAATGTTCAGTTAGCTTGTACTGCAGCTAAAGAATTAGTAGAATTATATTAAAAAATTCAGAGAAGCAGAATTGGTGAAGGCTTTAGCTCGGTGGGATTTTCATCGAGGCAAGTTAGTACTGTACATGTTAATTAGGCGTATCACTGAAGCATGAGAGGAGGGCTGACACAATATGATAGAGAGTTGTTTAGTGAATTTCTAAAAGCTGAGAGTAGGCCTTACCAAGAGGTATTTTAACTTATGTTTAAGCAAGATGTGCTGTGACAAAATTCCAAAGAAGAAAGCAGTACCATTCAGAGTATGTAGATGCTGAATAGAGCATTCAGTTAGCTCTGAAAATTACAGTCCTTGTAATCAATTTTGATGTTATATTAGAGAGGTTTTGTACAAAAAATAATGATCCTGCCATATGGGTGCAGTTGCTAGCCAGCTTGAGCTTATTTGAGTAGTCGACAGTTGTATTAGAAGATTTCCAGTGCATGCCTCATGAGAAGATCGGAAGTCAGAGTCGATCACCTGCAGGTGCAGTCAAGAAAATTATGTTGCATATTTATAGTTCACGATTGGTAAACAAGCAAGTTAATATAATAAAGTGTGATAATAAAGTGTGTGCGGCGTATTCGACTCCTGAAGGTAGTTTATTGTATACTTGTTACCTAATGGGTTCCAGATGAATTTAGTTAGTGTTGAAACTCCGATGAGCAATATCATAGTTTGATACTGAGAAATACAACAAGTTGTCATTGTGTATGCCAAATCATACGTGTCTTCTCATGTGCTCACAACTGAGTCTTAGCAATAGTCAACTATGTCGCCGGGGTTTGTAGAAAATCACAATCATACTCCTTGACCGACGAGGCTAGGAGAATACCAGCATCATCACTTTCCATGACCGACGAGGCCAGAAATGTTTTGTCCTGACCGACGAGGCTGGACATTAATTTGTTCGTGACCGACGAGGCCGAACATTCTCATCAACTTTGTTCAAACCCCATGACCGACAAGGCGTTGGCATTGTTACTGTTATTATGTTGTGTTCATATATACTTGGAGACTGTTTATCTATGACTTGAAGAAACGACCATCAAACACAGCTTAATCGGAGGTTTTCTGTGGCCCAACGCCATAGATGTAATTAACCGGCGGCTTTGCGAGGCCACGGGAACCAAGAACTCTACAATCAGATCGCCTGCTGTTTATTAGTCAGATCATTAGGCGCAATACATGTAAATTCCAGTGGGAATGTGTACTTTGTAATTCTCCATAGAATTAATAAAGACCCGAGTTCCCTTAATTTTGCCGTCCCTTTGTTATTTATTTTTTGTATACTTTCATGTATACTGGCACGCCCGCGCATATTTATATTTAGTTACGCATTACGAAGAACTCCTCCCTACGAGATGTTTCCTTTTGGCGAAACAAATTGGCACGCCCGGTGGGACATGGTTCTCCTCCCATCTTCGCTGTGCTCTGATGGTCGTTTCAATGGTCTTTGAGTTCTCCATGGCATACCGTGTAAAAAAAATTTGGGCAAATGACTGATCAGCAGTATTTCTCCCTATAGGTGAGATCGTTCCTACAGCCACAACCTGGGTGTTCCAGTTTGGGACCCAAACTCCTGTAGCTGTTTGCCAGCGTGATGGCAAGATTTATGCACACCAGCTGCACCAGGAGTTGACTCAGCCAGCTCACTCAAAGAAAGCCCAGAAAAGATCGTTTGCTGAGGTTGATAGTGAACGCCGCAGCCTTGTAGTGGAGGCTAGCACTCTGCTGAAGAATCCTGAGATGCAAGGCAAGAAAGATGGACCGCTGTTACTAGCAGCTTTGAATGCGTCATGTGAGAACATGCGCCAGAGCATGACCATCGCTCGCCAAGCAGGCAGTCGTCATGCACACCGCAATTGTCGCAGAAAATTCATGCAAGCAAAGAAGCTCAAGCAACGGGTGGCGTCACATATTGCTCCACCTAGTAACTTAGAGGAAGCATTTTGTCCAGAATATACATGTGACAAGGTAAAAGCTACCTCCATGAAGCCCACTCAAAAGAAGGCACCTCGTGAGTAGTGTTCCTTAGCACCAAACTTCCAACTCGAGATGCTATTGTACAGGAGTATTTGATGCAGCATCTGGGGAAGAGATTTCGTTCCTCGAGTCCGAGCAATGCCCTTGTGAACTGCTATGCACCTTGCTTGCATACAGGTGTTACAAATGGTCCTACCTCGTCCAGTGCCAACAATCAGTTTGCTGTCCTCCCAAATGAAGTGCCAGCATCTCGCCCTGATGAGTTGCAGCGGCAGTTACAAAGACTCCAAGCCCAAATGAGTGGTCTTGAGAGGCCGATCCAAGGCCGTGAAGCTCCTGAAAATTCACACAGAGAAGGAAGGTTCAGACCTCCTGTTGCAAATTGGCGGCCTCAACAGAACCGACAGACTTGGGCCCCCCAACAACGCAGGTCATTTGTACCTCAATTCCGTCCAAGGCAAGCACCGCAACCAACACAATGGAACCGATGGAATCACCACCAAAGGTTTCAGCAGCATCAGAGGCGAACTAGTGTCCCTCAATGGCGCCCCCGAGTGCCACAGCAAGAAACAGTCTCACCTTAGTGTCTTGTGCATCAATTATCGGAGCACACGACCCACCACCCGGCACCAGTACAGCCAGTGCACCACCAAGCTCCACCACCGTTGTCAAACATAGGCATGTGGCCAAGGGCCCAGTATATATTCAATGAGAACCAGAGGAGGCATGAATGAAGGAGACGCGCCCATTGTGCAATGTACCAAGAGTTACAGGACCTTGTTCTTAGATATGTGCAAGTCCGCGTCCGAGCCGATGGTCGTATTTACCCAGATAATGAGAGAGTTACTGTTCGTGTGGCACCGGCACTTGAACAAAATCCAAGGTACAATTTCCTTGTTGAGCAATTGGCCCCTAGGCCACGACAAGTTGAGCCTACCAACCCTACAGCTACAAACAGGCCAACTGTAGATGCTCAGGCACAAGCAACGCCTACTGTTACCATTCAGAACAAAGAAAATGAAAAGGTCGTAGGAGATGGCAAGCCTACAACATCCGAGCACACTGCAAAAGCACCAGCCACTAGTATTCCTCAAGTTTCTGTTGAACATAATTCCAGTACTTCCACAGAATATGAGAATACATCTGAGGGGTCAGAAAAGAAGTCGTCAGGAGAAGATGTGGTAATGTGTGGGACCATAGAGGTCTCTCTAAATTCAGAGTCAGATTCTGACTGGGAACCACCACTGGTTACACAAGAGTTGACATATTCCTCTGAAGATGAAATTGTGCCAAATCCTAAGGCATGCTTTGTGCCACGATCAGTTCTGCAAAGAGGAGACCGAGTTCAAGGAGCCGTAGTAGCACCCTGTTTCCCTGTGAGTGGCAAGTCCAAGACTGGGAGAGCTACACCATATGATCGTCCCGGAGCATATAGAACTATTCCTTCACATCTTCCCTCAAGCCAAGATCAACTGCAGACAGTGGCAACACGCCCCGGCGCAGATACTCGCCTAAAAATGAGTGCGCGCCGAAGGGTGGAACGACAACCTAGTGTATCAGATGAAGAAGGGCATTGCAGCTCATGCTCTGAATCGTCGAGCTCTCTGGAGGCTCGTTCCAACTCCCCTCAATACTCTATCTTGGCACATTCCCTTTTGTCAGGAGAAGAGGATGAATAGGTAGGCATTGATGTTGCTCCAGTAAACATGACCAACGAAGATAAACTGGGGGGTGATGGCAAAGCTAATGAGAAACAATTGGTCAATCCTAGTGGCACTGCTCAAACCCAGCTTCCACATGCTTCAACATCACAAACACCTGCTGAACGCGAGAAAGCGTGAGATAGAGAGATCGATGAGTTGAAAGGGCAGATGAATCAGCTCATGTTGATCATGGCTAAGTTGACAGCGAGTCAATTTCAAGCACTACCTCCAAATCCACCACCACAAGAAGACCCACAAATAGCAGAGTTAGAAGGAGCACCATATGTAATCCCACGCTTCCCATATATGGAGCCAGATACCCCGAAAGGAGGCACAGTGAATGCTGTAAAGGTTCCTCCAGTACTTGATGCAAACAGGCCGCCAGTTGCAACACTCAAAGATTACCATGATATTGAAGAGGATATTATTAATAGGAAGATGAGGCAAATAGCGGCTGAACACAGCCCTATGTTACAAGAAGATAAGCTTCAGAAGCCGTATGAGTCATGGCATGACAAAGTCCCATTCCCTGCTGGGTGGCACCCGCCAAAGTTCCATCAATTTGATGGTACTGGTGATGCAACGGAACATCTTGTGTATTTTGAGTCAGTATGCGGCGACACAGCAAACAATCCATCCCTGTTACTTCATCAGTTTTCTGCTTCTTTGACTGGCGCAGCCTTTCATTGGTACAGTCGTATACCAGCAGGGTCTATGTCTAGTTGGGCAGCAATGAAAGAGCTTTTCAAGTCACACTTCATCACAATGAGGAAAGATATATCTATCTTAGAGTTATCACAAATTCATCAGAGGAGAGATGAGAAGATAGAAGATTATATCATTCGTTTTAGAAATAATTATGTACGTCTTGCCAGGGAAATGCACCCGGAGGATGCCATACAAATGTGCATTCATGGCATGCATCAACACTGGCTAGTTGGCGTGTCGAGACGTGACCCTAAGACCTTCAGTGCGTTGGGTGATGCTGTTGCAGCCACTAAGCTAGAATTTGAGAAGGTACCACACATCATGGAGATGTATAAAAATGCTGGTTTCAATGACAATATGAGAAGATTCAATCCTTCCAATAGGCCAAGTAATAATAATGGGGGCAAAGCTAAGTTGCCCATTGAGTCAAACACTACCAACACTATGCCAGTTCTGGGCCCTAGAAATGAGCACCCAAGACCAATGGGTCGTCCGAATATCAGAGAGCTTCTAAACAAGCAATATGTTTTTCGTCGGGACCTTGTGAAGAGCCTTTTTGAGCAGATGAATGAGCAGAAACTTCTGAACCTCCCTAACCCAACCAGACCCGATCAAGTTGCAATGACTGATAATCCATTGTACTGTCCGTACCATAGATACGTCGGCCATAAAATTGAGGACTGTATTGCCTTTAAGGAGTGGTTGCAAAGGGCCGTTGATGAAAATAAATTGGCCCTCAAAGCTGAAGCTTTGAATCCCAACTACCATACAACAAATATGGTATTTGTACAGCAAAAAGATGGCTCACTGACCCATATAAATGAAGAGGAAGAATATTGGGTGCCATTTTCGCAAGTAGAGCAGCAGCTAGAAAGGCTTCATCTTACACCCGTGCAACAAGATGTTGGCTCGGGGCCATGGAGACAAATACATCAAAAACGTTCCTCAAGAAGTCGCTATGTGTATCAACCACTCCCACACTCAGCTCCTACACAAATAAGAGGATACCATATGGGGCAGCGGTGCATGCCTCCCTGATTTGTCCCAAAATCTGAAGGGGATGAATCTTTCCCCCGAGTGCCACGTATTCTCCCAACACTAGGAGAGTTCTTCCCTAAAGCTCACCTAGATGTATCAAAAGATGAGAAGTTGGCACATGAGGCAATACAATCATCAAATATCGCAACGTGCAATGTTGTAGTCACAGATGAGGAAGGAGAGAAGGAAGAATCAGATGTAGCAGTCACACCCGAAGAACGTGCAGCAATAAAAGAAGTAGCAGCAGCAGATGGGACAATTGAAATAGAAGAAGTGAACATGAATTTGCGAGGGGGCAAGAACCTACCAGAACCGCTGAAGTCCCGATTGTTTGCAGCAGATAAGGGTAGGTCTGCACAGCGCCCTGAGGTTCCCAATCAAGACCCATTATTAGCAGCATCAAATAAACAAATGAAACATGATGAGGTTGAGTATAATATTATTGCTCATTTGAAGCGCATCCCAGCTCTGCTCAGTGTATATGACGCGTTGATGTTAATGCCTGAACTCCGAGAGGCTTTGATCAAAGCACTACAAAGCCCTCAACTATATGAAACAGCTATGGCCAAGCATAGATTGCTCACTAGCTTTTCTGAGCTTAATGAGATTGCATTCTCAGAAGAAGACAAGATGGTGGAGAGTAATAATCATAATCGCCCATTGTACATTGAGGGAAATATTGGAAGTGCACATCTTAGGCGGGTCCTCATAGACCCCGGCTCAGCTGTAAATCTCCTCCCAATTCGTAGTTTGACCCGAGCAGGTTACACAATGGATGACCTGGAGCCTACCAGCGTGGTGATATGTGGATATGATAGCAATGGCAGCCAAGCGCTGGGGGCAATTACATTGAAGCTGCAGATGTCGACTTTCATCTTCAAAGTGAAGTTTTTTGTGATTGAGTTTGTCACATCTTATTCAGCATTATTGGGGAGGCCGTGGATACACAAATATCAAGTGGTTCCGTCCACACTTCACCAATGCTTCAAGTTTGTTGATGGTAAAGGAGAGCAACAACGAGTAATTGGAAATCTCTCTCTATATACAATTCAAGAAGTACACCACGCAGATGCTAAGTATTTCTTTTCCGATAGATGTGAAGAGGGACCGTTGGGTCGCTCTACCCCAGCCATGGATGTGTTGATCACACGACACCCGGCTTCACCGTCTGTTACGTCAGAAATGGAATTTTTAGTTGCACCATCCTCAAGCCATGCTAGAAGGGGATCATTCCCACGTCTCCGCGAAACAAGAGACAGGGGCAGGCCACAGTCTTATGCACCCATGACCCGAGAATCAATGTGGGTAGATAATGCAGAGGCATTATGGAGTTGGAACCTTGTTCCTCCCCCATCTGTGCATCCATTGATATCAGCAAACATTGAGTCATCATCATCATCGGCTGCCAGTAAGAGTAGTGCATGAGGGCCACACCGGCCCCATTCTAGCTGCACCGCAAGTAGAGTCGATCAGTGATAAAGAAGACGACTCTACAAGACCTACCCAAGGGGAGGCGCGAGTAAAGAAGATGGTGGCAAAGTTAGAAAAGATAGTGAGACAGATGAAGAAGAAGCCTTGGCAGCATCGAAGGTTGAGCAACACATGGTTCCCTTGCTAGAAAAGGCTGGAATTAAGCTGAAAAAAAATCAACGGCTACCTGCTCCACCGAGCATATGTGAAGACTGGTGGAATCAATCGGAATGCCTTGTAAAGAAAGGTTGTCAAATACGCACTAGGCCACGACTGGGGGCAGGATGATGATGACGAGTCAATTTCCGATGAAGAGGGCTTGGTGCCAATTTATGAGGCCCCTTATTTCCCTCGCTCAGTCAATGTGCTGCCGGTGCGCGACAAGGCTTGAGAGATGATCAATACCTCCTCTCCAGAATGCATGAATCTATGCAAGTCCACTATGGAGAAGTGCTTAATGCTGCCCCTGCACCACCTCAGTTGGAAGATGGCGGGCAGCCAACTATCGATGAGCTTGTAGAAATAAATTTAGGGAGTGAGGATGACCCTCGCCCAACATTTGTAAGTGCCACACTCACGCCTGAGGAGCGTGAAGATTATAGAAATTTTCAAATGGAATATAGAGATAGTTTTGCATGGTCATACAAAGAAATGCCGGGGCTTGATCCTGATGTAGCCACACACAAATTAGCAATAGATCCACAATATCGTCCTGTCAAGCAAGCTCCACGTCGTTTTCGTCCTAAGTTGCAGGATGATATTATTGCTGAAGTAGATAAGTTGATTAAAGTGGGGTTCATAAAAGAGGTACAGTATCCACGATGGCTCGCCAATATTGTTCCTGTAATTAAAGAAAAGACTGGGAAAGTACGAGTGTGTGTAGATTTTCGTGATCTAAACCGCACTTGTCCAAAAGATGATTTTCCTATCCCAATAACAGAAATGGTGATTGATGCTACTACAGGTTATGAAACCCTCTCATTTATGGATGGGTTTTCAGGGTATAATCAGATCAAAATGGACGAAAACGATGCAATCGATACAGCTTTCCGAACACCAAGAGGAAGCTTCTATTATACAGTGATGCCCTTTGGGCTAAAAAAAATGCCGGTGCTACATATCAGCGAGCCATGACGGTCATATTTGGTGACCTCATTCATCAGTCCATAGAATGTTATATCGATGACTTAGTTGTTAAAACCCGAGATCGGAGACGTCACCAGGAAGATCTCCGTGTAGTGTTCGAGAGGCTACGCAAGTACAAACTGAGGATGAACCCGCTCAAGTGCGCATTTGCAGTACAATCTGGCGTATTTTTAGGCTTCGTAGTTCGTCATCGGGGCATTGAGATCCAGCCAAAGAACATAAAGGCGATCCTCAAAATGCCACCGCCTAAAAACTTGAAAGTGCTGAAGTCTTTGCAAGGAAAGCTAGCATACATAAGGCGTTTCATTTCCAACCTCTTAGGTCGTATACAACCTTTCTCTAGGCTGATGAAGAAGGGTGCACCATTTGTATGGGATGAACAATGTCAGATTGCTTTTGAGAGTATCAAGCAATATTTACTCAACCCTCCTGTCCTAATGGCCCCTGTCAAAGGGCGGCCTCTTATTCTTTACATCGCCACCCAACCTAATTCTGTGGGTGCACTCTTAGGTCAAATAAATGATGAAGGAAAAGAGGTAGCGTGTTATTACCTCAGTCGCACTATGGTTGGCGCGGAATGTAATTATTCCCCCATTGAAAAGCTATGTCTGGCATTAATATTTGCACTCAAGAAACTCCGACATTATTTGCTCGCACATGAGGTCCAACTTATTGCAAAAGCTGACCCTGTTAAGTACGTGCTCAGTCAGCCAGCGCTCATAGGCAGAATTGGGAAATGGGCGCTACTCATGATGGAGTATGACATTACATATGTTCCACAGAAGGCCGTGAAAGGTCAAGCGCTAGCTGATTTTTTAGCAGCACATCCCGTGCCTGATGACTCTCCTCTCATTACAGATTTGCCTGACGAGGAAGTATTTACTATCAGCACAGAAACGGCATGGGAGTTGTATTTTGACGGTGCGTCCCGCTCAGAGTCGGACCCCGATGGAACCCCTCATAGAAGGGCTGGTGCAGGTATAGTATTTAGGAGTCCTCAAGGAGAAACTATCTACCATTCCTTCTCATTGCTCAAGGAGGAATGCTCAAATAACGAAGCTGAGTATGAGTCTTTAATTTTTGGACTACTGTTAGCACTTTCTATGGGGATTCTAAACCTGCACGCTTATGGAGACTCTCAGCTCATTGTGAGACAAATCAATGGGATATATGAGGTACATAAACCCAAGCTGATATCATATTGGGAAGCTGCTCACAAGCTCATGGAAAAATTTGAACACATACAAATAGATCACGTTCCTAGGAGCAGAAATGCATCAGCTGATGCACTTGCAAAATTAGCTGCAGCCCTCTCCCTGCCTGATGGTGAGGCAAATGTCAGAGTTGAGGAGAGGTGGCTCTTACCAGCAGTTCTTGAACTCATTCCAGAAAATTGTGAAGTTAATATGGTTGTGACTGGAGAAGCTAATAATTAGGATTGGCGCAAGCCTTTTTTAGATTACTTCAAACATGGTAGTTTACCAGATGATCCTGTCGAGAGGTGCCAACTACAGAGGCGACTCCCTTCTTATATGTTCAAGGCTGGGGTATTATATCGACGGACACATGGCCATGAATTACCTCTCCGCTGTCTGTCTAGAAGTGAGGCTGATAAAGCCCTAGAGGAAGTACATTCTGGAGTTTGCGGTGGTCACCAGAGCGGGCCAAAAATGTATCATAGCATTAAATTGTCAGGGGGTTATTGGCCTGGTATGATGACTGATTGTATTAGGATAGCTCGAGCTTGCCATGACTGTCAAATACATGGAGATTTCAAGCACCGACCACCGGTACCCCTCCACCCCACAGTACCTTCATGGCCATTTGATGCATGGGGAATTGATGTCATAGGGTCCATTGTGCCACCCTCTTCCAAAGGGCAGCAATTTATCCTAGCAGCCACAGATTATTTTTCTAGGTGGGCTGAGGCAATTCCATTAAGAGAAGTCAAAGCCGACAATGTAATTAATTTTCTTGAGCGTAACATCATTTATCGCTTTGGGATACCGCATCGCATAACATCAGACAATGGGCCCGCTTTTAGATCAACCAAGGTTATCAAGTTTGCTGAAAAATACAAGATCAAGTGGGACTACTCTACAAGGTACTATCCTCAGGCTAACGGTTTGGCCGAGGCATTCAATAAAACACTTGCGAAAATCCTGAAGAAAACAGTCGCAAGGCACAAAAGAGATTGGCATGACCGTCTCTTCGAAGCATTATGGGCATATCGTGTTACTGTACGCACGCCCACTCAGTCAACACCTTACTCCCTTGTCTACGGTACCGAAGCTGTTCTCCCACTAGAAATAGAGCTTCCAGCACTTCGAGTAGCTGTACATGATCAACTTACAGAAGATGAGCAAGTTCACCTTCATTTCCAAGAATTAGATGCTCTTGAGGAAGGGCGCCTAGCTGCCCTGCAAAATTTGCAGTACTACCGACAGAACATGGTCAGGGCCTATGATAAACTTGTGAGGCCCCGGGTGTTCAGAAAGGGCGAATTGGTACTCGCTATGAGGCGTCCCATTATTCTCTCCAGCAAGGGTAAAGGGAAATTTGAGCCTAAATGGGAAGGTCCCTATGTAGTAGAACAAGTCTACGACGGAGGCACTTATCAGCTTATTAATCAGGAGGGCGTTCGTCCAATGCCCCCAATCAATGGCCGGTTTCTCAAGAAGTATTTCTTGTAAAATCCCCTCCCCTCTTTTAGGTGTTCTCCTTGGATTAACATTGAAAAGGAAGAACACTTTAGCTTTCAAAATGTTTTATCAAACTTTTTAAAAAAAATAAAGGGTGTTGATTCATCCGACAATAATACTAAGGGCTTTTCTATTATGCTTCCAGCTCATAGTTTCGAGTATGGCTGCCTGAGATCTTGTCAATAGAGAAGAGCGAATGGCTGTAAGCAACAATAACAGACAACAGTATACACACTGCACCTGAGGCATATGGAACTCGTCTGCAATTGAATGTTGAAGCTGACCTAATTTGGATCCAAGGCAACAAGCCATTGTACAACTGCACTTCTTTTAGCAGAAATAAAAGCCATCGGGGAAGACTATAGGATGAAGAGCAAGAGAGGGCTACCTACTCAACACAAGTTGAAGCCTAGTGTGCAGCTTCTTGCCACCCCGACATGGTAGAAACAAGGGTCAAGAAAAAATGTGTTGCCCACGAGGTTTAGATCCACATAGCGTGAAAGGTGAGATCTCAAAGGCGCAAAGTGTTTTTCAAGCAAGTTTCAAGATCCCCAAAGGCCAAGAGTCCAAGCAAAGAAAAAAAAGAGTGAAAAGAAAGATGGCCATAAATCAATCCCAAGTCAAGCAATGAAAGCTCAGCGTGCCAGAGAGGGATCACCTTTCACCACCCTCGCAAGACAATTGAGGAAATTTCCTGCATAGCTATTTCTCCCATCCAAACAATCTCAACGTCAACCACTCCCGCTGAAGTATGCCGGTTTATCATTTTGCTCTAGCTAAGGAGACAATACTGGGAGGTTTTCAGCATCTCAAGAGCACTCGTGGGACATATGACCTCTACACACGGACACCAAGAAGTAAAGAACCCAAATACAGTCCTTACTGTCATTCACTGATCTCTGAAGGTCAAGTCTTTTGCAGTCATACTTCAAGCCGCCTTATAGCTCGGCAGCAAATGAAAAGCCCACATTTTAAAAAAATATATATACAAAAAAAAGTTTTTTTTGGCATCATACTGTTTTATCATTTTTTTTCTTTGCAAGCTTTCCTCTGCATTGATACATTTTGGGAGCAGTGAAGTACCCCAGTGCGGGCGTGTATGGATCTGTGAAACCCTTCAATCCTATTGGCTGGCACCGTTGCAGCTATACGGTCGCAATAGAGTTGATAAATTTCCTTTGAGGTGTGGTATGGACTTTCACCGCAAATCGAAGAAGATCACTGATAGCTTCATTGGTTGGCTCCGTAGCTTGCAAGACGGTCGCAATGAAGATCAGTGATAGTTAGCTCATGGCATGGTCTTTTGCCATGGCTTTTATTTCTACGCGTGTTCGGTCGTAGATAAAAATATATATATCACTTGTGTGGCATGGACATTCGCCGCAATATTCCAGTAGTAGCATGGCCTTTCGCTACGATATAATTCTATCAAATGATGGCACGGACATCCGCCTCAATATTTTAAACAGTAGCATGGACTTCTGCTACCCTTTAGAATTATCGGCAAGTCATAGTAAGGGTGTTTATTGCAAGATTCATTTCCTAGCATGGACTTTCGCTAGGGTATGTTCATGAGAGGGTACATTTAAACAGTGAGGTTTTGCGCCAAGTCAAGCCTGCGTTGCTTCGCACGCATGCTTAACTTGGCGGGGGGCATTTGTACGATGAAATTTTGTTACAATTTTACTACGTGCGGCTTTAGAAATAATGCCCACATATTGGTAAAGGAATATTCGGATGGATGTTTAGTATTTGACTGAGATTAACGATTAATGAATGCCGGTTCTATACACGTGGCCAGATAATTTATTATTACGCCATTGGTCAGCAGGACTTCTTAAAAATATACAGTGGAACATTATGTGAGTACAATATTCCAACACTTATCACACAGTCCATTGGTGATTTATTCAAATGGATGGTCCATGACCATGTTAATTAGCTTCTAGCTTAATGCATGGCAGCCCAGCCGCAGGCCCATGCACGAGCCATTCATCTACGTTTGTGGCTATGCTCAGCCCAATAAGTCAAATACCCACGTGTATTTGGACCGTATAGATGCGGCCATACGTCATCCACCCTGCGTGCATGCATGCTGCCAGACACACATACTCCGCGCAGATCATGAGTGACCCACGTTGCAGTTAGCTAAGCACCCTCCGTATACACCAGGATGTAGAAGCAAGAAGATAAGAACGGGAGGATAAGCTTGTACTCAAAATTTGAACTCAAAGTGACGCGCCTTTTCTCAGCGTGATCCATTTTCTCCGGAGCTGCATGCGCGTTCACCAACGACGACCTGGCGGTGCGGCGCTCCTGAGAGACCCTCGACTGCCAACCCTAAGCCTCGGCTATAAAAGCAGTAGCAGGTCATCGCTGTGGGAGACACACACTCCAATCCTGATCACACCGCCAGGCCGTCATTCCTCGCCATCGCCACACCCACACACACATACTCAGCCTAACCACGCCGTCAGGCTGCTGCTGTCCACCGTCCTCACCCATACACATCTACACCACGTAGTCACGAGCGCCATCACGCCCTCCATCTGCAAGAGCTGCGTCGTGGAGGAGGCTGCCGTCGTCGCTGCCGCTGCTGGGATCATCATGGCCGTGATAAAAGGTGAGATCCCACTTCGGTCGATTTGAATCTTATGATGACATGTATTCCTTGCCGGCCAGTGGTAGAGGTGTAGTAAAAGAACTGGCCATGATGTGTTAGTATAGGGATGATGCAAGAGTTCAGTAGATGCAGAGCCGGCCGTGGTGTGCTAGTGTGAGGGTTCAGTTTAATAGAAGATGCAAATGAAGATGGAGAGTGTTGAAGGCAAAGAGACTGCATGTGTTAGTTTTGTATTCATGCAAAGGAGTGATGAATAGTTTTGGTAGTCCCAGTAGCTCTAGCG
Organism: Paspalum notatum; assembly: GCA_022530915.1. NCBI lineage: Eukaryota > Viridiplantae > Streptophyta > Magnoliopsida > Poales > Poaceae > Paspalum > Paspalum notatum. Next base: position 9,694,724 of record CM039683.1, read on the forward strand.
ATAGATGAAGAACTGGTGAGATGCAGTGTCCAGTGCAAGATTTTGTGAAGTTTCAGATAGGAGAGTTGTAGTGTTTGGCTTTGGGTGTTTGAGAGAGAAAGGCAGAGAAATATAGAAATGCATTTTTCACAAGACAGTGTCAAGAAGAGAAGCCTGTTTCAGTTAGTAGATGCAGTTTTAGAGGGAGAAAGTGATCTGTTGATCTTAGCAGCAGGAAAAGAGAAAGTGCAGATCAGAGAACTCTGAATATATGCAAGTCATAGATTAGAGATACCTACAGCATTGAGAGGAGGCAGCAGTCATAAGTAGATGAGATGCAGTGGCCATTGGTAGTAATCGAGGCACTGTCATGAAGAAGATGTAGGCTTTCCTCTGTAAATTCGGAAGAGAAAAGGGCAGGGCGTCCAAATGTTCAGTGTCAGATTAGTGTGCAGAAATTCAGAGAAAACGAAGAGCATGCTGCAGAGTGTTGTGTGTAGTAGCTTGATATATGAAAGGGTGGAGGTGCAGTTCTTCATGGGTAGCAGAAGTAGTCAATAAGATTAATTGTCAGATAAGTTGCAAGCATTTCAGATATGCAAATTTAGATGAGAAAGTTCAGATGAGAGAAGTAGTAGTGCCAGCAGTATAGATTTGTTGCTTCAGCAGTAGGAAGAAGAATAGATTTAGCCGGCACTGAAAATAGCAAGTCTGAAATTTTAGTGATGCAGTCCTGGGCAGAGCTACCGAGTGAATGTTTTGGTACAAGACTTTCACGTGAAGACTCCAATGTTCGGTTAGCTTGTACTGCAGCTAAAGAATTAGTAGAATTATATTAAAAAATTCAGAGAAGCAGAATTGGTGAAGGCTTTAGCTCGGTGGGATTTTCATCGAGGCAAGTTAGTACTGTACATGTTAATTAGGCGTATCACTGAAGCATGAGAGGAGGGCTGACACAATATGATAGAGAGTTGTTTAGTGAATTTCTAAAAGCTGAGAGTAGGCCTTACCAAGAGGTATTTTAACTTATGTTTAAGCAAGATGTGCTGTGACAAAATTCCAAAGAAGAAAGGCAGTACCATTCAGAGTATGTAGATGCTGAATAGAGCATTCAGTTAGCTCTGAAAATTACAGTCCTTGTAATCAATTTTGATGTTATATTAGAGAGGTTTTGTACAAAAAATAATGATCCTGCCATATGGGTGCAGTTGCTAGCCAGCTTGAGCTTATTTGAGTAGTCGACAGTTGTATTAGAAGATTTCCAGTGCATGCCTCATGAGAAGATCGGAAGTCAGAGTCGATCACCAGCAGGTGCAGTCAAGAAAATTATGTTGCATATTTATAGTTCACGATTGGTAAACAAGCAAGTTAATATAATAAAGTGTGATAATAAAGTGTGTGCGGCATATTCGACTCCTGAAGGTAGTTTATTGTATACTTGTTACCTAATGGGTTCCAGATGAATTTAGTCAGTGTTGAAACTCCGATGAGCAATATCATAGTTTGATACTGAGAAATACAACAAGCTGTCATTGTGTATGCCAAATCATACGTGTCTTCTCATGTGCTCACAACTGAGTGTTAGCAATAGTCAACTATGTCGCCGGGGTTTGTAGAAAATCACAATCATACTCCTTGACCGACGAGGCTAGGAGAATACCAGCATCATCACTTTCCATGACCGACGAGGCCAGAAATGTTTTGTCCTGACCGACGAGGCTGGACATTAATTTGTTCGTGACCGACGAGGCCGAACATTCTCATCAACTTTGTTCAAACCCCATGGCCGACAAGGCGTTGGCATTGTTACTGTTATTATGTTGTGTTCATATATACTTGGAGACTGTTTTATCTATGACTTGAAGAAACGACCATCAAACACAGCTTAATCGGAGGTTTTCTGTGGCCCAACGCCATAAATGTAATTAACCGGCGGCTTTGCGAGGCCACGGGAACCAAGAACTCTACAATCAGATCGCCTGCTGTTTATTAGTCAGATCATTAGGCGCAATACATGTAAATTCCAGTGGGAATGTGTACTTTGTAATTCTCCATAGCATTAATAAAGACCCGAGTTCCCTTAATCTTGCCGTCCCTTTGTTATTTATTTTTTGTATACTTTCATGTATACTGGCACGCCCGCGCATATTTATATTTAGTTACGCATTAGGAAGAACTCCTCCCTAGGAGACGTTTCCTTTTGGCGAAACACCCTTGTATCCTTTAGATTAGATCTGTTTTTCATACCTAGAGTCCACAAAAAGCCAAAAAAAATTCCGCTGTCCCAGAACCATAGTGCCGCAATATTCGTTTTCAGTTGCTTTGCTGAGTTTTCATCCCCTGTGGTTGAGTTTGTTGCTGGTTAGGGTTTGTTCATCATCGTAGTGCCCCTGTTTCCATCATCATCCATCCGTTTTCCATCATCCACACCACGTTCGTCTTTTCTGCCGCTGTTGAAACCCTAATTCGAGGTATCCTCAGTAAAACGGCCGTAACTTTTCGCTCGGAACTCGGAATAGGGCAAATAAGTACATTCTGGAAATCTGCAGAAAATTTTGCATCTGGTTCTCCCCGCTTTGCCGGGTTTGGCGACCGTATTTTTGCGAAAATCGGCCTAGAAGATCGGGTTTTTGGCCATCGAAGTTTCGGCACGCTTGTGTTTGACGTGCTTGTTCTCGCTGTTTTCCTTCTATAGTCCATATCCTGTTTTCATTTGTTCTGAAATTTTCTGTGCTCCTTCTCTGCTATGAACAAAAGTGAAAAAAAAAAGTTATAAAAAAAAGAGTGAAAAAAAAGTGAAAAAAAAAGTGTAAAAATAATAGAGAAAAGATTCAGCAAGTTTTCGTTTCCTCTTTCACCTCTCCACCTTCCACCTTCCAATTTGTCATACTTGGGTGCTTTGATTTTAAATAGGTTTTGGCCAGAAACGACCTCCTGCATTGGATCATTATTCAGTTTTGCTAATCTGTTACGATATTGTTTTTTTTGCTTAGCCACATATTGAGCCATCCCAAGCTCCACTATATTTCTCTTGAGCAGTACCGGTCGGTCTCTTGCAATCATCCCACTGTTCAGGTGTGTTATCTCTTGACCATCTTCGCCTCTTCTAGGATCGCCATCGTCTTTTGCTGTGCACAGTAAGAACATTTGCAAGCGCTTGGTATACGCTTGGAGTGTGAGCGATCCCACCTTCCTACTTGCTACGGATAATCTTGTTTCTTTTTCTCTGTCTTGTGTCACTAACCATGGCAGGAGTTGATCCCTTCTTTCAAGGCGACGACGATGGCTATGTCTCAAAGGGCGAACTAAAAAGACTTATTGCTGCGCAAAACAAGCTTCTGGGTGGTTTCAGGGCGGACGTTACTCCAGCTTTGCACGATATACGACATGTGATGGATGATTTGTCGATGCGACTTGACGCTGTTGAAAACAAGGTTGCTACTTCTACTTCTTCTTCTTCGCCATCCGAGAAGTCCCGGTCCGAGGTTTCTAGTGAGGAAGGGGATGACAAAGCATATAGTAAACAAGATTGGCGGTCTGGTAAACAGGGTAAGAAACCACATCGACCACCTCCACCACCTCCACGTCGCGGCAACAAAAGAAACAAAGGTAATAGAGGTGATAATGATAACCAGTTTGCTAGGGTTAAATTTAAAATTCCTCCCTTTGATGGTTCATATGATGCTGATGCTTACTTAGATTGGGAGATGACGGTTGAACAAAAATTTAACTCTCATATGATTCCTGCTAATCAGCGTGTTCGATATGCTACTAGTGAATTTACTTGTTATGCTATACTTTGGTGGAATGATTTAGTTAAACGTGGTCAAGACCCAGATACATGGTCTAAGCTTAAACGTTCTATGCATAGTCGTTTTATTCCTCTTTCTTATAAGCGTGATTTGAAAAAGAAATTGCAACGTTTTGATCAAGGCAATCGTTCTGTTCATGAATACTATAATGATTTGCATGTTGCTATGTTGCGTTGTGATATTGATGAGGAAGATGATGATACTATGACACGTTTTTATTCTAGGCTGCACAAGGATATTCAAAATATTGTTGCTTACAAAGACTATAACACCACAGACCAGTTGTTCCATTTTGCTGTTTTGGCTGAACAAGAATTGCAGGACCGTGCGCAATCTTCGCGCAATACATTTGGTGCTTCATCTTCTTCCAGGTGGCAATCGAGCAAGGGACGTGCAGCACCGCCTGACACGAGACGTACTTTACCACCACCAGCGACGCCTTCTACGCCCGAGGTGAGCAAATCTGCTTTTGTGCCAAAAACAGGCAAGACCGACACTATCTCTGCTACAACACCTACCACATCAGCAAACATTGTGTGCCATCGGTGCAAAGGGATAGGACATGTCATGAGGAAGTGTCCTAGCAAGCGAGCCTACATTGCTACAGATAATGGTGGTTACATCAGCACTAGTGATGCTGAGGAGAATGTACAGGCTTCAGAGGTGGAGTCAGTAGCTTTTGGCGGAGAGGATGCGGAAGACTACACTCACAATGGCACCTATGTTGTTCAGCATGTTTTGAGTGCACAGGTGGAACATGAGGACAAGTTGCAGCGGCATAATCTATTTCAGATTTATTTTATCATCAACAAGTGCCGTGTTCGTACTATCCTTGATGGTGGGAGTTGCAATAATTTGGTGAGTGCTGATTTTGTCAAAAAATTTGGTCTTTCGACATGTGCCCACACTCATCCATATCATATTCAATGGCTTAACAACAGCGGTAAGGCCAAGGTAACACATACTGCACGTGTATATTTTTCTATTGGTACCTACCATGACTATGCAGAATGTGATGTTGTTCCTATGCAAGCATGTTCTCTTTTGTTGGGAAGACCTTGGGAATTTGATACTGATGCAACACACCATGGTAGAACTAATACATACACTTTTGTGCATAAAGGCAAGAAAATTACTTTGCTTCCTTTGACCCCTGCTGAAATTGTGAAATGTGATAGGGCCATACTTGAAACTGCAGAACGTGATAAGGCATTAGCTTCTGAAAATCAGCAAGCATCAAAATCTATTGTTCCACTTAAAACTGAACCCACCACCTACTAGTTCTCCTGCTATTAAGTTAAAGGGTGCTGCTATGCTTGCAACAAAAGCTGATCTTGCTGCGTCTGCCTTTGATGATGTTTTCGGATATGCTTTATTGTGCAAGAGGGTTCTATTTTCACTTGATGATATGCCTCCCTCGTTGCCGCCTGCTGTTGCTAAACCTTTTGCAGGAGTTTAAGGATGTCTTTCCTGCTGAGATTCCACCCGGCCTACCATACTTGCGAGGAAGTGAGCATCAAATTGATTTGATCCCGGGTGCTACTTTGCCCAACCGTGCTGCATATAGGACCAATACAGAGGAGGCTAAGGAGATACAGAGACAAGTCCAAGAGCTACTGGACCATGGGTACGTATGTGAAAGTCTTAGTCCTTGTGCTGTTCCTGTCATTTTGGTTCCTAAGAAAAATGGTACGTGGCGTATGTGTGTTGACTGTTGAGCCATTAATAATATAACCATTCGTTATCGTCATTCTATTCCTCGTTTAGATGACATGCTTGATGAATTAAGTGGCTCTGTCATGTTTACCAAAATTGATTTGCGTAGTGGCTACCATCAAATTAGAATGAAACTAGGTGATGAGTGGAAAACTGCTTTCAAAACAAAGTTTGGCTTGTATGAGTGGTTGGTCATGCCTTTTGGGTTAACTAATGCACCTAGTACTTTCATGCGCTTAATGAATGAAGTTCTCCGTTCTTTTATTGGGAAATTTGTGGTGGTTTATTTTGATGACATATTAATCTATAGCAAATCTTTTGATGAACATCTTGATCACCTACGTGCTGTTTTTGTTCCGCTACGCGATGCGCGCTTATTTGCTAACCTTGAGAAGTGCACCTTTTGCACGATCGAGTTGGATTTCTTGGCTATATTGTTACTCCACATGGCATTGAAGTGGATGAGACAAAGATTGATGCTATTCGGAGCTGGCCGACACCGACTACTATTACACAGGTGCGCAGTTTTCTTGGTCTTGCTGGTTTCTATCGGCGCTTCGTGAAGGATTTTAGCACCATCGTTGCCCCACTTAATGAATTGATGAAGAAAGGTGTGACATTCCATTGGGGTACAACGCAAGAAAAAGCCTTCAACACATTGAAAGATAAGTTGACACATGCACCTCTACTACAACTTTCAGATTTTGGTAAGACTTTTGAGCTTGAATGTGATGCAAGCGGAATTGGGATTGGTGGTGTGCTTCTACAAGAAGGTAAACCTGTTGCGTACTTTAGTGAAAAATTGAATGGGTCTTCGCTGAATTATTCGACTTATGATAAAGAGTTATATGCTTTGGTGCGTGTTTTGGAGACTTGGCAGCATTATCTTTGGCCTAAAGAATTTGTTATCCATCCTGATCATGAATCTTTGAAACATATTAGAAGTCAAGCTAAGCTAAATAAACGGCATGCTAAATGGGTTGAATTTATAGAGTCGTTTCCATATATCATTAAGCAGAAGAAAGGGAAAGACAATGTTATTGCGGATGCTTTATCTCGACGATATACTTTGTTGTCACAACTTGATCATCGCATCTTTGGTTTAGAGACCATAAAAGGGTTGTATGCTGCTGATTTTGATTTTAAGGAGGCTTTTGAAAATTGTAAAGAGGGCCGAACATGTAATAAATATGTGCTGAATGATGGACTTCTTTTTCAGGCTAACAAATTATGCGTTCCAGATAGTCCCGTTCGTCTTTTGTTTTTACAGGAAGCACATGGAGGCGGATTGATGGGTCATTTTGGTGTAAAGAAAACAACGGAAGTGCTGACCGCTCATTTCTTTTGGCCTAAATTGAAGCGGGACGTTGAACGGTATGTTGCACGTTGCACTACTTGCAATAAAGCTAAGTCTCGCCTAAATCCACATGGTCTTTATTTGCCTCTCCCGGTTGCTAGTGTTCCTTGGGCTGATATTTCTATGGACTTTGTTTTGGGTTTGCCGCGGACTAAGAGGGGGAGAGATAGTATTTTTGTTGTGGTGGATCGTTTTTCAAAGATGGCACATTTTATACCTTGTCATAAAACGGACGATACTTCTCACATTGCTAATTTGTTTTTCCATGAGATCGTTCGTTTACATGGGTTGCCAACTACTATTGTTTTGGATCGTGATGCAAAATTTTTGAGTCACTTTTGGCGGAGTTTATGGAATAAATTGGGGACAAAGCTTTTATTTTCTACTACATGTCATCCCCAAACTGATGGCCAAACTGAAGTTGTTAATCGAACTTTGTCTACTATGCTGAGGGCTGTTCTTAAAACAAATTTGAAAATGTGGGAGGAGTGTTTGCCTCATATTGAGTTTGCTTACAACAGATCCGTTCACTCTACCACAAGGCTTAGCCCTTTCCAAGTGGTTTATGGTTTTAATCCTCGTGCTCCTATTGATTTGATATCTTTGCCTTTTGAGGAACCTTTGCATTTGGATGCGTCACAACGTGCTGATTTTATAAAAAGCTTACATGAAACAACTAAGAGTAATATTGAAAACATGAATGAGAAGTACAAACTTGCTGGTAGTAAAGGTAGGAAACAAGTGCTTTTTGAACAGGGTGATTTGGTGTGGTTACACTTGCGCAAACAACGTTTTCCAGATTTGAGGAAGTCCAAACTTATGCCTCGAGCTGCTGGTCCTTTTAAGGTGCTTGAAAAAATTAATGATAATGCATACAAGCTTGAGATGCCTGCAGATTTTGGGGTTAGTCCCACCTTTAACATTGTAGATTTGAAACTATACTTGGGAGAAAGGGATGAGTTAGCGTCGAGGACGACTTCGCTTCAAGAGGGGGAGGATGATGAGGACATCACTCCTATGGTTATGCAAGGACCAATTACAAGAGCACGTGCGAAACAATTGAATCAACAGGTGAGCTCGTTCCTAGGTGCCCGTAATTCTACTTATAAGGATGGTATGCTACCTAATGATATTATTGATTATATTGTACTTAGTAATTTAGGAGAGGACCATGAAGGCCTTGGAGACCAGCACAGACCAGGAGGAGGACCAAAGGGGCGTCCAAGTCAAGATGGAGGCCCAATTCTACTCGGAGACGACTTTCTCGGCCTTCAGGACTAGTCTTCACTAAAATCGTCGCCCAGGCCGCAAACGGACTCCGATTTTGACGATCCACATATGCTTGGAAAGCTAAGAAGATAACCTTTCCAATGCCGCTGGTTTTAGGTCATTTGGAGTTCGGAGTCATCAGGAATTCACTTCAAAATATAGCGGACAGAATCTGTCCAGGGGCTGTTTTTTTCCTATTCGGGCTTTTGGCCCATGTATCGTCTTGGAGTCCATCATGGACGCGTCTAAGCTTCATATGGTCGCCCTAAACTCTATATAAACAGTAGCCGCCGCACGAGTTAGGGTTTGGGTTTTGCTTAGAAGTTTTCTTTCGAGAACAATTCGCCGTTCGTGTATCGGTTTGTGAAACCCCAACTTTGTGAGCACAAGTTAATTCTAGATTGCGTTCCTTCCTCGTTCTTGCTGGTGTTCTTCGGTTGCATTGAAGGAACGATAGCCTTCTTGGCGAGGTCGATTGCGCTCGTCACGCAGTCGATAACCATCGGAGCAGTGGTGTAGTGATTGCAAGGATTCGAACCTCCTGGCTCGGAGCCTTCTTCATCAACGTCGAGTTCTCCAACCCTAAACCGACATACCTTACGGAAGATCGGGTTACACCTATCAATGGGCCCTCTAGGTCGTGCTTGGGGCTTAGTTGGTCTTTTGGACCACCGTTGCTTGATGTAGCTCCACGCAATTGATTATTGATCATGTACCTGCAATAAGCGTCTCTATATGAATGGCATGCATTGATGTGATGTAGAAGGTGCACGGAGATAAATTACACACATAACCAATCATTCCATGGATATGCAGAAAGGTGATTGGTGAACTTCCTAAACGAGGAGTAATCTAATGGACAAGGGACCAACACACAAACATAAGGTCACCCATATACAAGCTATTGATAATATTAACAACATGTTAATGATGTGATCGATAAAAGCAAGCGTTATATTTTAAAACACTGAGATGGGTGGGGTGGTGTTTATCTCCATTCAACGGCTAACAAGTCAAAATCATATTCTTCATGCATTCATAGGAATCATTCACCAGGTATATCATGCAGTATGGTTATTTAATGGATTCAAACTCTATTGTCTTCCGGTGGTTTACTCATGAGTAACTAAATTAATTCCTTAACGAGCATGACATGAGGAACAGGATGTAGCAAGTAACTTGGACCAACATTTATAAATAATTTCAGGTTTAAGAAAACACTTATATATACATGCGATGCAACATGTCCAATTATGAATAAAAATGCACATAGAAGTCCATGTAGTTAGACAATCCCAAATGAGTTCAGATTTGTATGCCATGCAAAAACATACCACACAATGCTACTGCCAAAATTTCAGCCACAAAAGAGTTATAATTAATTTATTAAAATTCTGGCAAGTTACCAGTCTTTTATATTTTCAGATTTTTCATAATTTATAGAAATGGTTTCTGGTCATGAAATTTACTCAGAGAGCAATACATAGCATAAACTTCAAGTACAAAAATCAGCAAGCAAAATCTCCTTAGTTTGGTAGGACATCTATTTTCCATATATTTACTTCAGCTTATTTTAGATACAAAATAAAACAGTGTTCATAAAATGTAAGAAATTACTTTCTGGACTCTAATCATTACCACCACATCACCACATTTTCCATGGAATTTTCCTAGCACTCTAGAACCACTTTTTCCAATTATCTATTCTAGCAAGTAACACTTTGTCATTTTCAAAACAGTATTAAATCTTTACTTGCAAAGCTTCATACTGCACCAGTAAGCTACGCATGCTGCAAGGAGTGCCTATAAATTCAATTTCATCATTTGGAGCATATTTTACATGGCAAGTATTTTCCATGGCATAAAAATGCATAATACACATAGGTAAATACAAAACATCAAGTAAATGATCAATCCTAGGGCTACCAAAAATCACACAGTGTCAAGATGTCCTAATAAAGCTGCTGTTCAAGTTTCATAATTTTAGGAGCTCATTTACCCTACTTTTGCTAATTAACCACTAAAACAAAGCATGCACCAAATCAGGGGCAAAACGGTCCTTTCACAGCCCTAGACCTAGTCCACTGTATAGATCTATTCATAAGCAATCCAACAATGCAAGTTTCACATTTTTATGATTTTTGTACTAATTTCTAAGATATTTCAAAGTTCATATGCCAAATCCGGAAGTTAGTCAAATATACCCTGTAAATGGACCTTTATGCAATTAAGCCTAGTTTGCAGGGGGTAGCAACCAAAAGGCCTGAGTCTAAATAACCAGTAACCTAATTTGTTGTATCTTCAGGGTTAGATCTGCAAAAACCCAAAGTTTTGGATTAAACGCGAAAATCCGAATGATCTAGGGTTTAACTTGCAAGTTTCGCAAGACACAATGAATAGTCGAATATTATGCAAAAACTGCAGGGGCTAAAATGCACTTCTACCATCTAGTCCTTCCTCACGCTGGCAGGGGAGGGAGTCACACGGTGGCCGGTGTTCCCGCGCCCGCGCCGGCGCGTGGAGGCGCTGACTTGGAGCCGAGCTGGTCCGACGGCGTGTTCCGGGCAACGAGGAGCCCCTCCCCCTAGGTCTCGTCGCTCAGGGTGGCGCGAAGGAGCGCGCGGAGGCGGTGAACCGGAGTGACGACGATGGCGCAGAGCGTGGCTCGATCTGGCGGCGCGACGGCTCGATCCACTGAACGGTGAGGGGAACGGCGTCTCCGACTAGCGCGCCGTGTGCGCTAGGTCAAGGTGAGGCCGGTTATGGCGGTCTGGCGCGCGGGGAGGTTGTGGAACGGCGGCGAGCTATGGTGAACTCGAATGACATGGACGTGGCGGGGTTGGACGGCGTGGTGCGAATTCGGCGGCAGAGAGGCGGCACGGCGGCGCCGTCTCGCGCGCTGAACGCGCGGGACTGAAGCGAAGTTGGCGGTGGAGGTTTGGAGGCGCGGGGAGGACGGGAGTGGAGGCGTGGAGCTCCAAGCTCGGCTCTCATGGCGACGGCGCTCTAGATGGAAGGCACGGAGAGCAGAGGAGGGTGAGCGAGTGAGCGATGATGCACGGGGGCCAGGTTCTCGTCCAGGTGAAGCCGAGCCGCGGTCGGGACGGCGTCCCAGGCACCGCGCGCCACCGCCCGTATGTCGCGGTCGCGTGGCCGCCATGGTCTTGGCGTCGGTGGAGCCCCCGGATTGACGGGCCCACCTGTCGGTGAGAGGGAAAAGAGGAAAAAGGAAACATGGGGAAAAACCAATTGAGTTGGTTTTGTGCCCCCCCTGAAAATCGCGTATTTGAGCAAGTTATGGGCCGATTTTGGAAGAACTCTAATTTGAGAGATCTACAACTTTCTCAAAAGGCTTGACAGCAAAATCTGAACTGAAATATGATTTAGACTTGAATTTTCCTAGCAGCTTCCAAATTGGACAGTAAACTCTTTTTGCTTAGAAATTTCAGAAGTCCTATTTCTAGCCACTTTCACCCAAGATGCTCCTTTACAAAGCTGCTTAGAATTTGAAGATCTACAACTTATTCAATTAGATCTTTGCATAAAAATGGCTGTAAGTTAGAGAAAAATTGAGATTACTAAACAGTTCAGGTTTGGACAGATTTCCTGTGTTGATATAAAATGACCCAAAACTCCATTTAAACCACTGTGCATGTCAATACTCCAATTACCAAATTTGTTCATCATGAAATTAGATACAAGTTTGGTATATAAAGTTTATTTCAAATCACAACAGATTTTGAAATACAAGTACCATCATGTTCAGAGATTGGGTCCAACAGCAGGTTTACTTTATGTAGAGTCTTTCTTGTTTTCAACTTTTGAAGTATTAAATGAAGAGTCAATGACTTCAAGATGCATTTGAAAGGTGATAAGTTCAATTTCATTTCATAGAAAGGAAGATTTTGAAGTTGTATAGTCAAATCAAAAGTAATTTCAGAATCAACTTTGGGATAAGCTGAAATTCTAGGGTTGGGAATTATTCTAAGCTCTTGGGCTGATTTCCAAGAGAAATGTGGTGCCATTTATAATAGGATAATGACAGCTTTAAACCATGCTCAGTGTAGCAAAAGTGTAGTTCATAGTAGGTACAACAACTTGACAGTGGAGTTGGGCCCATGTGCTTAATGAACTTGAAAGTTTTATTAAGGCCCAAATTCGGTCGAGAACACTTTTGCCATCCTTTAAATAGGAACCTTTTGCTGTATTTAATATAAAGCTTTTGAGCATCCTGTCATATGACTTTGCACATGGTCACACTAGTAAGGTAGATGAATGTTTCATGAACAGGAGCTTTTGCATTTGGTGTTTGCATAAAAACTCGTGGGTGTTGTGCTCAGAAGCTTGTGACTCTTGACTTGCTAAACCAAACCACACGGTTTTGTATCTTCAATAGAAAAATTTTGTTTTAGTGATTTCTCCACCTAGTTCCTTGTTACTTTTCTAAACATGATTTAGTCCTAATTCATCATTAGTTTTCGTCTAACTGTGTGTTAAGGCTTTTGAGATGCCGGAGGCATCACAGCCAACCTTAGCCGGTCGAGAATACCCCCCCCCCCCCCCGCCCCAACCCTGTCTTCACCGACAGGTTTTTTTTTCTTTTGAACAACACTATTTAAATTCGCTCACACAGAAAACTAAATCTAGGACCTCTAACCTTTAAAGAGGTGGAACTACCAGTGAGATACAAGCCCGCTGTTAATGGAAACAAGATAGGCTTACAAGCTCAACCGAGCAGCAACTGAAGCAGACAACACAACCGGAAAGCGAAGCCACCGTGGGAGGATTGGCCTGCTCTTGGGCGTCTCCGTGTGCTCCTTCTGTGTATATACTCGGGATACACTTTTTTACCTTTGGGTTAGTGGGCTGCGGTGGACCAACTACCACGCTGCCCTCTTGCGTGCCTCTGCTCCCGAGACGCTGACCGTGTGTATCCGACGCGAGGGTCCTGTCCTCTTCCTTCTGCCTGGGGCTTCGGTTAGTCTTCATCCGCGACGGCGTCCACCGGTGGGTGTCATTTTTGTCTAATGCTTGAACCGGTTCCGTTGGGTGGTGCCCTCCCTAATCGCCTGCATCAAGGATTAATTGGCATGCTTTGATGTTGTTTGGTGCCGGTCTTCCTGCGCGCATTGTGTTACATGCTGCTCCCTCTCAGTTCATATGTCAGGTCTCGATTGTGCCCATGCATATTATAATCCAGATGCAATACACGTACTATTTTTAGTAGCCAATCAATAAAATGGGAAGAAGGTCATGCCGCCTACGTATTGATCTAATTAAATCAGTCACAATCATTTGAATTTTTCCCACTACGTTTCCTTGAGGTGCGATTGATCTTCTGATTCCTGTTTTGTAGTTTTGGTCGACAATGTCACACTCACATTGTCAATGGGAAATTCATCATAGGCATGCCTAATCCTAAATATATGACATTTCGATTGCCTAAGGTGGTTAATGTGAATTTGAAGTTATCAAACCATATGTTAAATTATGCTTTAATGTTCTGCACAGATTGTCCTGCACAACTGATTGCCTTCAGTGCAGTACTGCAGCACGGACATCGTCATTCAGACTTTGAGAGCTTTCTAAGGCATACCAAAGACTCAGTTTTTGCGCAGGTTTCAAATCAACAACATGTATATGTGGTTCTGCGCAGGGTTTAAATCAGCAACATATACGTGTTTGTACCATGCTTGGTTCCTACATATTAATGTTTTCATTTATTGTGCAATATATTATATGATCGCATCAAATGATACTTATAGGAGTAGAAAATTTCAAAGCATGTTGCCCCCTCCTAAATTATGTCTCAGAACAGTCACCATGCTCATTTCTGTCCAATGCATTGTATTTATTAGATTCAAACTATCCATAGTGCCGGAATGTTACAAGTATTTTTTTCCACTGGCATGTTGTGCAGCATGCCCATGTAGATTTTGTTGTTGTGATGAAACTTGGATTGTATTAAACTAGACCAAAATGATGAAGAAACATTCTACTTCAAGTGAACTCCTTACCCTTCACATTCTGAATTTGTAGACAAATCATGACATGGGTCATCCTTGCGGAGTACTTGAACAAGACATTGGAAACATAACAAGTATCTATAGATATCTTCTATTTACTCTGTATGTTATTTCAAACTGGAGATGAGAGTTTCAGCCATTTTAGATATGAGTTGTGTCGACATTCTAGCATTTATATGAGGCATGTCCTTCCTAGGATTATTAGTTGAGCAGGAATGGAAAATGCTCATCGAGCAAATTGGCAAGGTTTGTCCTGTAATGCCTCTTTTTTTCTTGCTTGCTTTGTTTAAAAACTAATGCCAAATATCCAGGGTTGTACACAAATTTAGTTTAATCACCTGCTCTTAGCTACTAACACAGTGCATTTATTATCTGTTTGAAACAAAGCCAAGTTCAGGAGACTTTTCTTCGGTAGCAAAGCCTATAGCGTACCAATGGCCTTGAAGGTTTGCTATTGGAAGTTAATATAGTTGTGCTATTCACACAGTGTTGATTCCAGTTTCCAGAGAATGTGGATTTTTAAACTAAAGCATTGGTGGCACTAACACCATGTAGGCCCTCCTTTATTTTATTTTTATTACAGATATACTATGATATGAAAATTACTGGAATGCTAATCTTTCTGGTGCCTTTAGTGTTATCATTAATTAATGGAAGCTTTTCGGGTCTGCCATATCAGTGTGCCTACTAATGAAAACCAAATTACCAAATTGGTTCACAAATAAAACCCACCTATGAATCCAGGCACCACACTCCACCAGACTCATAAGTCATAGCAAAACAATTAAATGCTCCCGTCCAAAATGGGCGCGGCGTTAGCGCGCTGCCTTATCTAGTACTACAATACCAGCAGAAGACAACGAAACAAATAAGCCACCCGAATAAGCCATGCTAGTTATTTATGGGTGTTGAGGCTAGATACTTATTCCATTATCTAAAAATAAAATAAAAACATTAAAGTTACATGTCCAAATACTTTGTATACCCTCTTTGAAATGGTTATATTTAAAGCTTTTACATTAAAATTTGCACTTTAGCATCATTAATTTTGAACAGACTTGAACTTTTTACTAGGGCATCATGTCAAAAATATTCTACTATCACATATTTAAACATTTGTGGATTCACATCTAAATTTTCTATTAGGCCACAAAACATAAATGACCTTGTACTCGAAACGAAGGAAACTTTAAATCCCATATTTTAAAACTTTAAAATCATTTAAATGTATATTTTGAAAAGTTAAAATAATGAATTTATTTATTTATATATCTCAATTTTAAAATAAGGAAAAAATATATATAACCCATGATGTGTAGTTGATCATCTATATCACCATCGGATGTACAGTTGGTCGTCTACACCTTAAACTATTGAAAACCGGACAAATAATCCCATGAGTGGCTTTACTAGGTGTAACATCCTAGATTTTTGAAAACACGAAAATCTGAAATTTTTAAAAACTTTTTATTAAACAATGCAAATGTGTTTACAACCAATTAAAATATGTTGTTTTCAAACTCTAATAACTTATTTGAGTTAATAAATTTTCGACAAAATAAAAATTGCTTGAATGTTTGATTGTGTGCCGGTTTAATTTCGAGCCATTAATCGAGAATTAAACCGTTATCCTATAATCATCTCGGCCTAATCTTCCTATCATCCTTTATCCTACTCACTTCTATCGTGCATGACTATCCCGAACCCGTCACCCTCATCATGACACTCTCAGAAACCTGACTTCATTCCAGTATCGATCTTCCTCCTTTGCCGAGACGAGAGGTGATAATTCTTTCCTATCGATTTACTGCCGTCGCAATTTAATCAGATTTGAAGAATCATTTCTCAACTCGAAAGTCATCAGCCTTTGAGTATTCTCCCACCAAGATACTCTGTCGGCGGAGCAAGACCCTAAACCAATAAGGGATAAATTATCTGGTCTGTTCATTCCGTTTTCAAGAAATCAATATTCGAGGCAATGTAATATTTTCAACCCGTGGAATTAAATTCTTTGCGATTTATTCCGGGTTCGGAATTATTACTCGTCTCAAATAAATGAAAACACCGAAATAAATTAAATCTAATTTATTTTGCTAAGGAATAATCTTCTGACCAAGATTTTGTATTTGGTCTACGGCGTGATTTCTCGACTTATCGAATTTAATTTTTATCGTTCAATTGAAAAGCGTTGGATTTAAACTCTCAGCGACTTTATCCCGCAGCCAATTATCTTAACGCATCCATGTGGTGGAGTAAATAATCTCGGCGTTAAATCTCGGATCAATGAATTGATTCCTTGGTAAATTAATTCGGTTCCGGAAATGAATCTAATTCATTTGTACTTTAATCTTCGAAATGTGTTGCATCTGCAGTCCAAAATTAGCCCAATATCCAAAGCCCATCTAAAAACCCAATTGGGACATAACCCTAACCCTAACTACTCCTATAAATATCTGGCCCTCATTTTTTCTTTTTACCCATTTTCTTCATTTCTCCAGAAAATCGCTGCCACACGCATTCTTCTCTGCCTCATCTTGTTTTCCATCGAGAGGCAGGTAGCAGGCAGCAATCCATGGCGTGGCCCCTCTCCTGCCGCTTTCTACCGGCGCCCAGCAACCCACCCCCATCGCTCTCTGCCTCCTGCGCAAGGCGAGCGGGGAACAAGCAAGCCCAATCCCCTGGCCTTTTCTCCTCCGAGAGGGACAAGCAGGCGGCAGCAGTAGCTCCAATCGCCTGTTTTTTTTCCTCTCCTCGGCGTGCAGCAGCCAGAGCTCCGCCTCCATGGAGTCTTCTCCACCAGGCGCCCCCTCCTGCTCCAAGCGCCGTCGGCTCCTTCCTCAATCTCCGGCGCGCGATGCTCCTGCAACTTCCCCGACGCGGCGGCTCTTCGACGCTGCAACTTCCCTCGGCGTGGTGCTCCCTCGGCTCCTCTTGACGCAGCTCCGGCCGTCGACTCTCTCGTACACCATGGCAACAGCAGCCCTGCAACAACTCCTCCATGGCGCTTGCCTGCTCCTCTTCTCCTACAGCAAGACAAGCGACAGCCTCCAGGTTCCTCTCCTCCTCCCCTTTCCTTTCCTGTCCAGAAGCGCGAACCCCAGCCGCGGTTCACCTCCCTACTCTCTGCTGTAGCAGGTGACCAACGCAGACGCCCACTAGGTGTTCGACCGAATGTCTGGCTCGCGTGCAGCAGAGCGACGTCTCCACCTTGCCTCTGATGTCCCTGACCTGTTCGATGATATGCTGCAGTGGCGCAGCAGCACCATTTTCCTATCTGCCCCACGCACAGGATGTGCCTACGCTGCACATTGAGTTTTCGTTGTTCAGCCGCGAAAGGTGAATCCTGCGAACCTAGCTCAATTCAGTTCCTTTTCTGTTGCATGCCGAATCTCACCCATTTGTGATGATCTGATGGCTATTGCATTGAGGGGAAAATCCGGACTTCGACTTTGGGCTGAACCGAGATCGCGAGGGTGGTGTCGATTGGCACGACGTCACCTCGGCACCGCCTCAACACGTTCCGGCATCGAGACTTTTCCTGCCACAAGCCCTAGGTGAGCACCTCGATCTTGCCCTCTTGTGATGCCGGCCTTTGTGGCGATGAACTTATACCCTGTTGATGTCCGGCGCTGGTCGCCGATGAGGCTTTCTTATGCACATGCCTGTTCGGTCTTCGTGCCGATGTTTTCTGCAGGGCACGTTTTCTTCGTGCTATCACGAGATGCCACTGGCACACATGCCGTGGGCATAATCGTGTAGCACGCACACATCCCATCTATCTCTTACGAAATGCACGAGCCGTGATTTATCGCCGGTTCAGCCGTTATGCTGCCAAAATTTCTAACTTTCCTAATGCACTGGATCTTATGCACGATCACGATTCTCTGGCTACTACGGGCTGCACTCGTAGTTTCGCCAATGTTCCGAATCTAGTTAACTCAGTTCATGCACGGCCACGAGCTTTCGCTCATCACGGCCGATGTCTGTCTTCCAATCGCTTAATCACTCGCTCTTTTGGCGGTGCATGGCCACGGGCTATCGCTCGCTACGGCCAATGCTTGTCACACATTTAATCGGACGTTCGCGTTTGCGCACGGCCTCGAGCACTAGCTCGCCTTGGCCGTGACTATCAGTTCCATTTCATTTCTAGCTTATACATGACAATATGGCTCGAGCGACTGCTCGATTCGGCCATAGCTCTCGTTCCTACCGTCATTTCTCTGAATCTCTAAACGCGACCAACGGTTTCCACGTATATCTTTCTATGCCGTGGGTTTAACTGGAGTGGTTTCAATCGTTAGTTCATCATTATTAATTGGGTTCAGATCCGGATTTTATCCGACCCAATTTGAGTAATCTAAATTAACTTTACCCTCTCATACTCTAGTAATGATGAACATTACTAGGAGATCCTCACCGTTCTTACAACGCACACCTTCCATTTTAATCGATGAATAATCTCTTGTGATATCTCACCGAAGGTTGATGTACGACTTCTCACACGTCACTTGTGGCTAGTATGCCTTATTTCGACACACTCCTGAAATCATTTCACTCACATAATCCTAAATTAATCATCGACACCCCTTGCTTTCAAGGACTTAGTCAACTTCACTTTATCTCGCATGCAACTCTTATTCAAAGATCCTCTAATTTTAATCCGATCTTTCCTTCCATCGTCCTAATCTCTATTTTGTTATGTGTTGTTTGTTTAGTTCTTATGTTGTGTTCTTTTCTCTGTTTTGTGTTTGAGCCGAGTGGCACCGTTGGAGACTCAGGACGCACATTGGAGGGTACGAGATCATGAAGACAAGGGAGACTACACCGGAGCTCGAGAGTGATCAGCTCTACTCCAGGTCACCATTCAGACACTTCCCTGCTTCATAACCCATAGACACGCAACTGCTACTGCTACTTTTATTATTTATGCTTGCTGTTAACCTAAAAATAGGGAGCCTTATTCCATGTAGCCACTATTACCTTGTTTGCTACATCACCACCATTATACTACTATAATTAAGTAAAATGAACATGATGTGAGATTGGGTGATTTGATGGTGGGATTTGATAATTCTTGGCGTGTGTGAAGTGGGTGGATTTGAGAGCGAGATGATGTGTGAATGGGTGGCGGGAGTCGGCACCGGAAATTATGGGAGAGACTAGAACTCTGCCCCGAGTGGAGATAGGTGTGTGGTGGTGCGCGGCCCACCGCTGAGGGTGGCAACCGACCCCTGGAAGGCTTGCTCTCGCCAGTTAAGGACCGAGTAGGGGGACATGTCGCCCGGAACTATGACTCGTGCATACCATGCGACCTCAGGCCCGGTTCTTGAACTTCCCCGAAGGGCATATTACTGTAGGCGTAAGGCGATAGTGTTAGGGGGCGATGGTGGGCTTGCGATGCAGCCACACGTCCCCGATAGACTCAACCCGTGGGCCCCGGAATACTCGAGCTCACAGTCCTGAGAGTGCGGTGGATAGTATATCCGCACAGTTTTCTAGCTCAGGAAGGCAGGAAAGTGCCAGAAAGGTTCATCTATCGGTGTGGTGGGCCCGGGGTACTTTACCCCCGTCCATCTCGTGTGGGTACAGATGTACAAAAACCTCTGCAGAGTGTATAATCTATACGTATAGCCGCCGTCCCCGGTCATAGGATGATCCCTTGGTGACCCTCCTCTAACTAGCATGGGATTTCTTCTCTTCTCCCTCGAGTGTTTGGAAACCGGCTGCGGCCGTTGAGGCATGGATGGGTGGGAGCTGTCATGCCGCAGTTGTAGTATGATGAGAGTGGATGATATGGGAGAGGTGTATGGTGGTGAGGTGTGTATATGTTGGGATGAGTGATGAGCAGGGGGAACCATCGTGTGACCGAATTCCCGAATGGAACAATGATATGGTAAACTGGATAATGTTATTTATATACTTGCTTGCATAGGAAACCTAGAGCCTTCTACTTGTGCCAGTCCCTTTTATTATTACGCTGCCGCTTAGGGGAGTGTCTCAGGGTGGCTTGCGCTACTGGCGCGCAGGTTTTGGAAGACGAGACGGATGACGACTACTTCTACGATGGACGAAGATGAGCTGAATGACGACCACTCCTACGACGGATGCAGATGAGCTGGATGACGACCTTACCTATGACGGACGGAACGACAAGGGTTGCTGTGCTACGCTCAAGTATGCCTGTGGAGATGGATGTGAAGACCTGCTTTCCGCAATTTATACTCTGATCTCTGTTGTAAGAATGCTTCAGTCCAGATGGAATTGTATCGGCTTTGGCCAATTGTATAAATGTAATAATAATCGAAGTTCTGGTTGTGATATCGACTGATATACGTGATTCACGATAGCACTATGTATCCTGGGACTATCGTGAAGAGCAAAAGGCTTGGATTTCGGCATCGCAGAATCCGGGTCGTTTCACTAGGTGCTTTTGATGACGTGGTAGTGGAGCCCACATGTCAAGTATGGAAGTTTGTTCAGATAACCCCTCAAACTAATTCTGTATCCAAACCACGCCTCCAACTATTTTATTTGATCCAAGCCATGCCTTAAGTAAATTTGTCATTTTTTTGTTGCACTATGAATATGTTAAATTTTAATCACAATGTATTTTTTATAATTATAGTGTATTATTATATTTGTGATTTTTCTAGTAAAATATCATTAATTTCATGCAATTGTATATTAGTGTGGCTAATTTTATTTTAGAAAAATATATTATGATTTTCATCATTATTTTTCACACAAATCGATATTCATCTATCTATCCAATAAAAGAGCGAGTTTAAAAATAAATATTTTTCACCCAAAATTTCCCTTACCCACGAGTATACCCACCCTTGATTCTCTTCCATGACTTAATCTAGCGGCCAATCATAATGTTTTGGGCCCACACAAAACAACCACCTCAAGGGCATCGGCCTTGTACGCACGAGCTGTACGCAGAAGTGGCAAAAATATGTTACGTCTTATGCATAATATGTTACGTATTACGCGTTTCTGTCGATTTGCACAGGTTTTTTCCACCCAACTAGTAAAAAATACATGTGCGTCCCGCATATGATAGATAAGTTATTTTTATTTTTAAAAACATAGAAATTAGATGATTTTTAAACCACATGTAGCAAATAAGCTATTATTATTTTTATTTTTTTGAGAAATATTATTAGATAACAAAGAAAGCTAATGATTTTTAAAATTTTTATTTATAGAAACGTGGGTCTCGCACGTATATAAAAAAATCATCATGACGTCAAACATATCATATGATTCTTTTACTTTGTGATTTGTAGTTGTTTTTCAAAAACAAAAGCCCGACAGTCCTCTAACGTATTCGACAACATGAATATATTTCACATTTGTTTCACTCATGTTTAAACAAATTCCATTTAGTGAGCAATTAAGGTACTGAAAATAATGCTCAAAACAATAATTAAATTAGCCATATATAGAACACCAGTTATTCAAAACATCAAAGAAATGAAAAAAACAACTTGGGCCTCCGTCATGGGTGTCGATCTGATCCAACGGCTGAGAGTAGCGAGGTCAAAGATAAGAAAAAACGACGCCCTCCCCAACCCTAGCTTACTGTTCTCCTCCCCTCACCGCGTTGGACACGCCCCCTCGCTACCTCTCTCCTCGTGGCACGCGCCGCTCCCCCACCCCAACTCCGGGCCAAGGCGCGGGGCCATCGAGCGGCGGCCAGATGAGGCGGATCTGCCTCACTGTGCCGGCCTTTCTTCCGGAAGATCACACTCCCTTCATGTGAGGGGTTGTTCCTCTTGGTGCTTCAATGAGCATGTTATGTTCTTATTAGTAGGTTTATTCTATGGTTTAGAAGCAATCTGGTACTAAACATTTTTATTTGATGTAAGATTGGAGTGTTTTGTTGTTGGACCATGATTGATTGAGCTATCTCATTATGGGCCGGGAGGATTGTTCGTATTTGATTGACTCTATATGTGTTGGTACGGTTTTGGTATGTTTTTGGGTGAAAAAAGGATGTGGCGGCAGGAACTCTTTACCCTGCTGTCTGCGGCTGTGGGTAGAAAATATTTTCGGTTAAAATCGCTCTTTTATAGAGCAGATAGATATAGATTATTATTTTGTAGCCTCTACAATGTTATTGGTGAGCAATTTGTGTAATCATTTATTGTATGCGAGATATATAAATGCAATTGGTGGTATAATTCTAATATTTGATACCATTTTCTGGTTCACATCATCTACAAAATTACGATGCTTTTGAAATCAAATTATCTATGTGCTAATTAGAACATTGAGTAGCCATTGAATCCTGACATGAGCATATATGTTTGAGGGTGTCATGTATAAAAATAATCAACTTCGATGATTCATTAAAAAAGGAAGAAGTCCATTGTCAACCTTCGTTTGTCCAACTTTAGCCCTCAACTAAGTTCTCGGCCAAACCAGACACCCGAAGTCAGTAGACTGGTCAACATTAGTACCTCAGCTCGGTTTAGGTGGTTTTGGTGCTGACGTGAAGTGGTTTAATATTGTCAGTGGACCCAAAAAATGTATCTATCCGATGGATTAGAGCACGATGGGTAATCTAAGGATGGGTATACAATTGGGTAGATAAGTTTTGGGTATAAAATATTTTCCTTTAAACTCGCCTTTTTATAGGGTAGATTAATATTGTCTGTGGACCCAAAAAATGTATCTAACCGATGGATTAGAGCACGATGGGTAATCTAAGGGTGGGTATACAATTGGGTAGATAAGTTTTGGGTATAAAATATTTTCCTTTAAACTCACTCTTTCATAGGGTAGATTAATATTGTCCATGGATCCAAAAAATGTATCTAACCGATAAATTAGAGCATGATGGGTAATCTAAGGGTGGGTATACAATTGGGTAGATAAGTTTTGGGTATAAAATATTTTCCTTTCGCTCTTTTATAGGGTAGATTTTCTACACTCCGTATCCAATCAACCAAGAACCCTAATAAGCAACGAAGTCTTCCAATCATATCCCAAAGCACGAGAGGACCTCCCACTACACCAAAATCACAAATAGGAGTCACCATAATATGTAACGTTAAAACTAAAACACGTCACTGTTTACATATTTGTGACGTTACTTGCTCAAACGCGTCACATATGACTTTGCCCAGGCCACAGAGCTACTATATTAGAGACGGGTCATGTCAAACCACGTCACAGATTACTTGCGAGCATACATCGGTGATGGGTGAAGTTAAACCACGTCACTGATATATAACTATATCCGTGACTCTGATTCTCTATCCACGTCACTAACTTATGTTTAGATCGGTGACTTGAGTTTTCATCGGACCCGAAAAGGCAATAAACTCCAGTTGGTCGCGCTCTCGCGTCTGCTCTCCCATCTCTCGTCTCCCTCGCCCTCCCCTTCGCCTCCCATCCCCCCTCTCCTACACCGCCGCCGCTGCCCTCGCCCGGATCTACGCTGCCGCCGCTCCTGCCCACGTCCCCGTGCGCCACCACCTATCCTTCTCCCCTGCAACCCTCCTAGATCCGGCGCCTCTCCTCCTCGTCTTGCTCTTCTCTAGCACCGCCGCCATGCTCCCCTTCACCCTTGCACGGTGCTGAGTTGGATGCGCTCATGAAAGTCGAGGAGGCTAAGGCGTGCGCCCGCCTCGTGGACGACTCCGACTGGTGTCAACGCCACCGGCTGTGTGTTGTCCCCTAGGCACAACTGAGGAAGGGCAGACATAGTCGGTCGAGAGAATGGCTCCGATGAAGAAGTAGTGGCATGTTCTAAGGTATACATCCCTGACTGATCTATCTCGCTGCCGCACTAGATTTGACTGGTTGTGTCCTCGTAGGAACATATTTGTTGTGTATTTTTTTTGTTAGGATTGGACCCGTTCAAGCAAATCGATTTAGGCTTTGGGGATGTGATGATAAATATAGCTTATATACATGTTACTGTCTAGATTTAGCTGATGCATAGTCTCATAGTCTATCTGTTCTTGGATTTATTTCTTGCCCTATGGCCATCAGCTATATTTTATCATTGCTGGTGATATATTATTGCATTTTAATCAAAGTGCTACCATTTACTAAAATTTTCATAAATAGATCCATCTATTAGTATCAGTAGGTAGCCTGAGCAGTAAAACTCTTTTCTGTTTTAATGGCAAGTGGTTAAATTTTGGATCATCTCTTTCACACCATACTAATTCATGCCAACCTCTGAAGGTTTCTTCACACTTTTGTTTTTTTCACATGCGGACTCTACATCAACGCAGATTGGATATGAACATGTGTGCTTCTAAATTGGTAGATTTGATATGAGAGTATACCTGTGATGTATTTTCTTCTTCTGCTTAAATATACGAACCTTAGAGTTAGAGCTAACCTTGGGCAATTAAGTGACTATAAATGAGAACGAAGCTTCATGTATTATGACAGTTCTTCTTTCGCAATAAATTTTCTTTTCGCATACTTATTCTTTTCAGACCTCAAACAAAATATATCTGCTGGTTGCTTTAACATCCAAGTTAATGTTCTGTTCTTTATCACTTGCTGTCAAGGGCTGTGTGCGGCAGGGACGCCGGGCCTCGACTACGGAGCTCGTATTCGCGCTCCGTGATAAACCGACGGGGTTGTGCCCCCACGTGGCTCAACACTCGCTGGGTTTTGCCCCCAAGCTCGTGGCTTAGAGAAGAGGTAGGAGATTAGACTGAATGATTCTTGCTTAATCTCTCCATGTGCGGTTACAGGAATATATGGCCTCAGGCCCAACCACTCTTCCTAAACTTAAGGACTGCCAAAGGAAAGTAACAAAAAGGAAACAACCAATTACTCTCTTCTTTCTAATCTTAGCCACTTGACGTGATCACCGGCTGACTCAGGCGTGCTGCTCGTTCAGCAGTGCGGCGCACATCGCGTGCCCTGCGACGCCGCGTGTATGTGCGCCCGTACATTACATCTCTCCCCTCCTCGAGAGGCAGCTCGTCCTCGAGCTGAAATCGGGGATATCGTGCGCGGAATGAGTCGACATCCTCCCAGGTTGATGAAGCTGGTGACGCCCCCTTCCATTGAATGAGAACCTGGCGCACGCCGCGCGCCCAGCGTGACTTGACAGCCCGCTCCGGCTCCGGAACGATCGCGCCATGGCGAACAGGAGGGAGGGCTGGTGGTTCTTGCGGTGGGGTGCCATGGAATTTCTTGAGCAGCCCAACATGGAAGACATCGTGGAGACGAGCTTGAGGTGGCAAGGCCAGGCGGACTGCGACGTCGTTGATGAGCTCGACGACGAGGGTATGGCCCGTAGAAGCATGGCTTGAGCTTTCCAGCCGATGCTTGGGGCATGGATGCAGTAGGGCGCTGACAAAGTCGAAGCAGGACCCAGTCGCCTGCTTGGTAGGTGACCTCGTGGTGGAGACGGTCGTAGTGGCGCTTCTGTATGGCCTGGGCCTGCTCGAGCCGGTGCCGAATGTCCTCCAGGAACTCCGTGCGTTCCTCCAGCGTGCGGGCCACTGCCGGCACCCGGGATTCACCATGCGCATAGGTGCGCAGGGATGGCGGATCGCGACCGTAGACGACGCGGAACGGCGTTTCGCGCAACGACGACTGGAAGGCGGTGTTGAAGATGTACTCCGCCCATGGGAGCCAGCGTAGCCAGTCGCGTGGACGATCACCTGTCAAGCATCGAAGGTACATGATGATGACTTTGTTAGCGGACTCCGACTGCCCGTCCGACTGTGGGTGGAAAGCCGTCGTCATCTGCAGCTTGGTGCCACTCAAGCGCATCAGCTCGTCCCAGAAGTTGGAGGTGAACACGGAGTCGCGGTCGGAGACGATGGACTGCGGGATGAAGTGCGCGTACTTGCTGAAACGGTCCACCACCGTCAAGATGACGGACTTGCCCCGTACGCGCGGCAGCGCCTCGACGAAGTCCATGGCGATGTCCGACCAAACACCCTGTGGCACCGGGAGTGGCAGCAACAGACCGGCCGGGTGGAGATGTTCCGGCTTGTTGCGCTGGCACACTGTACACGCACGAACAAGGTCCTGCACCACACTTTTCATGTTAGGGAAGTGGAAGTCGCGGCGGAGTCGGTGCAGCGTGCGCTGGACGCCCTCATGGCCCTCCTCATGGACCGCCCGCAGCACCTCCTGCAGCAGCGGTGAGTCAGGCGGCAGGTACAGCCGTCCGCCGTAGTGGACCAGCCCGTCGGTGAGGGCCCAGGGCGGCGACTTGGAGCCGCTGCTGATGGCGTCCTGTAGGGCAAACAGCGCCGGGTCGGAGGCATGAGCTTGGCGAAGGCGGTCGAGGAAGTCGAAGCGCGGTCCGGACAGCAGCAGCATCGAACCCACCTCCGGAGTATCGCGGCGCGACAGGGCGTCTGCCACGGCATTTGTATGCCCCGGCTTGTACTCAACAGTGAAGTCGAAGCCGAGGAGTTTCCCGACCCAGTGGTGTTGCGGGATCGTGGACAGCCTCTGATCCAACAAGTACTTGAGGCTGTAATGATCTGTCTTGACCTCGAAGCGCCGCCCCCAAAGGTAGGGCCGCCAGTGGCGCACGGCCTGGACGAGGCCGATCAGTTCGCGCTCGTATGCCGCGAGAGCTCGGTGCCGGGGGGCCACAGGCCGGCTGAAGAAGGCCACCGGGTGGCTGTCCTGGACCAGCACCGCCCCAAAGCCGTGCGAGGACGCGTCGCACTCGACGACGAATGTCTTGGAGAAGTCCGGCATGGCGAGCATCGGGGCCGAGGTGACCGCCTCCTTTAGCGCGGTGAATGCAGTAGCTGCGTCGGGCGACCAAGCGAACCCGTCCTTCTTGAGCAGGGTGGTGAGCGGCGCGGCGATGGTGCCGTAGTTGTGCACGAACTTCCGGTAGTACCCGGCAAGTCCTAGGAAGCCACGCACGGCTCGCGCGGATCGCGGCTGCGGCCAGTCCCGCACAGCCTGCACCTTTGTCGGATCCATGGCGACGCCCGCGGCCGACACCACGTGGCCGAGGTACGCGACGGAAGACTCCGCGAACGCGCATTTGGAGCGCTTCACGAAGAGCTGGTGCTGCTGTAGCGCCCCGAAGACGGCGCGCAGGTGGCGTAGGTGATCCGCCCACGTGTGACTGTAAATCAGAATGTCGTCAAAAAACACAAGCACAAAGCGGCGTAGGAAGGGTCGAAGGACGTCGTTCATCAGAGCTTGGAACGTGGCGGGGGCGTTGCACAGCCCGAACGCCATGACCAAGAACTCGTACAGGCCATCATGAGTCCTGAACGCCGTCTTGTGGATGTCAGCCGGACGCATGCGGACTTGGTGATACCCCGAACGCAGATCGAGCTTGGTGAAAAAGCACGCCCCATGGAGCTCGTCCAGCAGCTCATCGACGACGGGGATGGGGAACGCGTCCTTGACGGTGAGCGCGTTGAGCGCCCGGTAGTCGACGCAGAAACGCCACGACCCGTCCGGTTTCTTGACGAGGAGGACCGGGGACGAGAACGCGGAGTCGCTACGCCGCACAATGCCCTGCTCGATCATCGCGGCGCATTGCCGCTCCAATTCATCCTTGTGGGCCGCCGGGTACCTGTACGGCCGGACAGCCACCGGCAGCGCACCCGTCTTGAGGATGATGCTGTGGTCACGGGCACGTGACGGTGGCAGCCCGGTGGGCTCGGCGAAGAGGCCGCCGAACGCGGTCAGCAGCTCCTCCAGCAAGGCTGCTGGCGCCGTGATGTTGGAGAGGCGCGGTGCTCGCTGTGCGGCCACGTCCACCCAGCAGATAGTGCGGCCATGGCGCGTAAAGGCCACGGTGCGCGTGGTCAAATCCCACACCATCTTGCCCAGCGTAACCATCCACTGGGTGCCGAGGACGACGTCGTAGCCGGCGAGCGGCATCACGTAGAGGTCGACGCAGAAGTCCTCGCCAGCAATGGCGATCGGGGCCTGACGGAGGACGCCCGGGCATGCGATGCGTTCACCATTGGCCACGGTGGCGGTGAGGCGCGGGCTGGACTGGACGGCGAGCCCCGTGCGCGCTGCAGCCGCCTCAGCGATGAAGTTGTGCGTGGAGCCGGTGTCCAGCAGGGCAGTAAGCGTCACCGTGCCCACTGTCACGCGCACCTGCATGGAGTCACAAATGGGCATACCAGCCACTGCTCGAAGGGAGAACAGCGGTGCGGCGAGGTCGGCATCGGCGGCCGCCGGAGCAGCGTCCTCCAACTCGATGCCGTCAATGTAGAAGATGCGGCGGCACACCCGATTGTGCCCACGTGAGTATGGCTCGTTACAGTTGTAACACAAGCCAAGGCGACGTCGCTCCGCTTGCTCCTCCGGCGAGAGCCGCTTGGAGAGCCCAGCCGCGCCTCGGGGTGGGGGCGCCGGAAGGGCCAGCTGCTGCTGCGGCGCTGGGAGGACCGGCACCGGGAGCACCGGCGGAGGGGGCGCGGAGCCCGCTGGCAGCGCTGGGCGTGGAGGCGGGGCTGGCAGGATCGCCCGCGGAGCCGCCCGGGGAGGCAGTTGGCTGATCCGGTCCAGTTCAATCAGCTCCAACGTCCTGGCCAGACTCATGGCCGCGGCCAAGGTTTCCGGTGCGTGGACGCGCACCTGATGGCTCAGCGGAGGCAGCAACCCTCCGATGTACAGCTGTACACGCTGGCTTTCCCCCAGTCGACCAGCACGCGGAAGAAGTGCCTGGAAACGGTTGGAGTATTCCTCCACCGATCCGGTGCGTCGGCACTCCGTGAGCTCGAAAAGCGGCGCGGATCGCAGCGCCGGGCCGAACCGAAGATTGAGGAGCTCCTTGAAGCGCCCCCATGGCGGCGTGCCTTCATCCTCCTGGAGTTGGAGGAACCACAATTGGGCCACATCCTCCAGGTTGTACGATGCCATCCACACCTTCTCCTCCGGCATGGTGCGCTGCTGACGGAAATAGGACTCACACCGATTCAGGAAGATCAGTGGGTCGGACTTGCCATCGAAGCGCGGAAAGTCCATCTTCTGGAACCGCGGGGGGCGATCCGGTGGGGGCTGGCCGTCGGAGTGGACGTTGGAGTCGGCTGATGAGCCGATCTTCGCCTGCATGGTCGCCATGTCGGTTTGCATCTTGGACATATCGGTGGTGAGTGTCTGGAGCAGCTTCATCACGTCGGCAATGGAGGGCTGATCGCCCATGGCTGGTGATGAAGAGGTGGCTGTGGACGGGGAAGAAGGAGATGGTGGCGGCTGGTGGGCTGGTGGCGTGGTGGCAGTGGAGGATTGGGTGGATGTGGTGGGAGAGGATCGACGAGACTGAGATACCAGGTTGTCAAGGGCTGTGTGCGGCAGGGACGCCGGGCCTCGACTACGGAGCTCGTATTCGCGCTCCGTGATAAACCGACGGGGTTGTGCCCCCACGTGGCTCAACACTCGCTGGGTTTTGCCCCCAGGCTCGTGGCTTAGAGAAGAGGTAGGAGATTAGACTGAATGATTCTTGCTTAATCTCTCCATGTGCGGTTACAGGAATATATGGCCTCAGGCCCAACCACTCTTCCTAAACTTAAGGACTGCCAAAGGAAAGTAACAAAAAGGAAACAACCAATTACTCTCTTCTTTCTAATCTTAGCCACTTGACGTGATCACCGGCTGACTCAGGCGTGCTGCTCGTTCAGCAGCGCGGCGCACATCGCGTGCCCTGCGACGCCGCGTGTATGTGCGCCCGTACATTACACTTGCATGGGTGGAAGATAACATATAACTTGCACGGAGAAACTTGCAAGATTCTATCAAGTTCAAAAAGATAAGTTTACACTTGGCTTCTTAGTTATACTTGATCTGCAATGGTTGTAAACCTGTTACTTGATTTTTATTCATGTGAACTTGAAGCATGATGCCCTGAATGCTTGTGTATTATACTGTTACTCATATACTGAACGTATCAACTCCCTTGAGCTTCTGCTCCCATGCATGCTGCTCACCTGGCTCTATTCTCTTCCCTTTTAGAAAAATTTTCCTTTTTCTCTTTTTTTCTCATACCTGCAAAACTTCTATGATATCCAAGTTGATTGTTATTGGTAGGCATTGAATGTTTGTTCAGTTAGTGATTTAACTTTACTGTAACACCTTGTTCAGTTACTTCCAAGAAGTTTGGATCTGGATTTGGCATGATTTTACTTTACTATAGCACCCTATCTTGATTTATTCATATTGGCTATTGCTTTGTGTACTACTGGTTAATATCAGCTGACTAAAGGTTTCTCTGTTTCATTTTTTTCATCCTGCTTAAGTCATTGGTGAAGATCGGCGTTGGAAGGGATCCATCCTACCCTCTAACCTGACCAAGTAAGTTCCTCACCAAATTCAGGTATCTAGTCACAAGGTAGATTTTGTAGTGTTCTAATAAGCTCACATGCTTGATAATATGAGTAATTTCAGTAGCTCTCAACTTTATAAATTTGAAAGCAATTTACTCTAAAAAAGGCACCTTATTACCTGAAATTTCTATGCTTGATAACTCTGTGTTTTGTCCTACACTTTGCTCTGAAATTTCTATGCTACTCTTATTACCTGAATGCTAGAGTTCTTTACCTGTATTGGTAATTACAGTGGTTTTTGTATTGGCTGCATATGGAGATAATATAAAGCTAAACTAATACATAATCTTAAAAACTGTATTTTGAAAACTACTTTGTTCCAGAAACACACATGCCATTTTCCCAAGATATTAGCTTCCATAAATGAATCATTAACTGACCCAACTTGTTTTTTGTTATATAGGTTCTATGCATGCACTTTCATGACAGCTCGGTTAAGGGCTTAAGGAATACCATCAAGTTCTTCATAGATTTATAAACACCCTTCCTTGGTAATCTTGCTAAGCTTACTTGACTGCTTGCCTGGTGTCTTACGTTCAGTGCTACATTACTCAGCAAGTTGTGCATGTATTCATGTATGGACAGAGGACGTATTATGACGTATAATTTACTTCTGTATAACAAGCAACTTC
The DNA here is from genome assembly GCA_022530915.1 of Paspalum notatum. Taxonomy (NCBI): domain Eukaryota; kingdom Viridiplantae; phylum Streptophyta; class Magnoliopsida; order Poales; family Poaceae; genus Paspalum; species Paspalum notatum. The sequence goes on from CM039683.1 coordinate 9,725,831, forward strand.
ATCTTGTTTCTTTACTTGTTTAAATTGTTCAATCTGATACAGGTAAAAGAATTCATGTTATAAAACCTGTGCAAAAGCTTATGCTTGCAACCCACTCATGTTAACTTGCGCTTTCTAAATGTAGGCCAGGACAATTACTTGAAGTATCCATGACCAATCCTTTAGTTGATATAACCATGTTTGTTGTGATACTTTATGTTATCTTGGCTCCTCTTAACTTCCTTTCCTCATACTTACTGTATTCATGCTGTAGAGGGTGCTGGTTTCTCGAACAAGTTGTTCAGAATGCAAGCGGCTTGGAAAAAAAACATGGAGGTACTCTAACTTATAATCTGTCTAGACATTACTATGCAAGATATAATATGTCCATGTTACATTCACTGATAGATTGTACTTCTAAACAGAGATATCGAAGTTGCTTATTATTCACGAAAAATGAAATGTATAGCTCTAACTTTGAACTTATCAGATCGTGCTAAACTTTTGGTGCAGGACAAACAACAGTGGATTCAGTTAATCAGTCAAGTTCAAGTATTTCCTTCAGTTGTATTATGATGCTTGCAAGCAAGAGAATGCTTTGTACAATTCTACCATCTTGTTTAGAGATAAGAATTGTTATTTAGTGGTAGTTCTTCAGTTCATGTGGATAGAAACATTATGCTAGTGAGAACTGAGCAAGAACTTTCATTTCGTTGACCATATATGTAACTGGAATATTTTTTTATGGAACAATGATTCCTATAATGCTGAGTTTCCTATCCATTTTTTTTTTGTTTTTGCAAGCCATCATTAGAGTTGGGTTTTACAAAGAGCAACATCTCTGATGTCGCCAATTAGTGACGTGGTTTACGGACAAACGTCTCTGTGTACACATTTGTGACGTGTGCTATCTGAACACATCTGTAATGTGTTCAAGTTAGAGACGTGTTTAGCTGGAAACGTGTCACTGATTTGGCACATTAGAGACGTGGGTAAATAGATCCCCGTCAATAATGTATGTAATTAGTGACAGGTTTTTACACGTCACTAATGTGGTTTATATCAGTGACAAAAATTTAGTGACGCGAAAAATTACCGTCTCAGATGTAGTTTACAGCCGCCTCTAACATGCTGTCTCTGGCGTAGTGTCCTTCGAGGCGACACCAGCAGCCGGTTTCAGGCTGAAACCAACAGCCACCTCCATCTCCCCTCCTCCATCCCTATTCTAACTACCATTCTATTTGTCTACAGTGCTGTAACAGTACCGCATTTAATTTTGCAGTCACCATATGCAGTCGCCGTAAGATTCATCAGATCCAATCCCAAAACATGGTCTGATCCCAAAACACAAGAAGACATCCAGGCGACTCCAGCAGCCGGCAGCATCCACCAGTCCTTCACCATCAGCAGATTGCAAACCTCCCTGGCAGACAACAGCTTGACGTTCAATTCGTTGTGGTCGTCTCTCGATGTCCTCAAGCAGCTTGTAGGTCATTGCCGTCTGCAGGCAACACCACGGCAGCTGGCAGCCTCCATCACCGTAACAGCTTGACGTCGTTGTGGTTTTCTGTCAATGTCCTCCACCCCTAGCAGCTTGCAGGCACGGCAGTTGGCAGCCTCCACCACCGTAACAGCTTGACGTCATCGTCGTGGTTGTCTGCCGATGTCCTCCACCACCCCTAGCAGCTTGCAGGCACGGCAGCCGGCAGTCTCCGCGTCGTTCTCAGCCATCACTGTATGCAGCTGACTCCACCACAACGCCTCTCCACTCCTGCAGCCCTGCAAGCAATCCCCATGCAGCCGGCAGCCTCCATGTCGTTCGCAGTCCACTCCACCACTGCGCCAGAACAAGGTATGCCCCTGTTGTCTTATTGTCAGCAATGGCGCAGCCACATTATCTGAATATTCTCATAGCCAAACTACCTGCACAAACCCAGCAGTGGTGCCTACAAATATATAGTTATTACATGACTTAATAGAAATTGTAAGAGAGATATGGAAGCAACCATGCATCTTGCTTGCACCTGAATGTATTTGTCTGATCCATATCAATATAACCCAAGAATAAAATATTAGATCAATACTTAACTCGTAGAGTGTTAGAACAATCCATTTCTTACTCGGTTACTCCGGTCTGCTCCTTGGCCTCTTTGACAGTTCCGTAAAAAGCTACTCTGCATGGCACAACACAGAAACGTCCTTAAATATCAGATAATACTAAAGATGGATTGAAGTATATACTACTTAATTTAATGCTGAACAATAATCGAATCATAATAATAATCAGATAAAAAAAATTTGAATGGGTGGATTGGGGGCTGTTGCTACCATTTTGTTCTATTGAAGTGTTGTATTGTTACTGAAGGTAACAAACTTTTCAATAACAAGATGCAAGAGCTGGACATTGAAGAGTACGAAGAGTTGAGGAATGCCCTATTCAACTGTGCTGTCGATATTCCAGAGGTAGCATTCTCCTCGAATTTAACTTTATGATCAATTTGAAAGAGATTGTGAGTTAGAGTTACGGCAGGAAATCGGAGAATAATTATCAAGTTGTATTTAGATTATTTTAAGATGAACAACAATATACGTATCATTTCATTTATATTCCAAATTTAAATTTATAATGATATATTATCTTCTAAAACAATGTATAGTTTATTCAAAAAATTCACCATACGAATACAAACTTAAATTCATTAATTACTCGTAATTGATATTACCTCCATCCTAAAATAGTTTTCATGTTTCAGTATTCTAAATAAACTTTATATTATTATTCTATAAAAACCATTGATATATACATTAAAAAACTAAAGATTTAAACACATGTCTATATACAATTCACACAATAAATTAAAAAGAATGAACATTTTAAAATACACAATAACTTACTTTGTCACGTGCGGGACGCATGTGCATTTTTACTAGTTATTTTAATTAATTAGTAAATGTCTAACCTATAGAATTGTGATAAAAATCACAATATATTTTCTAGCATAAATTATTATGTCCTGTATCACCTCACAGATTTTGAACTTAAAATTTAACTTGTTCATAGTGCAAGAAAAAAGAAAAAAATTTAGGGTTGTGTCGGACCAAACAAAATAGTTGGAGGTGTGATTTGAACACATAAAACTAGTTTAAGGGGTTATCTGGACAAACTTCCCATTATCTAAAAAAAAGATCCGGACAAACTTCCATACTTAACTGGTTTGCTCAACTGGTTTGCTTGTGCGTATCTGGGTCCATCTGCTTGGAGGCATCCGCCCCATTCCAGCCTGTCGCGCACAGGGGAAATTTTCCCTGGGCTTGTATGTGTCGTGTTATAGCTTATGCTTCCTACTTGCTTGGGCCCGACGGCCAATTAGTTAATTCTTATTCTTATTTGAAACAACCGACCGATGCTCCACACTCCACATGAAAAGAACCAAGCTAGCAAAAGAAGTAAATATGTCTCTATGGACCAGATTGTGGGAACTTGGGAATATAGATACGTATTGGGTTCCCACCCACCATATATGTAGGTGCGGCTCAAGTTTAGGCGACTACTACTCTCGCACACCCGTTTTACTTGCTTCAAGATTGACATTAATTATATGTAGGCTCTTTTTCTTAATACAATATTTTTCTATTCCAAGATAATATTATGCTGATATTTGAGAATACCATTAATTTTATCCCAAAAATATGTTTGAAAAATCATAGTTTTGTCAATATTACAAAATTTTCTCTCCAAATAAATTTCCCTACAAAATACCATAGTAAAATCTTAGCAATCGGTAGGCCACTACTGCATCAACCACATACAAACACAAGCTACTATGAAACATAAATATTAGAAATTTATATAAATTTGAGTCAAACAACTAATCAAAATTGTAATTATTCAATACGTCTCATATGTTCATACTTTAATATAGAATATATATATATATAAATTTTTACCTTAGCTATCTAAAGAAGTCTCTAGCTACTTAACATTTAAACTTTTATAATAGCATGGTAATTTATGTATAAATACAGGGGATGCTTTAATTACATTTCGGCACAATAGGAAATCTATATATGAATTTATGTGATACTTTAATTTATGTTTTTAATGGCATGGTTGGTAATTTATGTGCAAATTTAGGGGTTACTTTAGTTCATCTTTCACAATGCCATGGTGGATAATTTATGTGTGGATTTTGGGAGCTCTTTTAATTCATCTTCCATAATGGCACGGTGGGTAATTTATTATATGCAAATTTAGGGGTTAATTTCATTCATCTTTTATGGTAGAATTTTTTTTAGAAAACATAATAGGTATAATTGCTAGTATTATTAGAAAACATAATATGGTAGAAATTTTACGGTCATAGAGGCCGGAATTTTCCATTTTCAAAAAAAAAAAAACTTAGTAGATGGTCATATGTTTATGGGCAACTTCTACGGTACACTGAAATAACTGTGAGCCGTTGATAAAATAAACTCATAATAATAATAAAACAAAACAGGATAAGCATCAATGACTAACTGCTACAATGTAGGCGTCTTATTCGCTTTTGCTAGCTTAACGTGACAACTGCAGATGCGCCATTTCGATTGTTATTTGAACATGTCTCGATTTCCATTAAAGAACAACTTTTTTTTACTGGACGTACGTTGAATGTGTCTCTCGGTCTCGCCATTAACTAACATCTTTTATTACTGAACGTAACAGCACATTAACGTAATATATTTTTACAATGGAACGTGGCAGCCATTAATGTACAGTGCACATGACACCTCAATGTCGATCGGTCGCATGCCCTTGTACGTGCATGATTGAACGTGGCACCTCCATCTCGATTAATTATGTGTCATGAACGATTTCTCAATGTGTTTGATACACTTTTTGAGAACGTTCCATATGCGAACTTGATTAATAATATAGTACTACTTTTATTGTTTACAACCATATTTTGAACATAAACACGTCAAAAAAATACAAAACGAGTACTCTTTTGTGAACACTAGGGCCTAGATGTCGATGGAGAATACTCCGTGGCAAATGATTATCCAGCTTCCATGATTAGAGCAAGCAACCTGCAGCCTAACAAACGGAGAGACCTACAATCTCGGAGTGCTTTGCGCGCAGGGAGGAACAGGCGCGCCGTGGGCCAAGCAGCCGAGAACATCGCCGCACGGAGGGCAGAATAATAATGCCTCTGTTTTATTTTTTCATTAATTATTCTATTCTATATAATTCAATGGCTTAGATTTAATTGAAGTCTTACTCCTAATAAGTAATTTGTGTACCGTAGCATAGCCCATGTTTATGAATTTTGTGGGTATTTTTGGATTTATATTTTTTTCTAGCACGTCTCTTAGGTAGTGTTTTTGAAGTACCTATTTAGTAGGAGTAAAATAATAAGGTAGTGTTTTTGAAGTACCTAATTTGTGGAAGTAAAATAATATGGATTGTCAAACTGTGATTTTGAAAAACGGCACACCCCAATAGAGCCATGCCTATATATTGTTCACGAAAGTCGAACAATGTATATGGAGTCAAATGCATGGGCAAAATAGATGGAATGTCGCTTCCAATAGAGCGAGTTTAAGCTTTAAGGTGCCTCTTCGATGATCAATGTTACTATCGGACGCTGACCATTACAATAATTAATTTATATTTACATAGAATCCATACATGCATATGTCATGACCTGGAGGATACCAACGTCCACCTGCTGCAAAAGTCTAGTGGCCTTGTTCACGTCAGTTTATCAATGCCTGCACACACTGACTTGTTCGTGCGTGTGCATGAACCATCATCGTGGAAGAAACATGTCGGCCGGGGTTGCCTTAATAATTCGTTGACCATGAACATGGACGCGTGCGCAAGTCGACTATATTTAGCTCTTTTTTGTTTGAATTTAGAGATCAGCATCCTATAAGTCTTTTAGTAGGAATCAAAAGACGGTTTGCTAATTCTTTCAAGAAGGCAAAATATCGGCGACTTGTACCTTAGTGCATGAACCATCATTAAAACATGTGGAGCAGTTTCGTCAAAAAAAAAAAAAAGTGGAGTGGGTCGCCTATAATCCATCGTCCACAAGGACACATGCACAACTCGCCTCTATATATTCAGATTTTTTTTAGCGTTTTAGGGATCAGCATCCCCAGTCTTTTAATAGGAATCAAAAGATTGTATATTTGTATGCACCGTTTTCAGCATTTGTGCACAAGTGACATTTTTATGTATGGAAGCTTTGTAAAATCTTTCAAGAAGCAAAATATCCAGGAGAACTAATAATTATGTTCTTGGAAGAGAGAGGCTTGTGAGGCCTTTTGTGTACTTGTTCGTATGACGAAATGCAAGACGACTTTGACTTCCACCAAGTCACCGAAAGAAATATATATCCATCATCTTAAAGAAAAATCGTGTTCATAGAGAGCTAGGAAACAGCGATGCGCCCCCAGAAGGCTACAGTTCTGATCCTGTTGCCACCATGCATGTTGGATGTGGATAGATACCAGGAAGCTTTGACGTTACTAGTACTATATATCGATTGATCGGTGCTGGCCTATTGCATGCAGATGCCATTGATTGGAAGACCTATTTCTAATTCCGAACGGATCATTCAGTCACAGTTTAATTAGTTTCATTATTTTCCAGTCCACTTGCGCACAGCAACGTACGGTAGGTTTGTGCTAAAGGGGCTGTTGGCGATATGAATTACTGAATGGCACACTCTTCATACTAAACAAAACCAAACAAGGCAGGGGCCTGCTGATAGCCTTCCCACAGGTCATATGTCAACGGCGGCGCGTACTAGGCTCAGATCAAGCGTGGTACACTATTGGAAATCGGAATATTCGCTGTGAGTTTTATAATTTTTCTGTGGTTTTTTACATGTACCAACATTGAAGATGCCATTTCTCTGTCGGGGATAAAAAAACCGTCAAAAAAATTCCTCACCGACAGGAGTATTATGGTTTCCAGCAGCGGTATATGCCTATCAAGATCAACATAGTAATCCTCCCTTGGAACACCAACGAGATCAGTGAACTACGTAAACTGCGAAATTATATGATCAGAATCAAATTGCACGCTGCTGTCGGTGGAGAATGAGATGTAACTTTATGAAAACGACATGTTTACCAATAATCGACACTGTAAGGAAAAAGACCAGAGGGAAAGAGAGTGAGTGTACAAAAATCATGCATGACATGGTCTTAGTTTTCACATCTTAGTAATTATTTTCATACTAGTCGCATTAATTGCATGCAGGCTAATACTGTTTAGCATACTGTGTACTTGAGCAAATACAACACTACGAGAGAACTAATTAATATAATAAAATAGCATAGGATCACCAAAATAATAATGACTATATGATAATATCCATGTTTGACTCTAAATCATACAACAATCTGAACAGGTTACAATTCATAGGATAGATCTGGTAGGAAAGTTATACTCCGTATGAACTCCGTATGTTGCAAGTCTGTGGTTAACTGAGTTAGAACAATAGAGATTAGAGAATGATAGGGAAAGGCAAGAAAACATGTGCTATAGGTTTTGGCGAAATGTTGCAAAAACTAATTCTTCTCACAGTTTATCTAGCTATTTGTACTGGAACGACCGAGGAATGCATGAAACATATAAGCTGTAGCTCACCGATGGGGCAAAAAATATTATGAGATTGCAAAATCACAACTCTTGCAACCCTAGCTAGAATGATTTTTGAGACAAAAAATCATGAGGTATATATCTCAAGGTTTCCGCTATAGGTCAAACAAAACAGGCTCTAAGTGCTCGGTTTGCTCCAGAAGTACAGTCGAAGGCAAGAAACATGCGCAATAACTCAGCTATAGGCAAAAATACTATAGGACTGCAAAAATCATGCGCTAGCTCACTGTTTTGGCTGAAAATCAGAAAACTATTAAACCATCTCAGAATTCATAGTTTGCACATAAAATGTCAGGGGAAGGGTCCATTGTTTGCACCAAAACGATAGTGAAATGCAAGAAACCTATTCTATAGCACAGTTTTAGCAATAAGTCAGAAAAAATAAACCAACACTGTATCCTCAGTTTGCTCCATAACTAAAGAGAAATGCAAGAACCATGGGCTATAGCTCACTGCTAGGACATAAAAAAATGCAATGAGACTTCAAAATCCACACACATCAGTAACAGAACTAGAATGACATTTGCATTGACACCCAAGATCCTTAGCTAGCACCACTCGGACACTGCTCCGACAGCTCTAGAACGACATTTGAGACAAAACTCATAAGCTATAATTGCTCATGTTTTTGACAAAAAGACAAGTTTATGAACTAAACATTCTCAAATTCCTCCATTTGCACCGATGGGTTGAAAATTGCTCTGGTGACTGCATAATCGAGGGACAAATATAGCACCCTTTAATCTACCCTATAAAAGTATGAGTTAAAAAAACCCAATTTTTACCCATCTCTTTTCTACCCAAAATATTTATCCACCAATAGATCAAAAAGCGGTGCCACCACACGTATTATCTAACCATCCGATAAAAAGCATATGGCCCACGCGTAACTCGCCAAGTTACGCGAGCGCGGCAGAAACTCAAATTTTTGTATGTTTCTGCCGATTCTCTCTCGTTTTTTTCCACCGAAAAACATACCCACGACCGAAAAACATACCCACGGAACTGTTTTTCATCAAGACTCTGCAATATCGTACAACAACATATACATAGATAAGAACCGATCAATCTACACATCCAACAGCCCAATATTCATAGATCCAAAGGCCCAATGAAAAACAAGTACACCATCATCCACATACAGGGTAGAAATCATGCGCTAATACATCAATTCAAAGATTCACACATCTATCTATAGTATAATTAATACCATACCGGCAGTACCCATCTAAATAAACGGGCTCATAAACATTAAACCAGATTGTTGGAGCACCATGAGAAGAGCATGGCAAAACAAATGCAGAGCCGAGAAGATCCAACCCATAAAAATCAGATTTTCCTTGAAAAAGGACAGACCAGAGCCTAGGAAGAGGCGGCGCGGTGGGGCAGACCGGAGCTCCCCGGGGCGGAGAGCCGACGGGAAGAAGGGGAGGAGAGGGGGGGGGCCGTGGTGGCCGGCGCGAGAGGTCCTCCTCAGAGGACGACACCGGGAGGAGCCGGCTGCGGCCAGCGGGAGGAGGATTGCGAGAAGAGGACGCGGAGGGGCTTCGTGGCAAGGCGGACCCGGACCCCTGCCGTCGGCAGACGAGGTGATGAGGAGAAGGAGCAGTGGGTGGGAGGCGGAGAAAGCGAACGGATGAGGGAAAGAGACCGGGTGGACAGACCTCGTGGACGTCAAATTGTGAGGCCCAATCCAAATCCGTCGGCTCGGTTCCAGTGGGGATGGGGAAGACGGGAAGTCCAAATACGTGTACGCTCCACGTCTCGGTTCCAGATGGCAGTGTGGGAGACGGGTGGACAAAGTCCAAATACGTGTAGGCTCCGGCTTTGGAAAAGACGAGGCTCGGTTCACTTGCGCGGCGCGTATACGCGGGGCGTCTCCCCTCGATAGGTCTGCATGGTTCGATACGAGTAAAGGACGTTAAGCAGACGTGTTGGGTACTGTGCTGCGGAGCGTAATCTCGCCGCGCCGCCAAAGGAAACCAAGCCTGAGACTCCAAATAGCTTTGTTTTTTATCTTTGATTCTTATCCCTGGACGTGGGAGTAAAAATCCAAAATTTTGGAGAATTTTTTCTTACAAAGATTTATTTCGTACATTTATCTACTTCTACCCATCCATCCGCTATTCCCCATTATTCTAACAAGTGGAACCAGTCGTCTGACTCTATGAAATACATGGCACGACAACAGTTACTATGGTGAGATGGATTGTAAAGTTATGGATCTTAGAGAGTTATGGATTTTAGGTCAAAACTCAAATCGGATCCATATAAATGTAGATTACTCCTCACTTGCAGTCCAGATACAAAGACGACGTAGATAATATGTAAAAAATGCAGCAGCATGTCTGGTTTTACTTAAACATTAAATAAACAAAAGTAACACACCAAATTCATATAATTTATATTTAGTAATTACATAAGGCATAAATTTATTTTGAGTAGTGCATAGAATGTTAGAAGAAATTAAAGGCTTATAAAATTGTGTGCCAAATATAAATTTAAATTTATTAACCATTTTAATTGTATATCACACTAAGACTTTGAACATATTTATAAACAATGAAAAACATTTTACGGATGCTTTAAAAATAAATATTTATAACCTCTTAAAATGTTTTTTATTTTTTATAAATATGTTCAAAGTCTTAGTGTGATATACAATTAAAATGGTTAATAAATTTAAATTTATGTTTGGCACACAATTTTATAAGCCTTTAATTTCTTTTAACAATCTATGCACTACTCAAAATAAATTTAAAATTTAAATTCATGTTTGACACACAATTTTGTAAGCCTTTAATTTTTTTTAACATTCTATGCACTACTCAAAATAAATTTAGAGAAAAGCTAAATATCACTCGGGTGTTTGAAAGGATTCCGTCACGCGATTTGATAGCCGTCAATTTGCGTCTGATCGAGGGCGAACGCCGTTGGATAAACCGGTGCACCTTTGTCAGGCAGCAGCACAGCAGGCCTGCGGCCTGTGGCAGCGCGCGTCAGCACTCAGCAGGAGCGATCGCTCTGACCAAGCATATGTTTCTGTCCGTTTGGATTGTCCTGTCCGTTTGGTCCAGACTAGTGAGCTTCTGACCACGAATAGGCTGTTTTTTTTTTTACTGATAAAATTGGTCTATATATCTATATATTATTCTCTAGTATTTTCATTGTGCCTTTTAGCTTCTCATTGTGTGATCGTCTCGCAGAAAAATTCATTACAATTACGGTGTAAATTTAAAAATTACACTGTAAATTTTATATAAATTACACCGTAATTTTCTATATTACACAGTAATTTTTTGTAATTACACTGTAATTTTTATTTAGTTACATTGTAACTGTTCTTTAACTTTGACGTAATATCACTGTAATTTCTTCCTGACAATTGACCAACCATTTTGGGACTTAGGGTTGTCGTTGTTTGTGATCAACTCCATGCACTGTATGTATTGGATGAGAAATTCAGGTGTCTGCTTTTGTTTGAAACAACCGGCTCTTGCTTGACATGGATTCGTGTGTTTTCTGAGAATTTAACAACCGGGTGTCAGAACCCTTGGAAACACACGGTTATGTCATAGACAGACTCTAAATTTATGCCTTTAGTTTAGTCACGTGCGTCTCGCACGTGCATTTTTACTAGTAAGTTTTAAACTTGATGCTTAAGTTTGTTTTGGCTTGTGAAATACCCATTACAAGAAATAGCATATTACTCTATAGTACATACGGATGGCGTGGGACAAGACATTTTCTGTCCAACAAGGAACGCCATTATTGCGAGAAGTGGTCGCGTGCGGTCATGCATGCCTATATATATGCCGTGACCATTATTGCAGTAGACTCGGCAGGTTTCTATCTAGCCTAGCTTGCTGTGGTGCTCACCGCGTCGGACATGAGTTCCATTGCGGGCTTCTGGGCTTTCCTCGTCGTGCTTGTGCTCGTGCTCGTGTCAACAGCTGTTGATCATGTCGTCGGCGATAATCCAGGTTATAAACTACTATATAATACTATGTCAGATCCTATTATATATGTAAGCTCGCCTCGAAAGGTGCGTTACGTGATGATATGCTGTGTATGGATCGTAATCTGATTCAGGCATAAGTATCGACTGCGGCCTACCCGACAGCATCGGCAGTTACATGGATACTGATACTCACATCAACTACGTCCCCGACGGCACCTACGTCGACGCCGGCGAAAACCACAACGTGGTAGGTGCCGCAGACCAGACAGGACGGGTGTCCCCATGGATTCCCTGAGGAGCTTCCTAATAAGGACATGCCTAAGCTGCCCAAATATTTTTCCGATCTTTCACGGTACCAGAAAACAAATAGCTGGCTGCAGTTTCTCCAACACGAGCAAAAGAGCAGTCCAATATAAATAGAATGTTACCAAGAGCCTCAAAAGAATAATAACTAGTGCAAGTCACAACCGAGCAAGAGTCTAGCAAATGTTTAACTGAGCGCCAAAGCAATCTCGCACATCAAGCGGATGCTTATTCCCTTAACCTCAAAGGAACAGACGATATTTATTTCTAGCACTTCCGATCCTTGGTCTCATCAGATCGTCCAAGTAACAGCTATACCACATATGCTAGAGATTAAATTAGTTGGATATTGAACCCTCACGGCAGAAAAGATATACAAAAATGAATCCAACGAGTGAATCAAGTGTCACCGGCAAGGGTAGCTCAAATATATAAATTTCACGGCAATCTCACGGCAAGACAGGACTATGCAATTCCAATATCCAACGATAATTCCGTTGATCAATCAGACACAACGACTAGTAATTTATAGGAGAAGGAATCGGCTTACAAGAGTTGCAAACCCAAACCCTAGATAAATTCTTCTACCCGTGGCGACGAACCACGATCACATGAAGGGGAGTTCCGGCAGGAGTCCGATGCGCGCCTAAGCAGCGGCTTGGTCACACAATCACCACAATCCAAAGGGATCGGCAAGGTAGATGAGAGGAGACGTCCTCTCGCCGTTCTTCGGAGGAACCCACGACAAAAACCCGCGGCAACAAAATAATATCCAATCTGATCTCACGTGGACGACTCCCTAGCCAATATAAGGTGCACGCAGGCACCAGAAGCCTAACCTGACTGGAACAGACGTGGACTTGGCGAGAACAATAAGTCTGACTCAACCGTAAAGGCCCTGTTGTGCACGCAGGCACTAAATAAAAATGAACATGGACTCCGACAACATGGTAGATAAAGTATCGTACCACACATTAAATAAGTGCATGGAAAATCATAATAATCCGGCAAGACTCCCAAACCATTCGCTCAGCTCGTCAACTTGGTGCCTCCTGCGTAATCTCAATTTGCATGGAACCCACACAGATATAACTCAATTTCTTCGTCTCTATTCTCTTGATAAATTTTGCACTTCAAAAAACAATATTTGACAATAGACCGGATGCCGTAAATATTTCATCGTGTTGCTTGATATATTTTTCATCGATAGAAAAAGCACCAAATTGGAGAACAGCAAAAGAACTTTCAGGATAATTAATATGAGGAGCAATGGGTTCATCATCCTCTCTCCCTTGAAATCAATCCAAGCTCTTCCTTATTGTCATGCTCAACAGTAGATGTTACAGGGTTGCATTGCATTGTGTCATCAACCAAGATTTTCTTACCCTCCTTGTCATCTCCAAAGCAACGAAAATGAGATAGAGATTTATTTGTAACCACACACTCATTATAAGATATGGCAGAGCTAATGGTTGAAACACTAGCTGCAAATTCTGGACCAATAACTCTATCACTAGTAGGCACATTATTCATTTCCTGTTCAGGAGAACTAATTTGGTCCGTTATAGTCACATTATTCTCTCCCTCTTGACGCAAAGCCGTCCTCGGCTTTGGTGTAGTCGCAACAGCCGGTGTGCTCTTTTTTTTCATAGAAGCAAACACCTCAGCCTGTGTAGCACTCTCGGGCATCGGCTTGAGAACATGATGAACTCCCTTGTGCATAAAAGAATAACAATTGGAACGGCCACTATGTGAAGCATCAAGATCAAATTGCCATGGTCTACCCAACAATAAATGACAAGCACTCATCGGCGCAACATCACAGCCAACGGTGTTGATATAATTGCCAATAGAAAACTTAACTCTAGCCATATGAGTAATTTTCAGCATGCCACTTCGATTCATCCATTGCATATAACGTGGCATTGGAAGCCTCCGTGTAGACAAGGATAAAGAATGCACCAAATCTGAACTAATAGCATTGGTAAAGCTACCACCATCATTAATTAACTTGCATACCTTGTCATTAATTTTGCATTCGGACTAAAAAATACTAGCACGCTGCCCTTTCACATTAACAACTGAGCCATCTGACTGTACTTCTCGTGCCATCATAGATAAACCATTTGATGCATCATCAACAATATCAATTGGGGTTTTAGTAAGGTCATCACTATCGAGCACTAGGGCTTCCTTCTTTTCTTCCCTAGGTGGATAAACGTCCTGCAAGGGCTTGGAAGAAAATTTACTAGCAGTAACAGCCTTCTTTGTTACATGAAGCTGACAAACAATGTCATTTAGGAACTGCATTATGTCCAAAAAAATACCGTTCACTTCCTTGGAAACATTTGCACGACGTGGAGCTGTAACTTGTTTTTTAGGATGAGAAAAACTTTCTGTGAAAACCAACTTCTGTTCCGCAGGTTTGGTTCGAGCACCTTGTGTTCTAGGAGCATTCAAACACTCATCTCCAACAATAGAGTCACTCCAAGATGAACGCACATGGTGCTTAGTGCCAAAAAAGTTTTCCTCGATAGAAGTAGCATGATTGTTAACTTCTTTGCATGAAGGGAAATCTGCTGCATGAGCAACAGTAGATTTCTTAATTGGTGGATCAAAATGGCGTTGTAAAATAGCTTACATACCTGCCCATATACTACAAGGATCATCGCCCCTCGCAGTTAGTCGCTGCTGTAGCTGTACCCACCACTTAAGAACTTCCGAAGAAAGTGTTCTCCGCACAAAGAATATCTTTATGCGTGAGTCAAGCTTACGACCCCAAAAGAAATCCTCCATGTCATCTTCCCAATTATAATAGTCGAGAGAAGAGGATGACAAATAAAGCTTCGGCACAAGAGTAATTTCCGACGCAAAACAATAATTAGCCATCACAATTTCAGTGTACCGTGAGCAACCTAGCAAACTGATACCTCCTAATAAGGACACGCCTACGCTGCCCAAATATTTTTCCGATCTTTCACGGTACCAAAAAACAAATAGCTGGCTGTAGTTTCTCCAACACGAGCAAAAGAGCAGTCCAATATAAATAGAATGTTACCAAGAGCCTCAAAAGAATAATAACTGGTGCAAGAGTAACAACCGAGCAAGAGTCTAGCAAATGTTTAACTGAGCGCCAAAGCAATCTCGCACATCAAGCGGATGCTTATTCCCTTAACCTCAAGGGAACATACGATATTTATTTCTAGCACTTCCGATCCTTGGCCTGATCTGATCGTCCAAGTAACAGCTATGCCACATATGCTAGAGATTAAATTAGTTGGATATTGAACCCTCACGGCAGAAAAGATATACAAAAATGAATCCAACGAGTGAATCAAGTGTCACCGCTCACCGGCAAGGGTAGCTCAAATATATAAATCTCACGGCAAGACAGGACTATGCAATTCCAATATCCAACGATAATTCCGTTGATCAATCAGACACAACGACTGGTAATTTATAGGAGAAGGAATCGGCTTACAAGAGTTGCAAACCCAAACCCTAGATAAATTCTTTCAGCCGTGGCGACAAACCACGATCACAAGAAGGGGAGTTCCGGCCGGAGTCCGATGCACGCCCAAGCAGCCACTACAGGAAAAATGTATTTTTTTCATGGGCCAAAGTAATTTCGTGGGCCGGCCCACGAAATTACCACATTTAATTTCGTCAGTTTCTCAAACCGACGAAATCAAGTGTAAATTCATCGGCTTTAGGCCCTAGCCGACGAAATAAATTAAAATTCGTGGGCCATAACACAGACCAACGAAAATATCTACCTGCCCGGAATTTCAAAATTCAGTGTAATTTCGTGGGCCACCAGAAGCCGACGAAAATAGCATATTTTCGTGGGCCCGGTTGCTTGGCCGACGAAATTACGGTTGGCACTAACCCACCTGTGAACCCTATCCTCAACATGCACATACAATGCCGCGCCACACACCATGCAGACACACCCGCCGCCGCCATCGCCTCCCTGCCCTAGGCCACGCTGCTGCCAGCGTCCCCTGCCGTCCCTGCCTTGGTCCGTGCCGCCGCCATCGTCCTGCCCTCCCGCCCTGGTAGGTGTCGCCGCCGGCCGCCTCCCCGCCCAGAACCGCGCCGCCGGCCGCCCCCCGCCTCGGTACGCGACCCCGGCCGCCTCCCCGCCCACGTCCGTGCCGCCTTTGGCGTCCCCGGCCCTCCCGCCCCGGTGGGCGTCGCCGCCGGCCGCCCCCCCCCCCCCCCCGCCTCGGTACGTGCCACCGGCCGCCCCCCGCCTCGGTACGCGCCGCTGGCCGCCTCCCCGCCCCGGTCCGTGCCGCCGCCAGCGTCCCCAGCTCTCCTGCCCCGGTGGGCGTCGCAGCCGGCCGCCTCCCCGCCTCCCCGCCTCGGTCCGCGCCGCCGGATGCCTCCCCGCCCCGGTCCGCGCCGCCAACGCTTGCCGACTCCCCTGTCCAGCACTACCGCCTCCCTAGGTCCACTTCACCAGCCGGCTCCCGGGCCGGCGACGCCCGCCGACTCCCCTACCCGGTGCCACCCGCCGCCTCCCTGATCCTGACGTGGCAGAGCTGATTCCCCTGCCGGAGCTCCCGGCGGCGCCACTTTGTCCACCCTGCCCCTACTGCCTGAGGACTGCCCCAGCTTGCACCAGCATTTGCACCCACACCACATGAACGAGGAGGTTAATTCATCATATTCTGTCTTTTTATAGATGTATATAGTGCAGCAAATTTCGTCGGCTTTGCATGTCTAGAGTAATTTATGTGTAACTTCGTCGGCCTCGTTGACAACAGACAAAACTTGTTAATCATTTACAGTAACATGCTTGTCCTTTTGTGATCAGATTATCGATTATTTATCATTAGCGAATAAAGTTATGGTTAATTGCAATTAGTGATTAATGACTCGGGCGTGCCATTACTATTAATTGATGGTTTACACTGATGTTCTTATGCTACTTGCACATGACTAGGGTTGTTCGTGCCTATGTATATGTTTTCACGAGGAATATATAATGACATGTTTAATTGATGTTTTCATACTATATATGCATCATCTTGTTTACGATTTACTTTTGTGCACTTTAATTCCAATCTTCTGATTATTTTTCCAAGTTTAGAATTTAGGTTTTCTCGCCAAACAGTAGTGAACCATAGGCGTCACCCATCCGGGAACGACGAACCTCACATTGACTTGTGAGATTCACCGTTCCGGAATTGTCCACGTATTTTGGACAGCATGAGAGTGGAGGCAGATGCATGTGATTTGTGACTCATGGCTTATGATTGGAGTGTAATTTCGGTTGTGTAACCCCTTTGTTCTCCAACACACCGTACTCCGGCGTGAGTTTGGAGAACAGCGGGGTTATGCTGCCGAAATTTTGCTTCAATCGCCTGCCAAGTCACAAATCACATGCATCGGCCTCCACTCTTGGGTGGGTTTAGGACCTTTTCCAAATAGGGAGTTCATTGTCACCTAAGCCACGGTCGTTGATATACTATCTCTTTTGTTTAGTCTTTTCAAAAGGATGGTGATCGGATGGCCATGTATGATGGATGGAGAAAGGATGGGGCACACTCAAAAGAATGGTAAGATGTAACAAAGGCTTTCCTATTCGCAGTAGAACCTGGTCAGCTTGTAGTCCTGTGTCCTTGCAGTAAGTGTGAGAACAAGTGGTTATGGGCAAAGGAAGACATCGAGGAACACCTATGCAAGAGGGGGCTTATGCCCAACTACCTTGTATGGCATAAACATGGAGAGCGTGGTCAACGCGTTGATCAGGGGGTAGACCTTCACGAGGATCATGACAGGATGGATGAAATGCTTAATGATCTTGGAATGGGGGTTGATAGGACCTTGGTGAGGCAAGGTCAGCTTCCACACGAGGTCGAGGACTTCTACCGGCTTCTTGACGCATCAGATGAGAGGCTGCATGACTATACACGGTCGAGACTGCTTCAGACTTTGACAAGACTTATGTCGATAAAGTCGAAGCACAACATTTCAAATACTGCTTACAATGACATTGTCAAAATCATTGACGACATTCTCACAGAAAATCATAAGTTGCCAAAGAATCTGTATTTTGCAAAGAAGATTCTGGCTGGTCTTGGGATGAAATATGAGAAGATTGATGTCTGCCCCAACAATTGTATTATGTTCTGGGAGGAGGATGGCACTGACAAGTTAGATTGTTGAATCAGTGTAATGCGTCTAGATATGTCTAGGTGACCAACGAAGAGGGCGATTCAGTAACTACAAAGGTCACAGCTAAGCAACTTCATTACATGCAACCCGATTCTGACTATGTTTTCTGAATCGGGTAACAATGTTTTCTGACTTTGTTTGACCATGAAGTGTTGTGTGCCAAGGTTGCAAGATTTGGCTCTGACTATGTTTTCATATTCTCGGTTTGTAGATGGCATATGGGGAGGAAATGACTCAGCGTCATGGACCTGAGTTTAATTGGCGGCAGTCGGACATAGACGCTGAGGCATTGCACACAAGTGGCGAGGGAAGAAGGCATGGCAGGTGATACAAATTTGATGGTTTCGATATGTTCATAAGTAGTGAATGTGTCTGCAGGTTGGCCTTTATGATAATGCACTTTGAGTTTGCAGGTATGCCTTTGGCACTGGGGCTGTGGACTATGACCGCAGTGTATATCAAGCAAGGAGCTTCAATTCGTCAGCTGGGAGTTCTCGCTCCTCAAGGACAGCTCGACAAACCCAGGTAGAGAAGGAGGCTCGTGTAGCACGAGAGGCGGCTCATCAGGTAACACAGAAGGTCGAGAAGCTGACAACAATGACAGCGTACCTGGCTTCTTACGTTCAGGTAGTTTGTTTATCAAAACACGCTTGAATTTGGATTGTTATGTTGCTATTCTAACATTTGATCCATTTGTAGGATATCACAGCTTGATTGGGACCAGACGCAAACTTGCCACCCTTTTGCCCTTCTCAAATGTCTCCGCAGCAGTAATCTTTTCACCAATTCCATATTAAGCATCTGTTATGAAATTATTTCGAATGATTTTTGTTCTCACAATTAACTTATGCAGGGGTCGACAGGGTGGGTGCCACCACCCCAGGGGTCGCAGCCACCTCCGGGGTAGACGATGGCACCTCAGGCCTCTCAGCCACCTCCATGGTGGATGATGGGACCCCAGGCCTCCCAGCCACCTCCTAGGTGGATGGCACCGCAGCGCTCTCAGCCACCTACGGGATGGATGGCATCGCAGAGCTCCTAGCCAGCTCAGGGGTGGATGGCACCGCAGGGCTCCCAGCCTGCTCAGGGGTGGATGACACCCCAAGGCTCACAGCCAGCTCAGGGGTGGATGCCAGCACCCAACTTTAACCCGTGGATGCAATCACCTCATCAGCACTATGGATCACAGGTATACATACAAAAGTAGGCAATCTTAGCATAAGTTAGTGAAACCTAGCAAATTTAGATGAGCTTAGCATATTTTAGCAAAATTTACCTAAACTAGCCGACTTAGCAACAAAACCAGCTAAACTTAGCCAAATTATAGCTAGACTAAGCAATTTGAATGTATTTTGTAAAGATGAAACAATGGTTCTAATGACAACTCTATTTCCAGACTTAACAAAACCTCGCAAAATCTAGCTACCCTAGGCCAACTTAACAAAATCTAGCGAAATCCAGCTAAACCTAGCCAAAATCTATCTAGACTAAACAGTTTAAGTTTATTTTGTAGGGTTCGGCCTCATGCCCTCGTGGCCCAACTCCAGATGCGGAAGGGAATGATGAGATAGCGGGTTCCGGAGGAGCGAGAGGCCACAACTCTCAAAATCCGCAGGAGTAAGCTATGTCGCGCTGCATGGGTATGTATGTATCGATGGACTTTGTATGAACCTATGTATTGCATGGATGAACTTGCTTTTGTCGAACTATGTGGACTTTGAGTATTAATGGACTATGTGGTTGATGTGTATGCATGGACTTTGTATAACCTATGTCTTTATATTGTTGGTGAATGTGGACATATGTGATGTGGATGTGTGATGACATTCTATGATCTGGACATATTGTATTTTTCCTGTCTGTGAATGGATGTGATTTTCTGTGATTTAAATCACTACAAGAAATCTTGCGATTTACGACGATTTCCTCGTGACACTCGAGCTTTTCGTCGTTATCTAAGTTTAGTTTATGACGTTTTGTAGGAAACAGGATGACTTAGTGACGAAATTTAGGTGTTCGTCACGAAGACCATATAGAAATCGTCATAAACAAGACTAAAGCAGTATAGTGACAAATTGTAATATGTCATAAGTGGGAACTAGGAAACGTCACAACTTACTCCCTTTGTTCTAATATATATGTTATTGTGTTAATCTTTATTTTGTAGCACAAATTAGTGTTACGGTTAATTGCTGAATTTCCATTGGTTCCATTGCATTAAATGGTATTATGAATAACAACCTAAAATAGTT
Source organism: Paspalum notatum (assembly GCA_022530915.1). NCBI lineage: Eukaryota > Viridiplantae > Streptophyta > Magnoliopsida > Poales > Poaceae > Paspalum > Paspalum notatum. The sequence continues at coordinate 9,746,169 of CM039683.1, forward strand.
ACATTGGTATTGCGAATGCTAGATTGACACTCTTCATCGGTAATATACAAATAGAAAAAAAACAAGTCATTATCAAGCACCTTGAATAAAAATTTATTTTTTAACAAAATAAATAATATTTTTTGAAAAAAATAAATATGATAAATATTAGTTTTTTTTATGTAGAGGAAACAAAGATATAAAAAAATAGCTAGCCGGTGACATGTGTGTGCAGTATTTAAATCCACCGGACATTAATGTGGTGGCCAAATTTCGGTGTCGGCCCAGTCTATCCAACCTGGTGGCCAAATTCCAAATTTCAATGTCGGCCCAGTCCAATCGTGTCATCCAATTTAATTTCAGCTGTACTGAAGGCCCATTGCAATCCCGGTCCACTCGTGGCATCCAATTTAATTTCAGATGTACCGAAGGCCCAGTCCAATTGATCGGCACAAAACAGAGGACAGTGGCATAGCGCGCGCAAAAAAAAAAAAAATGGTCGAGCTGAGAGATCGAACATCCCACTACAGAACGGAACGAGTAAACCAGTAGATAGTTTAGAAAGCTTTGCTTGGGAACTAGTTACAATCCACGATAAACAATAACTAATTGCCATTGTTAGACTTATGTCGGCTGCATGAAGTTTTTTAAACTTTTTCCTCACATGTTCAAACATGTAATTATCTTTTTTTTATAAAATACGGTATCATTATTAGAATTCAAATGTATTATTTTAGATAAAAAATTAATAGCAATAGAAAGCACGAGATTTGACATGGTACCAAATTAATAGACCTTTTCATCTCATGTGCCTGTTGACCTAAGCAACACACTTTCAATTTTCGGGCAACCCCAGAATCTTTTTAGAATATAATTGTAGTTTTAGTGATTTAATTGTTAAAAATAATAACAATACACCAATAGATTCAGAAAATCATGATATTTGGCAGGGGGGCAACACATATCAGTATACCATCACCAAAAAAGTTTGAGCTTGAAACTCTATTTGGTGCCGGCATTTTATTCATACTTGTCAGTTCGTAGACTATGTTTATAATGAACTCTCACAAAACTCCCATGTTTCAAGGGGAACTATAGTTAACTTTATTATTTTCATGTGGAAACTTGAGGTATCCTTCATCTCACGTGCATGTTGACCTAAGTACCTGACTTTCCATTTTCTGGCAACCCCAGAATCTTTTTAGAATATAATTGTAGTTTTGGTGATTTAATTGTTAAAAATAATAACAATACACAAATAGACTCAGAAAATCATGATATCTGGCAGGGGGCAACACATATCAGTATACCATCACCAAAAATGTTTGGGCTCAAAACTCTATTGGGTGGCGGTATCTTATTCATACTCATCAGTTAATAGATTAGGTTGCCGGCCGAGCCGCCGAAAATAGGCCCTCCTTATTTTCGGTGGCCAGGCCCGGGCCGCCGAAAATTATATGGCTTATTTTCGGCGGCTTGGGCCGGGCCGCCAAAAATTATACGGCTATTTTCGGCGGCAAGGCCCAGCCGCCGAAAATTATATGGGCTATTTTCGGCGGCCCGGATGCTGGCGGCCGAAAATAAGCCATTTCCAGGGGCCAAAACAGCCACAAAATTCATTTTTTTCCTAGATTTTGACATTGCATACAAATTCCAGATTATTCACAACACATTCACAAACATATATATATCCATCCATACACACATATATATATAACATCCATAACCATACACATATATAAGTGCTCAAATCCTTATAACCATGCATAAGTCATCAAATCCATAAACAAAGTCCAAACATACACAAGTGTCAACTCCATATAGTCTCGAGGCCATACAAGAAACCGTTTGTCCATAACACAAGTCCATACGCACAATTCCATCTCACATCGGTCACTCAACTCACATGGCACCTGGGTCGTTAGAGTTGTGGCCGCTACCTCCAGAGGCGAAGAGGTTGTTTACAAAATCAGTGTTGTGTCCAGATTGCTAACAAATAGAACAAATGACAATATTAGCCAAGAATTTTAGATAAGTGACAACACATAGACACATAGATGTTGGTGGTCATTATTGCAGGATTTTGACCACCAACTATCGGCGAATAAATGGGGTTTATATAAACTTCTGTGCATTATTTACCTAACACTGACGAATTCCCCGAGCTTTGGTGGTTTTCAATGTATCACAGGGAGAAGCTCGCATTCCGTGCAAAAGAACATCATTTGGAGCATGAGAGAAATCACGGACAAAAGGGCTTGAGATAAAGATTGCAAATTCCATAACTACAAAGTATCTCAAATGCCCTCATGGACCAAACCATTGTGTAGAGCTCATTGAGATGATTCCAACGGACATATTATTTGCATCGTTTGGAGCTCGGATGGAGAAGTTAATGAAAATACAAATTAAAAAGGCAGCGCTGATGTCATCGCTGACATCAGTGCTGCACCATCCGTACAGCCAGCCCAGGTGGGGCCCACTCACCATGCAGCAGCATGCAACAGGCCATTTTGTCCCAGCAGGCCCATGTGGGGCGCCTAGGGGCAGGTTTGGGGGTTTAGTCCCACCTTGGGAGTGAATGGGAGAGCCCCATCACCTCCAAGCTATAAATAGATGGGCACTCCCCTCACTCCAACTTGTACCTTTCACCATGTGAAACTCTCTCTCCCTCTCTAAGAGGCGCCCCACGGGAGGTGCTTCCATTCTGAAAATAGTGTTTGGTTAGGAATTAGAGGTAGAGCTTCATCTTTCCGGAGCCGTCTTCAGGAGTTCGGTATGAATTTCCTTTGTATCTTTACTTTCCTGTAGACTTGAGCTATTTAATATATTTATCTTTCTTTATTTATGTGAGCATTTACTTTACTTTTGCTTTTGGTATTAATTATGCCTTAGCATAGTAATGTCTTTTAGACTATAGCTAGAGTTGCTCTGAGAGGTAGTGAATATCAAATTTGTCCAACTTATTGATTCCTCATATACGCTTTATAGCTATACGGTTGTGTATGCTTCTATCTGGGAATCCAGTAGAGGTAGTGTCCGCTAAATACAGACGTGGTGTCTAAGTTTGCTGTCACCTTGGTTTCGCTAGTTCTCAGACCCCACGCAGTTTTGGGTAGCTGGATGTGCATGTAGACTAGGTGCACCTGGCTTTGGTAGGTCCTCCTGGTGACAGCGGGAGTGTACCCTGTGTAGTCCACCCCCGTCGTTCGGGTCGCTTGCGGCCGCATAGCTGAGCTCCTATGACACCCGCCTTTCTCGTCTAGGTTATCAGCACTCTGGTGCTCGGAAGTGGTTAGCAGCCTCGGTGGCTAATTAAGTATCCCAGACAGCTAGATAAGTCATTACCTCCGTCAGAGCAACATGTTGGTCTAGCTTAGTCTATCTAGCTCACCTTAGTAATGGAAGTCCTCATCAGGAATCTGAGCTCTTACCTCGTTATCCTCCTAGCTTTACCTACTTTCTTGCCAACAGTGCTTGGCTTGTATCCCATGGTGCTTGGTGTCAATCGTTCTTTGCTACCGGTTGACGTGAATGAGTAGTAACAGAAGGGTGAATGATAGTTTGATATCTCTATCTCAATGCTTCCCTGTGGATAAATACGATACCTTAGAATACTCCTGGGTGAAAGGCTACAGCGATCTCCGTGCGCTTGCGGAGTAAAATCCGATAGGCTAAGAGCCGCCAACAATAGACACAGACACAATATTAGCGAAGAATTTTAATGGCTTAAGACGAGACAAACCTCTTCGCCTGGTTGTCCTAACACTGGCGGAGGAGTTTGGTAAGGATTGGATGCATGGACTCCCGATCCCTATTACACGCAAGTATAGCTTAATTAGAACATGTTTAGCAATTTTACCTACTTGAAGTTAGAATATACTAAAGTTTAGCAAGTATAGCTATAGTTTGCTAAAGTTGAACAAGTTTAGCTAAAGTTGAGCAACTTTCACCTGAGCTGCTGGAGAAAAAGGCATTTGAGCAAACTGTCCCCACTGCGGCGGTACTGGTGGCGGTCTAACTTCTGGCATGACAAACGTCATCCCCTGCTGCTGGAATATTGACTGCAGAATGCAACACGCTAGTAACTCGTTTTGATAATGATAGGAATGGTAATTGTTGACATTCATACTTACTTGAATCGCCGCCATCTGTTGTGCATTAACGTACTCTTGGTGAGCTTGCTGCTGCCTCTGGTACTCCGCTTGGGCTTTGAGAAATGCTTCACGCCTCTCTATCTCTTGCTTCAGGCTCTCTATCTCCATGTCAGATGTGGTGCGGCGCTGGCGGCTGCTACTACCGCCCGCACTATGCGAGGAAGACCCCCTCTGAACTCCTCTCGAATCGATCAGGCCGTTGAACATGGAGAACCTTCAAAATACAAACATAGTGTTGACATTGATGCTTTGTTACATAGAACACAACTAGACAACACCGTGCATATCCTCTTACCGTCCATGTGACTTGCTGCCACCGCTATCATACACAGCTTGAGGGTCAACTGGTGCATTCCTCTAATCAAAATCTTCACCATGAAGTCTGGCCATCTCTTTCCCATATTCCTCCCGCAAGTAGATACCAAATTTACAAGTTAGCTATGTATAATTATGTGAGAACTCATTTAAAGCCGCCAACCAACTAACCAGTCGCTCTGTGGCCAACGGAGTAGACAACACCTTAGGCTGGTAAGGGTCTGGTCCCTTGTGTGCCATAATATATAGGTCTACGGCACTCGGCTCCTCTCCAGTTCTAGCAACCTGTACGTAGATGTTAGAATCATATTGAATAGTTGAGGGACGAAACATAATGCAGTTTCTTACCATGCATTAAGAACCTTTCGACGGTATCTGTCACCTCCAAGCTTATGCGTTGCCTGCTTGGTCCCAGGATATCTATGCTTTCTTGATTGCTCCTGAAATCTTTCAGAAGCCCACAGATCACAAAGTGCCTTGTAAGGGCTTGGCTGATCTTCAAACAGTGGATGTGAGACCTGCATGTACACGAGTTAGTATATCATAATAACAATCATAATATCTGAAGCGACAACACAATTTCCAAACGCCATTACTTGTCCGTACTGCTCAGCGGTCAGGTATATCTCTGAAGAATCATGAAAAGCCCCAATTGCTGCCCTTGAGCCTTAAACCAAGCGTTTGTTACCTGGAGCCGAATGTTGGAGAATAAATCCTTGCATATCTTCTTCGCAGCCTAGTTCAGAACTGTATCTGCAAGATCTTGCTGTAAGGGATCCACACGGTAATAGTTCTGCAACATTAAACAGTTCATACAAAGAATCAGCAGTCAACAATAGTAATCAGCATAATAGGAATCAAACAGTTAGTATAAAAATGCCCTGAGCACTTCCATACGTAACATGTGGAGCAAGTGCAAAATGCTTCCACGTTGTGATGGGTATAGTCTCACCATTCTTTTCCACAACTCCTGGGTTGTTTACATGAATGATGTTACCCAGCAGGCCGTTAGGAGTCCTACGGTGACCTGTCCTATCCCAAGCCACGTCCTACCATTGGCTGCAAAACAAAATGACAGTGAAGACATATCACGTGGACAAACTATTGAAGTCAAAAACTCATAATAATCGTACCTATCACCGATTGGTCTGATCAGTTTCCTGTCCGCGGGGGCAGGAATTGGAGGAGGGTGGACGTAGTGGCTCTTCCTAGTCCCCCTGACCCGTATCACCACTTCTGAACCATCCCCACCCATCTGGTCCTCATCAGTTCTAGCCTCCTTATCCTCATCCTTGTGCCCAGCTCCAGCCTCGTCCTCCTCATCCTCGTGCCCAGCTCCAGCCTTCTCCTCCTCATCCTCGTGCCCAGCTCCAGCCACCTCCTCCTCATCCTCGTGCCTAGCTCCAGCCTCCACCTCCTCATCCTCACCCTGCAAAAGTAAACATGAGGTAAGTTATGGAACATATATGAAAATTATACATATTGAACTCTATGCACATACGTACCTTAGTTCTTTGAAGGGTGATAGGAACTCCCTCCAAGTTTGGGTCCACACACCTCAACAAAGCCTCACACCTAGCGCCAGTCGACGTACTCCTCTGGAAATAATCCTCCTTGCTTGTCTTCTTCCTTGGGACTATCATTCCCACAAACCCCTTTGCTACCTGCTTGACCTTACGGTTCATCCTGTTACAGAAAGTACATATAAATGATTAGTGCACATAAAGTATAGAAATACATAAAGTACAAAAATAAATGATTAACAGTGCTAATAAAGTATAGAAGTGAATGATTTACTTGTCAAAACTCATCAACATCACGATTAAGTTGTCCCCTCCGTGCTAAACCCGACCACTGAACTCTTTTCTTAGGTGCTTGTCGCTTCCGTTTGTTTGGAACACTGGCGGTGTCCTCACTTTCTCCCTCACTTTCTCCGACCAAGGAATTATGTTCCAGACCGAGCTCTACAATGAAAGATGTTGATAATTCTGGTGCACTACAGAACACACATAGTCAGGTTAAGGGACGTATGTTATTGACATGTAATATGAGAGATAAATATAGTACGTATTGGAAGGATTTTTACATAAAGTTTGAACCAATTGAGGAAATTAGGTTTTCCATCTATGCCATCTCGTCGCATCTTATCTAGTTGCTTGCTTGTAGGTTGCTTCTTAGATGTCCAGGTCTGCCTTTGGAACTCACTATACGAACAATACAAATATATAAGGAATAGACCAAGAATAAATACTGTCTATAGAAATGGCAAAGTACTCAACGAACACTTACGCGAAATATGGGTCCATCTCTGTTATGTTAGCATACATGTAGAGGTAAGCCGATACTCGTTCTCCCGGCTTAAAATAGTAGGGTTTGTTCACACTTGCACTTCCTCCAGTAGATTGGAATATTGGAAGGTCAGTGACAGAAGGTTCTTTGTCCACATTGTATCGCATCGTAGGAGCATTGACATTGTGTTCCTTGGCAAAATATACACTACTGAAGTATGATATCTCTTTAAGAATAAATGCTTCAGCGATGCACCCTTTAACTCTAGCCTTATTGCCAACCATTGCTCTAAGATATTTGAGGGCCCTTTCAATGTGGAACATCCACCTAAATTGCACAGGCCCGCCAACCTTAGCTTCATACGCAAGATGAACAAGGAGATGTTGTATTGGATTAAAGAACCCAGGAGGGAAAATTTTTCCATTTTGCATATTAGCACAAGTACATCTTTCTCTAGCTTCTCCATCATCTCTTTCTTGATCTCTTTATCACAGAGCTGTCCATTGAAATGGCTTAGCTCAGCTAGCACTGACCAAACTCCATCAGGTAGGTAGCCGTGAAACTTGACAGGCACGAGTCTTTCCATCATAATGTTGTAATCATGGGCCTTCAAACCATTAAGCTTCCCGGTCTTCAGATTCACGGCTCGTTGCAACCCTGCTGCGTAACCATCTGGGAATTTCAAAATTTTCATCCATTTCATCACTTCTTTCCTCTCTTGTGGTTTAAGACAAAACGGGGTACGAGGTTTTCCTCCACTAGCGGTGAGCTCAAGGGTTGGGCGGTTGCAAATCTTTGCCAAGTCCTTTCGAGCCTTTACATTGTCCTTTGTCTTGTCACTGAAATCCATGCACGTGCTTATGATGCTCTCAGCAACATTATGTTCCTGATGCATAACATCAATGTTGTGCGGGAGCTTCAACGCCTTAGCATAGGGAAGGTCCCATATTCCACTGATGTGAGTCCAGTTGTGCTCCTTTCCAAACCCTTCATACGCAGTTTTTTCCTCGTTTAGCTTAAGGCTTGCGAGCTGATCAAGAATTTCTTGCGCGCTTAGCCTTTTTGGTGGTTCCTCATAGCAGACGGTGTCTTTCCTAAAGCTATCCTTTTTGTAACACCCTAAATTTTGCTACATGAAAATCTTTTCATAAACTAATGTAATTTTGCTTAGAGTTTGATTTATTTATGCATGACACCATAATATTTTGTTTATTTCTAATATTAACCCAGTAAAATAAATCATAAGACCAACATGTTTGAGCATTCCTGCCGTTGCATATTTTGTTGGATGATTTGCAGTGTTTAAAGTTTGAATTCAAAACCATTTGCATCTCCCCAAAATTTCCCAAACTCCAAACCATCCGGGAAAAGTTTCTTTTTCCTCCCTCTCTTTCTCTTCCTCTCTTTCGGCCCACACCAGTCGCCGGCCCAGCTGCCACTCCCGTCCCTTTTTCCTTGGCGCCAGCCCCGCCGCGGCCCAGCAACCTGGCCGGCCCAGCAGGCTGCAGCCCTCCCTTCTCCTCAGCCGCTGACATGTGGGGCCCGCCTGTCGGCGCCTCCCTTCCCAGCCGCGCGCCCTCTCTCCTTTACTGACGCGCTGGGCCCGCCCGTCAGTCACCTTCTCCTACCTCTCGCTGCCGCCCGACGCCCGGTGAACGAGCTCGCGCTCAAGCTGCGCCTTGCCACGATCCCGCACCCCCCACGTCCGTGTCCTCTGCTCCATCCCGAGGATCACGCGCCCGCGCCCCACTTTCCTTTCCCCCGCCTCTCCCTTTCCTTCTATGTGCGCGCGGACAAAGTCTGACGCGGATACGATGTCCGACCGGAACCGGACTTTCCCTCCCGCTGCGCCATCATTCCTTGCCCCTCCCGCAAGCCTTGGACTCCGCCCCTATATAAGCCGCCCGACCTCGACGTCCGCAGCCACCAAGCGCCCTCAACCCTAGCCGCCTTGTGCCCTAGCCCGTGCACCCGCGCGCCGCGCCGTCTCGGAGTTCACCGTCGGGATTCACCTCTGCAAGCCGTCTCTGCCGACCAGGTCTAGTCCCCGAGCTTCGTAGTGAGGTAGAACGCTTAACCGCTTAATCCCGACTCTTCTTTCATCTCGTATCGTCGTTTTGAGCTCGCCATGCCGCCGCCCATTCGCGCAGGTCGCCGCAGCTCGTCGCCGCACGCCGTCGCCGCCTCTCCGTCGACTACGTCTACACCCGGAGCTTCGCCGTGAGGTGAGGAAGCTTCCTAGCCTACTCTCGTCCTCGATTCCGCTCTACACCGGCGGGGATTGCTCGCCGGAGCTCCGTTTTCCCTCTGCCTCGCCGCCCGTCGTCTCCGGCCAATGCGCCGCCACCCGAACCGCTCCGCCCGCTTCGCGCAGCCGCCCGCTCACTCGTGCACCCCGCTCTGCTAGGTCTAGGCCACCGGAACCGCGGATTCGCAGGACGCCGGTGATCCTCCGCCGCAAACCGTGGCCGCCGCCGGCCAAACCCGCGCCGCCATCCCCTTTCTCCCCTCCGATCTAATCCAAGCCGTCGGATCAAGATCTAACGGCCGGAGCCCGCGTGACCCGGGTCAATACCGGTCAGCGCTTGGAATTTTGCTAAAGAGTCCCTGGACTTTCCATAAATCAACCCGCGGTCTAGATTTTTCACGGTTAGGTCCCTGGTTTTCGCAATTTAGCCCCTGGAGTTTCAAAACTCTTTTATTTTAAGCCTTTAAACTTGTTTTACTCATATCTTTTGCGTTTTAACTCCGATTTGAACGATTCTCGAACCTACGGGATCGTGATAATGCGTAGATTAGTTTTAAATCCTTTCTAATCTCTGTTCATGATGTTTGGTGTACTGTTTTAGTTATTTTGTGCTCATTGCCTGAATGTGTGCAACGTATAGGAGACGAACCGGTTGTGTTTACTGAAACTCCATCTTGGGAAGTTCCTAAGCAAGCTTTTGCTGAGGAAGGCAAGTATTCTTTGACGTATGTCCTATTTACATTAATTACACAATCTAGAGCCCAATTTGATTGCTCCTATTAAGGATGACTAGCCTCATATGTCCTTATATGCCTATGAAACTTGGGATGGGCTGTGATGTGTAGATTAATGCTATCGCTCAACATCTTTATATCCATGTTGTTAATCTTGTTTAATTAATGATGAAATTGATGATAAAAGTTTGGTTTTAGCAACATGGAGACTTGGGCATGTTTTGTTGGTTTTGCTCAAGTGCTTCACCCTAAGGATTGGTTCGCCGAGCGACCACCCAGGAAAACAGTACAACCACAAGAGGTGGAATGGGACGCCCTTGACTCATTAATTAGATGAACTAGAGTTTTGGCTTACTTTCCTGAAACATGGCGTATAAGGGGTCTGGGGGATATGGGACTTTGCCCTTTGCCAACGTGGTGCAGTTTTATCTGTCACCCTTTGGAACGGAACTCTCATATCTTTAGTTAACTGGAGTAACCTGTAACGAGTGGGCCATAACTCTAGGAGTTCTTTGTAAAGGTCTCGTAGTGAAACCCTGCCGACTCACCAAAGGTCAGTGTTTGAGGGCCCGTACAGCCCGAGGCAAATGGGAATCACGACTTGTGGGTAAAGTTGTACAACCTCTCGAGAGTGTTTGAAACTGATATATCAGCCGTGCTCACGGTTAAGAGCGGCCTGGACCCTCACAGATTAGAGTTTTCAAAGAAAGTGGCTTCTGGAGATCATGGTAATGATGGTGGTGATAACAATGGTTATGGTGATGGTTATGGTTCATGCTTATTTATTAATATGTTTTACTGTCTTTATAATGAAAGGGATGAGTTATGCTAATCATTGCTAGTAATTAAAATTTGACCAACTAAAACCAAATGCTATGCCTGTCCACTATAAAGCCAGTCCACTTTTACTCTAAACGGAATACTTGCTGAGTGCGTCATGTACTCATTCTTGCTTGTTTTATACCACGTTGCATCTATTGCAACCGCTGCTCAGATCCAGAAGGGAAAGGTGATGAATCCTAATCAGAAGTTCCAAGACTACGACGAGTTCTAGGCTGGTGTGCCATCCGTCAGTCGCCTGTGGAGCATTGGTCATCTTCCGCTGTCGCTTAGTTATTTCATTCTCGTTAAGTTATTCGTTAAAGACATTTATGGTCTGTAATAATGGTTATTACCCCTTAAGTTAAAGTACTGGTTGTGTTATTACTTTTGTTTATGCTGTGTATGTGGTTAAACTGATCCTGACACATACATGGTTAGCACTTGGTTTTGTTTCTAAAACCGGGTGCGATAGAAGTGGTATCAGAGCCGTGCTGACCGTAGGACGCAAGCCTAGAATAGAACTGGTCGTTTTTAAGGATTTTGCTTATCTTTTCTTGCTTTCTCCATTCAAATACTTGCAATATATGCTATTTTGATATCTGTACTTGTCTATTCCAAGTATTACTTTCTATATCTACTTATCTATCCCATAATAGAACTATTTCTTATATTTGCTTCCGTTGTGGGTCTGTAGATGTCGAGCTTTAAGCGTGGAGCTCGCATGCGTGTTGGCGGACGCATTGGTAGACTTGACAAGACCAGGCTACCAACACCAACGCCACCATCCCCACCACCACAAGAGAGGGAAGATCGGACCGACTTGGATGAGGAGGACCCCGAAGAGCTAGTGCCATATTTGTTAGATGAGGAGCAGTCAGAAGAGCCTGAAGTGCAGCCAGAAGTGCCACCTGCTGTTCCAGAAGATCAAGCCGCAGCTCAAGGTCAAGACGGAAGACAAACCCAACAACAACAACAACATGAGAATGAAGATCGTTGGCACGAGAGCATCCACCGTTGGTTCGACTACCCACTGCCGTTTCCTCGGATGTTGCGGGAAGCGTTAGTGAGGCTCCGACTTGGCCACGCGTGGGTCACGTATGTGGGAACTCGCTATCGTCACCGTATCTATCAAGAAGAGTGGGCCATGGCCGTATAGATCAGCGTTTTGGACGAATATGGAGCACGTCGGGACATCGCCCTCAGCTACACTCCTGCACTTCGCCACACTTACGAAGCCGCCATCAGTGATGCATCTCAGGAAGCCCTGGCGACCCTATGCTACTCTTGCCACAGCCAGTTAGCCGACGGTACGCTGCGTTACCTTCCCCGCCGTCAGCCTAGAGGACTCGACACATGGATCGTTACTCCTACCGCAGAGAAGAACCCACGCCTTGAAGCCACTGTCGACTACCTTGTCGTGCTCAACACCGATTACAATGCCCTTGCTAAGGAGTTATGCATGGCAAAGCTAGAAATTTCAAGATTGCGCGCTCAAATTACACCAAGCATGCCATTGTTCAACCCCGTCTACTACCCACCAAGGAAGAGGGTCCGCTACAATGACCCAGTAGCAAAGACCTACATTCGACATCCTTAGGAGAGTTACCGTTGTAATAGGATCCATTAGCATCGTCTAGTCTAGTTAGATCGGATAGACTTAGATCGTTTAAAAGTGTGCACGTTTGCTTGTAATAGTGTCATATGGAGGATTTGGTTCTTTGTAATGAGTGCTTAAGCTGTGGGGTGATGTCCACAATTTAGTCTTTTGGTTGAATGTTTAATAAGTTTAATAAAGATAGCTAGTTTGGGAAAAGCCTTGCTCTATCTATATGTCTAGATCTTTATCTTATCTGTCTTGGTTACTAATGTTGAATGCGACCAGTGATCTGGGATAAGTGCTAATGATATCCTTGGCAAAATCAGATGAGTACGGGACGTGATCGTGGTCGTGGTTGTGGAGGTAGAGGAGGTCGTGGAGACGGAGGACTCCCGGATCCACCGCCGCCGATGACTATGGAGCAGCTAATCATGAACCAGACCCAAGCGATACAAGCTCTCAGTCAAGCCGTGGCAGCCATGCACCAGGCGCAACAGCAACCACCCCCGCCACCGCCGCCTCAACCGCGGGACAGACGCGCGGATTTCCTAAAAGGACACCCACCGGTATTTACTCACTCCGCCGACCCCATGGATGCAGAAGACTGGCTCCGCGCAATAGAGCGGGAGTTGGACGTCGCTCAGTGCACAGATCAAGAGAAGGTTCTCTACGGTCCTCACCAACTACGGGGTGTCGCCCAACAATGGTGGGAGTCGTACCGCCTTGCTCATAACAACCCCAACACTATCACCTGGCAAGAATTTACAGAGAGATTCAGAGCACACCACATTACAGCTGGTGTGATGTCATTAAAGAAAGAGGAGTTTCTAGCACTCACTCAGGGTGCTATGTCTATCAGTGAGTATCAGGATAAATTCCTACAGCTGTCCCGCTACTGTCCAGAGGAGGTTGATACCGATCCCAAGAAGCAGTACCGCTTTCTTAAAGGCTTGGTTGATCCACTCAGGTACCAGCTCATGAACCACACTTTCCCTAACTGCCAGCACCTAATAGACCGAGCCATTGTGACGAAAAATACTCGTCGCGAGATGGAAGAGAAGAAGCGTAAGAAAAAGGCGCAACAATCTAGTAGCAACACCCGACCTAAGTACACTGGGTCAACCTATTACCAGAACCACCCTACACAGAGCACCGGACAACAAGGCATTGGTCAAGTACAGCACTCCAACAATCAAGCTCAGCATCATCAGACCCCTGTCAGCACTCCTGTGAAAACTGGCACGCCAGTACAGTCAGGGAGTAACAATTGCTTCAAGTGTGGTGGAACCGGTCATTGGTCCCAGCAGTGCCCGCAGAAAAGTACACCGCAACAAACCCCAAGAGGAGGCTCCATCACTCCGGCTTCTGGCCAGCAGCGCAGTACAAATGGACAAGTGAACTATGTGTCAGCCGATGTTATGCAAGGAGCTCCCAATGGAGTGCTAGGTACGTTCTTCGTAGATTTTGCACCCTGCCTTGATCCTTTTTGATTCCAGTGCCTCGCGTTCATTTATTACTGCCCAATATGGGGACCATCATAAAATACCAGTAACAACTATGGAGTGTACCATGTTAGCAAGTTCACCAGGAGGAAGAATGAAGGTAGATAGTATGTGTCTGAATATCAAAATTAATTTAAGGGGGGTAGAATTTTTCTGCCGACCTTATAGTTTTGGAAACAAGTGGAATAGATGTCATTTTTGGGAATGAATGGGTTGCAAAGTTTCAACGGAATAATAGTAGATGCTAAGAGGAAGGTGACTTTGATCACGCCATCCGAGGAACCCCTGTAAGTTTTGATAAGCATACCCCAGTCAGGAGAATTTAAGGGTACCAGAGAAGCAGCTACCAAAAGATGACCCTATAGTAGATTCCTTGAAACTCTTTGCTAGCCAGTCCTAAAATCTCGGGACGAGATTTCTTTAAGGGGAGTAGATTTGTAACACCCTAAATTTTGCTACATGAAAATCTTTTCATAAACTAATGTAATTTTGCTTAGAGTTTGATTTATTTATGCATGACACCATAATATTTTGTTTATTTCTAATATTAACCCAGTAAAATAAATCATAAGACCAACATGTTTGAGCATTCCGGCCGTTGCATATTTTGTTGGATGATTTGCAGTGTTTAAAGTCTGAATTCAAAACCATTTGCATCTCCCCAAAATTTCCCAAACTCCAAACCATCCGGGAAAAGTTCCCTTTTCCTCCCTCTCTTTCTCTTCCTCTCTTTCGGCCCACACCAGTCGCCGGCCCAGCTGCCACTCCCGTCCCTTTTTCCTTGGCGCCAGCCCAGCCGCGGCCCAGCAACCTGGCCGGCCCAGCAGGCTGCAGCCCTCCCTTCTCCTCAGCCGCTGACATGTGGGGCCCGCCTGTCGGCGCCTCCCTTCCCAGCCGCGCGCCCTCTCTCCTTTACTGACGCGCTAGGCCCACCCGTCAGTCACCTTCTCCTACCTCTCACTGCCGCCCGACGCCCGGTGAACGAGCTTGTGTTCAAGCTGCGCCTCGCCACGGTCCCGCACCCCCCGCGTCCGTGTCCTCTGCTCCATCCCGAGGATCACGCGCCCGCGCCCCACTTTCCTTTCCCCCGCCTCTCCCTTTCCTTCTGTGCGCGCGCGGACAAAGTCCGACGCGGATACGATGTCCGGCCGGAACCGTACTTTCCCTCCCGCTGCGCCGCCTTTCCTTGCCCCTCCCGCAAGCCTTGGACTCCGCCCCTATATAAGCCGCCCGACCTCGACGTCCGCAGCCACCAAGCGCCCTCAACCCTAGCCGCCTTGTGCCCTAGCCCATGCACCCGCGCGCCGCACCGCCTCGGAGTTCACCGTCGGGATTCACCTCTGCAAGCCGTCTCCGCCGACGAGGTCTAGTCCCCGAGCTTCGTAGTGAGGTAGAACGCTTAACCGCTTAATCCCGACTCTTCTTTCATCTCGTATTGTCGTTTTGAGCTCGCCGTGCCGCCGCCCGTTCGTGCAAGTCGCCGCCGCTCGTTGCCGCACGCTGTCGCCGCCTCTCCGTCGACTACGTCTACACCCGGAGCTTCGCCGTGAGGTGAGGAAGCTTCCCGCCCGTTCGCGCAAGTCGCCGCCACTCGTCGCCGCACGCCGTCGCCGCCTCTCCGTCGACTACGTCTACACCCGGAGCTTCGCCGTGAGGTGAGGAAGCTTCCTAGCCTACTCTCGTCCTCGATTCCGCTCTACACCGGCGGGGATTGCTCGCCGGAGCTCCTTTTTCCCTCCGTCTCGCCGCTCGCCGTCTCCGGCCAATGCGCCGCCACCCGAACTGCTCCGCCCGCTTCGCGCCGCCGCACGCTCGCTCGCGCACCCCGCTCTGCTAGGTCTAGGCCACCGAAACCGCGGATTCGCAGGACGCTGGCAATCCTCCGCCGGCCAAACCCGCCGCCGCCATCCCCTTTCTCCCCTCCGATCTAATCCAGGGCGTCGGATCAAGATCTAACGGCCGGAGCCCGCGTGACCCGGGTCAATACCGGTCAGCGCTTGGAATTTTGCTAAAGAGTCCCTGGACTTTCCGTAAATCAACCCGCGGTCCAGATTTTTCATGGTTAGGTCCCTGGTTTTCGCAGTTTAGCCCCTGGAGTTTCAAAACTCTTTTATTTTAAGCCTTTAAACTTGTTTTACTCATATCTTTTGCGTTTTAACTCCGATTTGAACGATTCTCGAACCTACGGGATCGTGATAATGCGTAGATTAGTTTTAAATCCTTTTTAATCTCTGTTCATGATGTTTGGTGTACTGTTTTAGTTATTTTGTGCTCATTGCCTGTATGTGTGCAACGTATAGGAGACGAACCGGTTGTGTTTACTGAAACTCCATCTTGGGAAGTTCCTAAGCAAGCTTTTGCTGAGGAAGGCAAGTATTCTTTGACGTATGTTCTATTTACATTAATTACACAATCTAGAGCCCAATTTGATTGCTCCTATTAAGGATGACTAGCCTCATATGTCCTTATATGCCTATGAAACTTGGGATGGGCTGTGATGTGTAGATTAATGCTATCGCTCAACATCTTTATATCCATGTTGTTAATCTTGTTTAATTAATGATGAAATTGATGATAAAAGTTTGGTTTTAGCAACATGGAGACTTGGGCATGTTTTGTTGGTTTTGCTCAAGTGCTTCACCCTAAGGATCGGTTCGCCGAGCGACCACCCAGGAAAACAGTACAACCACAAGAGGTGGAATGGGACGCCCTTGACTGATTAATTAGATGAACTAGAGTTTTGGCTTACTTTCCTGAAACATGGCGTATGAGGGGTCTAGGGAATATGGGACTTTGCCCTTTGCCAACGTGGTGCAGTTTTATCTGTCACCCTTTGGAACGGAACTCTCATATCTTTAGTTAACTGGAGTAACCTGTAACGAGTGGGCCATAACTCTAGGAATTCTTTGTAAAGGTCTCATAGTGAAACCCTGCCGACTCACCAAAGGTCAGTGTTTGAGGGTCCATACAGCCCGAGGCAAATTGGAATCACGACTTGTGGGTAAAGTTGTACAACCTCTCGAGAGTGTTTGAAACTGATATATCAGCCGTGCTCATGGTTAAGAGCGGCCTAGACCCTCACAGATTAGAGTTTTCAAAGAAAGTGGCTTCTGTAGATCATGGTAATGATGGTGGTGATAACAATGGTTATGGTGATGGTTATGGTTCATGCTTATTTATTAATATGTTTTACTGTCTTTATAATGAAAGGGATGGGTTATGCTAATCATTGCTAGCAATTAAAATTTGACCAGCTAAAAGCAAATGCTATGCCTGTCCACTATAAAGCCAGTCCACTTTTACCCTAAACGGAATACTTGCTGAGTGCGTCATGTACTCATTCTTGCTTGTTTTATACCACGTTGCATCTATTGCAACCGCTGCTCAGATCCAAAAGGGAAAGGTGATGAATCCTAATCAGAAGTTCCAAGACTACGACGAGTTCTAGGCTGGTGTGCCATCCATCAGTCGCCTGTGGAGCATTGGTCATCTTCCGCTGTCGCTTAGTTATTTCGTTCTCGTTAAGTTATTCGTTAAAGACATTTATGGTCTGTAATAATGGTTATTACCCCTTAAGTTAAAGTACTGGTTGTGTTATTACTTTTGTTTATGCTGTGTATGTGGTTAAACTGATCCTAGCACATACATGGTTAGCACTTGGTTTTGTTTCTAAAACCGGGTGTGACAATTTTCTCCTCTAAATATATGATCGAAAGGTAACCAACATCTGTGGCAATCAAAGCCGCAGATCTTCCCACCAAACTCCAGACGAAAATATCTAGTGTCAACACCACATATCGGACATGTCAAGGTCCCATAAACACTCCATCCAGCAAAGATACCATACGCCAAGAAATAATGAACTGACCACAGGTACGCAGCCCTAAGGGTGAATTTCTGCTTCAAGGAAATGTCATATGCTTCGACACCATACCACAGCTATTTCAACTCTTTGATCAAGGGTTGTAACATCACATTGAGTTTTATTCCAAGATGTTTTGGCCCAGGTATGATGAGGCAAAGGAACATAAATTCATACTTCATGCACATAGAAGGTGGAAGGTTATATGGAATAGCAAACACAGGCCAACAAGAGTAGGAAGCAGCCGATTGACCGAAAGGTGTGAAGCCATTAGTTGCCAAACCGAAGCGAATATTCCTCGCGTCCCTAGCAAACTCTGGGTCAAACTCAACCAAAGCCTTCCATGCATCTGAATCAGCAGGGTGTGCCATAAACCCTGGCTTGGCACGTACACCTTCTTTCGTCCACCGCATGGGTTCACAAGTCTTCTTTGAGAGAAAGAGCTGTTTAAAGCGAGGTGCCAAAGGGAAGGAACAGAGTTGCTTCTGTGCAATGTCCGTCGTCACCTTTTCACCATCCTCATTTTGAACCTCAACATATCTCCCTTTCCCACAGATCAAGCACTTTTTCTCGTCTGTATGATCATCCCAGAAAACCATGCAGTTGTCTGTACACATATCTATCTTCTCATAGCCCATATCGAGGGATTTGGTCAACCTCTTGCACTGATACATTTCCTTGGGCAACTTATGAGGCTGCGCAAAAGCATCCCGGATCAATTGCACGAGGCCACTGAAACACTTGTTTGAGAAGAAATACTTGGACTTGATGGCAATGAGCCTAGTCACAAAAGCTAGGACTGACAGTTTTGTGTGTTCGTGCAGCGGCTCTTTCGAATCTTGAAGGAGCTTGAAGAACTCCTCAACCTCCTTTGTAGGAGGATTCTCAGAGTTTAGACCAAACTCCACCTGCAAAGCTTCTAGCATCTCATCCATCCTATCAACACCCACCGAATCATCATCCGCTTCCCCTTCTGTTTGAACTCTAGTTTCTTTCTCACCGTGGAAGGTCCATGTTTCATAACCAGGCATGAAACCATAGTCAACCAGGTCTCTGACTAATTGCTCCCTAGTCACAAATTTTCTGTTGTTGTGTAAGTTGCATGGACACCTAACCCGATAGTGAGTGGTCAAAGAGAAAGCATGGTCGATAAAAGCCTGTGTCTTTCTCCTCAACTCAGCTGAGTGACCTTTACCCCCACTCTTATCCCAACCATCATACATCCATCGGCGATCGTCAGCCATACTTGAGGCTATAGATTAAAGCATGATGGTAGATGGTAAGCTTATCTTTTTTCAACGTATTTGCGGCCCTACATCTATAGGTAATGATATGTCCTAAACCCACCCAAGAGTGGCCGACAGAGCGCAGATTTATGATGAGTCCGCGGGGTTCGAACGAAATTTCGGCAGCATAACCCCGCTGTTCTCCAACTGCACACCCAAATGTGGTGCAGTGGAGAACAACAGGGTTATGCCGCTGAAACTTCGCTCGGACCCCGCGGCTCATCATAAATACCACGCTCTATCGGTCACTCCGAGGCTATCCAAAAAAGGGACAATTCCGGACCAGCCATATCTCATGTGCGCAACACACGTGAGACGGTTGCCGGTCCGAAACGGGTGACGCATAGGTTCCGTGACTTCGTATAAGTGATAACATATAACAAAGACATGGTATAAGTGGCAACATATAAATCAAAATGCAACATATAACATATAACAAAGACATGGTATAAGCGGCAACATATAAATCAAAATGCAACATATAACATATAACACATAACAAAGACATGGTATAACGTATCAAAATGATAAGGCACTGTATAAGTGGCAACATATAACAAAGCATGTTAAACCATAACAAATCATAACTCAATATATAATCAAGCATGACATTTTACTTAATCCATATAGTTTGTACTAAATAAACATCCTATTATCATAAGTTTCGACGGCCATGCATAAGAACCGCCGAAAATTAATTACAATGCACTCATAATCTTAACTTTCGTTGACCAAGCGCGTAACGCCGCCGAAAATTAGCAGCAAACACTATAAAAATTTCAGATTGCTCACTTTGAACGGTCGTGCTGTTGGGGAGGACCTTGCCGGAGAGGAGCGCCGGAGAGAAGAGCCGGGCAGGAGGGGCGTCGGCCGCCACGGGGAGCAGGGATGCTCGGGCAGGGAGGCCGTCGTGCAGGGAGGACTCCGTGGGGAGAGGCCGCCGTGGGAAGGGACGCCCAGGGCGGCGGCGGGCCGGCGCAGGGCGGAGGGCGGCGGCGCGGTTGGCCGGCGCCGCGCGGAGGGAGGCGTCGACCGGAGGTCGGCGACAGGCTGGCGCCAGGCGGGGAGGGCGGCTGGTGGGGGCAGCGGTCGGCGGTCGGTGGCGGCATGGCAGGACGTGGCGGCGCGGCCGTGGCGCACGGGCGGCGGCACGGCAGGAGGCGCCGGCGCGGCAAGCGGCAGTGGTGGGCGGGGGGCGCGGCGGCAGGGGCAGGCGGGGGCGGCTGTGTGTGTGTGTGTAGCGTGCGTGTGTGTGTGGGAGACGGGGCGACGGGGACGGGGACGGGATCTGGATAGGGCTAGGTAAATTTTCGGCGGCTAGGTGAGGCCGCCGAAAATAACTGGCTAATTTTCGGTGGCCTAGTCTGGCCGCCGAAAATAAGGAGCTATTTTCGGCGGCTACCGTGGCCGCCGAAAATTAGGATCATTTTCGGCGGCCAGGCCTGGCCACCGAAAATTAGCCAGTTATTTTTGGCGGCCGGGCTAGGCCGCTGAAAATTATCTAGTTATTGTTGGCGGTCTGTTTTGGCCGCCGAAAGTAATTTAGGCCGGCAAAATCTTCAAGAATGTTGTAGTGGTGGTGCCTGCCCCCTTCTCTCTGTTCCATTGGTGCAGGGACCTCGGTAGCCATGGCAACCTCGACCTAGACCTCGGCGGCCATGGCGACCGTGACAAGGCCATGGCAAGTGAGTCAACTCGTCATCGTTTATGCTTTCCGGCGGACCCGTACATCACACGAGTGCTGAGGGAGACGTGTAGTATCAGGTATGGTCTTCATTGATTGCAGGCTTGCAGCACTAGTGCTCGATGTTCAGAACAACCTAAACATCAGAATATGGCATGACAGCGGACCATACCACAGTGACAGTATAATTATCTAAGCTTTACTTGCAGCTTGCATCGTTTGCAAGCTTCTCCTTGTTTTGTGTATTAGCTTTGGCATAGAAACCAATGCTTTTTTGCATAAAAATCACAGCTTTGCATAAAACATGTGCGGATCTAGGTGTAGAAGAAGATGTTTGTCGTGCATACTATTTCTCCTTGACTTTAACAGTGCTCTAGACCACTTATGTTTATGCCTACCATTGCACTATTTATGCTATTTTGATTTATATATGCAATCCATCTACAATTACTAGATGTATATGCTTCTCTAGACATGTATTTATGACTAAGATTGCACAATTTATGCTCTTTTGATTTATATACAATCAGTCCACAATTATTAGACGTATAACTCTGATATATTAGCAGAGATTTATTTTCTTGTCTTTCATGCAAAAAGGATTGTTATTTGTTGTCCTTGTTATTTTAACTCCTCCCAAAGAAAAACTTATGTGAAGAAATATATGATCCGTTACCAATGAAGAGAATTTTATGACTGTGAACATATGTTTTTATGCTCTGTCAATGAAATGAGTTTGCCTGTAGCTACTCTCAAATGGTGTAAAATAATCGAGGAATGAGTACAAGTATTTCATCGTGATTTATGCCTTTAACATCAAATCTGTGATACATTAACATGTGTTTTACGATTGGTCATGAAATTTTAGCCACATGTGAGATTTTTAAGATCCGATCAATTTGCGCATATGACTGGTTCAGCGCTTTGAGCATAGGACAATGAGGCCGTCTTGTTTTATGCTTGTTTTAATGTGTATTTATGCACAATTACGTCATACAGACAATTTCTATGCTCATGCTCCAAACTGGTATATTTATGCCATTGACCATAGTTCCTTATGCTTTATCAGTCCTCGTAACATTTAGTTGTACTGTCTGTGACTAGCACTGCATTATTTATGCATACCGTTCCACTGTTTATGACTACTGTTGCACTATTTATGCTTACCGTTGCACTATAACATCTTGTACACTTCAATGAGTTTGTACACTTCAACGAGTTTGTGAAAATGTTTTATGCACTCGTGTGAAAATGTTGAATGTTATCCTAAATGATGGGAAACATTTGTTTGCTATTTGTGGATATTTTTATGCTTTTGAACTCTACTTCATATGCCTTTACCGAGAGGCGATTGATGATTATTGATCTTGCACGGCACAACCACTTAATAAATTAGGAGTCTGTTATGCGTAGAAATGGATCAGTTTTCTTGGTGTTTTGATGTAAGATTGGATTTGTGGTTCTAATTTTGTTTCTCCGATTTTGGATGCAGGTGGGCTGTCAGTGATGAGACCATGTCCTGTGGATGCGATGGTGGTATAGTGACCTAACAAGCGTTGATCTCGATCATACTGGTGTGAACAACACTGGTTTGGTGATGAGAAATTTATGTATGTTACTGTGGCAAATGAGCATATGGTGTTGAATAAGAGTGTCTTGATATAGGAAAAACATACTAACCAGAGTGTAAAATAAGCTACTTTGTTTGTACGCATATGTGACAGTTTGTTTAGATTTATGCGACGATACAGATCTTTTATGCTGATTTCTGTACCTACGTTACAATAGTTGTCATGAATTGCATGCATGTGTGCGTCAGCTGGGCAGAATGCGTCAGAGTCCATTCATTCCGCTGCAACAGAAGCCGAAATTTACGCTTATTTGTACACAGCTTTATGCTACTTTTGCTTACACTTTACGCTACCTCGGGCTGACTCGACCGGGAATCCCATCAAGAGGGCCCCACCCACGCCTCGCAGCTCGGTTCGACCACCTTGCAGTCCGACCCCCTGGCTTGGTCCCCCTGGCTCGGGGGGGAGGCCGGGGCTTCCTGCAACTAATGGAAGCCCTGGGCGTCATTTATACCGACCCTATATATATACACACATATATATATATATACATATATATACATATATATACATACATACATATATATACATACATACATATATATACATATATACATATATATATATTAGGAGCCCTGGGCTCCTTTAGCTATAGGAAGCCCCAGCCATCCGACCGGACCACACCTGGTCGGGGACCAACCCGTTGACCAGACAACACCCGGTCCCCACCCATCGACCCGGCGCCTTTTCGTCTCCCGCCTGGTCCGAGATTCTATGACATCCCCCGTCCGATAGAGCAACCGACCCCCATGAAATCTTCCATTCCATATCCATTCGCATAAACCGCCGTCTCTCTCTCTCCACTCCCCGCTCCCACTCGCCGCATCCATCGCCGTCGCTATCTCCGCCGACACCCCCGGCCGCTCGTCCCTCCGCTGACACCCCCGCCGGTCCCACTCGCTGCATCCATCGCTGTCGCTATCTGCGCCGACACCCCCGTCCGCTCGTCCCTACGCCGTCGCACGCCGCCGCTCCACACCCCGCCGCTCCCACTCGCCGCATCCATCGCCGTCGCTATCTCCGCCGACACCCCCGCCTTCTCCTCCCTACGCCATCGCACGCCGCCGCTCCACACCCTGAGGCCGACGCGTGCCATCACCTTGTTCGTCCCCAAACCGCGGCCGACGCGCGCTGCTGCCACCGCCGTAGACCCCCTTCGCTTCCTCTCCCACCCCTCTCCGCATCAACCTCCTTCTCTGGCGACACCTCGACGCACCGCACCTGCTCCACACAGCCAGCACCGCCGTCTCCGTCGAAGAGAAGCCCCGCCGGATCTGTGACAAAAGCAGCGCCACCTAAAAAAGTAATACCAATCTACCTTTGATGTTTTGATAGTTTAATCTGTTGTGATCTACCTCAGTAGTTGTATTTATTGGCTTGACCTTTTTCTCTTATGATTTGACATTTGTTACATAAGGTATTTATTGATTTTGGACAATATTCACAACAATAGCAATGGCAGAAATGGTTTTATGCACTTCCACGTAGCTATTTATGCATCTCAGATATAAAGATAAGGCGTGGACGATGCCGTCAGTGATAAAAGGGATGACCATTAGTTGATTTTTTGACAGATTCTATGATTTTTATTACATGAGTGGATGATGCATCTCAGATCTAAAGATGTTTATGCATACTATCAGAACCATAACATGTCTAAAATCATCAGGTTATTTGATTTATGCATACACAAACAAGTTTTTATGTCAGCATCAATGGATCAGTGTAATATTATCATTTTTTATGCCTGCTTATGTTGATGTCTATGCTGATTTGAGGTATGTTTTATGATATTATCAGTATTTCAATTTACTGTAGTACTATTTTTGCCATTTCAATGCTTTATGCATTAGAGATAACACTTGTATCCACCGCATTTTTGCTAGGCCAGCAATGAAAAAGGTTGATCGGACTGCGGGAAATGAGGACACTGGCGACGACGAAGGAGATTTCATGCCCCCAACCAAGAAGCCCCGGCCGTCCCCCGTCAAAGGTACCAAAAAAGTCCTGTCCACGAAGGTGAAGCTGAAGCACCCCGTTCAACAGGTATTTTTTTTACATTTTATTCTCCCCTCATCAGCAATTTCATGCATGTAAAAACAAATGCTTATGTGAAACAAGGCAAATTTTTATACCAGTATGTGAAGTGCAGCGGACGTTGATTTTACCACACGTTTTGCTCGCAATTATAAATATTTTTACTGATATCTCCTTTCATTTTTTTGTTGTTTTTGTTTGTCCAGAGGCTTAATGTCCGATGCATCCCCCTGGATGTCATCGAAACCATGCGCCTAATGAGCGGAAGGCAGCATGTAGCCATGGGCGGGGGAGGGTTCGATCAAATCCTCAAGATGATTGCTGATGGATTGGGGAGCCGTTCTCTCCTTCGCTGGCTCATGGACAAGCTGGACCCTACCGACATGACAATCCGCCCCGGCCCCGGCAAGGAGCTCAGGATCACAAAGGATACCGTCCGCCTCATCCTTGGGCTTCCCAGTGCTGGGGGAGGGAAGCCATTCATAAATTACCAGGGCGAGGTCGACGCTGCTGACAGGCTCAGGGCTGAGCTTGGCATCGGTCGCAAGGGGCCAATCACCATCCAATTGCTGCAGGACCGACTACGTGCTAGGAACGACGATCCCCTCTCCATCAGATGTTTTTTCCTGAACCTGTTCAACTGGTTGCTCTTCCCTACTTCCAGCTAGAACATCAGCAACAACGAGGTGTTGTTGACTGAACAAATTGACAATTACCCGGACATTGATTTCTACCAGCTTGTGTTCAATGAATTGTGCCGTGCCGCCAAGGCATGGCACGAAAGAGACCACACTAATGTGTCCACAACGATATTCGGCTGCTCACTTGTGATTCTGGTAAGCCATCAATCCTCTAAGGTGTTTGAAGCTCTCATTTGCATTAGTGTTTCATCATCTTGATTTACTATTTTTACGCCGAAGCTCAAGCTATTGTTATGCAACCAGTATACATCATTTATGCATTTATATTGTGTGCAGATTTACTACCTGGACCACCTTCACCACCCAGTAGCTCCAATCAGCAAATATAGCACGCCTCGGATTAAATTCTTTGATAACAATACAATGAAGGAATTGGCGAGAGCTGACCGTAGGAAGCCCGGTCAAAGCGGCAAACCTTTCGGTCACTGCGACGTAAGATCAATGTTGATTTATGCTCATCGACACATTCTATCCGTCACAGTTTACACTCACTTCTCTCTTGATATTTAAACAGTTCCGAAGCAAGACCGAGACGTGCTACGTTGGTTCCTATGGCTACCAGAGCCAGGACACTTTCTCTCCGCACGTGCCTCGGATCAGGGATCTTCTCAGGGAGAAGGTCCACTCTCTCCCCAGGCATGTTTGCTCTCAATTTGAAGACCTCTTCCTTGCTTATGATGCGGAAGTGGACAATTACTGCGACACAATGCGAAAAAGCCATCAGCGGATAGTACAGAAGCAGATTGACCTTGCGGAGATGTTTGCCGACATGATCGATGAGGTCCGGGGTGCCAACACCTCAGACGACGATGAAGGACCCTCCAATGATCATGGCAGCGGCCCCGACCCTGAACCACCAAAACCGCGTCAGCACTCAAATCCACCCAAGTCATTTATTTGTTATTTTTTCTCGCAGGTTTCTTTACTGACATCATATTATTTCTCTGCTGTTTCAAAGCACGAGGCAGAGCAGGAACGATGACAGATACGCAGCTTGGGGAGGACAGACACCAGGACCCCTTCACGGACACTCAGGACGAGGAGACTTTGCAGAGCATTTACGACAGACAACGCAAACACCGTCGAGTGTTACAGGCCCTTCCTGACGACAGCACTCAACCACTGCCTGCCACCGACCAACATGCACCCATCATCACCTCAGTTGATGCAGATACTGAACAGGCATGGCATGAACTAAATGTGATCATTTATGCTATCTGCATGCACTTGTTATGCATATCACCTAAGAGTTTTATGCAAATGTTTTCAATACAGTCATATTTCCTTACACCCACATCTTTTATTTACAATGATGAAAACTTTCACGCACATTTCTTTATTACTTTATGCCAAAAGTCTTGCTAATACACAGCCCACACGTGACATGCATCATCGATGTATTTAACGGACATCGATGAATCTTGTTATGCACATTAATTCTGACTTTTATGCTAATGCCTGGTCTCATGCAATCAACGACAGACTTGCGATTCTTCTCCGCCACCCAAGTTTGATGCCACACCAAACCCCGTAAGTGCGATTTTTAGCGTGTTCATAACACGTCTCAATTCTCACAGCTTCTCAACTATGACCTCATTTGTTTGTTCAGGTTGGAACCACTACTGGACACGACTCTGGCCCACAGTTTGACCAGACTCCACTTGGCCCTGTTAGTTTCCTACTTACATGTCTTATGCTATGTACCTATTACTTTTTACGACATTTTTGAGAAGATCACTTGATTTGTTTTTTTATGTCACCAGGATTCTTCTATGATCCCCCGACCAGAGCAACCCATCGGCAATCCTCCAGCCCCTTCAGCTATTGACCTCGCACGCGCCCTCCGTGTTTTCCTGTGCAACGACTACGGAGGGGACCCGGATCTGTACATCATGCACTCACTCAACTTGATCATTTATGTTCCGTGACCGCAACTGTTATGCATATCAACCAATAGTTTAATGCATATACTTTTCCATGCATACCTTGTTTTATGCATATAGTTTTATTCGCACCACTACTTTATGCTAAATGAGTGCCTGTTTGATCCAATGACAATTGATCCTTTACGTGTTTTTACCGTCTTCCACAGGCAGCTAACAGAATATGGCCGCTTTGGGGGATTCGCTTATGATATTAAGGAATCATTTGCTGAGAAATGTGCTCTTGAGAACTTCTATATGCAAGCATTCATCGATTGTATGCGCCATGACGATGTATCAACCCTCCCTGCACCGATCACTGACCGGTTGATCCTTGACGTTGATGTTGGGGTACACACTCACTTTAATGGTCCATTGCAGCTGACATCGTACATGAGCTAACACTCTGTTTCTTCACAGGTTATATTAAACATAGAAGAGCATGAAGTGCGCAGCCAAGACAAGAGTGAGTTCGACCCTAAAGTCTTACAGGACCACCTTAATCAGACTGTGCCATGGGCTACTGGACTCATCGGACGCAAATCGGTACACCTACCCCTTGTCTCCCCCATACTAGTAACACATCTATGCATAACTGTACAATTGTTTATGCATTCTTGCCGAAGTTTTTTTTTGCAAAAATATACCCAATACTACACCACCGTATGAAGCTCCGGGGCCCATCTATACAGCACTTTCCACGTCTTTCTATGCAGATTATGCTCCCAATGTTGCACCGAGGCCACTGGACTCTATACGTGGTCAACCTAGAGAGACGCTGCATAGACATATATGACTCCAACCCCTATGGGCCAAACATGGGCAGCACGACTTGGAAGTCGCACCACTGCAACCTGATGGAGGTCGATGTGAAGAGAATCGCATGGAGCAAGCTCATGATGACCAGGCTTAATAGAGGTCTGCAGGCAGTGCGACCAAACTGTGGCATCCCCAAGTTTGGCAATTGGAAAATTGATATATCCCCCCACTGTCGCACCATGAAAGCTGGGTCTAACGATTGCGGTTTCTTCGTGACAAGTTTTATCCAGCTATATAATTACACCACCGGCGGTCTCTTCAATTGGAACTGGCCGTTGAGTCACACGCCTATAGTCCAGTGGATTTGTTTGCAGCTATATAGCTTATTACGCCTTCTTTCTAACAAAATTTATCCATGTCACTAGTGTTTTTATGATATTCCTTGTGCTTATGGATGAAAATATACAAACCCACTTACCCCATGTTATTACCTGACACTAACCTAAATGAATGTATTTGTAGGAGGACGACATGGACCTTCGATCACTACTGCTGCAATATCTGATGTTCCACCCCGTGAACCAAATGACGGAGCTGCCTCCGGAGATTGAGAGATTCAGGCCTCCAAGACTGCAGCACACACCAAGGCTATGATTTTCATTGTTGGACAAGAGCGACATTATGCGTTACCAGAAACATTTTGTATTACTTAGCTAGGTTAATTGCTTAGGCACATATG
This sequence comes from Paspalum notatum, assembly GCA_022530915.1. NCBI lineage: Eukaryota > Viridiplantae > Streptophyta > Magnoliopsida > Poales > Poaceae > Paspalum > Paspalum notatum. Next base: position 9,774,433 of record CM039683.1, read on the forward strand.
TTGGACATCTATCGGTTATCCCTATATTTTGGGACATCATTATTTCATAAGTGTGTGTTTTATTGTTGGGTTAGGCTACCGTGTGGTATGTGATCATGCTGATGAACAAGTTGCACAATTATATTATCCTTTAATATAATGTGGTCGGGCGATCTTACGCATTTCATGTCTTGGATACAGAAGAATTATGTGTTTTATGCAACTTCTTTTAGCCCCTGTCAGCACACATGATGTCATATACTTGATGTAGACGTTATGCCACTCTTATACCCATTTGCTTGAGCATCTTTGTGCAAGCTCACATAAGTCCTTACTCCACTTTGTGTAACCATCCTTCGTACAATCTATATGCAAAGTGTTATAGTTCGTCAAACCTTATGCACTTCACTTACGCCTTTTATACAATTACATAGATGTCTTTACGCTGCATATGGGTACGGCGCATCTTTGGATTTATGGGTACTGCGCACCACATCGATTATGCCATCACAATCATTTGATTACCTGTTTTTTATTCAAACCAACTATATGTACCAACAACAACCACGTTACACTAAATACCCAATTTTAAGCCAATATATTTTCTACTAAACCTTTCTGCTCCGTAGGACCCAAGTGCTAAGCTCTAGTTCACCACCTTCCTGCGCGGAACCATCCGTGTCCATGTCGCTATCATTAGTCTCTTCATCGTCGGACAAATCCACACTCCGCTTCTGTGGGGGATAGATATCCCCTGGGTCCTCATGGCGCGGATTCGGTACATGGGCCGTTGGAGGGCCCAGTAGAGACAGCAGGCCCTTTTTAAGGGTGCCGACTAATCTCATGGGCCCGAAAACGGGTGAAGAGCTTGAAGACCAAGTCAAAGGTGCGAAGGAGTTGGCTCGGACTCTGGACTACGAAAGCGTCAGGATTCAAGGAAGGAAACATGTAATCATGGATCCCGTGTACTCTATAGGTTTCCAAACGGAGTAGGATTCGTAGATAGAAATTGACTTGTAACCCAAGCCTTGCCGGGTTATATAAGGCGGGTAAAGGGCCCCTACGTAGCATACGCAGCCGAACACCCATCGTCTCATTGCGCACGAGCCACCCAACGCCCTAGCTTTCATTGTAACCTCAAGAGCAGAAGCAATACAACTCGCCACCAACAGGACGTAGGGTATTACGCTTCGGCGGCCCGAACCTGTATAAATCCTCGTGTTCTGTTGCATCACCACGCGAACCATCGAGCTACGCCGATTTCGCCACCCCAAAAGCATCACGTGACACACCTCGTGGTGCATTGCCGGTATCAAACACCGGCAGTTGGCGCGCCAGGTATGGGGCGGCGAAATCGACATCAGCTAGCTCCATGGCCAATCGTCTCCTCAACGGCTTCGCTCCGGGTGACATGATCCGGTTCGGATCGATCACCTTCATCGCCGATCAGAGCGGCGACCTTCACCAGCTTCGTAGCACGCCGGTACGACCGCGCGTCGTCGTGCAGCCGTCGATTGCCCCAGAGCGGCCTGTGCCGTCGAACCATTGCCAGGGACCAGCGCCTCGGCAGCATCTGCCAACTCCGCGTCAAGCTCCAGCGTGTCCACACGAGGCGCCGGCTCCTCGCCAGAATCTGACTCCATGCCACGCCGAGTCGGGTTGGGCTCCCCGTGGTCACCATGACTCGGGAGCACGATCCTATCACAGGGTTTCCTTCAGGGTCGGATCTACATCGACCACGCCAACCCGAGCGAGACCTACGACGACTACTACTTCGACCCCGACCCATCGCACGGCGCTCTCGACCTCTCCGACATGAACCTGGACTCAGATCAGTCGAGGGCCAAGGCCAGGTTCCTCTGGAAACCCCTCGCAAGATCCACGATGGGCCCACGCCTCACACAATGCTCCACAGAGCCTGGAGCGAGTTCTTGCTAGCACTCATTCCTGGGTCCCGCGTCCACTACGAGTCTCACCGTCCCCACCAGCATCAAAGCAAACTCGGCCAGCCTCGCCTACCAAGGGCCGAAAGAAGACTCAGGAGGAGCTCGCCGCTCCCTCCGTCCCGTTCGGTCCTCGCAACTCTGCAGCTACATACCAGGGGCTATTCTCCCAAGCCTCGGTTCCCCTCAACAATGATGGGGGTGCGCGGGGGATGCCTGACTCAAGACAATCCGTGCCTCTTCCGGACAATCGCATCTGCGGTGGGCTCGATGCGCCGCTCACAGGTCGTCGCTCATGACTCGTTACTGACCCCACGACAGCGGAAAGAGCCGCTCACTCGAACGCCTCGTCGACTGGGGAGGCTCGCCGTCGCCCGGTGAACATCGATGGGGCTCGCGATGCAGTATGCCCCCATATGATCTACAGCATTGACACTCCTACAGTCTCTGAGCATGTTACGACCACCGCAACAATCATGGTGTCCACGGTACCTGCCTCGGACGCCAGTGCGGGGGTGGCCGCCACGACCACCAGCCGGTCTAGGGATCGCTTTCCGGCTGCACTCTATGCTTCCCTGAAGTTTTCGTAATCAGTGGCGCTGCGAATGATATTGATGAGGTCGTCTCTGAAGATGAACAACCTGTCCTTGCCGAGACCTCACAAGATCGTCGCAGGAGGGAGAGGGCGAACCGCATCCGCAACATCCAGCGCCGCCACGTCCTAGGGAACAAGGATCCTACACTACCTGTCTCGGTGGATGAGGTGACTCAGGGGAGCGAGAACGCACAGGAAGTACAGGACCACCGACGCAGGAACCAGATGGCAGGCTGCTCGAGCCAGGCAACAGCGAGCAGCAGTACTCCCCGGACGCAATCTTCTGAAGGAATTCGAGGGGGTCATGGAGACCCTGAGTCCAGCAGGAGGGGCACTGGTGAGGCTGTGTGAACTCATTCCTAACAACGAAGATGGGATGGCCATCAAGACCGTTCTTGCCCGAGCGGCGGATCACCTCATACCCAGGCAGCCAGAGGCTACCGACGCACGACGGATCATCAACGATAACCGCGATGCACGTCACAGCATCGAGCAATCCCGCGCTCAGAGGCATCGGCTGGAGATCTACCGGCGCGCGAACTATGACCGGGATTATGGTCCCCCGCGGCGCGCTCAGGCCGCTGGAAATCACTCGGAGGCTGTTTCCGTGAACAGTTCCACACCCCGAGTGAGGTCTGAGCGGGATGGTCGACCTCGATCCCCGCCTCGCCGCCCAGAGAGCCGCGGCAACCCGGCTGGCACTTTCAAAAGCTGCTATAGCGGCTTTCGGGCGGAGAATTCAAGATGTCGAGTGGCCACCCAACTTCAAGATCTCGAACATTGAAAAATTTGAGATGAAGATGGATCCACGGAATTGGCTGGCCATCTACACTACCGCAGCCCGAGCGGCCAACGCCTCGGAAGACCTCATGACGGCCTACGACCCATTCAAGTTGGGGCAAGACGTGCTCCAATGGCTTCATCATCTCAGGCGGGGCAGCATTGAGGACTGGGGGGACTTTCATCGTCTGTTCATCGCCAACTTTCAGTCAGTCTCCGATAAGCCGGCGCAGCGGTGGGACCTCAAGACCATCAGGCGCAAAGAGTCGGAAAGTTTGCGATCATACCTCAAGCGTTTCCAAGCCCTCAGAAACCGCATCCCCAACGTATCCGAGGATATGGTGATTGACGGATTCCTTCAAGGCTCCGACGACCAGGTTTTCGTCAAGCATATATTGGAACTAGCGCCCACCACTTCGGAGCGTCTCTTCCAGGAAGCGGACCGATACATTACGGCAGATGAACAAGCTCGCGACCTTGTTCGCCCCCGGCAAGGTGACCGAGGCAAGGGCAAGCAAGAGAGGCAGGAGGAACCCTCCCGGCAAGATCGACACTGGGACAAGAGGCCTCGGGAGGAGGTCCGTACCATGGCGCCCGCCCCGGTGCGACCACGCGTTCTACCTCCACCCCTCGATCAACTCCTCGACGAGACATGCCTGGTGCATAAGGATATGCGCCATACTCTCAGGCACTGCCGTGACTTCAAAGTCATGTTGGCACAGGGCCAGTTCCCGACGGTGCAAGCTCCCCTACCGCCCCCTCCACCACGGAACTAGCCACCCCAGCGGCTGGCTGGAAGCAGTAATCAACGCTTCCCCAACGTTAATAGGGAGGGTAACTTCATCCTGGGGGGCATGGAGCGTATTCGAGTAAACGCCAACAGAAGCTAGAGAATCGACGGATCGACGCGGCCACCTCAGAGCCGCCGCAACCATATGATTGGTCCCATGAGACGGTCTCGTTCAGTCGGGTAGATCAGTGGCTCAACTTCGATGAGCCGGGCAAGTATCCGCTGCTGGTAACTCCCATAGTCGGTGATACCCGACTCAAGAAGGTCCTGGTTGATGCGGGGACCAGCATCAACGTTGTGTTCCCCAGAGCTCTGCAAGAGATGGGAATTTCGCTTAGCGATCTCAAAAAATCTGATGCCCCGTTCTTCGGGATTGTTCCGGGTGTAGGCGAATACCCGCTCGGACATATCTACCTACCAGTCACTTTTGGCACGGCGGACAACTTCCGCATCGAGACGTTGCGATTTGAGGTCTCGACCTTCAACTGCGTCTACAATGCCATCATCGGGCGCCCAGGGCTAGCCAAGTTCATGGCTATCCCACATTACCCATACCTTGTCCTCAAGATGCCGGCCGCCTCGCGTGGTACTCTCTCCGTATGCGCTGACTTCAAGGGAGCCTCAGAGTGCGTACAGGAGGCAATGCAAGTGGCCCTCGAGCAGAATCATACGTTGGCATAGAAAAAGCTCAAGGCGGACGAAGCGAGCATGTCACAGGAAGACCTACAGACTCCGACCCAAGGAGCGGCCTCTAATGCGGCAATTCAGACAGCTGTTCCGATGAAAGAGATCAATCTCGATCCCTCGGACGTGACCAAGACAACCGCCATCAACGCCCTTCTTCCTCCCAAATAGGAAGACGCGCTCGTCCAGTTCTTGAGGGCCAATTGCGACATGTTTGCGTGGAAGCCAGCAGACATGCTTGGGGTCCCGAGGGAATTGGCCGAGCACCAACTCAAAGTGTTTCCCAACGCCAAACCCATCAAGCAGAGGCTGCGGCGATTTACTCCAAAAAAGCGATAGGCTATTAGGGTAGAGTTAACCCGGCTAAAAGCAGCGGGCTTTATCACAGAGGTCATGCATCCTGAGTGGCTTGCAAATCCTGTACACGTTGTCAAAAAGAATAAAAAGGACTGGCGGATGTGTGTCGATTATACTGATCTCAACAAGCACTGCCCTAAGGACCCGTTTGGGTTGCCTCGCATCGACCAGGTCGTTGACTCTATAGCCGATTGTGCCTTGCTCTCTTTTCTTGACTGTTGCTCGGGCTATCATCAGATCAGCCTAGCTCTTGAAGACCAGGAGAAAACAGCATTCATCACACCTTTCGGTGCCTACAGCTATACCTCAATGTCGTTCAGGTTGAAAAATGCAGGAGCAACGTACCAAAGGGCGATTCAAACTTGTCTTGCTGACCACTGGGGCAAACGTGTCGAAGCGTATGTCGACGATGTTGTTATCAAGACCAAAAATGAAGAAGAATTCATCGATGACCTGCGCCAGGTATTCGACAGCCTAAGGAAATTCCGGTGGAAGCTCAACCCCACCAAGTGCGTCTTTGGCGTCCCTGCGGGTCAGTTGCTCGGTTTCGTCATCAGTAACAGAGGGATCAAAGCTAACCCCGAGAAGATCAAGGCTATTCTGTGCATGCACCCTCCCAGATCACAGAAGGATGCTTAGAAGATGACTGGGTGCGTGGCGGCCTTGAGTCAATTTATATCACGGCTCAGGGAACGTGGCATGCCTTTCTACAAGCTCCTCAAAAAGGTCGACAGGTTTCAATGGACCGCAGAGGCTCAGGAAGCGTTGGACGCCTTGAAGAAGTTCTTAACGACACCTCCTGTACTCAAGTCTCCTAATCGTACCACTGCCGACTCGCCAGCGGAAGATCTGTTTCTCTATATCTCTTGCACGACTCATGTGATTAGTACAGCATTGGTGGTCGAGCGATCGGATGGACGAGGCGTGGCACCCAGGCAACATCCGGTCTACTTCATTAGCGAGGTCCTCAGTCCCTCCAAAATCAGGTATCCTCAAGTGCAGAAACTGTTATATGCAGTCCTCATAACCGCACGCAAGCTGCGCCATTACTTTGAGAAGCATAAAATCATGGTGGTTACGGAGTTCCCAATCGGAGAGGTCTTGCACAATCGGGAGGCCACGGGGCATATCGCCAAGTGGGCTTGCGAGCTGGGGACTCATGACATCGAATTTCGTCCCCGTACTGCAATTAAAACTCAAGCACTGGTTGACTTCGTTTTCGAGTGGACTGAGCATCAAGTACCTGAGAAGCCAGAGGTAATGGAAGTTTGGAAGATGTATTTCGATGGCTCTTTGAAGTTGGAGGGAGCTGGCGCACGCGTCGTCTTCACCTCGCCTGCAGGAGAAAAACTCAAGTACGTACTGCAGATTCTTTTCCCGGTCTCCAACAACGCAGCCGAGTATGAGGCCCTCCTCCATGGCCTGCGCATCGCTATATCACTCGGGATCCAGCGCCTGATGGCCTACGGGGATTCCTTGGTGGTCATCAATCAAGTCAACAAGGAATGGGATCGCTCCATAGAAAGTATGGACAAATACTGCGAAGCGGTCCGTAAGCTGGAAGGCAGATTTCAGGGCCTCGAGTACATTCATGTGGATCGGGATCACAACGTAGACGCCGACATGCTGTCCAAGCTGGGCTCGTCATGAGCCAAGGTGCCGTCCGGTGTTTTCGTCCAAGAACTTCATCATCCTTCCGTTCAGCTAGAAGAGCTGAATATACCCCCCGACCGGCACGTCTTAACTCTGGATGCGCCGACTGACTGGAGGGCCCCTATCATTAAGTATATCCTGAATGAAGAAACTCTAGAAAATAAGGCAGAGGCCGAACAAATAGCAAGGCGATCTTCCAGCTATACTCTGATTAACGGCGAGTTATACAAGAGAGCCGCCTCAGGTGTTTTATTGAAATGCTTGAATACCTCGTCAGGACAGAGTTTGCTGAAGGAAATACACGCTGGAGTCTATGGAATTCATGCCGCCTCACGTACATTGGTAGGGAAGGCATTCAGGGCTGGTTTTTATTGTCCCACGGCGAAGAAGGACGCTGCCGAGTTAGTACAGCACTGCGAAGCTTGTCAATTCCTCGCTAAGTAGCATCACCGTCCAGCACAGCAGCTGCAGAATATACTAGTGTCATGGCCTTTTGCCTGCTAGGGGCTGGATATGATTGGGCCCTTCCAGAAAGCTCAGGGTGGGCACACTCATGTGCTGGTTGCCATCGACAAGTTTACTAAATGGATTGAGTTCAAACCCATTGCTTCCCTAATGTCTGCTAGAGCGGTGGAGTTCATTCAAGACATCATATTCCGCTTTGGGATCATGAATTCTATCATCACAGATCTGGGGTCTAACTTCACGGGCTCTGAATTCTTCGATTTTTGTGAACAAAGATCCATCTGTATCAAATATGTCTCGGTGGCTCACCCCCGAGCTAATGGGCAAGTTGAGCGAGCTAATGGCATGATACTGGATGCACTCAAAAAGATCTTTGATAAGGATAAGAAGTTGGCTGGGAAGTGGATACGTGAATTGCCATATGTGGTTTGGAGCCTTCGAACACAATCTAGCAAAGCTCTCGCAGGGAACACGCCTTTTTTCATGGTGTATGGGTCAGAAGCAGTCTTGCCTGCTGACCTCAAGTTTGGAGCCCCACGACTAATTTTCAATAGCATTGCTGAGGCTGAAGCGACCCGACTCGAGGAAATCGACCTACTCGAGGAAGAGCGTCTTAATTCAGTTATTCAGTCGGCTAGATATCAACAGACCTTGCGTCGTTACCAAGATCGGTATACGAGGCCATGTTCTTTCTCGGTCGGGGACTTGGTGCTACGCAGGATACTCAAAACTATGGGTCAGCATAAGTTATCTCCTCCCTGGGAAGGCCCGTACATCGTGACGGAGGTTACTCGACCAGGATCATATCGCCTGTCTCAAATGGATGGAACACCAGTCGGGAACTCTTGGAATATAGAGCATTTGTGCAGATTTTATGCCTAATGTTTCTCCTTCGCTATGATTTGTAGAGTTAGTGGTCAGTATCCTATTTTGTACCCTGACCCGACTCATGTTCTATATATTAATATACTCTTGGATAAAGTATTCAGTGTTTTCTCTCCAACTTTTTTATTCATGACATTCACTCGTCAGGCAATCGACCTAGGTCAGTTGACTGACAGTACGGTGTTACATGCCCACTCTTACTCTTGATGGGGATATCTCCGGCCCTAACCACGAGAGCAATCGGCCTAGGTCAGTCGACCGACAGCACGGTGTTACATGCTCTCGTTTGAACTCGTAGCTAGGGAGCACTCAGGGCCCCAATAAAACAAAGGCAATTGGCCTAGGTCAGACGACCGACAGCACGGTGCTACATGCCTTTGCACGGCCTCATAATTGGGGAGCATTCAAGGCCCCGACCGAACAAAGACAGAGGGGCTTAGGTTTTTGACGACCTATAGCTCATCACGGCATGTCTTTGCTTCATCATTATACTCTATCTTACGGTATTCGTGCTTTCTATTGTTATATGTTATTTCCTTGTATTCAGCTCGAACTCAGATCATGTCAATATAGCTCGTTTTCTTCAAGCAGGGACAAATCTCAGGTATATATGGTATATTTTTAATTTGCTCTTTAATCTAACTATGTCTTGCAGACAAAAATAGACAAGATTGTCAAACACAAGCAGTAAAATACGTACACACAGGAGTCAATTCACCATATTACATGAAGGGTTGTTGTCTACTCATTATCACCTGCAAGGAGTTCAGCAACTGTTCGGGCCTCATCCTCATGCTCCGCACTCTAGCTTTGGTTCACTATCCTCCCTGGTAAACTTGCCAAGTCAATCTTAGGTTGCGAATTCTTGATGACGACAAGGGCTCGAGTAAGAACGGTTTTCACTCGCTCAGACATCTTGGCCTTAAGGTCGTCCATGAAGGTAGCTATTCGATCACCTAGAGGATGAGGTACAGCTTTCTCTGGTACAGAGACGTCCAAAATTTTGGTCAGTGCAGAATTAGCAGTCATGGCAGCCTCTTTTGCCTTCTCAAAGGCATCTTTGAGCTTCTGGTAGTTACTCTTGCTCGTTTCATAATTTTTCTTCAAGACTTCTGATATTTGAGCCTGACGGACAGCACGGTCTTGAGACTCTTTGAGAGCAGACTTGGCAGAAGCTAGTGCCTTTTTCATTTTTTCACAGGCGCCTTGTGATTCAGCTAGCTCAGCCTCTCTATCCTTCAACGCTTGGTGTGTCAAGAATGACTCTTATTTAAAGACTCCAAAGATATGGCGGCATCACGGAATGATTTCTCAAAGCCATCTCGCGATTGTTGTAGCTGCTGATACTCCTCATTCCTTTGGCGCATCTTCTCCTGTGGAGTGATACAGTTTATATGCTTCTGAGAGCAAGGAGTAGGCTAGTTGGGTTTCTTGACAAGTTACCTCATGATTTTTCTTCTCAACAGCTAGCTGTCTACGCAGGTCTGCTGCTAGGTCTTTGGCTTGGTCTCTATCCGCAACGGCATTGCGATACTCTATCTCTCGAGTCACGGCCGCCTACTTTAAGCGAGCTATCTCAGCAGCAGCAGCTGGATAATAGGTGCACAGTTTAGTTTTGGGATTTCAGGCAGCAGAGTATGAAACAGTGGCCTATGTACCTATTGCTTCGGCTTTTCGTGCGGCCTCAATATCAGCCAGTTGCTGCTTCAGGGCGCTAACCTCCAGGCCGGTTATCGCAGCAATCTTTTCATGGATTAAGTTGGCCTGCTGCACTCCACCTTGGAACGTCCTGAGCATAGCCTGCAGAATGTAATTCAAGATGATCAAGCAATCAGCAAGGAAGAAGCAGGATATGTGTTTGGTCAGCATACCTCGAAGGCTGTCAGTAGTTCTGAGTTTGGTGGTGCTACTGCCACCTGGAGACTGCTATAATTTGCCTCGACTCGAAGAGGTTGAGAGCTGCTTGGTTCAGTTATAGCTAGGGATTCTGGTTGTGCCCTTTCCGCTTGGTCAGTATCCACTGGTTCTCTAGTTTCCTTCTCCTTGGCCGACTCATGAGCTTCAGTCAAGAGAGGAGGAGCATTGCCTGCATCGACCTCAGTCTGGTGTTCCTGAGAGTTAACAGTTTCAGGTAGTGGGTCGGTTGCAATATCCTGTTGTCTCTCTCCTGAAGTTGCCCCGGTTAGTGCCTGTTGCCAGTTTTCAGATGGCATTGGCACCTCATGAACACTTTCAGTGGCTTTCCTAGGGTGGGCAGTCTCATCCTCTGGGATATCCACTGATGTTAGGCTTGCATGGTTCTCCGACTCTAAGCTCTTCAACCTAAGAGTTGTTTTCACTCAGGGAATTGTGGTTTCAGTTTGCTTTCCCCTGGAGCATGCCGATAGTGGTTATATATCTTCATCAGAGCATATGGTGAAGGGAAGTTTGCACGTGTCTCTGATAATTTGGTCTAAATCCATATCGTCTGCTGTCAGATCAATTTCATCTTCTTCGGGTGGCAGTATGGATGTAGAAGGAGCTGACATAGTCTCATCTTGACGATTCTTGGATTGCCTCTCACGATGTGACAATTGAGCTTGTTCTTCTTCTTCTATTTCGTCCTCATCAATCAAGCTACTCCAGTCTAATTCAGCAGCAGCATCGGTTCTAGCTATGATATGAGAGTACCTAGATTTCTTAGTCTGGTCAGCTGACTCTGGAGAGCTTGTCAGATCTTTTATAGTCCTCTTTAGGGTTCTCTACCTCCGGGTCACCACGGTTCGCGTTGCTTTCGCCTTGCCGTGTCCTTGACCGGTTGCATCTCGCGTTTTTACACCATCTGGAGCGGCTGTTAACTCAGGGGCTGTCTTGGTAATAGTCTTCATTTTGCACTCCTGGGCAGTCTGAGCTGTACGTGGTATCACGATGAAGCTATGTTCCTCATCGTTCCCTGCTGTAATAGTCCTCATTTTGCGCTCCTGGGCAGTCTGAGCTGTACGTGGTATCACGATGAAGCTATGTTCCTCATCGTTCCCTACACCATGGGCAGCAACGACGACAGCTTCCATCTCTTCAGTGGATAGCTCGGATTGTCGCTTGGATAGCTCGGCAGCCCCGGCAGTTGTGGGGTCTGATAGAAACTTGGATATATTGCTCTGCAGAAACTTCATGAATTAGAATGTGATTATATGCAAGATTCTAAAGGAAATCATAGTAAGGTTACTTACAGCGGGGGTTGGATTCCATGCAGAGTATGGTTTGGGGGTGTCCTCGTTGTGGGCTTCACCTCTAAGAATCAATTCTACTCGGGCCTTGACATCATCCTCAGTCATAGGATGAGTTCTTTCCCTAGTTGGATCACTGGCCCCGACATACAGATAGGCGGGGTAGATCCTATCTTTCAGAGGCTGAATGCAGCGATATACGAAATCTATCACCACAGCATGAGCAGTGAGGCCTCTTTCTTTCAGGTTGGCTATTTCCTCTAGCAATGCATTAACCTCGGTTTGCTCTTCAACAGTTGGGCCCTCTTCCCAGCTAGGTAGCTTGTTGTCAGGTTGTCTCCCGGACCTCGAGGGGAGCGAGTTTCCATGATTCTCAATATAAAACCACTCGGAGTGCCATCCTCTGTTGTTGTCTAGGAGAGGGATATCCAGATAAACAGCCTTGCGATTTTTTCGCAGCTCAAAGCTGGCCCCTCCAGTGACTTGCAGTACTCCATCTCTCAGGCTGGCCTTGCAGTGGTACAGGTATTTCCACAGGCCGAAATGCGGGACAATTCCAAGAAATGCCTCACAAAGATGGATAAAAATCGAAAGTTGTAGAATCGAATTGGGATTCAGATAGGGAAGATTGATGCCATAGAACTGTAGCAAGCCTCGTGCGAATGAGCAGAGGGGAAGACCTAACCCGCGGACGAAGAACGGCATGAACACCATTGCTTCGTGAGTGTCTTCAGTTGGAGCAGCGTCGTCCTCCTTCTCGCACACCCTCCAGTTTGCCACTCCCTTTGGTGGCAGGACGCCCATATCCACTAAGGATTGTAGCATGGGCTCAGTGACAGTGGAGGGGCGGTATGCTAGGTATGGTGATGGTATCTGTCGATTCTCGTTGTGCGGCAAGCCCTCGGTGGTGTTTCGGCGCTCACTCAAAGTCTTCCTCTTGGGAGCCATGGCGGTGGTTCCTCTGCTTGGATGGGGATTCGAGAAAAGCGGATGCAGTTGCGATGGTCTCGGTGGGGAAGAATGGCAGTATAGATCTCAGATAAGAGAACCTTGAGTTCAGGGTATAGATCTCTAAATAACCTTGACGCTGTTAAGTAACAGTTCGCGTGAACTAACGGAGCTGGCGGATATCGTCAAAAATAACTCAGGATCTATTGACAGTGACTTTTGAGTCGGATGACACTGGAGTCAGGTCGTCTATTTCAGTCGGGGTACTTTCTCAAGCATAGTTGTTTAGTTGGTGTTCACAAGTACAGATTCATGTTCTCTGTTACTCGGAGAATGGATTTTTTTAATCAAAAATCATAATTTAAGCCTTGCCTGTATTCTGGGCATCGGTGAAGTGTGATTTCTGTTTACTGTTTGGGGGTCTTTCTGCTTCCACGCATTCATTGTGACCTCCTTAACTCGGATGCAAAGATTTTCAAGATGTCAGACACAAATAAAAACAACTCAAGGATGAAGGATAAAAGATGGATTTCATTATATATAGTTCATCAAAGTGGAATACATATAGACGGAGAGATAATCTTAATCTACTATTAACTACTACGACTGATATGGTGGTGGTGGCGGCGGCGGCCTATACGCCAGTGGATGGCCCGGCCGGAGGCCCGGTAACGCGGCGGCGCTTGGAGGCCGGGGCGTCGGCCTCATCTCCACTGCCGTGGCCGCCGTCGTCGCTGTCATGGCCGCTGTCGTCGCTGCCGTCGTCCAAGTCCTCCTCGTCGGTGGAGTCCTCGAAGGCGGCGCGGCGAAGGCTCCGGAGCTTGGCGCGCTTCTGGGCGCTGTAGCCTGGGAGTCGTCGATGTTGGGCTCCGAGTCGACCTCCTGGGATGGGGCATCCTCGGGGGCTTCTTCCTCCTTCCTGGAGGAGAAGTCCTCCGAGGACTCCTCGACGACGTAAGCGCCGCTGAAGAACGCATCGTCGGAGTCCTCCCACTCCGATGACGAGGGCAAGTGGGCGCGTTTCTTGCCTTTGCCGCCGACCATGGCTGGAAGTAGGGGAGTGGAGAGTTTCTTAGGGATTTTTGAAGAAACGGATACTCAGTGGAAGCGTAATGGATGGACGGACGATGCCTCTGCTCTTATAGGCTGGTTGCCTCGTTTTGATCTCTGTGGAAACGATTCAATAGGCTGCGTCGTTTCGACTTCCCCCACACGTTAATCATCGCGTGGGAGGTGGTGGCTTTTGCATGTTCGGTAGTTTCCTATTTACTGGGGACTTTTTTCAGGTAACTCTTCGGTCCCTGCGCTTGTTCCCTGTGGGTTAACCCCATGGGGTGCCGGATTTGTGGGAAAATTATTCTTTTTCCCAAAAAGTTTGAGAAAACAGGAAGCGTTAAGTTGGTTTTCTATAACTCAGAAAACTGGGAATAGATGGTAACTCGGATAAAGGGATTTGCTAATCCTCAAGTTGACTCGGCGCTTGAGGGTTGCATCCAGTGAAGCATGATTCGGAAGTTTTAGATCTTCAAGCTGATTGATACTCAAGTCAACTTGAAGCTCGGGGGCTACCCCATGGGATGCACCTGGCGGTGCACCATGAAGAATGATGTGGACTCAGATGAAGAACTTGTGAGCAGTATGTTATTCTTTCTAGAATCTCGAGTTAATTAATCTCTAAATTAACTCGAGCCTCGGGGGCTTGTGGGGGATAGATATCCCCTGGGTCCTCATGGCGCGGATTCGGTACATGGGCCGTTGGAGGGCCCAGACAGCAGGCCCTTTTTAAGGGTGCCAACTGATTTCATGGGCCCAAAAACGGGTGAAGAGCTTGAAGACCAAGTCAAAGGTGCGAAGAAGTTGGCTCGGACTCTGGACTACGAAAGCGTCAGGATTCAAGGAAGGAAACATGTAATCGTGGATCCCGTGTACTCTATAGGTTTCAAAACGGAGTAGGATTCATAGATAGAAATTGACTTGTAACCCAAGCCTTGCCGGGTTATATAAGGCGGGTGAAGGGCCCCTACATAGCATACACAGCCGAACACCCATCGTCTCATTGCGCACCAGCCACCCGACGCCCTAGCTTTCATTGTAACCTCAAGAGCAGAAGCAATACAACTCGCCACCAACAGGACGTAGGGTATTACGCTCCGGCGGCCCGAACCTGTATAAATCCTCGTGTTCTGTCGCATCACCACGCAAACCATCGAGCTACGCCGATTTCGCCACCCCAAAAACATCACGTGACACACCTCGTGGTGCATTGCCGGTATCAAACACCGACAGCTTCTTGCTCGTCGACGTCTCATTCCAGTGTGCTGCCGATATAGCACTCTTGTTCCTCGAACCAGGAGGCACCCTATTTTCTTCCAATGACATACACGTCCGGCTGTTGTGTCCATCCGCAATACCACACTTCTTGTCCTTTATAGTCCTACCCTTCGGCTTCGCTCGGTCGGGTTTCTCCATGCTTATCGCCTCTATAGCAAAGCTTAGTCTCTGCGTTTCGAGATTATTCAATTGTCACAACAACTGAAAACATCAAAGCATTCACAAAAATTCGTCATCTTTCACCATCCTTACCTTCCTAGCTTCGATTGCATCATGTGGTTGGCTGACCTGGCCACTATTCTTATTTACGACGGCTTCACCTGCGTCGGCAGTCTATAAACAAAAACAATAGGTTATCCCACACTAGTATATAACCAGTTGCATGGCAAATATTTAATGCAAACCCCCATGTTACCTGTTGTTCAGCACCTGCATTCGTGTCATCTTGCATTTCCAATACATTCCTTTGGGTTTCCTGCCATCGTACGAATCGCACCACACCCATTATGATTCTTTTTTACGTCATTTTCAAATTTATCCATGATATCGTAAAAAACGACGATAGTCCACCAAAGGAATGTAGATACATCTCCACATACCGACACCTCCTTATTTGGTTGCACTGCCATGCGTTGACCTCGTTCTTCCTCAGCTGTTGCATCATCCACCTACATTTACTCCAAGACATTAATAGATTATGTCCTTCTTCCGACACAATAAAAAAACGGATGACAACAGTTTACCCCACATGGTTACCTAGCAATCTACCCCGCCATCAGTATTTATGCAATTTTCTTCGCAATTTATGTCTGGCTCCACACGTTCCATGTCCTCTATGAGCTTGTTCAATACAACCAACGCCATATTCTTTCTAGCATCCGACAACCCAGAAAGTGTGATCACCTTCCTTGTTTTTAACATTACCACATTCCGCCTGCCCAACGCGGTTTCGCCATCCTTACCTTGCATTTTCCTGTCTTCCTCTCAAAAAGGACATCTACCTTCGCTGAGGTCATATATCGCTGCATCACGTACTCTTTCGGTATCTTCTCAATCTGAAGGTGCGTAAATGCGTTTAACAGATGCACACAAAACAGCCCTGCAGTTATCCAGAACACCACAATTCATTCACATAGTATATAAATCAATTACACTACAAATCATCCAAAACGACGACACCATATCTGTGTGCTCCCACTGCTTGCACTCACAGGAGTACTTTTCAGCATCCACGTCCGCCTTTACTTTGAATTGGTGTTGTCCCCACACTATTTTATTAGACCGACAAGTATGCTGCACCAGGTAATCGTCGAGGCCACCATCAGGATCACGTACTATTTTGTATGCAGTGGAATATTTCATTGACTCATCAAACCTATTCATGACAGCCCTCGTGTAGGTCCTCGCCACCCTTATTTCAAATGAGTACAGAGTGTTAGTCTTCTTTTGCCCCTACAAATTATGCAGATTTACATATATATCAGCATAACTATAAACTATAAATTACATAAAATCAAACACATTGTTTGCATAATATTGATATCAGCGCATCATGACATAAATGACCACACATGTTGCATGCTAATGCTTCAGCTGCCTCTTTCATCTCCCTCTCGTGAATCATCTTCATCATTTGCTTCGCAAACTCATGTAAAGGGGTGTTCGCGTCGACATGACAGTTCTTCACGACTTTGTTCGTGCTCTCGCTGCGTTGAGTAGACACCATTACGCCACAGAAATCATCTTTGAAAAAGGCCGGTATCCAATCCTTTCGTAGTTCATAAAACTTTTTGAACGTGGTGTCATCGCGCAAGCTAAATTCATCAAGCATCATATCCCAAGCAGCCTCAAACTCATTTGGCGTCACAGGATGATGAATTATAGACTGAAACTTTGCCTTGAAGTCTTCATTCTCAAACCTCCTGTACAATTCATTCAAATATGGCATAAACCTATTCTGGACGCCATAGACACAATCGGTGGATTATATTTCGGAAGACCCTCTGTAGTGCAACCGGCATCGCTGGGTCTTGATCTGCATAAATGCATACTATTATACATAAACGTGAAAGCAAAACAGCATATTCTTTATTACCATTATGCATAATTTATACCTGTCAGCATCACCCTCGGCCCGTCACCCCCATACACGTCTTGGACGCATTGAACGCCCATTCGAATGTCTCAATAGTCTCATCTCCCAACAGTACGAACCCAAATGTAGTGCACCGTAGGTGGTTGTTCGCACCGACAAACATCCCAAGAGGTTTGTCATATAGGTTAGTCTTATGTTTGGTATCAAACATCACCGCATCTCCAAAATCAGCATATTCGCCCTGCTGGCTGGCATGAGACCAGAATATGCTTTTTATCTTCCCATCGTCGTCCAGCTGAAAGTCACAGAAGAATTGTGGATTTTGCTTTCTACATTCTGTAAAGAAAGCTAGAAGCTTGGCCATGTCATTGGAGTTTTTCTCTCTTCGCCTTGCCGCACCCTTGTGAATAATCAATTAGCAAACATTGAGTATGATGAAAATAGCGTAAAAATCAAGGAACTCACATGTTTTTTAGGTCTTGTGATGTAACTGGAACGAACTCAGGTCCTCCATGCATTTCTGTAACAAAGTCCATAATGCAGTACTGCGGCACCCTGCTATCTTGCATTGCTCCTATGAACTCCATGTATGTTGGATCATACGACTTGTTGCAAAAAAGCTAGTCTTTCTCCGCTTTATCCGTTATGAAGGCGTGATTATGCTCTAGGTGCATGATATCTATACACACTGAGATGACATTTTTCCCGGCATCATCAAATATTTTTTCCAGCTTCATCCCAGCTTTGCACCCCGTCCGCATGGATGATGTTTTACGCACCTTTGGATTATCCACACCCCTTCGTGCACATTTTCCCTCCATCGAACAGTTCAGCCACTTGCAATTATTTCCCCTGTACCTTTTCAGCGGAAAACCAACTTCATATGCATATCTATGATAAAATTTATGCGCCTCGTCGATACTACTGAATACTATGCCCACTGCAGGAACTACACTTGGATCAATAGTATCGAGCTGTATGAAAACACAAATCAATGGACCCAATTATGCAACTACAACAATCAATTACGCACAAATCAAGTCGCGCACACTTACATGGCTATGCAGAATATGCGACGTGTCCATCTCAGCCGAACCAATGGCCCTCATGGGCGCACGTTGAAGCCCCCCTGCAACCCTGCTTGTCTCCTCGGAGTCGATCTCATCGCAACTAGGAGCACGCAGATCAGCCGGTGGCGTAATCATCTCCCTTGTCAGCGATGCCCGCACCAGAGGAGTTGCATAATTGGCAGCCGCAGGGTTTGCCGCCGATCGCCCGGCCACCGGGGACGTCGCCATGGCCATAGGGTTACACGAGAGTTTTTTGGTAAAAAATAACGTAAAACCCCCACGAATCTGTTGCAGCGCGCCCCACGTCCACCACCTGAAAGCTGCACCCACGGAAACCGCCCACCAATCACGCGCGCAGTTACGCCTGACGTTGATTACGCACCCTCGTCCAAACGGCATAAAAAAAATGAATTTTACGCAGATCCATGCGCTCCTTTACGCAGTTGTGAATAACCTTTTACGCTGTTTCATAGCCCGCACCCGGCAGGACCGTTTGCGGTCCCTCGGGCTGACTCGACCGGGAATCCCGTCAAGAGGGCCCCACCCACGCCTAGCAGCTCGGTTCGACCACCTCGCGGGCCGACCCCCTGGCCTGGTCCCCCTGGCTCGGGGGAAGGCCGGGGCTTCCTGCAACTAATGGAAGCCCTGGACTTCCATTATACCGACCATATATATATATAGGAAAATTCTTTTCTACATGCGCATGTAGTTACACTCGCCTATGTATCTCACAATTGAGGGCATATCTGGCCAAACGAAAGGTATGTACACGGAGTATGCAATGATACTAGACCATTTGAGGTGGTATATGCACGAGGTATGCGAGTATACCTGAGGTATATGGACATACCCCGTTATATGTACTAATATGAAGGTATTACAATAATATATTAAAAAAAGGGCTGTTTTGTAATTTTTTCGGGTGCTGATATTTGAGGTATCTTAAAATAAGCATGTGAACGTACTCAAACTGATAAATGAGTATGCGGACATACCCCTATTGGATTATTGATGGTGAGTGTAGCTACATGCGCATGTAGATAAAACTGTTCCTATATATATATAATACTGTAGCTGGCCATAGAATAACTAATTCTGCATCGGACCTAAACAAGCCAGCAGCGCGAACCACCCGTGACCCGTCCCACCAGGCACCGCGCTCGGCCCAGCCAGTCTTCGCCTCTTCGGCTCCACCACACGGCTCTTCCTTCATTCGGCTCCTCGGCTCCATCAGCCTACAGCTCACGAGATGTCTGCAGTCGCCAAGCGGTGGAGAACAGACCCAAATCCTGCGTGCTTTTCCTCCGCATCCAGATCCCCCGCGCCGCATCTCGTTAATCTCGCCGCCGCTAATGTCGCCGCTCCCTCTCAAGTTGAATGCTGTCCATGCTGTGACTGCTGTATTTGGGCGCTTCGGCCGTCACCCCCAACCTCCGAGTCCGCACGACGCTGTGTCATAGCCGGCGGAAACATCTCAATCCACCGCACGGCGGCATGAGCAACGTCCCGGCCATCCTCAGTAAGTCCAGCGCCGCCAATCTCATTTGTTGCTCTGGGCACAGATATCTCTGCTAATCCCCATCCCGTGCCTTGCATCTTGTTGATAAACTAGTAAATATATATTCCTCTTGTTCGACGGCCAAAAAATAAGCTACCCATTCACTGAGAGGTCATATGTTTGGATTAGGAGTTGATTTTGCCTCTGCTTTTCATTTAGTAATATTTTTCTATTTCGTACTGAATGTATCATAATCTTTTTATACTCGTAAATCACACAACCCAATCCTACAGTGCTCACTACTAGACTTATTGTAAATCTCTTTGATTTACAAAAATCGAGTTACTACAAATCACCAAATTGTGTGGACAATTACGAGCTCCTAGGTACAAAAAAAAAGTCAAAAAGCCTGATGGAGATTATATTATATTGTAATTAGAACACATAATTTATTACCATTATACTTGATTTTGCCTCTGTTTTTCATATAGCAATATTTTCCTCTTTCGTACTGAATGCCTCATCATTTTTTTATGCTCGTAAATCACACAGCCCAAACCTACTGTGCTCACCATTAGCCTTATCCTAAATCTGTTTGATTTACAAAAATCGAGTTACTACATATCACTAAGTCGTGTTACTTAAACTGTGCGATAGAAATTTTCTGAATGATAGATCGCTATTTGTAAAATTTTATATTTGCAGTACATATCTCTCAACTTTTCTTCTTGGTAATTTCTATCATTCATAGGGAAATATAAAACTATAATGTTTGGTAATTCCATCTAAACACCATCTAATAAATAATGTTTGGTTCATTTGTTCAAAAATAATGGTTCATTATTTAGATGAAACAACAATAATGCTTGCATTCAGAAAATTTCTATCATTCATTAAGATTCATAGGGAAATTTTATATTTGTAAAATTTTATATTTGCAGTACATATAAATTTCTATTATTGTTGTTTCATGGTAATTCCATCTAAATAATGTTTGGTTCATTTGTTCAAATGTGAAATGATTCCCTATGAATTATAATCACTGCTTCACCACACATCATTTTATTTATCGTATTTTCGTTTGTCTAACCATCTTCCACCATATATCCTGAATGTTTAGTTCTGTCCAAATCCCATTCGTTCTGGTTCATGCAGATTTGGTTACTCAAGGTTTCAATTTGTTCATTTCTCATCGTGCCTTTATATAGTCTGAGATCAAATTCTTGAATTTTACCATAATTTACTCACTTATAGTAAGTTTGTGTAATGATATTACTTAATCCTCATACTAGATTAGCAGTTCTATAGTAAATAGTTTACAAAATTCTAATAAATAGATTGTCATAGTTACAAGGGCACACATGCATACATATATTCTAGTAAATCATATTCAAGGACGTATATTCTTGTAAATCATGTGCGGATACACAATGGTGGGTTGGCCTTAAATTGTGGTCTTCGGGCTCATGCTTGGTGTCAAAATAAATCATGACAAATAATACAATTATTCTATCAGATTTTAATGTATTAAGCAACCTTCATGAGTTGCTCATATCACTACTGTTACTCATATTCTGTTTTCAGAGAGGAAGATCCTGTGGGTTGCCTTTCTACTCTCTTGACAAGTAATTGGTTAATTTTTTGCTTTGATAAATCTGCAAAATTGTGATGACAGAGAGGACCTGTGGTTGATCAAAGCAAGATACTGGCTCAGTTTAGGCTGCTACTAGCTAGGGACGAAAATGGTCATGGAGCACATTTCCTGGATCTTATTCTATCAAGACATTGTACCTTTAATGTTTTTCCCCCATTAGACAAATGCATCAGTGTGTTATGTGTAACAATTAAATCCATATGACCATCTAACCTCAATTTGTGACTCTCTTGCCTCTCCTGGATGTCTATTCTTGCCACTATCCATGGTAAATTTGGATTTGTTCCTATATTAACTGGTTTCAACTGTCAAGTAACATAGAGAATTGTTGTAAACCCATGTTAATTAATTCATGTATAAGTTCTAGTAAATTACTTCCAAAATTTACAAGGTATTAACGGCTAGCAAGGCATAGATTCTAGTAAATACTACGTAATGCACAAGGATTTCCATTATGCAAAACCATTTACGAAATTCTTGTAAAAGGATTACTTTCAAAATTTACAAGGTATTAACAACTAGCAAGGCATAAATTTTAGCAAACAGTACGTAATGCACAAGGATTTCCATTATAGAAAACCATTTACGAAATTCTTGTAAAAGGATAATAACCACACATAATAGCATAAAATCTACCTAGTAAATTCGTTGAAAAATAATACTAGGTGTCAAGGCATAAATTTTAGTAAATAAATTGCATCAACAAACAATGATTCTAGTAAATCATTTGCATGATTGCAGTAAAGGATAACCACGTACCACCTGTTGAGAACATGATACGGAGGTTTGATTTGTTTAGTAATAAATGGAGCGGTAATCTTGCACTGGCGTAACTTTTAGGCGAGCTCGGCTAGTGATATACGGCTCGCTCTCTTTAATATGGTTGACGGCTCGATGGCTTCTCATGAGCCACGCGCAATTGGAGCAGGCAGGGACCTAGGTGCGGTAAATGGCTTGGACACAGAATAAAGTATTCTATGGCTGGCTGCAGAATATACCTACCTTATATATATATATAAAGAGTTTTATATACATGCGCACGTAGCTACACTCACATTCAATAATCTAATAAGGGTATGTTCGTATATTTATTTATCAGTTTGAGTATATTCATATACTTATTTTAAGATACGTCAAATGTTAACACCCAAAAAAATTACAAAACGGCCCCTGTTTTTAATATATGATGATAATACCTTCATATTAGTACATATAACGGTGTATGTCCATATACTTCGGGTATACTCGCATACCTCATGCACATACCACCTCGGATGGTCTAGTATCATTGCATACTCTGTGTACATACCTTCCGTTTCACCAGATACGTCCTCAATCATGACATACGTACATGAGTGTGCTACATGCTTCGATTTGCTGGTGCGGCGTCGGACGAAACATCGAAAATGGACATCGCCTGTCCACGCAAGCATGCATAGGAAACAATGCATATATATATACACATATATTTCGGGTCGAGACAACATGTGGAAATGAAGTTTCTTCTTGCGAATTTTCTATCTATCTTTTGGGAGGATAAAACTCCACCCATCTTCCAGTATTTGAGATTTATGCACACCATCTCCACCATTCACCTCCCTCCTCCCTCCTCTTTCGCCTACCGGCCTCCCCCCTCGTCGCCCTTGCGCGCCGCCGCCGCACCACCTCCGCCACGCCGGGCCGCCTCCGCCGCGCTGCGCCGCCGCCGGAGCTGCTACCGGGACATTCAACTATTTTTCAACATTCTATCTACACCAATTCAATATTCCACCTACATTGGTTCAACATTCTACATACACTGATTCAACATTCCACGTACATTGATTCAACATTTTTATGTATAAATTGTTGAACTAGTATTTGTAAAATGTTAAAATCAGACAAATAAAATGTTGAATTAGTTATTTGCAATTGTTAAGATGACCGAAGTTAAAAATAAAGAAAAGTGCTATTGGACCTAATGGATTTTTTATTTAGCCAGCTTAAATCATCTTCCACTGCTATATACATGGGAAGTCCCCGTTCTCGCGGATGCGAACCCATAACATAACAAACGGAGAGCCCACAGCAGAGACAGACGTTTAGATGGACCCGGCGGAACACACGGCGGCGCCGCCGTGACCTTGACTGTAGTTATTATCTTCTCTGCTAGGCCTAGGCGTCGCATCATCGGCGGCGCGGGTGGACTCGACCGAGAACTTGTCGTCAACGCCCGCGTGGTAGATGAGCGCCCAGAGGTGCGTGATGAACTCGCCGCCCTTGCCGAGCTCCTTCTGGTGCGCGCCGATGTTCCCGTGCGGCGCCATCGACACGATCAGCTCGCACCACAGCTCGGCCAGCGCCTTCCACAGGTCGTCAACGCCCTGCGCCCGCGCCTTCTCCAGGAGACCCCTCGCCAGCTTCCTCCCGCTCGGAACAATGATGCCGGGCTCGCCGTCCTCTTGGCCTCCAGTCGCTCTCGCTTCTTCGACGAGGATGTTGCACATGAACCGCACGGAGTTCCCTGCGACGGGGAGCAGCTTGGGCTTGTAGAACACCAGGTAGGCGCAGTATCTCGACAGCGTGGTGGCCACGAGCTTGTAATTCTTCAGACCGCTGCACTTGCGTCCATCACTGCTCCGGCCATTCTCCAGATCGTTCTTCCCTTCACCGTTCCGGGCGTCCTCCGTGTCGCCAGACCCTCAGAAGCCCTTGCCCTGCTCGTCCTCGAGCTCGTTGGTCGCCACGTGGCACACCATGATCGCCTCGATGCTTGCCGGAGCCTTGCGGTACTCTGACAGCAGTTCTTCCACCAGAGCGGCTGCGGTTCCCTTCCGCTGACCCACTCCTGCTGTGCACAAGTAGTCCTTGTTATCCTGGAGTGTCTGGCATATCATCGCCATGACGGCGCCAGGGACCGGCCGGAGGGTCTTGCACTTGTTGATGCGGAAGCCCTCGTCGCCGGTCAGCAGGACGAACGACCTCGCGGTGTGGTACAGCTTCACGACGCACTCCGGGACCGGGAGGCGTCGCTGCTCCTTGGTCGACTTGAGAAGGTCCAACTGACCGACAGCGCTGCCGATGGGCTCGGCGATCTTGCCGCAGCAGATGGCCTTGAGTACGCTGTTGAGGAAACTGGGGCGTCGCAGCCACGGCTTGCGGACATATTCAGAGACCAACAATACCTGAAAGCCAAAGCCAATATTGTAATCATAAGAGTATGGACCACACACCATGTGAGTCTGAAACACCTAGTACAAGGCAGGGCTACAATTGGCAGCTGCAGAGTGTAGTGTGCGCTGTCCTGCAGAGAATTAAATTGACTTGGGTGTAACTGATGTGCAGTGTGTACCTTTGTCCAGTCGGAGAAGAGGTGGATGAAGAACCATGCCCACGACGACGAAGGTGATGAGCAGATCCACGTTCTTGCCGTGGACGACGTTGGACGTGTTCCCCTCGGGAGCATGGTAGTGCCGGACCGCTGACACGGTGATCCACACGGACACGCCGACGGTGACGACGGGGAAGCAGAAGAGGATGGGGTACTTGGTGTAGAGCAGGTCCCGCGCGAACCCCAGCTCCGTCCTGACGACCCGGAACGTCCGCTCCCAGCCGCTGGGGAGGAGGTTGTCGAACACCAGGCGCTGCGCCTTGGGCCTCTCGCTCTCCGCCGTCGCCACGCCGGCGAACTTCCGCCGCAGGAGCTTGCACAGCGCGAAGGAGAGGCAGACGTCTCTCAGCTCGTTGTCGTCGGGCGTCTTCTTCGACTTGAGGAGGGTCCCGTCGCACCCCCAGACCTTGGCGACGGTGACGGTGTCCTCCGCCGGCTCGTACTTGGGCTCGTAGCTCTCGCGCGCCTCCTTGGACTTGGACTTGGAGTCGCCGACGATGAGGTAGTTGCAGTCTTCCAAGGAGAAGTCGCCGTCGTCCGTGTCCGTGCTCTTCTTCTCGTGGTCGTGGATCTTGTGCTCGTGCTTCATGTAGTCGGCGACGAAGCCGGTGCTGGCGTCGCCGTACCTGGCGTTGGCGATCTTGAACCGTACGATGCGCTCCAGGAACCTGGCGACCATGAGCGCCCAGAGCGCCCAGAGCGGGTACCGGAACTGGGACGCGCGGGAGTAGTAGCGCACGTAGAGGCCGAGGATGACGACGTTGTTGGCGCGCGCGAACTCGTGGACGGCGAGGTCGGAGCGGCGGGACTCCACGCCGTAGCCGGAGATGGTGTAGACGCCCTCGTACCCCGCGAGGAGCAGGATGCCCCAGAGCAGGTAGAGGTCGTTGCGAAAGGGCATGGCGAGCAGCATGGTGAACATGCCGAGGAGGAACCGCGACACGGGCTGCGTCGCCGCGAACAGGAACCCCTTCACCAGGTGGCTGGAGCTCCACAGCCGGTGCTGCGACGCCGTCAGGAAGTAGGCCAGCGCCAGCGCCAGAGCCACGAAGCACGCCTTCGCCTCCACGATGATGCGCAGCGCCTCCTCCGACACCAGCCCGCTGTGGTTCTTGAGCGGAGGTGGCGGCGGCGCCATGGTTGCTAGTACGTTGGCCGATGGATTGGTTCCGGGAGAGGAGAGCTACCTGTGGACTGTGGTGTACGTTGTGGGTCAAGGGGGCTTCAGCTCAGATGCTGAGACGAATTGAAGACACTCCGAGAGCAGCGGAGCACAGTCACAGTCCGCACGCTGACGGTAGGAGAGTGTGCTTTCTATATGCAACACCATCACCCTTGGGTGGCTTGGCTTTTATGATTAATCAGTGAAAGAGTGGGGCTGGAGCCTGGAGACTTGATTCACAATGTCGCGCATACTGACCACTGGAGCCCTCGAAGAACTACAGTGATTGGAGCGAGCGAATGATGCGTCAGCTTGACAGCTTCTGTGCATTCATCGTCATCGTGTTTGCGCTGCCCTGGCAGTGGCAGATCGAGTCGTGTGAACACGTACGACAAGCTCGGTCTTCTTAATTTTGAGTCTTTGGTGGTGCAGAGAGGTCTTCGTTCCAGTTTCCAAGATTATTCTCTCTCAAGTCTGAATTAAAGACGTCTGCAAGATTTGATTATTCATTTTTGTTTCTAGAGGTGGGTGGCAGGTCCTATTGGCTACAATTTGGTTTGCCGTTTGGTACAAGCGCGTAGCATCTTCGCATTTGTTTCTCCAAGGATTAGACGCCAGGAGAGAGAGGAGACTAGGGAGCAGAAAAAAAAAAGAGGAACCAACAACCAACTGTGACAAACACCCATGCCATTCTACAGTTCAAATGATGAGCTAGGCTAGCCAAAGCAAGCGTGATGTCTCATGCCTTGTGTTATTGGCCATGTTTAGATCTAAAAAACTTTTCCCAAATTCTACTATGAAAAAAAAGATTTCCTATCACATCAAAATGCCGGCACATGCATGGAATACTAAATGTAGATGAAATAAAAAAATAATTGCACAGTTTAGATGTACTTTGCGAGACGAATCTTTTGAGCCTAGTTAGGCCATGGTAGGACAATATTTACCAAAAAAACAAAAATGCTACAATGCTTTTCAGTTTAAAGCAGTGCCAATTTTCAGGGATCTAAACACACCCATTGTGTAGTTGTGTCTGCTGCGGTTGCGGTGTGCCCCTTCCTCCGTACGACACTTGGACAGGAGAAGAGCATCCTAGCAGTGAGCGTGCGCGTGGCTTCCATATATAACCATTAAACTCTATTATTGACAGCAGTTTAATCTCTGTTGACTGCAATACCGAACATGAGTAAACGGTGCACCAACTTCTTTATGAACGTGTTTACACTGTACACGCCCAGGCAAGTCAAGTCGTGTGAATACGACAAGGCCTAGCTGCGGAGTACTGTAGTACTTTATGGAAGGACGTAACTATAAGAAAAAGTACTTTTTAAACGGAAAAAAAGTACTTTATCAAGGGACCATTTACTGAACCACATGTTTTTTCTTTCTTTCAAGATTTTTCTCTTTTGTTTTTTTTTTCCATATTTGTTACCTCAATCAGATTCAGATACGTTCCTCAAGTACATATCTTTATTCATGAATTCCTATAACCTTTTGTTTTGTGCTTCATTTAGTTTGTTCCAAGCGTAAATGGATGCGTCCCCTATATAGTAGTATTTATTCTACGGTCTAATTTTTTTGTTCCCCTGGTGTACCGTTTCTAAGTGAAGCCATCAATTATTACCAGAATAGTATGATTTGTTCTATTTGTGGAATTTTTTTGTTCTTATTATATAATATTTTTATTCCACTATAGTTGTATGATTTGTTCAACCAATATAAGAAAGATAGAAATATTTCTAAAATATAATCCAAATATAAACAAGTGTGATTATTTCGAAGATTTTATTCCAAAAACTAAGATAGTGTAACCAAAATTGGATTGGGGCTAAGGATTTAATAGCTATGTGACTTGTACTCATAACATGGGTATACCCAAAACAGCCTAAGGCTAAGTCCAGCAGGTAAGGTAAAAGGTCGGGTATAGTACAAAACGACACTGTAGCGACACTGTTTACAGAGAGAGGGATAGGTGAAATAGTGGATGGATGGGGTTTTTACCCCACCTGCTGGCGTCGGCCTAAGAATGCGTGTCGGCCTAAGAATGCGCCCACGCATGATTCTGAGTCCAAGGAAGGCCGCCTTGGAGAAGGTTGCCAACGTCTACCTCTCACACCAAGGAAACCAAGGCCCAGCTGACGTGTACTCATAGTTTGGAATGGAGGGGGAGTAATTGGGAGCTCATCAAACATAATTGATTGGATTTATATATTAGGAAAGAAATATAAAAAAACACAATTTAGGAAGTCTTATGGAAATCTCCAAATAGAACACTAAATTTACATATCTATAAAGAGGAAAAATTATTGAATTTTCAAATATCTACACTAATTGCATTTAGTTTTTCTTTAAGCATAATCCTTAAGTGCATATCGTTCTTTAGAGACATGGGTGTCGTTTCTCACATGCACATAAAACACTATGAGTAAAAGATTTCAAAAGCTCTATTACCATTATGACATTTCAAATGAAGTTCAAAGACCCTTCATGATGTCATATGACTACTAACATGCAATCTAATTTAAATGTTCAACTCTGCAAACCTTATTTGAATTATTTCTTTGTTTATTAATCAGCTCATATGATTTTTATGACAAAACAACTCATTATTCAATTGCCTTAACTTTTTTGAAAAAATCAATATCCAATCTCAACAATACATGTACAGCCACGTACGGAACGCACATGCATTTTTACTAGCAAACTAATAAATTTTCAGTTTAATTAAAGCATTTTTTACACTATAGCTTTCTACCCATATACGTTGTTAACCATTAGATCTAATTTAAGTTTTATATCTCACGTTTGATTTAGAACATCCTTTGACAACTAAAATAGGCCCACAGAAGCCAATGGCAGAACGCACGTTCCTGTCGTAGGAAGAAGGGTGGACGAAGCTTAGATCGCTGTTTTTTTCACCGAAATCTCATCTACCCACACGCACGCGTGCGTTAGAAAATCCGGGTCTAGAAAGAAGACACACATCAGTATTTCTTTATAGGCCTAATTGGTAGAATCACAGCACGCAACCCAACGATGAACAAGTATATCATGAACACGTTATATACAAATAGCAACATAGTATAACACCACATTGGCTGTCGAACTCCAGATTATCCTTCTTATAAACCACGGTCTTTCAACACAACCAAGCTGCTAGGAGATCGAGAGAAGAAAGATAAAAGAAATCTGCAAGGCACTCGGAAGGATGAGTAGTGAGGCGAAATCTTAGAAAAAAAAATCTGCTTTGAATGAGCAAAGAACTAAAATCTTGAGCAGAGCAAATCTACACTATAAAAGAGCGAGTTTTCTAAAAAAATTTTTTACCTACAAAGGCATAGATATACCCCTCACGCTAACCCCACTGTGCAGTTTGAAAAAGGTTGGAAAGAAGTGGAAAGGCCCACAACCCATAGATACAAAATGTTTCATCCACTTTCTTTCTTTATTTCTCACTCATTTTATACCCATACCCACCTGTTATTTTCCTTCTCTTGATTTTAATGAGAAACGAATGACGCTAATCAATCAGGACTCCTTCTTTTTAATTCTATTTTTCTTTTTCTCTTTCTATTGTCTGCTTGATTATCTCACAACACGTGCATGTTGCACGTACATCTATGCTAGTCAAGAAAAAAGGCTGTCGCAAGACCCCTACTGGGGCATATGCTTTTAGGGGGATGGGATATTGTGACACTCCAAATTTATCAATTTGGAATGTGACACTTTTAGTTTCAACTAACAATGAATTTCTGAATTTTTAAAATTTTGTGCGACAGCTATACAATTATGAAGAAATTTAGTGTGGGAATTATATTTTATAAAGAAAATAAATATGATATAAGTTATAATAGTATGTGTGTTGCATTCATGCTGGTTTGTATGATGTTTTGAGTGCTAAATGTTTTCTAAATACGTTTAAACTCCTAGTAACCTTTTCCAGGAATTTTCTAGATTTCTCTATAAGTGTTTCCCATTTTTCCCTAGAGAGAAATCCATTTATTGGATGCTCTTAAAAATCTTTCCTTGAGCTCCAAATGTTTTATTTGGGTTCATTAGGTCCAAAAACATCCTAGGATTTTTTCTAAAATTTTTGAGACCATCGAGATATTTTTCGGACCTTAAATATGGATTCTAGACTTTTCTAGAGTTGTTTTAATTCCGAAAATTGATAATTCGGAATTTATTTGGGCTAAGTCCATTTAAATATGCTGGAATTATGATAAATCCTGAAGGCCCGTTTGTGTGGGCTTTAAGCTCCTTAAGTTTGTTAGTAGTTAGTAGAGGTAGGAGGTGCAAATCAATTAGTACTATATTTCCAGTTGACGCGCATCTAGGGGATTTTCTCCCTATATGGGTACCATGTATCCATGGGCACCTCACACACCCTAACGTGTGGGCCAGGTGGTTTCCCTTGAGTGATACGAAGCAAGGTGACTTAGGCGCCAAGGCAGCTTAGGCTAGTTGGATAGAGATGAATCTTCGATGAGATCTACTCCCATATCCTTGAGATTGTAATCTAGCTAGGATCCTACATAGCCGACTTGTAAACCTAGCTCCTCGGTCTATATAAAAGGAGGTAGGGAGCCCTAGAAACTCTCTCGCATACTTTTGACGCTCAATGCTCAATACAATCCACATACTCACATACAGGATGTAGGGTTCAGCGATTTGGCTGCCCAAACCTATCTAAATTGCTGCACCCTCTGTGCTGTACACCTTCGCCATCTCCTCGTGTACCTCTCTTGATCTCGAAAACCCTCACGTGGTCCATCACGTGGTGGGCTGCCAGTACTAAACACCATCAGCTGCCACGCCAGGTAGGGGATGGCACGCGAGATCAAGAGATCAGGATGGGAGCAATCTTTCACATGATCAGCAAGTTCTAGCTAGGGGAAATCTTCACATTTGGCATGATCATCTGAGTCATTGACAAGTTCGGCGACATGCGCATGATCCTCGAATGTGCACCAGCTCAGGAGCCCCGGTGTGTGCCTGCCGCACCAACGCCGACAGCCCTGCTGTCCTCACCGCCAACTGGGACGAAGCAGATCCAATCTGCAAGATGCTCGATTCCGGTAGACCGCTCGACATCCAAATCCAATCCGTGCCCAAGCGGGATCTAGCCGACTCCACTAGCAAACCACTCGGCTTCTAGATCCAATCTGGTTCTGAGTAGCCCTCGGCAGACTGCTCTGGCAAACTGGTCGGCCGTGAGGTCCCATGCTCACC
Organism: Paspalum notatum; assembly: GCA_022530915.1. Taxonomy (NCBI): domain Eukaryota; kingdom Viridiplantae; phylum Streptophyta; class Magnoliopsida; order Poales; family Poaceae; genus Paspalum; species Paspalum notatum. Next base: position 9,805,130 of record CM039683.1, read on the forward strand.
CAGCGGTCCTCCGACGTCTTCATCAATAAACCACTCGCTGCGAAGCTAAGCATCCACCCGAGTGGCCCCTGACTAGCACCAACGCCCCACCCAGCCTTAAGATCTAGCCTTTGCCTAGGTGGGACCCCAGCAGCGCCCCGCTCAGCCTTGAGAAACAACTACCATCCGAGCAGCACCCCGACGACTCCAATGCCATCACACCACTCAGCCACAGTATCTAACCTCCCCCGAGTGGGGCTCGACCAGTGTCCCAAGCCCGAAGCATGGGCCCTTTGGCCTGCGTAATGCCATGGCCATGTTCCAGGCTATGGCGCACCGCAATCTGCGTCAGCGGCTGCCCGGGCCTCTCGCAGATGATGACATCTACAACGCGGCTAACACGCCACTTATGGGCCTACGACTGGGGCTCGTCGTCAACTCCATCCGCCGGAAGGACAGCCAAGTGGCACAACTCTAGGCCCAGAGAGAGCTCACCGATCAGGAGGCCCTCGGCGACAGCACCAACAACAGAAACTCTGCCGAAACACGACCCTTCAAGGGAAGTGTTCATGGTGACCATCAAGGAGAACCCAATCCTGGAGAGACCCCGAGCACGAGGTTGCATGCCACGTGCACAACGTCAACAACAGAGGCAAAGGGACTAAATGGCTAAAGACTAGACCTGACATCAACCTATCTCCATTGATGAGAAATCCACCCCCAATGAGACTCCAAGCGAGCGACGAGGGCACCTCAGCTGCAACTACGACAAGGAAAAGAAGTGTCGAGCAAGAGCTCAGGAAGATTCAAATCCCCGCAAGGTGCAAATAGCCAAAGACCACCGGTTGGCCTCCTAGCCCAGTCGGCTCGCAACCTCGAGGGAGAAATTAACAGCATCTCGAGCACCTACACTACTAACAACCCCAAGCACTACCTCATCGCGACCGAGGCCGCCATCACAAGGCTCCCTGAGTCAGCACACAAGGACCAGCTAAAGTGCCTAGCCCTGTTCGGCATGGCGATCGCTGAGGGGATCCAGATGAGCTACACCAATGATGAAGCCGAGTCTTCAGCGACACCGATGCCACCGGATCAACGAGCGGAGGTGCAAGGCGTAGGAGGCCGAGCTCAAGCGCCGAGAAGAGTGGGAGATGGAGAACAGCCCCCTCAACGGCAAAAATTGCACAGGCGCAGTGGCGATCCGGGCGGGCCGAGGAGGAGCCTCAAGATGCCATGGCAACTCTCCACCACGCAGATTTCTTCCACACTTAGCAAGTGACACGGTCCTCGAAGACCCACCGTACACTACATACGGCCGGATCTGCACTTTCTCTTCGCATGTCAGGTCCATTTAGTGGCCTTCCACTTTCAAGCTAGTGAATATCGAGAAGTACGATCCAAAGGAGAACCCAGAAGAGTAGGTGCGACTCTATGCCCTCGGCGTCAAGGCGGTCGGACGCAATTGCAACACCATGCTGGAGTACGTCCCTATCATGCTCGAGACACAAGCACTTAGTGGCTCCAGAACCAACTGTCGCGCTCCATCTACGACTGGCACTAATTCTGCGAGAAGTTCATCGCTAACTTCCATAGCACATATCACAGGCCGGCCTCGCCACGCGACTTGGCACGGCTGCACTAGGGGCGGGGTGAGTCCCTGAAAGACTTCGTGCGGCGCTTCACCGAGCTGAGGAACTAGGTGGCTAACATCCCTAACGATACTATCATCGACTCCTTCAAGGAAGGGCTACGCGACGAAAAATTGCTCAACAAGTTGGCAAGGAAACCACCCCCTGATGTGGAATCTTTGTTTGACATCGCCAACAAGAACGCCAATGCTTAGGAGGAGACGACTGATATCTTGAACCACAACAAGGGCCACGACGACAGGCCCGCTCCAAGCCGCGAGTCCAGGAGAGACGGTGATGACCGGTGTGACAACTTCAGGCGGCCGTGGGAACGCAAACGCTACCACGACAACACTACCAACGCCGCAGGCAATGAAGGTAAGAAGCCTCGGCTGACGATCGAGGATATGCTGGACAAGCAATGTCCGCTTCACTCGGACCATCCTCATCTGTATCGCAACTGCCGGCAGCTCAAGTATCTACTGAGAAGAGGGAATATGTCCCCTCAAAGAAAGCCGGTGGCCGCAACAACAAGGGCAACCATGGCAACAAGAAGAAGCCCGGCCAATGGGGCGACAATCAAGACCACCAATTCCCCATGTCAACAATGAGGTGGCAGTAATCTATGGCAGCCACGGATCTAAGGAGAGCTAACACAGATAGAAGCTGACATACTCATAAGTCATGCTCCCACAATCCTCCACTTCGACCTACTACTAGTGGTCCGAGTTCCCAATCAGCTTCAGCAAGGCAGACCACTGATGCGACTTCGACACGCAGGGTCGCTACCCCCTCATCGTCAGCACCATCATGAAATCATCAATCATGCACAAGGCGCTGGTCGACGGGCGCAGTGGCCTCAACATCCTATTCGAGAAGACCCTTGCCGGCCTTGGGCTTGGCATAGAAGACCTCATGAGCTCCGACACTCCCTTCTATGGCATCATACCAGGGAGGGGCTCCCAGCCACTTAGGCACATTACGTTGCCTGTCACCTTCGGGAAGAGGACAACTACCGAACAGAATACCTTCGGTTCAAGGTGGCTAGCATCGACTCCACCTACAATGCTATACTAGGGAGAATAGCACTCACCAATTTCATGGCAATCCCACACCACTCGTACCTCGTGCTCAAGATGCCAGTGCCCAAGGGCATCCTATCCATCAGAGGGAACTTCAAGATATCCCACGAGTGCGATCATGCCACGCTCACCGCCGCTGAGGAACTCAAGCACTATTGGCGCAAGATAACGATGATATTTATGCTCTATGTTGACATGATTTCATGTGTTTTCTAGGATAAATCGTACGATGAAGTCATATTTTACTGACAATTAACCCCATATTCGAGTATGATTGTTGTTTCAATGCTTTGTTTAATATTACAGGAAAATGAAGAATAATGCAATATTTGAGAAGGCTACTCGGAGAAAGATGAAAGCTAGAAGTTTAGGGAGAGATTTGGACCCATGAAATATAAAGATATTGAAGCCCAAGAGAAGGTTCTTGAAGGCCCATGTGATCAAGGCCCATTAGGGGGTTGTTTATACATGGAAGGAGATCAAATGATGATAAGATCAAGCCTACAACTGATCTTAGACTTTCCTTGTATAGGGGCACCCTCTAGGGTATAAATATGTGGCCTCCTAAGGGGAAGAGGCATCGATTTCAAAGCAAACAGAGCTCCAAAGCTAGGTTTAGGATCGCATTTATGTAAGTTTCGGTGAGAAGGAGTTCTCGCCGAAAGGGTGAAGCAAGATGAGGAAGGAAGAGAGAGGGTCGGCCAACTAGGGTCGGCCGACCCCGTCTAGTTGGCCGACCCCATCTCTTCTTGATGAGTTTTGAGTTCATCTTTCGCTGGATGCTTTATCTCATCGAATCCGACAACTAAGCATTCCAAGTTCTTGATGAGTAAACTCGCTGTTCTTCTTGTTTTGCTATGATAAACCCTGAGTTTGATCAATGAAATTGTTCTTTGGCTATGAGTTCTTTGTTTATACATGATCTATAATCCATGTCTTTGCAATGTTTCATTTCTTAATGTGCACGGCCGTGATGATTAATCCACATGTCTTTTAGTAGATCTTTTTATCTTAGTTGGTTGATTGAATCTGCTCATGCTTAGATATGGTTTAGGCTTGCTAGTTCGTCGATTACCCTAACTTATGTGACAAATCGTTGGAGGAAAAGGTTCGAGCAAGTTTATGACCTTCATGATCATGTTTATTCTATGTTTCACGTTAGATCTATGCTCAGGGTGGTTCTTCGTTTGTAAGAAGTTAGTCTCATATCTCTTGCTAATCCCTTAGCCATGATGCAACTAGTTTGTGATTAGATTATCGTTTATCATTCTTTAGCTTTTTGGATCTATTACAGCTTGTAGTAATTGATTAATCCTTGATTAATAGTAGTTTAAGCCTAGTTTTCCACGAATCGACAAAACCTTGATACTCATCTTGGGAAAAGACTACAACCGATACTGTCGCTTGCAGTATAAGGTTGGGGGTGCTTAAGTGACGTCAACAAGCACGAGGTCGGTCGCGAAGAAGTCAAGGCCATGGCGGCCAGTCTGCAACCGACCATACCCTCGACCGACCTCAGTTGCAACAGCATGCAGTCCGGTGAGAAGACAAAGCGAATCGACCTGGGATTGATCGACTCCACCAAGCAAGTCATCATCGGCTCGAGGCTGGAGCCAAAATAGGAAGAGCAATCGTCCAGTTCCTCCGTGTCAACTATGATATGTTCGCCTGGCAACCATCTGACATGCTTGATTTCCTAAGAAAGCTTGCAGAGCACAAACTAAAGGTCTACCATGATACTAAGCCGATCAAGCAAAAGCTACGCCGATTCTCCAATGAGAAAAAGAAGGCTATTAGGCTAGACGTAGCAAGGCTATTAGCAACCGGCTTTATCAAAGAAGTATTCCACCCCGAGTGGGTGGCAAATACTATACTCGTCTTAAAAAAGAATAATAAAGAGTGAAGGATGTGCGTTGATTATACAGAGCTCAACAAACACTGCCCGAATGACCCCTTCGACCTGCCACAGATCGATATCAAGTGGTAGACTCCACACCCAGGTGCTCCCCACTGTCCTTCCTCGACTACTACTCAGGCTACTATCAAATAGCCCTAGCATCTAAGGACCAAGAGAAGACCTCCTTCATCACACCATACGGAGCCTACTGCTATAAGATGATGTCATTTAGCCTGAAGAATACCGGGCTACGTACCAGCGATGCATCCAAGCTTGCCTAGCCAAGCAATGGGGAAGGAATGTGGAGGCCTATGTCGACGATGTGGTGATCAAAACCCAAGACCTAGATGACTTCATCAAAGATCTATAAGAGACTTTCAACAGTCTACATATGTACTGGTGGAAGCTCAACCCGGAGAAGTGCATCTTTGGCATACCTTCGGGCAAGCTTCTAGGATTCATCATCAGCAACAGGGGCATAGAAGCTAACCCTGAGGAAATATCGGCGATCGCCAGCATGAAGCCGCCGACCTCCTAGAAGCAAGTACTGAAGCTAACCGGGTGCATGGTGGCACTTAGCCGGTTCATATCAAGACTTGGCGAAAGAGGCTGCCATTTTTCAAGTTTCTCAAGAAGCTCAACTCATTCAAGTGGACAGACGATGCACAACGAGCTCTGGATGAATTGAAACTCTTCCTCACCAAGTCTCCCGTACTGACGGCTCCAATACGGGCCAAGGGAAACCAACTAGCAGAAGAACTGTACCTGTACCTATCCTGCACCATGCATGTTGTCAACCTCACTGTCGTCGGTGAAAGGCATGATTAGGGGCATGTCTACAAGATCCAGCACCCAGTCTACTTCATCAGTGAAGTGTTGAGTGAATCCAAGGTCAGGTACCCTCAAGTACAGAAGCTCCTCTACACAGTGTTGATCACGGCTCGCAAGCTCTGCCATTACTTTGAAGAACACTGAGTCATGGTCATCACTGCATTCCCCATCAGCGACATACTGCGCAACAAGGAGGCCGCTGGACGAATAGCAAAGTGGGCTCGCAAACTGGGTGCTTTTGATATTGACTTCAAGCCTAGAACTGGGTCATGTATTTCGATGGGGCAGGCCCTGGTAGACTTTGTTGCCTAGTGGACAGAGCAAAAAGTACTAGCAAACACAGAGCGGCCAGAGCACTGGGTCATGTATTTCGATGGATCCTTGAAGCTCAAAGTGGCCGGCGCCGGCATTCTACTCATTGCACCCAAAGGTGAGCAACCCAATTATGTAGTCTAGCTAAAATTCAAGGCATCTAACAATGCAGCCGAGTACAAGGCAATGATACACAGCCTGAGCATTGTAGAGTCACTCGGCATCAACCGGTTACCCGTATACGGCAACTTGCTCATATCTATCAACTAGGTCAACAAACACTAGAGCTGCACAACCAAGAAGATGAGCGCCTACTGTGTGGAAGTCAGTAAGATGGAAAGCAAATTCCTCAGGTTAGAAATTCATCACGTGTTCAGAGACAACAATGTTGTAGCAGATGTACTAGCAAAGCTGAGATCCACATGCACAGACGTACTACCTAGGATTTTTGTTCAAGTACTGGAATCTCCAACAGTAAAAGAAGACGAACTAGACGAAGCTCAACCTAATGCACCAGCAGCCCAGACAGTGCTCATCGTCAAACCCGACTGGCGTTCTGAAATAGTCGAATACATCAAGACCAGCAACATTCTAGAACCAAAAGCAGTGAGAGATAGAATTCACAGACGAAGCAAGCGCTACACCATGATAGGAGACCAACTCTACAAACGAGCCGCTTCATCAAGCGTGTTCATGAAGTGCATCTCTCTAGAAGAGGGCTTAGACCTATTGAGCGAGATACATTCTGCTTTTTTATGGCAACCACGCGGCGTGGGGGACACTGGTCAGCAAAGCATTCAGAGCTAGGTTCTACTAGCCGACAGCAAAGCAAGGTGCTCAAATCACAGTCAAAATGTGTGAAGGGTGTCAATTCTTCATCCGATAGCAACATCAACCGGCCTCTGCTCTCTAGAACATACCTCTCTCTTGGTTATTCACATGCTAGGGGCTGGATATGATCAGTCCATTCAAAAAAGCGCCGGGTGGTTACGACCACATCTTGGTAGCGATAGACAAGTTCACGAAGTGGATCGAGTACAAGCTAGTAAATGCACTCACGGCCAAGAAAACAACCAACTTTGTAGAGGAGATAATCCACAGATTCGGTATCCCAACCGAGATAATAACAGATCTGGGAATCAATTTCACGGGAGCCAAGTTCTAGGAGTACTGCAGAAACTGCGCCATCATAGTACGCTATGCCTCCGTAAGCCACCCTAAAGCAAACGGCCAGGTTGAGAGAGCCAATGGTCTGATCTTGCAGGGACTCAAGCCCTGCATCTTCGACAGACTTAAAAAGTACGAGGGGAAATGGCTGCAACAGCTATCCTACGTAATCTGGGGGCTGAGGACTCAGCCATCAATGTCCACACCCCATTCTTCATGGTCTATGGGTTGGAAGCAATCATCTCGACCGACCTCATACATAAGGCTCCAAGAGTAGCCTTTGACAATATTGAGGAGGCTGAAAAGTCATGGCTAGAAGACATCGACATGCTGGAAGAAGACCGAATTAATGTAGCAGTGCAATCGGCTCGATACCAACAATTGCTGAAGCGCTATTACGATAAGGATGTCAGGACAAGAACCTACAATATCGACGACCTAGTGTTGAAGCACAAGAACACAACCGCGAGTTAGAGCAAGCTAAGCTTCTCATGAGAAAGGTTGTATGTCATATCATAAGAATTTGGCCCAGCTACATTCAAGCTCCGAGAAGAGAATGGCAGAGAGCTCGGCAACACTTGGAATGCCGATAACATACAATGATTCTATGCCTAATCCGAGTGGTTCCCAGCACTCAACCGATGGGTCCGAGTGCCCTGACCGTTAGAAGACGACACTCGACGACGCAACCCTTAAGTTTGAAGCAATCGGTGTTGTCTTAAGTGCTGCCCGAGTCTTAAGTACTCGATGTAATTTAGCCGAGTCCGAAGTACTCGATGCTGCACTTCAAGTGCCCCTTATCGTAAGAGTCTAAAGTACTCAATGTCTTAAGAGATACACTACAATTAAGTTGTAATGAATCGAGCCGAGTCCGAAGCACTAGGGGTATAATTTAAAGCACTTCCTACCAAAAGAGTCTAAAGTACTCAATGTCTTAAGACATACGCTACAACTAAGTTGCAATAAATCGAACCGAGTCTAAAGCACTTGATGTTAGGCTAAAGCGCTACCTACAATAAGAGTCTAAAGCACTCAATGTCTTAAGACATATGCTACAGCTAAGATGTAACAAACCAAACTGAGTCCCAAGCACTCGGGGTATAATTTAAAGTGCTCTCTATGTAAAAGAGTCTAAAGTACTCAATGTCTTAAGACATTCACTACAACTAAAGTTGTAATGATCAAGCCGAGTCATCAAGTACTCAGGCACCTCGACAATTAATTTGAACCTGCAATGTCAAAGTCTAAAGCACTTGAAAAGGCATAAAAAAGCAGTAGAACTATAGTCTGGCTGAGTCCAAATCACTCAGTGGACTTACCTACAGTATCTACCTACAAAGGCTTAAGTACTTTACATTAATCCCCGGTAGGAGCAAACACAAACTGCTCAGCGACATAATCGCCGAGTGGCCTGGCAGCGGCTATGTAGCTGTCATATTGTTCTGCGGTGGTCTCATGCTTATGACCGTTAGCCACCACCGCGAGGTCTACATCGGGAAAATGCGTTAATGATGGCAGCAGCATCCACTACAGCGTCCTTCACAGCCGACTTGAAGAATTTCTCGGCACCTCCAAGAGCATAGCCAAACCGTTCCGCAATTGGCCTTGGTGGATCTTCAGGAGCAATAACATCCAGAAGAACGGTTATGCCCACAGCCAGTTGATCTCTTTCAGCCTGTTTCCCGAGTTGAGTAAGATCTTTACCTCGCTCCTCGGCTAGCTTGTCGAGTTGCTTGTTCAAGTCCTTCAACTCGGAAGTATTCAAGGACCGTTGCTCCAAGTTCTTTTGATGAGCCTCGGAGATATTCTCAATCTCCTTGACATACTTTGCCTTATCCTCAAGAGTCCTTTTCTGAATATTGTGCAAACAAAGATTGGGCTCGGCAAGCAGCTTATTTGATATATTAAGGTCCTTGGAGATTACCTCATACGCAATCTTCTGGGTCTCAAGCTGGCCCTTTAGTCTTAAAGACTCAGCTAGGGTAGCATCCCTCTCCTTGGTAAGGGTATCAATAGTCTTACCCTGATCACAGCACGTATGGGAGATACGCCTCATCAGCTCAACTTTCTCTGCAAAAAGAAATTGCTCAAGCAAGGTCAGAAACAGACAAAGTGGTCCAAGGTTCAAGAGGTGGCTCAAGCTCACCTGTTGCCAAGGCCTTAGCTGTGGCCAGTTGCTTCCGCAGCTCAGCATTCTCATCATATACCTTCAGCATGTTCGAGATGGGCCCCTGAACAAAACAATTGTAAGTATAAGGGAATAGTAGTACTAGAAGTAGAAGCAACTACCATCACTCACAGGAAGTTCTAGAGCAGTTTTAGGGGCTGGGTCGATGTCGTTGCCAAAAGCAAACGGCGGGAGGTACGCTGTCGCTGCAGTCGATCCCTCCTAGCGGCGGTTCCGATCATCCCCGAGCGTCGCGGGGGTGGCGAGAAGGGATTCTTGGCGTGCCTCCTGGCTTGACCTGCTAGCCATGGAGGTTCATGTGCGTGCATGAGAGAATCACCCTATAGATACACGAACAACAGATCGGCATTAAATTCCAGCCGGATCGCTGGGATTGGCTCATAAGAGCCCATCGCCTTCTTGCGTCTTGAGGGGTTAGTGCATCGATAAAGCATAACCAAGGAAGCAAACCCTACTTAAAGCATGATCTAGACGATGCAACATCCCTAGATTGATTTTGCTACACACATGATCAGATAGACCTGGCTAAGGAGAGACTTAACCGAGCCATTAACCACATGCGTGAAGATAGATGAGAACCCCTATGGGGATTCACCCATGGGCGTAGATACAATCTAAAACATGTAAAGCAGGGTGCCAAGCGCACATCGATCTCTCAAGTTGTCGTATGCACATGTTGCGGTGCATGTAGTGGTATGTAGCAACCGGGCGAGCTATGTACGCTTGGCCATACACCGCCGATCCGTTTACATGAAGCATGAACAGATCGATAGATTAGCAGCGCACGTGATAACTGATGGATCTTGCACCAAGTAGAGCTTGACGCGAGATTCATCAGGATAACTAGTAGATAATACCATAAAAAATGCTTCTGTACGAAATCTACCGGGTAAACAAACGCTTAACACGCCTAAAACGACCAATATGGAAGGATTAGAGCCCAATGACGCTTATTTGAGAAAAACTCTGGTAGCCAGGGGTGGCGATGCGCCAAGATTGAGATGAATGAGACATGCGCTGTTTGGGAACGTATGGTGTCGTTAGTTTATTATGATACACGAGGTTACATATTTATAGTCTGGAGACTTGGACGACAAAACTTATCTAAACGAACCCTAACTTATAATTTTCTTAAACTATGATACGCGGCCGTTTGGGCCAAAGATACAATGAAATCCACCCTTGCCTTGGGCGGCCCATGAAGCTCATCGGCTGCTTAGGTGACAATCCTAAATCGGCTAGGATTCGGTGGCAATAGTCGACCACCTGCCTCCCTCCATACGGTTCAACCTAAAAACCACTCGAAGAAGTGCCCGCTGTATTCTGGACGACACCATCGGCCTTGAGAGTCGCCGCCTATTCTAGCTCTATTCTGCCAATTTCAGAACAAAGGGAAGTAAATGTACAGGAATGGATAGCCGCTCAAGGGTCGATCTCTTACCAGGTTTAGAAGCATCTTTGGAGGATGAAGGCCTCGACCCAATGACGGGGTCCTGAGTAGAGTCCTCAAGCACTCTGCTCTCACTTGCCACGACCTCCTTCTCCTTGGGAGCACCACTCGACTGCTCAGGGACTTTATCCGACTGCTCCTCGGCACACGGTTCACTCGGCCAAATGGTCTTTTTTACCCCCTGTGCAGTCTTGGGTGCAACGTTGTCTGGCCTGCAAAAGGCAATTGATCATCCATGCAAACAAAAGGATAATGGCACAATGACCCGACAGCAGACACTCACCGAGCAAAAATCTTTTGTTTCTTCTTGTACCCGTTCCGTGGGGGCTCACCGCCGGCGCTCATAGGCTTGGGTGGACTGGGAGCAGACTGCCTCCCAGATGGCAGCTGGGACAACCTCCTCTTCCTCTAATTAAACGATTCATTGTTAGAAGGAATGTTGTCCTCCACAGGATTCACAACAACCCGCGAACTTGATGCATCAACCTTTGAAGACGCCACCTTGTTCACAGTCGGACGAGTCCGGCGTGGCGCCACGTCAACTGTTTTTTCTGAAGTAGCTCTAGCTTCCACATCAGCGGCAGAGCTGGCCTTCTCACCCTCTTCGTTGGCGCCTTCCTTACCAACGGATACATAGAAGTCGCTTGGACAACCAGTAATGCCAAGATTAGCAACCAGACTGTCGGCGACCTCTTCATCAGCGCTTGTCTTGTCCTTGATATGAGGTCCTTCCGGCAGGGGAGGGCTGGCCAGCTGCTCACAGCAACGCTTCTGTTCAAAGATATTATGCCTTTGTGTATAGTGTTTGCTGCAAGCAGGATAGGGGCACACCATGACATAGTGTGTGCGATCAAACAGCTCTACGTACGTCATCCTACGTATTGGTTTTTATGGACGAATTTGCGTTGGGAATGTGCTTATTAATTATACATTTGACGATGTGTATGTCTAGATATGCGATCTGTTCGGTGTTGACATTCACTGTTTTGCTTCAGAGAACGAAAGCATTGACAAGGCAACAGTTAGGAAAAGCAAGTGTACATGGAGATCAATTATTGTGTCTAGTGTGTGGGGACTCTGGCGTTTTTTCTCTTCCGATAAGAGCTCTTTTGGCGCTTTGATGGTACAGCAAGATGCTCGCTATCGGGTGAGATGCATGATTGATGCGCGGTAGTTGTTCTTACTAGCTTTTACTATGCAACATCTTTATATCTAAATAAAACAGGTCAGATTCACGGATTGATATATACAGATATAAATATTTTTCTTTTCTCATATAAGATTCGGCTACATGCAATATCGAGATGCATGGGATCCTGATTTCAATCACATATTCATTCTAAATATCTAACTTTAAATCTCCAAATATACAGATCAGGTAATAAGTATTTAGGTTTAGACATCGATTGGATTACCCATTTCTTGACCATGGTATAAGTATTTTTTTTCACGGATTAATATGATAATTTCTAGACATTGAGAATGAACGTAGAGACTTTGTTTATTAGCTGTCAAAATAATTTCTTAGGACTTATATTAATAGATACCATTGTGATCCTTTAAATGCATTATGTATAAAGAGACATATCGATAATTGTATTTATGTTTTGTAAGATAAGAAAAAAGACACAAGTAGTGTTTCTATCTATTCCAAAAAGAAAAATATATAATAAATATGTTTTCTCTAGAAGGTAAGGTCGTCAAAGTATAGTGTCTCAAAATTTTTACTATATATATCTCTAAGAGAAAATTCTCTACAGGCCACCGAATGTTAGCGAATTTCTCTACAACCCACTGAAACTTTCCTTTTGCTCTACATATCACTGAGTTAATTTTTCACTTCCCTATGTACCACTACCGTCAACCGTACAAGCAACTGCAGTTAAATTTAGTGTGAAAAGACAATGTTGCCCTTCCTGGCCCCACATGTCATCCCTTTCCTTCATCTTTCCCATTCCATCAGCCCAGCAGCTCGACCAGCATGGGGCGCTAGCAACCAGCAGGCAGGCAGCTCGGCGAGGGAAGGGGGGAGCTCGGCAAGCATCAGCACCGCCGCCCAGCTGTCTCCGTCGCACAGCTCCGCGGCGCCCACCCGCGCGCCGCCGCTCCGGCAATCTCTGTCGCGCTCCTCCGTCCCGGCCGTCTCCATCGAATGCCGCTGCCCTGGCCATCTCCGTTGCGCGCTGCCCTGGCCATCTCCGGCGCGCGCTGCCCTGGCCATCTCCGTAATGCACTGCCGTCCCGGCCGTCTCCGTAGCGCTCCTCCGCGACTCCCGCCCGCGCGACGCCACCCCGGTCGTCGTGTGGCGCCGGCCCGCACGACGCTGCCCCAGCCATCTCTGTCGCGTGCTGCTCGCCCATGCGGCTCCGTCCCAGCCGTCTCCGTTGTGCGGCTCCGCGGCCCCCACCTGTGCGCCGTCGTCCCAGCCGTCTCCGTCGCGCGCCTCCGCGACGCCAGCCCGCGTGCCGCCGCCCCGGCCGTCGCGTGCTGCCCATCTGCGCGACGCCGCCCCAGCCGTCTCTGTCGCGCCCCGCTCGCCTGCGCGCCTCCGTGCAGACCGTCTCCGTCGCGCAGCTCCGCGGCGCCCACCTGCGCGCCGCCGCTCTGGCCGCCTCCGTTGCGTGCCTCCGCTCCGGCCCTCTCCGTCGCGCGCCTCCGCCCGGTCATCTCCGTCGCGTCGTGAGGCCGAGCTGGGCATGCCTGGGCGCCGCGAAGGGAGCGGCGGAGCAGCATGGCAGCGACTGCAGCATCGGCCAGCCGCCAGGGCGTCGGAGCATCTTTTCCTTCTTTCTACGCAGGGGTAGGATCAACATAAATGAAAATATTGCCTAACAGAAGCTAGCGGAAGCGACGGCAATGGTACGTAGAGAAGTGAAAAATTGACTCGGTGATATATAAAGCAAAAGGAAACTTTCAGTGGGTCGTAGAGAAATTCGTTAACATTCGGTGGCCTGTAGAGAATTTTCTCTATCTCTAAACAAGTGCATGGCGGCAAGCGGAGGAAGGAGGGTAGGGGTCTGGTGGCCGGGGCCAGGGTGGCGACGTGCGTGACAGGGCGGGGACCCGAGCGCCCAGCGAGAGGAGGGAGAGTAAGCTGACAAGTGGGCCAGCGAGGTAGAAAGAGAGAGGGCGGTGCCGACGGGTGGGGCTGGGGTGACGTGAAGAGGGGGGAGGCGCTGGCAGCTGGGTATGTAGGGGTGAAAACGAGACGAGTACCCGTGGCGGGTACCAAATATGGGTATCAAAACGGGACATTTTTTCAGATACGAATACGGATATTTTGTGATCCGGGATGGATACGGGTACTACCTGAATAAAGGTCCACCAGATATGGGATGCCCAATACCCGGTAAATACAGGGAACATCCGATCGAATATGGGTACCTGGCTCCTGGGTAGACCCAAGTCGCGTCCCCTCCCCTCCCAGCCTGTGGCCTGGCCACCGCATGTCCGCGTAGGAGCCCCCGCCGTTGCCGGCTCGCCAGCAGCCGCCCCGTGCACGGACCCCTCACCCCGGTGGCCACCACCCCATGTTTCAAACTTTCAGTGCAAGAATAGGCGGGAGGCCACCTGGTCACTAGTAGCGAGGCAGGAGGAGGAGGCGGCGGGGCGGATCCGGCCGCCGTGAGGCTGGATGAGCCGGCAGCGCAGCTGATCTAGGCGTGGGAGACGGAAGGGTGGACGCGCGAGCCGGTGCCTGCCCGCCTGCCGCCTTGAGCCCGGGGAGGCATGACGGGGCGGGAGGAGGCGGCCGCCTGGCCGAAACGAAGCTGGGAGGAAGGAGGATGAGGACATGCGAGGCGGAGAGGGGTGCTGCCGCTACGCCGCTCGATGGGCGCACGCAGCAGGTGAGGGGGCCGGCCAGCGGCGCCGACCATTTTCGGCGAGTGGAGAGAGAGAGGGGTCGGAGCGATGGGAGAAGAGAGAACGACTTGGGTTTGGGTCTTTGGGACATGTGGCGCATGCGAGGGAAGGGTTAGGGAGGAGGGCGGCGGGCCGCCGGTATGGGCCGAGCCACAGCCATTTTTCTTTTTTTCCTTTTTCTTTTTCTTTGTACTTCTAATGATTTACTGCAAAAAAAATAATAATACAAAAATAGCCTCAGAAATTTATGATCCTTGGTGGAGGGGCAACACATATCCACGTAGCATCCTAAAAAAGTTTGGATAAGAAACTCCACAAGGTGCTGACGTTTTTTTCATACGGCTTTCACTCGTTGTGTGGGTTACTACTGAAATGACCCTAACTATTCAAGTTTCATTATGATCAATAGTTCATTTTATCATTTTTATATGGGGACTTGTGGTTACCTTTTTACACCATGCTTATTGGTTCAGGTAACTTATTTGCAATTTTTAGTCAACACTAGAATATTTTATGAATTTAATTGTATTTTTGACGATTTATTATTAAAAATTAATAATACATAAATAGCCTTAGAAATTCATCATACTAGGCAGAGGGGCAACATATGTCCATATAGCATCCTCAAAAAAGTTTGAATAGAAAACTTCACAAGATGTCGTCGTTTTTTTTCATACGGCTTGCACTTGTTGTGTGGGATACAATTGAAGTGACTCTAATTATTCAAGTTTCAATATGATCAATAGTTTACTTTACTATTTTCATATGGAGACTTGCGGTTACTTTCCTACATCTTGTTTATTAGTTCAAATAACTTATTTGCAATTTTTGTCAACACTAGAATATTTTATGAATTTAATTGCATTTTTAAAGATTTATTGTAAAAAAAATTAATAATACACAAATAGTCATAGAAATTCATGATACTTGGCGGAGGGGCAGCATATGTCCACGTAGCTTTCTCAAAAAAGTTTGAATAATAAACTTCACAAGATGTCATCGTTTTTTTCATATGGCTTGTACTTGTTGGGTGGGTTACAACTGAAGTGAGTCTAAAAATTCAAGTTTCAATATGATTAACACTTTATCATTTTCATGTGGAGACTTGATGTTACCTTCTTATAGCTCGAGTTTAATTATCTTACGTGGGAACTGAATTGCAATGAATAATAAGCAATTCATTCACTGTCCGACAAGTATCTAGTATCCAACCTATTAATATACGTATCCACTCGTTATCCGTCCGAATAAATATCCGATCCCTCTATCCGTATCCATCTCGTTTCTAACTATCCGTATCTGATCCTAAATCCGATTGAAATACACTAGGGTAGGATACGGGATCAGTCGCTATCCGTCCGTATCCGTCCTGTTTTCACCCCAATACGTGGGGATGGTGAGCGGGCTAGGGGAGGGTGACGGGCCAGAGGCAGAGAAGGGAGGGAAGGGAGTTGGCCATCCCATTGGGCCAAGGAGGAGTGGGGAGACTGCGGCCCAGGTAGAGGAGGGTGTTGTGCTGTCTGGCCTGGTGGAATGAGCGGAAAAGGGGTTTTCTCATTTTATTTTGTATTTTGGATTTCTGGTATTTGAAGGTTTGGAGAGATTTTTGGGAGGGGTTTTGAACGGAAATTCTGTGGGAAAATTTTGAGGGAATATTTATGAAAGTAGTTGGAGAGTTTTGGTTGAGCTCATCCTTGCACACTCTCAACAAAACAAAATTTTTGGAAGTTGATTTTGAATTAAGGAGAGATTAGGAGAAATTTTTCAGGCTCTGATTTTTGGAGCGTTACATATTTTGGAGCCTCCATGTTAATCCCCACCAAATACACTAGAAAAAAGATAATTCTTAGAAATTCTCGCAAAAATCAGAATTATCTGGCAGTCAATCAGGCAGCTCTAATAATAATAGCCATTGGATATATTAGATTTTATAAAAAATTACCCACCATGCCATTATAAAAGATAAACAAAAACCCCTAAACTTACATATAAATTACCCACCATGCTATTCTGAACGATGAACTAAAATCACCCCATAAATTTGCATATAAATTACTCATCTTGCCATTATAAATATAAATTAAATAACTCCTTAAATTTGCATATAAATTACCCACCAAGTCATTATAAAATATGAATTTAAATAACTTCTAAAATTTGCATATAAATTACCCACCATAACGTTATAAAAGACGAATTAGTATTACTAAATATTAAATAAAATAACATATAATCTCTAGCGTACTATCAACATATGTTGTTATAAAAATTTAAATAACAAAAATAGGTCTATATATATGTTTCTAAATTATTAACTTTTGGTACTATTGGAGTTGTCTATCAACTTTTAATAGATATGCCTCCTAAAACTCTAACCCCATGCCAGAGCATGGGTTGATGGACTAATATTCGGACTAACGGGTACTCAAACTCAAGACATCATGCAAACACATATATGTGCAACCCCGATTTGCTGACTAGTCAACTCTACTTCATGCAATTTGTTGATTGTAAGTTGGTACAATTTTCCAAATCTATAGTATAGTATATGTCTCAAACATCGAAATATTGTCTCTAGAGGTAAGGTCGTCAAAGTATAATGTCTCAAAAATTTTACTATATATATCTATTTGATACATCTTATATAGTGTCTTTAATGGATATCTTTATAGTTGACAATGTCTCAAGGAGTGTCTCAATATTGGAGGCATTTTGAAAGTGCCACCGGAAGTAACACTACTTTTGGTAAAAGTACACATATAGGGTATGGCACATGTTTAAGATCAATAAGTATATTTTTGTCACTATTGGGCCGAGCGAACTATCAATGATTTATTATTGCTGTCCATGGGGGAGAGAGTACATATAAAACTGTGGAGAAAATTAAAGTTGGTAAACTAGAATAAGTACAAAAGACTGCTGCATCTGATGCTATGCTCCTCTGGCCGTTTTGGCACATATTTGATGTGTACGAGGGTCGTCGATCACTGTGTAGCAGTTACGGCTGCTTTTAACATCGAGTGGATGTACTCCTTTTTAATCCTCTTCAACGTCACGACCACGTCATTTAGTGACATCCTTTTGCAAGGTGAGTCAGTTGTGCAGAGCAAACCAACCTCAAATACTAACCAAAGAACGTCATAGAAGTAACGGACAGATGAAGCATCTTGTAGTAGCTGGTCGTCCATGATAGAAACAAGGTCAGTCGGAAATGCATAATGAACCCACTGCCTAATGCTCAATTCACCAATAAACATAGGATCCGTGGGTCGCTTTCCAATGAAGACTTCAAGAGGCATGATTCTGAAGCTAAAAACATCACTCTTACACGATGACATTCCAAGTGTTCCATACTCTGCTCAAGATATTCAGAATAATTTTTTAAGCAAAAGCGGTCGAGATATGATTTGGTTCACTCATATGCATGGTTTTATGGAAATTGAATGCAAGAATATATACTACATTGAGGTTATCTGTACCTAGTGCCATGTAACCAAGTGTTCCAGGCATGCTTGCTATGATGTTTGAATTGTCATCACGCATTATCAACTTTGTGATGCCGAAGTCTGCCACATGCGCCGCCATTTCCTCATCAAATAGCACATTGCTAGGCTTCAAGTCACAGTGTAGGACAACCTCATAATGCTCATGGTACAGATACTCCATTGCCATTTACACATCTAGCATGTGTTGGCGCTCTATATTGACGAAATAAATGCATCATTTTATGTAGTTTTTCATTGAATATGAGCGTCAACTATGTCTTTTATCACCGATTATTGTGGATTTTGCAATATTGTTTTGGAATTGCAATATTGACGAAAGGGCTCGGCCGACCTTGACCCTCCGAGGTCGGCCGAGTTGGTCCCTTTTTACGTCGGTTCGCGGTTTCCCTTTTATAACACCTTCCGCAGGGTATAAATAGCGAGGCTAGGGATTGGGGTCGGGCATCCAATTTATTATCAAGGCGAGAAGATGCAGAGAAGAGGGACATCCACCATAGGAGAGATGAGGGTCGAGTTCTAGGCTAGGAATTAGAGGCTTTACTAGTTCCTAGGGGTAATTAGAGTCCTTGCATGGCTCTCTAATTACCTATTTCTTGAGGCTTCATCATATCATTGTGGGAGGTATGGCCATGATTGTATACTTCGATATGATTATCATTGAAGTATTGATCTTGCTCTAATTATCAAATTCTTGGTTCTAATTCTTCATGTTCTAGTTCTAGTTCTTCATGTTCTTGATCTAGATGCGTGAGTTCTTGAATCATGTTCTGAAGGGTTATGTTCTTCTAGCAATCTTGGTCTTTGATCTTGCTTAATTACTAGTGATGTGGTTGCATAGCTAGTTCTTGTGATCATGGTGATTAGAAGTTCAGTTATGTTGATCATGTTATTAGACTATGCGTAAGTGTATGCCTTATGAGTGCTTCTCGTCGAATATCTCGTCTTATGTGACAAGTGGGTGGGAGAAAGGTTAAGCTCGATTGATGGGATTTGGTTGGTGACCTTGGTTTAATCATGCTATGAGGAGTAGTCTTGATCATGCTTATATCTGTCTAGAGCTAGCTGCTAGTCATCTCGAGTGCTCTTATCTCTTGGTTGTTTCTATCATGCTTGTTTTGGATCCAATTCGAGCTTGATTAGACCCTGTTTAGTTTCTCCTATTCGGATGTTCTAATTATGTTCTAGTTGCTTATCATCTAACTCTGACGAAGATTAGACATAGAACTAGAGGTAGATTAGATGTAGAATTAGATAACCCCTAGACCTAGAGTTTACCTTAAGCTTGAGAGAGTTAATTCTCTATTAGTTGTTTCCACAGATTGACAAACCCATGATACTCTTCCTGGGGAAAAGCTACACCAATACTGTTGCTTGCAGTATAAGGTTTGGCGTGCTTAAGTGACAGCATGATATCTAGTGTCTTCAGGAGCCCCAAATTACTTCTGCCTTCAGAGTGAAGGAGCATGTCTAAGTTGCCATTGGGCATGGACTAGAGAACCAGTGCTCTGAAGTCCATATTGGAGTAGGTGTTTAGTATCCGTATTAGGTTCCTATGCCGAACACATGTAGTACACGACATTCGGCAGCAAAGCTTCTAATGGCTTCTTCCAGTTGCATGTCTAGAACTTTTATGGCAACCACCAAACCGGTGCTCAAGACACCCTTGAACACTTTTCCAAACCTACCAATCCCCAATAGATTGCTCTCACTAAAATTATTTGTGGCGCGACTGAGCTCATGGTAGGAAATTGGCCTACAGCTCATGGCATTGCCTGGAGCGTCGCTCGAAGCCTCTATGATGTTTCTATATTTCCTTCTAATCAATAGGAAAATGCAAACAACAGCAGTACTGAATGGCACGGCAATTGCTCGGATTATGAATTTTAGGAAATGTGTATAATTATTTGAGTGAGGCTTTTGATGGCATGGAGAGAATCCAAGACGTGGAGCACCAGCATTCCCTATCAAGGACTGTAACGTGATGTTTGAGAAAACACCTCCCTCTGGTATATTGCCTTGTAAACTATTGAAAGAGAGATTCAAGGTTGTCAAGTAGGTGAAATTGGCAAGGAACTTGGGAATGGTGCCAGATAGATTATTCGACGAGAGGTCCAACGTTGCCAAGTTAGTAAGATGTTTGAATGAGTCTGGTATTGAGTTATCAAATGCATTATGTGATACATTTAGGTACTCCAGCATTCTAATTTGCCCAAGGGATTCTGGGATGCTTCGCAGCAAAAAGTTGGAAGAGAAGTCAATTGCATTTTCTTGATTTAGTCCACTAATATCCGCTGGCAGGGAACCCACAAAAGAATTGTGCGAAAAATTTAGGTAAATAAGTTTATCTAGGTCAAAAAGGCTTGCCGGAATTGACGAACCCAACTTGTTATGAGACAAATCGATGTATTCCAGCAGGGTAAGGTTGCCGGTGCTGTCTTGTATGGAGCCAAAGAGTTTGTTCCCATCGAGCTGCAACAGTTGTAAGCTCCTGAGCATACCAATATGCATAGTAATAGGGCCTGACTATTCATTGTTGCTAACTTCAAGCCACTTGAGATTATCCATCCCTGTGATAGACTCTGGGATTTGTCCAGTCAATAGGTTGTTATAAAGACCTATCCTTTCAAGGTTACTTAAGTTTGAAACTACCTGTTAACTTGCTATAACCGATATCTATAGAAATTAACTCCGTTGACAGGTTTCCTATATGATCTAGGAGACCACCAGTTAAAGAATTATTAGGCAGCTGAAGTACCTGTAGTTTTCTACACTTGGACAGCAGAGAGAGAATGGTCAGAGCTGGAATGTTCCCAAGTGCTGGTGGTACTAATCCAGACAGTTGATTTGCACCTAGAGATAGCCGAGTTAATTCTGAAAAATTCCCCAAAAAGGTTGGAATTGGGCCCGTTAGCTGATTGAATAGGAGAACTAGTTGAGTAAGATGGATGAGATTACTAAGCACTGCTAGGATAGAGCCAACGAGGATATTTGCTCCAAAGGAAAGTAGGGTGAGACGTGGCAGTTGTGCCAACCATGTTGGAACTATATCCACAAAACAATTTATTGACAAATTTAGTACTTCTAGGTATTGGCATGCTGCAAGCCCTGCTGGGATCTGACCCGCGAACTTATTACGAAAGAGAGAAAAAACCTGCAGCTGCGGAAGGCTAAAACTTTGATTGTTTAGAATAGGTCCAGTAAAAGTGTTGCTATCAAACGACATGACTTGTAGCCTTGACATGTTATAGATGGCTAGGGGTACTGTACCAGAGAGGTTATTATATTCCATAATCAGTTGTACAAGCATGGGTAGGGAACCTATACCGTATGGTATCGGTCTAGAATCCAGATAGGCTGTTGTTTTCCAAGTTGATGTATAGCAGGGAAGCCGTGTTATTGAAGAGATATGGCGTATGTGGCCACTCAACTCATTCCTTGCAATTAAAAACTTCTAAAGGTTGTGCATATTCTGCAGCAACCCCACCGGAATCTCCCCTGATAGGCTATTGTTACTTAGGCGAAGCATTTGAAGACTTGTGAGGTTACCTATGGCACTAGGAATGGGGCTTGACAGGCTATTGCCCCAAAGATAAAGAACCTTAAGCCGACGTAATTTTCCAAGTTCTATAGGAATGGAGCCAGCGAGACCTGTGCTTGTGAGGTT
Organism: Paspalum notatum; assembly: GCA_022530915.1. Classification (NCBI taxonomy): domain Eukaryota; kingdom Viridiplantae; phylum Streptophyta; class Magnoliopsida; order Poales; family Poaceae; genus Paspalum; species Paspalum notatum. The sequence continues at coordinate 9,826,699 of CM039683.1, forward strand.
GAGAAGGGAGAGGAAGGAAAGGTTACTGAGGTGTGGGCTGAGGGGCCCTTGGAGTGGTACTTCGGGCAATGACACAGCGGTGACGTGCTGCCGGCGGTGTCTACACGAGACTCCAACCCATCAACAGAAGGAAACATTGGGTGTCCAGCTGCTGACAAGGACTCCGAGAGGATCGGAGAGCTCGGCTTTGAAAGCCAGAAGCGCAGCAATGTCGGTGTGGCTGCCGTTATCGCTAGCGGCAACCGGGCTTGTTGTGGACGAAGAAGCAGCAGCAACAGGCAGTAGCGCTGGGAGGAAGACGGCCAATAAGCACACAAGAGCAACCGGCTGGTAGCTTGGTGCATCGCCCGCCATTGGAGAAGTGTGGCTGTAGGTTCTTCTACTGAATGTCTTGTGTTGATACACGCGACTACGCGAGTATATTTATGAACAGATATGTCGTCACTGGCCGCAGTAGCAATCAGTGCTATACCTTCATTCGTGACAATGAACCACGCGGCAGCACTGTGACCTTCAACGTCAAGCAGCTCCTTGGAAACTTGCTGCGACGATGGACTGATGGAGTGGACTAGCAATAGAGAGATGCATGCAAACCGGGTCTTGGTCGTCGTCGTCGTGCTAACGACATCGAGCAGTTCAGGTACGTCTTCACGCATGGTACCGTGCTGCCCCACGTGGATGGGATTCTCATGGCAGGCCTCTCTTCTCCGTTATTCTCTTCTTTTAGTAAAGTATGATTAATCTGTCTATGCAGTAGCTTCTAACTTGCAAAACACGTTTCTGTTCCCCCTGATACCGGCGGGCGGTGCCGTCAGGGTGTAGGGCACACGGAAGCCGGGGATCGCGCTGCTGCAATACTCGTTTCCCTGTAGTGCGGCTTCGATCGGCTCAGCCGAGAGCCGATCTTGGTTGTGCGGGGGTGGTGCAGCTGTGCCACCTGGCTTGACCTTGTAGCTAGGAAGGTTGGGCGTATGCGGCGCTTGGCTGTGGTTCTTTCTGAAAAGCATACATAGACAGATCTTAAACGTTAAATTCTGCCGGATCACTAGGATCGGCAAACATGAGGGTCTGTGTACTCCAGTGGGCCAATGTGCGGGCATCGGGTGTTCCATCGGGCAGTAGATATGCATGAACGTAAAGGAAAAAGAAGCCAAAACCACATATAGAGATATAAAAGCCCTATCTAAAAGCATGATATAACAGATCTGCATAACCAAATCGGCTTCTAACCAGGACCTCCAAAGACGTCCGCCTAGGTAAACAGATACAGATAACGACATATATAGATAGGGTGCTCGAGATAAGTCGATCTATCGGCAGGTCGCGTGCACACGCTGCAACGGCATGTCATGGATTGTAACAAGCGATTAGGTAACTTAAACTCAAGCTACATGAGAACCGATCTACATCGTAAAGCATAGATACATAGGCAGATCGATAGATATGCAAAGATAAATATGAATCCCGTGTCAAGCAGAGCTTGACACAAGCTTCACATGGATAACTAATGGATCTCACGCCGAGCTAGGCTCGACACGAGATTCATCAGGATAACTAGCAAACCGTGCCATAAAAAACGATTTAGTACACGGTTCACCATATGGCTCACGCCCTAATGCCCTAACGAATCTGAGAATCATTAGAGCAGCATGACAATTACCTTGAAAAAGCCTAATTGCTATAGGGGTGGCGATGCACCGAGAGAAGTTGGAGACAGTCCACCGTGATATAACTTATGTCGTCGGTTTATTACGTAGAATATGGGTACATATTTATAGTCCGGATAAATGGACAACAAGTCCGACACTTTCTATAACTAAAACTTCTATTTTAACTGGACTAGTCCTAATTTGACTCAAATAAAAGATACATGGCCCAAAAGACCTCAATCGCCTATCCCTTGGACGATCAAAACACAGCCCATCAGCCGATCGATCTGTTCACATATCGGCTTTTTGAGCCCATTTAGCTAGTCTGGCCCAGGCCTAAATTCTGGCGGCACCAGTTTCTTTCAGGCACTGAAGGGATGCACTACAGCTAGCTCTCTACAGTGAACAAACTCATACTAAGTCATAAAGTAATGTGTACATATAACAGGAATCATGTTTTGTACAAAAATCAACTCACCACAGATTGCAACATCCACTACACTGTGGAAAAATTAATGTGATACTGCTTTAGGATCATCCATCATTCATACCCAAGTGTGGCCTTCCGCCACTGGCCTTCCAAGCTCGAGGTCATGTTGAAAACCCTTCTTATTAACAGCTAAAAACCAAATTGACAGTGTTATGCCGCGACCCCCACCTCTATTCCTCCACGCGACTTCTCAGGCAGAGCATGCAGGACTGCCACCACATGTATGAAAAATCAGGAAATAATCCTTCTTTTTTGTTTCCTTGGGAGTACTACTTAGTTATTACATTACAGGAAACGCAAATCCGATGGCAGCGGCCGGGTCACAAGGAAGAGACTGGCAACATCCAAATGAGGTGATCAGAAGGCCCACGTACATGCTCTGCGTCACCTAGTGCCTGGTGGGTCATCGTCGCCGTGCACTTCGGGTACGTCGTCACCAGACCGTGGTGCTGCCTCACGTGGATGGGATTCTCACGGCAGCCCTTTCTTCTCCATTATTATTCTCTTCATTTAGTAAGTATGATCAATCTGTATGCACTCTGCCGTGCATGTTGAGTTGAGAAGGCTGACTTGAATTGTCTGCGTTCCACATCATGACAATTTCGTGTTTATGATCACGGTTAGTTCAATAATGCAGCTGCCGGGTAAATTTAAAATTTTTGCATTTGAAACAAAACTGAACTCACCAATAGGATTAAGTAGCTCATGTAGTCATGTGGAAAATCACTGTCTCTGTGCTTTCAGGTTAAGGGTTAGCAATGTGCTGGCTGGATCAAGCGAGGAGGAGACCAGGCAGCAGAAGGGAGGGGGCACGGCTGTTGCGGCTCAGGCGAAGTGGTGGAGCGATGCCACATGCCGAGAGACTGGGCTCAAGACTGGCACACTTCGCAATTCGATAGTCATGAAGTTGGAATGAAAATCTAATGAATTCATAATACTCATCCTTGCAACATTGCATCTTCTAAGCCCGTGGCCTTTTGTCCCTTGCCATCTTGATGCAGGACCACACCATAAGCACTACATTCATCTGACTGAGGCAAAATCCTCCAAACTGAAGCAAAGGGGCTGTGTAACACCCCAAAAATCAACCCTGAAATTTTTTTCTAAATCTTTCCTTAATTTCAAAATCAATTTTGAAAAATTGGTTTTATTGAGTGTGCCAAGAAAATTCTTATAAAATCTCCCGATGTTCCTCCTCACCAACCCCAAATTTTCCCTCAAATTTCTCCACCCAAACCCCCGTCAAAACCCCTCACAAAATGTCCCAAAAATACAAAATTCAAAACAAGAAAAACAAAACCTTTACCCATCCCCGTCCCCCGCATGGCCCGCCACCCCGGCTTGGCCGCCTCCCTCACCCCTCGCCCTCTTGTTCGCCTGGATAGCCCACACCTTCCTCCGCCTCCCCGGTACACCATCCTTCCCCCTCCCCGCGTCCCAGCAGCCTGAGCGGCCTGCCAACACCGTCTTCCTCGCTTCCCCCTCTCTCTCCCTCTCTGCCGTGACGGAGCCACCTGTCAGGGCATCATCTTCCTCCTCCCCCTTGTCCTGCCGGACACAAGGACCGTGTTCCCTCGTCTCCCGCTGGCCGCACCCGGTTCCTTGCACCACAATGCCCTCTAAAGCATGTTCCTATTTCTAAAACTTTTCTCAAGAATTTAAGCTTTTATGACTATGTGCATGTGTTACTACACTTGAGCAATTTAACCATTTACGGATATAAGCTTGTTTAATTTTTATACTTGATAGGACAAGTTAATATTCCTATGCCCACGCCTGCATCTTAAGAGAACAAACCATTATTTCAATGCTCATGTTTGGGTATATTTTAAAACTTGAAAACCATTCACTTGAACTATAAAAGTGAACAACTCAATGTTTCTATGACCATGTTGATTCCATATTTCAAATTTAAAGAGAAGTAGGCGGAGAGACATTTTCTATGCTTGCCTTCTAATGTTTTTGTACTCAAGAATTGTTAGATTCAACCATAAAACTCTATCCCTAAAAGTGTAATTTATGACTGCCATGTCTGTGATACACTGCTCGATGAAATGCATGATTCAAAATGGCGTTTATTGTTTATGAGTGTCAAACTGGGTTGCTTTATTTTAATCTATAAAAAATATGCGAGGGACTCAAGGGGAGTCTGGTCTTTCGTTCTGGCTGTGATGAGCGTTTGTCAACGATGAAGACTTGCTAAAGGAAGAGCGAGCACCTCCTAAGTGTGACCTGGAGGAAAAGCCCACCTAACTGTGACCTGGTGGCGGCACCTGAGTGGGATTGAGGCGTGACAAAATCCTTGGCAAATGGACCGACAGGTGGCTTGTGTTGCGGTCCAAGTTAGGCTCGGCCCATAAGTGTGACCTTGGGTGCGGGACGGTGTAGTGAGCCATAAAATCCCCACTTTAAGTGAAGCCCACAATCGTTTCCCGATTCGAGCATCAAAACCGGGGCCCAAGATCGTTTCCTGGTTCCATCGTCAAAACCAGGGGCTGGTTGCCGGTATTTCAATACCAGTGGTTATCCGAAGGGGCGAGCTACTAGACACGTGGAGGCCATCCAGGCAAGGTGGAGAAACCGAAGACGCCATGGACTTCATCATGTTTGCTCATCCGAGTTTCATGCGTCTTTTCTAGCCTCTACAGGTGTTGTAGTATCAAGTCTGTAATATAGGGGTCAGATGCAAAATTGCCTTAGGGCAATAGGTGTGTAGTATAAATAAGAGGTGAGCTGCTCCAAGCCACCTCTCTTGGCTGGTTTAGAGGTCTTAGACCTAGGGTTTAAGAGTGATTTTCGTCACCAAGCAAGAGCATCAATTTCTAGTTGGTTTTGGAGTGATCTAGCCCCAAATCAAGCTGGTAGGAAGTGAGAGGCTGCTTGGGAATGAGATCCAATCTTGTAAACTGAATCATGTGACCTCTTGGAGGCTAATATAGATGGATTTCGTGTAGCTCCTTGTGTGCACTTCTTTGCCCCCTTCTTGATTGGCTTTTGATCTTGGTTCCTTGGTCTTTTGGTGTGTTTGTGTTTGACCATGCCCTTGATCTTTCTATTGCCGGTGTTTTGGAATGCTAGGACATGGTTCGATTGTGGTTTTCCTTGCCCAATCTTTAGATCGATGAGTAGCCCTCTGTGGCAAAACCGCCCGCTTAATCCAGGCTAAGCACACCTGCCACCTCTGGCTCATAGTGCACTTAGTCTGAACTAGAGCCGGTAGTCCATAGAGAGCCATTCGACCCTCGATAACACCAAATCCAGAGGAACCGACATCACACACATCCGACTCTCGATGGAGCCACAACAGTTACATCATCACAAGCAGTTGAAATGGATAGTAAATAGACCTAGCTTACAAACCGTTTCAAATTAAAATACAAGTTCCAACATAAAGTTATAAGATAATCGAGTTCTCAAGAGTATCTCGCAGCAGAATAATTAAAGTTCAACGATCAAGATAACCAAACGTCTTGCACTAATTGGACAACAACGAGCCCACCGATGCTGCCCCATTGCCACACATGAGTTCCTTCAACCATGGTGGACACATGCACCCCCTCCGATGCAAGGGCACATCAGGAATTCCATACCTGCAATTCAAAAGTGGGGGCAAACCCTGAGTACTACTTACTCAGTAGGACTTAATGAACATGGCTTACGGCTGAAGCGAAGCATAGCTTACTAGTCATGTGAGTCCTTAGCCATTGATTTTACATAACAACCTGTTGATATAGGATAACAGGATTTGATAGTTGCTACCTTGAACCATAATAATAACAACATCATAATAATCATAATAACCTGCATGAAAGTAAATCATAATATACTCCAAACATGTTAAATTCAAAAACAAGAATATAAGCATAGTATTCAAGTTTTTACAACATTGATCGTTAGTGACATTGGCATTCTCACACCTGGTGAGCATCAGCGATTCGAATTGATTTTCAATTCCCGAGAATAACTAAAAATGCCAAGGGATATATGCTTACTGGCCATCGTGTTTCTCACATATATCCCCCATCTCAACCTGTCCTGTCTCAAGTTTCAAAACGCCCCCACCTAACCCGTGGTTTGTGCCCCCATGGCGAGCCTGCCGGCATCTCGGTCTCCCCGCCATGAGTACAAAGCTCCCCCAAGTCATCGGCCTCCATCAAATGGATGGGCGGCATCCTGAAAGCGTGCGACGGGGCCGGCAAGACTTTCACCGGTCCCACGACCCGGATAAGCACTCTAGCAATGTTATGCCGACCAATAGGCGAACAACGAACGGCCTTATGCGACACGGACAGAGCCGGATAACAACAACGCACACCACGAAAGTAAAATTATGCTCTGCCCGGTCTCGATTTAAACATCAGCAATATAATAATTTCCATCATAGTGAGATCTCTGAGATTTGAAAAATCACCTACGTGACGAGTGACATTGCTCACTCGTGTCTACTCGTACCTGGCATCACTAGGCATACTCGTCCTACGAACTCTATTCATAGGTGCTAGGGCCAGGGCGGCCAGGTAATCTAATGCATTTGGTTTCAAACAACTCCTAATGCATATGCGTAAACATCATATATATCATATTAGCTGGGAGTGGTGTGGTCCTGCCTACCTTATTCGCTAGGGTTAGCTTCCTCAGGTGCACTCTCAGTTATCTGGTGCAGGTTCTCCTCCCACTGCTGGTCTTCTTGCTTCTGGTCGTCTGGTTCCTCAATTAGTGGCAGCTCCTGCGTCAATTCTTCACTCCCGGTGTCTATATGAATGATAAAGTGCAGATATGAGTGCACACAAATGCAAATGTATGCATATGGTGTAAATGAAATGTAAATGACAGCATGCAGCATATGCTTTATGGAAAATGACTTGTGTTTGGTAGTCAAATCAACATACATGCATATACTTAGTGTAGATCATGGCCATTTGTGAATTAAAACATGCATCTGAGTTCCAGCAGTTAAACAAAGCCAAATGAGACCAAATTTTTATGACATATAGATACTTAATACACAAAGCCACTGCCAAAATTTCAGCCCAAAAGGAGCTACAGAGAATTTATGAAAAATCTAACAAATTTTCAGCCCTATAGATTCTTAGATTTTTCATAATTTATAGGATGAGTCTCTAGCCATGAAATTAAATCAGTGAGCAATTTATAGCATAGACTACTCACACAAAAATCAGCAAGTGACATACTCTTAGTCTGACAAGACATATATTTTCCATATAATTATTGCATGCTATTTCAAATGTACCATATAGCAGTGTCAAAAACTCCTCCAAAAATACTTTCTGGACTTTCTATAACACCAACATTATACCAGATTTTCCATCGAAAATATCGCGATTATTTTGAAACTACGAGGTCTAGCTCATAAGATCTACCCATCACAGTGTACAGCGCATGGATTAAACTGCCAAAACAAGAAAACCCAGCGGTCGGATCTAAATATTCCAGGCCCCCTTCTTCTTCCTCGCGCCGGGCGCCGACGAGCAGGGGCTCGTTGGAGCCGCGACACGGGGTAGGAGAGTTGCGCTCGAGTGAGGGCGTCAACCTTGTGTAGGTGTCATCGACGGCGGAGGCGAGGACGAGGCGGGCGGCGCGGTGAACTGAGGCGCGCTCGACGTGAACCGGCAGTGACCCGACGGCGCGACGAGGGTGGATCTCGGCGAGGGAGGGTGGAACGACGACGAGGGTTGGCGCGTCGGGTACGCTAGCTCACGGCGAGTGTAGCGGTGTAGGTCTAGGGCGTAGGGAGGTGATGGTGAGCGCGGCGTGAGCTCAAACCTGAGCTCAAGGACAGCAATGGCAGCTCGGTGCGGCGCGGGCGAGGGAGAGGCAAAGAGAGCTCGGGGTGAGGCGAGAGCAAGGGGGAAGGAAAGAGGAGGCCGAGGGAGCGGCTCTCCACTTAACGGCGCGGCCGGAGGGGGTCGATCCGCGTCGATGGTGCGTCGGCCGTACGTCGGCGTCCACGTGGCGTCCATGGGCTGGGTAGTCCGGGCGGTGCTTACGTGTGGGACCCACCGGTCAGTGACTCCGGGGAAAATCAGGGGAATTTGTGTTTTCTCCCTCACTGAAATTTGCATTTTTGACCTATTTAAAAGCCGAATTTGGAAAAGTGCCAATTGAATAAAATGTTCTACGCTTTGAACTATACAACTTTGGCAAAAGGCTAAATACCAAATTCTATGTGGAAGTATGATTTAAATTTGAATCTAGCTAGCAGCCCCAAATTTGGACAGGAGACCTTTATTGCTTAGGGAATTCAAAAGTCCTATTTCTATGCATTTTCACCCAAAGTGTCTTTTGACAAAGTTGCTTGGAATTTCAATACCTATAACTTATCCAATTTGAGCATTGCCTAAAAATGGCTTTAGTTAGAGAAAATTTGAGATTACTAATCAGGTCAGGTTTGAACTGGTTTTCTGTGTTGGTAGAAATTGACCCTAATCACCATATAAACCTCAATGTATGACCAAGCCCCAATTACTAAAGTTGTTCACCACATCTGAGTCTACAAATTTGGTAATATAAGCTTTACCTAGATCTCAATGAAATCAAATACGGCCACATACATAGAAACACACATGCAGAAAACAGGGTTTGGAAAGTTTGTTCATGTTGTTCCAACATATGCTATGACATGATGCTTTATGATGTATGCTTCATGTATGAAAGATGATTATGCACTTGAGATGCTGGAGCATCACACCCTCCTCTTTCATTCTTGCCTCTTGGACTTCACTTCAGGGACAATTCAAATCCGTGGAGACAATCTTGGGTTTAGGCCATGATCTGGTGGGAATAGCTTCTCCATGGCCTAGACAAAGTCCTTGTGAAATTTGGTGAAGTTTGGAGTCCATTTGGTCAAGATTTGCATCGATTTTGAGGATTCTTGGGCTGTTTTTCTCTCCTCGGGCTGCCCTATTCGACACCACTGGACCGTTCGGTGGTGAGGCACCGGACCAGGGTTTTGCCTGGGTGGAGATAACGAGGCTCGGCCTCACCTGGCCTTTTTGCAAGCACCAGACCGTTCGGTGGTGCTCGAGCAGAGGGATCAGCCCTCAAGCTAGATCGTCCGGTGGTCACACTAGACAGTCCGCTGCGTGACCGTCGGATCGTCCGGTGGGTTACCACCGGACACTCCGGTGCTTTCTGTGCCGGCGTGTCGTGGCATGTTTTGCGTCATTTTCTCTCAGCATTTGAGCGAGTGCTGTGTTGTGTTTCTGCGCAGCTTTCCTCGGTGTGTCCTAGGGTTGGTAGCTTATCATTGCTACGCAACATTGCACATTCAAGAAGAGAGGGTTTCGGGGTTTTAGGTTTTTATGTGTCGACCTATTCACCTCCCCCCTAGGTCGCTCTTTCAGTCCTCACTGATTCAGCGCTGGTTTATTCTCATTTCCCCTTACTAGATGGCACCTGATTATATACTTATCCATTTGGTTTTTATGAACATATGCTGTTGATTATACCATTTGATCTATTTGATTGAAAAACATATAATGTTGAGGGTACCATCTTGTATAACTGATGACTAGCGTTGAGTGTATAATCTTAGGATAATCTCTGCATGTTTATATTTTGATGTTTTATCTGAATTGTTTTGGCGAACGAAATTTATGCCTCCTGACGAAAGAAAATCCGTGCCTAGTGGGCATAACATAATTTTTATGATTGTGTAATTGTGTTTTCATACTTGCAATGGGACATCCCTTTGAATGGCCCCTAGATTTCGGTATTTTGAGCAATGCTATCTTGTAGACATACCATGGCCATACCAGGCCACATCCTCAACAAAACTCGAATTTTAACTTATCAACGGATTGGGTTGTTGGTGCTTCATCCGTCTGTTGCAAGCTTAGCTCGCCCCCCCCCCCCCCCACCCCCCACACACACACATGAAATTCCCTTGAAGTTTATCTTTATCCTGTGTGTCTAAATCTGATGCTAGCATCTCAGTGAGCTCCCATGTCCTGGTTGTCGTTCTGTAGTATAATCTCGTTGAGGTTGCTCCCTTCTGGGGTAGGGGTGGGGTTGGTGCAGTTCAAGCAGGGACTAACATACCTCTCAATTCTGATTTTTGTGTTGTTCAAATCTCATATCTGAGCAATGAAGGTACTATCTCATACAAGTTGATTCAATATAAATTTCATAGTTGAAGGAAAACAAGAACAATTCAGCATTCTATGCTTGTGAATGTTAGTTGTTAACTTGCTTGTTATACTTCAGCAATATGCCTTCTTGGTCCATAACTATGTTGAACTTGGTCACATGTATTAATCAGATTCAATTATGATCATGCCACTAGATTCCTATACTTTGATGCCTGGCGGTTCTTATACCTGAGGATTGCTACCTTTTATAGGATCATAATTGTCTAGAATAAGGCCGACTTAATGACTGGGTCATTTTTCATTGAGAAGTAACAACTCAACAAGTCAACATTTTTGTAATGATTGTGCTATTTAGCTTTTATACTTGCATATGCATGAGGCGGCTCTCATACATTCATTATTTTACAATTGAAACTATACATTGGAATGCGACTTCCATCCCAGATTGCGTCTTGTGAAGATTTTATGCCATTCATCTGCATTTATGCCTATTGGTGTTAGACAAATGTTGTGGTGGATTGTGGAATGACGAGTGTTGTTATGGTGTTAAATTCTTTTTTTCATAGTTCCTAGTATTGTTGTGATTGAGCTTAAAAGGTAGAAACTTTTCCTTTGAAAGCCATAAAAAGTGTACTAGCACTAGCAGTAATACGCATGTCTCTATAGTACTACCATTAACTAGCTTGTGTAAATTCCCATTGGTTATATGATTACCACCACTGATTTTTATGCCTTTTTTTTATGTAAGGTGGTGATGAATGATCAGCATGACAGGGAAGAATACAGCAAGGCTCTCAACTTGATGCTGATGTGTGTAGGGATGACGTGTGTAGGTGCGCACATGCATGCTGGAGGCATTGGTTTCTCATTCTGTTTATTAACTTTCTTTTCCGCCGTATATGCCAACAATCTAAGCTACAGAAATACTATTTATATCGATACACAAATCGTTAACTAGTGTACTATTTACCCAGGAGCTATTATAACTCTATTTATTTTCTTGCTTTGCCCGTTGTCAGCACTCAGCACCCACTGATCAGGGGGCCCATCTACTCCCACGTGGAGTTACTCCCACCTTTAATAAATCAATATGGGTATGTATACATACTTATTTATACGTTTGAGTATGTTCATATACCCATTTCAAGGTAACCTAAATACCACCACATGAACAAATTACAAAAGAGCCCCCTTATTTTTAATTCATTATGATGATAGCTTATAGTATAATACATATAAATAAGTATATCGATATACTCACTGTATACCTACATACTCAACGTACAAATTATCTTAGATGATCTAGTATCATTACATACTCCACGTACATACCTTTCGTTTGGCCTGATACCCACTAAATCTTGAGATACATATTTGAGAATAACTGCATGCGAGGGTAGAATCGAATTATATATAGAGGGAATTATATATAGAGGGAGAGGGGGCACCGCCACCTTAAAAGAGCTTATAATTCTCAATCTTATATGCTAATCGTCGGTCCAACCGACGCTGTCCTATGTTCCCGGTCTTGGCAGACTGGCTGGAGTAGTAGTAATCAGTTTGGCAGTCGCCGTCACGCACCTGCCTCTGTGTGCTGATCAGGACGCTCAACTTTGGTTTGGGTCCGTTTCTTCCTTTGTTCAAGACGCTCGCCCAGCCGGAGCTTCTTTTCGGAGTACGTACGCTCACCTCAGTGGCTGGTGAGTGGCTGGAGATTTTGCTATTGTTTCGAGTCGAGGTACAGCTAGTGAGTGCGGGGTTACGCAAAGGAAATCGTAGTCTAACGCAAGCGCATCTGTCGTACTGCTTTTAGGTTTGATTTATGCTTTAACAGATGCGTAAACTTTGGAGCAAGACAAAGCGCAACCCGTAGGCAAAGGCAAGCTCATTATCAGGAGAGAGCTCTATGGGAGAGGTCAAATGTAACTGAAAGCACAAAAAATGTTACAGTATGTGTATATGTATTACAAAAGAGCCCCTTATTTTTTTAATTTATTATGATAATACTTTATAGTAATACATATAAATAAGTATGTCGACATACTCAATGTATACTTGTATACATAGCGTATATACTACCTTAAATGATGTAGTATTATTACATAATACATGTACACAACCTTCCTTTGGCTAGATACCATCTAAATCTTGAGATATATAGATGGGAGTAGGCATTTTATCTACTTCCACTTATAGCTACTTCCATCTGTGATAAACCAACATGGGTATGTATGCATACTCATTTATGCATTTTAGTATGTTCATATACTCATTTTTAGATAACCTAAATACCATCATATGGAAAAAAAAATAATACATATAAATAAGTATGTCAATACACTCACTGTATACTTGCATACTCAACATTCATACCACCTTAAATAATGTAGTATTATTACGTACTCCATGTACATACTGTTCATCTGCCTAGATATGCTCTAAATCTTGAAATACATAGATGCGAGTAGCTGCATATGGGAGGGAGTATATATAATAGTTTTTTTCTACACTCGCATGTAGCTACACCTACCTCTAATAAACAAACGAAGGTATGTTCTCATACTTATTTATCAGTTTGAGTATGATTACATACTCTCTAAGATACTCCAAATAGACCCATATGAAAAAAAAATACAAAACAGCCCATGTATTTAATATATTATGTGAATGCCTTTATATTAGTTTATATAAATAGGCATGTCCACATACTCTATTTATACTAGCATACTCAACATATATATCACCCCGAATGGTCTAGTATGACTACATACTTCATGTACATACCTTTCGTTTTATCAGATATGCCCCTAATCTTGAGATGCGTAGGTTGCTGTAGCTACATGCACATGTAAAATAGAATTTTCCTATATATTATAAGGCCATGCCATGTTTATAGTTATCTGTTTTTTATGGGTAATTGTAAAGTTTATCTAGACGAAACTTTTGTGTTCTAATTTCTAAATGAAACTCCCCTCATCTCTTTCCCCACTAATTTCTTGACCCGTCAGTATTCATACTTACGTAGCATAGCATTTAATGAGATTGAAACACATGTGAAACTAGCGTTGGGATGGCCTAATCGCATTTTCAAAACGTCGCTCGTTGGTCAGCTTCACAAGAGAAGAAAATTAGTAGCATTTGGAACGACCGGTGCACCGTCGGTTTACTTTTGATTGGTCCTCTGGTAAGACAGTGCTTTATTCCTAGCTAACCCCTGTCGTCGCAATCCCCAGTTAACCTGACCCCCCCATCAATGCGGCCATGTACAAAGCTCCTGCCTTAACGACCGATCGATTGGCCTGGTTAATCACCCTGCCTATAAGTACGTACGGGCTCCAAGTCTGCTCCCATTTCAAGGCAGTAGAACACTAGCTCGTCGCTCACCAACGCCGTGCAGACTAAGTAAGGAAGCAGCAGGTACGTACACGAGGATCCACATCTACGTCGCCGCGGCCTGCACCGTTGTTCTGGCGCTCGCCGCCCCAACCCTCGCCGGCGACCCCGACATGCTCCAGGACGTCTGCGTCGGCTGACCTCGCCTCCCGTCAGCTATCTGTCCACATTAATTTCTCAAGTTTTTGGCGCGCTTCTTTCCCGGCCGGATATGTATCAGCTTTCTGCCGAATGCTGCCGATGCGTGCGTGCAGCGATCAAGCTCAATGGGTTCCCGTGCAAGGCGAACGTCACAGCAGATGACTTCTTCCCGGGGCTCAGGAACCCCGGCAACACCAACAACCCGGCGGGCTCCCTGGTTACGGCCGCCAACGTGGAGATGTTCCCGGGCGTCAACACGCTGGGCGTCTCCATCGCGCGCATCGACTACGCCCCGGGCGGCCTGAACCCGCCGCACACGCACCCGCGCGCCACCGAGATCATCTTCGTCCTCGAGGGCACGCTTGAGGTGGGTTTCATCACCACCGACAACAAGCTGTTCGTCAAGACCATTACCAAGGGGAACGTCTTTGTCTTCCCGCGCGGCCTCGTGCACTTCCAGCAGAACAGGGGGTACGGCCCCGCTGCCGTTGTCGCCGCTTTCAACAGCCAGCTCCAGGGCACGCAGGTCATCGCCATGGCGCTTTTCGGCGCTAAGCCTCCGGTTTCCACTGACATACTTGTCAAGGCCTTTATGACAGGCAACAGTGAAGTGGACGCCATCAAGGCCAAGTTCGCGCCCAAATAGAAACTCTTCCACCGTCTGCGTTCGTCGGTTTCTGAATAAATCGAGAGTGCCGATTGCTGAATCTCTCGTGACGTTTATTACTTGATCGCGAGCTATGTATAACCTAAAGCTATCCACACCCATACTACTGTATTTTTTTACTTAAAACGATATTCTATTCTGATTATCACGATTTTAAAATACGATAAATTATCTTCCGCGCTCATTTTTTTCTATATTTTCATCATATGCGAACTACCACACTTTTAATTATTTGCCCTACCTCACACCCAACCACCCACACACACTTTCTCTTCTTTCCTCAAATCCACCGCCACCTCCCTTCCCTCTGACCTTGCACCTGTGGCGTTACCTCCACGCCGCTCTCCCGCTCTGCCCGCCTCCTCTCCACCGTTAACCGTCGCCCTCCTCTCCCCCGCCTCCGCGACGACCTCCCGCTCTGCCCACCTCCTTCGCAGCCTACCCTCACCCACACCACCACCTCTCCTCCGTCGCGCTGCTGGATTCTCCCGCGTCCTCTGCGATGCCCCATCTCATGCTCTGGCGTCCTCCTCCCGCCCGGAGTGTTACATCGACATGGGTGCGGGTGTCGGAATCGGACTCGGGTGTGGGTGTTCGATTCGGTAAATCCTAAAAATTAGGATTCGGGGACTCAGATAATATATCGACTTTTAAAATAATTTTTCAAACAAAAACAGCAGCAGGAGGAGAAAAGGAAAAGGAAAAGGAAACATAAAAAGAGAAAAAAGCAAATAAAACGAAAAGTGGATGGCCCAGCCCACAAAGCAAGTCCACCCAGTAGCCCATCAATCCCTCCAGTACATACCTAGTGTCAAAAGCCCACTCCTTCCCTCGGTCCCTCTCCTCACTCTATCTCCCTCCGCCCGACGCCCCTCGGCTCCTCTCCCTTTCTCTGCCGCGGCCTAAGCCAGTCCCCTCCTCTTCCTCCGCCCGACGCCCCTCCTCGGCTCCTCACCCTTCCTCCACCGCTGCCCGAGCCAGTACCCTCCTCTCCCTCCTCCCGACGTCCCTCCTTGCCTCCCTGCTCTCCCATCTGCAACGCTTCCGCGCTCCCCGGATCCGCGCCGCGCCGCGCCGGCTCCATCCTCCGCAACGACTCCCCTCCTCCACGTCGGCCGGATCTGCGACGGCTCTCCTCCTCTTCTGTCTCGACGCGGCGAGCCGCGTTAGATACGCATTGTCCAAGAAACTCTCTCCTGCCCACCATGGAGGACGCATCTCCGGTGCCCTTCGCAGGCGCCACCTTGTCCGCCTTCTCCTTCACCGTTCCGCCGCGCCTCCTCCTCACCACGACCGTACACCCTCCTCTTCCAACTGCGGCCACCTGCCTCCTCTTCCTCCTCTACCGCGCCAGAGCTCCTCCACGGCGGCAACGCCTCTTCTCCCCATGGTCCGCCGGTGGCAACACCTCGCGCCGCCGCCAACGAGCTCACACGCCTCCGCCCACCACGAAGGTGGGAGGGACCCACCTATCGGCGCATGCGGAACGAGGTGACGTCAACTTGAGGCGGTGCAGGACGTGGGGTCGGGCGACGGGCGGTGCGTGTGCGAAGGCGATCCTGGCAGAGGCGGTGCGGGCAGAGGCGACGGATGGGGCCAAGATCCGACAGGGGTGGGCGGGCAGGGTCGGGCGAAGGACTGCGTCCCGTTTGTCGGACGCGAGTCGTTGGAACGTTAGAGATTTTTATAGTGGTAGAGATTATGCATATGATGTATATATCAATATCCGGCGTATTTTAACACTACACGTATCCGAATCAAATCTGAGAAACAAATAATTATATCTATTTGTATCCGTGTATATCCGTCTGTATCCGATCCGATTTCATCCCTAGCCACAATGATGAAGTCCGGTATCCTCCTGCTCGCATGCCGATAGTACAATCGGCGCACCCCTCGGCGCAGACCTCCAACTAAGGTTGATGTTGGTCATCAGATTTAATGCTAGTAGTTGCAAAGCCAATATCTTAAGTGCAGTGAAGCAATATCTATACCTACGGGTCAAAATTTCAAATCCTCGAAGGCATCGTTCAGTCAGACAGCCGAGGGGTGCGCCGACTGTACTACCGGCGTGCGAGCATGAGGATATTGCTGACGCCGATAGTACAACCATACGACGTGCAAGCAGCGGCGGGGAGGCGCGGTTTCGGGGGACATGAGGAAGAGGGACTCTGCGTCTGCATTGAAGCTGACGGCAAAGTTGGAGATGGGATGGAGTCAATGAAGCACGTCGAAGATGGAGACGTGAAGAGAAGATCTACATCACCGGGAGCCAGATTTGGGCTCTCAGGTGGAGGCTGGGGCGAAGGTGGAAGCAGAGAATCAAGTGATGAAAGGGGAATTTTATTCGAGGTCACCTTGAATTCGTTGACGTCGACAGTTGAAACGCCAATGAGGAAGACGGCGACGATTCCAAGGCGGCAGTGGAGGAGAAACCTCTGAGAAAGGGCAACTACTACCACACAAGGCTAAATAGATCTTACTTATGAACACTAAGACCTTGTTCACCAAAATCCATAGAAAAGGAGGTTGCCAAACAAAGTCTAACGGAGTTTGGGGGCAGCCCACCTCCCTCTGGCAAGGACACCGGAGGAGGAGGGGGGCGGGGGCTTCTCTCGCTCTCCTAGTCCTCTCTCGGTAGCACCGTGGTGTTCACTCTGCAACGGAGATCTAGTTGGTTGGCGACGACAGATCGATCGCAGCTCCAAAGAGTCCGCAGTTCTAGGAACCTCTTTGCGAGGCTCTGCATATGCATCGAGTAAGTGCACCTGCCTGTCGAACATAAGTGCACCTGCCTGTCGATAGATGGATGAGTCTCTGTCAGCCTTATCAGCCAGCCGCTCGCGTTGGTAGAGGCTCGGATTTCGAGGAACACAATCAAAGAGAGTTGATCGTGGCAGCTTTCCCTGAACTCTCGCATAGCGACTTGAGAAGGGTGCAGGTAGGGCGCGATGATGACAAATTGTTGTTTTAACCTAAAAAAATCTAGATTAATTGATTAATGGCATGTGTGGATAATTTTGTGGTTGCTTAGCCTGTCTATCGTATGTCTATTATTGTTGATGATGCTTTTTAGTCACCGAATTAATGGTTAATTTTTTTTTTCTATCGCTTTCTGTGTGGATTAACGTGGGGCTCCAAACGGAGCCTCCAATTTGTAATCTACCATATATAAAGAGTGAGTTTTATAAGAGTATTTGCCATAACACTACTAAGTTTACGTATGGTTACGCACCGACAATGTTTTTTTCGGACTCTCATATTTTTCTTTTAATTCTTATATGAACTCTTTTAATTTTGGAACCAGTAGTCTCAGATTATTTTGTTTGTCTGTATGGTTATTTGTTCCGTGAATGAGGTTGACAGCTGTTCCAATTAAAACCAATAATCTAAATAGCTCGCTATTTGCAGTTATAGCCGCTAAAATCGGTCGCTATAGCCTCTTCAGTAGCCTGCCCCTAAATAGCTTAGCACGTTATTTAAATCAATGGATTAAAAGATTAAAAAACTAAAACACCAAATTTCATATAATTTTAAAATTTAAATATATAATTTTTTATTATCACGTGTGGCACGTGCATTTGTACTTGTTGGAAACAAAAACTGGTTCACGTGGGGGCTTGTTGTACGACATTGGGTCCATCTAGTATAGGTGCAGCGACGAGATGCATGCATAGTAGAATTCGCAAGAATGCTAGATAAACACCGCCGGCGCCGGAGCCCAGCACCCACATCCCACAACGAGCGGCGCAAGAGAGATGGCAGCGCGCGAGTTCTGGTGGCTATGGGCGACGCTCGCCATCTCGCTCCTCTACTACCTGACGACGAGCAACCTACTCCGCCGCGGGGGCTCGGGCTCCGGACGGCTGCCGCCCGGCCCCATGCCTCTTCCGCTCATCAGCAACATCCTTGACCTGCGCGGCGGCAACCTCCACCACACGCTGGCGCGGCTTGCCCGCACGCACGGCGCCCCCGTCATGCGCCTGGACCTGGGCCTCGCCCCGGCCGTGGTCCTCTCCTCCCGCGACGCTGCCCGGGAGGCCCTCACGTTCCACGACAGGAAGCTCGCGGCGCGCGCCGTCCCGGACAGCCAGCGCGCGCTGAACCTGTGCGGCCGGTCCATGATCTGGCTGCCCAGCTCGGACCCGCTCTGCAAGACGATGCGCAGCATCACCACGTCGCACGTGTTCTCGCCGCGCAGCCTCGCGGCGACGCGCGCCATCCGGCAGCGCAAGGTGCGGGACCTGCTGGCGTACCTCCGTGGCCGAGCCGGGGAGGTGGTGGACGTCAAGGAGGCCGTGTACGGCGGCGCCATCAACCTCGTCTCCAGCGTGCTCTTCTCCGTCGACGTGGGTGCCGCGTCGGCGCAGGGTTGCAGCAGCTCGTGGAGTAGTTCATCGACGCCATCGCCTGGCCGTCGTCACGCCGCCACCGCGCCGCCAGGCCCCAGATCCAGCCAACACATGCCTCCTGAAGCATCCTTGTAGTCGCCGGAACTCCCCGCAGATGTGAGCCGGCCGAGCCCCTCTAAGACGCCGGGCGTCAGTTTCCGCCCAGATCCCGGCGCGAACGACCACACCAAGGGTCAGGGACCCCGCTACCACCATCCTCGGGGGCCGCGCGGACTTCCGGCAGCCCTCTTTGGCAGCGGAGAGGGTGAGGAGAGGGGAGGGGAGAGAAGTGGCAGCGGCGGCTAGGGTACCGGCCACCACCAGATTCGCCCGAGCGGGGACAACGCGGGGGCCTTTTTTTTCAATTTAATTCTGTTTTGTATGGATATGACACTTTTTGTATAATCACTTAGGCTCATGTTATGCATTCTGCAGTTTCGAGATGCATGGACAGAAGAGCAGATAGTATCAGAGTACTCATTTCTAGATGAAGATCGCCTTCAGCAAGTGAACGCGTGCATTGAGATTGCATTTGAATGTGTGGATGTCTCTCAGAGGAACCGGCCTTCTATAAAGGATGTTGTTGGCAGGCTGCATGGAAGGCGAGATGTTGTTGGCACCGGTGTCTGCAAAAAGCTGCTTGACGTGGAACCTGTGCAGCTTCGGTTACCATTCAAGCCCAATAAGTTGGTCTCATGCGCACTAGAGCTAACTAACAAAGAAGAAGAAATGGTTGCCGTCAGGCTTGTGGCAGAGAGCGCGAGGAGGTACATGGCAAAGATGCCACTATGTTGTGTTGTGCCGCCGAAGTCCACCTACACACTCGCAGTGACAAGAAGCAAGCAGAAGAAGCCTGGCAGTGGCAACGATTTTCTCACCCTAGAGAGCAGCATTGTTACTGATCATGACATTGGCCTCACCCTCATGAATGTTTCCCTTGACTCAGCGGCCACTGAGTTTAGCAAATTTTTTGAGAGAAATGCTCCAGTGAACCCTTTTTCCAATTTGCACGAATCTTAAAACAAATTTAAGTAATTAAATTAATTAATTTAGTCTGGGCTAATTAGGGCCCGACCCTGCCCAACCCTTAGCCCAGCCAGACGAGACCCGACGCCATCAGCGGTCCGTTAGACCTCCGTAAACTCGCGTCGAGTACGCAGTACGGCGGTCGATTCAGGCGCAAGTCGGCTTCTACATCGAGGATTCGAGGCAGGGAGGGAGACAAGGAGACGGGCGGCGCGGCGCGTGCCCTCGCCCTCGCCTCCGGCTCCTCCGGACGGTTGGCGCGGCGCCGCCAGGCACTCCGGGTGCCGTCGCCGTCGCCCTCTCTTGCTCTGGACGGGCGGGCCTCCTCCGGACTGGCGGCCAAGGGAGCCGAGCGGTGGGCGCAGGCGCAGCGGCGCCTAGCTCTCCGCGTGCCGTCGCCCTCGCGCTCGCCTTCTCCGGACAGGCGGCAAAGGGAGGCGAGCTGCACCCCGCGACTCCGCGTGCCCTCGGCCTCGGATCCGCCTCCTCCGGACGAGCGGTGCGGTGCCGATGCAATACTTTGTTCCGTGATGCATTGCCGGGACCCCTCGCCGCAGCCCGGCGGCCGGCTTCCTCCGGCGGGAATTAATTCAGACATCAACATGCAAGATTCTGCATTACAGTTATCAGTCCGCTGATTTTGAACCTTTTCTAGGCCCTCTTTTTTAAGTACTAGTCCCATGATGTTTGATCAATTGAACGATCCCATGTTCGTAGTGAAAAAACACACTGCTTTGTCTGAAAAAAGAGAAAAAATTACCGATTTGATGGTTGATTCTTATTGTAATGTTATTCTTCAAATATGGTCAAAGGATGGAAATATCGTGAAAGCGCTGTTCAAGCGAGGAGAGAACTTGGTCACACAGAATTAGCCGGGGAGAATTCTGAAAGCGTAGTATTCCTTAAACCTGAACTGCTGGTGCTTTCCTTGCTCGCAGAAGAAGATAATGGTCTGCTCTCTGATTTGAAGGCTGAAGTGAAGGATCAGATTGAAGACAGACCACCTCGTTGTTTTGTTTTGTTTATGTCTGGGTCTGCTGTACTTGTTCGTTACTCCCTTCAAGTTCTAAAAAATATCGTTTTGGACATCGATACGGTCTTTCAAACATAAATTTGACCAATGTTTCAGTTAGAATAAAAATAAATATCATAAAAAATTTATACTTTTATAAAAGTACTTGTTAAGACAAATCTATAATATGACTTTCAACATTCAAAATCAAATCATATAAAAGTTACATATAGTCAAAGTTTTAAAAGTTTGACTTCTAATTTTTCTAAAACGACACTTTTTAGGGATCTGGAGGAAGTATTTGGCAACCTGCCACTAGTTGTATTAGCATTGACTGTTGTTGCGCTTGTTCATGCGTTTGTGCATTAACTGTTCATGCGCTTGTTCGAGACAAATACTCCAATCGCAAAGGATAAATCATAACATCCTTTTTTACTGAAGCAGTGTTCATGTCTGCAGCAGCTAGTAGAAGCAATAGGTGGTAATTAGTTCACATCCACAAAATTGACTCAGGTGTAAAAAAATGCAAAATTTCTACCAACCCATGTGTTCACCATGATTTCTTACTTTCTGTTGATGACATGCATATTGGAGTCTAGCTGGATATTGAACGCAATAAAACTGCAGGTTTAGTCGTTTAGGCTCCACCGTAGGCCGTGAATAAAAACACAACTCCTTGAATGTTGCATCCAGTGTGACTGTGTGAGGATATGTGGATAACACGTTATTGGAAGACGCACTAAGGATATCTGGATATGGCATTTTAATGTTGCATCCAGTGTGAGGAGCAGTACGAAAAATGTAAGTTACATCAGTGTGAGAGTGTGAGGAGCAATACGGAAAATTTAAGTTACATCCAGTGAGCATCAGGAGTATTTATTTTTGCTATAAAAGATAAATGAATGAAATATAAACTTCCAACTACATTCGATGATGATCATATCATGCAGTTGGAAAACATCCTCCGAACATAAATATGAGTTCCCTACTCAGGTGCACGATCTGTTGGAACCTACACAAAATGAATCAAACACTCGGATACTAAACCATGATAGAACATACCGGTTACATCGAGAACCAAAAACCCATAGAAATTTACGTACCTTCCGTGGACTAGTACGTCTATTGTGGTTGCCTTTACTGCATATACTACACCTAATTCTCCGCGTTTCGTAAAACGATTTGATCCTGTTCACTTGCGAAAGTCTT
Organism: Paspalum notatum; assembly: GCA_022530915.1. Classification (NCBI taxonomy): domain Eukaryota; kingdom Viridiplantae; phylum Streptophyta; class Magnoliopsida; order Poales; family Poaceae; genus Paspalum; species Paspalum notatum. The sequence continues at coordinate 9,848,788 of CM039683.1, forward strand.
GTTTACTATGTTCCAACTCATGCGGTGTACTGTTCCTTATCCAAGCTATCCATGTCATCTTCCTGCACATTAAAATAGATCATGTTCTATCAGTATATATCTTTACAGGTTCGCGTTGTAGACATAACAATGCATAAAAAATATTTTACCATTGCATCGTTGTGTACATCACCCCCATCATGCTCTCTGTTTGCTGACGAGTCCGAACTCGACGACGTGTCACCATCTCCCAAACTGCTATCATCGCTGTCACCAAGATGGAAAATACTGTACAGGGTCCCTGGACAGTAAAGAATTAACTTCCGAAGGTCTTGGTGCCAAATTTTCATTCAAAACCATGTCATCATCGTCAAAATAGAAGTCCAAATTCTCACGTCCGACATCACTCTTGTTGTCCATCATGGGCAGCAGATGGAACACCTCCTGATATAAATGGAACTAATTTACATGATAAAATTTGTGGCATTGAACAGCAAAGGGAAAAAACATGATTAATTTAACGATATGCCAATACACTCACTTCCTGGCTGCAGGCTAAGATGCATACGACTCTTAGTTCTTTATAGTATATAGATGCATAGGCGTCAGAAAATTGATTGCTTAAAAATCCAATGAACAACGAAATTGTCAGCAGTTTAATTACTCCATTACCTACAAAGGATTCTAAATTTTTTTTTCAGCGTCTCACTATCAGATGAGAATCGCACAAAAGAATTTTCATACCTTGCCACCGCAGTCGTAGGGACAATATGCACAGAGCCGCCTCCTCTGCCCGCCGCTCGAGCCGCCGGCTGCAGCGTTGTCCCTCCTTTGGCCGCCGCGATGCCCTTCCGCTGGTCTCCCCTCGGCTCGCACCGTCGTCTCCCACGCTGCAACGTCGCGATGGGAACCTCGCCTCTCCCCCCTATGCCGCCCGTATCCGCTAGTGCAGCGCCGCCTGTCCGGAGGACGCGGAGGCGAGGGCACGCGGAGTGCTTGGCGGTGCTGCGCCACCCGTCCGGAGGAGACGGCTGCCCTCCGCCTCGATTAGTGTATCCGCCGGTGCTCTCCTTCTCCGCCCGCCTGGATCCAGCGCGGCATCCCCGGGCTCTCCCTATCCGCCCTGTGTCGACCGCCCGCAGGGACTCCACCTCCGCCTGGAATGACCGCGCGGTGCCAGAGGAGGCCGGCCGCGGCTGCCCGAGCCGCCTAGTGCTCTCCCTCTCCGCCCCGATCTACTGCATCAGCGGCCCCAACGAACTGGAGGACGGGAAGACTAAGACCGAGTCCGGTGCTGGAGCTGACGGAAGACTAACCCAACGTGCGCCTCCGTTAGGGTCTGGTCTCGGCTGGGCAGCCTGGGCTAAGGGTTGGATAGGGTCGGGCCTAATTAATCCAGACGAAATTAATTAATTTAATTATTCTAGTTTGCTTTAAGATTCGTGTAAGGTGGAAAAAGGGTTCATTAGAGCATTTCTCATTTTTTGAACATGCCAAAGAGGAGGATGCTAATAATGTGTATGAGCAAAAGTTGGACGTTGTTTCCGGCCCACTAGAAGACATAGACTCTGGACAGGTAAGTTATACGACTTGCCAAGTATGATAAATAATTAGTACTAGAAAAAGATAACGAACATGTTGCTCTGTTTTGCACTGTTTTTATCCCTTTTAATGGTGGTGATGCGGTAGCAGCTACGGCCCGAAATCGAGGTAATTTCCCTCCCTCCATTGCTTCATGGCCTTTTTATTACAACTGTGGAGGTATTAAAGTTGAAGTTGTTTGGCTGAAACAGATCATATCCGACAGGAAGTTTTCACAGGTGCTGTCTATCGACGTGCATCCAAAGGAGCCATGGTTCGTTTGATATTTGATTCAGATGCAGGCATAGCTTCAGATGATTGATTCTATTTCACATTTATCTTCTTCACTGCATAATGCAGGATTCTTACGAGCAATCAAGTGGGAGAGGTTGTTATCTGGGACTACCAGGCGCAGGTACGTTGCTGCTCCATCTGGTACGACTATAACATGTTCTGCTAATATGTACTGCCTCCGACTTAATTTATTTGACAGAATTTTGTGCCTTGCGTTAGTTCATTTGGCCTGTCGGAAACGCCAAGTAAAGAAGTTTGGAGGTAGTATATTATCAACAGTTTACAATAAATGTGCCCGTTTATTCTGCAGAAAATAGTTAAATTATTTGATGACTTCACAATAAAACCAGGCATGCTTCTCTGACACGAGTAATATATCCATTTATTCCCTCACAAAAAAATATAGATATAACATTATTCGTTGCAACTGCAGTTTTCTCGGCTAAATTCATTGAGCGAGAGCAATGGCTTATTGCTGGTGATGGCTATGGGTCGATATACGTACGCAGTTACGATACAGAGGAAGAGGAAGAAGTCAAAACAAACGAAAATGCTCATGATGGTGACATCACCTCTTTGGCTGTGCATCCCACAGACGCTCTTGCGCTCTCATCGTCCAATGACAACCTGATAAAGCTCTGGAACTGGATGAATGGCTGGGAGTGTACTCGAAAGTTCGAGGGACACAAGGACAGAGTAAATCATGTAAATTTTAACCCAATAGACACCAACAGTTTTGCAACTGCCTGTTTAGATCACACAATCAAGGTTTGATTTTGATTTTGATCCAATAGACAAAAGTGTTTATTCATGCAGATTTACTATTATTCTTGCTTTTCACAGGAAAAATTATTAAATTAAACCATTTGAGGCTTAAACAGATTGTTCTACGCTATATTGTCTGCAGATCTGGAGCATCTCTTCTCCTGGAAGCAAAATTACACTATCGTCTGATCATTCGGACGACCTGCTCTGTCTTCACAGTTACACAAGTAATATGAGGCAGTATTTGATTGACGGCACTACGGATGGGACTGCACAGGTTATTGATACACTCCTATATGTGTCGTTGCGTATAGATAATACAACTTCATCCGCATTCTATTTGCTAATCAGATCTGGGACATGGAGACAAGAAGCACCGTTCACACGCTCAAAGGGCATGCAAGTAGTATTACTTGTGTCTATTATCACGCAGAGCTGATGAGACTGTTCACAGGTTCACACGATGGGACTGTTCGTCAATGGAATTCCGCTACCTACAAGTACGTAGGAATGCTTATTTTTCCCACTATCTTTGTCTTAGGGAATGTACGATGCAAGGAATTCAAACAGAAGTGCTTATATTGTCACAACATTAAACACCAGTAAAAAAAGTTAATCCCTACAACGCAAATAGTTGCTTAGATGGCTCAATCACCCTATTAGAAGTCATCAAGCACCAATGCTAACTTGAGCATTGCATCATCTTTTAAGCAGCAGATGCCAATGACATGGTAAAAATAAGACAATATTTTTGCTAAGCACCTCGATTGTACGTGCTCTTATATTCTTTAATGGAGTATTTTGGGTGGGTGGGTTTTTTTAGGGTGTAGTCCCGACAATCCTGATTCTTTTTTGTTGAGGGGAGATTCAATTCCGAGAATTTCTTTTTTTAGAAAGTTACAAACTTAAGACATAATTTTTGTTTATAAACTTAAGACATAGCCAACATCACTAGGACCGTTTAAGCAAACTTATTATTTCATCATTTGGGCTTGTATTCACACTATTGCAGTCAGTTATCCTATTCAAGGGTGCAACATGGGGATGGCAGATATATCTTAATCATTCATCAAACTATGAAATCCATTCTAGAAGCCTATTTAGAATTAAAGCCACCTAAGTACCATGTTGTTTGGCAACTGTGCTAAGAACTAAAGTATTTCACCTCATATAAGAGTTGGAAGAGGTTCACTGAAAACCATTTTCTACTGAGTTTTGACAATCCTTAAACCACAAGCTCATTTATGTAATTTTCATAATAGCTACCTTCTTAATTTTGCAGGCTTGAAAACATACTCGGTGTTAATCTTGGTGCAGTTGATGCTCTAGGATTTATTGATAACTTTAGAAGGTATTTGGCAACTTTTTGTTGCTTTCATATTACTATAACCAATTGAAATTATTAAGATGTTTTCTATATCTATAAAATGCTTTAACAATAATTTTCTATTGTAGTAAGCTTGACCTCTCATAGTATCAGTAGTTACATTTTACATGCTTTAACAATATATTAGTAGTCTAAATCACAAAAAGTATGCTTTGAAGCATCAATTACTTATTTTTTCTTGAAGAGAGTTTGTAGAAGCATATGTCTTTATTGAACTTTTGAAGGAACAATGAAATGATCATTTCTAACCACAATCCACGAGTTCCAAATTAAACAATAAAATTTGTAGAACTTCTTCCAAGTTGTATGTTTATTTTTTTCCCTAAATAGGCTGAAGTCCGCTCTACACTCTCGAACTACCCCAATGGATTGATTTTGAATCTTGAGATACATAGCCAGACACCAAACACCATCCAACTATTGACACTAAAAAATTTTGGTCCTTCAACTCATTTCAATGGTGGTTTTCTATTTTCATAAAATACTTAAAACCTTGTTTAGTTCAAAAAATCGTAACTAACTTATTTTAAATAGCTAAATACAAGACTAGTAATTAGAAAAATCTAAAACTGAGAGCTGTTTGTTGGTGCTTTACATGGAGTTATTTGAATTTATTTGTTCCTGCTCGTTTTTCAAGTTTAAACTATTGAAAGGTGTGACCACAATCAACAAAATATATGGAACATGAACAAATAAGATCTAAATAAAAATAAAAATATTACCAAGAAATAGCTATAGTTTTTGGAAAGTTTTGGTACTAGTCTTGTATTTTGTTTTTGGAAACAAGTTAGTTATAAAAGTTTGAGATTAAACTAGCTTCTTAATATTTTTATGAAGTTAGAAAACTACCTTTGGAACGAGTTAAAGGTCTAAATTTGTCTAGATTCAAGATGTTGCTTATTGTTTGGTTTGTAGTTGAAGGTTGAAAATCACTTCTATGGTATTTGGATGGTGCAATCTGACTTCACCCTTCTCAATAAGTCAAATTTACTTAAGGTTCTAGTACTGAACCATCAACCATACATACCTAGTTCGAGTCGCAGACACGCACGATACTAGCGTCTACCTTATTATGGAATTAGATTCAGAACAGAAGCATACCTATGCGCGATGCATTTAGTGATAAGGCATCTAACATGTACTCTAGAAAAATAAACAGTTTTAATATTAACTGTGTGGTTTTAATATGGAAAATATTGCAAGAACTACTAACTATTAGTATCAAATTAAAAGTCCAATTTCTGGATTCTGATTGGAATTGCTCTATGGCATTGCAAGAGGTTTGTAACACATGGTCATGGACACACATCTTAAGATCATGTTTTGTTACACCCCGCATACATGTTCTTGTTACAGGCTTGCCCCATGCCCCCATGTGTAGTGAGCTCACATATAGAGGCATGTAGTGCATCTCTTACTTTTGTTTGTGTCTGTATTGGTGGGAATTATAAGCTGGCTCATATCTGTTTGAAGAACCATGAAAGCACTAATCCTACCATACTAGAACATTTGGGTCACACAGGGCAAAACTAGAACACTAACGTCCTCGGAAAAAAGAATAAGAATACTAACCAGCCAGAGTGTTATATAGACATTATGTTTGCTAAACTATTCATTATTGTATTGGTCCTGATATTAATTAATGGGTATCTTCATATAGTATTGTCCTGCTCCAATTTATCATTATTATTTGACCATAATGATGCTCGTGTGATGAAGCATATATATTAACTGTGTGCAGAATTGTTGTGGGCTGTCACCGAGGAATAGCCATCATAGAGATTAAACTGCCGTGAAGACCATTCTGTGTGCAAAACAAGGCAGAAATAATAAATATGACACAGATGCAATTCAGCTTATTAGTTTTTATTGCCAAATACTACTTGTAGCACAACAATAAATGTACAACATGATTTTATTTGCATGGTGAGTGGGCTTCTCCATCTGAAAAACCGACCGAACGTATCCATGGTTAGCGGCCACTGACAAGGCATGCAAGGGGGGAAAGGGAAATACCATTGCACGCACGCATGACGCATCCGTTGTATTGTATAGCTTTATAGACAAAACCACAAAATCAGCAAGGATGGAGGAGGAGACGCCACTGAACGGCAACAGGGAATTCCAACTCGGCGGACAGTAAAATTCAGCGAGAGGAGAAGCAAGGACTCAAGAAGAGCAGATTCCTCCAGAAACGGAAATGCTGGTTCCTTCTCCTCACCTGCTCCATGTGGCCCTGTTGGAAGTAATATACCCTCACCCTGCTACCAGCACCGATGCAAGGTGGTCGGCGCACGCCCCTTTGCGAGTTTTTTTTCATTTTTATATTTTATATTTTTTTATTTTTAAAACTATATGTCAATTTAAAGAAACTACAAATCTACACCCCTCGACCCGTTGGCTGGGCAGCATCGGACCTGGAGCACAGCCCCTGGGCGGCAGTGGGCCTGGAGCCTAGCCACGGGGCTCCAGGGTCCTGTCACCCAGCAATGGGGCGGCAAGTGCTTGCCGCCCAGCCAGGAGGTGGCAAGTGCCTATCGCAAGTAACACCAATAATTTTATGCAAAAAAACAACTGCGCCGCTCTGGCACCTGAGCATGTGAAGTATTTAAAGAATTTCGTGTATGTTGTAGTCAATGACGACATCGTTATTCACATATGATGTTTACAAGTATATGAATTAATAGTAAAAATAGAGATATTTTACTATTAACTAGTAGTCATGCACGCGCGGCACGCGCGAGTTTAAAAACTTTTATTATGAAGGCAAATATATATTTGTATTTTGTTTAACTTTGTTACTTCTCTTTTGTGTTTTTAAACAAAACCAAAGTGTGCTCTTACGAACATATTGGTGTGAATTCACAAAAAAAGGACTTATCAGTATATCATATATCAAGATTGCGACACTCACACTAAGTGCCATCCAAATATACAGCTTTCAAAAATATATAGCATATACCGCATGCCACCAAATAGACTGAAAGTTATTGCCAATACTGTGATACATTGATATCTAATCAATTAGAATAAAGTCTCTATTAGAAGTAGGTAAGAAAACATGCATCATCCAAGTAATCGTGTAATCTTCGAATGAAAAGCACAAACTGCTCGCAATTACCTCTTTAGGTAAAAAACAATTGCAAGCTTAAAGTTGCATCTAAAAACCATTGAACACATATAGGAAAGCTAGATCTTAAAAAATGGTATAAAAAATTTGTGTGCTGATTTTTTTGCGCCATTAATTATGCTGATTTTTTAGATGTGTGTGGTTAGAATCTCTATTTTTACTATTAATTCGTATACATGTAAACAACATATGTGAATAACGATGTCATTGACTACAACATACACGAAATTCTTTAAATACTTCACATGATCAAATGCCAGAGCGGCGTAGTTGTTTTTTGCATAAAATTATTGGTGTTACCTGTGACCCGCCTCCTGGCTAGGCGGCAGGCACCTGCCAGCTCCAGGCGCCCTGCCGCCCAGGAGCTGGGCTCCAGGCTCCCTACCGCCCAGCCAACGGGCCGCAGAGGGTAGATTTGTAATTTCTTAAAATCGACATATAGTTTTGAAAATAAAAAAATGAAAAATATAAAAATGAAAAAAACTCCACCCATTGCCCTGCTGCTCCTGTAGTGTACATTGAAAAAATATATCATCACAAAACAAAAGAATGAACAAATATCCTCATCTGGCACTGCACGGCGCAGCAGACAAATCCATCCATGATCCATCATCTCCCTCCACAGGAGAAATTGCCTTCCGTCCCATGCATCAGTACCGGCCATGTTTGCAGCCGGTACTGAGCCTAGCTTCACTACCGGTTACAAAGGCTAAGTCCCCTCCGAGCAAATTACCACCGATGGGTACTCCCAACTGGTCCTAATAAACGACTTTTAGCATGGGTAATATTGAACAACCGTACCCTGTGGTGTTACACATCGGATCCATTAAATATACACAAGTCTCGGAGGGTATTTCAAACCGGTATTAATTGTTTGAACCCCTTGACTTCTGCGTGCGCCGCTGTGCACCGAGTGTCGCCGTCGCGCTGTAGGGATACGGGTAGGCTACGCTAGCACAAAAACAATTTTCTACCGCGTATACACACAGGAACTCAGGCAAGCAGAAGGTCATAGATCATTACCGCTTGACGCGCAGTGCAGCAGAAGAAGAGTTGGGGTAGCTGATCGCAACGCCACGTGGCAAGCCGATGTGGTGGAAAGAACTGATGCAGATTTGCCGATGGAGAATCAGCCGGTTCACAATCTGCAGATGAAGCTCCCTCGAATCAACTTGTCGAGTTATCGACTGATCAGCACCGTAGGTGCTGCAACGCCTCTACGGTATCCACAAGGATGGAATGCCGAGTTCTGGTGTGCTAGCACCACGAAGACAACTAGGGTTCGCGAGAGGCAGGGTTGGGGCAGCAACTAGGGTTTCACGTACACTACAAGTCTTCCCGTTGGTCTGGCTCGATCCCACAATGTCGCGCCCCTTCATGCAATTATATAGTCTCCACTAATGAGCTTCGACCTCAAAGAGGCGCATTAGGACTATTTCTTGTGGATCAAGTATCCGACTTTCCTTGCACGGATCCAATCGGTATCGACAGGGATTGCCTCACGGGCATATCTCAATCAATCTCCCACTTGCAATAGAGCTGATACCTTAATGTTCCAACCCTTTAAATGTGTAGGCCATGGCGTGAAAACCCTTTTTCAGGCCATTGATCAACAGCGGCACCTAGCAGCACATGTTGACCCTCGAAAGCATATAATGATCATATCATCCGAAACTTGACATACGCACATCCTAATCTCCTTTGCCACACGACGCCAGTCGGACTCAAGGCGAGATTTGTGTCACCCTTATTTGTTGATAGTCCGACTAATTTTATCCTACCATGATGGATTACCCTTAACACATTGGCATGGCCATGCACTTTTAATCCAATCATCTCGAGTGGCCCAGAGGCATTCTCTCCTGTTATGTAGGAGGGGCAAATCCCATCTTGATCCACTCACATCCCCATCCTTGTGTTCATGACGTATCCGAAAGTTACTTTTACAACTACCCAGTCACGGAGTAGTGTTTGGCAACCCCTAAGTACACCATTACTACGCATAGTGAGAAACAATGGTGATCTCAGGTCTAAGGATTCAGCAGGCAGATCACTCGAGATTGCTTGATGGCACATTTAACATAATAATCCCAGCAACGTCTCAGAATGAGTCAATCCCACACCATATTCTCTAACATCTGTCCACACCATTGATTCGATATCCCATATCCATGATCGGTGAAACATGATCATTAATCAATCCATGTGCTAGCCCTTAATCATTATTGCCCAATAAAGATTTTAGAGTAGGGATCATTAGAATAACATTGCATAAAACATTAGTTTCACGAACGAGTCTGCACTCGTCAATCACTGTTTGTAGCAATTTATTCATTGAACAAGAATAAAAATTATCCATTACACATAAACATAACACAGCCGTCTCCCAATGACACTAGAGTCAATTCTGCAATTATCTAATAGCCATTGCTCTCGTGCGTGCCTCATGCCTTGGTTGTGGGAAAGGCTTAGTTAATGGATCAACAACATTGTGATCCATGTGCACCTTGCATATCTTCACATCACCTCTATTCACAATTTCTCGAATCAGGTGATACCGCCTAAGTATCTGTTTGGATTTTTGATGTGATCTAGGTTCCTTAACTTGTGCAATGACACCACTATTATCACAATACAGGTCCAATGGACATGAAGCACTCAGAAGCACGCCCAACTTAGAAACAAAATTTTTGATCCAAACAGCCTCTTTTGCAGCTTCCAAAGCTGCGATGTACTCGGCTTCTATTGATGAATCGGCTACCATGTCTTGCTTGGAACATTTCTAGCTTACAGCTCTACCATTCAGGCAAAATAGAAATCCGGACTGTGATCTTCTGTCATCTTTGTCTGTTTGAAAACTAGCATCGGTGCAACCTTTGACAGCGAGTTCTTCCTTACCTCCAAACACTAGGAACATATCCTTAGTCCTTCTCAAGTACTTAAGGATATTTTTCACAGCCACCCAATGATCTTTACCGGGGGTAGATTGATAGCTGCTCGTGACTCTTAGAGCATATGAAACATCTGGGCATGTACATGACATGGCATACATGATAGATCCGATTGCTGATGCATACGGAATCATACTTATCCTTTCTTGCTCATCAGGTGTCGATGGACACAGACTCTTGCTCAAGGTTATACCATGTGACATGGGCAAGAAACCTTTCTTGGAATCATGCACGTTGAACCGTTTCAACACCTTGTTAATGTATGTACTTTGGCTTAATCCAATTAACCTTTTCAATCTATATATATAGATCTTTATGCCCAAAATGTAAGCTCCCTCGCCCAAGTCTTTCATCGAGAAAGTTTTTCTCAGTGAAGCCTTCACGGCTTCCAACATTGGAATATTATTTCCGATCAACAATATGTCATCTATATATAATTTAAAAAATACAAGTGCGCTCCCACTAGCCTTTTTGTAGACACAAGGCTCTTCTTCATTCTTTCTCGATGAAACCAAACCCTTTGACCACTTCATCAAAACGAAGATTCCAATGTGGCACCCCTAGTTTTTACAAGGGTAATTAGTGCATTACATGTCATCATAATTCAAAATATATCTTTATCACATGTCATAAACCATTTTTGTTATATTAGAGCTCACACCTCAATTACTTTTTAAAAACAAACTTGTGGTTCAAATCAAATTTGAATATCAAGATAAATCAAGTAAAGGAGAGTAAAGTTGCACATTTTCTAACTTCTGACACCTCATTTTACCATGAGCCATGGCTAGATAATTTGACACATACAAAAGGCCCATTTAGGATTTTCTTAAATCTACTTCTAAAACCCTTTTCAAAATAGACTTTTGAGAGTGAATAACAAATCAAGGAAAAGAGGAGAAGGTACTATGATTTTATATTTTGACACCCTAAATTACTCCCTAAATAATTCTATTCTTGGGAATAAACCTTCCCTAAATCTCATTTTCTCCTCCAAAATCCCCTTTTAATTCCTTTTCTACAAAAAGAAATTCATGCAATCAAACATGCCCAAAACATAGTCCAAAATATCTCAAGCCTTGGCATAAATATCTTGGCACTTTTTCACTTAGCACCCTGGTTCAAAACTTGAAAAAGAAATAATTTACGCAAGGGAGAAAAATGTAAAAGAAATAGGTTTAAAAAAAGAAAGAAAAAGGAAAGAAAAGAAAAGAAGAGGAGAAAGCAAATTTGGCTTTGGCAGCCCAGCTAGCCGGCGGCCCAGCGCGCGGCCTGCGCCAGCGCAGTGACTGACGGGTGGGGCCTGCGTGCCCCCGTCGCCTTCTTCAACCGGGAAAGGGGAGAGCCCCCTCCCCACTCGCCGTGCGCGCGCCGTCGCCGTCTCCTCGCCCCGCCGTCGATTTCGCTCGCCTCCGTCAACACTCGCGCGCACACCGCCACCACCAACACCCCCGCCCTTGATTCCACCGGATCTCGTCGACCATCCCTCACCACGGAGCTCAGGTGACGAACGCCAAAAACCCACCGCCGGGCCGCCGCCGTCGTCGACTTCTCGGTGCTAATCGACCCCGTCTTCGACCCCTCTAGTGAGGATTCACCCGCAGAAGCACTCTACGCCCAACCTTGTTTTCTTTCGTCTTTCTTTAGCTCCAGCCACGAGCTCCATCGAGCCCGGTCGTGTCGGCCATGGCGGCCACGTTCTGTGGCACCGGAATCCGCACTCCAGTCACCACCAACCACCGTGATTTTGGCCGTAGAACATAGAATCGAAGCTGCTGCTCCATCCACCCTTTACCAGCCCTAGTACCACCCTCACCGTCTTTTAAGCATCGGCCATCGGCGGGAGCCGGTCATGGCCATGTGCCGTCCGCCATCCATCACCGCTGCGCCACCCCACCCCGATCTATGGCCCTAAACCCCATCAACCAGTCCGCCTCACGAAGACCAACACCCCAAGGGCGTTCTCGTCGTGCGCCGCCGCCGGCGAGCCCGGTGGACCGGTCGGTCGCGCCCCGGCGCCGCGCGGAGCGCGTCGAGCGCGCGCTCTGGCGCGCACGCGCTGTGCGCGTGCTGGTGCCCACCGGCTCGGCGTGGGGAGCCGTGAGCCACGGCTCGGGGAGCCGGCTCAACCGGCTACAGAGAGAGGAGGGAGCCGGGAGAGGTGAGCCGAGGGGGTGGGTGCAGCCGCGGGTTGTGTACACAGTCCCCGGCCCACGGGCCTGCCCGACAGTGAGACAGAAGAAGGCGGGTATGGTGGAAGGTGAGTGAGAAAAGTTTTGGAGGTGAAATTCTTTTCTTTTTCTTTTATTTTCCTATTAGAAATCAAGCTGAAAACCAAATTTAATCCTATAAATTCATATAAAATCTTAAAAATGTCAAATAAATTTCTATAGCCTTGTCACATTATAAGCCACACATGAAAAATACCAGCACATGTCAAATGACCTTTTTGCCCCTAGCCTTATTTAAGCTTTGTTTCTTATTTATTTACCATATTTCTTTTAATGTTTTAATTACTTTTATACTAATATAAGTTAGAGAATAATTTTGGAATAAATAATAATCTATTGTTTACTTAATTAATTCCTTAATTTAGTGCTTAGATACCTAACCCTAGTTAATTCTCAACTAACCGAAAGTTAGTTAGCAAACCTAAAACCAATGACCTAGGGTTTTCTTAAATAACCTAACTAGATCTTGTTAGGCTTAATTAACCTGGTCAGGAGTATTAACCTAAGGTTTAGATTATTAAATGTTTATTTACTTTATTTAGTTGTTTATTCCCTTTCTAGTGACCCAATAACTTTGCCCTCGCATTTTGAACACAACCTTTGCTCATTATTTCATGACAACTCTTATGCCAACTTAATCTTAGTAAAACCCTCCCAATTATTGATCACCAACCTTTACCCTCTAAGCATATCATTTAAGGCCCATAATTGCAAAATATTTATATCTCTTCTAAGAATGAAAAGAACTTTTGCACTCCTTTTCTTTTTGATAATAATACCTTATCTTTGATTATTTCTTATACACCTCCTTAATCCACCTAGCTTTAATGAATGCCTTTCCAACACTTAGCACTCACTCTAACCTTGTTTAATAAAGTCTGTGGGAGTCATGTACCACCGGGTGCCCATGACGACAGATGACGTTAGCTTGACTGGTGGGCCGAGTGGTTCGGCCTTGGGTCCCAAGCAATGATGGGCTTTGGGGCTAAGCAAACCACTCGAATCTGCCCTGAATCAGTTAGATACGAACTAATCCCGTGTAATCTGCAACAGATCCCTGTAAATCTGTAGAAAGTCGCCCCCCGGGGGTGCACCATGTAACCCTAGCCCCTCGGACTATATAAGGCGGGCTAGGGATGATAGGAAAACTCTCTCGCATCCTCGTTCAAGACGAGCAATACAATCCACCAACCACACAGGATGTAGAGTATTACGCCTCGCGGCGGCCTGAACCTGTATAACCGCTGTGTCCCTGCGTGTTGTGAATCCATCGCGGTCTCCTTGCCATCCCCTCGATCTCAAAACCATCTCAGGTCCTACCCTGTGGTGGGCTGCTGGGACAAAACTCCCATAGCTGGCGCGCTAGGTAGGGGTTGGTGAGCAAGATTCACGGATCGTGATGGCTGTCACTTTCCACCCAGCGATCAAGTCCCAGCCGGGGGAGATCTTCTCCTTTGGCGCCTTCACTTCCGTTGCCGACAAGCATGGCAATCTCCACCTCATCGACGGGCTGCCGGCTCCCGCGAAGCTGACCGTCGTAGCCCCGTCGACCATGCCTCCAGCAAAACCGGCGCAGATCTGATCTGCTCCGGCCCAATTTGCTTCGGTCCCGCCTCCACGACCACCGAGGCAGATCCCATCTACGACCAGGGGGCCAGCTGCCCGCGTTGCAGCCGAGGCCCCCCGGCGCCAGCAGACCACCTGTGCGGCTCCGGGCCCGCGTGCACCCGAGCGCCGCCCGACCCGTCCTGCGATCACCCAGCGTACCTGGGCCCCGGCCGCAACCACTCGGGCCGGCCCCCAGCCGGGTCCAGCACCAGCCGCCACTGCTCTGATAACTCCCTCCTCCGGGTGGACTGAAGTCATCCGGCAGAGAAGCCCGCCACGCGGATCCGGGCCTCGCCGGCCTCAACATCACGAGCCCCGAACCCCCGTGGCTAGGCCATTCCCTTTCGGCCTGCACAACGCGGCCTCCTCCTACTCTGACTCTCTGCGTGCAAAGATGAGTGCGCCTAGGACTACCTCCACTCGGCCAGCCACGCCTCCCCGGGAGCGTCTTGCACAGGCCGATCGGGTCCCGACCCCGATCGCACCTCGCTTTGTAAACTCTAGTTTTTAAGCGAACAATTGGAACTAATGGCCTAGGGTTTCCTAATTAATTTATTTAGGGATAATTAAATCCAATTAACTTGTTTGGAGGTGTCAACCCCTGGATTTAGCAACTAATTAGTTATTAATTATGTTTTCAGTCCTTGCTCAATCAATAGTTTGTTATTAGTAACCGAACAACCCTGCTTTTGCACACTTTAGGATATACCCTTGTTCTTAGTTTCCTGTGGCCTGGTATACCTACTTAATGTCTGTAAAAGACTCTCAATCATAGGTCTCTACCCTACACCTTGTGAATAAAGCCTTGAACCACTAATCATAATAATTTAGTCTTTTTGTTATATTCTTTCTAAAGTTAATATAACCATCACACTTCTATTCTTTTTAGTAATGCTTCATCTTTTATTATTTCTTGTGCATCCCCTAATCCACCTAACACTTGTGAAACTTGCAAAACACACAAAGCACTTACCCCAAACCCTATCCTATGAAACTATAAACTGCCGACCACCCAACCCTTACTTTATGGAAATGAACTAGTTTCCTTTACAGCTCTATCAGGAAGGAAAGTAAAACTAAGTGTTGTTTTTAAGAATTCTATCAAGATTCATTTCTATTTTATCCCAAGAACTGTCCAACAACGGGTTGATCATCCTCATCCTTAAGTTGGTGTATTGCATGCACATAGGTTATTCATTTCGCGATGATGATCCCTAAAATACGAAGGTCCTAAAGACGGGATGGATATCGGACAATCAACAAGATCCAATGCAACATGAAGGCCATGGAAATTGCACCAGAAGGATGAAATGGCCGCCAATGATCCAAGAAGTCAACTAAAGCCAAGACTCGGAACCTGACTCCACTAACTTCCAATTAAACCCCAAAGGCAAGCCCCAGAGCATCCTACCTATTTAAGTTTGAGTCCTTACTACTTTTATATAGTGATTGTGCATTATGTTTAAGAATTGATTAACACCACCTGCATAAATACTTTTTAGCACTTGTCCTTGAATTACCTACATTTATGCGTAGGGCTAAGTCAATGCTTAGAGATGTTTAGATTGATAGATCTTTATTACGATCTTTTATATCCCAAAAGAGATGAATGATGATGTAGTCATGAATAAGATGTTGAGACCGGGCGGGATTGATTTATGATTCTGAGAAATGGGCGACGTCCCGCATGGTAAGAAATTGAGACACCGATATTGGCCCCGCTCGTGTCATATAAGGCCGTCCGATGTTAGCCCTGGGTTGACACTACTCTGACTTAACCGCATAACATCCCCGTTGCGGGCTCCAGTAAATGAAGCCCCCATATGGTCCAAGTGGTGGTTATGCAAATCGCGGGCTAGATGGTGGAAGTTTGGCGGGAAGAGCGACGTCTCTCCCGGGTTCAGTGATGGCATTTCACACTTGGGGTAGGCTTGGGGGTAAGGTTGTCATATGAAGTCGATGTTACGGCATATGACGTGCGGTTAGGAATACTTCCGGAAGTTAAAATCGATTCGAATCGCTGTGGCTCACCAGATGTTGAGCTGTTGACCTGGCACTACCTTCGTAGTTAACAAGAGGAACATGATTTGGATATATATTCATGATTTCAGATACAACTTGTTTGGTGTATTGCAAGTAGTTGACAGGTGCAAATTTAGAATGGTTAGGCCCTAATCACCAATTGACAGCTAATACCTAAAAGTTAAGGATGAATCTTAGTAAGCTTTGCGGGATAGGTCAGCCAAACTAGCAAAAGGCTTTGCGTACTCTTTGAAAGTCGGGGATTACCCCAATATAGTCGGGTAAGTCTTGCGGAGTACCTTTTGTACTCAGGGTTGTGGCTTTCACTCCAGTCGTCCCTTTTGAAGATGCATGAAGGCGTACTCAGAAAGACTTGAGTTCCATCCTTCTTCCTGAATCTTGTTTGATACAAGTCAGTATCGGTGGGCTCGAAGCTGATCTTGTATACCCCTTTTAGTGTTATAATATTACATCTAAGGTAATAATCATTTTTGCTGCAAGTTTTGAACTTTGTTTTATTAGATATATGGAGGTTAATTCTGGTTGTTATAATTATCTATGGCAATTCCATTTGTAATAACCAAATCTATGTTTGTATAACTGCATATGTTGTTGTAATCTGCGTGCTCCTGTGTGAGACGCCCTCTGTGTACTTGATCCTACCGGAATGGCATTGTCAGGATCCGAAGGGTCCTGACGGACTGCCGGGCTTGATCCATTTTAAGGGCAAAGCTTGTATTATGCTCTTAAATCAGATTTAGCTGGACGGTTCCGCCACATCCAACTCCGAGATGCTTGCTTCAGTGCATAAATGGACTTCCTAAGCTTGCATACCTTTCTAGCATTCTCTGGATTGACAAAACCTTCACGCTATGTATGTACACATCCTCACTTAGGTTTCTGTTCAAGAAAGCCGTTTTGACATCCATCTTGTAACATCCTGTATTTTTACGTGATTTTATGGAATCCAAAAATCTCAATTTTCAAAAACTTTTTATTAAATCCCTTGTTGTCTGAGTGAATTGTTTGCTTGCATCTCATGTTAGGTTTAACTGACCTAATTAACTAATAAAACATAGGTAAACACTAGTTGAAACCCTAGCAAGTTATAAAAGCTACGTAAATAAATTAAACTATTATTAACCCTACATGGAAACCTAGGTGGAGATTAGAACCTATATAATCTAACCAACTAAAATAATAATTAAAGTGTATATAAAATTGGTCACCTAATTAATCTCTAATCAAAACAACCAAGTAAATTGTGTTACTTTATTTTCCCAACGTAGTTCATAGGCATGTATGAGTTGGGTCTTCTTTTGTTCTTTCTGTGCTCTTATAATTAGTAACTCATCAAATTATTAAATCATGTGACATACAAAAATGTATATACACAAACTAAATAATATAAAGCAATTACTAAATACAAAGGAAAAGAAACAAAAATAAAAGAAAAGGAGAAAGAAAGCCTACAGCCAAACCAGCCCAGCCCCAACTCCCTCTTCTTTCAGCCTTCTCCTCGTGCCAATGGGCTGAGGCCCACTCGCCCGGCCTGGTCCCCCAGCCCGCAAGCCGCTCACCCCCCCCCTTTCTCTCTCTCTCTCTCCCCCTAGCACATGGACCCTGCTGCCCTTCCTCCACTCAGTCCACCTGGCTTCAATCCTATGGACGCTATGGCCGGATAGTGGTCTGGCAGGCCTTCTTGCTGTGTTTTCTAGGTTCCGTTCATCTTCGCCAACTGGATTCTCTGCAACAATCAGGCCAGCTCACAGAGTTTAGACAAGTTTGAGCAGATTTTGCTGTACAACAACAATTATGATGACACTTTTCTGGTGACCAGATTTGTAGGTGGGCTGAAGGAGATTAGAGCTCCAATTGCTCAACATGGACCGAAGACAGTACAAGATGCTAGTACCTTAGCACTATTACAAGAAGAGGAATTAGCCAATAGCAAGAAGAAGCACTACTTCAAGCCTGATTTCAGGGAAGCCAGTAAGCCAAGCTTTAGAGCTATGAGCATAAAAGACAGCAGCAGAAGAGAGGAGTCTGTGAAGAGTAGTGTTAGTGTCACTGATGAGAAGGCAGAAGCTCTGGAAGCTTATAGAAGGACTAATGGGCTTTGTTTTCGATGTGGTGATAAATGGTGTCAAGGACACAAATGCCCACCTCAGGTGCCCCTGCATGTGATGGAAGAATTACTTGATGCATTGGAACCTGTTTCAACAAATGTTGATGGCTCTCTGGATGAAGAGACTTTGACTGAACAAGTGGTGCTTGCAGTAGACCATAAGTCAGAGCTGTCAGCAGTAAGAAGAAAAACTATGAAAATCATGGGCACCATTGACAAACATAAGGTTTTGATTTCGGTGGATTCAGGCAATGTGGGCACTTTTGTCAGCACTGAGTTGGTTAATAGGCTTCATCTTCCTACAAAACCTTGTTCAGTGGTGGATTTTAGGGCAGCTGATGGTGGTATTCTTAAGTCTGACCAATTGATCCCACAACTAAAGTGGCATGCCCAGAAACAAACATTCACCTCTGAAGCCAGCGTGGTTCCATTAAAGTGCTATGACACGATAGTTGGAGAAGATTGGTTAGAGGAGATGAGTCCTATGTGGGTTGACTGGAAATTGAAGAAAATGAGGATTACCCATCAAGGAAAAAGCATAACATTGCAAGGTATTAAGGACAGTATTCATCACTGTCCTGATATTACCTCAAGAAAGTTGAAAAGTTTACTGAATCATGGAGCTATAATGCAATGCATTAACTCCAGGGGTATCTGGTGTTTCAACTCATTCAGAACAGACCGACGATGTCAGTAATGAGATATGTGCAATTGAATCAGAGTGTCAAAGACAGCACCCAGAAGAAATTCAGCAAGTTCTACAACAATTTGACCATTTATTTGCTCAACCAACAACTCTACCACCCAAAAGGTCAGCTGATCTGTCATGATCGGCCGCAAGTACGCCAGGCGCCGGAGGGCCCGGGACGTACGCCGCGACGCCGAACGCGCGGGGCGCGCGCTGGCCACGCACGGAGGCGAGATTCCAGGCAGTGGCTAGCGATAGGAAATAGAGATTACTTTCTGTTATTAGTTCCTTAATTAGGGGAGCATGTTGCTCCGGTCGGTTGAGGCCCTTGGCCATATATTCTTGTACCAGACATCGTGTGAAGGGCAAGCAAGATAATTCCCATCTAATCTCTCTCTCTATTCTAATCAAGCCTACGGCATAGGGGCATAACCTCGCCGGAGAAGACGGATCGCGACTACGAACTACGTAGTCGGGGTCCAGCTACCCGAGGGTTCGACGCCCTTGACAACCTGGTATCATGATCCAGGGCTTCCTCGCCGCGCCGCTCTCCGTCTCCACCACCAGCCGCCGCGCCTCCATCCCCTGCGTCCTCATCCGCCGCATCCTGCGTCGCCGCTATGGGAGACTCCGACGATCTCAAGACGACTGTGGCATCTCTGGCCGCCGCCGTTCAGTCCCTGCAGGCCTCTGCTGAAGCAAACACCAAGGCCATCGCCGCCCTGGTGGCGAACCAGACGTCTTCCTCCAGCAGCAAGTCGCCCATGGGCGAACCACACACTGATCGCCCCCCGCGATTTCAGAAAATGGATTTCCCGCGCTATGACGGCAAATCCGACCCCCTCATCTTCACCAACCGATGCGAATCTTACTTCCACCAGCAACACATCATGGAGGAGGAGAAGGTGTGGATGGCGTCCTACAATTTGGAGGACGGGGCACAGCTGTGGTACATCTAGGTCCAAAAGGACGAGGGTACACCGTCGTGGCGCCGGTTCACGGAGCTCCTCAACCTGCGTTTTGGGCCACCCCTGCGCTCGGCTCCCCTCTTCGAGCTCGCGGACTGCCGCCGCACCGGGACGGTCGAGGAGTACCAAGACCGTTTCCAGGCGCTCCTGCCTCGCGCCGGCCCCCTCAAGGAGGAGGAGCGGGTACAGCTCTTCATCGGAGGTCTTCTGCCACCGCTCAGCCTCGACGTCCAGGTCCATAATCCACAAACCCTCGCCACGGCCATGAGTCTTGCACGCCAGATGGAACTTCGGGCGCAATATGCGCCGCCAGCGCCCAAGGCTGCATCCCGGGGCCTGCTGCCGGCCCCTCCGCCGCGGCTCGCACTGCCGGCGCCCGCA
Organism: Paspalum notatum; assembly: GCA_022530915.1. Classification (NCBI taxonomy): domain Eukaryota; kingdom Viridiplantae; phylum Streptophyta; class Magnoliopsida; order Poales; family Poaceae; genus Paspalum; species Paspalum notatum. The sequence goes on from CM039683.1 coordinate 9,868,901, forward strand.
TCAGACAAGGCGGCGGCACCGGCGGTCGCCGGGGATGGGCAACCGGTGCGGCGCCTGTCACGTCCAGAACAGGAGGAGCGTCGGCGGCTGGGCCTATGCTTCAACTGCAATGAGAAGTACACGCGCGGCCACAACCGCATCTGCCGCCGCATCTTCTACATCGACGGGTTAGAGATCGCTGATGACGACGACGGAGATGACAGGGAGGCCTCGGTCTTCTCCCTGCACGCGGTTGTGGGGGTGCCCGTCAGAACACTCTCCAACTTTCGGTGCTCCTGGGCGCAACCACCTTCGTCGCGCTCGTGGACACGGGGTCTACCCACAGCTTCATCGGGGAGGCGGCTGCCCAGCGCACAGGCTTACCCATCGAGCCGCGCCCTCGGCTCACGGCCACCGTCGCCAACGGCGAGCGCGTCACATGCCCTGGCGTCATCCGCCGGGCCCCAGTCATCATCGACAGCATGAAATTTCATGTTGACCTCTACGTGATGCCCCTGGCAGGTTACGACGTGGTTCTCGGCACACACTGGATGGCTACCCTCGGACCCATCGTCTGGGATCTGGCAGCTCACACCATGGCGTTCCAGCAGGGGGACCACGAGGTCTGTTGGCACGGCGTGGCGCCACCGTCGCCACCCGGGGTCCACGTCGCCATCGCCACCGACCCCCTCCTCGATGGGCTGCTGAGCTCCTTCACCGACATCTTCGCCGAGCCTAGCGGGTTGCCACCGGCACGTGGCCGGGACCACCGCATCGTCCTCAAGCCCGGTGCGGCCCCGGTGGCTGTCCGCCCGTATCGGTACCCGGCGGCGCACAAAGATGAACTGGAGCGCCAGTGCTCCGCCATGATTCAACAGGGCATCGTCCGCCGCAGCGACTCCGCATTCTCCTCACCGGTCATCCTCGTCAAGAAGCCGGATGGGTCGTGGCGGTTCTGCGTCGACTACCGCGCGTTGAACGCCCTCACCATCAAGGACGCTTTTCCCATTCCGGTCGTCGATGAGTTGCTTGACGAACTCCACGGCGCCAAGTTCTTCACCAAGCTCGACTTGCGCTCTGGGTATCACCAGGTGCGCATGCGGCGGGAGGACATCCACAAGACGGCGTTCCGCACCCATGACGGCCTGTACGAGTTCCTGGTCATGCCGTTCGGCTTGTGCAACGCCCCGGCAACATTCAGGCGCTGATGAACGATGTACTTCGCCCTTTCCTTCGTCGTTTTGTGCTCGTGTTTTTTGACGACATCCTGATCTACAGTAAGTCTTGGGCGGACCACCTTCGTCATCTCCGAGCAGTCCTCACCGAGCTCCGCCGGCACGTCCTCTTCGTCAAACGCTCCAAGTGCGCGTTCGGGGTCTCCTCGGTCGCCTACCTCGGCCACGTAATCTCGGAGGCAGGCGTCGCCATGGACCCGACCAAGGTGCAGGCCATTCACGACTGGCCGGTGCCTCGTTCGGTGCGGGCTGTACAGGGGTTCCTGGGCTTGGCGGGCTACTACCGCAAGTTCATCCACGGTTACGGCTCCATTGCGGCGCCACTGACCATTCTCCTCAAGAAGGATGGCTTCTCCTGGGGTGCGGAGGCTACTACAGCCTTTGCGGCGCTCAAGGCCGCGGTCACCACGGCGCCCGTTCTCGCCATGCCGGACTTCACCAAGACCTTCGTCGTCGAGTGCGACGCCTCGTCCTATGGCTTTGGGGCCGTGCTCATCCAGGGTGGGCACCCGATCGCCTTCTTCAGCCGGCCGGTGGCATCACGCCATCGCGCCCTCGCGGCATATGAGCGTGAGCTTATCGGCTTGGTCTAGGCGGTCCATCACTGGAGGCCGTACCTTTGGGGGCGCCGTTTCATCGTCAAGACCGATCATTACAGTTTGAAGTACCTGCTGGACCAGCGCTTGGCTACCATTCCACAACACCATTGGGTGGGAAAGCTGCTGGGATTTGATTTCACCGTCGAGTACAAGCCGGGTACGGCCAACGCCGTGGCCGACGCGCTGTCCAGGCGTGACACCGAGGAGGGGGAGGTGCTTGCACTCTCTGCACCGCGTTTCGACTTCATCGACCGTCTCCACCAAGTGCAGCTCTCCGACCCGGCCCTCGTCGCGCTTCGGGCTGAGATCGACGCTGGCAGCCGGCAAGCACCCTGGTCGGTGGTGGCCAACATGGTCCAATACGCTGGGCGCCTGTACATTCCACCGACATCGCCACTGGTCCAGGAGATCCTGGGGCAGTCCACGAGGACGGCCATGAAGGGGTGCAGCGCACGCTGCATCGACTACGGCGCGACTTTCATATTCCTCACATGAAGCAGCTCGTGCAGGACTGGGTGCGCACGTGCGTCGTCTGTCAGCGCTACAAGTCCAAACACCTGCACCCGGCGGGTCTCCTACTTCCACTTCCGGTGCCTCAAGGTGTATGGACTGACGTCGCCTTGGATTTTGTGGAGGCCCTTCCGCGTGTCCGTGGCAAATCTGTTATACTCACTGTGGTGGACAGGTTCAGCAAATACTGCCACTTCATACCATTGGCGCACCCGTACTCCGCCGAGTCCGTCGCTCAGGCATTCTTCACCGACATCGTTCGTCTACATGGCGTGCCGCAGTCCTTGGTGTCGGACAGGGACCCCGTCTTCACATCGACTTTCTGGCGCGAGCTCATGCGCCTGATGGGCACCAAGCTGCACATGACAACGGCGTTCCACCCCCAGTCGGACGGGCAGTCGGAGGCGGCCAACCGCGTCGTCATCATGTACTTGCGGTGCCTCACCGGAGACAGGCCACGCCAGTGGCTTCGCTGGCTTCCTTGGGCAGAGTTCCTGTTCAACACTGCCTACCAGTCTTCCCTGCGCGAGATGCCTTTCCGCATCGTCTACGGGCGTGATCCGCCTTCTATCCGGTCTTATGAACCGGGAGACACGAGGGTGCCGGCGGTCGCCAAGAGCATGGAAGAGCGGGATGAATTCTTGGCCGATGTCCGCTATCGGCTGGAACAGGCGCAAGCGACGCAGAAGCGGCACTATGACAAAGCGCACCGCCATGTCGAGTACCAGGTGGGCGACTGGGCACTTCTCCGTCTACGACAGCGCGCGGCGTCGTCGCTGCCACAGGCGGCCACCGGCAAGCTCAAGCCACCTTCTTTGGGCCGTACCGCGTCACCGAGCTCATCAATGAAGTCGCCGTCCGCCTCGCCTTGCCGCCACGCGCCCGCATTCACGACGTGTTTCATGTAGGGCTGCTCAAGAAGTTCCAGGGAACCCCTCCGGATGCTCCGCCGCCGCTGCCCCCCTACATCACGGTGCGGTCGCCCCTGTGCCTGAACGTGCTGTGCGTTTCCGCTTGGCCCGCGGCGTGCATCAGGTGCTCGTGCAATGGAAGGGCGCATCAGCTGCTTCGGCGACCTAGGAGGACGTCGAGCCGTTCCGCGCGCAGTACCCGGAATTCCGGCTCGAGGACGAGCTGGTCCTGGAGGAGGGGAGAGATGTCATGATCGGCCGCAAGTACGCCAGGCGCCGGAGGGCCCGGGACGTACGCCGCGACGCCGAACGCGCGGGGCGCGCGCTGGCCACGCACGGAGGCGAGATTCCAGGCAGTGGCTAGCGATAGGAAATAGAGATTACTTTCTGTTATTAGTTCCTTAATTAGGGGAGCATGTTGCTCCGGTCGGTTGAGGCCCTTGGCCATATATTCTTGTACCAGACATCGTGTGAAGGGCAAGCAAGATAATTCCCATCTAATCTCTCTCTCTCTATTCTAATCAAGCCTACGGCAGAGGGGCATAACCTCGCCGGAGAAGACGGATCGCGACTACGAACTACGTAGTCGGGGTCCAGCTACCCGAGGGTTCGACGCCCTTGACATGATCATAGCATTCATTTGGTTCCTGGAGCTCAACCTGTTAAGGTCAGACCATATTGGTATTCACCAGCTCAGAAGAATGAGATTGAGAGACAGCTGAAAGATATGTTGAAGAATGGGGTTATCAGGCCTAGCTCTAGTACTTTTGCATCACCTATCTTGCTTGTGAAGAAAAAAGATGGGTCATGGAGATTTTGTGTGCATTATAGACACCTGAATGTATAACAATCAAGCACAAACATCCCATGCTTATAGTGGATGAATTATTGGATGAATTAGTTGGCTCATGTTGGTTTACCAAGCTAGATTTTAGAGTTGGTTATCATCAGATTTGCATGGCTCAAGGTGAGGAACATAAAACTGCTTTTGCTACTCATAATGGCTTGTTTGAGTTCTTGGTTATGCCATTTGGACTCACTAATGCTCCTACAACCTTCCAATGCTTGATGAATACTATGTTCTCTGAGCTATTAAGAAAAGGGGTATTAGTGCTCATGGATGACATTTTGATTTATTCTAAGTCCTTAGCAGAGCATGCACTAATCTTACAGCAAGTTTTTGAAATATTGGATCACCATCAATTTTACATCAAGAGATCCAAATGTTCATTTGCCTAAGAAACTATTGAGGGCATGTGATATCTTCTCAGGGAGTAGCAACAGAACCTTCTAAAATAGCAACAGTATAACAGTGGCCAGAACCAAAAAATATCAAGGAGTTGAGAGGGTTTTTAGGCCTTACTGGGTATTACAGAAAGTTTATTCAGTTTTATAGGATGATCAGTAAACCTTTAACTAAATTAGTGAAGAAGGGAGTGGATTTTGATTGGACCAGGCACCAGTGCAGGCACTACCTGATTTTAATAAGCAGTTTATTCTGGAGACAGATGCTTGTGATTTGGGCATTGGTGCTGTATTTATGCAAGATGGTCATCCTATTGCCTACCTCAGCAAAGCACTGTGTATCAAAAACCAAGCCCTGTCAGTATATGAGGAGTGTATGGCCAAGCTCTTAGCTGTTGACAAATGGAGATCATATTTACAGCATGGCAAATTTATTATCAGGACAGACCATAAGAGCTTACTTCACCTCACGGAAAAAGAATAACATCCAAGATACAACACAAGGCCCTAGTTAAGCTGATGGACCTGAATTTCACCATTTGTTATAAGAAAGGCATCACAAATGCAGCTGCTGATGCACTTCCTAGATGTCCTAGGGTTGCAGACATTGTAGCTGTGTTTGAGTGTTTACCTACCTGGTTGGACAAAGTGCAGCAAGCCTACTTAGATGATGATGATTCCAAAGAGCTGTTGCTAGAATTGAGTTTCATTGGTACATGCAAAGGGATATTCATTGGAATTGAGTCCATAAAGGGAGAGTCTGGATTGGAAATAATGCATTAGCCCAGGAGCACATTCTGCAAGCACTTCACAATAGTGCCATTGGAGGCCACTCTGGTATTCATACTACTTACTCCTGAATAAGGCAATTATTCTCTTGGCCTAAGATGAGACAGACTGTGACAGAATTTGTGCAACAATGTACGATATGTCAACAAGCCAAGGTTGAACACATAAAGACCCTTGGATTACTGAACCCCCATGAGGTACCAACTCAGCCTTGGACTGTTGTCAGCATGGACTTCATAGAGGGTCTGCCCCCCCTCCTGAAAATTTAATGCTATATTAGTGGTGGTTGACAAATTCACTAAATATGGTCATTTCATCCCACTGTCCCATCCATATACAGCATTTCAAGTGGCTCAGCTCTACCTGAACACAGTGTATAAACTTCATGGGTTACCTTCTTGCATCATCACTGACAGAGACAGAATATTCACTAGTGCTTTCTGGCAAAAGTTGATCAGTTTATCTAATACTAAACTGCTGATGAGCTCCTCTTACCACCCACAAATAGGTGGCCAAACAGAAAGACTTAACAAATGTTTGGAAAGTTTTCTGAGATGTTTAATTCATTCTTGTCCTAGACAATGGTACAAGTGTTCTCTGGCAGAGTACTGGTAGAATACTACTTTCCACTCAGCATTAGAGAAGACTCCATTTGAAGTGCTATGTGGTCATCAACCAAGACATTTAGGTATTTCTAATCTGCAATCATGCACAGTGCCAAGAGAGGGAGTTGCTTTGCAAATTGATACAACAACAACTGGTAAGAGTATAGCAGAGGATGAAACACCAAGATGATAAGCACAGATCAGAGAGAGTGTTTGAACCAGGACAACTAGTTTACCAGAAACTCTAACCTCATGTCCAATCTTCAGTGGCATATAGAAGTAACTAGAAATTGGCATTCAGGTTCTATGGGCCTTTCAAGATACTTCAGAAAGTGGGTGCTGTTGCTTATAAGCTGGAATTACCTATGGATGCCAAAATTCACCCAGTTGTACATGTTTCTCAGCTCAAGTTACATGTGCCAGCTCATATTCAGGTTGATACTGATCTGACATCCATTTGCACTGATCCTTTTTAAGTCATTGATACCAGAGAAGATTCTTCAGCAAAGGTTGGTGCAGCGTGGTGCTCAACATGCACGCAGGTGTTGATTCAATGGTCACTGTTGCCAAATGCATTAGCAACTAAATTCATGATGTGAAGAGGAGGTTTCCTGGAGCAGCAGTCTAGGGACATCCTGCTAATAAAGTGAAGGGGAGTGTCGTGGTCAGGAAGCCCAAGAAGCAACCGTTGATGGGCCAGGAGGTGAGGCTGTGTAATAGAGACTTGGGCCAGGTGTTGGACCGGTAGTGTCGGGCGCTAAGTATCAAGCACGTGTAATAGAAAGCTACAGGAAGAGGACATGTAACGGAACAATTACTTCCAACTGAATCTTCCTCGCTAACAAACTCTGCTCATCCTGTTCATTCTTATCTTGAGAATCTTCGAAGCTGTCTGGTGAAAACCGTGACACCGTTGTTGTGTCCCTCGCCACCGGTGTCCCTCCCCGTCCAGCCGTCTCCTCGCGCGTGCTCGGGCCGGCGAGCAGCAAGCCGGACATATGGGGTAGCCGGCGCCGGGGCAGGAACCGCTCACGCGCGGCGGAGCCGCCGCCGGCGCACGCGCCGGGCCGGGCCACCGCTCTGGCAAGGGACCGAGGAGACGGGGGCGGGGCGGGGGGTGCGACGGCCGCGGGCCAAGGAGCGACGAGATGAAAGCGAGGTAGGGTTTCGCGAGGGGGTTGGGAGCTGTCGAGGGCGGCCGCGGTGGGGAGGGGAACAGGCCGGATCCACGAGAAGCCAAATATATATTCCATCGAGGTTGGAGCAGCTCCAGGAAGAATCCTTGCTCGCGGATTCCGCCAAGAGCGGATTCTAGACGCGTCTGGATCGTCCGCTGTGTGATCGGCCGGCCGGCGCGCTCCTGGGCCAATTCCGGGTGACGTAGGCCCAGCTCACGCCAAGGAACGCGTGCCGCTCTCTTGGGAAGAGATTTACCAATGTTATTTTGAGTTAACACAAAATTAAATGAGCTACTCCCTCAGTCCCATAAAGGATGTCACTGTTTTTGAACTCCATGCACTATTAATCAATCGTCTTGTTCAAAAATTTAATATAAATATTTAAAAAATTAAGCTCTATAAAAATACTTTAGATTATGAGTGTATTCCTAAAAAAGTAAATAATATTTATAAAAAGTTTTTGAATAAGACGGAACGGTTGAAAGTCTTACACTGAAATCAATAATGACCTCTATTTTTTGGAATGGAGGGAGTATAAATCTTACAGAGGTTTGTTCCATGTGACAGCAACTATCTGACCGGACGAGTCCTATAATTTCCCATGCATCGAGCATCTTCAACTTCAATCATGTATGTACTTGTTCCTGCTAGGCTGCTAGCATTATTTATGTATAAGATATACGCGGCAAAAAATTGTGTTGACTCGATTCGACAAAAAAAATACAAAGACGTGAATCATAAAGAAACATTATCCCAACAGAATTGTCGACCGGGAATGAAAAATTAAAAACGGCATCTGGAAATTCCTTCAACAATTTGTATAGACCATTACATTCTTGGATGTACACTGCCCATCGAACACCAGGCTGGAGGGAAGCTTTCAAACAGTATCTGTAACCGAGTGGATGTGTATAAATTCTGTCACGTACCTAAACCTTCAGGGCGCACGGTTCCTTCATCGATCATCTCTCTCACCTGCCATGGCCAACAGCAAGCACGCCATGCATCTGCACCTGGCACTACTCTTCTCCCTAGCGCTCGCCGGCGCCGTCGGCAGCAGCACCCCGACAAGCACGCACCTGCGGTTCTACATGCACGACATCGTGACGCCCTCGCCGGGGACACCGGCGACGGCGGTGCGCATGGCGAGGGGCGCGGCGCCGCTGCCGGGTGCCCCGACCACCCGCTTCGGCGACACGTTCGCGATCGACGACCCGCTGACGGAGGGGCCGGACGCGGCGTCCCCGGCCGTGGGGCGCGCGCAGGGGTTCTACATCTTCGCGTCGCAGACGGAGCTCGCGCTGCTGCTCTGCGTCAACATGGTGTTCACGGCGGGCCCGCGCAACGGCAGCACCGTCGCCGTGCTGGCCAGGGACCTCATCCCCGCCGACGTCAGGGAGCTCCCCGTCGTCGGAGGCACCGGCGCGTTCCGCGGCGTCACCGGCTACGGCCTGCTCAGGACCCACCAGCACAACGCCAGCGCACACAAGTTATCAACACTGGGTATAAAGGATCTTAGGGGGCATCCGATGTTTGCACTGGAGTACTGGACCCTTGCATGCACGCCAGAGTGCCGCCGCTAACGTATATAGGATTATTGTGTTGATTCCTAATCAGACTTGATCTTATCATGGAGTCTATGATAGGAATACCTAAAATATATATGGAGTCTCCACTTAGCATACACGGAGACCCTCCTCTATCGCCGGCGATTTACGATCGTACGGTTGGAACGTTAGCCAAGTTCATTTGAATCTCGGGAGTCGCGCTAAGGAGAGAGAACCATGCCGAGGAGCTCGTCGAGTCCATCTGCCAGCGCATCGGCTCCGAGTGCCTCGTCGACGAGGCCACTGGATCCACCTCATCAGCTCCATCCGCCTCGAGCAGATGAGCGAGGCTGTCCGATGGCTCGTCGTCGAGCTCCAGCACGGCGCCGCTGCTCGGGGGCCAGCGCCGGTGGCGGTGCCGCTGCCCCCAATGCTCATCTTTCTGGTTCCCCGGCCGCCCTGCTGTGTCGTCGGTGCCCGGTTCCCCGCCCTTGTAGCCTTCCCACCTCTTTTTTTTTTTTTTTTTTTTGGTGCAGGTGTGCTCCTCTCTTCCCTCCTTCCTTCGGTTTCCCTCGCCTTCTCCCTGCTCCGGTTGCTGCATGTCCGCCCCACGCCGGATCTGATGTCCCCTGCCGGGGAGGCGACTGCTAGCTTCGCCGGGGTAGGGCGGGGCGGCGCGGATCTAGGGGGCGTGGGGAGTGCTTTACTTTGTTTGTTCTTCGTCTTCCGCTTCCTGATTCCTTCTGCTGCAGCAGCAGCGAAAACACGTCTGCTGGGAGATCGAGGAGGGAGTTGATGCCTGAAGCAGAACCAGGCTGCGGTGTCCGCTCATCACCGGCGCATGGTCCTCCGGCTCCACCCTTCGCCGTGCATCTTCGTCGCCATCACGGCCCGTGCCTCCACTCTGAACCCTACCTTCTCCAGATTTGAGCGAGGAGTGGTGATGGCCGGGCGCGGCGTGCGGCGGCGCCACGGTGGACCTGCCGCGAGGCGTCAGCCGCCTGGCCGCCGGCTACAACGCGCAATGGTGCTGCCTCATCTGTTCCTCTGTGCGGGGCGGAGGCCGAGGGCGACCGGACGGGCGACGGCGCGGGCGGTCCTGCTCCGCAGCCTGGGTGGCGACGACTCGCGTGTGGGCTCGTGCGCGGAGGAGCTCGTGGTCACGCGGGGTGAGCTCTGAGCAGGAGACACGGGTGAGCGGCGGCGTGGGTCAACTTGCCCGTCATGTTCCTCAGGGAGGAGCCTCTCTGCTCGGTCACCTCCCTCGTCCTCGAGCTCCTGCTGTTGCGTCCGTCCGTCCCCTCACCATGATGCGTCGAGTCCAGTCCTCACTGCTCAGTTCAGCGTAGCATCTGCTCCCATTCTCAAATACTCTGTTTTCAGGTCCGTCCGCGCCAAATTATTTACTGATTTCAGTAGTTGCACTATGTTTTCAGTTTCAAATTATTTACTGATTTCAGTACCTGCCTCAGATTTTCATTTTCAATATTTGCTTTGTTGTAGGTTCACTTCAAAGGGTTGTAAATCTGAAAGTTAATTTGCTCAGTGCAGACCGTTGCTTGCATCATACTGGCACTTTTGGATCAATTAAATTTCCTTAATTTTCAAGTCTCATTTACTACAAAGCTATAGTCAGTATGTGTGGTGCTGTATTTTGTATGATTACTTGTTTGTCATACTAAATAATTTTTCAGTTGCTTCTGTTCTTTCTTCAGATCACTAGAATGTGATAAAACACTTTCAATACCTGATATGTTCAATTCTTCATTGCTTGTGTTTTACTGGTGCATCTACTACATCACCTAATATTTATGGCTCTAGATTTAGCAACTTAAGAAAAGACTTTGTTTTTTAATTCAGATAGTTGTATTGTAACGATAATGGTTTTTTTTTTTTTTTGAATGCAGATTATCCTTGAAGGGCGTTGCCGGTGGTGACAAAACAGGAAAATATGCTGTTATCACTGCTGACGAACAGCCAAGCTCAGTATAATATGATCAGCAAGCAAGCTCTAAAATCAATGATGAGGTTTGCCCCTCTATTTTTCTAACGATGCTGCTGGAACGGGCAAAGAGAAGGCCCCAGCTGATGTCAAAGGAGGATCTAAACGGAGGAAAACATCTCAGATAATACTAGCCCTGCTATGCTGACCTACTGGCTGTTCGATTCTGTCACCAACGCAACCTTCTTGCACTCACCTTACTTGGCTACGAGAATAGCATTGGCAAGAACCCTCTGCTTTGGGGGTTGGTTCTTTTCTCTATGGCTTTGCCGGTTACCGCCAATCCACTTTTCGATCTTGATTGCTACTGGAAAATTAGTTAGACAAGTTCTTTTATTGGCTGGCACGACTAACTGAAGTCCTCTGTATCATTTATATCCATAGTACAACGCAATTTTGAGGTGCTTTACTAACATACATCTTTTCAAAATTGGTTTCCTACTCTCATTTGAAATGGTTGTCATTAGCCGAATGCAAAACAACAAAAGTGGTAGTGTCCTAAGATTCATCTTCGTATTCTTTTCCCTTTGTCAAATTTGTTGTTCTGATGCGAAATGGAAACAATGTTATACGGCCATTCTGGGGCAGTTGCTTTGGCCCCTATGATCGACAAAGGCTTGGAAAATATTTAGACTTTTGATTTACCAGATTCTTGATTTTATTGATGGCCCCTCCGCTTTCCTCTGCTTTTGGTCATTCAGATTTGTTGTTCTATTGACCGCCAGACTCTTGATTTTTTTTTATTGTCACCTAATGAAGTGATGCATGATCATTACAATCGTGATGGCTTGTTTCCTGCCACGTACCTAGGTCCTAATCACTGTAATAAAAATTTCCATTCATGAAGTACTAATGCTTCAATGTGTCCTGTACATGTGTAATTTATTTGCATGCCTTTCAGTCTGTTTTAGTCTCTAAAACTAAGAACTAGTGGCTAAAATCGATAACCTTTCTTTTATGTCCATGTATCTTAGTAATTGATATCAGCTTGTAAATTGTACTCCCTCCATTCTTTTTTTTTTGACACGGTTGACTTTTTTGAAAACTTTGATCCTTCGTCTTATTCAAAAAATTTCATTATTTATCATTTATTGTTTTGATACTTGTTTTATCATTAGGTATATTTTAAGTATAACTTACGTTTTATATGTTTGCATACATTTTTGAATAAGATAAAGGTTTAAAGTTTTGAAAAATAGTCAACCATATCAAATAAAAACGAACAGTGGTAGTACATAGTAAATTACAATAGTTATTAGACTTTTCAGTGCTCATGTTCTTTGTCCAAAAGTGGCTCATCCTATTCATGCTATATGATGTAACTTTTCCCCGATAAATTATAAAAAGTAACAATATCCAGTATAATGTAACTTTTCCCCCATAAGTTACTTCCTTATCACACGGGGTTTTAATGCATAATACATGTTCATAGAAAGTAACAATATCCTATAGGACGTAACTTTCCTCCGCAAGTTACTTTTTCCCTATTACATGTTTATAAAAAGTAACAATATCCTATAGGATGCAACTTCCCTCCCTTAAAGTTACATCCTTTGTCACATATGGTGTTTACTGCCTATTATATGTTCATAGAAAGTAACAATAGCCTCTAGGATATAAGTTACATCCTTTATCGCATATGGTGTTTTGCCACCTATTACATGTTAATATAAAGTAACAATATCCTATAGGATGCAACTTTTTCCCCATAAGTAACTTTTTCCCTATTACATGTTTATAGAAAGTAACAATGTCCTATAGGATGTAACTTTTTCCCCATAAGTTACATCCTTAGCCACATATCTTGAATGATGTAACTTTTCCCCCGTAAGTTACTTCCTTCTCACACGTGGTTTCACTACATAATACATGTTTATAGAAAGTAACAATAGGATGTAACTTTCCTCCACAAGTTACTCTTTCCCTATTACATGTACCTTTAAAATTGCATCCTTTGTCACACATGGTGTTTACTGCATATTACATATTCATAGAAAGTAAGAATATCCTCTAGGATGTAACTTTTTACCCATAAGTTACTGTTAGGACTAATCTTGTCATAAGGTTGAAGCAAAATTGAGTTTGACTAGTTTGTGTTTGCATGCATGAAAAGCACTAGATGATTCATGCATGAAAAGCACTAGGCGTGGAAGAGAGTGACGGGACCGACGTCGAGGCGAGGCTGGTGCCGGGACCGAGCGTGGCAATGGGACCAAGCGGTCAGCTGCTCCTTCCCTCTCCGCAATCACAGCTAGCTCTCCTCACCTCCGCATCTCCCTCTCTCCCCACGCGCAGGATGACGCGGCACGGCACGGCACGGCCCGGCGAGGCGGTGTGCAGCGACGCGCAGGCCACGCTCGGCACCGTCGGCGGCGCTGGTGGCAGCGGTGGCGCGGTCATGGCCGGGTGCACGGGGCCGCGGACGCGCAGCGTGGCAAGGCTGCGAGGCCAGGCGACGGCTGTGCGGATGAGTCAGCGGGCGGCGCAGTGCAGCATGCTCAGGGTGGCGGGGCGCGAGCGCGGACGCGGCGGCGTGTGGCACGGCCGGGCGGCGGCGGCGGTTGGCAGGGCTTTTTTTTTTGTTTTTTAATCAACTAGCAGAAGCGGTGGATCTCAACAACCGCTCCTGTAAATGAATTAGCAGGAGCGGTTCGTAACGTCCACCGCTCTTGCTGAGACATTTACAGGAGCGGTCCGCGAACCGTTCCTGCAGTTGATGCACTGCAAGAGACAAAACCGATCCTACAGAGGCTTCTTCCACCTTTCATACAGTGAGTTTACGTAGTAGTGAACGATGGTTTCTCGCTCCTCCTCGAAGACCAAGTAGAGCAGGAAGGTCTGCCCGTGCATGTCATGTGGGGCCGCTCCTACACGAGGTGGCGTCGTGCGCGCGCGTGCGAATGGCCGCGGAACGCGCCGAGCGCATGGCTCAGGAAGGAGTCGGTATTAGTGGCTAGAATAGAAAGATAGGATTTGATTTGTTAGTTTCTAAATTAAGTCCTCAAGTCTAGGACGGATTGGTTGGCCAATGGCCATATATTCCTTGTACCGCACACTGTTATGGTCAAGCAAGATTAAACCCATCTATTCTCCCTCTCCTCTCTCTCAAGCCGGCGGCTAGGGGGCATAACCCTACCGATGAAGAACGGCGGCGTGGGGGCATAACCCTGCCGGCCACCACGGACCGCGACTACGAGCTTCGTAGTTGTGGACCGGCTACCCTGAGCGCCAGCGCCCTTAACAACCTGGTATCAAGGTCACGTCAATCCTCTCCCACCTGCTCTACCCATTCTTCCACAGCCGCAGCCCACCACCATAACCCTCCACCATCGCCGCAGTCCTCCACCGATTCCGAGCCGCAGCTGGTAGTCATGGGCGAGCCCACCATCGCCGACCTGATGGAGATGTTGAAATCCATCACCACGGAGATGACAACCATGAAGGCCGATATGGCAGCAATGAAGGAGAAGTCGGCCTCGTCGTTGGACAGCGGCGGCGGCGGCTGCCCGGAGGCGCCGCGCGATCTTGATCGCCCCAAAAAATTCCAAAAATTGGATTTTCCCCGCTACGATGGCAAGACCGATCCGATGCTCTTCATCAACAAGTGCAACTCCTACTTTCGCCAGCAGCGCACCATGGCAGAGGAGCACGTGTGGATGGCCTCGTACCATTTGGAGGACATCGCGCAACTCTGGTACAACCAACTCCAGGAGGACGTGGGCACGCCATCGTGGGCACGCTTCAAGGAACACCTGAATTTGCGGTTTGGGCCCCCCTCCGCTCGGCTCCACTGTTCGAGTCGCCGAGTGCCAGCGTACAGGGACCGTGGAGGAGTACTCCAATCATTTCCAAGCCCTCCTGCCTCGCGCGAGCCACCTGGGTGAGGCTTAGCGTGTCCAGCTCTTCACCGGCGGACTCCTGCCGCCCCTCAACCACGCCGTCCGCATCCACAACCCGGAGACGCTCGTGGCGACTATGAGTCTGGCCCACCAGGTGGAATTGATGGAGCTCGACAGGCTGCAGCAGGCACCAGCCAAGCCCGCGCCTCGCGCGCTGCTGCCAGCCCCGGCACCGCGCCCCGCGCTGCCCGCGGTTCCGGCACCGCTCGCCCTACCTGCACCAGCACTACCGGCGCTCCCGGCGCCACCACCGGCGCTGCCAGCCCCCCAGTCAGGGGCGGGGCCAACCAGGCGAAACGCCTCTCGCCTGAGGAGCAGGCGGAACGGCAGAACCTCGGCCTCTGCTACAACTGCAACAAACCCTATTCACGGGGCCACAACCGAGTTTGCCGCCGGATTTTCTACATCGATGGCGTCGAACTTAGTGACGCCACGCCAACGGACGGCGAGGCCGATCAGGACGCGCCAGTGTTCTCCCTCCGGGCCATTGCTGGTATGCCGATTTGTGACACGATGCAGGTGCACGTGACCGTGGGCGCGGCGACCTTCACGGCCCTCTTAGACACCGGGTCCACCCACAACTTCATCGCGGAAGCGGCGGCGAGCCTCACTGGTCTCCAGGCTCACTCCGACCCGCGCCTCACTGCCACAGTGGCCAACGGCGAGCGGATCTCCTGCCCCGGCGTGTTCCGTCAGGCCCCCATTGCCATCGCCGGTGAGGAGTTCTGCGTCGACATCTACATCATGCCACTCGCCGGCTACGATCTGGTCCTCGGCACCCAGTGGATGGTGACCTTGGGCCCGATCGTCTGGGACTTCACCAAGCGCACCATGGCGTTCACTCGCCAAGGCCGGTCAGTTCGCTGGGCAGATGTCATCGCGCGCCGGCCGCCCCTCCTGGCTGCCACCGTTTCCCCGACGGCCCTCCTCGACGAGCTGCTGTCCGGCTTTGGGGGTATCTTCACTGAGTTGACCGGCCTTCCCCCATAGCGCGCGCGCGACCACAGCATTGTCCTCAAGCCGGGCGTGCTGCCGGTGGCGGTCAGGCCGTACAGGTACCCTGCCGCCCACAAAGATGAGCTGGAGCGGCAGTGTGCCACCATGATCGAGCAAGGCATCGTCCGGCACAGTGACTCCGCGTTCTCGTCCCCGGTCCTCCTCATCAAGAAACCGGACGGGTCGTGGCGGTTCTTTGTCGACTACAGGGCGCTCAACGCGCTCACGGTGAAAGACGCCTTCCCCATCCCCGTCGTCGACGAGCTCCTGGACGAGCTCCATGGGGCGTGCTTCTTCACCAAGCTCGACCTGCGCTCTGGCTATCACCAGGTCCGCATGCGACCAAGTGACATTCACAAGACGGCGTTCAGGACGCACGACGGCCTCTACGAGTTCCTGGTCATGGCCTTTGGGCTGTGCAACGCCTCGGCCACATTCCAGGCATTGATGAATGACGTCCTCCGGCCGTTCCTCTGCCGCTTTGTGCTGGTGTTCTTTGACGATATTTTGATTTACAATCGCACATGGGTGGACCACTTGCGCCACATCCGCACCGTCTTCGGCGAGCTCCAGCGGCACAAGCTCTTCCTCAAGCACTCCAAGTGCGCGTTCGCGGCGTCGTCCGTCGCGTACCTCGGCCACATCGTCTCTGCCGCGGGAGTCGCCATGGACCCGGCCAAGGTCCAGGCTGTGCTGGCTTGGCCGCAGCCGCGGTCGGCGCAAGCGGTGCGCGGCTTCCTCGGCCTCGCCGGCTACTACAGGAAGTTTGTGCACAACTACGGGACCATCGCCGCGCCGCTCACCGCACTTCTTCTAAAGGATGGCTTCTCATGGTCCAAGGCGACCGCTGCTGCGTTTGCCGCCCTCAAGGACGCGGTGACCTCGGCCCCAGTGCTCGCCATGCCGGACTTCGCCAAGACGTTCGTGGTCGAGTGCGACGCGTCCTCTCACGGCTTCGGGGCCGTGCTGGTCCAAGACAGCCACCCGATCACGTTCTTCAGCCGGCCGGTGGCGCCCCGGCATCGTGCTCTCGCCGCCTACGAGCGCGAGCTGATCGGCCTTGTGCACGCCGTCCGCCACTGGCGGCCATACTTGTGGGGGCGCTGCTTCGTCGTCAAGACCGATCACTACAGCCTCAAGTACCTGCTCAATCAGCGGCTGTCGACCATTCCGCAGCATCACTGGGTCGGCAAGCTCCTGGGCTTCGACTTCGCCGTGGAGTTCAAGCCGGGGCATTCTAACGCCGTGGCTGATGCCCTCTCGCGCCGGGACACTCCGGAGGATAGCGCGGTGATGGTGCTCTCCGCCCCGCGCTTCGACTTCATCGATCGGCTTTGACAAGCACAAGCCACCGATCCGGCCCTCATCGCCCTGCACGACGAGATACGGGCGGGCTCCAGACCGCTGCCATGGGCGCTGGCGGATGGGTTGGTCCAGTACAGCGGGCGGTTGTACCTCCCACCAGCGTTGCCTCTGTTGCAGGAGGCTCTGCTGGCCGTCCATGAGGAAGGGCACGAGGGTGTCCAGCGCACGCTGCACCGTCTCCGCCGCGATTTACACTTCCCCAACATGAAGCGCGCGGTGCAGGACCTGGTCCGGGCGTGTGCCATCTGTCAACGCAACAAGTCGGAGCATCTCCTCCCGGCTGGCCTGCTGCTCCCGCTGCCCATGCCGCATGGCGTGCGGACCGACATCGCCCTAGACTTCGTTGAGGCGCTGCCGCGCGTCCGGGGCAAGTCTATCATCCTAACCGTGGTCGACCGGTTCAGCAAGTATTGCCACTTCATCCCCCTCGCACACCCATACTCAGCGGAGAGTGTGGCGCAGGCGTTCTTCGCTGACGTCGTCCGGCTGCATGGCATTCCGCAATCCATCGTCTCTGACCGCGACACAGTGTTCACCTCCAATTTCTGGCGCAAGCTGATGCGCTTGAGTGGCACCAAGCTCCAGATGTCGACGGCCTTCCACCCCCAGTCGGATGGGCAGTCCGAGTCGGCTAATCGGGTCATCATTATGTACTTGTGGTGTTTGATAGGTGAACGGCCCCGCGACTGGCTGCGCTGGCTGCCTTGGGCGGAGTACATCTTCAACACCGCCTTCCAGTCGTCGCTGCGCGAGACGCCGTTCTGCGTCGTCTACGGTCGCAACCCCCCGTCCATTCGGTCCTATGAGCCGGGCGAGACGCGGGTCGCTGCCGTGGCCAAAACCATGGAGGAACGCGATGAGTTCCTGGAGGACATCCGTCTACGCCTGGAGCAGGCCCAGGCGATGCAGAAGCGCCACTATGATTGGGCTCATCGCTCGGTCACCTTTCAGGTGGGCGACTGGGTTCTTCTCCGCCTCCGGCAGCGAGCGGCTGCATCTCTTCCCCAGGCTTCGTCCGGAAAGCTCAAGCCCAGGTTCTACTGCCCCTACCGCGTCGTCGAGCTCATCAACACCGTCGCTGTTCGTCTCGCCTTACCACCGCGGGCCCGGCTACACGACGTCTTCCACGTCGAGCTCCTGAAGAAGTTCCATGGCGACCCTCCGCAAGCGCTCCACCCCTCCCTCCAGTCCGACATGGGGCGGTCATACCTGAGCCGGAACGCGCTGTCAAGGCGCGCCTGGCACGCGGCGTGCGTCAGGTTCTCATACAATGGAAGGGCACCTCCCTGGCTTCGGCGACCTGGGAGGACGTCGACACGATCCGCGACAAGTTCCCACAGTTCTAGCTCGAGGACGAGCTGCCTCTCGAGGAGGGGAGAAATGTCATGTGGGGCCGCTCCTACACGAGGCGGCGTCGTGCGCGTGACGTGCGAAGGGCCGCGGAACGCGCCGAGCGCATGGCTCAGGAAGGAGTCGGTATTAGTGGCTAGAATAGAAAGATAGGATTTGATTTGTTAGTTTCTAAATTAAGTCCTCAAGTCTAGGACGGATTGGTTGGCCAATGGCCATATATTCCTTGTACCGCACACTGTTATGGTTAAGCAAGATTAAACCCATCTATTCTCCCTCTCCTCTCTCTCAAGCCGGCGGCTAGGGGGCATAACCCTACCGACGAAGAACGGCGGCGTGGGGGCATAACCCTGCCGGCCACCACGGACCGCGACTACGAGCTTCGTAGTCGTGGACCGGCTACCCTGAGCGCCAGCGCCCTTGACACTGCACCGAGCACAGGACGTCGGCGTGGTCGGTGGCGCGAGCGACGGTGGTCTGGTTCACCGTCTCGGAGGTGATGGTGTTCTCGAAGGTGAACGCCTGCGTTGCGTTCGTCGTGATGTTCCCTTACGACGACGACTTCACCCATCCGACTGCCGAGATTGTTAGACTTAATCTTGATTAGGTTAATGCTTTTGTTAGTTGTGCGTCTGTGTCTGTTCCGCCAATTGTGTGGCTTGACGTGTCTGTGCAGTGTGTGCACAGAAGAGTACGTGTGTTGTAGATGCTAGTTAGCTTTTCGTTAGTGGTACAGTGAGTGCTGCATGGTGTCTGTTGCTGGGAAGTGGAGCAGAGTCGTCCAAGAGCGAGGAGGTATAGTCTTCCGGATCGTGGACGAAGGGGACTGCGACGTGCATGCATCAGACGAAGGGGACGAAGGTAAACCGCGAGCGTGGAGTTGCCGCCGGCGAGAGGGGACGCGTACCAGGTGACGTCCTTGGAGACGGACCAGACGAGTAGCTCGGTGCCTCCGAGCCACACACCGAAGATTCTGTCGTACTGGACTCCACGGCATGTGGCGCGCCACTCGAGAACGGCGAGCGAGATCGCCGAGGCCCGGCCTCCCGCCGCGACGAGGCAGGACGGCGGTGAGTACGCGGCGGCGGCGGGCGGCTTGGTGAAGGTAAACCCAAAGGTAGCGGATAACAGGAGCGTGGAGCACGGGACGGGGCGACCGTGTCGGCCGGGGATTTCCGAGTCCGAGGTGAGGCGACGGTGGCCGGAATCAAACAGCGAAGAAGAGCAATCGAATCAAATTCCGGGACGAGACGACGGCGGCACGACGCTACATGGAAGCGGGCCCTCGCACGATTTAAATGGGCCAGCCGCGGTGCAGAAGAGTTATTATCTTCTGCCGCTAGGCGTCGCGCGCATCATCGGCGGCGCGGGTGGACTCGGCCGAGAACTTGTCGTCGACGCCTTGCCAGCTTCCTCCCTCTCGGAACTATTATGCCGTTGGTCGCCGCTTCTTTTCGGACGGCCGCTTTCGCTTCTTCGTTCGACGAGGATGTTGCACATGAACCGCATGCAGTTTCTGGCGACGGGGAGCAGCTTGGGCTTGTAGAACACCAGCAGGTAGGCGCAGTATCTCGACAGCGTGGTGGCCACGAGCTTGTGATTCAGACCGCTGCACTTGCATCCAACACTGCTCCGGCCATTGTCCAGATCGTTCTTCCCTTCACCGTTCCCGCGGGTGTCCTCCGTGTCGCCAGACCCTCGTCCGAAGCCCTTGCCCTGCTCGTCCTCGAGCTCGCTGGTCGCCACGTGGCACACCATGATCGCCTCGATGCTTGCCGGAGCCTTGCGGTACTCTGACAGCAGTTCTTCCACCAGAGCGGCTGCGGTTGCCTTCCGCTGACCCACTCCTGCTGTGCACAAGTAGTCCTTGTTATCATGGAGTGTCTGGCATATCATCTCCATGACGGCGCCAGGGACCGGCCGGAGGGTCTTGCACTTGTTGATGCGGAAGCCCTCGTCGCCGGTCAGCAGGACGAACGACCTCGCGGTGTGGCAGCGCTTCACGACGCACTCCGGGACCGGGAGGCGTCGCTGCTCCTTGGTCGACTTGAGATGGTCCAACTGACCGAGAGCGCTGCCGATGGGCTCGGCGATCTTGCCGCAGCAGATGGCCTTCAGTACGCTGTTGAGGGAACTGGGGCGTCGCAGCCACGGCTTGCGGACATATTCAGAGACCAACATTACCTGAAAGCTAAAGCCGGGACGGACGGGATGGGACCCCATGAACAACTCCAGATTGTAATGAGTTCAGTGACAAGAGTATGGACCACACACCATGTGACTATGAAACACCTAGTACAAGGCAGGGATACAATTGGCAGCTGCAGAGTGCAGAGTCTGCTGTTTCCTGCAGAGAAACTAACTTGGGTGTAAAAAATGTGCAATGTGTACCTTTGTCCAGTCGGAGAAGAGGTGGATGAAGAAGTCGCACATCTCCATCCCGGTGACCATGCCCACGATGACGAAGGTGATGAGCAGATCCACGTTGTTGCCGTGGACGACGTTGGACTTGTTCCCCTCGGGAGCATGGTAGTGCCGGACCGCTGACACGGTGATCCACACGGACACGCCGACGGAACAGCGCGGCGCTGACGACGGGGAAGCCGGAGCAGAAGAGGATGGGGTACTTGGTGTAGAGCAGGTCCCGCCCCGCGCGAACCCCAGCTCTGTCCTGACGACCCGGAACGTCCTCTCCCAGCCGCTGGGGAGGAGGTTGTCGAACACCAGCCGCTGCGCCTTGGGCCTCTCGCTCTCCGCCGTCGCCACGCCGGTGAACTATCGCCGCAGGAGCTTGCACAGCGCGAAGGAGAGGCAGACGTCTCTCAGTTTGAGCTCCTTGTCGTCGGGCGTCTTCTTCGACTTGAGGAGGGTCCCGTCGCACCCCCCAGACCTTGGCGACGGTGACGGTGTCCTCCGCCGGCTCGTACTTGGGCTCGTAGCTCTCGCGCTCGCGCTCGCGCGCCTCCTCCTTGGACTTGGAGTCGCCGACGATGAGGTAGTTGCAGTCTTCCAAGGAGAAGTACCCGCCGTCGTCCGAGCTCTTCTTCTCGTGGTCCTGGATCTTGTGCTCGTGCTTCATGTAGTCGGCGACGAAGCCGGTGCTGGCGTCGCCGTACCTGGCGTTGGCGATCTTGAACCGTACGATGCGCTCCAGGAACCTGGCGACCATGAGCGCCCAGAGCGGGTACCGGAACTGGGACGCACGGGAGTAGTAGCGCACGTAGAGGCCGAGGATGACGACGTTGTAGGCGCGCGCGAACTCGTGGACGGCGAGGTCGGAGCGGCGGGACTCCACGCCGTAGCCGGAGATGGTGTAGACGCCCTCGTATCGTACCCCGCGAGGAGCAGGATGCCCCAGAGCAGGTAGAGGTCGTTGCGGAAGGGCATGGCGAGCAGCATGGTGAACATGCCGAGGAGGAACCGCGACACGGGCTGCGTCGCCGCGAACAGGAACCCCTTCACCAGGTGGCTGGAGCTCCACAGCCGGTGCTGCGACGCGACGCCGTCAGGAAGTAGGCCAGAGCCACGAAGCACGCCTTCGCCTCCACGATGATGAGCAGCGCCTCCTCCGACACCAGCCCGCTGTGGCATGGCATGTACTTGAGCGGAGGCAGCGGCGGCGCCATGGTTGCCATGCATGCGCTAGTTGGCCGATCGATTGGTTCTTCAGGCCGGGGGAGAGCAAGCTGTGGACTGTGGTAGGAGACGCTGATGCAACACCATGCGCGTGCAAGTGTGATACTGTGATGCGCGTGCCGCCGCGAGAGACTCCAAGAGCAGTCTCCGGAGCACAGTCACAGTCAGCAGGCTGCGGTAGGAGAGTGTGCTTTCTATGTGCAACACCATCACCCTTGGGTGGCTTGGCTTTTATGATTAGTCAGTGAAAGAGTGGGGTTGGAGCCAGGAGAGTTGATTGACAATGCCACGCATACTAACCCCTGGAGCCCTCGAAGCTAATGTGAGGGTATTTTTGGAGTATTGTGGCATCGCCTTTTGGCTATCATGGCCAAACCAAGTGGCCCAGTATAACCTAATAGGATACATGGTCCGCAACAAGAGGCACAGGTGGCTGAGGAAGGTCGCCGACTGGCTACGTTGCAAGGACACCGTGGACCAGCTCTGGTCCATGGAGTCATGCAGGTCGTCCAGACACATCTGCAGCCTTGTCTATGCCCATCTCAGGCAAGGGTGGAGAGAATACATCGTGGACACGCCTACCTACATCACCTTCAACGATAGCCGAGGCCAGCGGACTCTCGAGCGCGAGGGACACCTGGAGCTGCAAGAGCACATTATCAATAGACCCTTCGATGAGACTGTAACGACCCGGATTCCGCGATACCGAAATCCAAGCCTTTACTTATTGCGATATTCCCAGAATACACATAAACTATCGCAATTCATATGTTTCAATCGGTATCACATCCATAACTTCGATTAACATTATATTTATACATTAATGGCCTAAGCCGGTACAAGTCCCACAGGACTGAATCATATGTAGAAATCGCAGTCTAGCAGCGGATAGTAGGTCTTCGAGTTCATCTCCACAGGCATCCTTGAGCGTAGCACCGCGATCCTCAGCCGTATCGTCCTTCATGGGAATGATCGTTGTCCGCCTTATCTCCGTTCGTCATAGTAGTGGTCGTCATCTATCTCATCTTCCAAAACCTGCGCGCCAGTAGCGCAAGCCACCTTGAGACACTCCCCTAAGCGGCAGCATAAAAATAAAAAGGACTGGCACAAGTGGAAGGCTCTATGCTTCCTATACAAGCAAATATATAGCAGTATTATCCAGATTATTATATGATTGTTCCAACCGGAAATTCGGTCACACGACCGGTTCCCCTGCTCATCACTCATGCCAACACATACACAGCTCACCACCATAAAGCTCTTTCATAGCATCCACTCTCATCGTACTGATTTTACGGCATGACAGCTCCCACCCGTCTCTGCCTCAACGGCCGCAGCCGGCTTCCAAACACTCGAGGGAGAAGAGAAGAAATCCCATACTAGTTAGTTAGAGTAAGTCACACCAAAGGATCGTCCTTTGACCGGGGACGGCGATTATACGTATAGATCATACACTCTGCAGAGAATGTTGTACATCTGTACCCACACGAGATGGGACGGGGGCAGTAGCAATCTGACCCGGGCCCACCACGCCGATAGATAACCCTTCCTTTTTGGCACCTTTCCTGCTTTCCTGAGCTAGAAACTGTATGGATACGACCCCACCGCACTCTTAGAACTATGAGCTCGACCAATCCAGGGCCCCACGGGTCGAGTATATCGGGGACGAGAGATTACACCCGCAACCATCATCGCCCCCCAACACTATTGCCTTACGTCTACAGTTCCGGTGCCATTGGGAAAAGTCAAGAACCGGGCCTAAGGTCGCATGGTATGTACGAGTCATAGGTCCAGGGTGGAGTTACCCCTACTCGGTCCTTAATTTGGTGAAAGTAAACCTTCCAAGGGCCGGTTGCCACCTTACAGCGGTGGGCCGCTCACCACCACACACACCTCTCTCCACTCTAAAGAGAGTTCTATTCTCTCCCATAGTTCCGGTGCCGACTCCCGCCACTCATCTCACACACCATCTCGCGCTCAAAACCACTCACTTCACACACGCCAAGAGTAATCACATCCCACCATTATATCACCCAATCTCACACCATATTCATTTTATTTAGTTTAAGTAGTGAAGTGGTGGTAATATAGCAAGCAAGGTAACGTGGCTAAATGGAAGTAGGCTCTCTATTTTTAGGTTTCATAGCAAGCATGAACGTAAATAAAGCAGCAGCAGCATATATGTGTGTCTATAGGATTCGAAGCAGGGAAGTGACTGAATGGTGACCTCGGGTAAAGCTGCTTGCATCTCCAGTGTAGTCGATGTAGTCGTACTCGTCAGGGTCCTCCGAGAACTTCGGACCTATACGCGAAAGATCGAATAAACCAAATGCGGCACAAACTCCAAATAAAATGCGAGAAGAACCAACATCACTCAGACATTAGCATTAACTAGCAGAGTTTGATCTTAGAACATCATCATATTTGCTTTCATATTATTCCAAGTTAAATTGCATTGGCTATAAATTTCTAAAGCGAACGCGCTGGACATTCAGATTGGCTAGGTTCAAAAGTGCGTGCACAACACGACTGATGGGTTATTTACTGAAGCTACCGAGTGTATCCAGTGGTCAGGAAGCTACAGAATGCACCCAAGAGACTGACGTGACGTGAGGATTGATACAGCAAGCAGATCAGCGTATAAGCATTATTTGTTTCACAGCCTGCCAGCAACAGGCTGAAGATGGTCCACGTGCTCTTATATATATCAAGTCCAAAGGAGCAAGCTGCTACACTGTAACTCATCCTACCGCAAGATCAGGGCCCCTTCGATGAGCAACAGGCTGGGCAGGAAGGTTAATTTACCTAGTGACGTCATCGTGTTCAGAGATGCTTGTGAGCAAAATTTAGATTCTAGACCGGCCAGGCTGCTACTGGTCTCCATCCAACTATCACTAGAACAGAGGAAGAGCTGGTGACCAAGCACCAAAGCTGCTCGCTCAAAGCCCACAAAGGTGCAGAGCAGCAACGTCCAGGCTAAGCAGAAAAAGAACAGCCAAGCAGGCAGGCAGGCAGGGGGGGGGTGCTTAGGGTGATGGTGTGGTGTACGCGTGTGCGCCCGCGTGCAGGTTTGCGACAACATGGCCACGTTTGTGGTGCCCTGCAGCTGCTCCTCAAAGAAACAGGGAGGCCACAAGTGCTCGGACACGCGAAATCGAGCAGGGCTCGGCCGCGGCAGGTCAGCGTGAGTTGGAGCGTGCGAACTAGAGCACCGGCTAGGCCGCGGCGATGTCTTTGTGACGCCCGCGGGCATGGGCAAGCGCCCATCCGCGACGGCGTACCTGTGGCAAAACACGCGGGCATGAACTTGCTCAGCTGCAGCATTCCAATCAGGCCTTAGCTTGCACTCGCGACGGCGTGGCCATCTGCTGGTGATGCCGTGCGGCAGCAAGGATGTAGGTCGCGTTAGGCGGCGTGCAGCTGCCGGTGAATCGGTGCGGCAACAGGACAAGGGGCTGGGTAAACCCCGTGCGTGCGAGAACACAGCACGACTATGGCGGCCATGGGTGAAAAGGGTTCCAGGTTTCCTGCAGAAAAAAAGGCTAGCCGGCGCGAAGGCACGGACGCAGGCAGTTCTAGAGGGGCCATGCATCACAGGCATAGAGGGTTCATCGGTATGGTTGCCGTGATTGTGCTCACCGGGGGTCGACGGTGTAGTCATGGCTGAGTTCGTGGTGGTGACGTGTCACACTCTAAAAATTTGCCTTTACTGAATTTTGCTCAAACCAAGTGCAATATATTTAAATTATTTGTTTAGTGATCATGTCATTGTTTTAATTAAATCTTTCTCAAGTTAATGTCTAAAATAAATATAAGTTCAACTTATATGTGCATCCATGCCGCCGCATTTATTTTCTGCTTGTTAGTAATTGTGTGCTCAAGTGTTAAATTCGAAAATTAGTTTAAATTCAAGTGCAAAACCTTTGTGTTTATGCAAATTTCCAGAAAAAGGTTCAGAGTTCATTCTCTTCATTCTCGGGCTCGTTTTGGCCCAACTTCCCTTTTTCTTCTTTCTTCTTGGTTCCTTTCTTCCCCTCCAAACCGAAGCAGCCACCCAGCCCATCATCACTTTCGGCCCAGTCCTCTCCACTGCGCGCCACCTCCCCTCACCGCCATGTGGGTCCCGTCTGTCGGCGCCACTCCCTTCCACCGCGCCCAACCTTCTGTCGCTGACGCGCCGGGCCCGCTTGTCGGCGCTCTCTCCTACCTCCAACCGCCGCCCCGCGTCGCCCGGAGCCGAGCTGGAGACGGCCGCGCCCACGACTCCAGTCCACGCCCCGCTCCCACGTTCTCCGCCCAGTCCTCAACCATCTCACCCCGCACTCGGAGTCCGTTCCGCATCCTTTCCCCCCACGCTCCTCCTCGCAGCTCTCTCACCCCACGCGCACGCCATCGCCGCACCGGAGCCGCCACCGCACGCCGGCCCCGTCACCCGCCCTCCGACGCCAGGATCACCACGGTGAGAACCGCCTCGCCATCGCGAACCCGGTACCCTTGGCCTTTTCCTTTCCCCGGCACTCGAACTCATCTAACCCCGTGAGCGCGCCGCCGCCATGCAGAGCTCGACCGCCACTGCCGTTCTCCGCCCCCGCTGCATCCCCGTTGACGAGATCGAGCCCCGGAGTTTCCACTTGAGGTGAGGAACCTTCCCGTCCCCTCCTTGGCTCTAATCCCCTCTTACCCCAGCGGAAATCGCTCGCCGAAGTCTTACTCCGCACCACCGCCGCGCCATCACCGTCGTGCGCCACCGCCTACGCATCAATCGCCGTCCACACCATCACCACTAGCTTCGCCTTGATGCGCTCGCCGTCCCCAGCCGAACCCCGCGGTTCCAGGCCTCCTGGAACGACCGCGCGCGCTCACTCCGGCGATGCGCCGCCGCCACGCCACTGTTCCGGCCGCCGCGGTAACAAACCCCTCCGCCCGATCTAACCCTAACCGTCCATCCCCGATCCAACGGCCCACGAGCGCCCGTACCGGTCCAAGCCCCGGTCAGCGCCGACTCTTTTGCTAAAGAGCCCCCGACTTTCGTCGAAATCAACCCGCAGTCCACTCAGTTCGAATCCGAGCCCCTATTTTTATGTTATAGCCCCTGTTTCCTTAATTCTTTTCACACTTTAGTCCATGTCAGGGAATCTAGCACTTTAAACCCTCTGTTTCATCGTTTTTGAACCCGAGGTCCATGAATCTTGCACTGGAACCCCTGGAACTTTTATTTTTGTTTAAAATAAGCCCTGTTACTTTGTTTTATGCATAACTTATTTGTTTTAACTCCAAATCAAATGATTTTTGAACCGTTGAACTCGTAGCAGTGAGTAAAATAATGTTTTATGCTTGTTAGCTTCTGTTAATAATGTTTGGTGTACTGTTTTTATCTTTTTAGTCCATATATTGATTGCATTATGTGTTACGTGTAGACGAGGAGTTCGTTGGTGAACCTGAGAACTTAGCTTGGGAAGAACCTGAGCAAGCTTTTGACGAAGGCAAGTGTTCTTTGACCCATATGTCCCTTTTTACATTGAAAACTTACTTTCCCGCACAACTGGCAACCTAAGGATGACTAGCCAATGTTTTACCTTGATATAACCTTGGGCTGTGATGTGGTAGCTTATGCTTATGCTTAACTTTAATTTCTGAACTTATGTTTATGGTTGGGAACATTGAATTTGATAATTGATGGAACTATGGAACTATTGGAGTTATGTTGGTTTTGGGAGCTTGGGTCGGTTTACTCAAGTGTCTCACCGTAAGGATCGGTTCGCCGAGCGACCACCCAGAAAAACAATACAACCATGGGAGATAGTATAGGACGTCCTTGACTGATTAATTAGATGAACTAGAGTTGTAGCTTGCTTCCCTGAAACACGGCGTAAGAGGGGCCCTGGGGCATAGGTCTTCTTTTGCCAAGGTGGGTGCAGAGGTTTATTCATTTGCTCTTTTGTTAGTCACCTCTTGGAAGGAACTCTATGCTTAGCAACTGGGGGAAACTTTACCTTTATGTTATATCTGTCGGGATACTTTTGGTATGATAACTGTTAATTTATGTTTATGCTTAATAAAAGTTAATCACTTAAAAGCTACTGCAATCAGCCAGTCCACTAATAAGCCAGTCCACTTTTAGCCTAAACGGGACACTTGCTGAGTGCGAAAGTACTCACTCTTGTTTTCTTTTTCAACAACTCGTTGCGTGCAATGCAACCGTGCCGCTGCTCAGAAGATGGAGAGGCTGTGGATTACACCCAGACCTTCTAGGAGTTTGATGAGTTCTAGGCTGGTGGCCCCCAGGCAGCTGCTTGTGGAGTTTGAAGGCCATTCACGTTACTACTCTGATCTTTAGAGGTTTTAGACCTGGGTTATGTTAAAAGACTTCCGCTATATTCGTTCGTGTTGTAATAAGCGATACTTGTACGTTTTGCACTGTGTAATAAATCATTTATGTTCAATGTATGTGATTTCGATCCTGGCACATACATGGTTCGCTCCTGGTACTCTTTTTAAAACCAGGGGTGACATAAGTGGTATCAGAGCCGTGCTGACTGTAGGACGCTGGCCTAGAGTAGAACTGGTCGTTTTAAGGATTTTTGTAGTCCTGGCTTATCTCACTAAGTTGCTGAATTCAAAAAAAAATTTTGGCTTGTTGTAAAGTTTATTTTGATACTTATGTTACTTGTTCATTCCTTCTGCTAAAACTTTATTATTTGGCAAATTGTTTACTCTCAGTTCTATTATTTCTTTTGGATCTGTTCTTATACTTGTGCTTTCGTTTCCTTTGCATAGATGGCCCGCAACACGGTCACGCCCCGCAAGAGGACTTGCAACTACCTTCCACACCGCCTTCCAGAGCCTACGCTGAGATTCACAGTGGAAGGACATGGTTCCCAGCTACGTGTACTTCGCAAAAGGAAGAGGGAACAGGAGGCACAGGAGCAGTTGGCTGCTGCAGCAGCAGCTACAGAAGCTGCACAGGCCGCCGCCTTAGATGAACTTCAGGCTGAGAAAGAAGGAGATGCACTAGAGGAACAGCAGAATGAAGCTGAACAACAGGAGGCAGCAGGAGGAGAACAAGAAGCAGGACAGGGTGCTGCAGCCGCAGGGGATCCTGATGACGATGATGATGATGGTGATGACAGCAGCAGCAACAGTGATGAAGATGATGATGAGGAAGATGATGAGCAGGGCAGTAACACTGTGGAGCAGCAGGTAGAGGACCCAACACAGGAGCGTTGGGACAGGGACAAGATCACCAGAGACTCGGGCGACAGTCACTTCCATAGAGAACTCATGAGGGTGCTTGAGAGGGCTTATGGGCGTAGAAATGTTGCCTTGGAGTATGATTGCTACTACATCCACTACAGTACAGAGAGATACCCGAGCCGTTGGGAAGCCAGTTGTAGGGTCATGACAGCTGATAGGGAGCTGGAAGGTGCTAGAGAGAGGTCTGTTCACTGGAGTGCTGCAGCTAGGTCCACTAAGGAGGCTGCAATTCAGGATGCAGCACGTCAGGCGTTGCTAGACTACAGTGGGGAGCACTATCACCTGCTACGGCACAGGGATGAGAGATACTACCCCCGCCGTATTCCTGGTCAGGCTGGGTGTATTGTTGCCTCCACACTGCGTGGACGGAGCAGTGTTATGGATGCAACTGTGAACCATTCTGCAGTAGTACACACGGAGCTGGACCATGCAATTGATGAGATCCACTTCCTGCAGGAAGAGAATGCACGCCTTAGAAGGATTTGTGACACTCTGAGGGCTGAACAAGGAGGGCTAGTCACCGTTGACCACTACTTCGACACTATAGTGGCACCGCAGCGTCCCAGGCTTCCCTATGGGTCCCGCGAGGCTAGGACTCGCATGGATCTGTAGAAGACTTTTTCCTTTTATGTAATAGGAGTCCCCTTTTTGCAGGTTTAGTTCGTTAGTACGTTTGGTTAAACTCGTTTAATTGTGCACGTTTGCTTGTAATAATGAACCATGGATGATTTGGATTTTTGTTTGATTGAGATCAAGATTGTGGGGGTTGTCCACAACTTGGTCAGTTTGCTTGTCTGGTTGTTAAACAGTTTTAATGAAGTTAGTTGGGGCTTAGTAAACCTTGTGTTCCGTTGTCTTATCTTATATCTGTCTACCTTACCTCTTTATCTGTGACATGTCAGACAAATATAATAATGGGATGTCAATGAGAATGTCAGAATAAATACAGATACATCATGTCCATTTCAATTGAATTTTGTATGAGATCTCTATATCATGTACTAATTATGATCAAGTCAATGTTCAGTTTCAATCAGTAATTATTCTGTCAGATGGAATATACTCTTATTGTTGAAGTCTAAATGCTATGTCAAATAAATTAGTACTCTTACATGAGGGATTTTGTTTAATCAGATGGACGGTGATGGAGTTCCTTGCAGACCAAGAACTGGTTATCAGGCATACGGCAGAGGTTATGGAGCACCACCCCCACAGCAGCAGTATCAGCAAGCACCCCAGTACTATGCACCCCTGCCACCTTTCCAGGCACCACCACCACCACCCCCACCACACCCGGCGCCACCACCACCCCCACCTCCACCACCACCACCACCGCAAAACCAACAGCCACCATTCCAAGCACCACCCCCTCCACCGCCACCCCCATACCAGCAGCAACAACCCTATGCAACTTATGAGCAGATGATGGGGATGCACACTCAAATGATGAACAATATGAACCAGATGCTGAATCTCATGTGTTACCAGCAGCAACAGCAAAGAGCAGCTCCAGTTCAGGCTCCCCCACGGGATAAGTGTTTGGCATTCCTAAAAGGAAACCCGCCAGTGTTCACTCATTCCGCCAACCCAATGGATGCTGAAGATTGGCTCCGTGCAGTGGAGCGAGAGTTAGAGATTGCCTAGTGCAATGATCAAGAGAAGGTGCTGTATGGTCCACGTCAGCCTCAGGGGTAGGCACAAGAATGGTGGGAAGCTTACCGCTTTGCCCATCGGAACCCAGACGGTATTACTTGGCAAGAATTCAAAGAGAACTTTAAGATGCACCATGTTCCGGAGGGTCTGATGGATCTAAAGTAAGAGGAGTTTCTAGCACTCAGACAGAATAACAAGAGTGTTAGTGAGTACCGTGACAAGTTCATTCAATTGTCACGCTATGCACCAGAAGAGGTGGATAGTGACTCCAAGAGGCAGCGCAGGTTTATGAAAGGGCTGACAGATCCTCTTAAGTATCAACTGCTGAAACACACATTTTCCAATTTCAATAAATTGGTGGATAGAGCTCTTGTGACTGAGAACATGAGGAAGGAGATGGAGGACAGAAAGCGCAAGTTCAACAACAATGCTTCTTCCAGCAACAACAATCGCCCTCGCCCTATGGGACAGCCAGGATACCAGTCTCACAACTTTGGGCAGCCACAGAACTACCGCTACAACAACCAGGGACAATGTCAGAATTATCAAAACCCGCAACAGGGGCAGGTGCAGGGTCAAGCACAGCGTCAGGGATATCAGGCACCCCGCCCATCAGTTCCACCGGGTGCACAGAAGCCAGGCAATGTTGTCACTCCGTCTGGGAATAGTTGTTTCGTCTGTGGAGATTCAGGGCATTGGTCTAGAGAATGCCCCAAGAAGCTTGGACAACCATCACAGGGACAGACTAATCAGGGAATTCAGAGGCAGACCTCACCTCAGCAGATGAAGAGTGGTACCACCAACCAGACCTCCAACAACCGGGTACCACAAAACTATACTCGAGGCAAGCTGAACCATGTTGCTGCTGATACTGTACAGGATGCGCCCAATGTTCTACTAGGTATGTTCCTAGTCAACTCGCATCCTGCCTTGATATTGTTTGATACTGGTGCTTCGCATTCCTTTGTTACTGCTCAGTTTGTGGCAAAACATAATCTCTCCACATTGTCCACAAGAAACACTTTGTTGGTTAATTCACTTGGGGGAAAACTTAGAACAAACCTCATGTGCCTAGGGGTTAGTGTCAACATAAGGGGGGTAGCCTTTCCTGCAAATCTAGAAGTTATGGATACTGAAGGAATAGACATTATACTTGGAATGGACTGGTTACAAAAGTATGATGCCTATTTAAATTGTGCTGAAAGAAAAGTGTTCGTGACAACGCCAACCGGAGATAAAATGGAATTTATGGCCATTGTACCGTCACCAGAGAAAGCTGCCGCAGATCGTTTGACACTAAATGCAGCAGATATGACACAGCTAGAGGCAATTCACGTGGTTTCCGAATTTCCAGATGTTTTTCCTGAGGAGTTGCCAGGTATGCCACCTGAACGCAGCATTGAGTTTTCTATTGAGCTTTTGCCTGGTACTGCTCCAATAGCCAAGAAACCTTATAGAATATCGGGTAGTGAACATGATGAAGTTAAGAAACAAATAGATGAACTACTAGCAAAGGGTTACATTAGACCTAGTACTTCACCTTGGGCATCTCCTGTTCTATTAGTGGAAAAGAAAGATGGGTCACAAAGGATGTGTGTGGATTATAGAGGGCTTAATGCAGTAACAATTAAGAACAAATACCACTTGCCCAGAATAGAAGATCTGTTTGATAAATTGAGAGGTGCTTGTGTGTTCTCTAAAATTGATTTGAGGTCTGGATATCATCAGTTGAGAATTAGACCATCAGATATTCCCAAAGCAGCCTTCACAACCAGATATGGGTTATATGAATACACAGTGATGTCCTTTGGTCTGACCAATGCTCCAGCTTTCTTCATGTACCTGATGAACAGTGTATTTATGGACTGTCTTGATAAGTTTGTTGTGGTGTTCATCGATGACATTCTGATATTCTCCAAGAATGAAGGGGAGCAGGCAGAACATTTGAGGCAAGTCTTGCAGAGGCTTAGAGAAAACCAGTTGCATGCTAAGTTCAGCAAGTGTGAGTTTTGGATCGAAGAGGTTCCATTTCTTGGTCATGTTATATCCAAAGGTGGAATTTCAGTTGATCCAAGCAAGGTGAAGGACGTGTTGAATTGGAAGGTACCCACCACAGCGACAGAAATCAGAAGTTTTCTGGGTCTAGCTGGTTACTACAGGAGGTTTATTGAGGCATTCTCAAAGATTGCAAAGCCAATGACTGAATTGTTGCAAAAGAATGTGGTGTTCGAATGGAAGAAGGATTGTCAAGCTGCATTTGAAGAATTGAAGAGGCGACTGACCACCGCACCTGTGTTAACATTTCCAGACCTTCATAAACCTTTCTCAGTATATTGTGATGCTTCTCGTCTTGGTTTGGGATGTGTACTTATGCAGGAAGGGAAGGTAATAGCTTATGCATCTAGGCAACTAAAGGATCATGAGAAGAATTATCCAACTCATGATTTGGAGTTAGCTGCAGTGGTCCATGCTCTGAAAATTTGGAGACATTATTTGTTTGGACAGAAGTGTGATATCTATACGGACCATAAGAGTTTGAAATACATCTTTACACAGAGTGAGCTGAATATGAGGCAGAGAAGATGGTTAGAACTGGTAAGTGACTATGATTTGGAGATCCACTATCACCCAGGCAAGGCCAATGTTGTGGCAGATGCATTGAGTAGAAAGTGTCATGTAAACATGCTGATAGCTCGAGAAATGCCACCGGAGTTGGGAGAAGAGTTTGATAGATTGAGTTTGGGATTCCTACATAATCTAGGTGCAACCACCATGGAGCTAGAACCAACACTAGAACAGAAAATCCGAAAGGGACAACTTAATGATGAGAAGATAAAGGAAATCAAGCAGAAAATTTCAGCAGGTAAAGGAAAGGACTTTCATGAAGATGCTGATGGAACAGTTTGGTATAAGAACCGTATCTGTGTGCCAGAGGTGAAAACAATTAGGGAGCTGTTTCTCAGAGAAGCACATGAAACAGCTTACTCGGTTCATCCAGGCAGTGAGAAAATGTATCAAGATCTGAAGAAGAGTTTCTGGTGGTATGGAATGAAAAGAGAAATAGCTGAGTTTGTGGCAATCTGTGACATCTGTCAGAGAGTGAAGGCAGAACATCAGAGACCGCTGGACTGTTGCAACCATTGAAAATTCCAGAATGGAAATGGGAAGAGGTTGGTATGGATTTCATTACAGGTTTGCCTCGCACTCAGGCCGGATATGATTCTATATGGGTAATAGTTGATCGCTTAACTAAAGTTGCTCATTTTATTCCTGTCAAAACTACATATTCTGGTGCTCGATTGGCTGAGTTATATATCTCCAGAATTGTTTGCTTGCATGGAGTGCCTAAGAGTATTGTGTCTGATAGAGGTACTCAGTTTACATCTCACTTTTGGCAACAACTGCATGAGGCTATGGATACTAAATTAAATTTCAGTTCAGCTTATCATCCTCAGACTGATGGTCAGACAGAAAGAACTAATCAGATCCTAGAAGATATGTTGAGAGCATGTGCTTTGCAATATGGAACTAGTTGGGATAAAAGTTTACCTTATGCAGAATTCTCTTATAACAACAGCTATCAGGCAAGTATTGAGAAAGCACCATTTGAGGCATTGTATGGCAGAAGGTGCAGGACTCCTTTGCATTGGAATCAACCAGGAGAGAAACAAGTGTTTGGGCCAGATATTATCAAAGAGGCGGAAGAGCAAATGAAGGTTGTCCGGGAGAATATGAAGATAGCACAGTCAAGGCAGAAGAGCTATGCAGATCACAGAAGGAGGGATTTATCTTTTGAAGTTGGTGATTTTGTATATCTGAAAGTATCGCCTATGAGAGGACTTCGGCGATTTAAAGTAAAAGGCAAGTTGGCACCCAGGTATATTGGACCTTTCAAAATTCTTGCAAGGAGAGGTGAGGTAGCATATCAACTTGAGTTGCCTGAAAACCTGTCAGCTGTGCATGATGTTTTCCATGTGTTACAATTAAAGAAATGTTTGAGGGTTCCTGAGGAACAACTGCCAATGGAAGAGTTGGGTGTACAGGAAGATCTCACTTATACAGAACATCCAACTCATATCTTAGACACTGCAGAGAGAGTCACCAGGAACAAAGTGATCAAAATGTGCAAAGTAAAGTGGAGTCACCATACAGAGGATGAGGCAACTTGGGAGAGGGAAGATGAGTTGAAGGCACAGTTTCCCAATCTCTTTGCTAACCTAAACAACCTTGAATCTCGAGGTCGAGATTCTTTTAAGGGGGGTAGGTTTGTCACACTCTAAAAATTTGCCTTTACTGAATTTTGCTCAAACCAAGTGCAATATATTTAAATTATTTGTTTAGTGATCATGTCATTGTTTTAATTAAATCTTTCTCAAGTTAATGTCTAAAATAAATATAAGTTCAACTTATATGTGCATCCATGCCGCCGCATTTATTTTCTGCTTGTTAGTAATTGTGTGCTCAAGTGTTAAATTCGAAAATTAGTTTAAATTCAAGTGCAAAACCTTTGTGTTTATGCAAATTTCCAGAAAAAGGTTCAGAGTTCATTCTCTTCATTCTCGGGCTCGTTTTGGCCCAACTTCCCTTTTTCTTCTTTCTTCTTGGTTCCTTTCTTCCCCTCCAAACCGAAGCAGCCACCCAGCCCATCATCACTTTCGGCCCAGTCCTCTCCACTGCGCGCCACCTCCCCTCACCGCCATGTGGGTCCCGTCTGTCGGCGCCACTCCCTTCCACCGCGCCCAACCTTCTGTCGCTGACGCGCCGGGCCCGCTTGTCGGCGCTCTCTCCTACCTCCAACCGCCGCCCCGCATCGCCCGGAGCCGAGCTGGAGACAGCCGCGCCCACGACTCCAGTCCACGCCCCGCTCCCACGTTCTCCGCCCGGTCCTCAACCATCTCACCCCGCACTCGAAGTCCGTTCCGCATCCTTTCCCCCCACGCTCCTCCTCGCAGCTCTCTCACCCCACGCGTACGCCATCGCAGCACCGGAGCCGCCACCGCACGCCGGCCCCGTCACCCGCCCTCCGACGCCCGGATCACCACGGTGAGAACTGCCTCGCCGTCGCGAACCCGGTACCCTTGGCCTTTTCCTTTCCCGGCACTCGAACTCATCTAACCCCGTGAGCGCGCCGCCGCCGTGCAGAGCTCGACCGCCGCTGCCGTTCTCCGCCCCGCTGCATCCCCGTTGACGAGATCGAGCCCCGGAGTTTCCACTTGAGGTGAGGAACCTTCCCGTCCCCTCCTTGGCTCTAATCCCCTCTTACCCCGGCGGAAATCGCTCGCCGGAGTCTTACTCCGCACTACCGCCGCGCCATCACCGTCGTGCGCCACCGCCTACGCATCAATCGCCGTCCACACCATCACCACTAGCTTCGCCTTGATGCGCTCGCCGTCCCCGGCCGAACCCCGCGGTTCCAGGCCTCCTGGAACGACCGCGCGCGCTCACTCCGGCGATGCGCCGCCGCCACGCCACTGTTCCGGCCGCCGCGGTAACAAACCCCTCCGCCCGATCTAACCCTAACCGTCCATCCCCGATCCAACGGCCCACGAGCGCCCGTATCGGTCCAAGCCCCGGTCAGCGCCGACTCTTTTGCTAAAGAGCCCCCGACTTTCGTCGAAATCAACCCGCAGTCCACTCAGTTCGAATCCGAGCCCCTATTTTTATGTTATAGCCCCTGTTTCCTTAATTCTTTTCACACTTTAGTCCATGTCAGGGAATCTAGCACTTTAAACCCTCTGTTTCATCGTTTTTGAACCCGAGGTCCATGAATCTTGCACTGGAACCCCTGGAACTTTTATTTTTGTTTAAAATAAGCCCTGTTACTTTGTTTTATGCATAAGTTATTTGTTTTAACTCCAAATCAAATGATTTTTGAACCGTTGAACTCGTAGCAATGAGTAAAATAATGTTTTATGCTTGTTAGCTTCTGTTAATAATGTTTGGTGTACTGTTTTGATCTTTTTAGTCCATATATTGATTGCATTATGTGTTACGTGTAGACGAGGAGTTCGTTGGTGAACCTGAGAACTTAGCTTGGGAAGAACCTGAGCAAGCTTTTGACGAAGGCAAGTGTTCTTTGACCCATATGTCCCTTTTTACATTGAAAACTTACTTTCCCGCACAACTGGCAACCTAAGGATGACTAGCCAATGTTTTACCTTGATATAACCTTGGGCTGTGATGTGGCAGCTTATGCTTATGCTTAACTTTAATTTCTGAACTTATGTTTATGGTTGGGAACATTGAATTTGATAATTGATGGAACTATGGAACTATTGGAGTTATGTTGGTTTTGGGAGCTTGGGTCGGTTTACTCAAGTGTCTCACCGTAAGGATCGGTTCGCCGAGCGACCACCCAGAAAAACAATACAACCATGGGAGATAGTATAGGACGTCCTTGATTGATTAATTAGATGAACTAGAGTTGTAGCTTGCTTCCCTGAAACACAGCGTAAGAGGGGCCCTGGGGCATAGGTCTTCTTTTGCCAAGGTGGGTGCAGAGGTTTATTCATTTGCTCTTTTGTTAGTCACCTCTTGGAAGGAACTCTATGCTTAGCAACTGGGGGAAACCTGTAACGGGCGGTTGTACTCTAAGGAGTCTTTGTAAAGGTCTCGCAGTGAAACCCTGCCACTCACTCCCGGAGGTGTTTAAGGGCCCGTACAGCCCAAGGCAAATGGGAATCACGACCCGTGGGTAAAGTGTACAACCTCTCGAGAGTGTTAACAAACTGATGCATCAGCCGTGCTCACGGTCATGAGCGGCCTGGACCCTCATTTGATTAGAGGAAACTTTTGGTTATGGGCTAAGATGTTGGTCAATGATGGTTATCTTTCTATTTACTTATGCTTTACCTTTATATTATATCTGTCGGGATACTTTTGGTATGATAACTGTTAATTTATGTTTATGCTTAATAAAAGTTAATCACTTAAAAGCTACTGCAATCAGCCAGTCCACTAATAAGCCAGTCCACTTTTAGCCTAAACGGGACACTTGCTGAGTGCGAAAGTACTCACTCTTGTTTTCTTTTTCAACAACTCGTTGCGTGCAATGCAACCGTACCGCTGCTCAGGAGATGGAGAGGCTGTGGATTACACCCAGACCTTACAGGAGTTTGATGAGTTCTAGGCTGGTGGCCCCCAGGCAGCTGCTTGTGGAGTTTGAAGGCCATTCACGTTACTACTCTGATCTTTAGAGGTTTTAGACCTGGGTTATGTTAAAAGACTTCCGCTATATTCGTTCGTGTTGTAATAAGCGATATTTGTACGTTTTGCACTGTGTAATGAATCATTTATGTTCAATGTATGTGATTTCGATCCTGACACATACATGGTTCGCTCCTGGTACTCTTTTTAAAACCAGGGGTGACATGACGTCGTGATCGCGGCACTGGTCCTGATGGCAGCGGCGGCTCGGCGTTCACGTCCAGCTCCTCAGCAGTGTCGTCGTCGGTGTCGGCTCGCCGTGTCCCTCCCTGTCCTGCAGTCCAGCTCGCGGTACCAGGCTGCGGCTCCCGGTGGCAGCGTTGTGCCCGGTAGCTCCGGCGTGTCGGCGTCGGCGTGCGCGGACGGCTCCTCCTCCTCCTCTGTCTCCAGTCCCTCTTCTCCCTCACTCTAGTTCCTCATCGACGGCGCGAACCTTGGCATGGGTGCGACGCGGTGTGCGTGAGAGAGGGGACAGGGCGCATGCTCTGGTCGAGGGTGGTCGGGCGCGCTAGCTGCCTTGGGTGCCAAGAAGGTCCAGGCTCAGGCGTCGTCCGTGGACCTTGGGTGCGAGACGAGCATCCAAGGCAGCCGGCTGCGTTGAGTCTCGACTCTCGAGAGGAATGGAAGTGGGCGTGTTGGGCTCTGCCGAATTGGGCCAAGCGTGTAGTGTGGCCTGCTCTTGCGGGCTTAGCCTTTTCTCCATTTGATAGCACCTCTAATTAAGCATGTGACATGGCTTGGTCCAAATTAATTAACCTACAGTATACAACCATGTTTGCACCACTCAAAAGTCAAGGGAGAAAAACGAGCACACAAACATGCAGCATGATCAAGCGTTTTATTACTGCAGGTTTTAATTTTAACTATGCACTTAATAATTTAGGTAAACATGGCTTCATTGGGCAAAGTTAAATAATTCTATATTAGTTTGAATTATATTTAGCCGGTAATTCATAAGTTTGGCCTATCATGCGATGCAATCAGACAATTAACTGAAAAAGTTTTTTGAATTTTCACATTTTTTTACAGTTATTAACATTTCGTAAAAATACGGGATGTTACAGAGACTGTCCTTGTGTGGCACCTCACCACAGATTTTTGCTTTTATTCCATGGACATCACTGATGAGATCAGGGAGATGTCAAGATCAAGCAGGCAGATATTCAACTACCTGGTGCACCTGCTGTTCAATACCGCCTATGCTAACCTTTTTTTTTTTTAGATAATGGAAACAAAACGTTTCCGGCTTCATCCCCCGTAGGAGAATCAGACCATACTTATTACAACCACACGTCTAAGAAGCAAAAGTACACACTAAAGAAGTCTTAACAAAAAAAACAACCGTTCCACACAGCACTCAAGGACTAGCTGACAGATATCCTAGCTGTAGCCTGCCAACCAAACGATGAAAAGATGCGCAGAGCCACCACTTCAAGATTATGTGCTCCCTGCGTCAGCCACCGACCACGGGCTTCACTTCGCTGCAACTTGGCCCAGTGACGTAGCCAAAAGGTTCCCCTGAAGAGTACCTGCAAGTAATTTTTTGGTTGTTTCCTGTCAAAAGTTGCGTCGTTTCTCTGCAGCCAAATTGCCCATATAATAGCTGCAGCACCTGTCAAGAGAAAGGATTTGTACTGTCTACCCCCCTGACCATTGGTTGAATAAATGGTTAGTACTACGGGGCAGGGAAATATCTAGTGTCATAAAAACAACCCGCCAAATAAATCTAGCTAGTTGACAATCAAAGAGTAGATGTTGTATACTTTCGTACTCATTACAGAAACAACACCTAAGGTTCCCATTCCAGTTCCGTCTAGCTAGATTGTCTTTGGTCAAAAGAATTCCCCTCTTAACATACCACATAAAAATCTTTGTTTTTAATGGTAATCTGGTTTTCCAAATTTCTTGGGATACTTTTGTTCCTCTGTTGATCATTTGTTTGTACATTGAACTAACAGTGAAAGCCCCTGATTTATTTATGCCCCACTTGAAACTATCCCGCCCCTCTCTTAGTTCTATATTAATGACCCTTCGTACAAGCTCGTTCCAAGCTTGTAACCTCTCTCCGTACAAGCCTCTTCTGAAAGAAATATTTAAAGGTCTAGAACACATAACTTCTGCCACAGTTGCTCCCTTTTTCCTGACAATATTAAACAAAGAGGGGTACAAAACTTTTAGCGGTCGAATACTGCACCAGGTATCTTCCCAAAAACGAACCTGTGTACCATCGCTAATAGAAAAGGACCCTAGGCTCAGGAAATAGTCTTTCACTTCCATGAGACCTGCCCAAAATTGAGACACCCCAGGTTTTTTAGATGTCTCCCCGAGGGGCTTTGACTTGAGGTATTTGTTTCTAATCAACTGTTGCCACATGCCTTCCTCATTTATTAGTTTGAACAACCATTTACTAAGGAGGCATTTATTTTGTACCTCTAGATCTATGACACCTAGTCCCCCTTGATCCTTAGGTTGTCTAATCTGGTCCCAGCTAATTAGGTGATACTTTTTCCTGTGCTCATCATTCTGCCAAAAGAAACGGGATCTGAAAAATTCAAGTTTTCTTAGAACCCCCTTCGGAATCAAGAAGAAGGACAACATAAACATCGGTAAGCTCGAAAGCACCGAGTTTATGAGAACTAGTCTACCTCCCACTGAGAGCAGCTTCCCTTTCCATCCCATGAGATGCTTCTCAAACCTTTCCTCTACCTGCGACCAGTCACTATTCCTTAGCTTTCTAAAATTCATCGGTAGACCTAAATATCTAAACGGATATGAGCCCAAATTACAGCCAAAAAGTTGGGAATACATGTTCTCACATTCCTCCGCTTGGCCAAAACAGAAGATTTCACTCTTATGAAAGTTTATCTTAAGACCTGAGATCTTCTCAAACATGCAAAGTAATGCCTTCATGTTCCTAGCCTTTTCCAGGTCATGATCTAGGAAGATGACAGTATCATCTGCATATTGGAGAATGGACAAACCATCCTCTAGTAAATGAGGAATGACTCCACTCACTAAACCATTCTCTTTAGCCCTATTAATCAAAATCGCCAACATATCTACCACAATATTAAAGAGAATTGGCGATAAAGGATCACCTTGTCTGAGACCTTTCCTTGTTTGAAAGTATGCTCCATTTTGACCATTAACATTAATGGCCACATTTCCTCCCTGAACAAAAGACTTAATCCAGTTGCACCAGGTGGTTGAGAATCCTTTCATACGCAATGTTTGCTGAAGGAAATCCCAACGAACCTTATCGTAGGCCTTTTCAAAATCAATCTTAAAAATAACCCCACTGAGTTTTTTCCTATGGAGCTCATGTAGAGTTTCATGTAAAATCACTGCACCCTCCATTATGTTTCTTCCAGGTAGGAAAGCTGTCTGCGATGGTCTAATTACTTTATGTGCAACTTTGGTTATCCTGTTAGTTGCTACTTTGGTAAAGATCTTGAAACTAACATTTAACAAACAGATTGGTC
This sequence comes from Paspalum notatum, assembly GCA_022530915.1. NCBI lineage: Eukaryota > Viridiplantae > Streptophyta > Magnoliopsida > Poales > Poaceae > Paspalum > Paspalum notatum. The sequence goes on from CM039683.1 coordinate 9,910,342, forward strand.
TGTATTGTTGTATTTTGCTAGCATCACCGACCTTCGGAATAAGAATTATATTACCAAAGTTCAATCTATTTAAAGCGAGGTCACCCTTATGGAACTCATCAAAAAGCGCCATCAGATCGCTGTTGATAACATTCCAAAAAACCTGATAAAACTCCGTTGGGAAGCCATCTGGTCCTAGTGCCTTATTATGTTCCATCTAGAAGATCGCTGTCCTTACCTCATCCAAAGTGAACGGATCAGTCAACAGATCATTCTCCAGTTGTGAAACCTGGGGAATATCTTCAAAACTGTTTTCGTTCATTACTACCTCCGATGTCTCCGGATGTCCGAAAAGGGTTTTATAGTACGTGGTGATGTATTTTTTTAATTCGACATCCCCTACGATCGTTCCCTCCTCCTGTTCTAGTTTAAAAATCCTCGTTCTTCTGTGCTTACCATTGGCCACTAGATGGAAATATTTTGTATTTGCATCCCCTTCTAGTAAATTCTTAACTTTGGCCCTTTGGTACCATTTAATCTCCTCCTCTCTAAGAAGCTGAGACACTCTCTCGTGCAAGGCATGTTTAAGATTCAGCTCATTATAATCTAGTTAAGTATGTTCTGATTTCTTATCCAACTCGTCTAGTTTATCTAATAAGAGCTTTTCCTGAAGCACATGATCCAACAGGATGCTACTGAAGAGCCCGGGCTCGACGGACGTCGGATCACGACAATGGTAGCCGAGCAGATGCGGGCGGTGACACCAGGTGGAGGAGGTCTAATTGGGAATGCCTTTAGACTGGCCGCTGCGCTCACCGATGATGGCATCGAGGCAGATGCAATGTGGAGGATAATCCAAGGAGTGTGGGTGGAAATTTTGTGCTTCTCTGCCGGAAGGTGCAGAGAGTACCTGCATGCCAAAAGCCTTGGTAAGGGCGGAGAGTACCTCTCCCATGTCTGGCTGCTTCTGTGCTACATGGGGATGGAAACTTTAGCAGAGAGGCTGCAGAGGACAGAGCGAGGGGGGCGATGACGAGGAGCGTAATGACGTGTGAATCCCAAATGTTTACGTTACCTGATGTGTTGTCTATTGCACAACACTTAATTATGTTCTTCGACTCTCACTATCTATGTTTTTTTAATTTACATGTATTGGTGTTAATGGTATTCATTTCATATAAAATAATAATAAAAGCTCGGCCCCATTGATAATTTTTTTTAGCCAGTGTCCCATTCCTCGGCAGGGACGACGAGGCCGCCAGAGGCCTCGCTGACCTCTGCAACGGCGTCGCCTTGGACGTCGACAACGTCCACGGGAACTACCTCAAGCCCACCTGGCACCACCTCGACCGGCGCTGCAGAATATCCCTGCACAACTGCCGCGACGTCTTCTACCGCTTGGTGTTCTTCGTTGCCTTAGTCCTCTGCCAGGTCATCCAGGTCACCTCTATGCGGTTCTTGAGTACCACAGACCCACAAGGTAATTAACAGGGCTTGACGATCGATCGACGGAGATGAGTAGCCGTACCCGTACATTTATGTACGTACTACTAACTTTCGGTGGATGATTATTTGTCAGCGGATATATTGGAATAGAAAGCATGCAGCATTCCGGGGCGAATAATAGTGTTCTCCGATCAGTTTATCTATCACCTTATTGACAGGGAATCATTACGCAATTATTGAGATGTCTACCGAAAGAAGTCATATACGTTGAATAAAAAAAAACAAAGCTGTCAATATGTCGGGCGATCAACATGTCTGGATCAGTTCCTCCATCTTTTCTTTACTGCACTTCAAATTTTTTGCGATTTTTTTTTTTTTTTTTTTTTGCCAAAGCTGTCAGCTATAGCTCAAGATTATTGGCTCCAAAAGTCACTCTAAGGCTGTCACAAGTCTCATGAACTCTGCTGTTAAAAAAAAGATGGATAGTTTACATATTAGTCTTCCGCACCAGAAAGGCATACATGCAGGGGCTAGATATACGAACATCAAAATATTGTCTCTAGTATATTAAATAATTGACTCAGATTTTGTCTCTACATGGAAGGTCAAAGGTAAATTGTCTAAAAATGTCTCTATATTCACATCTCATAGATTGCCTTAAATAAATCCGTAGTTCACAATGTCTCAATGAGTGTCTCAATACTTCAGACATTTTTGAAAGAAAAAAGTCCATTTTACAACATCGAACTATAACATCATCCGATTTTCATCTTTGAATTACAAAACCAGGTTGTATTCAGGGCCCATGAACTAACTAAACTGTGCAAAACCCCAACCCATGTTAAAAGTGGTGTCAGTGCTTGGTACCGGCAGTCCACTACCGCTAGAGACCACGCGATGGATTTGAGAACGCGCGCGAAGGTATACATCACATTGAACACAACGATTTAGACAAGTTCAGACAGCCAAATCGATTTACCTTATGTCCTGTATGGGGTTTGTGGATTGTGTCGAAAAGCTAGATTGATGATCCCTTTCTATGTGTCTCTGGCTCCCTTTACACAGTGAAGAGGTAGGGTTACAAGTTAGTTACAATAAAGTCCTAGTCAGTACACAACCCCGGAAACAAGAAAACAAATCTACCGAAGAAACATTATTATTGGACTGGCCTAAGCCTCCCTTGTAGCCTACGCCGTCTTGCACAATGTCCACCAAACCTGACCACTCGGTCCACCTGATAGAGTGGTTATAATCCATCTACATGAGATACCCCATGGATATATGACACCCACAAGTAGTTTATGATGGTGGTTTTCTATTTCTTTAAGACAATAAAATTTTGTTTAATTTCTGCAAAGTCACAATTAATTAATTTTATATTGAAAAAATATGAAAGTTGTACCAAATGTTCTTTGCAAATTTAATCTATCTATCGGCGCTATATTTGGAGATTTCATAACTTACTTGTTTCTATTTCAATGTTCTATTTAGAGAAATAAAATAATAGGTGTAGGAATAAATACATTATAAATATCTTTAAATAGAGAATAGATGGATAGATAGATGGATAGATTACATTTTTATAAAGAATTTGGTACAAGTTGCGTATTTTTCTAATATAAAATATATTATTGTGAATTTTTATAAATGATTTTTTATTATTTTTAAAGGACAAGTCCATTTACAACCTCAAAACTGTACAAGTTATCTAATTTACAACCTTAAGCTACAAAACCAGACAGCCAAGACCATCAAACTGTCAAAACCGGACAACAAACACCCCTAAGGCAGGTTTTGGTGGAGGTTTTCTATTTCTTAGAAATAATTAAATCTGATTTAGTATCTAAAAATTACAATTAAATAATTTTAAGTCAGATAAATATATAACTTGCACTATTTTCTAAGAATATATTCTATCTATTGATGCTCTAGTTCAAACGAAACATATTTATTCGCACACCTATTATTTTATTACTCCAAATAAAACTTTAGAAATAGGAAAAAAATAAATTTCAGATAACTAAAAATAGATCAGCACTAGTGGATAGGAAATTTTGTTAGAAATTAACTGGTACATATTTCATATTTTTTTATTTAAAATGAATTATCATGAATTTTAGAGATTAAACAAGATCTAAAAATAGGAAACCACCACTGAAGCAGCCCCTAGGGGTATATATTGTCCGCTTTTGACAGTATGATGGTCTTGACTACCCAGTTTCGTAATCAACGTTTTAAAATCAGACCACTTGCACAATTTAAGGCTGTAGAATGGACTTTTCCCACATAAAAAACCATCTTTCAATACTGCCTTTAACATGACCAAGGGGTGTTTCGTCCGATTTGGTTAGTTCAGGGGCCATATCTACTTCGTTTTGTAATTCAGCGTTGAAATTAGACGACCGTGATAGTTAACAGTTACAAAATAGATTTCTCCGTTTTTGAAACAGCCACAAGAAGTGCGACTAGTTTTGGTACAAGAACACATATACGGTATGGCTCAGGTTGGATGGTTAACATTTGTATAGGGTATGGCTCATTGTAGAGATCAACAAGTTTTGTATCACTGTTGGACCAAGCGAACTATATCAGTGATTTATTCTGCTGTCCATGGGAGAGAGAATAGATAAAAACTGTGGAGAGAACTAAAGTTGGTAAAATAGAAGAAGCGTAAAAGATAGCTGCATCTGACGCTGTGCTCCTCTGGCTGTTTTGGCACATATTTGATGTGTACGATGGTCGTCGATCAGTGTGTAGCAGTGGCCGCTGCTGTCAACATCGAGTGGGAGTAGTCCTTTTTAATCTTCTTCAACGTCACGACCGCATCACTCATTGACATCCTTTTGCAAGGTGAGTCGCTTGAACAGAGCAAACCAACCTCAAATACTGACCGAAGAAAATCATAAAGGTAACGGACAGATGAAGCATCTTGTAATAGTTGGTCATCCATGACGATTGACGGAAACAAGATCAGTTGGAAATGCACAATGAACCCACTGCCTAATGCTCAGTTCTCCGATAAACATAGGATCTGTGGGTCACTTTCCAGTGAAGACTTCAAGGAGCATGATTCCGAAGCTAAACACATCACTCTTACACGATGCCATTCCAAGTGTTCCATACTCTGCTCAAGATATTCAGAATAATGTTTTTAAGCAAAAGTGATATAGATCGAGATGATATGATTCATTCATATGCATGGTTTTATAGAAATTGAACGCAAGAATACTACATAGATGTCATTTGTACCTGGTGCCATGTAACCAACTGTTCCTAGCATGCTTGCCGTGATCTTTGAATTGTCATCACGCAGTAACAACTTTGCGATGCCAAAGTCTGCCACATGTGCCGTCATTTGCTCGTCAAATAGCACATTGCTAGGCTTCAAGTCACAGTGTAGGACAACCTCGTAATGCTCATGGTGCAGATACTCCATTGCCATTGACACATCTAGCATGATATCTAGCCTCTTCAAGAACCCTAAATGACTTCTGCCTTCAGAGTGAAGGAGCATGTCTAAGTTGCCATTGGGCATGTACTGGAGCACCAATGCTCTAAAGTCCATGTTGGAGCAGGTGTTTAGTATCCGTATTAGGTTCCTGTGCCGAGCCATGCGTAGTACACGACATTCGGCATCAAAGCTTCTAATGGCTTCTTCTAGTTGCATGTCTAGAACTTTTATGGCAACCACCAAACCGGTGCTCAAGACACCCTTGAACACTTTTCCAAAGCTCCCAATCCCCAACATATTCCTCTCATTAAAATTATCTGTGGCGCTACTGAGCTCATGGTAGGAAATTAGCCTACGGCTCATGGCATTGCCTGGAGGGTGTCTCGAAGCCTGTATGGTGTTCTTCCTTCTGACCAATAGGAAAATGCAAACAGCAGCAGTACTGAATGATACGATTATAGCTGGGATTAGGAATTTTAGGAAATCTGTATTATTTGAGCGAGACTTTTGATGGCATCGAGAAAATCCAAGACGTTGGGCACCACACAGTGCAGCATTCCCTATCAAAGACTGTAACGTGATGTTTGAGAAAACACCTCCCTCTGGTATATTGCCTTGTAAACTATTGAAAGAGAGATTCAAGGTTGTCAAGTAGGTGAAATTGGCAAGGAATTTGGGAATAGTACCACAGAGATTATTCGAGGAGAGATCCAACATTACTAAGTTCGTAAGATATTGGAATGAGTCTGGTATTGAGTTATCAAATGTGTTGTGTGATAGATTTAGGTGCTCCAGCATTCTAATTTTACCAATGGATTCTGGGATGCTTCCAAGCAAAAAGTTGGAAGAGAAGTCAATTGCATTTGCTTGTTTCAGTCCATTAATATTAGCTGGCAGGGAACTCGCAAAGGAATTGTGTGAAAGATTTAGGTAAATAAGTTTATCTAGGTCAAAAAAGCTTGCTGGAATTGACGAGCTCAACTGGTTATCAGACAAATCGATGTGTTCTAGCAGGGTAAGGTTGCTGGTGCTGTCTGGTATGGAGCCAAAGAGTTTGTTCCCATGGAGATATAACTGTTGTAAGCTCTTGAGCATTCCAATCTGTTTCGGTATAGGGCCTTTCAAGTCATTGCTAGAGACATCAAGTAACGTCAGATTATGCATCCCTATGATAGACTCTGGGATTTCTCCGGTCAATAGGTTGCTACCAAGAACAAGGGATTCAAGGTTGCTCAAGTTTGAAAATGTAGATGGAAGCCTCCCTGTTAACTTGTTATAGGCTGTCCCAAACCAATATAACTCTGTCGACAAATTTCCTATATGATCTGGGAACTCCCCGGTGAAAAAATTAATAGACAGCTCAAGCTCTTGTAGCTTTCTACACTTGGAAAGCGAGAATAAGAAGCCTAGGTTCCCGTCTAAATTATTTGACAGAAGAGAGAGCTTGGTCAGAGATGGAATGTTCCCAAGGGTTGGTGGTACTAAGCCAGACAATTGATTATGGCTCAGAGATAGCAGAGTTAATTCAGAAAAATTCCCGAGAAAAGATGGAATTGGCCCTGTAAGCTGGTTGTCTAGGAGATCTAGTTCAGTAAGACGGGTGAGATTGCTAAGCACCGCTGGGATAGTCCCAACGAAGTTATTTGTTCCCAAGCCAAGTTCGGTGAGACGTGGCAGCTGAGCTAACCATGTTGGAACGACACCAACAAAATAATTTTTTGACAAATGAGAATTTCTAGGTACTGGCATGTTGCAAGCCCAGATGGAATCTGACCAGCAAAGTTGTTCCTAAAGAGAGAGAAAACCTTCAGTTGTGGAAGGCTAAAACTTTGATTGTTTGGAATAGGTCCAGTAAAACTGTTACCTTCAAGCGACATGAGTTTTAGCCTAGACATGTTATAGATGGCTGGGGGTACTGTACCCAAGAGGTTATTAAATGACAAGACTTAGTTCTACTAGCATAGTCAAGGAACCCATACCGTATGGTATTGGTCCAGATAGGCTGTTATTTCCCAAGTTAATGTACTGCAGGGAAGCTGTGTTATTGAATAGATATTGTGGTATATGGCCACTCAACTCATTCCCTGCAATTAGAAACATCTGAAGGTTGGGCATGCTCTGCAGCAGCCTCACCGGAATCTCCCCTGACAGGCTATTGTAGCTTAGGCGAAGCACATGGAGACTTGTGAGGTTTCCTATGGTACTAGGAATCGGACCTGACAGGCTGTTACCCCAAAAAGAAAGAACCTTAAGCCGACGAAGTTTTCCAAGTTCTGCAGGGATGGCGCCAGAGAGACGTGTGCTTGTGAGATTGAGCAGGGAGAGGAAGGAAAGATTACCGAGGTGTGGGCTGAGGGATCCTTGGAGGGGCACGTCCGGCAGCGACACAGCCGTGACGCGCTGCCGGTGGTGGCTACATGATACTCCAACCCGTCGACAGAAGGAAACATTGGGTGTCCAGCTGCTGGTGAGGACTCCGAGAGGATCGGAGAGCTCGCCTTTCAAAGCCAACAGTGCGGCGAGGTCACTGTGGCTGCCGTTATTGTTGGCGGCAATCAGGCTTGTCGGGGGCAAAGAAACGGCTGCAGCAGGCAGTAGCGCTGGGAGGAAGACGACCAATAAGCACACCAGAGCAACCAGCCAGTAGCTCGGTGCATCAGCCGCCATTGCAGCATGCAGTGTAGCTGCACTTCTCCGGTTCAGTTCTACCATACCGAATGTCTTGTGATGATGCACGCGACTACGGGAGTATATTTATAGACAGATATGTCGTCACTGGTAGTAGCAATTAGTGCTACCGTGATTTGCGACAATAATGAACGGAGCGCGCACTGTGACCGTCGTCAATCTCGTTGGAAACTTAGCGACGGGCTGATGGATTGGACTAGCAATGGAGAGGGCATGTTAGGTAGAGCTGTGCTCCTTAATTTTCTAGCTCTACTCCATGATTCTCTGGTGCAGTGATTCTGCGTGAATTTCTGATAGAATGAATCTGTCTGATGAATTGTGTTTGGCTGTCTATTTGAGAAACAGATTCTGAAAGGATGGTTAGACTGGAATTGCCTATACTGCCCTCTATGTGTCAAGCCTTTGTGGTCTTCGTCATTGGAACAGATCACGTCTCCCTTGGCATCTTCTTCATGCCTGCGATCTTCTCGGACCTGGACCCGTCGCCTCCAGCCACCACAGCCTCGCTCCGACCCGATTGTGGGCGTCATGGGCCTCCAGGTACCCCGTGGGCCGGTTTCCCTGCACCCTGCAGGTGGGCCGAGAGCTGCCTTCATGGGCTCGCCGTGAAGAAGACTTGAGGTGCAAGGCGAGCTAGCCGATAGGATAGTGCAGATCCTTCGAGGATATCACTCCCCCCCTGATTGCGGGTGTAATCTGTTAAGTCCTACGTAGTTGCCTTGTAACCCTAGCTCCCTGGTCTATATAAAGGGAGCTAGGGTCCTTAGGAAAATCATCTCATCATTGACGCTCAAGCGCTCACATAATCCACATACATACAGGACATAGGGTATTACGCCATTTCGGCGGCCTGAACTTGTCTACATCGCTGTGCCCTAGGTTCTGTACACCTTCGCATACCACTCGCATACCCCCCTCGATCTCTAAAACCATCGCGTGGCATATCCGTGGTGGGCTGAGGGTGATATACATCGTCACCGATAGTCTCTGTTCGCCGCAACCCCACTCCTCATGCTTGCCCGCCGCCACCAAGCCTGTCGCAAACAACCGCCAAGCTTGTCGCCGCGCTGGCCTCGCCCTATCTGGCCTCAACCGCGCCACCGTTAGGCTCCAGGAGCGGCGGCCTTGGGGTGTGGCGGTTGGGTGGCGGCATTTTGGAGCGGTGGCCTTGGGGAGTGGCCTAGGGAGGTATGGCCTGGGGGTGCCTGGTGGAGCGGCAGAAAGTTGGTTACTTGTAGAACGTTTAATTGGTAATAGTAAGATAAGTTGGTTATAGATTGTTGCAGCCCAGTTTTTAGGGCAGTGACTAGTTTGGAAACTTCATTTTCTAGGGGATTGGAAGGAATGTAGCGGATTTAGAACTCAATTCCCCTCAAATCCTCTAGAAAATAAAAGTTCTCAAACCAGCTCTAAGTAAAAATACCTCACCAAACGAAGCTAGAAAAAAATTTTCCGTGCGTAGAGCAGCAAATAATACCTACGTACATTTCATCCGTAGCTAAAATTTTCTCACGTTAGATTAGGATCCTCCATCTTATCTTACTATTACTAATTAAAGGTTACAAAATAAGCACAAATTATGAGGCACGATAGAATAAAGATGAATCTTAGAAATTTCTAAAAAATCAATAACATCTGGCCATCCGTAAAGTAGTTTCCAATAATACTAGCCATTAGATTTATTGTATTTTCTAAAACATTATCCTCCATGCCATTATGAAAGACCATTAAAATATCTCCCTAAATTTTCATATAAATTACCCACAATGCCGTTATGAAAGACCAATAAAATAACTCCCTGAACTTTCATATAAATTATCCACACTGGTATTATAAAATATGAATTAAAATAACTCATTAAATTTACACATAAATTACCTATGATGGCATTATGAACTAAGAATTAAAATAACCCTTAAATTTGCATATAAATTTCCCCATGCCATTATAAAATATCTATTAAATAACTTTCTAAATTTGCAAATAAATTACCTACCATACCATTATAAATTATGTATTAAATAACCCCTAAATTTGTATATAAATTACCCACCATGCTATTACAAAAAATGAATTAGAATAATCTCAAAATTTGCATGTAAAAATTGCCCATCACGTCATTATGAAGGATGAATTAAATGACCCCTAAATTTGTATATAAATTTTCCACCAGGTTATTATAAAAGGTTAATTAAAATAATCATCTCTAATACACCAATGATAAAAATAAACTAACATCCAAACTCTAAACAACAAAAATATGTTGTTATAAAATATTAAATAACAAAAAATAGACCTATATATCCTTTAAATTATCAATTGCTACTGCTGTTAAAGTTAGATATCAACTTGTAATACATATACCTTCTAAAAATCTAATCCGTGCGAGAGCACGGGTTGGTAGGATAGTCCCTTAATGGATGGAGGACTTATGTCTTGACTCTTGACGTGGGCACTCCGGACATGTTCGATAAATTACCAAGGAATCTGCAGCTTTAGAGCAAAGGCAATGGACAGCCCCTAATATTTTTTTGGGGCGAATAAAGCGAGAAATTTGGGCTTTGCATGCGTGGAATCATTGGCACAACAGCAGAGAAAAATAACAAAAAGCATACGAGCGAAGAGAAGAAAAGTGCTTGCTAGTTGCTAGTCTTGTTCGTCTAGGTCGTCTGTTGGCTAGCGGTTTTCCGTCAGCTTTGAATGTAAGCATGTATGTATTAATATTAATAATACTAGTCCATCAACCCGTGCTCCCGCACGGACCAAGAATCTCTTGTGAGATATTACTTGTCAAAAGATGGATAGTTTTCATATAAATTTAAGAGGTTTATTTAGATTATCTATCAAAAATAGCAAATTGAAGATGAGTAATTTTGATATAAATTTAAAAGGCTATGCCCATGATGGCAGATGAATAATTTAGCACAAATTTAGAAGTTACTTTACGTTTCTTTTTATAAAGATAGACTTGGATAGTCATTTAGAAAATGAAGTAGATTTAATAGCTATTAAGATTTCAATCTAATCTACTCAACTGATGGTCATATATTTCCTATTATTGTGAGGACTTCTCATATTTATCTCTTTTTTCTAATGTATCTTATGAATGTTAATGTGGTGGCCTTAATGGAGCCTCCTATTAGTAAATATAGTGTATTATTGTAAATGATAAAATTAAATATATTGTATTTCGAATGACTATTTAGAAGGGGATGGATGTGTGCAACTAAATTACCACTTGCTTTTTTTCTACAATAACCTTCCTTTCCTCTAAGATCAATTCTTTGAGCAATTAGTAATTGGTGTTCAGTGTTCCACACTGTTGAGCTATAAATTTAATGTGTGATCAATAATAGCATAATTAAATAAATTGACCTGCAACGACAATAATGTCCATAAAATCTATGTCAGCACTCAAATTAATTATATTGAAGCAAGAAGTTTACTATTAGCATGTTTACCTTGTTAGTTGACCAAAATATATATACAGCTTTTTGCCTGGCGAATAGATATTACGATCAACCGGCAGCATAATATATGCACATTCTCTTGCACATTGCGTGGATATCTTGATGATCACACACGTACAAATGACGCGCTTGTGCTCGTCGCACTCACCGTAGCTGCCGCGGCACAACAGGTGAGATGAAAACATGCGGACATCAATGTCATGCATGCCTATATGTTGATCAATGTTCTCCAAGTCCATAGACAGGATGCATGCCCAGATGTTGCACTTGGCGGTGACGACGTGACGTAGAACGGCACCAGAATCTTGTACGCGCGTCCAGGTGCTTCAGAGCCGCAGCCGTTGCAGCCCGAAGCAGTTTGGGATTCTATCCCTCCATTGCGTTTGCTTGCTTGTTGGAGCATAAGCACTGGTGGCCAAGGTAGAAGGGCTCCAATTGTTTCGTCGCCGTAGATAGTCCGCCGCTGGTGCTGTCTGATGAGATCGTTCGACCCAAGTGATTTAGGTTTTCGAATCAATGAGGGTTAGAGTGGATTAATTGATTGATGACATAGGTGGGTAATTTTCAAGCAACTGTTGGGGGTTACTTTGGGCTATCAATCTAATGGCTATTATTCTTGATGCCATTTAATTGATGACCAGATGTTTCTAATTTTTGTGAGAATTTCTAGAATTAATACGAAGGCCTCAAAAGGAGCCTCCAGTTAGTAATATTAAGATACGTAGGTATATATACATATGTTCGTCTCTAGTTAGTAGTTACTAGTTTCGTGCTCGCACATGCATGTGAAATGTAAGCACGTACTCCCTCCGTATTTAAATATAAGTCGCTGTTGATATTTTCTAAAACTTTAATCGCTCATTTTATTCAAAAACATTATAATTTATTATTCATTTTGTTGTGATTTGTTTTATCATTGTAGAGATTTTGAGAATAAATAATTTTTTTTGTATGTTTACGCAAATTTTTTGAATAAAATGGAGGATCGAATTAAAAAAAAGTCAACCACGACTTATATTTAAATACGGAGGGAGTACGTATTAATGTACGCCTGTATATATATAGTGCCTGGACGACGGAATTGTTGCAGTAATAGTGTAGCAAGGAACAACAGTTGCAGTAAAGATCTCAATGCAAGCACGGCGGCGGGGCTCATCACCGACCAGCTGGCTGCCTGGTAAAAATTGTCCCGACGATGTATTTCATGTTATTCTATGTTATAGGCTACTCTCGAACAAACGTTGAATCGCTTATGCAGAAAACATTTTTAGGGGTGGTTCGGGAGCTATTTTAAAGTGCAGTCCGAGAACCGCCCTTGTGCACACATCACTGTAAATAGGTATTATTAGGGACACAATGCCCGACCGCTCCTGAAAATCGATTTTTAGGGTGGTTGGTAAGGTCCACCGCCTGTAAAAATCGATTTATAGGGACAGTTGGTAAAATGCACTGCCTCATAAAAAGATTGTCTAAAAAAATAACAACGTAAAATTAAAACTAAAAAATTTATTAAAATTACATATCGACTTGTAATATATACTTTCTAAAAATCTAATCTGTGTGAGAGCACGGGTTGATAAATGTTATGTTAATGCATGGAGGACGTCTTGAGTCGGAGGACGTCTTGAGTCTTGGGATCTCAGAAGGAAATGTGAAGGTTGATGTGGCACTCCAGACGTTCGATAAACTACCAAGGAATCTGCGGCTTTAGAGCAAAGGCAAATGGACGGCCCCTAATATTTCTTTGGGGCGAATAAAGCGAGAGATTTGGGCTTTGAATGCGTGGAATCGTTGGCACAACAGCAGAGAAAAATAACAAAAAGAAGAAAAAGCGAAGGAGCGAAGACCTTTTCCGTTGCGTCGCCGGCGACCTGTTCACGCCGCAGACCGTGGCAATCGGCCCTTACCACCAACGTGTCGGCGGCCCTTTTCCTTTCCCGTGGACGGAAGCCGCGAGAAGACGAAGGCTGTCCGGTACGTAGCAACACTCATAGGCGAAGATGATCTCACGCGTCTCAAGCTGTTTGTGGCCCAAATGGAGCCCCTGGTGAGGCGATGCTACACCCATCCGCTGCAGGATCCCACGAAGGAATCGCCGGAAGTCTTGTCACCTATGCTGCTGCATGATGGCTGCAACGTGCTTAGCTTCTTTGTAGACTTTGCACTGCCGCCGCAGAGCGACGGAGCTACAACCGACGACAACACCGACGTGGGTGCCGCCATGGCGCCATAGGCGTTGGCAGTGGTGGTGGTGAGCATACCGTAGCAACTAGAGACAACACGTTGGTGCTGGACATCCTGTACCTCGTTGAGAACCAGATACCTCTGTTCCTCCTCACAAGAATGCTAGTCCACATCAGGGGAACTGCGGTACCAGGACAAAAATCTGCCGTCGAGTGCATAGCAGAGCCTGTAGGGGAGCTGCTGTACAAACAGCTCTACATCATCCACCATAATGATTGTTTGTCTGCTGATAGAAATGCATGCATTCCACTAGGAAGCTCTTTTAAAAAAAAATGGAACCGAGTTCTGACTTTATGTCCTCGTTGATAGGGAAACAGTCAGCAATTATTGTAGACCTAGAGAGGTGAATGGGCCTCACCAAAAATTCGTCCCTAATAACCATCTCTTGGTGTCAAACACTGGGCCGGGTGCCTTGACGATGCTGCGCAACCTGATGGCGCACGAGGAGCGGCTGGAGGAGAGGAGAGGCCCGTCACGGCCTACTGCATCATCGTCTCGCAGCTGGCCTGCACGGCGGGGGACGTCGACCTGCTGCAGCGCGCCAAGGTGCTGGAGCACTTCCTCGGCAGCGACGACGAGGCCACCAGAGCCCTCGCCGACCTCTGCAACGGCGTCACCCTGGAGTCCTGGACATCAATAACGTCCGCCGGAACTACCTCAAGCCCACCTGGCATCACCTCGACCACTGCTGCAGGATGCCGCTGCACAACTTCAAGGGACTCTTCCGCGTCAAGTACTGCCACAACGTCTTCTACCTTTTGGTGTTCTGCGTCGCCTTGGTCCTCTTCCTGTGCCAGGTGACCCAGGTCACGTATGCGGTTCTTGCGTACCACAAACCCGCAAAAATATAGGGCTTATGGATCGCCCGAGATGAGTCGCCCTACATATAACTTTCCGTCGACCGAGAAGGCTTCACACAAGTCATAGAAATCTTGTTTCATGATAGGCCAACATCTTAATCTTAATATTATTCCGAATTAGAGGCTCCTTTTGAATCACGCAACGCTGTGCGGCTTACGTCCGATGGGATGGAAAAAATCGGATGCGGGTCCCACTCTCCAATCTTAGGGGCTGTTTGGAATTTTCACGGGAAAAGTGGAGGAAACCGAAACGGAGGAAAGAAAGCTGACACAAGCGTTTGGAACACATGAAACGAGAAAACCCTTTCCTCTGGAAAGGAACATTTCGTAGGAAACAAAACATCTGCCCGGACCTCTGGTTTTCAATTCCTACGCGGATGCCCGAGGCGAGCAGACCATTAACTTGTCGTACAGGGGACACTGAGCACTCCGCTTCATGCAAAAAGCAGTTTGGTCTCCATCCTGGCCGGCCATTAAATACTTTAATAGTTTTTAAATCATTGCTTACATTAAACATTCCTACGGTGCCTTCTTGCATTCCAAACACCACTTTCTATTCATTTCCTATGTTTTGTATTCCTCTGTTTTATCACAGCACCTACAATCTATTTCTACGTTTTTTTCCATTCCTCTGTTTTACAATTTTTTTTTGTTCCAAACAGGCCCGTTATCCCCAGCACGCGGCGTTCTATCAGCCACACACGCATTGCCTTCCATCTCCTTTTCTGCCTGCCGGTGCCGGTCCTTCCGCCGCTGCTGGCTGCCACATTCTCCCCCACGCAGCTCGTCAATCCCCAGAGCATGGCCGACGAAGGATGCTGCTGCCACTGCCTACGACCTCCACCGACACACATGGCGACTCCGGCGAGGGCCCGCGCCCTGCCACCTCGACCTCTCGTCTGTGCTCTTCGGCGGCGTGTGACATGGCGCTCGCCGGGGAGGAGGAGCTGTGGACCGGGCACGACGGGGCCATGGTTCCCTACGGGCCTACGGCATACGGCGGTGATCTGCTTCTGCAGCATCCGGATCCACTATATTGATCGTCAGTTGAAGCACAAGTAGTCGGACGAAGGAGAGGACCCTGAGCTGGACCTTGAAGTGGAAGCAGGCGAGTAATGTTGCGACCTCTGAATTTAGATGTTGCAATTTGTAATTTGAGATGTTGTATGAGATTATATGTTTTATGGGATTAATAGTTGAATTCGAGTGTTGCATATGTTATTTTTCGATGTTGAATACACGAATTTCTAATGTTGCACGGATCTTTTGTTGTTTTTTATATTGTGTGCAATATTAATTGATGTTGTGGTGGAAGTTTTTCCTTTGAATGGGATGGGACACTGCAATTTTTTTCCAAAGTTAATGTTGCAGAAGTTGATTTTTAATGCTGCGGATACTGTTTTTTGGTGTTGAAAATATGTCTTTGGAATGTTTCATGGAGCATCCGATGGGTACTAATCCCATCGGATGTCCGGGCGCCAGTAAGTCCGAAAGAAAAAAGATAAAATTCTAGAAATTCTCACAATAATTAGAAACATCCGACCAGCAATTAGCATATTCGAATATTAATAGCCATGTTTTCTAAGTAATTATCCACCTCTGCCGTTATGAAAGGTTTTGAGTTCAACTCTCAATGAAAACACATTTCTTCTCTTTTTGGTAGTTTTTTTTTCTATTTTCAAATTTACCTTCTATTTTTTGTCAGATTTTTTCCCATTTACAAATTTACCACTTCGCCATTATGAAAAAAATGAAATGACACTAAATAACCCCTCTAATTTATAAATTTATACCTAATTGTTTACATTTGCTATTATTATGCATAATACTAAATAACCCCTCTAATTTATATCTAAATTGTTCAGCTTTGCTATTATGATCGATAGTATAATGAAATGGACCCTAAAATTTTTATTAAAATTACCTACTTTTACAATCGTATCAACAATAATCAAGCATAAAAAACTAAGTATAAAAATAGATCTATATATATTGTACTATAACACTAATACATCTAAGACCCTAACGCGTGCGAAAGCACGGGTTGATAGGCTAGCCTCTTTATAATTTCTGTGTTAAAACCATCCGGTCGAGGTGATATAGACTGGACCGAGCGAACTATATCAAGGAGCATAATTCCGAAGTGTATAAGGCTATATCAAGAATAATTCCGAAGTGCATAATTCCGAACTATATCAAGAAGTATAAGGCTCACCGTGTAAGGTCTACAATTATTGTACATAAGAACTGTGGAGAAAATTAAAGATGGGAAAATTGAAGAAGTATAAAGACAGCTGCATCTGACGTTGTGCTCCTTTGGCCGTTTTGGCACCTATTCGATGTGTACCAGAGGCGGGCCCAGGATTCTGAGGTCGGGTATTCAAAATGTAAAAGAGGTTAAAAATATTTTTTTGACAAAATAAAGCCTAATATTTGGCATATGTAGTATCACATGGTATTTATTATATAATATATAAAAGTGCGAAGTATATTGATATAACACAAAGGATTGTTCAACAATACATACGTACTAACAAGTATTGTTCCATCTGTCATCTGTGTAAACAGGAAAGCAGAAATTATTTTAGCTGTCCTAAAATGGAAGAAACATGTACACAATCTAGTTTAACAAACATGATCAAATTTGGACATAAATATATCTTCTTATCAATAGTAGTAACCCAAAATGGTTACTCTGAAAATTTTCAAGATTTAGCTCTAACCATATCTCAAAATCTTGAAGATATGAATCCAATTCCTCAGGTCAAATTCAGACCATAAACAGCAATAGTAAGAGAATAATCCATTTCTTCAATAATAGAAAGTTAATAAGTTAATACAAACATAATTTCTATAATATAATTGGTAGCTGCCATCTACATTTTACAGTCATAAGTTAATACATTAAATGCAAACGTCCCCATTTTTATCCAAAGAAGGCCACAGGTTAACCACCCATGCATGCTTTGCTCAACTAGTGGTTATGGCAGATTCGGAATTGAAGCTCCATTCGAGAGCAGTGCCAAAGCCAAAATGGTGCATTGATATATGTGGATGGTAGGAACTGCAAGCATGCATAGATGAGCATAACATGTGCATCCAAAATCCGACAATGATTCAGTCACCTACAGCGAACATTCTTTTTGTCCATCCGTGCAGCGTATAAAAACTAATGGTTTCATGAAAAATAAGAAGCAATGCAATATCACTAACAGTGACAAAGCAACAATCTTGTAGCGACCTGAAAACTTGCAACTGCTGAATGCGGTTCAAAACGGTTTGGGCATTGAATTAAGGCAAAAAAGATAGTGAGAGCCATCAGAACAGAGCAACAATATGTAACAAATCAGGCTACTGTTCAAATAACTTGACCTGGAACTGAATGGAAGAACAGTAAATTCCTGAAAAATAAGAAGCATCTATGAACTGACCTCTACTTATGCTTCGCGATACTAAAGTAGTAGAACTGATAAATGAAACAGCCCAGTGGTGGCCATTATTCAGTTTTATTTCAGCCAAACTTCCACCGTTGATGACTTTTTCCAGCAGCTTGGATCGGCTAAGTGTTATTTTTTCTTCTTACTTCAGATTTTCTTTAGGTATTTCTCATGAATAATAATTCTAATATAAACTACTCCACACGTTGAGTCCTGTCCTAAATAAATGTCGTGCCATACTACATGCATCCTAAATGTGCATAAAATACATGGAAATAGTTGTACTTAAAATTCAAAGAAAGCACTAATATTAGTTGGTCCTTTTCTATGAAATATGGTTACTCGTTAGCATAAAAATGAGATGCATATCATGAACATAACAACACTACTGACGTAAGCAAGGAATACCGAGTGAATCATGATTTAGCGGCAATCGAGAATAAACAACAAAACAAGCACAAATTGATTAACAGTAATGAAGTGCGGAAGTTTACTTGTCTTCTGCAAATTCTTCAACCTGGTTCAGAACACCATCTTCTAGAAATGTAAACCAAATATCTCTGTCCTACAAAAGGAAGAGCACCTAGGAAAGTCCACGCATGTACCTTTTTACCAGTACTTAGATTGATCGAAACATGTTTTTCTCTCGACTTTAGCTGCAATAAATTCACAACCATGAAAATATTAGTAGAAAATGAAGATACGGAAGCTGCGAGGGCACCTCAGCAGGACGTCACGCACGACGAGCGGCAGGCAATTATAGGCAGGAGCCAGGGAGCTGGCCAGCGAGGACGCGGCGATCCGGGGCGGCGCGGCCGCCGGCGGGGCGAGGGCGCGGGAGCCGGGGCAGCGGCGCTGGGCGGATGGGCGCGGTCGCGACGGGGAGGACGGGGCGAGGGCGCAGCAGCCGGGGCAGCGGCACCGGGCGGATGGGCGCGGTCGCGACGGGGAGGTGTTCGGGGCGAGGGCGCGGCAGCCGGGCCAGCGGCGGCCGACTGGGCGCCGGCGTGGCAGCCGGGGCAGCGGTGCCGGGCGGATGGGCGTGGTCGCGACGGGGAGGTGTTGGGGGCGAGGGCGAGGGCACGGGGACAAGGTGGCTCCGAGGGTCAGGACACAGCGGGGGGGGGGGGGGGGGGGGGGGGGTGGCCGGTGATGGGAGCAATAGCGTCGGGTACGAGACGGCGCCGGATCGGGGGCCGAGGAGGCAGTGGGCGCCGGTCGCAGATCCGGCCGCCGCAGATCCGGCCGTGCCGTCTCCTCCGCTCTGCCCGGCGAGGAAGAGACGGCCGCCGCAGATCCGGCCTGTGGCGGTGGAGAAGCTCGGCGGAGGCTCCCCCGGCGGCGGATCCGGTCCTTGGCGGACCCGTGTCGTCTCCTCCACTCTGGGTCCGCGCGCTCCGGCCACCCCCCGCGGCCTCAGACCCCTCCACTCCGGCGGTCTGACCTCGCCGCCTCCGCATGCTCTGGCCACGCCCCGTCGCCTTGAGCCTCCGTGGGGCGGCAGGCGGACGGGCGGTGCGCGGGGCTGAGGGAGGCGGCGTGGGGGTCTGAGGGCGGCTGCACGGGGTGAGGCAAGGACTGCGGAGCGGGCTGAGGCAGGGACGGCGGCGTGCGAGGCTGAGGGCGGCGGCACGCGCAGAGAGAGAGAGAGGGGAGGCGGCGGAAATGGGAGGGGATGAAAGAAGCGAAGGGATTAGGGCATCGGCCGGGGTCGCGGGTAGAGAGAGCTGCGAAATGGGCACCGGTTTTTCGTGGGCCTTGGCGGCCGACGAAAAGGTCTCTGCGGCACGGTTTTTCGTCGGCTTTGACTGGGCCCACGAAAAATTATACATTTTTTCGTCGGCCATCTAGCCCACGAAAAAACTTTGATCTTTTTCGTGGACCGGCCTACGAAAAAGTTCTGGTCTACGAAAATTTACCATTTTTCTGTAGTGTCAAGATATTCAGAATAATGATTTTTAAGCGAAAGTGATCTAGATATGATATTATTCATTCATATGCATGGTTTTGTAGAAATTAAACGCATGAATACTACATAGATGTCATATGTACCTGGTGCCATGTAACCAAGTGTTCCTGGCATGCTTGCCGTGACCTTTGAATTGTCATCACGCAGTAACAACTTTGCAATGCCGAAGTCTGCCACATGCGCTGTCATTTCCTCATCAAATAGCACATTGCTAGGCTTCAAGTCACAGTGTAGGACAACCTCATAATGCTCATGGTGGAGATATTCCATTGCCATTGACACATCTAGCATGATATCAAGCCTCTTGAGAAACCCCAAATGACTTCTGCCTTCAGAGTGCAGGAGGTTGTCTAAGTTGCCATTTGGCATGTATTGGAGCACCAGTACTCTGAAATCCAGGTTGGAGCAGGTGTTTAATATCCGTATTAGGTTCCTGTGCCGAGCCATGCGTAGTACACGACATTCAGCGTCAAAGCTTGTAATGGCTTCTTCCAGTTGCATGTCAAGAACTTTTATGGCAACCACCAAACCGGTGCTCAAGACACCCTTGAACACTTTTCCAAAGCTTCCAATCCCCAATAGATTGCTCTTGTTGGCACGTTTTAGCGCCAATCACCAAAGAGATGACCTAGAACGAACCTCCCGGGAGGGACCCCGTCAGGGAAGATCGTCGCTAGGGGTTGCTCTAGCGTCGGCAGGCCACCTAGAGCTCCTCAGGTCGGCTTAGAGTCGACAGGAGGCGAAGTTAGGGCTTGGAGAAGAGAATTAGGGTTTGGGATAGAAGATATGCATAAAAGTAAAGTAATTGTTTGATTGGTTCGATTGGATGCGTCAATCGGCCGTGACCCCTTTATATTTATAGGGGAGGGTGGTCTTAACCCTTGTACAAGTCGAATCCCACGAGATCTCATCTAAATCCTGATTTTCATCTCGGACTCGACCACACCGGATAGTCCGGTACACTACACCGGATAGTCCGGTGTCACCGGATAGTCCGGTACACGCCACCGGACTATCCGGTGGCGCCAGCCAGTGCAGGCCTGCCCAAAGTGGTGCTCAACACATGCCCCCTGCCTTTTAGTAAGGATCACGAAACTAAAAGCACCAGACAGCCTTACATATTCGAGAATCAGCAGATATCTCATATTATAACAAACCCGAATAAACAAACCTCTAATGTCGACCACTGGCTTTCTTCAAGCATCTTGCCACATGCTTGGGTAATACTTCTTCAAGAAGCGACCATTCAATGCCTTGGGCAGCTCCTCACCTCGCAGATCTTTTACAATGTAAGCATTACCAGAACCCACCCGCTTTATCTTGTAAGGACCTTCCCAGCTTGGAGACCACTTGCCAAACTTTCTGTCTTTGGTCTTCAATGGTAGCACCGTCTTCCACACAAGATCTCCAATCTGAAACTCTTTGGTCTTCACCTTCTTGTTGTACGCCTTTGCTACCATGAGCTTATCCTTCTCAATCTCCTTTAGAGCAACTAATCGCTTGTCGGTCACATCATCAATATTGTCCATCATCAAGTCATGATATTCACCGACATCTAAATCATTTTGCCGGGCAAACCTGTACGCACCCAAGTTCACCTCCACAGGCAACATAGCATCCTGACCATATACAAACTCAAAAGGAGAAACTTTAGTAGCACGATGTTTAGATATTCTATGAGCCCACAAAGCCTCGGATAAGACCTCATGCCAACGCCGAGGATGATCGGCGATCTTCTTTTTGATAAGATTAATAATCACTTTATTACTAGACTCGGCCTGACCATTGGCCTGAGCATAATAAGGAGAAGAATTGAGCATCTTAATTTTATATGATTCGGCAAATTCATGTACCTCTTTAGACATAAAGGAAGCACCTTGATCTGTAGTTAAAGTTTGAGGAATACCGAACCTATGAATAATATGCTCAGTAATAAACCCAATTACCTCCTTATGCGTCATATTCTTCAAGGCAACGGCTTCAGTCCATTTGGTGAAATAGTCTGTAGCCATCAACACGAACCGATGTCCTTTGGAAGATGATGGATGAATTTCTCCAATAAAGTCTAGGCCCCAACCTCTGAACGGCCATGGCTTGATAATTGGATGTAATTTAGCCGCGAGTGCTATCTGAACATCTCCAAATTTCTGACATACCTGACACCCTTTGTAGTACTTGAAGCAATCGGCAACCATAGTAGGCCAATAAAAACCAGCTCTTCTCAACAACCACTTCATCTTTAAAGCCGATTGATGAGTACCACAAATACCTTCATGCACCTCTGCCATAGCCAGCGTTGCATCGTCAGGTCCTAGACATTTAAACAAAACACCACCAACAGTTCGGCGATATAAATCATTATCGATCAAAATATATTTAAACGCAGCACGCCGAACTTTCCTCTCTGTCCTGGTATTAGGATCACGTAAATATGTAACCAGAGGCTTCCTCCAATCATCTGGATCGGCTACAGCACTTACCGACCCTCCAACTGCCCAGATTGCAACTTTCCGCTCGACACCGGATAGTCCGGTAAACATTACCGGATAGTCCGGTTCTTCCTTCCGGACAATCCGGTGTGCGTAGTTCCAGCACACACTTTTCTTGAAGCATCGGTTTATTAGAAATATGAAACCGACCCTTTGAAACATGATAACCAGATGCTTCCCATGCTAAATTATTGGCCCTGGAGTTATCAGTTCTAAATATGTGACAAATCTTAAATTCATCAAAGGTGTGAATTATATCCCAACATTTTTCGAAATAAGAATTCAAAATACCATCAAGGCACTGAAACTCTCCCAAAATCTGTTGAACCACTAACTGAGAATCCCCAAAAGCCTGAACACATCTTACTCCCATGGAAGACAACAACTCTAAACCGAATAACAATGCTTCATATTCGGCTTGATTATTAGTGCAAGAAAACTCTAATCGGCTAGAAAAATCAAATGTAGTACCTTGTGGCGAAACAAGCACCACACCAATACCCTTTCCATTATCACAAACCGATCCATCAAAATAAAGCTTCCATGAAGTAAAAGTAATATAATCTATGTCCAGTTCATTATTAATCCGATGCTCAACTATAAAATCAGCTACAATTTGGATTTTCACAGACTTCAAAGATTCAAAAGCCAAATCATATTCTATTGAAGCATAAGCCCACTTTCCAACTCTTCCACTCATAATGGGATTACGCAACATATATTTAATAACATCGGTTTGACAAGCAATAGTGCAAGAACTAGACAAAAGATAATACCTCAACTTGGTACACGCATAGAACAAACATAAGCATAACTTCTCAATAAAAGTGTACCTTGTTTCAGTGTCAGTCAACCTCCTACTCAAATATGTAGTTACGTATTCATTACCTTCGGTTTCTTGAGTCAAAACAGCACCAATCACTCTGTCTTTAGCAGCAATATACAATTTGAACGGAACCCCACTCTTGGGCGCCCTAAGGACCGGTGTCGAAGATAAGTACTCCTTGATCTGCTCAAAAGCCTTTTGCTGGTCTGCCCCCCAAGTAAAATCTGCTTCATTCTTTGACCGAAGAATAGGAGTAAAGATATCCATTTTTCCGGGTAGATTAGATATGAATCTCCTCAAATAATTTACTTTGCCGAGAAACTTTTGCATATCAAGCTTGCACTTCGGAGCTCCAACTCTCTGAATAGCTTCTATGCGATTAGGATCAATTTCTATGCCATTCTCATGAATAATGAATCCTAAAAACTTTCCAGCCGACACACCAAAAGCACATTTTTGTGGATTCATCTTTAAACCATACTTGCGCATCTTTTCAAAGGCTCTACGCAAATCGGCTAAATGAGAGTCAAAAGCTGCCGATTTAACTACAATATCATCGATGTAAACTTCTAAGATAATTCCTAAAAGTTCATGAAAGATAAAATTCATAGCCCTTTGATAAGTTGCACCAGCATTCTTTAAACCAAATGTCATAACAACCCACTCGAATAAACCAATAAAGCCAGGACATACAAAAGCCGTTTTAGACGTATCTTCTTCGGCCATAAAGATTTGATTATATCCGGCGTTACCATCAAGAAAGCTAATGACATTGTTTCCCGAGGCACTATTGATTAACATGTCGGCTATAGGCATAGGATACTCATCTTTGGGTGTAGCTTTGTTTAAATTGCAAAAGTCAATGCACACCCTCAGCTTATCAGAGTCCTTTTTCTCCACCGGCACAATATTAGACACCCACTCAGCATACCTGCAAGGTCTAATAAAATTGGCTTCCAAAAGCCGGTGAATCTCATCTTTGATACGAGGATAAATATCAGAAGTGAATTGCCTTGGCTTTTGCTTAAAAGATCTAAATCCAGGTTTAATTGGTAGCCGATGCTCGACAATGTTACGGCTTAACCCAGGCATTTCAGTATAACTCCATGCGAAACAATCTGAATATTCTTTTAATAATCTGATTAATTTATCTCTAGAATCGGACTTCAGGGTCTTATTTACAGATGTCGGCCTTGGAATAGTACCATCGCCTATATCTACTTCCTCTAATGGATCGGCCGAAGTAAACCCCTGTCCTAACTTATCTAAGTCCCTGAACTCCTCTATTACACAGGAACTCGAAACAAAATTACAACCAGAATTAAAATCAACATTACAGTCAATGTTCTGGTCATCACCGGATTGTCCGGTGAAACTCATCGGACTGTCCGGTGCACTACCGGATAGTCCAGTGAGGGTTACCGGACTGTCCGGTGTCGGTGCAGGAGCTGCCTGCAGCCCGGTCTTCATCGTGTCTCCTCCTCGACCACGTTTATTCCTTGCTGATGTATGCATTGCATTCACATGACATGATTTAGCCGGTTCTCTACCGGCTCTAGCATGATAGGAATAAAGCCCTCCTTCGATATACTTAAAAATTGGTAATCGGACAAGTCAATCCCTGTTAAGCATTTGGCATTATCATAAGCCCAGATTACCGGAGCATCGGCAGTAGCAATGCAAGCCGATGAATCAGCATAGACAATCTCAACTTCATCACCAACCCACTGAATAAGCATTTGATATAAAGTAGAAGGTATGCATTGATTGGCATGAATCCAATCCCTTCCAAGAATCAAACTGAAGTTACCTTCTACCTCGGCAATGAAGAAAGCAGCAGCGATGGTCTTGCTTCCAATGGTAAGTTCCATAGAAGCAACTCCATTGGTCTCGATGGGATTCTTACCCCCCACTCCACTGAGTGTCATGTTGGTCTTGACTAACTCGGCATCTGACTTACCAAGCTTCTGATATAACTCATAAGGCATTAAATTTACCACAGCCCCGCCGTCGACCAACATCCGAGACACAGGCACACCATCGATATGACCACGAACATAAAGAGGTTTTAAATGATTAACCGTTTCTGTCGGTTTTTTAAATATAGCTTCTCTTGGCCCAAAATTAAACTGAGCCATCACCTCCTCATCTTCACCGATAATATTGTAATCGGTGGAAAAATTAATCACATTAATATCCATACCTGGATGAATAGGAGAATCTCCATAATCAACCATCTCCTCTTCTGGAACATCATCCTTAGGCACAGCAACTGGCGTAGAAGCTTGTTCAATCACGGGTGCCTCCTCCTTCCCTGGTACTGCTGCTGTCTGCTGATCATCGGATAATCCAGCGAGCTTCTCCGGATAATCCGGTTCACCGGATAGTCCGGAGTGTGCCACCGGACAATCTGGTGACTCTGGCTGAGTCTGTGCAACCGCTTGGGCCGGAGCTTCTGCAGTTTTCGGCTTCCATTGCTTTTGAGGAAACATAGGATGTGCAGCATTAAAGATTTTCTCAGCCTCTCGCTCCTTTCTCTCCTTAGCTCGCAAACGCTGCAAAGTTCTCTTTTGAGTATGAGTTAAACCCGAAGGACACCATCGAGGCATGGAGTACTTCGGATCTGGTTGCGGCTTGCTGGTAGATTTGCTGGAGCTAGCTTCATGATCATTAGCCAAAACAACTTTAGTAAGAGGACCCTTTGGCTTGTCATTCGCCGATTTCTCAAAAGTCAACGGCAGTTTGCAGTTATTATTGATCATCACATTATTAGCACCCACATTAACATTATTAGTTGCAACTTGAGGTGTTGTAGGAACTGGTGGTGCCACTGGTCGTACCGGTTGTGAGATCTGCACTTGTGGCTGATGTTGCGGAGGTACCCAAGTTCTAACCGGTGGTGCCACTGGCTGGACCGGTTGCAGATTTTGTTGTTGGTGTTGAGGGGGTACCCAATTTTGTTACTGTACCCAATTTTGTTGAGGGGGTACCCAATTTTGTTGTTGTACCCAATTTTGTTGCTGCAAGGGCTGCTGCCCCCTATGCCCCCCTGCCAGATCTGTCGGCATTGGAGGCCGATAATTCTGGCATTGCTGTTGATTTTGCTGCCAAGGGGTTTGAGCATACACAGGAGGAGCCAATCTGTCGAATACTGAAACATGTGGTGCCCCCCAGCCTTGATAATAATAAGGATTATACCCTGGAGGAGAGTACATAGCCACAGAACTCCATGCTGGGTTCGGCTGAAATTCTTGCGGAGGACTCCACATCATTGAAGGATTTGTAGGAACTGGTGGAACTAATTCAACCACACTCGAAGCCGTTTGTGTCGGTTTTTGTTCTGAACTGGTTCCCTTACTCGTGATGGTGATCTTAACCGCTTGTATGGTTGATCTCGAGGAGCGGCTTTTTGTTTTCGAACATATTT
Organism: Paspalum notatum; assembly: GCA_022530915.1. Lineage (NCBI taxonomy): Eukaryota > Viridiplantae > Streptophyta > Magnoliopsida > Poales > Poaceae > Paspalum > Paspalum notatum. The sequence goes on from CM039683.1 coordinate 9,936,628, forward strand.
AGAAAGCAACTGATCAAAAGTAGGTTCAGATCTATATACCTTCTCTGAATTCCTTGCTTGATGTCGCTTCCACTGTCCGACCTCTGGTTGCTTCGGTTTGAAGGTCTTCAGGCTGTGCTGCTGACTACCGGATTGTTCGGTGGGCTTCGCCGGACTATCCGATGCACCGGATTGTCCGGTGAACGGCACCGGACTATCCGGTGGAACTGTCCTGGGAGCTTGCGGCTGGTTCTTCTGCCCCCCGGTGCCCAGGAACCTGCTGGTGATCTTGAATGTCTCCTTGCCATCTGCAGTCTTCTCCTTGACCACTTCCCTGGCTAAGACTTTAGTAGTTTCATCAATCACCCGTGAGGAACCGATGACTACGGTTTTGTCCTTGCTTGTATCGGCCACCTCTGGCCGAACCAGCACCTTCTTACCGTTCATATCCAGAGTGTTCATGGGGAACGGCTGCTTATCAATTTGCATCTCTGGAAATCCCAAACGGCCTTCATTCACGGCCGATTGCAACTGCCGACGGAAAACATTACAATCGTTAGTAGCATGAGAAAAAGAATTATGCCATTTACAATCTGCTTTACGTTTCAACTCATCAGCAGGAGGAATAGTATGCGATAATGTAATTTTGCCACATTTAAGAAGTTCATCAAAAATCTTATCGCACTTGGCAACATCAAAAGTAAACTTAACATCTTCTGGCCGATGTTTAGCAATCGGCTTCAAAGATGGGCAGGTAAAAGATTTATCTTTGCTAGACCAGGAAAATTGAGCTGCATATACTTCTTTTGATTCGTCATCGGAACCAGCCGAATCATAATCTATAGTATTAACATTATGCCGAGCAACCTTCTGAATTTCCCTGCTTCGGCTTTCTACAATTAGAGCTTGTTGATGCAACGTAGACAAAGAATAAAAGCGTATGCCAACCAACTTCTCCTTTATGTAATGCTTTAAACCTTCAAAAGCTAAGCTGGTTATGTCTTTATCAGAAAGATTAAGCTGGAAGCAACGGTTCTTGGTTTCTCTAAACCTCTTGAAATAATCCTGAACCGATTCTTCCCTCCCCTGCCGGATCTTTGCGAGATCGGCAACGTCTAACTCGTATTCGACTGAAAAGAAATGATCATGAAATTTTTCTTCTAGCTCGTCCCAAGTCCTAATTGAGCTAGAAGGTAAAGAAGAATACCATGCAAAGGCACTCCCTGTGAGGGACAAAGAGAACAACCGAACCTTAAAAGCTTCGGTTTCGGATAAATCCCCCAATTGTGCTATGTATTGACTAATGTGCTCCCTAGTACTTTTGTTATCATTACCGGAAAACTTAACAAATTTCGGTATTTTGAACCCTGGGGAAAAAGAATAAGTATCGAATATGCAGTGATAAGGCTTCTTGTATGTATTAGAAACAGTAGACATATCAATACCCGTCTTCTTTTTAAAAGCTACTACAAAATCCTGCCAAATCTCATCTTTAGTATCCGATATAGATCTATCGGAAGTATGTGTAGCAGAAGCACCAGGATTCTGTGCAGACCAGATCTGATCATATGTGGAGTTCGGAATAGGACCCTTGGGTATTCCCGAACCAACAGGTGGAACTGCTCCTGTGCCATAAGAAACTGTGGTGTATGGAGGCATAAATCCCTCTGTATCTTTTGGCGGTGTGAAGTATTCTACTCCTGCCGTATTTAAAACAATCCTTCGATCTGGATTTACCGAAGGAGGAGGGATGGATAAGCGAAGCGGAGCCACAGAAACTCCTGCTGAAGCAACACCGGATAGTCCGGTGATACCCACCGAACTGTTCGATGATGTACCGGACTGTCCGGTGCATGCACCGGACTGTCCGGTAGAAGCGCCCGAAGACGCCGGTTTACCTAGCAGTGAGGGTGGAACCGGCGTTTGTCCTGGGTAATAATTAGGAGGCATACCATACATCGGCTGAACCGATGTGCTAGTGTCATGTGATGGAAAAGCAGATATATTTCTCTTCTCTACAAACTTTACTATTTTATCTACTGAACTTTGTAAACCTTGTACCGTAGTTTGTAGACCATTAATTTTACCATCCATGACTCCATACTTATTATCCACATAATCTGTAATGCCTCCAATTAATTGAGCACTCGTCGAGTCACTTACATCGGAATTGACGGGTTGTGTTGCTGTGATGCCCCTGGCATCTCAGAAGCCGTACACACAATTATACGTAAACTAATGATGAATTAAGACTAAATCATGCTTAAGAGAGTAATGAGGGATTGGTAGATAAACCACTAAGTCAAAATTTCTCAAATCTGAAATTTTAGCTCATCCCCAAAGTTGATTCTGAAATTACTTTGGAATTCACTATACAACTTTACATCCTCCCTTTCTATGAAATGAAATTGAACTTTTTACCTTTCAAATGCACCTATTGTGGAGGTGATTGGCCTTCATTTGATACTTCAGAAGTTGAAAACAAGAAAAGCTTTACTTAGAGTAAATCTGCTGTTTTACCAAAATCCTAAACAAGATTAGGGTTGTATTTCAAAATATGTTGTGATTTAGAGGAGGATCATATTAACAAAGTTGTAGGTAATGATCTAGGAAACAACTTTGTCAATATGAGTCAGGTCATAATATGAATTCAAATTGGTCTTTTCAACCAATTTTTGTCAGCCCAGAAACACACCCCTACTCTGTCCAGTTTGGTAATTTGAGATTTTCTTACCCATAAAGCCATTTTCATGACCTGCCCTAATGAAATGAAATATATTTTAGAAAGTACCCAACAAATTTGTCAAAAGGAGCAAGTGGAGTTGAGGCCTATAACTAGGGTATTTTCCCCTCCCAAGCAGATGACCTACCTTGTCCCTACCTATGGCTGCTGCATAAATTCAAACAAATGTCATATTTCCATGCCGAATTTGAAATCATGCCTATTGACAAAGTTGTAGAGTTCAAAGAGTAGAACATTTCATTAAATTGGAGTTTTTCCAAATTCGGCCTCTAAATTGGTCAAAATGGCGATTTACAGCAGGATAGAAAACACACTTTTTCCATTTCCTTTTACTGAGTCCCTGACAGGTGGGGCCCACCTGTCGGGCCGGTCCTCCTCCTCGGTACGACGGGCACCCCGTGGCGCGCCGGCGTACAGCGGCGTACGCCGCGCCGTGGATCGACGGCCCCACCCCGCGCCCTCAGCCCCGGCCTCACCTGGACGCGCCCCGGCCCTCTTCACTCCACTCGCCGCTCGCTCTCTGCTCCCTCTCCCTGCGCTCGCACTCGCAGCGCGCCGCCGCCATTAGAGGCTCGGGGTCGAGCTTGAGCTCGCCGCGCCGCCGCCATCCGACCTCCTCGCGCCCCGAAGCTGCCACCACCACCTCCGCCGTGACCCGGCGCACCCACCCCGCTAGGCCTCGCCACCATTCCCCTCCCCTCGGAGTGGGTCGAGCCGCTGCGCCGGGCGCCGCCCGCCATGGTCACTATGGCCGGCCCGCGGCGAGCTCGGGCCAATCACCCCTCCGGTGATCCCCGTGCCTAGCCGACCAGCGCCCCACGCTCGCCCCGACCCCCTCCACCGAATCCCCAAGGCCTCGGCCCTCACCACCGCCCCTAGCCCCTCTCCCCGCGCGCGCCGCCCGCGCGCACCCGCGCCACCCACGGGCTCGTCGCGGAGAACCCCTTTCGGGCCACCGCCGCGCCTCCACTTCACCACCGCCGGCTTCGCCACCCCGCCGCGCACCTCACGAGCCCACCCACGCCGCCTCTTGGTGCCCGAGCTGCCGGAATCGAACCGCCACGCCACGCCACGCCGAGCTCTCGTCACTCCAGTTCATCGCCGCCGCGCCGCTCTTCCTCTACACCCCGAGCGACGATATCTGGGGGAAACGAAGCCCCATCGCCGGGAACGCCTCCCAGACCCCGACGGCTTCAAGTTTGGGCCCCAACACGCCGGCGTAGCCCCAACTTCTCCCTCCCGTCGCGCGGTTCGTCCCCGGTCCGGAGGAAGAAGAAGACCGCGCATTTTTGTGAATAACCCCCTGCAGTTTTGGTAATTTCCGTCCCGATTTCTGTACTATGCACTGAGTCTTGAGAACCTTACAGTCTAGCCCCTGGAGGTTATGGTTAATTACGTATAGGTCCCGGATCTAGGGTTAATATGTATTACTTCGGTTTTGAACTTTGAAAAATCATATAAAATCACAGAAAAATCCAAAATGGACAAACTAAGTTGCATTAGACTCCTCTTGAATAGATCTATCGAATGGGTATGATGTGGATGAGTGAAATGACCATTTTACCCTCGGTGTTGTGCATGTATGTAAAAGGAAAATAAATAGAAAAAAAAAGTGATCTAGATGAACTTCTAAAATGGTAAAACTTGGTCAGTATGCTTTGTAGCACATGAGAACACTATGACAAACTTTATGGCCATAGTGCTTGCTGTTATGTGAGGCTTTGCCATTATATTTGCATAATGTGCCTTTTTATTAACTAAAAAGTGAACACCATGCAAAACCTGCTAGAATGAGTCATCTGGTATTTTTCCTATGCACTAGATAACCGATAAGAGTCACTGGTAAAATATGAGATTGTGCATGTCAAGTTTGAGCGGTATTTTGAAATGGACAAAGTGCCACTTGCTAGGAAAGAAAATAGGAAAAAGTGGGGTTAAATGGCTAGGAAAATTTCAGGAGAACTTTGGTAGCTTGTACATGATACATAGGACTCAGAAAGTATATATGTGCATGTTTAAACCACTGTTTTGTATTAGGTAAACTCTTTTGCTAATTACACTCTAAGAGTAAGCTAGTTTAGTTAATATGATTAGTTGAGCTAGCTTTAGGTGATGGTTTATACGATTTCTTAAAAGATGGCATGCAGGATTTCCTAGGAGAGTAGGAATGCCTTCCTCGGGAGGTGGACCTTAAATAATAAGGCTTTTTACTTTGACACGTAGTATCCACCGTGGGTTACTTTTCTACTACACTCTATCCTGCATTGCATCCTTACACTCATTTGCATATCTGGCATGCATATAGACCACGGGATCGAGGAGCCGACGCAGGATCTACCGTTGATCGAGAAGCCAGACGACAAGTGGAACCCGAAGCAAGAAGACGACGTGTCGCTGAGTTGGCCGTCCCTGTAACAAGGGGTTGCCTGGGGCACAGCCTCACAACCCGGCAAACTAACAGTAGTTTAGTTTGTTCAAGTTGTCAACAACAAAGGTAGGCCCCTTAGGCATTTTCACCTATCTAGGGAGTCTCACCACCCTATTCTTGTTTGTGCATTACGTTTAGGGATTTTATGAAACCCCACATGCATAAATCCTTGATGCCCAAAGTAGAAAGGATAAAACGAGGTCTACGCTTAGCCCTGCTTAGACGGTAGAAGACGAGTGAAGGTATTCACTCGCGAGATGATAGGGCCTACAAATGTTTTTACAAAACCTTGGAATCGAAAGGAAATCTGTTATGACTTGATGATAAGTTGAGACCGGGCGGAGATATGGTTTGATATGATGAGATTGTGATAATGTGTTGGTGGACTCCGCCCGAGTCGATTAAGGCCCGTCCGCTGTTCGCCTGCTGATTGGCATAACATTGCTAGAGTGCTTATCCGGTATATGGGGCCGGTGAAACCTTACTTGTGCCATCCGGAGAACAGAAACACGTTCCTACCCACTGGTTGAGAGGAAGGTGGTCCGGGGGAGCTTGGAACTCATGACGGGGAGACCGGGATGCCGGCAGGCTCGTCATGGGGGCACAACCCGGAGGTCAGGCGGGAGTGAATTGAACTTGGGATGGGACAAGTGGAGGCGGGGGACCATATGTGGGAAAGCCGTCGTGTTAGTAAGCATATGGGCCTCTGGCATTTTTAGTTATTCCCGGGAATTAAAAATCGATTCGAATCGCTGATGCTCACCAGGTGTGAGAATGCCAAATATCGCACACGGGCAACGTAGTAACAACTTAAATACTTTATGCTTATATTCATGTTTTATATACAACATGCTTGGATAAGCATGATCTGTCCGACTATTCATAGTGCTGCCCATCCACTGAGAGGAGGTGGATGGATTTGGGAGATGCTTCGAGGTCGAGGGAGAGATGACCCGATGTATAGGGGCATCGCTCCTGAGACGGCTACTCCCAAAAGTTCGATGGGGGCTCTATAAATCTTGGGACGGAGCATGCGTTCATGTTTTATTTTTCTGCAAGATTTTCCCCTATGATATTGTTGATAATCATAACTAAGGGATAGCAGTTGTCAAATCCTGCTATCTTATGATAACATGTTTTAAATAAACAATCAATGGCTAAGGACCCACTTCTAGTAAGCTTATGCGGGTTAGAAGTCAGTCCACCAAAAAGCCTTGCATAATCTCAAATATGTCGGGCTGATACCGCCCACGGGTAAGTCCTACGAGTTCCCCACGAACTCACCGTTTGTTGTTGATATTTTTCTTTTAGGTGCATATCAGATTACGACCAAGGATGACTCCGGTGGGCTCGAGGTCATACTTGATGTTTATTTTCCGCTGCACGTTACATCTTTGTAACGATATGTATTCCGCTGCGAGGTTTATTTTGAAGTTCTTTTTCACTACCTTGTACTCCTTTTGAGCAAAAATATTTGTACTCAATCAAATTATGTCTGTATGAAATGGTGGGTTGTTGTAATTGTTGCGGCTCTTCCGAGAGCTTAACGTGCGTGATGTCGACAACCCTGGGAGATGGTTTCATCGAGTGCCCTTCTGGGTAGCTCGACGGACTACCGAGTTTAGTTCGGTCTAAGTGCACTGTGGGCCAGTGGTGGCAGGTGTACTTAGCCCGTATTAAATCGGCGGTTCCGCCACAGCTGGTATCAGAGCCGATCATGCACGAGCAACAATTATAACAACTTCGTTTTGATTTCAAAATCCTATTTTCCAAATCTTTTCAGAGTATTTGCGAAAATGAGAGATATCGCGTATATGCCCATTATAAGGATGTTAGGAGATATCAGGTGACATCACTAACATTCTGACCTAGATAGAATTCATATGCATTTTGGGCGCTTTGAGAAGCAACTATTCGGCCATAGCTATCCCCAGTACTGGTGGAAGCTATTGGGTTTTGCGAATAGTTGTAATCTCTGCATTCATGCTGTATAAGTAAAAACTCTTTAAGGGTGGTGGGCATGGTTGAGGCTTTCATACCCACCACACTTACATTCGGTTTTTGGGATCCACCTTTTTCTCGACAATCCCCAGTACTGGTGGAAAGTCAGGCTTTGAGGAAAAGGTGCAGCGGCCCACCAACGTTGTCCACGCAGCGGTCACGCGTGGATGCCACACTATGTGGTAATGTATGAGCATGCATTCTTCTGCAGGTACACTAACCACGTGCGAAACTAAGAACGACTAGGACTCGACTAGTTGCATTAAGGAGAGACGTGCATATATGTCACCGAATATCGCTAATTGTATACTTAGAAAGTGTGATGTGAGACCGGATAGGACGGGCATACATCATTCCATCTCATCTCATATGTCTTGCTGTGTATTTGGTTAAAAAGAAACTAGATTCATATTGTAAATGTACCTATGTTGCTACTATTTTGAATGATAGTAGAAAAGCAAGTGAAATTAACAAAAACCTTGCATATGAAACTGGTATAACACATAACTTGGGATAACTTTTCTATGTATCCCTCGCTCTAGGTATGAATGGTTTAGCAAACGTAAACCAAATACATTAAGCATCTTTCAGCCCAAAAATCAACCCTTGTGAAAATTTCAGGTTTAAGACATGTCACACATTCTCTTACTACAAACATTGGGTATAGAAGTCGCACATAGTGTAGTGATGAGTTCACTTCTCAAACGTATTTTCTTCAGCACATAAGTACGAAATGCCCTATGACCACATTAGGCCTTCAAAACTCCCGAATCGACCGGAGCCAAAAATTTTCTTGCTACAGATGTCGCAACCATTGACGCAGCCCTTCAACTTATGCCCGGATTACCATGAGTCAGAGAAAACTAAAGCCACAATACCTCAAAGTCATAAGAAGAGAAAAGCGGGAGAGTCCTCCACGAGTGCAGCTTCAGTTCAACATCTGCGACCCGGGATGGTTCTATTGAAGGGATTTGTCAAGCCTGAAGATCAAATCCAGATAGTTCGTGTATGTCGACAACTGGGTATGGGCCCAGGCGGATTCTATAGACCAAGCTACAAGAATGGTGCCAAAATGAGCTTATGGATGATGTCTCTTGGAAAGAACTGGGATCCAACTACACGCTCATATGGACCAACCCGTCCAATCGATGGAGCACGAGCCCCTGCAATACCAGAAGCTTTCAAGATGATTGCTCAAACTGCAAATTCTACTGCAAGTGGATTTCCTCAAATTAACCCGGACATATGCATCGTCAACTACTACACCAACTCCGGGAAGCTCGGACTTCACCAAGACAAGGACGAGTCAGAGAGTAGCCTTACCAAAGGTTTACCTTTCATATCCATCTCCATAGGAGACACCGCCGAGTTCATGTTCGGCGACACGAGAGACAAGGACCAAGCGACCAAGATCAACCTCGAATCTGGTGACGTTCTCATACTCGGTGGAAAGTCAAGACTGTTATTTCATGGCGTTTCCCACGTGAAGACCAACACTGCACCAAGTTGGTTGAAAGAAGAAACGGGCATTCGTCCTGGACGTATTAATCTTACGTTTAGGCAGTATTAGCTAGATACTAGTTGGTGTGCTAGCAGTCATCGCGAACTGTTGTAATAAGAGGAGGTTGACTTTCATAACTCTCGAGTTCCCATGTACCCAGCTCCTTGCAGTCGGCATATGTCCCACCCTCATGACTAATGTAACTCTATCTTCAATGGAGCATTCTAAACTCTTGTAGTTCTCACGTTTCACGCTTTTGTCATTCAGGCACTTCAGTCCCTGTAGTCCATGACACTTTTGTTGTGGTTACCTCGTTCCTGATTGAAATAAGTCTGATGAGTTATACCTCCGAAAACATTATGCTATGGAGTGTAAAACTCCCTGTTTATGTCTTTCTATACTCCTGTGTTATTCGCATATTCCCTGAAGTTGGAAAGAAATACCGCACTTGATGGGGTGTCTACCCGAGTAGTCTATGGTGCCGCGACGGAACCTAGGGTCCTGTGTGCACGGCCGTCACACGGTTCCACTAGGGGCGCGCAGGTATCAAGACATGCAAAGGCATGACGCCGCTGCATTTGTGGAACATTCCTATCCAACTCCAAACCCCTTGTGGACCTCCATGCATCTCATTCGTGGAGATAATTTACTCAAATTCCACTGCCACCTTGTATCATTTCATTGCTTTGTTTCACCTTGCCCTTCGCGGTCTGTAGGGAAAGATCCACCCTAACCCCCCTATTGTTCACACCTTCCCCTTGCCTTGTTGAACCATGTTCTTCTCGATCCGTGAGACAAGTCAAATCTAGGGTTCCACTCGTCCACATCTTTTCGTTGACCTTGTTTATCTTTGCTGGTCGTGCTTCACGGGGATGAGCAATTCTATTCTCCACGATACATTTACACCCATTGGTCCAAACCTCGGACTTCTCTGTGCTTACCCCGATTCTCGTTAACGTCTTGTACATGTGGAAATGCTTGATTCCATTCCCACTGTCTTACTACATCATCTCATTTCTTCTTCCAACTGGCCTCCCTCTAAATTGTGGAGACCGTCAAACTCTGTTTCCACTGCTTTCTATTATGTTCCTTTCTGGTATATATTAAACCTTATCTCCTGAAGGGGAACTTCAGCACCATCCGCCGCGCTAAGCTTTTGTTCTCGGCTAGTGCTTTTGTCATATCGTCCTTTTCAAGAAGTTGCTTCGTTCTTCTTGAAAATCATCCTCAGATAAGCTTACTAACACTGACTATTGTTTCGTTAGTAAGCGCACATCATATGCCTATACTTCTCTTGGTCAGACTTGACAAATCTTATGGAATCATACAAACCATCGCCTTGTCTAGGTGAATATGTCCTATTCTCTTTCCGCGGCATCTTTCCCGAAATAATGAGTAGAATGTGCTATGTATCCCCACATCTTACTCTTTGATGAATGTTCGGGTTTAATATCTTATATGTGTACACAGTCCCTATCGAATGAAGTGAATGTGTCTCTCAAAAGCACATCCAATGATTACCCATTGGATCCCAAGAGTCATCGTGGTTCGGTCTTCCGATTGTGTACACTTTGCTTCCGATGATCTAAGACCTATATATTCATCACGTTTCTAAATCTTTGTGTCAAAGTCAGGGAGTAACCCTGTCCCATTATTCGAGTAAATCACTGTCGTTTTCGCGTCGGCCACACCGTCTTTGTGGTTTGTCCATTCGCTCTCATATAATCCACGACTTGCCGGGCACCTGGGTAAGACCACCTTAGACGTATTCAAAAGCTTTGTAACTAACTTGTGATAAGGAGGCACTAACCATTCACGAGCCAGTTAACAAAGCAAGTTGGTGAAGGATTAAGTGTCGCTGTGTATGACAGAAGCACACGAACAATGATGCCAAAACAATTTCACTTCGCAGTAAGCCGTAGAACCCCGCTTCCTTCAAATCTCGGGACGAGATTTCTTTAAGGGGGGTGGGTTGTGATGCCCCTGGCATCTCAGAAGCCGTACACACAATTATACGTAAACTAATGATGAATTAAGACTAAATCATGCTTAAGAGAGTAATGAGGGATTGGTAGATAAACCACTAAGTCAAAATTTCTCAAATCTGAAATTTTAGCTCATCCCCAAAGTTGATTCTGAAATTACTTTGGAATTCACTATACAACTTTACATCCTCCCTTTCTATGAAATGAAATTGAACTTTTTACCTTTCAAATGCACCTATTGTGGAGGTGATTGGCCTTCATTTGATACTTCAGAAGTTGAAAACAAGAAAAGCTTTACTTAGAGTAAATCTGCTGTTTTACCAAAATCCTAAACAAGATTAGGGTTGTATTTCAAAATATGTTGTGATTTAGAGGAGGATCATATTAACAAAGTTGTAGGTAATGATCTAGGAAACAACTTTGTCAATATGAGTCAGGTCATAATATGAATTCAAATTGGTCTTTTCAACCAATTTTTGTCAGCCCAGAAACACACCCCTACTCTGTCCAGTTTGGTAATTTGAGATTTTCTTACCCATAAAGCCATTTTCATGACCTGCCCTAATGAAATGAAATATATTTTAGAAAGTACCCAACAAATTTGTCAAAAGGAGCAAGTGGAGTTGAGGCCTATAACTAGGGTATTTTCCCCTCCCAAGCAGATGACCTACCTTGTCCCTACCTATGGCTGCTGCATAAATTCAAACAAATGTCATATTTCCATGCCGAATTTGAAATCATGCCTATTGACAAAGTTGTAGAGTTCAAAGAGTAGAACATTTCATTAAATTGGAGTTTTTCCAAATTCGGCCTCTAAATTGGTCAAAATGGCGATTTACAGCAGGATAGAAAACACACTTTTTCCATTTCCTTTTACTGAGTCCCTGACAGGTGGGGCCCACCTGTCGGGCCGGTCCTCCTCCTCGGTACGACGGGCACCCCGTGGCGCGCCGGCGTACAGCGGCGTACGCCGCGCCGTGGATCGACGGCCCCACCCCGCGCCCTCAGCCCCGGCCTCACCTGGACGCGCCCCGGCCCTCTTCACTCCACTCGCCGCTCGCTCTCTGCTCCCTCTCCCTGCGCTCGCACTCGCAGCGCGCCGCCGCCATTAGAGGCTCGGGGTCGAGCTTGAGCTCGCCGCGCCGCCGCCATCCGACCTCCTCGCGCCCCGAAGCTGCCACCACCACCTCCGCCGTGACCCGGCGCACCCACCCCGCTAGGCCTCGCCACCATTCCCCTCCCCTCGGAGTGGGTCGAGCCGCTGCGCCGGGCGCCGCCCGCCATGGTCACTATGGCCGGCCCGCGGCGAGCTCGGGCCAATCACCCCTCCGGTGATCCCCGTGCCTAGCCGACCAGCGCCCCACGCTCGCCCCGACCCCCTCCACCGAATCCCCAAGGCCTCGGCCCTCACCACCGCCCCTAGCCCCTCTCCCCGCGCGCGCCGCCCGCGCGCACCCGCGCCACCCACGGGCTCGTCGCGGAGAACCCCTTTCGGGCCACCGCCGCGCCTCCACTTCACCACCGCCGGCTTCGCCACCCCGCCGCGCACCTCACGAGCCCACCCACGCCGCCTCTTGGTGCCCGAGCTGCCGGAATCGAACCGCCACGCCACGCCACGCCGAGCTCTCGTCACTCCAGTTCATCGCCGCCGCGCCGCTCTTCCTCTACACCCCGAGCGACGATATCTGGGGGAAACGAAGCCCCATCGCCGGGAACGCCTCCCAGACCCCGACGGCTTCAAGTTTGGGCCCCAACACGCCGGCGTAGCCCCAACTTCTCCCTCCCGTCGCGCGGTTCGTCCCCGGTCCGGAGGAAGAAGAAGACCGCGCATTTTTGTGAATAACCCCCTGCAGTTTTGGTAATTTCCGTCCCGATTTCTGTACTATGCACTGAGTCTTGAGAACCTTACAGTCTAGCCCCTGGAGGTTATGGTTAATTACGTATAGGTCCCGGATCTAGGGTTAATATGTATTACTTCGGTTTTGAACTTTGAAAAATCATATAAAATCACAGAAAAATCCAAAATGGACAAACTAAGTTGCATTAGACTCCTCTTGAATAGATCTATCGAATGGGTATGATGTGGATGAGTGAAATGACCATTTTACCCTCGGTGTTGTGCATGTATGTAAAAGGAAAATAAATAGAAAAAAAAAGTGATCTAGATGAACTTCTAAAATGGTAAAACTTGGTCAGTATGCTTTGTAGCACATGAGAACACTATGACAAACTTTATGGCCATAGTGCTTGCTGTTATGTGAGGCTTTGCCATTATATTTGCATAATGTGCCTTTTTATTAACTAAAAAGTGAACACCATGCAAAACCTGCTAGAATGAGTCATCTGGTATTTTTCCTATGCACTAGATAACCGATAAGAGTCACTGGTAAAATATGAGATTGTGCATGTCAAGTTTGAGCGGTATTTTGAAATGGACAAAGTGCCACTTGCTAGGAAAGAAAATAGGAAAAAGTGGGGTTAAATGGCTAGGAAAATTTCAGGAGAACTTTGGTAGCTTGTACATGATACATAGGACTCAGAAAGTATATATGTGCATGTTTAAACCACTGTTTTGTATTAGGTAAACTCTTTTGCTAATTACACTCTAAGAGTAAGCTAGTTTAGTTAATATGATTAGTTGAGCTAGCTTTAGGTGATGGTTTATACGATTTCTTAAAAGATGGCATGCAGGATTTCCTAGGAGAGTAGGAATGCCTTCCTCGGGAGGTGGACCTTAAATAATAAGGCTTTTTACTTTGACACGTAGTATCCACCGTGGGTTACTTTTCTACTACACTCTATCCTGCATTGCATCCTTACACTCATTTGCATATCTGGCATGCATATAGACCACGGGATCGAGGAGCCGACGCAGGATCTACCGTTGATCGAGAAGCCAGACGACAAGTGGAACCCGAAGCAAGAAGACGACGTGTCGCTGAGTTGGCCGTCCCTGTAACAAGGGGTTGCCTGGGGCACAGCCTCACAACCCGGCAAACTAACAGTAGTTTAGTTTGTTCAAGTTGTCAACAACAAAGGTAGGCCCCTTAGGCATTTTCACCTATCTAGGGAGTCTCACCACCCTATTCTTGTTTGTGCATTACGTTTAGGGATTTTATGAAACCCCACATGCATAAATCCTTGATGCCCAAAGTAGAAAGGATAAAACGAGGTCTACGCTTAGCCCTGCTTAGACGGTAGAAGACGAGTGAAGGTATTCACTCGCGAGATGATAGGGCCTACAAATGTTTTTACAAAACCTTGGAATCGAAAGGAAATCTGTTATGACTTGATGATAAGTTGAGACCGGGCGGAGATATGGTTTGATATGATGAGATTGTGATAATGTGTTGGTGGACTCCGCCCGAGTCGATTAAGGCCCGTCCGCTGTTCGCCTGCTGATTGGCATAACATTGCTAGAGTGCTTATCCGGTATATGGGGCCGGTGAAACCTTACTTGTGCCATCCGGAGAACAGAAACACGTTCCTACCCACTGGTTGAGAGGAAGGTGGTCCGGGGGAGCTTGGAACTCATGACGGGGAGACCGGGATGCCGGCAGGCTCGTCATGGGGGCACAACCCGGAGGTCAGGCGGGAGTGAATCGAACTTGGGATGGGACAAGTGGAGGCGGGGGACCATATGTGGGAAAGCCGTCGTGTTAGTAAGCATATGGGCCTCTGGCATTTTTAGTTATTCCCGGGAATTAAAAATCGATTCGAATCGCTGATGCTCACCAGGTGTGAGAATGCCAAATATCGCACACGGGCAACGTAGTAACAACTTAAATACTTTATGCTTATATTCATGTTTTATATACAACATGCTTGGATAAGCATGATCTGTCCGACTATTCATAGTGCTGCCCATCCACTGAGAGGAGGTGGATGGATTTGGGAGATGCTTCGAGGTCGAGGGAGAGATGACCCGATGTATAGGGGCATCGCTCCTGAGACGGCTACTCCCAAAAGTTCGATGGGGGCTCTATAAATCTTGGGACGGAGCATGCGTTCATGTTTTATTTTTCTGCAAGATTTTCCCCTATGATATTGTTGATAATCATAACTAAGGGATAGCAGTTGTCAAATCCTGCTATCTTATGATAACATGTTTTAAATAAACAATCAATGGCTAAGGACCCACTTCTAGTAAGCTTATGCGGGTTAGAAGTCAGTCCACCAAAAAGCCTTGCATAATCTCAAATATGTCGGGCTGATACCGCCCACGGGTAAGTCCTACGAGTTCCCCACGAACTCACCGTTTGTTGTTGATATTTTTCTTTTAGGTGCATATCAGATTACGACCAAGGATGACTCCGGTGGGCTCGAGGTCATACTTGATGTTTATTTTCCGCTGCACGTTACATCTTTGTAACGATATGTATTCCGCTGCGAGGTTTATTTTGAAGTTCTTTTTCACTACCTTGTACTCCTTTTGAGCAAAAATATTTGTACTCAATCAAATTATGTCTGTATGAAATGGTGGGTTGTTGTAATTGTTGCGGCTCTTCCGAGAGCTTAACGTGCGTGATGTCGACAACCCTGGGAGATGGTTTCATCGAGTGCCCTTCTGGGTAGCTCGACGGACTACCGAGTTTAGTTCGGTCTAAGTGCACTGTGGGCCAGTGGTGGCAGGTGTACTTAGCCCGTATTAAATCGGCGGTTCCGCCACAGTTGCTGACGAAGCCATCGAGGCCAGAAAATCTTCAATACTGACCTCCTTCTCCTTCGTTACCTTATCGTGACGGTCAATGGTGAAATTTCCCAGCGCCGCGTCCATCAAGGCATCCTGGCATCGCTTCAATTGCTGCTTAATGTTTTCTTACTCCTCGGCCGGCAGTTGCTCAAAAGCCGGCCTCACGATGTTGTCAGGGGTAACCTTGGTGTTATCCGTAAGCCTCACCATGGTTGACGGCTTCGGATTGGATCTGGTTGTCCCCAGCGGAGTCGGCAAAAAGTGTGTTGACACGTTTTAGCACCAATCACCAAAGAGATGACCTAGAACGAACCTCCCGGGAGGGACCCCATCAGGGAAGATCGTCGCTAGGGGTTGCTCTAGCGTCGGCAGGCCACCTAGAGCTCCTCAGGTCGGCTTAGAGACGACAGGAGGCGAAGTTAGGGCTTGGAGAAGAGAATTAGGGTTTGGGATAAAAGATATGCATAAAAGTAAAGTAATTGTTTGATTGGTTCGATTGGATGCGTCAATCGGCCGTGGCCCCTTTATATTTATAGGGGAGGGTGGTCTTAACCCTTGTATAAGTCGAATCCCACGAGATCTCATATAAATCCTGATTTTCATCTCGGACTCGACCACACCGGATAGTCCGGTACACTACACCGGATAGTCCGGTGTCACCGGATAGTCCGGTACACGCCACCGGACTATCCGGTGGCGCCAGCCAGTGCAGGCCTGCCCAAAGTGGTGCTCAACAGCTCTCACTAAAATTATTAGTAGCGCTGCTGAGCTCATGGTAGGAAATTAGCCTACGGCTCATGGCATTGCCTGGAGCACGGCTCGAAGCCTCTATGGCGTTCCTATGTTTCCTTCTGATCAATAGGAAAATGCAAACGGAAGCAGTACCGAATGATACGATTATAGTTGGGATAAGGAATTTTAGGAAATGTGTATTATTTGAGCAAGACTTTTGATGGCATGGAGAAAATCCAAGACGTGGAGCACCACACAGTGCAGCATTCCCTATCAAGGACTCCAACGTGATGTTTGAGAAAACACCTCCCTCGGGTATATTGCCTTGTAAATTATTGAAAGAGAGATTCAAGGTTGTCAAGTGGGTGAAATTGGCAAGGAATTTGGGAATAGTACCAGAGAGATTATTTGAGGAGAGGTGTAGCGTTGCTAAGTTGGAAAGATATTGGAATGAGTCTGGTATTAAGTTATCAAATGTGTTGTGTGATAGATTTAGGTAGCCCAGCATCGTAATTTGTCCAAAGGATTCTGGGATGCTTCCGAACAAAAAGTTGGAAGAGAGGTCAATTTCATTTGTTTGTTTCAGTCCACTAATATCAGATGGCAGGGAATCCGCAAAGGAATTGTGAGAAAGATATAGGTAAATAAGTTTATCTAGGTTCAAAAGGCTTGCCGGAATTGAAGAACTCATCTGGTTATCAGACAAATCAATGTATTCTAGCAAGGTAAGGTTGCCGGTGCTGTCTGGTATGGAGCCAAAGAGTTTGTTCCCATCAAGCTGCAACCGCTGTAAGCTCCTGAGGATACCAATCTGTGTCGAAATAGGCCCTGACAAATCATTGTTGCTGATGTAAAGCCACGTGAGATTATGCATCACTGTGATGGACTCTGGGATTTCCCCAGTCAATAGGTTGCTACCAAGACCAAGGGATTCAAGGTTGCTTAAGTTTGAAAATGTTGATGGAACCCTACCTGTTAACTTGCTATAGGCTGTACCAAACCAAAGTAACTCTGTCGACAAATTTCCTATGTGATCTGGGAACTCCCTGGTGAAAGAATTATAGGACAGATCAAGGAACTGTAGTTTTCGACACTTGAAAGCGAGATTATGAAGCCCACCAGATCCCCGTATAAATTATTTGACTGCAGGGAGAGAATGGTCAGAGATGAAATGTTCCCAAGTGCTGGTAGTACTGATCCCGATAGTTGATTTGCACCAAGAGATAGCAAAGATAATTCTGAAAAATTCCCCAAATAAGTAGGAATTGGCCCGGTCAGCTGATTGAATTGGAGATATAGTTCAGTAAGATGGGTGAGATTGCTAAGAGCCACCGGGATAGTGCCAGAGAGGTTATCTTCACCCAATGAAATTGTGGTGAGACGTCGCAGTTGTGCCAACCATGCTGGAACGACACCAACAAAATAATTTGTTGACAAATCGAGTACTTCAAGGTACTGGCATGCTGCAAGCCCTGCTGGAATCTGACTAGCAAAGTTGTTTCTAAAGAGAGAGAAAACTTGCAGCTTTGGAAGGCTAAAACTTTGATTGCCTGGAAATGGTCCAGTTAGATTATTATCTCTGAGCCCCATTTTTTGTAGCGTCGACATGTTATAGATGGCTGGGGGTACTGTACCAGAGAGTATTATATTGTAAAATCAGTTCTACAAGCATGGGTAGGGAACCTATACCGTATGATATTGGTCCAGATAGGCTGTTGTTTCCCAAATTGATGTACTGCAGGGAAGCCGTGTTATTGAATAGAAATGGCGGTATGTGGCCACTCAACTCATTCTTTGCAACTAAAAACATCTGAAGGTTCTGGATATTCTGCAGCAGCCCCACCGGAATCTCACCTGACAGGCTATTGCGGCTTAGGCGAAGCACCTGGAGACTTGTGAGGTTTCCTATGGCACTAGGAATGGGGCCTGATAGGCCATTACCCCAAAAAGAAAGAACCCTAAGCCGACGTAGTCTTCCAAGTTCTGCAGGGATGGAGCCAGAGAGACCTGTGCTTGTGAGATCGAGCAGGGAGAGGAAGGAAAGGTTCCGAGGTGTGGGCTGAGGGATCCTTGGAGGAGCACGTCCGGCAACAATAGAGCGGTGACGCGCTGCCGGCGCTGGCTGCACGAGATTCCAACCCATCGACAGAAAGAAACATTGGGTGTCCAGCTGCTGGCAAGGACACCAAGAGGATCCGAGAGCTCGGCTTTGAAAGCCAGCAGCGCAGCAAGGTCGGTGTGGCTGCCGTTTTCGCTGGCTGTAATCGGGCTTGTTGGGGATGAAGAAACGGCAGCAGAAGGCAGTAGCTCTGGGAGGAAGACGGCCAATAAGAACGAGAGCAACCGGCCGGTACCTTGCAGCATCGGGCGCCATTGCAGCAGTGTTGCTGTGCTTCTCCCGCCGGTTCAGTTCTACTTGAGAATAAAATTAATGTACGTCTTGTGATGATGCACATGACGTACAGTCACGACTACGAGAGTATATTTATGGACAGGTATGCCGTCATCGTGACTGGTAGTAGCATGCTGTCTTTGACCGTCAAGCTCGTTTGAAACTTGGACTAGCAATAGAGTGATGGAAAAACCGGGTCTTTGGTCGATCATCCTGCTTCTGCCCACCCAGCTAACACGACATTGAGGGTGTGTCAGTCGGCTAACGTACGTACATCCAGTCATCCACCAGATCGATCGAGGCGGCATGGATGGATGCATGATGGATCCCATTCAATTTCCAGGTCACAAGTCTGTCGCGTAGGGGTTGCTTTTTCGGTCTGGAATTCTATAAATTTTACATTCTAGAAACTCCCAGGGCAATAATATTTTCACTCAACCATGTCTTAAACAAAGCAACCACTTCTTCCTGCACATACACCAATATCACTTTCGTGAGCAAGCAAGAGAAGCTGATAAAAAGACGGTCACGAATGTGCAGTGGTACATGAATTAGCAAGAGTGGAGCATTACTTTATGGGAGAGCGACTTGTACGTGAGCATCTTAGCAGGAAAATAGTGTCTGATAGGTAACATTGCATTCTAGACATTGATATTCACTATGCAGTAGTTTCAAACTTGCAAAACACGTCTCTTTCAGCACTGAATGGATGCACTACAGCTAGCTCCTCTAGTGACAATCCCAATTGTGCAGCAGTGAACAAAGTCATAAGTCATAAAGTAATGTGTACATATTCCAGGAATCATGTTTTGTACAAAAATCAACTCAGCACAGATTGCTACATCCACTACACTTTGTGGAAAAATTAATGTGATATATACTGCTTTAGGATCATCCATTATTCATACCCAAGTTTGGCCTTCCTCCATTGGCCTAAGGTTGTGTCTGTCAGGCCAAAATGGACCACTGATCTAGTCTAGAGGTGAAATGAAGCAATGGAATCATCGAGAGAGGCTGGGACAGCTACTGATTGGTCTGGTCTCCAAGGGCGCGTACCAAACCTGACCGTGGCCGCCTTCTGCTCGGGCTCGGCTGCGATGGGGTGGGGCGGCCACATCTCCGGCTGGCGTGCCCGGGCGGCTGTGCCTCCGCCAGGCCACCGCGCAGCAGTAACCATCACCACCATCCCGTGGACGCCTGCAGCCCCGGCGCGGTGGGAGCTGGAGAGGACTGGGCAAGAGGAGGAGCTGCCGATAGAAATTATCCAGTCAAATTAGATAAAGTATAGTTGAAACAATGCAGTATACAGAGTCCAATGAAATTATCCAGTCAAATTGGATTTACATAGGAGATATGCATTTGCAGGTAGTTTGCACAACAAAAAATGGATATGCAAGAATCAAAAATTTTCTCCTTCGAAACAAAAAACTGTGTTCATGTAGCATCGACATTGGGCTTATTGTCTAAACAGAATGAAGTTTAAAGTTTACAAATTCAGCACATGATTGCGTTAAGAACAGATTAAGACAAACCTCAACATTGAATTCCCCCTACCTAGCAATGGTTATTAAGAGTATCAAACACCGGCCACATATAGCAACAATATGGGGGTATCAACCACTAGCCACCTATTCATCACTATATGATGTCAGGAATCATATAGCTTTAGCACATCACAGACCATGTCAATCACTGATGAGATGAAAGAACTGGAGGACATAAGTTAGTTTTGTATCAATGCATACAATAAGTTAGTTTTGTATCAATGCAGACAAAATTTGAAAAGAAATATTTGTCATACACACGCAAAAAGGACATTTCACATGCACAGGTCCAACTATTCTTCAAAATTTTCAAATCCTACAAAAACAAAAAAGAAAGCCGTTAATGTTCTTCCAATGCCCTGTTGTGCAAGATAATTTAAAGAATTACATGACTAGTAGTTTTGATTTTTTGTAACCACAAACATTCACTAATATTTTCTAGAGGACTCACTAGTATTCACTAGAATATATTAGTCAGCCATCTTAAGAGCTCTAGAGGATTTTTAATCTAGTATTATTACCTGTGTACAGCACGAAAATGGAAATTGGACCAAAAAAAACTGCCCAGAATCTGTACCACATCTAATCAGTAGATGGAAATTTACATCAAAGCATCAAACCTCAGAAAAATTTGTAGAGTTTATGGCCAGCAAGAAATGCTGCTGCTTGATTACACTGGAACCAGCACATCCGCAGTGACTACCAGAACGAATCAATCTTCACCTATATGAGCCCAAGTAGAAGCTCGTGAATCTCAATCCCCAATAGCTATGGAAGAGAGCAATGCAAGAAACAAATAGAATTTCAGTATTTAGTACAATGGAACATCATGCATGAAGTTCATGCAACACCTTTCCTGCTAATGTCAACATGCTCCTACACTAAAACTGATCTGCTAATGTACTAACAGATGCAAGTAATAGCAAATAAAAATCCAAAAGTACCACTTATGCTACTGCTACGATGCATTATAGGTACCAGTCAAATTGATTGCTCCATTAAATAATTTAGATAGCAAATTTTCTCCTTCAAATTAGACCGTGCATCCATGTACTGCACTGTATTCTCAAGCACCACAAGCACATATGTAATATTATTAAACATTTCTAAGCATTTAGATCAGTGCATACTAGAGTGGAATCACGCAAAGATGCTCAATGCTAACCTTTAGTGTCAAGAATAGATCTCCGAATCCACAATAGGCTCCGCTGCACAATGAAACTACAAAGAGATTAGAGTCAGAAGAGAAGTTCAGCACTAGCAGCGAGTAGTAAACTATGAAATCCAAAGAGATTAGAGTTAGAAGAGAATTAAGGTCAGCACTTCCTACTGTCCTTCCCACTGATGCCCCGCTTACTGCCTCTGGTGCCGTTGCGCAAGGAAGGAGGGTCGACGGAGGAGTTGGAGGACTGGCCGCCGGCAGATCTGGTGGAGACGCGGGCGGTGACGGTTCAGGTGCTGCCGATGGAGCTTAAGGGAGGGTCCACGATGGATTCGATGGAGAGGCCAGCGATGCAGCTTGAGCGGCCACAACAAATCAGGAGAGGCCGACGACGATACTTGAGGAGGAGGCGCCAGCAGCGGCGCTTGAGGAGGGGCCGCGGCGATGCTTTGGAAGGGATCTTCCTGAGAGGATCTCGCACTGGCCAGCGCAGACGGACCGCGCCATGCTACACAAGTGTGCCGGCGAGGGGATCCACGACGACGCCATGGCGCAGACACCATGCTACACAAGTGTGCGGCATGAGTAGATCTGGTGCCGGGGTGGGGCGAGAGGAGGCAATGGTGGCCGACGCTCTGGCGGCGGTGGTAGCTGGCGGGGGCTCCATCTCGACTTCCAGGGTGGGCGGGGCGCGCAGCGGGCTGGCGACGGAGGCGTGGGGCGGGCGGCCCGATGTCCCACGGGCCGGCGGCAGCGGTGGCCGGCGGGGGCAGATGCTCCGGCGGCGGTGGTCGATGGCGGGGACGGTGGATGGCGGCTGGCGGCGCGCAATGGATAGGGTGAGGACGAGAGACGAATCGATTGTGTCTGGGGCAAGGATAGGGTTGCGCTGCGTGCGGGGATAGGGTGAGGTCCTGCTTTTTCGTCGGTCGTTCGTGCGCCGACGAAAAACAGAGTTTTTTCGTGGGCCGAGGTCAGACCGACGAAAAATGTCTTATTTTTTCGTCGGCCACTTGGCGCACAAAAATACTCTGTTTTTTTCGTGGGCTTGCTCATGAAAAAAATTTGGTCCACGAAAATTATCCATTTTTCTGTAGTGAACTGCACAAGAATAGACGCTTGCTAGTTCACTAAATATAGATTTGAAAATTGTACGTTGTGCTCCATAGGCCGACGTACAGAATTTAGCAAAGCCAACTCCAATAGATGAAGAAGATGTGCCTGTTAAATGGTATACACGTGAAGTTTTGTGCAGGACATGCAACTGGACAAGCACTGAGCCCGGTGCTTGTTTATATATAGTACTAAATCATAGTTGACATCATCCTGTGATATTTGGGCGATCCATGTGTTCATAAATCATATTTTGCCGAACTGTTTTTAGCTTGAACTTTATTATCAATACCCATCCTACTGTTACTACTTAGAGGCTACAAAAACACTACTCCCGAGACACATTAGAAAAAAAAAGAGAAATCCTATAAATTTTCACAAAAACCAAAAACATCTGGCCGTCTATAAGGTAGCTACTCTCCAATAATACTAGCCATTGGATCTACTACTCTGTGCCATGAAGTGTGCAGCTAGCGCTATACATTTTTCTCGCAAAGGTGCCAATCTAACTATTTATTTTCTTCATGATTTTGCCCTCACTTTTGCAACTTTGTGATTTTACCCTTTACTATTCACAAGTCAATGCGATTTTGCCCCTAGTCAACAGAAAAGGCAGGGGGCAAAACACAAAGACCAAGGGCAAAATCCCATTGACCCGTCAAGAGTAGAGGGCAAAATCACAAAGTTAGAAAGTGGGGGGCAAAATCACCATTGCAGTCCAGGATGGGGCAAAAAACACCAAAAACCCTAACATTTAATGCACCAAAAACTAATAGAAATCTAGTGTCACATGCGTCATTAATCTTAGCACTAATTTATCCTAAAAAGCCCATGTTGGCAATCTTCACGGGATGGTGAAAAAATTATATTTTCTAAACAAATTCCCCAGCATACTATTATGAAATTTCATTCCCCATATACGTCTATGCTCTGACGCCTTGATCTTATCTTTAGCATGATTTATATTTAGAGGCTTTGGCATTTATACCTTTATTTTAGAGTACCACTACAAGAAATTTTATGATAGGTGACGTTTCATTTATGTCACTAAACCTGCAAATTATGTCATATTATGAAATTTGTGACGCGAGTGTGACAAAAATCGATTCGTCACCTATCATGCGTGTTAAATGTTGTTTTATGACGAAAACATATTTTTCGTGGTAAATTTTATGATGTTCCTTACATCGTCACAAATTAAAGGTGTTCATTCTTCATCATAAGCAAGCGTGAAAAACGTTATAAACAAACACCACACGGTGACATGGCAATGACTGGGATCCTACGTGGTATGTGTTTTATGGCAATTTGAATATGTCATAAACCGTTTTCTATCCAGCTTGGCCTATTTAGAAAGTCTATATTACACGCCTCAACTTTTGTAGGCCCATTATGCACACAATTTGAAGCCCAATTCACGAAAATGCAAATTCTCAAAATTCTCTATACATACAATTTCAAACATACATACACGCACTTCATGTTCATATACCATAACCAACCAAAGTAATTATGTCTACAAATTCTCTATTTTTTGCAATGAACCAGGAGAAGCAAAAAAAGATTACAATTTGCCTTGATGCATCGAAGTGAAGAAGATGCTTGAGCTATTCTCCTGCTGCTCCTTATTTTTTTGACACATTCTCCTCCCTCCCCCTGTGCATGAACAAGAAAACAGGGAGAGATATCATTATCAAGGCACTGAAGCATAATCTCAAGGCAAAACTATATATCAGGCAAGAAAAACAAAATATCTAAAGAAATAGCAACCTAAAGTTCAGGAAAGTTCATTTCTACTAGATAATTTAGTTATTTGAACCGCACATTCGGGAAGGGTGGATGAAAGGAAGGAATGAGGGTGGGCTCACCGAGGATGCTGGAGTGGGAGAAAACGGGGCCAATGTGCGCGGGTCGCACGAGGGCACGACGGAAGATGGAGGCCTTGTCGAGCTCGATGAGCTTGGAGTTACCCCATCGGTCGAGCTGCAAGCATAGCCCCGCGCCGGGCTTCTTCTTGATGACCTTCCCCGATGGGCGTGGATAGCCGTCGGCATTCTCGGCGGACGGCCATGCCCCAGATCCAGCGAGTGTGGTGCCTGCGAGGTGGCTAGGAGCGGATAGAGGCGAGCTGAAGCCGGCCCTGCAGCGGACAGGCGTGGGAGGAGCGGCGCCGGTGGATCTGCTTACGGGTAGATCCGGCTGACGCAAAGGAGGTGGCAGTGGGAGGCGCGCGAAGCGGCGGTGTCGATGGGGAGGCACGGGAGGTGTGCCGGCGACGGCGCTCGCTGGGCACATGGGAGGAGAGTGGAGTGGGTGGGAGAGAAGGAGGCTAGGGTTAGCTGTTTTTATCAGTGGCATCGGCGATCCCGACCACCCGATCTCGATTCGACGGCTGAAATTGTTCCGGATGGGGCAGCAGTGGACCTAGATTTGGGCCATTACTGGGCCAATTTATTCCACACACCAAAGTTCATTTTCACATTAACTGCAGAAAAAATTAATAAAACACATATAGCTTAAAAAATTCATGATATTTGGTGGAGGGGCAACATACGTTCACGTAACATCCTCAAAAAAGTTTGAATAAGAAACTCCACAAGGTGCCGGCGTTTGTCTCATACGGCTTCCACTCGTTGGGTGGGTTACATGTCAAAGTCATTCTTACCATCCAAGTTTCAACGTGATCTGACAGTTTGCTTTATTAATTTTATGTGAAGACTTGAGATTACCTTCTTATAGCATGTTTATTATCCTAGGTAATTTTTTTATAATTTTTGTCAACCCAGGAATATTTTACGAATTTAATTGTATTTTTGATGATTTAGTGCGGAAAAAATGTAATAATACACAAACAGCCTCAGAAACTCATGATATTTGGCGGAGGTCCAAAACGTGGAATCCTCAAAAAAAAAAAAAAATTGAAAAAAAACTCCATAGGGTGCCGACAATTCTTTCATACGACTTCCGCTCGTCATTTGGGTTACGCATAAAGTCATCGTGACCATCCAACTTTCAACATGATCAGTAGTTCACTTTATCATTTTCATGTGAGGACTTGAGGTTACCTTCTTATATCATGTTTATTGGTCTGTGTAACTTGTTTGTAATTTTTTATCAACCCAGGAATATTTTATGAATTTAATTGCATTTTTAATGATTTAGTGCAAGGAAAAATTTTATAATACACAAACAGCCTCAGAACTCATGATATTTGGCGGAGGGTCAAAACATGTCCACATAACATCCTCAAAAAAGTTTGGAAAAGAAACTCCATAGGGTGCCGATGATTCTTTCATACAACTTCCGCTCGTCGTGTGGGTTACGCATAAAGTCATCATCGTGACCATCCAACTTTCAGCGTGATCAATAGTTCACTGTATCATTTTCATGTGAGGATTTGAGTTTACCTTCTTATATCATGTTTATTGGCCTGAGTAACTTCTTTGTAATTTTTTATCCACCTAGAAATATTTTATGAATTTAATTGCATTTTTAATGATTTAGTGTAGGAAAATTTTAATAATACACAAACAGCAAAGTCATGATATTTGGCGGAGGGCCAAAATATGTCCACATAGCATCCTCAAAAAAGTTTGGAAAAGAAACTCCATAGGGTGACGACGATTCTTTCATACGACTTCCGCTCGTCGTTTGGGTTATGCATAATTGCATCGTGACCATCCAACTTTCAACATGATCAATAATTCACTTTATCATTTTCATATGAGGACTTGAGGTTACCTTCTTATAGCATGTCGACTGGCCCAGGTATATTTGTAACTTTTTATTAACCCTAGAAATATTTTATAAATTTAATTGCATTTTTGATGATTTACTATAGAAATTAATAAATAATACACAAATAGCTTCAAAAACTCAACTAGGTACTGGTGTGTCTTCCAGCCCGGTGGGTAGGTCTGAGCACGACCCATTTTAACTTATGATTTTCATGAATGCATATATACAAACGCAGACATATATAAATATATTTGTCATAGAACACAAATGTAGCTGAACTTTGGTGGCCAGCTGGGCACGATTTCACGTTGGATGGCTGCGGCCGGTTTCGAATCCTGCCAGTGCCTAGGTCGCTTTTTTTGGCCTTTTTGCTAGCAGCCAGCGTGGGAGAAGAGTTTAGCCGGGGCAAGCTGATGGGTTGTGGGCTGGTTTGGCCGGTGGGTGGGCAAAGAAGCAGGCCTAATGACTGGCTTTGGTTCCATATTTTTTTTATTCAAAGTATTCTCAACACAAATGTGCTGACGTTTCTTCGAGCATGGCAGGTAGGCCGTTTTAACTTTTTTATGATTTTCACGCATATATATATTAATAATCACAATAGTGCCCTTCTTAACACAAATGAAGTTAAGTCCGGGGGGCTAACTGGGTAAGAAGCGTGTTTGAAGGTTGCATCATGGGTTCGATCCCACCCCTGTGTTTTGTTGCATTTTTGCTATTTTACGCACATAGGAGCAGGCCGCGCGGGGAATGGGCTGCGGGCGGCGCGTGGGGCTAGGTGGGCCGGTGGATGGAGAAAGTTGCTCTACTTTATTCTCTACAACTTTTAGATAGAGGTTTTGGTATAAAAATAATTAAAAATGCCCATGAATAATAAACTATTTAATTTCTCCCAATAAGGGCCTTTGGGAAGGGTTTGGAGAGGAAAAAAAACTTTTCAAAAGAGAAAATTTTGCCTACGGTTTAGGGCTTCGGCCAATTTTTTTCTCAAATGCCATGCCGAATAAATTATTTGATTTCTCCCAAAAAATTACTATCCAAATTTGAATTAAAATGTGGTAAATGACATATCCAATTTTGTTTCTATGCATATCTGATTCGAATCCATCTCTACAACTAATATGTGATCATCTTCATTTAACCACTTATGACAAAATAATAACATCATAAACTTATCGAACCAGTTTATGACAAACCAAAATCGTCACTAAGACATGGTTTCCATTCTAAAACGTCATACTAAGCAATTTAATGACGAATTGCTCCATTGTCATGAGATATTCGTCATAAAAGGTCAGATATCATGTAGTGATATTTCCCCCATTTTTTTAACTTTGTGAATTGCTCCATTGATTTTGCCCCCATTTTTTTTAACTTTGTGAATTTACCCCCTACGTTTTCAAAATGAAGAGCATCATAGCTTTACGATTTTGCCTCTATTTTTTTTGTAATGGATTGTGATAATACTCATTCGATACGCCGCCCCTGGGTCACGCCTAGAAAACTGTACCACTGCCTCTAGATCTCCCCATGCCGCAGCTCGCCTAGGCCATAGTGCACACACGTTTTCACCAGCGGACTCCACTGGCTTGTGTGTGGAAGGATAAGGAGCATTGTAGTCGTCTATTCCACCTATTTCGAAGGTTTAGACCAGATGTACTTAACAAGGTTATAAATAGGGGTAAACCGAGTTTTCATTTTAAAAACGTAGGGGTAAAATAACAAAATTTTTAAAAAATGAGGGTAAAAACACAATTAGAGTTGCTAGTAGGGGTATAAACACCAATCTCATATTTATTTTGGGGTACTAGTACGTCAACCCACTGCAAGGCAAGGGCTTATATGAAACATAAATGCTAGAGCATCTTATCTATACACAAATTTAAAACCTACAATTAATAAAAAAAATCTAGTGCTCAATATACCTCATATGTTCATACTTTAATACAACATCTAAACATGTACCTTATCTATCTATATTAGCTAGTAAACATTTACATCTTACTCAGGCATGGTGGCGATTTATATGCAAATTTCAGAGGGTGCTTTAAGTTATCTTTGACTTATTGGCAGTAAAGGTAATTTAGATGTACTAATTCATATTTAGTAATGGCATGGTAAGTAATATATGTGCAACTTTAGGGGTTATTTTAATTCATCTGACACAATGGCATGGTGGATAATTTATATGTAAATTGAGATGGTTATATTAATTTATATTGCATAAATTCATTGTGGATAATTTATAAGCAAATTTTAGGGGTTACTTTAATTCATCCTTCATAATGGTATAATTTTCTTTTTATTAAATTTATAAATCCAGTGGCTAGTATTCTTAGATGCTAAATGAATGATAGCTATGTGCTGATGTTTCTGTTTTCTTTTTTTTTTTGAAAAAATTAGGATTATTTTATCTTGAAGTCTGTGATTAGTAACAGTAAGTAACAATAAGATACTACTGCTGAAACGCTTAAACATTGGAGTTCGCTGTAGTAAATGTGCATGCATGAGCCTAGCTAGCTCGTTGGCAGGAGAGAAGAGAACAAAGGAAAAACGAGCGGCCTCACGAACGGAACAAAAGCCCGTGCCTGGTGCCCGGCAGTCTGCAGTGTTGCCACCTTGTCGTGTCGCTCGTTCGTTAGCTGCTGTTTGGGAGCTTAATAATGGGCTGTCTCGCCTCGTGGACTTGATGCATGCTGGCCACACACAGAATTGTAACTACTCTATATACACTACTCTGTACTATTTATAGTACGCATTACAGTATGATGATCTACTCGTAGCAAGGTCGTAGCAACGAAGAACACACATGCAGTGAAGATAGATAGATATCTAGCTCTCCTCCTCAGGAGGGACGCCCAGCAGCTGTGTTCAACAAGTGCACACTACAATTAGTGCCGCCAGGTCTGTTCAATTTTATCGTTATTGCATGCACTAAGTATATCTGATGGGAAGAAATGCATAGCAAGAGGGACAAATGATGAAGCGATCACCATATATATTTTGTGCACGCACGCATCATATATATTCCAATACGTGAACTGCAGGTCAGGTCATGCAGGCGCCGAGGATCCCCAAGGTCCGTGAGCGACTCCGTTGCGGCGCCGGCGGCGACCTGTTCACGCCGCAGGCCGTGACGATCGGCCCTTACCACCACCACCGCGTCGGCGGCTCTCCACCTTTCCCGTGGACGGATCGTCAGAAGGAGCAGGCCGTCCGCGTTATAGAAAGGCTACTCGTAGACAGGCGCGATCTAGAGGGCCTAGAGCGCGTGGTGGCTGAAGCTGAACTGGACCGCCGCGTGAGGGACTGCTATACGCATCCGCTGCATCCCGAGTTGGTGGATCAACCGGAACTGTTCTCACGTATGCTGCTGCGTGATGGCTGCTACCTGCTTTCCTTGTTTCTAAATTTTACACCTGACGATGACGACGGCGGCGAGCAGCAGCACAGCACAGCACAGAGACGACGACCCAATACGACAACACGTTGGTGCGGGACATCCTGTACCTTCTTGAGAACCAGGTACCTCTGTTCCTCCTCGACCGGATGTATGAGCACATCGTCATAGGTGAACCGACCGCGCCTCCATCGGCCGTCGACTGCATAGCAGAGCATGTCCAGGACCTACTGCACAAACAGCTCTACATCAGCGACAATAAGCAGCCGATGGAGGTGCCGAACTCGGCCACCTGCTGCGACCTTCTCCACCTGGTCTACTCATACTTCCGGCGCCCGCAGCAGCAGCCAGAACAAGAAAAGCTGCCGCCGGCGGCCGAACAGGGACGCTCGCAGACGGGTCGGTGGCGCCAGGCGATGGATTACAGCCTGTTGGAAAGTGATCTCAAGGAAGGAACCGGACGTGGGGATTAGGAAACAATCCCACGCCCGATCCCGGTATCACGCTAAGGAAAGCATTGCGCGGATGAATAAGGAAACTAATCCCGCGTCCCTAACTCACGCGCTACGATCGGAGGCGCCATCTCCTCCGTGGTTGCGGCCCCGAGTCGAACAACGCTAAATAAAAGGGGAGGGCCGGCCCTCGTGTAACGCCAACGCATTCACGAGTTCCGTCCTCTCCCTACATCCTCACACCGATCACCGGAGGAGTGCTGGATCGACCTGAAGGCCGTACACCGTCGCTGCCGCTCTCTGTCCCCGTTCCAGGACAGTGCCGGTGGCGCCCTGAAGGACGCCGCAACACTCGTCGGTCTGCCTCCCCTACACCGAGCTCTACTTCCCTGATGGACGCCATCGTCGGCCCCAACGGTATGGCTAAATGATCCACTAGGTGTTCATGTTCTAGGCTATCAAGATCCTGGGCTAATGTTGATGTATAACATTTGGCATCTAGAGCCGGTTTAGTCTAGTTCTTGAACCCTCTCATGATGGATCTTGCTTGGTTCTCAATAACTATGGTTGAAGTAGATCGGTTTTAGCCCTAATCCTCTCAGTCAGAGGCGTTTATGCTTGTTCTAGGGCCTAATTTCATGTTTTGATCCATGTTCTTGATCTAATTGGATCAATTAGACCAAATCAGTGGGGTTTTATCATGTTTTTAGGCTTAATTGTTCACTGTTATCCCTAATTACTCTTGGATTGCTCGTGTTCATGCCTAATTGCTTACTGTTAATCTTAATTACCCCGGATTATGTTTAATTAGTCACTGTTTAGCCCTAATTTTGCCTATTTACTCATGTTCATGTTGATTCCCGCACGGATTTGGGCTAACTATCTCGGTTTAGCATAGAGAAGGAGGGGATTCGACCTAATTTGGTTGAAATCAGAAAAATCCCCAAAATTCCCCTTCTACCGAAACCCTAAATCCAATTTTTTCCCCAAAATTTCCCCAAATCCGAAACCCTAAAGCTCGATTCGCCCAAAGTTGAACCCAAATCACAAAAAATTGGGGTTAGGAGGACTTACCCGTGCCAGATCCGCTCGCCACCGTCGCCCTAACCATGGCGACGGCGCCTCCGGAGCTTGGGGACGGGGAGGCGCACCGGCATCTCGCGTCGGCCATGCGCCTCCTGTGCCGATCATGGCCGCCGCATCACCACTACGGCGGCGAGCCTCTGACCCGTGCGCCCTTTTCTCGCCTTGGAGGGCCGCCTTGGCTCGGCTAGACGGAGTCACGCGCATCAGTAGCGCGCGCGTGCTCCGGCTAGCGCAGCTGCGGTGGCGCCCGGCCGGCGGTGGCATTCCTCGCGGCGTCACCTTCATGGCCGGCGGTGATCTCCCTCTCGCGGGAGGTGCGGCGGTGAAAGCGGAGGGGCAAGGGGGCGAATGGCCTAGGGTCTTCCCCGGGGCAACGCGCTTCGGCGGTTTTGATCCGCCTCGAGGAGATCCTGGCCGTCCGTCCAGATCGGACGGTTGAGAGGGGTGCGGGGCGGCGCACGGCCGTGCTTGGGCCGAATATGAAGCCCAGGCCCAGGTTGCGGCCTGCTAAGGCGTGAGGGCGCTGTCGCGGGCCGATTTCGGCCACTATGGGCTTTTGCGCAGTGAATTTACTTTTCTTTTTCGCTGTGTTCTACTGTTTTTAGCCAATTTACTTATCCTTTTTGGTTATTTTGATTACTGTTTTAAGTATTAATTACAGTAGTTAAATTTTACTCACTGTTATTCATGGACCACATTACTGTTTTGTGATAAGTCATGTCCATATTATGATGTTTTGTTTACTTCCGCTGCAATTATGATGTGTTCTCAAATTTAAATAGATCCAACGAGAAATTTATTTTAGAGAATGCTTAATGTGGCTCATGTTTATGATT
Organism: Paspalum notatum; assembly: GCA_022530915.1. Taxonomy (NCBI): domain Eukaryota; kingdom Viridiplantae; phylum Streptophyta; class Magnoliopsida; order Poales; family Poaceae; genus Paspalum; species Paspalum notatum. The sequence continues at coordinate 9,968,410 of CM039683.1, forward strand.
TGACCAACGTTATTTTATTTGCATGTGCCACAAACTCATGTTAATTTTGTTCCTTTCGTTTTCTACCCAATGGTGATGCGAATTGAACTGTCCTAAGCATGTTTATGATCATACCAACGTAGGATTATTTTCATGCAAGACATTACTTTACTTCATTTCACTTATTAATGTTATTTTGTTTCACATTTTTTGATTTAGCTATGACCCCCTCTGGTATTGCCGAGCGCATTAAGGGCATCACGCAGCTCTCTGGCACTAACTTCCATGAATGGAGGGAGGAGATCCGTTTGGTGCTTGGTGTTATGGACCTTGACCACGCACTACGCGAGGATGCTCCTGTTGCCCCTGTTGCTAGGGCTGATGGTGCTGCTGTGACTGCTGAAGCTACCAGGTAGTATGAGTTGGAGAAGCAACGCTGGGAGCGCTCCAACAGGCTCTCCCTTATGATCATGCAGAACTCTATTAGCATTGGGATCAGGGGAGCTATCCCTGATACGAAGGATGATGTGCCCTTCAATGCTAAGCAGTACCTCACTTCAGTGGAAGAGCAGTTTAAGAGCTCTTCCAAAGCCCAGGCCAGTGCCCTGATCATGAGGATGGCAACCGCTAAGTACAATGGAGCTGGCAGCGTTCGTCAGCATATCATGATGATGGTTGATGTTGCTGCAAAGCTCAAGGGCATGGAGATGAAAATCTCTGATGGGTACATGGTGCACTTCATCATGACCTCACTGCCACCTCAGTACAATGCCTTCAAGATTAACTATAACTCTTTGAAGGAGAAGTGGACCATCAGTGAGCTGATCTCGATGTGCGTTTAGGAAGAGGAAAGAGTTCATGCTGACAGAAAGGATCATGCCAATCTTGTCAATCATGGCAAAAGGGGTGAGCCTAAGGATAAGAAGAAGCTGAACTTCAAATCCAAGAAGGCTGAGTTCAAGAAGTCTAAGGGAGAGTCCTCTGATGCAGCTGGTTCCTCCAAGGGGCCTAAGTGCCGCTTCTGCAAGAAGCATGGGCACATTCAGAAGGACTGTGAAGGCTTTAAGAACTAGCTCTCCAAAAAGGGTAATTATGATGTTATTTCATTTATTGATGAATCCCTTTATGCTCATTATTCACCTAACTTGTGGTGTATTGACTCTGGTGTCACTGTGCACATTACTAATTCATCACAGGGATTCCTTACCACGCAGAGGCTGGGCAAGGGGGAGCGCAGAATTAGAGTGGCGAACGGGCATGCAGTTGATGCTGAAGCCATTGGCACCCTCCCTTTACTTTTAAGCAACAATTTTGTCCTTAGGTTGAACAATGTTCTTTATGTTCCAAGTTTGAGAAGAAACTTAATTTCTATTTCTAAATTGGATGATGATGGTTATGAGTGTACCTTTGGGAACGGGCATTGCCTGATTAAGTTTAATGGTGTTGCTATTGGGTTTGCCATCCGACAAGATCAACTTTATATCTTGCCTCTGAATGAATGTTCTGTGATGAATGTGTGCGATGTTACCAGTAAGCGTAAGAGAAGTACGTCTAATGAGACCTCATCAAAATTGTGGCACTGTCGTTGAGGCCACATTTCGAAGGGGAGAATTGAACGTCTCATTAAAGAAGACATAATTAAACCATTAGACTTCTCTGACTTAGACCACTGCATTGATTGCATTAAGGGAAAATATGTGAAACAAATTAAGAAAGGAGCGACACGGAGTTCTGGACTATTAGAAATAATTCACACCGACATATACGGTCCATTCCCCGTGACATCAGTTGATGGATTTAATTCTTTCATTACTTTCACTGATGATTTCTCTCGTTATGGATACATCTTTCCAATACATGAACGTTCTGAAGCGCTAGATAAATTTAAGATTTTCAAAGCTGAAGTAGAGAATCAGCATAACTTGAAAATTAAAGTAGTGCGTTCAGACCGTGAAGGGGAGTATTATGGGAGACACGGTCCTTATGGACAAATTCCTGGTCCTTTTGCCAAGTTCCTACAAGAAAATGACATAGTTGCTCAATATTCAACTTCTGGCGAACCTCAGCAAAATGGTGTAGCAGAGAGACGCAATCGTACCCTTATGGACATGGTTCGTAGCATGCTCATTAATTCTACACTGCCAGTTGAATTGTGGATGGAGGCATTAAAGACAGCCGCACACGTGCTTAATAGAGTTCCTAGTAAGTCAGTCCCAAAAACACCTTATGAACTGTGGACGGGAAGGAAACCAAGCATAAATTACTTGCGCGTATGGGGCTGCCCCGCCGAAGCTAAATTATTTAATCCACACCTCGGGAAATTAGATTCTAAGACAGTAAGTTGTCATTTCATTGGTTATCCCGATAAGTCTAAGGGATACAAATTTTATTGTCCCGACCGTACTACTAAATTTGCAGAAAATAGACATGCAATTTTCTTAGAAAATGACGGGATTAAGGGGAGCTCAGAGGCAAGACAAATTAATTTAGAGGAAATCCGGGATTATGATAATACACCGGTGATTCCACAAGACTCTATTTATGTGCCTCAAATTGTTGTGCTGCCTACTCAGAATACTAGTGCCGCACCTACAACTCAGTCAAATGAGCTCCAAAATGAGGATAATGGGATCAATAATAGTTTGCCTAATGTCGAGGATAATACTAATGCACCTCAGCAACCTATTAATGAGGCAATAATAAATTAGCCTCAGCAACCCACCGTTGTGGTAAATGAACCATTGCGTAGGTCACAGCGGGAAAAGAGATCTGCCATTTCTTCAGACTATGTCACTTATATTAGTGAAGACATGGGAAAGTCAGATGATCCCACCTCATTTAAAAATGCCATGACAAGCGAAAATTCATCAAAATGGTTTGAGGCCATGGAGGATGAACTAAAATCTATGAGCATTAATGACGTTTGGGACTTAGTAGAAATTCCTGATGGAGTTAAGAAAGTGGGCTGCAAGTGGGTCTACAAAACTAAATATGATTCCAAAGGGAAAATCAAAAAGTTCAAGGCATGACTTGTAGCTAAGGGTTTTCTACAAAGGGAAGGGATTGATTATAACGAAACTTTCTCTCCTGTCTCTACGAAGGATTCCTTTAGAATAGTTATGGCACTCGTCGCTCATTATAATTTAGAGCTACATCAAATGGAGGTTAAGACTGCATTCCTTAATGGTGATTTGCACGAGAACGTTTACATGACTCAGCCGGAAGGCTTTGTTGTGGAAGGCAAAGAACACATGGGTTGTAGATTAAAGATATCGATTTATGGCTTAAAGCAATCGTCCAGACAGTGGTACCTTAAGTTTGATGAAGTAATTAAAGGTTTTGGCTTTATCGAAAATAAAGTGGACAATTGCATCTACATTAAAGTCAAGGGGAGCAAAATTATTATTCTAGTTCTCTATGTGGATGATATTCTTTTAGCATGCAATGACAACAATATGCTGCATGAGACTAAGAAATTCTTGTCATCTAAATTTGACATGAAAGATCTTGGTGAAGCCTCTTATGTTTTGGGCATTGAAATTCATCGAGATTGGTCCAATGGTGTGTTAGGACTGTCCCAAAGGTCTTATATTGAGAAGGTGCTTAATAGGTTTAACATAAGTAAATGTTCATCCACACCTGTGCCTGTAAATGGGGGTGATAAATTTGGAGAATTCTAATCTCCTAAAAATCAGATGGAAACTGATCAGATGAAGAATATTCCATATGCTTCAGCTGTCGGAAACCTTATGTATGCACAAGTGTGCACTCGCCCTGACTTAGCTTTTATTACCGGGCTACTTAGTAGATACAAGTCAAATCCAGGATGGGACCACTGGAAGGCTGTAAAGAAAGTCCTAAGATATTTACAAGGCACTATGCACTACATGCTTACCTATAGAAAGTCAGATAACCTTGAAGTAATTGGGTTTGCAGATGCTGACTTGGCTGACTGTGAGGACACTAATAGAAAGTCGACATCAGGATATGTCTTCACACTTGTTGGCAGTGCCATTTCATAGAAAAGCTGTAAGCAAAAGCTAACTGCCGCAAATACTATGCAAGCCGAATTTATAGCATGCTATGAGGCCACTGGGCAAGCCGTATGGCTTAAGAATTTTTTACCCGGATTAAAAGTGGTTGACAGCATAACTAAACCACTAACGTTACACTGCGATAACCAAGCAGCTATTTTCTATGCAAGTAACAACAAGTCAAGTGGTGCTACTAAACACATTGACATTAATTATCATGTTGTGAAAGATAGAATTCAGGATCAGACAATTGATATTGTGCACCTAAGTACTAAGCTAATGTTAGCGGATCCACTAACTAAATAAAGCACTGTCACCAAAAGATTTCCATAAACACTTAGCCGGCATGGGATTGGTGAATAGTATCTGATTCTAGAATAAGGGCCATAATGACAACCAACTCCCATTATGATAAGTTTTATCCTATCTAAGTATTTTAGTTCACTGTGGATGTTTTGTGGTGCAGCAGTACCAACTGACTGTTGTAACACACCATTCCTGTGACCTATTTTACTGAGTGCGGACTTATGATGTTTTAACCTTTCGATCAAAGGGGAGAATGTTGGAAAGTGATCTCAAGGAAAGAATCGGACGTGGGGATTAGGAAACAATCCCACGCCCGATCCCGGTATCACGCTAAGGAAAGGATTGCACGGATGAATAAGGAAACTAATCCCGTGTCCCTAACTCACGCGCTATGATCGGAGGCGCGATCTCCTCCGTGGTTGCGGCTCCGAGTCGAACAGTGCTAAATAAAAGGGGAGGGCCGGCCCTCGTGTAACGCCAACGCATTCACGAGTCCTGTCCTCTCCCTACATCCTCACACCGATCACCGGAGGAGCGCTGGATCGACCTGAAGGCCGTACACCGTCGCTGCCGCTCTCTGTCCCCGTTCCAGGACAGTGCCGGTGGCGCCCTGAAGGACACCGCAACACTCGTCGGTCTGCCTCCCCTACACCAAGCTCTACTTCCCTAATGGACACCATCGTCGGCCCCAACGGTATGGCACAATGATCCACTAGGTGTTCATGTTCTAGGCTATCAAGATCCTGGGCTAATGTTGATGTTTAACACAGCCAGCACGCCGACGTGCGGTTCTGCCGCCGGGTGTTCACGCCCGCCGACGAAGAACTCGACGTTGGCTGGACCATCCTCGACATCTGCTACGACCGAGGCACGCTCTACATGCCTCTCCTGCGCGTCGGCGGCAGCACCTTGACGATGCTGCGCAACCTGATGGCGCTGGAGGAGCAGGAGGAGAAGAGGCCCGTCACGGCCTACTGCTACCTCTTGTCGCAGCTGGCCAGCACTTCGAAGGACGTCGCCCTGCTGCAGGACGCCGGCGTCCTCGAGCATTTCCTCGGCAGCGACAAGAAGGCCGCCAGAGGCTTCGCCGACCTGCAACGGCGTGGCCCTCGACATCGAAAACCTCGACCGGAATTACCAGTCCTCAAGCCCATCTGGCACCAACTCGACGGGCGATGCCGCATGCACGTGCACGGCTTCAAGGGCATCTTCCGCGAGCAGTACGGGAGCAGCGTGTTCCACGCCATGGTATTCTGTGTTGCCTTCGTCGTCTTTGTCTGCCAGGTTATCCAGGTGGTCTATGCTGTTCTTGCCTACCACAGACCGCCCAACTGACCACCCCAGCTAGCTAGACCATTCATGATGATTGATGACAACAGAGAAGCCTACGTTTTATTACTACGTAACTAGCATGTTAGCCCGCGCAAATAGCGCGGATAGCTAGTTTTTTAAAAAGCATTTTGGTTTGTTTTAATTTATACTTAAATTTGTTGTTTTCTAATGGTCCTAAGCAGCACCTTATTTTTATCTTTTACTGTATTTTTGTTTCAATATATTGTCATAAATTACTATATCAAGGTAATATTGGTGTTTAGGATACAAATATCATTGTTACTTTCAATTTATATTTATAGTGTATCTAGTACCTATATTATTATAATGTGTATGACATCCAAACATGACCTACAATATGGAGTTTTTATAATTGAATAACCATGTCGCTCTCTTTGGACGACTCGAGGGCTTCTCACCGCACTGCCACCTTCCTTCCCTCCAGAGCCTGCGCCCCGGCCGCTGCACAACCGGTGCACCCGCTCGCCCTTTCTCCCTCCCTCGCCTTCACGCTAACCATAGGTCACTATCGCCGGCTTGCACCTCCTAGGCAGTATAGCCCCGGATCTGGTGTCCATTTGGCCGGATCTGCTCCCTGGGTCTTCTCATCGTGGTCTCACCCTTCATTGTGCCGGTTGTGTAGGCTTCCCCACCACCGTCCTGCACGTCATTGAGGCACTGCCAGTGTCAGCATCCTAGTCACCACCAAGGTTCACCTTTCAGTTTTACTGTAGGAAAAATTTTGGTTTGACCAAAAAATTTGACCACCATATCTTAGGGTTAGGAACCGGAAAACACTGCTTTTTGGACCGAAATACCCTTTCCGGTTCAGACTGGAAACAGAATTCCGGCCTGGAAAACTGGACTTTCCGTGCGGAAAGGAGAATCCTGCTCACCACCTCCATTCTCATGCGCGGATCTGGTTCCCGTGTAGCCAGATCAGCTCTCCGCCGAGCTCATCCTGGTCGTCGTTTCTTGCCATTGGCAGTGTGGGCCTCTGGGCTACCACTGATGTCCTAGGCGGTGCGGGCCTTTGGGTTCCATTGTCGCCTATATCTGTTGGCACTGCAGGTCGTCTAGCCGCAGTCTCCTTCCACTGCTCGGAAGGCACCCCCTAGTGGCTCCTCCTCTCTGGTTGGTGGCCGTGTTGCATGCTTTGGTGGTCGCTCCTGTTTTTATGGGTGCTGGCCGTCTTTGGCTGGGCGCAGCCAGTGTTAGCATCTCAACCACCACCTCCATCTTCACGCGCGAATCCGGTTCCCGTGTAGCCAGATCAGCTCTCTACGAAGCTCATGGTCGTCGCTTCTTGCCATCGGCAGTGTGGGCCTTTGGGCCTCCACTGTCGCCTGCCCCCGGTTGGCGGTGCGGGCCGTCGGGCTGCCGTCTCCTTCATTCCGCCTTCTACCACTCGGAAGTCACCCTCCTCGTGGTTCCTCCTCTCCGATTGGTGGCCGTGTTGGTTGCTTTGGTGGTCGCTCCTATCTTCGTGGGTGGTGGCTATCATTGGGTTGCGTGAAGCTAGTCGCCTATGCCCTAGGTGTTTTTCCTATTAGCACTGTGCCACTGTCATCTCATGCTTCGTGTCTTTCTCGGGCTAGGCCTTCGATGTTGTTAAAGGTGGTGCCATGGTGACATAGGCAAAAGCCTCATCGCCATTGGTGGCTCGGCCATACATTGGCTAGGTCCGTGGACGTAGCTCCCCTGTTGAGGCCTTTGTCAAGCTTGTCTTGCCTTTCATCGAGTGTAAGTGAATAGTCGATGGCATGGTCATGGATCCCACGACCTCATTGGAGGCGTCGGCTCTGCACTATCCTTCTTGTAACTTGTTGTCTAATTGTGTTGGACCTACTCAGTAGGCAATCTCGGTGCTATTTAGTTGCCAGGATTTAGGTGGCTTGGTTGTTGCTTGTTTGTCGATGCTCTTTATTAGTTGCCAAGGTTCAGGTAGCTCGGTCGTTGCTTGTTTGCTGTGTCACTTTGGTTGACCACTGCATTGGTGCTTGTATCGTTTTTCACTGTTCATAAGCTGTGGCTTACACCTATAATTGTAATCTTTCTATCACGCTAATGAAAAACATGTTGAGCCACGTTCACTAAAAAATTGAACTAATCATTGAATTAGTGTGATTTGCCCTTTATAAATAGTTTTAAATATAGTCAAACCATCCAAAATACACTTACATGATCTTTTTCCTAACTCAAATTATAATGTTGACTAAATTTTAAAAAGGGCTTTAACATCCATACATCAAATTATTTCACAAATTCCACAATAAAATTTGTTTTTGCTAGTGTATTTATTTGATATTGTGGATGTTATAACACTCTTATTATCCCTCTTCAATGGAGGAATGAGAATTATAAAGTAACGAATAAAAACCCAGAAAAGCGAAAGAAACATAGCATAACCAAAGAGTTGTTTGGAACCAAAGAAATAAAAACCATAAATAAATAAATTAAAGAATGAAGTTGATTTTTGTTGGGCCGAAGTAATGAATAGTGACATGAGCTCGGCTAGCCATAGTTGGGATCTAGGGGCTAGCGCATGCGAGCCGTATGAGCCAAGGACCATGGCGTGAGTTCAGACACAATAATAGTTGGACAATATTGGAAGGCTGTCTCTTTCTCTAGCCTTAGGCTTCCACTAAATTTTTGGATTTGATGAGTAGGTGTAAAAATTCATGTGTTCTGCAAGGTGATAAAACTTTTATACATGAAATTGGTATATTCAGTTCATCATCAGAAATAGTATGTGATATGAGAAAACCTAAGAGGACTGGTTTTGAAATTTCTTCAAAAATACTCAGTTCTAAATGGAGTCTAATGATCATATCTCTTACTCAAGACATCCTTTTCTAACATGTTCGCCATGTCTATGCTGCCCTTCTCTCTTTCTTAGGGATTCATCAATCCTACATGATGCTATATGTCATGAGTAAAGCTGAGTAATGTTAGATGTCTATGTCATGGATCTAGTGCCCGAATCCCTTCCACTAGGGTTCTTGGTTCATGTGATGAGTAGAATTCTTGTAGAACTTGTGATCTACTGGAGATCGAGAGAAGGGAGGGAGAGGCAGTACCTTAGCTCTTGGAGAGCTCGACCGGTGCGCATAGGCAACGGGGTTTCCCTGCTTGTGGCAGCCAGGAGGTAGAAGGAGGACGTGGGGGCGCAGTCGCCGCTGCGGCGGTCTCCCATCTCGTCGGCTAGGTCGAGAGGGCGGCGGTGGCTGTTTTCATTCACTTCCCGCACCGGTTGATCGTGTCTGGGTTTCTCGGTGTCGCGAGGAGGGCCGACGGACATTGGTTCGCGTGCCCTCTTCGGTGTCCTTTTATCGTGGTGCAGGCGTGAACGGGGCCTGTACCTCAGGGGTTTTGGGCCTCCGATCAAGACCATTCTTGGGCTCGGACTCGGTCGGGACGTCTCCCTTCTAAGCCCGAGATCAATTCCAACAAGTAACTCTCTCCAAGATATTTGATTAATCCGCTATTGTTATTATCGTGTCTCCTATGAAATGTGTTGGGTAATGAAGTGTGAAGGCCAGACATAAATGTCAGTATAGTTTTTAGTAGATATGTCTGAGTTGTCAGTTCCACAACTCTAGGATTACATGTTGCCCAGTGACCTTCACGTAGAAGAAAGTTTGAATAGGTGCAGAGCAGAGTCGAACGGTATTTTAAATGTAACCTTTAGTTAAAATCTCGTTTGTTAATGTCTAGATGATTTGTTTATAGGCTTCACATGGGTTCACATGCACATGGGGTTCGTGGTCAGATAAGAGCACGGTATAGGATTAGGAGGGATGTGACGTGCGCGGCGCGGATGGAGTGGATCAAACGTACCGGCACGGATGAGTCCAGTGTTGGTGGGCGCCCAGCGCAGCAAGCCGGAGATCGCTGCCAACCTCAAGACGGTCTTCCCCGGCAGCAAGGCCGCCGCCACCCTGCGGCTGGTGTGGCGTCGACGTACGTCGAGCATTCCATGCATGACGACTCGGAGCCAGAGTTGGGCTGGAATGCTGGAAGGCCTCCTGGCTCCTCGTGTAAGATCTAGAACATGAGAGACTCACAGGTTTAGTTACTTAAGTAATCCTCAAGTAATTAGTTACTAACCTCAAGAAATTAGTTACTAACCTCAATCGATTAGATGTAGATGCCTCTGTTCTCATCTTGGCGGCTCTCGGTCATCAGGGGCGTAGACCAAGCCATCCTTGATCAGTGGTTTTTGGAGGTGGCTAATGACGTGATTAGATCGGTTAACCGGTGATTAGCCCGATAATCCTCCTCTTATAGGCTTGGACGTCCTGGGACCGGGCCAAATAAAGAAATGGTTTTAATGTGCGCCCTCGATCACGCGCACGGGAAAGGAAACAAGGGACGTGGCCCTTGTTGATCTCGGTCAAAGATAATTAGTGCACAAGATTAATTCCAACACGTCGTACTAATTACCTGGGAACCATACATGCGATCTCCTATATTATGCATAGACCATTGGATGATCATAACAATCAATCGTGTAGATCTTTTTTTCTATTTAATAAATATACTTTAATATGGACCGTTAGATGTTCATATAAAATCTAATGGTAGAGAGTTTTTCTTTTAACGTGAGAATTTCTTGACCCTCTCGGCGAACGCGGTGGTTTCTTTTAACACTCCTTTATTAATATAATAGATACGTTGCGTTATACTATTGTCTACTCCCATTGCATTCCTCAACACTTTTTTCCCGCCTCAGGAACAGTGGCGTAGCCAAGGGGGGCTAGTAGGGGCCATGGCCCCCCCTAAGGAAATGGAAAAAGTTTTATCCTTATGTATTGTACTAGGTATTTTCCGTGCGCTGCCACGGAAGTTAAAAGAATGTCACAAAATACATTTTGTAGGGACCATATGAGTCTAGCTTCATTACACTGATTTACCATACCACTACAAGTGACACCGAGACCAATTGTTTCATGGTAAAATTTATGAATAGTTCTGAAAATTAATCTGAAAGCTCAAAGTATATAAGTTGAACACCAACATAGAAGCCAAGGCGTGTGATTTCAGGCACACTTGTTTGTGCATCTGAATATTTAGCAATTATATTAAGTGAAAAGAGGAGCAATACAACTTACAGTAATCAGGAAGGGGATATAGAAATACAGAGATTGGGATTTGAGGTGTTGCATCTCTATTACTTCACATGACATTACTTACTCATATCATTGAACAAATTAGAAAGTTAGAATTAACATCATGCATCAAATTTCTGTACATTGAACTGGGCGTTTGCTGAAACAATTAGAAAGTTACTATGAACATGGTCAAAGGAAATTTTCAACGAATTGTATAGACAATGAATACTGTATGTAGTATGTAATTGAGACTTGAGAACATACCTGTTATTGGCTAAATACACATTGTAAACAATTAACAGGTACGAAATAAAATAACAACCAAGCATCAGCAGAATTGAGTTTGACTGAAGGCTGCCTACGTTGTATTTCACTCTCTCAACTGCAGCATTGGAGATAATTGGCATGATAATCAGGGTACGCAAGGGCCACACGTGATTGTGCTTAGCCGATCAAGGATAGTGCAGATGTACTGCAGTCCAAGCTGCAAAGGTAGAAATCGATCTGCTGCTGCAGTCCCAGCGCGCGGCAACAATGTGACCACATAATCTAAACAGGATGAGTAAACTTAAGTGCTACGGTGACGGGTGAACAAGAGATCAATACCGCGGATCTCGGTGGTCATGTGCTCCGCCTCCTCACAGCTAGCAGTATGCTTTTGGATCCCGGCTCGACGGTGATCAGAGTGCAACGCCGCACAAAAGTATTCCGTCCTCACCGTGGACGCGTTGGGATCGAACGCCAAGGTTCGATGATTGTGGTCGCCGTGGACGTCACAAGCTAGGCACGGGAGCTCGCGGGGAGGACCTACGAATGTGGTGCCTCATGTAGCAGATGGGGCGCGGCGTCGTGGATCGGATGGAACCTCGCGGAAATTGCGGCAATTGTTTTGGAGTCAGTTGTTATTAAGGCCGTGTTGGAGTCGTGTGGCCCACATGTACACGAAAAAACCACCGAGGAGATGGAGAAAAACGCACGGCCGTTCGGTGGTGCCGAGGGATGGCGGAGCGACGTAGCGAAATCAAAGTGTGGGCGCCTCCCTTCGGCTCTTCATATGCTTCATTCATATGAGTAGAGATTTACATTATATAGACTAGTTGAGATGCACGTGCGACACGCACGTGGGAAGAAAAAAAAATATATCCCATCCAAAATGAAAATTGCAATTCGTCGAATTGCACGTACGGCGCAAACGTATGAACAAAGAAAAAATATTTGTAGAAAAGCTATCACTATCTGGACTTACAATATCTAATATAAAATTAGACGAAAATGGTATCGATAATCATACCAAACTCAATGTGACTTCAATATGTATTCGAAAAATTATAGAAAACACAAAACCACTGCCACATTCTAAAAAATGTGGATCCTAATGATAGGTATAAAAATTCTTAGGGTACATGATGAAACTACTAACTAAACCTATGATCATTGGGACGCATCTTCTTGTGTAGAATCTTGTAACTATCTGAAAGAAAATGAAGATGATCCTGGCGGCACACCAGACATGTGGGTCTAGTCTGAAACCACGTTGCAATACAACTCTTGTGGAAAACATGGGAGCAGTGCGGCATGAGCATGAGCTCTGATCTTCCCCCCATCTTGTCCAAGCAGATAGGACAAGGCGGTGCGGCCCTCGCACATTCCCGCATCAGTGCCCTTACCTCGTTATATTGCAGCTGGAATTCAATGGTAATAAAAACCTCACACCTCCATGGACACTCGTTACTAAAGTCATGTATTTGAGCTGCGATGTCCGCCTGAAGTTCACTCGGCACCAAATCCTCACAGCAAAACTTTGACAGTATGATTGGCTCGACTAAATCGCCGATCCAATCCATTAACATATCATATATTACCTTTCTGATTGTAGGGTCATTTCCCTGTAGAAACTATATGCCCTCATTGAGTAGTACCATGAACAATTTTTTACTGGTGATCTCGATTTGCTGTAGTTGGTCATGTTCATTCTCAACTCAGATCCATTCGTGGCTCTTCTTGAAGTCGGCATAAATGATGAGCTCATTTTTTACGAATCCTGGAGGACATGATATGAGGTTCAAAAGTTCAAGGTCGGCCCCAACCACCCACTCATTCGCTTTAGCGCCGTCCATGTTCATTGTTTTCCTAAAGGTAACTTGATATCAGATGAATGGAACCACCGACAGCAGATGTAAAGAAAACACAGAAAACATATATGTACCACAGACGGGTGTACTCTTTGCCGAAGACGGATGGGCGTTCGTCTCACTGCAAAATGGGTTGACAGCGTACACAACCGGTAGTATTGGCTGGTGATGAAATGCGACCACGGAGCAGTAGATGGTCCTGCGTAAGAGGGCGGCGCTGTTATAACAACCGGCGCCATTTCAACAGGTACCGCTACACGCATGATACTGATCGATAAGGAGTCAAGCTTCCTCACCGCGCACCAGGATGACGAATGCGTCGGCGGCCTTGAGATCCTTGACGGCAATCACCCAATCGTCTGGGCAGCGCAGGTGAACTGGCGTTGTAGCGGACGGGCGACGCAGGATTCCGGACAGCCGAAGGGCCAGTCGAGTTACGATCAGGTGGCCGGGCGCCGGCGTTTTGCATGCAAGCAGTGCGTGGTCTTTCGATGATAGGGTCGTAAGGTGCAGGTCCAGGGAGCCGGACGTCCAGGTTCATGTGAAGGAATTATAGAAGTAAAGCACGTAATGTTATATATTGTGGTAAGGGAGCGGATTTGCTTGATTAGTGGCAAGGGCAACATTATATATTTTAGAAACATGGATCTCTTGTTTCCATATAATTGTATTACCATATTTTTTTTGGAGCAGTTAACATACAATATTTTATTACCATATTCACTCAGAAAAGAATCACACGTTCGTTAGTTGCATGGAAACACACATGGCCGCCATGTACTTGATTTGCACATCGGCTAACTATTCTAGGCATACGTAGTGAGGACCAAAGGTTGCTCAATTTCCTTCTATATAAGACTGACCTAGGATTATTTAATTTTGTTTGCAAAAGCGGAAAGGTAACATTAGGTAAATTTTCGCTGCACGATTAGCTTCCTTCTACAAGGCTGATCGAGTAGCTTGATTATCGGCAAGGAAAATGTCCTTAATTATAAAAATGGATCGTATATTTCCATATATTCTATTGCCATATTCACTCCAAAAATGATATAGACTACGAGTGTTTCCAACTCGTACGTGTTTCCAACTCGTACTTGTTTCCAACTCCAAAAATGATATATTCTATTACCATATTCACTCCAAAAATGATATAGCCTCTTGACTTGCATCTAAAATGATATTTCCATATTTTAGATAATGTGTTTTTATTTTTTTGATCGGTGACCTGACATTGCTTAGCGGAGTGTGGCTAATAAATTTAACTTAGTCACGGAAATTAATCAAACGTCAACTACAAAGGATAATCAACTGCAAACACATTATCTAAAATGATATTTCCATATTTTAGATAATGTGTTTGCAGTTGAGATTGACATCGTTATATCGCTAGAAATTCGAGCACCATCCTATAGAATTATTAGGCCCCTTTGAGAATGCTAGATATTTAAGATATTGGATTGTCCTTTACAGGTGTCGATTAATATGTGATTCAAAGAAGCTAATACATTGCTATGGAAGTCCTAAAAGTAGAAGCGACAAATGCGAGGGCAAACTATCAATTATTTTTTTTCAAACTGTAATCCATATACGGTCAGACTGCTAGTATTTTATTTACTGTCCAAAATTAATAGTGATGTACTTTTAGTTTGTATGTTGCTATTTAATAAACAACAACAGTAGCAGTAGGAACATGGTACATAGGAAATTCAGTGGAAAACTACAGGAATTTACATGGAACAGTTTAGGTTCGTTTAAGAAACATGGAAATAAAATCCCGCATTCGAAAGAAGTGTATCAACTGAAAGAAATGGTACCTCATGCAACAAATTGTAAGAAACGCAAAATGTCAGACATAAACATGTGACAATTAAATGCATATAATTTTATTATTTGCGTGCAAGCATTGTGTTTTGCATTACCTGTCTTCTCTAGTTGGGGCAGTCCGTAGTCTCTGATTTCTTGGCCCATAGAAGTGAGGTGATAGGAAAGGTCTCTAAGCAACATCTGCTCGACAATTGCGCGGCTCTCAGTATCCCGACGATAGTCCTCAACCATAGGATCAAAATACTTGTCATATAAAGCGCGGGCATTTGCGCATTCACAGAAAGCCAAAATGGTTGCATACAACCTCCTGATAGCACACGGCATCTTGGACTCCACAGCCTCGGCCAAGCAATCATCAAGAGACTTATCCGTCTCCACAAAACCCATTGCCTCACAGGCCTCCCTGAACGTCTCATATGTGACACCCCGATGTGTCCTAAGGTCCACATAAGAAGTAGGACCCTTGACATGGTTCAGAAGCACACGAAGGTAGTACCTCTCCCCCTCTGCAGGGTGTGCATGGACCAACCTCCCGATTTGAATCCTTTGCTTCCTATGGACCCACTGCTTCTTAGCTTTTATCCACCTAAAGTGCTCAGGGAATTCTCGATACAAGTATTTTACACCACCTGGATTCTCACGGTTTGTCCGAAAAAAATCTGTCAGCATGGACCTTTGAGACTTCTCCCTCCGAACAACATCATTTATGTCATCATTGGGGTTAAAAGCAACCATATGCATTCCAGGCATATGAACCTGCATCTGCAACACTGGGGGAGACATAGAATACAGAGGGAAACCAAAAAGGCGATAGCAAGCTTCAGGGGCAGTACTGATCTTTGCATTTCTGTAATTTTTAACCTCATTAATATCAACCCTGTCACCGTCACCGTCGCCACGGCGGACTGCAAAGGATGCCATATCATGACCTTTGTGAATGTATTTGTATAGATACTTGCAGGATTTTATACTACAGCATATCTCCACATTAATGTGACAGTTGTACCTCATTAGTAGCTCTGGGTTGTAAGGGACAACACATCTGTTGTCCAACTCCTTTCCCCTCACGGTCACAACCTGCCCATCATCTCTTCTTCTATAGACAGGGTACGAATCTTTTCCCTGCTGTGTAGCTTGACAAAACTGGCGAGGATACCGAAAACGGTATTCTCCATTAACCATGCATGGGCAGTCCGGTCTCATCTTCCCACAGGGCCCATGCATCATATGACTGCACACAAGTTTGAAAATTCAATTCTAGTTATTGAGGCAATAATGGAAAATCGGCGGTACGTGTAACAATGAGAGTAATATTGCCGAACCTGAGAGCGGCTGGCAATGGCAGTCGCAGGCGGGAGTCGCGTGCAGTCCGGTGCAGGCGTGGCAGGCAAGCTGGTGCGAGCCACCGGCGGGCCAGCATCGTCTAGGCAGCGACCGGAACCGGCTTGCATCGTTGGCGTCTGGGCCGCCGGGACTATACTCAGTTTGCTATTTTCTCAATAATATGATGACGAAAGCACGTGCTGAAAAATTTATAACAAATAATAAGCTGAGAAAAAAATTACTATTTAAAGTTATTTCCACTTAGTTCTCAAACATGTCTATAAAACACATTATTTTGACACAAGTGGAATCTGCCCAATTTGCCGGAAGGCACGGAAGTATGGATCAAGGTGCCACAAAAGAGCAACCACCCTGCACAGCTCAGATTTCAATTCAATCGAAAAAATCCCAATTCAGGTTAATTTGACATTTTGATTCTAACATGGGAATTCTGGGGGAATTTGTAGCGAGACGATCTATCTGGCATGCAGTTGAGTGGAAACAAGGTCCGGAAGCTGGAGTTTCTGATGGCAGAGGCCGTAGCGCAAGGTGCAGACTGCGTTATCTCTGTTGGCGGTATACAGAGCAACCATTGCCGCGCCACAGCGGTGGCTGCGAAGTATCTCAACCTTGATTGCTATCTGATACTACGCACCTCGAAGGTAAATTTTATGTTTTTTGTGAGGTGAAATCTGTAGTGTGCTGTGGCAGGGCGCCGTTTCGTTCCACTTACTCCCAGGGCACGTCGCCGACCAGCACCCGGTCGCCCTCCTCGTCCTCGTACACCAGCGTGTAGTCGCCGCCGATGACGGGCTCGCCGGCCTCCTCCTCCGCCTGCGCTGCGGCGGCAGCGGTCGGGTCCCTCTGAGCTGCGCGGCCGCAAGATTTTTGCACGATGAGACGACGAGCACACGCTCACAAAGTTGCATACACATCACATGCTCGACTACGTACCAGCGAGCAGGCCGCGGAAGAGCTTGCCGACGGCGGCGGAGAGCTGGGCGTAGGGCTGCGCGGCGCGGCTGGCTGCGCGTGGCGCGCCAGCTGGGCGGCGCGGCGCTGCGCGGTGCGCGGCGGCCGGGCGACGACGGTGGGCGGCGCGCCGGAGGCCGGGTGACGCGCGGCGGCCGCGGGTGTCTGCGGGCGGCGGCCGAGCAGCGTCTGGGCGGCGCGGCGGCTGGGCAGCGCGGCTCCTGGGCAGCGTGGCTGCTGGGCTCCGGAGGGTGCAGGGGGCTCGGTGCTGCAGCCGCGCCGGACACGAACTGCTCCGGATGGAAAGCGATGGCTCGGTGCTGCAGCCTGCAGGGCGCCGGACGAATCTCGGGATGGAAAGCGAAGATACGTGCGTATTCGTGCGTATGCTTTCCATCCGTTGAGAGCGCAGCGCAGAAACGTTGGGGGTGGGTACGGGTACGGCTGGGTTCGGCTGTATTCTTTCCATACATTGAGGTGGGTACGGGTAGAGGATTGGGTGAGAAAAAAAAAGATAAAATAGCAGAAACATTTTGCATCTATGCGTTTTGAGTCTTTCCATCCCTTTCCATCTTTCTCAAAACTGCGCAGTGAGGCCAACGTGAGGGGTACACCTTGGTTTTCTCTGGTAAAAAAGATTTAGAGGGAACTCGCTCTTTTATAGTGTAGATTTAAATGAAAAAGTTGTGCTTTACTGGCAGATCAAGGCTCGGTTAGGTCAGCTGGTGGCTGGTCGTAGGCCTCTAATTGGTGCCCTTATGACTAGTCCATAGAACACACGATAAATCACCCACGGGGATGCCAGTACAAACGTTTTGACTTTCGACGTGTCATTCCTAGATACAAGGACAAATTGTACTAGAAAAATAGATCATCTACACCGATTGCGCTATGCACGCGACGCCTCGCTGCGGCTGACGCCGTCTCTTCCGCATATCACACCTTGGCCAACTAATCTTCGTCGCCGACACCGGCGACCGTCTCTCCTCCAAACCGCGTCTTAACCTTGACTGTTCCTCGCCGTCTTCGGCGTCGTAGTGTAGCCGCCTGAGAGCCAACTCTACCCCTCTAAGTACCCATTCTGCCTCTCAACTTTTACCATATGACATCATATGCAATTTTAATTAGTTTTCTAAATAAGTAAAGAATTAGCGAATATACATTTTTGGCCATCCAATTATAGTGATATATGAGCCGACCCCCTCTAAGAAAAATTCCTGGCTACGTCACTGCTCAGGAATGACATGATGGGCGATCAACTGTTACCATCATTCCTAAATTTACAGAGCTAAATTAACAGAGCTAGCTGTTTGGTGTTTGAGCGCCTTCTTGTTTACAGGGTACTAATAGATTTTCCATCTCTACTGCACACAAGTATATTCTTTCTCCTTGCTGTAATAACATGGCAGGGTATGGCTTCATCCCTCATTGAGATGTCAAGGAATCAGTCCACAACTATTACAAACACAAAGAATTGACACATGTTGACTATAAATAACTCGAACAAGAAATGCAGATCTACCGAGATTCTAGTATCATGCACAAGCTTGGGTTGACGATAAATAACTCAAACATGAGCCGCCGAGGTCCGCGGGACATGCCTTCGCCGCTATCCAGGGATGAAAGGAAGAAGGACACACGTGAAATGATGAAAAAAAAAATTTAGGAAGATGAAAAACAAAACACAAAACAAAGGGGTATTGACCTTT
Source organism: Paspalum notatum (assembly GCA_022530915.1). Taxonomy (NCBI): domain Eukaryota; kingdom Viridiplantae; phylum Streptophyta; class Magnoliopsida; order Poales; family Poaceae; genus Paspalum; species Paspalum notatum. The sequence continues at coordinate 9,987,135 of CM039683.1, forward strand.
GGCGAACCACTTAAAGAATTGATAGACCTTAAAATACACATTTGAAGTTAATGGACCTAACCGACACATCCAGAAAAATTAATGTACTAATGGTGCATTTTACTCATAATTTTTATTTATCTACTTATAATAGGATCTAACGTTAACATTTATATTTTATAATAAGCGGTAAATTATATGCAGATTAGAGGGTCTACTTCAAATTATCTTTCACAGTGGCGGAATAGTTAATTTATATGTAAATTTAGGATAGTTCAATTCATATTTTATAATGGCCTGCCATAGCAATTTATTTTTAAATTTAGAGGTTACTTCCATTCATTTTTTTTACAATGGCATGGTGAGTAATTTATATGCAAATTTAAGGCCAGTGTTGCTTTACTCCATCTTTTATAAGAACATGATGCGTAATTTGTATGTAAATTAAAATGATTATTTTAAACTGATTCTTCATAATATTAAAATGATTATTTTAAACTGATTCTTCATAATAGCATGGTGAGAAAATTATATGCAAATTTAGAGATTTTTTAATTGATATCTTATAATACCCTGGTGAGTAACATTTCATAGAAAATATAATATATATAAATGCTCCTATTGTTAGAGGCTACCTGATTGATGGTATAGATGTTTTTAATTTTTGTGGAAATTTATTTGATTTACCTTTTTTCCATCGCGTTGCGTGAGTAGTGCTATTTTGTAATTTGTAACTTTCAATTTATATTAGTAAGAAGACAAGATTAAATCATAGAAATAATGCACATCCGTAGATAAAATTTTCCCGCCTTAGGATTACATACCTTCTCCTGCCACTCTCCGAGTTTGGGTTAGGAGGACCTGTTTGGCGCTGCTTATGGGCGGCTTAAACTTTAAAATAAGCCACCCCGACTCCCAAACGCGTAGCTTCTGTGGGCCTGAAAAAACAAGCGCTTCTAGGAATACAACGTGGAAACCAGGTAAGCTAGAAGCCGCCCGAGCCCAGCTTCTCTCAGCTTTTTTCCCCTTTGCGTGCAATCGTAATCCGTGGAGTGTTCGCAACCACGCAGCTCATCGGCCTCGGGTTCCGCTCTCGTGCAGCTCGCCGGCCCGCCGCCGGCTCCGCAACTCAGGGGCCTCGATGTTAGCAATCCACTAGATGAAATACCAAATCAACATCACCCCAAGCAAGCACAAGTACTGATAGTTTGATACAACGAGAGATAGAGCCTGGGGAAGGATAGCGAGCATGGGAATCGAGACCAGATCAGATTAACATCAAGGTTCAGGTACAGATGAAAGGGAGAGAGACTTGGGAAGGAGAAGAACGGTGGCATTTGAAGCTTCGTGGGGAAGGAGAGGTGTGTTCTGTCTTCTGTCATATGATATGAATATCGATGCCCTCTTTGTGTTCCTTTGTAGCTGAACGACTTGGGCCGGCATGGGCCCATTGGGCTGATATTCCTAACGTCCTCGGCCCGCCGGCCTCCACGCGTCGGCCACCCACTCTCTGCTCGGCCTCCGTCGTCCCCATGGCCAAGATCCCAAGAAGCACCTCTGTCTCCACTGTCCAATCCACCTCAACACCGGCGACGACCCAATCATGGCGGCCCTTCCTGCTCCTGTCGTGCCTCTGGCGAGATCTGGGAGCATGCAGATGAACTGGAGGAGGATGGAACCTATGACAAGCGGGACCAACACATAAAAAGCTGGAATGCCAAGCATGTGGCTTTTTTCCCCAACAGCTTAAGTAAGAAGCCGCTTATGACCGTTTTGGAAAAGCTAGCTTGTACATGCGTTTAAGCGGTACCAAACAGGGGATCCGCCGAAGCTCCCGTCCACCCACGCTGGCCACGCAACTCACCGGGGATTCGCTGAAGCTCCCGCGCGGCCAGTGGTGGAGCTACCCTACAATTTTAGATATGGCAAAACCAACATATTATCTCGTTTTTCAGCTGCACCTTCATCTAAAATGTATATCCTACAGGCCTGTAGTGTAAATTCACCGAAGCTAGGTAGGGCGGCCGCCAGGCCTTGCCCTATTGGTGGATTTGCCCCTACGTGCGGCTCCTCCACCGCCGCACCAACTCTCTATGCCTCACGTCACCTCTCCGCCTCAGTCAGGTGCTGCCGCTCCGATCCTCATTGTTGCAGCTCTCCACCCCTCCATGGCTGGCATGTCGGCTCCTTGCATTGTGTTGTGGACGGCGCCGCTCCTCATCGCACCGTGGCCGGGCCACCGCTCCTCGTCATACTGTGGCCGGTGGCGCTCCGCGTCCCACACTGCTCCGCGTCCCATGGCCATAGACGTGTCCGCCGCTCCTCGCCCCGCTCGTCCTAGCGTTGCTCCGCTCATAGAGGAAGTCTGAGGCCGATGGGAGACAACCTGTCGGCCCAATTTGAAGGGAGTGGGCATCCCCAATTTGAAGTTAATATTCCCTTTGGCATGGTTCTATCCCGTCTCACTTCTAACCAAACACTATCAAAAGAAGGACCATCCCATTATGTCCGCCCTCTGTCCCCGGCACCAAACACATAGGGTGTGATTGGTTGTGTTGGGGATTCGGGCCTGGCTCGGGGTGGGATGCAGACCCAACTGAGCCAGTCTCCAAACATGCAGGTCTTGTTGTTTGGTTGTCTAACCGTATTAAATGTAGGATGTGTTAAATTTGTGTTTGGTTGGTTGTATAGATTTAAAATAAAAAATAAAAAATTATTTTTTTGAAATTTATATGGAGAGAGTGATCTAGTTTTGTTTGTTAAAATGTTAGGATTGTAGATGTGAAATTAGTTCGGTGTTTAGATACTTAATCAAAAGATATATGAGAAAAACCAAATAAAAAGCTGCTTTGGTTTGCGTGTCCGTGCGTAGACAGCATGCGCCGAGTCTGGCTCCGCAGAGATGCTCGCCTCCTGCGTTTCCACTCAGCCAACGGATGCATGGCCGCAGCCTGGCTCACATGCAAGAGCAGGCAACCAAACTGCTGCATACTGCATCTACAGGACCTGGCCCAAGATCCATGCGGGGAACCAATCACTCCCATAATGCATGGAAGACTTTGTCTTGAGTGTTGGCGTGGTACTCCAGACATGTTCGATAAATTACCAAGGAATTGCAGCTTTAGGGCAAAGGCAATGGACGGCCCCCTAATATATTTTTTGGGGCCGAATAAAGCGAGAGTTGGGCCTTGGGCTTTGCACAAGAGCAGAGAAAACTAACAAAAAGAAGAAAAAAGCGAACTGTATGCTAGCTTGCTAGTCTTGTTCGTCTCGGTCGTCTGTTATAGCTTGCATTGCGGCTTTCCGTCAGCTTTTTCTCGTTCTCGCACACGCATAGAATGTAAGTGAATTTTAGCAGTACCAGTCTACCACCAAGGATCGAACAACACACTTGAGCACGTATATAGTGACTGGAGGAGAGAATTTTAGCAGCAGCAGCAGCAGTAATGATATCAATGCAATCACGGGGGCGAGGATCACCCACTTGGGCTGATGAATTCTCGATCGTCTCAAGTGGGGTGTAATCGGATCGGATACGGACGGATACTGCCAATACCGTATTTGTTTTCATATTTTTCCTTTGAATTCGGATCGGATACGGATATTAAGAGTTGGTGTCGGATAAGACTTAGATGGACATCAACATCATATATATCCAACTTTCATCGTTCGGATACGGATATAAATCGAATACGGATCGGATATTGAATGTCCAGGCTCGGATATGGCCGGATCTCAACCCTTCTAAACGGATCCTAACTCGAATACGGACGGATAATATCCGTACCGTTTACACCCCTAGTCTTAAGTATTCTCCCGTATGCTGTTGCATGACGTACAGCTGCTACGTGCTCAGCTTTGCGCTGCCGCCACAGAACGGAACAACAGCCGACGACGACAACGATCTCGGTGTTGTTGCCATGGGTGGAATTGAAGGTGGTGGTGGTACGGTGAGCACAACAAAGCAACGAGAGACAGGTGCGGGACATCTATACTGTACCGGCTCCTTGAGAATCAGAAAACCTCTGTTCTTCCTCAGACGAATGCTGGACCACATCAGGGGAAGTGTGGTGGTAGTACCAGGACAAAAATCTGCCGTCGAGTGCATAGCAGAGCCTGAGCTCACTTACAGGTTGGTTGCGCGGAAAGTTATATGATGTACGGTTACTGATCATCTCCGTTGATTCAACGTGAAGCCCTATCATTTTGGGGGTTTGTGGTATGCAAGAACCGCATACGTGACCTGGATGACCTGGCAGAGGAAGAGTAGTAAGGCGACGGAGAACACCAAGCGGTAGAAGACGTTGCTGCAGTATCTGTCGCGGAAGAGCCCCTTGAAGTTGTGCAGGGGCATACGGCAGCGCCCGTCGAGGTGGTGCCAGGTGGGCTTGAGGTAGTTCCGGTGGACGTTGCCGGCGTCCAAGGCGACGCCGTTGCACAGGTCGGCGAGGCCTCTGGCGGCCTCGTCGTCGCTGCCGAGGAAATGCTCCAGCACCTCAGCGCGCTGCAGCAGGTCGACGTCCTCCGCCGTGCAGGCCAGCTGTGAGATGAAGACGCAGTAGTAGGCCGTGACAGGCCTCTCCTCCAGCCGCTCCTCCATCGCAATCAGGTTGCGCAGCATCGTCAAGGTGCTGCCGCCGACCCGGAGGAAAGGGATGTAGAGCGTGCCTCCGTCGTGGCGGACGTCGAGGATGGTCCACCGCTCAAGGGGGCCGAACACGCGGCGCCTGAACCGGACGTCGGCGTGCTGGCTGTAGTCCGTCGCTCGGCGGCGGTTATAGCCCTCTTTTCATCCTTGCATATATATGATATTAGTTGATAAATCTAGATTCACATTGAATATACATAGATGGAATAGCGAATGAATGTAGTAAATGTCTAACCCTTTAGAATTTGGAACGGAGGGATTACATTATAGGTGCAGAATGGAGTCGAAAAATATAAAATTTTACGGTAGTTAGAAAAAATAGGAACCATCCAACATAAAAAATCTAATAGTTTAAAAATAAGCAGTACCATGGTACCGGTACCATACGGTACCAAATAGGAGGATCCGGTACCAAAAAGGGTGGGACGACCTATGGCATCTTCCTAACAAAATCCCAGCTGATTTTAGTTCGTTCATTAGGGTATAGTTTTTCTCTACGTCCGATGTTGTGGCAAGTAAGTAGTTGTTGGCTTCGTCTTTAACGAGTACCGAATCGTTAGCACCGGTTCCCATATTTTTTATTTAATGAATGGCATAAAAGTTTTTTTAAAAATTAAAAAAAATAGCGGTACCACCTGGTATCGGTGGGTACCGTTCCAACCACCATAAAATATCTCCGAAAAGTATTACAATGGTATGAATGAAATTCCCTTAAATAGAAATGATGGTTTCTAATTGAATATCCCGAGTGTGTCAATAAAGATCAAAAAAGTTGTAACTGGTCAGTAAATTCCCTTAAACAGCTTCCCTTTGATCATCCCGCTGTAATTGATTAAGATCAATAAAATTTTCTTTTCCCCAAAAAAATCATCAAAGCACAAAGTTTAGAAATGATAATTGTAACTGAATACAAATTGAAGAAATTACAGGACGCGATTATGCCACTAACAATGAATGAAGCTGAACGTTTTTTTCTAGTTTCCAAAAATTACTAATTGGAAAACAACTGGAGGAAGGGAATAAAAAAAGGCTCACCTATGATTGTGATTGCATACCACGGAAGCAATAGCTCACATCCACCCTTAACTTTTCTGTATCCAACATTGCATTTGCATTTGTAACCACCGGGCAGGTTTTGGCATGTGCTACTACTAACACAAGAATATAGTTCTTCATACTTTGCAGGACCTAATTTTCGAAGCTCGCACTCATCAATATCTTGTGTAATAGAGAAATAAATATTCAAATACTAATCTTTTGAAAGGGATCTCAAATTTGTATGGTCTACAATTCTAGAAAAAATTATTCTACAGTCAGAACACATTTTTTTTGCGAGGCAGAACACATATTTATATATATTGGTGGTTCGGTCACTGTTAGAAAATGTTGTTGAATTTGTATTTTAAATTAAAGATGGGCATGCAACTACCTTTGCAAATGATTTTCCGGGCTAGCTAGATTAAGTAGGCCGGCCCAAGAAATCTGTTTCGGGGCAGCTGTACAGTAACAGAACAAACTCTAGAAAACATCTTCTAAATTTGAATATTTTGTGCCACATTAAAAAAACACCACATTCCTGAGATATTATATCTTAGTTTAGCAGCAATAGTCCATCAACCCGTGTTATCGCATGGGTTATAGCTTTAGGAGGCATATATATTAAAAGTATATAAATAACTCTAATAGTAGCAACAGTTAATAATTTAGAAACATATGTAGGCCTATTTTTGTTATGTAAATTTTTATAACAACATATATTAGTACTTTAGAGTTTAAATGTTCTTATATTTAATATTTAGTAATTTTTAATTCATCATTCATGATATTATGATGGGTAATTTATATGCAATTTTAGAGGTTATTTTAATTCATCTTTTATAATGGCATGATGGATAATTTATATGCAAATTTATGGCGTCATTTAATTTATATTTTATAATGGTGTGGTGGGTAATTTATATGCAAATTTAGGGGTTAATTTAATTCATCTTTCATAAAGGCATGGTGAGTAATGTTTTTAGAAAATTTCATAGATCTAATGCGTACTATTATTAGGGCTACATGATCTATGGCCAAATGTTTCTAGTTTTGTTGAGAATTTTTAAGATTTTTTTTTGAATAGCATGTTTGGTGATGATTAACGTGGAGGCATTTCCGCAACTATAATATCTATTTGTAGAAATACCTTAATGGTTTCCAATCGTTAATACATAAAGTCCAATAAACGTGTCTTGGGTTGGCATGCAAATAGGATCTTCAATAGCTGAAGACGGGAGATTCACATGAGTGAGAAAACATATAAGTAAACAAGGTTCTGCTTGAGCTTCCAAGGATAAAGATAGATGAACAATCATTTGATCCCCATGAAAAAAGTCTGCATGGAAACCCTTACACACTAATGGATGTAAAGTGCATCGAAAATGTTGTATGACTAATCTATGCAGGTGCTCTATTCAACAGTACATGATGTCTCCACATACCATCTTGAAATATTTCCCATACAATGGGTTCTTTTTTCCAAATTTTCGTTTTAGCAATCCTGACATTAGAAGTAGCACGTTTTGTGATTAAATTGCGAACTAATTTGGCTATTTTTGTATACATAAGTTACTGTGTGCAAATATAGTTTTCACAATTAGTTAAAAAAGAAAAACACAATAGCTTTGGTAGATCTTGGCATTATTCGGCAAGACACTCTTGTAATAACCTCCTCCCTTCCCCCCCTTCACTCTTGTATTTAACTATCTTCTTGTTTCAATAAAATTCCTGTAGGGGGGAAACCTTATTTGTAGCAACACACGTGTAGATCATGTGATGTGAGGCCACAACTTGTCCACTTGTACTCCTTCTAAATTACTATTCTAATTACTTTTAGCAAATCACTCAACCCGTCTAATTACTTTTGGCAAATCATTCAATGCATATCTCAAGACACGCACGCATGGCATGAAAAATTCAGGAACAATCACTGACAACCATACGTACCGTACCTGTGCGATGAAGTTGTTGGCGACGCATGCGGCCGTCGTCGATTCGCAACTGCAAACGTGCTGACCTTCCATGTTTATGCTGTGGTGGGGTACGTGAGGCGGAGTTGTTGAGGACGCCGATTGATGGGGTTGGGTTGCCCAGATGGTATGGTACGTGGAATACGTTCACTTTTCTGGTGGAGAAGAGGTGGTTGTCCACCATGATTACGCTGGAGGTGAAGCCACACGCGAGTTTGCTGGAGATAGGTATGGCATGGAGATGCAATTGCAGCAATGAAAGGCTGCTGGAAAGATCATTAATAGAGGCCAAGAACCGATTAATCAAGTCCAAACTGTGCGCTTCAACAGAGTTGGCTGGTGCCGGATTGCCGGTACATGGTACACTGGCGACTGGCCATCTCATGCAAGTAGGAGTGCCCATGGCGGTGGCCCTCCGCCCATGCCGATGGCCACCGCGACCTCCTGCTTGCCTTCCCCTGCCATGCTGCGCGCGGACATCGCGGCTGACCACGCCTTCGCCATTGGCGCCGTACGTGGGCACGCCGCGGTGGGGGACGGCCGCGAGGTGGTCACACTACTGTTCAGGGAGGACGTGGCCGGCGCGGGAGGGCGGGGAAGCGGACGCGTCGAGCAGGCGAGGGTCGCTTGCGGCTGCCGGCTGTGCGGCGACGTGGAGAGCGGAAGGTGGGTGCCCGCGACGGTCCGGGCGTTGCCACATCTAAAATTATTCTCTATCATCAGGGCTAGTTCTCAATCGTGTCTCATTTAATCCAGAGCCGAGGGACTCGGAGCAGGATCCTGAAGACCCGGATTACACCTCATAGGAGCACATCGATGAACCAGGTCAGCGAACACCCCGCATTCCATTCCCATAGACATGCGCCACCGGTAGCGCGTAGGAGAATGTTTTCGCTTGCCGCAAAGCCACCATGATTAAGCCACTTCTTTTCTCCAATACAACCCAACTAAAATAAAATAAAATGAACATGATCTAAGTTGGGTGATATACTTATGTGGTGGGATAGCCTTCTCTTGGCGTGTGTGAAGTGGGTGGTTTTGAGAGCGAGATGGTGTGTGAGATGGTATCTGCGGTGTCGGCAATGGAGTTATGGAAGAGACTAGGACTCTTTCTAGAGTGGAGCGAGGTGTTCGGAGGTGCGCGGCCCACCGCGAAGGGTGGCAACCGACCCCTGGAAGGCTTGCTTTCGCCAATTAAAGACCGAGTAGGAGTGATAGCGTCTTGGACTATGACACGTAGCATACCATACGACCTCAGGCCCGATTCTTAAACTTCCCCGAAGGCACTATGACTGTAGGCGTAAGGCGATAGTGTTAAGGGTTGCTCGTGGGTTCTGCATGGTAGTCACTCACCCCCGATGGGGCCTTGGATTATTGAGCTCACAGTTTTGAGAGTGCGGTGGTAGGTATCTGCACAGTTTTCTAACTCAGCAACGCAGGAAAGGTGCCTAAAAGGGGAGATCATCTATCGGTGTAGTGGGCCGGGATCAACGAACGCACTGCCTCTGTTCCACTTCGTATGGGTACAGATGTACGGAGGGCGTGAGCGGCGGCCGGCGGAGCGAACGGCTGCGGAGGGCGTGAGCGAGGGGAAAATAGGGGAAGAGAGAGAGGATGGGTGGCCCACTCGCCAGCGCTGACATGCAGGCTCCACGTCGCCATGTCAGCCAAAACCACCCAAGAAATCGCCCAGGGTTGTTTTTTTGCCACGTTTGGGATAGTTGGAGGTATATTTTGCCCGGTTTTGCAGTTTGAGGTTGTAGATTAGACAACCATGACAAGTACAGGGTTGTAAAATGGACTTTACCCAAAAGATAACGGAGTATAAGCATGAGCATGGGTCATGGGTGGCACATTATTTACCAGCACCGTGTCTTGTCATTTGAGATGGAGTCAAATAAAGTTTATTTTCAATTAGGCCGGTCCACTGTGTTAAATATTATTTTGTTTTGCTTCCGCTGGTGACATGTTTAATTATTCTTAAACCCTTAAGTATGAGTTGATATTTGATCAGGGTTTTTATTCAAGCTGTCTTTTGTGTGCGTAGTAACGCATTTGTTACATGTGGGGTACTACAACGTCCAAAGTGATCCAAGTATGGTCTGCATCTCCGCAGATATGTATACAGTCGAATATATACATAGGAATGTATCTTTGGATACACCTTTTTTTTCTTTTTAAAAAAGAAAAAGAAAAAGAGCTTACAAGTTCAGACTCCCTGAAGAAAAATTGTTATTTTAGAATGTTAATAGACGTCATACAAAAATTTGATGAATGTAACCAGTTGATCCAGTCTCTATGACACATGGACACTTGTTGCCCATTCAAACGTTTTCTCTTTCGATGAGTTAATTGGCGTCGCTTTATTTGTCAAACATCACCATAACGGTCATTTAAAGAGGCAAGGACTAGTTCAGATGAAGGCACACTCACGGATCGCGTGCCAATGAATCTCCTCGAAAACTCGGCGTGGCTATCATGATTTCACGTCCAATAATGATCACTTGATGCGCGTCATCACCGCCGTCCAGGCCAAAGGCATGCGGGGCGACCTCATCGGCGCTGCCATCACGCGCCTCCAAATGGCTCTCATTGGCCTCAACAACAACCTAAGGAGAGCCCCGCATCAATGCCCAGCTTGACCCTGTCCTCTGATAACGGTCTCATTAGATGCCATAACGGTCTTGTTGCTTCCTCTGATAATTAAATATAGACCCTGTCCGTCGTGTCAAAATTATAGAAAAAAAAAGGTACAATGCCCAGCTTGACCGGCAGCAGACTGGAACGTAGATGCCGTGTGTCTCTTGTCAATCAGACTAATCTAGAGATGCAAAGACTTCCACGTTGCTTCCTGTGATAATTAAATATAGACCCTGTCCGTCGTGTCAAAATTATAGTGCACTAAAGCAGTTGCATCAATCCATCCATACTTGATTCCTCGAGTTCTTTCTGATCCATCCCTCAAGTAGCCATGTTTCCTCCTGCATACATAATTTTTTGGCTTCTCTTGACCCTGCAGTATAGTTCATCCGCGTGCACTGCTGTAAATAGCAGTACTCTGATGATGGGCCAAGCGCTCGCCGGTGGCGAGAAGCTCATCTCTAGCAATGGCAAGTTTGAGCTCGGCTTCTTCCAAACAGGCTCCAGTAAGTCCTCCAGCAACTCCACTTTGCCCAACTGGTACCTCGGCATATGGTTCAACAAGCTCCCCAAGTTCACTCCTGTATGGGTTGCTAATAGAGATAAGCCAATCACTGAGCCCGCCCTCAACCTGTCAAAGCTCACTTTCGCAGCAGATGGCAATCTAGTCATCATAAACTATGTAACAATGTCTCAAATCTGGTCCACCCAAATTTCTAGCAGAACCAAAACCAGTAGCAACACAGCTGCTGTGCTCTTAGACAATGGAAACCTTGTCATACAAGATGTCTCAAAACCGACTGGATTTTTTTGGCAGAGCTTTGACCACCCGACAGATGTTATCCTCCCTGGTGGGAAGATTGGCCACAACAAGCTCACTGGTGTGAAGTACAGAGCTGTGTCAAAGAAGAACTTAGTAGACCCAGCCTCAGGCTCATACTGCATGGAGCATGACCCGAGCGGTTCTAAGCAAATAGTTGATAAGCTTTGCAACTCATCTATAGTGTATTTCTCCACGGGAGAGTGGAATGGGCGGTACTTTGCCTCGGTGCCCGAAATGTCCGGCAATGCTTTTGCCAGTGTCAAATTCTTCAACACCGATGAAGAGGAATACTGGACTGTCAACACATTTAGTGAGACAGTGACCGCATTCATCATACTTGACTCCAATGGCCTTACGAAGATGCTTACTTGGGTAAATGGCTTGCAAGATTGGTTACCACTCTACATCCAACCCAAAGGTCCATGTGATGTTTTCGCCGTATGCGGACCTTTTACAGTCTGCAATGACAATGCACTTCCATTGTGCAGCTGCATGGAGGGGTTCTCTGTGAAGTCACCACAGGACTGGAACCTAGATGCTAAGAGGGGTGGATGCATGAGAAATACTCAACTAGAATGCAGTAGGAACAAAAGCACAAAAGAGTTGACCGACCATTTCTTTCCCATATCTAGTGTCAGCAGATTGCCCGACAATGGTCATGCCATGGAAGCTGTTGCAAGTGCACAGGAATGTACGGAGGTTTGTCTTAGTAATTGCTCTTGCACGGCATATTCATACAGTAAAGGTGTCTGTTCAATATGGCAAGGAGAACTTTTTAATGTAAAGCAGCATAACGGCACCACAGAGACTAACGGAGAGATTCTTTACCTTCGTCTTTCTGCTGAAGAGGTGCAAAGTTGGGGAAACAGTGGTAGAAGACAGATGATCATCCGTGTTGTTGTTAGTGTAAGTGTTACTGCTCTGGTTTTGTTGGTTCTTGTGCTGTCAGCAATTATTCAGAGGAAGAAGCGGAAGTTGTGCGGTCACTCAAACAACATCAAAGATGGTGGTGGAGTTTTAGCTTTTAGATATTTTGATTTGCAGCTTGCAACTAAAAATTTCTCGGAGAAGCTTGGTGGTGGTGGTTTCGGTAATGTATTTAAGGGGATTCTAAGTGACTCGACTGGCATTGCGGTAAAGACTCTTAATGGTTCAGGCCAAGGAGAAAAGCAGTTCAGAGCAGAGGTTAGTACAATTGGAATGATTCAACATGTTAATTTGATAAAGTTGATCGGTTTCTGTTCTGAAGGTGACAGAAGGATGATTGTTTATGAGTATATGCAGAACCGTTCTCTTGATGTTCATTTGTTTGGAAGCAATGGTACGATACTAGATTGGGGCACAAGGTATCAAGTTGCCATAGGGATTGCAAAAGGGTTGTCGTACTTACATGAGAGTTGTCGTGAATGCATCATACACTGTGATGTTAAGCCAGAAAATATACTTCTTGATACATCATTTGTGCCTAAGGTTGCAGACTTTGGGATGGCAAAACTTTTAGGGAGGGACTTCAGTCGCGTTCTTACTACGATGAGAGGAACCATCGGGTACCTGGCACCAGAATGGATTAGCGGAGTGGCTATCACACAAAAGGTTGATGTTTATAGCTATGGAATGCTACTGTTAGAAATTGTATCAGGAAGGAGGAACAGACTCGAAGAATGTACAAGTAATGGTGATCACGTTGTTTATTTTCCTCTACAAGCTGCCTGTAGGGTTCAAGAGGGAGACTTTGGTAGCTTGGTAGATCACCAACTACTTGGCGAGGTCAACATAGAGGAGGTCGAAAGAGCTTGCAAGGTTGCATGTTGGTGCATTCAAGACAATGAATTTGATCGGCCAACAATGGCTAATGTGGTTCATGTTCTTGAGGGTCTAGTAGAGCTTGGCAAGCCCCCTGTGCCAAGGCTACTTCAAACTATATTGGGAAGCTCCAATACACCCTGAATGCACTTCATGAAAGCAAGAGTTCCAATTTGAGTAGAGCAGTCATATTTGTCAGAAATTAATAATGTTGCATCTACACTTCCCTTTTATCGTTGGGTTGTTGGTAACGTTCTATTGTTTAAATTATCTATACAATGTAGTTTGCTGCTTGAGTTACTTGTGTGTCCGACGGCATATACGTGAATAAAACCATATTGCTTATTTTGGGATACCTAGATTTTCAATCCATGTGCATGGTTCCAATTGTACAAACTAGCCTATCAACCCGTGCTCCGCACGGGTTAATAATTTTGAAAGACATAAATATTATAAATTAAAAAAAGATTGGTCGATGTGGCAGCCCGCTCCAAATTACACCGGCTCAAGCGCATTGCCCCTTATCATATTAATGACGTATAGGTCACTCGCACTTCAACCGACATAACCGTGCAGTCTGTCGGGTAACGTCCCATTTTAACCACCGATTCCATCGATCGAAACCATACACAGCGCATCCCGCACAAAGGCGAGCTCAACAGTTCACAAATTTTACATCACAGGGTACACATGGATTTAATTACAAACCAAGTTTACCACATTAAGTTTTTACAGACCAGAGTTTAGGGCAGCGGAAAGGTCAAACGTAAGTCCACCGATAGCAAAAGACATCGCCATGCAGCCCGTCATGTGATGTCGACCAACACCCAGCACACACACAGCAAGTCAGGGAGACTCTGGCACAACTTCGAGAGTCCAACCCTCAGGAAGTCTAGTCGGCTAGGTCAGGCCATCAGTAGTCACGAGTTTACCATCCATGTAACCTGAAAAACGAGCAAGGCTTACCCGACTAGTGGTATATACTTAGTCGACTCCTAAACATGCATGGCCTTTGGCTGAGGGCTTTGTTTTACCAAAAGGGGACTAAGGAGTGGATCCTTACTTTCAATATTTTAGCATCAAGTTAAATGTAGTTACTTATCAACTAGATTTGCATAAATAAAACATTCAGGGTGGAGAAACAATTGATTAGACCAGCATCAACATTATTCATCCTTCTTATTTCCATTCCCTTATTACTATGATGTGACACAGTGGCCAAGCAGTTCCAATTAACCGAGGAATGCGGATGATTCGAATCGAGTTTCGAGTTTCTTAACCATGTATGGAAAACCTAACCGCACGACGCGAGTGCACTCAACGAGCCACCCGCGGCAACCTTTCCCATCAATCACCGAAAACCTGAATAGAACCCACCCCAACCGGGTGCACGTCCCAACGGAACCCCAGGACTACGCCTGTGCCATGGCCACTGCTACACCCACGACTGCAGTAGGGGCCATGCCCGAAGTGGTGGGGAAAAGTTCAAGTTCCGGATCAATCCAGTACATCAGTTTACTGGATACCATATTTCCGGCATGCGATTAGTACATTCAACACTTGACCAGCAATGCCATCAATGGACAGCCTTAACAACATTCTTTCTATGCAGACGGGGCATCACCACAAATAGGAATATCACACAAGCCCCGCCCGCCGACCTTATGATTCCAACATAAAAGTAAAGTAAACCTATATCTCGCGAGTGATAGGCAATCACTCAACTTCATTCTAGCGACCTACACATGCTAGTATTGGACTCAAGGATTCCTAAGGATCATGCAACTAAGGTTTCAATTAACTCCTAGAAACTTAATGCACAATATTTAAGTAAACAACATTTCATAGTTTTGAAAGTAGAGGTCAGGATCTGGGGCTTGCCTTGCTCGTGGTCAGTGTTAGTACAAGCTAGGCCTTGGGCCTGCTCATTTGGTTCAGCAACGATTCCTCCCTCAGCTTGCTCTTGCTCCTCCTCCTCCTCCTCCTCCTGGGGCTCAGCAACTAGTCCGTAGACGACTTCGGTGGCAGCAGTATCTTTATGAATGCAAGGATGCAATTAACAATAGCAACAAAACATGAAATGCAGCAGATAAAGATGCACACACACACACACACACACCCCTAGGTTGACATGGTGAAGATTATCAACTTAAATAACTTAACCGAGTATTCATTAACCGATAAGTAAACAAAGTAAACTACACATGAATTTCTAAGGATAAATTCATATCTCAAGATTACTATGGTTTCTGGGCATGAGAAATTTACACAACACTCTTCACCTCCAGACTAACCTACCGTGCAATTTTGAGGAAGTTTCATGCAGCACAAAAATTACTAAAATTCATACAAGTTTGCACAAAGAAAAGCAAGATGAATTTTTAACAAGAGCATAACAGAACCATTTTACACAGGACTGAACCTGGAAAAACTGATCTACTTGGAAATTTTCATGAGCTTATGAGTAGTACAACAATAGTTAAAATTCCTACAACTGCAGAACAGTTTTCACAAAGTGAATTTATAACTCCAGTTTTACATATATTCTGTGCCTCAAACTTTTACACATAGATACATATACCACAAGAGATCTTCTGTGAATTTATCATAATTTTAGGAACCATAGAACTAGGTTAAAAAATCTAACCCTAAACTCAAAGATCTATTTATAGAGATACCAAAAATAGCCTTTTCATCAGTTTTAGTATTTTATCTGGTATAATAGAACATCATGAATTAAAAAAATTTTACTTCACAAATTTCTGAGCTTTCTACAAATTTCTACACAATTTACAACATACACCAAAATATACACAAAAGAACGAAACGAAAAACCTAAACCTAAACGAACTGGGCCGGATCCGAAGCACAGCCCAGCGCCCATACAGCAGGCATAGCAGGCCGGCCCAGCTGCCAGCCCAGGTCAACTTTGACCTGGATGGCCTGAGCAAAGGGCACGACGCCCAGGCTGCCAGTGCACGCCACACACGCGGCGGCGCGGAGGTTTGCCGGTGGTGTGGAGGTTCAGGGGAAAGATATGGTAAGCGCAGCACGTGTCCCTCAATGAGGCGGACTCACCAAGGTGGATCTCGTCGATGGGGAAGGTCCGAGATGGTGGCTCGACGGCGAGGGCGGATGTCGAGGGCTCGGCGGAGGCGGTCACCGGGGACGGCACTGCACGGCGAGCCAGAGAAAGAGGGAACGGGTCAGGAAGGTCGAGAGGAACATGGAGATAGTGTAGATGCAGCGGCTTGGTTGATGGCTGACCTAGTGCAGAGAATTTGGCCGGCAGAATTGCTGTGCCGAAACGGAGGCGACGAGGTTCGCCCGGCCAGTGCTGGCACTATGGTCGACAAGGCTTGACGAGAACTGGTGGAGCGAGTAGCTGGGAGAATGGGACACGTCTAAGCGTGGTGGTTTGGGAGATGGTGGAGTGAGGCGTGCGTTCCTGGCCGGTGATGAGCTCGGCTCGCCTCGGACAAGGCGGAAAGAGCGAGTTGGGGAGAACGGCCGGGTTCTTATGCCCACACGACGGCCCGGACGAGGTGAGACAGCGAGGAGGTGGCGGTGCGACGTACGGACGCGTGGTTCACATGCACGATTTGGCATTGTGGCGAGACAGCAGCTGGCGCACAGGTGTTGGGCGCGGCCGGGCGAACACGCGACACGGCCGAGATGGCCGATTCAGTTGAGTCGGTCAACACCGGCGGGGTCAACTTCGACTAAAATCTCCGCAAAGTTTATCTAAACTGACCCACCCAACCAATACAAACTTGTAGCTGGTTCAAAGGACTACATAGAGTGCCAAAAATTGCTGAATTTCACTCGAATATGAACATATTCCGAGTTGTACTCACCCATGAGTTTGATTGAGATTTGACCTTGAATTTGGAAGCTCGAATGTTTGAATTCTTGGACGTGATCACCATGGTTGTGTAGCCTGATGATAGGGATTCAAACTAGTACTAAAGTTTGTGGTATGTGTATAGGAGAATTCAAAAGAAATTCGCATTTGAAAACAAGAGTTCAGAACTGCGTTTCAACACAACAGATTTGTGAGAGGAAGGCTGAAAACAGCAGTTTGACCATGTTTTGACTGCGAATTTGAACATTCAAACTTGATTTTCACAAAACAAGATCATACCCACACCAAACTACACAGATCATACTACAACTTTTGGGTCGGTCCAAAGTTAACTGTTTAGACAAAATAAATTTTAAATAACCACCAAACATTGGATATTTCAGGAATTCATGAACTTGGGATTTGCATAGAAACGAGTTTAAATTGCAAATTTGAATTTGTTTCTTTATACAAACATGTTTAAACCTTGAAAATGCATCTTTTGATATGATAAACATGACTTGAAATATTTTCCACAAAAATCATAGTTAATTATTTTACTTGCCTATAATGAAGGAAAATTGAAAAATCACTCTTAAGAATGCATTTTAATTTTGCAACTCATACGCTAAACACAAAATGCATGGCAAAACAATATAATAACATTATGCTGGCACGATGGATGCCCTTGATCATGTTTATGCATGCCAAAATGCAACGTAGTGACACAGTGTGTCACAGTCCACCCCCCTTAAAGAAATCTCATCCCGAGATTATGGTGTGAGTGCTAAGCAAAAAGGAAGATGGTGCTAAGAGATACCTCGATGTGCATTTAGGAAATCAGGATATTTGGTTTAGAGAAGTTCTTCTGGTTTCCAAGTGGCTTCATCTTTGGAGTGATTACTCCATTGGACTTTATAGAATTTAACTGTGCGGCTTCGAGTGACTCGATCCTTTTGATCTAGAATTTTGATAGGATGCTCCATGTAAGTGTGGCGGAACCGTCCAATTTATATTGACTTAAATGCATTAATCACCCATAATAACACTTCAGGCAACTATTGCACCTAAATCAAGACAAATCCGGCAATCCGTCGGGCGTCCTCGGTTGCCCGAATCGTCCACTCCGACATTCACATACCATTAGGATCCATAAGTTCACATAGTAGGTTACAAACATCATCCACTTTTACACAAATAATTTACATAGAGGATTTATTACACACCAGCAGTTATAAGATGCAACATTTCTAAGGTAGAATTTTAAAAACAAATACAATAGGTAAGTAGGGACAGTACTGTTGTAAAGTCAGATATATTATAAAACAGTTCTAAAGTTTTTCATGAGCATCACATTAAGCCCATCCATGTAATGCTCAGCATCCAACGGCTGTTCCTTAGGCCTAGTCTGGAGCCAACACCCAGATGGCCTCGGTGGTTTCCATCTCTTTATTTCCTTCTCCTGAAACATGGGTTATCTAGAACCCTAAGTACAAAGATACTCCACAAGTCTTACCCATCTTACCATTACACATAACAGACTCCCAAAAGTATGCAAGCTGTACAGTGGACTGGCGTAATAACATTTGCATAAAAGCATACTAGCGAGTGGATCCTTACTTTCAAGTTTTAGCACAAGTTTGAAGTATTATGTAATACATTCTAGATGTGAGCAAAATCGGTTTTTTCAAGCAAGTTGCCATTGAACTCAATAAAGATCTCATCAAATCACATATTTCACTCTTTAACTATGATGTAGGCGCGACGATCAAGCGGTATTCATAACCGAGAAGTGTGGCGATTTAAACCAAATTTACATCCTGCAGGAGAAAACCTAACCACACAACACATGCATGCCCGCTAAGTCTACATGCGGCAACCTTTCGCTCCAATCACTTTCGACAGTTTGAACCATGCCCGCCTTGAGACCCGAGAGGCGCATACCCACCGGAAACCCCACGTCTGGCCTAATTCAACCGGTGAGTTTCATACTACGTCCTTGCCCACACTACATACACGCCAAGTCGGGCGACCCACGATTCAAACTTCAGTGTGACCATGGTACATCGGTTTACTGGCCCCATGATAACAGCATGTGGTTAGTACGTTCAAAACTTGATCAAATGGCCTACACCGGATCAGTCCTCAATCGACTCAGGCGAGTTCGCAACATTATCAACCATATCTCATTACCACCATAGTGGTTCTTGCCTGGTCTCCAATTCATTAACTCCCATGAAGCATTTGATCCAAAACATTATACTTGTATCTCGCGAGTGATAGGCAATCACTCGACTTCTACCGATAACTATAGCAAGGCTAAGCATGGTATCATTTTGATCTTTTTAAATAGGTGGCAAGGATGTCATAAATAAATCATCAAGGAGATCGTGCATAAAAAGGAATCATTCAGTTCCTATACTTAATGCATGGAAATATAACATTGGACTCATATTGTATTTATTTAAAATAATGGGTGTAAATGCTCCGGGGCTTTGCCTTGGTTAGCTTCGGTTGTAGAACCTGTAGCGTCTGGCTTCGAAATAACCTCTTGCTCCGCGTACGTAAGTTCCCCTTCTGGCTATGCTTCTGTAGGAAGTTCCACGTACTCCACTTTGGCGGTGTCAGGCTCTACATGAAATGATAAAATATATCATAAAGATGCAAGATTAAACTCGATGCAGAAGTAAAATGATATGTTAAGTATAAACTTCATAATTTAAGTTGTGGCCAAAAGGGCTATAACATATAATTATTTATTTCACCAATAAATTAAAAGATTTACTTTCAAATAGAAAATACCCAAAAATTGAAAAAGTGAAACCCTGCAGTTTCATATTTTTTGGTTTCACACTTTTTGGACACTCCCACAATTTACTGTAATTTTTAGAGTTTTACAGCCGAAATAAGCATTTAATATAAAAACTAATCGGCTTTTTTACAGAAAAGCACTCATCGCTAAACTTTTCTTTGAGAAATGTCCTCGGATGAGTCCTCCGGCTTAGACCAACGGTTCGCAACCGTTGACCGGCGAGAGCTCGCCGGCGGTAAGATCTTCGGCGACGAGATCCACTCGCTTAGACTCAGTTCAGCAAAGCGCACACGTTAGTGGGGTTAAAGTCTAGCAGCGGTGATGCGACGGCGACGCGCGACACGCACAGCGGTGGCGACAGCAAAATTTCTTGATGGGATCGGCTCAGAGAGTATCAGTGAAGCAAGGCAAATTTGTTTGGCAAGTTTGGCAAGTGCGGCCTGGGCTGCAGCTTTCGGTGCAGTGCGGCGGCAGCGCGGCTCTGATATGGTCGGCGTTCTGGCTGGACTGGCCATGCGCCGACCTGATTTGCATGCGAATGAGCAACAGTGGTGCCCAAGGATGCGGCCTGTGCTCTTGGATTGGATAGATGAGACTCGGAGTATAGAGCTCACTGTGAGGGTGGTCAGGCGGAGCTCCGGGATCAGGATAGCGATGGATTTGAGCCTTGGATCGATTTCACTTGCAATTGGTGGGTCGGATAGCTTCTAGATGTCATCACAAGGCTACTGGTGCAAGCAATTGAAGAAATATCAACTACAGGCCAAGAATTTAACTTACGGTCAAGATATGGAAGAACGGGCAGTTGCGAGAGAAACCGGCGGCAGGGACTTCGATGATGGCCGGCGACGAGTTCAAGTCGGCTAGGTCAAGAATGGCAAGGCGGATTGATATGCAGTGGGACTTGGCGAGTGATTACTAGAGTTGCATGGAATCATCTACGATCACAAGCTCAGCGTAGTGTTCGTGCGCACGGTTCGAAGAAGGGTCAATTAGATCCTAAGGCATTATAATTCGTGAGGTTTCGAGATGCGCCACTGGTATTCAAAACACAGGAACCAGATCACTGGTATTTGTCTCAGTTTTGAAATATGCCACTGGATACGTCTGGAGGAGTTTGGGCTTAGTAAAGGGTATCCGAATCGGCAACCAGTACACCATGGATCGGTGCGCCATGACTAAAGAAGGCAAATTTTAGGCTTTTTTGAAATCCGTAAATTGTCACAAGCTCGTGAGAAGGAACCATTGAACATAATGCTTTTCGTCTTAGCTGGCCAACGTATGGACCGTAGAGCAAGACCGTTTCTGCTCTATCTCGTATTGTGAACGTGTGTTTTTCCACAAACTCAGAAATAACGGAGGTCGCTCCTGTTGGAAAGAAAGATGAATGAGTAATCAACACTCTAGGAAGACATGCGAAATTTGCTGCCGTTCTCCGAAAGTACATGGTTTGCCTGATTCGAAGTCCGTACGAGGGAGCTAAGGCTGATTTAGTGAAGGGTATCCAAATCGGCAACCACTGCACCATGGATCGGTGCGCCAAGACTAAAGAAGGCGAATTTTAGGCTTTTTCCAAGTCCGTAAATTGTCACAAGTTCGTGAGAAGGAACCATTGAACATAATGCTTCTCTATCTTAGCTGGCCAACGTATGGACCGTAGAGCCAGACCGAGTCAGCTTTATCTTATATTGTGAATGTGTGTTTTTCCAAGGGCTCAGAAATAATGGCGGTCGCTCCTATTGGAAAGAGAGATGAATGAGTAATCAACAACCTAGGAAGAGATGCGAATTTTCTGCCATTCTCCGAAAGTACATGGTTTGCCTGATTTGGAGTCCGTACGAGGGAGGTATGGCAAATTTAGTGAAGGGCATCCGAATCGGCAACCAGTGCACCATGGATCGGTGGCCAAGGCTCAAGAAGGCATATTTTAGGCATTTTCCAAATCCGTAAATTGTCACAACCTCGTTAGAAGGAACCATTGAACATAATGCTTCTCCGTCTTAGCTGGCCAACGTATGGACCGTAGAGCAAGACCATTTCTGCTCTATCTCGTATTGTGAACGTGTGTTTTTCCAAGGGCTCAGAAATAATGGCGGTCGCTCCTATTGGAAAGAGAGATGAATGTGTAATCAACACACTAGGAAGATGTGCAAAATTCGCTACCGTTCTCCGAAAGTACTTGTTTGCCTGATTCGAAGTCCGTACGAGGGAGCGAAGGCAGATTTAGTGAAGGGTATCTGAATCGGCAACCAGTGCACGATGGATCGGTGCGCCATGACTTAAGAAGGTGAATTTTACGTATGCACTGTAGAGCTAGACCGTTTCTGCTCTATCTCGTATTGTGAACGTGTGTTTTTCCACAGGACTCAGAAACAACAGCAGTCGCTCCTGTTGGAAAGAAAGATGAATGAGTAATCAACACACTAGAAAGATTTAAGAATGCAAATTTTAAGATTTTTCCAAATTCGTAAATTGTCACAAGCTCGTGAGAAGGAACCATTGAACATAATGCTTCTCAGTCTTAGCTGGCCAACGTATGGACCGTAGAAGCAAGACCTATTCATCTCTATCTCGTATTGTGAACGTGCATTTTTCCACGAATTCAGAAAAAACGGCAGTCGCTCCTGTTGGAAAGAAACATGAATGTGTAATCAACATACAAGGAAGACATGCAAAATTTGCTGCCGTTCTCCGGATGCACAAGGTTTGGCTGATTCGAAGTCCGTACCAGGGAGTTAAGGCAGATTTAGTAATGGGTATCCGAATCGGCAACCAGTGCACCATGGATCGGTGCGCCAAGCCTTAAGAAGGCGAATTTTAGGCTTTTTCCAAATCCACAAATTGTCACAAGCTCATGAGAAGGAACCATTGAACAAAATGCTTCGCTGTCTTAGCTGGCCAACTTATGGACCGTAGAGCAAGACCGATTCTACTCTATCTCGTATTGTGAATATGTGTTTTTCCAAGGGCTCAAAAATAACGGTGGTTGCTCCTATTGTAAAGAGAGATGAATGAGTGATCAACACATTAGGAAGAGATGCAAAATTTTCTGCCGTTCTCCGAAAGTACATGGTTTGCCTAATTCAGAGTCCGTAGATGGGAGGTAAGGCACATTTAATGAAGGGTATCCAAATCGGCGACCAGTGCACCATGGATCGGTGCGCCATGACTTAAGAAGGCGAATTTTAAGCTTTTTCCGAATCCGTAAATTGTCACAACCTCGTGAGAAGGAACCATTGAAATAATGCTTCTCCATCTTAGCTGGCCAATGTCTGGACTATAGAGCAAGACCGTTTCTGCTCTATCTCGTATTGTGAATCTGTGTTTTTCCAAAGGACTCAGAAATAATGCCGGTCGCTCCTATTGGAGAGAGAGAGACGAATGAGTAATCAACACACTAGGAAGAGATGTAAAATTTTCTGCCGTTCTCCGAAAGTACATGGTTTGCCTGATTCTAAGTCCGCATGAGGGAGTTAAGGCAGATTTAGTAAAGGGTATCCGAATCGGCAACCAGTGCACCATGGATCGGTGCACCAACACTTAAGAAGGCAAATTTTAGGCTTTTTCCAAATACGTCAATTGTCACAAGCTCGTGAGAAGGAATAATAAAACATAATTCTTCTCCGTGTTAGCTGGCCCACGTATGGACCGTAGAAGCAAGACCTATTTTGCTCTATCTCGTATTGTGAACGTGTGTTTTTCCAAGGGCTCAGAAATAATGGCAGTCGCTTCTATTGGAAAGAGAGATGAATGAGCACTTGGTTTGCCTGATTTGGAGTCTGTACCAGGGAGTTGAGGCAGATCTAGTAAAGGGTATCCGAATCGGCAACAAGTGCACCATGGATCGGAGCGCCAAGACATAAGAAGGTGAATTTAAGGCTTTTTCCTAATCCATAGATTGTCACAAGCTCGTGAGAAGGAACCATTGAACATAATGCTTCTCCATCTTAGCTAGCCAACGTACGGACCGTAGAGCAAGATCATTTCTGCTCTATCTCGTGTTGTGAGCTTGTGTTTTTCCACAGGACTCAGATATAATGGCGGTCGCTCCTATTGGAAAGAAAGATGAACGAGTAATCAACACACCAGGAGGAGATGCGAAATTTTCTGCCATTCTACGAAAGTACATGGTTCGCCTGATTCGGAGTCCGTACGAGGGATGAATGTGTAATCAACACACTAGGAAGACATGCGAAATTTTCTACCGTTTTCCGACAGTACATGGTTTGACTGATTCGGAGTCCATACGAGAGAGCTAAGGCAGATTTAGTGAAGGGTAGCCGAATCGGCAACCAGTGCACCATGGATCGGTGCGCCAAGACTTAAGAAGGCGAATTTTATGCTTTTTCCAAATCCGTAAAATGTCACAAGCTCGTGAGAAGGAACCATTGAACATAATGCTTCGCCGTCTTAGCTGGCCAACGTATGGACCATAGAGCAAGACCGTTTCTACTCTATCTCGTATTGTGAACGTGTGTTTTTCCAAGGGCTCAAAAATAACTGCGGTCGCTCCTGTTGTAAAGAGAGATGAATGAGTAATCAACACATTAGGAAGAGATGCGAAATTTTCTGCCGTTCTCCGAAGGTACATGGTTTGCTTGATTCGGAGTTCGTACGTGGGAGGTAAGGCAAATTTAGTGAAGGGTATCCGAATCGGCTAGCAGTGCACCATGGATCGGTGCGCCAAGACTTAAGAAGGCGAATTTTAATCTTTTTCCAGATCCGTAAATTGTTAGAAGCTTGTGAGAAGGAACCGTTGAACATAATGCTTCTCCGTCTTAGCTGGCCAACGTATGGACTGTAGAGCAGGACCGTTTCTGCTCTATCTCGTATTGTGAACATGTGTTTTTCCACAGGACCCAGAAATAACGGCGGTCGCTCCTATTCGAGACAAGGATGAATGAGTAATCAACACACTTGGAAGAGATGAGAAATTTTCTGCCGTTCTCCGAAAGTACATGGCTTGCCTGATTCTAAGTCTGCATGAGGGTGTTAAGGGAGATTTACTAAAGGGTATCCGAATCGGCAACCAGTGCACCATGGATCGGTGTGCCAAGACTTAAGAAGTCAAATTTTAGGCTTTTTCCAAATCCATAAATTGTCACAAGCTCGTGAGAAGGAATAATAAAACATAATGCTTCTCCGTGTGAGCTGGCCCATGTAAGGACCGTAGAAGCAAGACCTATTCTGCTCTACCTTGTATTATGAACGTGTGTTTTTCCACAGGACTCAGAAATAACGGCGGTCACTCCTGTTGGAAAGAGAGATGAATGAGTAATCAAAACACTAGGAAGAGATGCGAAATTTTCTGCCGTTCTCCAAAAGTACATGGTTTGCCTGATTCGGAGTCCGTACGAGGGAGGTAAGGTAGATTTAGTGAAGGGTATCCGAATCGGCAACAAGTGCACCATGGATCGGTGCGCCAAGACTTAAGAAGGCGAATTTGAAGCTTTTTACTAGTCCGTAAATTGCCACAAGCTCATGAAAAGGAACCACTGAACATAATGCTTCTCCATCTTAGCTGGCCAACGTATGGACCGTAGAGCAAGACCGTTTCTGCTCTATCTTGTATTGTGAACTTGAGTTTTTCCAAGGGCTTAGAAATAATGGGGGTTGCTCCTGTTGGAAAGAAAGACGAATAAGTAATCAACACACTAGGAAGAGATGTGAAATTTTCTGCCGTCCTCTGAAAGTACATGGTTTTCGTGATTCGGAGTCTGTACGACGGAGGTAAGGCAAATTTAGTGAAGGGTATCCGAATCGGCAACCAGTGCACCATGGATCGGTGCGCCAAGACTTTAGAAGGCGAATTTTATGCTTTTTCCAAATCCGTAAATTGTCACAAGCTTGTGAGATGGAACCATTGAATATAATGCTTCTCCATCTTAGCTTGCCAACGTATGGACCGTAGAAGCAAAACCTATTCTGCTCTATCTCGTATTGTGAACGTGTGTTTTTCCAAGGGTTCAGAAATAATGGCGGTCGCTTCTATTGGAAAGAGAGAGGAAAGAGCACATGGTTTGCCTGATTCGGAGCCCGTACTAGGGAGTTAAGGCAGATTTAGTAAAGGGTATCCAAATCGGCAACAAGTGCACCATGGATCGGAGCGCCAAGACATAAGAAGGCAAATTTTACGTATGCACTGTAGAGCTAGACCGTTTCTACTCTATCTCGTATTGTGAATGTGTGTTTTTCCAGAGGACTTAGAAACAACGGCGGTCGCTCCCATTGGAAAGAAAGATGAATGTGTAATCAACACACTAGGAAGACATGCAAAATTTGCTGCCGTTCTCTGAATGCACATGGTTTGCCAGATTCGGAGTCCGTACCAGGGAGTTAAGGCAGATTTAGTAATGGGTATCCGAATCGGCAATAAGTGCACCATGGATCGGTGTGCCAATACTTAAGTAGGCGAATTTTAGGCTTTTTCTGAATCCATAAATTCTCACAAGCTCAAGAGAAGGAACCATTGAACATAATGCTTCGCCGTCTTAGCTGGCCAACCTATGGACCATAGAGCAAGACCGTTTCTACTCTATCTCGTGTTGTGAACGTGTGTTTTTCCAAGGGCTCAAAAATAACTGCGTCGCTCCTGTTTTAAAGAGAGATGAATGAGTAATCAACACATTAGGAAGAGATGCGAAATTTTCTGCCGTTCTCCGAAGGTACATGGTTTGCTGGATTCGGAGTTCGTACGTGGGAGGTAAGGCAAATTTAGTGAAGGGTATCAGAATCGGCTAGCAATGCACCATGGATCGGTGCGCCAAGACTTAAGAAGGCGAAATTTAAGCTTTTTCCAGATCCGTAAATTGTCAGAAGCTCGTGAGAACGAACTGTTGAACATAATGCTTCTGTGTCTTAGCTGGCCAACGTATGGACTGTAGGGCAGGACCGTTTCTGCTCTATCTCGTATTGTGAACATGTGTTTTTCCACAGGACCCAGAAATAACGGCGGTCGCTCCTATTGGAGACAGGGATGAATGAGTAATCAACACACTTGGAAGAGATGAGAAATTTTCTGCCGTTCTCCGAAAGTACATGGCTTGCCTGATTCTGAGTCTGCACGAGGGTGTTAAGGGAGATTTACTAAAGGGTATCCGAATCGGCAACCAGTGCACCATGGATCGGTGTGCCAAGACTTAAGAAGTCAAATTTTAGGCTTTTTCCAAATCCATAAATTGTCACAAGCTCGTGAGAAGGAATAATAAAACATAATGCTTCTCCGTGTGAGCTGGCCCATGTAAGGACCGTAGAAGCAAGACCTATTCTGCTCTACCTTGTATTATGAACGTGTGTTTTTCCACAGGACTCAGAAATAACGGCGGTCACTCCTGTTGGAAAGAGAGATGAATGAGTAATCAAAACACTAGGAAGAGATGCGAAATTTTCTGCCGTTCTCCAAAAGTACATGGTTTGCCTGATTCGGAGTCCGTACGAGGGAGGTAAGGTAGATTTAGTGAAGGGTATCCGAATCGGCAACAAGTGCACCATGGATCGGTGCGCCAAGACTTAAGAAGGCGAATTTGAAGCTTTTTACTAGTCCGTAAATTGCCACAAGCTCATGAAAAGGAACCACTGAACATAATGCTTCTCCATCTTAGCTGGCCAACGTATGGACCGTAGAGCAAGACCGTTTCTGCTCTATCTTGTATTGTGAACTTGAGTTTTTCCAAGGGCTTAGAAATAATGGGGGTTGCTCCTGTTGGAAAGAAAGACGAATAAGTAATCAACACACTAGGAACAGATGTGAAATTTTCTGCCGTCCTCTGAAAGTACATGGTTTTCCTGATTCGGAGTCTGTACGAGGGAGGTAAGGCAAATTTAGTGAAGGGTACCCCAATCGGCAACCAGTGCACCATGGATCGGTGCGCCAGGACTTAAGAAGGCGAATTTTATGCTTTTTCCAAATCCGTAAATTGTCACAAGCTCGTGAGAAGGAACCATTGAATATAATGCTTCTCCGTCTTAGCTTGCCAACGTATGGACCGTAGAAGCAAGACCTATTCTGCTCTATCTCGTATTGTGAACGTGTGTTTTTCCAAGGGCTCAGAAATAATGGCGGTCGCTTCTATTGGAAAGAGAGAGGAATGAGCACATGGTTTGCCTGATTCGGAGCCCGTACTAGGGAGTTAAGGCAGATTTAGTAAAGGGTATCCAAATCGGCAACAAGTGCACCATGGATCGGAGCGCCAAGACATAAGAAGGCGAATTTTACGTATGCACTGTAGAGCTAGACCGTTTCTACTCTATCTCGTATTGTGAATGTGTGTTTTTCCAGAGGACTCAGAAACAACGGCGGTCACTCCCGTTGGAAAGAAAGATGAATGTGTAATCAACACACTAGGAAGACATGCAAAATTTGCTGCCGTTCTCTGAATGCACATGGTTTGCCAGATTTGGAGTCTGTACCAGGGAGTTAAGGCAGATTTAGTAATGGGTATCCGAATCGGCAATAAGTGCACCATGGATCGGTGTGCCAATACTTAAGTAGGCGAATTTTAGGCTTTTCTAAATCCATAAATTGTCACAAGCTCATGAGAAGGAACCATTGAACATAATGCTTCGCCGTCTTAGCTGGCCAATGTATGGACCATAGAGCAAGACCGTTTCTACTCTATCTCGTATTGTGAACGTGTGTTTTTCCACAGGCTCAAAAATAACTGCGGTCGCTCCTGTTGTAAAGAGAGATGAATGAGTAATCAACACATTAGGAAGAGATGCGAAATTTTCTCCGTTCTCCGAAGGTACATGGTTTGCTTGATTCGGAGTCCGTACATGGGAGGTAAGGCAAATTTAGTGAGGGGTATCCGAATCGGCTAGCAGTGCACCATGGATCGGTGCGCCAAGACTTAAGAAGGCAAATTTTATGCTTTTTCGAAATCCGTAAATTGTCACAAGTTCGTGAGAAGGAACCATTGAACATAATGCTTCTCCGTCTTAGCTGGCCAACGTATGGACCGCAGAAGCAAGACCTATTCTGCTCAATCTCGTATTGTGGACATGTGTTTTTTCCATAGGACTCAGAAATAACGGTTGCCTGATTCGGAGTCCGTACGAGGGAGGTAAGGCAAATTTAGTGAAGGGTATCTAAGTCGGCAACCAGTGGACCATGGATCGGTGCGCCAAGACTTAAGAAGGTGAATTTTATGCTTTTTCCAAATCCGTAAATTGTCACAAGCACGTGAGTAGGAACCATTGAACATATTGCTTCTCCGTCTTAGCTGGCCAACGTATGGACCGTAGAGGAAGACTGTTCCGCTCTACCTCGTATTGTGAACGTGTGTTTTTCCAAGGGCTCAGAAATAAGGGCGGTCGCTCCTATTGGAAAGAGAGATGAATGAGTAATCAACACACTAGGAAGAGATGCGGAATTTTCTGCCGTTCTCCGAAAGTACATGGTTTGTCTGATTCGGAGTCCGTACGAGGGAGCTAAGGCAACCTCGTGAGAAGGAACCATTGAACATAATGTTTCTTCGTCTTAGCTGGCCAACGTATGGACCATAGAGCACGACCGTTTCTGCTCTATCTCTTATTGTAAACATGTGTTTTTCCATGGGCTCAGAAAAAATGGCGGTCGCTTCTATTGCAAAGAGAGATGAATGCGTAATCAAAACACTAGGAAGAGATGCGAAATTTTCTGCCGTTCTCTGAAAGTGCATGGTTTGCTTGATTCAGAGTCCGTACGAGGGAGGTAAGGCGAATTTAGTGAAGGGTATCCGAATCGGCAACCAGTGCACCATGGATCGGAGCGCCAAGACTTAAGATGGCGAATTTTTGGCATTTTCCTAATCCGTAAATCGTCACAAGCTCATGAGAAGTAACCATTGAACATAATCCGTCTTAGCTGGCCAACGTCTGCACTGTAGAGGAAGACTATTTCTGCTCTATCTCGTATTGTGAACGTGTGTTTTTCCAAGGGCTCAGAAAAAATGGTGGTCGCTCCTATTGGAAAGAGAGATGAATGAGTAATCAACACACTAGGAAGAGATGCGAAATTTTCTGCCATTCTCCGAAGGTACATGGTTTGCCTGATTCGGAGTCCGTACGAGGAAGGAAAGGCAAATTTAGTGAAGGGTTTCCGAATTGGCAACCAGTGCACCATGGATCGGTGCGCCAAGACTTAAGAAGGTGAATTTTATGTTTTTTCCAAATCCGTAAATTGTCACAAGCTCATGAGTAGGAACCATTGGAAAAAACATCCATGGTGCCGATTCGGATACCCTTTACTAAATCTACCTTAAATCCATGGTATGGACTCCGAATCAGGCAAACCATGTACTTTCGGAGAACGGCAGAAAATTTCGCATCTCTTCCTAGTGTGTTGATTACTCATTCATCTTTCTTTCCAACTGGAGCGACCGCCGTTATTTCTGAGTCCTGTGGAGAAAACACACGTTCACAATACGAGAAAGAGCAGAATAGGTCTTGCTTCTACGGTCCATACATTGGCCAGCTAAGACGGAGAAGCATTATGTTCAATGGTTCCTTCTCACGAGGTTGTGACAATTTACGGATTTGGAAAATGCCTAAAATTCGCCTTCTTATGTCTTGGCGCACCGATCCATGGTGCACTGGTTGCGGATTCGGATACCCTTCACTAAATCTGCCTTACCTCCCTCATATGGACTCCGAATCAGGCAAACCATGTACTTTCAGAGAATGGCAGAAAATTTCGCATGTCTTCCTAGTGTGTTGATTACACATTATTTTTCTTTACAATAGGAGCGACCGCCGTTTTTTCTGAGTCCTGTGGAAAAACACACGTTCACTATATGAGATAGAGCAGAAACAGTCTTGATCTACGGTCCATACGTTGGCCAACTAAGACGGAGAAGCATTATGTTCAATGGTTCCTTCTCATGAGCTTGTGACAATTTACGAACTTGGAAAATGCCTAAAATTTGCCTTCTTAAGTCTTGGCGCACCGATCCCTTATGCATTTGTTCCCGATTCGGATACCCTTCACTAAATTTGCCTTACCTCCCTCGTACGGACTCCAAATCACGCAGACCATGTACTTTCGGAGAACGGCAGAAAATTTTGCATGTCTTCCTAGTGTGTCGATTACACATTCATCTTTCTTTACAACAGGAGCGACCGTCATTATTTCTGAGTCCTGTGGAAAAAACACACATTCACAATTCGAGATAGAGCAGAATAGGTCTTGCTTCTACGGTCCATACGTTAGCTAGCTAAAACAGAGAAGCATTATGTTCAATGTTTCCTTCTCACGAGGTTGTGGCAATATACGGATTTGGAAAAAGCCTTAAATTCTCCTTCTTAAGTCTTGGCGCACCGGTCCATGGTGCACTGGTTGCCGATTCGGATACCCTTCACTAAATTTGCTTTACCTCCCTCGTACGGACTCCGAATCAGGCAAACCATGTACTTTCAGAGAATGGCAGCAAATTTTGCATGTCTTCCTTGTGTGTTGAATACTCATTCATCTTGCTTTCCAACTGGAGCGACCGCCGTTATTTCTGAGTCCTGTGGAAAAACACACATTCACAATATGAGATAGAGTAGAAACGGTCTAGCTCTACAGTGCATACGTAAAATTCGCCTTCTTATGTCTTGGCGCACCGATCCATGGTGCACTGGTTGCCGATTCGGATACCCTTCACTAAATTTGCTTTACCTCCCTCGTACGGACTCCGAATCAAGCAAACCATGTACTTTCAGAGAATGGCAGCAAATTTTGCATGTCTTCCTAGTGTGTTGATTACTCATTCATCTTGCTTTCCAACTGGAGCGACCGCCGTTATTTCTGAGTCCTGTGGAAAAACACACATTGGCTATATGAGATAGAGCAGAAACGGTCTTGCTCTACGGTCCATACGTGGGCCAGCTAACACGGAGAAGCATTATGTTCAATGGTTCCTTCTCACGAGGTTGTGACAAATTACGGATTTGGAAAATGCCTTAAATTCATCTTCTTATGTCTTGGCGCTCCGATCCTTGGTGCACTTGTTGCCGATTTGGATACCCTTCACTAAATCTGCCTTAGCTCCCTCGTATGGACCTAGTGAGTTGAGTACTCATTCATATTTCTTTCCAACTGGAGCGACCGTCGTTATTTCTGAGTCCTGTGAAAAAACACACGTTCACAATACGAGATAGAGCAGAATAGGTCTTGCTCTACGGTCCATACGTTGGATAGCTAAGACGGAGAAGCATTTTGTTCAATGTTTCCTTCTCACGAGGTTGTGACAATTTACGGAATTGGAAAAGCCTAAAATTCACCTTCTTATGTCTTGGCGCTTCGATCCATGGTGCACTGGTTGCCAATTCGGATACCCTCCACTAATTCTGCCTTAGCTCCCTCATACGGATTCTGAATCAGGCAAACCATGTACTTTCGGAGAACGGCAGCAAATTTTACATGTCTTCCTAGTGTGTTGATTACTCATTCACCTTGCTTTCCAACTGCAGCGACTGCCATTATTTCTGAGTCCCATGGAAAAACACACTGTAACACCCTAGTTTAAATTCCAGCATTTTATAATAAATTCTAAGTAATTTATTTAATTTTCTAAGGCTTATGTGCTTAGTTGCATTTTTAAATGATTTATTTAAAATCAATACTTGTATAAAATAAACCATAGGCCAAACTTTCTTGTGCATACATGCTGGTGCATCCTCTTTTGGTTGTGTGAATTAAGGATTCAAATTCAAATTTATTTGAATTTTAGACCCATTTTCTATTCCAATTCAAAGGAATTCAAAAAGAAAAAGGAAAAAAAAAAGAAAGGGAGCCAGGCCGACCGGCCGGCCCGGCCGACCGGCCCGCCCAGCCCCGCGCCCCCTCTCCCCGCCTGGGCCGGCCCAGCCATCCCGGCGCCCCGCCCCTTCCCGCCTGGGCCGCCTCCCGGCCCATTCGGCCGCGCCCTCAGCGCGCCGTCGGCCCGCGCCCCCGCACCCGCTGACCGCCCGGTCCCACGCGTCAGTCCCGTCTCCCTCCTCCCGCCGCAGACACAGCGCCTTCCTTCTCTGCTCGGGCCACGCCAGCGCTTCGCCCACGGGGAAGCCGAATCCGAGGCCGCTCTCTCCCTTCCTTAAGCGCCCGCAGTCAAACCCCGCCATCCCCGCTCCGATTCCCCTCTCCCTCGCCTTCCTTCACTGCCGACGCGAGCTTTCAAAGCCGCCGAGCGGGATCACCGCGGCCGTGCTTATCCCCTTCGCCCGAGGCTCTATAAAACCCACCCCGAGGCTCGCCTCCGTCCCCTTCGCCTCTCCACCAGAGCTATTGCCCTCCCGTGCCCTCTCGAGCTTGCAATCGCCGCCGGAGCCCCGCCTCGGTAAGCCGCTCCGTCGCCGAATTCGGCGTCGGTGTAGCCCCTCCGGCCCTGACTCCTCCCCCTCTCGTGTCGCAGGAGCATCCCGGAGCTTCGCCGCCCATCCTCGGAGTCCCGCAGACGCTTCACCCTCACGTTCTACGCGGGAGAACGCCACCCGTGAACCGACGCCGCCGCCGCTCGTCGCTAGACCGCCACCGACCATCTCTCGCCGCCCTCAAGCCCTCGGTGAGCTCGCCGTAACACCCTCGTCCTTTTAGGCTAGCTCTAGTCGAGCCTAGCACACTCCCTGAGCCGGAACGCCGCCGCGCCGCCGTTCCCGCCGCGCGCCGAGAGCGCCATGGGCGCGGTCGCCGTCGCCCGCGGCCCCGGTCTCTCTCCGCCGTCGGATCTCGATCCGACGCACGAGAACAGAACCCTGATCCGATCTAACGTCACCGTTGGATCGAGATCTAACCGCTCCCACTCGTCGATGACCGGTCAATACCGGTCAGCGCGGTTCGTTTTGCTAAAGAGCCCCTGGACTTTCGGGAAATCAACCCGCAGTCCACCGACGTTGAAAAATAATTAGGTTTAGGTCCTGTTTTCTTCGGTTTGGCCCCTGGGCTTTCCGGGTTTTGAACCCGCGGTCCAGGCTATGGAGATTTTGCTCCAGAGCCCTTGGCGACTACGTTTAATTACGTATAGGTCCTCGGTTTTTCAAATCTAGCCCCTGGTTTAATGTTTCTATCACAGTTATGCCCCTAGGAGCCCGTTTTATGCATAACTTTCACGTTTTAACTCCGATTTGAGTGATTCTTGCGCTCACGCGACCGTGGAAACACGTAGAATGTTTTTAGTACAGTTTTACCTTCTGTTTTTATGATATGATGTACTGTTTCTCACCCTTGGCCAATTGTTTGCATGTATGTATGCGTGGAAATGTTTGTACGTTGCCATGATCGTGGTTAGACGGTGAGCAGTTTGTTGGTGACGAGGAGCAGCAGTTTGAGGGTGTTGAGCAGCAGCCTCAAGACCAGTTTGAGCAAGGCAAGTATAACATGGACACAACCCAATAATCCTTTAATCACTTCATATGCACGTGTCTGTTTTGGTATGCCCATAAGGACTGTACCTAGCCTCTTTATCGCAATGTTTACCTATGGGAATGCATGTTGGTTAAGTTTTGCTAGTCGCCGCGCGAACTCATGTATCTTTTGTTAATAATTTTGTTTAATGGATCTATGCAATCAAATCCTGAGCTTGACCCTCTGTGGTTCATGTTTCTTTAAAAATGGCTTTTTAGCAACTTGGTTTAGGGGGCATAAGCATGTGGTTTGCTTATGGCCACTCTCCTTAAGGACCGGTTCGCAAAGCGACAACCTGGGATAACAGTGCTACCATGAGACTGGAATGGGACGGTCTTGGCTAATTAATTAGGTTACTTTGGTTTGGGGGTAACTTACCGACGGGGCAAGAGGGGAGGTGAGCTTCTGTGGCCCTCGCGCTACTTGGGTTGAGTGCGTTTATCTCCCCTTGAGGCTTGCTCCACAGCTGCGGACCCTGAAACCTTAGCGGTTACACCTTACCAACGTGATCTTTGTAAAGGCCTCGTAGTGTGCTTGCTAGCCATCTCATCTAAGGTAATGTGGTGGACTACTAGCGTAGCCCACGACTCATGGGTAAAGTTGTACGACCTCTCGAGAGTGTAAAACTGACATGTCAGCCGTGCTCACGGTTATGAGCGGCCCAGATCCTTTATGCAGATTAGTGGTTCTGTTGGGTTTCCAAAGTGGTTCATATGATCATGTTGTTAAATAATGTTCACATGTTATATCTTGGGTTAATGGTTATCAACTCTCTTGTAGATGCTAGTTGTTTAATAAAAACTTGACCAACTAAAAGCTCATGCTAAGTGTCAGCCAACCCTAGATGCCTCATAGTTCATGTTGTGCTTGTTGAGTATGAAATACTCACGCTTGCTTTACTTTAAACCTACTGTTGGCTGGAACCCAACCGCTGCTCAGCTCCAGAAGACTTCGAAGAGTATGTTCAGGACTTCAACGAGTTCTAGGCGTACCGGTCCACCAGTCGACGTCCCTGTGGCGGCTCACTCGTCTTCGTTTACGCTTCCGCTATGACTCTGGTTTAAAGACATGTTGTCTTATTGTAATAAAGTGATGTTATACTCTATGTAAACGTTTTATTTATCGTTAAGCACGTTCTGTGATGTCACTATTGTCATTGTATATGTGAGACACGTTCCTGGCACATATACGTTGTTCCGGTTCCGTTGGTTGAGAACTAGGCGTGACAAAGTGGTATCAGAGCCGTGTTGACTGTAGGACGGAAGCCTAGTTGGAAACAGACGTAAATAAGGACCTCTTTCCCCTTTGCCCTCTTGCTGTTTTATGAAAATTTTATTTTGCTATCAAACTATATGTTCACCCTATGTTAAATTATTACTTTTTGCTTTATTCATTCAATCAAATAGAACTGATCTCCATCTTACTCCATCCTCCTTATAGGTCATGGCACGCAGCAAGCAGACCGCCCGCAAGAGTACTGGGGGCCGCCTTCGCTGTGTTGCACCACCGACCCCACGGCGTACCCCAGTACCTCGTCCACCCCAGCACATCGAGCCCCCGTCACCGGAGCTGCCCGAGCCGTTGCCACCACCACCCTTCGAGTACGCCCCCATGGACCAGGCGCCACACCCCTTTGAGGGGAATGGTCTGCTTCCGGCAGACACTGACCCTGAGGAGGAGGAGGAGGAGGAGGATCCAGTGGAGGTGGTTTACTACCTCGACTCAGACGGCGATGGTGATGCACGGGGAGAGGCTCCATCGCCACGCCTGCCGACACCGACACCTCCTTCCCCGCGTGCGCCGACACCACCACCTTCTCCAGCGGCACCTGCAGCTTCACCGGCACCCCCACCGCCACCGCCTGCCGCACCCGAGTGGCTGTCCCTTCCGACGAGGGTGGCCAGCGGGAGGTTGACGCCTGGGTCGACCTGACGCACCCACACCACGGTGCTGACCTGGAGTTCCCGGGGCTACTCCGCGACTGCCTCTACGACCTGGGTTACACTACCCATGAGGTCGTCTACCAGGTCCGGCAGCGAGCGCGCCCGGACCACACCACCCTCTGGTCCGCCGGTGCGCAGATCCTGGAGCCCAACCCCAACCATGGGGGACACACCGTGCTGCGCCGGCACTACAGCATCGCGGAGCACGAGACCATGGAGATGGCCATGGAGGATGCTGCTCAGCAGGCCCTTGGGGTCCTCTGCCAGCACTACCACACTCCGCTCTGCCAGACTCAGTACCGCTACTTTCCCCGCCGGCAGTCCGGGGATACTGAGCACGAGATCGCGTCCATCCGGGGCGAGGACAACCGGCAGCTGTTGAAGCTGGTCCGGTATGTGTCAGCCCTGATCACTGCCTACGTCAGGGTGTCCGAGGAGCTCCATCACCGGAACGGTGAGGT
Organism: Paspalum notatum; assembly: GCA_022530915.1. Classification (NCBI taxonomy): domain Eukaryota; kingdom Viridiplantae; phylum Streptophyta; class Magnoliopsida; order Poales; family Poaceae; genus Paspalum; species Paspalum notatum. Next base: position 10,023,458 of record CM039683.1, read on the forward strand.
GTTCCACCTTCAGGCGCAGCTGGATCGAGTGGTAGGTCCACCACCCCAGGTGCCAGTGGTGGATCCAGCTCAGACTCCACCTCGCCGGAGGCCTGGCACAGGAGAGTTAGGTGGTGCCACCAGGATACTCCCTCGGGATGACTAGTCGTCCTCATGTATCGCGTTAGCACGTTTGTTTAAGTTGTCGTGATGAGTTGGTCATGTGGAACCTAAGTTAAAGTGTGTTGGTTGGTTGTTTGTTATTTTGAACCATGTTTGATTTGGATCTTTGGTTGTGTGCTATCCAGCTGTGGGGATTTGTCCCAGCATGAACAAGTTAATGTTATAAGTTAGTTCGTGGGGTTAAACACTATATCCACTCTATCGCTCTTACTACTTTATCTTTAGTAGTTACCGTTCGTGCACCCTTCTGTTGGCTATATGCTTACGGTGTCTCTGCTACAAACAGATGGTCAACACAAGGCGCAACGCTACTGGTGGAAGTGCTAGCCAGGGTAACCAGGGGGGTGGCAACCCGCTGCCTAACCCTCCACCACTGACACCGGAGCAGTTTTACAACCTCTAGATGCAAATGATGGCAACAATGACCAACGCGGTGCACGCTCTCCAGCAAGCCCAAGCTCAACCACCACCCCCACCACCTCGGGACAGGCGTGGAGATTTCCTGAAGGGTCATCCACCAACCTTCTCCCATGCCACAGAGCCACTGCAAGCTGATGATTGGCTTCGCGCAGTGGAACGCCAGCTGGACATTGCTCAATGCAATGACCGGGAGAGGGTTTTGTATGGTTCCGGTCAGCTAAGAGGTGCAGCCCTGGATTGGTGGGAATCTTACAGACCCCAAGATAGGGATGCTTTCACTTGGGCACAGTTCAGGGAGAACTTCCGCAACCATCATGTGCCCGCAGGGTTGATGAAGATGAAGAAGAAGGAATTTCTTTCCCTGAAGCAGGGCAGCATGTCTGTGACTGAGTATAGGGATAAATTCCTTCAGTTGGCCAGGTATGCCACTGCAGAGGTGGCAGAGGACAGCGAGAAACAAGAATACTTCTTGGAGGGTCTGAATGATGAGCTCCAGTACCAGCTGATGAATCATACCTTTCCTAGCTTCCATCAACTGGTGGACAGGGCTCTTTTCACTGAAAGGAAGCGCCAGGAGATTGAAGAAAGGAAGAGGAAGTACAACAACTCCTCATCAAGCAGCAACACCCGCCCCCGTTTCTCTCAGGGTCCGAGCTCACAGCAGCAGCGGGCTCAAGGACAGCAAGGCTACCAGTCCCAGCAGCGCTATCAGGGTCAGCCAGCTCGCCCTATGTACCCAGCTCAGCGCCAAGTGCAGACCACTCCTCCCACCACGAACCAGACTACAGGTGTTGGGCCTTGCTACAAGTGTGGTGGAGCGGGCCACTATGCTAATGCTTGTCCCCGTAGGGTGCAAGGTAACCAACAGGGGCAGCAGTCGGGCCAAAGGCAGAACCCTCCCCAGCCGCAGCAAGGGCGCCCCAATCAACAGAGCAAGACGTCGTGGCAGGGGAAGGTGAATCATGTGACAGCTGAGTCTGCAGCTGAAGCTCCTAACGTCGTGATTGGTACGTTCTTGGTCAACTCTCACCCCGCTACAGTTCTTTTCGATACCGGTGCCACGCATTCATTTATTACCAAATCATATGCTGAGCAGTACAATATTCCTATAAGGTCTACAAGTAGACCCATGGTAGTATCTACACCGGGGGGAACGTTGAGCACAAGTTTAATATGCCCTCGGGTTAGCATAAACATAAGGGGGGTAGAATTCTGCACCAAGTTGATAATCATTGGCTCCGCGGGAATTGATATCATCTTGGGAATGGAAACGCTTGCTAAGTGGGATGTCAGAATTGATTGTGCCAAGAGAACCGTCCACTTAACAGCTCCTGATGGTCAGAAAGTGGAGGTCAGTGCCACAGAACCTTCTGGTTGTCTGCATCAGATGGAGGCGAAGCCCACGGAGGGAATTCGAGTAGTGTGCAAGTACCCGGATGTCTTTCCAGATGAGTTGCCAGGTATGCCACCTGACCGAGAAATTGAATTTTTAATAGAACTTTTACCTAGTACAGCACCTATAGCAAAAAGGCAATATAGAGTGGCACCCAAAGAACAAGAGTTAATAAAGGAAAATATAGATGAGTTGTTAGGAAAGGGGTTTATACGGCCTAGTTCTTCACCTTGGGCCTTTCCAGTTCTGTTTGTTGACAAAAAGGATGGGACACGGAGGATGTGTGTGGATTATAGAGCCTTGAATGATGTCACCATCAAGAACAAATATCCCTTACCTCGAATAGATGATTTGTTTGATCAGTTGCAAGGTGCATGTGTGTTCTCAAAAATTGATTTGAGGTCGGGCTATCATCAACTGAAGATTCGTCCATCCGATATTCCAAAGACTGCTTTCATTACCAGATTTGGGTTATATGAATATACAGTGATGTCTTTTGGGTTGACAAATGCTCCTGCTTATTTCATGAATCTTATGAACAAGGTGTTTATGGAGTATCTTGACAAGTTTGTTGTAGTGTTCATTGATGATATATTGATCTACTCCAAGACGGAAGAAGAACACGAAGAACACTTGAGGTTAGTTTTGCAGAAGCTGAGAGACCATAAGTTGTATGCAAAGTTGAGCAAGTGTGAGTTTTGGCTTGATCAAGTGCCTTTCTTGGGACATATAGTCTCGAAAGGTGGAATCATGGTGGATCCCAGCAAGATCAGCAGTGTCATGGATTGGAAGGTGCCAGAAGTTGTGAAAGAAGTTCGTGGATTTTTGGGTCTAGCAGGATATTACAGAAGGTTTATTGAGAGTTTCTCCAGGATTGCAAAACCAATGACATCATTGCTCGAGAAGGGTGTTCCATTTAATTGGACTAAGGAGAGGCAAGCTGCATTTGATGAACTAAAGAAGAGACTCACCACAGCCCCAGTGCTTACTCTACCGGACTTAACCAAGAGTTTCACCGTGTATTGTGATGCCTCTAAGGAAGGGTTGGGTTGTGTGCTGATGCAGGAGGGTAAGGTGATTGCTTATGCTTCACGCCAGTTAAGAAAGCATGAGGTCAATTATCCCACTCATGATCTGGAGTTAGCAGCTGTTGTGCACGCTCTGAAGATCTGGAGGCATTATTTGTTCGGGAATAAATGTGAGATATACACCGACCACAAGAGTCTCAAATATATCTTCACACAGAATGAGTTGAATATGAGGCAGAGAAGATGGCTAGAGTTGATCAAAGATTATGACCTGGAGATACATTACCATCCAGGGAAAGCTAATGTGGTAGCGGATGCCTTAAGCAGAAAAAGTTATGTTAATATGGCAGTTGCTTTTCAGATGCCCTTTGAGCTGTGTGTGGAATTTGAGAGTTTGAATTTGGGATTCGTGCATCACACCACAGTAGCAACCTTTGAAGCAGAGCCTACCCTGGAACAAGAGATAAGGAACCATCAGAAAACGGACGAGAAAATTCAGGAGATCTGGGAACAGATCAAGTTGGGCAAGGCACCACACTTTCGTGAAGATGAACAAGGTACTGTATGGTACAAGAATCGGATCTACGTGCCAGATGTGGACAGTATCAAGAAGTTAATACTCAGTGAGGCTCACGACACTGCTTACTCAATTCACCCGGGCAGTACAAAGATGTATCATGATCTGAAGGAAAGGTTCTGGTGGTATGGAATGAAGAGAGCAGTGGCAGAATATGTCGCAGTGTGTGACACTTGTCAGCGCGTGAAGGCCGAACATCAGAGACCTGCAGGTTTGTTGCAACCTTTGAAGATTCCAGAGTGGAAATGGGAGGAAATAAGTATGGACTTCATTGTGGGGTTACCCAGGACTCAGAAAGGCTACAACTCGATCTGGGTAGTTGTTGATCGGTTGACCAAAGTTGCTCATTTTATTCCGGTAAACACTACTTATTCGGGTGCAAGGTTAGCAGAATTGTACATCTCCAGAATCGTTTGCTTGCATGGTGTGCCTAAGCGGATCATATCTGATAGAGGTTCACAGTTGACCTCTCGTTTCTGGGAGCAGTTGCATGATTCTTTGGATTCCAAGCTTCGGTTCAGTACCGCATATCACCCACAGACAGATGGTCAGACGGAAAGAACAAATCAGATTCTAGAGGACATGTTGAGGGCATGTGCTATACAATACGGAACCAGTTGGGATAAGAGTCTGCCTTATGCCGAGTTCTCTTATAACAACAGCTACCAAGCCAGCCTGAAGAAGTCACCATTTGAGGCTCTGTATGGCAGAAGGTGCAGGACACCGCTATTTTGGAATCAAACAGGAGAGAAGCAGGTGTTCGGACCCGACCTTATCAAGGATGCAGAACAGCAGATCAAGATGGTACGTGAGAATTTGAGAGTTGCTCAGTCCAGGCAGAAGAGCTATGCAGATGTGCGACGCAGGGATTTGACCTTTAAGGTTGATGACTTTGTGTATTTGAAGGTGTCACCAATGAAAGGTATCCGGAGGTTTAATATGAAAGGAAAGCTGGCACCAAGATACATTGGTCCATTCAAGATAGTGGAAAGGAAAGGTGAAGTGGCTTATAAGTTGGAGTTGCCACCAAACCTATCTGGCATACACAATGTGTTCCATGTGTCACAACTAAAGAAGTGTTTGAGGGTGCCGGAAGAACAAGCACCACTGGAAGGTCTGGATGTGCAGGAGGATTTGACATATACCGAACATCCGGTGAACATCCTTGAAACATCTGAAAGGGTTACCCGAAATAGGAGGGTCAAAATGTGCAGAGTGCAGTGGAAACATCACACGGAAGATGAGGCAACTTGGGAAAGAGAGAAGGAGTTGAGAGCAACCTATCCTGGTCTCTTTGCTAACCATCTATGAGAATCTCGGGGCGAGATTCCTGTTAAGGGGGTAGGTTTGTAACACCCTAGTTTAAATTCCAGCATTTTATAATAAATTCTAAGTAATTTATTTAATTTTCTAAGGCTTATGTGCTTAGTTGCATTTTTAAATGATTTATTTAAAATCAATACTTGTATAAAATAAACCATAGGCCAAACTTTTTTGTGCATACATGCTGGTGCATCCTCTTTTGGTTGTGTGAATTAAGGATTCAAATTCAAATTTATTTGAATTTTAGACCCATTTTCTATCCCAATTCAAAGGAATTCAAAAAGAAAAGGAAAAAAAAAGAAAGGGAGCCAGGCCGACCGGCCGGCCCGGCCGACCGGCCAGCCTAGCCCCGCGCCCCCTCTCCCCGCCTGGGCCGGCCCAGCCATCCCGGCGCCCCGCCCCTTCCAGCCTGGGCCGCCTCCCGGCCCATTCGGCCGCGCCCTCAGCGCGCCGTCGGCCCGCGCCCCCGCACCCGCTGACCGCCCGGTCCCACGCGTCAGTCCTGTCTCCCTCCTCCCGCCGCAGACACCGCGCCTTCCTTCTCTGCTCGGGCCACGCCAGTGCTTCGCCCGCGGGGAAGCCGAATCCGAGGCCGCTCTCTCCCTTCCTTAAGCGCCCGCAGTCAAACCCCGCCATCCCCGCTCCGATTCCCCTCTCCCTCGCCTTCCTTCACTGCCGACGCGAGCTTTCAAAGCCGCCGAGCGGGATCACCGCGGCCGTGCTTATCCCCTTCGCCCGAGGCTCTATAAAACCCACCCCGAGGCTCGCCTCCGTCCCATTCGCCTCTCCACCAGAGCTATTGCCCTCCCGTGCCCTCTCGAGCTTGCAATCGCCGCCGGAGCCCCGCCTCGGTAAGCCGCTCCGTCGCCGAATTCGGCGTCGGTGTAGCCCCTCCGGCCCTGACTCCTCCCCCTCTCGTGTCGCAGGAGCATCCCGGAGCTTCGCCGCCCATCCTCGGAGTCCCGCAGATGCTTCACCCTCACGTTCCACGCGGGAGAACGCCACCCGTGAACCGACGCCGCCGCCGCTCGTCGCTAGACCGCCACCGACCATCTCTCGCCGCCCTCAAGCCCTCGGTGAGCTCGCCGTAACACCCTCGTCCTTTTAGGCTAGCTCTAGTCGAGCCTAGCACACTCCCTGAGCCGGAACGCCACCGCGCCGAGAGCGCCATGGGCGCGGTCGCCGTCGCCCGCGGCCCCGGTCTCTCTCCGCCGTCGGATCTCGATCCGACGCACGAGAACAGAACCCTGATCCGATCTAACGTCACCGTTGGATCGAGATCTAACCGCTCCCACTCGCCGATGACCGGTCAATACCGGTCAGCGCGGTTCGTTTTGCTAAAGAGCCCCTGGACTTTCGGGAAATCAACCCGCGGTCCACCGACGTTGAAAAATAATTAGGTTTAGGTCCTGTTTTCTTCGGTTTGGCCCCTGGGCTTTCCGGGTTTTGAACCCGCGGTCCAGGCTATGGAGATTTTGCTCCAGAGCCCTTGGCGACTACGTTTAATTACGTATAGGTCCTCGGTTTTTCAAATCTAGCCCCTGGTTTAATGTTTCTATCACAGTTATGCCCCTAGGAGCCCGTTTTATGCATAACTTTCACGTTTTAACTCCGATTTGAGTGATTCTTGCGCTCACGCGACCGTGGAAACACGTAGAATGTTTTTAGTACAGTTTTACCTTCTGTTTTTATGATATGATGTACTGTTTCTCACCCTTGGCCAATTGTTTGCATGTATGTATGCGTGGAAATGTTTGTACGTTGCCATGATCGTGGTTAGACGGTGAGCAGTTTGTTGGTGACGAGGAGCAGCAGTTTGAGGGTGTTGAGCAGTAGCCTCAAGACCAGTTTGAGCAAGGCAAGTATAACATGGACACAACCCAATAATCCTTTAATCACTTCATATGCACGTGTCTGTTTTGGTATGCCCATAAGGACTGTACCTAGCCTCTTTATTGCAATGTTTACCTATGGGAATGCATGTTGGTTAAGTTTTGCTAGTCGCCGCGCGAACTCATGTATCTTTTGTTAATAATTTTGTTTAATGGATCTATGCAATCAAATCCTGAGCTTGACCCTCTGTGGTTCATGTTTCTTTAAAAATGGCTTTTTAGCAACTTGGTTTAGGGGGCATAAGCATGTGGTTTGCTTATGGCCACTCTCCTTAAGGACCGGTTCGCAAAGCGACAACCTGGGATACCAGTGCTACCATGAGACTGGAATGGGACGGTCTTGGCTAATTAATTAGGTTACTTTGGTTTGGGGTAACTTACCGACGGGGCAAAAGGGGAGGTGAGCTTCTGTGGCCCTCGCGCTACTTGGGTTGAGTGCGTTTATCTCCCCTTGAGGCTTGCTCCACAGCTGTGGACCCTGAAACCTTAGCGGTTACACCTTACCAACGTGATCTTTGTAAAGGCCTCATAGTGTGCTTGCTAGCCATCTCATCTAAGGTAATGTGGTGGACTACTAGCGTAGCCCACGACTCATGCGTAAAGTTGTACGACCTCTCGAGAGTGTAAAACTGACATGTCAGCCGTGCTCACGGTTATGAGCGGCCCAGATCCTTTATGCAGATTAGTGGTTCTGTTGGGTTTCCAAAGTGGTTCATATGATCATGTTGTTAAATAATGTTCACATGTTATATCTTGGGTTAATGGTTATCAACTCTCTTGTAGATGCTAGTTGTTTAATAAAAACTTGACCAACTAAAAGCTCATGCTAAGTGTCAGCCAACCCTAGATGCCTCATAGTTCATGTTGTGCTTGTTGAGTATGAAATACTCACGCTTGCTTTACTTTAAACCTACTGTTGGCTGGAACCCAACCGCTGCTCAGCTCCAGAAGACTTCGAAGAGTATGTTCAGGACTTCAACGAGTTCTAGGCGTACCGGTCCACCAGTCGACGTCCCTGTGGCGGCTCACTCGTCTTCGTTTACGCTTCCGCTATGACTCTGGTTTAAAGACATGTTGTCTTATTGTAATAAAGTGATGTTATACTCTATGTAAACGTTTTATTTATCGTTAAGCACGTTCTGTGATGTCACTATTGTCATTGTATATGTGAGACACGTTCCTGGCACATATACGTTGTTCCGGTTCCGTTGGTTGAGAACTGGGCGTGACACACACGTTCACTATATGAGATAGAGCAGAAACGGCCCTGCTCTATGGTCCATACGTCGGCCACCTAATATGGAGAAGCATTATGTTCAATGGTTCCTTCTCATGAGGTTGTGACAATTTACAGATTTGGAAAATGCCTTAAACTCACATTCTTATGTATTGGCGCTCCGATCCTTGGTGCACTTGTTCCCGATTCTGATACCCTTCACTAAATCTACCTTAGCTCCCTCGTACGGACCAAGTGAGTTGAGTACTCATTCAAATTTCTTTCCAACTAGAGTGACCGCCGTTATTTCTGAGTCCTGTGGAAAAACACACGTTCACAATATGAGATAGAGCAGAATAGGTCTTGCTCTACGGTGGATAGCTAAGATAGAGAAGCATTATGTTCAATGTTCCCTTCTCACGAGGTTGTGACATTTTACGGACTTGGAAAAGCCTAAAATTCGCCTTCTTATGTCTTGGCGCTCCGATCCATGGTACACTGTTTGCCAATTCGGATACCCTTCACTAAATCCGCCTTAGCTCCCTCGTACGGACTTCGGATCAGGCAAACCATGTACTTTCAGAGAACGGCAGCAAATTTTGCATCTCTTCCAAGTGTGTTGATTACTCATTCATCTTGCTTTCCAAGTGGAGTTACCGCCGTTATTTCTGAGTCCTATGGTAAAAACACACGTCCACAATATGGGATAGAGCAGAAACGGTCGTGCTCTACGGTCCATACGTGGGCCAGCAACACGGAGAAGCATTATTTTCAATGGTTCCTTCTCACGAGGTTGTGACAATTTATGGATTTGGAAAATGCCTTAAATTCACCTTCTTATGTCTTGGCGCTCCGATCCTTGGTGCACTTGTTGCCGATTCGGATACCCTTCACAAAATCTACCTTAGCTCCCTTGTACGGACCTAGTGAGTTGAGTACTCATTCATATTTCTTTCCAACTTGAGCGACTGCTATTATTTTTGAGTCCTGCGGAAAAATACACGTTCACAATACAAGATAGAGCAGAATAGATCTTGCTCAATGGTCCATACACTGGATAGCTAAGACGGAGAAGCATTATATTCAATGTTTCCTTCTCACGAGGTTGTGACAATTTATGGACTTGGAAAAGCCTAAAATTCACATTCTTATGTCTTGGCGCTCCGATCCATGGTGCACGGGTTCCCGATTCGGATACTCTTCACTAAATCTGCCTTAGCTCCCTCGTACGTACTCCGAATCAGGAAACCATGTACTTTCGTAGAACAGTAGAAAATTTCGCATCTCTTCGTAGTGTGTTAATTACTCATTTATCTTTCTTTCCAACTAGTGCGAGAAACACACGTTCACAATACGAGATAGAGCAGAAACGGTCTTGCCCTACGGTCCATACATTGGCTAGCTAAGACGGAGAAGCATTATGTTCAATGGTTCCATCTCACGAGGTTGTGACAATTTATGGATTTGGAAAATGCCTTAAATTCACCTTCTTATGTCTTGGTGCGCCGATCCATGGTGCACTTGTTGCCGATTCGGATACCCTTCACTAAATCTACCTTAGCTACCTCGCACGGACTCCGAATTAGGCAAACCATGTACTTTCGAAGAACGGTAGAAAATTTCGCATCTCTTCCTAGTGTGTTGATTACTCATTCATCTTTCTTCCCAACTGGAGCGACCGCCGTTTTTTCTGAGTTTGTGGAAAAACGCACGTTCATAATACGGCATAGAGCAGAAACGGTCTTGCTCTACGGTCCTTACGTTGGCCAGCTAATACGGAGAAGCATTATGTTCAATGGTTCCTTCTCACGAGCTTATGACAATTTATGGATTAGGAAAAAGCCTTAAATTCACCTTCTTTTGTCTTGGCGCTCCGATCCATGGTGCACTTGTTGCCGATTCGGATACCATTCACTAAATCTGCCTTACCTCCCTCATACGGACTCCGAATTAGGCAAACCATGTACTTTCGGAGAACGGCAAAAAATTTCGCATCTCTTCCTAGTGAGTTGATTACTCATTCATCTCTCTTTCCAATAGGAGCGACCGCCATTATTTCTGAGTACTTTGGAAAAACACACGTTCACAATACGAGATAGAGCAGAATAGGTCTTGCCTCTACGGTCCATACATTGGCCCGATCCATGGTGCACTGGTTTCCGATTCGGATACCCTTCACTAAAATTGCCTTACCTCCCTCGTACAGACTCCGAATCATGCAAACCTTGTACTTTCGGAGAACGGTAGCAAATTTTGCATCTCTTCATAGTATGTTGATTACTCATTCATCTTTCTTTACAACAAGAGCGACCGCCATTATTTCTGAGCCCTTGGAAAAACACACGTTCACAATACAAGAAAAAGCAAAAACGGTCTTGCTCTACGATCCATACGTTGGCCAGCTAAGATAGAGAAGCATTATGTTCAATGGTTCCTTCTCACGAGGTTGTGACAATTTATGGATTTGGAAAATGCCTAAAATTCGCCTTCTTAAGTCACGGCGCACCGATCCATGGTGCACTGGTTCCCGATTCGGATACCCTTCATTAAATCTGCCTTACCTCCCTTGTACGGACTCCGAATCAGGCAAACCATGTACTTTCGGAGAACGGCAGCACATTTTTCATGTCTTCCTATTGTGTTGGTTACACATTCATCTCTCTTTCCAATAGGAGCGACCGCCAATATTTCTGAGTCCTGTGGAAAAACACACGTCCACAATACGAGATAGAGCAGAATAGGTCTTGCTTTTACGGTCCATACGTTGGCCAGCTAAGATGGAGAAGCATTATGTTCAATGGTTCCTTCTCACGAGCTTGTGATTATTTATCGATTTGGAAAAAGCCTAAAATTTGCCTTCTTAAGTCTTGGCGCACCGATCCTTGGTGCACCGGTTGCCGATTCAGATACCCTTCACTAAATCTGCCTTACCTCCGTCGTACGGACTCCGAATCTGGCAAACCATGTACTTTCGGAGAATGGTAAAAGATTTCGTATGTCTTCCTAGTGAGTTGATTAATCTTTCACCTTTCTTTCCAATAGGTGCGACCACCATTATTTCTAAGTCCTGTGCAAAAACACACATTCACAATATAAGATAGAGCTACATAGGTCTTGCTTCGGTGGTCCATACGTTGGCCAGCTAAGACAGAGAAGCATTATGTTCAATGGTTCGTTCCCACGAGCTTGTGACAATTTATAGATTTGGAAAAAGCATAAAATTCGCCTTCTTAAGTCTTGGCGCGCCGATCCATGGTGCACTAGTTCCTGATTCGCATACCCTTCACTAAATCTACCTTAGCTCCCTCGTACGGACTTCGAATCAGGCAAACAATGTACTTTTGGTGAACGGCAGCAAATTTTGCATGTCTTCCTAGTGTGTTGATTACACATTCATCTTTCTTTACAACACGAGCGACCGCCGTTATTTCTCAGTCCTATGGAAAAAACAAACATTCACAATATGGGATAGAGCAGAATAGGTCTTGCTTCTATAGTGCATACGTTGGCCAGCTAAGACTGAGAAGATTTATGTTCAATGATTCCTTTTCACGAGCTTGTGACAATTTACGGATTTGGAAAAAGCCTAAAATTCGCCTTCTTAAGTCTTGGCACACCAATCCATTATGCACTGGTTGCCGATTTGGATACCCTTCACTAAATTTGCCTTACCTTCCTCGTATGAACTCCGAATAGAATCGGTCTTGCTCTACAGTGCATACGTTGGCCAGCTAAGACGGAGAAGCATTATGTTCAATGGTTCCTTCTCATGAGCTTGTGACAATTTACGGATTTGGAAAAAGCCAAAAATTCGCCTTGTTTTGTCTTGGCGCACCGATACATGGTGCAGTGGTTGCCGATTCAGATACCCTTTACTAAATCTGCCTTAACTCCCTGGTACGGACTCCGAATCAGGCAAACTATGTACTTTCGGAGAACGATAAAAAGTTTCGCATCTCTTCCTAGTGTGTTGATCACTCATTCATCTTTCTTTACAATAGGAGCGACCATTATGTTCAATGGTTCCTTCTCACGAGCTTGTGACAATTTACGGATTTAAAAAAAGCCTAAAATTTGCCTTCTTAAGTCTTGGCGCACCGATCCATGGTGCACTGGTTGCTGATTCGGATACCCTTTACACGTTCACTACATGAGATAGAGCAGAATCGGTCTCCGTCTTAGCTCGTAGAAGCAAGACCGTTTCTGCTCTATCTCATATTGTGAACGTGTGTTTTTCCACAAACTCAGAAAAAATGGTGGTCCCTCCTGTTGGAATGAAATATGAATGAGTACTCAACACATTAGGAAGAGATGCGAAATTTTCTGCCATTCTCCGAAAGTACATGATTTGCCTGATTCGGAGTCCGTATCAGGGAGTTGAGGCAAATGTGGTGAAGGGTATCCGAATTGGCAACCACTGCACCATGAATCGATGCGCCAAGACTTAAGAAGGCGAATTTGAGGCTTTTTCGAAATCCGTAAATTGTCACAAGCTCGTGACAAGGAACAACATAATGCTTCTCCGTCTTAGCTGGCCAATGTATGAACCGTAGAAGCAAGACCTATTCTGCTCTATCTCGTATTGTGAACGTGTGATTTCCAAGGGCTTAGAAATAATGGCGGTCGTTCCTATTGGAAAGAGAGATGAATGAGTAATCAACACACTAGGAAGAGATGCGAAATTTTCTGCCCTTCTCCAAAAGTACATGGTTTGCCGAATTCAAAGTCCGTACGAGGGAGCAAAGGCAGATTTAGTGAAGGGTATCCGAATCGGCATCCAGTGCACCATGGATCGGTGTGTAGACTTAAGAAGGCAAATTTTAGGCTTTTTCCAAATCCATAAATTGTCACAACCTCGTGAGAAGGAACCATTGAACATAATGCTTCTCCGTCTTAGCTGGCCAACGTATGGACCATAGAGCAAGACAATTTCTGCTCTATCCCGTATTGTAAACGTGTGTTTTTCCAAGGGCTTAGAAATAATGGCGGTCACTCCTATTGGAAAGAGAGGTGAATGAGTAATCAACACACTAGTAAGAGATGTGAAATTTTCTGTCCATCTCCAAAAGTACATGGTTTGCCTGATTCGGTGTCCGTACGAGGGAGCTAAGGCAGATTTAGCGAAGGGTATCCGGATCGGGAACCAGTGCCCCATGGATCGGAGCGCCAAGACATAAGAAGGCGAATTTTAGGCATTTTCCAAGTCCGTAAATTGTCACAACCTCGTGAGAAGGAACCATTGAACATAGCGCTTCTTCGTCTTAACTGGCAAGCGTATGGACCGTAGAAGAAGGACCTATTCTGCTCTATCTCGTATTGCGAACGTGTGTTTTTCCATAGGACTTAGAAATAACGGCGGTCCCTCCTGTTGGAAATAAAGATGAATGTGTAATCAACACACTAGGAAGACATGCAAAATTTTCTGCCATTCTCCGAAAGTGCATGGTTTGCCTGATTCGAAGTCTGTACGAGGAAGCTAAGGTAGATTTAGTGAAGGGCATCCGAATCGGGGACCATTGCACCATGGATCGGTGCGCCAAGACTTAAGATGGCGAATTTAATCTTTTTCCAAATACGTAAATTGTCACAACCTCGTGAGAAGGAACAATAAAACATAATGCTTCTCCGTCTTAGCTGGCCAACGTATGTACCGTAGAGCAAGACCGTTTCTGCTCTATCTCGTATTGTGAACGTGTGTTTTTCCAAGGGCTTAGAAATAATGGCAGTCACTCCTATTGGAAAGAGAGATGAATGAGTAATCAACATACTAGGAAGAGATGCGAAACTTTTCCACCGTTCTCCGAAAGTACATGGTTTGCCCGACTCGGAGTTTGCACAAATTTAGTGAAGGGTATCCGAATCGGCAACCACTGCACCACGGATCGGTGCGCCAAGACTTAAGAAGGCGGATTTTAGGCTTTTTCGAAATCCGTAAATTGTCACAAGCTCGTGACAAGGAACAACATAATGCTTCTCTGTCTTAGCTGGCCAACGTAAGGACAGTAGAGCAAGACCGTTTATGCTCTATCTCGTATTGTGAACGTGTGTTTTTTCAAGGGCTCAGAAAAATGGCAGTCGCTCCTGTTGGAAAGAAATATGAATGAGTACTCAACACATTAGGAAGAGCCGTTGTCCGAAAGTACATGGTTTGCCTAATTCGGAGTCCGTACGACGGAGGTAAGGCAAATTTAGTGAAGGGTATCTGAATCGGCAACCAGTGCAGCATGGATCGGTGCGCCAAGACTTAAGAGGGCAAATTTTAGGCTTTTTTCCAAACCCGTAAATTGTCACAACCTCGTGAGAAGGAACCATTGAACAATATGCTTCTCCATCTTAGCTGGCAAACGTATGGACCGTAGAAGAAGGACATATTCTGCTCTATCTCGTATTGTGAACGTGTGTTTTTCCATAGGACTTAGAAATAATGGCGGTCGCTCCTGTTGGAAAGAAAGATGAATGTGTAAGCAACACACTAGGAAGACATGCAAAATTTTCTGCCTTTCTCCAAAAGTACATGGTTTGCCTGATTCGAAGTCCGTACGAGTGAGCTATGGCGGATTTAGTGAAGGGTATCCGAATCAGGAACCACTGCACCATGGATCGGTGCGCCAGGACTTAAGAAGGAGAATTTAATCTTTTTCCGAATCCGTAAATTGTCACAACATCGTGAGAAGGAACAATAAGACATAATGCTTCTCCGTCTTAGCTGGCCAACGTATGGACCGTCATACGGACTCCGAATCAGGCAAGCCATGTACTTTTGGAGAACTCAGAAAATTTCGCATCTCTTCCTAGTGTGTTGATTACTCATTCATCTCTCTTTCCAATAGGAGCGACCGCTGTTATTTCTGAGTCCTTTGGAAAAAACACACGTTCACAATACGAGATAGAGTAGAATATGTCTTGCATCTATGGTCCATACGTTGGATCGCTGCGCCAAGACATAAGAAGGTGAATTTAAGGCTTTTTATAAATCTGTAAATTGTCACAAGCTCATGAGTAGGAACCATTGAACATAATGCTTCTCCGTCTTAGCTGGCCAACGTATGGACCGTAGTGGAAGATCTATTCTGCTCTATCTTGTATTGTGAACGTTTGTTTTTCCAAGGGATCAGAAATAATGGCGGTCGCTCCTATTGGAAAGAGAGATGAATGAGTAATCAACACACTAGGAAGAGATGCGAAATTTTCTACCGTTCTCTGAAAGTACATGGTTTGCCTGATTCGGAGTCTGTACCAGGGAGCTAAGGCAGATTTAGTGAAGGGTATCTAAATCGAGAACCAGTGCACCATGGATTTGTGCGCCAAGACATAAGAAGGTGAAGTTAAGGCTTTGCTTCTACGGACTCCGTTCCAGGGAGCTAAGGCAATTTTAGTGAAGGGTATCCGAATCGCCCGGATTTATATTGGACCGATCCATGGTGCACTGGTTCCGGATTCGGATACCCTTCACTAAATCTGCCTTAACTCCCTGGTACAGACTCCAAATCAGGCAAACCATGTACTTTCGGAGAACTCAGAAAATTTCGCATCTCTTCCTCATGTGTTGATTACTCATTCATCTCTCTTACCAATAGGAACGACCACCGTTATTTCTGAGTCCTGTGGAAAAAACACACGTTCACAATACGAGATAGAGCAGAATAGGTCTTGCTTCTATGGTCCATACGTTGGATCGGTGCGCCAAGACTTAAGAAGGGGAATTTAAGGATTTTTCCAAATACATAAATTGTCAGAAGCTCGTGAGAAGGAACCATTGAACATAATGCTTCTCCGTCTTAGCACCGATCCAACGTATGGACCGTAGTGCAAGACCTATTCTGCTCTATCTCGTATTGTGAACGTGTGTTTTTCCAAGGGCTCAGAAATAATGGCCGTCGCTCCTATTGGAAAGAGAGATGAATGAGTAATCAACACACTAGGAAGAGATGTGAAATTTTCTGCCGTTCTCCGAAAGTACTTGGTTTGCCTGATTCGAAGTCCGTACGAGGGAGTTGAGGCAAATTTAGTGAATGGGATCCGAATCGGCAACCAGTGCACAATGGATCGGTGCGCCAAGACTTAAGAAGGTGAATTTTAGGCTTTCTCCAAGTCTGTAAATTGTCACAAGTTCATGAGAAGGAACAATTCAACATAATGCTTCTCCGTCTTAGCTGGCCCACGTATGGACCGTAGAGCAAGACCGATTCAGCTCTATCTTATATTGTAATTGTGTGCTTTTGCATAGGACTCAGAAATAACGGCGGTCGCTCTTGTTGGAAAGAAAGATGAATGGGTAATCAACTTACTAGGAAGAGATACAAAATTTGTTGTCGTTCTCCGAAAGTGCATGGTTTGCCTAATTCGAAGTCCATACGAGGGAGTTACGGCAGATTTAGTGAAGGGTATCCGAATCGGGAACCAGTGCACCATGGATTGGTGCGCCAAGACTTAAGAAGGCAAATTTTAGGCTTTTTCCAAATATGTAAATTGTCACAAGCTCGTGAGAAGGAACAATTGAACATAGTGCTTCTCCGTCTTAGCTGGCCAAAGTATGGACCGTAGAGCAAGGCCGTTTCTGCCCTATCTCGTATTGTGAACGTTTGTTTTTCCAAGGGCTCAGAAATAATGGCGGTCGCTCCTATTGGAAAGAGAGATGAATGAGTAATCAACACACTAGGAAGGGATGCCAAATTTTCTGCCGTTCTCCGAAAGTACATGGTTTGCCTGATTCGGAGTCCATACGAGGGAGTTAAGGCAGATTTAGTGAAGGGTATCCGAATCGAGAACCAGTGCACCATGGATTGGAGCGCTAAGATATAAGAAGGCGAATTTTAGGCATTTTCCAAATTCGTAAATTGTCACTACCTCATGAGAAGGATCCATTGAACATAATGCTTCTCCGTCTTGGTTGGCCAATGTATGGACCGTAGAGCAAGACCGATTCTTTTCTATCTCTTATTGTGAACGTGTGTTTTTCCAAGGGCTCAGAAATAATGGCAGTCGCTCCTATTGGAAAGAGTGATGAATGAGTAATCAACTTACTAGGAAGAGATGTGAAATTTTCTGCGGTTCTCCGAAAGTACATGGTTTGCCTGATTCGGAGTCTGTACGAGGGAAATAAGGCAGATTTACTGAAGGGTATCCGAATTGGCAACAAGTACACCATGGATTGGTGCGCCAAGACATAAGAAGGCGAATTTCAGGCATTTTCCAAATCCGTAAATTGTCACAACTTCGTGAGAAGGAACCATTGAACATAATGCTTCTCTCCTCCTATTGGACAGAGAGATGAATGAGTAATCAACACAATAGGAAGAGATGCGAAATTTTCTGCCGTTCTCCGAAAGTACATGGTTTGCCTGATTCGGAGTCCGTACTAGGGAGCTAAGGCAGATTTAGTAGACGGTATCCGAATCCGGAACCAACGCACCATGGATCGGTGCGCCAAGACTTAAGAAGGCGAATTTTAGGCTTTTTCCTAATCCGTAAATTGTCACAAGCTCGTGAGAAGGAACCATTGAACATAATGCTTCTCCATCTTAGCTAGCCAACGTCTGGACCGTAGAGCAAGACCCATTCTGCTCTATCTCGTATTGTGAACGTGTCTTTTTCCACAAACTCAGAAATAACGGCGGTCGCTCCTATTGGAAAGAGAGATGTATGTGTAATCAACACACTAGGAAGAGATGCGAAATTTTTGGCCGTTCTACGAAAGTACATGGTTTTCCTGATCCGAAGTCCGTACGAGGGAGCAGAGGCAAATTTAGTAAAGGGTATCCGGATCGGCAACCAGTGCACCATGGATCGGTGCGCCAAGACTAAAGAAGGCGAATTGAGGCTTTTTCCAAATCCGTAAATTGTCACAAGCTCGTGAGAAGGAACCATTGGACATAATGCTTCTCCATATTAGCTGGCCAACGTATGGACTATAGAGCAAGACCATTTTTGCTCTATCTCGTATTGTGAACATGTGTTTTTCCAATGGTTCAGAAATAACGGCGGTCACACCTGTTGGAAAGAAAGATGAATGAGTAATCAACTCACTAGGAAGAGATACGAAATTTTTTACCATTCTCCAAAAGTACATGGTTTGCCTGATTCGGAGTCCGTACGAGGGAGCGAAGGCAGATTTAGTGAAGGGTATCCGAATCGGGCACTAGGGCACCATGGATCAGTGCGCCAGGACTTAAGAAGGTGAATTTTAGGCTTTTTCCAAATCCATAAATTGTCACAACCTCGTGAGAAGGAACCATTGAACATAATGCTTCTCCGTCTTAGCTGGCCAACTTATGGACCGTAGGAGCAAGACCTATTCTGCTCTATCTCGTATTATGAACGTGTGTTTTTTTGCACAGGACTCAGAAATAACGGCGGTCACTCCTGTTGTAAAGGAAGATAAATGTGTAATCAACCCAGTAGGAAGACATGCAATATTTGCTGCCGTTCTCCAAAAGTACATGGTTCGCCTGATTCGGAGTCCGTACGTGGGAGGTAAGGCAAATTTAGTAAAGGGTATCCGAATCGGCAACCAGTGCACAATGGATCCGTGCGCCAAGACTTAAGAAGGCGAATTTATGCTTTTTTCCAAATCCGTAAATTGTCACAAGCTCGTGAGAAGGAAGCATTGAACATAATGCTTCTCCGTCTTAGCTGGCCAACGTATGTGTAACACCCTAAAATTTCATTTTCAGAATTTAAAATAACTAAAATGCTTTTCTCAATTTATTAAGGATTTTCGTGTTTAGAATGAGCATTTTAAATGATTTTATAAAAGCAAGTTTAAAGTAAATAAAATAAACTTAGGACAACATGTTGGTGCATTCATGCTGGTGCATGGTTTCTGATTTGTGTGAATTAAGGATTCGAATTCAAATTTATTTGAATTAATAGAGCTTTTGCTTTCTCATTTAAAATGAAATTCAAAAAAAAAAGAAAGAGAGCAGCCAGCCAAACCACCAGCCCAGCAGCTGGCCCAGTTCCCGGCCTGCTTCCTCTTCTCCTCAGCCCGCTCGCTACCGCGGCCCAGCCAGGCCCGCTCGGCCAGCCCAGTTACCTCTCACGTGCCTCCTTCCCTGCTTTCTCTGCCTCGTGGGGCCGCGCTTAAGAGCCGCTGACGAGCGGGCCCTCCCCGTCAGGCTTGTCTCCTAGCTCCGGCTGGTGGACCAAGCCGAGCCGCTTCTCTCTCCCTGACCATGGCCCCTCTTCCGACGCCCCCTGCGCCCTTGCCGAGGCCCGCGTGGCAGTCTCCACCTCTCCTCCGGCTCGGAATCAACGCATAGGCTACTCGGACTCCAGTCGAACCGGACCCCTGGTCAAGCTCACGCCGCGCTGCGTTCTCCGTTTGAGTCGGACTCGAAATTCGCCACCGCCGCCCTAATATTCCCCTATAAAAGCTCTTCTAACTCTGCCGCCGCACTCCTTTTCAGTACCGTGCCCCATCCCTAGCACTAGTGCTGTGTTCGTCTCCAATTTCCATCACCGAAGCTCGCAAGGTGAGCCACGACGCTGCATCAATTCATCGCCGGTGATGGGCTTTCCGTCCAATTGACCCCTATATCGCCTTCACAGGACTCCAAGGAGGCTAAGACGCCGGTCCTTGGACGCCACGGCCCCATCTGA
Organism: Paspalum notatum; assembly: GCA_022530915.1. Lineage (NCBI taxonomy): Eukaryota > Viridiplantae > Streptophyta > Magnoliopsida > Poales > Poaceae > Paspalum > Paspalum notatum. The sequence goes on from CM039683.1 coordinate 10,043,070, forward strand.
AAGCCTCTCCACAGGCGGCCGCCTTTGCCTTCCGCCACCACCCGTGGGTAGCCGCCCCCGTTGCTGCAGCGCCGCCCCGAGCCCCACGGTGAGCTTGCCCACGCTCCGCTCTTGCTCCCCGGCTTGTTCCCGTCCTGCGCCGTGCCCCGCAGCGCCTGGCGCACTTCCTCCGGCGAGGCGCCGCCGCCTCCACCGGACTCCGCCCTGGCGGATGGTTACCGCCGGTAAGTCCCCCCTCCCTCCATCCTCAGCCGTTGGATCAAGATCCAGTGGCCCCTGTGCACCGGTGACTCGGTCAGATACCAGTCAACCGGCGGTCAACTGCCGTCAGCCGCCACCATTTTGCAAATTAGCCTCTTTGTTTCTTCCTAATAAAGCCGCAATCCACCCCCAGTGACGGCAAGCCCCTGTTTTATCTTTTTAAACCCTGGTTTTCGAAAACTATCTACAATTAGATCCTAAGACATTCAAAAGCTCATATCTTCTCCATTTTAAATCCGTTTTCGAGGATTCTTGCACTCATGTGATCGTAGTGATGCGTAGAACAGTTTTATAAACCTTTTATCTTCTGTTTTGATGATATGGTGTACTGTTTGTTATAGTTTGTACATGTTTGCTTGCATGTGTGTACCTGTGTGCTTGTGTAGTGCCACGATGAACGTCACACGCCGTTCTCTTCATCCAGAAGTGGAAGATCAAGATCCAGAAGACTCTGAGCAGCATTTCTTTTTAAAGGAAGGCAAGTATAACATAAACAACACCCAATAACTTTTAATCATTGCATATGCATTTAATTTTGAGTACCTGTAAGGTTTTACCTAGCTACTTATTCCTTATATCTACCATGTGGGTTGCATTTGGTTAAGTCTTATGCTAGGTGCAACGCTAATTTATATACCTTGTTAATTTAATTGTGATTAATGATTCTATGCAATTTAATGTTGAGCTTGACCCTCTGTGCTGCGGTGCTTGGGTGGTTAATGTCTCGTTTAAAAACTTGTTTTTAGTAACATGGTTTAGGGGGCTTGCATGGTGCTTAGTGCTTTGCCAGCTACTCTCCACAAGGACCTGTTCATAGAGCGACAACCTGGGACAACCGCGCTACCACAAGACTGGGATGGGGCGGTCTTAGCTGATTAATTAGGTTGTTTTGGTTTGGGAGTAACTTACCAGCAGGGCAAGAGGGGAGGTGAGCTTCTGTGGCACTCACGCTACTTGGATTGAGTGTGCTTTACGTTACATGTATGTGCTTCTCCCCTTGAGGCTTGGTCTACGATTGCGGAACCTGAATCCTTAGCGGTTACACCTTACCAACGCGATCTTTGTAAAGGCTTCGTAGTGTGCTTGCTAGTCATCTCATCTCCGGTAATGTGATGAACTCCTAGCGTAGCTCACAACTTGTGGGTAAAGATGTGCAACCTCTCGAGAGTGTAAAACTGATATATCAGCCGTGCTCACGGTTATGAGCGGCCCAGATCCTCCTTTTGATTAGTGGGTTACCTTGGTTATGGTGGTGGTTATATCTGTTTAATAATGATTAATTATTTATGCAATATCTTTGGGTAATGGTTTCTTTATTCAACAATAGCAATCAGGCTTTAATAAATTTTTGCATCAACTAAAAGCTCATGCAGTCGTGTCAACTAACCATAGAGCCTCATGGTTTATGTTATATTTGTTGAGTGCGAGATGTACTCACGCTTGCTTCCTTTAAATTTTCTCTACTGTTGGCTGGAACCCAACCGCTGCTCAGAAAGATGAAGGCCGGAAGGAAGTACAATTGAAGGTTCATGCAGTTCTAGGCGTGTGACCCCCAGTCGGTTTCCCTATGGATGGCTCGAAGATTTAGTTAGGCTTCCCCTACTCTGTGTATGTTTTATGTATATGTTGTTTAACGTTATATAATAATGCATGTTCTGTTATATCACTGTATATTGTCTCTATATGTGAGATTAGATCCTGGCACACATATAGTTATGCTCTGATTTGTTTTTTGAAAAACCGGGGTGTGACAGTATGGACCGTAGAGCAAGACCGTTGTTGGATCGAAACTAGCGACCAGAGGGGGGTGAATGGTCGCTACCAAAATCAACCCCATAAACGACCCTCTTTGAACCGAGTCAAGTATTGGCCACTGGGAGGCTACACACTTGACAAAAACCTTCAAACAGACCCTAGGAACACTTCCAAAAAGGCTACACGCAGACGCCCACTGAAACGGACGAAAACGCGAAAACTCGGGAAGTTCCCAGAGAGCACCGGACTGTCCGGCGCCTCCTACCGGACTGTCCGGTGCCAGGGGCCGGACTGTCCTGTGGAGACCGGCTGAGGCAACCCCTCACCAGACTGTCCGATGAGTGCTGCTGGACTATCCGGTGCACACCGGACTGTCCGGTGGCACCGCCGGACTGTTCGGTGAAAATAGCCCAACCCGAACCTCCAAAAGGCAAAACTTGACCAAATCTTCTCCAAACTTCGCGAGATTTCGCAGAGACTATCCTAGACCCATTCCAAAGCTTTTCCCAAAGGATCACTTGAAAAAGATCACGGGATTAGCAAGAATTTCAGATCTCGTGAAGAGGCGAATATTTGGGCAAGAAAGGGGAAATCTTAAGATTGACTTGCTCGTGGCAATCCTACAGGATTGAGATGCTCTAGGATATAATCCCCACATCCTTGCAAGTCCAAAACAGCAGGAATCAAAGGGAAATCACAAGGGCAAAACAAAACTCCAAAAGCCCTTGAGATTTGACCCAAAGCCAAAGAGAAGAGGGGGAGGGAGAAGGGGATCAGATCTAAGGACGAGATTAGCACAAGGAACAGCTTATATTCAATCCAACGATCTGATTACAAGGAGTTACTACAGCCGGCGCCCTTCATCCTACCCACTAGATGGATTCTGACTAAGCGAAGATCAAATCCTCTCTAGTCTAGCCTCTCTAATACACTTAGCACTTGGCTGGTCACAAACCCTCAAAATTACTCTAAATAGCAGAGGTAAGCCTCCAAGGGTGCCCACTTCATATATATAGGCCAAGGCACATCTTGACCAAAAGACGACTCTACCCCTAACTTAAACTAGACGACTCAACGCCCGTAGCGGCAAAACCGAAAAGATACATAGAAGTACTCATCCAACGGCGCCCGTCGCTTTGGAGTGTTGCTTAGCTTCTACGCAACCCGCACGATGTCCACCACGAGCTCGTTGGAGACTTTTAGATCTTATCCGGGCCTCTGCCGACCCCGATAAGGCGGGTGATGGTTTTGGGGTCCAAACCATCAAACCGGTAAGCCGTTAACATTGCCGGACCACGAGCCCATCCTTCTTGGTTCCTCCACTTGAAGTCGCCGAAGCTTCCCGCTTTCCCGGTAGGTTGACGGTTTTGCGCCAAAACCGCCAAAGTGCCTACCTCCCATCGCCGTGCACCCGGATTGGACACCACGGCCCCGGCACTGTTCAGCCCACTAACCGCCCATCTGTGTACCTGAGTCGAACACCGGCGCCCACCACGGCAGGTCCAGCACCCTCTTCAGGGTGTCCCCTCTTCAGAGGACTTCATCTCCATTCACCACCCTCTTCAGGGTGGCGAGCCTTCAACACTGTTGACAATCACTCATCATCTCTAGGAGCCATGAGGCCCACCCTATTCAGGATGGCTCCTCAATCTCCCCCTTAATGAGTGAATTGTCAACACCTTAATCTTCCTCAGGTGCAGCAACTCTTCAGCTACCTGCTACCTGCATCCAAATGTGGAAACACGAAAACAAAGCAAAAACAAGACAAGACGGGAAACAGGAAAAGAAAGAACAGAAAAAAGAAACAGAAACAAGGTTCGACCAAATGACCAAGAGCCAAACAGAAGATAGGCAAAGGATCGGCCCCCTAAGAAAAGGGTAACTGCTCAACGCAGCCGATCAAACTAAGCATGACCCCTCAAGAAAGAGGCAGGGCTCAACACAGTCATGCAATGGCAAACACCGACTTCTCCAGAAAGAGGCAAAGGCTCGACACAGCCGGTGAAAGAGCAAGCAAAGCTCAAAAACCACTTAAACTGAAATACAAAATGCATCCCCTCACAATATGCAACGCTCAACCATATGAGTGCACACTCAGCTCCCCCTTGTCACAAGGAAGAATTTCAATCTTACACCGCTCACCCCCCAAACTCTCCCCGTAGGAAAGAGCATGCAAAGGAAGATGAGTTATCAACTCTCCCCCTTGTTGACAATGGGACTCATCAAGTGAGTCTCATACACTCATGAAGGTCACTCCCCCTGGAATGAACCTCCACCTTAGAAGCAACTCCCCTTGAAAATATGCTGTGAAGTGCAAGTGGAGTGCTTATCAAGCTTCTCAGGTATGGTACAAGCATTTACAAGTTCTAGCAAGTATAGTGCGGAGGGTAGCAAACAGACACTGCGTCAAAATGCTCAGGAGAATATAGAGTTACTGAACTAGAGCAAGCAGGTCAGGGTTATCAAAACAAAAGCATCACCGACATGAGCTTGAGCTACTTATCATAAGCAGGAAGGCATAAGCTAACAAGGCCATACTCAAGTGAAAGAGCTGAACAAGGAGCATACACTAGCAAGTCTAAAGCCAATCTTGCAAGTTTTTAGCATTTTTCAGAGTTTTATCGCAGCACATACATAACAAGCAAGATTTAGTGCTTATGCCAGGGGTTATCTCTTGACAAAGCTTAACTTTCTAAATGTGCCAAGCCTCGATACCATAGAAGTGGACCGTCATAAGCTTAAGACAACACTCTCAGTCATCCACAGCCATGTCCGAGTTCTCATGAAAGAGCAGTCTCAGAGCATTGATCAGTGGTGTCAAGAAGACCCACCTAGATCTTTCTCATGTGTTTAGCACCTTTAAACTGGTTATTTGACTTTAGGCACAATTTATCACTTATAGGGATTAACCAGAAAAGCATATAGAACAAGCAGGTATTATGACTCCAAACAACAGACTTCAAGCTTAACACGGCATGATCAAGCTAGCAAAGCACTCAACTCCTACTCATGCTAGTAGCCAAGCGTAGAGGTGACCATTTTTCAGATTTTCAAGGAAATTTTGAAGCTACCTCATATTCAGATTTGCAACATATTCAAATGAGCATAGCTAGTATGGTCATTCTCTACAACACAAAGCATCTACACCATAGGAAGAGACAAGCAAATGCTTCAACTATACAAAAGAAGCTAAGTGTAAGTGTACAGGTGCTATATGAACAATGATGCATGATATGATACAAAATGCAAGAAAACACAAAAGCAAAGAAGAACCTAAACTACTCAAAGCATCCCTGAACTAAAAGGGATACACAACTCCTAACTCCCCCCGCAAACGAATGAAGGCTTTCTCTTCAAGGGGTTTGGTTAGGATATCTGCTAGCTGGTCATCTGTATCAACATGGACGAGGTCTATGACACCTTTCTCATATTGATCTCTCAAGAAGTGAAAGCGCACCTCTATGTGTTTGGATCTGGAGTGAAGACATGGGTTTTTACCTACAGCTATGGCACTAGTGCTGTCACAAAACAAAGGCACTCTCTTAGGGAAGGTAAACCCATAGTCTCTCAAGGTAGACATCATCCAAATCAGCTGGGAGCAGCAGCTAGCAGCAGCGACAAACTCGGCTTCTGTGGTGGAAAGAGCAACCCCAGATTGCTTGCGGGAAGAGCAAGAGACATGAGACGAACCGAGAAACTGATAAGTGCCCGAAGTGGATTTGCGATCCAACTTACAGCCAGCATAGTCAGCATCAGAAAAACCACTAAGCTGAAGAGAGGAAGAGGCAGAATAGAACAAGCCAAGCTTAGAGGTGTATGTCAAGTACCTGAAGATCCGCTTCGCCGCCTTCAAATGTGACTCACGCGGGGACCCCTGGAAGCGAGCGCAAAGTCCAACCGCGATGAAGATGTCCGGTCTTGTGGCCGTCAAGTACAAGAGCGATCCAATCATCCCCCGGTACTCCCTCTGATCAACAGCAACTCCGTCCTCGTCCTTGTCCAAACCACCAGCCGAACTCATGGGAGTTGACTGTGGCTTGAGGTCCCCTCCAAAGCTGTACTTCTTGAGCATGTCTTTGGTGTACTTAGCTTGATGGAGGAAGTTGCCTTCCTTCATCTGCCTGATCTGAAGTCCCAAGAAGTACTGGAGTTCTCCCATCATGCTCATCTCAAATTCCCTGCTCATCGGATTAGCAAAGCTAGACACAAGATCATTAAATGAACCCCCAAAGATGATATCATCCACGTATATCTGAACAATTTGAAGGTCATTGCCATGACTCAACAAGAATAGAGTTTTGTCCACAGACCCCATTTTAAAGCCCTTACCTAAGAGAAACTTCTTTAAACGATCATACCAAGCTCTAGGAGCTTGCTTAAGACCGTAAAGAGCCTTTTGAAGCTTGAAAACACGGTTTGGGAACTTGGGGTTTTCAAAACCAGGGGGTTGCTTCACATGCACTTCTTCTTCAATGAAACCATTTAAGAAGGCACTTTTGACATCCATTTGAAAGACCTTGAAACCTTTGGACGCTGCGAACGCCAGGAGTATCCGAATGGACTCAAGACGCACCACAGGAGCAAAGGTCTCCTCAAAATCAATACCCTCTTTTTGGCAAAAGCCCTGGGCAACTAGCCGAGCTTTGTTGCGCACCACAACCCCATTAGCGTCTTGCTTGTTCTTGAACACCCACTTGGTGCCAATAGGGTTGGATGAAGTTGGCGGCTCAACTAGTGTCCAAACTTGGTTCCTATCAAAGTTTTCTAACTCCTCATGCATGGCATTGACCCAATGACTATCCGACAAAGCGTGTCCAACATCCTTGGGTTCGAAATCGGTAACAAAATCAAAGAAAGCAAAGTGAGCAAGGGAACCTGTTTGGGCCCTAGTTTGGACCCGTTTGCCGACGTCGCCAATGATCATCTCCGGTCGGTGATCCCACTGGACTGCCCGGGAGCGTGTAGCCCGGGAAGTCACCTCCCCTGCATCCACAACAAGCCCCTCCGAGGTAGAAGGCATCTCGATCGTAGTCGTACTCGTGATTTGAGGTGCATCATCATCACTCGTCTCGGAGGGTGTGAGATCTGCAGAACACACAGTAATCCTACCATCACCTTCTTCAATGGCATCATCCTCTTCAAAGATCGAGGTACCAATTTCATCATCACCTGAAAGCTCAAAGATAGGGGTTGTGCAAGGCATAGTTTCATGAAAAGAAACCTCACAAGTCTCCACCACTCGTTTAGTATCAAGGTTCCACACTCTAAACCCTCTCGAGTTCAAGGCGTAACCAAGAAAGACACCATCCGAGCAGAGAGACTCAAACTTATCCAAATGCCCCCCTTCTTGAGCACAAAGCATCTACAGCCAAACGCTCGCAGATGGCTCACTTTGGGCTGTCTACCATACCGCAGCTCATATGAGGTCTTACCAAGGTAAGCTCAGAGAAAAATGCGGTTGGAGACATAGCAGGCCGTGTTCACTGCTTCAGCCGAAAACCGGCGAGGAGTCCTATGCTCATCGAGCATCGTCCTAGCCATCTCAACAAGCGGGCGGTTCTTGCATTCCACAACGCCATTCTGTGGGGGAGTATATGGAGAAGACAGCTAATGGTCCGGACCATGGTCACAGCATAAGTTGTCCATACGAGAGTTCCTAAACTCAGATCCATTATCGGATCGAATAGCCCTCACTCAGCCATGACTCTCATTGTTCAACCTCAAGACCGGATGGTGAACAAAACCAAAAGCTTCATCCTTTGACTCAAGAAAGAACACCCACGAGAACCGAGAGAAGTCATCCACTACCACTAGCACATACCACTTCCCACTGACCGACCGAACCCGAGCAGGACCCACAGTGTCCATATGAAGAAGCTCGTTCGGATACGAAGTCATCACCTGATTAACAGGTGTGTGAGAAGCAGCAACCATTTTCACATGGCGGCATGGATGACAAACCAAGTCCTTCTTCAACTTAAGCTTGGGCAATCCTCGGATTAGGCCCATAGAGTTCAACCCCACAAGGAGATCAAAACTCAAATGGCCTAGCCTCCTATGCCACTTCCAGAGCTCAGAAACAGAAGAAGAAGGACTAGCATCAACAAGACAACGCGAGGGGCCTGAGGATTGAGAGAAGTCAACATGAAAGATATTGCCAAATGGCTTGATCTGACAGACCAACTCTCCCTTGGCACCCAAAACACACGAGGCACCCTCTTTAAAGCGCACTTCAAACCCTTCCTTGAGAAGTTGCGACACAGAAAGCAGATTGAAACCTAGACTAGAAACCAAAGCAACTTCTCTCAGGGAAAACTTCTTTGAAACAGACACACTGCCAACACCCACAACCTTACCTTGACCTTTGTCCCCGAATGTGATGTAGTCCTTTCCGCTCATCGGGGTGAGGCTGGAGAACCACTTGTGTTGCCCCGTCATGTGCCTAGAGCAGCCTAAGTCCATGATCCATATATCCTCCAAGCCTCGATCCTGCAAAAATCAATGGTCAAATGGATGAGCAAATGGTCCGATACTGGGGTAAGAAGAAAACCAGCGCCGTGGCATCTGCTCATAGGTAGGGTAAAAAGCAGAACTGGAAGAAAACGACTCAGGACCAAAACGCAAGAACTCTCTCTCAAAGCGCGATCGCTCAAAGCTCGAAGGACAAAAGTCGTAAGGAAAACGACATCCTGGAGCACGGGGAAAGAAACCACCCTCAGGAGCAAGACACCCAAAGTCGTCTCCGCTACCACCACCTACACGATGCGTCCAGCCATCTCGCCACTCTGCACGCCGAGGTAAAATAGGTCCACTGCCCTCCTGGTGGAACTGGTCCTTGTTCCTCCAGGACTTCTCCAACCTCTCCGCCCGCTTCCTCCAGAAGCAAAACACCTCAAGGTGACCCTAACGGTGACAGAAGTCACACACAAAGGTCTCGGTCCACTCCTTAGGTTTAGGCTTGGGCTCTGGAGCTTGAGGTGGAGGCTTAGGCCTATTAGCCTTGGGCTTGATGGCCTTGGGGTTAGCCTTGGGCTTGGGCTTGGCTTTGGATTTGGTCATGGAGGTCCCTAGAAGGGAGTCCAAGCCGTTCTAAAGATCCTTAGGCTTGGGGGTCTAGACAGCCTTCTTGGGAGGGTTCTTAGGAGGCTCTTGAAAGATGCCATCCCTTGGGCTAGTCTGGCTGGAAAGACTTGGCGATGTGGGTCTTGCGAAAATGCTGCTCAGGGGTAAGCTTACTCCACTCCAACACCTTGTCCAGCACACACCCAAAGTCGGCTTTGGAGTACTTGTACCCCAACCCGAACCCATCCTCCTTCTTAAACTGCTAGATCAACATCCCCAGCTGTGGTTCCCTAGCCGAAACCCAACTCAGAATCTGCCTGAGGTAAAAGTTCTCCGAATCAAAGTTCTCCTTCTCCTCTCTCAGGTCAGACAACAAAACCGCTTGAGCGGCACAAGCGTCGCACTCCTCACTAGGACAACTTACTGCCTTGGCTTTCTCCAAGCGGCTCCTCTCAGCCTTAAGCTCGGCAAGCTCTATCCTAAAGGAAAGGCTCCCCGCACATGCTCCAGCTTAAGGTCTCCTCGCACCTGCTCCAGCTCTTCCCTGAGCGTAGGACAAACCCTACACGCTCTAAGAAAAGTAGGACGTGCACGCTGCTCTTCTAACTCTTCACCAAGCACCTCAAGATCCCTCACCTGCGCTACACATTGCTTCCTAAGCTTCTCAAGCTCACTCTCAAGGTGTGGGTAGGACTCATAGGGCTTAACTTCAGACACAACAGGGGCTTGGGCAGCTAAGAGCTCTTTCTTGGTGGCCTCAAGGTTTGCACAGAAAGCATCCCTCTCTTCCACACACTGAGTGTACCTGTGACGCAGCTCGGCAAGGTCTGCCATCACTGCAAGGCAACTCTGACACTCATCGGGCTCTAAGGACTCAGGAGGCGGCGGACTCAGAGACTCAATCTTGCCATTTGCAATTGCAACCTCGGCACACACCTTGTCGTGGGCAGCGCTCAACTTCCTAGTCACTCTAGCGTATCGCTTAGGCTCCTTATGGTTATCCTCGAGGATTTCTAAGATCTCTTCTTCAGTGACACTCACCTCGGGATCCGTGTCGTCGTCGGAGCTGGAGCCCTTGCGTTCATCCTTGTCCTCCAGGGCCATGCCGCAAAAACCACTGGGACTCCTGGTGCTCCTCTTGCTCCTCCGCTTGTGGCCATGAGCCATGAAGTAGAGTGTGGCTGGTCCTCCAGCGTCCTTCTTCCCTCCTTTCTTGTGACGATCTCCTCATCGTTTGAGCTCAAAGAAGAGGAAGCAGACGATCCAGCAGCTATCTGGGTGAGGACGCGGTCCTCAATATCCGCCAAGAACGCCTTCTCTTGATGCTTGTTCTCCTTTCGGTAGTCCCGAGCGACCTTCCGGAAGTGCTTGGCAGGAGATCCCTTCTTCGACCGCCAGTACTTGTAGTCAATCAGCTTGGAGTGGCCGCTGGCGTCGTTGGAGCTATTGCCGCCTCCCTTCTGGTAGTAGGCGTTCTGCTTGGGGCAGTCGGCGATGAAGTGGCTTAGGTCACCACACTCGAAGCATCCAAGCTTGGAGCCGTGCTTCTTGCTCATCCTCCTATCATACACGCGTCGGACGCAGTTGTTGAACAGGCAGAGCTCTTCATCCCCCAAAGTGTCCTGCTGCTCCTCTGAAATAGACATCAAAGACATAGAAGACAAGGCAAAACTGTCACTAGGGTTAGCACGGGCACCATCAGCTGAGGCTAGAGCCAAGCTCTTTGAGCCTCCTCCCTGTGGAGACGACCATAGCTGTTTATCCACTTCAGAAGCTTTGAACTTGCTGAAGAGTTGAGCTGTTGTTAGGGTATCATAAGTTGACCCCTCAACTATGGCCGCAGCTGTGACTTCCCAGACTTTAGGATCAAGAGTATGGAGAAGCTTGAGAGCTTGCTCATGGTCAGTGCGAAGCTTGTTGATGACCGATTGAAAACGGTCATACATGCTCTCAATTGACTCACCCGGCTTCTGTGTGAAGTTCTCATATTCACATCGGAAAGTCTGAAACAGACGTGCTCTGACAGCATCTGTACCCTCGTGGTGTTCCTTGAGCTTGGCCCAGATCTCACGGGCAGTCTCAAGGTGACACACTCGCCGGAACTCCTCGTTGTCAAGGCCGGCGAAAAGCAGATTGACTGCCTTGCTATTCTGCTTGAACTTGGCTATAGCAAGCAGCTCAGTTCGATCAGCTGGAATAACATAGGTCGCATCTTGGGTGATACTCCATATCTTACTGCCCTGACTCAGGAGATATGCCTTCATGCGCGTCTTCCAATAGTCATAGCCAAGGGCTTCCAGTGACGGAGCTTTCCCAGGATTAGCCATGGTCGCTTATGGACTTAGAACAGGTTAAGGCACAAGAAAGTCCTTAACCAAGCTCTGATACCACTTGTTGGATCGAAACTAGCGACCAGAGGGGGGTGAATGGTCGCTACCAAAATCAACCCCAAAAACGACCCTCTTTGAACCGAGTCAAGTGTCAGCCACTAGGAGGCTACACACCTAACAAAAACATTCAAACAGACCTTAGGAACACTTCCAAAAAGGCTACATGCAGACGCCCACTGAAATGGACGAAAACGCGAAAACCCGGGAAGTTCCCAAAGAGCACCGGACTGTTCAGCACCTCCTACCGGACTGTCCGGTGCTAGGGGCCAGACTGTCCGGTAGAGACCGGCCGAGGCAGCCCCTCACCGGACTATCCGGTGAGTGCTGCAGGCCTATCCGGTCCACACCGGACTGTCCGGTGGCACCGCCGGACTGTCCGGTGAAAACAGCCCAACCCGAGCCTCCAAAAGGCAAAATTTGATAAAATCTTCTCCAAACTTCACAAGATTTTGCAGAGACTACCCTAGACCCATTCCAAAGCTTTTCATAAAAGATCACTTGAAAAAGATCACGGGGATTAGCGGGAATTTTAGATCTCATGAAGAGGCGAATATTGGGCAAGAAAGGGGAAAGCTTAAGATTGACTTGCTCGTGGCAATCCTGCAGGATTAAGATGTTCTAGGATATAATCCCCACGTCCTTGCAAGTCCAAAACAGTAGGAATCAAAGGGAAATCACAAGGGCAAACCAAAACTCCAAAAGCCCTTGTGATTTGACCCAAAACCAAAGAGAAGCGGGGGAGGGAGAAGGGGATCAGATCTAAGGATGAGATTAGCACAAGGAACAGCTTATATTCAATCCAAAGATCTGATTACAAGGAGTTGCTACAGCCGGCTGCCCTTCATCCTACCCACTAGATGGATTCTAGACTAAGCGGAGATCAAATCCTCTCTAGTCTAGCCTCTCTAATACACTTAGCACTTGGCTGGTCACAAACCCTCAAAATTACTCTAAGTGGGAAAGGTAAGCCTCTAAGGGCTGCCCACTTCATATATGCCAAGGCAAAGCTTGACCAAAAGATGACTCTACCCCTGACTTAAACTAGATGACTCAACGCCCGTAGGGGCAAAACCGAAAAGATACATAGAAGTACTCATCCAACGGCGCCCGTTGCTTCGGAGTGTTGCTTAGCTTCTACGCAACCCACACGATGTCCACCACGTGCCCATCGGAAACTTTTAGGGTTTCTATCTTATCCGGGCCTCTGCCGACCCTGATAAGGTGGGTGATGGTTTTGAGGCCCAAACCATCAAACCGGTATGCCCGTGAGCATTGCAGGCCCATGAGCCCATCCTTCTCGGCTCCTCCACTTGAAATCGCCAAAGCTTCCCGCTTTCCCGGTAGGTTGACGGTTTTGCGCCGAAACCATCAAAGCGCGTACCGCCCGTCGCCGTGCACCCGGATTCGACACCACAGCCCCGGCGCTCTTCAGCCCACTGACCGCCCATCTGTGTATCTGAGTCGAACACTGGCGCCCACCACGGCAGGTCTAGCACCCTCTTCAGGGTGGCCCCTCTTCAGAGGACTTCATCTCCATTCACCACCTTCTTCAGGGTGGCGAGCCTTCAACACCGTTGACAATCACTCATCATCTCTAGGAGCCATGAGGCCCAGCCTATTAAGGATGGCTCGTCAACCATTTCTGCTCTATCTCATATAGTGAACGTGTGTTTTTCCACAGGACTCAGAAACAACGGCGGTCGCTCCAGTTGGAAAGAAAGATAAATGAGTAATCAACACCCTAGGAAGACATGCAAAATTTGCTGGCGTTCTCTGAAAGTACATGGCTTGCCTGATTCAGAGTCCATACGACAGAGCTAAGGCAGATTTAGTGAAGGGTATCCAAATCGGCAACCAGTGCACCATTGATCGGTGCGCCGAGACTTAAGAAGGAGAATTTTAGGCTTTTCCCAAATCCGTAAATTGTCACAAGCTCGTGAGAAGGAACAATTGAACATAACGCTTCTCCGTCTTAGCTGGCCAACGTATGGACCGTAGAGCAAGACCTTTTCTACTCTATCTCGTATTATGAACGTGTGTTTTTCCATAGGACTCAGAAATAACGGCGGTCGCTCATATTGGAAAGAGAGATGAATGAGTAATCAACACACTAGGAAGTCGTGAGAAGGAAAAATAAAACATAATGCTTCTCTGTGTCAGCTGGCCCACATATGGACCGTAGAGCAAGACCTATTCTGCTCTTTCTCGTATTGTGAACGTGTGTTTTTTCGACAGGACTCAGAAATAACTACGGTCGCTCTAGTTGGAAAGAAAGATGAATGAGTAATCAACACACTTGGAAGAGATGCGAAATTTTCTGCCGTTCTACAAAAGTACATGGTTTGCCAGATTTGGAGTCCGTACGAGGGAGGTAAGGCAAATTTAGTAAAGGGTATCTAAATCGGCAACCAGTGCACCATGGATCGGTACGCCAAGACTAAAGAAGGCGAATTTAAGGCTTTTTCCAAATCCGTAAATTGCCACAAGCTCGTGAGAAGGAACCATTGAACATAATGCCTCTCCTGAGAGCCAATGGACCGGCCTCATTGCTCTCCTGGTGTGATGAGTGATTGTCAACGAGCTCAAGCCCTCCGATGGACTGGAGGCCCTCCGATGGACTGGAGGTAGATGATGAAGACCTCGATGGACTAAGGCAAAAGCCCTCCAATGGACCGGAGGCAATGCTCGGCGTCGGTCAGCCATGGAAGCTCGGTACACGGAGGGGCGGATCGGCAACGGTGGTGTAAGCCCTCCGATGGACCGCGAGGCAACTCCGATGGACTGGAGAAGCTGGGTGCCACCGTGGTGCTCCAACCCGAGTGCATGGCGCGAAGGCGTGTGAGGGAGGCTTTTGCGGCTTTGGCTCAAAACCACCACCCAAGCTACCCAAGGCTTGGTGAATTGGGCCACAACTCGCCAAGATAGAGAAGATGGGCCAAGTCCGGCCCAGACGGAGATTTCCTAAAGTTTCCCGGTTTCTGACTTCAAAACCGGGGGTGCAAAGGCGGATTGGACTACTGGCCACGTAGAGGACATCTGAAGATTGCGTGGAAGCTAAGAAGATCAAGTCTTCATCGTGGTCGTCCGTCCCCGATATTTCGGGTTCTTTTCTATTTTAGCCTTTCCGGGCGTTTCTAGTGTTAGGGGTCTATGTATAAAAATGCCAAAACTGAACCGATGTATAAATAGCCTAAGAGCTAGTCATTAGAGGAAGTCTTGGCAGCTAGGTTTTCATTTGCTTTGTGTAATTTTCGTCCTCAAGCTTTGAGCTCCAAGTTTAGGAGGGTTAGGGTCAGATTTAGCCTCCAAATCAAGAGGGAAGGTGAGGGTGGTTGCTTGGGACGAAATCCTTCATTGTAATCTGACCTAAGACCTCTTTTGAGGCTCATAATCGAAGTGGTTTCGTGCAGCAACTTTGTGTGCTTCTCCTTCCTTTGTTCTCTTTGGTTTTTGGCTTCAATCCTTGGCCTTTTGGGTGTTTGTTTTAGGCAAGGTTGAACCATTTGTTTTCCTTGTGTTTTGGACTTGCAAGGACGTGGAGATTATGTCTTAGAACATCTCAATCCCAAAGCATTGCCACGAGCAAGTTGTTCTTGAGCTTTTCCCTTTCTTGCCCAAATATTCACCGCTTCACGAGATCTGAAATTCCCGCTAATCCCGTGATCTTTTTCCATAGATCTTTTGGGAATAGTTTTGGAATGGGGCTAGGATAGCCTGTGCCAATTTTCGTGATGTTTGGAGAAGGTTTGGTCAAGTTTCAGGTTGCTTTTGCGTGAAGTTTCCTCCTGTCCAGTTTTCCTCCTGGTTCTGTCCAGTTTCAAGTCTTGTTTGGTTTAGGGGTCAAACCTTCGAATTTTGGGCTGAAATTTTGTGGAGCTCTTTATCAGTGAATCATAAAGCTCCCATAAAAATTTCAGATCATTTGGAGGTGTTTTGACCTGGTTTTGGTATTTTTCTTTTCGGGTTAGTCTGTCAATTTTTAACCACCAGACGGTCCGGTGGCTCTAGGAATTATATTCCTTGTCCAATTGAGCTGAAAATTTGTAGAGTTGTTCCTTGGCCCCTTATTTAACTTCTAGTAAAAATTTCATAATTTTAGGAGTTGGTTTGATAGGGTTTTGATTCGAATCTTTTTGGAGTGTCAGGCTGTAAGCACCGGACAGTCCGATGGTTAACCACCGGACAGTCCGGTGGTCACAACTTGCTCCAATTGGCCTGAAATTTTCTGGAGTTGTTCCCTATTGCCTTGTGAAGGTGTGGTAATTTTGGGGGATTTTTTGGAGCTTTTCCTGAGGGGTTTTGAGATTTTTCTTTGCAGCCCTGTCTGTCTGAAATCTGCAGTTCTCCAGAGTTGGTTACTTTTGCACTCTTTTTCTTAGCCGTTTGAGCGTGTGCTTCCGCTTGGTGCTTGGTACGTATCTGTTCAGTGGATGGTACCAAGCACGTGTTGTGAGCTAGATACGTATCCTCTCAGTGGACGGTGTCTAGTTTCGTTGTGGGCATTGTTTCCGTTTTGCACTGCGGTGGGGGTTTGAGATTGAGTTTTCAAGTGCTCCTATTCACCCCCCTCTAGTCGCACGTCTCGGTCCTACATTTCCGTCTTAGCCGGCCAACGTATGGATCGTAGAGCAAGACCGTTTCTGCTCTGTCTCATATTGTGAACGTGTGTTTTTCCAAGGGGTCAGGAAAAATGGCAGTCGCTCCTATTGTAAAGAAAGATGAATGGGTAATCAACACACAAGGAAGAGATTCGAAATTTTCTGCCGTTCTCCAAAAGTACATGGTTTGCCTGATTCGAACTCCGTACGACGGAGCTAAGGCAGATTTAGTGAAGGGTTTCCGAATCAGCAACAAGTGCACCATGGATCGGAGCGCCAAGACTTAAGAAGGCGAATTTTATGCTTTTTCCAAATCCATAAATTGTCACAACCTCGTGAGAAGGAACCATTGAACATAATGCTTCTCTGTATTAGCTGGCCAATGTATGGACTGTAGAGCAAGACCGTTTCTGCACTATCTCGTATTGTGAACGTGTGTTTTTCCAAGGGCTCAGAAATAATGGCGGTTGCTCCTATTAAAAATAAAGATGAATGAGTAATCAACTCACTAGGAACGGATACGAAATTTTTTACCGTTCTCCAAAAGTATATGGTTTGCCTGATTCGGAGTCCGTACTAGGGAGTTCAGGCAGATTTAGTAAAGGGTATCCGAATCGGCAACCAGTGCACCATGGATCAGTGCGCCAAGACAAAAGAAGGCGAATTTTATGCTTTTTCCTAATCTGTAAATTGTCACAAGCTCGTGAGAAGGAACAATAAAACATAATGCTTCTCCGTCAAAGCTGTCCAACGTATGGACCGTAGAAGCAAGACCTATTCTGCTCTATATTGTATTATAAACGTGTGTTTTCCCACAGGACTCAGAAATAACGGCGGTCGCTCCTATTGGAAAGAGAGATGAATGAGTAATCAACAAACTAGGAACATATGCGAATTTTTTGCAGTTCTCCAAAAGTACATGGATTGCCTGATTTGGAGTCCGTGTGAGGGAGCTAAGGCAGATTTAGTGAAGGGTATTCGAATCGAGAACCACTGCACCAAGGATCGGTGCGCCAGGACTTAAGGAGGCGAATTTTAGGCTTTTTCCAAATCCTTAAATTGTCACAAGCTCGTGAGAAGGAACCATTGAAAATAATGCTTCTCCGTCTTAGCTGGCCAACGTATGGACTGTAGAGCAAGTCCGTTTCTGCTGTATCTCGTATAGTGAACGTGTGTTTTTTCAAAGGGCTCAGAAATAACGGCGGTCACTCCAGTTCAAAAGAAAGATGAATGAGTAATCTACACACTAGGAAGAGATGCAAAATTTTCTGCCGTTCCATGAAAGTACATGGTTTGCCTGATTTGGAGTCCGTACGAGGGAGGTAAGGCAAATTTAGTGAAGGGTATTCGAATCGGCAACCAGTGCACCATGGATCGGTGCGCCAAGACTTAAGAAGGTGAATTTTAGGCATTTTCCAAATCCGTAAATTGTCACAACCTCGTGAGAAGGGAGGTAAGGAAAATTTAGTGAAGGGAATCCGAATCGGTACCATGGATCGGTGCGCCAAGACTAAAGAAGGCAAATTTTATGCTTTTTCCAAATCCGTAAATTGTCACAAGCTCGTGAGAAGGAACCATTGAACATAATGCTTCTTCGTCTTAGCTGGCCAACATATGGACCGTAGAAGCAAGACCTATTCTGCTCTATCTCGTATTGTGAACGTGTGTTTTTCCAAGGGCTCAAAAATAACGGCGGTGGCTCCAGTTGGAAAAAAAGATGATTGACTAATCAACACACTAGGAAGAGATGCGGAATTTTCTGCCATTCTACGAAAGTACATGGTTTGCCTGATTCGGAGTCCGTACCAGGGATTTAAGGCAGCTTTAGTAAAGGGTATCCGAATCGGCAACCAGTGCACCATGGATCGGTGAGCCAAGACTTGAGAAGGCAAATTTAGGCTTTTTCCAAATCCGTAAATTGTCACAAGTTCGTCAGAAAGAACCATTGAACATAATGCTTCTCCGTCTTAGCTCTATCTCGTATTGTGAACGTGTGTTTTTTCAAAAGGCTCAGAAATAATGGCGGTCGCTCCTATTGGAAAGAGAGATGAATGAGTTATCAACACACTACGAAGAGATGCGAAATTTTCTACCATTCTCGGAAAGTACATGGTTTGCCTGATTCGGAGTCCGTATGAGGGAGCTAAGGTAGATTTAGTGAAGGGTATCCGAATCGGCAACAAGTGCACAATGGATCGGTGCGCCAACACTTAAGAAGGCGAATTTTAGGCTTTTTCCAAATCCGTAAATTGTCACAAGCTCGTGAGAAGAAACATTGAACACTATGCTTCTCCGTCTTAGCTGGCCAACGTATATATGGACCGTAGAAGCAAGACCGTTTCTGCTCTATCTTATATTGTGAATGTGTGTTCTTCCATAGGACTCAGAAATAACGGTTGCCTGATTCGGAGTCCGTACGAGGGAGCTAAGGCAGATTTAGTGAAGGGTATCCGAATCGGCAACCACTACACCATGGGTCGGTGCGCCAAGACTTAAGAAGGCGAATTTTATGCTTTTTCCAAATCCGTAAATTGTCACAAGCTCGTGAGAAGGAACCATTGAACATAATGCTTCTCCATCTTAGTTGGCCAGCCTATGGACCGTAGAAGTAAGACCTATTCTGCTCTATCTCGTATTGTGAACGCGTGTTTTTCCAAATGACTCAGAAATAATGGCGGTCGCTCCTATTGGAAAGAAAGATGAATGCGTAATCAACACATTAGGAAGACATGCGAAATTTTCTGTCATTCTACGAAAGTACATGGTTTGCCTGATTCGGAGCCCGTACAAGGAAGGTAAGGCAAATTTAGTGAAGGGTATCCGAATCGGCAACCACTGCACCATGGATCGGTGCACCAAGACTTAAGAAGGTGAATTTTAGGCATTTTCCAAATCTGTAAATTGTCACATCCTCGTGAGAAGGGAGGTAAGGCAAATTTAGTGAAGGGTATCTGAATCGGCACCATGGATCGGTGCGCCAAGACTAAAGAAGGCAGATTTTATGCTTTTTCCAAATCCGTAAATTGTCACAAGCTCGTGAGAAGGACCCATTGAACATAATGCTTCTTTGTATTAGCTGGCCAACGTATGGACCGTAGAAGCAAGACCTATTCTGCTCTATCACGTATTGTGAATGTATGTTTTTCCAAGGGCTCAGAAATAACGGCGGTCGCTCCAGTTGGAAAGAAAGATGAATGAGTAATCAACACACTAGGAAGAGATGCGAAATTTTCTGCCGTTCTCCGAAAGTACATGGTTTGCCTGATTCGGAGTCCGTACCAGGGATTTGTGGCAGATTTAGTAAAGGGTATCCGAATCGGCACCATGGATCGGTGCGCCAAGACTAAAGAAGGCAAATTTTATGCTTTTTCCAAATCCATAAATTGTCACAAGCTCGTGAGAAGGAACCATTGAACATAATGTTTCTCTGTCTTAGCTGGCCAATGTATGGATCGTAGAAGCATGACCTATTCTGCTCTATCTCGTATTATGAACGTGTGTTTTTCCAAGAGCTCAGAAATAACGGCGGTCGCTCCAGTTGGAAAGAAAAATGAATGAGTAATCACCACACTAGGAAGAGATGCAAAATTTTCCGCCATTCTACGAAAGTACATGGTTTGCCTGATTCCGAGTCCGTACCTGATTCGGAGTCCGTACCAGGGATTTAAGGCGGATTTAGTAAAGGGTATCCGAATCGGCAACCAGTGCACCATGGCTCGGTGCGCCAAGACTTAAGAAGGCAAATTTTAGGCTTTTTGCAAATCCATAAATTGTCACAAGTTCGTGAGAAGGAACCATTGAACATAATGCTTCTTCGTCTTAGCTTTATCTCGCATTGTGAACGTGTGTTTTTCCAAAGGGCTCAGAAATAATGGCGGACGCTCCTATTGGAAAGAGAGATGAATAAGTAATCAACACACTAGGAAGAGACGCAAAATTTTCTACCATTCTCCGAAAGTACATGGTTTGCCAGATTCGGAGTCCGTACGAGGGAGCTAAGACAAAATTAGTGAAGGCTATCCGAATCGGCAACCAGTGCACAATGGATCGGTGCGCCAAGACTTAAGAAGGCGAATTTTAGGCTTCTTCCATATCCGTAAATTGTCACAAGCTTGTGAGAAGGAACCATTGAACATAATGCTTCTCCGTCTTAGTTGGCCAGCGTATGGACCATAGAAGCAAGACCTATTCTGCTCTATCTGGTATTGTAAACGTGTGTTTTTCAAAATGACTTAGAAATAATTGCGGTCGCTCCAAGGTGCCCAAACAATTTACGGATTTGGAAAATGCCTAAAATTTGCCTTATTAAGTCTTGGCGCACCGATCCATGGTGCACTGGTTACCGATTCGGATACCCTTCACTAAATTTGCCTTACCTCTCACGTATGGACTCCAAATCAGGCAAACCATGTACTTTCGGAGAACGGCAAAAAATTTTGCATCTCTTCCTAGTGTGTTGATTACTCATTCATCTTTCTTTACAACAGGAGTGACCGCCGTTATTTCTGAGTCCTGTGGAAAACACACATTCACAATATGAGATAGAGCAGAATAGGTCTTGCTTCTATGGTCCATATGTTGGCCAGCTAAGACGGAGAAGCATTATGTTCAATGGTTCCTTCTCACGAACTTGTGACAATTTACGGACTTGGAAAAATCCTAAAATTGGCCTTATTTAGTCTTGGTGCACCGATCCATGGTGCAGTAGTTGCCAATTCGGATACCCTTCACTAAATCTGCCTTAGCTCCTTCGTACAGACTCCAAAATAGGCAAACCATGTACTTTCGGAGAACGGCAGCAAATTTTGCATGTCTCCCTAGTGCGTTGATTACACATTCATCTCTCTTTCAAATAGGCAAACCATGGATCGGTGCGCCAAGACTTAAGAAGGTGAATTTAAGGCTTTTGCCTAATCCATAAATTGTCACAAGCACGTGAGAAGGAACCATTGAACATAATGCTTCTCTGTCTTAGCTGGCCAACGTATGGACCGTAGAGCAAGACCGATTCGCCTCTATCTCGTATTGTGAACGTGTGTTTTTCCAAGGGCTCAGAAACAACGGTGGTCGCACCTGTTGGAAAGAAAGATGAATGAGTAAACAACTCACTAGGAAGAGATACGAATGTTTTTACCATTCCCCAAAAGTACATGACTTGCCTGATACGGAGCCCGTACGACGGAGTTAAGGCAGATTTAGTGAAGGGTATCCGAATCGGTAACAAGTGCACCATGGATCGGAGCGCCAAGACATAAGAAGTTGAATTTAAGGCTTTTTTCTAATCTGTAAATTGTTAAAAGCTCATGAGAAGGAACAATAAAACATAATGCTTCTCCGTGTTAGCTGGCCCACGTATGGACCTTAGAGCAAGACCGATTCTGCTCTATCTCATATAGTGAACGTGTGTTTTTCCATAGGACTCAGAAATAACGGCGGTCGCTCCTGTCGGAAAAAAAGATGAATGAGTAATCAACACACTAGGAAGAGATGCGAAATTTTCTGCTGTTCTACGAAAGTACATGGTTTGCCTGATTCGGAGTCCGTACGAGGGAGGTAATGCAAATTTAGTGAAGGGTATCCGAATTGGCAACCACTGCACCATGGATCGGTGCGCCAAGAAATAAGAAGGTGAATTTAAGGGTTTTTCCCAATCCGTAAATTGTCACAAGCTCGTATTGTGAACGTGTGTTTTCTCCACAGGACTCAGAAGACATGCAAAATTTGCTGCCGTTCTCCAAAAGCACATGCTTTGCCTGATTCGGAGTCCGTACTAGGGAATTAAGGCAGATTAGTAAAGGGTATCCGAATCGGCAACCAGTGCACCATGGATCGGTGCGCCAAGACTTAAGAAGGCGAATTTTATGCTTTTTCCTCTACGGTCCATACGTTGGCCAGCTAAGACGGAGAAGCATTATGTTCAACAGTTCCTTCACACTTGTGACAATTTACGGATTCAGAAAAAGCCTAAAATTCACCTTCTTAAGTCTTGGCGCACCGATCCAGGGTGCACTGGTTGCCGATTTGGATACTCTTTACTAAATCTATCTTAGCTCCCTCATACGGACTCCGAATCAGGCAAACAATGTATTTTCGGAGAACAACAACAAATTTTGCATGTCTTCCTAGTGTGTTGATTACACATTCATCTTTCTTTACAGCAGGAGCAACCGCCGTTATTTCTAAGTCCTTTGGAAAAACACACATTCACAATATGAGATAGAGCAGAATAGGACTTGCTTCTACGGTCCATACGTTGGCCACCTAAGACGGAGAAGCATTATGTTCAATGGTTCCTTCTCACGACCTTGTGACAATTTACGGATTTGGAAAAAGCATAAAATTCGCCTTCTTAAGTCTTGGCACACTTCCTAGTTTGTTGATTATTCATTCATCTCTCTTTCCAACAGGAGCGACTGCCATTTTTTCTGAGCCCTTGAAAAAACACATGTTCACAATACGAGATAGAGCAGAATGGTCTTGCTCTATGGTCCATACGTTGGCCAACTAAGACGGAGAAGCATTATGTTCAATGGTTCCTTCTCACGAGCTTGTGACAATTTACGGACTTGGAAAAAGCATAAAATTTGCCTTCATAAGTCTTGGCGCACCGATCCATGGTGCACTGGTTGCCGATTCGGATACCCTTTACTAAATCCACCTTAACAACCTCGTACGGACTGCGAATCAGGCAAACCATGTACTTTTGGAGAAAGGCAGAAAATTTTGCATCTCTTCCTAGTGTGTTGATTACTCATACATCTCTCGTTCCAATAGGAGCGACCGCCATTATTTCTAGGCCCTTGGAAAAACACACGTTCACAATACGAGATAGCGCAGAAACGGTCTTGCTCTATGGTCCAAACGTTGGCCAGCTAATATGGAGAAGCGTTTTGTTCAATGTTTCCTTCTCGCGAGCTTGTGACAATTTACGGATTAGGAAAAAGACTAAAATTAACCTTCTTATGTCTTGGCGCTCCGATCCATGGTGCACTTGTTGCCGATTCGGATACCCTTCACTAAATCTACCTTAGCTCCCTCGTACGGATTTTGAATCAGGCAAACCATGTACTTTCGGAGAACGGCAGCAAATTTTGCATGTCTTCCTAGTGTGTTGATTACACATTCATCTATCTTTCCAACAGGTGCAACCGCCGTTATTTCTGATCCTGTGGAAAAACACACGTTCACAATATGAGATAGAGCAGAAACGGTCTTGCTCTACGGTCCATACGTTGGCCAGCTAAGATCGAGAAGCATTATGTTCAATGTTTCCTTCTCACGAGTTTGTGACAATTTACAGATTTGGAAAATGCCTAAAATTCGCCATCTTTAGTCTTGGCACACCGATCCATGGTGCAGTGGTTGCCGATTCGGATACCCTTCACTAAATCTGCCTTAGCTCCCTTGTACGCACTCCTTAAATTCACCTTCTTATGTCTTGGCGCTTCGATCCATGGTGCACTGGTTGCCGATTCGGATACCCTTTACAAAATTTGCCTTACCTCCATCGTACGAACTCAGAATCAGGCAAACCATGTACTTTCGGAGAATGGCAACAAATTTTGCATCTCTTTCTAGTGTGTTGATTACTCATTCATTTCTCTTTACAACAGGAGTGTCCGCCGTTATTTCTGAGCCCTTGGAAAAACACACGTTCACAATACGAGATAGAGCAGAATAGGTGTTGCTTCTACGGTCCATACGTTGGCTAGCTAAGATGGAGAAGCATTATGTTTAATGGTTCCTTCTCACGAGCTTGTGACAATTTACGGATTTGGAAAAAGCATAAAATTCGCCTTCTTAAGTCTTGGCGCACCGATCCATGGTGCACTGGTTGCTGATTCGGATACCCCTGACTAAATCTGCCTTAGCTCCCTCGTACGGACTCCGAATTAGGCAAACCATGTACTTTCGGAGAACGGCAGAAAATTTCGCATGTCTTCCTAGTGAGTTGATTACTCATTCATCACTCTTTACAACAGGAGCAACTGCCGTTATTTCTAAGCCCTTGGAAAAACACACGTTCACAATACGAGATAGAGCAAAAACGGTCTTGCTCTACGGTCCATACGTTGGCCAGCTAAGACGGAGAAGCATTATGTTCAATGGTTCCTTCTCATGAGCTTGTGACAATTTATGGATTTGGAAATACGAGATAGCGCAGAATCGGTCTTGGCGCTCCGATCCAAGGTGCACTAGTTGCCGATTCGGATACCCTTCACTAAATCTGCCTTAGCTCCCTCGTTCGGACTCCGAATTAGGCAAACCATGTACTTTCAGAGAACGGCAGAAAATTTCGCATCTCTTCCTAGTGAGATGATTACTCATTCAACTTTCTTTCCAACAGGAGCAACCGCCGTTATTTCTGAGTCCTTCGGAAAAACACACATTCACAATACGAGATAGAGGAGAACAGGTCTTGCTTCTATAGTGAATACGTTGGCCAGCTAAGACGGAGAAGCACTATATTCAATGGTTCCTTCTCATGAGCTTGTGAGAATTTACAGATTCGGAAAAAGCCTAAAATTCGCGTTCTTAAGTCTTGGCGCACCAATCCATTGTGCACTAGTTGCCAATTCAGACACTCTTCACTAAATTTGCCTTATCTCCCTCGTACGGACTCCGAATCAGGCAAACCCAGTACTTTCGGAGAACGGCAGAAAATTTCGCGTCTCTTCCTAGTGTGTTGATTACTCATTCATCTCTCTTTCCAATAGGAGCGACTGCCACTATTTCTTAGCCCTTGGAAAAACACACGTTCACAATACAAGATAGAGCAAAAACGGTCTTGCTCTACGGTCCATACGTTGGCCAGCTAGGACAGTGAAGCATTATGTTCAATGGTTCCTTCTCACGAGCTTGTGACAATTTACGGATTTGGAAAAAGCCTAAAATTCGCCTTCTTAAGTATTGGCGCACCGATCCTTGGTGCACTAGTTGCCGAATCGGATACCCTTCACTAAATCTGCCTTAGCTTCCTCGTACGGACTCCGAATCAGGCAAACCATGTACTTTCGGAGAACGGCAGAAAATTTCGCATCTCTTCCTAGTGTGTTGGTTACTCATTCATCTCTCTTTCCAATAGGAGCAACCACTGTTTCTTCTGAGTTTGTGGAAAAACACACGTTCTCAACACAAGATAGAGTAGAATCGGTCAGGCTCTATGGTCCATACGTTGGCTAGCTAAGATGGAGAAGCATTATGTTCATTGGTTCCTTCTCACGAGGTTGTGACAATTTACAGATTTGGAAAATGCCTAAAATTCGCCTTCTTAAGTCTTGGCGCACTGATCCATGGTGCAGCGGTTGCCGATTCGGATACTCTTCACTAAATCTGCCTTACCTCCCTCGTACAGACTCTGAATCAGGCAAACCATGTACTTTCGAAGAACGCCAGCAAATTTTGCATGTCCTCCTAGTGTGTTGATTAAACATTCATCTTTCTTTACAACAGGAGCGACCGCCATTATTTCTGAGTCCTGTGGTAAAACACACGTTCACTATATGAGATAGAGCAAAAACGGTCTTGCTCTATGGTCCATACGTGGGCCAGCTAAGACGGAGAAGCATTATGTTTTATTGTTCCTTCTCACGAGCTTGTGACAATTTACGGATTTGGAAAAAGCATAAAATTAGTCTTATTAAGTCTAGTCGCACCGATCCATGGTGCACAAGGTGCCGATTCGGATACCCTTCACTAAATTTGCCATACCTCTCTCGTACGGACTTCAAATCAGGCAAACCATGTACTTTCGGAGAACGACAGAAAATTTCACATCTCTTCCTAACGTGTTGAATACTCATTCATATTTCTTTCCAACAAGGGCGACCGCCATTATTTCTGAGTCCCGTTGAAAAACACACGTTCACAATACGAGATAGAGCAGATTCAGTCTTGCTCTACGGTCCATACGTTGGCTAGCTAAGACAAAGAAGCATTATGTTCAATGGTTCCTTCTCGCGAGGTTGTGACAATTTACGGATTTGAAAAATGCCTAAAATTCGCTGTCTTAAGTCTTGGCGCACCGATCCATGGTCCACTGGTTGCCGAATCGGATACCCCTTACTAAATCTGTCTTAGCTCCCTCATACGGACTCCGAATCTAGCAAACCATGTACTTTTGGAGAACGGCAGAAAATTTTGCATCTCTTCCTAGTGTGTTGATTACTCATTCATCTATCTTTCCAATAGGAGCGACCGCCGTTTTTTCTGAGTTTGTGGAAAAACACACGTTCACAATACAAGATAGAGTAGAATCGGTCTTGCTCTATGGTCCATACGTTGGCCAGCTAAGATGGAGAAGCATTATGTTCAATGGTTCCTTCTCACGAACTTGTGACAATTTACGGATTTGGAAAAAGCATAAAATTCGCCTTCTTAAGTCTTGGCGCACTTCCTAGTGTGTTGATTACTCATTCATCTCTTTTTCCAATAGGAGCGACTGCCATTGTTTCTGAGCCCTTAGAAAAACACACGTTCCCAATACGAGATAGAGCAGAATCGGTCTTGCTCTACAGTGCAGACGTTGGCCAGCTAATACGGAGAAGCATTATGTTCGAGGGCTCCTTCTCATGAGATTGTGACAATTTACGGAGTTGGAAAAGCCTAAAATTCGCCTTCTTAAGTCTTGGCGCA
Source organism: Paspalum notatum (assembly GCA_022530915.1). Classification (NCBI taxonomy): domain Eukaryota; kingdom Viridiplantae; phylum Streptophyta; class Magnoliopsida; order Poales; family Poaceae; genus Paspalum; species Paspalum notatum. The sequence continues at coordinate 10,069,771 of CM039683.1, forward strand.
CCGATCCATTGTGCATTGGTTGCCGATTCGGATACCCTTAACTAAATTTGCCTTACCTCCGTCGTACGGACTCCGAATAAGGCAAACTATGTACTTTCGGAGAACGGTGGAAAATTTCGCATCTCTTCCTAGTGTGTTGATTACTCATTCATCTTTCTTTTCAATAGGAGCGACCGCCATTATTTCTAAGCCCTTGGAAAAACACCCATTCACAATACGAGATAGAGCAGAATAGGTCTTGCTCTACGGGGCATACATTGGCCAGCTAAGACGGAGAAGCTTTATGTTCAATGGTTCCTTCTCACGAGCTTGTGACAATTTACGGATTTGGAAAAAGCACAAAATTCGCCTTCTTAAGTCTTGGCGCACTTCCTAGTGTGTTGATTTCTCATTCATCTCTTTTTGCAATAGGAGCCACCGCCATTGTTTCTGAGCCCTTGGAAAAACGCACGTTCACAATACCAGATAGAGCAAAATCGGTCTTGCTCTACAGTGCATACGTTGGCCAGCTAATACGGAGAAGCATTATGTTCAATGGTTCCTCCTCACGAGATTGTGACAATTTACGGATTTGGAAAAAGGCTAAAGTTCGCCTTCTTAAGTCTTGGTGCACCGTTCCATTGTGCACTGGTTGCCGATTCGGATACCCTTCACTAAATTTGCCTTACCTCCGTTGTACGGACTCCGAATAAGGCAAACCATGTACTTTCGGTGAACGGTAGAAAATTTTGCAGCTTTTCCTAGTGTGTTGATTACTGATTCATCTTTCTTTCCAATAGAAGCGACCGCCATTATTTCTGAGCCCTTGGAAAAACATACGTTCACAATATGAGATAGAGCAGAATAGGTCTTGCTCTACGGTGCATACGTTGGCCAGCTAAGACGGAGAAGCATTATGTTCAAAGGTTCCTTCTGACGAGCTTGTGACAATTTACGGATTTGGAAAAAGCATAAAATTCGCCTTGTTATGTCTTGGCGGACCGATCCATGGTGCACTGGTTGCCGATTCGGATACCCTTAACTGATTCTGCCTTAGCTTCCTCGTACGGACTCCGAGTCAGGCAAACCAAGTATTTTCGGAGAACGACAACTAATTTTGCATGTCTTCCTAGTGTGTTGATTACACATTTATTTTTCTTTACAATAGGAGCGACCGCCATTATTTCTAAGCCCATGGAAAACACACGATCACAATACGATATAGAGCAGAATCGGTCTTGCTCTACAGTCCATACGTTGACTAGCTAATACGGAGAAGCATTATATTCAATGGTTCCTTCTTACGAGCTTGTGACAATTTACGGATTAGGAAAAAGCCTTAAATTCACCTTCTTATGTCTTGGCGCTGTGATCCATGGTGCACTGGTTCCCGATTCGAAAACCCTTCACTAAATCTGCCTTAGCTCCCTCGTACGGACTTCGAATCAGGGAAACCATGTACTTTCGGAGAATGGCAGAAAATTTCGCATCTCTTCCTAATGTGTTTTGTAGTCATTCATATTTCTTTCCAACAGGAGCAACCGCCATTATTTCTAAGTCCTCTGGAAAAACGCACATTCACAATCCGAGATAGAGCAGAATCGGTCTTGCTCTACAGTGCATACGTTGGCCAGCTAATACGGAGAAGCATTATGTTCAATGGTTCCTTCTCACGAGGTTGTGACAATTTACGGATTTGGAAAATGCCTAAAATTCGCCTTCTTAAGTCTTGGCGCTCCGGTCCATGGTGCACTGGTTCCCGATTCGGATACCCTTCACTAAATTTGCCTTACCTCCCTCGTACGGACTCCGAATCAAGCAAACCATGTACTTTCAAAGAACGGCAAAAAATTTCGCTTCTCTTCCTAGTGTGTTGATTACACATGCATCTTTCTTTACAATAGGAGCAACCGCCGTTATTTCTGAGTCCTGTGGAAAAAACACACGTTCACAATACGAGATAGAGCAGAATAGGTCTTGCTTCTACAGTGCATACGTTGGCCAGCTAAGACGGAGAAGCATTATGTTAAATGGTTCCTTTTCACGAGCTTGTGACAATTTAAAATTTGGAAAAAGCCTAAAATTCGCCTTCTTAAGTCTTGGCGCACCGATCCAAGGTGCACTGGTTCCCGATTCGGATACCCTTCACTAAATCTGCATTACCTCCCTCGTATGGACTCCGAATCAGGCAAACCATGTACTTTCAAAGAACAACAGTAAATTCTGCATCTCTTCCAAGTGTGTTAATTACTCATTCATCTTTACTTCCAATAGGAGCGATCGCCGTTTTTTCTGAGTTTGTGGAAAAACACACGTTCACAATACGAGACAGAGCAGAATCGGTCTTGATCTACGGTCCATACATTGGCCAGCTAAGATGGAGAAGCATTATATTTAATGGTTCCTTCTCACTAGCTTGTGACAATTTACGGATTAGGAAAAAGCATAAAATTCACCTTCATATGTCTTGGCGCACTGATCCATGGTGCACTGGATGTCGATTTGGATACCCTTAACTGAATCAGCCTTAGCTCCCTCGTATGGACTCCGAATGTGGCAAACCATGTACTTTCAGAGATCGACAGCTAATTTTGCACGTCTTCCTAGTGTGTTGATTACACATCGTCTTTCTTTACAATAGGAGCGACCGCCATTATTTCTGAGCCCTTGGAAAAACACACGTTCACAATACGAGATAGAGCAGAATCGGCCTTGCTCTACAGTGCATACGTTGGCCAGCAAATACGGAGAAGCATTATGTTCAATGGTTCCTTCTTACGAGCTTGTGACAATTTATAGATTACGAAAAAGCCTTAAATTCACCTTCTTATGTCTTGGCGCTCCGATCCGTGGTGCACTGGTTCCCGATTCGGATACCCTTCACTAGACCTGCCTTAGCCCCCTCGTACGGACTTCGAATCAGGGAAACCATGTACTTTCGGAGAACGGCAGAAAATTTCACATCTCTTCCTAATGTGTTTTGTACTCATTGATATTAAATAGGAGCAACCGCCGTTATTTTTGAGTCCTTTGGAAAAACACACATTCACAATACGAGATAGAGCAGAATCGGTCTTGCTCTACATTGCATACGTTGGCCAGCTAATACGGAGAAGCATTATGTTCAACGGTTCCTTCTCACGAGGTTGTGACAATTTACGGATTTGGAAAATGCCTAAAATTCGCCTTCTTAAGTCTTGGCGCACCGATTCATGGTGCACGGTTTCCCGATTCGGATACCCTTCACTAAATTTGCCTTACCTCCCTCGTACGGACTCCGAATCAGGCAAACCATGTACTTTCGGAGAACGGCAGAAAATTTCGCATCTCTTTCTAGTGTGTGGATTACTCATTCATCTCTCTTTCGAATAGGAGCGACCACCGTTATTTCTGAGTCCTTTGGAAAAACACACGTTCACAATACGAGATAGAGCAGAATCGGTGTTGGCGCTCCGATCCTGGTTCCCGATTCGGATACCCTTCACTAAATTTGCCTTACCTCCCTCGTACGGACTCCGAATCATTCAAACCATGTACTTTCGGAGAACGGCAGAAAATTTCGCATCTCTTCCTAGTGTGTTGATTACTCATTCATCTCTCTTTCCAATAGGAGCGACTGCCATTATTTCTGAGCCCTTGGAAAAACACACGTTCGCAATACGAGATAGAGCCGAATCGGTCTTGCTTTACGGTCCATACGTTTGTTAGCTAAGACGGAGAAGCATTATGTTCAATGGTTCCTTCTCAAGAGCTTGTGACAATTTAAGGATTTGGGAAGAGCATAAAATTCGCCTTCTTAAGTCCTGGCACACCGATCCATGGTGCACTGCTTGCCGATTTGGATACCCTTTACTAAATCGACCTTAGCTCCCTCGTACGGAATCCGAATCAGGCAAACCATGTACTTTCGAAGAACGGCAGCAAATTTTGCATGTCTTCCTAGTGTGTTGATTACTCATTCATCTTTCTTTACAACAGTAGCGACCGCCATTATTTCTGAGTTTGTGGAAAAACACACATGCACAATACGAGATAGAGCAGAAACGATCTCGCTCTATTGTTCATACGTTGGCCAACTAAGTCAGAGAAGTGTTATGTTCAATGGTTCCATCTCACGAGGTTGTGACAATTTATGGATTTGGAAAAAGCATCAAATTCGCCTTCTTAAGTCTTCGCGCACCGATCCATGGTGTACTTGTTGCCGATTCGGTTACCCTTCACTAAATCTACCTTACCTCCCTCGTACGGACTCCGAATCGGGCAAACCATGTACTTTTGGAGAATGGCAGAAAATTTCGCATCTCTTCCTAGTGTTTTGATTACTCATTCATCTCTCTTTCCAACAGGAGTGACCGCCGTTATTTCTGAGTCCTGTGGAAAAACACACGTTCATAATACAAGGTAGAGCAGAATAGGTCTTGCTTCTACGGTCCTTACATGGGCCAGCTCACATGGAGAAGCATTATGTTTTATTATTCCTTCTCACGAGCTTGTGACAATTTATGGATTTGGAAAAAGCCTAAAATTTAACTTCTTAAGTCTTGGCACACCGATCCATGGTGCACTGGTTGCCGATTCGGATACCCTTTAGTAAATCTCCCTTAACACCCTCGTGCAGACTTAGAATCAGGCAAGCCATGTACTTTCGGAGAACGGCAGAAAATTTCTCATCTCTTCCAAGTGTGTTGATTACTCATTCATCCCTGTCTCCAATAGGAGCGACCGCCGTTATTTCTGGGTCCTGTGGAAAAACACATGTTCACAATACGAGATAGAGCAGAAACGGTCCTGCTCTACAGTCCATACGTTGGCCAGCTAAGACGAAGAAGCATTACGTTCAACGGTTCCTTCTCACGAGCTTCTGACAAATTGCGGATCTGGAAAAAGCTTAAAATTCGCCTTCTTAAGTCTTGGCACACCGATCCATGGTGCACTGGTTGCCGATTCGGATACCGTTCACTAAATTTGCCTTACCTTCCTCGTACGGACTCCGAATCAGGCAAACCATGTACTTTCGGAGAGTAATCAACACACTAGGAAGAGATGCAAAATTTTCTGCCGTTCTCTGAAAGTACATGGTTTGCCTGATTTGGAGTCCTTATGTGCTTTTTCCAAGTCCGTAAATTGTCACAAGCTCATGAGAAAGAACCATTGAACATAATGCTTCTCCATCTTAGCTGGCCAACGTATGGACCATAGATGCAAGACCTTTTCTGCTCTATCTCGTATTGTGAACGTGTGTTTTTCTAAGGGCTCAGAAATAATGGTGTGCAAAACGGAAACAACACCCACAACGAAGCTAGACACCATCCACTGAGAGGATACGTATCTAGCTCACAACACGTGTTTGGTACTGTCCACTGAACAGATACGTACCAAGCACAAAGCGGAAGCACACGCTCAAACAGCTAAGAAAAAGAGCGCAAAAGGGACCAACTCTGGGAAACTGCAGATTTCAGACAGGCAGGGTTGCAATGAAAAATCTCAAAACAACTCAAGAGAAGCTCCAAAAAATCCTCCAAAATTACCACACCCTCATAAGACAACTAAGAACCACTCCCGAAAAATTCAGACCAAAAGAATGAAGTTTAGACCATGGGACCGTCGGATGATTAGAGCATCGGACCGTCTGATGGTCACAGACGAACACCCTGAAAAGAGTTGAAAAAAAAACCCTATCAAACCAGCTCCAAAAATTATGAAATTTTTACTCAAGGTTAAAAAGGGGCCAAGGAAAAACTCCACAAATTTTCGGCTCAATTAGACAAGAAATAAAAATCCTACAACCATCGGACCTTCTAATGGTTTGACCATCGGACCGTCCGATGGTCAAAAACTGACAGACCACCCTCAAGAGAAAAATACCAAAACCAGGTCAAAACACCTCCAAATGATCTGAAATTTTTATGGGAGCTTTATGCATCACTGATAAAGAGCTCTACAAAATTTAAGCCCAAACTTCAAAGGTTTCACCCCTAAACCAAACAAGACTTGAAGATGGACAGAACCAGCAGAAAAGCTGGACAACAGAAAATCTTACACAAAAGCAATCTGAAACTTGACCAAACATTCTCCAAACTTCATGAAAATTGGCACAAGCTATCCTAGCCCCATTCCAAAGCTTTTTCCAAAAGATCTATGTAAAAAGATCACGGGATTAGGAGGAATTGCAAATCTCATGAGGTAGGAGAGTTGACACCGAAAAACCGAGAAACGGGAAGAACGACCCTTGCTCGTGGTTCAATGATTCTAGTACTTGGCTAGTGAGATGCTCCATATCCTAGCAAGTCCAAATCATAGAAAAAGAAAGGTCTCATCCTTGGACAACACAAAACGAGCCAAAATCTAAGAAACGGGACCAAAAACCAAACTAAAAAAAATGGGGAGAAAGGGAGAACGAAATTGAGCTGCTCAAGACATGGATTTCTCAAGGAGGAAACTTGGATTGAATCATGAAATTAAGTCTTACAAGATCCCCTAGAGCCTACCTCCCATCATCCTCCCACTAATGACAAGATTTGACAAAACTAGGCACTCATCTCCTAGCCTTAATCTCCTCTCTTTTCTCTTTTTTGCTCTTGGCTGCTAGGGTTAGGAAAACCTAGGGTATGGCTGGCCAAGATCAGCTCCAAGGGAGCTTCTCAAGTCTATTTATACCCTAGGCCCTATTAGACGCATTTTACACTAAGACCCCTATTTTACAAATGCCCGGAGGGGCTGAAATGTAAATGATACAATCAAACGACTACGATAACGTCTTGAACATCTTCGGTTTTTCCGCCTCGCTTGGATGTGCGCCACGTAGCCAGTAGTCCGAAAGCTTCCCCCGGTTTTGAAGTCAGAAACCGGGAAACTTTATTTCGCGAGCATCTTGGGCCGAGTCTTCGGCCCATCTTCTATCTTGATGAGTTTCGGTCCACTCGCCAAGTCTTCGTAGCTTGGGTGGCGGTTTTGAGCCGAAGCCGCCAAAGCCTCCCTCGAACGTCTTCGCGCCATGTACTCGGGTTGGAGCACCACGGTGGCACCCAGCTTCTCCAGTCTATCGGAGTCGCCTCGCAGTCCATCGAAGGACTTACACCGCCGTTGCCGAACTGCCCCTCCGTGTACCAAACTCCCATGGCCGACCGACGCCGAGACTTGCCTCCGGTCCATTGGAGGACTTTTGCCTCAGTCCATCGAGGTCTTCATCTCCTCTACCTCCAGTCCATCGGAGGGCCTCCAGTCCATCGAAAGACTTGTACCATTGACAATCACTCATCACACCAGGAGAGCAATGAGGCCGATCCATTGGCTCTCACCCTGAAGAAGGTGAATGACCTGCCATGGTGGGCGTCGGTGTTCGACTCAGGTACACGGACGGGCGGTCAGCGGGCTGAAGAGCACCGGGGCCGTGGTGATACAATCAAGGTGCACGGCGACGGGCGGCAGGCGCTTTGGCAGTTTCGGCGCAAAACCGCCACCTACCCAGGAAAGTGGAAAGCTTTGGCGACTACTCCGGAAGGCGCCGAGATGGATGGGCTCGTGGGCCGACAATGCTCACGGACACTCCGGTTTGATGGTTTGGGCCTCAAAACCATTGCCCACCTTCTCTGGGTTGGCAGAAGCCCGGACAAGATAGAAACCCTAAAAGTCACCAATGTGCACGTGGCAGATATCCCGCGGATGCGTAGGATCGAAGCAACCACTCGAAGCTACGGGCGCCGTTGGATGAGTACTTCTATGTATCTTTCCGGTTTTGCCCATACAGGCGTTGAGTCATCTAGTTAAGTGTAGGGTTAGCGTCATCTCAGGTCATTATTCCCATGGCCTATATATACCCAAGGTGGGCAGCCCATTAGGGTTACCTCTCCCACTTAGTTTTAGATCCAAGACAAGAGAAATTTCTACCATGTGCATAAGTGCTAGAGAGGCTAGGTTAGAGTGGGCTAATCGCCACTTAGCTTAGGCAAATCTTGATTTAGAGGGAAGGAGGATGGGTGGCAGGCTGTAGTAACTCTTGTAATCAGATCTTTTATGTTAATATAAGCTTTTCTTTGTGCTAATTGCGTCCAAGATCTGATCCCCCTTCCTCCCCCTCTTTCTCCTTGGTTTTGGGTCAAATCTCAAGGGCTTTTGGTGTTTTGGTTTTCCATTGTGATTTCCCTTTGCCTTCTGCTGTTTTGGACTTGCAAGGACGTGGAGATTATGTCATAGAACATCTGAATCCAGCAGGATTTCCACAAGCAAGTCATTCTTGAGTTTTCTCCTTTCTTGCCCCGATATTCGCTTCTTCATGAGATCTGAAATTTCCGCTAATCCTGAGATCCTTTTCAAGTGATCTTTTGGGAAAAGCTTTGGAATGGGTCTAGGATAGTCTCTACCAAATTTCATGAAGTTTGGAGAACATTTGGGTAGGTTTAGGCTTTTGGAGCTCAAGTTGCGTAGTTCTGTCGGACAGTCCGGTGGGAGTGTCCGGTGTTAAAGGACTGTCCGGTGAGCTACCGGAGAGTCCGGTGAGAGCCACCGGACAGTCCGGTAGAGGTTGGTCTGGCCCCTTTACCGGACAGTCCGGTATGGGCTACCGAATAGTCCGGTGCTACCAGACAGTCCGGTAGGTGCCACCGGACAGTCCGGTGGTGGCCTGGGCTGCTGTTCGTATTCGCGTTTGCCATCCTTTTTGGTGGGCGTCTGCGCTGAGCCTTTCCTTGGTTGGTTCTTGTCTATTTGAGGAGTTTTGTTAAGTGTGTAGCCTCCCAGTGGCCGACACTTGACTCGTTTCTAAGAGGGTCGTTTTTGGGGTTTTGTTTTTGGTTTCGACCATTCACCCCCCTCTGGTCACTAGTTTCGGTCCAACAAGTGGTATCAGAGCTAGGTTAAGGACTTTCTTGTGCCTTAACTGGTTCTAAGTGCATTCACGACCATGGCTAAACCCGGGAAAGCTCCATCACTTGAAGCCCTTGGCTATGACTATTGGAAATCATGCATGAAGGCGTTTCTCCTGAGTCAGGGCAGTGACATATGGAGTATCACCCAGGATGCAACTTACGTTATTCCCGCTGAGCGTACAGAGGCTCTTGCTATAGCCAAGTACGAGCGGAATATCAAGGCAGTCAATTTGCTTTTCTTTGCCCTTGGTCCTGTTGAGTACCAGTGTGTGTGCCACTTCGAGACAGCCCATGAGATCTGGGCAAAGGTTGCTGAGCACCACGAGGGCACAGCCGCTATCAAAGCACGGCTGTTTCAGACTTACCGGCGTGAATATGAGAACTTCACACAGAAGCCGGGTGAGTTGATTGAGGAGATGTATGGCCGTTTTCAATTGGTCATCAACAAGCTCCGTGCCAACAAGTGTGCTACTGACCACTTTCCCACGGACCATGAGCAGGCTCTCATGCTTCTTGTTGACGCGGCTTATGTACGAAAATTATACATCATTTTATGTGGTTTTTCATCGATATTAAGCGTCAACTATGCCTTCTACTAACATTTATCACCGATTTATGTGCATTTTGCAATATTGTCTTGGAATTGTGCTGTATGTCATTTTTGCAGGATTTCAGGCAATTTTTAGCAAAATCTACATCAATCAACTTCGAGTGAGCAAAAGCCTCTGAAGCAACATTTATTGAAGCAAAGAGTAGTGAAGAATTGATTGATTCATCTTCTGATTTGATCAAGACTTTACAAAATGGAGCTTCAATTAATTGTTGAGAGCTACTAGAAGCCGGAGTCAAATATTCAATAAAAGTATCAAAATATGTTAAAGACATGAAGACTTCGACAAAGCCCGGCCCATTAGAGAATTCCAGAAGGTCTAAGAGTCCTAACTTCTCCGCACGAAGATTTCTTAAGCATCAAGCAAACATCCGGCGAAAGATGGAAAGCAGAGGAGGTCTAGGGACTCCAGGTCGGCCGACCTGGAGCCCTTTGGTCGGCCGACCTACTCCCCCCTGGAGTCGGTTCGAGTTTCCTTTTCTACCACGTCTTCTCCAGGGTATAAATAGTCAGTCTAGGCCCCTGGCCGACGCATCCAATTCATTATCAAGGCGACAAGATGTAGAGAAGAGGGACAACAACTAGATGAGAGCTGAGGGTCGAGTTTCTAGGCTAGAATTAGGGTTCTTCTAATTCCTAGAGGTGATTAGAGGCCTTGCATGGCTCTCTAATTACCTAGCTCCAGAGGTCTAATTGTATCATCAAGGGTAGGTATGGCCATGGTTGTAAGTATGATACAGGTATATTAATGAAGCATTGTTCTTGTCTAATTACCATGTTCTTGTTCTAATTATGCTTGTTCTAGTTCTAATTAGATTTAGATCTAGTTTGCATGTTGATTAGAACATGTCTTTTAAAGGTTATATTCATCTAGTGTTCTTGTTCTTTGATCTTTGATCTAGCTTACTAATGATATAGTTGTATATCTAGTTCTTGTGATCATGGTGATTAGAAGTTCTAGTTGTGCTAATTATGTTATTAGACCATATAAAGTGATTAGGGGTGCATTCTTTAATCATGTGCCTGTTGAAAGCTTCTCGTCGATTACCTGGTTACCAGTGACAGTGGAGGCCGGGGAAAGGTTAAGCCAATCTAGGGGGTTAGGTTGATTGATCTAGATCTATTTATGCTATGATGAATATGCTTGATCATGCTTGTTTACCTTGAGCTACTAGTTACTCGTTGTTCTTATCTATTTGTGATGCCCGTTATTATGCTTTGTCTTGGATCCAATTAGAGCTTGATTAGAAGCTAGTTAATACCCCTTAATTAGTGTTCTAGTCTTGTTCTAGTTGTTTATCTTCTATCTTTAACGTAGATTAGATGCAGATTAGATATAGATTAGAGGTAGTTTTAGATCTATACTCTATGCCTTAGTTTACTTTAAACTCTTATTAGTTAGTTCTCAATTAGTTCGTTCCCTGGATTGACAAAACCCATGATACTCATCCTGGGGAAAAGCTACCACGATACTGTCGCTTGCAGTATAAGGTTTGGCGTGCTTAAGTGCCGTCAACAAGCTTTTCTGGCGCCGTTGCCGGGGAACTAATTAATCGAGTTCTAATTAATTTGGGTTTATGTATATATCTAATTTGTCTTTTATTTCTAGTTAGTTTATTGTTTTTCTTGTATATATTTGTTTTGACTAACATTTAAAAAAAAAAATTAATGGACCTCGGTCCAATTAAAAAAAAATCTCTCTTTTCCAATCTAGCTCTTTAATAGTAGGTGCTAACGCTGTTAGTTGCTTATGATCTATTATTGAGTTTTTCTACAGCTATCACGGAGCAACTCCGATGATAAAGGTATGTCTGCTGTGTCAATTTATTTTTAATACTAATGTTTCTTTGGAGCTTATTTGTTCTAAGCTACAGATAATGGAAGCGGAGATATGATTAGCCGAGAAGGTTCCGGAGATCAAGGATTGCTTGAGTACAAGGAAGGTGAAGATATGGAAAGCTTATCTCAAGTCCAATCCAAGCTCCAACCAAATCTCGAGCTACTCTCGAAATTCAGGACAGCAGCACCTTGTGGGGCCAATTCGGAGACCTTAACGATGTCAAATGAAGAAAGTCTAATTGACAAAGTTGTAGATCTTTTCGTGCTCTTCACGAAAATGTCCGAATTTGCATTATTTGGATTTCGGATGACAAAGTTATGGTCGAAATACTAAAGGGGTCAGAACAAGGGTGGCTGAATTTCGAGAAAGACAAAAGTGTTCCTCTCCAATATTTGATGGTGCATGCAATGATGGCATTCAAGGAAGAAGATGAGTTACCATAGTTTCACTTCTTCAAAACTAAGGTAATTTTTATTTTTATCGTAAAATAATTAAAAAGTTTACCTATGTTTAATTAGAGAAGTTTTACAATGATCACTAATAGGTTGTTTGGTTGATTGTTACCCTTCTATTCTTTCTTTTGTTTTGTTTTATCCTTTTGTTAACCTTTGTTCCCTTAATTCTTATCTTGAGAATCATCTAGACTAGGTTCTTTAATCCATAGCTTTGCAATGCTTAATTCCAAGCATGTTTACAGGCCACCATGAAGATGAAATTTCATGTGTTCATGCTCTTTTAGTAGATCTTTTTTACTTTAATCAGTCAATTGAATCTACTCATGCAAAGTGATGGATATGATTTGCTAGTCTATTTTAATTCTCAAGTTTAGGCTTTAAGGTTAGTTTAGAAAAAAATTAAGAGCCAAGGTTTGTGCAAAAGTAGAGGTTGACCGACTGCTTATGTCTCCTTGAAGTGGTTCGGTTAAGGTTTAATTGTTGTGCAAATTGCTTTTGAAATTTTAAACATAAACATGTGCATGTTTCTCATGATTTATTATCTGTGCACAATATTATCTCTGAAATTTTTAAAGTTTCAAAACGTTTGGTCTCTTTACAAAAAGAACCCTGGTTAGAATTTTATCTAAGCCTATTTTTATTTCTTTCAAAATCATCTCTCTATTTTAGCCAAAATCATTAGGAACCTATAACCTTGTTTATCCCATGTTTGATTTCATGAATCATGTTCATCTATGATTTACATATGCTTTAGTGCTTTGCTATATAATTTCAATTTGAATTATAGTTGTCCTTGATTCATGAATCAAATGTTTGTTTAACCTCAATAAACCTTATGAACATGCATTTATCTCTAATCGTTGCCATGATGCTTTCATTTTATACATGTGTGTGTGCACTATGAGCTAACCATGTAGAGAAATTCACACTTCATTTGAAACAATGAGATCAATGTGGTAAAAGAGTACAAGACAAATTCATGATGATTCAAGAAAGGATTGCAAGATTTAAAGACATCATCAGAATTTGCAAAAGTTTGATTGAGTTTCAACTTGAGGAGTGGGTGGACTGAATGGAGGAGGAATTGAAGACAAGGATCAAGCCCATGAAGCTTCAAGATCAACCATGGTGGACTCTGTCAAATTCCACCAAGGCACAAGTCCAAAAGATGAAGATTGTCAACATCGGAAAGCTGAAAACGGAAGGCTGAAATATCATCAACATGGAGCTCGACCTCAGAAGGCAAAAACAGAATATTTTCTTATATTTGGAAAGCTCATGAAGTCCTCTTTCGAACGAAACAAGAACCACTCAATTTGGATATTCCTATAAAGAGATATGTGCAAATCATTGAAGCCTGCGCGAGCTGAATTCAAATCTGGACAGAATGCAGCGCTGGAGTAAAACGGGCATAACTCTTTCATACGGAATCGGAATTTAACGTATGAGTACTCGTTGGAAAGATAATTTCAGAGGCTATCCAATGGATTTATTGTTCAAGATATATTCTGTTCGAAATTAAAAGATATACCGCGAAGAAGGAGGTAGCAGCAACAATGGTGATGACTACTTGAAGAAGATGGTGACAACGACGATGAAGAAAGCTTGGGCGAAGCTTCCATGAAGTATTTCATGATCAAGTTCAGTTACAAGGAGCTTCAAAAACATTAGTACATGAACACACAAGCAGAGGATTGTGCACACAAGTGATGCTTTGATCAAGACACGATGAAGCTGCACAATCAAGTTATCAAGCTGCATGGACACTTCGGATTCTTACTCCAAGGACCATGGCTTCACTTCAACGAAGGCAAGTAAGAAGTCTAGCTTTATGACTTTAAATTAAGCGCTTTTTCAGGAGGCAACCCATTTTATTTATTTGTCTATACTGTTAGAGTCTTTATAGAGAAATAGGAAGCATGACGCTACCCTTTTATTCTTTAGCTTGTGGCTAGTTAACTTAATTTAGATAATCATCATCATATCATTGCATATTTAGTTTTATTCCTTGCATTTGCATTATCATTGTTTCTCCACACTTGTTTTATTAGTTTTGAAATTTTCATAAGCTTTTTGATGTATGCTTTATAATTATGCTGAAACTCGGCCGAGTTTTCTTCTCGGAAAATTAAGTGTAAACATGGTGTTTAGATTTAATTTGAGACCATCATCATTAAGTTTATTTAAAAGTTTCTTTCTAATCATGTCTTTTGTGGATAAACTTGTTGCATTTTTGCATAAACCACCTTTGCATTTAGATTAGATTTACATACTTGCATTATAATTGGCTTGGTTGTTTATTTAACTTCATGATGAGTGCTTTTCATGTTTATTATGACATCGCTAGAGTGTTGTAATTTAGCAGTTTTATGTAAGCATGGTGCTTAGATTAAATTGTTGATCATCATGATGAAGTTAATTAACCTTGCTAGTTATACATAATTTCATTTGATTAAGTTTATAAGCTTTGCTATGTGCTTTGTTTATCTTATGCTTACATTCATCCTTTAGTTTAGTTTTTCTTTTCGTTAAGTTTAGCTAGGCCACAAGTTAATAGAAATTAGGAATATTTTTAGATTATGGTAAACTGTTTCTACTCTCGACCGTTACCTCGAGAGTAGTATGTGCATTTGAATTATTTTGCAGGGAGTTATTTAATGAAAAAGAAAATTGAAGGACTATCCGGTAACAAAATTTCTAACACCTTCTCTTTTCATTTTTAAATTCTGCAAATATTTACCTATATCTATCAATTCGGTGTTCCCTTTGTGTTTCTCTATATTTGTAGTGTGTTAGTTTAGATTTAAAGTTTGATTTTTAGTTTTATCTTTTATGAGTGATTTTATTTTCTTTATGTTAGTTAGTTTAATCATGATCATGTTGTATCCTTGAAATAAAAATGTTTGTTTGCTTGTAATCTGATGTCTTTTAATTAAGCTAATTTTATACTCTCAATTAATGCATGTTAATTAAATTATGACTTAGCATTTATATAGTAAATTTGATATTTCATAAAGACCCGCATTTTATTAATATTTGATTTCAAGTTTTTGTCATTATGGATCTCCTTATAATTTTTATTTGAGCTATTAATGTTATAATCAATGATTCTTATGATTATCTTATATAGGCCCTACCTATTAGAGCTTTTATTTGAAAACCATAGCTTGATCAAATTTAATTCTTGGCTGAATTGGATTAAGATTTGAATCTAGGGTCTGAGATTTCAAAGCTGGTCATTCAATTTGCTTATCTTTCATTTGCTAGCCAAATTATCCATGCATTGTAACTCTCTACATTGGAGAAATTACAAAACTCGCTGGATATCCTCCCTAAACCAAATATCGTTTCATTTATCTCCCTTGTCCACAACCTATTGTTTTCTGGAGTTTTCAATCAAAACAAAAAGAGGTGTTTAGACAAGCAAATCCCCAAAATACTATTCAATAAGATACTCAAAAGTGAGTATTATCTAAGAGTGGGGATATTGCTTGTCAAATTTTCATTCAATCTTTGAGGAGGTATTGTCTAAAAAAAAAAAAAAAAAGAGGACGACCAAGTGGTCGCCACATATATAAAAAAAAAGGTGAATAAAAAAGAGACCAAGTGGTCAAAGTAGAATTAGGAATTTATAGATATGCCCCCTCATTGATCTACTTTTGTTTTACCTCTTTTTGAATCCTCTTCAATAAAACTCCAGAAAATACTCCAATCATATGCAATCCGATAACAAGGACTTCATTTGTGCCTTGAGATCAAATAGATATATTTGCATATGACCACTTTTCTATATTTTTCTTTAGTCCTTTTTCATCATTATGAATTCCATGACCTTTTTGAGAAATCTCAGTAATTCCAGCAGATTCTTTTCTTAGTTTGATAATATATTGAGATTAAATTTTGATTAGGATCCATACCAAGCTCCAGATAAAGCCTACACATATATATTATAGATTAGTACTTAACCTGCTTGTCTATATACTTTGAGAGCCTGGAAAGATGAGAGTTTGGGCCTTATAATTTAATCTTTGATCATTGATTTATCTTTTGAAAAATTTATTGAAAACATAAAGAGATCTGTTTTGATGAATTCTTGATTTCTTATATATATATGATTGTGGGATATGCTTACATGAATATCTACTTGTCTATATATCTTGCTAGTCTAAACTTAGAAAAATTTTGAGAGTTTAATTTTAGTTTGATTAATTGATGTTAGTTTATAAGTAGACTTATTTATAAAATTTTGACTTACTCGAGGACGAGCAAGGTTTAAGAGTGGGGATATTGTTGACGCGGCTTATGTACGAAAATTATACATCATTTTATGTGGTTTTTCATCGATATTAAGCGTCAACTATGCCTTCTACTAACATTTATCACCGATTTATGTGCATTTTGCAATATTGTCTTGGAATTGTGCTGTATGTCATTTTTGCAGGATTTTAGGCAATTTTTAGCAAAATCTACATCAATCAACTTCGAGTGAGCAAAAGCCTCTGAAGCAACATTTATTGAAGCAAAGAGTAGTGAAGAATTGATTGATTCATCTTCTGATTTGATCAAGACTTTACAAAATGGAGCTTCAATTAATTGTTGAGAGCTACTAGAAGCCGGAGTCAAATATTCAATAAAAGTATCAAAATATGTTAAAGACATGAAGACTTCGACAAAGCCCGGCCCATTAGAGAATTCCAGAAGGTCTAAGAGTCCTAACTTCTCCGCACGAAGATTTCTTAAGCATCAAGCAAACATCCGGCGAAAGATGGAAAGCAGAGGAGGTCTAGGGACTCCAGGTCGGCCGACCTGGAGCCCTTTGGTCGGCCGACCTACTCCCCCCTGGAGTCGGTTCGAGTTTCCTTTTCTACCACGTCTTCTCCAGGGTATAAATAGTCAGTCTAGGCCCCTGGCCGACGCATCCAATTCATTATCAAGGCGACAAGATGTAGAGAAGAGGGACAACAACTAGATGAGAGCTGAGGGTCGAGTTTCTAGGCTAGAATTAGGGTTCTTCTAATTCCTAGAGGTGATTAGAGGCCTTGCATGGCTCTCTAATTACCTAGCTCCAGAGGTCTAATTGTATCATCAAGGGTAGGTATGGCCATGGTTGTAAGTATGATACAGGTATATTAATGAAGCATTGTTCTTGTCTAATTACCATGTTCTTGTTCTAATTATGCTTGTTCTAGTTCTAATTAGATTTAGATCTAGTTTGCATGTTGATTAGAACATGTCTTTTAAAGGTTATATTCATCTAGTGTTCTTGTTCTTTGATCTTTGATCTAGCTTACTAATGATATAGTTGTATATCTAGTTCTTGTGATCATGGTGATTAGAAGTTCTAGTTGTGCTAATTATGTTATTAGACCATATAAAGTGATTAGGGGTGCATTCTTTAATCATGTGCCTGTTGAAAGCTTCTCGTCGATTACCTGGTTACCAGTGACAGTGGAGGCCGGGGAAAGGTTAAGCCAATCTAGGGGGTTAGGTTGATTGATCTAGATCTATTTATGCTATGATGAATATGCTTGATCATGCTTGTTTACCTTGAGCTACTAGTTACTCGTTGTTCTTATCTATTTGTGATGCCCGTTATTATGCTTTGTCTTGGATCCAATTAGAGCTTGATTAGAAGCTAGTTAATACCCCTTAATTAGTGTTCTAGTCTTGTTCTAGTTGTTTATCTTCTATCTTTAACGTAGATTAGATGCAGATTAGATATAGATTAGAGGTAGTTTTAGATCTATACTCTATGCCTTAGTTTACTTTAAACTCTTATTAGTTAGTTCTCAATTAGTTCGTTCCCTGGATTGACAAAACCCATGATACTCATCCTGGGGAAAAGCTACCACGATACTGTCGCTTGCAGTATAAGGTTTGGCGTGCTTAAGTGCCGTCAACACTTCTCCATACGCTTGATCCTAAGGTCTAGGAGGTCACTGCTGCGGCCATAGTTGAGGGATCGACTTACAATACCCTAACCACCTCACAACTCTTCAGCAAGCTCAAAGCTTCTGAAGTGGATAAACAACTACGGTCAGCTCCTTCTGGAGCAGGTTCAAAGATCTTGGCTCTAGCCACAGCTGAGGGTGCTCGCGCTAACTCCACTGACAGCTTTGCTTTGTCTTCTGTTTCTTTGATGTCTATTTCAGAGAAGCAGCTGGACACTTTGGGAGATGAAGAGCTCTACCTGTTCAACAACCGCGTCCGACATGTGTATGACAGGCGGATGGCTAAGAAGCATGGCTCCAAGCCTGGCTGCTTCGAGTGTGGCGATCCAGGCCACTTCGTTGCTGACTGCCCCAAGCGAAATGCCTACTATCTGAAGGGCGGCGGCAACAGCTCTAACGACGCTGGTGGCCACTCCAAGCCGAACGACTACAAGTACCGGCGATTGAAGAAGAGATCTCTCGCCAAGCACTTCCGGAAGGTCGCTCGGGACTACCGGAAGGAGACCAAACGCCACGAGAAGGCGTTCTTGGCGGACATTGAGGACCGCGTCCTCACCCTGATGGCTACCGGGTCTGAGTCTTCTTCCTCTTCATCGAGCTCGAGCGACGAGGCAGTTGTCACCAAGAAGGGAGGGAAGAAGGACGCTGGAGGACCTGCCAGACTCTGCTTCATGGCCCATGTCCATAAGTAGAGGTGCCGGAGAGCACCAGGAGTCCCAGGGGCTTTTGCACCATGGCCCTAGAGGACAAGGAGGAGCGCGAGGGCTCCGACTCCGACAACGACACGGATCCCGATGTGAGTGTTAATGAGGAAGAAATCCTAGAAATCCTCGAGGCTAACCGTAAGGAGCTTAAATGGTATGCTAGGG
This sequence comes from Paspalum notatum, assembly GCA_022530915.1. Lineage (NCBI taxonomy): Eukaryota > Viridiplantae > Streptophyta > Magnoliopsida > Poales > Poaceae > Paspalum > Paspalum notatum. The sequence goes on from CM039683.1 coordinate 10,088,339, forward strand.
TGACTAGGAAGTTGAGCGCAGCTTATGATAAAGTGAGTGCCGAGCTTGCTATTGCAAATAGCAAGATCGAGTCCTTGAGCGTGTCGCCTCCTGAGCCTACCGAGTCCGAGTGTTCGAGTTGCGTGGCCTTGAAGGGTGATCTTACTGAGTTGCGATCTCGGTACGCCTAGAGAGTTGAAGAGAGGGATGCTTTTCGTGTAAACCTCAAAGCCACCAAGAAGGATCTCCTAGCTGCCCAAGTTCCAGTAGTTTTAGATGTTGAGCCCTGTGAGACCTACTCTAGCCTTGAGAGTGAGCTTTAGAAGTTGAAGAAGCAGTGCGAGGCGCAGGTGAGGGATCTAGAGGTTCTTGGTGCAAAGCTTGTAGAGTTGCGTGCACATCCCACTTTGCTTGGAGCGTGTAAGGTCTGTCCTACGCTCAGGGAAGAGCTAGAGCAGGTGCGGGGAGATCTTGATAAGTGGGTATCCCCATCCCGCATCTGTGAGGATTGCCTTTCCTATAGAATGGAGCTAGCTGCTTGTAAGGCTAAAGTTGTTTGCCTAAAGAAGAGGCCTAGCTATCCTAGTGAGGAGTGTAACGTTTGTGCTGCTCAGGCGGTTTTGCTGTCTGACCTGAGAAAGGAGAAGGAGAACTCTGATTCAGAGAACTTTTACCTCAGGCAGATTTTGAGTTGGGTTTCGGCCAGGGAGCCTCAGATTGGGATGCTGATCTAGCAGTTCAAGAAGGAGGATGGGTTCGGGCTGGGGTACAAGTACTCTAGAGCCGATTTTGAGTGTGTGCTGGACAAGGTGATGGAGTGGAGTAAGCTTACCCCAGAGCAACGTTTCCCCAAGACCCACACCACCAAGTCTTTCTAGCCAGACCAGCCCAAGGATGGTGTCTTTTAGGAGCCACCTAAGAACCCTCCCAAGAAAGCTGTCTGGACTCCTAAGCCAAAGGGTCTCCAGAACAACCTTGACTCCCTTCCAAGGACATCCAAGGCCAAGCCCATGGCTAAACCCAAGGCCACCACGCCTAAGCCTCCACATCAAGCTCCAAAGCCCTAGCCTCAACCAAAGCCTTGGACTGAGACCTTTGTGTGTGACTACTGTCACTATCAAGGTCACCTTGAGGAGTTTTGCTTCAGGAGGAAGCGGGCGGAGAGGTTGGAGAAGTCCTGGAGGAACAAGGACCAGTTCCACCAGGAGGGTAGTGGACCTACTTTGCCTCGGCACGTGGAGTGGCGAGATGGCCAGCGCGTCGTGTAGGGGGTGGTGGCGGAGACGACTTTGGGTGTCGTGCTCCTGAGGGTGGTTTCTTTCCTCAAGCTCTAGGACGTCGTTTTGGGTATGATTTTGGTCCTCCGAGCTTTCAGTTTCAGTGTTCGCGGGTTGAGAGAGATCCGCGTTTTGGTTCTGAGTCTTTTACTCCTTGTACACCTGCTTTTTACCCTACCTATGAGCAGATGGCACGGCACTGGTTTTCTTCTTACCCTAGTGTCGGACCATTTGCTCATCCATTTGACCATTGATTTTTGCAGGATCGAGGCCTAGAGGACATATGGATCATGGACTCAGGCTGCTCCAGGCACATGACGGGGCAGCGCAGATGGTTCTCCAGCCTCACCCCGGCGAGTGGCAAGGATTAAATCACATTCGAGGACAAAGGTCAGGGTAAGGTGCAGGGTGTTGGTTCTGTTTCAGTCTCGAAGAAGTTTTTCCTGAGGGAAGTTGCTTTGGTTTCTAGTTTAGGTTTTAATCTGCTTTCTGTGTTGCAACTTCTCGATGAGGGGATGGAAGTGCGCTTTAAGAAGGGTTGCTCTTGCGTTTTGGATGCTAAGGGAGAGTTGGTCTGTAAGATTTTGCCTTTTGGCCATATCTTCTAGATTGATTTCTCTCATTCCTCTGGCCCTTCGCGTTGTCTTGTTGGTTCTAGTCCTTCTCCTTCTTTTGGTGTTTCTGAGCTCTGGAAGTGGCATAGGAGGCTTGGCCATTTGAGTTTTGATCTCCTAGTGAGGTTAAGCTCTATGGGCCTAATTCGAGGATTGCCCAAGCTCAAGTTGGAGAAGGACTTGGTCTGTCATCCCTGCCGCCATGGAAAAATGGTAGCTGCTTCTCACACGCCTGTTAATCAGGTGATGACCTCGTATCCAAACGAGCTTCTTCATATGGACACCGTGGGTCCTCCTCGAGTTCGGTCGGTCGGTGGGAAGTGGTATGTGCTTGTGGTAGTGGATGATTTCTCTCGGTTCTCGTGGGTGTTCTTTCTTGAGTCAAAGGAGGAAGTTTTCGGTTTTGTTCACGATTTGGTCTTGAGGTTGAACAACGAGAGTCATGGCTGAGTGAGGGCTATTCGTTCCGATAATGGAACTGAGTTCAGGAACTCTCGTATGGACAACTTTTGCAGTGACCATGGTCTGGACCACCAGTAGTCTTCTCCATGTACTCCCCCACAGAACGGTGTTGTGGAACGCAAGAACCGCACACTTGTTGAAATGGCTAGGACGATGCTCGTGAGCATAGGACTCCTCACCGGTTTTGGGCTGAAGCAGTGAACACGGCCTGCTATGTCGCCAACCGCATTTTTCTCCGAGCTTACCTTGGTAAGACCTCGTATGAGCTACGGTATGGACGACAACCCAAAGTGAGCCATCTGCGAGCGTTTGGCTGCAGATGCTTTGTGCTCAAGAAGGGGGGGCATTTGGACAAGTTTGAGTCTCGCTGCTCAGATGGTGTCTTTCTTGGTAACACCTTGAACTCTCATGAGTTTAGAGTGTGGAACCTTGACATCAAACAAGTAGTGGAGATCTGTGAGGTATCTTTCGATGAAACTATGCCTTGCACAACCCCTGCCTTTGAGCTTTCAGGTGATGATGAGTTGGGCGAATCGATCTTTGAAGATGACGATGCCCCAGAAGGTGGTGATGGTGGGACTATTGCGAGTGCTGCAGATCCCACACCCTTTGAGACGAGTGATGATGAAGATGCACCTCTGATCACGAGTACAACTACGATCGAGCTGGCATCTACCTCAGAGGGGCCTGCTGCGGACGTAGGGGAGGTGACCTCCCGAGCGACTGGGTCTCAGGCGGTCCAGCGGGATCACCCACCGGACAATATCATTGGCGACGTCGGCGCACGGGTCCAAACACGGGCCCAAACCGGTTCTATAGCTCACTTTGCTTTCTTTGGTTTTGTTGCCAATTTTGAACCCAAGGATATTGGACACGCTTTGTCGGATAGTCATTGGGTCAATGTCATGCATGAGGAGTTAGAAAACTTTGAGAGAAATCAGGTGTGGAAGCTAGTTGAGCCGCCACCCCAGTGCAACCCATTGGTACCAAGTGGGATTTCAAGAATAAGCAAGATGCTGATGTGGTGCGCAACAAGGCTCGGCTAGTTGCCCAAGGGTTTTGCTAAAAGAAGGGTATTGATTTTGAGGAGACCTTTGCACCTATGGCGCACCTTGAATCCATTCGCATATTCTTGGCGTTCTCAGCGTCAAAGGGCTTCAAGCTTTTTCAAATGGATGTTAAAAGTGCCTTCCTAAATGGTTTTATTGAAGAAGAAGTTTATGTAAAACTACCCCCTGGTTTCGAAAACCCCAAGTTCCCAAACCATGTTTTCAAGCTTCAAAAAGCCTTGTACGGTCTTAAGCAAGCTCCTAGAGCTTGGTATGATCGTCTCAAGAAGTTTCTCTTAGGTAAGGGTTTTAAAATGTGGTCTGTGGACAAAACTCTTTTCTTGCTTCCTGACGACGTAGATGGCCGTCGGCACCTGGGTGGCCAGGCTAAGAAGGTGACGCTTCCACAGCGCGTTGTCCTCCATGGAGAAGGCCGTCATGGTCTCCTGCCCTCCCAGATGGAGCAGCAGGAAGGGCGCCCAAAATAGGGCTAGCCGGTTGCCGTCGCTGCGGAGGGTGAGGCGGCTGAGGACGAAGACCGCGAGGGAGTTGGCCGACAGGTAGGCAAGCCACAGGATGGCGCTGAGCACGCGGGAGCTGTAGCGCTTGCGGAAGCCCGAGAAGAAGAAGAGGATGGCTTGGAGGGAGAAGCTGCCCATCACCATGAACTGCAGCTCCCACTCGTTGATGAGTTGTTCAGCACGTGGCAGCAGGGCGCTGATACATGTAGTCAAATAGACTAGTAAGGTAGTATTGAAGACATAGTCGTAACAAAAAGTCTCACACCAGCATGCATCATAGTAACTTTTTTCAGTGTCAATCCCTGGTTCATTTCAGAAGCTCGAACTATCAATCTCGAACTATAAAATAGGACACCGAGATATGGAACTTTTTTAAAACTGGACAAATTAGAACATTAGCAGAGGTGGTTTTCTATTTCTTAGAAATAATAATATCTTATTTCATCTCAAAAACATTCATAAATAATTCATTTTAAATTAAAAAAACTAGTCCATCAACCCTTGCTCTCGCATGGCTTAGAGTTTTAGTAGAAGATATAGATTTAATCCTTAGCAATATTATAGGTGGATATTTTAATTCATCTCTCGTAATGGCGTTGTGGGTGGTTTACGTGCAAATTTATAAATTATTTTAATTTATCTTCTATGATAGTATATTGGGTAATTTATATGCAGATTTAGGGTTGATTTTAATTTATTTTTTATAAAGGCATGGTGAGTAATTTATATATAAATTCATAGGGTTATTTAATCCATATTTTATAATGGCATGATGGGCAATTTTTATGCAAATATATAGAGTTATTTTAAATCGTACTTTATAATGGCATGGTGGGCAATTTTTATGCAAATGTGAGAGTTATTTTAAATCGTACTTTATAATGGCATGCTGGGTAATTTCTATATAAATTTCGGAGGTTATTTTATTTCATCCTTCCAAATGGTATGGTGGGTAATTTTTTAGAAAATGTAATAGATCTAATGGCTACTATTATTAGAGCTACATGATGGACGGCCGGATGTTTCTGATTTTTGTGATAATTTTAGGATTTGTCTTTTTTTCTAGCGCGTCTGGTGAATATTAACATGGAGGCTCCAAAAGTTTGCTCTCACATGTGTTGGAGTTTAGGAGATACAGATTTAATCTTTAATATTCATCCTTTGTAACTTATGGTAATGTGTATGCAAATTTAGAAATTATTTTAATTTATCTTTCATGATGGCATATTGGGTAATTGATATGCATATTTAAGCCTTATATTAATTCATCTTTTACAACGGCATGGTGGGTAATTTTTCTGCAAATTTAAAGAGTTATTTAATTTATATTTCATACTGGCATGATGGCAATTTTTATACAAATTTAAATGATTATTTTATCTTTTATAATGTCATGGTGGGTAATTGTTTAGAAACTATTATTAGAGTTGCATGATGACGTAATGTTTCAGATTTTTATGAGAATTTTTAGGATTTATCTTTTTCAGAGAAAATAGATGTATTATAAGAGATACATCATGGATGATAGTATGTTAATTACATAGAAAATAGACATAGTGGCTATTAATATTTTAATCTGCAATCGATGATAGGATGTTCTTGATTATTGTGAGAATTTCTACGATTTTATTTTTTATTTAGCGCACCTTGTGAGCATTAATAAGAGGCTCAAAAAGAGTTTACAATTAGTAATAGCAAGATTAGACACAAAATATTTGTTTCATCGAAAGGTTTCTAGCATCTTTATGAAAAAAGTGATAGGTTCATTTAGTGACTTAATTTTTAAATGGGAAAGTTTGATAAAAAAAACTAAGAGTAGATTTGAAAAAGGAAAAATTTTGCCAAAAAAGAAGAAGAATTTTTATAATAACAAATGTGAGTAAATTTGAAAATGGAAAAATTTCTTGCTGCTTTCGTTGAGAGTTGAACTCAAAACTTTTTATAATGACAGAGGTGGGTAATTGCTTGGAAAATAAATTGAAAATAGAAAAAATATGCTGAAAAGAAGAAATTTGTTTTCTTGAGAGTTGAACTCAAAACCTTTTATAATGACAGAGGTGGTTAATTATTTAGAAAATAAATTGAAAATAGGAAAAATTTGCTAAAAAAATAAGAAGTTTGCTTTCATCGAGAGTTGGAAGTCAAAACCTTTCATAACGACAGAGCTGGGTTGTTATTTAGATAAGAGGTCTAATGGCTATTAATAGTCTAATCTGCCAATTGATGGCCGGGAATTTCTATGATTTATCTTTTTGTGGTGCGTTTTGTGAGGATTAACGTGGCGGTCCCAAAAAGAGCCTCTAATTAGTAATAGTAAGATATGAAGCTTATAGAACTTTTTTTTTCCTCAAAATATAGCCTATCTATTAGTCCTCGTTTGAGGTTATTTGATTTATTTCTTCATATTTGTCATGTTTTATTTGGAGCAACAAGACAACGGATCTACAAATACACAAATTCAAAATACCTCCGAGTAAAATTCCCAATCGATAGATTCTTTTTGGAAAAAATTGGTATAGATTTCATATCATAAATAATTATAATATTTTTAGAGATTGATTAAACTTCTATTATTTAAAAAGATGGAAACCCACTTTCCAAGGAAGCGAAACGACCAAGCTTGCTCGGTGCATTTATAGTTCAAGGTGCCCATTTTCTTGTTTCGTAGTTCAGTATTGAAAGCCCAACAACTTAGATAGTATAAGGTCGTAAAATGAACTATTCTCCTGGATGGAAAGCATTCTCACACAAAAATACTACATGTGAGAGACTTCCTGAGCACGCACCATGTACCATATAATATCTTCTAATATGTTAACGTATGCTATTCTGCTATATTAAATTTTCTATTAAATATTAAGTTAATTTTTAGGTTCCTCTAGATCTAAGGTAGAAAAGGTAGCTTACCTACAAATTTTTTAGATCTCATAAAAACTATAGATTTGGAATGTAAATTATATTTGAGGTCGTTAAAAAACCCTAATTCAAAAATATGAGAAAAAATAATGAATATCGGGGCTCATAAACAAATTCAATTTTAAAGGTTAGCAACTAGAACCTTATTGATCTCGTCAAGCACTGCAAGTCTAGTATAGAGGATTCCTATTTCCTACACCAGAGGTTATATAAAAAGATCAAGTTTAATTTTTGAAAAACTTATAACAAATATTTGGGCATTCTTGAGAAATCTAGAAAGAAAAACGTGTAGGCTACAAATTAGATGCCATTGAGATCTAACATTATGATATAAAATCATGTCTTCATACGACTTTATAAGAGAAAGTAAAAAATTTATTGGAGCAGCAACTATTTCTAAGAGAATTCCAAGCCACAAACCATAGTGATGATGACTGATGCCGCATATCAGTGCTGATTTGTGTGACGAGGGCAGTAATATACATAACTGCCACAGCTGGAGAAAGGGCTACCAATTGGGAACCCCTTCAGTACCGGATTCCCTACCTGTTGGGAAGCCCGGTACCGAATTCCATAGTACCAGATTCCCAACCATACTATGGAATCGGTTTTAGTCCTGGTTGTAGGAACTGATACTGATAGTTTGAAAAAGTATGTTTCCATTGGGGCTAGAACTCAAGACTAACAGCAACACGCGACATCTATCCAACCACTACAACTCACTGCCACATCTAACTATACAGAGGATGCATTTTTTTATTCTAAGTGTCTAGAAAGATTTAGTCTCGGTTGGTGAAGCTTTAGTACGGGTTGGTGTTACCAACCGGGACTCACCTTTAGTCCCAGTTGGTAACACTAACCGGGACTAAAGCTTGGACAAGCTAGCTTTAGTCCGTGTTGGTATTACCAACTGAAACTAAAGAGTTGCCTTTAGTACCGGTTGGTAACACTAATCCGGACAAAAACCTTTTCAGTGGGTATACACATTTTGAAACAGAACTGATTCCTCTATCAGTAGCGGCTCTTTTTCGCACCGGGATAGATCTAGAGAACGAATTGCCCATTCTCCGGTATCGGGAGAAAGCTTATGTAATGTGAAACATCACTGGCTACATTTTTTTCCAATTTTAATCGTTGCAGGGCGCTTAAAATAAATATACCGACATTAGTTCTTTTAGTTACGTCCTTTGGTTCTCGTATCGCTGTAGGCTGTAGCTATACTAATTAAGTGGGTTTTAGACTATATATATACACGGTTCACTGCACCTTATTTTCACCATGGCTTCTATGGCACCTTCAAACTCTACTGTATCTATATCTACAACGTATACACAGTGTTTGGTAAATTGTTTTAGGCATCCTTTAGAACCTAGGAGAAACACATCCATCTCACAGATTTTAAATATAAAACAAACGCAAGATTCGCGAAAAAAATCCTCCGATCCAAAGAGACTCTTAAAGGTTTCTTGATGATAGCCTTAATTATTGTGCGCTAGTGTCACTAGGGTTGAAAAAATGTGTAAAAAACACTATTTGTACACTGTATACTGAATGAAAAAACACTATTTATACACTGTATGGAGTACAAATGACACTTGGGGTAAAAAAAGTATGAAAAACACTGCGAGTGCTGCCTCACCTCAGTACCTCACACCACCAGTTGCCGCGGCAGGTGCAGCAGCCATTGACCCACCGACCACAGACGACTCAGGACTGGGTCAGTCGTCTCTTGCCTCTGCATACTTGACAGCACGATCCCATCCTGAGTGATAGGACACTCCCTTCGTTTTCTTTGTCCTCTTGCTAATGCTGCTCACCAACCCCGTTCTAAAATAAGTTTTGTTTTCTCTATGATGATGCGAAGCTCAGCTAAATAATCCGAATATCAACCCGGCGGACTTGAATGCAAAGAAGCTACGGCATGCAATGCAAGTTTTGTTGGATTTAGGAATTACTAGTTTTCAATGCAACTCCGATTCACTAGTGAATCCCGTTCACCACCCCGGCCGGCCCTGCCAACTCAACACATAAAACCAAGGCGAGGCCTGGTGGTGCTCGTGAGCTCATCGTCAGCAGGTCCAGATCAGGCGATCAAGAGGAGGAGGATGCAGCTGGGGCGAACTGCGCTGTGGATCAGCTACGCAGGTGTTCCTCAACTCCTGATGTATAGATCATCAACAGATGGCTATGCAGGGCGGCAGGCTGCAACTGGAACTAGAACTGGAACCCCGATAACGGATGCGAGTGTGCAAACAACACTAATACTTCAAAACCAATTTCTTATTCTACGAGCGCGCGCTGCGCGACCCTGGCGGCGCGCGGATGCGTGTCGGGCGCTCGTGGGTTCCGCTGTCGTTGTCGACGAGCGTGGTTTTTCTCATTTCCGTTTCCGTCTCGTTTGAAACCCGACTAGGCGAGCACTGCCAGCCGAATCCGCGCGCACACGCTGCCTTTTTCCTGCCTCACGAGCTACATGCAGTCTGTCATTCTTTTACTAACGTATTTCGCTAACGCAAGGCTGCATATATAGGCGCGCATATATCTACACCGTAAAACAGCGAGTTTACCTAAAATCTTTTTTAACTAAAATGGTCCCACTATACCCCTCAGATTGGTCCCACTTTGCAGGTTGGAAAGTGTTAGAAAAGGGGTGAAAAAACCTAAAACTGATAGTAGGAAATTGTTTTCACCGCATTGGGCTTATTTTTTTCACCGAGCTGCGAGACTACCCGCCCTCCGCACCCACCTGCCTCCGTGTTGATTTGGGGAGACAACTCGCCCGGTGATTACGCCGCGCGCAATCCTACCCTCGCGCACCCGCCGCCGCCTCGCCCTTGCCCTCACGCCCTCACCGCCTCACCCCCGTCCTCGATCCCGCGCCAGGCCCCGTCCGCCCCGTCTTCCCGCCGCCCCCACCAGCCTCGCGGAGGAGCAGGCAAGCGTGCCTCCGGCCCTTTCTCTCCCTAGAACCACTAGCCCCGTCCTCGCATTGGCAGCGCATTTGCCGGAGCAGTGTGGTGGCTGAGGCGGTGAAGCAGCAGCCCGGCCACGCGCCTCCTGCGCGCCGATGCCGGACCCTCCCGCACCAGCCCTCGGCATGCCGCCGCCTGCCGTCCTCCCCGCCGGTGCACTGGCCCCGCACCCCTGCTGACGTCGTCCCCGAGAGACCCGCGAGACGCCGACGCCGCGATCCGTCCTCCTCCTCGACATCAACGTGGAAACCGGTGAGTCCTCCACGTCCAATACATGTTCGATCAAATGCCACTACCATGGCCACCCTCTGATAATCCCCTGTATTGGTTCCTCCAAATTGGTTGTAGTAAATTGATTGGAGTGTTGCTACAACAATACTTGTCGCCCGCGCCCAGCGACGCCCTCCAAGCGTGCGGCCGCCGCGCGGTGCCATTGCCGCGCCCCGCAACGCCGGACGCCCTCCAAGGGCGCAACCGCCACGTCACCCTCGACCCACTGCCGCCATCTCCGCCACCGCGCGTCACCGTCGCACGCGGCCATATGCCCCAGCGACGCCGGATGCTCTCCTCGCACACGACTGCCTCACAGCACCACCACCCCTGATCTGCCGTCGCGTGCCACCGTGGTATGTCATCCCTGTCCCGACCTTTGCCGCCCTCATCCTCGCCATACAACTGACTTAAAATTGTATCTCTTACTCTTAATTCAGATTTTTGTTCTGAGTGTTTCCTTTTGTATGTGGAGCTATTATGAGGGTTTGTTTGATGTTTCTCCCCCGTATCTGTTTATGGCGCGATCAAATCCCCTTCCTTCGTGTTTGGTTGGCCGACGCCGGAGCTGATAACGATGGGAGTGGATCCGGGCCTGTTCATTGCGCGCGTTATCGAATCCCTCCCACCTTGCTGTGTTATCCGCTCCCCCCCCCCCCGTGCAAGCAATGGAAACAAACAAATGGCGGTGGTGATTACAGTGGAACATCTATCGGTGCGAATTGATTACGCTACCGTTCCCGCTATATTGACTGAACCAAACACCACCTATACAGACCTGGCTTGCATCTCCAAAGGGCGGTCCTTGGGTAGGATACATCCATTGTTGAGGCTGGGATGCCTGCAACTCAAACAAATAGATACGACATATATATTTAAGAACTCAGTATAGGTCGTTTTTATTATAGTAACTCAAATTAAGTGAAATATTTACCTGGCCAGATGGTATTATCTGGTTAGGAGGCTGAGAACCCTGAGCATCTCCACATGATGATCCTTGGCTGGTAGGAGTGCTGTAGTAGTTAGGTGGAGGTCGAAACTCTGGAGCATCTCCAAGCGGTGGTCCTTGGGTCATTGGACTACTGACGAAATAGTTAGGTGGCACCTACAAAACATGTATATCACTAGATTAGTTGGTTCAGAGGCAATAATTGATACAACCAGAGTTTACCTGTTGATAAGGTTGTGGAGGTCAAAACTCTGGAACATCTCCGCCAAGCTTCTGAGACAATGTCTGTTCAAGATTTATTACTTAGATCACAATGAAATGTAAAATTTCATAGCATTGTCTACAGATATGAATGAGTTAGAGTTCGTACCATAAGATACGTCATCATGTAATCATTGTTTTCTCGAAGTTTACGAGTTTCCTCTTGAAGTCTACGAGTTTCCTCCTATTGAGCTTCTTGCTGGGCTCTCGACAGCCGGCGAGATGAGCTCTCTTGGCTTGTCCTTTGCGGCCTTGGAATACGATCGTACTCCAAGGCACCATCACCCAAACCCCACCTATGAACAGTAGTCAACAATAATTCTACAACTAGCTACGAAAGACAGTAAAATATCTTCGAATTTTGAGGTTTACATACCTGCCATGGCATAACCCACCGCCAGCTTCGTATATGGCTTCAACGTCTGGTGCGGCCGCCCTCCAATCAAACTCCGAGGTCCATGGCGTTGAATTACATTCTCTTTGTACTTCGCCTGCACAACATAGACTTTAGTGTACATTCAGTTGTCAGTCGATGTTCACTAGATTTAATATACTTACAAGCTTCTCGGTTGCTTGCTCATCACACAAAACCTCTGGATTGTCCGAATCTGAACCTTTGTGCCCCTCAATATAGACCTCCACAAAGCTAGGCTTAACACCAGTTTTAGCCTCCTACAATGCAAAGTTAAAGTTAGTGACATTGACTTATATCAAATTTTAAGGTGGTAACATGCATACATACCATGCGTTGTTCTTTGCCAATGAATCCATCTGCCCCGAACCTTTGCATCCCTGGTTTACTGGTTCTGTTCCCTCGGTTTCTATCCGATGCTCCCTGGAAGTCACTTCCTGCCCAATGGTTGCAGATCCACCTCCAAGCTTCAGGATCCTTCATGATCCAATCAATCTCTCCTTGAACATACTCTTCTGCCTCAAGGTGCATTTTCTTCAGATCAGGTGTCTATTTCACATTCAAATTCTTGACCCTCTTATGGAAATTCACGATCGCCTGGATACGAGTATTGCTGAAGGAGTCCCTGACGACTTTTGTGGCTGCCTTATTGAACACTCGCTTCGCCATTTTCCCCTTTTCATGGTCGCCTTCGCCGTCCAAGCGGTATCGTTCCTGCGTTATCCAATGGTAATGTCAAGTTCATCAATATTGAAAGCATAATTTGCATGAACAATTGAATTGTTAGTCTAGCCAACTCACCCAAAAACCTTTCCATATAGCTCCCTGACAGGCGCCTACACCCAAACCCTGATCATTTCCATCCACATGCTGCTTCAGCCCCCATTGCTCCCATTTATGGGCCGCTACTCGATCACCGTTGGGCAGGGTGACCATGCTAGGGTAGTAGAAGCGGCAGTAGGCACCCAATGCCGAGTCAACCGGCGTACGGTGGCCTACCCCTATCCAACCCACCTCTCTCCAACTCCTGCAATCAAAGACATTAAATCAAATTAGTATGTACATATATAACAAGAATTTAGTACTACCTAAATACATGACGTCAATCGATACCTGTCTCCTGCCGGCACAATCACTGACCTATCTGCAGGGTTACAACGCACTCGGATGGAGACGGTCTTTTGAAACCTAACATGTAAAAGAGCAATTATAGATTAGATCGCATAACACTTGCATAGTACTAATTGAAGTCGAATACGAGACTAGTATGAATCATACCTAATGGTGCCAGCTGAAGAAGAAGGCCCGCCAGTCTCTGCTCCGTCCATCATAGGGTCAGCTGCATGTGTTGCAGCCAGTTCCGCATCTGCACGAGCCTCCTCCTCGGCATCCACATCCATCTGCCCCTCTGCCTGCTCTTGCTCCGCCTACTGCTTCTCCGCCTGCTGCTCCTCCGCCTGCAACTACTCCGCCTGCTCTGCCTGCTGCTCCTCCATACACCCAAGTAGCTGCCGCTGCCGCTCCCTACTCTGCACAGTCCCTTGAAAAATGCTCCCAACAAAAGACGATCCGCCATCAGATCCCTTACTCCTTGACCGCGACTTAGAAAAGACCTTCTTCGCATGTTTAAACATCTGTACAAATTAAAAAGAGTTTGTTAGTACAAGAAAACATACATGAGATAACATTATGAAATAACATAAATGGAAATACATAATTGGATAACATTATGAAATAACATCATGAGATAATATAAATAGATATATACATAAATGAACTATATCATACTTATCAAAATCCCTCGGCATCATCCGCTGCATCTTGGACTCGAATTGCATTAAGACGTTCTTGAATCTCTTGAATCCTTAGAGACCTTCTACGTTCCTGGTTTCTTATTTGTTCCTGGCTGTATAGCGATCAGGAAACTTCAAGGTTTGCAACCACCTCAATATTTGTTTCTCGTCTTCCCGCTTCAGACAGCATGGAACTTGTGGCCTATTACTCTCCTTTCCATTGGAATTAATTTGGATCTCTAGCCAAGGCCTATCACATATCTCAGCTAAGTCTTTTCTAGCCTTCACATTATCTTTTGTTTTATCAGTGTCAAAACACATACTTATGATGCTTTCAGCAACATTACGCTCCTGGTGCATCACATCGATGTTGTAAGGTAGCAGCAATGCTTTTGCATAAGGGAGCTCCCAAAGGCAAGACTTATGAGTCCAGTTGTGCTCTTCACCGTAACCCAAGAACCCACCATCATCGTCATCTACAAGCTCATCAAGCCATTCCATTATTTGTTCTCCTTTCAACCGCTTTGATGGTTGTCGTTTCGTAACGGCCTTGCCCTTTCGAAAAGAAACGGTATCAAATCTGTATTCATTCTTCGGTAGAAGCTCACGTCGATGGCAATCAAAGAAAGATACTTTGCCAACATGCTTAAGAACGAACGCATCAGTGTCGGCCATACAAATGGGACAACACATACGGCCATGGACACACCAGCTAGCCCAAATTCCATATGCCAGCAAATCATGGAACGAAAACAGATATGCGGCACGTAACGTAAATCTTTCGTTAGCCAAAACATCATATGCCTCCACCCCTATCCATAACTCCTGCAGTTCTTCGATCAACGGTTCCATGTAGACATTGATATTCTTCCCCGGATGTTTAGAACCTGAAATAACCATGGCCAAGAATAGAAACCCCTCTTTCATGCACATATGAGGAGGCAGATTGTATGGCATGATGAAAACAGGCCAACACGAGTATGGAGCAGCACTCATACTAAAAGGAGTGAACCCGTTTGTCGCCAACCCAAAGCGAATACTCCTAGGGTCACTTGCAAATTCTGGATTGAAGCGGTCCAAGGCCTGCCATGCCTCGCCATCTGACGGGTGTGTCATTATATCGTCATCATACTCGCGTTTTCTCTCCTTCGACCACCTCATAGGCTGTGCTGTCTCATTAGACAGGTACAACCGTTCGAACCTTTTAGCTATGGGCATACGACGAAGTTGTTTAACTGAAACTTTTGTAGTCACCGATTCTCTCTCTTCATTTAACACCTCAACATATCTCGATTTACCACAATGTTTGCAATGACTCAACTTTTCATCACCATTCTTCCTGAACAACATGCAGTTATTCTCGCACGCATCGATCCTGTCGTAGCTCATTCCAAGACCCTTCAACATTTTTTTGGACTGGTACATGTCCTTTGGCATCTTATGGTTCGGCGGAAGAATATTATCTATCAGCTTGACTATGAAATTGTAGCATTCATTTCAAAAGTTGAACTTGGCCTTCCCAGACATAAGTCGTGTCACCGTCTCCAACACGGTAACTTTAGTCGATTCATGCAGCACCTCAGCAGCTATGGCGAGCAACCTATAGAATTCTTCCCCCTCCTTCGGTAGGCTTCTCGCCTCATCTTCAGGACCAACATTAGCTTCAGGACCAACATCAAATTGCTTACCAAGGTCATTCAGCATCTCATGCATCCTGTCATGATTGTGGTGGCTGTTGTTGTTATCTCTCTCAATAGGACGCTCTGTGCCTTCTCCATGCTTGCTCCACACCATATAGTCAGGCATGAACCCATGCTTACAAAGGTGATCTTGGATTTGTTCCTTACGATGGTAAACACGGTTTGCACAGAGACTACACGGACATAGTACTATAGAAGCTGACCCCGGAATGCATGATTCAAGAAAGCATTTGCTATCTGAGCCCATTCCTTTGAGTGTGCACCATCACTTCTCCATCCGTTATACATCGTCCTTCGATCGTCACCCATTATGCAAAGCTAAAAAATTGACCGTTGTCAACGAACGCGGCTTAGGTGAATGATCAAACCCTAGGAGGAAAAGTGTGTCCCTAAACAAACCCAACAATGTAAGTTGTTGCATACGACCTATAACGTGAGATACAGTTAAGTGGAAATTTCGGCAGCATAACCCCGTTGTTCTCCAAACGCACGCCTGATCATGGTGCGTTGGAGAACAACGTGGGTTATGCAATCGAAATGTCCACTCCAACCGTATCTCACGTCATATATAGGTCATATGCAACAACTTACATTATTGGGCTGTCCCAAAATATACGCGGGGACAATTCCAGAACCGCGCATGTCACAACCAAATGTGACATGCATCATTCCGGAACGGGTGACGCCTAGGCTCACTACTGTTTCACGTACGAACAATACATAAAACAAATCAACGATACGATGATGAAACCAAACATCAAGTATATTTATTCACACTCATTACATAAACAATTGGCAGTAGATAAATGCTCATAACCTTATGACCTAAGCATAATTATGACCGAAGCATGCAATGATTTACAACTGCCAACCCAAATTGCTTATCAAAAACTTAAGTGATAACAGTTGCTTATCATAAACTACCAAACCAAATTAAAACTTAAATTACAACTATAAGCATAATTATGACCTAATCATACAATAATTTAATCATAAATTACAACTATAAGCATAATTATGATCTAATCATACAATAATTTAATCATTAACGCCTAAGCATGCAACAATTTTGTCGGTTCTCCTAGTGACCCACGAACTTATCCCTAAATAACCCATGAAATTAGTGAGTCACGACGAATTTAAGTTTATATATATATATATACCTTTGCGCGGGGGACGGGGGCGCCGGGTGCGGAGGGCCGAGACAAGAGCGCCGCCGGGTGCAAGGCGCCGGGACAAGGCCGGACAGGGGCGCCGGGGGAGCAGGGGCCGGGACCGGCGCGGCCGGGGGCGCAGGGGAGCGGACAGGGCCGCAGGACCACAAGGCGACAGCGGCCGGGGCCAGGGCCGGGGCCGGGGCCGGTGGCGCAGGGCCGAGGGCAGGGGCGCAAGGGCGCGGCCGGGGGCACCGCGGCGGCCGGGGCTGGAGCGGTACGGCGCGGCGCAGCGGTGGCCGGGGGCGCAGGGGCGGCCGGGGACGGCGCAGGGGCGCGGCGGCCGGGGCCGGCGCGGCGCGGCGCGGCGGCGACTGGGGGCGCAGGGGCGACCGGGGCCGGCGCAGGGGCGCGGCAGCCGGGGCCGGCGAGGCGCGGCGCAGGGGCGGCCGGGCGCCCGGGGGAGGGGGTGGCACGGCGGCTCAGGGCGGGGGGGAGGGGTGGTGGCCACCGGGCGGCGGCGGCCGGGCCGAGGGAGGGGCGGCGGCGAGGGGGTGGCGCGGCGGCGCGGGGCGGCGGCGCGTCGGGGTCGGGAGAGAGAAGGCGGCGGCGGCTGTTTGAATGGCGAGAGAGGGAAAGAAACCGGGCGCGGATCTCACCTAGGCCGAATTAAGTTCGTCGGCCGGAGGGGGAGGCCGACGAGTTCGTCGGCCGAGTGGCCCTGGCCGACGAACTTAACTTGTGGGCCCGACCGAGCCGGGCCCACATAGTCGGCATTGCGACTAAGTTCGTCGGCCATGGCCACGTGGCCGACGAACTTAATTAAGTTCGTAGATTTTTTACCGAACCGACGAACTTAGTGGCTTAAGTTCGTGGGCCCCCTGGTGGCCGACGAATTTAAAAAAACCCACGAACCTTCTCTGTTTTCTTGTTGTGTACGCTTGACCGATTCTGGTACGGAATGATGGACCCTGCACAGTGGGAAAACACGTCAACCCATCAAGTGATCGCGCCGGACAACAGGTTCAACGTGCCATCAGAGATTCTCTGGATGGCTGTAGTGCCGGCAGGCAACGGCACTTCGCTCACCGTCATCTTCAGGCAACAGGAGTTTAGAAGTTTGCTGGGGGCGGACCAGATGTTCGTGGCTTTTCTGCACCTCGCCGATTTCATGATAGCCAACTTCGAGAATTTGATATATATACATGAACGGCGAGCTACACGGCCTCCGGACTGTGAGTCTACTACCCTTCTCTCTCCCGTACTAGCAATCGATCATCATTTTGTGTCCAAGGTATATCGTATCTGTACTGATTGGACACACAGTCGACGACACATGAAAAAACGACGACTTTGGTTCTTACATATTTTCACGGTTGACTCTTTTCACATGTTTTAAACCTGAACGAGAATGACAGGCTGACATCTGGACCCCACATATTGTAACTTACAAAAAGTTTTACAAGTACAATACAGCGATCCATATTATACCTCAACGTGTCGTTGTTGCTTTAATTAGTGTGAACAGAAAAGGATTTTCATCAACTTGTTCCTAGGGCAGTTGCAATGTGAACCTCCATTCCCTACCCGTCGGTTGGTCTCTGTAGGGACAGAGTCCAACGCCACAACCAATTGTTATACAATTATTAGCACCTCGAGCTGTACGGCATATCCAGTGCGTCGGCAGCGTGCTCAAAGCAGACTGGTTGCATGTGGTGATCAAATTAACCTGATACTCCAATTAATTTCTGCCTATATATGCTAGTCGATGCAATTATGCGTATCAAACGTGAGTATGAAGTGAAGAAAAACTGGACCGGAGATCCATGTTACCCAACACCATGGGACGGCTTGAAATGCATAAACGTTAAATTGCTGATGATAACATCTCTGTGAGTTTTCTGAACATTGTGTAAGATGCCTCATGATTGTTCTATGATTCTCATCACATTTATTCATCAAATCGACTTGATATTTCTTATCCAGGGATCTCTCCAACAGCAACTTGAGTGGTGGAATATCTCAGAACTTCTCATTGCTCAAGGCATTTGAGCATTTCTGAGTGCTAGGAGCCTTGCTTCACTGACTACTAAACCTCGAGACTTGTTAGGATGATTGGAAAGTACTACAGTACTTTCCATAAAATCAAATGAGAGCCAATGGACCGGCCTCATTGCTCTCCTGGTGTGATGAGTGATTGTCAACGAGCTCAAACCCTCCGATGGACTGGAGGCCCTCCGATGGACTGGAGGTAGATGATGAAGACCTCGATGGACTGAGGCAAAAGCCCTCCAATGGACCGGAGGCAATGCTCGGCGTCGGTCGGCCATGGAAGCTCGGTACACGGAGGGGCGGATCGGCAACGGTGGTGTAAGCCCTCCGATGGACCGCGAGGCAACTCCGATGGACTGGAGAAGCCGGGTGCCACCGTGGTGCTCCAACCCGAGTGCATGGCGCGAATGCGTGCGAGGGAGGCTTTGGCGGCTTCGGCTCAAAACCGCCATCCAAGCTACCCAAGGCTTGGTGAGTTGCGCCGCGACTCGCCAAGATAGAGAAGATGGGCCAGTCCGGCCCAGACGGAGATTTCCTAAAGTTTTCCGGTTTCTGACTTCAAAACTGGGGGTGCAAAGGCGGATTGGACTACTGGCCACGTGGAGGACATCTGAAGATTGCGTGGAAGCTAAGAAGATCAAGTCTTCATCGTGGTCGTCCATCCCTGATATTTTGGGTTCTTTTCTGTTTTAGCCCTTCCGGGCGTTTCTAGTGTTAGGGGTCTATATGTAAAAATGCCAAAACTGAACCGGTGTATAAATAGCCTAAAAGCTGGTCATTAGAGGTAGTCTTGGGAGCTAGATTTTCATTTCCTTAGGGTAATTTTTGTCCTCAAGCTTTGAGCTCCAAGTTTAGGAGGGTTAGGGTGAGATCTAGCCTCCAAATCAAGAGGGAATGTGAGGGTGGTTGATTGGGATGAAATCCTTCGTTGTAATCTGACCTAAGACCTCTTTTGAGGCTCATAATCGAAGTGGTTTCGTGCAGCAACTTTGTGTGCTTCTCCTCCCTTTGTTCTCTTTGGTTTTTGGCTTCAATCCTTGGCTTTTTGGATGTTTATTTTGGCTAAGGTTGAATCTTTTGTTTTCTTTATGCTTTGGACTTGCAAGGATGTGGAGATTATGTCTTAGAACATCTCAATCCCAAAGGATTGCCACGAGCAAGTTGTTCTTGAGTTTTTCCCTTCTTGCCCAAATATTCACCTCTTCATGAGATCTGAACTTTCCGCTAATCCCTTGATCTTTTTCCATAGATCTTTTGTGAATAGCTTTGGAATGGGGCTAGGATAGCCTGTGCCAATTTTCGTGATGTTTGGAGAAGGTTTGGTCAAGTTTCGGATTGCTTTTGCGTGAGGTTTCCTGCTGTCCAGTTTTCTTGCTGATTCTGTCCACTTTCAAGTCTTGTTTGGTTTAGGGGTCAAACCTTCGAATTTTGGGCTGAAGTTTTATGGAGCTCTTTATCAGTGAATCATAAAGCTCCCATAAAAATTTCAGATCATTTGGAGGTGTTTTGATCTAGTTTTGATATTTTTCTTTTTGGGTTAGTCTGTCAGTTTTTAACCATCGGATGGTCCGGTGGCTAACCACCGGACGGTCCGGTGGCTCTAGGAATTTTATTCCTTGTCCAATTGAGCTGAAAATTTTTGGAGTTGTTCCTTAGCCTCTTATTAACCTCCAGTAAAAATTTCATAATTTTTGGAGTTGGTTTGATAGGGTTTTGATTCGAATCTTTTTGGAGTGTCAGGCTGTAAGCACCGGACAGTCCGGTGGTTAACCTATTACTCCAATTGGCCTGAAATTTTCTGGAGTTGTTCCCTATTGCCTTTTGAATGTGTGGTAATTTTGGGGGATTTTTTAGAGATTCTCTTAAGTGGTTTTAAGATTTATCTTTGCAGCCCTGAAAATCTGCAGTTCTCCGGAGTTGGTTCCTTTTGCGCTCTTTTCTTAGCCGTTTGAGCGTGTGCTTCCGCTTGGTGCTTGGTACGTATCTGTTCAGTGGATGGTACCAAGCACGTATTGTGAGCTAGATACGTATCCTCTCAGTGGACGGTATCTAGTTTTGTTGTGGGCGTTGTTTCCATTTTGCACTGCGGTGGAGGTTTGAGTTAGAGTTTTCAAGTGCTCCTATTCACCCCCCTCTAGTCGCACGTCTCGGTCCTACATCAAAAAGTATTGTTAGTATTTTTGATAATTTATGACCTGGAATTTAGATTAGTAAATAAAAAACATCAACGATAAAATATTTTGGTACTGGTCCTACCTCCATTTAGTACTGGTTCCACCTCCATTTAGTACTGGTCCCACCTTTTTTTAGTACTTTCCCACTAATTAATATTTTTTGATTAATACTTTATATTTTTCAAGCCATTAGATTTTAATGAATGGAGGGCTCACATTAATGACAATCATCGTAAAACTTGTAAACCTTAAAACCATTCTCTTTTCTGCTGCCTTACGAGATGCGATAGTATGTTAGGTATTGAACCTATATGCTTAATGTGTTATAAGTTTGTTTCGCATACAAGTTTTTGGTAGATAGTTAACATATTTATGTGGTCTTAAAGTTTAGTTCCATTGAATCCAGTATATATTAACATTGCTAGTTTAACAACTATTCCACATATGTCACTGTCCAATTCATTAATCTTCAGCTTTCAGGTTAGCGATATAGTTTTGAACAAAACAAATCAGTGATTATACGGGTAGAAAAAGACAATGTACACAACTTATTATTAGAAAGGTGCTTGTGCCGACTTGGGTTCATGGCGCCTAGTTTAATTTACTGTGAAGATGGTAGTATGGTACCGCGTACCTCCATGTTCATTCTTTTGAATTTTTTACATCTTATGTTCCACAACGCATGGTTTATTTCATTATATTTAAGCTTATAATTTCATGCATTTATTGGCCGATCTAGCTGCAGCTAGTTCAATTTCTATATATCCAACTTTGGCACAAATTTAGACTTGTTTACAGGCCTCCAATGTTTGACCACGTGTATTCTAAAACAGAAAATAAAAAGGATAGAAGAGTAACAAGGATCGCCCATTCTTTAGGCGCATAGAAATCTGGCTTTTCATTATCTAAAAAAAGGAATTGGACTTCTAATAAATGTACTTGGCAATTGAGTAAATGATTGATACTTATTCTTTACTTTCGCTAGATAACTTTTTCTCTGGTTATTATTATTGGAGTCAATGAAATATATTTTGAGAGATTTTACGGTAGTTGGAATGGTACCCACCGGTACCAGATGGTACCACTATTTTTAAAAATTTAAAGGCCTTTATGCCCTTTTAGAGATTAAAAAATAAAAATATGGGTACCGGTCCTACTATCTTTGGTACCGGACCTTCCTATTTGGTACCGTCTGGTACCAATACCATGGTACCGCCTATTTTTAAACCGTTAGATCTTCGCTGATAGCGGCTCCTATTTTTTCCAACCACCATAAAATTTATAATTTCGATTACGTGAAAATTAATTCTACATTTGACATGATATCCTCCAGTGGAGTAATGTATATGGCTTCCATCCCTATTGAGATAACTAAAAATTTGGTATTATGTCATCTTGTTTATCTTGACAAATTAACCAGAGATTTTAGCATGTTTTATTATTTATATATAGTTTCGAAAAAGTCCAGGTGTATACCATTTTTTAGAAGAACAGAATGCTTATACCATTTACACTTTCCTAATACACTTGTGCATTTCAGGGATTTGTCTAATAACAATTTAAATGGATTAATATCTGATTCAATACTAAGATTGGACTTGCTGAAATTTTTGTAAGTAACTGTTTTGTCCTATTTATTCCAAGTGGTGGACATTATAAATAAATTGTTGCTCGCTACACAGAAATTTGTCCGGCAACGATCTGAGTGGCCCATTTCCAGAAGCTAATTGTAAAAATCAGACAGGAGGACATGTTTTCAGGTTTACTTTTGACTTTTGCTGATGGCCATTTGGTGGGCATCACGCTACAATATATTACACATCAATAGAAAATTAGTATGCTTATGTCAATATTCCCGCAATGAATGAACTTACAAAGTGGGCCCAACACTAATGTAGAAAAACAAACGTGCTGTTTATCTTCCAGTCCAGTAGATGAAGAATCTTGGACTGTTGTCACCGTACATCTGTGGGAAAAACCTGCAATTTTGTTGAGAGCACAGCTTCATTAGCCACAATGAAGATATTGCTGCTAGCGGTGCGGCGGTGGGTGAGGAGGAAGCGGAGATTGACCCGGTTGTTGTACATTAGTATCGGATTGTTGTACCACCCGATGCAAATAGTATTAGCACCGAGTGGTGTAACGACTTCCTTCTAATGTAAAAACATAAGCACCGTCTCTTTGGGCGACCCGATACTAAAGTGCTCCCAGGGCTCCCGACCATGGCACTCGGGAGCTCTCTAGCGTTGCACCTGATGCTGATGCTAGCTTTAATACTGGATGCAGTTTTTGCAACTCTATCCGAATGTCTGTTCTCTGTAGTGATGGTTCGGATGGTCCGCCTGGAATGACAAGGATGGTCTGGTCAACAATGCTTTGGCCTGAGTTTGAGCCGAATGGATAGAAGCTTTGGCGTCCTTTTATTCATAAATTTTGTGCGCAAGTAGTATACAGCCAAGATATAAAAACTTGTGAAAGGAACACGAAAGGTCACAAGTTTCACTAAGTTTGTTCAGAAAATTCTGAGTTGGAGGGTCAGATTGGGTTAAAGAAAATTCAGAGTTCGGTTGAGTCAATTCGCCTTTAATTCAAATCCGGCCAAAGTCGGGTGGTTTATGAAGGCGACACAACCAGACACAGTATTGGTAAAGAGGGTTTATCAAGTTACTTAAGAGTATTAAGCAATCACAGAGAATTCGAGTGGGGAAAACAGGAAATAATTTGTCTGGAATTCAGACTTTTGCTGATTTCATGGTGATGGCTGTGGCGCTCGTGCAGTTGAGTCACTGTGCATGAGCCCCGCCGATTGTGGGTCCCATGTGCAGTAACTCAACTGCAAGGGCACCAAAGTCAGGGGATTGGCTTCCGAAATAAAGGTCCATATGTGCTGAAGTTCATCAGCTAGTGCCTTGCTGTAAGCTGAACGTCACGTCATGGACACCGGACGTCACGTTAACCATTTAGTTAAGAGACTAATATTTTCTAAATGAAAACTTGAAAACATTTATCCTAAAACTTTTATATGGTCTGAATCTGAATGAATGTTTAGATTGAAACATAGCGCTCATAAAATATCTAAGACGATTCAAAAACTACACATGACGAGCATGCTCAAATTTATCCATGCTTATGTTGCCTATAGTGAGATGCAACCAATCAATTCAAGCAATTTATATATTTACTAGTAAAAATACACGTGCGTCCCACATGTAAAAATGAAAAAAATGTGTTGTATAGTTATTACTTTTTTACTCATATGAATACTGATTGTGATATGTTATTGTTCATTTTTTGATAATTGAAATGAGACATGCATTGTAAATTATATCTTTTTATGTTTAAGTAATGTAAAAAAATAAATATTTTAATTACAATATTAGTTCTGTCATATAAAATACTTTTGTTGTAAATTATGCTTTCATAATTTGGTAAGGTATAATAAATGGTTTTTAGTTATGATATTAGTTTTGTTATAAAAAAAATGGTTATTATGCCTTTAGAAATTTTATTGCATAATAAAGGACTAAAATATATTAAGCTCAGAGCTCGGGCAACATGACTACTACATTCCAAAAAAATTATATATTAATATTTAGTCAAGATATTTTATTAGCTTCATCTGCAGACCAACTTTATGAAGACAAAGTAAGTTTTACTTCTATTTCAAATACGATTAGTTTCTACAAGAAAAAAATAAAGAGAGTCCATAAAAGGTAATAGAAAAAAATGAGAGTCCAAAAAAAAAAACAATGCTTGTGCCTAACGATGTCAATGCCCTATCCAAAGAAAGCATGTGTGTATCATTTATCATGATACATATTTGTGAACTTTGGTCTAAAAATAGCACAGCATCTTGTACTTCTTTTGTTACATAGAAAATTCCCATGTGTTAGTATGGGTGAAATTCAATTAGTTTTATTGTCATATGTCAGTGGAATAAGAATAAAAGTTTAAATAGATAAATTAAAATAACTCTAATTTAAATTAGGCAATTTAATTCAAATGTGGTATCATAAGTAAACGAATTCAAATAAAGATAAATAAGGTAAATTAAATTCAAACTTAAATTGTTTTGTCCAAACTCATGAACAAATATAAATTTAAATTGTACTAAAACTTAGAATTTATTTTGAACAATGCATAACTAAAAGTCTAGAATTCATTAAGGCCCATAAACCTATTGGATCATAAAATTAATTAATTAAAATACAAAATCCAAAAACAGACCTGTTAGCATTCTAAGGTCAAAAGTATAGTTTAAATTAAAGTAAAAAAATAGCTTTATGTATACTCAAATCGTATAAATAGGGACATGAACCGTCGGATGATATCTGGTGCTTAGGATTCGACCTCCACCTCATATAAAAAGCCGTGGGTGGCCCAAGGTAACCTTAAGCTTCGAAACCCTTGCACTCGCCCCTTCCACTTTGGTGCTCGTGCATCTCTTTTCTCACTCGGGGTAGCACACATCCTCTTTCATCTTGACGACACAAATTATTTGTGAGAGCATGTGCTCGACGAGCATGGTTACTGGTGTTTCTCCATTTTTTTCGTATATTTTGGTGTAAGAAAATATATGAACCATTGGAACATTATAATTGCATTTCAAATTTAAACTTAGAGCACATTAAAAAATGACTACATTGAGAATATTGTAAGTCATAAATATAAAATCCAATTAATTAATTAATATTAATGCAATTGTAGCATATATAAAGTAAATTAAAATTTGTGAGGGAATAATTATCATCTTAATTTATGCAATCTCAGCCTAACAGAGTACAAAAAGTCAGAAAATGAATAAGGAAAACAGTATGTTTTTCTTATTTTTTTTAATTGTTTTCTATATGATTTCTGTGAAAATCCTATGTTGCAAAGGATAACTGAACTTTTCAAAAAGAATTGAACCAAAAGACACTTGTGCTGTTCATTCAAAGGAGCCTCGTAAGGCCTTAACTTTTCAAAAAGAATTGAACCTTCTCTTTTAAAAAAGCTGCGATACCTAACCAAGATACTATGCTTAATTAATTATATAAGTATCCAATAAGACTTGCGTCTTTGGACCTCGTAAGTCGTCGTTTGACACCTACTGCGCACACCTAACCAAGATGCTTAAGTACACGTGAAAAGGACATTACTAATGAAAGCTAGTACTCCCACCATCACCATCTGAACTTTGAATGCATTATTGCACATCTTTCTGTCTCCGTCTCTGTTCTCGTTAATTCGGTCGACATCATACCCCGTCGTTTATGGGCTGGTGATTGATGATGGGAGTAAAAACTATATGTAGCAAAACAATGTGTCTATTTTTTTTCTGACTTCGTTTACACAAATAGACTAACGTTTTCGCTTCCAAGTTGAACATTCTAAAATCTATGAGAGCGTGCTCATAGTACAGTGGCAAAGTCCTCCAAGTATGAGGCCATCAACAAGGGTCTAAAAATTTTTTTCCATAGAAATACACGCAACTAGCCAGCAGTCTACAGAGTTATGTGTGGCCAGCAGGTGTGTCCTGGGAGGTTCAAATCCTTGCCGGTGCGTCCTAGGTCGTTGGCTGCACGTCCTAAGTATAGTCAGCCTTCGGTGCCTTTTCTCGGTCCTGCAGCGAGAAAAAAAAAACTCTTCTTCTTAATATAACTAGCAACTAACCCGCGCAAATTTGCGCGGCTAGATTGATATCATATATCTTTAAAACAAACTTTTGTTCTATTAAATATTTATTATCATGTATGTATGAAACTTAGGATTTTAGTTTAGAACTTGGCCTATTTATTCATGACCATTGTTTATTTTAGTCTAATGTATATATAGTCCAATGTAAGTATATATATAGTTAGGCAATAATTGTAGCAAAAATCTTGAGATTTGAGCATGGTTTTTATATGCTTTACAAATTTCTAATTTTATTTTATTAGCATTTAAGTAATGTTTTAACTCATTATGCAAAATATGTCATTTACATATCTTAACATATTTTTCCCTTCATGTTACACATATTTTGTTTTCAGTATAAATTAATTTAGTTACATTCGGTTGTTTATTTGTGCCTAAGTACAATTCTTCAAAAAGGAAAGCTAATTTGCAAAATATATACATGTTGTTCTGTACATTTCATTATCATAACATTCTAGTGTAACATTTATATGGATGCAGTCTTCTATTTGATATTTATTTTTTATGCATGTATAAAAGTTAAGGTTTTTGCACTAGAATTTGGCCTATTTATTCATGAGCTTTGTTTATTTTAGTATAATGTAAGTGTAGTTAGGCAATACTTGTAGCAAAAGTTTCTACATTTGACCATGGTTTTTATATGCTTTACAAATTTCTAGTTTTATTTTTGTTAATACATTTTTTTCTTCGTATAAATTTATTTGTTTGCATTTGGTTGTATATTTGGATCTAAGCACAATTTTTTCAAAAAAGGATATAAATTACATTGAACATTCCCTAGTTCATAGGTGGCTTATGATAGAAATATGTAGAAAATATAATCATTCATCATGATAGTAGCACTGGTCTTCCTTTACTATCGCCACTTTGGACTCTTCCATGGTAAGAGTGCATGTTCTTTTGTGTACGGTCATCATGCAAGCTTCCTTCATGTTGTACTTTCAAGTCGCTCAACTCGTAGAAATCATTTATCTTCTTTGTTTTGTCACTCTCCTCACCTCACCACAATAGCAGCAAAGTTAACTTAGTGTAGCAATTCCAAGCCATTTATCTTATAGACTTTATTTATCTCTTTTTATTTTGAACTCCCCCTCTTTTTGCGTCAATGCAATGACACAATTAGTACCATTGCATGATACTAAAGGTCTTACAACCAAAAGAGCTCCTTTTTCTATAGCATTGTTTCCACGACAAATTATAAGTCTAGTTTTATACGCTAAATTAGCAACATTATCTTCCTCCTGTGCAACTTTAGGACTCCATAATCTTTCTTTGTATTAAAGTGACAAATATTGTTTTACTTCTTGATACCTCCAATTTACTTACCATACGTCAATTGATTAATGTGTGGGGGTGTCCTAGTGCTCTAGTTCTGTTGTATGATTGCCTCTAGTAGCATTCAAATATTTTCCATTCATAATTTTATATACTTCTTGTATTTAAAATGCATAGCCTTGTTCTAGATCTAGTTATCGTTAATAGACCATCATCAGCATGAGCAAAAATAGGAGGCATCTATTGGTGGGGCATCAATGATAGGAACACTGAAGATGTGATTGGCGTGATGCTGTGGAGACAACACACAGCCATACGCTAGAGTTGCTCTTCGTTAGAAAATTATCTAGCGTCTTATGCAGACAGAGGGGTGACTCTTGTCCCAAGGATGAGAGTAGTCACGCCAAGCGGGTTAGACATTTAGCGATGCAACGTGGTATAACAACTACATTTGTTTCTTTTTCTTGTCCTCATCATTCTTTTTCATGCAAGCCATATTTGCTTCTGTATTTTTTCTTAATTTTATTGTAAGGTTTAGGTACTTCATATTAACTTAATGTATTTTGATTTTTCTTGGATAGTAAGAGATGAAAATAAATAAATAAAAGTGGTATACCTTGGTAAATATATGTTCATTTAGTTTGCTAGCAATTTATGACAAAATAAATCTTCATAGTTATAACTTACCCTCACTGTACCAACAATATAAAATCTTTTTTATTTAATCATTTTTGACTTGTTGATTTTTAATCCTTGCTAAATAACATGGTGGAATTTTTCAATCAATGATAGGGATCTTTGTTTCTATCTTTACTATTTGTATTTGACACGAAAGATTTGGACAAATCTATATGGGTGATGATGAATAACGAATGGTGTTGATATTTTTGTTTGTTGTATTCGATATAAAATATCTGATGTAACCTGTGTAGCTAGATTACTTATTAATTTGGTAATTTATAGTCCCTCTCGATGAATATGGCATGTTTGTTAATAACTCATTATATTTATATAAAAAAATTTTGGAGTTTTTTTTTTTTTTGTATTTTTGGGTAGAATTTGGATTTTTTATTCACTCTATTTTATACTATTATAATGTTGCGTAATCATAATAATAATGGTGTATATCTTTCTCTTGTTAATTATAATTTTATATAAATCTTTAATTTTATATAAACCGTTTGATTTAATATAGTTCCTTAGATATTCATAGAAACCAACGGTTTATATCTTTCTTTGTTATTTTTTATAACATGCAAATTTATATTATAATATAGACCGATAAATGTTCCTAAAATTCAATAGTTCAAAATATTTTAGTGATGTGGTAGGTTTTAGAGACTCAACATATATGGTTGCTTAATCAAGCATTATATTATATAATTTTATTTTTTATGAAACATATTAAAGAGTTATATGTTTATATACGTACATAATAATTATTATGGATGCACTGAACAATTTTGAGAGATTGAGCTTTTAGTTTTTAAGATTAACGAAGCTATGATGACATATGAGAAATGCTTGTGGCACTTTCGTTCACTGTGTTCGTCTGATTCCATTCCATTGGATACATTCACTTCTTTTTATCCCAAACTACCCAAACTATCATTGCTCGCCGCTCTCGACACCGTGTTGGACATTGGCCACCTTCTCGTCTTGCTATTAGATGGATTTAATTTCCCCCTTTTCTACACTAATTCCTAGCTTCTCAGCAAAAGATTAAGTTTTCCCTCTTATCTTATAAACTACTTGAGGCAAAGAAGAACCATGTGTACTTTGTCTGCTCAAATATCTATCTTGGCCAACGGTTTGATAAAATAGATGAGTTTCATGTGCCGTATAGGAGTTGGCATAGTACATGTTCCGAATAGATATGATTACTCACCGTATATATCTCTTTCCTTTTCTAAAAGGGAATAGTACATGTTTTAAATATACCAATATAGATCCAAATATATCCACCGTTATAATCAAGGCCCACCAAATCAACGGCTTAGATTATTCTTTGTGATGGACTCTTTAGATCAATTTAAACCGTTAGATGTTCATAAAATCCAACGGTTGAGGGCTTTTCTTTTTTCTGATTAACGTGAAAATTTCTTGGCCCTCTCGGCGAACGTGGTGGTTTCTTTTAACACTCCCTTATTAATATAATAGATACATTGGGGAGGTCTTCCTTTAGGGCCAAGTTTTATGCTATTCGAAATATTTGTTATGAAATATAAGACAAATATTTGTTATGAAATATAAGACATCCTAGATGCATTGAAACATTATTCCACATCTATGTTTGGAAAGCACGGATGATGCATATTTAGGACAAAACAGAACAATTGACCACACATATATATACTCACTCTATTTGAATGTGTGTAGGCCTAACTAAGGGCCTCCTCGTTGCAGTTGTAGATATACTTCCACGAAATTGATGAATACTCCCTCTAGGTTATTATTTTTATGTTTGATAATTTTTAGTTTCAATTAGCCGGCGACAAACATTCGATTCGAGAACACAGCTAGTAATATGTCTTTTTTTTTTTCATAAATAGACTTGACCAGTATTTTCTAACTGACTCGATCGCAAATTTAAATATGCTCATACATCGACATGATGCTGTCCAAAAAGTTTTGACTTAAGACGATCCTAGTTCAAATTATATATGAACATGTAGCCATCCACAAAAATTGGAAATATTTCTCTATCCATCTGGTAGCCTCTAGGTAACGACAACAGCATTGGATGTACCCTATTTTCTAAAAAGTATACCCATATTGCTATTATTAAAATTATTCAAAATGACACACTATTCTGGCATTTAACTCATAATCATATATGACACTAATAAGTTGATTTAATAAAAGCCCTACAATTACATCTAAACTACCCAACCATACCATTAGAAACATGATTGAAATCGACTCCCTAAATTTAAGTCTAAATTATCCTTCAATACAAATTTAAATTTATTTTAATTTCATCAATACAAATTTAAAGTTAATTTTAATACTATAATATTCTAAATTTAAATCTTAGAATACCCACATAATCTCTTATGTTGGCACGTAAAACGCGTCGCATGTCTCACTCCATCAGTGAGCAACAATTGGCCCACCAAAAGCTAGCAACCTATCAGAAAAGAAACTGACAAATCCCACGTTCGTTAAAGCTGAGATTCCTATATGAAAAGGAAGGTAGGCATCATGTCATTTCTATAGCCATGGACTATGTTGGGTTCCAAATACATTTATCCTTTTGTCGAGAGAGAGTATCATATTATGACTATTGAAACTTTTTAAAAAATGACTACACGCATAATTCTTGACTCAGAGTATCATGCATTTGAGCGTTGCAGTGCAAGCTAAAATAACTATTTATGTTACTGTAGTAACTAATGTTGCAGTCTAGGACAGTAAGACCTAGTACTCTTTTTTTAAATATACTCACTAGCAATGAAATGATCTGAATTCCGCGGTGTAGGAATTCAAGCCTTTATATCATGCGATAGTCTCAAGACTCAAGCTATGCCTTTCAGGGAAGACCATGCTCTTGCAGTTGCCCATGCGGCGTATGGTATGCCACTCCTACTTGGTCCTCGATTCGTGAGAGCTACCCTTCCGGGGGTCGGTTGCACCCTTAGTGGTGGGCCGCGCACCTCCAAACACCTCTCTCCACTCTAAAGAGAGTTCTAGCCGCCGGGTTTTCCACCTCACACACACGCGAAGAGTAAATCATCCCACCAACAA
Organism: Paspalum notatum; assembly: GCA_022530915.1. Lineage (NCBI taxonomy): Eukaryota > Viridiplantae > Streptophyta > Magnoliopsida > Poales > Poaceae > Paspalum > Paspalum notatum. Next base: position 10,119,592 of record CM039683.1, read on the forward strand.
ATCAACCAAATATCACATCATATTCATTTGGAAAAAGTGTATTTTTCGTCCTTGAAGTATTGCACAGGTGTGGTATTCATCCTTTATGTTTTAGTTGGTGCAAAACAATACCTTAATTAATTATATTGGCACACTAATCATCTCCACCTTGGTTTAACACTGGTTTAAGCCACATAATCATCTGACTAATCCTTAATTAGCCATGTCATGTTCTAGCTCATGACGACGGTGTTTTACTTCAATGCAGGCCTAGCCACAAAACCTAAGGCATCGGCAGCGACTTTTCAGAGGCACCTGGTGAAATTTTGACAACAACTTGTCCTTCAACGTGGCCATGAGTTTTTTTGTAGTTTGTCCATCACACTAAAGGTCGCACGCAGAAATAAGGAACATCCTCTCAGTGCATGTAGGTGATGTTAACACGCTGCCGAGAGCCACCTTGATTGTCAGCTCACATATGAGCTCCCTCATCCTAGGGGATTGGACCTGAATACCAGCGGGTCGAAGCCGATCTCGACCGAGAAGAAGCAGTGATAGGCGATGTGGCACTAACTGAACCGATCCATTGGCTAAGTGAAGAGGGACATAATACAGATGGTATGCAAGGGATTGGGGTGGCAGTCCAAAGCGAAGTCGTGGACTGAACGAGGAAAAGAGAAAAGAGTTCACCAGCGTACCACATCATTGACAAGTCAGCAAATGATGTGGCTAATTAATGATTGCTAAGATGATTATTTGGTCTAAACCGGTATTAAACGAGGTGGAGATGAATAATATACTGGTTTAATTAGTTATAGGATTGATTTGCACTTCACACTTTTGAAATATGCAAGGGATGAAAAATACACTTTTCCCATTCATTTTATATAGTAGAATTAGTGTTCAAGCAATTGCTAAACAAAAACAAGGTCATATTAATAGGTGGGCTTGCAATATAGAGCAGGTATGTAACCTAGCTCTACGCTGAAGCGTGTCTATAGGAATGGAGCGGGGTGTTTGTTGACCTGGTTTGCTGACGCAATCCTTTTCCGGCAAGTAGTCTGGGTCCTCCTAATTAAACACACGTATAAGACTCAGCTGCACTGAGTGGACAGTCCGCACTCAACAGAAATACACTAAGTAGAAAACCAAGGCTTAGCTCTGGACGTTTTGGACATAAGAGTCTGAGGAATATTAGGAGATTCATTAGAATGAATTAACCAGGCATTCTGATCGTCTGCTCATATACACCACATGCCAAGGCCAGGGGGAAGGGCTTCGGGCGCATAGCACCTACATGGATATTTCACTAAAATATGATTCGATCCATGACCCTGCCGAGGCACGGCTTCCACCTCTGGTTTCTAAAATTAATCTATTTTAGAGAGTTTGTGGTTGTTGTCCAAACTTATCAACAAGAGGTGAGTTGTAAAACGGCCTCCACACTTGTGTAGTGACCTAGAAGATGTTCGCAATGCAGGTATACCTAACCCCGAACCCGGAGAAAAACACTCAATAGAGAATTGCTAGAGGAGAACATTATTACAGTTCGTTAATACAATACAATGATAATATCGTACCCTTGTTCCAGACTCCTACATACTTATTACTCCTACTACCATAGGGTGCACGACGCACTCAGCCTTATCAACCAAAAGGTGCAACAAAGGCAACTGAGTCCATGAAAGGAAAGATGGAAAGAAACATGAAAAGAAAAACCAAGCGATGAACTTGTGCGGCTAGCTCCACACAAGTTACGCTGCTGTGTTGGCTGTTTCTTTTGGCTGCCTCTTCACACGTGGACGCTTAGGGTGCCCATCTGCTACATTGTCCCACTCAGGTTGCATAGAACTGTGGAGTATCACCTCACTTAGATTTGCAAGATGTAAGATGCCCACAATGGTTTCTGATGGTGGTTGCATGGGAGAAATATTTGGACAAAGCAGGTGAAGGCTGGTTAGACTTTTCATGGCTCCCTGTCTGAATTGCATCCTTGGAACATTTACAGCCTCAATGTACAGGTTCTTAAGGCTTTCAAATCTGTTTTCCTCCACAACGAGAATGTCGCTGTAAAATGTATCAGAATACTCAACCAGCTTCAGGTATTCCAAGCATCGTAGATATTGCAAGGCAGATAAATCGTTGATGCTGAGGCCAGTTGAGAAAAGCTGTATCTTCTTAATTCTGCCTAGGTTAATTAACTTGTTATAATCTGGCAGACAGTCCAAATTTCCACGCAGTTTGATAGACCCGATGGCGTATGGACGAGGACGACCCCCTAGGGAGTCCATGAAGTTGTTGCAAAGTCGACTGGAGACAATGGAAACAGAATCTAGAGGGGTGACACGCGACTTAAGAAGACCGATAAAGTCGAAGTTGTCACATTGAGTAGTGCCTTCCCTTGTTCTTCTACACCGCATTCCCATGCTCCTCGAGCCATGATGCATAATCGTATTATTAGCACGAGTTTGGTTGCACCATACTTTAACCTTCTTCAGATTCTTTGCAAGAAGGATGACATGTTCCGGACCTTGTGTCTCGTTGGCAACGTATCCTGAGACAGTGTGCAGCACACTTTTCTTCTTCATGAAGTCTGAAACTGAAAGCATGGTTATTTCTTTGGCACTGGAAGTGCTCTCTAGACGAAACTTACCATACAGGTAAGCTAGCTTTGGCAGCATGATGACCGTAATTGGCAGTTTTTCCACCCTTGTCTCTCGGATGTCCAGCATCTCCAGACGTTGCAGATACTCCATGTGTGTAGGGAGTCGGCTGATAGCAGTATTCCTGAGGCTGAGATACCTAAGAAGTAGCAATCTACTCAGGCCATCAAGGAAGCTCTGATCAAGGTCAGTGCAGCCTTCAAGATCAAGCAGCCGCAGCAGCTTGCAGCTCTGTAACTCAGAAGGCTCAGCCTCAAACATGGTTAACGACCTCAGTGTGTCTTTATGTTCATCAAAGCTTATTTCCATGCCTGACTGAACACAGAGTCGGCGGACAGAGTGCCCATTGCTTCCTACATCTAGGGGCTCACGACCTTCTGCCAGAGTGATGACCAGGTTTTTATCTTGTGACTTCTCAATGATATACTCCAGCACTACATCATGAACTTGATAGCTCTTGGCAACCACAAGATTGTTTGAAACCTGCACTGGCTTAACGATACAGTGGTCAACCAACTGATCGAAACATTTACAACTGCCTTCGTTGACAACCAACCCTTCAGCCATTAATCTTCTCACTAGGCTCTTGCTCTTAATGTGATGGCCCCTTGGAAATACACTCAGGTAAAGAAAGAACAACCTGTGGTCATAGTCAGGAAGGTTGTTGTAGCATTGCGTAAGCGCTCTTTTGATTCCTTGAAAAGCGCTCACTGCATCATTGTTGATACCTGACAGGTAGTCTTTGCCAAGGTTTTGGCCTACATCTTCAAAGTGATCACTGTCCAGATCATCTCCTTTTAGATTTAAATGATTGGCTACACTAATCAGTGCTAGTGGTAAACCACCACATTTAGTGAAGATTTTTTCTGAAGCCATTTCCAGTGCATATGAAGGTTCTTCTTCTTTATTGCCATAAACCTTTCTCCAGAATAATCTTCTTGACTCATCATTGCTAAGACATTGCATATTGTACACATACCTGCCAGAGCTGCAGGCTTTGGCGACAGAACGAACACTCGTCGTCATGATTATTCTGCTTTTGCTGTCATTCAATAGGCAAGCATCTACTGTGTCTTTCCACACTTGCGCTTGCCACACATCGTCAATAAACACCAAGCACCTAGAAAAGCAAATCGAATAACATTCTTTTAATAAAACTCTCAGGTGTTTATGAAACATTTGGTGTTTGATTACGTAAAATTTGATGGTTCCAGGCCTAATGGTATGACTGTCGGACTAGAAAGTAACAAAGACATCATTTCCACCGGTCCTATATATATTTTAAAGACATGCAATCATTGGAACTGAAAAAATGACAGTAATTACCCAACGTCAATGTCCATTTGTGGCCCAAACCAGCTTTAAAGTATCAGTCTGTCATGACACGAACCGATAGTGACGTAAGGCATATCACTAACAGTTCCGTGTGGAGCATAGTGATACATCACTGCGCTGAGAATTTACTCAACAGATAGTTGATAGGCAAATAAATTTATAATTTTTTCAAATAATGTCAAGGTAAAGATAAACTTCAAAAGTCACAATTGTAGAGCTCGATGAGATATACAGATTTGTAGCTGACAACTTTTTATTTTTAGATTATTTAAACTAATCAATCAACCCGTGCTTTCATGCTTTCGCACGGGTTAGAGTTTTAAATGTGTTATGCGTAACCGTACAACATATATAGATCTATTTTTATACTTAGGTTTTTATAATAACATATCTTGCTACTTTTATGCATGCTTAATTGATTTAGATAATCTTTGATCGATCGTAAAAATAGGTGATTTTAATATAATTTTGAGGGGTTATTTTTATCATATTATCAGTCATAATAACTAAGGTAAACAATTCAAATATAAATTAAAAGGAATATTTGGTATTATACTATCAAAATAGCAAATGTGAGCAATTAGATATAAATTTAGGGTGTTATTTCATATTTTCCTTTATATTGGTAGAGTGGGTAATTAATATGTAGTTTTAGGGGTTATTTAATATTATTTTGATAATGGCAAAGATGGGTGATTACTTAATTAAAAAACAGATCTAATAGCTATTAAGATTCCAACATGTTAACTGATGATAGGGTATTTTTTTATTATTGTAAGGATTTCTATAATTTTATTTTTTTCTAACGCATCTTGTGAGGATTGACATGGAAATTTCAAAAAGTCTACAAAATATTTGCATCATGGAAATGTTTCTAGTATCTTTAACGGAAAAAAAACAAAAATTAAAGCTAAATTTAAAAATAGAAAAATATAAAAAAAGATATTTGCTTTCGTTGAGAATTGAACTCAAGGTCTTTCGTAATGGCAGAGGTGGGTAATTATTAGAAAATATATATATAATGAAAAAAAGAGGATATTTGTTTTCATTGAGAGTTGAACTCAAGACCTTTTATAATGGTAGAGGTGGGTAATTACTTAGAAAACAGATCTAATGGCTATTAATATTCCAATCTACCAATTGATGGTCGGATGTTTCTAATTATTGTGAGAATTTGTTGGATTTATCTTTTTTTTCTAGCGCGATTTGAATTTGGTGCAACTTTTAGAACCTCCGATTAGTAATAGTAAGATAAGATTCAACTTTTTTTTTTAAATTGGCTTGTACGCATATATGTACAGTAAAGTTGTAGTGCTCAAGGGTTTTACAACTTCGTCAATTGAGATGAATTAAGGCCGCAATCATCAATTGATATTTCATTTTTTTTGAGAATTCAAAAGTCTGATGACGGATCAAAAGTCAACTAGTACACATTAAACGTCAGAGGTAGTATAACTGAAATGGTACTTGGGGTCTTATGTTTTTGGACCTCTAATAAAAAGCAATATAAAATCATTATTTAATCATATGACTAGTTTTTTTCAGAAAGGTTATAAAACAAAAGCACGAATTATTTGTTGGTACGCGTATGATTTTAAGAGGTGTTTTATGATGTTTGGAAAAATACCCACTAGTATCAGGAGATATTGTAACCATGGTAAAACTTGTATAATTTTAATTGGTAGTTGTGTGAGGAAAATTAACTGTTATACTAATTCTACCTTAGCTATGAATCCTTGAAATACTGAATACTAGTAGGCAAAACAGGAAAATGGACTCGGAGGCAGACCTCTTTTTGGACAATATGTCCTGGAGAGCAGTGCCGGAATAATCACCATCAGCTTCGGCCCTCCTGCTTGCAAGGGCCGCCTGAACTGCTTGGAAAATCTTGTCTAGAAGGGAGTTCTTGTCGCTGCATCCGGAGGCAACAACCCAAGCAACGCAGTCAAATGCGTTGGTGTCAGCTAAACAATCTTGGTAGACTGCTCCTGCGAGAGCAGTCTTCCCCACGCCGCGGCATCCGACGATGGACACCACCCGCAGCCGCTCCTCCTCCCCTGGCGACGGCGAGAGCAGCTCACGGATCTTGGCTTTGTGCACGTCCATGGCCTCAAGCTCCTCCGCCGCCGCATACCAATTGGGGTCCGACATCGCATCGACCGCCTTGTAGGTTGATTCAGTGCCTGATTCAGAGATTTTTTCCCACTCTTGTTTCAAAGATTTGAGCGTCTTCTCGAAGTACTCGATTCGTACAAGCTGTGGAGGACGGGGGTCCATCCCTACAGCCGCGAGGACTTTGCGGCCATAGACTCCAGGTTGCCACAGACTCTCCAAGAAGTCCTCGACATCGTAGGCCAGCTCCTGCAGGTGCCGGATCCGTATCTCCTGCAGGGCTCCTGGGCACTCCTTCTCTTTTATCAAGCCCTTCACCAGCTCCATCTCGTTCTTGATGGATTTGAGGCCACAAAAGAGTTTCTCATGGCGCTCCATGTCCTTCTCCATGACGCCGCAGACCTCGACTATCATAGAGGAGACGAGCCGCACAACTGAAGTCATTGTTTCTCGGGGATTGTCGGCAGAGGAAGTGGATGAGTGGTTCTGTTTCAGTATGGGCACTTAGGATGGTTCATCATAGGCCTTATTATAGACCAAACGGAACGCCCAACACCCTAACTAGTCTTCTCCGTTCTTCCTAGATACCCTATAATTGTCATAATTGATATGCTTACCCTGAAAACGTACTTGAACTGCGGTAAGTTTTTTTTTTCATAAAGAAAATATACTACTGCACATATAGTATTCGATAGAAGAAATTCGACATCCTTTATCGCTTATTTGGTAGAGCTTTTTCTACTTCGGATTCTATAAGAAAGAGAGTGACACATTGTTCGAAAGTGATTATTGAGAATAAACTTTATGAAGAATTCGATTCTGTGTTAATAAAACTAGTCAATCAACTCCTACATTCGCACGGGTTAGAGTCTTATATAAATGTATTATGTGTAACCGTACAACATATATTGATCTATTTTTATGCTTAGGTTTTTATAATAGCATATCTTGCTACTTTATATGTATGTTTAATTGATTTAGATAATCTTTGATCGATTGCAAAAATATGTGATTTTAATATAATTTAGAGGGGTTACTTTCATTATATTATCAGTCATAATAACTAAGGTGAACAATTTAAATATAAATTAAACGGGATATTTGGTATTATCTATCAAAATAGCAAATGTGAGCAATTAGGTATAAATTTAGGGTGTTATTTTATATTTTCTTTTATATTGGCAGAGTGGTAATTAATGTGTAGTTTTAGGGGTTATTTAATATTGTTTTGATAATGACAAAGGTGGGTGATTACTTAATTAGAAAACAGATCTAATAGCTATTAAAATTTCAACCTGTCAATTGATGATCTGGTGTTTTTAGTATTGTGAGAATTTCTATGATTTTATTTTTTTCTACCACATCCTGTGAGAATTGACGTGAAAATTTCAAAAAGAGTACAAAATATCTGTTTTATAGAAAGATTTCTAGCATCTTTAATGAAAAAGAACAAAAAATGAAGGTAAATTTGAAAATGTGCAAAATCTAAAAAAAAAGAAGATATTTGCTTTCGTTGAGAATTGAAATCAAGACATTTCGTAATGGCAAAGCTGGGTAATTACCTAGAAAATAGATCTAATGAAAAAAAATGAGGATATTTGCTTTTGTTGAGAATGGAACTCAAGACTTTTCGTAATGGCAGAACTGGGTAATTACTTAGAAAATAAATCTAATAAAAAAATGAAGATTTTTGCTTTTGTTGAGAGTTGAACTCAAGACCTTTCAAAATGGCAGAGGTGGGTAATTACTTTGAAAATAGATCTAATAGCTATTAATATTCTAATCTGTCAATTGATGGTCGGATGTTTCTAATTATTGTGAGAATTTCTAGGATTTATCTTTTTTTCTAGCGCGCTTTGAAATTAGTGCTTCTTTTAGAACCTTCAATTAGTAATAGTAAGATAAGATTAGACTTTCAACTCACAGTCCCTTAGTTCTTTTTAGTGAATCATCGAGAACTCTACTAAACTCCGATTAAACTAACTCTATATTAAGAGTTTTTTATAGACCAAACGGAATCTCGATACCCTATAATTGTCATAATTGATATGCTTACCCTGAAAACGTACTTGAACTGCGGTAAGTTTTTTTTTTCATAAAGAAAATATACTACTGCACATATAGTATTCGATAGAAGAAATTCGACATCCTTTATCGCTTATTTGGTAGAGCTTTTTCTACTTCGGATTCTATAAGAAGGAGAGTGACACATTGTTCGAAAGTGATTATTGAGAATAAACTTTATGAAGAATTCGATTCTGTGTTAATAAAATTAGACTTTCAACTCACAGTCCCTTAGTTCTTTTTAGTGAATCATCGAGAACTCTACTAAACTCCGATTAAACTAACTCTATATTAAGAGTGAATAAGGAAAAGTTGCTTTTTTTTCTAACACCTGCCCTAAATTCATTTACAAATTTTTTTTCCAATTCCATGCCCTAAATTCATTTAGAGAATCACTTCACGACTCACTACTATCAACCTGGGCCCTTGCACATGTTAGAGCCTTAGAAACATATGTTTCAAATGTTCGCACGCAAATCTAATCCTAGTATAATTTAGTAATTCAAAAACAATTGTAAATATATTTTCTAAGTTCAACTGATTTAATTTACTCTTAGTAAGCATAGAGGTGTATAATTTTGTTATATATTGAAGTGGATATTTGAGATTGTTTACAATACTAGCAAATGTGGGCAACTTATATACTCCCTCCGGTTTTAAATATAAGTCGCGGTTGATTTTTTTTAAAACTTTGACCATTCGTCTCATTCAAAAAAATTTACAAGTTATCATTTATTTTGTTGTGATTTGGTTTATTACCAAGGTTAGTTTGAGCATGATTTGTAATTTTATGTATTTGAATAAATTTTTTGAATAAGACGAATGGCATGATTGGTTATTTATATGCAAACCTATTTAATATCAGATTGACCTATTTTGATTCTGTGCTCGCCAGTATCTTCTCTCTTGAGTACATCCTATTTTTAAACAATCTACTGTATTAGATTTTTAAACCACCAAAAGTTGTACAGTAGCTAAAAACAAATTAATGCTACCAATGAGATGTCAGAGACAAATCATTACTCCCTCCATCTCATATTGTAAGAGACTTTAGCCTCATTTTTATTTATCCATATTCGTATAGATGTTGTTGAATCTAGATAAATATTGAATACGTATGCATATACAAATGAATGAATCTAATTTATACCTAGGATCTTTTTATGATTCAAGACAGAGGAAGTACCTTTTTATTAATTCGGAGGCTGTCTGTGAAGGCTCGCGGCCGACATACTTTGTCTTCTGTCGATGTGAATGACTGCCCTTGTCTGTGAAGAAGACTGGTCCCGCTGCTTTGTATTGGTCGCTGCGAAGGACGTCCCGTGATACGGACAGGCTGCAAGAGATGGCACGTCGTATTCGTGGTGATATGAAAGAAAGAAAAATAGAGAGATAAAGAAAGCGGGCTGCTCACTTACAGCCAGTTTAAAATGGACTGTTCACAGACTTCAAGACACTCTGTGAGAAAAAGAGGTAGATCAGATATTAAATGTATTAAATGTATAGCTTACACAATTAAAGATAAAATTATTGTACGAGTAAACTTTTAGTTAGCTACATATAACATGACAACATTACAGAGCCCATAGCGAGCTCTATCATTAACTTTGCTCTAAGAACTGCTTTGGCAAACAACGCTTAGACGGCAACCGGACGACGGTGGCACTTAGGGTGGCCAGCGATGCACCTAGCTATAGATTAGCACGACGGATGGCAGCGCTTGGGCAGCTGCGCACTTAGGCTATCCGCACTCATCTCACCCTATTTCTCTATCCTAAAAGGAATATTCTGTCCCAGTCAGCGAAGTTTTCAACCCTATATCACAATCCTCCGCGGTCATCTCTACCCTAAATCTCAACCCTATATCAACTCCCACATTTTTTATAATTTATTTATTACTTCTCACTCCTCTTCTTTTCCCCAATCCCCCGCACCCGCAGTCCTCTTCCTCGCCGCACCTGCAGTCCTCTCCCTCCCCGCCGGCCTAGCCATCTGCACCTCCTCGCCGGCCCGCCTCCCTACAGATCAAGGCGCCGCCTCCCCGCGTCGCCTCCTCACCTGCGCCGCCTCCCCGCGTCGCTGCCACCACTCCTCAGCGTCGGCCTCTCCTCCCTGCGGCCCCTCTTGTGATAAGGGGCCGGCGGGATCCGCTCCTTTGCGCCCAGTAGGAGATGGAGCCTTCTCTCCACGCCACCTCCGCGCCAGCCCCTGGATCCGGCCCCATGCCCCACGCCGGCGTTGCCTTCCACCCCCGACCCCCTCTCCCGCCGGCGCCTTGTCTCCTCTCCTCTACCGGTGCGCCGTGGGCCTCGTCACCTCCTCCCCTCCTCGTCTCCGGTGATGGCGTCAGTGGCCAGCGGCCTCTCCCTCCGACGACCTCGTTCTTGTCTGACGGCGGGAGCAAGGCAGCCGTTGGCCACGTAAAAGAGAGAGAAAAAGATAGGGTTGGAGAGAGAGGAAGCTGGATATGAGGTGAGAGAAAAGGAACCTTACCGTAGGGATCGACTTGCAGTCAACCGCTGCGGGATGCCAGTGACCCTTTCCCTCACCCTAAAGCCTTTAGGGGGGCTTTAGGGTCGCCCAATGCGGATAGTCTTACCTAGGGTCAAGAAGGTTCCTATCCAAAGGCTAGGACGAATATGTGTCACAAATAGATTGTCGGATGTCTTTTTAGTATTTTTAGGATTTCTCTATTATTCTAAGCATGACGTGAGAATTGATGTGAAGCCTCAAAAAAAAATCTCTAATTAATAATGGTAAAATACTGCTTTACCAGATGATATATGTCTTTTTTAGCAATGATTCGCTACTAATATATAAGTCCACTTGACGTCTCTGACTATTCTTAAGTGGGCAGTGCTGCAGTACAGAAAAGAGAAAAAAGGCCAGCCGGCGATTTGGAGTTGGAAGTCGAGGCGCAGCTCACTGTAATATTACTATTTGAGGTTTTTTTTTATGTCTCCAGGTTAATCATTTGGCCATCCATCACGTTGTTCTAATAATAGTAGTCATCAGATTTACCGTATTTTCTAAAAAATACCCACAATGCCATTATAAAAGATTGAATAAAATAAACCCCTAAATTTATATAAAAATTACCCACAACATTATGAAAGATGAAAATAACCCCTTAAATTAATATAAAAATTATCCACCACATCACTATAAAATATGGATTAAATAACTATCTAAATTTGCATAAAAATTACTCAACATGCTATTAAATCTTCATATAAATTATCTAATATATTGTCATAAAAAATAAAATAAAATAGTTTCTAAATTTGCATGTAAATCACCTCTAATATTAATAATGATTAAATCTATATCTTCTAGTAAAACTCTAACCCGTGCTCTCGCACCGATTGATGTACTAGTACAATGAATGGGTGAGAGAGCCCCGGGAAAGTGTGCGCGCGCGTCCGCGTTTGTACTATGTTTCTTAAAAAAACGAAATAAATTAGGGATTATTTAACTCATGGCAATTGCATGGTGGTTAATTTGAATGATTATTTTATTTCAATTTTATTTCATCTTTTATAATGGTATGGTACATAATTTTATAACAAGTATAATAGATCTAATGGTTATCATTGTTAGAGATTACTTGATGGATATCTTTTTTATAGTGCATCTTTGTAGGTAGTGCTTGTGTTGGAGACTTTTTTTTGAACGTAATTGTGTTGGAGACTTTGATTAGCACTAATAAGATCTAATGGCTGTTATTGTTTTTTCGAGGTTTTTCAAGATTTATTTCCCAGCACGTCTCATAAGTAATACTTTGTTTGAAGTTTTTAATTAGTTACATTAAGATACTTAAAAAATGACTGTTTGACACGGCTCTTAAGTTTGGACCCAGCGTTCAATTGGGTCGCTGCGGATGAGTCACATGATGTGTGGCCCGCATGACAGTGACCTAACTGTACCTGACATGATGTCAGTGGATCCTTGTCCCTACTGCAGAAACCGGGAGCAGAGCTCTGTGAAATAGTATTCTCAATATGAGTGATTCTCCTAAACTATTTTGACAAAGCATCTCATATACTTAGACAGCTCAACTATCGTTTGCCAAAGGTTCCCATATATACTTAGCTTAGCCTGCTCAAAGAGCCCTGACAAATAGGCCCCATGGCTCTAGTCCCAAGATATGTTGCTTAACGCTGCACTTCGCTTTTGTTCCTTATATAGGGCCGAATTCATAGAGACCTAGTCGTATTCTTCCTAGCTAAGATAATAATCCTTCAAGTGGGAGAGATCATGGAGGCTCCAGCTCCACCTATGCTGTGCTTTTCGATGGGGGCAACCAACTCACTTTTGGAGAAGATGACCGCCCTGACGGAGAACCGGCGTAATCCCACGATCAAGGACCTGATGCAGCTTATCAAGAGTCTCAGAGATGATTTTCTGGATAAATTCAGTGGAAGGCGGGCCACGAGCGAGCAGGTCAAGGTGTGGATGAAGCAGGCCCGGGAGATGATCTACGATATTGAAGACTGGATTGACCTGAGGCAGGAGGCCGCCAGTGAGGAATCGGACGAGAAGCAAATCAAGACATTCAAGCGCCAGATCGAGGAAGCTCGAGAGCGCTGCGAAAGGTACGAGCTTCCCAGCCAAGTGCCAGCAGTTTCAGATCCTGAACTTGTTTATGGTGGATCATCCGGCGAAGCCGCCAGCACCGGCTGTGTTGGGTTGCTGGGGAAGAAGACAGCCATGGTTGGTATCGGTGGTGCGAAATCGAAGCTTCTGAATCATCTGAAGAACGAGCAGGAGGAGCTGATGGTGGTTTCCATCCTCGGAGCGGGAGGCCATGGCAAGACTTCTCTTGCCAAGGAGATATGTGGAGACACCCATATCAAAGAGCAGTTCGAGTGCCAAGCTTTTGTGTCTGTCGGCCGGACCACGTCGACGAGGATCACACTGATCGATATACTCACCCAAGTGAAGCCAGAAGCTGATGCTGCTTGGCAATCCACCAGGAGTTGCAATGAAGTCGTCACTGAAATTTGGGGATTCTTACGCACCAAGAGGTATTTCTTTCGAGTTAGGTTGTCCTTATGTCTACTTTCATCTTAAACTTGCTGAATAGGCTGTAGTACGGTGGCATGATTACAATCGAATATATGGGCATTTTTTTGTTAATACTATTACAAAGCCTATGGATAATATACAGTATTTTTTCCATTACTAAAGACAAATAATATGGAGTAATATAAAATAGAGCAAAAAGTCAATAATCCAAGCACTTGCATGTCTGTTATTATTTTATATGGTTTCTGTATATGAACTTCATTTTTCAACGATTCAACAAATTTCAAAGAATTTTTTGGTCTCTATATATGTTATTTCTAGATGAACAGTGTACAGTGCACTGCTAAACTTCCTGCCTCTCATGAAGCCTCATGCCCCCTTGGACTTGTTCACAAGTAATAATAATGTTACTAAAGTGTTCCTTTTTTTTGTTTTGATTCCATTCGCCTCATCTCGCTTTCATGGTTTAGCTGGTGTTATTTAAGTTTATGAAAAATGAAGCTGTAGCGTAGTATTGATGTCTACTTACCGTTTTACCTCCAAATACTAGGTACTTCATATGCATTGATGACATGCGGGATACAAATGATTCAGAGTTTATTTTCTGTGCTCTACCTGAGAATAATCTTGGAAGCCGGATATTGACAACAACTCGCATCGAGGATATTGCCATATCGTGCTCTAGTCGTCCCAATGATTTGGTTCATGAGATGATTCCTCTTGATGAGACTTATTCCAAAAGCTTGTTTCACAATAGTTTATATGTTGAAGAAGAAAAATGGCCAGATAATTTCAAACAGTGCTCAAAGAAAATGTTGGAATTGTGTGCTGGGGTGCCAATGGCCATAATTATTGCTGCTGGTTTATTTGGCAGGTCATGTGAAGAACTGTCGGTGCAGTCAGAAATGCTTATCAGAACTATTTTATCAGAGTTGGATCAGTTTTATTCTGCTTCACAAGCGATGAGAACTATACTTGATATCAGCTATGGTGATCTACCTCTGCCTCTGAAGTCTGGCCTCCTTTACATGGCTGCTTTTCCAGGCAACAGTGAGATCAAGAAAGATCGTCTGATACGAAGATGGGTAGCCGAAGGGATTGTCCCTGAAAGGCATGGAAAGAGCTCATGGAAAACAGGGGAGAGCTACTTTGACGAGCTTATCAGCAGGAGGCTGATCCAGCCGGCCTTTGACGACAACGATGATCAGCCAATTGGTTGCACTGTTCCTGGTGTTGTCTTCGATTTCATTGAATCCTTGTCAGCCGAGGCAAATTTTATCACACAGGGTGCAGAGTTGATGTCTGGGCTAGTTCCATGTGACAGGGTTCGGCGAGTGAGCATTGCCTATGGCGACGACGAAGAAGGTGACACCTTCATCCCCATCACTTACTGTCTTTTGGAGCAGAAGAAGAGTCTGGTGGCCTCAAGCAATGATGTAAGCTCATCATTCCATGACGAAGAAGCTAACGAAGACGAAGCAATCTATTTGCACCTATCTAGGGTCCGGTCCCTTGCATTTTCTGGGGATGCTAAAAAGCTCCTTGATATTTCGGCCTTAAAACATGTCCGGGTGCTGGATCTCGAAGATATCAAGTGCTTGGAGCTCAAACAGTTGGAAAGCATTGGACACTTGTCTCTGCTGAGGTACTTGGGACTTGGCGGTACCAATGTCACCCAGCTCCCTCAAGAAATTATGGCACTTCAACAGTTGACGACCTTAGATTTAAGGAGAACTAGAGTGAGAAGATTACCTCCATTTCAATACACCAAATTGGTGTCTCTGCTTGCCGATGAATTGGCGATATTGCCGAGACAAATGATGGGGATGCAAAATTTAGAGGAACTGTCAAAAGTCATTCTAGGAGATGATGGTTCATTTCCTGATGAAGTTGCAAGGCTTGTTAGAGATTTGAGGTGCCTGAGGATGCTTGGGGCAAGGTTCGGTCACTTGAACTGTGAGAATAGAGCTGACAGACAGGGAGTGAAGCGTTTACTTGAGGAGGCTGGTAAATCAAACCTGCAGTCCATTCTACTCGATAATTACCTCCATCCCCTCCTTGATCTACTGGCTGGTCCCTGGGCCAACAACCTGGGAAAATTCGAGCTGAGAATACGAGGCTGCCTCCCACAGGTTCCGCAGGAGATAGCCTCTCTGATTGGCCTAACACACTTGCAGATCAATGTTGAAGCAGTAGAAGGACAGGCTGTCCGTGCCCTAGGTACCTTGCCTAAGCTAGTCCTCCTAAAACTGGAATCAAATGTCAGTTCTAGTTTGACAGTGACTAAGGATGATGGCTTTAAGTGCCTCAGGGTGTTTTGGTATACTAACAGTCAGTATGGTGGAGGCGTGGGTCTGAATTTTCAAGGAGGAGCCATGCCACGACTCGAAAGACTCCGGCTAGATTTCAGTGCCTGGGAACCAATGCCCAGCAACGATGATGGTTTTGATTTTGGTATCAAGAAACTCACTTGTCTCGAACAGATCCATGCAACCATTGACTGGATGAACACCACGTTAACAGCTTCGGAGGTGAAGGCCGCAGAGACCCACATCAGAGAACAAGTGTCTGGTCACAGCAACAATCCAGTGTTTGAACTGAACAGAAGAAGGAAGCGCCCTGCTGCCATGGAAGTGGAGCCGGAGAAGCTGGTGATCGAGGTCCACAGCCTTGAGGAGTGGAGCAAACTGATCGACCCCGACAAGCTGGTCGTGGTTCAGTTCAGCGCGGAGTGGTGCCCAGCGTCACGCAAGATGGCTCCTGTTTTCTCTGACTTCGCCAAGAAATTCCGAGATGCTGTCTTCCTCAAGGTTGATGTTGATGCTGATGATATGGACACTATTGCTGAGGAATTCGACGTTGAGGGTGTGCCAACCTTCGTGTTCATAAAGGGGGGCCATGGTGTTGAAAGGGTTATTGGCGCCCACAAGGAAGAGCTGGAGGAGATTCTTGAGGACCAGGTGGCCTAAATTAGAAGACTCTTTTAACTCCGACAAGACCAGTCCCTCAATTGTCTGACTAGTCCGCTAACACATTCTCATGCACAGGCTATAGAGTGTTAGCAGATTCAAGTACTACTAGAATTTTGTAGATAAATTTAGTATCTTCAACTAATCAAAATTGCAATCTTTGTGCTCTTATGTGCGCTCTCTCTCTCTCTCTCTCTCTCTCTACATGTGTGTGTTCATAAAGCTGCTACATATTCTCTATTCGTTGCGACAAATAAGTTCCTACCGTGTATCGATAGGTTTATCCCTGTTTCACCACACCTCCATGTTTAATATACGTTCAAGTTACTACAATTTTGTGATCCGTATGTCAAATTGAAACACTCATTCTTATTATACCTCTTATGCATTGCTGGTTATTATATTTACAAAAGAAAAGGTAGAATTAAATCCTAGACCGCAACCTTAGTTATTACAATAATATAAACACAACTTTTACAATGATTGGCATTAATATGAGCCTTCCATTCCACAAGATCTATTGGCTTGAAAAATAGGAATACTAATAAAAAAAGTACTAATTAGTAGGAAAATACCAAAAGAGGTGGGACCAGTACCAAATAGAGGTGGGACCAGTACCAAAATATTTTTTTCTCGTTTTTCAAATGAATAATTTTTATATGATAATAGAAACTTAAAACCAAAATACCCCATAAACACTAATAGTACTTACCGATTTTCTGAAAAGTACTGATAGTACTTTCCAACCATTGTAACAAGAGTTATTTTAGTTTGCGCCGTCACCCTCAAATGGTTTTTAGCCAAGAAATCTGTGTGTAGAATTGTTTTTAGTAAAGAACGAAATTCAATATGACCATAAAAACTCTCTCTGAAAAAAGGATAAATGTATTTCTAGCCCATCATGATCCCTGGTTAGAAATTCATTTATTTTGGGACAGAGAGTATTCATAGAGATCTGATAAAACAATGTTTCAATAGAACTACGAAATGTAAAATGTCAATAATTGAAAGCATGACATGATGTCTACCTTCTTTTTCATAAAGGAATCTCAGCTTTTGATAGCGTGGGAGTTGTCATTATCTTCTAATAAGGTTCCTAACTTTTGGTGGGGAGTTATGATAAATTAATATGTTTCTACCGTCTATTGATAGGTTTATCCCTGTTTCATCACACTCCGATTACATTAAAATCTTCACTTAAAGACAACATCTTTTTTAGTGCATATGTCATGAGCTTTCAAATTTAATCTGCTTAGTTGCTGCAAATGTTTTTTTTTTTTTTTTTTGTCCATATGTCAAGTTGAAACACTTATTCTTATTATACGTCTTATATATTCATTGCTAGTTAGTATATTTACAGAAAAGGAGAACTAGGTCCTAGACCGCAACATTAGTTACTACAATAACATAAACAGTTATTTTAGCTTGCACTGCAACACTCAAATGTTTTTTAGCCAGGAATTATGTGTTTAGTATTTCTTTTTTAAAAAATCAATACCTATAATTATGACACTCTCTGAAAAATGGGATAAATGTATTTCTAACCCGTCATGGTCCATAGCTAGATATCCATTTATTTTGGGATAGAGAGAGTATCCATAAAAATATTTTAAAATAATTTTGCAATAGAAATACAAAATGTAAAATGTCAATAATTGGATTTTACACAACCTACCATCATTGAGTATTAATATGCGCATGATCAATGAGCATGAAAGGAAACCTATACCGGCTTTTTTATAAAGGAATCTCAGCTTTGCTAGTTTATATTCTGATAGGGTTGCTAGCCTTTGGTGTGCCAATTGTTGCTCAGTGATGGAGCCGTCGATAACACGTCACTAGTACTACAGTTTGGAGACATATGACATGTACCACACCTTTATACGCAAACGTAAAAGGTTATGTATACTAGTCCATCAACATGTGCTTTTGTACGGATTTTGAGGTGTAGATGGTACTGTACATATTTAAAAGTTGATATATAAATTTAATAGTGGCATCAAATGATAATTTAGATATATATATATACATGTAAATTTATTTTTATAATATATGTTTGTAGTATAGAATTTAGGTATTATTTTATTTTATCTTTAGTAATATTAGAGGTGATTATTTTAATTCATCTTCCATAATGCCATACTAGGTAATTTATATATAAATTTATGCATTATTTTAATTATTCATTTTTATAATGGCATGGTGCTTAATTTATATAAAAATTAAGGAGTTTTTTATTCATATTTTATAATTTGTTTGGTGGGTAATTTATATGCAAATTTAGGGGTTATTTTAATTCATCTTTCATAATGGCATGGTGGGTAATTTATATGCAAATTTATGTGGTAATTTAAATTCATCTTTTATAATGGCATGATGGGTATTTTCTTAGAAAATATAATAGATCTAATGGATGCTATTATTAGAGCTACATGATCAACAGCTAGATGTTTCTGATTTTTGTGAGAATTTCTATGATTTATCTTTTTTTTATAATTTTCAAAAAGAGTCTCCAATTATTAATAGTAAGATTGGCTTTCAAATTATTTTTAATGGCATAGGTGGGTAGTTTAAATGTGAATTTAGTGGTTATATTAAATCAATTTTTTAATAGCATATATAAGTATGAATTAAATGCTAGAATAGTGTGGTACTTTAAATACTCCCTCTATCCCTATTTATAGGGTGTTTGACTTTTTTGGCACCTAGTTGGACTGGCTCATCTTATTCAAGATATTTGCGAAAAAGTAGAAAAAAATCAATTCATCTCAAGTCAAACTTGGTGTCAAAAAAGTCAAAGGACCTATAGATTGGGATAGAGGGAGTACTTTTTAATATTGTTAGAGGCTACTAGATGGATATGCAAATATTTCTATGTTTTTGGGGAAAGCCAGATGTTCAAATACAAATTGAGGTAGCATCATCTCAAGTCAAACTTTTTTTGTCTTTTATCATCAGAATCTAAAAATTCATACACTGAAAATATATAACTGATGTAACTGGATTTGTATGAAGTATATTTTAAAAATGCATGCTCTTGTATTATTTGGAACAACAATGTATCTTCGTAGACATTGTCAGTAAAAAACCACATTGCACAGCATGTCAATGTGTGAACATATTTACATTTGGGATCGAATTAGCTAGAAAATACTGGGGAAGCTAGCTCTATTTTTTAAAACAAACTAACAAAGATATTGTTAGTTACTACAAAATGAATACACAATTCATCAATATCTTTGAAGTATACCTACAACTATAACATCATGGAGGCCTTAGTTATAGGCCTACACACTTTGAAATAGATACATGTGGCCAACTCTTTCTATCTGTCCTAAATAACAATGGTCTAGAGCTCTGGGTGTACAGTGCATGTGGCGCGGCATATGTTTTGGGAGATGTCCCAAATGCACGGCAACATATAGTTTACTCCCATCACTGCATACACTGGTAAGCTATCTCAATGGAGTGTGTAAATGTATGTCTATACACTGTAGCTCTACTGTAGACAGATAGTAGAGTAGTTAAAATAGTAGATAGGCAAGCTTTTAGGCATTGTGTTGGGGTGGTCTAACAGAATAGAGACGGACAGGAACGACGGTGCCGTGCAATAATCATTCAAATTTCGTCATTTTCTATGGTTATGGAGGGCCTTTTTCATGGGTGCTTTTATTTTAATTTGATTGTCGATCTTGTCGGGAACGACCAAGACGTACGAGGCAGGTGGGCAATTGAATAATTATAAGCATCTTGGTTAGGTGCGCAGTAGATGCCAAGCGACGACTACTATATATACGAGCTAGGTCCCAAGACGCAGGTCTTATTGGATCATCGAGCATAGCATCTTGGTTAGGTAACGCCACCATTTTTTTAAAGCTCAATTCTTTTGAGAAGTTCAAACTAAAATGGGCGTGACAAAGTTGCTAGCTAGGCTCTTTCTCCTAATTAAGATCGGTCTGCATGTGCTCTTGAGCCAGGCTGGGCCCCTAAGAGATTTCATAACATGAGACTCAAATTCGCACGCTTTTCAAAGTTTGACACCATATCACAATGATACGTGGGTCAGTGTGTCAAATTTTGAAAGGCTTGCAAATTGAGACTCAATTTTTGAAGTATCCCCCCTGCACGTGCCCTGCCTTTCTCGGGCTCCCGTACGGAATAAATATTATGCTAAGCATAATTTATTTGTTATTTATATAAAAGTATGCTAACAGAACTGCTATAAGTACGATAACTTTAAGATGTACGTTTTTTATCATAACTTTGTGTATGTCATTAAAATTATTCTACATAACTTTTTTATAATTTAAATCTTAAGATCATAAGTTATATCGAATAAGTTATTAACCTAACTTTGTGATAATTTCGTCCTAACTTAAGATCATAAGTTATATCGAATAAGTTATTAACATAATTTTTTGAGAACTCCATCTTAACTTAATACCATAAGTTTGCCGAATAATGTATAAGAACTTTGTCGTATTATCATAACTATTTATGATCATAACCTTTTGTGAATTAGTTATACCGAATAAATGAATGCGTGCTCATATCTGCGCTGTTTAATTTCACCTTCACGAGCACACGGCAACGTGCTTTGATACGACTAAGCTGCTCCACGTACGAAGCCTAGGAGTACTAGTGGCAGATCGAGATTATCCGAATTGATCGAATAGTTGGTCAAGTCAAAGTCCACGTTGTACATATACCTTGGCAGCTTGCAGACAGAGAGAGGGACCAACAGCATCGGTTGTTGTAAAGTGAAATTACGAATTAATTACGACTCAAGTCAAGTCGACGCTGCACATCGGTTGTGGAGGGATAGAGAGAGTTATATGGAAAGCTACCTAGACAAATATTGACGTGGCACCATTAGAAATTAGAAATAAAACTCTTCACTAAAAGTGATCTAAGTGAACGGCATAGGGATGTGAGACCATCCCCAATGGGATGTCTAAAATGGATGTCTATCCACTATTCCAACTACTCCATTATCTGTCTACACTAACGCTACAGTGTATAGATAACCTTTTATACGTCCCTATTGGGGATAGCCTGAGGGGATAGAATCCATCGTACATTTGCTATCCTACTATTATCCAAACAAGCAAGGGACACTAGGGGAATTGCATGAAGATAATCGGTCGGTGTTCGCTGTGTGGTGCGAATTCGTCGGCCCAACACCGTAACGGCGTAACAGTCCATCCTTCGCTCTAATTCTCATTCTGTGTATCCATCGTTTCCCTCAGCCCATACGTGTTGGGCCTGGCGCAGGCCCAACGCAGCAGCCCATCATAATAGCAAAGGATTTGGGCGGCCAGCCTGCCCTCACAAGGTGAACAATGATTCTTCTTCTTTACGTTTTTTTTATCCTTTTTCAATACTTTGCTGCTGATGAAATGGTTGGTTATCACTATGTTTTCAATACCATTGGATCACTATATTTATTTGACTCATAATATTTCTTCTGTGGTACTGGGAATTCTTTTCTCACTGTATTTCTCCTAAGCTATAAAATTTTTGCCTTTTGTGACAAGCAAGATACTATACATCTCCTATTCTATGAATGTCATCATCTAAATTTTTAGGGAGTGTTTTTCATTGCATCTTCGGCCTAAAACCACCACCTACAAGTGTTGGTCATTTATTTAATATTTCGTCCTAACCAGGGGGTCGAGGGCATGTAATTTTTTTTTTTTTTGAAACTGGAACGATTTTGTTTGGAGCCTAGAATATTTTTGTCAAGACGGAAGATCAAACAATTTCTTCCTAAACCTAGAACATATTCACATGAAGCTGCGACATTTTCTCCTAGACCTGGAATATCCCTCTCTTAAACCAGAATATATTTCTTGCCAAAACAATTTTCTTTTGGACTAGAACAATTTGGTAATGAATTTAGAATATTTTTTGTAAAAGTGTACATTTTGTCCTAAATAATAAAAAATTTAACTTCATTAAAAAAGTAATTTCAGAAAATATATTACATAGATATTGGTCTTGTTACAATTTTTTTATTGTAACAACACAAATAGATAATCGGAATATGATTTGGATGGTGAGTTTTAAAAAATTCAAAGCTTTATTGTTTAAGCCACGTCATCAATTTTACCCTCATCATTAGAATGGGGGGCAACCAAGGCTGGACAAAAAACTTCTGGCTTAATAACTCACTCGGCTCGGCTCTCGTTTCATATGTATATTTTGTAATGGACCGGGCTAGCATTTTAGCTCGTTTCTTTAATGAGCCAACTGGTGAGCCAAACACTAATTGCCACACCTACATAGACTATAGCAACCAGCACGTAGCATATTTACTTGCACAGCATATTTAATTTTTTGATTTAATGTTCAAAGCTAACAAATGAAAGTGAATCAAGTGATATTATTAATGTATATAAGGATGTAGTTGTAACATTTTTGATACTATATACTTTACATACTTAAGTCTATTTTTACACTGATTTGTGAGCCTAACAAGTAACAACCTAGCCCGAGTTGGCTAAAGAGCCAAGCCGACCCCTCCAAAACTCTGTTCATACTGGTCTAAATGACCAACCTTCGGAACACCGTGATAAGCAAAGAAAACTATCAAATTTATCTACAGTCACTGATGTGCCAAAGTATTTGCCATGACCATATTACAATTTACCTTTTGGGGGAACACACTAAATACAAGGCCAAATGGACGTCCCATTTTCGTAATTTCCGTATTAATCTTATATATGCAAGACATTTACCGCAAATCACCATTCACGTCCCCATTTGCATGTAATTGAAGCGTGTCATTGGTAGTATCGAGCAGCTCGATTGAAGCATGACAAGAACAGGTGGATCATTCCAACTCACTGAGAGTATAGATTGCTCGTTGATCCGGCATCACAACAGAGTATTTTGATGCCTCCTACTCTCAAGTGCTGCTTCGTCTGGGTATCTTGGTCTGTGGGATGATCCATTTCACGACTGATATCAGAATTGTTGCAAGTGGAAAGAGGCATATGTTCCGTAGAAGGTGGTGGTTGTGCCACGGCAGCCTCCTCATGTCCTGATTCCTTCGGTGAAGCAACTAAAATTCCCGCGTCACCCACCAGATCATCAAGACTAATGAAAGGTAAAACATTTGGCCTGTTTGGGTGGTCCGATGCTGCTGCTTCCCATTCTTGTCTTGCAGTCTCACTGACTTCAGGATGAAGTTCGATTTCCTGGAGCTTCCTGAGGTGTCTAATTTCGATGACGGAAGGACCAGGTAGATGCTTACAGGGAACCTGAAGCGAGAGAAGCTCTGGCAGAGCTTCCTCTTCAATTTCTGGAAGGGCCAGCTTCTCATGTTGCACAACAAGATGTCACACCCGGTTTTAGAAACAAAACCAAGTGCTAACCATGTATGTGCCAGGATCAGTTTAACCACATACACAGCATAAACAAAAGTAAATAGCACAACCAGTACTTTACTTAAGAGTAATAACCATTATTACAGACCATAAATGTCTTTAACGAAACCGAGTATCTGAACGAAAACGAGTTAACTAAACGACAGCGGAAGACGACCGTGATCCACAGGCAACTGACGGATGGCACACCAGCCTAGAACTCGTCGTAGTCCTGGAACTCCTGGTTAGGATCACCACAACTTCCTTCTGGATCTGAGCAGCGGTTGCAATGGATGCAACGGGTATAAAACAAGCAAGAATGAGTACATAACGCACTCAGCAAGTATTCTGTTTAGGATAAAAGTGGACTGGCTTTATAATGGTTAGGCAAGCATTTGCTTTTAGTTAGTCAAGTTTTAATTACTAGCAATGATTAGCATAACCCATCCCTTTATTATAAAGACAGTAAAACATATTTAAAAGATAAGCATGAACCATAACCATATCCATCATCATTACCATGATCACCATGAGCCATTCACCTTGAAGCTGAAACTCTAATCTGTGAGGGTCCAGGCCGCTCTTAACCGTGAGCACGGCTGATATATCAGTTTTAAACACTCTCGAGAGGTTGTACAACTTTACCCACAAGTCATGATTCCCATTGTGCCCGAGGTTTGCAAAGCCCCATTTATTCATACCTTAGATGAATCGGCAGGGTTTCATTACGAGACCTTTACAAAGAATTCCTAGAGTTGTGGCCCACTCGTTACATGTTACTCCAGTTAACTAAAGATATGAGAGTTCCGTTCCAAAGGGTGACAGATCAAACTGCACCTCATTGGCAAAGGGCAAAGTCCCATATCCCCCAGACCCCTCATACGCCATGTTTCAGGAAAGTAAGCCAAAACTCTAGTTCATCTAATTAATCAGTCAAGCCCAGTGCCCATGTGAGTCTTGTGGTTGTACTGTTTTCCTGGGTGGTCGCTCGGCGAACCGATCCTTAGGGCGAAGCACTTGAGCAAAACCAACAAAACATGCTCAAGCCTCCATGATGTTAAAACCAAACTTTTATCATCAGGTTCATCATTACTTGACCATCATTAACAACATAAGTAAAGTGAGTTGAGCGGAAGCAATTAATTTACAACATCACAGCCCTCCCAGTTTATAAATCATGCAAAGGTATATGAGGCTAGTCATCCTTATTAGGAGCAAATCAAATTGGGCTCTAGATTGTGTAATTAATGTAAATAGGACATGGGTCAAAGAATACTTGCCTTCCTCAGCAAAAACTTGCTCAGGAACTTCCCAAGATGGATTCTCGACAAACTCGGACGGAACGTCGGCTACACGTTGCATACATACAAGCAATGAGCATTTAATTAACTAAAACAGTACACCAAACATCATAAACAGAGGTTTAAAAGGTTTTAGAATTAATCTACACTTTATTACGATTCCGTAGGTTCAAGAATCGTTCAAATCGGAGTTAAAACGCAAAAGATATGAATAAAACAAGTTTAAAGGCTTAAAATAGAAAGAATTTGAAATTCCAGGGGCTAAACTGCGAAAACCAGGGGTTTAAAAGAAATAACTTGGACGGCGGGTTGATTCAGAAGAAGCACAGGGTCTCTTTTGCAAAACTCCGCGCTGACCGGGATTGACCAGGACCGCGGGTTGATTAACAAAAAGATCGGGGTCCAAACCGTAAAAACCAGGGACCTAACGGTGAAGATCTGGACTGCGGGTTAATTTGCGAAAAGCGCAGGGACTCTTTAGCAAGAATGCGGCCGCTGACCGGTATTGACCCGGGTCGCGTCTCACGGTGGCCGTTGGATCTGGATCTAACGGCAGGGGATAGATCGGAGGAGAGAGGGAGAGCGGCGACGGCGGGTTCTACCGGCGACGGCCATCGGGCGCGGCGGAGGAGCGCCGGAGTTCCGCGGACTCGCGGCTCCAGGGGCCTAGGTCTAGAGGGAAAAGGCGCACAGGGGAGCGGGCGGCGGTGCGAAACGGGCGGAGCAGGCAGAGCGGTCGCGGGGGCGGTGCATCGGCCGAGGGCGGCGGGCGACGGAGCAGGACGTAGAAGGAGCTCCGGCGAGCAATTCCCGCCGGTGTAGGGCGCGGCTAGGGACTAGAGTTAGCTAGGTAGGTTCCTCACCTCACGGCGAACCTTCGGGTGTAGAAGTGGTCGTCGGTGAGGCGGCAATGGCGGTTGGCGACGTGCGGCGGCGTCCGTGAGCTTTCTGCGTGGACCGACGGCGGTTAGGGCTCGAGCTAGGCCTAGGGTGGGGCTACGGACGTCGAGGAGGGCGGCTTTATATTGGGGCGGTGCAGCGGCTTGCAGGAGGGAAAAAGGAAAGGCGGCGCGGCAAGGAAGGTCCGGCTCGGACTCTGTCCGAGTTCGAGCTGCGCACGGCGCGGGCGAGGGTAAGGAAAGGAAGGCGCGGGCGCGTAATGGAAGGGCGGAGGGTCGACGCGGGATCCTCGGGCGAGGTCGGGGCGCAGGCGCGAGGCAGGCAGGGCTCGGCTTGTCCGGACGGCGAGTCCGTCCAGGACTCCGGTCTCGGCGCGCGTCGGAGAAGAAAGAAGGAAGGGAGGGGATGACAGGCGGGGTCGGCTTGTCAGTGAGAGGGAAAGAGAAGGCGCGGGTCGGGCTGCTCCCGGTTGGGCCGGCGCGCTGGCTGGGCCGCGCGGTCGCGCCGGGGCCTGGGCGAAGAGGAGGAGGAGAGGGTGGGGGAGCTGGGCCGGCCTGGGAAAAAGAGAAGGGGAGGGGGACTGGGCCGCGGGGAAGTGGGCCGCGCGGGGGAGAGAAGAAGGAGGAGGGGAGTTGGGCCGGCGGCGGTTTGGGCCCAAAGAGAGGAAGAGAAGGAAAAGAAATTTCCTGGGTTGTTTGAAATTTGAGAAATTTTAGAGAGATGCAAAAGAGTTTAAATTCAAACTTTGAACACTGCAAATCACCCAATAAAAATATGCAAGGACATGAGGGTTCAAACATGTGATTCCTATGATTCTTTTTAATTAATTATTTTGAAATCACATAAAATCAAATAGGTGTCATGTATGATCAAACAATATGAACAAATTAAATTGGTTCCAAAGATTTTATTTGTGGCAAAATTTAGGGTGTTACAAACCTACCCCCCTTAAAGAAATCTCGCCCCGAGATTTTAGGATTGGCTAGCAAAGAGTTCCGGGTAATCTGCCCTGAGGTCATCTTCTCTTTCCCATGTGGCCTCCTCTGCCGTATGGTGGCTCCACTTAACTTTGCACATCTTTATTACCCTGTTTCTGGTAGTTCTCTCTGCCGTTTCCAGAATTTGAACTGGATACTCGGTATAGGTCAAATCATCCTGCACAGTAAGTTCATCTTCCTGCAACTGCTCTTCAGGTACCCGCAAACACTTCTTCAACTGGGATATATGGAACACACTATGTACCCCTGATAATCTGTCAGGCAATTCCAGTTGATATGCAACTTCTCCCTTACGGTCAATTATTTTAAAAGGCCCAATATATCGGGGTGCTAATTTCCCTTTCACCTTGAATCGGCGTAGACCACGAATAGGTGATACTTTCAAGTACACATAGTCTCCTACTGCAAATTCCAAATCCCTTCGACGGTTATCCGCATAACTCTTCTGCCTGGTTTGAGCAATCCTCAAATTCTCCCGAATCATTCGTACTTGTCGTTCGGCGTCTTCTATGATTCCAGGACCAAACAACTGCTTCTCCCCAGGTTGATCCCAATGTAAGGGAGTCCTGCACCTTCTACCATACAAAGCCTGAAAGGGTGACATCTTGATACTAGCCTGATAACTATTGTTATAAGAAAATTCGGCATACGGCAAACTTTTGTCCCAACTAGTACCATATTGTATTGCGCAAGCTCTCAACATATCTTCTAATATCTGGTTGGTTCTTTCTGTCTGCTCATCGGTCTGTGGATGATATGCTGAACTAAAATTTAATTTAGTGCCCATTGACTCATGCAAACGCTTCCAAAAATGAGATGTAAACTGAGTTCCACGATCTGACACAATCTTCTTTGGTACCCCATGCAAACACACAATTCTGGACATATACAATTCAGCTAACTTGGCTCCCGAATAAGTGGTCTTGACAGGAATAAAGTGAGCAACTTTGGTCAATCTGTCCACTACTACCCATATAGAATCAAAACCATTTTGTGTACGCGGTAGGCCGACGATAAAATCCATACCAATTTCCTCCCACTTCCATTCTGGAATCTTGAGCGGCTGCAACAATCCAGCGGGCTTTTGATGCTCAGCTTTCACCCTCTGACAAACGTCACACAAAGCTACATATTCTGCTACTTCACGTTTCATGCCGTACCACCAAAATTTCTGCTTTAGATCTTGGTACATCTTTTCACTTCCAGGATGGATGGAGTAAGCTGTCTCATGTGCTTCCTTCAGTATTAAATCTCGTATAGACTTTATGTTCGGAACGCAAATCCTATCCCCATGCCATACTGTACCGTCGGCATCCACTCGGAATCCCGGTGCCTTGTCTAACTTGATTAACTCTTTTATTTCCTTGATCTTTTCATCATTAAGTTGTCCCTTCCTGATTTCTTGTTCCAACGTAGGTTCAAATTTCATGGAGATGGTGCCTTCCGTATTATTAAGAAAACCCAAACTTAGTCGGTCGAATTCTATGGCTAACTCATCCGGCAACTCTCTTGCCCACAACAAACTGATCTGACTCTTCCTGCTCAAAGCATCTGCTACTACATTTGCCTTGCCAGGATGGTAATGTATCTCCAGATCATAATCCTTGATTAATTCTAACCATCGTCTTTGGCGCATATTCAACTCAGTCTGGGTAAATATATACTTTAAGCTTTTGTGATCAGTATAAATATCACACTTCTGTCCGAATAGGTAATGCCTCCATACTTTTAATGCATGCACCACTGCGGCTAATTCCAAATCATGAGTTGGGTAATTCTTCTCATGATCCCTCAGTTGTCTAGAAGCATAGGCAATAACCTTGCCTTCTTGCATAAGAACACATCCCAAACCTAGCCGTGAAGCATCGCAATATACTGAGAAAGGCTTATGCATATCTGGAAAAGTTAGCACTGGTGCTGTGGTTAACCTCTTTTTCAACTCCTCGAAGGCTTTCTGACAGGCTGACGTCCACTGAAATTTAATATTCTTCTCTAACAAAGCTGTCATTGGTTTAGCAATCTTGGAAAACCCTTCAATGAAACGCCGATAGTAACCAGCTAATCCGAGAAAACTCCTGATGCCTTTCACATCCTCTGGGATCTTCCAATTCTGCACTTCAGATACCTTACTCTGATCAACGGCAATTCCTCCATTGGATATGACATGACCTAGAAACTTAACTTCCTCAATCCAGAAATCACACTTGCTAAACTTCGCATAAAGTTTATGCTCTCTAAGCTTCTGCAACACTAATCTTAGATGCTCTTCGTGTTCCTCTTCAGTTTTGGAATAAATCAGAATATCATCGATAAATATCACCACAAACTTATCAAGATATTCCATAAACACACTATTCATCATGTACATAAAGAAGGCTGGGGCATTAGTCAAACCAAAGGACATAACTGTATATTCATACAACCCATAACGACTAATGAACGCCGTCTTTGGTATATCTGAAGGTCTGATTCTTAGTTGATGATACCCAGATCGTAAGTCAATTTTGGAGAATACACAGGCACCTTTGAGCTGATCAAATAAATCTTCAATCCGGGGCAGTGGATATTTATTCTTTACTGTAACGGCATTGAGACCTCTATAATCGACACACATTCGCAAGGTTCCATCTTGACCTTGAGCTGCGGCTTGGTCTTCTGGAACAGCAGGTGGCTGCACTTCAGGCTCCTCTGACTGCTCCTCATCTGACGAATCTGGCACTAGTTCTTCGGGGTCCTCCTCTTCAGTGTCGTTCAGGTCTTCCCACTCTTGTGGCGGTGGAGAAGGTGGGGTTGGGGTAGGCAATCTGATCCTGTTGGGTCCGCCATAACCTCGTCCACCAACACGCATGCGGGCAGTGCGCTTGAAAGTCGACATCTGCAGGCCCACATCGTAAGCAAACATGAGAAACAGTTCTATTATGGGATAGATAAGTAGATATAGAAGATCTTTAATTGAAATAGACAAGTATGGATGTCAAAATAGCATATATGGCAAGTATTTGAATGGAGAAAGCAAGAAAAGGTAAGCAAAATCCTTAATCACGACCAGTTCTACTCTAGGCTTGCGTCCTACGGTCAGCACGGCTCTGATACCACTTTTGTCACACCCGGTTTTAGAAACAAAACCAAGTGCTAACCATGTATGTGCCAGGATCAGTTTAACCACATACACAGCATAAACAAAAGTAAATAGCACAACCAGTACTTTACTTAAGAGTAATAACCATTATTACAGACCATAAATGTCTTTAACGAAACCGAGTATCTGAACGAAAACGAGTTAACTAAACGACAGCGGAAGACGACCGTGATCCACAGGCAACTGACGGATGGCACACCAGCCTAGAACTCGTCGTAGTCCTGGAACTCCTGGTTAGGATCACCACAACTTCCTTCTGGATCTGAGCAGCGGTTGCAATGGATGCAACGGGTATAAAACAAGCAAGAATGAGTACATAACGCACTCAGCAAGTATTCTGTTTAGGATAAAAGTGGACTGGCTTTATAATGGTTAGGCAAGCATTTGCTTTTAGTTAGTCAAGTTTTAATTACTAGCAATGATTAGCATAACCCATCCCTTTATTATAAAGACAGTAAAACATATTTAAAAGATAAGCATGAACCATAACCGTATCCATCATCATTACCATGATCACCATGAGCCATTCACCTTGAAGCTGAAACTCTAATCTGTGAGGGTCCAGGCCGCTCTTAACCGTGAGCACGGCTGATATATCAGTTTTAAACACTCTCGAGAGGTTGTACAACTTTACCCACAAGTCATGATTCCCATTGTGCCCGAGGTTTGCAAAGCCCCATTTATTCATACCTTAGATGAATCGGCAGGGTTTCATTACGAGACCTTTACAAAGAATTCCTTGAGTTGTGGCCCACTCGTTACATGTTACTCCAGTTAACTAAAGATATGAGAGTTCCGTTCCAAAGGGTGACAGATCAAACTGCACCTCATTGGCAAAGGGCAAAGTCCCATATCCCCCAGACCCCTCATACGCCATGTTTCAGGAAAGTAAGCCAAAACTCTAGTTCATCTAATTAATCAGTCAAGCCCAGTGCCCATGTGAGTCTTGTGGTTGTACTGTTTTCCTGGGTGGTCGCTCGGCGAACCGATCCTTAGGGCGAAGCACTTGAGCAAAACCAACAAAACATGCTCAAGCCTCCATGATGTTAAAACCAAACTTTTATCATCAGGTTCATCATTACTTGACCATCATTAACAACATAAGTAAAGTGAGTTGAGCGGAAGCAATTAATTTACAACATCACAGCCCTCCCAGTTTATAAATCATGCAAAGGTATATGAGGCTAGTCATCCTTATTAGGAGCAAATCAAATTGGGCTCTAGATTGTGTAATTAATGTAAATAGGACATGGGTCAAAGAATACTTGCCTTCCTCAGCAAAAACTTGCTCAGGAACTTCCCAAGATGGATTCTCGACAAACTCGGACGGAACGTCGGCTACACGTTGCATACATACAAGCAATGAGCATTTAATTAACTAAAACAGTACACCAAACATCATAAACAGAGGTTTAAAAGGTTTTAGAATTAATCTACACTTTATTACGATTCCGTAGGTTCAAGAATCGTTC
This sequence comes from Paspalum notatum, assembly GCA_022530915.1. Taxonomy (NCBI): domain Eukaryota; kingdom Viridiplantae; phylum Streptophyta; class Magnoliopsida; order Poales; family Poaceae; genus Paspalum; species Paspalum notatum. The sequence goes on from CM039683.1 coordinate 10,150,922, forward strand.
AAATCGGAGTTAAAACGCAAAAGATATGAATAAAACAAGTTTAAAGGCTTAAAATAGAAAGAATTTGAAATTCCAGGGGCTAAACTGCGAAAACCAGGGGTTTAAAAGAAATAACTTGGACGGCGGGTTGATTCAGAAGAAGCACAGGGTCTCTTTTGCAAAACTCCGCGCTGACCGGGATTGACCAGGACCGCGGGTTGATTAACAAAAAGATCGGGGTCCAAACCGTAAAAACCAGGGACCTAACGGTGAAGATCTGGACTGCGGGTTAATTTGCGAAAAGCGCAGGGACTCTTTAGCAAGAATGCGGCCGCTGACCGGTATTGACCCGGGTCGCGTCTCACGGTGGCCGTTGGATCTGGATCTAACGGCAGGGGATAGATCGGAGGAGAGAGGGAGAGCGGCGACGGCGGGTTCCACCGGCGACGGCCATCGGGCGCGGCGGAGGAGCGCCGGAGTTCCGCGGACTCGCGGCTCCAGGGGCCTAGGTCTAGAGGGAAAAGGCGCACAGGGGAGCGGGCGGCGGTGCGAAACGGGCGGAGCAGGCAGAGCGGTCGCGGGGGCGGTGCATCGGCCGAGGGCGGCGGGCGACGGAGCAGGACGTAGAAGGAGCTCCGGCGAGCAATTCCCGCCGGTGTAGGGCGCGGCTAGGGACTAGAGTTAGCTAGGTAGGTTCCTCACCTCACGGCGAACCTTCGGGTGTAGAAGTGGTCGTCGGTGAGGCGACAACGGCGGTTGGCGACGTGCGGCGGCGTCCGTGAGCTTTCTGCGTGGACCGACGGCGGTTAGGGCTCGAGCTAGGCCTAGGGCTAAAGCTTTCTGGGGCTACGGACGTCGAGGAGGGCGGCTTTATATAGGGGCGGTGCAGCGGCTTGCAGGAGGGAAAAAGGAAAGGCGGCGCGGCAAGGAAGGTCCGGCTCGGACTCTGTCCGAGTTCGAGCTGCGCACGGCGCGGGCGAGGGTAAGGAAAGGAAGGCGCGGGCGTGTAATGGAAGGGCGGAGGGTCGACGCGGGATCCTCGGGCGAGGTCGGGGCGCAGGCGCGAGGCAGGCAGGGCTCGGCTTGTCCGGACGGCGAGTCCGTCCAGGACTCCGGTCTCGGCGCGCGTCGGAGAAGAAAGAAGGAAGGGAGGGGATGACAGGCGGGGTCAGCTTGTCAGTGAGAGGGAAAGAGAAGGCGCGGGTCGGGCTGCTCCCGGTTGGGCCGGCGCGCTGGCTGGGCCGCGCGGTCGCGCCGGGGCCTGGGCGAAGAGGAGGAGGAGAGGGTGGGGGAGCTGGGCCGGCCTGGGAAAAAGAGAAGGGGAGGGGGACTGGGCCGCGGGGAAGTGGGCCGCGCGGGGGAGAGAAGAAGGAGGAGGGGAGTTGGGCCGGCGGCGGTTTGGGCCCAAAGAGAGGAAGAGAAGGAAAAGAAATTTCCTGGGTTGTTTGAAATTTGAAAAATTTTAGAGAGATGCAAAAGAGTTTAAATTCAAACTTTGAACACTGCAAATCACCTAATAAAAATATGCAAGGACATGAGGGTTCAAACATGTGATTCCTATGATTCTTTTTAATTAATTATTTTGAAATCACATAAAATCAAATAGGTGTCATGTATGATCAAACGATATGAACAAATTAAATTGGTTCCAAAGATTTTATTTGTGGCAAAATTTAGGGTGTTACACAAGACGCAAGCGTCGTAGGCATTGGAATGCCCCAGCTTTAATGATGAAACCTTCAATCTGATCAGCGATCAGTGTGAGATATAGCAAGAAGGGCATTGCGCTTAGGGTTATGAGAAGATCCCGTGAGATAGTAGTAGATGAAAGGCACAGATCAGTGAGGCTTGAAACTATGGCAATAAAACCGTGTGATGTCGACAGATCTCCATGTAGTTTCAGCGAGCTAAGATAATACGTTTCATGTAAAGACATGCTATTATTGCACAGATCTTGCAGAGCATGCAAGGATCCTTGAGGCAGTCCCTTGAAGTCAATTGACATGGAGCAAACATTTCCTGCATCAATAGGAGATCTGGTGTACTGCCGAATGGCCTTTACCAGATCATTATTCAAGTCACTGAAGTCCCTAGAATTTCCCATTGACTCACACCATATCTTAACCTTTGTCAAGTTCTTCATGTGGACCATGAGCTGCAGAAATCCTTGTTCATGCACCCCACTGGTGACAAATCCTGCTACAGTCTGCAGCTTACTTTTTCTGAACACTTCCTCTAGTTCTTTATTTTTAGATAGTCGGTTTGATTCACCGCTCGATGTCCAGTTTTGATCTGAAAGCCTAAACTTTCCAATCAGAATTGTTAAACAGGGCAGCCCAATGATTTCCACTGGCAACACAGTCACTAATGTTTTACTCAAAGTGAGTGTTTCCAGAAGTTTCAGCTTCGCTATTTCCTTTGGAAGCCTAGTAATATTGTGACTGAGGCTTAGGTATCTCAGATTCCACAGCTTGCATATTTTCTTGAGTTGGCTATCTTTCATGTCAGTGCATTCCTCAAGATCCAACACTCTGATCAGTTTATACTTGCCAAAATCAGAAATAGCATCGCCTCCAGTCCCACAGACTGTCAGAGATCGGGCACGGGATAAGTCCACGTTGAAGGTCGCACCAGAATTTGTGTAATTTCCAACGTCGCCATGGACAAAGACATGACGAACTATTTTGTCCCTTGGAGCATGAGGGCACATGATGAATCTTTCACAAATGGACCTGTGCAGCAGGAACTCGTGCATGATACCATGGGTCTTGCACGTCTTCACTTCTGCATTTTTACTTATTTTAACAGGTTGGACTATGTTCTGGTCAATGAGTGTCTTAAAATTTCCATTTGCTACGCCCTGTTCACTTAATGTAATGTCTTCACTTCTTGCATATCCTTCAGCCAGCCATCGCCTGATTATGACATTCTTCCTGAGAGGACGGTCGATTGGGAATATACCAAGATATAGCAAGCAGGTTCTGACAGTGAGGTCCGAAAGACTGGTGTAATTATCCATAAGCACATCTCGGAGTCTTGCAAAGTTGGGTTCACCATCTTCTCTTTCCAGATAAGACCCCAGATTTGTACATAATTCTGAGCAAAATTTCCCTGTAGGTTCATCTTCACTACTTAATTGCCTGGCCACACTGACAAGAGCAAGCGGAAGACCACCACATTTCTTCAGGAGTGTTTCTGAACCCTGCACCAATTCAGCAGCACATCTTCCCCGTAGTGCTACGGTCATGGAATCTCTCATTCCTAGAGTTCTCATTTTGCACACACAACCAATGCCATCACTGCGTCTATTAGCTGTGGGCCGGAAGGTTGTGGTCACTACAATCCTGCTCCCTTCACCATTTCCTTCAAAGGCTGATGTTATAATGTCCCATTGCTCCTCCTCAATGTTGTCAACATCATCGATAACAATCAAATACCTAAGAGAAAAAAATAAAGAGGCTGAGAAATAGATATCCAGAGGTGATTGAAATAGAATGAAGCACAACTTTGGGGGATGTTTATTATTCTTCCACTCTTGTCAGAGGAATGTGCCTCTAGTGTATCTTCCTGCAGATTGCCTGAAGGCGTCGGGTCAAAATAGATTATTTTAGATAGGGACTTTATTGGCAGTAGGATAAGGGCGCCAGAAAATATCACCTAGCTCACTGTCTGGAGGTGTGCTGTCCAAAAGAATAGGAGGTTTTGGACTTCTTGGCCTTGATAATTGAGATTGTTAGCATTTTTTATTTGGTAAATGGAATGGAAGTTAGAAAAATAAATGTGGAGAAGGATTTACTTCAAAACAAATATGTGAATCACAAAACTTCAACTAAGCTGAGTGTTAAGTAGGGTGATTTACATTATTGGATTGAATTAATGAAACTGAAGAAATACCTTAGCTTTTGGCTTTTGTATACTACAAAGTCTGGGAATGTTGAAATAAACTAGCAGTCCAGCACATCGTAGATAATGGTCAGGTTGGTAAGATGCCTTTAGCTCAGAAACATTAATGTTTATATAGTTTAACCTGTAATAGAAAATACTAATGTTACAGAGGTTTTCAAGAAAGGATGAGGTTCAGGGGATCCCTACAAATGAGAACGGAGATAGTTTGGTCTTCAACAAAGAAAAATGAAACTCTAGTGCATTGTAATTTCATTATGTTGATAATGAAATTTGGATTCAGCAGTGATGGGAAAAAAATTGGATTTGGCTTTGAAAACTCAGGCAATAGAGTGCCCACATACATTCTTGTTGAAACTGGAGGTTCATATCGAAGTGAAAATGTTTTGTTGTTGGCGCTCAAAAAGAGCATTTTGACCAAGAATAAATTTATTCAAAGTTGGTGAAAAGGGGATAATAAGTGGAGGTATATGAAATCGATTGTTCCCTTATGTTTGATGTTCTTTCACATGGCTTAACTTTAGGATTCAATAATAGAAGAATCTGTTGAACAGTTTTGTAGTGAGTGGTTAAGGGGTTTCAAAGGTGACGACGATAAGTTGCTTAGACCAGGGTCACCAGATAGTGCATTGTACTGTGTGCAGTACGCAATCATTACTTTTCCACTGTGTACAGTGCGCAACCATTACTTTTTCACTCTGTGCACAGTGTTTTCCACACCCATTTACACTATCTGGTGACCATAGTCTTATGGTAGGAGAGACTGAGGATCTGAAGTTTGGGGAAAGCCAGAAGCAATGCATGATTCAGGAATAAAATGCCGAATGATCAATCTAGTGTAGTTTTTTTTCTGTCATTGGTTGAAAATGTGCTCTGTTTTGCAGATAAAACCACAAAAACAACAGCCTTTCGAACTCTGAACAAGACTGCTAGGACGGATCGTTGGTTACATTTGATGCCCATTTGTTGGAGGTCGGTTGGTGGCGATGAAATTCAAGACTGAAGGTTTTGGTGACTCTTTGAGTATTCTAGGATGGGACACAAATCCACGACAAACAGAGTCTGAAGAAGTTATAAGTTGCAGCTCTGTTTTGGTCATTGTGACAGATTGGTTAAAACATAATTTAGGTTTGCAAAGATCAAATTTTTTTTTTTAGATTTGTAGTGTGATTTTTCATTGAATATAATACAAAATTGTCACTGACAATTGCATAAAGGCAATATACAAAGATCTTTTTCCTTTTCAGGTGTTTAATTGAGTAGGAATCCTACTGCAGGAGTGGCTGGTTGTCTGAAATTTAATAGCAAATGTTTTGGAACTCTGAACAAGACTGCTAGGATGGGTCGTTGGTTACATTTGATGCCCGTTTGTTGGAGGTCCGTTGGTGGCAATAAAATGGAAAGAAATTCTCTGCGTGCGTGACGTAGGCCATCGCCCCTGAGGCACCGTTCGGATGAAAGCCACGCGTCTAATCATCAGCTGATGGCGCTAGCTAATCGAGCCGAAAGCCATGCATCTAATAATCAGCTGATGGTGCTGGCTAATTAATCGAGCCGGTCGTTTGCTTCCAGCTTCAACGTTTTGCTATCGAGCCGGATGGCGTCTCTTGCGCCATTGAAATCAGGACAGTTTCCATCCACAGGCTATGCCTTCCATCCTCCGTGATCGAATTGGTCTCTGCTACCAACAGGGTTTCTGTCCACAGGCCACGGAGAAGTGCGGCCCATCGTCTTCATCCGTCGAACAGCAGTGGACAACAGCCACGATTTCCATTGTAGGAGCTTGGCTGCCCTACTTTTGCTCTGAATCGTTGAAATATCAACTTGTGGAGTACTACTGCTGCTATAAATCTATAATAAGTACTCTTGGCACAAAAAAATAGAAAACAACCCACTAATGTTGAAGCTCAGATGTTCCATCTGCAAGACGGGCACAAGATAGATGCTCTGCTGCGGGTGAGCGTGAGCCTTCTTGGCATCAACGGTGGCGTGAGTATGCAGGGAAATGGACAACGCGCAGATCACTTGTGCTAAGGCAGAGACAGATGAAAGAAGGGGCATGGCCACACGGCTCCTCCTGCGGCAGCGATGGCGACGGCGGCCGGAGTCAACCTTGATCTGTTTTTGGTCATTGGTAGGACATCCAATCCTTGCGTTGGCTCGGGCAGTGGAAGCTGGCTTATGGTCGTAGATAGGCATGGCTCAGCTCGGCTCCCGGCGGCCGGCAGATGAGGGCGAGTGGAGGCAGCTTTGAGATGCGTGGAAAGACGCGTGGCTTTCATCCGAGCGGTGCCGTACGGGCGCTGGCATACGTCACGAACGCAGAGAATTTTGTTCCCAATAAAATCCAAGACTGAAGGTTTTTGGTGACTCTTGAGGATAGGAACCAAATCTGCGACGAACAGAGTCTGAAGAAGTTGTATGAGTTGCAACTCTGTTTTGGTCATTGTGACAGATTGTAGTGCTAGGTAAGCCTCTTGGCTTTGTTCATGTGAATATAAGCGAAGGTGCCATTTCAGCTAGGACGCGAGGGTGGCTGCTAGCCTGTTACTCAGTACCTTTCTGCTTTTACTTCCTTCATTTTTCTCCCTGTGGAAGTTAGTGGTTAAACCTTGGTTTGTAAGAAAATGAATCAGAATGGGCTCAACTCCGCATGCCTTCTCTAAAAAGAATGCATGTAATCTATGCACCAAATCGTTTATTGGTCACTTTTGCAGATTATATCTAACTTTGTGCCAGTACTACATCGGTAGGGTGAAGAAGAAATCATATTTATCTCAAGTTCGGTTCAAAAATGCGCTATACCTCTTATCCTTGATGTATTTGGTGAGCGAAGATTCTGAATATTGCTGCCCGGGGAGAAGCTGCTGGTGTATATTCTCCAGAATCCCCGCGGCATCGCCCTCCTCCGGCGAGCGCACGGCGACCCAAGCGCGACAAGGGAATGCATCGGCGACAGGGGCGGCGTCAAAAACCGCCCTTGCGAGGGTAACCGCCAAATCCAACAATGGCTATAACCCTCGGCTGCGCCGGCGCCGGCGGCTGCGGTTGGTCCAGGTCCAGCAGCGCCAGGAGCTCCTCCACGGGCCTCTCTATGCCCACGGGCCGGCGCGCGGCGTGGTCGGAGGAACGCCGTGCCGCGGCGGGCCTGGACCCCGAGGGCTGGCCGGCTCCGGCTCCAGCGCCGGCGGCGCCCTCGAGAGGCTTGAGGACCCGTGCGCTCGCCTCCTGCACGCGCTTCTTGAGCCTCCTGATCTCCGCCGCGAACCGGTAGCAGGTGCGGAGCATGCCCACCGTGCGCCCGGCGCGGAGGAGCCTGGACCTGGGCGCAGCGCCGTCCAGCCCGCCCCCGCCACCGGTGACGCGGTGCACGAACCGCTCGACGCAGTCCTCGACGTCGTGCGTCAGCGCGCGCATCTCGGCGCTGTAGGCCCGCGCGACGGCGGAGCGGCGGGCGCCCCTGGGGGAGCTGGTGAGCTCGTCGTCCACCGCCGCCGCCAGCATGCGCAGATCCTGCAGCAGGGACTCGCTCTGCGGCTCCAGGTCCCTCAGCGTCTTGTACGTGTCCAGTAAACCGAGAGCTTGGAACAGCTTCCCCATGACGTTGTTCAAGAAGGCGGCCGCCGCCGCTTGCTCCAGTGGTGGCACCATGGACGTTGGTCGGGTTTGCTGCTAGTCAAAAATAAGATCTTTGGAGAGATTTTTTGAGGGACCGGGATTATCATGGATCAGCGAGAGGACTAGATAACCAGTCAACACAACAGTGATTGATCGAATTCGAAGCCGGCAACGCTCCCTGTTCCTTGTTGACTGCACGACGACACACACAATACGAATGCTATAGCTGTACTACCGTACATAAGATTGGGGAAAAAATCTATTTTGTTCAATTTTGGGCCAGTCGTTTCGGTACTAGAGGCCAATCAAGATCATTCATAGCAGAGTCCCGTAGAAATCTCCGCGCGCTCACCACATGGATTCGGGAGGGAGCACCTTAACCTGCCACCGCACATTTCATCTTGTTCGTTAGTTACCGTGAAGAAAATGGGAAACGGCGCTGCTAACGTCCTGTTCGGACGCTAGCCCTGGACGATTCGTAAAACATCGAAACACATGTAACTTTAACACGTTGAAAAATACTATACAGTACGTAACACTGAAAATCAACTTTTGCAATATTAAATTAAAAAACAACGCATCCATCCAATTCAAAGAAAAAATCACATCACAATATGGAAAAATAACGGCACATTCACACAATCTACACAATATGGAAAAATAACGGCACATTCACACAATCTACACTATAAAAGAGCGAGTTCGGTCAAAATCTTTTTTACCAGAGAAACCCAAGGTATATCCCTCACGCTGGTCCCACTGCGCAGTTTGGAAAAGATTGAAAAGGGTAAAAAGGCCCAAAACCCATAACTGCAAAATGTTTCATCCATTTTTTCTCTATTTTTCTCACCTAATCTCTACCCCATACCCACCTTTGCTTTAGGAAAAAAAAAATCATAGCCTGGCCCGCAGGAAAACATACGATAACCTAACACAGACCCTTCCTAATTGTGCGTTCGGTGTTTGGAGAGCCCAGCATCGTGCCCAGCGATGCCGCCCCCTGCAGCCCCGGACGCTCGAAGCAGCCTCCACGCCGCCGGAAGCCGCCGCCGCACCCTGGCAGCCCGGAAGCCGACAGCCGGCAGCCCCGGACACAGGAAGCCGCCACCGCACCCCCACGCCACGCCGCCGCGGCCATGCCGCCGGAAGCCTCCGCCGCCGCACCCCGATAGCCCGAAAGCCGGCGTCGCACGACGCCCCTGACACGCACCCGGCGCTGGACGCCGCGACCAAGCCGCACGCGCCCCATGCTGCCGGAAGCCACCACACCACGACAGCCCGGAAGCCGGCGTCGCACACCGCCCCCGACGCCCCGTCACGCTCACTGGACGCCGCGACCCGACGCCGGCGTGGCACGCCGCCCCCACGACACGGCCACCTTGTCCTTGCCGGCCGGACGCCGGCGCCGAGGCTCACGTGCCCCGGACGCCCGGAAAGAAGTCGCGACCAGCCGTCGGCGTCGCACACATCCCCACGTCGCCGCCACCGTGCCCTTGCCGGATGGACGCCGGCGCTGCACGTCGCACACCGCGACTACGCCCACGCCGACGAAGCCGCACACGCACCATGCTGCCGGAAGCCATCACACCGCGACAGCCCGGAAGCCGGCGTCGCACACCGCCCCCGACGCCCCGTCACGCGCACCGGACGCCGCGACCCGACGCCGGCGTGGCATGCCGCCCCCCGACGCAGCCACCTTGTCCTTGCCGGCCGGACGCCGGCGCCGAGGCTCACTGTGGCGGAACCGCCAAATTTAATCCGAGCTAAGTACACCTGCCACCACTGGCCCACAGTGCACTTAGACCGAACTAAACTCGGTAGTCCGTCGAGCTACCCAGAAGGGCACTCGATGAAACCATCTCCCAGGGATGCCGACATCACACACGTTAAGCTCTCGAAAGAGCCACAACAATTACAACAACCCACCATTTCATACAAACATAATTTGATTGATTACAAATACTTTTGCTCAAAAGGAGTACAAGGTAGTGAAAAAAAAAACTTCGAAATAAACCTCGCAGCGGAATACATATCGTTACAAAGATGTAACGTGCAGCGGAAAGTAAACATCAAGTATGACCTCGAGCCCACCGTAGTCATCCTTGATCATAGTCTGATATGCACCTAAAAGAAAAATATCAACAACAAACGGTGAGTTCGTGGGGAACTCGTAGGACTTACCCGTGGGCGGTTTCAGCCCGACACATTTGAGATTATGCAAGGCTTTTTGGTGGACTGACTTCTAACCCGTGTTGACGGCACTTAAGCGCGTCAAACCTTATACTGCAAGCGCACAGTATCGTGGTAGCTTTTCCCCAGGATGAGTATCTTGGGTTTGTCAATCCAAGGATAATTATGCTTAGGATATTATTAATCTAATATTAACTTAATTACTAGCTAGTTCTAATAAATCTAAACAAGCTTAAAAAGGGATTAGAACTACTCTAATAATACTTCTAATTATGCTCTAATTATACTCTAATTAAGGTCTAAACGAGATCCAAACTATAGCATAAAATGATAGAACAAGTATTAAGCTATAAACGAGATTGATATGGTTTAACGTGGCAAAAGGATCCACAAGAGATATGAGACAAACAACCTATGTACTAAGAACCACCTTGAGATAAAATCTAAACATAAAGCAAAGATTAAGCATGATCATGAATGTCAAAAGCTTACTAGAACCTTTCTCCAGCCCTACTGTCACTAGAACCAGTTAATCGACGAACTAGCAAACCTTAACCATCTCTAAGCATGAGTAGATTCAATCAACTAATTAAAGTAAAAAGATCTACTAAAAGAACATGCTAAGCTTATTATCTGGCCAGATATAAACATGTCGGAATTAAGCATTGCAAAGATATGGATCATAAATCATGCATAAACAAGAAGCTAAGTCTAAAAGACAAACTTTATTGATCAAATCATCAAGGTTTCATCAAAGTAGCATAAGAAGTATGAGAAATTATTCGAGATACATCACGAAGTTGAAGCACAATCGTCGGGATGAACTCGACGAAGAACTCGACAGAAGATGAACTCGAACAACCCTCGGGAGGGCCTGGGTCGGCCGACCAGACCCCTAGGGGTCGGCCGACCAGCCCCCCTCCTGTCTCCTCTTGCTTCCTCCTTTCGCCGAGATGCGCCTTTCGCCGAGTTGAACGCCTTTGGCCCCCGACCTCTGCCCTAGACTCTCGGCTTACAATGAATTTGCGGTGGACAATGATGCCTCTCCCCTTGGGAGGCCATATATTTATACTCCGGAGAGTCCCCTATACATGGAAACTAATAGGTCGGTTCTAAGAGTCCTAAAATACCTAAAACACTTATTTCCAAGTATATATAAGTTTCCAAAAGAGTCCGGGACGTCCATATATTTCCTTGCTTGGAGATGAAGTCATTGATAGAGTCCTTCCCGAAATCACCTTTCCATATTCTGCAGCCTTTAGTAATTCGACCATAACTTCCTCATCTGAAGTCCAATAAATGCAAATTCGGACATTTTCGTGTAGAGCTCGAAAAGTTCTACAACTTTGTCAATTGGACTTTCTTCATTTGACGTCGTTAAAGTTTCAAAATTTGGCCCACAAGGTGCAGCTATCCTGAAATCCGAGAATATCTCGCGATTTATTTGGAGTTTGGATTGGACTCTTGATAAACCTTCCTTATCTTCATATTCTTCATATCCAAACAATCCTTAGCTTCTGGAATCTTCTCCATAATGGGCTTGGGCCTTTAATTGCTCTCTTTTAATTAATCATCTCTCCTCCTTGGACTTGTAGCATAATCCTTTCTTCGAGAAATCCTCAAAATATCACATTTATACCCTATTTTCCTGCAAAAATTAATATTGCACAAAAACAAAGAGCATTCTCGAAAACGGGGTTATTTGTTAGCAAAACAAGACTAAATCATAATATTAATCCCTGAAAATATATAAAATCATATAAAAATAGAGCATAATTTTAGTCAATATCTTGCGTCAACAACATCCCCACACTTAGATCTTGCTAGTCCTCGAGCAAAGGATCGATAAACTTATATAAAAACTCTATTTAAGAAAATTCTAAACAAATACTTCTCAACTTAATCTTACGTTAGAAATCAATCAAATCATAACATGGATTTTAAATCGACTTTTATGCATATAGATCCCCATAAAAATTATCAAAGTCAAATGAATCATAGCAATGCCAAAATTTTCTTTCAGAATCATAAAAGAGGGTTTTAGAAAACGAAACTTTCAAAGATCAAGAATTTACTTGCCCTTTACTAAGCTCTCAAAAGACACTCTTTATAAGTGGCTATCCTATAAAAATTTACTCTCAAATTCCTCTTCTCACAGGAGTATATGTGGAGCTTGGTAAAGGTTTAGCAAAGCTAATCATTTTATTGTCCAGCTAAGTTATCTCTCTAAAAATCATCTAATCAACTCAAATTATCTTGGTCATCGAAATAAGAAACTAAATATATAAAGACAAGGAAAAGAAGATATAGAAAGTGGACATGTGCAATAATATAATGAAGTGGAATAATTTCCGGAATTTGCACATGGTTGGAAAAGTAAAAGTTTTTGCTCATTACACTGATAAGATTATTTAGACTTTCACATCTCTTCTCCAAACTCTCCAAATTCTACATTTATTTTTTTCTTTTCTCCCCCTTTCTCCTTTTCCTAATTCTACTTGCGACCACTTGGTCATTTTTTTATATATAACCTAATTCTACAAGCGACCACTTGGTCATTTTTTTCTCCCACTCTTTTTTTTATGCTAGGCGCCATCCCTCTTCTCTTTTTTTTTTTTCTTTTAATGGTGCCCTACCTCTCTTTACCATCATTTTGGAAACAATTGCTTTTTATGACAAGATTATTTGAGCAAAAACTTTACTTATATAGGTAACGATGAAATAATGAGAAGAAATTTGACTCAAAGGATTTAAAGAAATCGCTCTTTTATTGTAAGCAATTGAATTTATAGAAGGCTAGCAAAAGATGAAATAAAGATGACCAAGATTATTTAAGAGATCAAATTTTCTAAAGAGATCAAACTTAACCAAACTCACATGAGATAACTTGCTTATAAACTGGCTTTCATAATCTAAGCTCTACTAGGAATTTTAACTCTCTCTTAACAAAGGGTTTGTAAAACTTGATCAAAGAAGAGAGGTTTTATGAAAAAAAAATAGATACACCTCTAATCTTTTTCTTAATTAAAAACTTTGGCAAAGCTATAAAACATAATCCTCTGATAAAGATATGGGTTATGCGTTACTAATCAATCTAGTAATCACCACATTAATCAAATCATGAAAACTTAAGTAAGATTAAATATCAAAGTAAAAATAAAGAATAAACTTAAATAAAGAGAGGCAATTATTCAACACACATTTTATTAATATAATAAGACCTAATAAAATAATTTCATAGACTAAATATATAATACTTTAATAAGGCTTTAATAAAACCCAAATACTTATTTATTTATACGTCCAATTAGACGTTTTATTTAGATATGGGAGGTAATATAATAACCTCCCCACACTTACACTAAGCAAAGCTCTTAAATTTCCCTAATCCACATTGTCTGAACTGAATTCTTCCTCAAAATTATTAGGGAAACAACAGAGACTATGCCATAAAAATTTGAACTTAAACCGACGAGGAAACACCCTGGGTCGGCCGACTTCGACCCTCCTGGTCGGCCGACCTGGGGCTATCCTCTGGCCAAAAGGCCTCATATTGAGTCGGTAACCTTATTTTCTAATTTAAAATAAATATAGATAGAAAATTTTTAAAAACAAGAAACTAAACTCTACTAAATATATACAAAGATGCGAAAAATAAATAAAACTAGGGATTTAGATCATAGTACGGTACCTTTACTTCCTTGAATTCATATGTATCAATATAATTGATTTCAAATTTGTCCTCTTCAAGGAAAACTTTAAGTCTTTGACCGTTGACCATGAATCGATTCCCTTCTAAATCCATAATAGTAACTGCCCCGGTAGGTGATACATCATGTACTATATAAGGTCCATCCCATTTACTTTGTAGCTTACCTTTTCCAAAAAGTTTGAATCTTGAATTGTAAAGAAGAACCTTATCACCTTCCTTGAACTCTTTCTTTTGGATTCTTTTATCAAACCATCTCTTAACCCTTTCCTTATAAATACTAGCACTGTGATAAGCTCGTAGTCTAGCTTCATCAAGGGTACTTAGTTGAATCCTTCTTTTGATCAAAGCAGCGTCTAAATCTAAATTTAATTCCTTAATAGCCCAATAGGCCTTGTGCTCCATCTCTACTGGTAAATGACAAGTCTTTCCATAAACAAGCTGATAGGGTGTCATTCCAATAGGGGCTTTAAATGCAGTTCTATAAGCCCAAAGAGCATCACTAAGCTTCTTTGACCAATTTTTACCTCCTTTAATTACTGTCTTTTTTAGAATATCTTTTAATTGTTTATTTGATGTTTCGGCTTGGCCATTTGTCTGTGGATGATAGGCTGTAGAAACTCTATGCTTGATTCCCATCTTTGCTAGATAATTAGTAAATTCTTTTCCAACAAAGTGTGATCCTCCATCTGAGATAATAACTCTAGGAACTCCATATCTTGGAAAAATATTGTCTTGAATCATCTCGATGGATTCTCTTGTAGATGCCTTTCTGCATGGTATAACTTCTACCCATTTTGAAACATAATCCACAGCTACTAAAATATACTCATATCCATGTGAATTTTCAAATGGTCCCATGAAATCCATTCCCCAGACATCAAATAAATCTATCTGTAGGTTGTATGTGAGGGGCATTGAATTTCTTGAAGTGATATTTCCAGACCTCTGACACTCAGGACAAGTGGCTACAAATTTTCTTGCATCTTCATGCATTTCTGGCCAATAAAATCCACTCCCCCATACTTTAGCTTGGGTTCTAAAATGACCATGATGTCCTCCATATTCTGCAGAGTGGCATTTCCTCAAAATCTCCTTTCTTTCCTCTGCAGGTACACATCTTCTAAGGACACCATCTGATCCATATCTATATAAGTAGGGAGCACTCCAATAGTATTTCTTAGCTTCGGCCAGAACTCTTCTCTTAGAATTATAGTTGAGGTGTGGTAGTGGTTCTCCTCTTATAGCTCTTATCACATCTCTCATCCATGAATCTTTATCTAGGACCGCATAAAGAGTGTCATCTCTTAGTGCATCTTCTATTGGTGAACCATCCTTTCCATGATCCATCCTAGATAAGTGATCCGCCACTACATTCTCAACTCCCTTCTTGTCTCTGATCTCTACATCAAACTCTTGTAGCATTAATATCCATCTAATTAAACGAGGCTTAGCATCCTTTTTAGTGAGTAGGTACTTAATAGCAGCATGATCAGTGTAGACTATAACCTTTGAATTAACTATATAGGATCTAAATTTCTCAAAGGCAAAAACTACTGCTAACAACTCCTTCTCCGTAGTAGCATAATTGACTTGAGCCTCATTGAGAGTCTTGCTAGCATAATAAATGGCATGTACTTTTCCATTTTTCCTCTGTCCTAGCACGGCTCCCACTGCATAGTCACTGGCATCGCACATGATCTCAAAAGGAAGATTCCAGTCTGGTGGTTGAATGATCGGTGCACTAATAAGTAACTCCTTAATCTTTCTAAAGGCAACCTCACACTCCTCAGTGAACTCAAATGGAATATCCTTTTGAAGAAGATAAGTAAGGGGCTTAGCTATTTTTGAAAAGTCCTTAATAAATCTCCTATAAAATCCAGCATGTCCAAGAAAGCTTCTTAGAGACTTAATATTAGTGGGTGGTGGCAATTTTTCTACCGTCTCTATTTTGGCTTTGTCTACTTCAATTCCTTTTTCCGATATGATGTGTCCCAACACAAGACCTCTTCTAACCATAAAATGACACTTCTCCCAATTTAACACTAAGTCAACCTCTTCACACCTCTTAAGCACTTTTTCTAAATTCCTTAAGCAGTGGTCAAAACTAGTGCCATGGACTGAGAAATCATCCATAAAAACCTCCATAATGTCTTCAATAAAGTCTGAGAATATTGCCATCATACACCTTTGGAAAGAAGCAGGTGCATTACATAGACCAAAAGGCATTCTCCTATAGGCAAAGGTTCCGTATGGACAAGTAAAGGTAGTCTTGTGTTGATCGTCTGGATGAATAGGAATTTGGAAGAAACCAGAATATCCATCTAAATAGCAAAAATGGGTATTCTTAGCTAGTCTCTCTAACATCTCATCTATAAAGGGTAGCGGGAAGTGATCTTTTTTAGTGGCTTTATTAAGTTTCCGGTAGTCAATGCACATCCTCCAACCAGTAACTGTCCTTTGTGGAATTAATTCATTTTTATCATTTTTAACTACGGTTAAACCTCCCTTTTTAGGCACACAATGGACTGGGCTCACCCACTCACTGGTTGGTACTGGGTAGATAATTCCAGCGTTTAAAAGTTTGATGACTTCCTTTTTCACTACAGACCTCATCTCGTTACTCAGCCTCCTTTGATTGTCAACCACTGGCTTGTGGTCCTCCTCCATTGGAATCCGGTGAGTACAAAATGCTGGGCTAATTCCTTTTAGATCTGCTAGAGAATAACCAATTGCCTTCTTATGCTTCCTTAACACTACCAGCAACCTCTCTATTTCTTCCGGACTTAGTTCATCACTAATGATTACTGGATAGGTCTTGTCCTCTCCTAAGAATTCATACTTAAGTCCTTCAGGCAGTGGTTTTAGCTCTACATCTGGCACCTCCTGATGATCTAGGTCGCCTAGTGGCTCTACTGGAGTGTCTTGGGTTTCTTCAATATTTTGTTCAAGTTGATTAGTGGCAATGGTTGTTTCCTCGGAGAAGAAACCTTCCTCTTCTCCTTCTAAGACTAGCTTTAAAGGCTCTCTAAAAGCATTTATATAGTTAATACTCTCTATCTCCTCTATATCGGGAGTGAGATTAATGGGCACTTTAGATGCCGGTAGGAAATCAAAGTCATATTTTAAACCATTAATATTAAGCGTGACTTTTCCTTTTTCATTATTAACTACAGCATTAACCAACTTAAGGAAAGGTCTACCAAAGATTAAATTAACATTATCATCATAGACATTAATCACATAAAAATCAGTTGGTATAATTTTATTAGCAAAGTTAACTTCAACATTTTTAATTAAGCCTACAGGTTTAATCATTTCATTACTAGAAAGTTTAATCTTAAGATTAGTAGAAACTAGACATGGTTTATCACATAACTTAGAATAAACTTCATAGCTCATTGTACTTACCTGGGCTTCCATAGAGCAGTGTATGTTGTTGAAGTCTTCGTTGTTGATGGAGCATGAAATTCCAGTTGAAGATTCCTCAGGCGACAGCTGGACGATAACCTCCTCAGTAAGTGATGACTCCGGCTTGACTCCGATCACTCGCTTCACTTCAGACACAAAGTCACTATCCAACTCCTCCTCTTGGAACAATTTTTGCAGCATCTCCCCTGTGTCTTGGCTATCAGAATTCCTCCTTAGTGGTATTTCTGGTGGAAACAGCTCCTCCTCTTCCACTAAGTCTTCTGGTGGGAGTGGTCCTGCACACTTGAGTGTAGCTCCAAAATCCACTGGCATCCAGCTCATTCTCTCGAACTCAGTCAAAGGTTTCGCACTGGCAAGACTTCTGTGCTCCACACTCTTGACATCCTCTTGAGGTGCAAAGCTTCCAAAGTCTTCCTCATCAAATGCATATGAGACTGGAGTCCTTTTGGCAGGTAGTTGGTCCTCAATTATGGCAGGTGTAGGCGCCATAAGCTCCTCATCTGGCTCTTTCACTCTTCTGTCTTTTCTCTCTCTTTCACTCTTGGAAGTCAAAAAAATGTTGGACAGAACTCTGGTGGCTTCTTTGCTTGAGTGGCTCATGAGTGATCCTCCTGCACACGTGTTCACATGCTTGAAGGCTTCTGACGTCAGACCAAAGAAGAATATGTGAATAGCCATCTCTGGTGTCACTCCAAGTGGTGGTCCTTGCAGCAGCAGATCGTTGAGTCTCTCCCAGGCTTCGTCGATGTCTTCATCCGTCTTTTGCTCAAAGTTCCAAACCTCCTTCCTCAACTTGTGCACTCGAAGTATAGAGAAGAACTTGGTGAGAAACTTTTGTTCGAGCATTTGCCAATCTCCTTGAGCTTCAATTGCGGCAACTTGGTACCATCTCTTGGCTTTATCGACGAGGGTAAATGGAAAGAGGTTCCACTTAACCCACTCTACTGGGACTCCATCTTGATGGAAAGTGCGGCACACTTGGTTGAGCTTCTCCAAGTGCTTGTAAGGATTCTCGTCGTCTTCACCACTGAATAGATTTTCAGCAGCAATCCGGATGATTCCTGGCTTTAGCTCGTAGGATTCTGCTTCCGGCTTCTTGTTTGATTCTTGAAACTTCAAATCTTTAGCTTTTGGAGTTGAAAACTCTCTAAGCGTTAAGTGCTGAAGATCTTCAAGAAACGTAGTCATATCTGACACAAAAAATAAAAACAAAACACAAACAAAAGATCTATGACAGCAAAGTTGCTGGGTTAGTTTTAATAAAAAGAAACAAACACAAGAACTTAACAAAGAACACAGAAACTAAATTAGAGAATCAAGATCGTAATTAGATATCTCTAAATAACTAGAACCAAATCTAAACACAGAATAAAGAACTAGCACACAATTACAAAAACTATTAGCAAACAATTAGAACAAGATTAACACACAAATAGCAAACTAATCTCACTATTAAAACTAGTAGTAAAAAAAAGTTAATAAAAGATTTACAATAACTTAAACGATAAATATCCCCGGCAACGGCGCCAGAAAAGCTTGTTGACGGCACTTAAGCGCGTCAAACCTTATACTGCAAGCGCACAGTATCGTGGTAGCTTTTCCCCAGGATGAGTATCTTGGGTTTGTCAATCCAAGGATAATTATGCTTAGGATATTATTAATCTAATATTAACTTAATTACTAGCTAGTTCTAATAAATCTAAACAAGCTTAAAAAGGGATTAGAACTACTCTAATAATACTTCTAATTATGCTCTAATTATACTCTAATTAAGGTCTAAACGAGATCCAAAATGATAGAACAAGTATTAAGCTATAAACGAGATTGATATGGTTTAACGTGGCAAAAGGATCCACAAGAGATATGAGACAAACAACCTATGTACTAAGAACCACCTTGAGATAAAATCTAAACATAAAGCAAAGATTAAGCATGATCATGAATGTCAAAAGCTTACTAGAACCTTTCTCCAGCCCTACTGTCACTAGAACCAGTTAATCGACGAACTAGCAAACCTTAACCATCTCTAAGCATGAGTAGATTCAATCAACTAATTAAAGTAAAAAGATCTACTAAAAGAACATGCTAAGCTTATTATCTGGCCAGATATAAACATGTCGGAATTAAGCATTGCAAAGATATGGATCATAAATCATGCATAAACAAGAAGCTAAGTCTAAAAGACAAACTTTATTGATCAAATCATCAAGGTTTCATCAAAGTAGCATAAGAAGTATGAGAAATTATTCGAGATACATCACGAAGTTGAAGCACAATCGTCGGGATGAACTCGACGAAGAACTCGACAGAAGATGAACTCGAACAACCCTCGGGAGGGCCTGGGTCGGCCGACCAGACCCCTAGGGGTCGGCCGACCAGCCCCCCTCCTGTCTCCTCTTGCTTCCTCCTTTCGCCGAGATGCGCCTTTCGCCGAGTTGAACGCCTTTGGCCCCCGACCTCTGCCCTAGACTCTCGGCTTACAATGAATTTGCGGTGGACAATGATGCCTCTCCCCTTGGGAGGCCATATATTTATACTCCGGAGAGTCCCCTATACATGGAAACTAATAGGTCGGTTCTAAGAGTCCTAAAATACCTAAAACACTTATTTCCAAGTATATATAAGTTTCCAAAAGAGTCCGGGACGTCCATATATTTCCTTGCTTGGAGATGAAGTCATTGATAGAGTCCTTCCCGAAATCACCTTTCCATATTCTGCAGCCTTTAGTAATTCGACCATAACTTCCTCATCTGAAGTCCAATAAATGCAAATTCGGACATTTTCGTGTAGAGCTCGAAAAGTTCTACAACTTTGTCAATTGGACTTTCTTCATTTGACGTCGTTAAAGTTTCCAAATTTGGCCCACAAGGTGCAGCTGTCCTGAAATCCGAGAATATCTCGCGATTTATTTGGAGTTTGGATTGGACTCTTGATAAACCTTCCTTATCTTCATATTCTTCATATCCAAACAATCCTTAGCTTCTGGAATCTTCTCCATAATGGGCTTGGGCCTTTAATTGCTCTCTTTTAATTAATCATCTCTCCTCCTTGGACTTGTAGCATAATCCTTTCTTCGAGAAATCCTCAAAATATCACATTTATACCCTATTTTCCTGCAAAAATTAATATTGCACAAAAACAAAGAGCATTCTCGAAAACGGGGTTATTTGTTAGCAAAACAAGACTAAATCATAATATTAATCCCTGAAAATATATAAAATCATATAAAAATAGAGCATAATTTTAGTCAATATCTTGCGTCAACAACCCGCATAAACTTACTAGAAGTGGGTCCTTAGCCATTGATTTGTTTATTTAAAACATGTTATCATAAGATAGCAGGATTTGACAGCTGCTACCCCTTAGTTATGATTATCAACAATATCATAGGGGGAAAACTTGCAGAAAAATAAAACATGAACGCATGCCCCGTCCCAAAATTCATAGAGCCCCCATCGAACTCTTGGGAGTAGCCGTCTCAGGAGCGATGCCCCTGTACGTTGGAGGTCATCTCTCCCTCGACCTCAAAGCATCTCCCAAATCCATCAACCTCCTCTCAGTGGATGGGCAGCACTATGAATAGTCGTACGGATCATACTTATCCAAGCATGTTGTATATAAAACATGAATATAAGCATAAAGTATTAAATTTGTTACTACGTTGCCCGTCAGTGATATTTGGCATTCTCACACCTGGTGAGCATCAGCGATTCGAATCGATTTTGAATTCCCGGGAATAACTAAAAATGCCAGGGGCCCATATGCTTACTGACACGACGGCTTTCCCACATATGGTCCCCCGCCTCCACTTGTCCCATCCCAAGTTCGATTCACTCCCGCCTGACCTCCGGGTTGTGCCCCCATGACGAGCCTGCCGGCATCCCGGTCTCCCCGTCATGAGTTCCAAGCTCCCCCGGACCACCTTCCTCGCAACCAGTGGGTAGGAACGTGTCTCTGTTCTTTGGATGGCACAAGTAAGGTTTCACCGGCCCCATATACCGGATAAGCACTCTAGCAATGTTATGCCAATCAGCAGGCGAACAGCGGACGGGCCTTAATCGACTCGGGCGGAGTCCACCAACACATTATCACAATCTCATCATATCAAACCATATCTCCGCCCGGTCTCAACTTATCATCAAGTCATACCAGATTGCCTTTCGATCCAAGGTTTTGTAAAAACATTTGTAGGCCCTACCATCTCGCGAGTGAATACCTTCACTCGTCTTCTACCGTCTAAGCATGGCTAAGCATAGACTTCGTTTTATCCTTCCTACTTTGGGCATCAAGGATTTATGCATGTGGGGTTTCATGAAAACCCTAAACGTAATGCACAAACAAGAATAGGGTGGTGAGACTCCCTAGATAGGTGAAAATGCCTAAGGGGCCTACCTTCGTTGTTGACAACAAACTAAGCTACTGTTAGTTTGTCGGGTTGTGAGGCTTTGCCCCAGGCAACCCCTTGAAACAGGGACGGTTTTATCAGCGACACGCCGTCTTCTGGCATCGGGTGCACGGGCTCGTCTTCCGGCCACTGGGTTCGTGACTGCTTCTGCGTTGGTCCTTCGTTCGCGGAATCTATATGCATGACATAGTGCAACATAAGCGTAACGAATGTAAAAGCGTGCATGATATGCGTAAAAGATATATTCATGGGAATTATTATCTAGGCAATTTACTTAAGTATTCCTTACGTAAAACTTGCTCCACACGAAAGGGACTCAGATTATTACTAGGAATCTATACGAACCATCCCCAAGATGCACTACAACTATCGCATATAAAAGGACATATGAACATGTATTGATTCTAAGGCCTAAACCATCTTATAGACCCTAATCATCCTCACACATGCGCATTTGTGAGTTAAAATATGCACCTGAGTTCTCGTAGTTACACAGCTCCATTATCATGAGGGACATGCACAAATATACTTTTTGGGTCCTATGTATCATGTACAAGCTACCAAAGTTCTCCTGAAATTTTCCTAGCCATTTAACCCCACTTTTTTTTTCTTATTTTCTTTCCTAGCTAGTGGCACTTTGTCCATTTCAAAACACCACTCAAACTTGACATGCACAATCTCATATTTTACCAGTGACTCTTATCAGTTATCTAGTGCATAGGAAAAATACCAGATGACTCATTCTAGCAGGTTTTGCATGGTGTTCACTTTTTAGTTAATAAAAAGGCACATTATGCAAATATAATGGCAAAGCCTCACATAACAGCAAGCACTATGGCCATAAAGTTTGTCATAGTGTTCTCATGTGCTACAAAGCCTACTGACTCAGTTTTACCATTTTAGAAGTTCATCTAGATCACTTTTTTTCTATTTATTTTCCTTTTACATACATGCACAAAACTGAGGGTAAAATGGTCATTTCACTCATCCACATCATACCCATTCGATAGATCTATTCAAGAGGAGTCTAATGCAACTTAGTTTGTCCATTTTGGATTTTTCTGTGATTTTATATGATTTTTCAAAGTTCAAAACCGAAATAATACATATTAACCCTAGATCCGGGACCTATACGTAATTAACTATAACCTCTAAGGGCTAGACTGTAAGGTTCTCAAGACTCAGTGCATAGTACAGAAATCGGGACGGAAATTACCAAAACTGCAGGGGGTTATTCACAAAAATGCGAGGTCTTCTTCTTCCTCGGGCAAGCAGAGGGAGACGGCGCGCGGGGGGGGGGGGAACGGCGGGGCTGCGCCGGCGGCGTGGTGGCCGGTCTTGAAGCCGACCGGGCCCGGGGACGTGTTCCCGTCCACGGGCGTCCGTTCCCCCTTGACCTCGTTGCCGGTGGTGGAGAGGAGAGGAGGCGCGGCGCCGGTGAACCGAAGGTGGCGACGGCGCGCGGAGACGGCAGCGCGGCTTCGGTTCCGGCGGCTCGGGCACCGAGAGGCGGCGAGGGTGGGCACGTGAGGCGCGCGGCGAGGTAAGGAAGTCGGCGGTGGTGGAGTGGAGGGGCGGGGATGGCCGGAGGAAGGCCCTCCGCGTTGAGGCGCGGGTGAGCCGGGGCGGCGCGCGGCGTCGCGCGTGGGGAAAGGGGCTAGGGCCGACGGCGGTGGCCTAGGGCTTGGGGCTTCGGTGGAGGGAGGTGCGGCGACGACGGGGCGCGCGTTGGACGACAGGGAGGCGGCCAGAGGCGTCCGGCGTAGCTCGCTCGCCGCGGGCTAGGCCATGGCGCGGCCGCGGCGTGCGCGCACTCGGAATGAGCTAGAGGTGGCGGGGCGAGGCCGAGGATCGGCGGGGACGGTGGAGGAGCCCGAGGCGACTGCGGTGGGGGTGGTGGCTAGGCGAAAGAGGGCCGGAGATCGGCGCGTGGAGCTCAAGCTCGCGGGGGCGGCCATGGCGGCCATCGTTCTGCTGCTGCTGTGCGCGAGGGAAAAGCGAGGGAGAGGCAATGAGAGAGAGCGGAACGAGGCCGGAACGACGTCTAGGTGAAGCCGGGGCTGAGGGCGCGGGGTGGGGCCGTCGATCCGCGGCGCGGCGTCGTACTGAGGTTGAAGGCGACCCTGACGGGTGGGCCCCACCTGTCAGTGAGAGAGTAAAAATTCCATTTATTTTGTGTTTTCTCCACTCCAGTAAATCGCTATTTTGACCCATTTAGAGGCCGAATTTGGAGAGACTCTAATTGGATGAAAAGTTCCACTCTTTGATATCTACAACTTTGTAAATAGGCTCAAGGCCTAAAAGTGTTTAGAACTATGAATTTCATTTGAATTTAGCTCTCAAATTTCATTTGGCCTACAGACCAGGGTTGCTTGGAAAATTCAAAACTCTTATTTCTGGGCCTTATCACCCAAGGAGCCTATTGTCAATGTTGTTTGAAATTTCAAAACCTACCATTTCTTCAATTAGGGCCTTGCATGAAAATGGATGTAGGTTAGAGTAAAACTCCATTTTCCAAACTGGACAGATTTAAAGTGTGCTTCTAGGCTGACAAAAATTGGTTCAAAACACCTATTATAATTCATTTTATGACCAGACTCATTTTGACAAAGTTGTTTCATAGATCATTTCCTACAACTTTGATAATATGAGCCTTCTCTAAATCACAACATATTTTGAAATACAACATACCCTTGTTTAGGGTTTTGGTAAAATAGCAGATTTTATCCTAAGTAAAGCTTTTCTTGTTTTCATCTTTTGAAGTATCAAATGAAGTCCAAACACATCCACAATAGATGCATTTGAAAGGTGTTGAGTCCAATTTCATTTCATAGAAAGGAATCTTCTTAAGTGGTATAGTCAAATCAAAAGTAATTTCAGAATCAATTTGGGATGAGCTAAAAATTCAGATTCGAGAAATTTTGAGTTAGTGGTTTATCTACCCATTCCTCATTACTCTCTTAAGCATGATTTAGTCTTAATTCATCATTAGCTTACCTATAATTGTGTGTACGGCTTCTAAGATGCCAGGGGCATCACACTCACGTGCCCCGAACGCCCGGAAAGACGTCGCGACCAGCCATCGGCGTCGCACACATCCCCACGTCGCCGCCACCACGCCCTTGCCGGATGGACGCCGGCGCCGCACGCCGCGACTGGTCGACGGCGTCCCAAGTCGCCCCTGATGCCGCAGCTCGCGCGCCCCGTCGGCCCTCACGAGTGCGACACACGTAGTGCACGCGGACGCTGCTGATGCGGAACTGAAGTTGTGCGGTTTGTACATGCTGTTCGATAAGTTTGATTTATTTCTGCTGTAATTAAATTAGATTTGGATTTTTTTCAGGAAATGAAGCCTCCTCATCCTCTTATTCGATCACAGTGACTGCGCGATGAATCAACGAATGTTTGCAAAAACATACGGCGGTCAAATTCTAATAATGTTATGTTGGAGCCAGGTGGGTGTATACTAACCATCTAACTTGTTATATAAAAAATACCCATAACTTCTATACTTTTGTCTAGAATTATCTACACTGCGATGAGCATTAAGGAGCGGAATAGAAAATGGGCAAGAAAAAATTATGCAAACTTGCCAGAGGAGAAGAAAGAAGGAAAATGGGCAAAGGCAAGAGCTAGCTACCATCAAAGAAAATGTATTAAAGATTGTTTAGTGTTGCCTATCCAGGAAATGATTTTTTCTCAGAATTCATTCTGGGATGGAACATCTGAGACCGAGATGACTAGGGTGGCACAAACCGACAACATGGCTGGTACAATCAATTTTTTAATTTGGTCATGTTTTAAAAAATAACTGCAAGAGTTTACAACCTGTTATGTGATTTTTAAAACAATTATCCAGGTCATAGGATTATTCACGATGATTTGCTACATAGAAATGATTCGTATGTGAGGCCTTCAGTGGACATGTCTAAAGTTTCGAGGGATGACACCAATGGAGTATTTCCGACGATGTCAAGTACAAGTAATTCTAAAATTGCACCGCATGATTTTTTTAGGATGCACATGGCCTACATAGTGTGAACTCTAAACCAATGTTTATCGATGTTTTCTTGTTGCAGTTTTTAACAGTGCCATCGAGAACACTCCCATATAATGCATTTAAGAGAGAGAAAAATTTTATATTACATATTTTAAGTCATGGTAGTGATAGGTCTTTCAACGAAGATTTATTTTTTCGTCCATGTATGTCTACTAGTACTAGAAATGCATATCTTTAACATTGAAAAAATAGCGTATACAACACTTGATTCCAACTATCACAACATCTATAAATAAAGAGATTTTTTAGGGTGCTTGAGAGAAATCCAGTTTCGGGGCTATATGTTTTTGGTTCCGGTCCATGAAATCTAAATTCTGGTCCACAAGATTTAACTTCCGGTCAATGAATGGCTACAATTAATTTTAAGTACTGTAACAAACCTCATAAATCAAATAAAAAATCCATCATGTTCATTTAGATCCAAAATTACAAATAAATATCTTTAAAAAAGTACTAATTTTAACATCGCAAAATCGTGAATTTACACGTGCCCGCGTCCAATATTTGTGTCCAGCGTCGCACGACCTGCGCTGAGCGGCTCTGTTTTTACACATCTTCATTTCATCATCTGTGCCTAACTCTACGAGGCTACGCCGGTCGATTTGCTCTGTTTCGTTCTCAGAAACGATGGAGGTCCCGGTGAGTGTTTCGCTGGGGGTCCTTCTCTCCCTCCCTGCGAAGCTCGAGCGGTTGCTGTCCCCGTATGCCGACCACGGGCTGCGCAAGGGGGAGAGGAACAAGATCAGCCTCCTCAAGGACCAACTCCAAGAACTGATCGACAAGTACCTGATGGAGCCGTCGGAGGTGGATGCCCCAGCGGCGTCGACGGCGAGGTGCTGGGTGAAGGAAGTGCGCGAGCTGTCATACGACATCGACGACTTCCTCGACGAGCTCATCCACAGACTCCACGGCGCCGCCGCCTCCGCTGGCAACCAGAAGAACATCCAAGGCAAGGTCGCTAGGCTTCGCGAGGGCCTGACGCGGAGCCGGTGGGTCGCCGACGAGACCTCAAGATTCAGAGCCTGCTTGGAGGAGGCGATTCAGCGACACAAAAGGTACAATCTTGACAATCTTCTGAGGCAGAGCCGACCAAATAGAATAGATTCGGACGAACCCCCAACTCCACCGTTGTACGGGGTGAAGGCTGCGCCTGCACGCCTTGTTGGTATGGACAGCTCCATGAAAAAGCTCGAGGAGTGGCTGACTGGTGATGCAGAACAGCGACTGAGGATGGTGTCCATTGTTGGATTTGGGGGAATTGGTAAGACAACCCTTGCCAAAGAGCTGTATTGCAAGCTCGGATGGCAGTTCGAGTGCCGGGCTTTTGCGAGGTCCTCCCATAAACCTGACATGAAGAGTCTTCTCACCAGTATACTCATACAAGTTCGTAGACATCAGATGCCCAATGATCTTGAGTTGGCTAATCTCACTGACGCCTTCAGGACTTACCTACAAGATAAGAAGTAAGTTTTCGTGTGTGTATTTATTATCAGGGGATTAGAAGAATTTGCACAGTAGGACAAGATATTGTTTTGTTGAAAACGTTAATGAATTCCTAGATGAAAAATCGACTTTACTCCCTAAAGTCTGTATATCATGTTTGCCAACTTCACTCTCTCTGAACTTTTTATCTGGTTTGATTAATCCTCTGGATTTCAATACCATATCAATTTACCATCCTTTCCTGGTTATTCTTCCCAGGTTGAATATTAAGAGAATGTTATGCGCTGGTACTTTATTATAATTGATGATTTATGGCATGAATCACAGTGGGATATTATCCATCGTGCTCTGCCAGATGATAACTGTTGCAGTAGAGTATTAACTACAACAGAAATTGACATTTTAGCTCAGAGATGTTGTGGTCATAGCTCTATTCATATTTTTGAAATGCAGCCGCTCTGTGACAAAAGGTCAAGTGAATTATTCTTCAGTAAGTTTTTGGTCAACCAATCTGAAAACAGTGAGGAGTTCAGTAAAATTTTATCTAAAATTATAAGAAAATGTGGTGGTTTTCCACTAGCGACTATTGCTACAGCAAGTATTTTGGCAAAACAGCAGGACATGATACAGCACTGTAATTACATAAGCAGATCACTAGGCTCTGATTTAAGGAAAAATCCAACTATAGAAGGGATGAAACAAGTACTAAGCCTTTGCTACGACAATCTTCCTGACTGTTTGAAAGCATGCATGCTATATCTCAGTATATACAAAGAAGGCCACATATTTCAGAAAGATGATTTGGTAAAGCAGTGGATAACTGAAGGGTTTATCTGTGCAAAGCAAGGGAAACATATGGAGGAAATTGCAGGAAGCTATTTTGATGCGCTTGTTAATGGGGGGATGATCGAACCCGTAGATATCAACAACAGTGGTGAGGTACTATCCTGTACTGTGCACTACATGGTACTTACTATTATTAGATACAAGTCCATAGAGGAGAATTTTGTCACTGCAATTGTTCGTTGTCAGACCAATGCAAGGCTTGCTGATAAGGTTCGTAGACTTGCTCTCCACTTTGGTGATGTAGATGGCGCAGAATTACCATCAAAATTGAGACTATCACAAGTTCGATCTTTGGTCTTTTCTGGATTCTTGAAGGCGTTGCCTAGTATAGTTGAGTTCCGACTCCTGCGAGTCCTTATCCTTTACCTATGGGGTGATCGGGATAACATAAATTTGGACCTTACTGCATTCTGCAAATTTTTTAGGCTGAGAAATTTGATTATATCATGTAATGTCACTTTGAATCTACAAATGCAGCTGCAAGGTTTAGAATATTTGGAGACACTAAAGATAGACTCAAGAGTATGTGAAGTTCCACAGGACATTATTCTTTTGCCGAGACTGTTGCACCTCAGTCTTCCTGGCGACATAAGCCTGCCGAACAACATAGGCCGCCTGGTGTCTCTTCGCACAATAAGGTGCTTTGATCTCACAAGCAACTCAGCCGATGTTGTACAGAGCCTTGGCAAGCTGAACAATATACAGGATCTTCATCTCACCTGTTCGACGATACCTTGCCACAGACTTGATGAGAATCTGCGGTGCCTGGCCTCAGTTCTTTCGAAACTCACCCATCTCAGGACTCTAAAGCTATCACCTGGAGTCTCCAATGCAAATACAACTGGGGTAGCTAGTGCTTCATCCAGTACTATTTTATTTGATTACTTGAGCACCATCTCTTCCCCTCCAGCACTTGAGAAGCTTGACTTTTCCCAACGGATTTGCTTATTTTTCAGACTCCCCGGATGGCTTTTGGAAGTTGGCAAGCTAACCGTTTTAAAGATTGCAGTTAGGGAGCTTTGGCAAAATGACATTGATATTCTCAATAGACTCAATGATCTTTCTGCCCTCTCACTGTATGTTAGGACTGCCCCGGCAGAAAGGATTGTATTTCACAAGGAGGGATTCAGAGTTGTCAACTACTTCAAGTTCATCTGTCCTGCACCTTGCCTATCCTTTAAGAAAGAATCAATGGCCAATGTCCGAAGGCTCAAGCTAGGCTTCAGTGCTAATGCATTAGAGCAGTGCAGCCTGGTGGATGCTGGCCTCGAGAACTTGACAAGCCTTGAAGTTTTCACTGCAAATGTTGAAGATGCTGGTTATGATGAGTCAGTCAGAAAGGCCGTACAGACAGCACTGGACGCCATCCTTAGCCGGTGTGGAAGCCACCCAATCATCAATGTGCAACTGGTGATGACTTTTTGTGGGGGAAAAGAAATGAGTATAGTGGCTCAAACGAAACTGGGCCAGACTCTTGAAAAAACAAAAGGGCAGTTGGAAGAACAATATATAATTGAAGAAACGGGTTCAACTGAAAACTATATAATACGAGGTGAAAGTAGCAGGTACAAACACTCCCTTTGTTTACATCACCCTTTCCTTATCTTTTATCATGCACATGTCAGTTTAACCCAAATTGTATGTTCTAACTAGTGTTGTACTGTTTTTTTTTTTTTTTTTTTTTTTTTTTTTTTTTTGCTTTAGGATACCCCTATCACTGGAATCATCTTCCTATACAAAGAATCCAGGTACTACTCATATTCTTGCTTATTGTACATTAAGCATATAGAAAATGTAATTAATGCTTGTAGAAGGAGCTCTAGTGCTGCAAAAAGCCATTCTTTTGTCCACAATCCATATGCAGAAAATGAAACACGGTGACAGGCAAAAGCTTGGTAAAGTGAAAGACACCATACACGTCACACAAGACGCTTCACTAGGGACATGTCAAAGGTGATGGGTGCTAGCTCATCACTATTTACCATCAACATTCATGGGTACTGTGAACGAGCATATAGTCCAGTTGTTGCACAGCTGCACTAGCATGTCGAGGTCACGAATTCAACTCCCCACGAGAGAAAGTTTTCGGTTGGTTGTAAAAAACAACAACCCAGCCTAAGCTAGGGTTCAGGGAGTTTTCTAGACCCAGTTATGTGCACCGAAGATTGGATTTTGATTATCAATTAGGTCTAGGTGGCCATGAAACACTAAACTTTGCTTTAATGGTGGTTTTCTTAGATCATGACGAACTAGTGAGACTATTGTTGATAGTACCTGTGCACGAAGGGAATAATTGTGGTTGATGGTGGCCTAGGTTTGAATCCGTGTGTCCTGGGAGGAGCCATGGTCGCTGGACAGAACAAGGCGAGCGAAGAAAGACTTTATTATTGCCTTGCTTAGCAATCCAAGACTAACAAGAGTTCTGGCTTTATAGCCTTACAACCCAATCGATCTCCTAACAAACAGGAGTTATCTTTAACTAACTAATAATTTTCCGAAATAGCCAAAACTAATGAATTTAGCCACTAGAACACCTATCCTTATGCCTGTAGATATTACCGGTCATAACTATTGTAGTGAAGTGGGCCTTTGACAATTGATATTAGGCAAAGAAAGTGTTATGTCAAGTGGGCCGGCCCTGGCCAAGGTCAAGGATAGATAAGATAAGATTAGATTAGATTAGATAGAGTAGAGAGGATAAGATTAGTTAGGGAAGAGATAAGATTGATTCCGTTAGATCTTTGCTTAGGGGTCAAGTTAGATATTTCTTAGGGGTCAAGTCAGTCCTCTCTATAACAGAGGGACCATTGTATTAGTTTAGGTTAAGCAGAAAATAGGTCAAAGAGTGCAGCTCAAAGCCTCCTGAGGGAGGGCGAGTCATGGATCTATCTGCTATCCTATCTATCAATACTACCTCCCCGATCTAGCCATAACAGAAAGAAACACAACAATATAGATATATTCCTTCAAACTTTAATAACATCTTCGAATTCCAAACATAGACACTATTTAAGCAAACGTGTCCTAAAAGTTTATATATTAGTAGTGGTCCACCTTCTAACCGCCATAGCATGGAACAACACCTTATGATCAATCACCAACATTCAATCCACCATCATGACCCTCAAGTCACGACACCTTGTTGTCTCACGAGGGATCAAGGATTCATTTGCCAAGAGGGAGAGACAGTGGGCTCTAGTAGCCTAAAAATCCATCCAAATGAAGCTTGGGGTCAGAGTTGCCTAGTTTGACAAACACAAGAATTGAGGGGCTAAAAATAGACGTGTTCTAAAATAATACCTCACACAACTTATATTTTATTACACATCAAAATCCATCCTGCAATTAGGGCATAACAATAACCTTTTTAAAGTATGACTTCTTAGAGATTTCAAAGACGACCCCCTTGTCATCACAAAACTAGTAAGATATGTTACCTCAAATTGACTGCCAGGAAGTGCCAAGCCTAGGGTTTTCTAAAGCTCAAGAGATCGTCTAATGACTAGCCACTAGTCTATATATACCAAGGCCAAATGACACATTTAACACTCAGACCCCTAGTCTAAAATGCCTGGAGGGGCTGAAATGGAAAAGATTTATTTGGACGAATACGATGATGCTCTGATCTTCTTCTCCACACCTTCCTTAGATTCACGCCACGTAGCCCGTAGTCCAATTCCACCCGTGGTTTTGAACTCAGAAACCGAAAAACTTTATTCTTTCGTCTTCCTGGGTAGGGCTTAGCCCAATCTTCTATCTTGACGAGTTTAGGCCCACTCGCCAAGTCTTGGCTACCTTGTGTGGTGATTGTGAGCCGAAACCGCCAAAGCCTCCTCGCACGCCTCCGAACTATGCACTTTAGTTGGAGCACCATAGTTTCGCTCGGCTTCTTTAGTCCATCGGAGTTGCCCCACAGTCTATCGGGGGTCTTATGCAGCCCGATCTCTGCCCCTCCATATACCGAGCTCCCATGGCCGACCGACGCCGAAACTTGCCTCAGTTTATCGAGGTCTTCATGTTCTACCTCCAGTCCATCGGAGTCCCTTCAGTCCATCGGAGGGCTTGAGCTCGTTGGCTCTCTAACGAGAACGCACAACACCACCGTACCATTGTTGCACACCATTATTGCTCTACTAGCACTCCACACAAAATTTGTCATTCCACCAGTTCCATACCACCGCCAGCAGGATGCGAAACTACACTACGATCAGCAGATGCCGAAGAAGGAAGGTCAAAAGTCCATCGTCACCACTTACATCATCGTCGCCGACGATGTCCTACAATGAGCTAGTCACTACCATGCAGGACTAGCCGCCGTGATCCTTCTACCATAGGATGTGCTACTAAGGTTGGTAGCAGCATGCCTGGACACCCATGTAGCTCATGGGCGACACAATGAGCCTCCCCTATAGTGTGAAACAGATTGCGAGTCAATCAATCAATGAACAAAAGATGGGAGGTCATGGTCTTGGTGCTAGTGGGAAGAGATGATTATGTATGGAGATGAGCGGTTGCATGTGGGAGGAGAAGAAAAAGGGAGAGAGCTTGGAGGCAATGAAACTCATGAGGAGGTGCCTTGAATTTGAGAGCTATCGACGTCCACTGCTTTGTTCATTCGGTAATTCGGACAACAACTGAAACGCCCCAGTTTCCATAATGGGACTAAAATGTCTTTATTACCATCCCAGGGTTTGGTAATCACATTCTTACATCAGAGTGATACAAATCTGCCCTAACTGGTCGGACAGCAAAGGGGCGCAGCCCTAAATCTAAGCAGCGGAATATAAAACATAGGTCCAAGCTTCCACACGTCACGTTGGGAAGTAGGTCGTAGCCCTTAATCTAGTAGGTACACGATGATTTCTCCTTCTCTGTAAACCAACAACAAAGCAAGGGTGAGTACATATGTACTCAACAAGCCCACCTTCCTCCGTAAGGAGTAGGGGTATAGCTATATCTACATGTGAGTCATATCTGGAGCTCAGGAAAGTTTTGCATGAAAACATTTTGTATGCAGGGTTTTAAGCTAGTCTAACAAGTTTTAGTCATTCAGAAAACAGGGTGTTTCTCAAAAAAGGGGCGCCATTGGTCTTGCCGGTCCACATGGCCAATGACCTTCCAGCCATCAAACTTTCCACAGGGTTTTATCCCCCGTAGCATAGCATCCACCCAAAACCACTTTGTTCCAAACCCAAAACCAAACCAATTCTCACCATTTTTAGTTTATGAAAAGTGCTAATTGAAGAACCAATGCCGTAACTCATCCATACCAGTGGACTCGGACTATTCGAATAGGTTTTACTCTGATCAGAGGTTGTACTAATTCTCACAAGTTGGACTCAGCGACACTTACCGCTAAATAAGCGTCCGAATTCCAAACCAAATCGTTGCCTTCGTTTCATCGCCTAGCAGTACTTTAGAGGTTCGGGCCACCGAGCCGCACCCTGCTGTCCCTCGACACCCCCTCGGCACACAACCCTTTCCCTTGCCCCTTGTGCGCCAACACAGAAGCTACTAGGCTATCCACTCTAGCTTGGGCCCAGCCAATGCCTCATACAGAGCGAGTGGTTGTACTAAAGAGTTAGGCAAGATGTTAATCAACGCAGTCCTTATAGAGCTCAGGTAGAACCATCAACACCTTACACTGCTCGACACCGCGAGCATCCACCTACCCGGTCATCTCCACGAAGACCGGGACCTGGGTAACCGCGGGTTGCTAAGTTACCCATTCATACCCTGCCCTTAGATGGCCAGTTCGGCGCATAGCCATATTCCGACAAAGTCGGTTGCCGGGGTTCTTCCCCATTTTATTTCAAAAACACCCACACACATTCTCATTCCCAAGCCCATCAAATTCCACAACCATAATCCCAACTTAACATCAAGATTATGATAGATATAATTAAGTGAGCGATCCCACCTATGCACACTATATCTAAAATAGGCTTAGGTGGTTGTATATTTTGTGGGGTTACCTTAGCAAGCAAAACATGCAAGTTTTTATGTGATTATCAGGCCAAGGGTTGTGGTTGTAAAACATAGGAATCTTATGCGTCAAGTGGGGATTCCAGTGGGCTTGCCTTTCAACTTAAACATGAAGCGGTTGATGTTTGGGCATCATGAGTTCTATGGTTGCCGGGTCGGATGTTTCGGAGACCGGGACGATCGGACTCTCCTACGTGCACAAGAAAACACACAACACATCGAGGTATAATATGAGCTCAACAAGTATTTGGTGAGTTGGAATTTGAATGGAGAAGGCAAGGATTATTTGGGGTTCTTACTGGCGGTAACACTGCAAGTGGTTGGGGTGTAGCAAGTTTTCGGGCGAGCTGGCATGCTCGGTAACGGCAGTTACGGAGACGCCATGGTAGGGGTGGTGGAACGATGATGCGAGGGCGGCGACGCCGAAGGGGAGGCGGTCGTATGATGATTGGGGTGGGGAAGGTTGTTGTGAAATAGAATCAATATTCAGATGATTTTCGGTATCGTCATCATCTAAAGTGGGACTGGAGGGGTTAAGTCAAGAATCTTTTTGATAGAGAGGAGGAGGTCAACGGCATCACACCAGGCACACAAACTTGTGTGGGATCAGTGTGAAGCACTGACTAGGCGTAGGGTGCGTCATGGTGGCATGGCGGTGTCTTCCGGCCAGGGGCAAAGACTATGTGGAGTGTATAGATGGATAGGGCTTGATTTAGATGAATTTAAGCGCGAGAATCGCCTAATTCGGAGTTCAAACGGGGAAGATATGGGGTATACAGTGGCTAGGGGGTAGTTTTAAATTTTTCTGGAAAGTTCAAGGGTAGTAAATGAACTTTTTCTGATTTTTGGCCCGGGGAAAACTGAACTTGGGCCGGGGCTATTTTCGGCCTGGCGCGGCCCACGCGTAGTGCGTGCGGCCTTACTGGGCCGGCCCAGTAGGGCGGGGACGGCGCGGCCAACGCCGTTGGCGCGGGGCCCGCGCGTCAGAGACAGGGAGGGCGACGGCGTCAGGGGGGGGTGACGGCGGCCGGGCCGGGTGGGGCGAACCGGACGGTGGCGGTCCGAGGCGACCTCATCGGCGGGCACGGTTCCGGCGATGAGAGCACCTCCATGAGCACTAGGTCGGGGTGGCGAACTCAGTGACGCAGTGGGGCGAGGGGATTAGGGGCCGGGGGTAGGGTATTCGCGGTGGGGTGGCTTCGGTGCGCGTTGGCGGCTCAGTGGTGAGGGGGAGGGGACGGCGAGGTGCGGGGGTGGCATCGAGTAGCGAAGTGTGGCTCACGCTTGCCCGGATTTGGGTTTCGGCGAAGCGAGGTGAGGGGATTTGGGTGGCGGGTGCTTGCGGTGGTGGTGGTACGCTGCAGCGGAGAGAGGGGGGCGACGGGCTGCCGGTGGCCCGCGTCTAACGACGCCCGTGTGGCTCGGGGCAGTCGACTGAGGCGGGGGCACGGCGGTGAGGAGAGGGAAGAGGCGGGGAGCAATGAGTGGCGGCGAGGGGCTTTTATAGCCAGGGAGGGTGTGCGGCAGCGACGTGGCAGCGCAGCGCGCTACCCAAATGGAGAAGCGGCGCGGTGTCCAAGTGGCGGAGCGGCGCGGCGGCGGGGCAGGGTGGCGCGTGGCGTCGGCTCGGCGCACGCGGCGCGCGTGCCCTGCGCGCGGCGGGGAAGAGGACAAGGGGAGGAGGAGGTACTGACGGGCGGGGCCCAGTGGGCAGTGGGTGGGGGGGTGCTGGTGAGTGGGGTCCGGTGGCAGAGAGAGGGAGGGGCAGGCGGCTGGCAGGCCGGGATTGGGCCGGACCGAAAGAGGAAAGGGGGGGGGGGGGGAGGGTTTGGGCTGGTTTCGGCCTGGGGAGGAGTTTGGAAGATTTTCCTTTTTCTTATTTGATTTTTGGATAGGAAATTTGGGAGAATTTTGGAGAGGATTTGGAGGGGGACTTTTGGAAAACATTTGTGGAGATTTTTGGTAGGGACTGTTTGGAATATTCGGAGATTTTTATTGAGCTCATATTACACACATGACAAACCAACAAGCAAGTTTTCAAAAATTAATTTTGAATTAGGGGGAGATTAGAAGAAAAATTTTGGGGCTTAATTTTTGGGATGTTACAACAACGTGGTTGTGCTGTGGGGGGACATGAGGTGGGACCAGTCTTTTGTTTTTGAGATCCTGACTCTGGTGTAAGGTTTTTGGGACATTGGGATGGTTGATGAGGCACTGTTGTGCAAATCAGTAGTTTGCTGGCTTGCTGAATGCATGAGTTTGTTTGTCTATCTTAGCTCGAGCTGGGTTGTTTTATTTAAACAAACTGAGACTTGAAGCTTGATTCCTAAAGAAAACCCAACAGGCCGTAGCAAGCTAGTCATGACTCACGAGCTGAGCTGGCTTGTAAACAAGTGGAAACATTAGCTCAGGTCGTGAACAAAACACAATGAGCCATACCATGTTAACTAGCCATGAGTTGAGCAACAAGCTAACAAGCCATGAGCTTTTCATCTAGTCCAATACAGCTTCTAGTTCCTTCCCCTTTTCCCCTGCAACTGTGCAAAGCTTACACCATATGTTATTTCAAAATCAAACGCTATCATTTTTTCCTACTCAAATGCTAAAGTCATTTTCTAACCTTGTATCCATGGTGAGAAAAATTGACTCTGGGGTCTTTGGCATCTAAATTCAAGTACTTGGTAGATTAGTACGCATTGGTATGTCAACCCTGTGCAAAACATGGGCTAGTACTAGTATCGTTATGAAGCACAAATGTTAAATGCACAATTAATCAAAATTAATATTATTTATTATTGTCACTAACCTTGGGGATTTGAGATAAATGATAATCCATAGGAGTAGTAGATATATATAGCCTGATATCATGGACTTTGACACTTTGGGGCCTTAATAAATACGGTATCTCTCATATGTTCACACTTTAATAGAACATCTATATACACAACTTTTTATCTTATCTATCTATAACAAGATCTTTTGTAGCCTTTAATCAGTAGTAGTAAGATTTGGAACTTCTCATTTTCTATCTAATTTATTAATACCTTAAATTTCCTGTAGCACATGCAGGGATCTCCGCATCGAGGACTCGTAGCTTTGCCACCATAGGAACGCTGTCAGCACTTAGCAACAGAAACATTGACGATGATTGTCCAGAGGGCCAGATCCTTGAGATTTCAAATCTCAAAATATTCACATCTGCTGAACTCAAGTGTGCCACCAGGAACTTCAGTCCTGAGCTTGTGCTTGGGGAGGGAGGATTCGGGAGGGTTCACAAGGGATGGGTAGACAGGAATACCCTGAACCCATCGAAGAATACCACTGGCATGGCGATTGCGGTCAAGAAGCTCAATCGAGAGAGCATGACGGGAATTGAGTGGCAGGTAAGGCTATTCTCTTTAAATTTAATTGTATGCTTTACCCAAATTTAATTGGAATTCTAATGTGCTTTTGGAAATAATTACCAGGGGAATATGGAAAAGAATCATGTTAACACAAAAGTGCAGCGTCCTTTCCTTTTCATTTGTATTCTATATCTTACTGATGTTTCTTTTTACGGGCAATGCATATGCCAGTTTTTTTAATGGAGAATGAACCAAAAAAATCCATGGGAGTAGTTATTTCTTCTTTGTAAAAAATGACTTCAGTATCCATCCCTGTTTTATTTAATCGTAATTTTCAATTGTTAAGCCATACTGCCATAGTACATTGCTCCTGTACTCACTCTCTAATTATTAGGCACGTTTGCTTTCTGAATTTTCAGTTTGTATACATTGCTTTATTGACAAAAGGAATTCTGACTCAGGCCATGGCGTCAGGCTTCGTATCTTACCAGGGGAATAGTTGAAGTCTCCGTAATATAATGTTCTGTCTGTTTCTTTAAAATAGTTCCATGTTTGCGATGCAGTCTGAAATCAATTTCCTTGGGAGGATTTCACATCCCAATGTCGTGAAACTATTGGGCTATTGCATGGAAGACAACGAGCTAATACTTGTGTACGAGTTCATGGCAAAGGGGTCCTTGGAGAACCACCTGTTCCGAAGTGAGTGTTTTATCAGATGATCTTTTACTGAAGATAGTACCATAGTGTATAGTTCTCTTCATGTCACGTTGTCCAACACTGTTAATGCCAAAGGGATGCAAGCCTTGCGAATGCTGTTTATTTACATGCGTCTACAGTTCATGTTCAATAAAATATTAGTATGTCAGCATGAACGAAATTGTCCAGACTTGTACGATAACAGGTTTTTCAACCTTCAATATTTTATCGAGTCAACTTGGAAATTACTGGGACATACGTGTTTTAATGAAAGATCCTATTTACTAGTAGAACTGATCATTCGGCATTGACAGGAGGGGCGGTTCTCGAGGCACTACCTTGGAGCCAGAGGCTGAAGATTCTCATTGGTGCAGCTCGTGGTCTCGCTTTTCTTCATTCGTCAGGAAAACAAATCATCTACAGGGACTTCAAGACTTCCAACATCCTGCTAGATTCGGTAAATGATCTTTCCAGAGCGTCTAATAACCAGCTGTTGTTATCTGAAGATCTAATCAGCCAACATTAATGTCGTCCGCCTCAGAATTTCAATGCAAAGCTATCAGATTTTGGATTGACCAAGCATTGGCCAGATAGTGGCAAATCTCATGTGTCAACACGAGTCATCCTCGGAACCTATGGCTATGCAGCTCCAGAATATGTTTCTACCGGTATGTCATCATGGTTTATTTTTCCTGCAATATGGTGTACTATTTTTAATCTCTCATGGCCTTATATGCTTGACATTCTGTTATCTGTGTAAGAATAGGAAAACACATATGTTCATTGTGCTAAATGCTAACTGGTTGCATCCATGATGAACAAATATAGGCCAACTGTCTTCCAAGTGTGATGTGTATAATTTTGGCATTGTACTGCTGGAGATGATGACCGGCCTGAGGGCACTGGACCCGAGCCGCCCAAGCCACCAAATCAACTTGATGAACTGGACAAAGCCATATCTGACTGACCGGAGGAAGATTAACCGAGTGATGGATGGTAGGCTTCAGGGGCAGTACAGTATGAAAGGAGCCTGCCTTGCTGCGCAGCTAACCAACAAGTGCCTCAACGTTGACCCGAGGAGGCGGCCACACATGGATGAAGTGGTGGTGGCGCTGGAGACTTATATTAGAAGTAGAATAATGTACGTCGGCCCAGAACGTTTGAGCTCGCTCGCGGTTGACGCTGCCCGGCCGTCTTCTAAACTCATTCCGAGCAATGAGGCGACATGCTAAAACAGTGCTTCGGCCATTATTTGTCAAGTGCTGAAATATGTGTTAAGTCCAGGACAGGGAACGCCTCGGAAAGGCCGGAAAACCAGGCCAGAATTCCGTTTCCGGTCTCTACCGGGAAAGGAATTTCGGTCCGGAAAGGAGTAAATTCCGGTTCAAAATTCAAAAATATGAAAGTCAAATTTTTTGGTCAAACCAAAATTTTGCTATAGTAAAAACGGAATGGTGAACCGAAATATTTTTCGAGGCAATTATTTCCTATGCAAATTAATATGGTTGGCCATGCATGGTACGAGAAAATTGTCTAATACTTTTATTTCATTCTTACTCGATTAAATAGTGCATCAAGTTAGAATTTAGCAAATAAACAAATGTGGATGGATACATGTGGTAAGGCAGGGGACTGCAAATCCTTTACCCCCGGTTCAAATTTGGGTGCCGCCTGATCAATAAAATATTTAGGATTACTTAGGATTATAGTACTGATCAAACTCGACAAATTCGTACCTCCCATAAGTTGGGGCACCAGAGTAACTAGGTCTGGCGGTATTAGACATGAGACAAAAAGGCACATTTGCTAGCTCCTTGCATTATTGCCAGTTTGGATGAAGTATTTTTGTGACTGTCGTGAGTGAAGCTCAACTTCTAATTGCCACGTACTGTACGTGATCTCGTTAGTTAGTCGTGGTTTGTGTTCAGAAAAGTTTATGATTTTGCAACTATTCCCAGCTTAAAATATAAGCTGATGTTTGAGATGTACTAAATGCATGCAAGACATCCAGGTGCTGTTTGGTTCGCAGTCTTTAGGTCCGTAACCGTTCCCTCCGCTAACTGATGCCGCTGCTTTTATTTTGGTTGAGGCAGCCCATAATCCATCACGGCGGTTACCCCTCCCCCAGCAACGCTATCCAATCCCTCCCTCCTCCCGCGACGCGTCGAACGGAGGCGCCGCCACCAGGGGCGGAGCTAGAGAAAAACTGAGGAGGGTGCGGTAATGGCTACAATAATATTATGTAATGATGTTCAGGCTATATAGTGCAGCCAAGGGTTTTTGGGATTCACCTTGAAATCACCAGGTTTTGGTGAATTTCACCCACTTCGGCTGAAATTTCGGTCTAATTCAAATTTTAAGTCTAGTCCAAAGTGTAAAAAGAAGCCATACAAATCTATCTATTGCTATAGAAAAAACTTAATCCATTTATTTCTCTCCCATGCCTCTGAACCAAATTTCAGCTAAAATGATTTAACGAAAATATGAATTTTTGATCCATCAACACGAATGAATCCTCATCTATACTTTTTGAAATCCATCCATCTTGTCTGGGCCCTAGATTTACTCTATCCCTAAGCCTACAGAAAAATAACTAAGAATCACATCGTTAAAAACACATTTAGACTCTTACGTTAGGGGAGTTGAAATAATTGAGATAATCATTGATTTCTTATCTTGCTTTGCTATTGGCAAAGGGGAGAGAGTGAGCAATAAGGAGGCACGGGCTGCCAGCTAGTCATTCTCATTCAGATTGTTAGATGGAATTGGCCTTCTAGTGCTTTTGAGTGTCAGCTGGCTGCTAGACTTCTGGGTGCAGAGTATTTTGTGTGGGGGGTGCGTATATGGAGCGTAATTAGAGGCAACAACTAATTCTTGGAAATTTCATGGGTGCGGCCGCACCCACAAGTCACAGCATGGCTCCGCCCCTGGCCGCTACCGCAAGCTCCCACATCACTGCAAGCTCCTCCCCCGCCACCAGGTGGACCGCCGTCCCCTCCCTCTCCCTCTTCCTCACCCTCTCCATCCCAATCGATCTTTGACAAAGCGCACGATGAAGTCCTCGCGGCCATGCGAGTCGGCGGGGAGCTCCATCGCAGGGAGGTGGCAGAAGTGGATGTGCAAGCCCTATCCTGATTCCTCGTGCACGGCTCCACTAGCTTCCTCTTCGCGCCTTTGGCCTGCGGTCACGTGGAGAGGTGGAGAGGGGGGGGGAGGGGGGGAGGAGGAGGACCTTGTGGATCTAGGGGCAGCGGTCACGCGGAGAGGTGGAGAGGGGCAGAGGAGGCGGATCCTGTGGATCCAGGGTGGCAGCCACGCCGGAGAGGTGGAGAGGGGCGGCAGCGGCCGTCTTCGCTTGCCGCTACGAGACAGGTGGAGGAGGAGGCCGTCTGGGAGGGAGACCGGCGGCAAAGATGGAGAGAGACCGGAGGAGGAGGCCGGATTACTGCAGGAGGAGAGATGGCGGCTCCGAGGGAGGAGGCAGTCAGCAGGGGAGGCGACGATGCATGTATGTGGAGGAGGCGGTGATGGCGACGGCCGACGGGAGGGGAGGCAGCGGGGCGGCCAAAAGGGGAGGGAGGAGGAAGAGAACCCAGCCAGTGACGGTAATGGAAAATGAGGATGCAACCAAACAAATCTCTTTCTCTTGCAATGTAAGAGGTTCCACCGTTTACCAATTCCACTAACGTTGCCGTTCCCACTGCTGAACCAACAGCACCCCAATAGTACATCTCGATCGTCCTGCAGGATACGTGACTATGGCGGCGGCACAACTGCCGACGGTCATCTTGATCCTGTCACTCGTGGTTTGGGTTAAGATATCTGAAACAGTTTATGGTGGTAAATGCTCACAGATTAAAATCAGTTTGACAGATGAAAGACATCGTATAGATATAGATAATGTTTTACTACAACTAGTAAAAATGCACGTGCTACGCACGTGGCAAAATATGTTTTTGTTATTTATAAGGTTTTATTTACGAAAGTTTATTGTTGTTTACTGCTTACAGTAATTTTATGTATTTAAAAAATAAATTTATTTAATTATTTATAATGGTTTATATATTATATTAATGTTTTTGCTGTTTACAATTTATTTAAATTTTTCGCCACAGAGTAATTTTATGTTTTTGTCAATTAAAAATATAAGGTAATTCTTTTTCAAATTATATATATGCATATTCAATTCATTGGGTTAATTTTGTTTATTTAATGTTTAAAACTTTAAATGAAACAAGACGTACTGTCACTTAGGGAAATGGTTGATCCATTTGAGTTTGGGTCTGAGATCCATAACTTTATAATCCACTTGACCATGGCAGCTGTTGTTGTGCCACGTTTTGTGAAGCGAATGATTGGTTTAACCTGATAAAATCACGGGGAGTGGCGGATTGCTGTGACAGATGGAAATGGTCTTTATGCACGAATACATCTACATGGCAGAGGAAGGGCTGCTCTAGCTCAAGCGGGCATTGGGTTCTTTACAACCGTACCCGTGCTTACTCCCGCACGCCATGCACCGCTGCCGGGGGTGGCTACATGAAGTGACGAGCAAAGATCATATGGTTCATCTAGATGTTTTTTATATTCTTTTATTTTTTATTAGCTCAATCGCGAAATCGTTGGCTAGTACAAGGTTGTAAGGTTAGTAGGTTAAAACATCCATTAATGTGAGAAAACGATAATGTGAGAAAACATGGAGAGTCAGATTTATGATCTTGTGAGGCACCACAAATCATGAATTAACTAGGTGAAAACCCCGCGCGTTGCT
This sequence comes from Paspalum notatum, assembly GCA_022530915.1. Taxonomy (NCBI): domain Eukaryota; kingdom Viridiplantae; phylum Streptophyta; class Magnoliopsida; order Poales; family Poaceae; genus Paspalum; species Paspalum notatum. The sequence continues at coordinate 10,193,303 of CM039683.1, forward strand.
GTGGGATGTATAGCAGAAATTCGGATTGCATATAATACCTAGAACTTGTAGCTAAAAAACATTGCACAACTCACGCATGCTTCTAGGATCATAGGCCGTAATTGAAATAACTTTTGCACTTTTATTACCTGCACCAAAATATTTTGTGATAAACATTCTATAAAAATTATCTAAAAAAAGGATATATGGCATGGAAATAGACAACAAAGCAACAACATAAGTTAAAAAGGTGACAAAAACACAGTACAACAGGACGTTGTTGGGATAAAAAAATGTATCCCAACTCATAATAAAGTAGGGCCATTAGTTCAACATAATTAGGTTACAAAGCTGTAAAGACAATAGATATGCGACATGTAGGAGCAGGGAGCTCTTTTATACCAACTACCGAAGGCCTGAAGAAATACGATGTGCAAAATTGGTTAAAAAGAACTCCGAATTGGAGTAAGAGAACTCCATCAAACAGTCAAGGTTTTATTTCTAGCCATGGCCTATTAGCAACGGGTGACTTCAGCATGGAGCTTCAGCAGGCATCAGCCCACGTGCCAAAAACTGCATAGACACAACCAACGGAGGCAGCGTGTAGGTGGCCGGGGATGCAAACCTTGCATGGTTACTCAGCCTCACAGGCCATCTCGAGGCTAGAGGCTACGCTCCTGATCAGCTCTCGCTCCAGAATGGCATGCACTGCACCCATGGGAGAGTCGACTGCTGCTAGGGTTTAACAACATGCTCGACAGCATGATGTTGTCTCAACACACCATACTCAGCAGTGCGATGTTGTCCGTGGTCTCCACCTCGGCGGCCAGGGGGAGCACCATTCTGCTAGCTTCTTCGGGGACGCAACCTCCTTATGTAAGGACTCCAACTCTCGAAGTTGTGGTTGTCATCCTCTGTGCATCTCGTGGCTTGAGAGCCAACGTAGTGTTGGAGGCATGTACAAATCATTACTGAGTAACCAATTAAGAATTAAGTTAGACTCTTCTGCTTCTGGACGGCTTCAGCATGCAGCACCATGCATGACACCACGGATGGGAGTTACTCTTGTGGCAGTTAATGCTATAGCAAGCTGAGATGAATCGAAGTGGTGTCTGCTCGGTTCCTTCATTGAATCATTGTGCACTACGACCCTTGAGGAGAGGGCCAGGGAGACGAAGCACCTACAGATAATATGTCATGTCATGTGTGGTTGTGCGGCGGCTTGGGCAACTGGCTGGCGGTGGGAGAGTCTGTTGGCCAAGGCATGCAGAGAAGAACAGAAAGACGTGGATTGGATGAATTAAATTGAGCATGGCTGTTGGAATGCATAAGATGACGTGGATAGCTTGAGAGTTGAGAGAATTAGAATTAATGACATATAGTGGGTATCACTTATATAGGTTATATAGATAGATTAGATTGGTCTATTGGCAAAATGGTAATTTGATCGGTAGAATATGGGCATTTTAACCTCATCATTTTTATCTTCCTGAGCGTATCATTTGGATTTTTGGTTCTGGAGGCTTCCGCAGTGGAGTTTTTCACTTTGTACACGTATTCGATGTACCTGCTCGAGAATGAGAAAGAGCAACGGTTCAGCCGTCACTCTTAAATGCAACTCTGAAATTCATTCGAGGCTCCTCCTCTCGCAGACCTCTCTCCCTCATCCGCTTCCGCTCCGTTTTCTTTTCTCATAGTCTCTCCTCTCCCTCAGCCGCTTGCCCACCCCGCTCCTCCTCCTCTTCACCTCGTCCACCAGGCGGGAGCGCGTCTTCGGCCCAGGGCGCTCCGCGGTTCTGCGAGGCCGTCTCTCACCTCTCCCTCAGCCGCCTGCCCGCCACTCTCCTCCTCCTCTTCACCTCGTCTGCCAAGCGGGAGCGCGTCTCCGGCCTGGGGCGCTCCGCGGCTCTGCGAGGCTGCGCCAACGTCGGCGCCCTGCGAGCGCTCCTCCTCTTCACCTCGCGCTCCCCCTCTTCACCTCGTCCGCCAAGCGGGAGAACTTCTCCGGCCTGGGGCGCTCCGTGGCTCTGCGAGGCTGCATCGATAGTGGCGCCCTGCGAGCGCTCCTCCTCATCTTCACCTCGCGCCCTGCTGTACCCGTGCTTGCTCCCGCATGCCATGGACCGCTGCCAGGGGTGGCTACATGCAGTGACGAGCAAAGATCAAGATGACTTGTCTAGATGTTTTTTATATTCTTTGATTTTTATTAGTTCGATCTGTTTGCGAAATCGATGGCTAGTATGAGGCTGTAAGGTTAGTAGGTTACAACATCCATTAATGTGAGAAAACAATAATGTGAGAAAACATCATGAGTCAGATTTATGATCTTGTCATCATCTAAAACTAGATGAATTTCCGCGCGTTGCTGCGGGAATTTGAGGTACACCCTGCTTGTAAGCCACAAAAAAGAATTGCATACATAAGGTCACATAAAATCGTTGAAAGATATAAATAAATGACTTAGTGGACGGTGATGTGGGGACTTAGTGGATGGTGATGTGGCATGGCTGCATGTTGAGAGAAATAGGTAGTGGGTGGCTCCTATTTAGATATAGAAGATTCATTCGAGGCTCCTCCTCTCGCAGACCTCTCACCCTCATCCGCTCCCGCTCCGTTTCTTCTCATAGTCTCTCCTCTCCCTCAGCCGTCTGCCCACCCCGCTCCTCCTCTTCACCTCGTCCGCCAGGCGGATGTGCGTCTTCAACCCGGGGCGCTCTGCAGCCCTCCTTCTCCTCTTCACCTCGCCCGCCAGGCGGGAGCACATCTTTGGCCAATGGCGCTCCACGGCTCTATGAGGCTGCACCGACGGCGGTGCCCTAGGAGCGCTCCTCCTCCTCTTCACCTACGATGTGCCGGCTCGTCTGGATCCGCTCCCACCGGCCAACTCCTCTCATGTCCGGCGCCTCCTCAGCAGCCACCGTCGGCCGAGGCTCGGCCGACGTCGCCTCCTGGCCCGGCACGGCCGCATAGGTAGTCGCTGCTGCCTCCATCTCCAAGCCGTCCTCCTTGCCAATCTGAGTTTATGCTGTGATGCTCATACGAGTTTAGTGTGAACAATGTTTATGAATATGTTTGTTGGGGATTGCGGAGGTGATTTGGGATTAAATCCATGATTGTTATATTTCATCATGTTTATATACATGCTGGTTGTTATTGGGCCTGATTTCACCTATGAGGTTTATTTATCTACGTTCTTTCGTAGGCTGGCGTGGGATCCTCGGATGGATTTTTCGAGCCTGGCATGGGATCCTCGGATTGATTATAGGGGCGGGTAGAAAAGATGGTGAGAAAAAAAATAACCAGATGTCGTGCGGGTTATGAGTTCAAAAGGCAGGAACTCAGCGTTCTACCCCTGTAACCCGTTTTTTGTTTTTTTGTGGGCCTATTTGCTTTACTGTGAGGACACGCTAAACGTACGAGTCTAGGCAGGTATAGATAGAGTACGGTAAAAACTCGCTCCTTTATAGTTTAAATAGATTAGTTTTAGATTAGAACAAGGATAGAATATAAGCTTCGCTATGGTCCCATGCAGGGGCGGAATCAGGCCCATGGCCACCCGGGCCATGGCCCGGGGCCTGGCCGGAAAAAAAAATTTTACCCCCCTAAAATTTTTGGCCCACCGGCCCAACTGAACGCAGCGACACCCCGGTGCGCGGTGCCCTAGCTGCCCCTTCGGCCCTTCCCGTCCCGCACTCGCGCCGCCGCGCCCCGCTCCCGCAGTGCCGCTGCGCGCTGCCGCCAATCGTCCTCCGTCCTCCCCCGCCTGGCCCCCGTGCCGCCGCGCCCCGCCGTCCGCGCCACTGCGCCAGGTGCCTCCATCTCCGCGCCTGGCGCCGTCCGTGCCCGGTGCCTCTGCCTCGGCTCCGGCCCTCCGCAGGTCGCCGGTCCCCACCTCCCCGGACCGGCCGCCTGGCCCCCGCGCCGCCGCGTCCCGCCGTCCGCGGCTCCGCGCCACTGCGCCAGGCGCCTCCGCCTCCGCGCCGTCCGTGCCTCTGCCTCGGGCCTCGGCTCCGCCCCTCCGCCGCTCCGCGGTCCCCAGCTCCCCATCTCCCCGCACCGGCCGCTTTGCCCCCACGCCGCCGCGCCCCGCCGTCCGCGGCTCCGCGCCCGGCGCCTCCGCCTCCGCAGCGGCGCAGCCCGCAGGCCGCGGCGGCCCACCGGCTTCGGTGCGGCGGACCGCGGACGACGGAGGCGATGTCGGCGCGGGAGAGGCCAATGCTGCAGAGCAGTGTGCGGACGGCGTCGGGGTTGTCGGCAGAGTTGAGGCGGGAGACGGAGAGCGCACCGGACGCCTTCTTTGATGCTTCTTTGAAGGCCTTCTCGGCTGCCTTGCGGGCCTGGGCTGGGGCAAGGCCGCAGGCATCGACGAGGTAGTCCTCCAAGGAGAAAGGGGCGGCGGAGGTGGAGAGGAGGCATGCGCGGTGGTGGGTAGGGGAAGGGGCAGGGAGCGGGGAGGCCGCGCGCAGGAGAAGGATGAGGTGCCTGCGGGGAACAGCATGGCAGCGGCGGCGGCGCAGCGATTCAGCGGAGAGGACGGGGTGGCTATTTTCGGAGGGCTGTCATTTGCTTGTGGTCACTGCCTGGTCAGGTAGTAGTAGTACTTGATACATATGCAATGCTCTCATTCAGGCTACCCTAGTGTTCAGTTCAGAGTTCAGACCAATTCCATGTCCATCCTTGCATAGCTCTGAAGCTGTTGTGTACTTTTGAAGAAATCTCTATCGATGGCATTTGAAATACAGACACTCGTTCTAGTGGTATTTACATTCTACAAAATCCTTGTTCTAATTTTTGTTTTACATTATCTTTGTTAGGTATTTTAAGTATTTAAAATATTTTTTTTTCATTTTTGCAGTTGGTTCTACTTCTACCCCTAGACTTGCAACAATTCATGAAGAAGATGAAGATGAAGTAGATGCCGCATCGCAACGATGGTTTTTGTATGTTTTTTATCTTTTTATGTACCTTTAGAACTATTTTTTTTTTTGGCGTTGTCAAAACTCGGTCCGGGGCTTGGATCAATCCTGGTTCCACCACTGGTCCCATGACAGTGGCATTATATTATTTAGCATACGTACGTTGCAATAACATTGACGAGTTTCTTGATTACTCTCGAGCCTTGAGTTAAACCCCCCAGCTCGCCCTTATTTTACCACTGTTTGGTTCAGCCACTGAGACGGTAACCGGAATGGAATCTGCTACCGGCATCACCTGTTGCCTTGCAATCATTAGCGTGTTTTGTTTGGTTGGCTTGGGCAAAGCTGTGGGAACGCGTAACGGCGCCAAGGGAGCAGTAGTGGACTCGCGGCACAATCCTATAGGCCAGTATTTGGTGCCGCCGTGACCCATTACGGGGTCATCCAACCAAACGCCGAGCAAAGAAACAATCAGTGGCGTGACCGGCTACGGTGAAATAATACGCGAACCAAACAGAGACTTTGCCTCCTGCACCAAGCGTGCCATCTCCTCCCTGCGCAGCCGGCCGCGTTGGTTAAGGATGGTGATGGAGCCCTTCTTCCCAGTGTCCAGGTCCTCCTCGGTCACGTTCAACACGCCGTTTGCATCGATGTAGAAGGTGACCTCCAAACGAGGCACGCCCGGTGGTGATGACCTGGCCGATCGAGCAGGTTGTTGTCCTTGGTCCTGAACTCGCCAAGCATGTTTTTTCTGTCTTTTTTTTTTTTTTGCTCCATATCGTCATCGTTAAACAAGCCTGGTAAATTCTAAGGTGGTGCTGAGCTCTCTCTCTCTCTCTCTCTCTCTCTCTCTCTCTCTCTTTCTCTCTCTCTCTATCTCTCTCGTGTGTGGGTGGGTGGGTGGGTGGGTGTGTGTGGGGGGGGGGGGGGGTTTGCTACGTATACGGCCGTATAATGGTGGGCGAGTTCCCCTTAAAAAACTCTAAAAAATGGAAAAACAGCTATTTAAACTAAAATCATTTTCGTATCACACACGCATATACATGCTGCATAAGATTGGCAATACATAGCACGCGCCTTATTTCATTTATACATATATTTACTACTATCATAAGTTGTTTATGGATAAACCTCAATGACCGAGTGAATCCCTGCCAGGCTGCCACAGATACGATTTTGTAGGCACTGAATCCAGCTTCCAAGATGATCTTTTGCCACCCACGTTCATCTCGTTCAACCCCGTCAATATACACCATATGAAAATCGTACAGAGCGTGTGTCTCCTTGGAAGCCATATCCTGTGGACCAGCTCCTATGACTGCGTCGATGATTATCACCTTTCCTCCAGCCCCTCTCTCGGGGATAGCTTCCTTGCACTTTCGCAGCACCCTCACGCAGTCATCGTCGCCCCAGCAATGTAAAACCCACTGCAACAAATCAGAGTCGACGGATCGATCTAATACACAGTAATCAGTCAATACTAAATGTAATTAAAAATATTTCCTCAGTTCACTAATCAGTCAACAGTACTAGCTCTACTTGTGTAATAATAATACTACCTTTAGTAAGACTGCGTCAGCTTTTGGGATGTGTTCAAACATATCACCAGCGATGAACTGCACCGTGTCATCGCCATGCGCCTGGCTGACAACGTGAGGGAGGTCAAGGACGCTGCACTTGACATGGGGGAAACCTCGTGCAATGGCCATCGACGCAGCACCGTGCCCGCCACCCACGTCCACCAAAGAGCTCAGGCCCCCAAAGATGTCGCATCCACCATCCCTGAGGATGATCTCCATGGTGATCTGGCTGGCTGCGACCCAGGCGTTGTTGTACACGGCATTGTCGTCGCCGTTCTTCATCGCCATCTCGTAACGGGTGCAGCCATGAGCCATCTCGAACAAATTCGGCTCCTCCTCTCTCTTCAGCCACGCGTGCAGGTCAAAGAAGGTGGGCATAATAAGAGGGTACACCAGGAATTGAACTAATGGAGCCATGCTCCCAAGCCTGTTGCTGTCGACGAGGAGGCGGGACGTCGGTGTCAGCTTGTACACCACTAGGGCTTCATCACCCTCACCACCGTGGCCGGCATCTTCAGTGAAGACGCCAGAGATGGTGAGCAGGTTCATGAGCCTGCGCACATATGGCTTCCTGGACACAGGGAGCCCGATGCCGTCGACGACTTCTCACAGTGTTGCAGAGCCGCCATGAAGATGGATGGCGTTGGGGATTCCTAGATCTACTGCACACTTGAGCGCCATGGACTTCAAAAAGCTGAGGCCGAGGTGAAAGAGCTCGCGCTGAGCGAGGACCAAATCCTCGGTGCTCTGTACATCCATAGTGGTTTATTCCTTGCAATGCAACTCATGCAGGTTGTTAGCGATACCGATGCTCTCTATATATAATTAATATGGACAGTACATCTCAATGTTCTAGCTGCAAGTAGCATGTTTGATGTTTTGGGATTTACCACTATACTCAGCTGTTGCATATATATGCATCAATAAAAAATGTCTGCTCTGTTTAACATAATTGCTGTTTCTTTTTACTGTCAACGGAGGGAGAGCACCTGGGTTTTGTATTAAGCATTCCTGGGCGGCCCGGAATATTACAATCTCTTGTTTCTCATTGCAAAGAAACATTACAGATCTCATGGACAAACCACACAGCAGTGATCTTGGACGATGTTCTTCTCTCAATGGTGTCATGGAGCCTCCCGAGAGAGAGAGAGGTGCCATGAAGATTATTCCATGGGCATGGATCATATAACATATATAAATTTTAGAATTTTATTGATGACTTCAGTACCAACAGCAGAACTAGTACTCCCTCCGTTCCTAACTAATTGAACTAGTCAATCAACCTGTGTGACGCACGGATTAGAGTCTTAAATGTATTATGTGTTACAGTACAACGTATATAGATCTATTTTTATACTTAGTTTTTTATAATAGCAAATCTTGCTACTTTATATGTATGCTTAATTGATTTAGATAATCTTTGATCGATTGCAAAAGTAGATGATTTTAATATAATTTTGAGGGGTTATTTTCATTATACTATCAGTCATAATAACTAAGGTGAACAATTTAAATATAAATTAAAGGGGATATTTGGTATTATCCATCAAAATAGAAAATGTGAGCAATTATGTATAAATTCAGGATGTTATTTCATATTTTCTTTTATATTGGCAGAGTGGGTAATTAATATGTAGTTTTAGGTGTAATATTATTTTGATAACGACAAAGGTGGGTGATTACTTAGAAAATAGATCTAATGGCTATTAAGATTACAACCCCTCTATTTTTTTTCTAGCGCATTTTGTGAGGATTGACGTGAAAATTTCAAAAGGAGTCAACAAAACATTTGTTTCATTGATAGGTTGGTAGCATCTTTAATGAAAAGAAAGACAAAAACTGAAGGTAGATTTAAAAATGAAAAAATCTAAAAAAAAGAAGAAGATATTTGTTTTTGTTGAGAGTTGAACTCAAGACCTTTCGTAATGGCAGAGGTGGATATTTACTTAAAAATAGATTTAATGGGAAAAAGAAGAGGACATTTGCTTTCGTTGAGAGTTGAACTCAAGACTTTTCATAATGGCAGAGGTGAGTAATTACTTAGAAAATAGATCTAATGGCTATTAATATTCCAATCTGTCAATTGATGGTCGGATGCTTCTGATTATTGTGAGAATTTGTAGGATTTATCTTTTTTTCTAGCGTGCTTTGAAATTAATGCTTCTTTTAGAATCTTCAATTAGTAATAGTAAGATAATGAAATTCTATTATTCAAATTATGTCCCTTAATAATACAACTGTAACATATAAAATACTTTTTTTCAAACTTGCATGTGCGTTTAATGACTGGTATGTTTCATTTTTCAAGTTGTATATCATCGTGATCAGTCATGAAAGTCAAGCCAATCGGACACCAAAACCGATTGGTTGATGCGTTACAATGAATCAAATGTACGAGTAATCTATATACTGCAGCTCTTGTTGCCTTCCGGGCCATTCTTGATTTATAAGTTCACCTCCAGTGATTGAACAATAATATACATCAACAAGGTAAAAATAAAGATGGCTAGTAGCAGGCTCTTGCATGACTTTGCCTTTGTCGATTATTTCATGACGCTTGGCCCGCTTAATGAGCCAGACGTATGGGTAAGAATACACAGCAATAATCAGTGGGACCTATAGCCAACCCTAGCTATATCCATCTAGTCGGTTTGTGAGGTAAGTGATCGGGGTGAATTAAGAAGCAAAGGCTTAGCATAGAAAGATAGAGAATTGGACATAATGAGACTGACTGTGTTTACTCAAACAGATTATATGATACTAGTCCATCAACCCATGTTATCTCACGAGTTAGAGTTTTAGGGGCAATAGATTTAAACCTAAATAATATTGGAGATGATTGTTTTAATTCATCTTTTATAATGAAATTGTGAGTAATGTATATGCAAATTTAGAAATTATTTTAATTTATATCTTATGGTGGCATATTGGGTAATTTATATGCAAATTTATGGCTTATTTTAATTCATCTTTTATAATGGCATGTTGAGTAATTTATATGCGAATTTAAAGGACTGTTTTAATTCGTATTTCGTAATGGCATGATGGATAATTTTATGCAAATTTACAGGGTTATTTAATTCATATTTCATAATGGTTTGATGGACAATTTTTTTTACGAATATAGGGGATTATTTTATTTCATCTTTCATAATGTCATGGTGGGTATTTTTTTAGAAACTATAATAAATGTAATGACTATTATTATTAGTGCTACACGATGGATGATAGAAAACAAATCTATTATTAGAGCTACATGATCAAAGATGGGATGTTAATAACATAGAAAAAAGATCTAGTGGCTATTAGATTTCAATATGTAGTCGATAATAGGATGTTTCTGATTATTGTGAGAATTTCTATGATTTTATTTTTTATGTAGCACTTCTTATTTGGATTAATAAGGAGGCTCCAAAAGCGGTCTCTGATTTGTAATAGCAAGATTAGGCACAAAATATCTATTTTATTGAAAAGTTTCTAGCATCTTTAAGAAAAAAGTTACATGATCATTTAGTAGCGTAAATTTAAAATGAGAAAAAATTGACAAAAAACTAAGAGTAAGTTTGAAAATGAGAAAAATCTGCAAAAAAAAGAAAAAGAAAAAAAATTGATTTCGTTGAGAGTTGAACTCAAAACCTTTCATAATATCAGAGTTTTGTAATTACTTAGAAAATGAATTAAAAATGGAAAAATCTTCTAAAAAAAGAAGAAATTTGTTTTCATTGAGAGTTGAACTCAAAACCTTTCGTAATGGCAGAGGTGGGTAATTACTTAGAAAATAGATCTAATGACTATTAATATTCCAATATACCAATTGATGGTTGGATGTTTCTGATTTTTTTAGAAATTTCTAGGATTTATCTTTTTTCTAGCACACTTCGCAATTCGTGCTTCTTTTGTAACAGTAATAGTAACATAAGATGTTTTCAGCAAATATTTTCATTATTTGTCCATCTCATAGAAGAGGTACTTTGCACTTTCTTTTACATAGAACTGGAGGGATCCAACACAGGTTTGATCATGCACTTGATATGGTTTAATAATTAAATAAAGAACCTACCATGAATTTTAATGACCTGCAACTTGGTGAAAATTAATAACAATTCCGTGACTTTCTAATGTTAGGGAACCAAGTCATATGGCCATTGTCCAGAAAAAAGTTCATCCGTCAAAGCAATAGCTTTCATGTTATGAGCCTTTTCCAGATCATATTCAATGAAAAGAATTGTATCATCCGCGTACTGTAATAGAGAGAGCCCACCCTCAACTAGGTAGGGCAGTATACCAGCAATATGCCCATTATGTTTTGTCCTCTTAACTAAATTTCAAACATGCCCGCTACAAGGTTAACAATGAGAGGGGAGAGTGGATCTCATGGAAAGCCTTTTTTAATCTTGAAAAAGTGCCCGACTTTATCATTAACGTTGACTGCCACGTTGCCTCCTGTCACATGAGCGTTTCCACCCATTTATTAATATATTTGGGCGAGAAACCTTTCATCCTTAAGGTTAAACAAAGGAAGGGCTATTTGATCTTATTATAGTCTTTCTCAATATGAGTTTTGAGAATCGCTTGATTTAGTTTCTTTATGTATAGCTCATGAATAGTTTCACACGAGATGACTTGTCTGGTTCTTTTCCTAATTTTATTATGCTTATCCCATATATAATTACTAGTAACCGTTTTTTGCACACCATGCATGTATAGTTAGGGTTGTCACCAAATAGATGTTGCCTTCTGTTTTTTCTTGGATTATTGTCACTAGTCCGTCAACCCATGCTCTCGTACGGGTTAGACTTTTAAGAGATATAGATTTAATCCTTAGTAATATTAGAGGTGATTATTTTAATTTATCTTTTGTAAAGGCACTATGAGTAATTTATATGCAAATTTAGAAATTATTTTAAATTATCTTTTATGATGGCATATTGGGTAATTTATAAGTAGATTTATTGTTTATTTTAATTCACCTTTTATATGGCATGGTAAGTAATTTATATGCAAATTTATGAGTTATTTAATTTGTATTTTTTAATGGCACGGTGGGTAATTGTTATGCAAATTTAGTGGGTTATTTTAATTCGTATCTCATAATGGCATGGTGGGTAAGTTTTATATAAATTTATAAAGTTATTTTATTTCAGCATTTATGATGGCATGGTCGATAACTTTTTATATAATATAATAGATCTAATGAATATTAATATTATTAGAGCTCATGATGGACGACCCAGTTTCTGATTTTTGTGAGAATTTTTAGAATTTATCTTTTTTCCTATCATATCTTGTAAAGTTTAACGTGGAGGTGGAGGATCAAAAAGAAGCCTCCAATTAGTAATAGTAAGATTGACGAGACCTAATTGCACGTCACGGACAGTAGTGACCTATAGCCGTGGACCCATCTTTTGTGGATTTGTTTGTTAATAATGGAAACCTAGTTTCCGGCTCCATCCATCCGGCATTAAAATTGTAGCTTACCCCGACCCATCAAGTTATTTATATACATATATCTTACTATTACTAATTGGAGGTTGTAAAAGTTGCACCAATTTCAAAGCGCGCTAGAAAAAAAGATAAATTCAAAAAATTCTCACAATAATCAGAAACATCCCACCATCAATTGGCAGATTGGAATATTAATAGCCATTAGATCTGTTTTCTAAGTAATTACCCACCTCTGCCATTATAAAAGGTCTTGAGTTCAGCTCTCATTGAAAACAAATATCCTCTTTTTTTATTATATATATTTTCTAAGTAATTACCCACCTCTGCCCTTACAAAAGATCTTGAGTTCAATTCACAACGAAAGCAAATATTTTTTTCTTTTTTTAGATTTTTCCTATTTTTAAATTTACCTTCAGTTTTTATCTTTTTTCCATTAAAGATGCTAGAAACCTTTCTATGAAACAGATATTTTGTAGACTTTTTGAAATTTTCATGTCGATCCTCACAAGATGCTCTAGAAAAAAAATAAAATTATAGAAATTCTCACAATAATAAAAAAAATACCATATCATCAATTAACATGTTGGAATCTTAGTAGCTATTGGATCTGTTTTCTAATTAAGTAGCACCCACCTTTGCCATTATCAAAATAATATTAAATAACCCCTAAAACTACATATTAATTACTCATTCTGCCAATATAAAGGAAAATATGAAATAACACCCTAAATTTATATCTAATTGCTCACATTTACTATTTTGATAGGATAATACCAAATATCCCCTTTAATTTATATTTGAATTGTTTACCTTAGTTATTATGACTGATAATATGATGAAAATAACCCCTCAAAATTATATTAAAATCACCTATTTTTGCAATCGATCAAAGATTATCTAAATAATTATGCATACATATAAAGTAGCAAGATATGTTATTATAAAAACCTAAGTATAAAAATAGATCTATATCGGTTAAGCACGGGTTGATTGACTAGTAGATAAATAATTGGAATCTTTTGTGCTATCTTCAACAAAACTCTCACCTGCTGCATCGAGTTAGGTGTAGTATATAAAGACTTACTCCGGGCCGTCATTGATAGCAACACGCAAGTTGTGTACCACTACTACAAAAACTTACTTTAGAAACGCTACCCAAATAACATTAGGAGCGAACCCAATAACGAGCCGTTTTTATTGTGCTCAAGGTGGACCCCTCAGGGTGCACCGTTCCTGATGTAATCTCAGCAGGAGCGGTAGATTCCACCAACCGCTCCTACAAATAAGAGGAGTGGTTGGTGCCACTCACCGCTCCTGTTGTGTGCAGTTAGTAGGAGCGGTCGGTTCCGTACACCGTTCTTGCTAAGCAGGAGCGGTGCATAGAACCAACCGCTCCTGCTATTTTATTTACAGGAGCGGTTGGAGACAGCCACTGCTCCTGCTAGATTTTAAAAACGCGTCCGAAACTTTTCATTCCTAGCGCGAAAATCAAACATCCCCTTTTGTTTTAAAATGCTCCCTGCAATCCAACAGGAACGGTGGAACCTCATCCACCGCTCCTGCAGTCCTGCTACACACATCGTGAGGGCACTGCAGCAGCTGTACTTCTGTCTCCCTTATCTTCTTAGCTACGGCATCTCATCCTCTTCTCTCCAATCCATGGCTCCTCCTCCTAACGCTCTTCTCTCAGCTGCCAGCGGCCAATCCTTCTACTTCCACTAGATCCGTCGTCGACAAGCCTACAGCTGATGAGCAAGCTCAACAAGTCCGCCAGACAGCTGTGCCTCTACCAGCAGCGCAGCAAGCACAGCTCGTCCAGCTGCCTCTCGTGCAGTGCAGCAGCAAGGCCAGCAACTACAACTCGACGAACTCGTCGTCCCCAAGCCAGAGAGTTCATCGTCACGGGGGTACAGCTGCAAGCTATGCGGGAAGTCGTACCCGACGCCCCAGGGTCTCGGCGCGAGGCACGGCGGCGGCGCGCGGCGGGCGGCACGGCGACGACGCGCAGCACGCGACGACGTGGTCTACGCCTCGGCGTTCGTGGACGGCAAGATCTTCGATGACCACCTCGGTGATGCCGGCATGGCTACAGCGGGGAGGTGCAGCACAGGAAGCTGGGCGAGGAGCTGCGCACCCTGGCGTGCGTGCACTCACTGGCGGACGTGGCCCCGATGCTGGCGCTGCTGGACACGTCCAGCCCCTCGCCGGTGTCGCCCATCGCCGTCTACCTCCTCCACCTGGCGCCGCTCGCCAGGCTCAGCAGCTCCGTGCTCCGCCCCTTCAAGCACGGCGACCGCAACTACGTCCCCTCGGCGTAGACCACCTCGGTGATGCCGGCACGGCGCCGGCGCGGCTACGGCGGCTCGACGGCTGCAGGCTAGCGCGGTGACGGCGCAGCACAGCGACGGTGGCCGACACAGCGTGCGGTGGGAGCGGCGGCTGCCTGGCGCAGCGGCTGTGATTGCTTTTTTTTTTTATTTTTTTAATCCACAGCAGGAACGGTGCACGGCTTGAGCCGTTCCTGCTAAAAATTTTAACATGAGCGGTGTACGTTTTTAACTGTTTCTGTAAGATTTTCAGCAGGAGCGGCTCAAAACATGAGTCATTTCTGCTGAGGTTACTGCAGGAGCGGTTCACAAACCGTTTCTACAGTGGATTTTACTACAGGAACCCACGAGTAGAAACACTTCGTAAAACCGATCTCGCAGAGGGGTCTTTCACCGATCCTATTGTATGTTTTTTAGTAGTGTACCTAAGGCTGCTATCGTATTGAGTCACAATAGCTGCAAGGTGACACAGAATGACGTGGACATGTTACCAATATATAGTTATGTTTTTCACCAGATAGGCTTTCTTTGGGTTCGTATTATTCATGAGTCCTGATATCACACGTCCATTGGGAGTAATAACCTATATATCCAACCTCCTCATCATCTGGTGGAAGATTGCTAAGCGCTACTCCCTCTAGGTCCGAAATTCACGTCGTTTTGGACAATGATTGAGTCAAAGATTTTAAACTTTGACTATAAATAACTTTTAAATTATTTGGTTTTGAAACTTTAATGTCATATCATTTGATTTGTCTTAAAAAATACTTTCACAAAAATATAAATTTGATAGGATATTCATTTATATTCTAATAGAAAACATTGATCAAAACTATGTTTTGGAGACCGTGTCATTGTCCAAAACGACATGAATTTCAGACCTGGAGGGAGTATAAATCTTGAACATGTGAAAGGCAAACTAGTACAGAAACAGTTTTTTTAGCAAACGCTCAATGTCAGGTCATGCATCCCATACAATTCAGCGGTTTAATCCATCGCCTACTACACCAGCAATGCAAGTTGTGCAGTTATATATAAGGCTGCTTTCTTTTTAATTGGAGTCACGATAGCAGCAAGGTGATGCAGAATGACGTCGACTATAAGGGGCCAATAGGCCATGTGTTTGGACCGGCTAATTGACGAAAAGATGACAGTGTCGGCATCAGAATGACGTCGCTACATCGTAGCCCTCTTATAGTCGAACAGGGCCTAAGTACAACGGACATGTCCAATCCCTGTTGTATCTACCAAGGCACATCTTTCTATACATCTTCAAAAAATGATTTCCCACAGGGAATGTTCAATTGATCATCAATATTAAGCACAACCAATGTCCTTTTTTCACAGTCAACGGTGGGGGAGGGCCGAAGAGAATTTCCAACTGAGCTTGCATTAGCATAGTGGCCCAACACGGACCATAAGATGACAATGAGGATTCAAGTTACAAAATAAAATGTTAATGCTTTGAAAGGAGTTTGTTTGGTATACTGATCTATGCAGAGACACTAGTTAAGGAAACCGAAAAAGGTTTCGACAACTACTAATACCTGGTGGTGTACAATGTTGTAAAATTTTTGAAAAATATAAATGAACATATACAAAACTAAGGTGATAAGAATATTGATGTGAGAACTGGGTTTCCAATATGGGAAACATCCATCGTTTAATTGAGATGAGCTACTTCTTACTGCATATATCAATCTTACTATTACTAATTGGAGGAGGTTTTAAAAGTTGCACCAATTTTAAAGCGCTCTAGAAAAAAATAAATCCTAGAAATTCTCACAACTAATTGGAGGTTCTAAAAGTTGCACCAATTTTAAAACGCTCTAGAAAAAAAGATAAATCCTAAAAATTCTCACAATAATCAGAAACATCCGACCATCAATTGGCAGATTGAAATATTAATAACCATTAGATCTGTTTTCTAAGTAATTACCCACCTCTGTCATTATGAAAGGTCTTCAGTTCAACTCTCAATGAAAGCAAATATTCTCTTTTTTCATTATTTATATTTTCCAAGTAATTACTCACCTCTGCCATTATGAAAGATCTTGAGTTCAATTCTCAACGAAAGCAAATATCTTCTGTTTTTTAGAAACCTTTCCATGAAACAGATATTTTGTAGACTCTTTTTTTTTTAATTTACACGTCAATCCTCACAAGATGCGCTAGAAAAAAATAAAATCATAGAAATTCTCACAATAATAAAAAATACCCTATCATCATTTGACAGGTTAGAATCTTAATAGCCATTAGATCTGTTTTCTAATTAAGTAATCACCAACCTTTGCCATTATCAAAATAATATTAAATAACCTTTAAAACTACATATTAATTAGACACTCTGCCAATATAAAGGAGAATATGAAATAACACCCTAAATTTATATCTAATTGCTCACATTTGCTATTTTGATATGATAATACCAAATGTCCCCTTTAATTTATATTTGAATTGTTCACCTTAGTTATTATGACTGATAATATGATAAAAGTATCCTCTCAAAATTATATTAAAATCACTTATTTTTGCAATCAAAGATGATCTAAATCAATTAAGCATACATATAAAATAGCAAGATATGCTATTATAAAAATCTAAGTATAAAAATAGATCTATATATATTGTACAGTTACGCATAATATATTTAAGACTCTAACCCGTGCGAAAGCACGGGTTGATTGACTTTTCGCACGGATTGATTGACTAGTATGTAATAATTAACACTTATACAATAGGTAATTTGTACATGTCAAGATCACCGGGGAGTCCAAGAGGAGGATGAAGTGAATAGGGTCTATAATCTTATATATAATAGGAGAACCCCACTACCTATTTCTCTTAACATGCGTGAAGCCACGTCATCGTTCATGTCACCGTCCACTAAGACCTCCATTTAAACATTCCATTGATCTTCTATGGCTTTATGCATGCAATGCCTTTCCGTGGTGTACGTGCGGTTTCTGCAACAATACGTGGAGAATATTTCCTTTTATGATGTTAGTATTTTATCTACTATTTTTTCAATCTATGTAAAATTTCAGCAGCAACGCGCTGGATATCATCTGGTTGCTTTTAGCACTAGGGCTTAATTCTAATGCGTAAGATAAACCTTGATCATCCTACTCATACTAGTTACCAGAAAGGTTTATCTAAGCGATCATTTTATGCTAACGCACGAAGGCATATGACACGGAACGCTTCCGTCCCTGGATGCCCGCCAAGCGATCACGGCCACCGCGGTTCCAGAGCTGGCCGCCGCCGCCGCCGCGACGAAGGCGATCGCAGAGTGGGGGAGGCCAGCGTCGGACATCACCCACCTCATCTTCTGCACCTACTCCGGCACCCACATGCCCGGCGCCGACCTCCGGCTGGCGTCCCTCCTAGGCCTCGCCCCCTCCGTGCAGCGCACCATGCTCTACTACAACGGCTGCAACTCCGGCTGCGCCGCGCTCCGTCTCGCCAAGGGCATGGCCGAGAACAACCGCGGGGCGTGTGTCCTTGTCGCCTGCGCTGAGACCAGTGTCATCAAGTTCCGGGCGCCGGACGAGGGGCGCATCGACAGGCTGGTAGGGTCAGACTTGTTTGGGGATGGCGGAGGGGCCGTCATCCTTGGCTCTGATCCTGATGCTGCAGGCTCCGAGCGCCCACGTACTCTTCGAGATGGTGTCGCCTGCCCAGGCAACCATACCTGGGACTGAGCATGCCATTGCCTCGGCGCTCGGCGAATGCGGGTTTCTCTATGACCTCTCCATTCAGCTGCCATCGTTGGTTGCCAGCAACATCGAGCGTTGTCTCGTGAACGCGCTCTGGCCGTTGGGCGGCCTAACAATGAGATGTGGCGGCGGCTGGAACTGGAATGACCTCTTCTGGGTGGTGCACCCCGGTGGTCGTGCCATCCTGGATGGCATCCAGGAGTCCCTGAAGCTGGAAGAATCGAAGCTCAAGGCAAGCCGCCGGGTACTCAGCGAGTATGGTAACATGAGTGGTGTGACAGCAATCTTTGTGCTGGATGAAATGCGTCGTCGGTGCCAGCGAAACCAGCATGAGGATGGTGACTATATGGACGGCAGGCGAGAATGCTGAGTGGGGTGTCATGGTTGGGCTCGGACCTGGGATTACCATTGAGACCATGCTGCTGCGCGCCATGCATACGCAGTTACTATAGCAGTAGATGACTCTTCCTGCACTATATAATACCCCAAAATAATTTCCTAGCTAATTTGGAGCTGGCCTGGTATTCTAGCTTCCTAAGGACACTATACCACAACATCATCGGTTGCTAAAAATTAAACAGTTTCCAAACAAAACCATCCTCGCTGCCCTCAACATAATCGATCCCCTGTCTGATTCTCTCATTCATTCAAGCGGCCGCGAGGTGAAGGCACCATCGCCCCTCCCCTGCCAAGCCAACCACCGAAACATTTGCAATATTGCTGAAACACCCAATTAGCCCTCGAAACATCAGAAATGTGGGCTTACAACATTTTGTTATGACCCTGATGTGATATTCATACAATTAATATTACAACATCTTTAAACCACTAGTTAGAACATAGAGAAAAGAACCCGTTTGCAACAATGAAGCATATTTGATGAACATTTATTTTTTTACATGTGCCACGTCAAGGAAAACAAAGAGAATTAGGGGGGGGGGGGGGGGGGGGGGGCGGGGACACATTGTGTGAGATTTTCGTTCTTGTAATATTGAAAAATATGTTCCCCAACATTGGAAAAAAATTATTGCAACAAATCCATATGATAAAAAGATCAACTCTCGCAACACATTAAAAGAAACATTGAAATAAATAATAAACTAGCGAGGTGACCCGCGCAAATAGCGCGGGTATCTAGCTTTTTCATATTAATTTCTTTGTTTTATAATTGATCTTTATATTGTTGCATTAGAGGTTGTAGCAGGTACATGTGCTTAGTAAATTATGATATTATAGGATGATTTCCACTTTTTAACATTCAAACGATTATTAGTTAAATTATAGCTATTAATTTATATATTATATTTCTACCAATATATATTTGGTCACAGCTTAACGCTACTAAATTTCCTATATGGATTATCATATTTTGTTATTGTAGGAGTCTACATAATATTCGAAGATCAAACTTATCGATCTGCCATTATACCTTGATAAGTTTAGAAAGAATAGCAATTTCCATTCCGCCCAAATTCTAAGGGGTTTCTTGTAATTGGCATTATTTTTTTCCTGGTAAGGTTGGCCGATATGCTTTAGAAATGCTGTAGTTTTAAATTATCATTTTTTATTTTCATCTTTTGCTGTTTTGAAGTTGAAACCAAGTAATATATGCCGCACAAAAATATTAACATTTTCTTATCAAATGTATTTTTTAGCTTTATGTTTGTTGTTTTTGTATTAGTCTTGAACAATTCAAAAACTTTTGCTAGCTTTTCTAAATATGTTTTAGATCATGTTTTATTGATTTTATTAAGCTATATAAGCATATATATATATGGGATCCAAATATTATAAAATCGCAATAGTATCACTCCAATATTTTTATATGATGTTAGTTTAACTGATCAACGTCGTATGTAAAAGATTGGAGATAGTATTGTTTTTTGTCAAAGTAGAAAGAATTACTACCAGTAGAAATCAACAATCTGCTCATTACAGCCGAGTGTCAAGGGAGGTCCTTTCCTTACCCTTCCACTGTTGCATGTCGGCTAAATTCTGAATCGCATATCTGGCATAGGTGCTTAGATGGCGATGATATTATGCACTTTTTTGTTTACCATTCACTTTTCCTTTTTATTTACCTCGTTGAATTAGTATATTAGCTGTTCTAATTGCCAAAAATTGTTACTCGTAATAAATATTTATAGATTTTATTTGTGTAGATTATTTTTGTCAACACTCACTGTAATAGTTTAAGTTTGCCAAATTAATTTTGTAGATTACCGTGATTTGTTATAATAGGGATGGACCAATTGTGTATCCACCTTATGATCAATTATGGATCCGTCATAAACAATAGGAATTACGTAATATAGGGCACAAAATCGTAAGCCAAGTCAGTTGATACGCTTTTAAAAAGGTTGTACTCGCATGAGACCATGAAATATCTACATCGCTATATCAAAAATTTAAAAATAACTCAATAACGTATGATAGTGACATGGCCACGCAAATAGTGTGTGTATCTAATGATACTTATTTGTTGCCTTTAGTTTTCTCGTAGTTCTTCTTATAATTATCGCATTTATGGTTTGAGTGGATGCTTAGATCGAGCGCAGTTGCCCATGCTTGTGTATTTTCGATGGTTGATTAGGCATTCTAGCAAATTGTGGATTTGTATATAAAAAGATGTGCGTGTATATGGCACAGAAAATGAGGGCTTGCAAAATGAAAATGCACGATATCTTAGGTGGTGTGTCTAGCGGAATTAGGCTATTAGGAATTTGCCAAATTGTTGCATAGGTTTGATATTTTAATATTGAATCTAATCATGTTAAGGTTTCTATTGCAATCAACTTAATCAAAGTTGAATTTTCCCTTTAAGACACTGTTTTTATATTTGTATATAGAACATCGAAGTTATGTGGTGGGTCTAACTGTAGTTTCCATGTATCTGTTTTGAATAGATCACTTTTGGTATATAGTTTTTAGTCAGTACTTATTGTTGTTATTTAGCAGTTAAAATCCTGTGTTACGTGGCCAAAATTGATTTTTAATTAGTAGTAGTGTTAGATAGTATAAATTATGGCAGGCCAAAAACAATGATTAGGTTCTAGCCTCTTCTTTCAGTTGCCGACTTCTGACTTCTGACCCCGGCTCGTTCACTGTTGACTTGCCTTTTTGTTGTGAGGCCTTGCCCTGCAAGAACCTGCTCACCTCGATTGGCATGATGCCGTCTGCTCAGCTGGCCATCCGAATCAATCGCTGGTGGCAGCGGCTAGCCGTCGCGAGCCGCAGGAGGAGGCAGGCACCAGCTCCGCGGTCTGCACTCTGCAGCACGGCAGCCGCGGATCTTTCCGTTGTTAACCTAATTTGATTTTCTTGATCGTCAATTGGGGCTTCTTTCTTTACGTATGTATGAGGCAGCTAGCCGTATTTGAATAGATTTATGTCAAACTCTACCACTACCGTATTAAGGTAACGTGTCAGATAAGACTTAATTAAACTATTTCCATATTGTGTCAAACTCTACCACTACCGTATTGTTTATTGAATGTTGACCGTTAGATTTTCATAAAATCCAACGGTACATATTTTATCTTTTTCTGATGTATTTGATATGTCTCTTTAATATACACCATTAGATTAGATGTTCATAAAATCCAACGGTGGTCAGCTTTTCTTTTTTCTGATTAATTAACGTGGGAATTTCATAGTCCTCTCGGCGAACGTGGTGGCTTCTTTTCACACTCCTTTATTAATATAACTAGAAAGATGGCCCGCGCAAATAGCGCGGGTGGCTAGTTTTTTTACATTTTAGCTTTAATAGACTTCAATGGTTTGTGAATATTTTTGTTTAGCTTTAAGTCTGCTTTTTTTTGCCATGAACAATGCATTTTTCCTGAATTTTTTGTTGTGTCATTGTTGAAACATGTTTTTATAATTATTAATTAAGGTATAAGATACAAATACAATTGCTATTTTTTATTTATATTCCGTATTCTAGCTGATATCATAATTTGTATAACATTCAAATATGACCTACAGCATGGTGAGATAGTGTTATACATTGTTTTTTTATTAATATAGTCCCTCTATTCCAAATATGTATAACTTTGATGCTATAACTTTAGCTTTGTCATAAGTAAAACTTCTATAACTTTGATATTTTTTAAAAAAGTGTACAAAGATCTATAAAATCAAATTATTTTATATAGTAGATTGAATTGAAATATGGATATCGTCAAAATGGTTTTATTAATTCCACCATGAATTTTGTTGCTAGTGTCCTTCGAAATTGCTATATTTAGTCTTCCAACTCATACAACATGTTACCGGTGGTCCTTTTTCTTTGGCGGAAATACGCCTTTCCAAATATGACCTTATCTCTTATCCAATACATCCTTTACTATGTCCATCACCTCTATGCCCCTTATTCTTGTTATTATTGTATTTCGTATGGAACATGTGTGTTGGATGATTGGATCTTGGCGTAGGTGTGTGTACATTGGTGTAGTTTCCAGTGATCGAATATTTGTATGTCAGGCTCCATGACTCTAGGATTGTGCTTTGCCCATGCTAATGCCGATAAACATCATGTAGAAGGAAATAGAACGGAAGCATTTTACAGGTAGTATCTTAGAGATATCCTTTCACAAAAACTCTTGAGTTTGCTGTAAATATTACTTTGATTATATAGGTACCATAGCAGTACATACTACATAGATAATTTGTTTTTTGGATAATAGATTAGATATGAGTGATTCTGTCATTACCATAGCTATATATTACATTACAGATTAATCAGAAATTCTTTTTATATGCAATTTTTGTGTATTTTCATTTTGATGCAATATGTGCTACAGACCTGACATGCTAGTTGGTTGATCCAAACTTGATGCCTTGATGATATAAATTGTCCAAATCATTGAGATTCAATCAAGGCTCGACGAAACCGGATGGATCACGCTAAGAAAAATGTCAATCGCTAGAAGATGATATAATTTGCTCAAGCCAGAAAAAAAATAATTATGAGAAACCGATTAAACTGTATCGATCAGTTGTGTCGTGCTAGAGCCACTCTCACTATTATGACATAATACTAATTTTTCTTTCCTATCACACAACATGAGGAAATTTTTTTCTATCATACTCTATTGATTCAAATTAGAATGTTAGATATTCATAAAAGTTAATAGTTTAAATTTTTTTCTTCTTCAATGATTAATGTGGTATTTCTAGGCCCCCTTAGTGAATATGGTGGCTTTTTTCAATAAATTTTGTTCTAGCATTTGGAGCAAAATATTTGGCCTAATCTAGAGCATTTGATGATTTACCTAAGCAAGGAAAGAACTATATCTTTTATTGAAAGAATACCAAATTTCTATACTATCTTCTATTGGAAGAACTATATCTTTAATTACAATTGGAGATTTTTGTCTTTTTATGCAAAAGTAATCATTGTTCCATTTTCATTTACTTTGTTTAAAATATTTAAATTAATCAAGACTATTGGATGATCATAACAGCCAATGATGTACATATACCTAGTTTTGTTAGTTATATTTGATATAAATGCTTAGGGTAACATAGGTTATAGATATTCGCGCATCTAACATTTTAGGATCTCTTTTTTGTTAACATGGTAATTCTATGTCGTTTAGTGACTTCTTTTAAAAACTTCTTTTTAAATAATATATGATAGATATCTTTCTTTTCATGTTATTTAATTTTTAATTTGTATTCGATATAAAAATGTTAATAATCAACGGTGCAATTTAATTTTTCTAATAAATTTCATACGAAATGTTTGATTTAATATGAATAACTAAATATCTATAAATTGTGATTATGTAGATTTTATTTTGGTTAATGTGCTAATTTATAGACCTAATCGGTAAATGTGGTTTAATTTGGTTAACCATGTATACTTGATTGAAAAAATGAGTATTTGCATAATAATAACTTGTCGAGCTGCACACCGTGAGCAAGTGGTGTCTATTGTGATGTGTGAGATTATTAAAGCGATGCCAATAACTATGCAGGAATCTCCTGCATAGGGCAGCCCTCCTTTCTTCATCCTCATGCTAGAGGGACCTCCAGTCTCCAGTAGCAATATTAAGATGTGTGTGGCTACTCCACGTCATTTGCGGCAATAGAGCTCTGCTGAGCTCACATGCACAGCCTCTGAGGAGAGCTGATTTGCCTATCGCTTTGGGGGTTTTGGTTCTTGCGTCCCGTAGCCCGATTGCTCCCTAATTTTTATTTTCTTTATTTATTTTGTTTTTCCCTAACTGCATGCATTACTCATTATCCGTGCTAGAGGTGTGTGCGGCATGCTTGGCACGTTATAGTGTTTGACCGGTTATGAAATGGCACGTATAAAGTCTCTACGATGTGGTATTATATCATAATAATATTTGTAATTATATATGTTCATGGCCCATTTGCTCATTTGGAATTACCTAGGAAACAATTCAATTTTACAATAAAATACAAAAATAGAAAAAAGTCCAGTATCATATATGGAAAGTATTTTTATAGTTGAGTAAAAATGGATTGGTTTTGAAAGTAGCTAGAGGACTGCTGCTCAGCGATACTTGCTTTTCGATCACAATTCAGACCCAAGCATACAAAGATATAATTAATTGGATTTGCTAGAGAGCCAAAATAAGAGGTAGATTTTATCTATTGTAATTAATTGGATTTGCTAGAGAGCCCAAATAAGCGCTAGATTTTATAAATTGTAATTAATTGGATTTGCTAGAGAGCCAAAATAAGCTGCAAGTTAAGAGAAGCATCATTTATTTTATTAAGTAAAGGCCAATATTTATTAGAATAATGCATTGATGGTGGAGACTTAATATTTTTTAACAAAATTTGCATATTTTATTAGTTGTATTTGGTGCAAAAATATGTGAACTAATCTAGGTTGTTGGATGATTATAGCAACCAGCTAGTGGTGTAGAATTTTTTTTATCTTTTAGTCTTATTTTATATTTTGTTTTTGAAAATGGAAAATTCCAGCCTCTGCAGCCGCACACAGCCACTTTATGATTTAATAAAGGTCATCTTTTTTTTAACAAAGTTTGCATCGTGCATTCGATACAGAATATTTGAATTAATCTAGACCCTTAGATGGTCGTAACAACCAATATTATAGATATCTCTTTTTTAGTCTTATTTTATATACGAATTAACATAGACCATTAAATATTTATAAAATTCAGCGAAACGGCAATGATTTCTTTTAACATTCACGTACAGTAAATTGCTAGAGAGCCAAAATATGTAGCAGATTGATAGAATCAATATTTATTTTATTAAAAAAGGTACATAAGTACTAAAATAATACGTTGATGGTGGAGAGTTTATCTTTTTTTAACGAAATTTATATATTCATTAGTTGTATTTGGTACAATTCATAGTACGAAATAGCGCGCTATAGCGCCGCTATAATGTTTCTGCATACTTAACGCTAACACTATTGTAGTATAAAAATAGCGCACTATCTGCGCTATAGGGCGCTATTGCGTGCTAATAGTGTTTTTGAAGCCTGACGTTAAATTATATAGCACGCTATTTTTTACATTGGATACAAAACATTTGAATTAATTTAACCCGTTGGATGATTTTAACTGTAGATTTTCCCTTTTAAATTTTATTTGATATACGAATTAACTGTTAGATGTTTTTGCGATTCTTTTCTACCGAACCGGATGTCTGGATGATGATTATTTGGAATTATAAAACATATCAAACTCTGGGGTACGGACAGACAACGATTGATCGGAATTGGAATCTTGAAGGACTCCACATAGATCGGTTTGAGTACGTATGTAGTTGTATGTGGTAACAACGTTAGGTCTTTTTTATTTTTTTTCTTTTTGCTATATTTATCATATGGTTTAATATAGACCATTGGATGTTTATAAAATATAACGGTAGAGGGCTTTTCTTTTTTCCGATTAACGTGAGAATTTCATGGTCCTCTCGGCGAACGTGGTGGCTTCTTTTAACACTCCCTTATTAATATAATAGATAATAGATCACACCTCATTAAAAGATCAACTATCGCAACACATCAAAAGAAATATTGCAACAAACCAATCCGAGATGATGGAAGAGGATCGAGCAACGCCAAACCAGGAGCGTTCTGTGGCCTTGCCAAGCAGATGATGAAGCTTGAGGCGCAAGGCTGTATGCGTGTGCCACCAATCCGACGTTCCAGAGGTGGAGTTCATCCGTGTCAGTGTCACGGATGAGTTCATCAGTGTCAGCACTCAGCACGATGTGGAGTTGCAGCAGAGATTCCCACCGCTGTCGCTGGTGGAAAGTTTAGAGCTGACCCTTGTCGAAGAGGACGAGGCTTCGAGGCAGCTGCTAGCCATGGTGGTGTTAGCCATGGATACGCTGCTTGGATAATGCATACTGTGGAAATAGGAAGGGGAGAAGACAGTGTTTGGGAAGAGGATAGAACTAGAAGGTGAAAATTTGTGTGGTGGTGGGCTGAAACACGTGAGCCTGTCATCTACAAACGTGAATTTTGATTAACTCAAGTGGGCAGGGGAGTCGGTTCAGACGTCGGTCCGGAGCGGTCATCGGCTCGTCGCTTATCGGACGCTCTTGGCACAATATTACCGTTTTTCGGGAAGGTTTGGATGGTCCGCCCAGAATGACAAGGATGGTCTGGTCACCAATGCTTTGGCCTGAGTTTGAGCCGAATGGGTAGAAGCTTTGGCATGATTTTATTCATAAATTTTGTGCGCAAGTAGTATACTGCCAAGATACAAAAACTTATGGAAGGAACACGGAAGGTCACAAATTTCACTAAGTTTGTTCAGAAAATTCAGAGTTGGAGGTTCAGCTTGGATTAAAGAAAATTCAGAGTTTGGTTGAGTCCACTCGTCTTTCATTCAATTCAGGTCAAAGTCAGGAGGTTTATCAAGGCGACACAACAAGACAGAGAATTCGAGCGAGGAAAACAGGAAATAATTTGTCTGGAATTCAGACTTGTGCTGATTTCATGGTGATGGCTGAAATAAAGGTCCATATGAGATGAACTTCATCAGGTAGTGCCTCAATGTAAGCTGAATGTCACATCATGGCCACGGGACGTCACGTTACCCAGTTAGTCTTAAGGGTTAATATTTTCCAAACGAAAGTTTGAAAACACTTATCATAAAACTTGTATATGGTTTGAATCTGAATGAATGTATGGATTGAAACATAGCACTCTTAATTAAAAATTCTTAGAAGATTCAAAATCACACGTGACAAGCATGCCCTAATTTATCCTTACTTATGTTGCCTGTCGTGAGATGCACTAAACAATTCAAGCAAACTATATATTTGTGTGTTCTGTCATTCCGTGACATTATTCCGTAGGAGTACAGAATATTACAATCAATCCACACAAAACTAAGACATGCATATATGTGCATGAGCTAACAATGCACAATAAACGTATGTCTCTATGCGCAATGTCAGCTATTGCCGCACTAACAACAATATAGTAGTACACAATAACGGTAGTTTGTCGCTTACATCATGTAAACTAGCAAATCCCTGTTGGTGTCTCGGAGAACTAAAGCAAGGTGACAGCACTGTGCTTTGTAGCGGCAAGTAACATGGTCACGATTTTGGTGTGATTTGGATATGGCAACCTTTAGGAAATGCTAATCCTGGAGAAAGCACCATGTTCCCGCCACTGATGACTTTCCATCTGTTGATTCAAGATTAACAGTAGTATGAACTCATCACTTTGGCAGTCTTGTTCTCGCCTGTTAAGATAAAATATACACCTAACCATGTTCATCATTTTTGGCCAAATACAATACCTGTACTTTGTAGTCAAGTAGTGCAGAAAGACTGTAATTTGAAGTTTTGAAAAATCAGCACCAACACAGAATCTCAATCCCCATCCAAAAGCCAAAAAATCATTGGAGCCTCCAACAGGTTCAGAAATATCCTGCACATATAATGACAATTCAGAATTAATTACATTACAAGATGTACCAGTTTAAGATCTTTTTCTAGAACAACCTTGATTAAATGTAAAACTTGTTACCAATCGGGTGTATCATTTAATGTTACATGAATATTCCTGTATCAGTCTATGGGGCTGTGATGTTATACTAGAAATACCACTAGGGGAGACAATATGTTTACTTAAAGGATCAGCTTCACAAGGAGATTGAACTATAGTTGAGGGTGAGGATTTCAAGGGATTAAGAGAAGATTTTTACTTACAATGGATTTAATCCCTTCAACCCCTCCCCCCCTCTCTAATAACACCGTACCGTCCAAACCAAATAAAACCTAATTAAATACGTGGACCTTTATAATTAATCAGCGACATAGTTTACCTGTAGAATAGAAGATGAACTGCCTTGAATGTCTAGGCATGCCTTGTTTAACCTAGCAGTAGAGGAACTCATTGTTTCAGCAGGTCAGACGTCAATGTGTTCTCAATTCTTAGTTAAGTGAATTGTACACCAAGTTCTTACACTTATCTAACGGTACCATTTAGGTCAATGAAATTTCGAAGTGATCATCTAGGTCCTTTTACTTTTCAACTGGTTCTTTCAAATGTAAATCTAAGTCCACGATTGGACCTCGATTAAATTAAGAATTGAAAGTTGTGGGACCTCAATAATCACTTAAAAAGTTGAAGAACATATATGATCACTTTGTGACTTCAAGGACGTGGATAACAATGCTGTTGAAATTTAGGGACCAGGCATGTAATTTTCTCTTCTTAATATATATTGTATGTTTTGTCATTGTGCAATTATTATTTAATGATTTTATGTCAAGATGAATGTTGTACATATAGGACTACTCAACTGCAGATCAGGCGTTTGTGGAGCATACGGCCATGAGGGCGGGCATACGGTGCATGGGCTCTGGGCCCCCAAGTCTGGAGGGCCTCACCCCATATGCATAGCGAATATATATATTGTATAGCACTGTTTTATTTTCTATATACTAAATCAGGTTCATTGCCTATTATAGCTACGTGACTTACCTGATTACGTGATTTACTCGATCACATCCGACCGCCGCCTGAATCATCAATCTACCGAAGGGCGACTCCAAGTGCTTGGCTGTTTGCGGGAGCACGGACGCCGGCGGATTGGGATTCAGGCCGTTCCATCTCCGTGCTTCCGCTCATAGTCTGTTCGTTCGCCGAATCAACCGTTCCCTGCAGGCTGCAGCATCACCAGTTCGTTCACCGATTTTGACATCTGATTTTTTTGATCATGGTCGTTCCCAGCGGCCCTGCTAAGTGCCAACGTGTTTGTGCTTGCTGAGGTATACCTGTAATTTTTGTAATGTTTTGCACAATAATGGAGGAAAACGTACTCATTAAACTCTTAGCTGCATAATTTTTACCTGAACCAGCATCGTTGTTAGTGTTTTTTGGAAAGAATCCTTCAATAATATGCTCATATTCGATCGATCTTCTCCGATACTTTTGCCAAATCAGCCTCAGTTGTAACAATTGGTTTCGACACGGATTGTTGCACATGTATACAAGCTACATGAGATGGAAAAATGAAAAAAAAATGTATACAAAACTATTCAGTTGCAGTCTTGCTGCAGTGGGCCTTCAATTCAGTTTTAAGAGCCTAAATTACTGATTACCTTTATAATGAGTTGTTGACCTGTTGTCATTTGGCAAAAGAAGAACAATATTTAACAAAAGCACGCTACAGCAAAAGCACCAGCACAATCGAAATAAAACAGCCAAGAAACTCAATTAAAGTAAAATAGCTGTACCGTTGAAGAGGGCCTTACGTTACCAAATGATGGGTGGCGTGCTGATGGCAACGGGTACGTACCCATCGGGTACTACCGTTCCATATCCGTACCCGCGAGCAAAAAACTTATCCGCTACAATACCCATACCCGCTCGCGGATATGAAATTTTACCCATACCCGTACCCGCGTGGGTAAAAAAACCCATCAGGTAACCCATACCCGATTAAATATCCACTATGCTCATATTTAAATAGCACAAATATGATTAATAAT
This sequence comes from Paspalum notatum, assembly GCA_022530915.1. NCBI lineage: Eukaryota > Viridiplantae > Streptophyta > Magnoliopsida > Poales > Poaceae > Paspalum > Paspalum notatum. The sequence goes on from CM039683.1 coordinate 10,223,248, forward strand.
GGCATAATTAAAAATGTAGAGCACTAAATATGAGTAAATAAATTGAAGACAATAATAAATGATATTGAAACAACCAAGTTAACTATATTTTTGCCTAATAGACATCTATATGTGCTTAATTATATAGAATAAATGTTGGTTGAGGCGGGTATAAATTACCCATGGGTACGCGGGTATGGGTAGTATGCACCCGTACCCGCACCCGCATACCCAACGGGTATAAGATTGTGCCCATTAACATATCCGCGGGTAGAGAAATCATCCCATACCCGCCCTTATATCGGACCCATTCCCATCTCCGCGTGCACTAGTCTCAGGCCACCGTAGGGCCTCAAATGGTGGGTGGCCTGTACCAGTCCCGGGCCACCGTGGGCCTCATGCTTTTTGTTGTGCAGAGAGCCATTACCCATCACCGTGGGCCCATTAATCAACGCTCAAACCACGTCCAACACGATAATGCCAATTTTCCCATGCACGTGGAGCCAAGCATAGTATAGTATAGTACTCTCCACATCCTTGGGGGACTGGCGAGCATCTGCTGCGTTTGCTAGCTGCTGAGCACTTGATGTGTGTCTCTCACCTACGATCTAGCACTTACTTTGCCTTGCCCACCACCACGCCCATGTCTCTCTCTGCGCATGTGTTGTCTGCTTTCGTCGTCGCCTACGCACACCGTAGACCAGCGTACTGCCAACGCAGAGCAGTCGAAAAGAAATTATTAAGAGTGTGTTTAGCGAATTTAGTCCATTCGTATCCAAACGGGATAACTAATGATCGGACTGAGCTAAATTTTAATTAACCTTAGGCTAAGATGGACTAATGTCAATTCATATTGCAATCAACAGATCAACTAAAGCTATTAGCAGAGTAAAATGCACGGGTGATCCCTAAAGTTGGCACGCTGTGTCACTTAGGTCCCTAAAGTTTAGAAACTTGAAGTGCGGATACAAGAAATTGGCTTTTGCATCATCAAAGGTCCAAACGGGTACAGTCCGATCCCGTTAGACCTGCGTGGCACGCCATGCTGTTCTGGGTGGGCCCACCCCAACATGGGGCCCACAAGTCAGCCCCTCACCCACTCTTCCTCTCTCTTCGCTTCTTTGGCATGCTCAGCTTCCACCGCAGCGCCACCGCCGTCGCGTCCTTCGACCTGGCGTAAGACGACGAGCTGCTCGCGCTCGACGCGCTCCAAGCCCACGTCGCCGACCGCCTGCAGGCCCTCTACTCCGCCGGCCCCTCCGGCGCCACGCTCCTCTCGCTCCCCTTCCTCTTCAAGCTCCTCGACGCCGTCCTCTCCTCCAACGCCGCCTTCCGCACTGTGCTCACCGTCGGCCCCGTGGCCGCCGCGCTCGCCAGGCCCCCCGCCGACCTCCTCGACCGTGCCGTGAAGGCGCTCGACGTCCTCAACGCCGCGTCCCAAGCGCTCGCCTCGCTCTGCGCCGCGCTTACCGCCGCATCCTGCCTACTCGCGCCCTCGCGCGCGCGGAGGGCACTCGCCAGGCTCTTCCCCGACGGCAAGTCCGGCGGCGGCATCAGCTCTGGCGCGCCCTCGCCGTCCTCCCGCACCATGCGCGCGCCCTCCCTCTGCGTGTCTAGGAACTGCTCCGCCAGCCGCCACCACGTCAGCGCCATGGCCGCGCACCTCGCGCCGCCGCCCGCGCAGGCGCCCACCACCGCGGCCTGGGGTTTGCGCTGCACACCATGAGCTCCGTTCTCGTCTTCACCGCTTGAGCGCTGGTGGCCGCCGTGCCGTGCCAGGACCAGGCGTCCGCGGCCATCGGCGCGCCGGCCTCGCTGCCCAAGCAGGCGCAGTGGGCCGCGCCCATGGCGGTGCTGCAGGACCGGGTCGCGGAGGAGTGGAGGCGGAGGGAGAAGAGGGGTCCACCTCCGGCGGCGGTCCCGTGGGCACGGCCGGGCTCCTCGCGGAGATGCAGGCCATCGAGCGCGCTGCGCGCGAACTCAACAGCCTGCTCGGCGAGGAGCGCGCACGGGAGGTGACGGAGCGCGCAGAGGAGATGGCGGCGGCGTGCCGGAAAGGGGCGCGACGACCGGCTGGGGGGGCAGGGTCGCGGGGCACGGCCAGTCGAGGTGGCGCAGGGCGCGGCGGCCGGCGACGGGAGAACGAGGAGAGAGAATCAGGGGAGAGAGAATGGGTGAGAAAGGTTGACATGTGGGGCCCACGTTGGGGTGGGCCCATCTAAAACAGCATGGCATGCCACGTAGACCTAACGGGTTCGGATTCTACCCGTTCGGACCTTTGATGATGCAAAAGCCAACTTCCTGTACCCGCACTTCAGGTTTCTAAACTTCGGGGACCTAAGTGACACAACGTGCCAACGTTAGGGACCGCCAGTGCATTATACTCCTATTAGCTCATACTATTCAAACATCACATGGCTATTTGTTAGGCTATTTTCATCAATCCGCCCATTCCACCGTCCATATTTCAAACTTCTCTCTATCTACGGTGTGGTACAATGTGCGAAAGGGCACCATCGGTTAGTATGGTCTTAGCCAACTAAACTTTAGATCTAATGTATTTGAACATGCACTAAGAAAGGGAAATAAGATTAAAAAAACTCGACCGTGGGGGGAGGAACAACCGCCCCCATGGCCCATAGCTTTGCGTTAAGATAAAAGACCGCCAACATTAGCCGGTCGAGAATAAACTCTCCGAATCCCAGCTTCACCGATCAGGTTTTTTTTCTTTTGAACAATACTATTTAAATTCGCTTCCACAACGAGCCCGCTGTTAATGGAAACAAGATAGGCTCACAAGCTCAACCCATCAACAACTGAAGCAGACAACACAACCGGAAAACGAAGCCCACAAAACCAGAGCCCGTGCAGCAAAGCGCGCTGTTCAGGCCTGGTACTACTATACGACCATATTTGTCCGGTTTTCAACGGTTCACGGTGTAAAATATCTGGTTTTGTAGTTTGTGGGTTGACGTAGATGACAAATTATACATCAGGGGGTTATATATAGACTTTTTTCTTAAAGTAATGATTACAGACTATGCAGCTCAAACTAATGAACTTCCAAATGACAAATCAAAATATGTGTGTGCCAATTCTAAAAACTTTTAGTTAGCGAGTTAAGAACTTGATATGCTACAACTTTGAAGTCAAGAATAAAAAACTTCGTATTTCTATTTTAAGAACTTCCCTAGAAAAAAAAACCTTGATATATCCTAGATTCAAGACCTCAATCACCCTAAAAATTAAAAAAAAACATTGATAATCCCTTAAATAGAAAACCTTTGTACCAACGTATTAAAAATTTTGAATTAATACATATTGAGAACTTTATATATTTGAAAATATTGTGCCTTAATAAAAACTTTTGCTTGTGCACGCAGCAATCTAAATCACACATGACATGAAGCCAGCCCTATCGTGATTTTTTTAACAGAGGAAATGATAAGCATAGATGAATTGGTGGCACATCAGATCAAGGGAAAAAAAGTAGTTTGAACGTACGGTACAAAACTCCACTAATCAAACGTGTCGCGGGCGCCAGAACCTACAGTCATGGAGTCCCCGTCGCCTCCACGGGCACCGGAACCTATATAGTCACTGGCCTCACAGAATCAAAACAAGTACCTGACTTGTCTGAAGGAATCTATTATTTTAAAATAGATATTGAAAAATTTTGGTATCCATTTTTATATATTATAATAAAAACATTACAACAAACAAGAATATAAAATTAGATAAATTTTTTCTTGCCTTATTTGCTTTCTATGGAGGAAAATATTAATTAAAAACTATCCGTACCCGTATCCGATTGCTACCTAAATTTTGAATCTATGATTTGTGTAGACTGACATAAAAAACAAGAATATGAATTTGGATGAAAAATTAGATGTTCCATTTGGTTGCTATGGAAGAGGAAAGATGGAAAAAAAAACTGGTATCCGAATGCTATCGGTTTTTATCCCTCGTCGCCAACGCACGCCGCCCCGTCTAGCTTGAGTCACGGCATGCATCATTCACATTCACAGTGCGTGGCTCAACTGGCCGGTTTGCTTGGATCCAGCCCGCCGCGCTCAGACGTACATTTCCCTGGGCTTGTATGTGTCGTGTTCGCTTATGCTACCTACTTGCTTGGGCCTGACGGCCAATTAGTTAATTCTTATTCTTTATTTGAGACAACCGACCGATGCTCCATGCTCCGCAAGAAAAGAACCAAGCTAAATAGCAAAAGAAGCAAATATGTGTATATGGGCCAGATTGTGGGAACCAGGGAATATAGATTCTAAATACGTACTGGGTTCCCACCCACTATACATGTTGGTGTGGCTCAAATTTAGGCGACCACTACTCTCGCATACCCGTTTTACTTGCTTCAAGATTGACATTATAGGCTCCTTTTTTAATACAATATTTTTCTGTTTCAATATGATATTATGCTGATATTTGAGAGTACAATTAATGCATCCTAAAAAGATGTTGGTAGCTCTATAAACTATATATCTAAAATCATGGTTTCCTCAATACTACAAAATTTTGTCTTCAAATAGATATTGGATTAGACTGACGTAAAAAATACCGTAGTAAAATCATAGCAATTGGTAGTCCACTACTAAATCAACCACATAAATATTAGAAATTGAGTAAAATGCACTGTACACTACTACATAAGTGGCCAATAGAAACGGTGCAAAAACCCTCTCTAGGAACGGTAGCAGAAAAACGTTTCTACGGCCGTGTTTCTACTATCTCGTGTTAGTAGGAACGGTTTCTACTGTACCATAGTAGGAGCGGTCTATGTTTTAAGTCGTTCCTGCTATTAGTATAGCGGCAATGGTTGAAATCATCCACCGTTTCTGCTGTACTAATAGCAGGAACGGCTTAAAACATGGCCCGTTCCTGCTGTGGATTAAAAAAAATAAAAAAAAGCAGGTAGGGTTGCTGCCGCCGTCCACGCCCCCCGAGCCGCGAGCAGGGCGCTGCCGCCGTCGCCGCTGTGCCGCTCGCTCGCAGTCACCGCCGTCTTGCCGTAGGCCGTGCAGCACGCCGCCGTCACCCGGCCCCGCAGCCTTGCCGCGCCGGCTTGGCCCGACCGTGCTGCGCGTCTGCGACCCGTGCACCCGGCCACCGCTGCTGCCATCGCCGCCGCTGAGCTTGGCCTGCGCGTCACTGTCGAGCGCCTCGCCGCCCTGCGCGTGGGGAGGAAGGAAGATGCGGAGGTGAGGAGAGATAACTGAGATTACGGAGGCGACGCTCGGGGAGGATCGAGAGGAGGGACGAAGGCGTGCGCAGTACTCACCTCCGTCTCAGCAGCGGTCGGCGAGGACGGCAGCAGAAATGGCGCGGGCTGAAAATTTCGACTGGACTTAGTACTTTTCGCCTTTCTTACGCCCGCACCCATGCTTACGTGGGCGAAAACTTTAGTAGAAATGGTGGACATTATCCACCGTTCCTGCTAATGGTTATCCACCGTTCCTACTACAGGGTTAGTAGGAACGGTGGACCTTATCCACCACTTTTACTACAGGTTTAGTAGGACTACAGGTTATCCACCATTCCTACTGCAGGTTTCTTTTATAATTTTCATTTCAAATAAAACATATTGCACAAACACATATTTTACATTTACTTTTATCTTTTTTCACATATCATACATTAATTTTTATAGGTACCTTTGTATAGTAGGTTTATTGGTCTAGGTACCTTATTTACAATTTTCTATGAAAACTAGAATATTTCATGAGTTTAATTGCATTTTTCATGATTTACCACAGAAAAAACTAATAATACACAGATAGCCTCAAAAATTCACAATATTTGGCGGAGGGGCAACATATGTAGACATAGCATCCTTAAATAAGTTTGAATAAAAAACTCCACAAGATATCAACGTTTCTTTCATACGTCTTCCACTCCTTGTGCGGGTTACGTGTGAAGTCACTCTCACTATCCAACTTTCAACGTGATCACTAGTTTGCTTCATCGGATTCACGCGAGGACTCGAGGTTACCCTCGTACGGTATGTTTATTGGTTTAGATACCTTATTTGCAATTTTCTGTGAAAACTAGAATATTTTATGAGTTTAATTGCATTTTTGGTGATTTACCACGGAAAAAAAACTAATAATACACTGATAGTCTCAAAAATTCGCGATATTTGGCGGAGGGGCAACATATGTAAACGTAGCATTCTCAAATAAGTTTGGAGAAGAAACTCCACAAGATGCCGGCATTTCTTTCATACGTCTTCCACTCCTTGTGCGGGTTACGTATGAAGTCACTCTCACCATCCAAGTTTCAACGTGATCACTAGTTTGCTTTATCGGATTCACACGTGGAGTCGAGGTTACCCTCGTATAGTATGTTTATTCGTCTAGATACCTTATTTGCAATTTTCCGCGAAAACTAGAATATTTTACGAGTTTAATTGCATTTTACACGAATTATTGTGGAAAAAAATTATAGCAGGACTGAGAAATTAGGAGGGCCGACTCAAATCGTGATCCGTTTCTGCTAAGTCAATTAGCAGAAATGGTTGAAAATATGCACCGCCCTTACAAATAGCAGGAACGGTCCATGTTACCAAGCGTTCCTACTAAAGGGCTTAGCAGAAACGACTCATAGCAACAACCGTTCCACAAATAGCAGGAACGGTCGGTGCTATTAGCCGTTTCTGCTAATCCACTTAGCAGGAACAGCTGGTAGCATAGTCCGTTCCTGCTATTTGTAGGAGCGGTGCATGTTTTCAACCGTTCCTAATAATTCTGTAATAGAAACGGTAGACAAGCTCGGACCCACCCTGAGTATAGCAGGCGCGGGTATCTTTCTCAGCTGTTTCTGATCTTTCAAGGGCAGCGTTGTTGCTGGCCACTTCTGTAGTAGTAGTAGGTCCATTAACTTTTCACATTGTGTCGGTTAGGTCCATCAACATTCGAAGTGCATACCCATGATGAGCCAGTGCGCCTAGCACAGTCCTTATTGTGTATAACATATCTTTGGACTCGAAGAGCAGTTCAATAGTTTCTCTATTGGCAGTTAGGGTTCTTCCCAGGTCCCCCATAGTAGATGTAGGTGCCCCAATTGCCACTACTGGCACCACCATTCTGCACGTTATAGCAGTTGGGACGTGAAGCCAGGAAACCCAGACTGCTTGGCGATTGTAGAGTGTTGGACCCATCTACCACTTGGATGTTCTTGATGTAACTGGCTTTGCCGAAACCTTCCTCCGGCAAGTGTCCACTGCCCATCTGTGTCGATGTTTGGCCAGCATCAGGTGAAAACACCTCACCACCCCACTCGATAATGGAGGCACTGTTTGCCAAGTTGGTGAAAAGGGATGATGGCCAGTAGCCCAAAACATTGTTATCTACTTTCAACCACCAATTGCCTCCCTGTGGATCCTGCAAGCCAAAGTTTACTAGGGAGTTCAGCAGATGTAATTATGATCGGGTAATTATATTGTCATAGATCCCTTAAAATCGTTCATATGTGGAATGCTTTTTTTCGTAATCTGCACTATGGAGAGGTACTGTCCTTTGACAGGAATGGAAACTATTTCAGCTGCTTGCAAAACGCTCGTATTATGCAGAGAAGTAGGTCTTGATGGTTATGGAAGGAAATGCGAGATTTATAAACTAGAACTAGAAATAGAAATCCCATCATGTATGATTTATTTTTTTCCCAGCAAATGAGCTTTGTATCTGCAATATTTCCTGGCAGAAACAGGCAAGATTCCTTAGAAGCTTTGTTTTATGGAACATTATAAGGTACTTCCATATTACTATGAGCCATCGCCCTTGTACAATAAAGCAGACACATTAATATATGATGCCACTAACTTTTCATCTAAACTAAATAATTTTGATTTGTTTTATTGTGGCCTGTTTTATCACCAGTAATATTTCAAGAATTACCTGTGTCATATATTCGTGTTAAATCTTCAATAAGATGGATGGTAGTATTGCCAAGAAAATATTTTATTTACTTTATATTCATTGAAAAATCAATGGCCGAGATCAATATATTTGTTTCAACTCCCACCTTCTAAAGTGTAAGAAGAATGGCTTAAAAAGAGCACTTTTCCAAATAGAAAACTTGATTATCAGTGCTGTTGCATTTGTGGACAAATATGACATGTACAAGGTGATTAAAGTCCATGAGCTAGAATACAGACATGCAAAATCCAAATATATTAGCAGCCTTGACGTAAGTCCAAAGGAGCCAAAGAACAAGAAGTACCTAGCACGGATTTTTTTGTTTTGGTATAACTCATGAATATTATTTTGTATGAGAGTATGAAAGCTGTTTCTGTTTTACCTTCCAAACTAAAATATTGATATCATGCTGTGGACCACCATAGGTGGACACTGGGGACAACTGGGTCACACCAAAGGCAATCTCGTTGTTTGTTTGGACGAATCCTGAGCACATTAGATTGTAACATCCTGTGTTCTGATACGCATCACGCTACAATATATTACACATCAATAGAAAATTAGTATGTTTATGTCAATATTCCCGCAATGAATATAACAAAATGGGCCCAACACTAACGTAGAAAAACAAACGTGATGTTTATCTTACAGTCCAGTAGATGAAGAATCTAGGACTGTTGTCACCATACATCTGTGGGAAAACCTGCAATTTTGTTGACAGCACAGCTTCATTAGCCACGATGATGAAATTACACATCTCACTACACCATTACGGAATGACTGAGGATATCTACCAATCTATTGCACCAAGTTAATTTTTCCTCATGTTGTAGACAACAGCGGAATATATAGGACAGCAATTACTTATAGTTTGCTGTTAACAATGTCAAACAATTAGGCCATTCTCAATGGGAATTTCATTCTCATTAAATGATGCGTCATGTCAGCGATTTTGATGATGTGGCAGTGAATTAATGAATAGAGAAATGGAACGAGTTTCATCTGGATGAAACCCGGCGCACACGGTTAGTTAGACAACCTGTGTCTTGCATGTTGCCTATGAAACTACACCAATAAAACTATGCATTCACAATGGAAATTTTCATCTATGATTTCATTTTTCTCTTATTTATGTAGCCTATTGGAAACATAAAAACGAAAATTTCCATTGAGAATGGCCTTAGTTGTGGCCTGGTGGCTCATCGATTCTATACTCCCGATGGCTCATCGAATTGTCAGTTGTGGCATCGCGTTGTTCGACACCTAGGTGTATTAATGGTAGTTTAGTCTTAGAATTGAGTGCCATTAGAGTATGTTTGATATTTAGTTCTAAGGCCAGAAGTTTTCTATTTCAAGATGTTTCTTCTACTCATTGTATTGCTATTGAAATTTAATATATCTTTTGTTTCAAAAAAAAACCTCAGTCTATCCTCAAAAGTGTCAGGATTCATTTCCTATGAGTCCTTAAGGGGGTGTTTGGTTGCCTGCATATGGCGTGGCCAGACTCCCGGGATGCAGCCTCTGCGTGTTTGGTTGCCTAGTTAATCTCTGCAGCCTAGCTCTGGGGATGCAAAGATTCCCTTTGGGCCTGGCTCTAGAGATACGCAGGAATTGGGCGTTTCTCCAGAGTCAGGCTCTGGAGATGCAACGATTAGTCTTCTTAATGATATATTAGTATATGATTAATGCATATTAAATAATTTTGATTTATTTCAAAATAGATTAATACTTAACATGATAAATTATAGCTATTGTAACATCAATCACACAAAAAAAATAACTTAATCTTACATTTTGAGCTCATACAACAAGTACTCATGCGAGCAACCAAACAGCATCTATGATGAGCCAGGCTGAGCACGTGCAGACAACCAAACATAGACGTATTGCATGCTCTCAGCCTGTCCATCAAGAGCCAGGCTCTCTAGATACGAGCCAGGCTCGACCATGCAGGCAACCAAACGCACCCTAAATTCTGAGGACGGTATGCTGCTCCTTTGTTGGGTCAGGTGTCCAGAAGCATAAAAATTCAACAATGGTGGCAATTGCCCAAGATTCTAATTTATTAAGCTGTGTAGTTGTGTCTTTTAATTGTTAAATGTTACTCGTCTTGATCATTTGTATATTTTCATTTGTCCTTTTTTTTTCGCTTGGACCATCATTTGTTAATTGTTTATACATATTGATAATTGACAATCTTTTTTTTGCATGATTTGTATGTATCTTTGAAGCTTGGAGACAGCATTCCATATATGTATAATTTATATGAAAGAGGGTTTAATTTTCCCCCTCGATGTCTCACCTGCCATCCTGCTTCAATAGTATTGAGGTCGTTTGTTTCGTAGGAGCCACTAACAACCCACAACTGGGTCAAACTGAAGTCACTGGCTGTTTCAACCTTGGGTTGCCACAAATTAAAGGTCGCTTCGGTTCCATAGTACACGTCACCCTGCACAGAGGCTTCTGCCCACTGTTCAACAGAAAAAAAAAACTGAGGGCAGTTTCCAAATAATAATATGTTGATAACAACCCAGGCACAAGATTACTACAAAGATGATGGTTATTGACATTTTATACCTGGTGGCCACTAGGCGCACTTCGATCAGTGTCCTGAATGGAAAAGAATCTTGGCATCTTCTTGCCATAGCTCCTCACAGAGGTCGCCCTTAGAACATCTTCCTCCTGGGTCCTTCGAATTGGTATGGTGTTCTCGGGGCACATGCCCTTCTGATGCCATGTTTGGGAGAAATGAGGTGTAACGTTGGGGCGATGATACATGTCTCTTGGGTGGTAAGAAGGCCACATCTGAAAAGCGTGATGCGTGATGATGAGCACCAGTGAGGGACAATATCAACCATTTGTGTTATTTGTGTGTGCGTCTACGCATCTGCATCTGGTATCTTGCTGTTACTAATCGGAGATTCTAAAAGTTGCACCAATTTTAAAGCGCTCTAGAAATAAGATAATCCTAAAAATTCTCACAATAATGAGAAACATCCGACTATCAATTGGCAGATTGGAATATTAATAGCCATTAGATCTGTTTTCTAAGTAATTACCCACATCTGCCATTATGAAAGGTCTTCAGTTCAACTCTCAATGAAAGCAAATATCCTTTTTTTTCATTATATATATTTTCCAAGTAATTACCCACCTCTGCCATTATGAAAGATCTTGAGTTCAATTCTCAATGAAAGCAAATATCTTCTGTTTTTTTTAGATTTTTCCGATTTTCAAATTTACCTTCAGTTTTTATCCTTTTTTCTTTTAAAGATGCTAGAAACCTTTGCATGAAACAGATATTTTATATACTCTTTTTTTTTAATTTCTATGTCAATCCTCACAAGATGCGCTAGAAAAAAAATAAAATCATAGAAATTCTCACAATAATAAAAAATACCCTATCAGCAATTGACAGGTTGGAATCTTAATAGCTATTAGATCTGTTTTCTAATTAAGTAATCACCCACCTTTGCCATTATCAAAATAATATTAAATAACCCCTAAAACTACATATTAATTAGCCACTCTGCCAATATAAAGAAAAATATGAAATAACACCCTAAATTTATATCTAATTGCTCACATTTGCTATTTTGATAGGATAATACCAAATGTTTCTTTTAATTTATATTTGAATTGTTCACCTTAGTTATTATGACTGATAATATGATGAAAGTATCATCTCAAAATTATATTAAAATCACTTATTTTTGCAATCAAAGATGATCTAAATCAATTAAGCATACATATAAAGTAGCAAGATATGCTATTATAAAAATCTAAGTATAAAAATAGATCTATATATGTTGTACGGCTACGCATAATACATTTAAGACTCTAACCGTGCGAAAGCACGGGTTGATTGACTAGTGCACCAAAATGGAATGAAAATATGTGTTCTCACACCTACCTGGATAGTATGATTCCAGAGGATAGGGTTATCGAACGCGGGCTGTTTGGTGATGTTCACGCAATCTATGATATCACCATCTGGGCTCTGTTCAATTCTCAAAATCAGTGCTTGCAATAATATAGAAAAAAGAGATAAATGAAGAGAAAATTGCAAAAAATCTTACTATTCCTAATTAGAAATAAAAAACACAAAATGCGAAGTGCACTGGAGAAAAAAAAAGATAAATCCTAAAAATTTCAACAAAAATCAGAATTATACTGGCCATTGGATCTATTATATTTTCTATAAAATTACCCACCTTGCCATTATAAAAGACCATTAAATACCATCCTAAATTTTCATATAAATTACCCACCATACCTTTATGAAACAGAATTAAAATAACCAACTAAATTTGCATATAAATTACCCATCATGCTGTTATAAACTATCAATTAAAATAACCCCTAAATTTACATACAAATTACCCACCATACCTTTATGAAATATTAGTTAAATAACTTCCTAAATTTACATATAAATTACCCATCATGCAAATAAAAGATGAATTAAATCCACTATGCCGTTAGGAAAGATGAACTAAAATAATCATATCTAATACACTATATATAAAACATGTTATAAAAATATAAATAACAAATACACGAGTTGATGGACTAAATTATCAACTACTGCTAACAATAAAATTATATATTAGCTTTTAATATATATACCTTCTAAAAATCTAACCCGTGCGAGAGCACAGATTTATGGACAAGTATATCTAATCAAGATGCAACTTCTAGACATGATACCACCCACTATGTTTAATCCTTCAAGGTGCAACTTTGGGGATTGGAATAACACAACCCTACAAGTTTAGGACCAGTAGTTCATTTCACTCTCTCTATATATTTTAACATGTTATATAAATCTGTTCAAACCATAAGAAACACATACTTTGGTAGCAAAAAATGAATTGCAAACATCTCAACCAGGCCTACAGCTTTATGGTTGTCATTATCTTACTATTAATAACTGGAGACTCCTTTTGAAACCTATACGTTAATTCTGACCATACACACTAGGAAAAAATAATAAATTCTAGAAATATTCACAAAAGTCAGAAACGTCTAGTCATCCATCATGTAGCTCTAATAATTGAAGTCATTAGATATATTATATTTTCTAAAAAATTACCCACCATGTCATATGTAATACGAAATAAAACAAGCCCTAAATTGCTATAAAAATTATCCACCATACATTATGAAATACGAATTAAAATTTGAAACATCTAACGGTCCATCATGCAGCTCTAATAATAATAGCATTAGATCTATTGTATTTTCTATAAAAAAATACTCACCCTGCATTATTAAAATATGAAATAAAATATCCCCTAAATTTGTAAAAAATTATCCACCAAATCATTGTGAAATATGAATTAAAATCAGAAAAATCTTACCGTCCATCATGTAGCTCTAATAATAAAATCCATTATATTATATTTCTAAAACATTACCCACAATATCATATGAAATATGAAATAAAATAACCCCTAAATTGATATAAAATTACCGACATATCATTATAAAATATGAAATAAAATAACCTCCTAGCATAAAAATTACCCACCACGCCATTATAAAATATGAATTAAAATAAGCCCTAAATCTGCATACAAACTACTCAATATGCCATCATGAAAGATAAATGAAAATAATTCCTAAATTTGCATATAAATTATCCACAATGCCATTACCAAAGATGAATTAAACTAATCACATCTAATATTACTAAAGATTGAATCTATATCTCCTAAAACTATAATCCGTGCAAGAGCGTATGTAGGTTGATGGACTAGTTTTCTTTTAATTAAGATTGTTTAGATAGGCAAATGTGTAATATAAGGTTTCGAGAGGTAAGTCAAATAAAACAATAACGTCCTTGATGATCTAGTCAATAAATGTTTATGCCATGTTGAGGAGGCTGTGTCGAGGGAGATAGATAGAATGTTGTTTATCAAGTTTATTGGCACCTAATCTTTCAAAAACTTGGAAATTTATTCCTGGACGGGTCGTTGTGATCGATTTTTTTTTTTTTTGCTTCCTTTGTTTTGTATTTTCTGCAAACAATTGTCTTGTCCATCTCTGATAGTTACCCACTGAAAGATAGTTTTGGTTACATGTGGTCGTTTACAAACATATTTTGACTGCCTCTTAAAATCCTTTCCTTTTTTTGTAGTATACATAGACGCATAATGGTGTCAATTTCATGTTTGTCTACATGTGCTACTCTGACTTCTGTTGACCGCTATCCTCTGCTTGCACGTCCTGTAAACCACGACAATCAATAACACGTAGTACATACGAGTGATGTCCATTATCTATAAAAAATATAAAGAGTGATGGGCGATCTCTACCCAATGCAAACGTAGCTTCTTTATCGAACAAAAAAAAATGAAAAAACATAGGCACCCATGCGTGCATGGATATGCATGTGCGTTGCCCATGTATGGAGCGCAAGAGAAGCACACCATCACGCATGTCGCACGGTACCTGAATGGTTGCGACAGGAGGCTTGTTGAGCCGCCGGATGAGGCTCCGCACCTGCCGCCGTTCTTGCGCCGACCTTCCGGCAGTCCCTGCTGCTGCACGCTCAAAGAAGAGTAACGCGAGAACTACTACGCCGAGCGTTACCAAGCACCCTCGCGTCGTCATTGCCATTGACGGCTTGCAAGTGTACAGTATCAGAGCCAGGTCTCGGCTGCCGTGCCGTGCATAGCATGAGGGGGAGCGTCGTCTGCCGTTTTATAGTGGCGCTGGAGAGTGTGGAGACGTCGCCGGCCAGGCTTGCCGTATTTGCGGGGCATCACAGTATTTTCCAGACAGGCTTCACACGGAGAACGTACTTCCGATGGTGTCAAATTCGTGTTTTTTTGTGGTGGTAGAAATTTTCTATGGTGTTGGACTGAACCTCATCGCAGACCTAGCTAGAGGTATTTTGTTGGGAGTAAAATCTAGCTGTTTTTCATATCGATAGCATTGACGTGGGAGATACTTATATCAAACTCCATCTTAGTTTTAAGGGCAAAGACTTCGGTCGGTTGCAGTGTCTATAGGTCATATTCTGTGTTCTTGTCTTGCACTAAAGTATCCATCATCCTTCAAAAAAGCATTCCTCACGATACAACTTTTTCTTCAGTAAATTTTTACATTCTGTCAAAACACAATAATTATATGCCCCACTGTCCACTCTAAGTCGTCATGCAGCTTTGCCTAAGGGTCTCCTCTTTTAGACGTTTGCGTATGTGTGTTATAGATCTCACATCTCGATCATAATTATGATGGTCTTCTCATAGATATATGGCAGGAGAAGAGAAAGAGATGCGGAAGGCCATTGTGAGTTTGTGAGTAGAGAGGCCAAGAGGACAAAGATGGTCCATGGTTGTCCGCGAAGCAGATACCGATCAGAGAACCATGCATATAGCAGACCAGACGCCTATAGCCCTCACCGCTGAGGCATCCCAGAACTCACGGTGGAGGCTGCACACGCACCATCCTCAGCCCAATCACCTACCACTACTGCCGCGCATGCAGGAACAGGAGAGCGGACCAAATGTCATGCAATGCATTTGGCCACTTCCATTTGCTTACCGAAAGGAGCAAACCTTTACCGCAAGCAGGCCGCATGAAACGGGCAAGCAAGAACTCGTTGCTGGGCACCTCGGCTCCTCAAGATTCCCTCCTTATTTGATCGCTGCAAAGAGAACAAGAGCTTGGTCGTTGGCGCCGTGTTGCGTGCGTATGGAAATTAAATGGCCGAGGAAGAGATGGAATTCCAAGAGCAAGTATTATAAGGTGGTGTAGGCGGGCTGCAATAAGTGCCACGTCAGATTTTTGATGACATGGAAGAAATAGAAATGGAGAGAGAAGAAGAGAGGCTGCTCACTTGTAGCTAGTTCAAAGTGGTCTCTTCACAGACTCCAAGACACTTTGTGAGAGAAAAAATAAGCCAAATATTAAATGTACAGCTTGCACTAAGGGAGATCTATTATACAAGTGTGTTTTTAGTTGGCTATATGTGATATGCTAACACCATAAAACCTATAGTAGACTCTATTATTAACCTTGCTCTAACGTGGCATTCTGTCAAGGCGTGAATATCCTTGAAGTTATGGTGTGTGACAACCCAGACATTCATGTTCTCTTTACCTAAATCACATAAAAAATCACCTAAAATATTCAATTTTCTCTTCACTTAAGTCACTTAAAAAATCAACCAAATAATACATTTTTTGCATGTAACTGGGATGTCAAGGGCGGGGCATGTGGAGGTGGAGGGCCGATGGGTTGGAGCTAGTGACGATGTCTATGGTTAGAGTGGAGCTAGAGGTCGAGCCAAGGATGGCGGCGGCCAAGGCATGGACCCGAGCTAGCGCGCAGCAAGCACACTAGGGTCATTGAAGCTGCGCTGGGTCAAGACAGGGAGGACAGCGGCTAGTGTGCAAGCCGAGGTGGGCACACTAGGGTTGAAGCTGCGCTAGGTCAAGCTGGGGTTCAAAGTGGCTCCCGGCTCGAGCCATGGATAGCAGCGGCTAGCTCACGAGGCCGGAGTGGACATTTGGCGGGCAAGGGGTTGAGGGCCAACACATATACTTATACCATCCATTTGCACATAAAGATTTCAAAAGCATCTTTAGTACTATTAAACAGGACTAAACTTGAACTAGCAAAACTAACTACTAAGTCTCACTACAGCAGCTTCTTTATCCCGATTCCTCGAATTTGTACTCTTTTTGTTTACAGTGCCAGATTCTTCAAAATAGCTATACCGTCAGAGAGAGCCTAACTAAGCTAATACTCCTTCCATTCTTTTTTATTTAACGCGGTTAACTTTTTTCAAAACTCTAATCACTCGTCTTATTCAAAAAATTCATAAATTATCATCTACTTTTTTTGTTATATCGTTAAGATTAGTTTGAGCATATATTGTACTTTTACATGTTTGCACAAATTTTTAACATGATGTTTGAAATTTTGAAAAATAAGGTAATCCGCGTCAAATAAAAAAGAACGAAGGTAGCATAATATAGCTCAAAGGACAAATCTAAAGTATACAAATTTATCAAATTATTATTCCTCAAAAATCCGCTGACAAATAAATAGCAAACTTCTTTATCTGACATCCTAACATAAATAGCGTAATATAGCTATTTTTACAAGTTTTTATGTGTTGAATCTGACAGTGATGATAGCCTCACCTATCACTGTGATTTCCTAAAACAAGTAGTGAAAGGGATAAGAAACAACAGTTCCAGGCAGTGATCTGTAGCTATGATCTTAAAGTATTCCTTTTCAATTTCGGGCGGTGTACTCTGCAACCCAACTTGCAGTTGCATAACACTGGGTCTGGGTTCTTTAACACAGAGTTTGACCACTTGTTTTATTCAAAAAGTTTTATTCATTCCTAAAATATATGACGATGAATGTAAACATAATTATAATTTTAAAAAATTATCATAGTAAAGTAAATAATTGGTATTATAATTATTATTTCAAAGTGCAAATAAATAATAATTGTATTTTCCTAAAAATAAATAATAAATATAAATTTTAAGTCACCCTTAGAGTATATGACACTCATCTTATCCTCAAGGCATCCTGAAATTACACTTATTATTTGTCACAACGAAAATAAATAAAAAATATAATTTTTTTTGAATAAGACAAGTGATCAAAGTTAGCGTCGAAAAAATCAAACATGCTATAATTTGAAACGGTGCAAGTACAAGTTAATGGTTTTCTAGGGAAACACATCGATCCTGCTTGCTTGATTTATAAGGATTTGTGACCGTGCGTGCATCATTCCAAGAACAAGGTGCAACATCATGTCCATTAATTAGAACTTGGAAAAACTGTGGCCCTTTCCTTGTCGAAGACTTGGACCTGTCAGTCCACCACGCCTTAGCTATCAAGCTCCAAACTCAGTTCACACCCATACAGCGTGCTTGATGCAGGACGGCTTGTAATTTAACGTTGCGTTGTTCCAAGAACAAGCAGCTAGCGACGTCTCGTCGATTTTCCTTGTGTCAATATTTTTCTAATAAATCAAGAAGACCACCCTAGTATTTCATATATATCTATATATAGAGAGAGAGAAATAAATTTCCATGGCGGATTCGATTTGGAAAAACACCGCACTGAAGACTTGGACAATATGGCTGGTAAGTCGTACGGGCTTGTCTGGTACCGTATGTGGCCCCTGCCTGCAGCGTATTTCTCTACGGCCTACGCGAGGCGCATCAGCAATAAAATCGTGGTTTTGCGCGTTACTGCATGCATGACGACCCAGTTAAGGCCGCCGTTCCAAACACTCCACGAAAGAAGCTCCAAACTAACTTCGCACTCATCCAGCGTGCCTGAGCCATCACGATTTGTAATTTTATGCGTGCATTATTCAGTCAAAAACGTTCTGACGAGCCGTCAACAGGGTAGGCCCGTCAAGACAGGACGACGGCGATCGACTCCCACTCCAGTCCCTAGCTCACTCCCGCTCGGTTGCGTTGCGTTGATATGCTAATATGCTATACATACTACCTGGCGCTTTGTAGTACAAACTTACTGTACTATACTAGTCAAAATGTGTTATGTGTTACAGTACAACATATATGATCTTTTTTTATACTTAGTTTTTTATAATAGCAAATCTTGCTACTTTGTATGTATGCTTAATTGATTTAGATAATATTTGATCGATTGCAAAAGTAGGTGATTTTAATATAATTTTGAGGGGTTATTTTCATTATACTATCAGTCATAATAATTAAGGTGAACAATTTAAATATAAATTAAAAGCGATATTTGGTATTATCCATCAAAATAGCAAATGTGAGCAATTATGTATAAATTTAGGGTGTTATTTCATATTTTCTTTTATATTGGCAGAGTGGATATTAATATGTAGTTTTAGGGGTAATATTATTTTGATAATGATAAAGGTGGGTGATTATTTAGAAAATAGATCTAATAGCTATTAAGATTCCAACACGACTATTTTTTTTCCAGCGCATCTTGTGAGGATTGACGTGAAAATTTTAAAAGGAGTCTACAAAATATTTGTTTCATGGATAGTTTTCTAGCATCTTTAATGAAAAAAAAGATAAAAACGGAAGGTAGATTTGAAAATGGAAAAAATATATTAAAAAAGAAGATGTTTGTTTCGTTGAGAGTTGAATTCAAGACCTTTCGTAATGGCAAAGGTGGGTAATTACTAAAAAATAGATTTAATGAAAAAAAAGAGGATATTTGCTTCTGTTGAGAGTTAACTCAAGACCTTTCATAATGGAAAAGGTGGTTAATTACTTAGAAAATAGATCTAATGACTATTAACATTCCAATCTGTCAATTGATGGTCGGATGTTTCTAAGTATTGTGAGAATTTCTAGGATTTATCTTTTTTTCTAGCGTGTTTTGAAATTAGTGTTTATTTTAGAACCTTCAATTAGTAATAGTAAGATTATTAACTCAAGGTCACAAAAGAAAAACTACTTTCAAAGCATAGATCCTAAAAATTCTCATATAAAAGAGAAACATCTGACAATCTATCTAATAATAGCCTCTAACAATAGTATCATTAGATCTATTATATTTTAAAAAAAATATCCATCATGCCATTATAAAAAATTAATTAAAATAACCTCCTATCTTTGAAAGAGAATTACCTCATTATGTCATTACGAAAAAAAGTCTTCCCCACCCATCTTACTGTTACTAATTGGAGACTCCTTTCAGAGCCTCCACATTAACGAGATAATACATCAATATCTTGGGTAGATCCATAAATAGGCGCTTTTGCATACTTGTTTTCTAACAAGAGGTATAGAAGCCATGGTTGTAAATCTGAAAAAATCTCAAATGATCACATTTGACGAGGTAGTCTGTGGAATTCTCCGGGAAGGAGATGCTGACTCGTATCAGTGGCTCGAGAGATAACATCTCTCCGCAAGGTCACCAAAGCACTGCATTGATATGTGACTGGAGAGATGATTAGGTTTAGTCCCACATCAGTAAGCGATGGTGTGCTCTCTCCTCCGACTTCGCTAGAGACTCCGGTAGCACAACAGAGATAGTGATGGGTACTCCCATATACGGGGATGGAGTGACAAAATTATGGAAATAAGATAAGGTAGCGGCGAGAGGTGCCGTTTAAATAAGTGTAGTGATGTATCCAGATGAGGCATCCTAACGAACAAACGATATGAACCTTGTTCCTACACGATCTGATGAAATCGATTAGACACTTGCCATCTATCTTCATATTCAACTCTTTGATGAAAAGATAAAAAAACCAAAAAAAAAAAGATCCGCCCTTCCATCTCCTAGATAATTAATGAGGGAGGCCAGAGTACATTGGTGTCCCTTCCAGTTAACAATTGGGCTTCACAATTACTAGCGAATGGGAGCATGGCATATAAGGAAGGGGCACCCTGATCTAATGTACTAGTGTTTTGGGCTGAGTTTAGCTTAGAGCTTTATATGTCAAGGAATCTGGTGAATATAGGTATGGTGGGCTGAGATTCATGTGCGCCAAGTGGGTTGGGCCAAAATTCTATTGCACCACTATAACAAGTGGTGCCAAAGCTTTGATTGGATTGGATCTTGGGATTTGTGGATCACACTTGACGGGCACCAAGAAAACAACTCGATTAGGTGCAAGATGGAGCATTACAACGATCAATGATTCGATCGATACACTCGAAAACTTCAGGCAGGTGGGTTGAACCACTTGTTGGGCTATGATTTTTGAGGATTAAACAAGCATAGTAATTACGCAGGTGGCCAACGAGATCGTTATATGCAACAACCCCGTTGCTCGCGGTCAAATGTGGATCAAAGCGGATGGGAGCAGCGATTGGATTGGGTTGTAACATGGGGCTGACATCCTGACACGACAAGTTGGTTGTCATATGGATGCAAAGCCAGGATGTGATATGGATTCGGGTATATGATTTATGCAATGTTTGGGCAAAAGATATATAGCAGGAGTTAGTCTATCCATACTCGTACTACTCCAAATTTCTCACTTTTGCCAACCGTACCCGCCCCTTTGATCCCCTCTGCCTCTCTCCCACTTGACCAGCCGTATCCTCTCCTCCTCCAGCCGCCCCTTCCCCCACTAGAGCCACCGCCGGTCCTGTGCGCACCCAATGCAAGAAGGGCGGATCCAAGGCTTGTCTGTCGTAGCATTGCCTCCTCTCACTTCGCTGCGCAACACCAGCTCTGCCTCTTGTGCGCACAGACGGCCTTGCCTCCCCTCCCTCCGGGCTAGCCTCTCTCCATCGCTCCTGCTCGTCTTTCACTCACCGCTGCCAGGCTCTCCCTCCTCATTCGCGTGACACCGGCCGTCTCCTCGTCCTTTTAGCAAGACAAGCATATCAACATCCGGTGCCGCCCTCCTTCGAGCACGCCATCATAAGTGTTGACAGCACTTAAGCATGACAAACCTTATACTGCAAGCGACAGTATCGTGTGTAGCTTTTCCCTATGATGAGTATCGTAGGTTTATGTCAATCCAAGGAACGAACTAATCGTGATCTAATTAACAAGAGTTTATGTGAAAACTAGGGTAAAAAGGATATCTAATCTACTTCTAAACCAATCCTTAAACTAAACCAATCCTTAGCCTAATCTAGTAAAAGAGATAAACTAAACTATATATATATAAGATAAACAATTAGAAACATAATTAGAACTCTAATCAAAGGGTATTAACTAGGTTCTAATCAAGCTCTAATCGGATCCAAAGCATACGATAGATAAAGTTTCACAACGAGATTAGAGCAGCGAGATAACTAGTAGATCAAGGCAAATAAGCATGTTCAAGCACATCTATCATAGCATAATTAAATCATGATCAATCAATCTAATCCCCTAGATCGGCTCAACCTTTCCCCGGGCTCCACTGTCACTGGTAACCAGGTAATCGACGAAGAACTTTCAACAGGCACGTAATTAGAGAATGCACTTCCAATTACTTTTATTTGGTCTAATAACATAATTAGAGTAACTAGCACTTCTAATCACCATGATCACAAGAACTAGACACAAAACTATATTACTAGTAAACTAGATCAAAGATCAAGAACGCTAGATAAACATCACCCTTAATGACATGGTCTAATCAAGATGCATCTAGACATAAACTTAATTACAGCTAGAACAACCATAATTAGAACAAGAATATGATAATTAGACAAGAACAATACTTCATTAATTAACTGTATCATAATTACAACCATGATCATACCTTCCCTTGATGATACAATTAGACCTCCGGATCTAGACAATTAGAGAGCCGTGCAAGGCCTCTAATCACCTCTAGAGATTAGAAGAAGATCTAAACCTAGACTAGAAACTCGACCCTCTGCTCTCCTCTAGTTGTGTCCCTCAAGTCGTCGTCTTGTCGCCTTGATAATGAATTGGATGCCTCGACCAGGGGCTCAGCTTCGCTTTAAATACCCTGGAGAAGACGTGGCCGAAAAGGAAACTGAAACCGACATACGGAGTCCTGGGGTCGGCCGACTTGGGGGGGTCTGGCTCGGCCGACCCAGGCCCTTCCAGCCTCCTCTAGTTTCCATCTTTCGCGGGCTTCGGGATAACCTTCATATAAATCTTCGTGGAGTCCTTTTCGGACTCTAAACCTTTCAGATTCTTCTGTATCCCGAAATCTTGTCGAGTCTTCTAGAATTGGGCTTCATTTGATGGTCTTTAATTGGGCTTCTTCTTCCATTATTGAATAATATTCAGAGGTCTTTTTACTCGAGGTAGACTTTGATGAATTTTGCTTAAAATTGGCCCAAAACCTGCAAAAATTACAAGTAGACCATTTCCAAGACAATATTGCAAAATCCACAATAATCTATGTTATTTGTTAGTAAAAGGCAAAGTTGACGCATAATAATAGGTAAAAACAATATAAAATGATGTATAATTTTCGTTCATAAGCCGCGTCAACAATACCCCCACTCTTAAACCTTGCTCGTCCTCGAGTAAGTAAAAACTTAAAATATAGTTAACTTATGAACTAAAATCAAATAATCAAACTAAATTCATACTCTCAATATTTTTCAGTGTTTGGATTTACAAATATAAAAATAGATAGATATTCATGTAAGCATATCCCACAATGTATGATAAATGAGATCAAACTTTATCACAAATGAATCTCCTTCTTTTCAAAAATTATTATTTCGACAAAGTTTTCAAGGATCAAGATTATATAAAGCCCAAAACTCCACTCATCTTTCTAGTCACTCAATATGTGGCTAAAAACTATCTCATAATCATATTATATATGTGTAGGCTTATATCTGGAGTTTTCGGTAAGGATCCTAAACAAAATTTAATCTCAATATATTATCAAACTAGGAAAAGGATCTGCTGGTTTTACTGAGATTTCTCAAAAAGGTCATGGAAAATAAATTGATGAAAAAGATAAAGAAAAATTATATAGAATGGTGGACATATGCAAATAAATCAATGATTTCAAGGCACAAATGAAGTCCCTGATATCGGATTGCATATGGTTGGAAAATTTTCTGGAGTATATATATTGAATAAACACCAACTTTCATATAAAAGATTTTTGAGGGGCATAAATATAACATATATATTTTTATTCCTAATTCTACTGCGGCCACTTGGCTTTTTTTTTCTTTTCTCTCTCTTTTTTTTTTCAATTTTCGACCACTTGGTCTTCTTTTTTTTTTCTTTGCCTCCTCAAAAACTTTATAAAAATTTTAATTTTAAAATAAGCTTTCCTCCCCCACTCTTGAATAATACTCATCCTCGAGTATTTTAACTTTTTGGAACAGGGGTCCAGCTGAAAAAATAAATTTAAGATATACTCCAGAAAACAAATAGGTTGTGGTAAGGATAGATATATTTTTGACGATATTTTGGTTTCAGGAGGGATATCCAGCGAAATTTGTATTTTCTCCAATGTAGAGATATACAATGCATGGATAAAAAGGCTAGCAAATGAAAAGATAATCAAATATGAATGACCAGCTTTGAAATCTCAAACCCTAGATTCAAATCCTAATTCAATTCAATCAAGAATTAAATTTGATCAAACTATAGTGTATTATATAATATAAGGCTCTAAATAGGAAGGGCTTATATAAAATAATCACAAGAAAAACTTTGATCATAAAAGTTTATAAAATAAAATCATCATCATTTTTTTTTAAAAAAAAAGGAGACTCAATATGATAAATCTGAAATCAAAATATTAATATCATATGGGTCTTTATGAAATATCAAATTTATCTCATATATGCAAATCAAAATTCAAATTTAAGTGCATTAAATTGAGAGCATAAACTTAGTCTAATCAAAAGACTTTAGAACACAAATTAACACAAGTTTTATTCAATTAAACAAAGGAGGTGATACATGGTTAACTCACATGACTCAAATAAAACTCAAATTAACTCGAATTAAACACTCATAATTATACAAAATATATAAAATAAGAGAAATTAAAATAAATTAAAAAAAAGAAAAAGAAAATCAAACCACTAAGAGCTTCACTCTTGATTGCCTTGATTGTTCTGGTCCCACAGCCTCAGGTTGAATAATTGCTCCTCAATATTCTGAGTGTTTTGCTCGTACTGTTGTAAATTTTCCCGAACATGATCAAGAATACCATAATTTCTTGCCGTCATTGTCTCAATGCCATAATAAGATCTGTGTGGCATCTGCTGAGCTGCAATGAAATCTGGATCGTAGGATCTTGCATTTCTAGGAATAAAAACTGCAGGTGGAGGAATATTCCCTGATGGCTGAAATACAGGAGTAGAGGTTGGATCATAAGAGCTAATGGGTCTGACTGGATAGACTGGCCCTTGTGATGAACCTGCTCCAAACTGACTGCTAGGAAACTGTTGATTAGGAGTAGTCCAAGCGTCCCATTCTGATGATGTTTGCTGACTTGGTTCTTCCTCAAACATAAACTTCTCCAACCAATCAGTTTTATTCTGAATAAACAGAGACAACCTTCTATCTGGGATTCTAAACTTGGTTTTAGCCACATAAAATCCAGTAGATGAATTCCCAAAAATGTATTTCCCTTTCTTAAGGGAGTTTTCATCTATACTAGCTGGTAGCACAGTGTATGCGGGGCTAGAAACCAAATTGGGTATCAGTGAGAAGGCAATCACCGTAAGATAATGTCCATATCCCAATAATCCGGTTGCTCTATTTCTCTGGACTATCCAATGATTAATCATTGCATTAATGGGATTAGTCCAAGTAGGTTGACACAGTGCAATATATAGCCATTTCAATTCAGCAATCTGCACCTTAGTGTCATCCATCCTTTCCAAAACTCTTACTGTCATGAATCTATGAATGATGCGAAGGATGGGGTTGATAATTTTCATTCTCTCCTTTGAATGTCCACTAGCAATACGCAACCAAAAATTCTCTAGTGTAGTATTATCAACTTCTATACTTTCTGGTGCATTAGTGTGGAATCCAAATAAAGCTCCAACAGTTCCAAAAGAAATATCAGTCCAGTTTTCCTTAAGTCTAAACCTTAAAGTGCTGATTCCATCAGAAGACTGAACTATATCCATAGTAGTCATAATCTCTAGTGCTAAGTCACTCTGATAACTAGCACTAATATGAATGAAAGGACCCCAGCCAAGATTAAGGAATGATTTCTCTATACTTGAATCAAAGTTTAGAACTTTCATGAAATCATGATCTAAATCAAGATTGGACCTAATCC
Source organism: Paspalum notatum (assembly GCA_022530915.1). NCBI lineage: Eukaryota > Viridiplantae > Streptophyta > Magnoliopsida > Poales > Poaceae > Paspalum > Paspalum notatum. The sequence continues at coordinate 10,248,853 of CM039683.1, forward strand.
TTTCTTTGCAACTGTTGTACCTTTGCTCTTCTATAGCTGAACGGAGAGAAAATCCTTCTGAAGAATACTTCCACTCTTCATCATCATCATCATCATCAATGTTCATCGGTTGAGGGATTTGACTTTGAGAACGAGTGCGTGGCCTCCTCACCGGCTCCATGACATCTTCTACTTCAACAGAGAAGCGAGAAGAACATCCTCTCAATCCTTGATCCCGACGGAGACTCTGCTCAGAACCGGAACTCCCCATCTCAGAGACAGAGTGTCTCCTTGATGAAAGTCTTGATGAATCGTCGTCTTGGGGTTGAGAGCTGCTCCTTGATGAAGAACCCTTGAAAGTCTTCTTGATGAAGCTTGCCGCCTTCTTCATCTTCTAAACTCTTCCTCTCAAGAACTCTTAAGAACTACTACTCTTGCTCTTCTCTCTCGAAATACTGGCTCTGGAATGGTTTCTGGGTGGTGAAGATCATCAACAAAGGTCTGGAATTTATAGGCAAGGCTGCTGCTGAAAGGGAAGGTGCATCTGGTGAAGGGTCTACTGAGGTCGGCCGACCAGGGGGGGGGTGGCTCGGCCGAGCTGGCCTTGTGCTGGCTCTGCTGGGTCTCCTCCTTCTCATGCAAGATGCCCATTGGATTCCTGATACTTTTGGATAGCTTCTACTGCAAGTTGAACGTCGTGCATGCAGCTTTGGACAGAAACTTCAATCAACCATAAGTTTGTCCCCTTGGATGTTTCTTCATCATGGCTATCCTAAAAAGTTTTAATCCTATCCTATTCCTATGTCTTGGCTGGTTGCTACAAGATCAAAAGAGGATCCAATGTTGCCTAATTAATTAATTTTTATTTGGTTGATGTTAATCTTCACTAATTCTAGTCCTTAATGCGTATAAGCAATATAAATATCCCTACTAATGTAGGTTTAATAATTTCAGCACACAAAAAGATAGAATTAATTTTCATATTAAAGATTATCCCTATTTAGCATATTGAAAATTAAACCTATGTTTAAAGTTTTTATTAAAAACAAATGTTCGGTTAATCAACCGATTTAATTTCAGAATAAAGATAGTCACTCAATTCATTAATTGAATTGAATAAACTAACTTCAATTCTTTAGCGTGGCTTAGGTTAAACGCCTAGTTTTTGAATAAAATTAGAGAGATGATTTTTGAAATTCAAACAATATAGATAAAATCTAGAAAAACATATCTACTCTAATTTTTATTTAAAAACCGAATAAAATCGAACCAAATTTAAACCGGCAAAGTCTTCGTGGTTTTCAAAATTTAGATAGCTACGTAAGTGAGAGTAGCTATCTTATCCTATTTAAATCTAAAAACTTTAAATTAAACTAACTCAAACTTTATTAATTTAACTAATGTTTAACAATAAAGTTTTGACTCAATTTAAACTAACTCAAATTAAACTAAAAACTCTAAATACCTGGGTTGCCTCCCAATAGCGCTTGAGATGAGTCCTTCAGCCCAACTTCAAATCTTTACTGTCCAATGTCTTGTGTAGACACTGCAGACGAGTCTTCTTCTTCAAGCTCCGTCCTCTTCAATTGATTGGCAAACTTCAAACTTCGGACGAAATTTGAATGAACTTGATTCACCATTGATGTTGAACTTGATTTCTCCCTTCCCCACATTAATAGTGGCTTGAGCAGTCCTTAGGAAAGGTCTTCCAAGTATCAGTGGTGATCTCGAGCTTGCTCCCATCTCCAGAATAACGAAGTCAACTGGTACAATATTATCTCCAATCTTCACTGGCACATCCTCAGCTACTCCTTCTGGATATCTCACTGAACGATCTGCTAGCTCCAGACACATGGATGTAGGCTCTGGTTTAGGCAGCTTGAGTCTATCGAACACTGACTTCGGCATCACACTAACACTTGCTCCAAGATCGCACAAAGCCTTATCAATGTTGAGTACACCAATAGAACATGGGATGGTGGGGCATCCCGGATCTGCCATCTTCTGTAAAGGGACATCCATTATGGCTGCACTACACTCAGTCGTCAGCTTGACACACTCAGATGGCATTTCCCTCTTGTTAGCTAGTATATCCTTGAAGTACTTGGCATAAGTGGGTACTTGAAGTGCATCCAATAGTGGCATGTGGATATATAGCTGCTTGTTCACTTCAATGAACTTGTTGAAATGCTCATCCGTCTTGCTAGCTCGAACTCTACACTTTTCTGGTAACACTCTTGTGTCGTCTACTGTCACTTCTGGTTCGTCTTCACTCTCTTTCTCTGCTTCCACTGAACTGGCAATTTTTGTAGTCAACTCTGAGTCTCTAATCTCTCTCCCTGATCTGGTAGTAACTGCTTTGAGTGACTCTTTAGACTGTGGCTGTCCTGGCAACTTTCCTTCATTTTTGTTTGGGAGATGCTCTGCTAACTGAGATAGTTGATTTTCTAAAATCTTCATCATTCCCATGAGCTGTTGATTTGAACTTCCCACAGTAGTGATCTTGCCATCAATGCTTTCTAACACTTTGTCTACAGCCTTGAATTTTGAGTGTGTGTCCTTGTTGATTTTAGCTTGCTCTTCCATAAAGTCCTTGAGCTGAATCCGCAGAGGAATGACATTCTGAATAGCTGATCCGGCAGTGAACTGTTGTTGTCTATTTTGTCTATAATTGGACGGGGGAATCCAACCTTCCTTCCTGGCATAGTCCAAAGCCTTAGCTTCCTCCGGACACCTCTCACTTGAGTGACCATATTCTCCACACTCTTCACAAGTCATCATGTAATCTGTAGACTTCACTTCCTCTGCTCTGCCACTTTCCATCTTCTCGAACCTCCTCATTAGTGAGTCGATTTTTCCACCAAGGATCTCCATCTTGTCTACCTCCAGCACACTCTTCGCTGTTCCAGTGGAAGTATGTTGCTCCAGTGAGGTAGGCGTCACTCTATCTGCTCCCCATGCTCCATTCTCTGCAATCTTCTTGAATAAGGCTTCGGTCTCAGTGGGTGTGAGACTGAGAATTGATCCTCCGGATGATGCATCAACTTGACCTCTGCACACTGCGTTGAGTCCTCCATAGAATTTCTGAATTATGTCCCAATTCTGAAAATTGTGATGAGGGCATGCTGACACATAATCGTTGAATCTCTCATAAGCTTCACTGAATGTCTCAGTGGGGTACTGCACAAATGTTGAGATCCTGTTGCGCAAAGCTTGAGTCTTCCCTGGTGAGAAATACTTGGCGATGAATGCTTGTAGTAGACTCTGCCAGTTGCTCACTGTCTCCTCTGGTAGTGTCGCCAACCACTGGTGTGCTTTCCCAATCAGAGAAAATGGGAAAAGTCTTGCTCTGATCTGGTCGTCAGTGACTCCTTCAACGTTGAATGTGTTGCAAATCTGCAAGAACGTCTTCAAGTGGTGATTTGGGTCCTCCTTTCCACTGAATGGTTGATTCTGCACCATGTTGATCACTGAGCTCCTGATCTCAAATGCTCTGGGTGGTGGTGCCAAGTCTCTGATCTTCAAGTCTGCTGATGTTGGCACACACAGCTCCATAAGCTTCTTTTCTTGGTCTTCCATCTTCGGCAGAGTTTCCTCTTGTTTCCGAGAAAATTTGGCAGAGTTTCGGCTCTTTCTCAGCAGTTTTTCTGGATCATCCACATAATTAGATGGTTTATTGGATCGTGGTCCATCCATTCCTGCTCAGGTTAGTGGCAGAAAATATATACAAAGCAAAAATAATTCTACAAAATTTACACTACACTAGTCCTGAATCCAAAAAATTTAAAAACAAAATTTAAATTCAGAAAATAAAGAAAAAAATAAAAAAAAATAAAATAAAAAAAATAAAAAAATGGCGCAAGAACAGTAATAAATAAAAATAACATAAATAAAAATAAAATAAAATTATTGCGCCTAAAAGAAAATAAAGAAAATAAATCTAAATGCATAAAAGAAATAAAACTGAATTTAAATGCTAAATACATACAACAAACATAAACTCTAATTAACTAGAACCCTAATAATTAGTTCCCCGGCAACGGCGCCAGAAAAGCTTGTTGACAGCACTTAAGCATGACAAACCTTATACTGCAAGCGACAGTATCGTGTGTAGCTTTTCCCTATGATGAGTATCGTAGGTTTATGTCAATCCAAGGAACGAACTAATCGTGATCTAATTAACAAGAGTTTATGTGAAAACTAGGGTAAAAAGGATATCTAATCTACTTCTAAACCAATCCTTAAACTAAACCAATCCTTAGCCTAATCTAGTAAAAGAGATAAACTAAACTATATATATATAAGATAAACAATTAGAAACATAATTAGAACTCTAATCAAAAGGTATTAACTAGGTTCTAATCAAGCTCTAATCGGATCCAAAGCATACGATAGATAAAGTTTCACAACGAGATTAGAGCAGCGAGATAACTAGTAGATCAAGGCAAATAAGCATGTTCAAGCACATCTATCATAGCATAATTAAATCATGATCAATCAATCTAATCCCCTAGATCGGCTCAACCTTTCCCCGGGCTCCACTGTCACTGGTAACCAGGTAATCGACGAAGAACTTTCAACAGGCACGTAATTAGAGAATGCACTTCCAATTACTTTTATTTGGTCTAATAACATAATTAGAGTAACTAGCACTTCTAATCACCATGATCACAAGAACTAGACACAAAACTATATTACTAGTAAACTAGATCAAAGATCAAGAACGCTAGATAAACATCACCCTTAATGACATGGTCTAATCAAGATGCATCTAGACATAAACTTAATTACAGCTAGAACAACCATAATTAGAACAAGAATATGATAATTAGACAAGAACAATACTTCATTAATTAACTGTATCATAATTACAACCATGATCATACCTTCCCTTGATGATACAATTAGACCTCCGGATCTAGACAATTAGAGAGCCGTGCAAGGCCTCTAATCACCTCTAGAGATTAGAAGAAGATCTAAACCTAGACTAGAAACTCGACCCTCTGCTCTCCTCTAGTTGTGTCCCTCAAGTCGTCGTCTTGTCGCCTTGATAATGAATTGGATGCCTCGACCAGGGGCTCAGCTTCGCTTTAAATACCCTGGAGAAGACGTGGCCGAAAAGGAAACTGAAACCGACATACGGAGTCCTGGGGTCGGCCGACTTGGGGGGGTCTGGCTCGGCCGACCCAGGCCCTTCCAGCCTCCTCTAGTTTCCATCTTTCGCGGGCTTCGGGATAACCTTCATATAAATCTTCGTGGAGTCCTTTTCGGACTCTAAACCTTTCAGATTCTTCTGTATCCCGAAATCTTGTCGAGTCTTCTAGAATTGGGCTTCATTTGATGGTCTTTAATTGGGCTTCTTCTTCCATTATTGAATAATATTCAGAGGTCTTTTTACTCGAGGTAGACTTTGATGAATTTTGCTTAAAATTGGCCCAAAACCTGCAAAAATTACAAGTAGACCATTTCCAAGACAATATTGCAAAATCCACAATAATCTATGTTATTTGTTAGTAAAAGGCAAAGTTGACGCATAATAATAGGTAAAAACAATATAAAATGATGTATAATTTTCGTTCATAAGCCGCGTCAACAATAAGCCCGCTGACCCTTCCTTTGTGCTTGCCCTACTCGTGGAAGGGACGAAGCAAGAGGGGCCATCGAGGCCGCCGCCTCTTCTCTTCTCCACCACATTGTGGATCCTACAAGGTAGCAGTGCGACGGTTACCGCGTATTCTCTTTCCTGCAATGACTCTTCTCCTCTTTGCAGTGGAGATGTGGTGGCGCCCTAGATCTGGGAGTGAATGAAGCATGTCAAGTGTGGCTGAGTCTCTCCTCTCACCATACAACACCGACGGCTATGATGGGGCTACATAGGGAGCCACCACCACGTCGTCCCCTCTCCCGGTTTCTCCTCCTCCACCTCTGTACATGCCGTGGTGCGAGGGAGACAACCTCTGCCACCGTGGATGAGAGATAGTGTATTGGCATAGGACGGTACCAGCTCTGAATTTGGGGTTGCTGGGAGCCTACTGAAATGATACAACGGAGCGTGCAGTCAGCCGCCGCAACAAATTCCAACCCTAAATTTTACTGCAATGGGGTCTGCAGGCCTTCGTTTTGGAACTGTGGTGTGGCATAGAGGTGCAGGGGAGGGAATAGGTGCGAGAAATAGGGCATGGCGCAAGGGGACATAGGGCCCAGCGGTCGTCTGGTGATGCGTACATTAAGTGATGCAGGCACCATGAGGCAGGCTTAGGTCCCAGAGGGTGCAGATGCAGGGGCGGTTGGGCGGGCGACTCCGAGGGTCCTAAAGGGCATTTTGGGCGACTCAAGCGAGCAAGCGCGCTTGGGCTGGTGGCTCTAGCAGCGCAAGGCGTGCATGGGAGAGCGACGAGGAATTGTGGAGTTCAAGGCAGGGCCGCAGGGTCCGGTAGCAGGTGCTCCGATGGCGTGGTGCTCGCGGGGCCAAGCGGAAAACATTTCCTTGTTGTATAAATATTGCACCGTTAAGAAAGAGGATGTTTTTGTTACTAAGGTTTTATTAATGTATCTTTAGCCTCTAGAAATGAATGTGTTTTACTTAATTAATGCAAGATCTAATGATCTTCCGTTTGATGTCACCTGACCAGTTGTTTATATGATACAGATATACGCCCACACAAATGTAATAACAGTGATGAAAGCTGCTTATTCCAAATATGCATTGAAGTAAATATATATCTATCACAAGCTTCTAGTGCTTGTTCACACCACTTTCCGATGTAAATGTACAAGGCCAGAACAATTGGCCATTTTAAACTCCACATGTCGCACAACGTTATTATACACCCCAAATTAAAATACCTATTGGGCCTCTTGTAATGCACAACGCATTATATTTATAAAATAGTGTTCTTCATGTTCGCAAAGGAGAAGTTTGAGTCTCTAAAAGGAGTTAATCTCATTATTGGCAGTTTGGGTTCCGCCCTGGCCCACCATAGTAGATGTAGGTGCCAAAATTGGTACCAACACCACCATTCTGCACATTATAGCAGTTGGGAAGCGTAGCGGTCAAATCCAGACCACTCGGTGATTGAAGAGTGTTGGATGAATCTACCACTTGTATGTTTCGGATGTAACTGGCCTTGCCGAACCCTTCCTCGGGAAAGTGTCCACTGCCCATTTGTGTCGTTGATGCTCTGACATCTGGTGATTCCATCTCCCCGCCCCATTGTACAGAGGTGGCACTATCTGCTAAGTTGGTGAATATGGACGATGGCCAATAGCCCAAAACATTGTTTCCCACTTGCAACCACCAATTACCACCCTTTGGGTCCTGCAAAAGAAATTTCATGCGAGATTGCAGCTCACACAATTATGGCCATGTAAGTATATATAGCGCTGTAGATCCCTTAAAATCTTCCATGTGAAAAGTTTTTTTTGTGTTCCTATTCTTCACTATGGTAATGTATAGGGCCCTTGAATAGTCATAATTATCTAGTAAACACAGTATCTTTGTTTATTTATTTATGAAACCATTTGACTTTTATTTTGACATTTAACTACTTGCCTTATTCAAAAAAAGTATGTAAGTTTTGCTTATTCATGATATGTTCATTCATTATTGGCATTTAAAGCATTACTAATAATTTTCTATAGTTGTTTAATTTTAATAGGACAGATGGTCGTAACGAATAAAATACTTTAATTAATTTGCCGCCATTGAATATCAATGGGTGCCATTTCTTTGTTTCAACACCTATCTTCATAAAGTGTAAGATGGAACAGCATAAAATAATGTTTTGGCTAAAGGCAAACTTAATTTTTAGCAGTATTGTCTCATTTGCGGACAAATGTGATGACACATGCAAGGGGACAAATGTAACTCCGTGAGCAAGACCACAAACAGTACAAATCCAAAGTTGTTGTAGCCTTGACTTAAGTCAGAACTCAGAAGGTGCAAAAGAACACGAAGCAGCTGGCTATGCCCTGAATGTGAAAGTTTTTTATTTGTTTTTACCTTCCAAACTAAAATAGTGATGTCATACTGTGGGCCACCATAGGTTGAGATTGGGAACAGTTGGGAGATGCTTCCTCCAATGACGATCTCGTTGTTTGTTTGGACAAACCCGGGGCACAGGTTGTAGCATCCTGTGCTGTTATAAGCATCGCGCTACAATATTCCACAGTAATAGAAATTAGTACCTTTATTCCATTTCCCAATTTAATAACAAAAATTGCTCAATGTTACTATTACCAATTGAATATTCTATTGGAACCTCCATGTTAAGCCTCATAAGACGTGTTAAAAAATAAACCATAAAAATTCTCACAAAAAATACAATTGTATGGCTGTCCATCAAGTAGCTCTAATAATAATAGCAATTAGATCTATTATATTTTTTTCAAAAATACTTGCACTGATATTATTAAATATGAATAAAAATTACCTCCTAAATTTGCATATATATATATATATATATATAAATTATCCATCATGCCATTATAATATGAAGTAAAACCCTAAATTTGCATTAAAAATATTACTCATCATGCCATTATAAAAAGATAAACTAAAATAATATTTACATTTTTATATGAATTACCCATCTTGTCATTACCACAGATGAATTATTTTCATTTAATATCATTGAAAATGAAATAAAATAGCATCTGTCCAAAGATATCTTACCGTCCAGTAGATGAAGAGTCTGGGACTGCTATCATTATACAAACCTGGGAAAACCTGTCCAAAGAAAGATGAGATGAGACAGACTGTCATATATTGGAAAGAGCACATTGCAATTAGCCTTAACTAGTCCATCAACCTGTGCTCTCATATGGTTAAGTTTCAGAAGCAATATGTATTAAAATTTGTAGATAACATTTATAATAGCAGCTGTTCATAATTTAGAAACATATACATAGGTATACTTATTATTTATTTTTTATAACAACATACCTTTGTATTTTAGAATTTTGATGTTACTTTATTTTATATTTGTAGTATTAGAGTTAACCATTTTAGTTCATCTTTTATAATGCAGTGGTGAGTAATTTATATGTAAATTTAAGGGTTATTTTAATTCATTTATTATAAAGGTATGGTGGGTAATTTATATCCAACTTTAGGGATTATTTCATATTTTACGATGGCATAGTATGTAATTTATATGTAAATTTAAAGTTTTTTTAGTTCATCTTTCATAATGGTATAGTAGGTAATATATATTAAAATGGATTGCTCTCATTTTTTTCCATCCATTGTAGCATATTGAGCTATTTTATTGTAGTTGTAAGGTCCTTTGGGTATCACTGGTACCTTTTCATGTCGATTATTAATCGTTTGTGTAATAAAGATGTTTATAAAATGAATTTAAATTGTACTGGTTCCAACTTTTTTTTTTTTTTTTTTGCATTGGACCTAGCTATTTCGTATCTTCATTCTAGTATCATTTTCTTCCTAATACCGTCTATTTTAACCGTTAGATTTTGCTTGATGGATGGCTCCAATTTTTTTAACGTAAACGGCTCCTATTTTTCAAACTGTTATAAAACTTGTAATTAAATGTTTCATATTGTTCTTCCTTGAACGAGCTATGAAGAGTTTGTTTTCTTGTTCAATCAAGATGTCAAGCGTCTCTTAAATATAAAAAATAATTACGAATTATTGTAAATTATGTTAGTTTAGCATTTGTGGGACATTTTATCCATGTGATGTTTTGCATGACTGGTTGACTTTGAAGCTGCGAGGCAACGTTATATAATTTCTGTCTCACCTGCCATCCTGTTTCAATGGTATTGAGGTCGTTGGTTTGGTAGGACCCACTAGTGATCCATAGCTGGGACAAGCTGAAGTCCTTGGGTGTCTCAACCTCTGGTTGCCACAAATTGAATGTGGCTTGGGTTCCATAGTACAACGAAGTATCATTTGCCGGCGTAGATGCTATGCCGTACTGCTCAATAGGCGGAAAGCAAACAAAGTTAAACGAGAAATAATAAAATATATATATGATAGTAAATAACAATGCAAGCAGAAGAATAATAAAAATATATATGATTGCTATTTTTGATTGACGTTTTGTACCTGGTGGCCCTTAGTCACACTTTGCTCACTGTTATCGATGTAATTGGGCCTCTTCTTGCCATAGCAACTGACGGATCTGGCCCGCAGAACATCCTCCTCCTGTGTCCTTCGGATAGGTATGGTGTTCTCAGGGCACTTGCCATTCTGTTGCCATGTTTGGGTGAATGGTCGAGATGTAATGCTGGAGTCAAGATCCAGGCCTTGTGGGTGATAAGAAGGCCACATCTGCATAAGATGAGAGGATGGAGAGCCTTGCATTGAGAGATAACATATATACACATATTTTGTGTGTGTGGATGTGTATCTATCTGTCTATGTGTGTATGGTACGGTGGTGGTGGTGGTGGTGGTGGTGGTTCGGTGGACACTTCAGGCAGTCTGCACTGCACCCAACTGAATGAAAACGGAAATTAAATGGATCCATGGATCAACACCAACCTGGATAGTGTGATTCTTGAGCATAGGATGATCAAATGCAGGCTGTTTTGAGATGTGCACACAGTCTATGATGTCACCGTCTGGGCTCTGTCAATTTATCAAAATCAGTAGTTTCAATAAGTTAAGAAAGAAGAGAGAAGATTACAGGCCAATATGTAGTATCGTTGACATATGTGGACACATTTTTTATTGGCCATGTAAATCTATCTAGATATAATTAAGCTAACTCTGAATATTTTGCGTTGGGAGATCTATCTCTTATTTGACCGGCTCTCTCTGATGTTGATCCATTTTGACTGCTGGCTCTACAAATAAACATATATATCTTGTACTCTGCCTCTTAATAATTCTCTTTTATACACCTAATTTTTAAGAGTTCATTCCTTTGTGAGCCTGTGTACAACTCTTAACATCCTCTGTGACACTACAGGAAATACGAACAATTTCGTCAGCTAGGAGCCCACGAAATACAAATTTTATGGTGGTTGAAAAAAATAGGAGCCAGACTACCATGGGTAATCTTATTACCCAATGCAAAGTTAGATAGCCATGCATGCATGCATGGCCAATGATGCGTCTGCTCTGCCGATGCATGAAGCAGCAGAGTTAATAAGCAGTGCGTCACATACTGATACTATATTATGATAATAAAGAGGCAAAGACCAAAGAGCAAGATTAACGCATATCGTACCGCACCTGAATGGTTGCGAGAGGAGGCTTGTTGAGCTGCCGGAGGAGGCTCCGCACCTCTCGCCGTTCTTCCAGCGCCGACGACCTTCCGGCGGCTGCAGCAAGCTCCAAGAAGCAGCAGAGCAGCGTAATAAAAGCCACCACGAGCGCGACCAAGCACTGCGCCCGCGTCGTCAATGCCATCGCACGTCTACCGCGTTTTGCACGTATACGTGCGTGTTCGTATGTATAGCCTAGCTTCGACTCATGCTGCCATTTTATAGGAGGGGCTCGAGCCCCGGCCAACACGGTGCTAGATTGCCTCGACACGGTGCTACAAGTGGGGCAGAAAAATTCCTTTGCCCTTAGATCCACGTTGTCATTAAAGCTGAAACCCTTTTTTACTTCGTCTGTTTACGATTGACATTATCAAGCCGTTGTAATAACACCCCGTCAACCCTTCTCGACACTGGCTGATCCTTTACTCCGAAACGACCTGGTCCTGAGAGCCCAAGCACGCTATGCTAATCCGTCGCCCAGCAGCTGACGCTTCATGATTAAGTCGCCCAGCTCGTGTGGCCATGGATGCATGGCAGCGCCTGCATCGCCGGCCATCGCTATCACTACCATCGTATGGTCACCAACATCGAAGTTGGCCGCCCTAAGCCTCAATCCATCCATCGTTTCGCTGCAATTACCGTTTCCTTCAAGTGGCGATATAATCCACATCATCTCAATTTTATATTGCTTTAACGGATGTTGATGTGAATTATCTCCGATTGCCAACTGTTAGACCGACGAAAATAATGGCAAGTACTACTGTGATTAGAGGACCAAAGTAATGCTAAGTTGAAAAGCTTAATTATACATATTACATTCTATTGATCCATTTCAGACCGACATCCAAAGTAATGCTTTAACGAAACCCATATATATCTCCATCGTAGCATCAATACGATCTAACTATTGAGCGGGTCTGCAGTGGCGGAGTCGCCGTCGACGCCGTCCTCGTCCTGGTCTCGACGGCATCATAATCATATCGTCGGAATGAAGACTTAATATAAAATTACGCGGTTGACCGGCCAAATTAAGAGAGAGAGAGACACACACCCAAGCATAAAATTAGAAGTCGTACGTGATGCAATATCAGGCCATCAGCGCTATGGATGAGTGCGAGCTGAGCGTCTGTAATTTGGAACGGGTCGTCAGTCGTCGATCGCGTACGCGTCCTCATGCATGCATAGATTCAGAGATTTCGCGCGCGTTTAATTTGTCATCCCCGTCGATCGAGAGTAATTAATTCGTCGGCTTCGTACCTCAAGCATTACGCGGGAACAAACAAATGCCATGTCTAAGTCTTCGCGGCTGGGATTTTTTTTTTATCACATAAAAAGGTTTCCTTATTTAGAAAAATAAGAGTGGTGGAAGTTTCCATAGAATGCTCACGTAAATTAAATTACGAGTCGACGTCATGCATGAAGCATCAAGCACGCTGTATGGGTGCGGACTGATCAGTTTGGCGCCTGTGATATTAGCTGTTACCAATCCTGCCTGCCCGGGTCCAAGCCTTCGAACGGGAAGGCATACGGTTTGGGAAGGGACATGGTTTTTTCCATGTTCAAATGCGTATTAAAAAAATCATGGGTCCAAATAATCTAAAAAATCTTTATAAAAGAGGAATGCCATTAATTATTTAATAAATCATTTTACTATTACTAATTGGAGGTTCTAAAAGTTACACCAATTTTAAAGCGCTAAAAAAGATAAATCTTAAAAATTCTCACAATAATCAGAAACATCAGACCATCAATTGGCAAATTGGAATATTAATAGCCATTAGATATGTTTTCTAAGTAATTATCCACCTCTGCCATTATGAAAGGTCCTCAGTTCAACTCTCAATGAAAGCAAATATCTTCTTTTTTTCATTATATATATTTTTCAAGTAATTACCCATCTCTGCCATTATAAAAGATCTTGAGTTCAATTATCAACGAAAGCAAATATCTTCTTCTTTTTTCTAGATTTTTTCCATTTTCAAATTTACCTCCAGTTTTTGTCCTTTTTTCTATTAAAGATGCTAAAAACTTTTCCATGAAACAGATATTTTGTAGACTCTTTTTTTTAAATTTCCACGTCAATTCTCACAAAAGATACCCTACAAAAAAATAAAATCATAGAAATTCTCACAATAATAAAAAATACCCTATCATCAATTAACAGATTGGAATCTTAATAGCCATTAGATCTGTTTTCTAATTAAGTAATCACCCACCTTTGCCATTAACAAAATAATATTAAATAACCCCTAAAACTACATATTAATTAGCCACTCTGCCAATATAAAAGAAAATATGAAATAACACCCCAAATTTATATCTAATTGCTCACATTTACTATTTTGATAGGATAATACAAAATATCCCTTTAATTTATATTTGAATTGTTCACCTTAGTTATTATGACTAATAATATGATGAAAGTAATCCCTCAAAATTATATTAAAATCACCTATTTCTGCAATCGATCAAAGATTATCTAAATCAATTAAGCATACATATAAAGTAGCAAGATATGCTATTATAAAATCGAAGTATAAAAATAGATCTATATATGTTGTACGGTTACGCATAATACATTTAAGACTCTAACTCGTGCGAAAGCACGGGTTGATCGATTAGTATATAACTAAGGGCCTGTTTAGTGCACCGAATTCCCCCCAAAATTCACTATGCAAAAAGAAGATTCCCCGTCACATCAAAATGCCGACACATGCATGGAGTACTAAATGTAGATAAAATAAAAAAATAATTGCACAGTTTAGATATACTTTGCGAGACGAATTTTTTGAGCCTAGTTAGACCATGGTAGGATAATATTTACCACAAACAAACGAAACATGCTACAGTGCTTTTCGATTCGGAACAGTCTTTTTTTCAGGGCACTAAACACACCCTAATTCTGATGTAGTTAATGTGTGAAAGTTTACAATAAACATCAAAGGTTGGGTGCAATTACTATGTAATCTTATAGAAAAAAATGTCAAAAAATTCTGAAAAAATCATAAACGTACATCTCAACTTACCTCATCTATATATAAAATTTTATATTCAAATTCGTCCTACTCTAGCAGTTACAAAAAAATACAAATTTTTTGACAAAAATAATCCATAAATTTGTATAAAAATTATCCATCGTGCCACTATGAAATACGAATTAAAATAACCCGCTAAATTTGCATAAAAATTACCAACCATGCCAGTATAAATTAAATAACCCACTAAATTTACATATAAATTACACATATGCCATTATAAAAAATGAATGAAAATAAGTCCTCAGTTTACATATAAATTATCCAATATACCATCTACATATTAATTAGCCACTCTACCAATATAAAAGAAAATATGAAATAACACCCTAAATTTATATCTAATTGCTCACATTTGCTATTTTGATAGGATAATACTAAATATCCCTTTAATTTATATTTGAATTGTTCACCTTAGTTATTATGACTGATAATATGATGAAAGTAACCCCTCAAAATTATATTAAAATCACATATTTCTGCAATCGATCAAAGATTATCTAAATCAATTAAGCATACATATAAAGTAGCAAGATATGCTATTATAAAAATCGAAGTATAAAAATAGATCTATATATGTTGTACGGTTACGCATAATACATTTAAGACTCTAACCCGTGCGAGTTGATCGACTAGTATATAACTAATTCTGATGTAGTTAATGTGTGAAAGTTTACAATAAACATCAAAGGTTGGGTGCAATCACCGTACAATCTTACAAAAAAAAGTGTCAAAAAATTCTGAAAAATATCATAAATGTACATCTCAACTTACCTCATCTATATATAAAATTTTATAATCAAATTCGTCGTACTCTAGCAGTTACAAAAAAGACAAATTTTTTGACAAAAATAACCCATAAATTTGTATAAAAATTATCCACCATGCCACTATGAAATACGAATTAAAATAACCCCCTAAATTTGCATAAAAATTACCAACCATGCCGGTATAAATTAAATAACCCACTAAATTTACATATAAATTACACATATGCCATTATAAAAAATGAATGAAAATAAGTACTAAGTTTACATATAAATTATCCAATATACCATCATAAAAGATATTTTGCATATAAAATACCCACAATACATTTACAAAAAATAAATTAAAATAATCATTTCTAAGGTTATTAAAGATTAAATCTATATCACTTAACCCGTGCGGGAGGACGGGTTGATGAACTTGTGAAACTTAATTTGCGGTGACAACCAAGATTCGCCAGCTTGAGGAGGATGCAAGCCGTCTCATAGTAGATGTTGTTCGAGAGATATTTTGACCATTCATTCTGTTGACGAACAGAGTCGGATCCGTCGTCTTGGTGGTGCAGCAGAGCTGCAGGAAATACAACACATACACAGCCACCACTGAAGGACAAGCCGGATGTTACAGAGAGATGGCCACCATGCATCTTGTCCCCCAGCCAACCGAAGACGATCCTTGGTTTCTTCCTCTCCTAGCTTCCTTTTTGAAATGAAAGAAAGCCTCCCGCTCCAGCTCTAGACAAGCGTTTAATTTCAAACGATTTTTTCCTAACCGGTGACCAAACAGGCGTTTGGATGATTGGATCAGATACGAACAATAAAGGATAACTGAATGATCCAATAATACTCCACCAGTAACTGCATGCTGGATATCAAACATAGGAACTGAACATAAAAGATCGACGGCAATCAAGGCTCGAACGATTCCTGTCATCGCATATATTGACGACAAAAAATTAAACATGAACCCCAATAGACATAGTGATTGTTCTATTATAATATCACCAGCAGGGTTCCAGAAACGAGGATCCATGACAGTACGATGTGTTGCATCCACTACAATGACATTGACGAGTTTCTTACCCTCTAGCCTTTATTTAACCCCCTTTCTGGAACTTTCACCATTCGGACTCAGCCTCCTGCACCAAGCGCGCCATTTCCCCCTTGCGCAGCCGACCGCCATGGTTAACGATGGTGATGCCGCTCTTCCTCCCAGTGTCCTGGTCCTTCGCGGACACGTTCAAGACGCCATTTGCATCGATATCAAAGGTGGCCTCGAAACTTGGTACTCCCTTCAGCGCCGGGGGGATGCCAGTGAGCTCGAACATGCCGAGCAAGTTGTTGTCCTTGGCACTTGCGCTCTCGCCCTCGTACACAAGAAATGCCCCGCTGGTCTGGTAGTCGTAAAGAGTGGTGTAGTGTGCCATCCTCTTTGTTGGGATGGTAGTGTTCCTCGGGATCACCACGCTCATTATGCGATCAAAGTCTGTCTCAACCCCAAGCGAGAGCGGTGTGACCTCGCGCAGGAGCACATCGACCAGCCTCTTATCGTTGGTGTCGCCGCTGAGAATGGAGGCCTGTATGGCGGCGCCGTAGGCAACGGCTTCATCGGGGTTGATCTTACGGCAAAGCTCCTTCCCGTTGAAGAACTTCTGTAGCATGTCCTGCACCTTGGGGATACGGGTAGACCCGCCGACAAGGACGACATCGTAGACGCTGCTCCTATCCATCTTGGCATCACGCAGGCACCTGTCCAGCTCCTTCATGCACCTGCCAAACAGATCCTTGTTGAGCTCCTCGAACCGAGACCGTGTGATGGTGGCGCTGAAGTCAATGCCGTCATGGAGCGAGTCCACCTCCATGGTGGTCTGTGCAGTGAACGACAGCACCCTCTTCGCTCTCTCACACGCTGTCCTCAGCCGCCGAAGCGCCTTCTTGTTACAGGTAATGCCCGTCTTACTCGGGTGCTTCCGCGTGAACTCCTTCAGAGCGTACTTCACCAACTCGTTGTCGAAATCGGCTCCACCAAGGTGAGTGTCACCGGCGGTCGCCACCACCTCAAAGACACCTTGATCCATGTTGTTGACGCCGGCATCAATTTTCAGAAGGGAGACATCAAAGGTACCACCACCGAGATCAAACACAAGCACCGTCCTCCGACTCCGGTAGCTGCTGACCGGCATCTTCTCCAGCCCGTACGCAAGGGCGGCCGCGGTGGGCTCATTGATGATGCGCAGGACGTTCAGGCCGGCGATGGTGCCGGCGTCCATGGTGGCCTGGCGCTGGGAGTTGTTGAAGTAGACAGGGACGGTGATGACAGCGTTCTTGACTGTCTTGCCGAGGTACACCTCGGCTGTCTCCCTCATCTTGGCGAGCACCGTGGAGGAGATCTGCTCGGGCGTCAGCCGTTTCTCCTTGCCTTGGTACTGCACCACGATCACCGGCCTGTCGTCACCATCTTTAACGACTTTGAAAGGCCACAGCTTGACGTCTCCTTGTACTGCCTCGTCGCTGACTCGCCGCCCTATCAGCCGCTTCACTTCTTTGAAAATTTAGTAGTAATTAAGAGGATATATCAGTAGAGTTAGTGAAGCTAAAATAGAGTATAGTACTATATAGCAGCAGTAATTTAATTTTCAACTCAGCTTATATGTCCGTTAATTAAAAAGATATCTGGCAAAGTAATAAAGGATTGAGATATATAACTAGATGCTATATGAACAATAGGTACCAAATATCATCAATGGACCCACACTCTGTCGTTATTCATAGGGCTAGCAGCACCGATTGGTGCTATGCACGACATGGTATGAACCACGAGAGGAACAGTGACAACACGGTAGAGCCCAAACCCCATGGTGCCAACATCAAGCTACTACTAGATTAGATGGTACCCCTGTGTTGATGCGAAAATTTTAAAACTATTTCTAACTAGAATTTAGATGTGGTAACATTGGTATGATTATAAGAAACATTTTTTCAAAGATAATATAATTGTTTGGATGTTCACCTTGATTTGAGGGATCGACTCTTAAGTGTGATTGTGTTTCCGATGTAGGAATGTTGTAGAATGGTACTTCTAGTGTAGGAATATTGTAGAATGGTACTTGTATGGACTAATATTTGCATGCATGTATGTTATAAGTCACAGAAAATCGATAAATGACATCAATAGAAGCTCGCTCTTAGTGGATGATTATATGGCTTTTAATTTAGTGGACTCTTAGATAACGTGGGCAACTTGCATGTTGAGAGGTTAAGTGGGTTTTGGTTATATAGATAGATAAATATACTTGTTCTTGCTCATAATTAATTGCCGTCTCTTAGCTAGCCACGCACAGTATTTATTTGCATGCAAGAATTCGATAAGTTGTTTTGAAAGAAACGCTTTCCATGCAGCTGAACAGACAGCGTAGAAGACGAAAAGATACTTCACAAAACGTAGGGAAAAAATGCCAGGAATATAAACAGTCAGCTAGAGAAATTTGAAGAGGCGTGTTGCATCTAAGAATGCCAGATCTCGATTGCTCTTTGCTTGTCCCTAAAGTCCTGAACGATTTCCATCTGAGACGGAAGGAAAGTCTACAAAGCTTCCTCTATACTAGTACTACGAAATTAAAGAAAAATGCAAGTGTTGTATGTATCAACTAAATTAAAGGTGATTTTCAGTAGTACACGATACACGTATGCACATATATATCCTGTGATGATCGGATATGCACAGGTATATAGTTTTGTTCATATATAAGCGAAGCGAGAGATGAATGAAACAGCGAGCTTGAGTTGGTTCGATTGTCTTCTCACCGAAGATGGTGTTGGTGGGGTTGGTGGCGGCCTGGTTGAAGGCTGCGTCACCGACGAGCCTCTCGTCGTCGTTGAAGGCGACGCAGGAGGGCGTGAGGCGGTTGCCCTGGTCGTTGGCGATCACCTCGCAGTGGCCGTGCTGCCACACCGCCACGCACGAGTACGTCGTCCCTAGGTCGATGCCCACCGCCGGCCCCTCCGCCACCTTTGACGACGACGACGACGCCATCTATCTCTCCACCGTCACCACCGTATACCTACCAGCCAAGGCGTGCAAAGCCTACTGGTGGTATAATATATATGCAAGAGGTGCCACACGCATATATGGAGGATGCGTCCTAGGGCAACAGCCGTTTCTCTCCCCACGACCTCGCTGCCTAGCTGCTGCTTCGTGGGCTTGATTGGTAGCCTTTTGCTTAGGCCGTGTAATAACAAGCATGCTCCTTACGGCCCAAACTAGCACGAGCCTGCACCCACAGCACATTGTTAGAGGTGCAAAGGTGCGATTTTTTCTTTCCTTTTTATTTTTGGTACTTGTCAGTAATTCACTTATATAAACCTTAATTTTAGGGCTTATATTAATTAAAAAATTATAAATTTGTTTTCACAACTTACATAGTGGACAAATCTAACAATTCTGACACATAATACAATATTTTGTACTCTATATAATAACTTACAGAGGCTATCTAATGTAGGGGCAGAGGTGGACATGTGCACGAATCAAAGGAGACAGAAACAATGAGGTGGACAAAGAGAGAGGGGTGAGAGGAGGAAGCACTACAGTGGGCAAGGTGGGGCATGGTGGGGTCTTGACTTGTGGGACCTATAGTACTGCGTTAAGGCCACCCTACAAACCACTTTGACTTCGCTAGGGTTTGTTTTGTCTTCTTTTGAACATTTGAATTTGTATGGTATCCAACTTTGGTGGCAGCGTAGGAGGCGGGGCGACGACGGCGACGGAGGAGAGATCCTTCCGGGCAGCAATCAACTTGGTGTCAGCAGAACAGCCGCAGGAGAGCGTCCTTTCAGCGCCGCATTTTGTCCGCGTGGAGGCGAGGGATGCGGAGCTCCACCCGCACTTCGGCGAGGCAGAAATGAAGACGGTTGTGGTTACGCTCGCGTTCCATCCAGCGAGCGACATGGAGGCAGAGATTGATGGGGTCGAGCACCATGGACGAGCTAGAGGATCGGTCGAAGGCAGCGCATACAGCAAGAGGGGATGATGGAGGGAGGACACAATGGTTGTGACAGCAGCAAGAGTGTGAAAGGGATCTGGGTCATATAGGTCTGAAGAGAATGCAGTCTGAAGGCGAATGATCAAGTGAGGCTTATGTGGGTCATTAAACAATATCATTTTTAAGGGTGGGCGGTGGCACGGGCCGCCCCAAGTGGCGCAGCAAAGGGGGCGTAGGGTCGTGGCACCCCACAAGGAGACAGTAAAGGGAAATTTATGCTCATGTATTATACATTGTATGCATGATGCTCTTTGGATTGTGGATTTAAATAAAAAATACTCCTTCAGTCTCAAATTGTAAGGGGTTCTGACCCTTTTTTTATCCATCCACATTCATATGAATATTGATAAATCTAAACACATATTAAATATACATACATTGAGTAATGAATGGATCTTGTATAGAGGTCTAGAACCTCTTAGAATTCAGGACCGAGAGAGTAAATCACTATTTTTAGTGGCCCTCGTTAGCGAATAAACCCGGGTAGAGGTAGACTAGTGGATGGTCACAGGCCTCTGTGCTGCAGTATGAGTCCATAGACTTCTCGAAAGAATATATGATCAATCAACTATTGGGAGGAATGCTAATTCTGACATCCCAGCGTGCCGTCTTTTTGGATACGAGGACTAACACTACTAGAAAATCAGATCAGCTAGGCCGATCGAATTTCATGAATTATATTATATACATTGAATTTCTATTGGCCATCGAATTATATTGACATGTTGAGTTGGCCCCCTCTAACTAAAATTCCTGGCTACACTAATATGGTTGGCCATGCATGCTATGAGAAACTTACATTCATTTTCTAACCAGAAATTAGCAAATTTGTGTTTGCCTCGTGTCTAATACAAGTACTTTTATTTCATTCTTACTTGATTAAATAGTGCATCAAGTTAGAATTTCGTAAAATCTCTCTATAAGTATTAGACATTAGACAAAAGGCACATTTGCTAGCTGCTTGCATTGCCAGTTTGGATGAAGTATTTTGTGACTGTCGTGCGTAAAGCTCAACTTCTAATTGCCACGTACGTGATCTCGTTAGTTAGTCGTGGTTTGTGTTCAGAAAAGTTTATGGTTTTGCAAATATTCCCAGCTTAAAATATAAACTGATGTTTGAAATGTACATGCATGCAAGACATTCAATAATACATATCGATCCTGCAGCAAACGTGACTATGGCGGCGGCACAACTGCCGATTGTCATCTTGATCCTGTTACTCGTGGTTTGGGTTCAGATATCCGAAACAGTTTATGGTGGCAACTGCTCTCAGATTAATATCAGTTTGACAGATGAAAGACATCATATAGATATAGATAATGTTTTATTACTATATCACCAGGGTTCCAGAAACAAGGATAGCATATATATAAGCATCGCTATGGTCCCCATGACAGTGGCATTATATTAGTTAGCAAACGTACGTTGCAATAACATTGACGAGTTTCTTAATTACTCTCGAGCCTTGATTTAAACCCCCTAGCTCGCCCTTCTTTTACCATTCGGACTTTGCCTCCTGCACCAAACGTGCCACCGCCTCCCGGGGCAGCCGGCCGCCGTGGTTAAGGATGGTGATGCCGCTCTTCTTCCCTGTGTCCAAGTCCTCCTCAGTCACGTTCAAGACGCCGTTTGCATCGATATGGAAGGTGACCTCTAAACGAGGCACGCCAGCAGGGGCTGGGCGGATGCCGGTGGTGTTGAACTTGCCCAGCAGGTTGTTGTCCTTCGTGCTCGCACTCTCGCCCTCGTACACAAGGCATGCCACGCTGGTTTGGTTGTCAGATAAGGTGGTGTAGCGTGCTGCCTTCTTGGTCGGGATAGCGGTGTTCCTCGGGATCACCACGCTCATTGTATAGTCATTCCTTATCTCAACCCCAAGCGAGAGTGGCGTCACCTCGCGCAGAACCACATCGACCAGCCTCTTATCGTCGGTGCCGCCGCCGAGAATGGAGGCCTGGATGGCGGCGCCATAGGCGACGGCCTCGTCGGGGTTGATCGTCCGGCAAAGCCCCTTCCCGTTGAAGAATTTCTGCAGCATGTCCTGCACCTTGGGGATACGGGTGGAGCCACCGACGAGAACAACGTCGTCGACGCTGCTCCTGTCCATCTTGGCATCCAGCAAGCACTTTTCCAGCTCGTTCATGCACCTGCCGAACAGATCCTTGTTGAGCTCCTCGAACCGAGACCGGGTGATGTTGATACTGAAGTCAATGCCGTCATGGAGCGCATCCACCTCGATAGTGGTCTGTGCTGTGAAAGATAGTATCCTCTTCGCTCTCTCGCAAGCAGTCCTCAGCCGCCGGAGCGCCTTCTGGTTAGATTTGATCTCAGTCTTCCGGTGTTTCCGAACAAACTCCCGCAGAGCGTACTTCACCAACTCGTTGTCGAAATCTGCTCCACCAAGGTGAGTGTCACCGGCGGTCGCCACCACCTCGAAGACACCTTGATCCATGCCATCAACGCCGGCATCGATCTTGAGGAGGGAGACGTCAAAGGTACCACCACCGAGATCAAAGACCAGCACCGTCCTCCGACTCTGGTAGCTGCTGACGGGCATCTTCTCCAGCCCGTATGCGAGGGCGGCCGCGGTTGGCTCAGGTATGATGCGCAGGACGTTCAGGCCGGCAATGGTGCCGGCGTCCATGGTGGCCTGGCGCTGGGAGTTGTTGAAGTAGACGGGGACCGTGATCACAGCGTTCTTCACTGTCTTGCCGAGGTACACCTCGGCTGTCTCCCTCATCTTGGCCAGCACCATGGAGGAGATCTGCTCGGGCGTCAGCCGCTTCTCCTTGCCTTGGTACTGCACCACGATCACCGGCCGGTCGTCAACATCTGCAACGACTTTGAAAGGCCACAGCTTCACGTCTCCTTGTACTTTCTCGTCGCTGAATCGGCGCCCTATCAGCCTTTTCACTTCTGTGAAAATTTAGTAGTAACAGGATATATCAATAGGGTTAGTGAAGCTAAAATAGCACAATGTACAAGATAGCAGCAGTAATTCCATGTTCAACTCAGCCTATCAGTCTGTTAATTGAAAAGACTTCTGGCAAAGTAATAATAAAGGATTGAGATAGATAGATATAGATGCTATACACGACATGGTATGAACTATAAAGCACGAGAGGGGTAGTGACAACACGGTACGGTTCAAATGATCCTACCTCTACAAATAGCGGCGCCAACACCAAAGTAGCATATGAGACTGTAAATTTTATTGGCTCATCTTTGGTTTGCTCCAGATGTTTATTTTGCATGCAAGAGTTTGATTAGTTTTTTTTCTGAAATTGTTAGGATTATTTAAGGCACATGTATGAACGGAGCAACAACGAACATAGACAATGGGCCTAACTCAACTTAAAAGACTAACCTGATAGGTGAAGACTGCCTGGCCCTATATATTGTGCTCCCCCTATATTGGTTTCCAATGTGGGACTAAACCCAATAGAAATAACTGTCCGCACACCGTGCAGGGTCAGTAACTAAACAGATGGCGTAGAAGACGAAAAGACAGCCTCAAAACAAAGGGAGAAATAGCAGGAATGTGAACAGGCACTAGAGAAATTTAAAGAGGCATGTATGTTGCATCTAATAAGCATGCGAGATCTCTATTGCGTTTTGCTTGTGATTGAGTGATTTCCATCTGAAGACGGAAGGCAAGTCTACATACTAGTTCCCAAAAAAAACGCATGTGCTGTATGTATCAACTTCCGAGGCTCTCTTTGGTGCTACTAAAGTTAGTTTTCAGTCTAATACACAGCTAAAATAGCATCTATCTTTCAACTCAGCTTATCAGTCTGTTATAATGGAAAAGATTCCTGCAAAGTAATAAAGTACTCATTGAGACAGATAGATGCTATGCTAGACATCATGCACGACATGGTATGAACCGTGAAGCACGAAACTACTGGTAATAGTACCGTGTTCTCACGACATGGCAGTGAGAACATGGTACTATTACTATATATACAGCCTAAATAATCTGACCTCTGCAAATAGTGGCGCCAACACCAAACTACGAGACTGTAAATTTTTATTGGCTGACCTTTGGTATAGTAGTATAAATGCTCATGATTTTGCATGGTACACTTGCTCCCGGCATTTAGTTTGCATGCAAGAATTCGATAAGCTGTTTTGAAAGAAACGCTTGCACACAATTCAGAGTCAGTAAATAAACAGACGGCGTAGAAGACGAAAGGATACTGCAGACTGCACAAAACGAAGGGAAAAATGGCAGGAATATGAACAGGCACCTAGAGAATATTTTTTGACGAAAAAACTAGAGAAATTTAAAGAGGCGTGCTGCATCTAACGAGGCGAGATCTCTGCTGCATGCGCTTTGCTTGTGCTTGAACGATTTCCATATGACGGCAGGAAAGTTTCGATCAAAGAAAATAAAAAATGCAAGTGCTGTACTCCATGTATCAACCAAATTAAAGGTAATTTTCAATACTACAGGATACACGTCTGCACGTGCACGGTACATAATCTGTGATGATCGGATATGATTGAAAGAAACAGCCAACAGGCACTTATGTTCATGTATAATAAGCAAAGCGAGAAATGAATGAAACAGCGAGCTCGAGTTGGTTCGATTGTCTTCTTCTTACCGAAGATGGTGTTGGTGGGGTTGGAGGCGGCCTGGTTGAAGGCGGCGTCGCCGACGAGCCTCTCGTCGTCGTTGAAGGCGACGCAGGAGGGCGTGAGGCGGTTGCCCTGGTCGTTGACGATCACCTCGCATTGGCCGTGCCGCCACACCGCCACGCACGAGTAGGTCGTCCCCAGGTCGATGCCCACCGCCGGCCCCTCCGCCATCTATCCTATGTCCACCGTCACCGCTGCCGGCGGCGTGCAAAAGCTACTGGTGGTAGTACTACAGCAAGAGGCGTGCGACACGCATATATGGAGGCTGCGTACGTGCTAGGGCACAGCCGTTTCTGCCCCCACGATCTCGCTGCCTTCGCTTCTTAGCTGCTGCTTCCTGGGCTTTGATTGCTGGTAGCCTTTTTCCTTAGGCCATGTAACAGGCATGCTCCCTACGGCCCAAACTAGCTCGAGCCTACAATTAGCAACTATTGTGCAAAAACACAAATAGATGATGGGCTTAAGTGAGCCTAAATTGTGGAACTGGGCCGATCTTCTTCATTGCCACCGCATGCAATTCCTATCTGTCTTCTGAATGAAACAACAGCGCACCTTCCGGTGTCCGCGATTCTGGTCGTCGATCGCTTCGCACGAGTCTGGCCATGCAATATGTCGGCCACGACGACTCGTTCGTGTAGCTAGGTCGTCGGACATATACTTGGACTTGGACTTGCAGTTCCAGGGGTGGTCATGCATGCATGCATGCAGATGCAGCAGCACAGGGGCATGCGCATAGTAGTACACGCACACGCAAAAAGGACACGGTTTCAGAGTACACTATAGTAGTAAACAACTGAAGGTTCAAGACACGTGCATCCTGTATCTTACGAGACTGCCAAAAATAGCTTCTCCTCGACGTGTTGACCATGCACCCGATCCCGCTGTGCTTGCTTGCTAGCTAGCTCTGGAGTAGTCTGAACTCTGAACTGCAAAAAAAATTCCGCATGATGACGAACTCGTCAGACTTGGCATACATGAACTCATAACGAGTCGTTTTTAGTTTAGCTGTCACAATGTGTTTACACACTCTTTGCAAAAGTATATCAGTTAACTTCCTTGACTTCTACGACTCTCACATTTGGCACAACACCACGAACTAAAAGCAGGACAAGTGTAATTGATGATTAAACTTGCCCTAAAAGAAACATGCATGCAGGTCTTTAATTTGGAATCCTTTTGAAATAATATATAACAAGGGAAGTGGGTCCTGTTATGCAAGAGAACTGCTAGAGTTTCACAAGACACAATCATTAGAAATTTGTCGATAAATCAAAATGAAAGTTTGTTATTTGTGTTCAATCTCTTTGTTGATTTTGCAGTATAATGAGCATATAGATAGATATTCTATAATCTCTGCATGGCTGTGGTAAATTTTGGATATTTATTTCTCTATACGCTCTTCCATCGATATTCATAACTTTTTGAATCCTACAACCGTGGGTGTTCAATATGTATTTGGTTAGACCTTTACATCCGTGGTTCCGTCTATTTATAAGCCGTTAGATCTCGTTTGATGAACAGCTCTCATTTTTTCTAACCACCCTAAAAGTTATAATATAATTTTTGAATTGTGAGAAAACTGCGGAAATACGGTACTTTTTATGTCATCCATGCATATATATACTTATAGTCTGCATGGTGGAAGATGACATGCATATTTATTTTTATATTAGTAGTGATACAAGTGGGCATTTTAGAAGCATATATGAGAGGTATTCATATATTTTACAAAAATAGAAAATATGCGTAATTTAGTCGTAAATTTATGGTGGATGTTGATAATTTCAATGTAAATTCAGAGTCTTAATTTAGATTGTATTTTAGTATGGAAAAGCCGGATAAATTTGAATTAATACTTTTTCATATTGACAAGTGTGGTTATTGTTTTTTTAAAAAGATCTAATTGTTATTATTTTCATTTATAATTAATTAAGGATTTCCGAGTTTATAGTTGGATGGTTCATGGTTTTATTTTTTGTGATAAATTTTAGAATTTTTCACTTTTAGCATGTCACTTGGGGATTAGTGTGAAGGCTCTTTAGATGGACTGTAAAGATACATGAGAACAGCTTGACATGAAAACTGCTGGACCTTCCATAATTTCAGCCACTGATGAACGTAATGGGAACGATAGAAATCATATCCGAGATGTACTTATCATCTCCTCTGAATCCTCGTCAGGATCGAGAGGGTGGCGAATAGAATGGCATGTGAGTTCGACATGTGTATATATGTCGAATATCTATGTGAGCACCGATTATCAGTGGAACAATCACATCACAGTGGACACTAATAAACAACCTGAACAAATAAGCCATCATTGCAGCATCCAACAGCACGCTGCACGGCTGCACCTTGCACCTGCAATCTGCAGGTGACTGCAAAAAAGATTATTCTGATTGGCACATGCATGCACACAGCAGATAAGGTCATGGCTACCAGTATCAGATCATGCACTTGATGGATAGTTGCATTGTGCATGATCATTGGTCTTGTACTGGTTCGTATCCATCGTCAATTTCATTATTGGAGCCTTACTTTCAAGGTAAGTGGCACAATGGCTGTGGTTGTAGCTTTCTTGGAACTGGTGCTTTCTGCTCACTGGGTAGGTGAGGCCTTTTTCCCCCCTTCTATTCTACGTGCTGTCCATAAGAATTCCTAGATACAATCTAGATGCTGTCACTTCAGTTTTACCGCACCACTACACTCACATCTGCTATCTGTGTCAGTGTCTAAAGCAAACGAGTCATACAACTAGAAGAAAGAGGCCAGCCTGATTGGGATCATTTTTGACCTGAACTAATGCTTTTGTGCCGCTTTCTCACTATCTGGAAGGAATAAGTTCTCCTACATCTGCAATTTCTCTACACCTTTCCACCTTTGATTTCACACTGCGATGGTAACAAAAGCCATGCATCATGCATGCATGACAGCCAGTGTTTGCCTCAAGGAAGCAAAGGTGAAGGAATCTCACATAATCAGTGATTGTTTTTCTGACTTTAACCTGATCCAACCTTCCATTTAAAAATGGTTAGTGTTCCTTTTTCTCTTCAGGCTTCAGCCCACAAACCTCTGGTCACAACCAGTGGTGAACATCAGGGCCTACTTTGTTGAATACAAATGGATGCAGTGGCATGGCATTTCCCTTGTGTGTCCCCCTTTCCTCCCACTAGTTCCCCACTTTGGGCGCAGAAAGTTTTCTTGGCAGTGCAGTTTGGTAGGTGTGCTTAGCTGGAGTAAATTAAAGTCGTCCGTGGACCGGTGGTGTTCAGGAATCAAGATTAATTAGATGGCCTTATCCATGCAGTGCAGCTTTATGTCTTCTTTAATCCATGTGGAGTTATCTTAATCAGAAGCATGGTTTGCATGTTGAATTCTGATAGACTTGTTTCATCAGTCAGTGTGCGGCACTGACAGCGTAACCAAAGTCTGATTGCTGACCTGTGCTCACCAGTCACCACTATCACAGTGTTTTGTCATGGAGCAATATAAGTGATTTGCAATGACCACTAGTCCACTACATAGCTGAAAACATTAGGGTCGTCAGCTAACCAATTATTGTCTGGGGGGCGTGTGAAATAATTAATGTGTGCCACGCAATGAAATCATATGCCAAGAATAGTCACATGAGCTCACTAATATACTTAAAATATGATTGTGGTTGATACCAAGTTGCTTTCGCCAATTAGTATATAAAGAAGAACATCGCGGTCATCATATTGTGCACTATCTAGCCAGACATTACTCAACGGAGAAAAGTCATGAGGAAACTAATATGGTGGTGACTGGTGGCAGTGGAGTTGATCTGAGAGCGTCACCAAGAGTCCCCCTATGTAATTAAATTAAATGTTTTATCCGTAAAAACCTCAATCTAATCTAAGAGTCGTCCAAACGGACTCCAATATTCAGTAGCATCCTAAGTACATCATACATATGTGCAGAGGTAGGCTACGTACAGTGTGCTCAAAAAGAAAACATGACAGAATTTCTGTGGCGGCTTTCTCGCATCCAAGTCATGCGCAGAAGCAGGTCAAAGAAAACAGAGCTTCTAGATCGTCGTCGCCACTAGTGGACAGAGAATAACCAGGGGTCTGTTTTTCTACATAAATATTCCCAAGTGATGTTCTTCTTTCTGGCACCATGATTTCTATTTTCTAGATCGCATCCAAGTAAGGCATGCCTTTTTTTCCGTCCCATTTCCTACTCTGTCGTGTCCACAGGGAGAAACATATGGGCACCATCATCACCAACTCTTTCTAAGAAGCATCGATCGCAGTCTCTTAAAGTGGAGTCAAAAGAAATCAATGTAAATAAGTAAGAAGAAAAAAGCTTCTGGAATTTAGAACAACAGCTAGCTAGCCATGCATGCATGTATAACTGAATTAATTCTTCATGAATTTCCCTGGTGCCTCCCTGCTTCTCCATGCCCCCACTTTGCACCCAATTTCTGCTCAAACTTGATTCAAAGGCATGTACACACACACACACACACAGAGAGATGCAGCAGATGTTTTTCTTCCCTTCCGCGAGGGAAAACGCCAAAACGGGATGCATGTCTGCCACTGCAAAAGCCTCTAGCCCTGTAATGTTAGTGTACCTGAATATTTGCGTTCTGATGTTCTGAGGCCTGAGCCGAAGCATAATCCTGCTATTTCCCAGCCACTCACATTGCAAAAAGCGTGCTACTACACTCCTAGTAGTCCTAAAGGGGCATCAAACTCCCCGTACATGGATTTTTCTTCAAAATATACATCGTCCCCTACCTACAAGTACACACAGTCTTACCTGTCTGTCGGTCAGTGATTTGCGCCCTGCGTGACCGTCAAGCGGTATGCATGGGGTGTGTTTAGAACCCTGAAATTGGTACCGTTCCGAACTGAAAAGCACTGTAGCATGTTTCGTTTGTTTGTGGTAAATATTGTCCTATCATGGCCTAATTAGGCTCAAAAGATTCGTCTCGCAAAGTACATCTAAACTGTGCAATTATTTTTTTATTTCATCTACATTTAGTACTCCATGCATATGCCGATATTTTGATGTGACGGGGAATCTTCTTTTTGCATAGTGGAATTTGGGAGAACTTTTTGGGTTCTAAACACACCCATGCATTTCTTCTTCCATCTGAATATCTGACCAGCAGACTCCCCAGCATGCCAAATGCGTGTAGAAATCGTCAGCACACAGCCAGCCACACACGCCCCGGCCGGGGAAACTGTTAACGAAGCCAGCCAGGGTCCGTCCCCATCAGCTCCACCTAATCACCCTTGTCGTCGCTCTCTAAGTTTCCACAAGCAGCTAGGCTGACCCACAGCTTAACATCGGCGAGACGAGACGGATTTGTGCACCCCCGGCGGCGCCGGCCGGCTGGACGCCGTGACAGGCGGACGGATTGCGTACTCCAAGCAGATGATGCTACGTTGATAGGTGTTTGGATGGTCAGAGCCCGTGGTGGTAATTTTTCTCTGTTCTTCCCCTGTACTAGGTCTCACGAACTTGTGCACTCGCTACTCATAGGCAGAGATAGGAGATAAACAAACAAACAAACAAAAGAACGGGACTTGTGCATCACGGCGTGATTATCAGTTCCAGCTGTTCTCCAGAAACACACTAGTCTGTGTATAATACGCATGCTCTGACCGAGTGACTCATCTTGTCAAAGTTGCAGCTGTGTTTTGTTACCTACCATACCGTACCATACCATCCCAGTCCCAGTCACGATCCCAAGAAAGAGTTGACATGCTGTGCCTGTGTGCTAGCATTTTGGAGGCACAAGCACAACACAACTGGCAACTGCAAGCAAAGCAGAGACCAGTCGATGACGGTGGTGATGATCTAGTCTGCCTCTGAGGTCGGTACTTGTCCACCGGTACGGACTCCACCAGGGTCGCGAGATCGGCCGGCTCCTTTCCCTCTCACTGTTGACAAAATCAGATGTCGGTACAGCAAGCACTAGGGGAGGGTTTAAATTTCTTCCGAGTTTAGTAGACTTGCACTTGATGAACCAAACGAAGATGATGAAAACTGAAACTGACTGACTGCTAATGAGCATTTCATTCGGAGGAAGACGATAAACGTCTGTGATAGGTTATTGGTCTCTGTCAGCTGAAACTAAAAAAATAAAAAAAATCTGGTGGTGGTACTGCTGTCAGGGTCACCTCTACCTCTACTCTTTCGCCTTGCCAATAAATGTTTTCCTACCGGCCGGTCAGGAAGAAGAAGACGACGACGACGACGAGATGAGAGGGAGCACGTGTTGTGCACGACAATGGCATGAACCGCCGCCCGCCGTGGAAGAGGGGAGGATCGGAGCCTTCTTCTCGGCGCATGCACGAGGGCAAAGGACACCCCATCCATCGGAGCAGCTTGACTTCTTTTCTACTCCCATCAGCTGCTGAAGACGATCACAAGTGTCAAGTGATGTGCGCTTATTAGGCGTAGCAAGCAAGTCCAGATACATTACACGGGGAAGGAAGAAATCGGAATACGGACGTGGATGGATACGTGATACGCCGTCGCCGTCGTCGACGGATCCATCTAGTAGATACAGTAAGTAGGATGTGTATACAACTGTACGTACGTACCTGTCTGCCTCGTCGGTTCCGGTGACCGGACTTTGCTTGCGCGTAGAATACGGATGTGTGAATGCTGCGTGTAGACGGTAAACTACGTCAGCCTGTTCCGTTCACGGATCCTGTACGTAGCACGACTGCGCTTCTGAATTTGTTGCGACGTACGTACTACAGAGACTTGAGCTGCAGCCTGCAGCGGCACAACTTGACTTGCTCACTCGTCTAAAAAGTCTCAAATCTCTCCTCAAACACATATGAAATCACGCCGATTTTTGTTCTGTGTTTTAGTCGGAATGGTTTGGAAACATTTTTTTATCTCTCTGGAAACAACTAACCTTTCCGACTGTCGCTTGATTGAGCGTAGAGAGTGAGAGTTTTTTTTTTTTTTTTTTTGGTGCACTTCCTGCAGGAGCAGGACGCCATTTGTTCTCAGTAAAAAAACAGAGGACTCTGTTTCAAAGAAACAGAGGACCCCGGCTCTGACTCAAGGAAGCAGAGGAACGTGCTACCGTGTTCTCTATTTTTTTCTCCCTTCAGAAAGAAGTGATCCCGTTTCCTAATGAAACTATGAGGACAAAGAAATAATCTTTTTCTCTTGTTTAAAGTTTCTGATCGATCATGAATGCTTGTGAAAAAGGGAGGGATATACACAAACATTACATCATCATTCTGAATGATGATCCAACCGCTAAGATACGTCGGAACACTTTGTTTGCCGATTCCGGAATGAAACCCGGTCCACTTGTCCCTCACAAGGGCAAGAGATACATAGCACCACTACCACCACCATAGCACCCAGTGCTGCAACGTCAATTCCCAAAGCTCCACCGAGCTATCCATCCATCCCATGATCCATCCATCATGGCTGTCATTGTTAATGACGCGTCGTCGTCGTCGTCGTCGTCGTCATCATCTCGCGGCATATATATCACCAAGTACATGCCATGCATTAACTCATCAGCAACCCATCATGGCGCTGTCATCCGTCCTCATCTATCTAACCCAGCCCCTTTTACACACAGAAGGAACCTTGCAAGCACAGGCACTGCTTTTCCCTCCATGATGGCGCTGTCACCGTTTAACAGCCCTGTTTGTAGCAACTGATGGATGGATGGATGGATGGATGGATGGATGGATGGATGGATGGATGGATGGCAACAAGCCCCTCTACCGCTTTGCCTCCACAAGATATGGAACTAATAAAACCGCCCTTTTCCCCATGGCATCTATCTACACTAATTCTATGGCCGTGGTGCAGTCAGCCACAGGCTGAGGCGTGTGCAAGTGATGCACCCCCACATTCTTCACATGGGCGTGCTAATGCTATAGCTAGCTTACAAAGGCCGGCCGGCCATTGCCATCACCAAGCTTGTTTGCACTTCTACTGGGGGCAGTGATGGGTGATGGGGATGTGTTTTGTGAATGCATGGAACAAGATGGCAGGCAGCAGGCTAAGGGGGATGGACCATGCCATGCATGTGTGGAAGATCGATGAGGGTTCTTGAGTTCTTTTCTTCCTATATATGGGATTAATGAGTTTATCGTCGTCGTCATCCGTGGCTTGGAAGCTAGGTGGTCGCCGCCGGAGACGCCGAATCTAGAACTCAGATGTCGAAATCAGTAATGAAATTCCGTTAATTAACAACCCTGTGTTCCCCCATGTTTTTTGGCCTCCTGTGGATCTACACCGTCCGGGGGATAAATCCAGTGGCCGATGATAGAGCTGCATGCATGCTCCGCGCTTCTCGTCAAAAAATTTTCCAGGTCAAACATCCTGCAGGTCAAGTTTTCTTCCACGTTGGTGGAACCGCATCTATTGCTAGAATTTCTTCAGATGCGATGAACAACATGAGGATCCACCATTTCGTGGTACATGTATATACGTTAGTCTACCTCCTCCGATGTGAACATTTATATATAACTGATAATAATGTCTTTTTTTTTAATCGGTTGGTTGTTAAATGAACATGCAAGGTAAACGCAAGCAAATCAAAGAGCAAAGTCATCAGCTCCCTCTGTTTACATACAAAAACAATGATGGTAATAACTAAAGAGAGGAGTGTAGGAAATTAACGATATATACGTATTAGAAAGAGGAATTTGGAGGTGGTCCTTTTGTTGCTCACATGGGGGGCGTTGATAATTCCCAGCACTAATATTCGCTTGTGTACATGGCGCTCATCCATGAATTTCTTTCCTGGATGGATTGTACACGAGCTATAGTCTCATGCATGCATGGCCCTCATACGCATTGTGTTGAAACTAATAATTAGCTAGATCATTCTGTAATTATTGAACCAACACGGTACACTCGGAGAGGCCAGTCTCTTGAAGCATGTCGTGCAGTGCAGAAGATGCACATGCATGCACGCGTGGTCAGCTAACAGTTTCAAAGCTGTGCACTGCAGCAGAGAAACGTGTGCGATCAAGGGAATTGATTAGAGCTTTCGTCGCTGCGTTTTATTTGCACTTGATTTCCATGTGGGACGGAAAAGGCCCGACTTAGGACCCGTTTGGCTGCGCGTAGAACGGCTCCGGCTCCGCTGCCCGATGCCCTGCTCGCGCACTGTAGCGCCTGCCTGCCATACTGCTGCTGAAGCCTATTTTCTCTCTCCTCCATTCCCCCTCACACAATGCCTGTGAAGCCGGTGGGAGCCAGTGAAAAGAGGCTTCTTCGGCTCCGGCTCCTGAGGTACTGTTGCAAGAAGCTGAGCTGGAAAAAGCTTTATCAAAGAGGCCTTTAATGTTTCTTCAACTTATTACGTACCACCATGTGTCACGTGCCAACTATTGTTTCAAAAAAAAAGAAGAATTTAAAAAGAATGATGCCTTCCTTTTATTTTTCTTTGTTACATACTTTCTCCATTCACAAACGTACGATGCGGTTGATTTTTCTCTACAACTTCAGTCATTTGTCTTATTAAAAAAATCTTATTCAACACGGTCAAACTACCTTAACTAACAAAAAATTCACAACAATTTTTTTAATAAAACGGAATATAGAAGTTGTGGGAAAAAAAAGCCAACCGTGTCATATATTTTCGAAGAATGGAGGGAGTATATCAATCCCACGACGATCGATAATGGAGGAAAAGACTTTGTTGGGTAGGGAAAGGCTGTGCCCTGCGAGTTTGAACCAGAGGTTTTTTTTTTTTTTTTTTTTGCGCAACAAGACCTGAAGAAATAAAGATGAACATGTCCAGTTTGGCATTTGCACTGACAGGCGGTACGAGCGATCGAGAAATGGAGAGTTTTAACAAGCAATAATAATAATGGATTTAACTGGAACCACGTAGAGCCGGGTGCGCATGTAAATCCGGAAAGGTTAAAAGCTTGACTAACCCATCTACGTACCCATATACAGTAAAGTGTCAATTGATTGTGGCCAATTATTAATAAGTGCACAGCTTTGTATTAGCTTTTGCAGTTTTGCTACCGTATTACCGCAAGACAGTGGATATATATGCTAATGGCACTGACACGTACAGGTACAGAGTGCACAGAAGATGTTGATGTGGCGTGCACGGGGTGCGAGCGAGTAGAACTAGACCCCCGCATCTCACGCTCTCATCCATCCATCCATTCCATCCCAAACAAACAGGCTGACCAGACCAGCAGTCGTCTTCTTCCTCTGCATGGTTCGATCTCTCCTCCACCAGCTAGCTCATCAGTCGGTCGCACACGCAAACCCTATAAAAGGCATCCGAGTCCCACTCCGAATCTTCCCCACCCAAACCAAAAATCTCGCTCATCTTTCTTTCTCTTCTCCACCCCTGCCGCATGAACCAAGTAATGGAGATGGTGCTGCACCACCACAACCACCAGCAGCCGCCGGCGCAGAGCAGGTACGGCGTGGCGGAGGAGTGCCGCCGCGCGGGCCCGAGGCCGGCTGGCGCCTCCCCCACGGCGCCGATCATGGCCTCGGCGGCGGCGGCGGCGAAGCGGGAGGCGGAGGAGGACACGGAGGAGCAGGAGCAGCAGGTGCAGCAGGAGCTCCTCCGGCGAGGGCCGTGGACGGTGGACGAGGACCTCACCCTCATCAACTACATCGCCGAGCACGGCGAGGGCCGCTGGAACGCGCTCGCGCGCGCCGCCGGTACGTGACGACGATCCACATCCAGCTTTGTTTGTTGTTTATTATTATTACCTACCGCGTCCTTAATTATCTCGGCTGTGCTGTGCTGTAATCAGCATCATGGTGATTGCAAGTTACTAAAAGTGATGGTGAAATTAGAGAGGTGGCCGTGGATAGCACACTAGCTAGTGTCGTCTTTGCTTGGCAACTTGGGCAGCCGCAGGCAGCAGTAATCATGTTGATTAGATACGTATCATACTGATGTGCTACTACAAATCTGCTGCTGCTTGTGTGATGTGCCCACCGTATATATATATATTCACATATATATATCTCTGGTCTCTTATCACCATGTTCATGCGCATCCCCCATCTCCGGTGGCCTAGCTGACTGCTCACGCCAGCAGCCGGGGATGATGTAGACACGCAGAGATATGGATGCGCACAATAATTATTGGACACGATATCAGTAATAGTAATCGCCACCTCCA
This sequence comes from Paspalum notatum, assembly GCA_022530915.1. Taxonomy (NCBI): domain Eukaryota; kingdom Viridiplantae; phylum Streptophyta; class Magnoliopsida; order Poales; family Poaceae; genus Paspalum; species Paspalum notatum. The sequence goes on from CM039683.1 coordinate 10,284,686, forward strand.
CCACTAACGCTGGCTCCCTGTTTTTAGTACTAGCATATATACAAGCATGACATAAGCAAAATGTGCAAAATTAACTGAATATACAACATTAATTATGCATGGACACACACACACATATATATATATATGCGGCGTCACATGCATGCATGTGTGGTTGATACGTAGGTAAATTTTATTATTGAGCGATCGATATATGGGGGAAGGATGTGTCATGTATGGAATAATATGCTATTCTCCATTTCATAATTAACTAAATATATGGTGCGTGCGTGCGTGCAGGGCTGAAGCGGACGGGGAAGAGCTGCCGGCTGCGGTGGCTCAACTACCTCCGGCCCGACGTGAAGCGCGGCGACTTCACCGCCGACGAGCAGCTGCTCATCCTCGACCTCCACTCCAGATGGGGCAACCGGTCGGTAATTATTTTATTTTTGTTGTTAATTACTAATAATCCGCTGATGTTAGTGATATGATGGCCCTCGTGTCGACACGTGTCCTACTGATGTGGACAGACAAGTGGGCCCGCCTTCATTCATGCCGCGCCCGCCATGCACGTCACGCTCATCATGCGCCCTTGTCTTCCTTCCGTGTCAACTCAACTCCGATCCCCCCGGCCGCCCACGCGCACCCACTGCGTACCATAAATAGTGCCGCCTGTTGTGACCATATCACGTTCAGTCGTTTCCATCACCAATTTATTATCCTTGGTGCCACAAATAATTAATTCTCTATACTAGTAGTACATCTATATTAGTAGTACTATCACTAGTTTGGAATCTGCACGCTTCTTCCTTTCTCTTCTTTTTCCTTCCTTGTTTCTTTCGATCCCCGGCCTGCGTGTGTACCACTCTGCTTTACACGTACGCACGGAGTAATCTATATTCTATACGGCTACTATATATTGACCACGTTTCGATTGAGAAACACGGAAACAAAAACTCTAGCTAGTGCATCCGTATTCTTTGCAAGTGATTAATGATGAATGATTAATGCATGAGTTATATTAGTTAGTTAATGAACTCCGTACTTACTAATGCCGTAATGCGTGCGTACGGTCCGCAGGTGGTCCAAGATCGCGTCGCAGCTGCCGGGGAGGACGGACAACGAGATCAAGAACTACTGGCGGACGCGGGTGCAGAAGCACGCCAAGCAGCTCAACTGCGACGTCAACAGCCGCCGCTTCAAGGACGCCATGCGATTCCTCTGGATGCCCCGACTCGCCGAGCGCGCATCCGCCGCTGCCGCCGGCACCGGCACCGGCACCAACCACCACGCCCCCACCACGGCACCACCGGCGGACAGCTACCACGACGACGACTACCACTGCTCCCCCGGCGCCACCGCCGCCAGCTCCTCTGCCTCCACCACCACCAGCAGCTCCCTCGCCTCCTCCTCCGACACCAAGCATCTGCAGCCCCGCGCTGCCACCGCCGGAGGCGACGACGACTGGGCCGTGGCGGCGGACCACGAGTTCTGGTCCACCGCGTCCGCTCTGCAGCAGCTCACCGCCGCCGACCACCACCGTTCCTCCTCCTGCTGCGGCGGCTTCCAGGACGACCTGATCACCGGCTGGGTGCAGGGGTTCTCTGAGGCCGGCAACATCATCTCCTCTGACGCCAGCAGCCTCTGGAGCCTCGACGACATCTGGAGGACCATGCACTGCTGACTCATACATGCATCATCCTAATTATCATTACTACTACTCATCATCGAGCTTGTTGCTACAAACAAATTCTTTTCAAGATTAATTCGAGCACATATTCAGATTATTGGGATTGAAGGTGCATCATATATAGCACGGGGAGGAGGATCGGAGGAGGCGGCGGTCAGCGAGGAAGAATGCAGCAAACGAAAACTCGTTCTTCATTTTTCGTGTTCAGTACCTCAGTTCCATCTGACTTCATCATACATAGCTACTACATACAGTAGTATTGTACTAGCAGCTATCAGTACAACATATACATCATACTGCTAAAGATGATTGATTGATGGAGCAGTATTTTAGTTAACTCTTTTTTTGTTTGTTTTCTGATTTTCTTCCTAGCTCCCTGCTGTCGTCAAGGAGTTTTTTCCATGCCTTTAATTTCCGATGTAGCAGGGGGACTAGCTGATTAAAAGAGGGAGAGATGAATATATATAGTCAGTAGTACAGTGTTAATCTGTATGATGGTATGATGAGACCTGTATATTACAAATGTTAGTTGTTTATTCGTATGGTGATTACTGATATGTTGGATTGCATGGCTTGACTGATAGATGCAACTTATACACACTGCTTGACGACTTGTCCAGATATTTCACATGCTAGATAGCCTTCGACAATTTGATTACCTGCGTCATCTTACTATTACTAACTAGAGATTACAAAAGAAACACGAATTGCGTAGCGCGCTAGAAAAAAAAAGATAAATCTTAAAAAATCCTACAAAAATCGGAAACATCGGCCTTTCCATCTGATAGTATCCAATAATATCAGCCATTTTCTCACCTGCCACCGTAATCAATCCATGGATCCATACCTCTTGAAGGACTATTTAATGTATTCTTTTTCTAATTTCATAATTATTAACCCACCTCCCACCGCAGTCAATACTCGCATCGTTACTTCTTAGAGTACAATTTAAAGACTTTTTTTATATTTTTTTCTTATTATTAATCCACCTGTCACCACATTTAATCCATTCATTCATACATCTTGGAGGATCATTTATTATATTTTTTTATTATTAAAAATATATACAAATTTGAATCCATGTAATGCAAAAAATCAAGTCCGAGTGCCTCTAAATGATCTGTCAGTATGTAACACATGACTTCTTGGCTACCAATCCAGGAAATATACCAATCATTCGACCTTAATACCACAATCCTTTATGTAAAACTTCAGCAAGCAACACTCTGCATCTGCCGACCAGTCACTATAGCAGAAAATCCTATGTATTTTAGATTTAGTTTTTATAGATGGGTAGAATCATATTGGATCAGTATTTGGTCGCATGCCGTAGTTGTATGCTATGCTTCTGGTTGATTCATTTTCCACTCCTGGTAGAGGCATATATAGAATCTAATGCAATAGATAATACTGAATTTGCATATAACTCACCCACCATGCTATTATAAACGATGAATGAAAATAACCCCTAGATTTACATATAAATTACCCACAATGCTTTTACAAAATATGAATTAAATAAATTCCTAAATTTGCAGATAAATTAGTTACCATGCCATTATGAAAAAGATGAATTAAATTGCCATTATGAAAGATAAATAAAAATAATCATCTCTAATATACAATAGATAAAAATGAAATGACATCTAAACTCTAAACAATAAAATGCTTCTAAGTTGTATTATCGACCGATGCTACTATTAAAATTATCTATAAATTTTTAAAATATTTTTTTCTAAAAATCTAACCGGTGCGATTAGACGGGTTGTGTACTATCAATTGGACAGAGAAAGAATCGACATGGCCTGGATGCGACCATATGTATGTATGCATGGATACATCCATGCATGTCGCCATCAACGCAAAACAGATGTGGAATGAACGAGGAAAGCCTGCCTTTTGCAAACCCCTAGTTACCTAAACCGCTAGATAAAGGAATAAATATTGAGCCTCAACACCCGCAAGTGAGTGAAATTAGCCAAATTTTACAACCAATATAGGCTCTTTTGTTCTATAAGCAACCTGACAAATTAAAGCGACTGAAGTTCAAACAGACAAACAATAGAAAAAGAAACTCCAAAGTGTCCCAGCAGCAAAATATCTTCGGCGCCGCCATCAACCGATATGGGACGAAAATGTATAAAAGCTTGCTAATTTTTGCATAGACTTTATTTATAATTACCTCCAAAAAAAATGGTACCCTCAAGTGTGAAACTAACGACGAACTCAGCTTTCTCGTCCGCGCGCCGTGCCGCAGACCCGCAGTCGTCCATGCATGCATGCACCGCCCACACGGCCGGCTAGTCCTCCGGCCGGCCAGCCGCCGACGGCGGCGCCGACGGCGGCGAGGATGTGGATAATGGAGCCACGCACGCACGCACGCCAGCGGCCGGGCCGGCAGGACCACCGGGTCACCACCACCCACGCGCCGCCCGCAAAGCGACGACGAGGCTATCTAGGCGCACGTGCGGGAATTGCCCCGGCCGTCGTCCATGTCCGGGTCTCCAGCTGGGAAGAACCAGCTGCCCTCCTGCCTCCCACATCTAGACGGCGACAAGTGGACGCAGCGGCCACGTCGCCAGGCCGGCGGTCCATATCATTGGCTCATTGCCGTCGGGGCCGTTAATCATTGCGCGGACGTTGCTAATTAGAGCGTGATTAGCTGCGCTAATCATTGCCGTAGGGCGCGTGTAGAGTACGACGCCGATGGATCAGATGGAGAGCTGCTACTCGTTATTGCTCAACAGTGTGTCGTCTCGTCCTTGTGAGAGGATCGGACTGAATTAATGGATTTGGTCCGTATTCATTACACGTCTCGTATGTGTCGACGACGTACGCCTGCGAATCCTACGGTACCTAGTACCACGGCATACTAGACGACGACTCCATCATCACAGAGACGACCCAGCTGGTATCAATTGATACGTAGAGACGACGTTCATCAGGCAGCAAAATATATTCTGGATTCTAGCCTCGATCTGATGCTACCCACTAAATGTTAACGTGCAGGGTTGTCGGGACCAATTTACAAAGATCATGATTTCAACTGGTATCAATTGATACTCAAAACCAACTTTAAGTGTCTAAATGTCTTTTTTCTACTTCGAAAAAAAAAAACACGATCAAACATTCAAGCACTGACGGGGCGTGCTGTGTTAAACCAAAGGAAGGTTTACACGCTTCAAGCCCAGACTAACCTAAGCCGCTCCGATTTTGGGCTGAGCAGCGACCAAGTTTATTTCCTAGCTAGCCCAGAGAAACCACGTTTGGCATTTGGAGGTCCTAATAAAACGGCAGAGCCCATATGTATGGGCCAGTGACCAAATCAGCACAAGCTCTTGATGGAGGCCTATAACGTGCATTCCCTATTGTTCAATCATCTATATCCACAACCTCAATGTGTATCCCAAGTTCAAAATTTTTTTACTAATTTATCCAAGTTATTTTTGTTGTAAGCTATTCCCTCCGTTCTTTTTCATTTGCCACGTTTTAATTTAGTTCAAAAATGAATACTAGGAGACAAATAATCGAAAGCAAAAGTATTATTTTTCGGCATTTTTGCTAATGAGTTCGTATTGTTTGTATTTTTACCTTTAAAAAAATCTAACATATCTAGATACATTTTTCATAATACTGCGTACGTGTTTTTAAAATGTTATCTAAAATATTCAAATGTAAAGCGGGATTTCTATTTTAATAAAACATTTTTTTTGAATCCTTAATGTAAGGGAAACGGTGGCGGGATATTTAAGTGCATTGCGGCTTTCGCATCCTCAATGTTTGTTGCTAGTTGACATGCTGGGTTAGAAGCAGTGCACTTACCGGGCCGGAGGTGGGCTGGGTATTTAATCCATGGGCCAGTTTTTATCGTAGAGGCCGGCCTGGAAATTTCCTGCTGCGCGTGCTATGCATCCAGTCCAGAGAATTGTTTGTTTTGCCGTAGAGATCCATGGCCACCCAAACACATCAGAAGAGGTAGAGGAGAAGGGAGAACCAATTAATTAAGCAGCAACCTGCGTTGCAATGCATGCGCTCATGCAGGCGGTGGAGCTCCCGAATTAGGCCTCCCATGGCTACCTCCGCGCTCCACCTATAGCACCCAGCCGCCGACCTGAAAATAAAACGGCGACGACCACGCAGGCCAGGCCATTATTTGCTCGTACGTGCAGCCTGACGGATCGGACGTCGTCGTCTTCATCTCAATCTTGGACCGACCATGGCGCGGCGAGCAGCGGCGGCCGTCATCCCGATCGCCGTCGCCCTCGTGGCCGTCGTTCTAGCGTCGTGGTGGTCGCCGGCGCATTCGGCGGCGGCGGCGGCGGGCGGTGGCGCTGGAGCGGCGTTCGGCAGCTGGATCGCGCAGAACCAGCAGACGTACAAGGTGAACAAGGCGCTGTTCGCGGAGAAGGCGGCGATGCAGGGCGGCAAGACGCTGGACGCGAGCCTGGCGTCAGCGGAGTCGAAGAAGGTGACGTACGTGGTGGACCCCAAGGGTTCTGGCGACTACACCAACATCACGGCGGCGGTGGCGGCCATCCCGGAGGGCAACACGAAGCGCGTCATCCTGGACCTCAAGCCCGGCGTGTACCGCGAGAAGCTCTTCCTCAACCTCAGCAAGCCCTACATCACATTCCGTTCCACGGACCCCGTCAACAACCCCGCCGTCATCGTCTGGAACGACACGGCGGCGACCAACGGCGCCGACGGGAAGCCCGTCGGCACGGTGGGGAGCACGACGGTGGCCGTCGAGTCGGACTACTTCGTGGCGGAGGGCGTGGTGTTCAAGAACGACGCGCCGCTGGCGAAGCCGGGGGCCAAAGGCGGCCAGGCGGTGGCGCTGCGGGTGTTCGGCACCAAGGCGGCCTTCTACAACTGCACCATCGACGGCGGGCAGGACACGCTGTACGACCACAAGGGCCTGCACTACTTCAAGGACTGCCTCATCCGGGGCAGCGTCGACTTCATCTTCGGCTTCGGGCGGTCGCTGTACGAGAGCTGCCGGATCGAGTCGGTGGTCAAGGAGGTGGCGGTGCTCACGGCGCAGCAGCGCACCAAATCGATCGAAGGCGCCATTGACAGCGGGTTCAGCTTCAAGAACTGCAGCATTGGGGGGGTGAAAGGGGGGCAGATCTACCTGGGGAGGGCGTGGGGGGACTCGTCGCGGGTGGTGTACGCGTTCACGGAGATGGGGGAGGAGGTGGTGCCGGTGGGGTGGGACGGGTGGGAGGTCGCCAAGCCGGAGAGCAGCGGGATATACTATGGGGAGTTCAAGTGCTCGGGGCCTGGAGCTGACGCCAAAAAGAAGAAGAGGGTGGGGTGGGCGCTGGACCTCACCGAGGACCAGGCCAAGCCGTTCCTCGACACCTACTACGTCTACGGCGACTCCTGGCTGCAGCCGCCTAGCAGTTCCGGCGGCGGTGGCAGCAGCACCACCAGCAGTAGTAGCAGGTAACTAATGTTAACCATCGTTGTTACGTTAACAAACCGTGAATCATTTGTTGATCCGCCGTTAGTCTTGCATTGCATAATTGGCATTGTTGGCCCTGACGCCCTGTTCTCGTTCGTCTCAGCGGATCGTCCGGTGGTTCGGCGACGAAAGGCAACAGCACCAGCAGCAGCAGCGAGGAAGCGGCTGCGCCGTCGTCCGGTTCCGCAACCAAAGGCAACAGCACGGCCACTGAGGAAGCTTCTGCTGCAACAACTTCCGATTCCAAGACGAAAGGCAACAGCACTGAGCAAGCTTCTGCAACGTCGTCGTCGGGGTCCGCAACCAAAGGCAACAGCACCAGCAGCGGCCAAGCTTCTGATGCAAAGTCGGATTCCAAAACGCAAGGCAGCGGCAGCGGCAGCGGCGGCGGCAGCAGCGGCGAGCAAGCTTCTGCTGCAAAGTCGGATTCCAAAACGCAAGGCAGCGGCAGCGGCAGCGGCAGCAGCGGGCAAGCTTCTGCAAAGTCCGACTCCAAAAACTGACCCTCGATCACAAACACAAGATTATTCCTGACTCGTACTTATTATTATTTGGTTTTAGCTACAGCAGAAGGTCTGTTCAAAGTTAAAATGACGGAAGAGTCCTGGGCTCCTGCCCTTTTATGTTAGGAGGGCCAGGATCCTCATTAGCATGTACTATTGGGTCTGAGTCTGATCATGTGCATTTCTTAGTTTTATTTTGAATTTACCTTTTCCATTACACATATTTAAGCTTATTATTACTCCCTCCGTCCCCATATCAATTTGTACGCTTTTGACTTTTTAATACCAAGACCAAATTTGTCTTATTTAAAAATAAATTTATAATTATCATTTATTTCCATTGTAATTTAGTTAGCATATAATATACTTTAGCCATAATACGTTTTTTCATATTTTTGTATTTTTTTAACCAGATTGGTCGAACTTAGAAATTAAATTAGGAGGGAGTAGGGTCCTGATTGGTTTCATTAGCGGCTAATAATTAGTTGGTTAATAACTCTTAGTTAAATTAGCTAACTAATTATTAGCCGGCAACCTATTAATTCAATGGTTTTTGGTTTCAACAGTATAGTCTTTTTATGTGGTGGCGTTGAATATATTTTATTATAAAATTACTCCTTCAGAAACTAGGGAATGTCCAAATAAGGATAAACACAATAAGCACATGTGGAACATGCACCGACATGCGAGACGTGTCGGATCGCAAGATATCGATTATCTCACCTGCGCTGCTGCGCCAACAGTTGAGCACTATGTCATATATATATTCTTTGCAGGACAATGATACGATCTCCAAAATAAAATTTTGACCTATGTTTTTCTTTTAGAATATAAAAGAATATCCTACCAAATTTATACTTTTGTAAATGCACATTTTAAGACGAATCAAATGATATGACATTGAAATTTCAAAACCAAATAATTTAAAAGTTATTTATAGTTAAAGTTCAAAATGTTTGACTCAATCATTATTCAAAATGACATGAATTTCGGACATGCAGGGAGTATCTATATAGATGGAGCCTCACTAAATCATTATCCATCATGGAGGTCACTAAATTCATATTTCAACGTGCAAGATATCCACATCATCATCCACTAAGAAGCCATGTCATCTTCCACTAGGACACTCTAATAATGTCTTTCGCCGATCTTCTGTGGCTAATAACATCCATGCATGCAACTATTTATTCTTTCGATCACTTCGCCATAAAATTCCCGCAACATAAATACACAAATGATCAATCATTTAAAAGTCAATCTCTCTCAACTAAAATGAAAAAGTTATCAAGTATAATGTATTTAAAAAAATAGTACGTTCAAAAATAATATGTCATAGATAATCAATTCAATCTTTCTCAACTAAGATGAATAAGTTATCAAGTATAATGTGTTTAAAAAATAGTACATTCAAAAATAATATGTTTAAAAATATTGTCATACCAGATGATCAATTGTTTAAAAGTCAATCTCTTTAAAATAAGATGAATAAGTTATCAAGTATAATGTGTTAAATAAATGTTGTCATACAATATATATTAGTATATTTTTATTTTCAAAGTCCATGTTATCTTTCAGTCCACTCGTTTAGAAATCATGTCAATCTAAAAATTCCTGCAGCTCCCACAACGTGCCGATTAAGGTGAATCCTATTTTTCACATATTATTTATTTTTCTATTAGCCTAAGTTTTCTACTAATAAAGATTGGTAGCAAGCAGCTAATTAAGGTAGCTTATGAGCTGGGGTTGGGGCAGGTTCGATCTCGATCATCAGCTCAACTCTGATCCGCTAGCTGCGCGCACTGAGACAAATTAAAATTGATGTGACACACTTGTAGGAATAAACTAGAACGGCTTTCTACACTAACTTCATGTATGCACACGGATTTTGGTCCACAAGGAGTCGTAGCTTGTTGTGCTGTTAAGGATGAGTTCAGCAGGAGGACCATCCCACCTTCCTGTTTCAAACTTCCTTTTGTAAGAAAAATGAGTCCTAAGTCTAGTTTTTAGTTTTCTAATGTAATTTTGGTAGTTAAAATGATAACACGTATCATTGAGACTAATTTGTGTGCAAGTGTTTACGTTTAAAGTCCATGGGCAGCCGCAATGAACACGTTGGTTCTCAACCGGCGGCCTGGTGGATAAGTAGCAAGCAGCTAATTAAGGTACCTTATTAGTTGGGACTAGGGCAGGTTCGATCATCAGCTCAACTCCGATCCCGCTAGCTGCGTGCACTGGGACAAAGTAAAATTGATGTGACACACTTGTAGGAGTAAACTAGAACGGCTTCTACACTAACTTCATGCATGCACACGGATTTTGGTCCACAAGGAGTCGTAACTTGTTGTGAGTGGGGTCCACTTTGTAGCTGTTGAGTAATGCCTGCCCGTGTTTAATTAGGTGAGTGGGGTCTAAGGTTGAGTCCAGTAGGAGTCTACAAAGTGGTTTTCTAAAACACCGTTTTGTACTATTTAATATAAATGTTGCATTATAGATAGAGAGAGGTATAATACAGTGATATGGAATGAGATTTGAAAATTTCCATTGGACTCACCCTAACACTTCCCCGGTCCCCAACGAAGTGTGATTTCTGAGCTGGCTGTTAAACAAACGCATGCATGATGCATGCACAAGTTAGGGAGGTGATGAAATCAGTGCAGTCGGTTCTTGTGGAGTCCTTAACTCATGGTGCATGCATGCGAAATTGTGCTAAGTTTTCAAAGGCTAATTAAGATAGGTGTGTATACATAATACACATATACTATAGACTCGTAGTTGCATTTGCAATAATAGGCGCATATAGATAGATAGCACCATGGATGCAGCAATGAGCTCCGAGGATCTGATCCCCGCTCAGCGCGAGCTCTTTAACCACCTCCTCTGCTACGTGAAGTCCATGGCGCTCAAGTGCGCGGTAGACCTTGGAATCCCCACCGCCATACATCTCCATGGCGGCTCTGCGACACTGTCAGAGGTGGTCGCCGGCACCAGGCTCCCCATGTCCAGGAAGCCCTACGTGCGCCGGCTGATGAACCTCCTCACCATCTCCGGCATCTTCACTTCCTCCTCGTCGGACGCTCCGGTTCCCGGTGGTGGTGGTGAAGGTGAGACCACCGTAGTGTACCATCTGACGCCGGCGTCCCGCCTCGTCGTCGACAACGACGACGACGACCACAGCCGCTGCAGCAAGAAGCTCGCTGGAAGAAGCATGGCCACTTTGGTTCGCTTCGTGGTAAACCCTCTCCTTGTCAACACCTTCTTCGACATGCACGCATGGCTCAAGGACGCCGACGCCGCCGCCGCAGCCAAGCCGACTTTGTTCGAGATGGCGCACGGCTGCAGCCGGCACGAGATGCCGAGGAAGAACGCCGACGACAACGCCCTGTACAACGGCGCCATGGTGGCGGCCAGCCGGATGGCCATGGACATCGTTCTCAGGGAGGTTGCTGGTAGCGACGTCTTCGGCGGCGGGATCACCAGCTTGGTGGACGTGGGCGGCGGCCATGGCGGGGCGTCGGTCGCCATCGCTGCGGCTTTCCCCCACCTCAAATGCACCGTCCTTGACCTCCCTCATGTGGTCAGCCAGGCGCGTAGTGACGACGACGACGGCACGCCGGTGCAGTTCATCGCCGGTGACATGTTCAAGTTCATTCCGAAAGCTGACGCCGTCTTACTAAAGGTACCTATACGTACGACTGTACATTTTATTTGTACCTACTGTGTACATAATCGCTGCCATCGTTGTCGCTCTCGTCGTCGTCGTCGTCGTCGTCGTCGTCGTTATATACTGTATGTTTCAGTGGGTTCTGCATTGCTGGGGCGACGATGACTGCGTGAAGGTGCTGCGGAACTGCAAGGAAGCTATCCTCCCAGCAGCTGAAAGAGGAGGAAAGGTGATAATCATCGACGCGGTGATGGGAGCTTGTCCACATGGCGATATCGCATCTATGGAGACACTGGCGCTGTACGACGGGGTCGAACGAGACGAGCGTGGGTGGGAGAAAATCATCCTGGAAGCTGGATTCCGTCGCTACAAAATCGTATCACTGTTGGGGTTTCAGTCAGTCATCGAGGTTTATCCCTGAATAATAATAGGCATATAATAAAATAGGCCACCATGCATATGTACGTACACACATATACAAGTGTGTTATCTTAATATTACCCATATTGTCATTATAAAATATGGATAAATAACCCTCTAAATTTACTTATAAATTACGCATCATGCCATTATAAAAAATGAATTAAAATCAGCCTAAATCTGCATATAAATTACCCAATTTGCTATCATGCATAAAAGATAAATTAAAATAATTTTTAAATTAGCAAGTAAATCACCCACAACGCGCCATTACAAGAGATGAATTAAAACAAGAACCTCTATTACTCATGATTAATGCTATCATGAAAAATAAATTTAAAATAATTTATAAATTTGCAATTAAATCACCCACAACGCTATTACGAGAGATCATGAACTAAAACAAGCACATCGAATATTACTAAGAATGAAATCGATATCTCCTAATAAAACTCAAACTTGTGTGAGAGCACGTGTTGATGGACTAGTATATGTATAATGCTAGTTTATTTAAATATTATGTTTACGGCATTGGTGCATTGTAATAACTTTACGGACTAGGATCCTTTTCGTTGACACACGCGCCTTAAATGCGCAAGGAAGTGATCGAGGTCGAATCAACTATCAACTGACTTCCACTACATATAAAACAGCTCGCGCCATTCATAAGCTCCACTCAGACTATCCCCAGTGGAGATGAGTAAAGGACTGCGTATAATACTGTTTGACACTGTAGCGCTATTGTAGACAGAGAAAGGAGTAATTGGATTAGTAAATGAACAGGGATAGACAATGCTTTTCTGCTCTCCATTGGGAATGGTCTCTCCCTACCTCCGGCTCCCCATTTGTAGCAGTACTGTAGCGATAGGAGCTAGAATCCAGAATCACAAATTTATAGCTCCTCCGACTCCTCCCTTTCTCTGCCTCGATTTGTGTTTCTCGCTACAGTGATCAACGGTGCCTCAGGAGGAGGAGCCGGAACCGGTTGGAGCCCTCCCAAACCATTTGCCTCGATCTTTCAATTAATATTTCTTAGTTTTGTTTCTTGCTTGAGTTGTTTTCTATTTTTGTTTGAACTAAAGCTGATTTATATTGTTGCAGTGGAAGTCAGAATAATGTTTCATATTGTAAAATAAAACTTTCTATATTTTCCTTAAATAAATACTCTCCCGAATCAAGAATCGTCGCTCGAATGGAGATGGCAGTGGTTTAATTTCCAACAGAAATGAAATTTGAAGAAGCCAACAACGATCGTTAAATTAAAATCGTGTATTTTTGTCATGGTGGCTGCAATCATCATCAGCTGTTACCGTACGCTGAAAGAAACAGACAACAACGCTGAAAGAGCAGGGCACACGTGTTACAGAAAATTGTAAGTATAAAGACACGTACGCGCAGCCGGGCAAGCAACGCAAAGGGGAAATACGCAAAAATAGAGGGTAGCAAAAGATCCACGCATCTAGTGCTACTGTACTAGCAGCTTCGTGTTTCTGGTTTCTACGCCTGGCGCCGCGATGCTTCCCCTGTGTTCGTTGCCGCCCGAAACCTGGTTTCAATCATAAATAAATATTATACTTTCCGACCTCAAACTATCCCCGTCATCCGATTTTCAATCCTGTACTACAAAACTGGACATCAAACACCCCAAACTATTAGAAACCAGACAAAGTTGGACCTTTAGCTGATTTTCAAGGCGGTTTTCTATTTTTTAAAATAATAACAACTTATTTTATTTCTATAAATTTATAATTAATTTATTTAAAATTAGAAAAATATGAGACGTATACCATATTTTTTTCAAAAAAAAATTCTATCAAATAATTCTTTGCTCAGAGTTATTTGGAATTTATTTCTTCATATTTCTCATGTTTTATTTGGAGCAACAAAACAATAGATGTATAAATATAAAAAATACAAAATTACTCCAAATAGATCACAAGTATATATGTTATATTTTTAGCTAAACTTTGGTATATATTATATATTTTTATAATTTAAAATGATTTTTTAGAAAATAAATAATATTTTATTATTTCAAAAAATAGAAAACCGCTTTCATCAAAATTACGAAGGATCGAAGTTTTGAAAAAAGTCAATTGCGTTAATTAAAAAAGAATGGAGGGGGTATATACTTTTTCCACCTCATATTATAAGAGATTTTATAGCTCTACTAAATGTATATGTGAGTTTAAATTCATCAAAGTTTATATATAGATGTGATTTTTTTTGTGAACCGAGATCTACAGATTTTTAAAAAAATTGTTTCCTTCCAAAACAGTATATAGTATATTCTTCCGGTGGAAACCCATGGAGAAACGGTGAAATAATCCCACCACACTCCGAACCGCCAACAAAATCAGGTCAAAAGTCAAAACTGCCCAAGTCAAGTCAAGTGGGCCCCGCGTGGGGCCCCACCTCAGCTGGCCCGGCAAAATCCCGCGCGCACCACCCGCTCCCGCCACCTGTCCGGCCGCCAACGACTGGCCCCTCATCCGTTGGTTCCCGCCACCCGTATTCCTATCCATCTATATTTCCCCCTAAAACAAATCCCAGAAAATAAAACACGCCGCGACCGCCGCGCGCACCGCTGCGGAGGAAAGAAATGCCGGTCCCGGCGTTCCTGGCGGCGGCGGCGAAGCTGGCGGTGCTGGTGGCAGCCGTCGCGACAGCGGCCAACGCGGCCTCATTCGCGCGGTACCGGCGCCGCCACCTCCGCCGCATCCGCAACCCCATCGACGAGTCCGCCGACCCCCTCGCCGACTTTCGCGCCCTCCCGTCCTCCGACGCCGGTGCCTCAGGTCTCGCTCTCCTCACCCTCTCCCTCCCCACGCGTTCCCTGACCGACCATCCTGTAGATGTTCCTACTGCTTGATTGGCTCTATCGGTTCTGGCCCTCCTTCTGAATGGCCGCATTGCATTGGCGCGGTTGCCAATTTGGCTGTCAGGGAGCACAATTTGTTGCGGAACGGCTCACCTTTTTGTTTTAATCTGGAAAGACGGGCAATTGGTCACTAGATGTTGTGGGTTGATAGACGCAGCTGATTAAAGCATGGAAGGTTCATGCCAAATGTCAGCGTACTGTATCTGTATCCGTGTACCATGTCTGTCAGTCAGTTCAATCTTAATCCGACAGTGTCGTTACTACTTACTCCTCTCAAGTCCGGGTCTTTCCTGCGCAATTTCTCTTATTTGAAAATATATATATATGTACAGTTGCTCACTAGATGACTCGAATTCATCGACGCAGCTAATTGAAAGTTTTAAACATGGGTCATGGGAGGTTCATTTGAAAGGGTAGCGTACTGTATCTTTATCCGTGGCTCAGTTCAGTGTTAATCCGTACAGTGTTTTTGGTTTCCTCAAGTCAGTGTCTTTCCTTCAAAAATATGAAATTTCACACTCTAGCTATCTGATTACATACCGGCCAATCCCAGGCAGCATGGAAGTCCTGATGGCGTGCCTAATTCTTCGCAGAAGGCGACGGTTTCTTCTTTGGGCTAGCGACCGCGCCTGCGCATGTTGAGGACAGGCTGGAGGATGCCTGGCTTCAGTTTGCAGTCGAGCATTCCTGCGACGACAAGGAGGCCATGCGCGACCAGCAGACAGCTGATGCGGTGATGGCATCGGCTGCTGGCGACGGAGGCGCTCAGTTGGCTTCTAGGTTGAGAGGGGAGGAAAAGGCTGGTGATGCGGAGAAGAGGAAGCCTCTAAAGGTTGCCATGGAGGCCATGCTCAGGGGGTTTGAAATGTTTGCTGAGGGTGGTGAATCGGGTTCTGGCGATAACTGCAGCCACAACGTCGCAGCTTGGCACAATGTTCCTTTCCCGTAAGTGCTTTTTGTCCTTTTATTTTCACTACCAGCTCTTTCATTATCTGTTCAGTTACTTTGGATTCCACACAGTTATTGTGCCTAATATCTTACTTATGCACAATGGTCAATGGACTCCTAATATGTGGGCACACTGTACTGCTTTGTTCAGGCAAGAAAGGCTTAAATTTTGGTCTGACCCTGATACTGAGTTGAAACTTGCAAAGGAAACTGGGATCAGCGTTTTCCGCATGGGAGTTGATTGGACAAGGTTAATTCCTAAGGAGCCAGCTGAAGATTTCAATAGCTCAGTAAGTCTTAGGAACCCACTGTGCACTTAATGTGCTCTCTTTGAACCTTTATACTCTCTCTCTCTCTCTTCTCTGTGTAGTGTGTACTCTTTGCATTGGTGAAATAAGACAACCATCGCTTTTTCTAGGTCAATTTCGCAGCACTTGAGCGGTATAGATGGATCATTCAAAGGGTTCATGAATATGGAATGAAAGTGATGCTTACACTATTTCATCACTCACTTCCACCTTGGGCTGGACGATATGGGGGCTGGAAGATGGAAAAAACTGTTAAGTACTTCATGGATTTTGTGAGGTAATCCTTTCTAGCAGTCAAACTGCCTTGTCAGTACGCTTCCATGTCATGAATCTGTTCGACAAAGTTAGTTTTGGTTGGGCAGGCTAGTTGTCGACCGCGTATCAGATTTAGTGGACTACTGGGTGGTTTTCAATGAGCCTCATGTGTTTGTGATGCTGACCTATTGTGCTGGCGCTTGGCCCGGTGGAGATCCTAATGCAATTGAAGTGGCAACATCTGCTTTGCCTACTGGTGTATACAATCAAGCGTTGCATTGGATGGCTATTGCACATGCAGAAGCTTATGACTACATACATTTGGAAAGGTATATAGTATGTTGCTTGAAATGCAATGAATATTCATTATTCTGAGTTGAAGACTTCGGCGTTTGTGTTCCTCTCATTTTTCTAATTATTCAGTTGTTGGTTTGACAGCAAAAATGAAAGGAAGCCAATTGTTGGTGTAGCTCATCATGTATCATTTTCACGGCCGTATGGACTATTTGATGTTGCGGCTGTAACGCTAGCTAATTCATTGACTCTTTTCCCTTACATTGATAGCATATGCGATAAATTGGACTTTATTGGCATCAACTATTATGGGCAGGTAAATTAAATACAAGCTACTTACATAAAAGGGTCCAAATGACCAATGTGCAAACAAGAGGAGTTGATTACTCCACTTCCATACAGGAGGTGATATCAGGTCCTGGTCTGAAACTTGTGGACAATGATGAGTACAGTGAATCTGGTCGTGGTGTTTACCCTGATGGGCTGTTCCGTGTCCTGATTCAGTTCAATGAACGATACAAGAACTTAAATATACCTTTTATGATCACTGAAAATGGAGTTTCTGATGAGACTGATCTGATTCGAAAACCATACATTCTGGAGCATCTGCTAGCGATCTATGCCGCAATCATTGTGGTCTGTCTTAAAATTAATTTGTAATTAAACATTCTTTACTATATGCTAATGCATATGTAACTTTTAGCACTGATAGGCGTATTGTTTTGAAGGGCGTGCGGGTGCTTGGTTATCTATTCTGGACAACATCAGATAACTGGGAATGGGCAGATGGCTATGGTCCCAAGTTTGGGCTTGTTGCTGTTGATCGTGCTAACAACCTAGCACGGAAACCTCGGCCTTCATACTATTTGTTCTCCAAGGTGATCTCTGATTTCATCATACTATACATCCCCACCCCATTATCTGTAAAGGAAGACCTTTATGTCTAGTGCTAGTGCATTCTTTTTTTCTCAGGTCCCTTGTTTTGTGTCTTGTCTAGAGTCGTGACAATTTAGTTTCTATCTTTTTTTTTTTGGAATATCAGCATTTGGTGGTCCGTTAATCCTAACTAGATACACTTGATTTCCAGATTGTTACAACTGGGAAAATTACAAGACAGGACAGAGTGTATGCTTGGAGGGAACTACACCAAGCTGCAATTCAAAAGAAAACACGCCCATTTTTCAGGGCAGTGGATAAACATTGTCGGATGTATGCAGGTAGGTGGTAATTCTTTCTGGAAACATTCTGATACAGTAGTAAATTGACATTATGTAGAGGTAGAGGCTTGCTTTACCAAAAAATAACCTAATAAGTAGGACAAATGACAACGATTGAGTGTTTGAGAAGTAGGATAAACAACGTTTGGGTGGGTTGGGGTGTGTTATATTTCTAAAGCCTCTCTTCTTAATGAAATGAGATGTAGCTCTACTGCATATTTGGAAAAAAAAGGCTGTGAAATTTGTCAATAGATATTGCTTTTTTTCCAGGCTTCTCAGATTCAAGAGTGTTACTGCATGCTGTACTAATATTTATTTAAATGAATCTGAGTTCTCCTATGTCTTATTTAGTTGAGTTATTTAATAACCAAGATTCACTCAGTTGATTTACTTAATTATGAAAGGTCTAGGAGAAAAAAAAAAGTTGGTGTACAAATTTTAGATATAAAAACTGCAGTCGCTCCCTCCAGCTAAGCATTGTGGTCCTATTTTTCTTACAGGGGGCCTAGATCGGCCTATTCAGAGACCTTTCATATTACGGGATTGGAGATTTGGTCATTACGAAATGGAAGGCTTGCAGGATCCTTTGAGTCGCCTTATACGATCCATTATTTCACCAATTGCACACAAGAAGAAGATTCATTACATTGAGGATGACAATGTTTCCTATTCTATTTCCTGATGGTTCTTGTTACTCTAATTGGTGAGTCAAGAGAATCCAAGAGTTATGTTTTACCTTTCACTGTGTAACATATAATACTAATATAATACTACTACTACTAATAATAATAATATTCCTTGATTCTTTTTAGGTAAGTACGATATGATAATTTGTCCTCTAGATAAAGTAAATAAAAAGTTCTGGGAGTCAGAAGTTTCTCTTTTTGGATGAGTTATCATGTGCACTACATATAATGGCAGTAAGTATCTTGTTTGATTATCTCCTCTGTAATTTTTCTGCAAGTTGAGTTCTTGATTTGATGTTGCTGGTATAATGTCATGTGGACCGATATCCTACTTGATTTTGTTTTTGCCAACCCAAAAAAAATCTTTCTGGAACTACCTTCTGCTAGCTCAGAACAATTTCCTGTACCTTTCCATTATTTATTTATTTAGCTAAGAACTATGTCCTGCACTTCTGAAATGATGATGCTTCAGGGGAAATATCTGAGTGATCATTTGGCTAACAAGACAGATATCTACATCCTCTCTGATTCATTGAGATATTTCTTAATATACACATTCAAGTCATGTGAGTTAATGGCTGCTATTTCTGGTCTAAATCACTGCAACCATCACATGATGAGACCTACCGCCTTTATAGGAGCTTCAAAAGTAAATGTGGTACACTAGTTTTCCATGTTATCCCCCATAGAAGTATACCCATCACCTAAGCAGTCATGAGCAGCAGTTCAGAAGATGGGCGATGATAATTTCCTTAAAGAAATGACCTTTTTGCATACGATATATGTGGTAAACAGGTTTAGTTACCACATAATATGTATGAAGGTTCTGTCATCTAAAATGAAAGAAAGCTTGTCAACCGAAGGTACTGTTAGCAAATCGACAGGCAAACAACGAAGAAGATCAACCAAACACAGAGCACGACACACAGATTTTTTACGTGGAAAACCCTTCAAGGCGAAGGGAAAAACCACGGGCACCAGCCAGCCACACTTTCACTATATTTTGGAGTGTTTACAGGAACGCCGTGCTGACGGCGGCGGCTTACAAGACGATAATTATTCTCACTATCCAAAACCCTAATCACGGCCCAAGCCTCCCGGCGACGGGCCTCCGCTACGCTCCCAACCCGGCCATCTCCAACGGAATTTAGATCACAATTCAACAGGTACAATGAATCATTAAGTGAAGTTGATACATGCATACATGCAGGGGCTATTTGGTTGGATAGTTGAATTCATCCCTGGTGGGGTGGGTGTAGGACAGGAGATGGGGAAAGTTTCATAGTACGTTGACATGCATAAGTTAGATACGCCTAACTGAATTGGCCATTTTTATGTATTCGGTGCGATGAATGCAGATCCATGATCCTGCATGAGCTCATGGTTTCATGTGCTCCTCACGTCCTCTACATTTAGTGCTGCCAAATCTTATTATAACAGTGCTGGTCCATACCTTACTTCTGGGTACTTTTCTATGGCCATATGTGTCTTCATTGAGAGAATTACCCTCATTAACCTCTCTGCATATGCTACACTACATGGTATATACAACTAAATTTGGTATGCCCATATCCTGATATCCAGTGTGCAGGAATGGGGTATGCATTCCCCTGCAACAACATATCTCTTATGGTGAACTATGTTAATCATTGATCTTTTGGTGATGAACAATCTAGTAAAAAGTCAAAGCAATAACATATATTAACGTTTTCTTGTTATCAAGGTTTTTAGATTCTTTTTGTTCTGTTCCAGGCGAGTAAACTCAACTAACACCCTTGCCAGGGTCACGGCTTGTACTTGGACCTGTGATTTCTATCTTTTATACAATGACACACAGCTCCCCTGCGTGTTTGAGAATACAAAAGTTTTTTATATTCTTGATATTACAGCCATTGGTCCTATTGGACCACTTTAATTCTGACTGTAGTTCCATCTTATTCTGTCAAGCCACAAAATCGTACTGTATAATTTTGGACATGGGCTCTAAAGTGCAAGACTGTCAGTTAACAAATATATCTGCTAATACTGATAATGCTGTAATTTTATATACAAGAGTACTTCTTCCATCAAACCTTGTCTATCTCATGGTGAAACTTTTGTAACTTGATGAACTAAACAACACGTAGACCTAAATATTATACACTTAATAAAAAAATAATAATCTTTTTGTGATCCTCCCATGGTCCAAGACCAAGATACAATCATATGATCCTGATCCTATCGACAGGAAAATAGTTCGTATCACCTTACATAGACGGTTGGTATAATAAACCTTGACTATCTCCTACCTTAAACTTGTTGATAAAACTTTCATCTTACACTTATGCAGTTATGCCAAAGACAATAAATGGTTGCCTGAGCATAATTATAAGTCATGCAGATATTGTTTCCTGCTTTATAGTTCTTATTCACATGCCTTGTCATGTGTTTTGCCGAAACAAAAAAAAAAAAAGGAAAGAGAAAAAGGATAGCACTCCATAGTACTTTCTGAAAAGAGGGGAAAAAAAAAGGAAACATCTCATAGTAGTCCATAGCATGCTTCATATTTGTAATATAGATCTGTATAGTACATGAAAGGAAGTTGGGCTGTTGCCTTAGAGGGAAACACATGCATGCCACACCTAGCATCATGCCAGGACATTCATACAGCATCAGTATGCAGGAGGAACTTGGGTCACCACTTTTAAAGTACATAAGCAAACAGTAAAGCACTAGTTCAATCATTATTTAGATAAGTAGGATTAAGAGTTGATGATGACCGTGAACTCGAATCCTGGTTGACGTCGAAGAATTAGTTGTTTCTAACAACTTGTGGAGCTCTCTCCATTAGGACCACTGGTTTTGGTGCAGCACAGTTCATCTTCTGATTCTCCTTCTCTGGGATATGGAAAGCTGATGCAGGGAATGTCTTGGTAATCCCAGCAATGCTCTTGCAGATAAGTTTCCCAGTTGCTCGATCGTCAAGGGCAATCTCCTCTACAGGGACCCACACCATGAGCTCCCTGGTCTTTATCCCTTTTACCTTCTTAATCCTGCCTTTCTCTGCATAACCAGTGATCTCTGTGCCATAAGAGACCAGCCTTCCTAGACTCTCGAAGATGTGATCGACCCTCTTCTTTTGCTTGAGCCATACATATCCAGTTTCTTGGACATAACCACACTCTATTAGGTCCTTCAATGGAAGCAGACCATTGGGGAGGCCTGCTTCCTTGAGCAAGAGCTGGGTACACTGTTGGCAGATGTCATCACCATAGTAGACCTCAGCCTTGGCCTTGAGTTCATCAGCTATAAGAGCCATTGTGTAAGGATGATCTCTTTTCTCTCTCACACACCTTTTTTTGCTTTCCTCAGAAGCAGTTTTGGGGGCTTAGCTTTGTATGGTTTTGCAGTGCATGGCTGCCTTTATATAGGAAATGCCTTATCAAACTATGCCTCGTCATGTAAGGAATTTCCAGTCCTGCCATTGTCTATTAAGGACATGACAACATGTAATGGTCATAAAGCATGTAGGGTCCTCTTCTTGGGGTTGATTTTGCGGCAGGGAAAATTATCTTGTGTAGTGTACAAGATGGCCCCATCAAATTGAAGCTGTGTGGCCGGTTGTGACTTGGGATCTCTCCAGCAATGGTAGTTCAAACTACTTCACTTTCAATGCATTTTTTCCTTGATACAAATGAAATATAGAAACTCAAGCAGTTTATCCTAAATGTTTTTAGTGTAATTGGAGAGCAATACATGGACAGGGCAGCAGATAGATGTTTAATTCCTGTTGTGTATTCTGACATAGCAAAGTTACCTCTGGCTGAGATGAAAATGCTACCGGTGTCCCTGGTTTGTTTTGTTGAACTTCTATAAATCCTATTCCCTCCGTCCCAATTTGCAGGTCGTTTGATTTTTTTGACACCAAATTTGACTTGCTCATCTTATTCAAAAAATTTCACAATTATGATTTATTTTAATTGTGATTTAGTTTAGCATATCAAATACTTTAACTATGAACTATTTTTTTCTACTTTCAAAAATATTTTGAATAAGACGAGCTAGTCAAACTTGGTACAAAAAAGTCAAATGACCTATAAATTGGAACGGAGGGAGTAAAAACTTTATAAAACAAATTTGGTATAATGAGTTTTCTAAGAATAATCAAGAGGAGGGCCGTACTGTGGTATGCATTATCTTAGAAGAATTTTCCACTATATTGCCAGCTTGGTTTATACTGATTTCTAAATTTAGTGTAGTATGTTGGACTAGTAAACTTCTATTTTTGGACTTGGAGGGGTGTGTAATTTAGTTGAACATAGAATTGTTGAATCAAGTTAAGGGATATGGGAAACTTACAAGTTACCAAGCATGTGCTGAGTTTATCCGGTACAGATTTATCCTGGCTCCTGGGACCCTTCTGCACCAACTGTGCGCCTGTAAGCTGCCAACCAACTAAGACTATTGCAGTTCTTCCACTACTGCCCAACGCCTGACATACTTGCATACCTAGTTCCTGAAAATGCACATGCATGGTATTCAATGTTGTAACATGTAAGCTAGAGACGTGACCTTCTCTGTCTTCATGGATAATCTGCTCAATCCACAGAACGTGCATTTAGTTTTCTAACCTAACATTTCCACAAAAGACAGCTTCGAGCAGTGGCCTTTGGTCCAGAGATAAAGCCTCAGTCACAGGGCTTTTATCTTTTGCTACTATTTCATCTCTATGTTAGGTAAGTCTGTAGGATCCAACTGCTGATCATTTTTTATACGAACAGTTTGAATAACTGTCAATCTTGGTTTACTCCATCCATCATGTCTCACATTGGTACTACGGAATGGCCCTCCCTATCTACTCGCTTTATTGTCGTCATGGTCCTGCCTGCATGTGCCTAGTTTCTTCCTTCAGTGACACGGTATTAGATTTAGATGTCCTATTTGATTCATGAATCTGGAGGTACCAGCAGGCATGGACCATCACGTTATGGAAGTATAGAGGATGGGCGCAGGGCGGCAGGGGGTTCATGTACCCACTTTGCATTTCGCCAAGTAAACATCCAAGTGTGGAGTCAGATGGCCGAGCTAGATTATGCCGGTACCGTTATCGTGCTATTATGGTCGAGCTGTACCTGATCTTTTTCCAACAAATTAAACTCTCCATGGGACGACAGCTGCCTGAGCCTGTAGTCATGCAGTGTACTCGATGCCAAGTGAATCACCGCGATATGAGGTGTTCTCAAGAGAGGTGCATATGGGAAAAGGATAGAAAGGTCAGGGGTTACACCGTTACATGATGGGGGGTAGTACATGCATGTGCTTAGTTAATGCCTTAATGATGACGCTGTCTTCTCTCCTAGCAGGCCTTCCCAATCGTTCTCCAGCTCTCATTTATGTAACAATATAGAAGTAGACGGAATGGTACAAGTCTGGTTGCTTGCCAGGAAATGACTGGTGGTAGGGTAACGAATTCATGTAACTATGTACCATTGTTTTCAGAAAGAAATCAGGTACTTCCATGTTTTCAAGCTTACACAACTATACTGATACCAGGACATAATCCGTTCTTGTATATTTACAATTAGATGTTGTTCGTCTTGTGTATCCTATAGACATAAAAAAACCACAGTTAGGGCCTCTGTAGCCTGCTATTTTTATTGCACACAGCAGCAACTCTTTCGAGCCGCGATAGCCTGTTGTTTGAAACACTGCTATTTATGCGTCATGTCATTGCCAGAAGTACTACGTTTTCATTTATTTACAAACAGGATTATATAGGACTGATATATTCTCAAGTGCAAACAAAATCTTTGTGGCTTGTGTTTTTGGTTTATGGTATGCATCAGCATTTATGTGGTGGATTCCCGAATCATGGGTATTAATGGATCGACAGTGGTGTTGCAGGACCCAGGGAACTCAGAGCAGCTGAGAGGCCACTGCAACACTGTCAAAAAGTGCATCTTGACCACGACTGAGGCTGCGAATCTTGAGGAAACCACACTCTTGCAACACACAACCAATCACCGAGGTTCAGCAATTAAGGGTCACATTGTGATTCTCTGGCTTGGATTACAGCTACGAGCTACCTATGGCCATTCAAGGTTACTGAATGTTGATAGCTTGGTGTATCAAGATTACAGATAGCTACCTATGGCCATGTTTAGATCCAAAAAACTTCTTTTAAATTCTACTGTGCAAAAAGAAAATTCCCCATCATATCAAAATGCCGGCACATACATGGAGTACTAAATGTAGATGAAATAAAAAAATAATAATTGCACAGTTTAGATGTACTTTGCGAGACGAATCTTTTGAGCCTAGTTAGGCCATGGTAGGACAATATTTACCACAAACAAACGAAAAGTGCTACAGTGCTTTTCAGTTCAGAACAGTGTCAGTTTTCAGGGATCTAAACACACCGTATATACGATGAATGCAAATGACAGGCGAGCAGACTGGCAGCATGGTGAGATCACGACGCATCAGCCCATGATGTAGTCTTATCATTGGAGAAGCGTCCAATCACAGTAGCCTGCACTGTAACAAATTGCGGTTCTTGACACAAGCAGATGTGACAACCTCAGCAGCTATCCATCTATGGCCCTGTTTAGTACCCCAACTTTCTCCCAAAATTCACTATGCAAAAAGAAGATTCCCCGTCACATCAAAATGCCGGCACATGCATGGAATATTAAATGTAGATGAAATAAAAAAATAATTGCACAGTTTAGATGTACTTTGCGAGACGAATCTTTTGAGCCTTGTTAGACCATAGTAGGACAATATTTACCACAAACAAACGAAAAGTGCTACAGTGGTTCTACAGTGCTTTTTAGTTCGGAACAGTGTTTTTTTCAACCATCTAAACACACCCTATACACCCTTGTGTTGTGTAGGCTGAGGTCATGGACTTGGCTGTCGTACGTATGTGGAGGCGCATGGAGTTGAATGCTGCTGCAAACTAGCTTAACTGAAGCCATCTCCTAAGCTGGTGCCATGTCATTTTCTATCATCTGGACATGTAACTAAATTGGCCATCGTTGCCTCATGTATTGCAAGGAAAAAGACATGAGAATCCTGTATTTGGATTCGTAATACAGTGTGTATTTATGATGGATCAGGACGACTGAAGTGTAAGTAGCAACGACACAGAAATAATTTTGTGTCAGAACGTAGAAGGCTTTTTTTTTTTTGAGATGAGAAGGCATATTTTCAGTACAAGGAATAAGGAGATGTTTTTTTTTTTTTTTTTTTTTTTGTGGATAAGGAGTAAGGAGATTAATGTTTCTGGCTTCGTTCTGGGCCGAAGGGTGCATTTGGCAGCCTACTGACTGGGCGGGCTCATTACAGCCCAACTAGTTCTGGGCGGGCCCACCTAGCACCCTTGTTTCTCAGCCGAACTATTCAACTGCAAGTTAAAGTACCTTCGTCCCAAATTGTCGAAGGTTGCAGGCCTCAACTAGATTAATTCACTAGATCTTAGAAAAACTACATTAACTCATCATTTCGTAAATGTGTGTTTTAGATTTATCAAATCCATGTGAATTTGGACATAAAAAAAAAGAAGAGAGCTACTACCTTTACAATTTAGGGCCGACGGAGCAATAAACCTTTTGAAATTTGACCTTGGATATGGATGTTCATTTGTAGCGTACGTACGCTCGTATAGGCACATGTGCGAGAGGTTGAGCAAATACGACGTACTTGGAAAACTTGAATTATTATACTTTCTCCAAAGTCCGCGTACGGATAATATGCATGGCATGCATACTTCGTGGCACACCTGAAGCCATGCATGCATGATACGATCGACATGCATTGCAAGCACGGTCCACCTTGTTGGGTGGAATTTACACGATGTATATAAGTACACTCGGTGGAAAAAAAAGGGATCAAGTTGAGGATTCCGCGCGCCGCGTACGGTTGCTGCTTCTGCTGCCGCCTATAAATACTCTGGTCTGCATGGTTGATAGATACTCCTGAATAAGGCAGACACAGACATACACGGTTCTGAGAGAACACATTGACAGAGACGATCGTCGTCTCTGCAGCCACTGCTACTCCCTAGTCCCTACTACACCTCGCAGCAACAATGGCGTCTTCCAAGTCCAAGCCCAAGCCCATGACATCGTCGTCCCCTGCTGCTGTGCTTGTCTTACTATTCCTCGCCATGACTGCAGTGATGCTCGCGCCATGTACGACCCAGGCCCAGACATCACCAGGACCAGCTCCAGCGCCGTCCCAAAGCGCATGCCCTCCCGGCTTCAAGAACATGGTCGACCTGACGGATTTCCTTCGAGGGACTGGTCGGGAGCTCATCACAACGGTGGACCCAGCCCTGTTGCCTCCCATCAAAGACATCATCGGGATCATCCCACACACCGGCCTCAAGCTGTGTGTGTGCTTCAATGTCACCGCCTCGCCGTCGCCGCCCCTCGGCGTCGACACCACTGACGACATCCAGATCCAGTGCGTCGAGTACTAATAAAAAGCCAGGGACAGGGGGCCGGGCATGCAATAATATGCGTATTGCTTGGCTATGTATATGTATGTAAGTGCTTTTATTGGCCTATTATCACTATGTATGAATAAGTTTGTTCACCGCATACATATCACATATACGTGCGCGCACTGATCTCTCACCTGATCGGTGCGTACACGTTTTTGTGTGACACTGCGGTAGACAAGCGATATCTAATAATCCGCCTATATGTACTGCATGCAAGACTATATGTTTGTGTTGTAGTATACACTTGTGCTTACGCTTAAATACAAAATTATATATACTACTCCTACAACGGATATGCATATATATTACATGCACGCCCGATTATTGTCAAGGATGAAAAATACTAGGACTTTCGGCGCGCTAACACCGCGCCCGTATAACATACTGGCCATATATGTTTGTGCTGATTATGAATATGCCTGCAGATTAAACATTGTTGTTGTGCCTTATCAGTTAGGTTGACACTATCCTTTGTATCAACAAAATAGGCCATTTAGTCGTCTAATTATATCTTTAGTTTCCATTGTGCAGGTTATCAAAGGTAACATCAGAGTTAAACAACACATTTTGCAAAACCTGAGTGTCAGTGTGGTATTATTTTTATAAAAAGTTTTTTATAGTGTGCGATATAAATATGAAATAAAGTAGATTGCTTGGGAATTTGATGTTCATGCCAGCACACTGAATCCTCTTGGTGAGAGAGTCAGTATGTGGATGGAAGTAAAATAAGTTTGAAATCTGGTCTCTCTTATTATCATTTAAACAATACCTTGGGAAAAGAAAACTGCAACTCAATAAGAAAAGGAAAGTTATATACTACGAATGCATGGTTATAAAATATCATTTTTGGCACCCTTCCAAATAACTTTTCTTGTGAAGTACCCGTAGCACAATCAGAGCCAGCAATGAAGCTTAAATAAGATATATATTTTGGGTATGGAATCCTAAAGGTGAAACCTGAACAAAGCTCAAGGCCTGGCTCTACAACAAATTTTAATTCAATTAACTGAATTTTTTAAAAAGATGCAAGTTTAGCACATGATAGTTACATAACAGAGTATAACATGTAGGATAGCATGATGACTACACTGAAGCACCAAACCCATTGTCATTGTCAAACATGTTATCGTTATTTTCCTCATCGAATCATAATTGGTACCACAAACAAATGGTCAGGCAGTAATTCGTAAAGCTCTATCATTAAGCTTAAACAATTGTAGCCTGGACAATCCAACCTATAGTGCACTTTTGGAAAAACAACCAAACAAATTAGTTTCTCATCAGCATAGAGGTGCACATCTGGGATGCATACAGGAAGTTAAAAGCAAAAATATGCAGCCCATCAACCAGCTTCATGGTTATACACGACATGGCTATAGGGAAAATGTAGGAGATATGCCAACAAAACGACAGTCTATCAACTTTTCAATACCTGGGAGCAAAAAGAAAAACCACCAATCATAATTAGTAAGGTCGTACATGTGTGCACTTTTTTAACCGGCCTTGACATGTCACTGTTTACACATGCATTCAGGTTCACAGTCTAATAATTATAGAGTATGACAAATTGTTAATCTGGATGATCTTAAACGTTTGCTCAAACATTGCCATGCACAAGATGGAATGGAGCATGAAGAAATAGAGCCTAATTCATCTACCTTGGATCCGCATGGATGCAAAAAGCATGTTAGCAGCATCCCCACTGGCACTGGTTCAGTGAAAAATATATATGTGTGCATATATGGGCTTCTGAATTTCCATATGCTTACAGCTGTGCTTAGTGGATCAGGTAAAGAGCATTTCACATAGAGCACATTTCATGGGACCTGCAGGCCATTAAACAATCTCTAGATCCACCACGAAGATTAGCAAAATTCAGTATCCAATTAAGGCAATAAAGGTAAACTTGTGTGCAAGCCCTGCATAGAAAGATCATCTTTAGATATCTGTCTTTAACATTGATTCATCAATTTGAGCACTCATTTAAGTCAATGTGTAGCAACAATAATGCAGGACACTCAGAAAGAAGGCAACCTGTCAGGACAAGCTGAAACATGGATGATGACGACATGGAGATGAAGGTCGATGTGAGCCGATGCAGCCTTTTCCGCGGAGGCCACTTGAGTCAGGGGATGAGCGAGTGAAGGAGCCCCTCCACCATAGCTACTGGACGCCGACCAATCTTGTTGGGCGGCGGCTGTGCGCGACTATGCGGGTCGGGGGCGCGCGCAGGACATGCTGCGTGCGGTGGCATGGGCAACCGGCCCTGGTGGCATGTGCAGGAGGCGCTGCACTGCGGCGGACGCAGCTCGGTGGCTAGCAGTGTGGCTGCCCGGCTCCGGCGACGTGCAGGAGGCGCTGAGCGGCGGCAGCTTTGCTTGCCGACGCGGCACGGCTCGGCGGGCGGCGGCCAGTGATGCGCACAGGAGGCGCTGCGAGGCGGCTGCCATGTGAGGTGTCGCGGCGTGGTTGTGGAATCATGCTTCTTGGCCACGCACGCCCAGATCCACAGGGCCGATGACAGGCATGGCCATGACCGAAAGAAGCAGATTTGAGGGGGGTTGCCGAGGAAAAGCAGAGAGGAGGGGGGCACCTGATCTGGCCAGAATGGCGAGGGATCCATGCGCGACTACGCGGGTCGGCAGCGCGCGTAGGAGGCGCTGCGCGGCGGCGGCGTGGGGGCCGTCATGGTGGCGCAGGCTTGGACGCGCCGGTGGGGAGGGAGAGGAGGCTCCGGTGCGGAGGAGCCGCCGTCGGGAGAGGGGGGCGTCGAGCCGGAGGAGGGGTGGCGGGCTGGGAGGAAGGAGGCTGTGGCGGCGAGGGAGAGGCGGCGCACGGCAGAGGAGAGTCTTGGGGCGGCGGCCCCGTGGAGCCAGTGGAGCGGCTGGGCGCCATGGCGGCGCTGGCGCACCAAATCTGGCGCGGGGAGCAGCCGGGCGGCGCTTCATACGGGACGCAGAACCGGACCAGCGGCGTAGCTTGGAGGTGGCGTCGCGGGACTCAACGCGCCGGTGGAGAGGGAAGGGAGGCGGCGGCAGTGAGAGAGAGCCCAATGGGCGGCGGCGGTGGGCCGGGAGCCCAAGCGACACGAGGGCAAGGATTTTTTCCGCGGACACGCGCTTTTCTGCGGCCGCGCGTATACCATGTGGACGCGGATCTGGGTTTTTACCAACCACGCGTCAACCGAAGAACGCAAGTAGCGTTGGATTTACGGGGATTCATTGAAGCCTAAGGAGGTACATATTATTCAGCCTCGCTGCTTGTGCCGCATAGTATCTATCTACTGTCAAGTACTCCAGTGGAGACTTGCAAGTGTATGTATACCTCTTCACGTTGTTAAAAAAAATATAATAATATATTTTATCCAAATAGAAGACCATTATGATCAATAAACTTAATTAATTAAGATTGTTATTAGTACAAAGTAATAGATGCTCATCATGGAATAATTCCTTTGAAGAGGAGCCATCAAACTCCTTGAATTATTACTTCAAAACAAATAATACTACTTAACAAATTCATTTGGAAAGGCAGCTTAGGGCCATATGGATAAGCTGCAAATTATGAAAAGGCGACTATGAAAATCTATAGCTGATCGAGGCTAATGTTAGTCCAACCACATGCTGTGTTTGGATCTGATACAACTCATATGAAGCTACTAAACAAAGGCTCTGCCTGATCCAAACTCATAACAAGCTAGCTATTATGATCAGCTAGGGTGATTCAAACTCGGCCTGATTACTGTAATTCATAATAAGTGGGCTCCCCTAACCATTTTCAACTAACATTTATTATTGTACACAAAGTGAAATTTGAATATATACAATGGGATAGACGATCTGCTGGAGTTGGCCTAATCTCTCTTCGCCAATCCTTATGTTGCCGCCAAATCCCAATAGTACTTTGATTTTTTTACACCAAATTTGACATCTTGTCTAATTAAAAAAATCATAATGATCATTTATATTTTTAATGTGATTTTGTTTAATATAATATACTCTAACTATGACTTGATTTTTTATATTTTATATTTTTTTAAATAAGATAACTTTGTCAAACTTGCTGTAAAAAAAGGCAAAGTATCTGTAAGTAAGTTGGTACGGAGGGAGTAGCAATTAGTTTTACTCATCATGCAGTATATGACGTTGCTAAGCACGCAGTGACCTGTCAGATAGATGAGGGGAAGATTAATGCACCATTTTAGGTAGTTCAAAGCAAGGTCAACTTAGACATATATATTCGTACATTTGTGATATTTGGATGACAAATATTTTTCTTATGTTTACGAAACACAACGCGAGATATGCATGTGAGCTTTTTGTCCAAGAAAATATTGTTCCAATCCACACAAAGCCGAGCCATGGATGAGAGAATATGATTGTGGGCACAAAGAACCGTTCATTAGTTAATATGGGCCGGCCAGCTGGGAGAGGCCCATTATTAGCACGGGCTGAATTTGTTCCACGCCCGTACGCCACGTCTATATACTCACTCCATCCAAAAAACAAAGCGTATAATTTTTGCACGATTATTAGCACAGGTACATGCAGGACATATTTTTCCAGATTTGCCCCTCAATCTTGATCAGGCCTAGGGAACAAATGAATTAAATTTTGGAAATAATGGCTGCATGCATTCATATTGGAGGCAACGACAGGCTGCGCCTCAGCCCTCAAGAGTGGAAGATAGCGTGATTAGCTGAGAGATTTGGGTGGGAATGCCCGAGTGGCCCCTTGCAAATCTGGCGCGTGCCTCTGATCTCTCTGTGTGAGCCATGCATGACACTAACTGTGATCATCACTAGGGAAGGAATCGCATCACATTAAGTGAAACCTAAATAAAAAAAATGGTACAGGGTAGGTCATCACTCAAATGTTTCTTCACAATCTAAATCCACCCTTGATGGTTTTTAGTTTAAAAATGAATAGGAATATAATCCAGGCCTTTTTAAGTTTGAACTTTAAAATTTCTAAGTAAAATTTGAGGGTCCTTTGCTACTCTATGTAGGTCTAACAATATGAGAGATAATAATTTTTAAGCATTTCTATATCATACAATTTTTAGGATGTGGTCACCAAAGTGTGGATATGCTATGGCATAAATGATTTTGAAATATACACGGTGAAATAGATAGACAGATAAGTTCAGTCGTATCTGCTACACCATAATAATAAAACATCACAA
Source organism: Paspalum notatum (assembly GCA_022530915.1). Classification (NCBI taxonomy): domain Eukaryota; kingdom Viridiplantae; phylum Streptophyta; class Magnoliopsida; order Poales; family Poaceae; genus Paspalum; species Paspalum notatum. Next base: position 10,316,670 of record CM039683.1, read on the forward strand.
CTATTGTCTTTCAAAAGTTTGTATCCTATAAGACCCGTGTGACGCACAAGTTCAATGGCTAGTTTTTTCTAACATTTATACATATGGTAAAATATTACAACAATGACATACTAAGTTATCCACTATAGCACTTAAGAGTGAAGTGTTGGAGAAGATTAAATATGACTATATTGAGGCATTCATTTCAAAGAACACAAACAAATGTTAAATATGCAACCAAGAGTATTATAGTTTGAGAAGACATGTGTCGTCTGTGTCTCAAGATTCATTGTATTGTTTAGGTGTTCGGCGACAGTTATGCGCCCAAATACTCGTCTAATATGGCAATGCCACCCTTGCCTGCCTCTTTCTCTTAATAAAAATCCTTTTTTACTGTAGGGATCTCTTCTACGGTTTATTTTATTATAAAAAGTGTCACCATTGCCTGCCGTCTCCTGCGACCTCATCTGCAGTAATTGTCCGTCTCCGCATTCTTGTCATTACACTATTAATTAACTGAAAAAGTTTATATAACCCCCTGAGATATCGTGGGTGGAACACCACCCTAAACTTTAAAACCGGATATTTAACCCCCTCAACTTTGCAATCTAGTACAAACAACCCCCTGTGGCGGTTTTACTGGGCGGTTTTGCCCACGTGGTGTGCCACGGTGGCTAGAGGCCCGCCTGTTAGTGCCTACGGCCTCTCCCACCCGTCTTCTTCCTCTGCTCCCTCCCGCGGCCTGCCTCCGCGCGCCGGCAGCCGCCCCCGCTACGCCACCGCCACCCGCCCGCCTCCGTTGTCGGCGCGCTGCCGCACCATGGTGAGGCGCTGGTCAAGAACACAGCGGCGAGCCCCGCACACGACTTGCCCGCGCCGGCGCCCAGCGCGGCCGCGGACGCGAAGGCGTCGGGCACGCTGTTGCCGAGCGCGCGCAGCGTGGTGGCGGCCATGGACGCGGAGAGGCGGATGCGGCGGGCGAGGCGCGAGATGGTGGGGGCCAGGCCCGCGGAGGCGTCCTGGGTGCCACGCTCAGCATCGTGGCCATCAAGCTGAGCCTCAGCTCCGGGTACCTGCCGCTGCTCACCATCCCCGCGGGGCTCCTGAGCTTCTTCCTCTCCCGGTCGTGGGTGCGCTTGCTTGTCGGCTGCGAGGCGGCGCAGCTCCCCTTGACCTGCCAGGAGAACACCATCATCCAGACCTTCCTCGGCTCCTGCTCCAATATATATGTACAGTGTTTGGATTTTGATTTCGGTGTTGGATTGGATCCTGGCGAGAGCACATCGAGGACGACGGCGCAGTCCGTGACGGGTCTAGAGGGGGGAGCAGCCGACGCAGAGCTCGAACTCCTTGAAGGTGAGCTGGCGAGTGAGCGCGCCGGATCTGGGCCGGGCGGAGACGCGGGTGGAGACGGCAGATTCTCGAGTTTGTCCGGTGGCACCCCACGCGGGCAAAACCGCCCAGCAAAACCACCACAGGGGGTTGTTTGTGCCTAGTTGCAAAGTTGAGGGTGTTAAAAATCCGGTTTTAAAATTTAGGGTGCTATGTGTTCCACCCACAATACCTCAGGGGGTTATATAAACTTTTTCCTTAATTAACTAGCAATATGGTCTGTGCAAGTAGCACGGGTCGCTAGGTTTTTATTGAAAATTTTATTTCTGTTTGAAATTGATAGTTTAGATTATTCTTATATAATTTTTTATTGTTTTACTTTATTGGTCCTAAATAATAAGTTTTGTTTTTTGAAATTTTATTTTTTGTGTATTATTTTGAGAACATGTTTGGGGTTTTAAACAAAATATTTATAAGTTTTTTATATAGTGGTGTGTGAGATCAAAATAACATTGATATTTATAATTTTGCTTCCCCAAGTTTTTACAATTGTGTGATAACTAAAGTATTGTAATTAGGTCCTTGAAAAGTACATGTACTTCTTCTATTCCAAATATAGCTTCTATAATTTCTCTATCTTTTTTGAAAAATGTGCCCAGATTGTGATATAAATTAGTTATATTGGTTATACCATTAAATATATTTTGCTAGCTTATTTATCGGTGCCATAAGTGTTCATATTGTTTTAGAAAAAATGGCCTTGGAACAAAGGAAAAGTGGAATATAATTTAGTTCTCGACATGAAAACACAGAGACAAAGGCCTGATCTTTGAAAAGGAAAAAGAATGGATCCGAAGGATCCCAAATCAATTGGCTTATTCGAAAAAAGCCTTCTTCTTTGAAAGATATATCTCGTGTCTGGTACTGCATTGTTCCACTCTGCAAGAAGTCCGAATCAATCTTTTGCACCTCTTCCTTTTTATGATAAATATACCAAAAATAATTCGAATAAATAGCAGTCTCTGACAACTCATCCTCTTTAATCTGCTTGGACCCGCTCCAATACCCATAGGAAAATCCCCAGCCATATTCAGCGTACCTGTCCCTGCAATCAAATAGATTGTCCCAAGGGCCCCATATTCTAGGAGCTCAAGTTATGCTAATCTTTTTCACGGCTCGATAGAGAATTTGATAAGCCAATGATTTTTTTCCGTCTTTCATAATACGGTTAACCACCATGTTAACTAATCGATTACGAAAAATTGGATCAGATTTTGCGGTTCTTTTTTCTGCAATACCTCGACGTGATATGAGCATGAAAGAGGTTCAAGAATCCGTTTTCTTTTTATAAGGGCTAAAAACGAATCACTTATTTTTTTGGCTTTTTGACCCCATATTGTAGGGTGGATCTCAAAAGATAAGAAAGATCTCCCTCCAAGCCGTACATACGACTTTCATCGAATACGGCTTTCCACAGAATTCTATAGGGATCTATGAGATTGAATATGGAATTCTGTTTACTCACTTTAAATTGAGTATCCGTTTCCATCCTTTTCCCACTAGGACCGAAAATCCTATATTTTCCATATCCATACGATCGAGTCCTTAGGTTTCCGAAATAGTGTAATGGAAAAAGAAGTGCTTCGAATCATTGCTATTTGACTCGGACCAGTTTTGAAAAAGTCGAGGTATTTGTTGTGACAATTTGGTGATGCGGAAAATGTTGTTCTACCGATTGGGTCTGATTGATTCTAGGTTTGTGATATCAACGGATGGAGGGCCGGGTAGCTTTGTATTTATTGAGCCGGACAGTTCCTTGTCAGGATACACAATTCCTGTTAGAGTCCGAATCAAACTTTTGCACGTATAAGGCAGTATGCGCAGTGTTAGGAATCCATCTGCACTGAGAATTCTTAATTCTGAATTGAACGTTGACCGTTGGATCTTCATAAAATTCGACGTGGGAATTTTTTGGATCTCTCGGCGAACGTGGTGGTTTCTTTTAACACTCCCTTATTAATATAACTAGTCAAGATGCACGTGCGTCCCGCACGTGTTATACATACACCCAAAAAACAGAAAAAACTAAATAACTCGTGCAAAAACAGATACACCCATGGAATCAGCCCAGTCGCCCATTGGGCCGCAGAAATCAGCCCAGCCCACCGGTGTCCACCTCACCCATGGAATTAGTCCAGTCGCCCCTCAGGCCGCAGAAATCAGCCCAGTCCACCGGTGTCCACCTCCATCTAACCGTTCATTTCGATCCGACCGATCCGACGATTGAGAATCAATGAGTTCATCGGTATATAATGGTGCAGAAACCCTAACCCTATCATTCCCTCCCACTCCGCCAGCTGCCCAGCAACACTCGGCCGACGGAGCGGCGGCTCCCTCCTCGCCGTCCTCGTTCCGCCTCCATGGCCGAGCTCGGCGCTGGCCGCCTCTCTCTCCCGATCCTGCGGTGCCTCGCCAGCCCCTCCTCCTTCCCACCCCGGCGCCGCCTTCCTGCCCGTGGCGGCCGGGCCACCTCCCCTGCCCGGTAGCATGCCGGCGACGGGCGGTCGGGCCGCCTCCACCGGCGCGGCTGACCTCCTCTCCCCCCGCTGCCGCGGCTGAATCTGCCGCCTCCCCCTACCCGGCAGCAGATCGGCCGCCTGCGACGATAGCCGCGCTGGCCACGGCGGCGCCATGCTTTTCCTCCTCCGCCCCGCCGGCCCTCATCGCCGCCTCCCCTCCTCTTCCGTGGCTGCAGTTGATCCAACTGATTCGGTTCTTGTTGGTGTACGATGAACTTGTTGAACAATGATTATAATTAGACTTAACTGAAAAAAAACAGGAGGCACAGGGTGGTTTGCATGGCAGAAACACGTTTCTGCCTAGTTAGGCTGAGTCCAATGGGAGTATCTATTTGGGTTCCCTAAACACTGTTTTGCACTGTTTGACATAAATGCTGAGAGAGAAGGGTAGTTGGAATAGTGTTTAGGGAGTGGGGATAGATACTCCCATTGGACTCAGCCTTACGTAATAGTTGATGATGTGTACAGTTAATTTGTGTCCGTTTGATTAGCGGCCGTTGAGGACACATTTAGATCTAACAGTGGATATTTAAGATGGTAGGAAATTTCGATTGCGGGATGGTGTATAAGGTGGGGCCACTCTTTAAATCTAAGGGTGGAGAAATAGGGTGGGTATAAAATCCTGGGGTAAAAAGTGTTTTTTTTACTGAGACTTTTATAGGATAGATAGATTATATGTTTGATTGATCGTTAGGTTGTCCCAAAAGGAATGTCGTCCGGGCTTGGTGTTGATTTATATCATTTCGTATGAAAAAAAACTATTGTAGCCACGTACGCACGTTTCCTCGAGGGCCCTCAAAATTGCAGAGCCGGCCCTGGCATGCAGCCGTGCGCAGTCAGACAACCTTTGATTATGATTGGTGCGGATGAGACCAAACTAAACAATGCAAGCGCCGCGGCGGAGGAGGGGGGGGGGGGGGGGTGTGGCAATGACTAGTCAAGGCCTTCATCGACACCCGTACTCGGCCGATGCATCCATTTGAGTTCATCAATAGATTATTAATTACATTACACCGTGTTTTGGCCTTGAAATACACATGGGGGGTGCATGCCTGTTCCTTTCTGTGACACTGCAGTAGGCTCGTGCTATGTCTTATGACGACACTGTGCTGTACATGGTGCCTCATGGGACACGCACGTATACATGTGGTACATGCATATGCTCCATTACGCGGCACATGCTGTGCACCTGTCGGCAGGATATAAACCAAGAGAAGCCGGCTTCAAACACGTAGGCCAGACAATAATTCATGTTAATGTGTTGTGCTCTAGTCACCATCTTCAGGGTAAAACATATCAAACGTCAAGGAATGCTCTCCTAGAGTATCCCACTTTGTAACTTTGACATCCTAGCTTGTCTACTAAATTCAATAGGCACATGTACATTCTCAACACAAACCTTATTGGAACATAACCGATCGATACATTTTATCCACCTGATATTAATTAGTAGCTAACTAGCATGGTAACCCTGTGCAAAGCACGGGCTATCATAAAACAAATTTATATATAAATTTATGTTCACAGTTAATCAAAATTTCTATTATTAATATCTCCATATATTCATCGTTTAATAGAACGTCCATATATATATATACATAATTGTTTATTTTATTTATCTATGACAGACGGTACCTAATTAATGTTTATAATATATAATGGCATAGTGGTAATTTATATGTAAATTTAAGGGATAATAACGCAATAGATAATTCATATGTAAATTACACGATATCTTTGATTCATTTTGTATACACGTTAATTCATCTTCCATAATAGTATGGGTGTAATATATATTCAAATTTAGGAATTAATTTAATCCATAATTTACAATGGCATAATGGGTAATTTATATGCAAATGTATGTGGTTATTTTAATAGTTTTTGATAATGGCATTGTGGGTAATTTATATGAAAAATTTGGGGTTATTTTAATGATCTTTTATAATGACATAGTGGGTAATTTATATAGAAATATAGGGGCTTATTTTAATGGTCTTTCATAATGGCATGGTGGGTAATTGTTTACAAAATATTATTGATACTACTTGTAAATGGCCCGATGTTTCTGATTTTTATGGTGATTTCTATGATTTATCTATTTTTCTAGCGCGATTTTCACAATCCGTACTTTTTTTGTAACCTCTAATTAGTAATAGTAAGACTAGTCAATCAACCCGTACGCGAAGCACGGGCCAACAATTTTAATAGACATTTTCAAGTGGAGATGAGCACAATTTGAACAGTATAACACATAATAGAGCCTTCATGTGTACACCTACTAACTTCAGTCCCCTAGTTTTCAACATCCTTAGTTTGCAAACAGAAAGAAATACAAAATTATAATAATTGTGAACAACTATTGTACATCCTGGTCAAAAAGGACTACGCCAATCTTCACTACTCCATTATGAAGTAAGATTGCATTCCATAGTCTAGTAGTCCTTGCCTTGATTTCCCATAATTCTTTCCCAGGTCCAATTTTACTTAAGGTTATGACGACCACTGTAACTTATCAACTAAAACAACATGACGGTGATGGGGCTAATTTAGCTATTTTAATATAAATGCTTGTTTGTATGCAAACATGGAACTTCATAATAATTTTAGAAGAACGACACCACAATTGATTGGCAAGACATCCATGCCTTGGTTGTGAATCTGGACAATCGTTCTTCTCGTCATTGTGAAAGATGGAAGCTGGATCACAGTCAATACTACTCAGATTTACTCCGATCTCTTTGGAAGTACGGCTGAAACGAGCCGACGACACTTGCAATTTGGACTGCGGCAACTACAATCTCGTTGTTTACCTTATGCCATCGAACGGACTTAAAGATAGAGATCGGTTTGGTAAAAATAATACCAAAGACCCGGCGATAGGTTTGTGTTGAGTAACATTAATTTTAATGTATTATTGATTGTTATGGATAAACTATTTGTGACCCGTTTGGGCTAAATATTTCTAATCTATTTTGCAATGTAATGACCGTAATTTATATGTAATTTACTTTAGATGTTAGATCTGATGGCTATTATCGTTCGATGATGGTAAACAATTGCCGGATGATTCTTTTTTTCTTTTTGAGAATTTCTAGTATTTGTCTTTTTTTTTCTATAGTGTTTTGAAAGTAGTGTTTTTTTTAGAGCCTTAATTAGTAATAGTAAGATGGTTAGCCTAAGAAACTGTGCAATGAAATTGGGCATTGAGAGAACATGTTTCATTCTTTACAATTGATGGTGTAGGACTTGGAAACCACAAAAATGAACACCATTGAGAATGTATATGAGTCACGCTAGTTTCATTCCCACTGAATACTACGATACATAAACATGTCTGATGATGTAGCAAGGTAATTATAAAGAGCGAAATAGAGAGCTTCATGAAAGGTGACAGAATTCCATCTGGATAAAACTAAAGATACACTATTACCCAGACAAAACTTCATGTCTCATTCTTTGGTAACTGTGTCTTGAAACTCAACTAAGAAGGGTTTATCACCAATTCTGCCCCGCCAGCATGCCAAGATGCGCTAATTTGCATGTATTTTTCTCTCAGCGATGCGAGCATGTCGGCACGTTGGGATGCCTGCGTTGTAGTGTAATATAATCTGAGTTAGCCACCGAGTTAGCCAGCCTGCATATATTCCATGCCGGCCGGCGTTGGACCATTTGGCGACGACAGGGCGTGATTACAATGTGTAGTGTACGTATATGGGCTGGATCAATGTATCTAGCCTGCTCCACGACAGCAGGCATCTTAAAAACCATAATATACGACGACGACCAAACACTAAGCACGAATTCAGTGGGTTAATGCACTATAATCCCCACATCTGAAGCTCGATAGATGCACCAATGTCGACGATGCGTCTCTGGCCGCTGCACTTTTTCATCTGAACGCTGAGCACATCCTGGGCACAACGAGATGCAATCATCTTTACTCCCACACAAATTATTAGCTTTCGAATTTACCATAGATCAACCATTTCCACTGTAGAAAAAACTGTAGAAAAAAAAAGTAATGCGATTACGATGCACCACATAATTCTTCGAACCGAACACCACGTTAAGAATCTATGCGGACCCTAATATAATTGTCTCCAAAACAGCAATAATCTTACAAATCTATACGACAACAACTGTTACTTTTTTCAAAAGATTCCTGTACATCACGGACGCATACAGTAGGCTATTCGTATGGGTTACCTTACAGTAGCTAGGGAACATGCACACTACATACCTGGTCTGGCGTTACATGCTCCCTTTGCCTTGATAAGTGTATCAAAATATAGGTTGATCGGTGTTGCTTTGCTACGTATGGCCCCATTAGGCGAAGTCCACCACCATGTGCTGCCCCCAGATTTACCGGAGTTTAGATAAACTACTATTTGGTACATTGAACGACATTCAATTGAGTTAGTGGAGCACCGCCCACTTCTAGAGAACAATAAAGAACAACGTAACCGTAATAAATCTCGCGCAGGCCAAAACTTTGTGACCTATCCACTACCAAACAGCTGTAAACTCCTTAATACAAAACCTTTCACCCTCCAGTATAAAAATAATGGACGTTTTGGACAATAACGCAGTCACCAAGACACTACTTTGACTATGAATTAATATTAATATGCATATTCGAAATATACCAACTAAATCATATTTTAAAACTACTATCAAAGACAAATCAAGAAATATCGTTTTCAAAATATGAATTCAAATATTTGAAGATATACTAATGGTCAAAACTAGAATATGTTGACTATACGGAAACCAAAATGTCTATTATTTTGATATTGGAGAGAGTAGTTACTTTCATGCTCAAACTGTAAACAAAACATAATAGTGTATATATATGTGCTAGACTAAAAAACTTAACCTCACACTGAATTATTTTAGCCGGGTGTTCGGCTTAACGATCCACCCCATCCCAAGTGACCCATCATGACTTCATTCCGCAAGAAACGGTGGGCGACCCATATACTCATTATTCATATACTACTAATTGTTACCTTGTGAGGAATGACGTGACAAGTGGATCAACCTGTTTCACCATAGAAACCAAATAAAATAAAAATGGGAAAGGAGTGAGAGTACGACCTGATTGATAACTCTTTAAATGCTGCACCATTAAATCTGAAATAACTACAGTAGATGCATCTTGAATATACGAATCTCGAGTAAAAAAAATTCACCCCTAGCATTGTTCTGTAACTTCTGTAACAAAAAAAAAAAAGATGAATTTTGACAAAATGACAATAGCTATGTATTGCTAAGAAATAACTTCAGTTGAAACTTCAATCCAAAAAAAAATTAAGGATCATCTGCAATGAAAAAGGAAAAACTAGATGCATTAACTCCTGTTTATCGCCTAATTAATTCGGAAATTTTTAATGGTCGCCTAGTTATGCTACAAGAGTGTCCATATAATTTTTGATGGCTACTGAACATGTATGACTTCCATAGTGAAAAGGTCCATTTAGAACATGATGAAACAACTTTTGCTCCAATCACTATTGGAGAAAGGGCTATCAGTACCGGTTGGGAACCCCTTTAGTCCCGGATTACCGGATGGCTACTGAACATGCACTACCCCAGCCCAATTTACTCCTGTCGGCAGGAAGTATTCCCTGCGGTCCCGCAACCAAGGCCAGGGAAGGCCTAGCTTGCCTGACGTCGCTCCCAGGCCCGACTAGGAAACCTCCGCACCGACAGGAAAGGCCCATTCGCGCGCAGCGCGGCGTATTGGCGCGAGCGAAAAGTTTCGGCAGACCCAGACGCGGGAAAACACACCCAAGGTGGCCCGCACGTCAGCGAGAACGAGGAAAACTTTAGGCGCGCGAGCTCCTGCGTACCTATTCCGCAGACCGCATCGCCGTCACCGCTCCTTCCGAGTTTCTTTCTCGAGCGGTCTTCTTTCTCCCCTCCGTCCGCTCCCAGTCGCCGTTCGTGCCGTCCTCAGCTCCTCCGCTCCTCACCGGCATCCAGCTCAGTTCCTACACCACAATGAAACCGCCGCCGCCCTTAGTCCATGCGTCGCCGCATCCATAGGTCCATGCGTCGCCGCGTCTCTAGATTATCCCTTGCTCTCCCTTCCACTGCCGCCCCAGATCTATTGCGTGGCTGGTGCCCAAGGTCCCTCCACCACGCCATTTCCTCTCCTAATCGATTCCCCCTGGATTTCCCCTTGAAGATTGTTGCTGCAACGGGTTCAACTCAAATTTCAGCTTTGAGGGTAAGATGTGCTTGGTATTGAACAAAAGATTCAGATTTTCTTATGTTCTAGCAATATTGTCATGTGATATGTTTCGATTTGGAAGTAGGAAGCATAGATCTGGTAGCATGATGTTTAATTAGTGACACAAGTGTTGTAACCCAAGCCCTCTATCTTCCTAATAAGAAATCAACCTCATTAGGATTGGTAACTGAACATTTTTTTTCTGTAAGCATCATCAATAATGTACAGCAACCTGATAAAGTCGTAGTGATGGTAAAAAAATCATGGTTTTTTTGTTAACATCACTTCTCTTTCCTTTGACACATCACTTTCATAATTTGTATGCAATCAAGGGCATATGTTGCTTGTTCTTGTTGCTACAGATAAATCAAAACCGGCTGCCCAGCCCGTTTCATTACTCTATTATATGCGTGCCCTGATATTTCGATGTTGTGCTGCAGGAATATGTTATATGGTCTTGAATAGGTCGTGGGCATTTGTGTGGTTTCATTATGAAACAGAGATAGAAGAAAGGTGAGTTCTGCCATACCTGTTTATTTTGTAATGCTTACCTGCAACTTGCAAGATGACTGGTCATATGTATCAATTTCAATGACATCCACCGATATTCTGGACATTTCTTTGATAATTCAAGTTTTTAGGCATAATAAAGAAAGAATACTGAACACAACTGCAAAAACACAGTTCAATATGTCTTCTTCGTATTCGACAAGATAAATTCCTTGTCTTCCTTGTATTGTATAACAAATTTAGCCTTTTCCCAAATTCAACTCCGAGCTGCTGTTTGGATTTTATTTCGCTCATCGATATTGTTCATCTTAATTGACGTAAATAGATGCATCTTGAATATTATTAATTCTTTATGTCTAACTGGAATTTCAAATAGTGATGAAGCCAGGTTCTTTACTTTAAAAAACAAATCAATATTTTGTAAAGAATTATTTTTCCTTGATTTATGCTATATTTTCCCCTCTAATATTATTTTGACAGGAGTTACAAATTTTTAGCAGGTGTGGCTCTGCTAATTGCATAGGCTGTTGTTGTCAGTTTGCCTTTATCTGGAGTATCATCAGTTGATCTCATATCTTGGACAGCTACTGAGTGCTGGTTTTCCTTACTTCTCATACCAAGTTGGTAGATAAGATATGGCTGATCGTGGATGGATGTATACTGGTTGGAAGCGTGGTAGGCCATCAAATGATTGGGTTGAGAAAACAAATGAATTCTTGGATCGTGCCTTCTCAATTCCTGAGTTAGTTGAGTCTGATTCAATTAAGTGCCCTTGTTCTGAATGTCGGAATAATGTCAGTCACAAAAGGTTTAGGATAGAGTTGCATTTGTGTAATTATGGGTTCAAGGAAAATTACCAAACATGGACAGCACATGGTGAGAGGCGTGATACCCAGAACCATTTGATTGGTTCCCAGGTAGAAAATGAGGGGTTTGGTAATATAGGAAATGAGGGGTTTGGTGATATAGACCGAATGGATGGTATGCTTGCTGACTTAGCTGGTGAGCACCCTTCATTACTTGGTGAAACGCCAACTGGCTTTGCCCGATCCTTCTATGAAATGGCTGCTAGTGCAGATCAACGAGTACATGAGAAAACATTGCACTCTACTCTATCTGCTGTAGCTCGTTTGCTAGCCATTAAATCACAGTACAATCTCTCAGTGGCATGCTATGATGATTTTGTGGACCTCGTGCATGAACTCCTTCCTCCTGATTCTAGGATTCCCAAGAACTTCTACCATTCAAAAAAGTTGCTAGAGGGCCTTGGTATGCCATATCAAAAAATTGATATCTGTTATAATAATTGCATGCTATACTATAAGAGCAATAGTGGGAAGGATAAGTGTGACATATGTAAAATCTCTCGCTACAATGATGGTTCAGATAAGGTCCCTCGTAAAGTGTTACGGTACTTGCCCATAACACCTAGGTTACAAAGGTTGTATGCACATGTGGGAACAGCAAAACAGATGCGTTCACACAAAGAATCTCTCCTCTCAAACTCTAGTAAAATGCTCCATCCATGTCATGGAGAGGCATGGAAGCAATTTGATGCTGATTTCCCTGAATTTGCACAAGATGCTAGGAATGTGAGAATTGGTTTTGCAACCGATGGGTTTGCACCATATAGCATGGCTGCTGCCGCTTACTCTTGCTGGCCGGTATTTTGGGTTCCTTATAATCTTCCACCTGGTGTTTGTATGAGGCCAGAGAATATTTTTCTTGCTATGGTCATTCCTGGACCTAAACATCCGGGAAAAAATCTAAGTGTCTTGTTGCAACCTATGGTAGATGAATTGCTGGAGTTGTGGAGTGGAGTAGAGACAACAGATGCTTCATTGAAGAGAAACTTTACTCTAAAAGCAGCATACTTATGGTCTATTCATGACTTTCCTGCATATGGTATGTTTTCTAGATGGAGCACCCATGGCATTTTTGCAATGGGCGAATTGCCATCATCCTCGAGGGTGGCAAGTAAGTGTTGATTGAAATTTTCATTTAGTATGGGATTTCACTTGATGATTGTATCATTTAGTTTGTGTTTTCTAAATCCATGTTTTCACTCTTATTTTCATTGAGTCAGCCAATTCCGCTACGCTAATTACTCAGTGGATGACAAAATGAAGAAAGGCCCCGTCCTTGGAGTGATTTTAAAGCAAGAATACCCTCCCCTCATTGAAGGTACTAGTAGAACTGATCAGCGATTCCAATATCATGCAAGCAAGTGGGAACACTACTATCATATTGTAAGGGATGACGGGCAAACCCAAGATGACCGTGTTAAAGAAGAGTTCTAGTTAAGTTATACTTTCCATTTCAATACATCACAGCATGATAAAAATACCATTCTTTAGTAAGTACTATCCACAACAATGTTTTCTTCTCTCAGAGCATATATTCGGTGCCCGTTGAATTAGAGGATGAAGCAGACCAAACATTTGAGAAATATGGACACACCCAGGTCAAGAATATGATGTATCAAGCTCGTCTAGATGCTGTTAAGCACTTCTATCGTGAAATCATTGGGAGCCCTAAATCTGATACATTTGTGCGTTCCAAGTTACTTACCTTTCAGCAGTACTTGCGTTGCATGTCTGACTAGTTCACAGCTCCATCTTGGGAGTCCCTATGTAAGTATTGGTGCTCTGATCAATACATGAAGAATAGAAGTCTTGGCAAGCATCTAAGAAGAAAAATCCTGACGGTGCTCAAAACAGGGGTGGCTCCAGACCATTAGTCGAGACTCAGCAATATATTGTAAGTGTCTTGTTCATACTCATGTCTAAATTATATAAATCAGCAATGTATGGTTTGAATGAATTTTTAAAATTTGCTTAGGAAGTAACATTTTCCACATTTTTTTGTGGCATGCAGGCAGCAAAATTTGGGCCTGAGAAGGCCACTGTTATAAACACATATTGCTGCATGAAATCTGGTGTAAAAAATTGTGATAGCAGTGGGAGGGCTGGTCCAATTCCCAGCGAACGAGCAAAACAACTTGTCGTAAGTGTTTTTCTTTTTGGCACTGTGGTTTAGATCAGATTCAAATCACCAGTATGCTCCTTTAGTAATGGACTTGTTCCAGCTAGTCATCTTGGCTTATTTCCATCAATAATGTTCAGCATGGCATACAATTGTTTTTTGCTATTGTAATATAAGATCATATATGTTCTGCAACATCATACAAAGACTTAGTAGCAAAATTAGGAAATTGTAGAATTGTCTTCATGGTGCTATGAGGTTTGTGTTTTTTCCTAGGATGACTACAATACAGCCCTCCAAGAGAAGTATCCAGATGATTGGCAAGAGCAACCTTTTGATGGAAAAATTGCATACGACATTGGTGGCGGCCTGCCCCATGGTCGCCTAGCAATAGGAGCTGGAGCTGTCAAGAAGGCCGCAATTATTGATGTTGCTAAGGAAAGTGCCATGAGGCCTTCAACCTCAAGGGTGTACCAAAATCTCTTGAGAAGGTATGAGGAGCAAGTTGCAAACAACCAATGCTTAACTGAAGAAAATGCGGCCTTGACTCAACAAAATGTATCCTTAAGTCAACATATGAAGCGAAGTGATCGTGTACTTGAGGTACAATCTGTTTTGGTGTTTATTTGCTTGCAATTTAAGGTCCCAAATTTTAATTTATGTTGGTACTTGCTTTTTTTGTAGCTCATTTGTCACAAGGTGCAGATAGAGATACCCCCTGATCTGCTTGAGGAAGAAGTAGTCATGGTAAGAGCTTGTAGCTCATGATTTTGGGGGAATATGAAACATATTGGTTTTATACAATGAATCTGATTTTTGTTTGGTACTGCATATCTGAACTACAAAAGATTGAGTCAATATATGTTCAGGACAAAACTCAAAGTCTGTTAGTGTATATTAGTTTTCATGCCTGTCAACTGAATTTATCTATCGATAAGCACCGGATGGAATGGAATATTATTGTTATCTATATTATGTGAAACCTACAACTTGTAACACCAAATGGTTCTTTCTTTTGGATGTAGAGAGGGAATATTGATGGATCATCTCATGCTTCAGCCAACTTGGTCACCAATAGTGATGGTCATTGAGTAGTGGTGATATGGCTAGGAATATTTTGTGAGCCCAAGGAAGTATTTTGGATGAATTATCCTTGGTGATGGTACTCAAATATTATGGCAGCCACCAGCAAGCTGTTTTGGTCATCCAGGAGTAGCAGCAGCAGCAGCTACATATTGCCATGCCTCTTCACCAGCTGTGAAGTGTGCTGGTTGGCCTATTAGCTGCATTCAGGTGGACCAAGTGCAGGAAAGTGGCTCCCTGTGCTGGTGCCAGTGCCATCGAGGTAGTACAAGCCAATGGCGTAAAGTGATCGCAATGTGTTGGACTTGTATGCAGGCAACAGCAATGGTTTATGATTGTGCACTCAATGTAACTTAATATGCAATAGACATCTGTAATGAACTAGCATTGCTACTACAGCTAGCAACAACTTATATTGATGATTATATGCATGTATCGACAACTTTAAGACAATTATATGTATGGTTTATGTTTTCTATGTACTGATTCTTATTGGTGGATAATATGGATGCATGATCTCACGTGTGGATGAATAGCTTAATTATATTATAGAATTTTTGTTGATTCCAAGCATATCTGATGTTTAATGGTGGATTTAGTTTCCCTGACAGTGATTAGCCAATAGGGAAAGGAACAATCTTCCTTGACGGTAGTTGACCGGCGGGGATAGGACATTTCCTGATGGTGACTTCCTGACAGGGATTGTTCAAAATTCTCCTGACGGTAACTGACAGGGATTGTTCAAACATTTCCTGACGGCTGCATTTCTCCTGACAGCCAAGTGACAGCCGACGTGCAATAGAATTCTTGACGGTGAGAACCGTCAGGGAATAAACAACGACGGTTTCCCATCAAGAAAAGTTGACTTTCCCTGACCATCCATCCCTGTCGGAGTATGCCTGACGGTAACTGTCAGGGAAACTCTTTCCTAA
The DNA here is from genome assembly GCA_022530915.1 of Paspalum notatum. Lineage (NCBI taxonomy): Eukaryota > Viridiplantae > Streptophyta > Magnoliopsida > Poales > Poaceae > Paspalum > Paspalum notatum. The sequence goes on from CM039683.1 coordinate 10,332,308, forward strand.
TGGTTTTGGGTATTTTCCCTGACGGTTCTGGCCGTCATGGAAAAACTGAGCTGAGGTAGTGATGTATGACTTCCATAGTGAAAAGGTCCATTTAGAACGTGATGACGCACAACTTTTGCTCCAATCACTACTGGAGAAAGGGCTATCAGTACCAGTTGGGAACCCCCCTTTAGTCTTGGATTCCCAACTGGTACTAGGAAACTCAGGTCCCAACCGGTACTATGGAATTGGGACTAATGCTCTCAGGCCCCAACCGGTACTATGAAATCGGGACTAATGCCCTCAGGCTTACTTATGGTTAATAAAAAAGCTGAAAAAGTAAGTTTCATTGAGGCTCAAACTCAAAAGTAACGATACCACACAAGATCTATCCAACCACTGCAACTCTCTACCACATCTGACTACATAAAGAATGATTTTCTTTTATTGTAAGTGCCTAGAAGATTTTAGTCTCGGTCGGAGAGGTTTTAGTCTGGGTTTGCGTTACCAAGCCAAACTAAAGGGGTTGGTAATATCAGTCGGGACTAAATCCTGAACAAGCTTTAGTCCGTGTTGGTATTACCAACCGGGACTAAAGGGCGCCTATCGGTGTTTTGTACCGGCAATGCACCATGGGATACCTCACGATTTTGTGGTTGTCTGGATCAACCGTAGCTCCATGGTTCACGTGGAACGCGACAAAGAACAAGGACACATGATTTATACAGGTTCGGGCCGCGAGATGCGTAATACCCTACGTCCTGTTTGGGGCTAATTGTATTGATCTGATCTCTCAAGATTACAATGAGGGTGAGAGCTTTGGTATGCGAAGGGGTGCTGAGATCTAAGGGGAGAGTTGAGTTGTGTAGAAGGGATCCCTAGCCTGACTTATATAGTCCGGCGTGGTTTGGGTTACAAGGAGTTCTAGCCCTACTAGGATTCTTCTTAGATCTTCCTTGTACATGTCGAGTCCTTGTCCTGTGCATCAAGTCAGTCATTCGTCTTCTGAATTGGGCCCTCCGACGGCCCATGTAGAAAATATGCTCCATGAGGACCAGGGGATATCTATCCCCCACAAGCCCCCGAGGGTCGAGTTAATTTTGAGAATAATTAACTTGAGACTCCAAAGAAATCCACAGCTCTGAATGCGAATGCTGCCGAGTCAATCAACACTTCCTTTTTATCTGAACCTCTCCCTATTGGTTGCACCGACTAGGTGCACCCAATGGGTGTAGCCCCCGAGCTTCAAGTTGACTTGAGTAGCAATTAGTTTGAAGACCCAGAAATCAGCAACATCTTTCGAGTTAACCCAAATCCTCGCATGAAAAACACGTCTCTACAATGGAGGCACCGTTTAGGTGCACCAATTGGGTGTAGCCCCCGAGCTTTGAGTTGACTTGAGTAACAATCAGCTCAAAGATCCAAATTCTGCTTTTTGAATGTCTTGTCTTGTAATCTTTGAAAAATTTCTGATGGTATCCTCCATGCATCCCCCGAGCCTCAAGCTGATTAGCATAATTAGGTTGAGGATCAAGTAGTCGAGTGGTCTTAAAAAATTCTGAGTGCTCAGCTAGCAATGATGAAATCATCCATGTGCCCAGCTAGTGGAAATACGTTATTAGCCGAGCCGAGCAGTCGTCGAGGCGGACAAGTGATCGGCTAGAGGAAATACGTCGCTAGTCGTGTAGGGTTACGGGGTAGGATACCATAGCATGAAAACAATTTTCTACTACCGCGTAAGACACAGGAACATGTACAAGCAAAAAATCACAGATCGTTACCACTAGACGCGCAGTGCAGCGGAAGACGAGTCGGAGCAGCCGAGTACCGAGTCGTGCGCGGCGGGTGGTTGTCGGTAAAGAGCCGATGCCGACTTATCCAGCAACTCGATCAAGAACTAGTCGGCCGACCTCGCAGTCAGTTAGGAACCACTCGGCTGATGAGCGAAGTAGTAGCAGCAATGCCTCTACAGTATCCACACGTGCGGGAAGACGACACCGAGTTCTGGCGTGCTAGCACCACGAACTAGGCGGCGGATCTTGAGAGATTGGACTAGGACACCACTAGGGTTTCGCAGAAACCTTTTCTGCGATGGCTCACGTCCAACACCAATACCTCGAGCCGTGCCCTCTCATGCATATATATATTCTCCACTAATGGGCTTTAGCCACGTAAAGGCCCATTAGGATTCTAATTGCTTGCGGATCAAGTATCCGAGTCCGAACAGAGGTCCAACTGCGCATACCATACGTGAGCATCCGAGTCAGACCCGCAGGTCGAGTTACGGTCAGACTCAGTATCGGCTCTTGCCCAGAGCGAATACGACTTGGAGTCAAACCTGGAGGTTTGCCTCGCGGGCACAACTCCATCAATCTCCCACTTGCCTAGAGGCAATATCCAGGTGTCCCCAATCCCTTAAGTGTGTGACCCTGTAGGTTCACATGCAGTCGGCCATGGCGAAAAAACCTTTTCTCAAGCCAATCGATCAACAGTGGCGCCTAGCAGCGCATGTTGACCCCCGAAAGCACAATGATCATATCAACCGAATCTTGATATACAGCTCGTCCTATATCCTTTTGCCACGCGACGCCAGTCAGACCCAAGGCGAGATTTGTGCCACCCTTGTTTAGATAGTCTGACTTATTTCACTTGTCAATGGTGGATTACTGGACTAACCATTAGTCCAAATGGGATTAACCATTAACCACATAGCACGGCCATGCATTTTCTAATCTAGCCACCTCGAGGGGCCCAGAGGCAATCTCTCTCGTTATGTGAGAGGGGCAAATTCCATCTTGATCCACTTACATCCCAATCCATGTTTCGCAATGTACCCGAAAGTTACTTTTATAACTACCCTGTTATGGAATAGCGTTTAGTAACCGCTAAGTACATCACTACGCAGAGTGAGAAACAATGGTGATCTCAAGTCAAAGGATTTAGCGGGTATATCACTCGAGAGTGCTTGATGGCACATTTAAACATACCAATCCCAGCAATGTCTCAGAGTGAGTCAAATCCGACACCATGTTCTCTAACATCTGTCCACATCATTGATTTGATATCCAATATCTATGATCCGTAAGACATGATCATCAATCAATCCATGTGCTAGCCCTTGAATCATTACTATCCAAAGTAAAGATTATAGGCTAGGGACCATTCAGAACACATCATTTAAACAAGAGTCTCACGAATGAGTCACGTACTCATTGATCCATTGTTTACAGCAGCATGCTCAGGGAACAAAATTGAATAACATTTATTCAAAATAAAACATAACAAATTCTCATTCCACATACACTAGAGTCAACTCAGGTATCCAATACCCATTGCTTTCGTGTGTGCCTCAAACTTGGATTGTGGGAGAGGCTTCGTTAACGGATCATCTACATTTAGATCCGTGTGCACTTTACATATCTTCACATCACCTCTATCAATAATCTCTCTGATCAGGTGATATCGCCTGAGTATATGTTTGGATTTTTGGTGTGACCTAGGCTCCTTAGCTTGTGCTATGGCACCGATATTATCACAGTAAAGGTCTAATGGGCACGAAGCACTCGGAACAACACCCAACTCAGAAACAAACTTTCTGATCCAAACTTCCTCCTTTGCAGCTTCCGAAGCTGCAATGTACTCGGCTTCTATTGCATAATTAGCTACCGTATCTTGCTTGGAACTCTTCCAACTAACCGCTCCACCATTGAGGCAGAACACGAATCCGGCTTGCGATCTATTGTCGTCTTTGTCTGTTTGGAAACCAGCATCGGTGTAACCCTTTACAGCGAGCTCTTCCTCATCTCCAAACACTAGGAACGCATCCTTAGTCCTTCTCAAGTACTTAAGGATATTCTTTACAACAATCCAGTGACCTTCATCACCTGGACATGCCTGGTATCTGCTCGTCACACTCAGAGCAAAGGAAACATCAGGGCGTGTACATATCAAGGCATACATGATGGATCTGATTGCGAAGGCATGCGGGATCTCACTCATCCTCTTTTGCTCATTAGTCGTCGACGGACACTGAGTCTTGCTCAAGATCGTGCCAGGTGACATGGGCAAGAAACCTTTCTTGGAATCATGCATGTTGAACCGTTTCAACACCTTGTCAATATACGTACTTTGGCTTAATCCAATTAAGCATTTTGATCTATCTCTATAGATCTTTATGCCCAAAATGTAAGCTGCTTCTCCTAAGTCCGTCATTGAGAAACTCTTTCTCAACGAGTCCTTCACAGCTTCCAACACAGGAATGTCGTTTTCGATCAATAATATGTCATCCACATATAAGACCAGAAAGATGAGTGCGCTCCCACTGATCTTCTTGTATACACAAGGTTCTTCTACATTTTTGATGAAACCAAACCCTTTGACCACTTCATCAAAACGTAGATTCCAACTCCGAGATGCTTGCTTGAGTCCATAAATGGACTTCAAAAGCTTGCATACCTTTCCAGCATTCTGTGGATCGACAAAACCTTCAGGCTGTGTCATGTACACATCCTCACTTAGGTTTCTATTAAGGAAAGCCGTTTTGACATCCATTTGCCACACCTCATAGTCATGATATGTGGCAATCGCTAGGAGGATCTGGATAGACTTTAGCATGGCTACGGGTGAAAATGTTTCATCGTAATCAACACCTTGAATCTGACGAAACCCTTCTGCCACAAGCCTGCCTTATAGATGTGAACATTTCCATCAACGTCTATCTTTTTCTTGAAAACCCACTTACACTCGATAGGTCATACCTCATCAAGTGGCTCAACCAAGTTCCAAACTTGATTGTCAGCCATAGATTTCAAATCGGATCACATGGCCTCCAGCCATTTCTCAAAGTCGGGTCCCATCACAGCTTCTCTATAAGTCATAGGCTCATCATTGTCCAACAACAATACATCGCGCCGACCCATGGTGAGGAACATGTATTGGTCGGGTGCACGATGTGCCCTCTGTGACCTACGTAGGGCTAATGGTGTTTCAATAGAGTGCTCAACATTTGACTCATCCTATTGAAAATCAGTCGGATCAGAACCATTCTTCAGTGTTTCTCGAACCTCTTCGAGTTGCACTTGGTTTCGACTGGTTTCATCTTTCAAGAGAAACTCTCTCTCCAAAAAGACACCATTCTAGGCAATAAACACTTTTGTTTCCTCCCGGTTATAAAAACAATATCCTTTGGTTTCCCTAGGATAGCCCACAAAGTAGCATTTTTCCGACTTAGGATGAAGCTTGTCAAACGTCAAACGTTTGACATAAGCCTTGCAACCCCAAATCTTAAGGAAAGACAACCTGGGACTCTTCCCCAGTCCATATCTCATATGGCGTCTTCTCCACAGACTTCGATGGAACTCGGTTCAGTGTAAACGCAGCAGTTTTTAAAGCATAATCCCAAAAGGACAACGGAAGATCAGTTTGACTCATCATGGACCTCACCATGTCCAACAAGGTTCGGTTTCTCCTCTCCGACACACCATTCAACTGTGGCATTCCGGGTGGAGTTAGCTGTGGAACAATTCCACAACTCATCAGATGATCATTAAACTCATGGCTCAGATATTCTCCACCACGATCCGATCGCAGGAATTTTACCATCATGCCCGAGTGATTCTGTACTTCATTCTGATACTGTTTGAACTTTTAAATGACTCGGACTTGTGTCTGATTAAGTAGATATAGCCATACCTACTAAAGTCATCAGTAAAAGTAATGAAATACTGAAAACCCCTCTGGCAATAGAGCTCATTGGACCACATACATCAGTATGTACGAGGACCAATAACTCAGACGCCCTCTCACCCTGACCGGTGAAGGGTGCCTTTGTCATCTTGCCAAGTAAACAAGACTCACATGTCTCAAATGATTCATAATCAAATGAGTCGAGTAGGCCATCCTTATGGAGCTTCTCCACACGTTTTTTGTTAATATGGCCAAGGCGACAATGCCACACATAAGCAGGATTCAAATCACTTGGTTTGAGTTGTTTAGCATTAATGTTAAGAACAGGTTTATCCTCAAGATTAAGAACATACAATCCATTCATCAATGGACAATGCACATAGAGCATGTTATTCAAATAAATAGAACAACACTTGTTCTTTATTATTATCTCATAACCACCATCCTCCTCCAAACATGAAGAGAAAATAATATTTTTGCTCAATGCTGGAATAAAATAACAATTATTCAACTCCATCACTAATCCTGAAGGAAGCGACAAGTGGTATGTGCTGACTGCCAACACAGCAACCTTTGCTCCATTGCCAATGCGCACGTCCAGCTCGCCTTTCGCAAAACTTCTAGTCTGTTTTAGTCCCTGCAACAATTTGCAGGTATGAATCATTGACCCGGTATCAAATACCCATGATTCACTAGAAGAAGTTGCAAGATTAATTTCGATAACATTAATACCTAAAGCGGAAGTCTCACTTTCCTTCTTCTTCTTCTCTTCCAGGTACTTCTGGCAATTCCTCGACCAATGTCCACTGTCCCCATAGTGGAAACACTTGTCCGAGGGAGAGGGACCAGCCTTAGGCTTAGCATTTGACTTAGGCTTTTGGATCCTATCCTCAGCCTTGCCTTTGCCCTTGCCCTTGCGCTTCCTCTTCTTGCTATCCCTCTAGATCATCATCACATGAGTTGCGGTCTTTTTGATGCTATCCTCGGCAGTTTTAAGCATCCCATGCAACTCGGTCAGAGTCTTATCCAAGCCATTCATATGAAAGTTCATAATAAACGGCTCGAAACTAGGAGGCAGAGATTGGAGGATCACATCATGTGCAAGTTCTGGCTCAAGCTCCAGACCAAGCCTGTCGAGTGCCTCGATATGACCAATTATCTTGATCACATGAGGGCTGACTGGACTCCCTTCAGTTAGCTTACCACTAAACAAGGCCTTTGAGATGTTATATCTCTCGACACTTGCCTGGTTCTCAAACATGCCGCGGAGCCCTTCAATCAAAGTGAAGGCATCCGAGTCCTCATATTGCTTCTGAAGCTCAGGGGACACTGTGGCAAGCATGAGACAGCCAACGTCAAGCGCATCATTGCAGTGCTTCTCATAAGTCCTACGTTCAGCAGCAGTAGCACCAGCCGCAAGATCCTCGGGATAGGGCTGCTTTAGAATATATTCCTTTTTCTCTTGGTTGAGAACAATTCTCAAGTTTCGATACTAGTTAAAGTTTGTTCCAGACAACTTTTCTTTATCAAGAATAGATCGCAAATTAAAACCAGAATTCGGAGCGGGACCGGCCATGATCAACTATAACAGGAAGTAAATATGCAAAGACTTAGCACAATGTTTTATGTAGCATTTTTCATTAAAACAATTTTAACAAAATATGCTCCCACTATATGTTTGCAATTGTATTCCCTTTCATGACACATAGTGGACAAGACCCGCGTTTATCTAAGTCCTAGTGAGCTTTGGCATCACTGCTAGAAACTTAGCGAAACCGTAGACAACCATTGTCAATCACATCCTATGTGACTCTTGTTTGTTGGGCGACATCACATGTCAGGCATCCAACGACATGCCCAAGGCCCAAATCCGATTTGATAGCCTCGTCAAGCAAACCAATCCCATACGCGTGTATGTCCGACATCCACCCTATTTGATTAAGATAATTGAAGGTACCCTGCTTTGACAGACCCACCTAACAACGATCGAAATCCTTATAGGTGTAGCAATTGGAAGGGCATCAAGAATTCTTGAGTTTTTTCTAAGGGAATCCATTCTAACACATCTAATGCAAGAAAAAACAGGTAGTGATAACAAAAATTATGGACCACCGATCATATCTATGATAACTTATCGGGTTGATCCAATCAAGCCGAGTCAAGTTACATCCATGCCGACTGCATCGACTCATCAAATGAGTCGGTGCGCAGAGCCCGTAATAGATCCAATCTGTCACCATCAATCCATCCAATGAATCGATGCATAGAGTCTATAACAGATCCAATCTGTTATCATGGAGCCGCAATAGATCCAATCTACTATGGTAATAGATCCAATCTATTACATCGATCTAGACCATAAAACGATTTTCTACTATAGGGTTACGGGGTAGGCTACCATAGCATGAAAACGATTTTCTACTACCGCATAAGACATAGGAACACGTACAAGCAAAAGATCACAAATCATTACCACTAGACGCGCAGTGCAGCGGAAGACGAGTCAGAGCAGCCGAGTGCCGAGTCGTGCGCGGCGGGTGGTTGTCAGTGAAGAGCCGATGCCGACTTATCTAGCAACTCGATCAAGAACCAGTCGGCCAACCTTGCAGTCAGTCGGGAACTAGTCGGCTGATGAGCGAAGCAGTAGCAGCAACGCCTCTACGGTATCCACACGTGCGGGAAGGCGACGCCGAGTTCTGGCGTGCTAGCACCATGAACTAGGCGGCGGATCTTGAGAGATTGGACTAAGGCACCGCTAGGGTTTCGCAGAAACCTTTTCTACGATGGCTCACGTCCAACACCAGTACCTCGAGCCATGCCCTCTCATGCATATATATAGTCTCCACTAATGGGCTTTAGCCACGTAAAGGCCCATTAGGATTCTAATTGCTTGCGGATCAAGTATCCGAGTCCCAACAGAGGTCCAACTGCGCGTACCATACGCGAGCATCCGAGTCAGACCCGTAGTTCGAGTTCCAGACGGACTTAGTATCGGCTCTTGCCCAGAGCGAATACGACTCGGAGTCGAACCTAGAGGTTTGCCTCGCGGGCACAACTCCATCAAGTCGGGCGGTGGAGCCCGAGTAGAAGTAGCAGTCTGCGGAGCGACGAAGAGGCCGGCTAACGGAAACACGTCGCTAGCCGCGCAGCGGAGCCCCCGAGTCGATGTAGCAAGTGGCGGGGCGACGAAGAGGCCGGCTAGCGAAAACACGTCGCTAGTCGGGCGGCGGAGCCCCTGAGTCGAAGTAGCAGTCGGCGGGGCGACGAAGAGGCCGGCTAGCAGAAACATGTCACTAGTTGGGCGACGGAGCCCCCGAGTTGAAGTAGCAGTCGGCGGAGTGATGAAGAGGCCGGCTAGCGGAAACACGTCGCTAACCAGACGGCGGAGCTCCCGAGTCGACGAAGTAGTGAGTCGGCGAGATGCGCGGCGGCGCAGCCCCCGAGTTGAAGAAGCAGTGAGTCAGCGAGGGGCGCGGCGGCGCAGCCCCCGAGCGGAGGAAGCAGTGAGTCGGCGAGGCGCGCGGCGGCGCAGCCCCCGAGCGGACGAAGCAGTGAGTCGGCGAGGCGCGCGGCGGCGCAGCCCCTGAGCGGACGAAGCAGTGAGTCGGCGAGGCGCGTGGCGGCGCAGCCCCCGAGCGGACGAAACAGTGAGTCAGCGAGGTGCGTGGCGGCGCAGCCCCCCGAGTCGACGAAGCAGTGAGTCGGCGAGGTGCGCGGCGGCGCAGCCTCCGAGTCGATGGTGCATCATAAAGTGAACTCCCTGTTTGAATTCCGAGTATAGCGAAGGCATAGAGTGTCAGTGGGCCAGACTGACTGCCCCGTATTACGAGTAAGCGATAGGCATGTAACACCAGCTGTAGGTCGGATCACCGCCTAAGCTGATTGCCCCGTAGAGAGGGATAGAGAACACCCTATTATGAGTAAGCGACAGGCATGTAACACCGGTGGGCCAGACCGATTGCCCCGTATAGAGGGTCTAGAGGTACCCCGTCGTGTCATGCACAGATCTTGCCAGAAATCACTGAGACTTGTCAAAACACGAGATGCGACAGAAAGAATTGACTCGGAGAAACATGAGATGCAACAGAAAAGATTCGACTCGGAGAAACACGAGATGCAATAGAAAAGATTCGACTCGGCGAAAAACGAGATGCAACTGAAAAGAATTGACTCGGCGAAACATGAGATGCAACTGAAAAGAATTGACTCGATGAAACACGAGATTCGACAGAAAAGTGAGATGCGTAAAGCACGATTTGAGTGACCAGAAATAATTTGAGAGATCTAATGCTCGGGTGATCCAAAAGTAATATGAGTAATCCGTAGCCCGGGTGATCCAGAGATAATCAGAGTGATCCAGAAATAATGGCGAGAGACAATAATCCGACTGATTCGGAAATAATTTGAGTGTCTGAAATAACCTGATCCAGAAGTAATACGAATAATCTATAGCCTGGGTGATCCAATAATTCACAACTCAGGTGATCCAGAAATAATATAGATAATCCGAATGATCCATGAATAATCCAATTGATCCAATAACTCGAATATTCCAGAAATAATTCAATTGCGATCCAATAGCCGGATGATTCAGAAATAATTCAATAGATCCGCAGCCCAGATGATTAGGAAATAATATGAGTAATAACAGCAGACCACTTGGATCGGATGACTCACGTCGCTTAGTTGATGGCATACAGCCCTTCGCCAGCAGAGGACTTGCTGTATTTATGGCGAAAATTTAGAGATAGCACAGGCACGTGTTGAATATTTATGCCGACATAAAATATTTTTCTGAAATAATAATCAGAGAACAATGCGAGTAGTATTGTTTGCAGAGAGAATACTCGAATATAAATAACATTCAGAGAAATCCGAACCAGATGGTCGGATGATGGAAAATAATTAGTATAATTAAATGCGTAACTTAAATAGTAAAGCGGCTTAGCTGTTGGAGGTATGCCGACTGGTTTTATGAGTCTGAGTGCAGCCCATGATGCTTTATATTCTGAATAGAAGGACTCGGCAAAGGCACCATGGTGAAGAAATTTCGGTGAAGGCTGCTGTAACGACTCCCCCACCAATGTGTACGGGCTGCACATGCCCATGCACATGCATGCAGCGTAGGAGGTGAGACGAAACAGGTAATCGTCAATCCGTTGATGTCTTTCTGTTTTAGGTCGCGCTGCTGTTGTCAATTCTGATCGGACTTCGAGGAAACAGGATGCAGCAACGCAGGTGTATGGAACTTGCCGTGCGGGAGCAGATAGCGTATTTGGAATTATTCCCATCTCTTCGTGACGCATGCTGCGTGTGCTTGGCTGCAATCGATGGCTCCGACTAGACTCGACATGCTGCAGTATTGATCGGACTCTGACTGACGGATTGGCTCTGCTTGCGTGGAGGCGATACGAACCATGGGCCTGATGGCTTCGTAACAGATTAGATCACCGCATCTCTAGAAAATAATAATGATCAAATAGCAGCCGATTGATTCCGGGCGGCAATAAAATTAGGAACTCCCGGAGATCTTGTCACGGATGCCGCTGGAACAGATCTCTGGCATGAGATCGAACTTGACGTGCACGGTAACCGCCACCAATCTCGTCTGATGTCGACGAGGATGAAATTGACTATTGCTGAAGATAATGGCCATGGAGCTAGCAATATTGTTGAAGTAGACTCTTCTACCTGGCGCGCCAACTGTCACAGTTTTGTACCAACAATGCACTACGGGATACCTCACGAGGTGCTTTTGTGGTTGTCTGGATTAACCGTAGCTCCATGGTACGCGTGGAACGCGACAAAGAATAAGAACATACGATTTATACAGGTTCGGACCGCGAGATGCGTAATACTCTACGTTCTGTTTGGGCTGATTGTATTGATCTGAGCTCTCAAGATTACAATGAGGGTGAGAGCTTTGGTATGCGAAGGGGTACTGAGATCTGAGGGGAGAGTTGAGTTGTGTAGAAAGAATTCCTAGCCCGCCTTATATAGTCCGGCGTAGCTTGGTTACAAGAAGTTCTAGTTCTACTAGGATTCTTCTTAGATCTTTTTTTACACGTCGAGTCCTTATCCTGTGCGTCAAGTCATTCGGTCATCTTCTGAATTGGACCCTCCGACGGTCCACGTAGAAAATACGCTCCATAAGAATCCAAAGCATATCTATCCCCACGGCGCCCTTAGTCTCGGTCGATCCTACCATATTTCGAACCGGGACTGAGTCTTTTATCATCAGTACTGACGCCATTTCGTGGCGGAACGGAACCGGGACTGAGTCTTTTATCATCAGTACTGACGCCATTTCGTGGCGGAACGGATCAGGACGGACTGCCCATCCTCCCGTAGTGAATTTTGTCTCTCCAAGCCGCATGATGTGACGCCACTACATGACGTCCTGGAAGTGACGGGAACCACATGACGTTCTGCCTCCCGCGTAGCAACTACCACGTGCTTTGCTGATCAATCAATATAACAGTTACTAGACAATAAATTAATGGGCGAAACACTCTGTCTGATCTCTCGGTCTTGTTGGTGTTTTTTTTTTTTTTTCGAGGAAGGTCTTGTTGGTGTTAGGGTGATGCATTCTTGCTTTCTTTTGGCTATTGGTGGCGAGTTATTAACAGTGTTTTGTTCTGTTAGTGAGGCGTGGGCTGCAGTCTAAAGAGAGGGTTTTGAGGTAGGGGAGAGGAGGTGCTAAGTTGAGCTTTTGGTAGTTGTTTGGCTGGTTGGAATCGTTCTGTAATAGCTGGGCAAAATGCCTCTTATCCAATATAAGCCGGGCAAAATGCCTCTTATCTAAAAAATATTATATCAAAGCCAGGTAAATCTAGATATGCCCAATGCTTGCTATTAATTTTGTGATTAAAATGAATATAATGGGCATTTTTATGCTCTGGATGGAGCAAACAAGTGGGCCGGCAAAAAATTGTCATCAATTATTTTCATCGGCACATAACCGACGAAACCAGCCTAAAATATTTTCGTTGGCTATCAAACCGACGAAAATAATAAGCCTAAAATGTTTTGGTCCACTACAAAACTGACGAAAATAAGCCAGAGTTACTTGCCTCAACAGTTGTGCAAAATACCAACGAAATTTACTAACAGGCGCCAAAGTAGTTTCGTCGGCTAGTTTTTGGCCAATAAAAGCTGTTAATTTTGGTTGGCGGCCTACTAAATACTAAACCTTATGTTAGACTAATAATTTCCATCAGCCATTGGCCGATGAAATATTTTGAATTGCTGTAGTGATCACATCATCGTCTCCGTTGGAAAAGATGAAAAATGTTTGTGGACGGAAAGAGGGGCTTGTTTATTAATGGCATGCGGTGGGAGAAGAATAAGGACACATTTGGAACGTAGAAATTTTACAGTAAACAGTTCAATTTCACAGAAAAAACGCAGAAACGGAGAAGAATTTCCGCATTCCAAACAGGCACTAAATATAGTAGGTACTAGGACTATAGCGTGGTGCAACACTGAACAGTAGTGTGCGTGTGCATGTATATATATAGAAGATGCAGTGGAGTTCAGCACTTTAACGCACGAACCCTACCAAAGCACGCTAATCGCTCGATCGGTCTTTATCCGCTGCCCATGGCTCCCGCCGCCCTCTTTGCCGCCAACGCAATCCGCTGCCTGCCAAGTCCGCTGCGACCGCTGAGCCAACGCCACAGTCCTCCTCGTCGTCTGCATTTGGCCGCCGGAGGTAACGTCGTCTCAGTAGGAGCTTCCCGGACGAAGGGCTGCAACGCCGTCAAGCTTTCCACCGCCAGCTGGGAGCTGCCACTGCCAGCGAGGTACGTACAACGCCTCGTCATCTGAATGCATGCTGCAAGCATCTACGTCTACGTGTGTGCTCTGATCGAAACTATTGTCCACAGCCAAGAATCACTGCTCCGTCTTCCCCGGCAAGCCGACGGCCTCGCGAACGTACTGGCGATCGGCACTGCGAACCCACCCAACTGCGTGCTGCAGGAGGAATACCCGGATTGGTTCTTCCGGGTCACCCAATCCGACCACCTAACCCACCTCAAAGCCAAGATGAAGAGAATCTGTAGGATTCTATTCTACTACTTACTCCTTTAATTTCATTTCATTTAATTTAGCGATTCTTCATCATGCCTTGTCTCGATCGGAACAAGAATTTTATTTCTGAGATTTTTTGCGGTGTTTGAGAGGAATCCAGTTTCGGACATACAGTTTAGTGAGATAACCGGAGGAACATTGATTCCGGGTCCCTGAGATCTAAGTTCCGGTCCACGAAATTTAAGTTTCGATTCACAACTTTGGTTTCTTTGAATTAGTTCCTCCGAAATTTTAACCATTAGATCGGAACCACTTATTTTTCATTCTTCTGCACACACAATGTGTACGTACAGGTGGCAAAACCGAGATCAAGAAACGCTACTTCCACTACGACGAAGCCCTGATCCGCAGCAACCCAGAGTTCCTGGACAGCACGCTGCCGTCCCTGAGCGCGCGGCAAGCCATCACGGCCACGGCCGTGCCGGAGCTCGCCGCGGCCGCCGGGGCGAAGGCGATCACCGAGTGGGGCAGACCGCCGTCGGACATCACCCACCTCATCTTCTGCACCTACTCCTGCACCCACATGCCCGGCGCCGACCTCCGGCTGGCGTCGCTGCTGGGCCTCAGCCCCTCCGTGCAGCGCACCATGCTCTACTTCACCGGCTGCAACTCCGGCTCGGCCGCGCTCTGCCTCGCCAAGGACGTCGCGGAGAACAACCGCGGCGCGCGCGTCCTGGTCGCCTGCGCCGAGACCAGCCTCATCTTCTTCCGCGCGCCGGAGGAGGCTCGCACCGACACACTCGTGTTCCCGGCTTTGTTCGGCGACGGCGCGGGCGCCGCCATCGTCGGCTCCGATCCTGCAGGAACAACAACGACCACAGGCGCCGGCACCGAGGCCGAGCGCCCGATCTTTGAGCTGGTGTCGTCTGCCCAAGCAACCATACCCGGGAGCGACCACGTCGCATCCACGACGCTCGCCGAGTGCGGCTTCGTCTACGACCTCCCGAGGGCGCAGCCATCGTTCGTTGCTGACAACATTGAGCATTGCCTTGTCGACGCAATCTGGTCGCTGGGGCTGAGATGCGACTGGAACGACCTCTTCTGGGTGGTGCACCCAGGAGGCCGCGCTGTCTTGGATGGCATCCAGGGGGCTCTGAAGCTGGATGGATCCAAGCTCAGCGCAAGCCGCCGGGTGCTCAGTGAGTATGGTAACATGAGTGGCGCCACCATCATCTTTGTGCTGGATGAGATGCGTCGTCGCTGCCAGCGGCGCAAGGGCGGAGACCAGCAGCAGCAGGATGGTGGTGAGACTGAGATGATGGTGGAGAAGGAAGAAGAGTGCGAATGGGGCGCCATGGTGGGGCTCGGACCAGGGCTTACCGTGGAGACGATGCTGTTGCGCGCCACAGGCAATTAGATTAGGTCCTACCAGCACATACATACGTACTGCATCTGCGCATGCAGATAATAATAATAATAATGTCCCACCACGACATGTGCCAAGTCTTGCCATCCTCCCGCCTAGATTTCTACGTATCGATCGCCATGGACGTGTGACGCGTGCATGCCTGTAATTGCCTAGTACTACGTGTTTAATTTGGGTTCCTGCTCCGTGATTCTCCTCGCTAATTTGGAGCTGGCCTGGCCTGGTGCATGCAAGTGACTCTCTCGTATGAGGCTTACGGTCCATTTTGCTTACAGTTCCATTTAGACAAAACTTTGCTTCATGGAGAAATGAAATTTTTCTTATTTACTAGTGTGAACAATTATTTGGAGCTATAATGATCTTGTTGACTGCGTATGTGGTCATTATTATAGATTCCTTTAAATCTTTGCCCAGAAATGGATGTGCAGCGAGTGGTGTTATTCTGCACTCCTTGCAATGACACCCCTGTTTCTTGATAAGTAAACTTCAGTTGCTTCAGTTTGGAATCCACCCACACCCCCACAGTGGACTGACTTCCTCCAAGGCTCCAACCAATCCTCTCCAAAGACCATGTCATAGCATCTCAATGGTAACACCTTGGCATCCGACACGAAGATGTAACCCTGGATGAATCATTCCAATTAATCACTGCAGACACTTGGTACAGTTCATGATACACTACAGGAAAATGCTAAATTTTCGTGGGCTGAAAATTTTTCGTGAGCCGACCCACGAAAAAGATTCAAATTTTTTCGTGGGCCATGTAAACCGACGAAAAAGATGCCCTTTTTCGTGGGCTGCCAAAGTGGCCGACGAAAAAAGATGGCCTTTTTCATGGGCCAAAGCCAAGCCGGTGATGAGAAGCTGCATTATCATACCGAGAAGACCGTGCTTGATACGGTGTCGAGGCTTATGGCGATAAAATCGAAGCACAACATTTCAAACAGTTGCTTCAATGACATCACCGAACTAGTGTATGAGGTTATCCCATTTGATCATAAGCTGTCGAAAAACTTATATTTCGCGAAGAAGATGATGGCAGGTCTTGGGATGAAATATGAAAAGATAGATGTCTGTCCTAACAACTGCATGCTATTTTGGAGGGAGGATGATAAACTGGGCGCATGTAGGCACTGTGGGAAGTCTAGGTACATTCAGGTGAAAAATGAGGCAGGGAAGAACGTGGACACAACGGTGCCGGCTAAGCAGTTGCGGTATATGCCCATCATCCCTCGTCTGAAGCGGTTGTTTCTTTCAATGAAAATAGATAAGAGTATGAGGTGGCACAAAGAACGCAGACGTGGCAGCCAGAGTGAGGATGTAATGGTGCATCTGGCAGACAGCGATGCATGGAAGGCACTGGACGAGTTCGATCCTGAGTTTGCGAGAGACCCAAGGAGTGTCCGACTTGGGTTGGCGACGGATGGGTTCACACCTTTCAGTACTTCTGCGAGCCCATACTCTTGCTGGTCAGTTTTCATCATGCCATACAATCTTCCACCTGAGATGGTGCTTAAAGATGAATTCATATTTCTTGCGCTCGTTATTCCAGGACCTGAACATCCAAGGAAGAATCTCAATGTCTTCTTACGCCCGTTAATAGAAGAACTCAAACAATTGTGGACAAGGGTGAAGACGTATGATAGTTACGCTAAGAAAGAATTTAACCTACGTGCAGCATACCTTTGGTCAGTACATGATCTACCGGTCTGTGCATGGCCGTCTATAGTGTCCCATATGTATGGATGACTCAGATGCATACAGGCTAAAGCATGGTGGAAAATACACTTTCTTTGACTGCACTCGAAGGGAGCTTCCTCCAAGGCACAAGTTAAGGCAGTCGACTACTGCATTTCGAAAAGGTGTTAAAGTCACAAAGCTACCCTCAAAACGTAGGACTGCAAAGGAGATAATGGCATGGCATAGACGTCTGAAGGTTGATCCGAGCTCCAAAAGGTTTCACGGTTACGGTGAGCTCCACAACTGGACTCACATTTCCTTACTTTAGGAGCTGCCTTATGCTGAGGCTTTGATGCTGCCGCACAATATCGATCTCATGCACCAAGAGCGTAATGTCGCGGAAAGCATCGTAAGCATGTGTTTTGATGTGACAGAGAAATCCAAAGACAATATCAAAGCAAGGAAAGACTTAGCTTTGCTTTGTGATCGTCCCAATCTTGAGGTACGGCTAAATGGGAAAGGAAAGGAGTGTAGACCACGAGCCGAATATTGTCCTAAGCCGGAAGAAAGGAAACAGATATTCGAATGGTTGAAGACCCTGAAATTTCCAGATCGCTATGCACCTAACCTAAACCGGGCAGTAAATGTGAAGACCGGAAAGCTGACCGGACTGAAGAGTCACGATTATCATATCATCATTGAAAGGCTCCTACCTGTAATGTTTCGTGGTTATTTCAAAGACGACTTGTGGAGGTTGTTAGGCGAGATCAGTTACTTCTACAGGCACTTATGTGCTAAGACAGTCTCGAAGAGTTTGATGGTGAAGTTTGTGAGGGAAATTCCGGTGCTTGTATGCAAATTGGAAAAAGTGTTTCCTCCTAGTTTCATGAATATGATGCAGTATCTGTTGATTCACTTGCCCTGGGAAGCATTGGTTAGTGGACCCATTCAATGCAGGTGGATGTATCCTATAGAAAGGCAACTTAAAAAACTAAGGGCTACTGTACGCAACAAGGCTAGGGTTGAGGGTCGTATCGCTGAGGCGTTTGCTCTTAAAGAGATCTCACACTTCACCAAAAAGTATTTCAACAAAGTAGACGCTAAAAAACAATCCAATCGGGTTTTTGTTACTGATGTGGATCCACAAAGCGACCTTCAGATTTTCAAGTTCCAGGGTACAACCAGTGGACCTTGGACTGTACGCCATGTGGAAGAATCAGAGCTGAACTTGTTTTTGTTGTATATGTTTAGCAACATGAAAGAAATGAACAAATATTTCAATTATGTCATATTCTAACTTCATTCTGTACTATTTGATTTCTATCTATTGTTATCTCTAGGTATCAAATAATCTCGTCCTCTCTGAACATCAAATAACGTAGGATGTTTAAAAAAGAGTATTGGACATCCACTGACCGACCCACCGCCAAGCAATTAGAGAACCTAATGCGCAATGGGCTACGTGGTGGTCCTAATTTCGTGCAGTGGTTCCGCAAGCATGTAATTAGCATCCCATCATCTCTTCGATCATACGTGACCTTAACTTGCCTCTCTAGTAATGATGCTTTCTTACGCAGTGTCTTACTGATGGAACCGTCCACAAAGACCTAGCCCAGCTGTCTCATGGTCTTGTGAATGCAAGAAACTACAATCGATATGATGTTTCTGGCTTTCGCTTCAGAACAACAAAATTAGAGAAGAGCCGTCCGTTTGCAGCCACTATCAATAGCGGAGTTATGACCACTGCTTATGATGCTAATGAGAATCTAGTTCACTACTACGGTGTCTTACAAAACATCGTTAAGTATGAATTTGATGGTCCCAAACCACTAAGTGTGGTGTTCTTTGAATGTGATTGGTTTCATCCACATAATGGCACTCGAGTTGACAACTTTGGCATGGTCGAGGTGAAGCATGGTTCCAACCTTCAAGGCCAAGACAATGTCGTTCTTGCTCATCAAGGTGAGCAGGTTTACTACCTGCCATATCCTCATCCTAGCTTACATGCATGGTGGTTGGCATTTAAAGTTAGCCCCAAAGTCTTGCCTCCTGACGACGAAGGGTACAATGAAGATGATGACCATGATGTGTTCTAATGATGATGATGATAACGATGGATTTCAACAAGACGAAAGGGTTCAAGGCGAAAGGTTTCATGTTACTGATGACGACGGTCTAGAGCTGTTACACGAGGAAGATAGGGACTTAATAGAGGAACCCACACGTCAGCGGAAACGGCCCATTACTAGAAAGTCAAAAAGAATTAAGGAGATGGCACGACTCAAAAAACAATTGAGCATGCAACGAGTCAACGAAGCCAAATCAGATGCTGATGATTTTTTTATAAGTATGTATTGTAAGTTTTCTTGAATTTAAGACTTTCAAATTATACTTGTTGTTTCTATCATGTGTTTTCTTGAATTTAAGATTTTTAGATTATACTTTGTTTCTATCATGTGTTTTCTTGAATTTAAGACTTTCATATTATACTTGTTGTTTCTATCATGTGTTTTCTTGAATTTAAGGCTTTCAGATTATACTTTTTGTTTCTATCATGTATACTAACCTTTTCAATATTGCAGATGTTTAGGCACAGGAGGAGTAAGACTGCCTCTGCCTCGAGCAGCGGTCTTTTTCAGGGCACCTCCCAGAGCAGAGAAAGGCAGCAGAAATTTATGGGTTTAATGGATGAGGCAGCTAGGGAGCAGGCGGTTCAAGCTGATGCGTCTAGGGAGGACGTGGGAGGAGGTGGTGAGACCAACTTGGGAGAGGGTGGTGAGACCAGCTTGGGAGGGGGTGGTGAGAACAACTTGGGAGGAGGTGATGATGCGGGAGCTGGAGGTCAGACTGACGAGGAGGAACACGTGGTTGATGCTGATGCTGGGCATACAGGTTCTTCATCAAGAATTAGGTATCCTTGATATTACTGTTTTGCAAAGTTAAAGTTATTTTTATCTTCATCAAGAATTGGCTATATGCAGGTTTCGAAAGTGTAATTCAGTTCGTGCAAGGCCTGCTGAGAGTGAGAGGCTGCTGATCAAGCCACTTGGAGAGTGGTGAGTCTCATCAATTGATGTGTTGTAGGTTTATAATGTTACATCTATTGTTGACCACTTGTATGTTTCAACAAATCCTCTTTGTAGGTCGTGGGACGACGTTAAATGGGAAGGTAATAAAGGCCCACGCACCAAGATCAATGGTGTATTGGGTGCCCTCTGTCGCTACTACTACCTTGGCATGGTAGTAGTGAATGGTGAGCCTCAGGCGGCTACTCGCTGGGCACACTGGGGCCTTAAGAGGGAGGTTTTGGAAAATGGTGCACAGGGTAGGACTCTACAGGGCGTTGTGTGGGATGACTTTTGGGTGAGTTGTCGTGCATTGTGATTTTCATTGGAACATGTGCATAATAATTCATCTGAGTTTGTTTTGTTTCATATGCAGACCCGGTACTCCACAGATGTGGACCAAGACGATCATGAAGCTATGAAGGCGCTGAAGAGGCACTTTAGCAAAGCTGCCGAGAAGGTCATTCATCATTCACTTTACAATGCAAGGATCACGGCTGTTTGCCACTACTATAAGTCGGTGAAAGGAGAGAATATGACCAAGAAGAAAGGAGCCAATACGATATACCTTAAGGAAGAAGAGTACCTCAAGACCGAGGTTGATTGGCTTGTGAAGGACATAGAAGCTTGGAGGTGGTTGGCCAAGCTGTGGTCCTCACCTGAGTGGATTGAAAACAGAGGGCAAGCGAAGCAACAGAGGGCAGGATTCGGGGCACAAGTACGGAGCAGATGGACACTTTGGGCTTCAGCGACGCATGGTAAGCATGTGGCTTAATGCATGGTTGCCATTATAAGCATATATATATTCTTTGAGGTCGTATATGTAAAATGCTTATCATATGTGTTTGCAGGAGGCTGAGAGTGGAACGCAACAAAGCTTCCTCAATGTATTCCTTCGAGGCCACCGAGGTCCTGATCCAAACAACACCGATGTTTTGTGCTCCCAGGCGGCCAAGGACAAATTGGTAAGCAATATTACTTGTTATACAAAGTTTGGTTTTGGCAATATTACTGGGTGTGCTCATTGTTGGTTTGTAGGATCGGTATGGGCAAGAAATGGTGAAACGTCACGGCGAGGGTGTCCAGTGGATGCAGGAGAGTATAGATGTAGATGCTTTGTATCAAAGCGGTGACGGTAGAAGACATGGCAGGTTTGCTACCTTGGATTCAGATGTGGTCGGTTGCTTGTTTGATGCGCTTTTGAGATCCTAGTAACAAGTCATGTGGAATTGTTGTTTGTAGGTTCGCCTTTGGCACAGGGGTTGTTGACTACAACCCCTCTATGTCTCGTGTGGGATCGTCGAGTACATCTACAGCGACTTCTCGATGGTCCAGGGTTGAAGATGCACAAGAGGAGGCTTGCGAAGCTTGAGAGGAGGCTCGCCAGGCGCGGGAGGAGGCTCGCCAAACCCGCGAGCAGAGCCAACAAGCCTTTGCGTACATGTCTTCGTTTATGCAGGTAAATGCATTGAACTGTTGCTGTTGTTTCTATTTGATACCGTTTCGTGAATTTAACGTCACTTAATACATTACAGCAACTGACGGCTTCTCTTGGTCCTGAGGTGAACTTGCCATAGTTCTGCCCTCCTGTTTTCACTCCACAGACCGTCTAACAGGTAAAAATGCTTAGTCTATTCGTTACATTTCTCGACAAGCCCAATTTGAAACATATGTTCATTTGATCTCAACATTAGCCACCTCAGGCATGGACGCAACCTCAGGGCCCGCAGGGATCTGGAGGGTGGCTGGCGTGGCCGCCAACACAGGGCTCACAGATGGGACCACAGGGCTCGCAGATGCCACCACAGGGCTTTTAGCCACCTATGGGCTGGATGCAACAGGGTCCTTTTTGGGCACCAGGTCCGGATCCCAACTATGGCCCTTGGATTCGTCCGCTTTCGGGTCCGCAGGTACGAGCACTACATCGAGCTAAGTAACTTAAGTAACGCTATTGAACTCTATATTTGGACATCTAGGTAACGCTAAGTAACTTAAGTACCTTTTAACTCATGACTTGACCAATGTCATCTGTTTCGTTCGGTCTTTCACCACATTGATGTAGATAACACGTTCCATATATTTGTGACATACACTTGTGGTTTGGTTCAACTTGAAGTACCTTTTAACTTATGACTTGACCTTTTAACATGAACGGCACTTTATAATTATTACTTGTGATATAGCCACTTAAAACTCATAAGATTGCACTGCTGATAAACTTCTGGCCACATCTGTTTCGTTCATTTTGCAGGTATCAGGGTCACGTCCTGGCAATGTGACTCCTGATGCAGAGGTTGACCCCAACGAGTACCTGCGCCATTCAGCCGGAGGATCTGGAAGCGGCCACAACTCCAACAATCTACAATCGTAAGCTACAGATTGTGTTGGTTATATATGTTTGAGACTTTGAGCAGTGGAGACATTTGAATGTGTTGTGATGGACTGGATTGTATATATTTGGACTTGTTTATGATGGACTTGTGTTTGTGATGGACTTGTTTATGTGAGAGGTTGTGTTTGTGATGGACTTGTTTATGGAAAAAATTTCTGTTTCTATGTGCTGTAAATTCTGTTTTGTGATGTGCTGTATATTATGTATATTTTGGTCGCTGGAAATGGGAAAAAGGGGTCTGGTTTGGGGGGAGGCCAGCTTTTTCATGGGCCAGTGGCTGGGCCAACGAAAAAGCTGGCAGCCTGGAGGACATTTTCGTCGGCCCATAGTGGGCCCACGTAAAAGAGTCTTTTTCGTCGGCCTCTGCGCAGGCCGACGAAAAAGATTTTTCCGTAGGCCAACGAGCGGGCCCACGAAAAAGGTTTTTCATTGGCCGCCACGCTGGCCGATGAAAAAGCCTCTTTTTCGTGGGCCTCTGTGGCGGCCCACGAAAAATGCTTTTTCGTGGGGGCCGACGAAAAAATCCACACTTTTTCGTGGGATTTTTTTTCGTGGGATTTTTTCGATGGCTGGCCCACGAAAAAGACCCTTTTTCGTGGGTTTTTGCTGTTGCCCACGAAAAAAAACCTTCTTCTTGTAGTGATACCCCCATCAGCAGCCTTGAACTGAGTCTGTTCACATGCATGAGTTGGTAACTGCAATCTGTCCACCAACTGCTCACTCACAAAAGTGCCAATGCTTCCAGAATCAACCAATGCCACCACCTGCTGGGTTCCAATTGTGCCCAGTAACTTTAGTATGTTTCTTCTCTTACTACTGGGTACATGGCCTTGGATTGCTTACACCTGCTCCTCTTCCATGCTCTCCTTCTCTGGTCCACTGAATTGCTCAGAGTCCAGTTCAATGGTATCTAGGATTTCTTCCAGAACATGTGATGGAATCTGGGTAGGGCATCACTTATGATTCTAACCCCATTTTTTTTTACCACATTCTGACCCCATTTTTTTTTGCCACATTTGAAACACGCGGCAATTGCTATGGTACACTGAGATAACTGTGGACCATCCGTTCTGTTAGATCTAACGGCTAAAATGAAGTATTACCTCTTAGAAAGTAATACCTAAAATAATAAAAAATATTTTTTGAATCCTGATATCAAACGATCAAGATAATGATCGATCATTTACCTCAACTAACTACCAGACGTGTCGGATTGAAAGGAGACGTGGTCTTCTTTTTCCTTGAACGTGTTCGTTGCCCGTTCGTTTGTTGGAGACATGACCAAAATTATTTACTAAATCCTTATATCAAAACGATCAGCCTAATTAAGTAACGGACGTGGCGGCTTCGACGTTCTTTTGTAAAGAACATGATCGATCGATGGAGACTTGAGGGACCGATCGAATGTATCCTTCATGTTCTCACACAGCCATGAGATGGCCAGATCAAACGAAGTAGCCTTCATGTTCTCGCACTGTAGAATTTCACAGTTGCAGAAAAAAGAAATCTTGGCATACCAGACTGCAGGGCTTAGGAAATATCAAATTATGGATGTTGTGGTGCAGCAATATGGGGGTCCTCGTAATGCCGGGAGGCGTGCGAGAGACGGCGGAGGTTGGGCGATCGGTGCGGGGGAGTGGAACGGGCAGAGCCGAAGGCCGCGAGGCGTGCGAGAGAGGATAGAACGAGTTTTTTTCTCTTTTTTAATTCTTTTCCTCATTTAATTTATTATATTAGTTATTTTGTCTTTTCTTAATTCAATGGTCTAGACCTGTTTGACGTCTTGCCTCCTAGGAGGTAACCTCCTTCCTTTTATAATTTCTCAAGGCTTCGAGCTTGTCTCTTTATTAGATTTATCCACTTTGAACTTGTTCCCCTCAACCCCTCCATCCTTCCCTTTTTTAAAATCCTTAACAAAGCGATACTGCCCTTTACTGAACTCCTTGCTTAATGTTCACAACTTCAGAGTGGCTATCTCTTCCTCTTGCAACAAGGCCAATGCACTTGCAGTCGCAACATCACGAGGATGATGTAGAGCAATAGGAGCTCGGATTTCCTCTTTGAGTCCACCCAGAAATCGTGTGACAAAACATGGATAATCATAGTTGTTGTTGTATAGCAGAATTCCATGGAATAACTGCTCAAACCTCTGTAAGTACTCTGCCACCGAGCCTTGCTGACGCAGAGCATCCAACTGCCGAAGCTTAGATTGATACTGATACTTGTCGAAGCATTGTAACACTTCCTTACACAGCACCTCCCAATCGAGAATATGCCAACTGCGTTCCCTGGTTTGAAGCCATGCTGCTGCCGGACTAGTGAAAGTCAGCGCCACAAAACGGGTCTTCAAATTCTCTCCCACAGAGTACACCTCAAAAAACATTTTACATTGGTCATGCCACAATCGAGGGTTATCACCATAAAATTTCAGAAACTCGAACTTAGGAAACGGCATAGAGCGATTACGAACACTATGAGGTCAATCAGATTCAGGAGGAATATGGAATTGGGATGTACCCGTGATCGGGTGTGGCAGATGAGATCCTAAGATCCCACCGCCATCATCTCGGTGAGCCTGTTCTGAGCGGTGCCCGTGGGTGTTCTCCACTCCCGTCGCAGGAGGGCGCGGCGATCCTGGTGGAGGCAGATTGAGGTTGAGGTGCTGTCAGTGTTGGTGCCATCATGGAGGAACATCGAGTGGGACTGCATGCGGTTGCAGTGGTGGCAGCAGAGGTGGCGGTGGAGGCGCGGGCGTTGTAGCCTCGAGGCGTTACAGCTGAGATCTCATGGCATCCATCTTCGTGAGCAATGTGCCGAACGAGTTATCTATATTCGTCCGCGATGATTCAAATTAAACCCACTGACAGTGTCCAATGTCTTCTGCAGCATCGACTCAAAGCTTTCAATATCCTTTGCTAACTCCTCCACAGATTCGCCATCCGCTCTTCAAATTTGGTGGGTCAGCGCGGCACCAGCGCAACCAACACGGCTCACCCGGCGCGAAATCATCTTCACGTGTTCCTTTGTCTGCCCCCAAATTAAATCGACTAAAGGAATTACAGGATCGCATAATCCTCAGTAGGGAATAGCTCAAACTTGCGAGAGCCAAACTAGATCCTATGTCAATTTGATTGAGGGAGTTTGCGAATTGGACACAATTTGGGTGAAAAATTTTGAGGCTCTTGATGCCAAATGTCATGGACTTGCTCCTTCCACTCCTTATTACCACTCACAAGACATAATCTAAGGGATATAGCAAGTAGGAGGAAGAAATCAGAAGAACTCTGCTGAGTCCCTAAGGTAAGAACTCTCAAATCAGTTAGGATTCAGGATAACAGAATATTGTTGTTCACAGCTTGAATAATCCACCAACCCATACCAGCTTATATACCAGCGAATATACATGTCCATAGCGGATCAGCCCGCTGGGTGACCCGTGGCCCGGCACACCGAAGCACGGCCTACACCCCGCACGGCCCAATGGCCGTTGTGCACATGCCAGCACGGCAGGGGTTTGCGTGCCGTGCTTGGGCCGTGGCGCCGGCCCACGGTGCAAGCACGAGCTCAGCACAGTAAACATGTCGGGTCGGCTGCGGCCCATCCTATGTGGTATAAATACCTCGCGGTCCCTGCCTGTAACCCTAACCCTAACCCTAGCTCATTCCCTTCCCATTTTCCACCACCTCCCCTTTGCCTATCTCCTGCCTCCCTGTCTCCCCTCGTTCAACTCCCCGCCGCCAAGGAGGATGCCCTGCTCTTTCTCTGTGTGCTGCTCGCCGGCCTGCCTCCTCTGTCCTCCTTCCCCCATCCCCTCCCAGAGCGCCGCGCTACGCCTCCTTCCAATAGGTGCCTCCCGGCCCCCTCCCCGTAGTCATGGAGCCAAATTTATGCAGGCGCGACCAACTCTCCCTCCCCGCCGGCGCAGTCACATTCTTCGGCAGCGGATCTCCGACCCCGCGGGCAGCGGCATCGGCCCTCCCTCCCCACGCGGCGCGGTCTCCTTCTCTAGCAGCGGAACTCCCTCCCCCTCGGCAGCAGCACCAGCTCTCCCTCTCCGCCTGCAGGTTTCCTTCTCTGGCTCTCCCACCGTGTCGGTGTGAATCTGGGCACGGGCACGGCAATGTGCTGGCACGACACGGACTGGTGCCATGCTGGTTGTGCCTCCGACACGGCA
Source organism: Paspalum notatum (assembly GCA_022530915.1). NCBI lineage: Eukaryota > Viridiplantae > Streptophyta > Magnoliopsida > Poales > Poaceae > Paspalum > Paspalum notatum. The sequence continues at coordinate 10,358,743 of CM039683.1, forward strand.
TGGCCCGTGTAACGTCGATTGTGTCGTTCCTAGGCAGCGCTGGCAACCCGGAACACCCCTTTAACAACACATATAAGCGATGCTAAAAGTCCATATAAGCGTTGCTAGGGTCTATACCAACGCATAATTATGCGTTGCTTATACTGCCGTTGCTAGGATCTACGGCAACGCTTATATATGTGTTGGTAAGTCCTACATATAACCGTTGCAAAATTGCAACGCATATGTATAAGCTACAGCAACGCTTAAAAGCGTTTGCACCAGATAGGGGCAATTGACCTTTATAGCTTGTTGCAACATATAAGTTAGGATACGACAACACTTATATGCGTTGCAAAGAATAAACCATTGAATGTTATAATTGTTTTTTTTTTGTGCAAAATGAATAGTTAGAGCAGGGACAATGTATTTGTTTTTCTGGATCAAAAATAGACACATGGCAAATAAGCACAAATACTATATGAAAAACAAACAGTTGCATTATAGAGTACTATCCACGGGTTAACTCATTACATAATGTGTGTTCAAATTGTGCTATGATAGTAAGATATATACATAGAACTGGACTCATTATTGATCTTGATCCAGATAAAGTGAGAAGCAATTTTTCCTTCATTCCCAGTCCTCGCATCCTGTTCATAGATGTCGCTGAGACAAAAATGATAGTACATTAGTAAAACGAGAGTTTTGTTAATCCCAATTTAAGTACATTTTTTCCGAATATATAACTAGACAAGTTAGTATATTGATCTGAAGACAAAAAATAATATGGAATAAGAATGGAGTAATGAGCAGTTGGATCTGCTAGTTTTCCAATACCAACATGTCCAGATATGAGAGGTAAATTAGCAAACAAACATGTATATGGCAACGAGAAATATGTGCAGCTCCTGAGAGACAGAAAATGATGCCTTACAGGATGAAACTAATATAATGCCACAAAGATAAACAAATAATACTGCTGTAGCATGAAAATGACAGTCCATTTGCATGTTGCGCATGTGCTTCTTACCTGCAAAGAAAAGCCGAGCTACCACCAATGCATTGCTGTTGTTTATCTCAAAATTGAAGATTGCTTCAGCATGACAAGCTGCTAGTCTGAATGGAACTACATTGAGATGATGCTAAGCAGCGGCTGCAATTGCTGTTCCTGCAATGAACAAAGAAAAAGCAGGGCAACCGAACACGAAATTCAAACTCGAACTGCAGCTGCTAATATTATCAGACGTACTAGAACTATAGAGCAAAGGTGATCTGCGGAAACCAAACAGGTCAAACTAATTTGTCCAGCTGTGCTATAATGAATATACTAATCAACTTGGAACAATCATTCACATAGATAGATTCTAGAAAATTCTGGAACCAAACCAAAATAGTCATTTAAATATGACACCATAATTCAAAGCATCATTTCATATTTTGTGCGTCCAAGACATTGTGAAGCTTAAGAGCATGCTCCAAGGTCCATTGTGTCTTCTCTTCCAAATGTAGTTCTTTTACTTCGCACTTGAATAATTATGGGCAAAATTACTTAAATAGCATAGCAGAAACAGATATGCATGTAACCTTGCTGAGGAAGAGGGAGACATTGTTTCTTGGGACAGGATCGTATTTTCTCTGATAGAAATACCAGCCAATTAGAAGTTTAGGTGAAGCTTGTAGACATAAGCAGACAAGGAATTTAACTGTCTAGAACTCTAGATCATACTAAATCTACCACTGGTTGTTTATGTTATTAACTTCGACCAAATAATATCTGAAGACCATATGCTCACAGAACAGTCAAATGTGAGACACAATTGAAATAAGACACCTGAATCTTGCAAGAACCCTCCTACTCGAATGAATTCTCCTTGAAGTTGCAACATGTAGGAGAAAGGTGTGGCGAGCAGGCAGCATCAATCATGTCCGGCAGCACATTTGTCGATGCACCTACAGAAGGAAAGGAAAAGCAGTATACACGGGCAGGGGCAGCGACATTGAATTTAAATGTGCGCAAGGATAAAACACACCAAAAGAAATTATTTTTTTATCTACAGCTAGATGTGTGCCGTCCGCCCGTCCCCAATTGCTAATGTGTCCTTACAGGTTCAAACAAGAAGCATCAGCTTTGTTGTTGAAAGAGCCGCCCTGCCTCCCCTTTGAAGCATTACCTCGAACGCATTGACGCCAAACCATTCAGACTCATGTTCCGCCGTCTTGATGCTTAGTGTGGTCCTGGCATCCTCCTGATCCTGTGATCCAGAGGGATGTGGGCTGCCATCACTTGTCGCGAGGAAGGAGGCGTGGTGCGAACCATCGGATCTGGTGAGGAAGGACCGGCGGCTCGCGGGCATCAGAGCGGAGTGGCCTGGGGCGGCAGGGTATGCGGCGTTGGGGCGAGCTCGAGCGGATGTCGCAGCGGTGGAGTGTGGCGGCGCGCGGAAGGTGCGGCGGTGGAGCAAGCGGACGATGGAACCCGGCAATGGATGGAACCCTAGGCTTAAGGTTAAGCTGGGCATCGTACGCGTGGGCAAGGAGGGCACTGGCGCCTGGCGCGCGGTGAGGCCATCGTGAGCGAGGGTGAAGGGGCGCGAGCTTGCCACGGGTTGCGGGCGGCGCGACGAGTGTGTTGAAGGCCAAGACGCAGAGAAGGCAGGACCCGAGCGGTAACCTCCGTTGGCTGCCCACTACGAAGAAAGAGGAAGTGGCGAGATGGAAAGTTTTTTTAAGTGAGATGGAAAATTGTTTTAGTGAGCTGGGAAGTTTTGCGCGGAATACACAGGTGAAAAATATCTACGGGTCATTAACAGCAAATTCGTTTCGGTGGAGGGTCACAAGCTTTTAATTAACTAGACTCTACAAAATAAGAGGGAAATCAGATTGGGTACATAAAAATTGTATGAAAATACAAAAAAGCAGAAAACTTATGAAATCCTCCTTTCGTCCAAATTTATTTTTTTTGTTTTTAACGCCAAATTTAACATACTCATCTTGTTTAAAATTTTCTAGCTTAATATATATGGAAAGAAAAGGTAGAAACATATGGAATACTAGTCGATTTTGCCATAGCCGTGTTAGTTTTTATTTTTAAGCATAATACTATAATTTGTATGCACTTGCACACCGTAGAAAATATTTCTAAGTACCAGATCAAAGAAAAATACTTTATAATAGTACCAAAACCAATATACTGATTTACATACATGCTGCATATAATGCTTGCAACGTATGGCAAGCGTTGCCAAGTAATATAAATACTACGGATGACGCTCGCAACGCATGATAAATGTTGCTAGGTGACACAAATACTACGAATGACGCTTGCAACGCATGACAAACGTTGCCAAGTAATTTGGATATTCTACGGATGACACTTGCAACGCATGATAAACATTGCCAAGTGATTTCCTTTCAACACATAAATACATGTGTTGCCAGCATCCGTTGCTACTTAATTTTTTGCAACGCATAAGCCATTTCGTTGCTATGTATGCGTTGCTATAGGGGTATTTGTGTTGTAGTCACCGTGCCATGCATAGGCATAGTGAAGTGGTGTCGTGTCCAGTTGTGCCCGTGCTATCCTGGCCCGGCACATCCATGACCCAACAACACTAAGCTTAAAGCCTTTAATACTCACAAAGCGACTGTCATGTTCATGACAATCCGCATGAGGATTTGTGTTGTACGTAGTGCAACAAGCATGGCCCCCTCCTCCTGTTCTAGTCGTAAGATGTGTCATTTTGTCACCATTTGGAAATACTAGGTTCTGTTATAGCAATTAGTTTTAATCATCATGGAGTATATGACATAGCTAAGCAGTGACCTGTCAGATAGAGGAGAGGGGATGATTACCTTTGTGGATATGTATCATCGAAAATATTTTGCTTATGTTTACCAAACACAATGCGAGATATGTGGGCTTTTGTGTCCAAGAGAATATTGTTCCGATCCACACAAAGCCCGCAAAGCCAATTGCTTTTGGTCAAAGAACTTGGCACATGGATGAGAGAATTGTGGGCAGAACCGTTCATTAGTTAATATGGGCCGGCCAGCTAGGAGAGGCCCAGTATATAGCACAGGCTGAATTTGTTCCACGTACGCCATAATGTATATAGCAAATTAAATTTGCTTGCCATCTAACAATGTGTTCGTTTCCATCAAACTTTGCGCGCACTTGCCAATGACAGTTTAGCCGACAGAAATGTTAGGCGAAGCAGCCATCAATTTATGTCTGTGTCACAGTTTAGCCGATCAGAGCGGGACTGCATGGGCAGTCATCAGTAGGCGACACCACCGATATATGCATGTCAGGCAGCGGCATTGGACTTTTTTCTTCATCAGTCAGTGGAATGTAAAGACTATAAGAGAAAAACTATACAACACTAGTTGTTTTAGCTACCTCTGACACCTGAATTTTTTATCAATCCAGGGATGCCACGTTACATGTGTTTCCGGACTTCGAGGTTCAAGAAGCATGCCGGTGAGGTGGCTGCCGCGGAGGTGGAGGACAGCTTTTGGGCGGTGGAGGAGGCGGGGGTGTCGATCTCCACTCTGTTAGCGTTCAGCGGCGTTGGAGAGGAGTGGCAGAGGCGGCGAGGCTGGAGATGCTCGTCCCTCTCCTTTTTGGCGAAACGGCTCGCCTGGCGAAGCTTGAGATTTCACATCCCCACCTTGCCTTTGATGCGATGTGTTGGACCTGACGCTCGCCATGTCTGGGGAAGCTTGACATATTTGCCGTCATGTTACCTTGATGCTGCGATGTATGCAGGGAGCTGCAGTTCCCAAATTGCAGGAAAAATTGGGATCTAAACTTGCAACAACAACTATACTAGAACCGGCAGCCACCGGTGTTGTTTGCCACAGCATGCAACGAAGGTGGTAACTCCTTGACTCATGGGATGCACTCAAAGTGGTACAACAGATTTGTTACAGGATTACGACTTACGAGAATGCATCTCAATCCGCCGCAAACCTGCTTGTTGTAGCACGCCGTGCACACCTACCCTCACACTTGGCAGATGCCGAACTGCGCTCGCCTATGCAGGTTTTCGCCCGGGTCGCTTAGCAACCCTCGAGTTGAAGAGCTCGGTGAGGTGGAAGACACCCGATCAGCCACATGTGCCGTTGGTAGCGGAGTGCACGACGTGATCTTAGAGCTCGCCGTGGAAGATTACTTAAATATGAAGTTCAAGTAATTACTTCATTCTTAATTGCCCAAAAAATATAACATTTCATCTAGGGTTGAAGTTCGCATAATTTAATTACTTCATTCTTAAATTAAACCGGCACATAATCAACCAATCAAACGCACATTCCAAATATATTTATCAAAAGTTTATTTATTCAAATAATTTATTTAGGTTTGAAGTTAACATATTTTAATTGGTTGTAAAAAATTAGCTTTGTTTAGTAAAAGTTTTTTAAAAAAATTCTGATTTTTGCATTATCAAAAATACTTGATGTTATATTTTTTCCCTCACAAGAGTCTCGTCGTTATTGAGATTAAAGGTGTACTAGGTTGGTTGATAGGTAGGCTGTCCATCTTCACTTCAATATCACCGTGATGACCACAGCGGCGAGCTCCTCCCCGCTCGTCAATCCTCCTCAGACCATTTTTTTTTTTCTCGATCACTGCATGCACGTGGCCGTGATACACGTGTACTAGTAGCATCATATACGGATATACCTCCAGGCTAGCTAGGCCAGGGATCGTGATCGACGCTTTAGGGTCCATCCTAGGATAACGCACGTACGCATCCGGCGGTACAAGACGAGGGCAGAAGACGAAATTAGTACACACGTGCTGGTACGCTTGCAATGCATGCCTGTTGTTGGGGTTGTTGCACGTACTGCATGCGGTGAGCATCCGCCTTCACACAATTTCTATCCTAGTACATCTACATGCATGCCTTCATCTGTACGCATGCAGCCTTTCCTCGTACTGACTAGGCAAAAGTAGCCATACAATATACCAGACGACAAAGCTCGAACATCTCTGATGAGCTGAGGTCACACCTTCCTACGCACGCACCAAAGTGTCACCGAAGCACCTAGTATACCACCTAAAGAAGACATGCGGCCACACTGAGGTTCATTCAGAAGCACTGCATTGCATGATGAGAAGAACGTGTCCGGTGAGCGACGGTGGTCCGATCCGGTCCAAAAACCATGCAGAGGTGCGCCACACTGAGGTTCAGAAGCACTGCAATGCATTCCATAATGTAGTACTAGCTGGATCAAGAGTAGTGTATAATTCTTGAAGATATAGTTTTGCGCATAGTATTACTAAAATTAATGTTTTAAAAGATTCGAATAAAAAGATCTCATGAACTTTGAATAGTGGCGGCAGCAATTATGTCAACTAGTTCATCAACCCCATCAACCCCATGCCCTCGTGCGGTTAGAGTTTTAGTAGATAACTTCATAGTAGCAACAGTTGATATTTTAGAAAAACACACACATACGTTGTTATTTAATTTTTTTATAGCAATGTTAGAGCTTAGATATTGTTTTATTTTATATTTAGTAATATTAAAGGTGATTATTTTAATTCATATTTCATAATCATATGATGAGTATCTTATATGCAAATTTAGAGAGTCATTAGTCTTTCAGCCAACAAAGCACTCTAATTTATGTGTTAGAAATACTATTTGCTCATAGCCTAGAGGTGTAGAGCTAAAGGCACACAAAAAAGTAAATGCGGAATCATAAATGTGGTAAGTAAAGAGGTAAGGAAAATTGGATGCAAACTCCCGAGAAGAATGAGGATTTAACGTGGTTCACCACTAATGACTATGTCCACGGGCTTGCCACCGAAGGCATTATTCGAGCCGGGCACAAGACTACTCTTGCGATCACCGCCTTGAGCTCGCCAACAAATGGCTTACGACAACAAAGGCTAAGTGTGATGCGAACATGTCAAGGATGCATATGACCAAGGCACAAGTAAAGATGGCGACTAAAGCCCAATTGGAGTTCATTCTCGAGCAGATTCAGACTGCAGTAGTAGACCTCACGAAAATGGACACCGAGACCACATACGTAAACCGTTTCGGACATTCTACATATTGTTGAAAAGCTCAGGAGATAAGTTTTCCAACCCTGGTGGTCCCACCTCTAAATTCTCTCGAAGTTGACAGGAATCATTGATGTAAGATGATGTCCAGAATCTGCCCAAGCGCTGCAACGTCTGTTTCTAGGCCCGAAGGCCTTGTACACCCTAGGGTTGCTCAGCCACCACCTTGGCCACCCCCTAGACCTCTCTCCTGTATATATTCTGTAGCCGTCATTAGAGTAGATAGGTTTTGCTTAGATTAGTTTGTCAAGAACAGTTTTGCCGTCATCGGTTTGTGAAACCCCACCTTATGCAATATTAAGATTGCGTTCTTCGTGTTCCTGCTTGTGTTCTTGATTGCACTTGCAGGGATAAACCTTCTTGGCAAGGTCAATCCCGCATGCATCACATGGTTGATAACCAACAGAGCAGTTGTGTAGCGATTGCAGGGTTCGAATCGTGTTGGGATTTAGTCTTCCGAGAGGCATGGTTGTGGCCCCTTTTCACCCGGCACCACTATAAAAGACAGACCTAAAGGAGCACGCCAACCAACGTTGTGGTGCCTCCCATATGGGTAGTGACGGGAAGAGCCACTGCCGCTACCGCCTACGTGCTGCCGTCACCCTCTTCGTCGCCACCGCCATGGTCGACGACGAACGCCACCATGGAATCCTCGTTGCCTATGCGCACCGGTCAAGCACTCCAAGATCCAAGGTATACTCACCTCTTCCCTACCTCTGTCTATCTCTGGATCAAGAGATACATTCACAAACACACACTATCTACACTCAAGAACCCTAGTGGTAGGTGTTGGGGCACTAGATCCACAACACAGATCCAACAATTGGTATCAATAGCTTCGTTCGTGCCCCATCCCTCACCCTAGAATGATGTTGACCCTCAGGTCAAGATGAAATTGAAGTGAATAGAATGAATCTTGAGTGAATCTCGAGCTCAAGGCTCGGATCCGAGAGACTGACATAGAATTGATCAGATCTTGAGCCTTGTTACCGGATCCAAGAAAAGAACTAGAAAAGAAGGGAAAGGTGAATTGAAACCCTAACCCAAGAAGCCCTCCCACCACCCAAGAAACGTCGTAGAGGGGAGAACAAGATGTACCTGGGCTACGGCCACCGTGCCGGCTTCCCTCACAGCCAGTAGCCGTGCCGATAGCTAGCGACGCTGTCTCCATGGACCTCAGAGATGGGGAAGCGCGCGTGCGGGGGTGATGCACCACCGCGGAGCCGCTTGACGGCAGCGCACTCACCTTCTAGGGGAGCATGCTCGCCGGCGAGGGGCTGGGCGATGGTGCTGGCCGCCGCCGTTACTCTTTCTTGCTTCAGAGGGAAAAGAGAGAAGGGGCGCGGGGGAGGAGAAAAGAGGCCGACGTGCGGGCCACCACCGCAGGGCCACTGAACAGCCAGCGCGCTTGCCTTCCGAGGGGCTGCCTGTGTTGCTGCTGCGCCCGGCGTCATCCGCGCCATCGCAGAGAAGGGAGAGAGAGGCTGTGGCGTGGGGGGCAGGCTAGGGTTTCGGCACGCTGCGGATTTTTCGCTTTATATATGTGAGCCTGAATCAGTATCGGCCACTGGATGATGATCAACGGCGCAGGTCAGCTGGGGGTGGAGTGGACTGGTGGGGGAGTTCCCCGGCCCAAGCCAAAGTTGAGCTGCCATTGTGCGAGAGGTGGCCGAGGGCCGCGTTGGGCTGTTTCGACCCAGATGAACAGTGCACAAGAATTTTTTTCTTCTTCTTTTTCTCCTGCATTTTTTCAGAATATATACATGTGCATTTTGCTTCATACATATGTATCTAAAAAAGATTAGATGATTTATTCAAGGAGCTAAAAATAAGATATATAATTTAGACAAAGTTTACGCTGCAAAGATGAATTGAGTATGCTTTTCTTTGATAATTTGAAACCAACGTGGATAATTAATAGAGAAATGCATGAAGATAATAGATTTATGGTGTTGTCATTAATTTTAACCAACGTTAATTTTGATAGCGAGCCATGATTTTGATGATGAACCATGAGCCATGATTAGATTGTGATTTTGAGATCTATTTTCATCCAACAATGAATTTAGAATATTGAATTGACTTAAGAATTGATTTGAGCATATTTTATTTTTGACCAACGTTGAATTTAATTAATGCTAGAAATATTTGATTCAGAAAATTAAAAAGATACAAGTCTCTGAAGATTGAAAAGAAAGTTTTATTAGCGTGTTTTAAGCTTGACCAATGTTAAGTTTGACTCATGCAAGATATTTTGTCTTAGAGAGGATGACTATTAAGCGTGTTTTAACCTTGACCAACGTTAAGTTTAATTCATGCAAGAGATTTGTTTAAGAGACAAATGTTTTATATCCTATCATGATATCAGATATATTTTTTCTATGAAGCCTCAAATGACAATATGAACCTCAAATAATTGGGGATCATAGAACCACCAAATGGGAGTTACAACTCTAGGAAATAAGACATGGTGAGTGCTCTAAGTGAACTAGAGCCAGCACCACAGAACAACAGCTCTAAGATGGACACCAAGAGGAAGATGGTATATTTTCCAATTCTTGTATGTACTTGTATGTGCTGCAAGAAGAAAGGATTGTGTGAGAAGAAGATGCTGCTAAGAGTAGCAATAAGAATTGATTTCTTTTTACTTATGCAAAAGAATGTCATGTTAAAGCCATAGATAAATGCTTATAGAAATTGATGAGGATCAGATGACAACTTTGTAAAGATATATTTTATATGTTTCCTCCTCGTGGAGAAACATAATTTCAGATACAATGATAGAAAACAAGCACATTCATTGCAATGCTGGGAATCATGAATGGCATTATTCAGTGTAACAATGAGAATAAGAGTCTCGCCTTCCGATGAGATATATTTTCTTTCCCTATGTGATGTTTTGTGAATGAGATAAATTTGAAAGAATGTGAGTCTCACCATCAGATGAGACATTCTTCTTTTGCCTGAGGAAAGGTGTGGTTCGGCGAGTTCCAGGATCACAGCTGTGATGAGCCAAAGCACAAGTATATACTCCGTACATCATTACCCCTTGCGTGATCACCGTATCCACTCCATGGGAAACACGAAGGCAAAAGGCATGGCCACCTGCTGGATATGTTGCTACTTGCTACCCACCAATTGACTAAGGTAACCACTGCACACACCATTGGCCAGCAGGAGTTCTAGACCAGTCGAGGATCGTCCAGGACTCCGGTGCGTTTCCCAGTTTAAATCAATCATCGCCTAAGTGTTGGGTAGAAAAGAATCATGACACTACTAGAAATTGCATACACTAATATAATGTAGATTGTCCACGCACAAGACTACAGCCCTGCATGCATCCTCTTGCTTAATTAGCCTTAACTGTATGAGGTGCACAGAAATAAAATATAAGGTCTGCTAATTGAGACCATACTCTATCGATCAATACTCGACCATGCAACTACATAATGCACGAACTCTTTAATTAGGATAGTCCTGTTTATTGCCTCTAAAATACAACGAGGTCACTGCTGCATAGAAACTTTTTAAATTTTTGAGCTCCTCAAGGTTTTTATTCACGGAGAAGCAATGCTAATGGTTGAGTAGTACCAGTTTAGAAAGCTTAAGTATTTTATTTTAACTATTTCAAGTATGCATGCGTGATAAGTCAAGCAAAATCCTGACGAAGTATTGAAAGATATGGAATTTTTTATTTGTCAGAGAAAGGAGATGCGATGCACAACGCACAAACTCATAACAATCTCTCAGCCTCAGGTCGCTGTGATTTATTGTAATACCCCAAAATAAATAAAAAAAATTAGTAAAGTTAGGAGATGTTGACCAAGTATGAGTCAAAGTTGACTTATTGATCCACAAGCCATATGGACCATCAGAGGCCATAGCTGAATAGAGCTCATCAAAACAATTCCATTTGACTACTCACATGTGCTGTTTGGATACCAAATGAATTTACATTGAGCCATGAAATATGGACCATTGGATATCACTTGCGGCTTCTTTCCATCCTGAAAAAAAAGGATCGACTCCATACCTGAGCCACCGCCGTTCTCTTGTTCTTGTGCCGCCCTCCTACTCGTTCTCGGTCTCTGTCCCTGCCTCCCCACAATGGTTGTCCAGATCGACGCTCTTGTCCTCCACCTCTGCACGCCGTCGCCTGCCTGTTAGCGTTGTGGCTACTGCACATGTGCTAAGGAGACTGAAAGGAGAGCAACAGAGAGAAGGCGCTAGCACCAGCAGGATTGGGGCGTCGATCCGCAGGTGAGGTGTTGGGTTCCTGCAGCACATGGGCTTTGGTTGATTCGCTGGATTCTTGTGCTCACCTGCTATGTTGTGTGGTGGCCTACAAGTGACGGACTGCAGCTGTTGCTAGCAGTCTAACGGGAAGTTAGGAAGCTGAGACGCAAGGAAGCTGTTATGGTCCCACTTCCATGACTGAACCACGCAAGGAGAAGAAAAAGGGGGAGATTAATTGGGGTTTTGTGGAATCCGTTGCAGCTTTGTGACCTCCCCAAGGGTAAGTTTTGAATATTCCTGGGATGCTCCTACATAGTTTGGACAGGAGGTTACGGTGGGGAATCTCAGGTTGTCAGATTAATCTATCGGCAGCAGGATTGTTTCGATTCCTGACAATAATCAGCGCCGAATTTCTATAATTGGTCCACATGAAAGTTGTAGACTTTGTCATTAACTTTTCAATGGCTCTGGTTTCTCTCAAATCTGATTAACTACCAATAGGAAAGCTGTTGGAAATTTTCTGTAGATAGCCGAGATGTATTTATTTTGCACATTGTGTTAAGTGGAACAAAAGTTATGGTCAGGACAGTAATCAGCCTAGGGATTTAGTTGGGTTTCGAGAAATTGGGAGCTTGACCATGTGGGTGGCAGTAATGGCGTGATATGAGTATTCATATTTTATATTTGTGATTGTGAAGAACTAGCTCCTAAGAATAGATTCGTTCCACAGGTGTGGGGAGTACAGTTGCCGAGGGCGTAGCTCCGAACTCTCGTCATTGTTAAGGCAAGTGCATGACGAACTACTTGTTTTGTGACTGGTTTGTCAGTTGGTTGTTTCTCGTAATTTTTGGTCGATCTATTCATGGTTGGTGTTCACGATATAAATGTTCCCTGATTCAAGTTTCAAGTTTCATTTAAATTCCATTCAAGTACCGGTGGATCTGGTTGTGCAATTTGGTTCTTTATTCAAGTTTCTGTGAGTAAGTGCTGACCCCATTTGCTCGGCTTTACCGGTAAATGCTAAGGAGAATTTAGGTGCTGTCCGTTTTAGACGGAAACTACTATTTCATTGCTATTCCATTCAAAAGGTTTTTCTTTGTTTCATGTCGTAAATTTGTTTTCGGTTCTGAAGTGTACTTGCTGAGTATTTTTACTCACCCTTGTTTTTATTTGCTTTTTAGGTGCTAGTTGATCGTGACATCCATGGGACCGGGAGTAGATTACCTTCTGAGCACACACACAGAAATTCTTTTATTCATCTTGAATTAGTATAACTTAGTCTATGGTGGTTGTCTCCAATTATGTTGACTATGTGTTGTGATGGTCTTTGGTTGGGTTGGTTAGATATTTTATACTTGGGTTTGGACTGTGATGTTTAGAATTTCAACTATATCTTATATCTGAGTGTTCTTGTTTCCGAATATCTAATTTATAGGGAAAACTCTACCGAAATTTTAAAAAAATTGTTGGATTTAGAATGTTAACAGTGTTGTTTGGTAGCGCCTAGCTGTGCGGAAAGCTGAGGCGTTACATTTATCATCGTGCCCTACCTGCGCTGTTGCACTATACGTGCAATTAATCAAGATCGTCGCTGGCGGCAACGGCAACCAGGCAAGCACAAGCTCATATTGTAGCCGCGTTGGTCACATGCTGGCACAAACGTTTCGGCCTCAAGCTGACATCCTAATAAAACGGTAAGCATCTTCTTACTTGATACTAGATCTTGCTGAGCTGCCCTATCCTTTTCATTTTATTTAAAAATAACTCCAGTTTTGAGACATGGATTTCTTTTTTTATTTACTTTCCTTAGTGTTTAGAGAGGAAAAAACAACAACAAATGTATTAATCTAGACTAGAATCTACCTACGTTGGATTACGACCGTGATTTAACCTGGGAAGAGGTAAAAGGAAAACCATACTGTTAGCATTGTGGTTCAATTTATTTATTTTCCCTATATTTATCACACATTAATTATGTCTCATAACAATATGGAGCATCAATTGTGCAAATCTAAAAAAAATCGATCAAACATGAAAGAATGATTACTAAAAATCATTGTATTAACTTGGCTATATACATCCATCCTCCATTTCTAATTTTGCCCTTCGAACAGCCATATCTTTATTTGATTACATACAAAAAATTAGGTCAAATTGCCAGGAGAAAATAAATCGGGACAAATTAAACAATAGGTATAAAGATCCCAAACATATTCAGCATTTAGATTACAGTGCTGCCATAACTAATCAATCAAAGTTTGTATCAGCAATATGGAAGAACATTTACAAAATCATTGAATTAAAAAGGCTCGAATGAAGAGGAAACAAATTATGTATGAGAAGAAAAATATCAAATGTTAGAAGATAGATCGCAATGATGTTGTAAAACAAAACACCCACACCATAAGAATGCAAGGTAATGAATTAATTTTAGAAGTATTGTTTTCTCACTGTACTAGAAAACACTAACTTACATCCAGTAACAGATGCTCTAGACCAATTATTCAAATGTTCAATTCTGAATTTGGCACGACTGAGGCACCAAACAAACAAACTATCTATTATGTTATTCATAATGCATCTTTCTTCGAATCATAAGAGCAAAATATCAAAAATTTAGTGAGTCGTAAATATGTATATCCGACAAACCCGTGCGTTGCACGGGTTGATGGGCTAGTTACAGTCTAACTAATAACAACACTCTGGCTAACTAAAATATTGCTTTGGCTAACTAACAATAGTATTTTGACAAAGCATTTTACTTTGCCTAACTAACAACAGAACTTTGCCTAGCTAATAATGGTGATTTGCATATTAACTCTCTAAGAATAATACTTTGCCTAACAAAGACTAATAGTGATTTTCCTATCAATTAGAAGGCACAATGGAAAACCCAAATAGTGATTTTCATTCAATTTATCCAAGAGGCAAAAAGAAAAACTATATACCGCTTTTTATATATCATTCCAATTGACTGCTAACAATACGGCTCCTTTATTAATTATATATGAAGAAATGAGGAGCATCTTTGCACGCATTCCATCGTTAACTAGTAGCAAAATTTCAGAGCAACCCCACATACAGGATAGGTACAGAACAAGCATGCTTTACCTTGCTGCGCTGGAGGGTATTAAGACGCCAACTTGCTGGTGCTAGTATAGACCTGCACAAAAAGTAAGAGGAGATCAGGACAAGGAGGATCTGCACAGTCAACGATGGATAAAACCTAATCTCCATGCGTCAAAGGAGGGATGCACCCCCAGTCCCCACCACGAGGTAAGGAAACAAAGCTGGCGATGTGGTCATAGCACCAATGCACCATGCTCTGGGCCTCCCGCACCCACTGACCATTTGGATCTGAGCCAATGACCATACTAGGAGGAAGCTGCCAACACCAAATCTGACTCATGGGTCCGTCGTCGTCGTAGCCTCAATGGGGTTGGACGCAGTGGCAGACCATGAGTTTAAACGGAGCCTGGGCATATCAAGATAGTTGTATCTTCCTACCTCGTAGAAGAAAAGAATTGTACTTAGATTAAGACTATGAACAATGATAAACATGCTACTGTCTTTGTTATCTCAACGATGGAGCCTAGGCGACTACCAGGGCTTACCCCCACATGGGTCCGCCACTAGATGGATACCGCCACCATGAAGATTGAAGAAGGACGTGGTCAGTTTATTTGTATTGGTATTGACGGTTGTATTAGCCATGATTTGTAGCCTGTATGTGGATCGTGGTGTACTTGTTTTTCATTGGGCCTTGGGCCTATGGTTATTGGACCAGTGGATGTGTAGTACAACTCTTTTTCTGAATGAAGTTGGAGAGTCACGATGAAATACGTGATGGCTTCGTGGGTGTGTTTCCCGGTGAAAAAAACAAGAAAGAATCGGCAGAAACACGACAAAAGTTCGAGTTTCTGCCTGATGAAAGTAACATCCGACCTCAAAGTGTGCCATATGTTTTTTTCTTTGGATGGGCAGATGATACATGCGGTGGTACCACTCAATATAGGAAAATAGAGACATCAGACGCATCAGTTGTATAGTATAGGAGTGCAGTGTACACGTAGGAGAGGCATCAGTTGGACTGGACCTCACTTGATATACTCGATCCTGACGCCACCGACAGTAACCGTATCCCCGGCGCTCCTCGGAACGAGCGACACGACGATGGTGCTGTCCCCTTCGGCGCCGATGTCATCCAGCAGGTCACCGATGCCGAACCTCGCCGTGGTAGTCTTCATGGACCCCATGACCGTGCGGTGCGGCGTGAGCGCCACACTCCCCGCGCACTGCGCCGCCGCCGCGCCGGCCCCGCTCTGAGTGTCGTTCACGAACACGTCGAACTTGACAAACCGGGTGGGGTCCGCGAGCTCGATGTCCTCCACGACCAGCACCTCCTCCTCATCGTCCTTCTCCTTGCTGCTCCTCAACGTCCTGGGCCGCGTCACGGCCACCCTCACCGTCTGGCTCAGCGTCGCCGGGAGCGTGCCCGTGGCGGGTGCCGGCGACGACCCGGCGGCCTCCGTGGACGCGTACGGCTTGGCGTGGCGCCACGGGAGGGGGACATCCTGGTAGACGTAGCGCAGGTTTGCTGCGGTGTCGAGGCAGTCACGGACGCAGACGCGGACGGGGCGCGCCTCCTCGTCGTAGAAGACGAAGCTAGTATCCAGCCAGTCGGGGTCGGTGAAGCTGGTGTCGCAGCGGCGGAGGCTGTTCCAGACGCACCACATGCGGTCGACGTTGGCGTGGTGCGCGTAGAACACCGGGTCGCGCGCCGCGGAGTAGAAGTTGCCCATGTCCTCGCCGTTGGGCTGACTCGGGTCGCCGGTCCAGTTGTGTACCGTGTTGTGCGGCTTGTGCTCGATGGTGCCCGCGCCCGGTGCTGGCTTGTCCCCTTGACGGTAGGGCTGACCAAAGAACAGTTGCTTCTTCTTGGCACCAGAGACCATCTGTGATCGATCGATGTGCAATGCATGAGTAGGTAGGTTTAATTTTGTCTATACATATATATATATATATTGATATAGATAGTACTGACCTGTTTGTACATGATCTTGAGGTTGTTATCAATCTGCTTATTTCTTGGTGTTGGGGTGGGCGGGTCGGTGCCACTGTAGTCGAGGTCCAGCGTGAAAGGTGGCTGGTGAGCAGGGTCGCGCCTTTCGTTATACAGCAGCGAGTACTCGCGGGTGTACATCGCCGGCAGCGTCATGCCGTCGGGCGCATCCCAGTTCCAGAAGGGCAGCGCAAACGTGTCGTCGCCGATGAGCTTGCCGAGAATCCTCTCGTGGAAATACAGGTACAGCCTGCATGCGTCCAGCACGAAAGCACAGGGATGATGGATCCGTGCCTGCGCGTCTGACCTACCGTCTACTACATAGAGACGTACCTGTGCCACGGGAAGAAGAGCCAGCTGCTGTGTATCTCGATCTCCAGGTCCGGGAACCCCATCTGCTCATACGCGCCGTCACAATAGGCGCAGTGCACGCGCGACTGCTGCGTGAAGCTGCGTGGGTCGTCGTCCGGCAGCCCCTTCATCCGCGCCACCGCCATCTCGTATTTTTCAATGTACTCCTTGTTCACCAGGTGCGCGGCCGGGCGCACGCGGAGCGGCGACGAGACCGGCGGCGGCTTGAATTCGAAGATCCTCGTGCCCGGAATGGACGTGGGGCAGCAGTTGACGCGCACCGGCGCCTCGGGCGGGTAGTGGCAGTTATTGAGGTCCGGCGCCTGGATGGGCTCGGCGAGCGCGCTGCCCGCCGCCGCCGCCGCCGCCGCCCCGGCCCCGCTCAGCCCTAGGAGCACATCGCGGCGGCCGCTGGTGGCCTCGCACGAGAGGTGGTGCCGTGGCCTGCTCGCATTGATCTGCTTGGTGCCAAGGAGGAGATGGCGGTTGCGCCCGAGCGCCGCCTGGCCCTGGGGGCGAATGCACGGTTTGGGAAGTGTGGCGGTGGCGCTCTGCATGGCGGTAGCTGCTGTGAACTCGCTCGTTGTGACTGGCTGGTGCCGTGCCAGAGGAAGAGGGTTTAGGGTATATATACAGTGGGTGTGGGCAGATGATCGATCGAGTGCATGCATGCCTGGCTCCTTGCTCTTCATGTTACGGAAACGCTAACATATGCATGCGGGTCCCACACTCCACCCACTTCACCTAAGTGCCAATCTTATTCTCTCATCCGGCTCTCCACCAAACGTATCAACAGTAAGAGATTACAGAACCTTTTTCGTGGAATAATTGGGCCAAGAAGAAATATATGGATAAGTGCCCTGATGTTGGTAAATGGAACCGACTCCTTCAATATCTTATCTGCCTGCACACATGTATAAGTTGTAGTAAACGATATAACTTCAATTGAAGTCAGAGATAACACACATCACAGGTTATGGCATATCTTTTGAACAGCTGACAATCTGACGTCACAACACAATAGATAATTTGATAAATGTTGGGACACATTTGATCCTATATATCTACAGATAACAGTACCTGAAAATGTAAAAAAAAAAAAAGCTACAATGCATAATGTTCTGCATATATTCGCAAGTTCCAAATCAGTGCAAAACATTCTGGAGCGGCAAGTCTGAAACTTTTCCAAGATAGTAGTCCGAGTAAAGCTATCAACAGCAAGCAGAAATAAAGGGAAAGAGAATGCTATCAAAGGAGGCATGCATTGCATACAATAATCTGAAAATCTTGCAAGATAGTAGTCCCAGTAAAGCATATCAGAGAAGCATGTCGAAACATTTTAAGTGGCGTACGAATCATAGTTGGCGCTATAGCTTAAGTAGAGGTATAACAGCAGAAGTGAAGCATGACATTGATCTTCACTTACGGTTACATATCTCATGGCAACCCCAAGCAAATATAAAGGAAAACCCTCAAGCATACATGCCAGTGAACATATTCCACTAAAACAAATGGCATCCAATTGAATTGCAAATCTATTCCTAGTTTTCCTTCATTTTGCATGGTTATACTCATATATAGTTAGCTTAATCGTATCAAAAGAATAAAAGGTATAATGAATGCTTCCAAAAGTAAATAATCTCTAAGTCTCTACTAGTAGAGATTCAGTTCGTAGGAATAAAGACTACAAGTAGTTTTATTAATAGTAACTCAACTAGTTAGTGGCCCGTGCTACGGGCAATACATATAAACAACAAAATAACATTTATTAAAATTGCAATTGATGTTGCATAGTCGAATAGTTTCGTTTGAAGGCACACATAAAAATAATCTTCGACATAAAGACCTGGTACAATTTTTTTTTAAATCACCTAGACAAGGTATCGCTGCAATATTTCATGCTTTTCTATTTGTGAGACTAATATAGCGCCTAAGATATTTCCATATAGCTTCAGGCATGTTGCTTTCACATTGGTTTTCCTTCACTGTTTGTAGGTTTGCACAGTCAATCAATATATGAATTGGTAGTGGCAAGCCAGAGTCACTTGTACCTTTGGCCTACAAACATGTAGTCATCCTCACTTTGATCCTCTTCAAATATGAGTCCATCGCCACACTCATCATGAACATATGACTGTGCTGGAGACACCGTATCATTGGCATCTTGGACATTTAGAGTAGAATTAGTGACTTGTATGGTAGTTTCTACAAGACTTAGTGTCCTATGAGATTGATGTAGGATCCCCTGATGCACTTTTACACCTCTTAGCAATCTTTTTGGCAAATGTCTCGTGACGTCGAGTTATAAGCGTAGCCCTTTCTCCCACTGGTATATTATTTATTGACTTCCTTTTAGGAGGTTTCCTAACACCAATGTCAAAATCTGTTTAAGTATTATGCATTATTTGTTTTTATAGTATATGATTAGTTCTAAGCATAATTTGGGATCCAAGCATGTGTTAGTTACAGCAATAACCTCTGTCATTATCAGTGGTAGCTGAAAATCAGCCGTGATCGCAGACCCAACCGGGATGGATGAGCTAGAAGGAAATACCACGTCTGATGTGTTGTATCGAAGGTTTTCCTTGGCTATGGAACGTGCGCCAGGAGTGTTGTATTGCACCATACGACGACTCCTCTTTGCTTACTTTTGATCTGGTGTCATTTTTGCATAACATGCTCTGTCACGTGCATGGATAGATTCTAATTGGTCTAATACATCCACCAATTTCGTAATGAATCTACTAATATTTGTTTTGGTACAAAACCAAAACATGTAAGGATAATTCTTTTGCTTTGGCACAAAACCAGCCATATAAAATCGGGGCTTTGGCGTTTATACCCCCATTTTGGAGTCTAATAGTGATTTTGCCCTCACTTTTTAAACTTTGTGAATTTATCCCTACGTTTTCATGTCTAAGATAGAGTTTACCCCTGTTTTCTTGACAAAATCAATTCTGATGCCAAAACACCATCATGGCCATATAATTTTGCCTCCATTTTTTTTTGTAATGTATTGTTATAACACCTCGATTCGCGCTGGCGCTGGCTGGTCGCGCCCAGGCAGTTGTGTCGTCGCTGTAGGGTCTCCCCATGCCGCACCGCAAGCAGGCCACGTCGCGCCCAAATTTTCACCGTTATGACTCCAATAGGTTGTGGGAGAAAGGATAAGGGGCATTCTTGCGTATTCTCCTATTTCGAAAGTTTTTTCTATTTATTTTAAGTGGTTTAGTCCAGTGCATCTAAAATGGTTAGAAATAGGGGTATACGTAATCTTCGTTTTTGAAAACATAGGTGTAAAATCACAAAGTTTCAGAAACGAGCGTAAAAATACTATTGGAGTTGCTAGGAGGGGTATAAACACCAATCTCCCTATAAAATAACACGCTTTAATAAGAAACCGTCAGCCAGGCATAATTATTTTTTGATGAGGGCCCAAAATTATTTTAGCCAAAGAAAGATGTTGCGTTTCCTGTAGTGACCCCTAACACCATCGCCTTACGCCTATAGTCCTAGCACCATTAGGACTAGACTACATTCTAGTCATTTTGAGCACATGGTGTTCATGAATATTCCAAAGTATTGTTACTCCTATGCGGTTGTTAACTCGCCAGAGCAAGCCTTCCCCGGGTTCAGTTGCCACCCTCAGCGGCAGGTCGCTCACCATCAACCTCCTTGCTCTCCACTCAGATTTGTGATGAAATCTTGGATTTTTTTTTTCTGCATAGATTAGTGATGAAAGAAAATATTTGTTTGCCCCTTTTTTACCACATATATAACCCGATCCGGGCATCTCACATATGTAAGTCATTCTAGCCCCCTTTTTTACTGTCTATATTTGTTTGCATGTTGATGAATTTAGACATATATACAAACCACATCCATAGAGTAATGGATGTATCTATTCAAAAGCTGCAATGTTTACAATTTGAAACCGATGGAGTACATATGAGTAATCTATCATTTCTCGATGACCAATTGACTTGTAACATGCCATTAGAGAGATGCTCGGATCGGAGATCTTAGCGGAGGTGGGGGGGGGGGGGGGAGGGGGGCACTAAATATATATATTCTTTTCCGACACTTCGATGGGAGAGTTGGGTCACATTTTTTTTGTTTGAAAGACCGAACCAGGTCCCGGAGTAAAATATAATGAGCAATCTATCATTTCCCGATGTCCAATTGACATGTAACATGCCATTAAAGAGATGCCCCGATCAGAATCGGCCTTGGGAGACGTTACATTTCTGTGACGCTTGGAGGGCAGAACGCCATGGGACGAGTTCAATACTTGCAGCGTATGATAGAGATACACAAGCTGGTGGTGTTTGGTTCAGCAAATGTAACGCAAACCAATTACCGACCAATAACCGATAACGTTACGTGCGTTTGTTTCAACTCG
Source organism: Paspalum notatum (assembly GCA_022530915.1). Lineage (NCBI taxonomy): Eukaryota > Viridiplantae > Streptophyta > Magnoliopsida > Poales > Poaceae > Paspalum > Paspalum notatum. Next base: position 10,379,854 of record CM039683.1, read on the forward strand.
CTCCGCCATCCGCTACCGCGTACTCAGATACCGGGATATTCACATCTGATACCGGCCATCCCCAACTGTAATCACATCCACTTCACTCGTCCCATCTCTCCTTGTCAGTTCCTCACAACAAAACTCCTTTGCAATACCACTGTTCGCCGAACCAAACAGAGACTGTAATCGTCCATCCAGCGCTGATTCCACTGTGATTCGATTACATTTACGTTTGCGATACCATAGCTCGAAACAAACACTAGCTATATTACAAACAACGACAGTTATTAGGAAAAAAGGAATCGCTGTAAGATACTTGTTTTTTTAGTTATAGTATTGTATGGTACTCGTACCATACACTTGTTTTTTTTCTTCCGAGACTTGAAGGACAGATTAGCTATCGTATAATACTGTAAGATCAGTCTCCAGTAGCGTGTGCTAAGATAACTCCAGATCGGATCTGAGGCTAGCAGCTGATGAGCAGAATCTTGACAGCCATTGTTAACACATGTGACAGCCATTGTTAACACATGTATCAAGGTCAATGCTGCACACTGACGCACTGATTGAGCTTTCCGTCCAGCATTGCTTAATAAATAAGCTGCCAAGTATTGGTTAGTGGTGGTATCCAATGGATTAGTAACCTTCGATCAGCCGGATTACATTTTGTATAAGCCTGCGGCAGAGAGACTGGTAGCTGGGGTGTGCTAAAGCTAAACACAGGTGACTGACGAATCAGGACGCAGAGAAATGCCTGCTGTCGTTGCCGCGTTTTGCTCCTAGGCCTAGGGCCTGGGATGGGAACTTAATTATCACAGGCCGCAAAACGGTTGGGCCTACGCAATAATGATCGTGGGCCGCATGGACGATCGAAGTCGGGCCTTCCAGTCCAACAGGCCCACGAGGCCGGAATAGACAGTTGGGGCAATCAGTCCGGTTCGACCTGCTGGGCCCGAACGCTGAAGCCTGAACAACGTTTTTTCGGGGGCTCATCCTCTCCACCTAGGTGCACCAAGCATCCGTCCACCCACCCCCTCCTCATTTTAAGTTTTTTTATTATTGAATCTGATTTCTGGTTTGGTCTATATCTAATTTAAATTTGGTCCAATTTATATTTTATAAAAGTAATATTTTGTATTTATAAAAAATATTTTAAGTATACAATACTAATGTTCTACGTGAACCAAAAAATATTCTGATCTCTATATTGAAATATTCAAATCTCATATGAAAAATATTCTATTTTTACAAAAAATATTTTTAGATTCACAAAAAATAATATTCTACTTAAGAAAATAAGAAATATTCTAACTTTGAGAATGAAATATAATACCTTCATAGGATGATTATTCTAGTAAAAATATAATTAAATAATATTCTACCTTCACAAAAGAAATATTTCTACTTCACAGTAAAATGAAAAATATTCTATCTTCATGAACTAAATATTCCACGATCGTAAAAACAATATTCTATCTTTGGAATGATAATATTCTGCGTATTGAAAAAATTATAAAAATTAACAAATAAAAATAATATATATTTTTTGAAAACGGGATTAAAAAAGAAAAAAAATACAAATAAAATGAAAAAAATGCAGTGGAGAAATAATATATGGGCCAAATTAGGTCCAATAACCATCTAAAATAGAAGAGAGGGAAGGGTGGGTGGACGGTGGATCCAGTCCACCCGGGTGGACCGGATGATTTTCGCGTTTTTTTCCCCTCAGCCGTCACATCATTCTTGGTTTCCAGTTCCGGGCATCTACGACGGTCTCATCCCCTCCACCTGGGTGGACCAAGCATCCGTCCACCCACCCCCTCTTTATTTTAAATTTTTTCGTTATTGGATCTAATTTCTGGTTTGGCTCATATCTAACATAAATTCGGCCCAATTTATATTTCATAAAAATAATATTTTGTATTTATAAAAATTATTTTAAGTATGCAATACTGTTCTACGTGAACCAAAAAATATTCTGATCTCTATATTTAAATATTCAAACTTCATATGAAAAATATTCTATTTTTACAAAAATATTTTTAGATTGAAAAAAATAATATTCTACTTAAAAAATAAGAAAAATTCTAACTTTGAGAATGAAATATAATACCTTAACAGGATGATTATTCTAGTAAAAATATAATTAAATAATATTCTACCTTCACAAAAGAAATATTTCTACTTCATAGTAAAACAAAAAATATTCTATCTTCATGAATTAAATATTCCATGATCGTAAAAACAATATTCTATCTTTAGAATGATAATATTCGTACTGAAAAGATTATAAAAATTAACAAATAAAAATAAAATATATATTTTTGAAAACAGGGTAAAAGAAAGAAAAAAAATACAAATTAATGTGGAAAAAGAAAAAAATACAGTGGAGAAATAATATATGGGTCAAATTTGGCCTAAAAACCATCTAAAATAGAAGAGAGGGAAGGGCACGGTCCACCTGGGTGGACCGGATGATTTTCACTGGCTACCACCTGCGTGCCGACTACCGCCTCAGCAGCAGCTTATCATTCTTTGGCCTGAAACCGAACGGTTCATCGCTTCAGGATCCGTCGTCTGTTGAGAGGTCTCGCCGTCAGCCTCGGCCTGCTCCCCAGCTAGCTGCAGGCCAACATCCTGTTGTTGATGTGCCTTCATTGCCTGTAACGATCGATTGGTTCAATAAGCATCGCTGTGAGGCCGGGGGACCATTTTCAGGTCACTTGAACGCTCAATTCGCACTGAATGAAGACTGCATGCCCTGCAACTTGCTCTAGTGTCACGGTGCTCACTGCTCAGGAAACTAAAGACACGAAAAGAAGAATGAACGAACTACTAGCAATTAATCATACAAAGCAAGAGCATCTCGTATCGATTCTAGATACAGGATGTGAGCTTGGCGCAAAGCTCGTCAGCAAGGAGGTGCAGTATATATGCAGCGTCCACGCTGTGGCTTCTCAGCCAAGTGTGGCTGGAGACGCTGTGCTACGCAAGCCAGCGATGCAGCGCTCTCTCTCATGCCAAGCAGCTCAGCAACGGCGGCAAGCTCATCACTGTCGCTGCGATTCTAGTCGAATACTTCAAACAAGCAACAGTAAACTTCTCTTCAGAAGATTTAGAGCAACAAGCACAGACAGACTTAGAGGACGAATTGAAGACGAGAAACAGTACTTCAAGTGGCTTCAAGGTTCAAGTTCAATAGTGAAATTGACGCCATGGGCTCTGTGCTCTGTGAATGAGGCAATGAGCACATAGACTTTGAGCAACACGCGCAAATAAACTTCGATGAGCAACAACCACAATTGCACAAACAAACTGAGGAACTGAAGAAAGTGACGCTCAATATGGCCTGAAGGTTCAGGTTGAAGTTATTGGGTGATGAATCTTCAAGTTGGGTGATACACTGGTACATCCCTGGCTACAACATGGAATCGTACATCCTGCCTGCTTTTTTAAAGATAGAGATGTCTGCTTATTTTCAATTGCCGTGCTCTTTGTATCCTGTTTAGTGGTGGCCTTAACTTTCCAGTGTGGCTTAACCAAACAAATCCTTTTATCTAAAAGAAATGTCAATATCCAATTAGGGGTTAGGAAATTTTTACTTTTTACGTATGAAATGTAACATTTTTAGGAAAAAAGGTTACTTTTTATATATCGAATGTTACTTTTTACGAACACAAAATACTTTCCACATACTCAATGTTTACTTTCAACGTTACCCCTTTCTGAGTAACATATTATGACAAAAGAAGTAACATCTCGATATCAAGTGACATAGAGAAGTAATCTTGAAGAAAAAGTAATTTATTCAAATATACACTGCAAAAGAAAAATTACTTATTAATAGATCAATACGTGAATAGTAGAAATTTTAAATAAAAAGCAACTTTTGTTTGAAAAAGTAATGGTAAGCATAGAAAAATTAATATTCATTAAGTAACATGATGTTTGTAGAAAGTAACATTCGATGTGTAGAAAGTAAAATTCGATGCATAAAGAAGTAAGATTTGTCTGTAAAAAGTAACTTTTATAATACTCGTTTGAGTCAACAAAATATAGTAAGTGAGACCTTGTTTTGAAGATACAGTTGAAACAAAAAAATGATAAACGTTTTATTTAGATGCTTGATCTAAAATTACGGATTTTTAAGAGTTGAAAGTGATTTTTTTTGTCATTGAAAAAGTTACTTTTTCTTCAAAGCAAAGTTATTTTTTCTGTGAAAAAATACATTTCCTAATATTTATATCCTAACAAATATAATGTACATAAATTAACTTTGTTGTTGTAGTAAAATAATGGGATCATATGTTTATACTTTAAAAATCGAGGGTCTCGAACTTTACATGCACCTTAGTATGGCATCTCTTCCCTCCTCGATACGCAACAATATAGCTTGCACTATTTACGATGAAAAAATAGTGTTATTTATATTAAAAAGACAATTGCGATGGTACACTGAAACAACTGTGATCCATTTATTTTATTAGATCTAAGTGGTTTAATTAGGTATTAGTTCTTAGAAGATAATACTTCAAAAATGATTAGTAACTCCTGGCCGTAACTAACGAATGGATAAAGAGTCGTAGCCGTAGGTAACAAACGAATCGTGGTCTGCAGCCGTAACTAACAAACGAATCGTGGTCTGCATGTACGGCGACATGATCTTGTGGCCGACATGTAAGGTGACGTGTGATAGATCTTTTCCTATGGAACGCGATCGAACTGTTTGACAAATTTTTTAATTGAACATGATAATTCATAAATAATGAATCTAACTATATATTTTGTACTGAACATATCATCTTGATTGTAGCTATTTTTTTTACTAAACGTGGCCACTAGCTCTCATACAGTTATCGTAAGGCGTGACTCATAACGCACGTTTGGTTTATGGCCAAAATCGTGGCCAAATTTTAGCTATGGATAAAATAGTAAATTTTTGTACTACGTTGGTTGTGGCTAAATTTTGGTCACAAATTTGGCCATGAACCAAACAACCCCCTAATCTCAATTATGTCAATTTTATCTCCATTGAATATGTGTCGTGAACGGTTTTTTCTGAACGTATCTAATACACTAGTCGTGAACGTAACAAATTAAATGTCATGGAGTCACGAGACAATTTATTTTTAACTAAAATACATCAAAAATAGAGAGTAGTCCTTTTGTTATTGTGACTACTATAACAATAATTGAGAAAGATATACACCATTATTATTATGATTACGCAACATTATAATAGTATAAAATAGAGTGAATAAAAAATCCAAATTCTACCCAAAAATACAGAAAAAACTCCAAATTTTTTTTATATAAATATAATGAGTTATTAACAAACATGCCATATTCATCGAGAGGGACTATAAATTACCAAATTAATAAGTAATCTAGCTACACAGGTTACATCAGATATTTTATATCGAATACAACAAACAAAAATATCAACACCATTCGTTATTCATCATCACCCATATAGATTTGTCCAAATCTTTCGTGTCAAATACAAATAGTAAAGATAGAAACAAAGATCCCTATCATTGATTGAAAAATTCCACCATGTTATTTAGCAAGGATTAAAAATCAACAAGTCAAAAATGATTAAATAAAAAAGATTTTATATTGTTGGTACAGTGAGGGTAAGTTATAACTATGAAGATTTATTTTGTCATAAATTGCTAGCAAACTAAATGAACATATATTTACCAAGGTATACCACTTTTATTTATTTATTTTCATCTCTTACTATCCAAGAAAAATCAAAATACATTAAGTTAATATGAAGTACCTAAACCTTACAATAAAATTAAGAAAAAATACAGAAGCAAATATGGCTTGCATGAAAAAGAATGATGAGGACAAGAAAAAGAAACAAATGTAGTTGTTATACCACGTTGCATCGCTAAATGGCTAACCCGCTTGGCGTGACTACTCTCATCCTTGGGACAAGAGTCACCCCTCTGTCTGCATAAGACGCTAGATAATTTTCTAACGAAGAGCAACTCTAGCGTATGGCTGTGTGTTGTCTCCACAGCATCACGCCAATCACATCTTCAGTGTTCCTATCATTGATGCCCCACCAATAGATGCCTCCTATTTTTGCTCATGCTGATGATGGTCTATTAACGATAACTAGATCTAGAACAAGGCTATGCATTTTAAATACAAGAAGTATATAAAATTATGAATGGAAAATATTTGAATGCTACTAGAGGCAATCATACAACAGAACTAGAGCACTAGGACACCCCCACACATTAATCAATTGACGTATGGTAAGTAAATTGGAGGTATCAAGAAGTAAAACAATATTTGTCACTTTAATACAAAGAAAGATTATGGAGTCCTAAAGTTGCACAGGAGGAAGATAATGTTGCTAACTTAGCGTATAAAACTAGACTTATAATTTGTCGTGGAAACAATGCTATAGAAAAAGGAGCTCTTTTGGTTGTAAGACCTTTAGTATCATGCAATAGTACTAATTGTGTCATTGCAATGACGCAAAAAGAGGGGGAGTTCAAAATAAAAAGAGATAAATAAAGTCTATAAGATAAATGGCTTGGAATTGCTACACTAAGTTAACTTTGCTGCTATTGTGGTGAGGCGAGGAGAGTGACAAAACAAAGAAGATAAATGATTTCTACGAGTTGAGCGACTTGAAAGTACAACATGAAGGAAGCTTGCATGATGACGTACACAAAAGAACATGCACTCTTACCATGGAAGAGTCCAAAGTGGCGATAGTAAAGGAAGACCAGTGCTACTATCATGATGAATGATTATATTTTCTACATATTTCTATCATAAGCCACCTATCAACTAGGGAATGTTCAATGTAATTTATATCCTTTTTTGAAAAAATTGTGCTTAGATCCAAATATACAACCAAATGCAAACAAATAAATTTATACGAAGAAAAAAATGTATTAACAAAAATAAAACTAGAAATTTGTAAAGCATATAAAAACCATGGTCAAATGTAGAAACTTTTGCTACAAGTATTGCCTAACTACACTTACATTATACTAAAATAAACAAAGCTCATGAATAAATAGGCCAAATTCTAAACTATGAGTGCAAAAACCTTAACTTTTATACATGCATAAAAAATAAATATCTAATAGAAGACTGCATCCATATAAATGTTACACTAGAATGTTACAATAATGAAATGTACAGAACAACATGTATATATTTTGCAAATTAGCTTTCCTTTTTGAAGAATTGTACTTAGGCACAAATAAACAACCGAATGTAACTAAATTAATTTATACTGAAAACAAAATATGTGTAACATGAAGGGAAAAATATGTTAAGATATGTAAATGACATATTTTGCATAATGAGTTAAAACATTACTTAAATGCTAATAAAATAAAATTAGAAATTTGTAAAGCATATAAAAACCATGCGCAAATCTCAAGATTTTTGCTACAATTATTGCCTAACTATATATATACTTACATTGGACTATATATATACTTACATTAGACTAAAATAAACAATGGTCATGAATAAATAGGTCAAGTTCTAAACTAAAATCCTAAGTTTCATACATACATGATAATAAATATTTAATAGAACAAAAGTTTGTTTTAAAGATATATGATATCAATCTAGCCGCGCAAATTTGCGCGGGTTAGTTGCTAGTTTAAGAATTAATATGTTGTTGGCCCAACATGAAACAAAGGCCTAATTGTAGGCAATAAATAGAATAGACGCTACATCAACATGAAACAAACGTGAATATCTCTGCTCATAATGATTCAACGAACTGGTGGGAACACAACGGTCTAATTAAGACTGGTAAACAGATGCCTAAATTCAAAACAAGAAGCTCTTGGGTATAAGAAAAGAAAAGGAAGCTCCCATGCCGCTGCATATATATGAACGAACGGTTATGCTCACAACATAAACAGATGTCGCTAGCACATTGTATAGTATAGGAGTGCAGTGTACACGTAGGAGAGGCATCAGTTGGACTGGACCTCACTTGATATACTCGATCCTGACGCCACCGACAGTAACCGTATCCCCGGCGCTCCTCGGAACGAGCGACACGACGATGGTGCTGTCCCCTTCGGCGCCGATGTCATCCAGCAGGTCACCGATGCCGAACCTCGCCGTGGTAGTCTTCATGGACCCCATGACCGTGCGGTGCGGCGTGAGCACCACACTCCCCGCGCACTGCGCCGCCGCCGTGCCGGCCCCGCTCTGAGTGTCGTTCACGAACACGTCGAACTTGACAAACCGGGTGGGGTCCGCGAGCTCGATGTCCTCCACGACCAGCACCTCCTCCTCATCGTCCTTCTCCTTGCTGCTCCTCAACGTCCTGGGCCGCGTCACGGCCACCCTCACCGTCTGGCTCAGCGTCGCCGGGAGCGTGCCCGTGGCGGGTGCCGGCGACGACCCGGCGGCCTCCGTGGACGCGTACGGCTTGGCGTGGCGCCACGGGAGGGGGACATCCTGGTAGACGTAGCGCAGGTTTGCTGCGGTGTCGAGGCAGTCACGGACGCAGACGCGGACGGGGCGCGCCTCCTCGTCGTAGAAGACGAAGCTAGTATCCAGCCAGTCGGGGTCGGTGAAGCTGGTGTCGCAGCGGCGGAGGCTGTTCCAGACGCACCACATGCGGTCGACGTTGGCGTGGTGCGCGTAGAACACCGGGTCGCGCGCCGCGGAGTAGAAGTTGCCCATGTCCTCGCCGTTGGGCTGACTCGGGTCGCCGGTCCAGTTGTGTACCGTGTTGTGCGGCTTGTGCTCGATGGTGCCCGCGCCCGGTGCTGGCTTGTCCCCTTGACGGTAGGGCTGACCAAAGAACAGTTGCTTCTTCTTGGCACCAGAGACCATCTGTGATCGATCGATGTGCAATGCATGAGTAGGTAGGTTTAATTTTGTCTATACATATATATATATATATTGATATAGATAGTACTGACCTGTTTGTACATGATCTTGAGGTTGTTATCAATCTGCTTATTTCTTGGTGTTGGGGTGGGCGGGTCGGTGCCACTGTAGTCGAGGTCCAGCGTGAAAGGTGGCTGGTGAGCAGGGTCGCGCCTTTCGTTATACAGCAGCGAGTACTCGCGGGTGTACATCGCCGGCAGCGTCATGCCGTCGGGCGCATCCCAGTTCCAGAAGGGCAGCGCAAACGTGTCGTCGCCGATGAGCTTGCCGAGAATCCTCTCGTGGAAATACAGGTACAGCCTGCATGCGTCCAGCACGAAAGCACAGGGATGATGGATCCGTGCCTGCGCGTCTGACCTACCGTCTACTACATAGAGACGTACCTGTGCCACGGGAAGAAGAGCCAGCTGCTGTGTATCTCGATCTCCAGGTCCGGGAACCCCATCTGCTCATACGCGCCGTCACAATAGGCGCAGTGCACGCGCGACTGCTGCGTGAAGCTGCGTGGGTCGTCGTCCGGCAGCCCCTTCATCCGCGCCACCGCCATCTCGTATTTTTCAATGTACTCCTTGTTCACCAGGTGCGCGGCCGGGCGCACGCGGAGCGGCGACGAGACCGGCGGCGGCTTGAATTCGAAGATCCTCGTGCCCGGAATGGACGTGGGGCAGCAGTTGACGCGCACCGGCGCCTCGGGCGGGTAGTGGCAGTTATTGAGGTCCGGCGCCTGGATGGGCTCGGCGAGCGCGCTGCCCGCCGCCGCCGCCGCCGCCGCCCCGGCCCCGCTCAGCCCTAGGAGCACATCGCGGCGGCCGCTGGTGGCCTCGCACGAGAGGTGGTGCCGTGGCCTGCTCGCATTGATCTGCTTGGTGCCAAGGAGGAGATGGCGGTTGCGCCCGAGCGCCGCCTGGCCCTGGGGGCGAATGCACGGTTTGGGAAGTGTGGCGGTGGCGCTCTGCATGGCGGTAGCTGCTGTGAACTCGCTCGTTGTGACTGGCTGGTGCCGTGCCAGAGGAAGAGGGTTTAGGGTATATATACAGTGGGTGTGGGCAGATGATCGATCGAGTGCATGCATGCCTGGCTCCTTGCTCTTCATGTTACGGAAACGCTAACATATGCATGCGGGTCCCACACTCCACCCACTTCACCTAAGTGCCAATCTTATTCTCTCATCCGGCTCTCCACCAAACGTATCAACAGTAAGAGATTACAGAACCTTTTTCGTGGAATAATTGGGCCAAGAAGAAATATATGGATAAGTGCCCTGATGTTGGTAAATGGAACCGACTCCTTCAATATCTTATCTGCCTGCACACATGTATAAGTTGTAGTAAACGATATAACTTCAATTGAAGTCAGAGATAACACACATCACAGGTTATGGCATATCTTTTGAACAGCTGACAATCTGACGTCACAACACAATAGATAATTTGATAAATGTTGGGACACATTTGATCCTATATATCTACAGATAACAGTACCTGAAAATGTAAAAAAAAAAAAAGCTACAATGCATAATGTTCTGCATATATTCGCAAGTTCCAAATCAGTGCAAAACATTCTGGAGCGGCAAGTCTGAAACTTTTCCAAGATAGTAGTCCGAGTAAAGCTATCAACAGCAAGCAGAAATAAAGGGAAAGAGAATGCTATCAAAGGAGGCATGCATTGCATACAATAATCTGAAAATCTTGCAAGATAGTAGTCCCAGTAAAGCATATCAGAGAAGCATGTCGAAACATTTTAAGTGGCGTACGAATCATAGTTGGCGCTATAGCTTAAGTAGAGGTATAACAGCAGAAGTGAAGCATGACATTGATCTTCACTTACGGTTACATATCTCATGGCAACCCCAAGCAAATATAAAGGAAAACCCTCAAGCATACATGCCAGTGAACATATTCCACTAAAACAAATGGCATCCAATTGAATTGCAAATCTATTCCTAGTTTTCCTTCATTTTGCATGGTTATACTCATATATAGTTAGCTTAATCGTATCAAAAGAATAAAAGGTATAATGAATGCTTCCAAAAGTAAATAATCTCTAAGTCTCTACTAGTAGAGATTCAGTTCGTAGGAATAAAGACTACAAGTAGTTTTATTAATAGTAACTCAACTAGTTAGTGGCCCGTGCTACGGGCAATACATATAAACAACAAAATAACATTTATTAAAATTGCAATTGATGTTGCATAGTCGAATAGTTTCGTTTGAAGGCACACATAAAAATAATCTTCGACATAAAGACCTGGTACAATTTTTTTTAAATCACCTAGACAAGGTATCGCTGCAATATTTCATGCTTTTCTATTTGTGAGACTAATATAGCGCCTAAGATATTTCCATATAGCTTCAGGCATGTTGCTTTCACATTGGTTTTCCTTCACTGTTTGTAGGTTTGCACAGTCAATCAATATATGAATTGGTAGTGGCAAGCCAGAGTCACTTGTACCTTTGGCCTACAAACATGTAGTCATCCTCACTTTGATCCTCTTCAAATATGAGTCCATCGCCACACTCATCATGAACATATGACTGTGCTGGAGACACCGTATCATTGGCATCTTGGACATTTAGAGTAGAATTAGTGACTTGTATGGTAGTTTCTACAAGACTTAGTGTCCTATGAGATTGATGTAGGATCCCCTGATGCACTTTTACACCTCTTAGCAATCTTTTTGGCAAATGTCTCGTGACGTCGAGTTATAAGCGTAGCCCTTTCTCCCACTGGTATATTATTTATTGACTTCCTTTTAGGAGGTTTCCTAACACCAATGTCAAAATCTGTTTAAGTATTATGCATTATTTGTTTTTATAGTATATGATTAGTTCTAAGCATAATTTAGGATCCAAGCATGTGTTAGTTACAGCAATAACCTCTGTCATTATCAGTGGTAGCTGAAAATCAGCCGTGATCGCAGACCCAACCGGGATGGATGAGCTAGAAGGAAATACCACGTCTGATGTGTTGTATCGAAGGTTTTCCTTGGCTATGGAACGTGCGCCAGGAGTGTTGTATTGCACCATACGACGACTCCTCTTTGCTTACTTTTGATCTGGTGTCATTTTTGCATAACATGCTCTGTCACGTGCATGGATAGATTCTAATTGGTCTAATACATCCACCAATTTCGTAATGAATCTACTAATATTTGTTTTGGTACAAAACCAAAACATGTAAGGATAATTCTTTTGCTTTGGCACAAAACCAGCCATATAAAATCGGGGCTTTGGCGTTTATACCCCCATTTTGGAGTCTAATAGTGATTTTGCCCTCACTTTTTAAACTTTGTGAATTTATCCCTACGTTTTCATGTCTAAGATAGAGTTTACCCCTGTTTTCTTGACAAAATCAATTCTGATGCCAAAACACCATCATGGCCATATAATTTTGCCTCCATTTTTTTTTTGTAATGTATTGTTATAACACCTCGATTCGCGCTGGCGCTGGCTGGTCGCGCCCAGGCAGTTGTGTCGTCGCTGTAGGGTCTCCCCATGCCGCACCGCAAGCAGGCCACGTCGCGCCCAAATTTTCACCGTTATGACTCCAATAGGTTGTGGGAGAAAGGATAAGGGGCATTCTTGCGTATTCTCCTATTTCGAAAGTTTTTTCTATTTATTTTAAGTGGTTTAGTCCAGTGCATCTAAAATGGTTAGAAATAGGGGTATACGTAATCTTCGTTTTTGAAAACATAGGTGTAAAATCACAAAGTTTCAGAAACGAGCGTAAAAATACTATTGGAGTTGCTAGTAGGGGTATAAACACCAATCTCCCTATAAAATAACACGCTTTAATAAGAAACTGTCAGCCAGGCATAATTATTTTTTGATGAGGGCCCAAAATTATTTTAGCCAAAGAAAGATGTTGTGTTTCCTGTAGTGACCCCTAACACCATCGCCTTACGCCTATAGTCCTAGCACCATTAGGACTAGACTACATTCTAGTCATTTTGAGCACATGGTGTTCATGAATATTCCAAAGTATTGTTACTCCTATGCGGTTGTTAACTCGCCAGAGCAAGCCTTCCCCGGGTTCAGTTGCCACCCTCAGCGGCAGGTCGTTCACCATCAACCTCCTTGCTCTCCACTCAGATTTGTGATGAAATCTTGGATTTTTTTTTTCTGCATAGATTAGTGATGAAAGAAAATATTTGTTTGCCCCTTTTTTACCACATATATAACCCGATCCGGGCATCTCACATATGTAAGTCATTCTAGCCCCCCCTTTTTTACTGTCTATATTTGTTTGCATGTTGATGAATTTAGACATATATACAAACCACATCCATAGAGTAATGGATGTATCTATTCAAAAGCTGCAATGTTTACAATTTGAAACCGATGGAGTACATATGAGTAATCTATCATTTCTCGATGACCAATTGACTTGTAACATGCCATTAGAGAGATGCTCGGATCGGAGATCTTAGCGGAGGTGGGGGGGGGGGGGAGGGGGGCACTAAATATATATATTCTTTTCCGACACTTCGATGGGAGAGTTGGGTCACATTTTTTTTGTTTGAAAGACCGAACCAGGTCCCGGAGTAAAATATAATGAGCAATCTATCATTTCCCGATGTCTAATTGACATGTAACATGCCATTAAAGAGATGCCCCGATCAGAATCGGCCTTGGGAGACGTTACATTTCTGTGACGCTTGGAGGGCAGAACGCCATGGGACGAGTTCAATACTTGCAGCGTATGATAGAGATACACAAGCTGGTGGTGTTTGGTTCAGCAAATGTAACGCAAACCAATTACCGACCAATAACCGATAACGTTACGTGCGTTTGTTTCAACTCGCTCCGCCATCCGCTACCGCGTACTCAGATACCGGGATATTCACATCTGATACCGGCCATCCCCAACTGTAATCACATCCACTTCACTCGTCCCATCTCTCCTTGTCAGTTCCTCACAACAAAACTCCTTTGCAATACCACTGTTCGCCGAACCAAACAGAGACTGTAATCGTCCATCCAGCGCTGATTCCACTGTGATTCGATTACATTTACGTTTGCGATACCATAGCTCGAAACAAACACTAGCTATATTACAAACAACGACAGTTATTAGGAAAAAAGGAATCGCTGTAAGATACTTGTTTTTTTAGTTATAGTATTGTATGGTACTCGTACCATACACTTGTTTTTTTTTTCCTTCCGAGACTTGAAGGACAGATTAGCTATCGTATAATACTGTAAGATCAGTCTCCAGTAGCGTGTGCTAAGATAACTCCAGATCGGATCTGAGGCTAGCAGCTGATGAGCAGAATCTTGACAGCCATTGTTAACACATGTGACAGCCATTGTTAACACATGTATCAAGGTCAATGCTGCACACTGACGCACTGATTGAGCTTTCCGTCCAGCATTGCTTAATGAATAAGCTGCCAAGTATTGGTTAGTGGTGGTATCCAATGGATTAGTAACCTTCGATCAGCCGGATTACATTTTGTATAAGCCTGCGGCAGAGAGACTGGTAGCTGGGGTGTGCTAAAGCTAAACACAGGTGACTGACGAATCAGGACGCAGAGAAATGCCTGCTGTCGTTGCCGCGTTTTGCTCCTAGGCCTAGGGCCTGGGATGGGAACTTAATTATCACAGGCCGCAAAACGGTTGGGCCTACGCAATAATGATCGTGGGCCGCATGGACGATCGAAGTCGGGCCTTCCAGTCCAACAGGCCCACGAGGCCGGAATAGACAGTTGGGGCAATCAGTCCGGTTCGACCTGCTGAGCCCGAACGCTGAAGCCTGAACAACGTTTTTTCGGGGGCTCATCCTCTCCACCTAGGTGGACCAAGCATCCGTCCATCCACCCCTTCCTCATTTTAAGTTTTCTTTGTTATTGAATCTGATTTCTGGTTTGGTCTATATCTAAATTAAATTCGGTCCAATTTATATTTTATAAAAGTAATATTTTGTATTTATAAAAAATATTTTAAGTATACAATACTAATGTTCTACGTGAACCAAAAAATATTCTGATCTCTATATTGAAATATTCAAATCTCATATGAAAAATATTCTATTTTTACAAAAAATATTTTTAGATTCACAAAAAATAATATTCTACTTAAGAAAATAAGAAATATTCTAACTTTGAGAATGAAATATAATACCTTCATAGGATGATTATTCTAGTAAAAATATAATTAAATAATATTCTACCTTCACAAAAGAAATATTTCTACTTCACAGTAAAATAAAAAATATTCTATCTTCATGAACTAAATATTCCACGATCGTAAAAACAATATTCTATCTTTGGAATGATAATATTCTGCGTATTGAAAAAATTATAAAAATTAACTAATAAAAATAATATATATTTTTTGAAAACAGGATTAAAAAAGAAAAAAATACAAATAAAATGAAAAAAATGCAGTGGAGAAATAATATATGGGCCAAATTAGGCCTAATAACCATCTAAAATAGAAGAGAGGGAAGGGTGGGTGGACGGTGGATCCAATCCACCCGGGTGGACCGGATGATTTTCGCGTTTTTTCCCCTCAGCCGTCACATCATTCTTGGTTTCCAGTTCCGGGCATCTACGACGGTCTCATCCCCTCCACCTGGGTGGACCAAGCATCCGTCCACCCACCCCCTCTTTATTTTAAATTTTTTCGTTATTGGATCTAATTTCTGGTTTGGCTCATATCTAACATAAATTCGGCCCAATTTATATTTCATAAAAATAATATTTTGTATTTATAAAAATCATTTTAAGTATGCAATACTGATGTTCTACGTGAACCAAAAAATATTCTGATCTCTATATTTAAATATTCAAACTTCATATGAAAAATATTCTATTTTTACAAAAATATTTTCAGATTCAAAAAAATAATATTCTACTTAAAAAATAAGAAATATTCTAACTTTGAGAATGAAATATAATACCTTAACAGGATGATTATTCTAGTAAAAATATAATTAAATAATATTCTACCTTCACAAAAGAAATATTTCTACTTCATAGTAAAACAAAAAATATTCTATCTTCATGAATTAAATATTCCATGATCGTAAAAACAATATTCTATCTTTAGAATGATAATATTCGTACTGAAAAGATTATAAAAATTAACAAATAAAAATAAAATATATATTTTTGAAAACAGGGTAAAAGAAAGAAAAAAATACAAATTAACGTGGAAAAAGAAAAAAAATACAGTGGAGAAATAATATATGGGTCAAATTAGGCCTAATAACCATCTAAAATAGAAGAGAGGGAAGGGCACGGTCCACCTGGGTGGACCGGATGATTTTCACTAGCTACCACCTGCGTGCCGACTACCGCCTCAGCAGCAGCTTATCATTCTTTGGCCTGAAACCGAACGGTTCATCGCTTCAGGATCCGTCGTCTGTTGAGAGGTCTCGCCGTCAGCCTCGGCCTGCTCCCCAGCTAGCTGCAGGCCAACATCCTGTTGTTGATGTGCCTTCATTGCCTGTAACGATCGATTGGTTCAATAAGCATCGCTGTGAGGCCGGGGGACCATTTTCAGGTCACTTGAACGCTCAATTCGCACTGAATGAAGACTGCATGCCCTGCAACTTGCTCTAGTGTCACGGTGCTCACTGCTCAGGAAACTAAAGACACGAAAAGAAGAATGAACGAACGCAGGCGGCTACTGGCAATTAATCATACAAAGCAAGAGCATCTCGTATCGATTCTAGATACAGGATGTGAGCTTGGCGCAAAGCTCGTCAGCAAGGAGGTGCAGTATATATGCAGCGTCCACGCTGTGGCTTCTCACCCAAGTGTGGCTGGAGACGCTGTGCTACGCAAGCCAGCGATGCAGCGCTCTCTCTCATGCCAAGCAGCTCAGCAACGGCGGCAAGCTCATCACTGTCGCTGCGATTCTAGTCGAATACTTCAAACAAGCAACAGTAAACTTCTCTTCAGAAGATTTAGAGCAACAAGCACAGACAGACTTAGAGGACGAATTGAAGACGAGAAACAGTACTTCAAGTGGCTTCAAGGTTCAGGTTCAATAGTGAAATTGACGCCATGGGCTCTGCGCTCTGTGAATGAGGCAATGAGCACATAGACTTTGAGCAACACGCGCAAATAAACTTCGATGAGCAACAACCACAATTGCACAAACAAACTGAGGAACTGAAGAAAGTGACGCTCAATATGGCCTGAAGGTTCAGGTTGAAGTTATTGGGTGATGAATCTTCAAGTTGGGTGATACACTGGTACATCCCTGGCTACAACATGGAATCGTACATCCTGCCTGCTTTTTTAAAGATAGAGATGTCTGCTTATTTTCAATTGCCGTGCTCTTTGTATCCTGTTTAGTGGTGGCCTTAACTTTCCAGTGTGGCTTAACCAAACAAATCCTTTTATCTAAAAGAAATGTCAATATCCAATTAGGGGTTAGGAAATTTTTACTTTTTACATATGAAATGTAACATTTTTAGGAAAAAAAGGTTACTTTTTATATATCGAATGTTACTTTTTACGAACACAAAATACTTTCCACATACTCAATGTTTACTTTCAACGTTACCCCTTTCTGAGTAACATATTATGACAAAAGAAGTAACATCTCGATATCAAGTGACATAGAGAAGTAATCTTGAAGAAAAAGTAATTTATTCAAATATACACTGCAAAAGAAAAATTACTTATTAATAGATCAATACGTGAATAGTAGAAATTTTAAATAAAAAGCAACTTTTGTTTGAAAAAGTAATGGTAAGCATAGAAAAATTAATATTCATTAAGTAACAAGATGTTTGTAGAAAGTAACATTCGATGTGTAGAAAGTAAAATTCGATGCATAAAGAAGTAAGATTTGTCTGTAAAAAGTAACTTTTATAATACTCGTTTGAGTCAACAAAATATAGTAAGTGAGACCTTGTTTTGAAGATACAGTTGAAACAAAAAAATGATAAACGTTTTATTTAGATGCTTGATATAAAATTACGGATTTTTAAGAGTTGAAAGTGATTTTTTTTGTCATTGAAAAAGTTACTTTTTCTTCAAAGCAAAGTTATTTTTTCTGTGAAAAAATACATTTCCTAATATTTATATCCTATCAAATATAATGTACATAAATTAACTTTGTTGTTGTAGTAAAATAATGGGATCATATGTTTATACTTTAAAAATCGAGGGTCTGGAACTTTACATGCACCTTAGTATGGCATCTCTTCCCTCCTCGATACGCAACAATATAGCATGCACTATTTACGATGAAAAAATAGTGTTATTTATATTAAAAAGACAATTGCTATGGTACACTGAAACAACTGTGATCCATTTATTTTATTAGATCTAAGTGGTTTAATTAGGTATTAGTTCTTAGAAGATAATACTTCAAAAATGATTAGTAACTCCTGGTCGTAACTAACGAATGGATAAAGAGTCGTAGCCGTAGGTAACAAACGAATCGTGGTCTGCAGCCGTAACTAACAAACGAATCGTGGTCTGCATGTACGGCGACATGATCTTGTGGCCGACATGTAAGGTGACGTGTGATAGATCTTTTCCTATGGAACGCGATCGAACTGTTTGACAAATTTTTTAATTGAACATGATAATTCATAAATAATGAATCTAACTATATATTTTGTACTGAACATATCATCTTGATTGTAGCTATTTTTTTTACTAAACGTGGCCACTAGCTCTCATACAGTTATCGTAAGGCGTGACTCATAACGCACGTTTGGTTTATGGCCAAAATCGTGGCCAAATTTTAGCTATGGATAAAGTAGTAAATTTTTGTACTACGTTGGTTGTGGCTAAATTTTGGTCACAAATTTGGCCATGAACCAAACAACCCCCTAATCTCAATTATGTCAATTTTATCTCCATTGAATATGTGTCGTGAACGGTTTTTTCTGAACGTATCTAATACACTAGTCGTGAACGTAACAAATTAAATGTCATGGAGTCACCAGACAATTTATTTTTAACTAAAATACATCTAAAATAGAGAGTAGTCCTTTTGTTATTGTGACTACTATATGTTTCTTTATGACTGACTTTTTTCATGACAACCTATTGTTTTAATGTGGGATCGTGCAACTAACAGGGAAGGAGCTACGAAGTCGTGGGGAGAGAGAGGTATGGTCTTTTTCTATTTTATTCTTTTCTCCGTTTAATCTATTATAGTGTTCATTTTATCTTCTTTTAATTCAATAGTCCAGATCTGTTTCAAATCTTACCTCCTAAAAGGTAACTTGTGTACCATAGCACACCCCTAAAGCATTAGGTTTTCAAGAGCAACAATGGTGCAAAACAAAAACATTTTAGGCTAATTCATTTGGTTTTGGCACAAAACCAACCATATAAATTGATCTACTGAAAGATGAAACACTCTGTCAGGCATTCTTCATCCTTTAGTTCATTAGTATACAAGAGCAACATTTTAAATGTTTCAGAAGATATAGAACAACTCAAATTCCATATATAACGAGGCTTTTTTTGTAACATCAGAATATCAATAATAAGACAAGCCAAACCAGAGTAGTGATTAAAGGTTCATCCAATCATTAAAGCTTCTAACCATTCAATCCTTACAAGAGTTGGCAATCTCCTCCTATGGGAGCACTGAACTTACTCCATCGCATACACAAAATTTTCTGCAATTAAGCGTCCTCAGAGGAAGCCTGTCTGATCGAGGTCAATCAACTCTCCAATTGCCCCTTGCAGTCTTGTGGTCAGAACTTTGGAAATCATCTTGACACTGCAATTTTGTAAACAAATTGGACGAAATTCCGACACAAGCTTAGCCCCTGGCTTTTTTTTTTTTTTTTTTGCAGCAGCAGCATGTATGACCTGTTGATTCTCTCCAGTTCCACAATGCCCGAATAGAATGCAGAAACGACCTCCATCACCTCCGGTTTTATCTCAGCCCAGGCTGCGCCATAAAAACTGGGTCCAAACCCATCGGGGCCTGGAGCACTCTGCTTATTCATGCCCTTCACCGCGGCTGCTACTTCCGCCTCCTCAAAATTTCTGTCAAGTTCAGCCTCAAGAACGGTTTGACTGTGGTATAGCCGGCTTAGGGAGAACAACCAGCGTGGCTCGCCGTTGGACCCCAAGAAACCACGATCAAAATCCGTGACAGCTTCAATTTTATCTTCATGAGATGTGTGTTCGTGGTTGCCTACTTGGATAATCCCGATCCGGCTGCCTCGGTGGGGCATGGTTGCACGGGACGGACTTAATTAACCAAGCCGGCTTGCTAGCCAACTGGTTTGGCTTGTTGGCTTGCTTTGGACGGGGCGGCCTTGGATCGGACGCACGGCACACAAAACTCGTGCTTTAAAGGAGTATAGAGATAGAGAAGGGAAGAGAAGAGACTACATGAATATGTATCATGTATATGGGTTGAAGTAATTTATGTGGGTTAATCCAAAAGAATTATACAAATTATATGGGCTAAAATTAGCCGACATAATATAAAACGTAAATTATCTCGGCCATTAAACAGCCCACTTAGATTATTTTACTTATGTCGGTCTTTTTTATACCCATATAGACTAATATAAAACGTAAATTATCTCGGCCATTAAACAGCCCACTTAGATTATTTTACTTATGTCGGTCTTTTTTATACCCATATAGACTATGTTATAAATTTTGTTGGCAAGATAAATTCTCATAACTTTAAAAAAATATAATTAGCATGCCTAATTACTCTACCGTGTGCAAAACCTTTGTTTGTATTCACGGCAGCCCACCACGTACCAAAGTCCCCAGCCCACCACGCTGGTTACGATCGCTCGGAACTCAAGCCCGCCACCACCATCCGCCTCCGTCCACCCCCGCCACTTTAGGGTTCGGCTCCGGAAGCTCGATTCTGCCCGCCTCTTGCCGCGGATCTTCGCCCGCTCCATCGCCATCTTCGGCACGCGCCTGCTGTAGATCTCTCCTCCACAACACAAGACACGTACGCCGCGAAGCTAATTAAGGTAATACTATGTGGTATCAAGCAGGTTCGCCCAACTCGATGCGCAGCAATCAGAAAAGCATAAACTTGCAAGAGGGATATTTGGTTTTGCTTTTTGCAGACATGATACGCTCATGCCTAGATGGTTGAAATAACATCAAAGAATATCACGCTACTGGATTCAAACTGTGCAGGCTCGCAAGTCGCAATCAGTACTGGAGGTGTCGAAGAATATTTGGTTGTAGCAAATGACAGGACAGGTGATTAATCGTCTACAAACTAACCAGCCATCCATACTTAATAGAAATTCACTGGTTCACGTACCTTGCAGTGTTCGTACGAAGGAGGCGGCCAGTAATCGGGCGGCCGGCGGGGCTGGCGGCGGCAGCGCGCCGTGTCGGGCGGGGCCAGTTTCGGCCGGCCGTGGGGCCGGCGGCGGTGTCCTGCTAGGCTGGCACGCCGGGCCAGGGGCTGGCGTCGGAGCTCGGCCGAGGAGGCGACCAGCGGGGTAGGCGGAGGCGCGTGTGTCGGCGGCGGTGCGGGTCGGGCGGGGCCGGCGTCGGCGGGCAGCAGGGCTGGCGCGTGCGGAGGGGCACTGCCGTAGGTGGCGCGCGTCCCGCGTGGCCGGCGGGGGCGTCCCGCGGGGTTGGCGGCGGCGGCGTCCGTGTCGGGCGGCGGTGTTGCGCAGGGCCGGCGGAGCTAGTGCGCGCGGGAGGGGCGGAGGCGGCGGGGCGCACGAGCTGAGACTGAGAGGTGGAGACGTGGTCGTGGGAGTTAATATTGAGTTGCCTAATGTTGACAGAGGGGAGCGAGCGGTTCAGATTTTCGGAAGGGCAGTATGAAAGGTGTGGACGACCCCCTTGCACTCTTAATGAGTTGTAGAGATTAGTTTGACTCAACATATGATGTGGAAATTAATTTTGTTTTTTTGCTTGTTCGATGTGTACACAATTTTCTTCCATGACTACCAATGTTTTTGTTTCCATAAAACTTGCACGTGCCGAGGAAGCTTTATGCATGTGTAACATATAAGACGGGAAAAAAACAAGGACTTAGCGGTGGGCTTCGACAGCTCCACTAAAGGCTTGATTGGTTGCCTGTAAAAGGCTTGGCCAGGCTCACAGGATGCAGGTGGTGACTCTTTGGTTGACTGAATGTGTATCTGAGCCTGTCCTACAGGATGCAAAGACACTCTGGCTCCCAGGAAACGAAAATGGAATCCGTCTCTGGTGAGCCTGGCTGGCTGTGTGCAATGTAAGCTCTAGCTAGTGGCACTATTAGTAGATGATTAGTGTGCTTTAAGCAATATTAGTGTTTTTAAAGCCGATTAAGGTTTAGTAGGTAAATTAGGAACTAATTAAACATACTTTTTCAAAATAAATATTGTAATATTATTGTTTTTAAATATTCTATCTCACGTAACCAAACAGCTTCTATTTAGGGCCTGTCTTAGAAAAACAGACAACCATCCACTGTATCCGCCAAGCTTGGCTAGCAGGGGCGCGCTCCCGTGTACGAGCCAGGCTCGGCTCACCAAGGAACCAATCAGGTCAAGCTAGTTCAGACCCATTTCGTGTGCCAGGTTCCGAGTGTCTTATTGTACCCTTCTCTAATGGCCCAAACTCTTCACGTTGTTGAAGCCCAATGTCAGGAGTAGAGAAACAGCCCAAATGTGCCCAAAATGCCAAGGATTATATTATTTGCTCGATCGGCTTATATGTACCTTCTTATCTGTCAAGGAATCCGCGGCTTCTGGGCGCTCGGTGCTTCCTCTCGCCATACGCGTCATGCCGCGTGGCTGCGCGCGGTTCCCTCTCCGCACGGCTGACAGCGTCTTCAGCGCGTGTGTGCCCGTCGCTTCCCAGTCTTCTCCTTCGTCCGCACCCCTTAGCCCTCACCTCTCCCTCTTTTTTCGCCGCCCCCGCCGGCGCCCCTCCGCCGCCGACCCCACCGGCGCCCTCCTCATCCAGGCTGCATCGGCGAGCTGTGTGCGGCCCCGCCGCTAGACCTACTACGACTTCTAGGGGTAGAACCTTCTCAGGTTGTCCGCATTCCAGGTGTGCGGCAGATCTTCGCCTTCGATGTCACGCAGATGAAATGACCCGGGGCGAAGGGAGCTGGTGACAAGGAAAGGGCCCACCCACTTGCACTTTAGCTTGCCGTCACTATCAGATGGCCTTCGGCATAGTACGAGGTCGCCAGGGCTGATGTCTTTTCTAATGATCTTCTTGTTTCACCACTTTCGCGTTTCATTTTGATAGGCGGCGATGTTGTTTGCGGTGTGCAGCCGGCATTCTTCGAGTGAATCGATGGCGAGGACTGCAGATTCGGAGTTTTGCCCTGGATTCATGCTTCGCAGGGATTTGTGCTTGATTTCGTCTGTGGTTACTGCCTCGTAGCCGTGCAGAAGACGAAAAAGGGGTGAATCCAGTGGCCCTTGACGCGGAGGTATTGTGTGTCCAAATAGACTTTGTTAGCTCGGATGGCCACTTCCCTTTGCAAAGACCGAACAAAGACTTGGCAATGCCTTCAAGGATTAGGCCATTGGCTCTCTCAACAGCTCCGTTCGACTGGGGGTGATAAACGGAGGCGAAATGAACCTTCGTGCCGATTTTGTGGCAGAACTCTTTGAATTCATCGCAGTCAAATTGCTTGCCATTATCGAAGGTGATGTCGCTTGGGACGCCGAAGCGGCATACTATGGCTTGCCAGAAGAACTTTTGAAGCATCTACGACTTGATGCGAACCACCGGACGAGCTTCAACCCATTTGGTGAAATAATCAACTGCTATGATGGCGAACTGGAGATTGCCGGAGGCAGTTGGCAGTTTTCCCACTATGTCGATGGCCCACCGCTGAAGAGGCCAGGATGGGACGATTAGCTGTATTTCGTTTGCTGGGACGTGAGTAACCTTCGCCATAAATTAACAATTCTGACATTCTTGAACCAACTTTGCTGCGTCTGAAACTGCGGTGGGCCAATAGAATCCTTGCCGAAATGCCTTCGCCACGATTTCACGAGCACCTCTGTGAGATCCGCAGATTCCACCGTGGATTTCTGTTAACAATTGAATTCCTTTTGGATGGCTAATGCACTTGAAGTTGAGTAGCTACTGCTGCGCCACTTGGTCCTGAGTTCGCTTTGCTGCTCCCTCTCTTGTGCAGGTCATTGCAGCTTCCCTGCCGCCACCACGTCAGGCAGAGGAGAACCTAGGAGATTGCCAGCTGAACCGGGCGATGGTGTTCGACTAGTCCCCCGAGAAATCCAATACGTCCAATGGATCGGCTGTTTCTTCATCCATCTCCCATTGGGAGAGCAGTTCCGGCAGCTACATGGCAAGTCATCGTCAACTGAGGACGACAGCTCCTCGGCCTGCTCCATTCAGGTTATGTAGGTAAATGGGTAGTTTAGCAATGTTTAATTAGGAGGGAATGGACAAAAAAGTAGGTCATCCGGTACTTGATTTTCATCCCTTTTACATGTTCAGATTACATAGATTACGAGGGTGTCACAATTGTGGAATCTCTGACTTAAGAAGACCAGCCACCTGGTGGTGGTGCACCTGGTTCTAGAGAGAGAGGGACAAGTGGCCTGCCCTACCTGCAGAGACCATCGCCATCTTCAGGTATGTCAAGAACCTGTTGTCACTACATAACACTAATTTGGATCATGGACTGGGACTTGGGAGTGCTGATACGAGTACATCGGACAGCCTGGAGAAGCAGTGTGCTGTTCTATTTGGCTTACAGGGAGCTAAAATTGTTCCTTCTTGCCCGTTCATATTGCATTAATATAAGGGTATGTGATATTTTTCCGGTTTCACGTAGTGACAATTTTTTTATTGCAACATTAGGATGCCAACTCATGTGCTATATCAGTCTTATGGTTCCTCACATGGGTTGTTGCTACTAATTGCTCAAAAAATTATTTTCCTAGAGCAGGGACTGCAAATCTCTTCTTGACGCTTTTTCGGTTGCGAATTCAGTTCTATGGGTACAGTTCATGTTCAGTCTAAGTTACTCTTACTAATACTTGCATGAGGTATAACGGTTGTGTTCACATTTAGCTACTCTCTGCTTCCTCTATGATTGACATTATTGCTTAATGCTTTTTCGATCTATGTATTGCAGGTTGCATTAAGAACTTACAAGAACTTGGGCATAGATAATGTAGTTAACAATTATTGATTTTATGTTCAGCCAAGAATAGATTTCAATGGTAGGAAGTGCGGCGTATACAATCCAAAGAGCAAGGTCCCTATATGGTGTTCGAACCATGGATTGAGTACCTTTTCTCAAGGGAGTTGACCAAAAAGTGGGGCAGTTCACCATTGATTATGATATTGAATCATATCATCATGACCCGACAGCTGAAGTAGAATCAGTATGAAAAATATTTTATTGGTATGTATAGCTATTTTAGCCATATAACTGTAGCCATGTTTGTGTAAAGTAGCTTTTTTAACTACGTATTTGCATCTGCTACTTTTTTTCCTCAGTTTTCAACTCTGGTTATTGCGGAGAGCAAGCATAGTTAATTAATAGTTATTGAACCACTGCCATTGGCGCAAGAAAAAACATGCGTGCTGATCTGATACGGTACCATGTGCGGTACACTACAAGCGCAGCGAAGCGCGCCTCTAGCATGTATGTTGATCTAGCATAAAACTATAGATATTTAGGTCCTAAGAGTGCATACCGAGAAGAAACCACACAAATTGCGACGAAGAACAATGCAATTTGTGTGGTTTACAGTCAAACGGCACATCTAATCACCCCTCCATTTATGCTTAATCTGAGTGGAGACGAAACACATGTAATACCACAAAATAAATAAATAAATTTAGTTGTAATTAGGAGACGTTGACCAGATATAAGCTAAAGTTTACTTATTTTATTCATACGTCACATTGGATGATCAGAGGCCGTTGACGCGTAGAGCTTATCAAAACGATTCCGTTTGACTACTCGTGTGTCCCGTTCGGATATCGGATTAATTTAAACTGAGCCATGGAACGTGGGCATTGGGTATCGCTTAGGTTTTTCCTCTCCATCCAGCAAAGGGGATCGGCCCCTATCTGAGACGCCGGTGCTCCCCGTTCTTGCGCCGCCTCCTATTCCATCTGCCTCTGTCCCTTGTGCATCGCTCTTGCCCTGTTCCTTTTCCTCCGCTATCGTCGCTGCTGCCCCTGCCGCTATCGCCGAGCGCCGCTGGTTGCTGCTCGCCGTTGACCGTCCCTGCTACCTCGAAGCGTTGCTGCCCCTGCTGGTGATTGGCGTTGGATCTGCTTCTCATTTGGTTCTGGGGTTGTGCTGCCATCTGCTTGCTTGTGCGATCCCCTGCTGATTCTCGCTGTTGCCGCTGCTGTGTGCTGTCAAGGCTGCCGTTGCGGTTGGTGAAGCTGCTCCTGCGCTGCTGCCCCTACATCTGCTGCGTGGGGAATTTTTCTTTCCCAAGGAGAGAGTACATCTGGGGAAGAGAATCGCTTCAATTTCAATCTAGGGTAATTTGATCTGAACCTATGCTTGCCGATTTATTTTAGGTCCTGCCGGCCACGTGTTTTGTTTTCAATCTGGGCAAATTACTTGTCCTGGTAAGAAGCAGTAGTCACGTTTGGGAATGGATTTGGTTCCTGTGGTGCTAATCGGGGTAATGTTCTTGTGCTAGACTGGGTTAGTGTTTTTCTTTTCCTTCCTAGACAGTAAAGGGGACGTGAGGCTGGTCATCTGTTCTGAGCAGCTTGCCTGTACAGATTAGAAACTCTTGGCAAATGGTTACAGGGAGGACTACAGATGGGAGTTTTTCTTGCTGAAAATAACGTTCAAGGGAATACATTCTTACTAGAGCGTGTTTGAATTAGAGTTATCTGAGGTAGGCTAAATGGTTCATTTGCTTATCAGTCTTAGCATAAAGACCTTGTAGTGGTTAAGGTCACCTTTTGAACAGACTATTAGGGATGGAAAAAAAAATAGATGTATACCTCCAAATTAGGAGATGCGGCAACACTTGTATTATAATTTTTGTTGGCATGGCAATGTTCAGCGCTGTTTTTGAGTAAGCTCTGTTTGTTCATGTTTGTTCAGGACGTGATGAATTAGAGGGCAGGACCAACTTTTCTCTTAAGGCGCTACCTTGCACCGTTAAAGGCAAGTGCATGATGAACTTTGGTGTGATAACTTTGGTTGTTCTATGAGCTTCGCTATCAATCGATTTACTGTTTGTGCTCAAGTTTTCATGATTCAAGTTTTGAGTTTCACTTTACATTCATTCATGACCCGATGTATCCAGCTGTGCCACTTTCCATGATTCTACATTCATTCATGTCCCGTGCATCTGGCTGTGCAATTTGGTTCTTCATACATGTTCCGTGAGTAAGTGCTGGTCCCACTTACTTGGCTTTACCGGTAAATGCAAAAGAAATTCAGAATCGTCCATTTCAGACGGAAACTACAGTCTTATAAAAAAAATTCAAGTCGATTGTTGTTCTTTGGATTCATGTCATGATTTGTTTCAAGTTCTGATTTGTACTTGCTGAGTATTTATATTCACCCTTGTTTTATTTGGTTTTTAGGTAACAATTGACATCGACATGCATGGGAGCTGGGAGTAGTCCATCCTACTGATACACACTCACACTCAGTTGTTATTTTAGCATGTATTAGTGTTCCTTAGTCAGGTGATGGTTAAACTATGTTAGAGTTAACTGTGTGGCTATGCCGGTTCGATTGACGGATTGACTGGTTTCTTTGAATGGATGGGACGGGCTGTGATGTTTATTACTTTGAACATATAAGTTATGTCTGTGGTTGAATTCCGAATGTTCAAATTACAGGGGAAACTCTATCGAAATTTTCTTTAATCTCCAAACTTAATTTGCAAGGTGTTTTTGTGGTAGCACCTAGCTGTGTGGATAGCTAGGGTATTACAACACAGCAACAAAAAAATGCATTGTTGCACACCCAACAACCGTCGCGGACGCGGCGTTAGCGCATCTATATCCCTAGTACTTCTTAGTACGTACTACATGCAAAACGAACGATTATTCGAAAGAAACGAAATCACGAAATGGCGTCATAACTCGTCTCGTTAGCATGCCTTCTTGTCGACGGTGAGGTGTCCGGTCATGTGTCAGCCCTCCCTCTCTCGTTGGCCATCTTGAACTTGAAGTCGGGGACCCTCCTGCCCAAGCCTCCGGCGACGAGTGGCTACTTTCATAAAAATTTACAGGGGCGTTGTGTTATCTTAGAATAGTTAACTGACGTGAATGCACTAAACAATGCCAGCGGCCAGGCTATTCCAATCAATTCAGTCCAAGAGGAAGATAATACTCCGTAGTAGTAAATGAGAAAGGTGGTCTGGCGGCAGCGACGGAACATGCATAAATATAAAACTAGCACGATGTCCCGCACGAATAGTGCGGGTAGCTAGTTTTTTTCACTTTTTTGAATTTAATTATTATGATTTTTTTCTTAAGCTTGTGTTTGTAGTTTTCTATTGGTCCTAAACGAAATAATTTTTAAATGTTGTCTATTCTTTGTAAAAATTATTTCTTTTTTTAGTCAATGCAAACATAATTAAGCAATCAATCAATATAGAGAAAATGAAAAGTAAGCAACATTTTTTATATTTTGTTAAATCCTTAGACCCTATTTGGAATGGAAGAAAAATTTTCTATTCCTGCTCTTTTCTTGTGAAATTTCTATGCGGTTCCTCTAGAATTTCTTCATTCCAAACGGACCCTTAATTGATTTATTCGGCTTTGAATATTCCAAGTAATATTTTATAAACTTTATCAACAAAGTTTTACCTCAACACCCACAATATTTTACTTTATTTGCATATCTCTATGTTTGGCTACTCAAGATTTTTTTTCACAGTTAATTAATTTGGGCATATCAAGTTGATGATTTAGACTAAAATACCATACTTTAGAAAGAAAAGCTAAAATAAGTACATTATCTATGCTTTGTATTACCATATCATGATTTTTCCTAGCAAACATATTTTTCAATTGCACACCTTATATGATGCAACTTGGCCTCCGGCTCAAGCGGTGTTTTCTTCCCGCTACTGGTTGTGACTTAAATATTCCCTGAGCCCTCTCAATGTCTGCAAATGAATGTAATGGATAGCGATTTAAAACTTTCCACCCTGACATAGCATTAGTCTTCTTTTGCCTTCTATGCTTTGGTCTCATCTGCAGTAAGAAACGTCTTCTTTTGTTATTACAATGACAAAGCTAGTGTCGTGGGATGATATTAAGGTTTGCCCTTGCAATTCTAAGCATTCTTTTTTCAGTAGCATATTTGTGTGCCACTAAAGTAGTGTTTTATGCAGCCTTGGGGCTCTGGGCCTGTCCTTCGTATAAAAGTGACCAACACACTATTGGCGGGCCTAGGATATCATGCCAATGCATTCAAACTATCGACTGTAGCATAAAGTAGTTAAAAAAAATAAAGAATGTTCATAATCCCAAAGAACTAAATTGTATAGTCAATATATGAGCCGTGTGGGAGCCTGTTTTTGATGTGGTTATACGCTAGACATATTATTTTTTTGTGTAATATATTCATATAATATATACTGAATCTTTTGAAAAACAATTTGGTCATTCAACTGAATCCCTTGAATCAATTGCCTCCCCACCCAATGATTTGGTTAACATGCAATCCATCTGATCAACTTTTTGTGTGTAGATCGATCAATGTATCCATCGATGCTCAACTTGTTTGAATGACTGCCTTTTTCAAGTTCACTAAACATAATTAATTTTTAGTTTCTAGGACTCTTTTTTTTTCTATGTTCCTTGTATTGGTATTTACACAATATTCTTGTAGATCTAGTGAGAGCCAAATAAGAGGCATTTATTAGTGAATAGTTATTGATAGGATGATGAAAAGATATTAATTGTGGCAACCATACCCTAGAATATATGATTTCGTTGATATCATTGTTATTGTTCTTATTTGTTGAGTAAGGATAAAGAATTGGTGACCATATGTGGTAAAATAGCTGACTATTTGTGTGAACAACAGCCGATCTCCGAGGCGGAGAGCAACCATGGGTTTGTTGTTGATGGCAATATGATTCAGTTGCATCTATTTCTTCATTTCCTCCTTTTCTTTTTTTTTCCTTCCATACACATTTGTTTCTTTTTATCCTTTATTACAGTGTGTTGGTATGTATGTATGAAATTTGGAATTTTTTTTAAAGAAACTTACTTATGGATCCTATAAGATGAAAAATAAATAAATGTTACTTTATATATCTTGCTACATGTAGGTTTATTTATTTTGCTAGAACTTTACCATAAGTAAATGTTCATAGTTATGACTTGAATTACTAAGCACTACGGATCTTTCTCATTTTTCACCGATCAACTTGGCTTGCAACCATGACAAAGAATGTGGTGGTATTTTATATTTAACGGTAGAGATATTTATCTCTTTCCTTTTTATATTTGTTTTATTAGTTTTATTTCTTATATCATGTAATAGAGGCCAATAAATCCAGCAGTGCATGGATTTCATTTTTTCTCATTAATGTAGTAATTATCTAGACCATCTCAGATTTTAGTACTGTTTTATTAAGATAAATATTGGAGATATTTTTTACCTAATTCAGATTTTTATTAATTTATATTTAATATGTAATATTTGGATTAATCTAGACTGTTAGATGAGAATAACAACTAATTGTACCGATCTTTCTTTTTAGTAATAATATCTTATATAAAATCCTTAATTCAATGTAGAATTTGAGAAGTATATAAAATTTGGTAGCGTAGTTTTCTTCCATTTTTGTTTGTTGTAGTTTCTAGACCCTAGAGGCAAATGTGGTGGTTCTTTTAACACACCATTGTTAAAACTCGGCTTTTTGTTAGGTGTAATGAATACAAAATGTGTGGATTAATCTAGACCATTAGATGATCATGAAAACCATTGGTGTACATCTTTCTCTCTTTCTTTCAATTGTACTTAATGTAAAAAATTTTGGTTTAATATAGGTCATTAGATGTTCATAAATCCAACAGTTGGCTCTTTTTTTCGTTGTATTTGGTACAAAATATTTAAATTAACTTACACCACTAGATGATCACCGTATCCAACGGTGTGGATTTTATTTCACTATTTAATGAAAATATTTGGTATTTCACTATTTCACCGTATCCAAAACCTGCTAAAAGTTGTCAATATTTTATTTCATTATCAATGCAACATGATATTTTTAAATTCCTCTCGGCAAACATGGTTGCATGTTTTAACACTTAGCTTGGGTTTATGGACCTGCTTTGTTGGGTGGTGGGTGAAGATGAAGACTAAGGTAATAGAGGGGCAAAGTCTCATGGCTTGGTAAGTAATAGACCCCAAACGGGGTGGAGAATCTAACCGGACTACAGTTTTACGTAGGTTTAGTCTGACCAAACCGATGCGCTATTTAACACCATTACACCAATGATGCAGGTGAGAGCCACTGAGGCACACATGTGTGCATGTTTAGCGTGGTATGAGTGGAGCGCGTGCTCAAGCTCAATAAATATGGCATCTAGCAACTCGTTGGTTGAATTGGAATTGGGCTAGGCTAGACTAAATGTTTACATTTTGTTTGAAAAATTCTAAATTGCAATAAACATATTTCTTTTGCTGACTTGGAGTATGGCAAGAGACCAGCAGGCCAATGCCACGCACCGCCACTGCACGCTTTATATTAGCGTTATGGGGAAGAAACTGACAGGCCTGCACCACACCTTCATGTCGGAGAGCCGCATCATGCAACGTCGACCGTGAACCGAGTCTAAGCCGTGAGAGAAGTTGCTCGTCATGTTACCGGTGAAGTCCTCAATATCGATCCAGTTCCATTCACCGGGTCCACCGCTGCGTCGACAGTAGCCCCATGCGTGTTGTTTGTCGACTGCAGCAGCGCGGCATGGCCATCATCACCACCGCGCGCACCCGGAACTTATGAACAAAAGTTTATACGTTTGGAACAAATTCTAGGAAGACATTGACAAAAATATATACACCTAGAATAAATTATACCAAATCATTAAAAAATATTTGTGTGATTGAAACAATTGTACAAACTCAAGGCCAAAATTATTTATACCTAAGTCCACTAAAACATACGTTACAATCACTCACTTAGTCCATAGTATACTAATGTGTTGCAATCACTCACTCTATCCATAGAAGAAATGGAAAATAAGTAAAGAATAAGGAACAATGAACAAAAAGATTATAAATAAAATATATAATATAAATAAACAAAAAGAAGGAGATAGGAGTGAAGGAGAGAAAATATAAATATTAAGAATTACTTTGTTTAATTATACAACTGCATGCAACTCAATGGTTTCAATGGTTTGCTGGTCAACTTTTGTATCGATCATCGTTTGTGGTTGTCGGTTCTGTGGATGGTTAGTGTAGAAGGTGGACTTTAGGGTTTTGTGAGATGCTTTAGATGCTCTATTCATCAACTTCTTTTGAGGAGAACGACAGAGTGTTAATGGATTTTGACCATCTCACTTCGTGGTATATGAGAATAGGTGCAGTCGCATCAAGGTTTCACCAATTTTGGGTCTTTTGTGTTGATAGGTGGTGTGAGTTGTATGTTGAGTTAAGCTTTCTTAGTTTCTTTTTTTTTCTTATTTGGCCGAGTGCATTCATAATTCATATAGTGCAGAGGACGGAACATTATTTTATCTTAAAATAAAACTTTCTTTATTAAAAAAGATATTCAATTTTATAAATAAAATAAAGTATTTAAAAATAATTGTAGTATTCTAGAATTCAGCAATGTATAAGAAATAAAATAGCAAGAAGAGAATGTGAGGAAGAAATGATGCAAAGATAGGAGATAAGAAGTAACAAAATACCAGGAATAGAAAGTACATGGAAAAACTTTTACTATGTAAAACGGTCATGTGATAATGATTAGCGACAAAAAATTTTTTGAGCTCGATTAACTACAAATAATTACAAATGATAGTGGAAAAAGGAAACAAAACCGGCTGCATGCCTATAGCTTCGTGGCATGATGTGCCACGGTCCTAAAAGATGGAAAAACAAGAAAGCCCACAAAAGAGAGTTTCACCATCGTGGGCTAGAAAATTGGGAGTGGGCCAAGACGTCACGTGAAACCAGCTGGCAACCTTCGGGTCGGGGACACAGCGACTCGGGGTTAGGGGTTAGGCCCATGCCCGCCCCTCCGCCGCACCCTTGAAGAGGGGGCCTCGTCAGTCAGGCATCACCGCAGGTGACCACGGCGGCCAGCTCCTCTCACACTTTAATTTTTTTTTCTCGATTATATACTGCATGCACGTGGCAGTGGAGTGGCCGTGATACACATGTAGTAGCATCGATCATATACGGATATACCTCCAGGCGAGGCCAGGTCGGGATCGACCTGTAGCGGTATGGATGGACAACGCGGTCCATCCTATAGTAGGCTAACGCACGGCACGCACCCGGCCCGCGGTACACGACGAGGGCAGAAGACGAATCGAAAGCACACGTGATGTTGCATGCGTGTTGTTGCACTGCATGCGCTGAGCATCCACCTTCGCACAATTTCTATCCTAGTACATCTATATGCCTTCATCTGTACGCAGCCTTTCCTTGTACACTGATCACTAGCCAAAAGTAGCCATACAATATACCAGACGACAAAGCTCGAACATCTCCGATGAGCTGAGGTCACACCCTCCTACGTACCCACCAAAGTGTCACCGAACCACCTACCACCTAAAGAAGACATGCGCCACAACACTGAGGTTGAGAAGCACTGCATGCATTATTGATGAGAAGAACGCGTCCGGTGAGCAACGGTGGTCCGGTCCAAAAACCAGAGGTGCGCCCCACTGAGGTTCAGAAGCACTGCATTGCAAACCATATTAGTGGTACAAGCTGGATCAAGAGTAGTGTATAATTCTTGAAGATTTTAGTTTGGCGCATGGTATTATTAAAATTAAGTAAAGATTTAAAAGATATATTGGCATAAAATGATCTCGTGATCTTTGTATAGCGGCGGCGGCAGCAATTATATGTGTATGTCAATTGGACTAGGCTTATTTGCTACCACCCAACTTATTTACTATACTCCTTCCTTCCCATTCGATCCCAGAAGGCATTGCAAATGCAAAACAATACCGTACCTTAGGTTTGGTTTACTAGGCATCATTGATTTTCTATTACAGTTTTTAACTTGCCATTTTCCCCGCAAAAAATTATAGAGTTATAAAACATTCATGAAATTAGGTTGATTGTGAAGCAAATTTCGTTAGTACTTTACTCTTTTAAGTCGATGTAAATGCTTTATTAAGGGACACATGATGTCAACTACACTCGGAATGTATTTGAGAGGGATTTGTAACTAAGATCTTCCCACATCCATAAAAAATCACATGTTTCCAGACAAGTATTGCGTGCCGTAGTTTTGATTATTGGCAGCTAGTGCTGCTGTATGTAAGAACTCTACGTGGATTGGATGTAAGATTTCCTAACACAAAGAAGGCTGCATATATCAGGTATCAACTCCCAGTCCTATACTTATACATAATACCTCCATTCATTTTTTGTATGACGTCCATCAACTCAAATTTGAGTTGTTTGGCGTCAAAGCGCGCTCCATGGGCGCTCCTCGCATCTCTCGGCCCTATCGCCATGCGCCGCGCTTCCCTTGGCCTGGCAGTTGCTTGGGGCCGCTCCTGCCTGGCCCCGCGCACCGTTTCGTCCAATCACCGGCGCGACGTAGTTGTTGTTATTGTCAGCATGTCAACCTTGTGTAAAGCACGAGCTGGATAGAACATAAATGTTAGAAGTTTCAAGATAAATATGAGACCCATAATTAATCAAAATTACTCTAGCTAATTCATTTTATTTTTAATAGAACTTGTGTGTACTTACATAGCTTTTTCATCTTATATATCTATAACATACTCTAGTTAATTAACATTTATATTTTATAATAACAAAGTCGTAATTTATATGCAAATTTATGAGTTGCTTTAAATTATCTTTCACAATAACGAAATACGTAATTTATTTATAAAATAGGGGGGATACTTTTAATTCATTTTCATATACTTTAATTCATCTTTCATAATGGCATGATGTGTAATTTATGTACAAATTTAGGCGTTATTTTAATTCATGTTTGATGGCATGGTGGGTAATTTATATACAAATTTAGTGGGTTATTTTAATGGTCTTTCATGATGGTATGGTGGGTAATATCTATGCAAATTTAGGGGTTTACTTTAATGGTTTTTCATAATGGTATGGTGGGTAATTTTTTAGAAAATATAATAGATCCAATGGCTAGTATTATTGGATAAGACTTGATAGATGGTTAGATGTTTCTGATTGTTATAGGAATTTCTCAAGTTTATCTTTTTTTCTAGCGTGCATCAAAATCCGTGCTTCTTTATCTTCTAACTATAAATTACCAATTTTGAAGTCAAATAAACAAAAGATCTAATTAACCATAGGCTACTATTACTATTGGCAGTTTTTGGATCACACGATAACTTACTATTTACAAATAATTAACAAATAACAGATGTCATACAAGGACATGACTAGATAGAATTAATAGCTCCGAATCATTTTTCATAAGGCATGTAAACGGATTAACGGCTGCATAAACGGAGAAAATGGTTATGCTGTAAACGGTTAGTCCGTGTAAGGCTATCATCACCGGTCTACCCATTTCACCACCTATATTCAAACTTTTCTCTGTCTACAGTGTGCAAAAGTGCTTTGGGCGCCTTTTTGGGTGCCACTGGTGAGGATGGTCTAATCACCATTTAGGCTCTAAACTATACAATAGAGCATCGTGTAGCGTTTACACGCTGTGGGGACTAAAACAAAGGTAGCACTTAGGAATGTATCTGAGAGGGATTTGTAAATTGTAGCCTTCCACATCCATACCAAAAAAAATTACGTCTACAGATAAGAATGTTTTTTGAAGAATCCAGATAAGAATTAATAGCATGTGAACACTGCGTGCCATACGTGACAGCCACGCGCCTGTCGAGTGTCGATTGGCAGCTAGTGCCGCTTTTCCTAACTGAAAGGAGGCTGCATATCAGGTATGAACGCCCAAGACTGTTGTTATAACCGTCCGTAACTTATTAATGTTTGTACAGTAGCAGTAGATATGTCAACTTCCCTTATAATTTTATACCCCTAGCATCCTTCAAATTTTGAGATGATACCACGAGAGAGTAAAGCACCAACACATGCTGCCCATCTATAGTATTAAGAGCAATGTAAATGAGGTCGTGTGCGTTCATACATACAATTTCACGTGTTTTCTGATAAGCACTAAGGCCATTCTCAGCGGGGATTTTATTCTCATTAAATGATGTGCTACATCAGCAAAAATAGTGACGTGGCGGTCTATTTATGAAGAGAGAGATGAAATAGGTTTCATAGGGATGAAACTGGGCGCACACTGTTTGTAAGACTACGAAACACATTGAAACTTCCATTGAGAGCGTGAGAGTTTTATTTCATCCAACTATGCCCAATCACATGCATCACAATTACATAGTACGGCATATGAAGCCGTGAAATGAAACTATGTATTAAGGGATCCAATTTCATTTCTAAATGACATGGCACTTTGGAAACCATGAATTGAAACTTGCCACTGAAAATGGCCTAACATCTAAGCATTACATATTATCTAAAAAATCTAAGCATTACATGCAGTAGATGACAGTTACGCAGCTGCCAATTGATAACAGCTAGCGCGCTAACCGAAGCAGTGTGTGCAACACGGCTGTGGATGATTGTCCTTACTCGTAGCAGTGTGCAGCACGACTGTTGATAATGTCTCTATGGATACGGTGCTTCATGTGTCAACTTCTCTCTCTTGTCACCAGTCACCACACAAAAGAATATTAATTATGATTGGTCACGTTGTGCTACAAAATAGTTTATTAAAAAGCTAAGAGATGGTAGAAAAAAAATCCGTCGCGAAGGTAAAACTTAATAATCTAACCATTTAAGGGTCGTTTGGAGCAATCAATTTGAAAGCAGAGGAACAAGAAAAAAACGCAAAAATAAAATCTGAGACCTGTTAGGATCATTATCTAGTTTTAGTTTATTAGTATTTTATAATTACTAATAAATAAAAATATATAGTGTAAGAAATAAACTATATATGAAATGGAGGAAAGACTATGCTTTTGCTATATCTACATGCATTTTGTATCATGCTCTTGTTTGAAATGGATCAAATTTGCTTTGAAACCATCTGGTATAGAAGGGCATAGAGGATGGGAAAAAAATTGATGGATTGAACTCTTTAATACTGGTTGATGCGACACCAACTAGTACTAAAGGCCCCCTTCAGCAAAGGCTGAGCCAGAAATTTGACTTAGGGGCGGAGTGGGGGCTAATGTCCACAAGCAACAAAATATAAAAAAGAAATATTCTATTTTCACAAAGATAACACACATTACATCGTTCAATTATGTAAATTTAGATAAAGAACTACTAATTACTACAACATATAATGGTAAGAAATACACCTAAAAATCATGATCATTAGAAAAATGAGAGTTAAAATTCACCATTTGTAGGAAAAAATATAGTACACCAATGCACGACCCGTACTAATGCCCGAGAGTTTATACCTGAATTCTTTCCCCACACACCTGAATTCTTTTCCCATGCTTCTTTTACCTTTCTTCTTTCTACATAGTACGCATTGTTCTGAATTTATACTAGTTCTTTTAGAGTGCGTGTAACTAAAAAACAGGTGGAACTCCTTAATACCTGATTTTTGGAAAGCGTTTAATCTGGGTGCGGAACTTCTCTACGTTAACTATTGTTTGCAAAGAGAAGTTACATGTATCTTCACAAAAATTCAGGCATGAGAGCAACTTTTTTCACCGGTGTCAAGTAGAAATTTATTATGTGCACGCCGCGGATGTCGAATTGAACTAATTTCGGAGCTTAACACTGGCTAGCACGATGACGACACGTACTACAGCCTCTAACAGTGAGCGAGCTGAGCCTAGTAACTCTGGCCACTCTCAGACTCTATATATATCAGGCATCCGAGCTGCTCCGTTCAGCACAAACTCACACATTCAAAGCAACCCATCCATCATCTAAGAGCTGCTAGCTCCTTTGCTCGCTTTCGCTGGCAATGGTGCATCACCGTGGCAACATCGCCTTCTTCGGGACATACAGGCCACCGGTGCCCCTGGCCCTATTCTCACTCCCCATTGATCCGCCACCGTCGTCTGTCAAGGACGAGCTGCTCCTCACTGACGACGTGTCGTACAACCAGAATGGCAAGCCCATCCCGGCGGCGGCGCTCAAGGAGCTCCTGACGTTCTTGGCCGTGAAGAACCCCAAGCTGGCGTCGCAGTGCGGCGCCACCCCGGAGGACGCGGCCAGTGGCCGCGTCACGGGCCTGGTCTTCGTCTCGGAGAGGGACGGCGGGCTCGAGACGCTCCACGTGGCCCTGCGCTCCCTCACCGGCTGCGAGGGCCAGGCCAATAAGGCCAAGGTCAAGGTGCTTAGCCTGTGCGACATCTACGGCGCCGACACCTTCGGCGGCGTGCGCATGGAGGACAGCGGCTGCATCGCGGGTGGCTTCAAGGGCGACGACGGCGCCACCGTCGGCTACTCACTGGTGTACGTGTCCACCAAGGAGCCGGCGGAGGAACGGCGCACCCCGTGGACGGCGGTGTACAAAACCGAGCTTGCCACGGGCAAGACAGAGCGGCTGACGCCGGCGTCGCAGTACGACCTGAGCCCGGCGGTGTCGCCGTCGGGGAAGATGGTGGCGGTGGCCAACTTTGCCGGGAACAAGTGGGACGGCGAGATCGAGAAGCTCAAGACCAACATCGTGGTGATGGACGTGGACGGGCAAGGGCGCAGGGTCCTCATCGAGGACGCTGGCTGGCCGTCGTGGGGCAGCGACAACGTCATCTTCTTCCACCGCGGGTTCGACACCACGCCGCCCATCAAGTCGGCCGACTGGGCCGTGTTCCGGTACGACATCGCCGAGCGCAAGGAGGAGCGGGTCACGCCGGTGGGCATCGACGCCATGACTCCCGCCGCCATCAGCGAGACCAAGGTGGCCGTGGCGACCGTGCGCGAGAAGTCCAAGCAGGTGGACATGCACGTGGAGCGCGAGACGCCGCAGTACAGGCATATCGAGATCTTCGACACGGCCGCGACGTCGGAGCCAGAGAACTCAGTGCAGATCAGTATTCAATTTCAGAGCCAAGGATTTCTAAAATTTCAGTTGTCTCAGTCTTACCAGTGGACACCGGTAAATTACGTTACCAGCCAAAATTTTCAATAGTTTCAAATTACCCCACCTAGAACAGCCTACCCCTTCCGGTGTTGTTTTTGTCTATTGCTTGTGAGCATTTATGATTCTTTTCTTAGTTTGGGTTGATGTGTATAATATTATAGGTAAATTATGTCAAAATTTTTTTGAACTGAAAACCTGTTTTACCCTGGTGCAGATTACGCAGAAGACCAGGCCTCATGGAGACCACTACAACCCTTTCGTGCTCGACGGCGGAGCACGCATCGGCTACCACCGCTGCCGAACCGACAAGCTACGCAAGGCCCAGGTATACTACTGGCCTAGTGCTGATGCTAACGTTGACATGCTATATATAATTATATTAGTCCTGTGTGTGGTTCCTGAAGAGATGCAGTTGTGTTGTAGAATATTGAAGGAGGAGCAGGAGGTAGCCAAAAAAAGAGCACGCCCATCGTCTGCATCGACAAGAAGTTCGACAAGGTGCAACCACCGGCGGCGCTGTCGGACGCGGGGCTGTACAGGGTGACCGGCGTGTTCCCGTCCGTGTCCAAGAACGGCAAGAAGCTGGCGTTCGTGGACAACGAGTTCCAGGCGGTGTGGCTGGCCGTCGCCGGCGAGAAGAGGCCGCGCGTGATCTACAAGGCCAAGAGCTCCAAGAGCGTGTTCTCGACGTCGTGGAACCAGAACGACGACCTCGACACGCTCTACGTCTGCGAGGGCCCCGCCTTCAAAATCGACCAGCCGGTGCAGATCCTGCGCATCCCCAACGTATGCAGCAGGAGGGAGAACCACGATGAGAACCTGAAGGCATTCCCGCTCACCGATGAGCACTACAACTGCGCGTTCCCGTCGTCCAACGCCGAGGGCACCAAGCTCGTGTTCCGGCGCAGCAGGGACAGGGTCAAGGGAGGAGAGTCAGGAGACAAGCACAAGAACCACAAGAACCTCTTCGTCATCCACGCCGAGAAGGGCGAGTCCGCCGGCGTGGTGCAGCTCACCGACGGGCCCTGGACCGACACCCACTGCAGCTGGTCCCCTCGGAAAGGCTGCGACTGGGTCGTCTTCTCCTCCTCCGGCCGGGTGCCGAAGCCCGACGGCGCGCCGGAGCTGGACCACGGCCTCGACCCGGGCTACTTCGCCGTGTAGCTGGTGAGCGCCAAGGGCCTCTGCCCGGGCGACCGGTCCCCCGCCCCCGTGCGGGTGATCTACAGCGCGCCCACCATAGCGGGGCACGTGAACCACCCCGTGTTCAGCCCGGACATGCGCAGCATCGTCTTCAGCGCCGACCTCGCCGCCGTCTCCGCTGACCCCATCTCCATGCCGCACTTCACGCACTCCGTCCGCCCCTACGGCGACATCTTCGTCGTCCACCTCAAGGACACCGAGGACATTGCTAAGAATTGGGACATCGAGGAGTTCCACCGCGTCACGCACAGCCGCTACGAGTACTCCACGCCCACCTGGAGCTGCCGCTTCATCGATGGCGGTGGCAACGACGA
The DNA here is from genome assembly GCA_022530915.1 of Paspalum notatum. Lineage (NCBI taxonomy): Eukaryota > Viridiplantae > Streptophyta > Magnoliopsida > Poales > Poaceae > Paspalum > Paspalum notatum. The sequence continues at coordinate 10,420,455 of CM039683.1, forward strand.
GGACCCCAACGGCAGGTGGAGGCTGCCGGAGTGCCACGACTTGACGCCGCGGTGCCCGTACGCGCACGGCGAGGCCAACGAGAGGGAGGGCTGGCACATGACCGGACACCTCCCCATCAACAAGAGGGCATGCTGATGTCGACGGCATCTCGCTCGTTTCATTTCCCTTTCCGTTTGTTTCGAATAATCATTTCGCATGTACGAAGAAATAAGGTCATGTATGTACCACTGCGTCACTGTCACTGTCACACCTTTTTCATTTTGCATTGAATAAACTGGTGGCATTGTTTCCAATGCCAACATTTGATTGTTGCCTTATTAAAAAAAATCTAATACTCGATGCGTCCTTGAATGCAGTGTTTTCTAATGTACTAACTCAAACAATTTTAACAACTCTATCACAAGAAGAAGTAAATTATAAAAATATGGTTTGTGGAGGATCTAATAACAATTGTTTTACCTTAAAAGCATTAATGTTCTTTATAATCTCGGTCAAATTTGCAACCGTTTGACTCAGGAGAAATTTAAGAAATACTATATTAGAAAGTACAATGTATATTTAAAATACTTACTATTACAAACATAATAAAAAATAAATAGTACTTATAATTTTTTTCTAAAATAAGATGAACGGTTAAACATTAAGCACCGGAAAACAAAAATGACTTTGTATTTTGTATTTTGAAACAGAGGGAACACGTGCGCAACGACATGCTTTCACATCAATTGCCCCTGGAACATCACCCTATGTCCGGCACCAGCACCAGCACCACCAGCGGCAAGACAATAGCATGCACAATTTGGTGCTTAGAGTATATGCTTAGTCTAAAAACCGGTTTATTTTCACCATGTTATTGGCACCTAGTGCTTAAAAGGTCCAAAAGGTGCTTAAGTTAGCACTGGTACTTAATGATTGTTAATGAGATGAATAAGCCTATTTAAACACTTGTTTGCATTGTAAGAATTAACTTCTATACCAGTTCTAAGAGTTGTATCACGCTTCATAATCTGTATTTTTTTATAACCTCTAACTACTAATAGTAAGGTAACTATTAGTTCTTGTGGAGTTACCAAATTCCATTGCAGCCAGGGACATCATATCATGAAATGATCCTTCCGCTTTCCAATCTAAACGCGAACCACTGTTTTCATCTCTATAGACAGTACCTGACTTTGCCGCAGTCGTCGGTGACCGGACGACAAAGCTTGAACATCTCCGAGCTGAGGTCACCCTCCTACGTACGCACCAAAGTGTCACCGAACCACCTCGTTTGGGTGGGCTTGTGTTGGCATGGATTGAGGCCTAATCCACGTGTCTTGTGCATGAACCACGTGTCCTATGCATGAAGTGTGTTGGCTAGTAGTACTGCTAGCTAGCTATATATGTGTACGGATTTTTCTACACATGATTGGCTTCTCACGTGTAATGCATATCCACGATTTGCCAAACAAAGTCTAAAGAAAACATGCGCCACACTGAGGTTGAGAAGCACTGCATTAATTGATGAGAACGTGTCCGTTGAACGATGGTGTGGTCCGGTCCAAAAACCATAGTAGTATAGTACTATTCAGCTGGATCAAGAGTAGTGTTTAGTTCTTGAAGATTTAGTTTTCCGCATCGAAGAATTCAAGATTTCAAGGATTGGAATAAAATGATCTCGTGATCTTTGAATAGTGACGGCAGCAATTATGTCAACTAGTTAATTAACCCGAGCGAAAGTCATAAATGTATTATGTGTACCGTACAACATATATAGATCTATTCTTATACTTAGCTTTTTATAATAGCATATCCTGCTACTTTATATGTACGCATATATAATTGATTTAGGTAATCTTTGATCGATTGCAAAGTAGGTGATTTTAATATAATTTTGAGCGATTACTTTCGTTATATTATCAGCCATAATAGCTAAAGTGAACAGTTTAAATATAAATTAAAGGGAATATTTGGTATTATCTATCAAAATAGCAAATGTGAACAATTAGGTATAAATTTAGGGTATTATTCCATATTTCTTTTATATTGGCAGAGTGGGTAATTAATATGTAGTTTATGAGTTATTTAATATTGTTTTGATAATGGCAAAGGTGGGTGATTAATTAGAAAATAGATCTAATAGCTATTAAGATTCCAACCTGTCGATTGATGATCGGGTGTTTTTATTATTGTGAGAATTTATATGGTTTTATTTTTTTCTAGCGCATCTTGTGAGATTTACGTGGAAATTTCAAAAAGAGTATACAAAATATCTCTTTCATGGAAAGATTTCTAGCATCTTTAATTGGAAAAAAGACAAAAACCGAAGATAAATTTGAAAATAGAAAAAAACTAAAAAAAGAATAAGATATTTGCTTTCGTTGAGAATTGAACTCAAGACATTTCGTAATGGCAGAGGTGGGTAATTACTTAGAAAATGGATCTAATGAAAAAAAAGGATATTTGCTTTCGTTGAGAGTTGAACTCAAGACCTTTCATAATGGCAGAGGTGGGTAATTACTATTCCAATTGACGGTCGGATGTTTCTAGGATTTATTTTCTTCTAGCATGTTTTGAAATTTGTGCTTCTTTTAAAACTTTCAATTAGCAATAGTAAGATTGGACTAGCCTTTGCTACCACCCATCTTTACTATATTCCTTCCTCCCCGTTCGATCCTAGAAGGCATTGCAAATGCAAAACAATACTTGGCATCATTCATTTTCTATTACAGTTTTTCACGTGGAATTTTTCCTGGAAAAAAAATACTCTCTTTGTTTTTTTTATTTGGCACATTTTAGTTCAAAAGTGAATTAGTGGATGACAAATATTCGAGAATGGAGGTAGTATATAGAATTATAGAGTCATAAAACTTTCATAAAATTTGGTTTGTTGTGAAACATATTTCGTTAGTACTTTACTAGCTCTTAAGTAGATGTAAATGTTTTATTAGGTTATCTCCAACAACATATTCATCACATTATCAAATTCAAACTCCACTGTCTACGATCAATATTAGAATTGCCGAGCAGCGTCAAATTCCTTAAAACGAGGTAACCGCCGAAGTGAGGCTAACAGAAACACGATGTCAAGGCGGCTAGTACACGGAGTATTTGAGAGGGAACTGAGATCTTCCACACGTAATTCGAGACAAGCAATAATAGCACCTGTCGAGTTTTGATTATTGGCAGCTAGTGTCGCTGCATGATGTAGATGAATTTAAGAGGGACTAATAATAAATGAGGTCTTGCGCGTTCGTACAGATAATTTCACGTGTTTTCGTACACGCACTAATACCTAAATTAACATTATTACATTTTACGTGCAGTACAGGCACGCATGCAACTGTTGATTCGATTCGATTGACAGCAAGCTACCGCGCCAATCTCGAAGCAGTGTGCATCAGGTGTGAACTTACACGACTGCTGTTAGGCTGTGTTCACCAGTGGCCCATATCCCATGTGCTATCACTGTTCAACGTTGTGGACAGAGCAAGTATTATAAGGTGATGTAAGCGGGCTGTAAGAGATGCCACGTTATATTTGTGGTAGCATGGAAGAAAGAGAAATAGAGAGAGAAAGAAAGCGTAGAGAGAAAAAAAGCGGGCTGCTCACTTACAGCCAGCTCAAAGTGGGCTTTTCACAGACTCCAAGACACTGTGTGAGAGAAAAAGGTGGGCCAAATATTAAATGTACAGTTTGCACAATGATAGGGCTATTGTATGAGTGGGTTTTTAGTTGGCTGCATACGACATGGCAACATCATAGAGTGGCTCTATTATTAACCTTGCTCTTAGAATAGTGACAGAGGATGTGGAATGTTGGAGCTGCTAGAGACAGCCTTATTATCTATAAGTATGGTGCTTCACGCCGCCAACTTCTTTATCCTGTTACTAAACAAAAACATTAATTGTCCACAATTTACGAGATGATATAGAAAGCTAAAGTTATTCTCAGTGCAAAGTATTGTAAACGACATCTAACAATGACAAATAGAATAAAACGTACAATACTATTAGAAAGAAACACTCTCCACGATGCATAGTATGATACATAAATTAAATATTCAAAATAATTAATTAGTATGATAGTTGTGTCTATGAAATTGGATCCATCATATTAATTTTTATGCCATGGACTAAGATATTGTGCCAACGTAGTATCTTCTTCAAGATACATATTTTCATTCTCATATTAAATGTTGTGCCACATCAGCTAAAAATCCTACATAGCATCTCATTAATGAGTTAATGAGTATGATACTACTCATTGGGAATAGCCTAAGAGACTACAGAAAAAATTGTCGGCAAGGTAGAACTTCATAATGCAACAGTTTAGTTCGATCCGGCCTTAAGATCATAATCGTCTGCAGTAAAAAATAACATTGTAGAGTTTGAATATTAGACGATGAGACGGACGATATCTTGAACTCAGCCTAAATGATCAAATGCCCAAAATATATGCTATCCAAGTTAGTGAAATGTTTTGGAGCCACACTTGCCTTGTTGTTGGATCTTATGGTTACTTGTTTAGCAATTTGTGGATTTTTTATGTATATACTGGAAGGCTCCAGGTACTATGGTGTCACTTAAATTTCATTCTCCAAACAAAATTTTAGCAATCCTCTAAAACGATTTCATCTTTCATATCAAAATAATCTCCACCAACACACCCTATGCTACATCCTAGATACTCAACCATTATATATTTTCTTATTTTATATTGTTTAAGGATATCCCCATTCCTGTGCATCCATCGGACGGAACCTCAAACGCCTTAGTGGCACAGCGGCCAGCGCCTCCTCCGGTGCCTCCTCATTCGGCGCCGCTCGCCTCCTCTGCCACCTGGTGAGGCCACGCTCTGTGGCCAGGGCCGCCGCCTTTCTCTTCCACTGTGGGGCGAGCCGCGCGCTGTGGCCGGGGCCTCCGCCTTCTCCATCCACCGTGGAGCAAGGCCCACAAGGACCCTTGCCTCTGCTGTTGCACCTCATCTTCCGAGCTTGCCGACGAGCATCTCCATGTCCAACTCAACCTTGGCTATGGCTCCTTCGCCACCACCTCTCTTATCCCTGCATCGGATGGGCATTTCATCTGGCTAATATGTCCATCTGCTAGATGCCATTTGGTGAATGCAAAGGATACAAATTTGCACCTGTTTTTTATTTTCACACAGATCACATCTTGGACAAAAAAGCTGCCAAATTTGCTAGAACTGGATGAATCAGAGGGGGAACTGCTTTCATGCTTTGCAAGTAGCTCATAATCCATTGATCACCATCTGTTCATGGCAAGGCAACGTGTAGCAGAGAAATTCTATGGTTGCTACCTTGTCGATCATTCCAGTGTACTGAATATGTGGTGGTTGGCCAGCATGCTTTGATTCAGAGGACTCTTTCAATTCCTCTGTTTGGGGGTGTAACTTCGAATTGCTGGAGATGAGTTTCATCTAACACATACCGGTGTTGGTGCATTCCATATATGCATTGAAGACATACTAGTGTCTTGAGATCCCGACGATTCATTGCTCACGGCTCGGCTTGAGGACAAGTCGAATTTGAAGGAGGGAAGGATGTTATGTACCGGGCTTTCCATGGTTCGGGAGAGCTGGCAAATGGAAGTAGAAAAAGGAGATCGGCAAAGGGAATTAGGTCGTGGAAGAACAGAAAACCAAAACCAGCGGCGGTGAGCTTCTGATCGAGGGCGAGCTTTGCTCAATTTCTACCCCTACCTCCTCTCCTATGTACCTAGAACCTTCTAGATTCTCTAGCAACTAGTTTGAGTGTTGATGTAACACACGGTTCTTCCATGAGAGGGCGTCGCACAGGGCGCGAGCCAACTGCATCAGAGAGATTGTGCATGAGGGAGCTACTCACACGAGCCATGCAGCCAAGTCAACAATTCTGACTCAGTTTTACACAGGCTTGATTGGGAAAACAGTCCCTGCAACCTGGTCGTTCTCCATCAGTGATCTCTATTCCACGTTCGAGTGTGCCTCTGCACATGATCTGGTTGCTGCTTTCACTGCTACAGAAGCCAAGCGGGCTGCTTTCGCCATGAACCACGCCAACGCGCCTGGTCCAGACGGGATCATGTCTTGCCTACCTTTCAGCCAGCGATCATGCGGTTCCTTGAAGATTTTCATGGTGGGACTGCTGATTTAGATTGCATCAACCGTGCTGCCATCGTACTGCTGCCAAAATGCAATGATGTGACCAACCCAAAGGACTTCCGCCCCATCTCTTTGCAAAATTGGCCAATGAAGGTCCTGACCAAGATTCTGACTATGAGGCTACAAGGGCAGATCAACCGGCTGGTCGACCTGGATCAAACCAGGTTCATCCGTGGTCGGTCAACCACAGAAAACTTTGTCTATGCCACTGAGCTGGTCCAGTGCTGCTACAAGCACAAAGCAGCGACGATTGTACTCAAGCTGGATTTTGCCAAGGCGTTCGACTCAGTCTCCTGGTCCAGTTTGCTTGCAATCCTTGAAGCTCGTGGATTCCCACCTCTATGGCAGGATTGGATGAGACAGATCATGCAAACCTCGAAATCGGCTGTGGTTGTCAATGGCTGCTTGGGTCCTTGGTTTACATGTAAGAGGGGTCTGCGACAAGGGGACGCTCTTTCACCATACTTATTCATCCTGGTCGCAGATGTTCTTCAGCAGATGATCAAGCAAGACGGCCTGGTCAGACATCCTCTGAATGATGATCCATGTCCAGTTCTACAGTATGCGGACGACACGCCGATCCTAGTGAGGGCTGATGCGCAGGATGTGTCTCGTCTGAAACATCTACTGGATTCTTTCTCTGAGGCTACCGGTTTGTCCATCAACTTCCACAAAAGTACAGCAGTACCCATGCACGTCCCGGCCTCCCGGTTGAATCGGCTAATCAGGACCTTGAAGTGCCAGCAAGCAGAATTCCCTCAAGTCTACCTAGGTCTTCCGCTGTCGAATGTGAAACTCAACCTGGCAGCCTTCACTCCCCTAATCGCCAAGGTGGATAAACGTCTAGCAGGCTGGAAAGCCTCACTCCTGAACCATGCTGGGCGCACAGTGCTGATCAACTCAGTCCTTGATGGGCTCCCTACTCATCTGATGGGGGCCACTCTGCTGCCAGAAGGGGTGGTTGATGCTCTTGATCGACGACGGCGTGCCTTCCTGTGGTGTGGCGATGACACTGTCTCTGGTTCCCAGTGCCTTGTGGCTTGGTCCAAAGTGTGCCTGCCAAAAGATTCAAGCGGTTTCGGTATCAAGAACTTGAGAATTCACAATGTATGCCTGCTGCTTCGGCTGCTTCGCCGACTACATCAGGCAGGGGAATCGTCTTGGGGGCGCTGGGTTGCCGGCCGTGTCTCACTGCACACGCGGGACGGGGACATCCACGGCAACCACTGGGACGCCATCCGTTCCCTCCTACCGGCATATCAAGCAATCACCTCGGTGGTCCTCGGTGATGGTTGATCTACAGACTTCTGGCTAGATAAGTGGCACTGCTCCATCCCTCTTGCAGATAAGTTCCCTACCCTCCACAGCCACTGCATCAAGACTACTGCTTCGGTACATGATATACTGGTGCAGGGGCTGCGCGGTTTGATCGTCCCTAGACTCACCCCGGCTGCCAGAGGGGAACTCGAAGCAGTACAAGCTTTGGTGGCCAGTATCGAAGAAGGGGAACAATGTGACAGACGGCAGTGCTCCCTCGTCAAGGCTGATGGCTCCCTGTCATCGGCCAAGACCTATCGTGCTGCCCTGTCCTCTACAACACATGCTCCTCACCTGGAGTTCGTTTGACATAACAAGGCGCCCCCTAAAGCCAAATTCTTTGGTTGGCTCCTCGCACGGAATAGGATTCAGTGCCGCACCAATCTACTGAAGAAACATGTCGTCCCCTCTGCAACTTGTGAAGTCAGTGGCCATGCAGAAGAAACAGCGCACCACATCCTTTGGTGATGCCCATTCGCGGTGGCCTTTTGGACAAAAATTGGATGGGATCCCTCGAACTCACCTCCTCCGGATGAACTTTGGTCAGTCGCCGCTCCCTCTCACTATCCGACCAAGGGCCTCTCTACAATGGTTCTGCTATGCTACTGGAAACTGTGGCTAAGGCGCAATGAAGTTGTCTTCAGAGAACATGCGCTGTCGCTGCAAGGGATGCTCCAGAGCTGCCTGTCGGAGACAAGGTTATGGCGCGCACGCTTCCCCCCTGCTACGACCCGATGGTCGCATTCTGGAGTGCAAAGTTCGAACTTTAGTTGTATTCATAGTCTTTGGCTTCCCTGATACTCTCCCGTTCATTTAAACCATTGTAACAAGTATGCAGCTAAATGCTGTGATAACTTTTGTACCAATCCCCGGCCCCGCCGGCATCAGTTGGTAATCTAATTCAGGTGGGCACCAATTGTCCCCCCGGTGCTTGTTATCAAAATAAAATGTATAGCATTTGGTTAAGTTGGTGATTGAATTGATTGCCAGGCTCATTGTTGAATCAGTCAAGTAGGTCCGTGACACAATTCCCTAGGTGTGCTGCTGCGGACCTAAAATACCACCTAGCCCACCACCATCCGGAGGACCCAACAAATTAAACCATTTCCGTGTAATAAAAAAACTAGTGCATCCTCTGGACTAAATGCTTGCATGCCCAATCTATATCTGTATCCATCCATCTTCTATATACTCCTACCTAATAATGATTTATTTTTTTCCAAAAAAATTATGTCCACCCGCCTCTAAGTTGGCGTCTAAATCTCTGATCTGAATTGAATTCGATTTCATTGCGGTGGGAAGAAGTGTGTTTGCAACACGCATTCGTTTCTAAGGATTGGGATCGTGTGTTATCATCGGTCAAGCATTCAGGGCCTATTTGGTGTCAGAGATCGCCTGGCCACGCCCTCCTAGGACAAGGTTCCAACCAAGCCACAGGAACGGTTGTTTGACATATAATCCGTTGATGATGTACCAGGGACACCAAAATTAAACCATCATCTTCTGTCTTTTTAAGTCGTAGCTACGCCGCCGGGGGAATAATTGCCCATACCGTGGCACCACCACCACTATATTAAAAAAAAACTGTACTAGGAAACTAGATACAGATCAACAAGCAAATAAACCACGCCCAACAAGCACACTGAGATGAAGGCTAGCATGAATCTCTGTGTGCATCCAGTGCTAAGACCGTGGTTTGGGTTAAGAGTACAAAGTGGCGGAGGCAAGGGGGGCGCGCAGGGGCCAGGCCCCCCTAACCATCTTGTAAATGCAGTACTAATTCTATTAATTAGGCCTTATTTAACTCCATTAGATGATATAATATTGGCTCATGACTCATCGATCCACCAGACAACCATTACAATACTAATTCTATTGATTAGGCCCATCTTAACTCCATCAAATTTCTAATGCCTGATTCGATGACACCTTAGGCTAGACTTAATTAAATTAAGACATTGGTCCGTCATCGATTGACATTTGTTTTTTTACATGGAGTTAACGTAATTTCTTTATATTTTGATCATTTAGAAGCAAAGGTTAGCTCTAAAAAAACATCATGCGTGCTACATTATTTTCATATCCGTTGGATTTAATTAGTAGATGATTTTATTATGCAATTTATTGATTTACTAATTATCTTTGCTATATGAAAGTTAATATATGCAAGATCAGCTGAAAACATGTCAAATATGGCTAAGTCAGGATCACCCTAACCAGTGGGCCAGGCGGCCGCTCGGTCGCACCTAGGCCGCCCGGCCTGACAAGGCGCCCAAATGTGTCCATCTTCGACCTGCATGCACAACAATGACGTGTCAACACAATTCCAATGTGTAAACTGCGAAAGCAACATGCAAAGCACCGGAAGGCTTGCCACCTCATCGATCCAGCACTTGGATTGGTGAAGTCAGCAATCCACGGCACTTCAATCCTGCGGCTAACGAAGAAACACAAGTGAACATCAATGGCTGAGGGAAAAACACACGTTTTAACCGCCAACCGCCATACAACCGACTTGGAGAGTGAAGATGGACCGCAAGATGAAGAAAGGCGGTGGATCCGACAGTTCTCCAGGCCGCCCGGCCTAGGGTGGGGCCACCTGGTTTCCCACCAGGTCGCCTGGCCTGGTAACCGCCTCCTCAACCGCCTTACCAACCCCCTCACTCCCTTAAGCTATGAATACCCCTGGGTAGCTCACTTGTAGAGTGTGGAAGTGGAGTGGATCATACCATTGCATAAGTCTTTTAGTAATAGTATAGTCCTGTGAGTTAGAGTTGAGTCTGAGTCTTTGCCTCAGGGATTCCGGAGTTAGCTTCGGGTCTGGTAAAGCTCTTGTATCTTTCTATTTTTGTACTCTTACTACTCCAGTATAATATACATTATTGATCAATCTTTCTATCATACTTTACTTGCCTAGTGTGGTGTACCTTCTTGCATACTAGACCAAGGCTTAGGTTTGTGTTGTTCTTAAGTTATTCAAATCTAGCTAGATTTGCCGGTGCTATAAACTTGTCTTAGGCTCTGATCCAAGATTAAGTTAGTTCTCACCCTCTGATCAAGGAAGAACTTTAGTAATCAAGTTATCACTTGATCACTAGTTTAGCTTGCCATTTTACCCACGCAGCTTTGGCTGGTAGCCCCTATTGGTGACAGCATTAGGGAGTCTCAGTATTCCAATCCTGTCGTTTGGTAAGCCCGTAGGAGTTAGCCAGTTGCCGTTCGGTTAGCCAACTATCTACCCCCGTGCCTCCTCAGTGTAGTTTAGAATTTCGCTCGAAGCAAGACCCTAGTTCTTGTTTGTTTAACTTGGTTCAATCGCGAATACTCCTCTGCAGTAGTTAAGAAATAGAGTTTGGATATTTTAATCTCACACGTTCTCCTCTCAGATAGCTATACCTAGTTGCTGGCTGCTTTTGTCCCTATTTATTCTCCCCACCATACACTACCTTTATTTATCTTTCCCCCAGTGTAAGAATAGCTAGTATTTATCTAAGTTATATAGTGCTGCATGAAGTTCGACACTTCATTCCACCTATTAGCCCTTGCTTTCCTATGGATTTTTACGATACTCGGAATACTCTGAGTGAAAAAGCTACACCGAATCTTCGTGCGCTTGCGGAGTAAAATCTGTTAGACTAAGAGACGTCAACAGGCACCTAAAGTTTTAGAAATATACATTTAAGTTTTTCAGTAAACCTAGCATATGTCTTATTAGGCTGTTCAATACTCGGTCCATTCCATATTTAATCCAATCCGTTTGTCTTATATTAAAGTGTCAACATCTGCAATATCAAATGAATATACTACCGACACATATTTTATGGTAGAATTAATCAAATCAAATTGATGTGTAGATGTTGGTGTCCTTTTCTAAAAGGAATTATCAGTGTTATATAAATTCACACTGAGATAGAGCTAAAAGTGTAGATAGAGACAACAAACATAAAACTAAACAAAAATATTAAATTGATTAAAACAAAAATGTTTAAAAGAACTAGCTACCCGCGCTATTTGCGCAGGTCACTCTTGCTAGTTTAATAGATACTGATGTTGTTTATAAAGTGAGGCAAAATAGTGGTTCTTGCACAAAGATTGGACACCCTTTTTACAAAAGTAGGATCAATTATTAGACCTGACATGTATACATACATAAAATCATATGATTATAAACCATTTGGGTTTGATTCTACTAACGACATGACATGAACCTTAAAAGCGCTTACAAGTCCAACGTGTACAGAAAAAGGACACATGGTGCAGCTCACACCATGATACGATAGTCGACGTCGGTGTAAAGTTCAAAGTACTAATGCTTCCGTGGTATGTACGATGCTATTTATATAAGAACTAGGACACTGCGGCGTCTTATTTTCAGGAGCGACACGAGATTACTCAACACCATGAGTCCAGAGCAAATAAGTCGATCGGAGAAATGAGGCTGTGCTCTCTCTAGAGTTTCTTCCACCTTTAGCGCACGCCATGGTGTGGAGTCGCTCGATCAGCTGCTCAGGCTTTGGCAGGCCGCAGGGAGTATTTCTTGTAATTGCGGCATGTAACGTCGAGCTCGCCGGACTTCACCATGTGCGTCAGGTAGCTTTCCACTATGTTATCCTTACCAAACGTGGTGCTTATGTACTCTGCGATGGCCGCCTTGCTCGACTTGTTGCTTTCGATTGCTGCCCGGATGATCTGAAATAATACCAATATGCCTACGGTTACATATATAATCAGTGTATGGTGTCCCTTAAAGAATTAATGGCAAAGCAAAACTTGAAATACTATATCCCAATAATTAAATAAACAGATTTGTTTCTCATCAATTGACTGATTTGTTGGTTGTATAAACTAGTCCATCAACCCGTGCATCGTACGGTTAGTCTTAACGCACACACATGTTATTATGTGTATATCAAAATATGGATAATTTTAATATAAAATTAAATAGTTATTTTAGATATTTTATCATAACAATTAAATAAGGCTAATTTAGATATAACCTTGGAAGGTTATTTTATATGATTTTTACCATAGCATAAGAAAATTAATTAAGACTTAGACCATTTTTATAATTGTGCATGTGTGTAATTATTTAAGAAAGGATCCTAATCACTATTAATATTTTAATCTATCTAATTAATGGTTAGATGTTTTCAATTGTTATGGGAGTTATTTTAGGTTATCCATACAATTGATACTATTGCATTGTAGATGCCGCTAAATTGATGGCCAGATATTTTTATTTTTTTGTGTGAGAATTTCTGAAATTTATCTATTTTTCTAGAACACCTCGTAATTAACACATCTTTTAGAGCTTTGAATTAGTAATAGTAAATTATCTACAAACCTATGTTCTCATAAGATTCAGAGTCACATGAGACATTAGTGTCATAAATATGCTCTCGTAAGATTTATAGTCACATGAGACATTAGTGTCATAAATTTATCTATTTGAACCATCAATCTCTTGCATCTACCTTTTTTAGCGCGCTTTAAAAATAGTGTTTCTTCGCTTTAAAAATAGTGCTACTTTTACGACCTCCAATTAGTAATAGTAAGACGTGGAGATTTGAACCCTCGATCTCTTGGCTCTGCTTTTTTTAGCACGCTTTAAAAATAGTGCTACATTTACAACCATTACTAATAGTAAAATGGTGCGCTGCATGCAAAGAAATGAAATGTTTACCTCCATGAAGGCGTGTTGCACATCGGGTTGATGGCCGTCCTCAGGTAACTTTGTGTGGCCATTGCTTGCCAGACCATCTTGCTGGCCTCCATTCTTCTGGTGGTTGTTGGTGGGGGCAGCTGAAGATTTCTCGTAACTGCCGTCTAATTCAACGTCCTGGAGCTCGCCGGACTGCACCATGTGCGTCAGGTAGATTTCCACTATGTTTTCCTTACCAAACGTGCTCCTAATGTACTTTGCGATGGTCGTCTTGCTCGAGTTGTTGCTTTTGATTGCTGCCCGGATGATCTGCAATAATACCGCGATCGATACGCCTAAGGTTACATATATAATCAATGTATGGTGTCCCAGCTCAAAGAATTCATGGTAAAGCAAAATTAAACTTGAAATATTATATGCCAATAAATAAAAAGCACTGAATGCAAGAAATGAAATGTTTACCACCGCGAAGGGGTGTGGCACTTGCACATCGGGTTGATGGACATCTTCCTCAGGTAACTTTGTGTGGCCATTGGTTGGCTGACCATCTTGCTGGCCTCCATTCTGCGGGTTGTTGTTGGTGGGGCTCGATGAAGGAGCTTGATGTTGCGCCGCCTCCAGCTTGCAGTAATTGCAGGACGTATGAATTGCAACCACAACGTGATCCATCACTGTTGGTTCAATACGTTTCCTAGTGCTTCCGGGGGTAACGGCGGGTACGAAGATCTTGTTCAGTTGTTCCAATCGGCCCGAAACATGCAGGACTTTGAGGCTCCTGAATCTAGCAGTGCACAAATCCAGCTTCTTGTCTTGGTAAGAACCCTCCTCCAGCGCGAGCTCGTTAAGGACCGGCATCTTGGAGGAGATGGCAACTAGGAAGTCCTGGTTGATGTTGGTAGACCGGAGCACAAGGCGGGCGAGGCGACTGAAGACGTAGTGCCCACTGCTGGTGCTAGGACTGGGACCGCACGAACAACAACAGCAGAGGCGGTTCACGTCCTGAGGCAGAGGCAGAGGCAGAAGCTTCCCATGTAGCTCCAGCGACACCACATGCCCCAGGCACGAAGCGGGCGCGGATGCAAGCAAGTTGATCGGTATGACATCCCCCAACAGGCTGAGGCTGTTGAGGGAACTCAGATCCTGGAGGATGGTCTCCAAGGCCTGCTCATTAGACCTGTTGAGCCCCACGACATGCAGTCGCTGCAAGGAGCGGAGCACGACGACTCTGTTTTTCCACTTGTTCACACCACTGTTGATGGTCACGGTCTCTAGCGTCTGCATCACCTTCAGTTCTCCTCCGGTAGATGTTGGGTAGGCGAGGCCGTCGCCGAGAACGTGGCGCAGTGTTTTGATCCTCCACACCCGGTTGGGGAGCCTCCTAACTTGGGTGCCACGCACGTCGATTGTCTGGAGCTGGCTAAGCTTCCTGACAGACGAGGGCAGCGTTTGCAGCCTCTGGCTCCGGACGCCCAGGTACTGCAGGTGTACCATGCCCCCAATGCAGCCAGATGGCAGCTTGCCGATGTCGATGCCCTCATCAAAGCTTATGACGCGAAGGTAGGGAGAACCCTGCAGAAGATCGCGCATAAGGAGCTCTGACTTCTCCTCCTCCTCCTCCTTAGGCTTTGAAGAATCTGCAAGCGTTCATTCATTTGCATCGACACGATGGACGACGACACATACAACGAACATAAGATGATTGATATATATAAAAAATATAAGTTGGAATTTCCAAATGATTTGGTTGATGATGTCGTCGATCAACTCACCTTTATTAGGGTCTGGGCGATGACAAGGATAGGACAGCACGGTGCGTAGCTTACCCAATCCACTGCTCAACGCGTTGAACTTGTTGTTGTAGTTGTGGAGAGCTAGGCGGCGCGTGTTGCCCGGCGCTGGGATGCACCCGCCGTAGTGGACATCCATGAAGCTCGTACGCTGCGCTTCTGACCTGAGAAGGAGGTGGATCTGGTCGTGGATTGCAACCCGATCCACACAGATTCCGCCATCGTCGTCCCCGGCATGGGCAGCCACCAGCTGCAGGAGGCCTCGATGGATCAGTTCGTTGAGGTAGCACTGGCCAAGGCGCTCCGTTTCCAGCCCATGGTGCTGGGTGAGGAAGCCCTCGGCCATCCAGAGACGCACCAGCTGCTGGGCGTCGATGTCTTGGTTCACCGGGAAGCCTGCAGTGAAGAGCAAGCACGACTTGGGCTCGTCAGGGAGGTCGTCCACACATACCGACAGCACAGTCTGTAGCTTGCTGTCTTCGCTGATGCTACTGATATACTCAGCTGCAGCCTTCCACTTGCTCAAGTCCATGGTGCTCATAAGCTTTGCAAGAAGAACCACCGCAAGTGGAAGCCCACCGGTGATATTCAGGATGCAGTCACGAATCTCATCCATCTCCTTCTTCTTGTAGTTTGTCCCCCTACGACCGTTAATAAGGCCACAGACGTGGTTGAAGAATCTTTTGCTCTCATCTTCCACAAAAGGTTTCAGACCGATGCTGCCCTCCACGACCTCCTGTTCACTGGATGTCACAACCGGCACCAGTATCTTGCTTCCTGCCTTAGCTTGTATGTTCATTTTCAGCAACTTGGGTTCGAGTTTACTCCACGTCAAGGTGTTCACTGGGCTCTCAATCACAACCAAGTAACAAACTTGCTCCACCTTTGCTTGCTGCTTGTACAAGGAACATGCTGTGTCGAGTTCTTCCTTTACTTGTTGTTCCATGCTTGACTCGTCAATGCCTGCCGAGGGAAATCTCACCCTGATACGGACATCGAAGAGTTTCGACGTCGTCGTGTTGGGTTCAGGAGGTTCATAGGCATAGGCGTGCTTCAACAAAGCCCTTTTCCCGATGCCCCCGACTCCAGCAACCGGGATTACTTCCGGTGTCGTCGGACCAAAATTATATTTTAGTCTCGTCTCCAGCAATTCTTTCTCTTTTACGCGGTATTTTAATTTGAATGCAACTGTGTACCCATTCCTGTACGTAGTAGTTAAGTAAGGAACAAATAAGTTGAACTTGTATGTCAACCCCGTGCAAAGCACGAGCGAGTATGAATTTTTTTTAAAAAAATAGAAATTGTGGCCTCTGCACCCAAGTATGGAGCATAAATGTGTTAGAAATTTACATATAAACTTGAAATCCATAATTAATCAAAATTACTATTATTCAATATCTATCATATATTCATACTTTAATTCAAATTTACATATAAAATATGAATTAAAATAAGCCTAAATTTGCGTATAAATTACCCAATATGCCGTTATGAAATATAAATTAAAATAATTCTTAAATTTGCATATATATTACCCACAATGCCACTACAAAAAATTAATAATCACCTCTTATATTACTTAGGATTAAAACTTTAACCCGTGCGAGAGCACGGGTTGATGGACTAGTATACATATATTTGTATGTCCACATGTTATATTATCCTATGCATATTTTTAACCTATGAAAATTTATATTTTGCAATAGCACAATTGTAATTTATATGTAAATTTAGATGTTTGATTTAAATTATATTTCACAATAGCAAGATAGGTGATTTATATGTAAATTTATGGGATACTTTAATTTATTTTTATAATGGTAATTTATGCTACCTTTGTTTTTTTGTATGACGTCCAACAAGATAAAAATGAGATAGCTAGCATCATAGATAAAAGATTGGAGGGAGTATGTTATTTTAATTTATTTTCACAGTCACCTATATTCAAACTTGTGGGTTTTCTTTAATTCATCTCTTGTAATGGCATGACGGATAATTTATATATAAATTCAGTTGTTATGTTAATTGATTTTTCATTATGGCGTGGTGGGTAATATATATGCAAATTTAGGTTACTTTAATTTATATTTAATAGCAACATGGGTAATTCATTTACAAATTTTGGAGTTACATTAATTTATTTTTCCATGGGGTGTAATATATATGCAAGTTTAGAGGTTAATTTAATGGTATTTCATAATAGCATGGTGGGTAACTTTTAAAAAAAATGTAATAGATCCAATGATTAGTATTATTGGAGATTACTTGATAGACACGACAGATGTTTCTGATTCTTTTAGATTTCTAAGATTTATCTTTTTTTCCTAATGCGCTTAATTAGTGCTTCTTTTTTAACCTTTGTAATAGTGAAGATATGACAAACTAGTATTGTACTAACTTGTATGTTTACACACATCAATCTATACTAACATGGTTAGGTCAAACTAGCACATCAGTGAAAGGAAGAGAGGTGGCGGCGGACGGGGGAGGAGGAGGAGGGTGACAGCCCGCTGGTGGAGAAGGTGCGGCGGACAGGGGCGGTAGCCACAGGGCGACGGGAGGTGCCGGCGTGGGGGAGGACCGGCTCCAAGAGGACGGCTCGACTTGGTGTCGAGGAAAAGAACGGAGGAATGCCACGTTTGAAGAGTCAACGAGTCAAAAGCAACACACGCGGCCACAAAACTGCCAAATCTATGCTCAGGTGCCAAAGTTGGATGAATCGTTGATTTCAGGTGACCGGTTTAGCTCTCACATGACTTGAGGGAGGAGGGGTAAAGTTGAGGGGGGCGACTAAATCGCGAACGCTCCTTAAACCGGAATCGAGCGATCGAGAAAAAGGCGTGCGCTCCCATGCGCCCGGGCCCCACCTGTTTCAGCCCAACACCGTCCGCGAGCTCTTCCAACATCACGTGAGATTTTTTCCTTTTTCCATTTACTGTTTTGTAATCTAAATTTATATTAAAAAATTATAAGTTATCCGAGATAACGTATATTATAATTTATGAGCAAACTTTGAGGTTTTTCTACTAAATTTCTTTTTGTATTTAATATTTTTTTGAAAAATAATATAACTCTTTCAAGCTAATTTATTAGCTTAAATTTATGCTAACAAAAAGTTATAGTGATTAGTTATATTTCCATAAAATTATCTAATAAGTTATGCTTACGTAAAATTATCGTAATAAGCTATGCTTCTATAATGTTATCGTGATAAATTATGTTTCTATAAAATTATCCTGATAAAGTTATTTTTCCATAAAAACATCGTGATAAGTTATGCTGATAAGTTATCATGATAAGTTATGCTTTCATGCGTTATCGTGATAAATTATGTTTCCTAAAGTTATCCTTATAAAGTTATGCTTTCATAAAATATCGTGATAAGTTATACTTACGTAAAGTTATCGTGATAAGCTATGGCTGCGTAAAGTTACTCAGATAAGTTACGTTTCCATACAAATATCATGATAAGTTATGCTTACATAAAGTTATCGTGATAAGCTATGGTTGTGTAAAGTTATCCAGATAAGTTACGTTTCCATAAAAATATTGTGATAAGTTATGCTTATATAAAGTTATCGTGATAAATTATGGTATTATGTTTTTATAAAGTTATCTCGATAAAGTTATGTTTCTATAAAATATCATGATAAGTTATTCAGATAAGTTATTGTAATAAGTTATGCTTTCATAACGTTATCGTGATAAATTATGTTTTCATAAAGTTAACCTTATAAAATTATGCTTCCATAAAATATCATGATAAATTATGCTTACATAAAGTTATCGTGATAAGCCATGGTTGCGTAAAATTATCCAGATAAGTTATGTTTTCTTAAAATATCGTGATAAGTTATATGTATAAAGTTATCGTAATAAGTTATGGGTACGTAAAGTATCCTGATAATGTTTCCATAAATTTATCATAAAAAAATATAAAACGTATATTATAATTTATCATAAACAAAAATTATAAAATGTATATTATAATTTATAAAACGTATATTATAAAAAATAGTACTAAAAAGAAGGCTTGAAATAAAAGAAAAAACAGAAACGTGTAGCAATCCACGTTTGAATAATTTTGCTCCAAGCAAATGATTGCTTCTCACAGGGCAACTGGACGAGCAAGTGCTGGTCATCAGTATTAACTGCAGTGGGTCCACATCCATCCGGCCGGTAGATATAGCTTGCGCGGCGTCCGTGGTCATTGGCCGGATCAATCATTGTACTCTAGATTAGCGAGCGATAGCTGATCGGATATTGCTTGAGAGGTGTTAGTTGGAGGCACATATATTATGATGTCTATGAAATTACCCCATTCATTCCAATTTACAGGTCATTTGATATTTTTATACCAAATTTGGCCAACTCGTCTTATTAAAAAATTTATAAAAATATAGAAAAATTCAGATAATTTAAAGTACATTATATGTTAAACTAAATCACAATAAAAAATGATAATTATGAATTTTTTTGAATAAGACAACTATTTTGCATGGTTACATGTTAGTAAAAAGATGGATCTGTTAATTAGAGGCACATATATTATTACGTCTACTAAATTCTGTGAAATCTTGTAAAACAAACATGGGTGATTTTGGCATAGGAAGAGCAAGTATACCAGACTTGTCGCGTCGGTGGGATGTAGCGACGACCCCTCCATGATTGGTTGCCGTTATTATTCCCACTGCTACCATCCTTGTTGTACTTGGTGCTATTGTCCACGATCTCCTCGAGCCGGGCGTTCAAGGACCTGATATTGCGAGAGAGGGTGAACCTGACGAAGAAATGCGTTCGGAAGTTGACGATGACATCCACGACCGCTCGCCGCCAGTTGAGGCGGAAGCGGCGGGAGAGGTCGCCCCGCAGGTAGAACTTGTCGATGGCGTCCTCGGCCTCGAAGGCGATCTCGCGCGTCTGGCACGCGAGCACCCGGATGAGGCGGCTGCCGTCATGCCGGCTGCGTAGGTCGGTCTCATGGACCAACGCATGCAGCCACATGAGCTTGTCGCGGAGTTTGTCGATGTCGCCGCTCACCGACACCAGCGCCTTCCCCTCCTTGAGAGCAACATCCTGCAGCTTGCTCAGCAGTGGCCCAATGATTACCTCCGCCATCTCAATCGACCAGATCGACGAAGAGTTGTATGGCTGTATGTAGAGGGACTAGGGAGCTAGTTTTGGCGCGGCTGTACTGGACCAGCAAATGAAGCCACCTATTTATAGGCATTTTCTTCATGGCCAGGTACGACATCCGCCGGCCGGCAATGACGTATACTCAGGCCCACACTGTGAAATTTTTGTATTCCTCAACTGTCTGGCATATGCATGGGCTATTTGACGGGGACGCATTAATAATGGAATTGTTGACAGAACCACAAGATTATCCATCGATCCGTCTAACAAACGGCAGTTGCATGTAAAACGTGAAAGAGGTACGTCGTCACTGTCTATATATTAATGATCAAACATTATTCGTCACAGGAGAAGGCTGTGACCCGAGAGTCCGACGACACCACCTAAAGAAATTTCAGATGTCGGCAAACTAAGCAATTCACCGGACCCGAAATGAACATTAATTCCCCATTGCTAAAATTTGGAGTCCGTCTAGCATTATCCCCTCGCTCCCTCCTTCACTCGTCAGTCCGCCACATGCTTCGCCTGCCTTCCAAGTTTCCAACTCTCATTCCCAACCTCCTCCTACCATATGGAGGTGCCTCCTCGTGCCATCTCGGTATGCGCGCCCCACCTCGTGCCCATCCAGTTAGATCCCACACCTATATAGGAATGCCAATGTTGAGACGTGGTGCCACTATTCACCATACGTGAACACATGCATGCCAATGAGCCTAGTGGCGATCGTTAGTCTACAGCTATAGCCACCAACTCGAAGCAGTATCTCAAGAAGCGATAGCATCGCCGTGCGCTGCTCCACGCCTCCACCACGCCAGAGCAAGGTCGATCTAACCCGTGCCGTGCGGAGATGCAACAGTGGCAAGATGGACGGTATGTTGAAGCGGATTATATTGTCCACCAACAAGCTCTAATGATTTGGGTCTCACATATTGCAACTAGCATCTAGGGATCTTGCAATACTTAACATGAGATGTTGCCGTTCATGATCTTCGGTGTTTTCTTCATTGTTGCGGAAGGCATTTTTTTGATATTGCATTAGCCACGTTTTTCATGTTGCGTTGTTATGATTTAAGATTCTGCAGTGTTTTTGTTTCAGTAAAATGCACTTGAGGGTCTTTTATTTGTCTTGGGGTGTTAGCTAGGTCCTTCACCTTTGAAAGTGCGGCTTTGGATACATAAAATTATTAAGGCAAAATTGGCTGTTGGACACTGACCGATTGCAAAATATGCCACTGGACACCTCACGATTCGAAATAGGCTAGAGGACGCAACTGCATCTTGCCAATTCGCTGGTGGACACAACCGCGGTTATTATATCCATTTCCGTGGTGAAATGTCCTTTTCGCCCCTAGCCCCACATTTCATATTTCTTCCTCCTCCCTTTCCCTTACTTCTCGCTGGTGGGCGCGCTGTGGCCGCTTCCCTGTCCTTCCCTCCAGGCCGTCGCCGCTGTCCTTGCCACCGTCCGCCGGCTGCCGGCCCATCCCCGCCTCTAGCTATTGGCCCCGCTTCCACGCCCGGCGTCTTCCACTGCGTGCGCCCAGCCTCGCCACTCCTCCCCGCCTGGCAGCGTGCCGGTGCCAGGCCTCACCGCTCCTCCACGCCCGGCGGTGCACCCAGCCTCGTCGTTCCTTCATGCCCGATGGTGCGCTCGCCCCGTAGCTCCTCTCGTCCCGGTGGTGCGCCGCCCTGCAGAGCGGTCGAGCGGCGATGGGGGCCCGAACGGGGGATGGGAGCGGCGGCGATGTGGGTGCGGACGGGGGACGGGACTGAGAGCGGCGGGGACAGGAAAGGGCACGGGTGCACGGGCGCCGACGTCCCGGTGAGTGGCCGCGCGGGGCGAGTCACCATGGGCGAACGCGCGGCCGGTGGCATCGAGGCGAGCGGCTGGGCGGGCAGAGGAGTAGAGAAGAGGCAGGAAGAAGAAGCACATGATATGTGTGTCCAAGGGACAAAAAGGACATTTCCTAGCATTTCTCTCCCCTTTCCACTCAGAAATGAATATTATATTCGCGGCGGTGTCTTTAGCAAATAAATATGGTGAAGGAGTATGTACTGGTAGCTTTACGTTTTTGCAGTGTCCCCTCCCGCCCCCCCCCCCCCCCAGGCAACTCGACATCACTTTTCATGTCCAGGAGCCAATTATTAAAGTGTATTGTATGTGTCTATATTGCAACTAACATTGATAAACAATTACATATCGAATTATACTTATATTAAAACATACAAAATGAACTTTGTTAGCTTTGTTGCATAATGCAATTGAGTTTACATATAAAATGATAACTCAATGTAGAGGTAGGGGACACTAGATGAGTCTAGTTGCTGAGTGATGAGACCAATTCTCCGAGCCTAAGTCTTTTAGCTTCTCCTCCTTCCTTCATGGACTCCGGGCTAAGAGCACCTTGTACATTGTCTACATGGTTCACCTCGTGCAATACACTCTCAGCCATACATTGTCTTCCTGTGTTCTTCTCTATCTAGAGACCTATGCGAGTAATGGACTGATGTCATGGTTACTCAAAGTGATTGCCAGCCTCAGCCTAAATCTAACTTGACAAAGACCTTAATCCTTACGCAAGGCTCCAATGAGGACTAGGGGTTAGGCTTGTGTGCCTCCTCAAGACCTCGGTAAAAATGATTCCCATGTCTTCACAATTGCCACCATCATCGGGAGTTTTGCTCTTCTACCACCATCTTTACATTTTGCATTTACTTTCTTGTAGCCTTGTACTTACTTTTACTAGACTAGATTTGTAGACTACTTTCTAAGATTAGAACTTAGGCTACGAGTCTATTTTGCAAAGCCTTAGGGCACATTGCTCAGTATCTTGCATATGTTTTGTTATGTTGTTTTTTGAGCCTTGGAATTTTTAGGAAAGATTGAGTCATTCCTGCTGAATGGAAGCTATAGGTAGCATCACTAGTATAGAACAAGATTGGATAACAATTTTATAAATAAAAAGAAATATGTTCTTTCTTATAGGCAAATCTCTAGGATCATTGTCAACTATGTACGCCAGATCATTGTGACCCACCTCACCATCTGAATCGATAATAGTAAGTCTTGTATGACATACTAATCTCTCTTAAAATTCTGTTCTATAATCTTTCTACTTACTCTCGCTTCTTTATCTCAAAAGAAGCAGATGCATGGTACAAGGCAATGCCATAGTATAATACACAAATACTCAAAATAATTGATTATTGTGATGTTTGTGTCTATGAAAATGGACCAATTATATATATTAGAGTTTAGGCCATTTCCAGTGAATGTTTCACAGCACAGTTACCTACAGTGCTATCTCAGCATTTTGTCTCCTCGCATAAAACTCTCTCATATCTCTCCTCATTAATTGCATTGCCATGTCACCATCTTTGTTTATGTGGCACATCATTTAATGAGATTGAAACTCAAATGAAACTCCGGAATGGGTCTAAGATACCATGCCAAAACAATAGTTTCCCTAAGTTATAACTTTCTTCTCATTGGGAATAGCCTTAAATTCGTTACTTATGACGTGGCCAATGAATACAAGGAAACAATATTATCGCTAGCCTAACGTGACTGACAAAAAACAAGGTAATTTCAGCTTTATAGAGCCAACGAAAATAGTCCATGGCGAGAGCCTAACCTGCAGTAACTTACCTTGTCAGTGGTACAACCGTCGAAAATTTGTTAATTGCCGTCAGCTTCCGTAAAAGCCAACATTAATTACTAAGGCCGGTGAAAATCACCAATTTTTCTTTTATGCCCAAAAAATCACATAAATGATATACTCCTGGTCATAGCTGGTTTTTTTTTTCCCACAAACCTCTGTAGCAAGTGACAGACATTTCACCTGAAATCTGCAACATTAGTGACAATTTTTATTTTCATTTTCATTGTCTACGGATTAAAAAAGAGGCGTCTTATGGTGGTCGAAAAAGTACCCACCGGTACTGGAGGTACCTCTTCCGTTAATGTTTTACCAGCCAGAAGATATTTTATAGCGGTTGGAAATAAGAATGTTAGTGAATTTTTTTTAAAAAAATTATAAGGGTAGTAGTCCCACTCTTTTGGTAGTGGTCATTTAGTAGCCCACCTTTCCACCTATTCTAAACCATTATATCTCATTCGATGAATAGTTCTTAATTTTTTCCAGTCACCTTATAACGAGCCTGATGATACTACGCTGTTCTTTTGTACTGAAAGTCAACGTTTTACAAATTTCTTTGGTAGAATACAATTTATTACATCATAATTGAAGAACTTTGGAAAGCAATGTTACGGTCACTTCGGACATTTTGTATGACTAGCAAAATGCCCGTGTGTTGCAACGGAAGAAAATTTTTTTTGAAACACCATTAGATCAATACATATAAGAATATGCCTTACGAATAAATTTGATATCCTATTGTTTCGAATTTTTTCGCTGCCTGCGAGCGAAATCACATATGTTGCTCCTGCCGTCTGAATCAGCTTCACGAACAAATCTACGTCATATTTTTTCCACGATTCCTGTTGACAGAGAGAATTTTAATGTGGTTTCAATTGGGTTGGAAAGGTTATAATTTTAGCTTTTCATCGATATATAGAACGTTAAAAACGGAGTCCGTATGTGATTTGGGCGTCCGTTTTCGCGTGGACTCCTTCTGCAGTCTGAATCTGGTTCGTGAATAAATTGCACATCACATTGTTTCGACGATTTCCGTTGACTGAGAGCGAATTTTGAAGTAGTTTTAATTGGATTGTAAAGGTTATAATTTTAGCTTTCCATCAATATATAGAATGTTGAAAACGGTGTCCTTATGTGATCTGGGCGTCAGTTTTCGCGTGGACTACTTCTGCAGTCCGAATCCTATTATTGACAAGTGGGTCCCACCTGTCACGACGTACCGGGAATCCTTATTTGTTTTAATATTAACTAGCAAAAATGCCCGTGCGTTGCAACGGGAGAACCTATGCTCATATTTAACATAGTGTATGTAGATATATGTAGATATCTAATTTCTTCTAGTTATATTAAAAAATTAGAATTATCAATTTTCATTAAATTAAATATTATAAGAAGAGGTAAGTTATTTTTTACGGATTATTGAGAAAATAATGTCCTTGTATTTTTTTTGAATTCTATCGGTCTCATGAATGCATTCTACGCCATATTGCTTCGAGGATTCTCATTGACTGTGAGCGAATTTTAGGGTGACGTCGTTTGGGTTGGAAAGGTTATTTATCCATTTAGCGTTATGTCGACGTATAGAACGTTGAAAACATAGTGTGTATGTGATTGGGGCTTATGTTTTTCACATGGGTTGTTCCTGCGGTCTGAATCGAACTCGTAAATAAATTTTACTTCATATTGTTTTGATGATTCCCACTAACTATAAGTGAATTTGTCCATGTGTTGCAATGGAAGAAAAAAACAATTTGATGTGTAGATGTTTGTTAGTATTTCGAACGCAATTTGGTGAATAAACAAAGAATAGTGGATACCTGATGATTCCCACTAACTATAAGTGAATTTGTCCATGTGTTGCAATGGAAGAAAAAAACAATTTGATGTGTAGATGTTTGTTAGTATTTCGAACGCAATTTGGTGAATAAACAAAGAATAGTGGATACCTGAAATGTATATAATCTTACATGGGCCCAACATCGAGAATCTTCCCCCTGGCGTACCCCCCTTCTCCTCGGACTCTTCTCTCGGAGACTCCGATTCTCGCCGCAATCTGCGCCAGGCGCGGCGACAATTTCTCTCCCCAAGCGTCGGTCTCCATGGCCCTGCGCAGTGCATCTCCGCATCGGTCTCCATGGCCCTACGTCATTTGCTTTGACTCTGAGCCCTCGGTCGTGCCTGCGCAGCGCATCTCCGGCCGCCGCCAGCGCACCTCTCCTCACCTCCTCGCTCCAGCAGTCCGTGGTGCAGCCGCGCGTGCACAAACCCAACCAGCTGATTTCTATCGCCCCTCCTTATTTTCCCTTCAACATTTTCTCTTCTTTTCTTGTCCCGTTGTGCTCTGATGTCATGTTCACCAGTTTATGAGTAGACATGTACAGAGTTATACTCGCAATATGGTATTATTATTAGTCCAATGGTATTTGATGCAGAGGCAGCAAAGCTCATAACTGGGCCGTCTTTGATCTGTTCTATTTAGTACTCATGTTTGTATTATCCTCTTCTTGTTTGTTTATTATCGGATGCCTGTTTTGGATCTAAAAGATCTCTGTCGTTGTGGTTTGGATTTTTATTTCCACGGGGGATTTTGGTTGTGATTCCAATTTTTGTTTCGGCAGATGACAATTGATTTCGGATTTTGTTTCAACGGAGGAGTCTTGAGGTAGGGATAGGAGTCTGACAGGTGGGCCCTACCTGTTACGACGGACCGGAAAACCAGGGACCAGGAAACCTTATTTGCTTTAATATTAGGTGCATAGAGTATAGATGTCACGACGGACCGGGAATCCTTATTTGCTTTAATATTTAGGTATAGATATAGATATAGATATAGATATATGCATCGAATCTCTATGCTTATAAGGTTATTCCTATACAAGACAAAGCAATCTGACATACACAACACAAGTTGGGACCAAATAGTAGTTGACGTACGATAGAATATACACAATAATCAGTAAAAATTTCATGAGCTGTCTCTTGTTTAATTAGAAAGTGACTTCCATGGGGCAACTTATTAAGGAATGATTCACGCCAAAAGACCATAAGCATGAGGTCTGACCAAACGACATGCATGAGCAATGCAACTACATCATATAGTACGTATATACTAATATAAATAATACTAATATAGGCAAGGTCAAATTGTAGATGTGTGAACCTCAACAATAGGACAAAACTGAAATTATTGGTGCATGGGGTTGTTTGTATGGATGCGCAGTCGCGCAGGACTTCGTCCATTGCAAGTCTCAGAAAATACTGACTATGGATCTGAGCTTTTCATGCTCTTGGTGCTTCTAAAACTCTGTCACTGCAGAGTTTGGGAGTAGTTGCGTAACACGCGGCTGGCTCCAACACATCTTGGTTTACGAATATGGACGTTTTGACCTCAATGCTATGTGGAATCGTCATGGATGACGTAATAGTGTACTTCACCTCCGTCCACAAAAACCATAGTCGTTCGAATTAGGTTAAAACAACTTTTATTTTTCTTTACTTCGATAATTCCTTGTTTGGATCTCCCTGGCCATTTCGGGGATATAAAAATGAGAGGAAAATTACGTAAGGAACATAGTCCTGTGTGTGTCCATGCGAGCACGAGATCATGACTAGGTGAGGAGTGAAACGGCGCCTATTGAGGGTACTTCAGGTTCAGGTCAGGGGTATTCGATTTTATGGGATTCTCGATTCTAGATCAAAACACTGTACCCACCGTCTGATATTTGGATTATAAAAGGGAGGTGACGACGTGCCCAGTGAGAAACGTCCCAATGTCAATGCGTCTATGGTGTTTTGTATGCTCATTTATAGGGTCTAGTGAGGATGGTCTAACAGGACAATCCCTTGGTCCTTACGTTGATCGAGGGTGTTCTATCTGGCCTGGCCAGCGATCCTAAGTTATGTGCACCTTCTCTGATTGGATCCTACATTTTCAGTGATTTAGGAACTTGCAAAACTAACTAGATTAGAAAATGGCTAGCCCAGATTTTGAGAGGGTCATAGTGAGTTGACTGTTGAGCGCCGGACACAGAACCATTTCTGTTCTGCTAAATTAAGTGGTGTTGGATGCATCTGATTGAAGGATAGAGGAAAACGTGTCGTTGTTGGATTTTCTTTGTTTACAACGAACTCTGCGTGTCTTCCTTTTTTGGGGGCTGTTTTTGAGAGTGGAAGATAGATTTCTAACTCGCACATCCTTTTCGAAGGATACATTAGACTAAAATTATGGCAAAGGTTCCAAAAAATTGTTGCCATGTGCGTTTAGTTTCGTGCATGGGTGAGGACTGTGTAGTGGAATGTGCATGGCCCAAAAGCAAGGATTGCCTTTCCTTTTTGAAAAATTTCAAACGTTGCACAAGGCATATGATGCACCGATATGGGATACTAATACAGCGATACTGAAACTCCGATATTACGAACGGTAGTTATGAAAATTAAGGAAACTCTGATATGTTGAGTATATATATAAATAATAAATAAATAAAATTGAGCAAAGCTAGTTCCATAGCACACTTAAGTCAACACAATATTTTAGTTTTACATAAAGTTCTAAAGAAAAATAACTATTAATTTTTTTGTATGTATCTATAAGATGATAAGAAAATAAGTTTAGTTAGTTATATAATGACAATAAAGTGTTGTCAAGTACTTCAGACATAAGAGATGAGAAATAGATAGAGTCGAGAAGCTGTTAAACTGCACCAATTCAATAGGAGTAGGTATGGAACTCTTTGAAAGCATTCCCAAAGCCACCCAAATATGCTTAGACAAAAAAAATCTAGTATGCGGCCTAAATAGGCTTAGTCAAGGCCTAGGTAGTCATAAGGCCTAGTCGGACTAGGTCAAAATCCGAGTGGTTAGGCTAGATCTAGGGACTAGTCGGGCCTAGGCAGAGGCCTAAAGGATCACTAGATACAACAAATCTATGCGCACATAAGTTTTTTTATGTACAAGAAAGACGAAGCAATTTGACAAACACATATGACTACAACTTAGGACCAAACGGTAGTTGACGATAGAATACACCCACTAATAAATCAATAAAATTTATTGAACGTTTTATAAAACATGAGGCCATATAACTAAAGTGAGGGCATCCATAATAATATTGCATTTCAAAGGTGACAATACGGCGCGGCTATTGATTGACAGCTAGCTGCCTGATAACAAATCAAGTATGAACGCCCAAGAGCGTTCTAGTTGTCCGTTGGTCAATATTTTTGAGGTAGTTCATATGTCAATTTCTTCATCATGTCACCAACAACAACATTGATTATGGGTGTTCCATAGCGGCTATAGTTATAGCTAGTGATGGTTTTGTCCTCCAAAATAGCATTAGTACATATTGGCACCACTAACTTGTACTAACTAGACGATACCCAGCGCGTTGCTACTAGAATTTTATAACGTTAAATATAATATGATTCATAAACTGAGAAATAGTAGATAAAACACTAACATCATAAAAGAAAATTATTCTCATGTGCACCACGGAAAGTAATTGCATGCATAAAGGTACAGAAGATCAATGTATAATGTTTAGATGGAGGATTTAGTGGACGGTGACATGGACGATGACGTGGCTTCACGCATGTTGAGAGAAATAGGTAGTGGGGTTTTTCTATTTAGATACAGAAGATACCAAGAAAGGAATTAGCACCACTTACCAATTTATTTTCTAGAGTAAAATGCATATCGGGTCCATGAACTTATCTCGCATTCCCATCCAAGTCCATGATCTTCCAAAATGCACATCCAGGTCCCTAAACTTATCCCGCATTCCCATCCAGGTCCATGATCTTCCAAAATGCACATTGAAATCCATTAACTAATCCTACTGCTATTGCGCCATCCAAGTGGTGCCAGTTGGGCTTTATTTCGTCTATGTTGACATGCTATCGGGGCCAGCTGGCCGTCAGGTGCTCCATGCACCACCAGCCCCGCGCACCCGCATGCCCGCGTGCCGCCGCATCCACCCAGAGCACCCACGCTCACCGCCAGTCCCGCACACCCCTCCCTGACTTGCCCGTGTGCGTGGCTGCCACCGTCAGCCTCGTCTGCTCGCCACACCGTTGCCGTCCCAGTGTGCCCGTACCCGCAAACATGAGCATGTAGAGACAATGGTGGCCATGGCGGATGCGCTTGTAAAAGAGGGTAATTTAGAGGCCTATAGCTTATGGAAACAGTGGAGCGAGCTGAGGCCGTTGCGATACGTACGGTAAAGGAGGGGGAGGGGCAGTAGAGGAGGCGGGATTGGACATGAGCTCTTTGAGCTCCGGCCATAGTGGATGGCATGTGTGTGGGCTGAGCCCTGGCGGGCGCGCTGGGCTGGCGAAGAGCGTAGGAATGGGCATTCCGGGCGGCGATGGCGCGGCGAGCAAGTGCATTTGCACTGGGCGAGCGCAACACAACGCGCTCCCGCAGGGCCAATGGCAGCGACGGCCACACCGGTGAGTCGGGGAGGGACGAGCAGGCGTGGGCACATGGGGCTGGTGGCGGCGCGTAGAGCAGCCGACTGCTAGCTTGCCACAGTGGCATGTCCACTTAGGCGAATAAGCCCACCTGCCGCTATTTTGATGGCGGCATAGCAATGGAATTAGTTGATAGACCTAGATGTGCATTTTGAAAGATCATGGACCTGGATGAGAATGCGGGATAAGTTTAGGGACTCGGCGTGGATTTAACTCTATTTTCTAGTATTAGTATTTCTTGGTGTGATACTATAATTCTTGCATTTCAACCGGTACTAAAGCTATTCAAAAACAAATCTATTGTAGACATATGGGCGGCACGAATGCATAAACCATGTCTCATGATATAAGATATATACTTGACAGGTCTACGTGGATCGCGTGAAGAGCGGAGGGCGACGAGGAAAAGGAAATGGATGACTAGCTAGGTAATCACAGAATTGGATGAAAGAGAAAGAAAGAATTAAAAGGAAGAAGACCCATTTAATTGACTTCCTTTCTTTTTCATTAATTCTAAGATAAAGAAAGTACCCGGTGGGTAGGGTTGGCATTGTGGCGGGTGGAGCTTCTGCATACCCGCCCCTGAAACCCGAGTCTAAAACCCGCCCTGCCCTCGAACCCTGCGTCGGGTGAAAATCCACTCCACCCCCCTTCCTCATCCCAAACCCACCGAGGACCCAAGACCCTACCCAACGGGGAACCCGCCACCCGAACAGCTGGAGAAGGACGACGGTCGGCGGGATCTAGCCGGTGGAGTCACGGTGACGCAGGACAGCATGGGCTCTAACGGTCGTGCGGTTGCCGGGGAGGAGAAGGGGAGTGCCGTAGCCAGAGCGGAGACGCAGGGACGGCGGAGGCGCGGACTGGAAACGCAGCCACACAGGCGCCAGGCGGGCAACGGTGGGCGGTTGGCCATGGATGTAGCCAGACGCGGAGGCATGGAGCCTAGCTAGGGTTCTGTACGCCACTGCACCGGAGCTCGGAGACACGGAGGCGGCCAGGCGCCGGTGCGCCGCCCGACTAGAAGTAGAGAACTGGAGACGAAGGAGGCCTGGCATTCGTGGGAGTTCAAAATGGATCGAGGAGCATGGAGAAGCGGCCAGTGGCTGGCGGATGCTATAAGGTAGGGATTAGGAAATGGTGGTAGGGGCTCTTCATTATATACCTAGGGTAGGATAGTTGGGCTTTATTGGGCTTCCTGGTACCGGGCTTCCACATACTTCGGGTCCCCGCGGGGAAACCCGTGGGTGGAGTTTTAAACCCGCCCCCGCCCTGCCATTATTCAGGTCCCCGAACCCGCAGACCCAGGGGGGGGACGGGGGAGGGAATCACACCTGCCCCCACCCCTGCATGGTTCCAAGACCCGTGGGGACCCGGCCCGAACCCGCCCCACTGTCATTCCTACCGGTGGATATGAGTACAAAACGAGCTGAGAAAATAAGTGACTACATGGTGGAAACATGTTCCTTCCTAGGCCCTTTCCAACCCATTCTAATCATTTCCAACATGTGCGTTTGACAAACACATATCACTACAATTTATGACCAAATTGTAGTTGACGATGGAATACACCCACTAATAAATCATTAAAAAAATCAGTTTCCATATTCCTTGTTTAGAAAATGACCTCTGCGGGCTTAACTTATTCGCGTTGACATCGTAGAATAAAAATAATCAACCACGAAAAGCATGAGGCCTGACCAAGCTAGAGAAGCAACCGCGCGTAATACCGTTGGTTTGAGCGAGGCGGCCGGAGTAGCAGTAGCAGTACGGCCAATTGAACGGGTGGCTCTGCCTGTAACAGGTCAAAACTAAAATGATTTGGGGATGCGCTATTTGAATTACTAACTCCGGCAAACTAATCTATTTCTAAATTATTCACTTCGACTACCATAAATATGTACAACAACAAACCTACTCAAATAAGTAATTATTGAACGTATTATAAAAACATGAGGTCTTGCACATCCATGGACGCACTGATAATATTGCATTTCGAAGGTGACAGTACCGCACAGCTATTGATTGACAGCTACCTCCCTAATAACTAATCAAGTATGAACGCCCAAGACCATTGTTGTCCATTGGTCAATATTTTTGAAGTAGTTGATATGTCAATTTCTTGATCCTCTGTCACCAACAACATTGATCATGTGTGTTCACATATTATTCGAGAGAAGATATGCAGTATGATATTATCACTACCGGAGAACCTAGCATCCACCCACCATGTAAGCCAGATTGGTAACAACAACCTGTACTAATATCGGAAAAGGAATTAGTATCAGTTGGTATTGTATGGATGCTTACATGCCAACCGGTACAAGGTACTAAGGTAGTCCCAAGTGATGGTGTAATGGTAAGACAAGCTTGTGTGAGGCTCTATATTAGGGTTTCCAACCGGTTACTATAAAGCACTTTCTCCACCAATATATACAGGGAGTATTCAAAAGTACTACAAGACTGGAGTGCTAGTTCTATATTTTTTGAAGCCGTGAAACTATTAAAAAAAAACATGGCGGTGAATCAGTGATCTACCACAAGCGTCTGCCGGTTACGCCATGACCCGTTAATGATAAGAGGTCTGGAACCATCTCTAGATCGATGTACCTTGTTGTCAATGTAGGCTGTCCAAAACACCGCAATGGCACGGCCGTAAGTCCATTCTTATGCCATGTCATCATGAAAGTTCATTGTCGCGGGCTACCAGGAATCCCGATGCTTTTATTGTGCCCATAATCCATCGTGTCTTGATCAGTCAAGCTTCAAGGCCAATTTGATTCCCGACCTAGGAATCACGCATGCGCCAGGTGTCCTCCGTTTTAGACGCTAGGGTCAGATCGGTGTGTTTGGCCGCATGCGGCATGCATCCACCCAGGCCAAGGTTCAAACTAAACGAGCCAAATGTATGCTTGTACACTTGTACCAGATGCACTAAAATTAAACCATCACACCAAGGTTAAAAGAAAATTATAATTGGAAACTAGATGCAGAACAAGAAAATAAAGCACCCAACAACCACCACACCAAGATGGAAGGCTAGTATGAATTTAGACAACGTTGGCGTAATCCATCTTGCACTATTCACATCCACTGGCTGTCTGTAAATCTAATGCTAAGATGGTGGTTTGGTTTAAGAGTACAAAAACATTGATCAAACAAACTACTGCTGTACATAGCCACGGAAAACGACAGTTATCGCCATTCTTTTCCTTCCGAAAGCTACAGTTATCCATCCAGTTCCAGATTAGCAAACTTAAGCTCAGGATAGTAGATCGCCACCACTGGCTTCCCATGAAGAGGAAACTTCCTTCCATGAAACACTATCTTTGCTTTGATGGCCCCGTAGATATCTGCATATTCCAAGAACATCTGCAACAGAAAACTCATGCATCAGAAATCAATCACCCTTTATACAAATGTCCTGCAAAGTCTGAACCTTGATTAGAAGTCAGTGCAATACAAGGGTCACCTTTCCGACACCAGAGATTAGGTGGCCCCTGGGGTCCGGGCGTGGGATGACAACTTTCACCAGATCACCTGACGGAAGGTAGTTTTTTTCTTCTTGACATTAATAACTGACTAAACATAACAATCAAGAAAGAATGGCTAGGAAGATATACCATATTTGCATGCCTCGGGCCTCATGTCTCGCGATGTCCATTGGACAATCGCTTGCGCGATTCGTTCCGAGCGAACGAGCTCCCGCAAACAATCCAATGGGCCCCACTGTACTTCATTGCTCCCCCGGCCGCATGTCCCTACAGCACAACGTGAACGCCTCCACATTCATGTGGTGGGGCCGCGCGTGGGGGACGACCATGTAAGTTTTTTTTGCCTTTTTTATTTCTATTTTATTTCTATTTTTTCATTTCATATTTACTCTAAATTTAATTGAGTTTTTTCTTTTTTACTATTATTTTATGGAAACATAAATTATCAGGATAATTTTACGCAATCATAACTTATCACGATAAGTTTATGTAAGTATAATTTTATCACGAATATTTTTATGTAACTATAACCTATCACGGTAACTTTATGTAAGCATAATTTTATCACGAATATTTTATGCAACCGTAACTTATCACGATAACTTTATATAAACATAATTTTATCACGAATATTTTATGCAACCGTAACTTATCACGATAACTTTACGTAACTTTATCACGAATATTTTTATACAACCATAACTTGTTTTTTGTTTTTTTCTTTTTTTAGGATAATTTTATGGAACATAACTTATCAGGATTATTTTTACGCAGCCATAATTTTATCACGATAATTTTATGCAAGCATAACTTTATCATGAATATTTTATGTAACCATAACTTATCCCGACAGTTTTATGTAAGCATAATTTTATCATGAAAAAATTATGAAAGCATAACTTATGAGATAACTTTACATAAACATAATTTATCGTGATAACTTTATATAAACATAACTTATCATCATAACTAACCGTAATAAGTTATTATCATCATTTTATTATATTGTAACTACACTTTAGTCGCAAAACAACCGAAGCTGTGTTGGTCAGCATAGCATATGCTAAGCCGCTGAGCCAAGAGATTGTGGGTTCGAATCCCTCCGTCGCTCCTATTTTTGCAGAATTTTCGGCGTGGGCCTAGCACCTAGTGGGTGAGACGCGGGTGACGGGACACGTGGAGGGCGGGGGCCGTCGCTCGCGCGATTCGTGTTGGGTGAGCGTTCGCCAAATAGTGTCTCCATAGTGTCTTCATAAGCTTCATCATCTTTCAATTCATCTTCAGTGACCACATGAACAAGGCAAAGGACCTTTGAAGGGATGGCTCCGATCGGATACAGAAGTTGCTGTTCACAAAGCACTATTTCAGAATACAACATTGGTGCACACAAGAGAATCGCCAATGGGTGCCAGTGGCAGCAATCAAATAGCAGGTCGATCAATACCTGTAGCTGCATCTTTTGTTGTGCCAGCTGCAACCGAATAATAGTTTCCACCTCCGGTTGGGAGTCCCGTCTGGTTTCTAGTTCACTCGTCTGGTTTGCTCGCCTGACAGTAAGGGTTCTGTTGCCAACCCTCATGCTATTCAGGGCAGCGCAGGCAAAATCAGTGACAGCTGGGTTCTGGTAAACACAGAATGCATAGCCTTTCGAGAGACCAGTTTGATGATCCTTCACAAGATCAAACTCACGAAGAGGCCCAATGTGTTCAAGCAGGTCCCGAACTTGAACTTCAGTGAAGTCATAGGGAAGGCCACCCACAAAGACACTGTCAGGAGCATCTGACAATCCATTCGACGCCGGCGTTAGGCCAACTGCAGCAAGATTCAGTTTGGGGCTTGGCTGGCTTGGGCCCATGCAAGCAGCCCGGGCACGGTTGTAGTCCACGGGCCTTTTGATTTTCAGCGGCACCCCTTCAAACAAAATGCCATCCAGGGCCATTGCGTTGCTTGCTTCCTCGACCATTCTCATTTCAACAAAAGCGAACAAGCGTTCATGGTTCATTTGGACGTTAACAACAGCATCACCTGGACATGCAGCAGTGTTTCCTCCAACAGCAGCCATGGCTTGATTAAAGAATTTTGCAATTGTCTGCAGAGAAGACAGATGGTTGAATTAACCAACATATGAAAATCATATGCATCGAGTATGCGATAAAGCCTATTTATGCGCAGACACATTTGTTTTTTTTCATTTCCATTGAGGTTAATGGGAATGGTGCAATAAACAGTTATTAGTTAACCGGTTTAAGTATATGCACCTGCTCATTAGCAGAGGGAGGAAGGCCACTAACATAGACACACCGAACATGACGAGTTGCCTGAGAGGTGAAAAAAAAATGCTGACGCATTGTTTATCAATAGCATCAGACTGCAGCAAACAAATATCAAAAGAACTCAAATATACCTTTGGCATCATACACATATTGCCTGGCAGGTCGAAAAATGGAACGAACTGGTTCAGACAGCAACCATTATGGTCAGAAAGCAACAGATTAGACAATTCAGCACATACATAAGGAAATTCAAAGTGTAACAGCAATGGGTCATTCATCAATATTAAAAATGGCAACATTGAAAAGGCTCAAACTATGTTTGCAAGGGTACGAATCATGATGTTGTAGAACTAATTTTACAATTCAAATTAACTGATCGCTCTTACTAAATAAACTTACAGCCGAAAGAACAAAGTCACACCTGTTGAGTCGTCACCTCCGGCGGCTGGATGTGGAGGCGATTGAACTGGTTGAAACAACGAACGAATTAGTACAGTATGGTTACTTAAAACGCAACACGCAAAGCAGCCAATATGATGACTGATGAGCATTGAGCACAGCAACGAACATTTGTTGAAGGCAAAGGACCAAAGGTTGGTTCTCTCTTAAACTGGAATCGAAGGCACTAAATAATAGTAATACTAAGTAAAAAATTTGTATCATCCACATTTTGTCTCCGAACTCCTAGCTATTTGCTTCCAGAAGATATATTCCACTGCAAGAATGAAATCAATAATCACAGTTGGATTGGAACCCTAGGTAGCAAAGCAACAACCATCTACCCCGTGCCAGCCAGAGAGCCAGAAGCAGGGGATCGATCGAACGGCCGGACGGAGAGGAAAAAATTAAGGAGGTGCTATGGGGATGCACGAACGTACCTCGCGGCGGACACCCTCGACGCGGTGGTCCGCGTCGCCGCCGCCCATGTCTCGCGCCACGGTGGCGCTGGCCGCTGGAGGAAGAGGAAGAGGAGGCGGCCGATTGGGCTTGTCGGTCTGCTATGGGCCTCTGGCGGCGGTTTCAAGAGGCCTGCCCGCTGAGTCCAGTGGACGGTTGCCAAAGCACGCAAAATCCTGTAGTGGGCCGATAAGGCCTCGACGATAGATTATATACCCCTAAAAAAAAATACTGATTTATATTGTTTGACAGTTTTGAATCCAAAATTTCTCATTTATTTTTTTTCAGTATTTCAAACTTTATTGAATTTAGAATGAGAAAATTTGTAAGTGCAACACGGCTCCATAGTGGTTTGGGTGTATTGAGTGATAACGCAATTAAAAAACTAATCCCTTTGTGAGATGACTTGACAAGCTTTCACAGGTCAATTAATTGTGATCATTTGTAAAAGAATGGATTTACACGTATATATCTCATGTTGAAGCATGAAGAGTCTCATATGTTGAGATTCAAGGGCTATCATTGGATATTACTCTTACGATGAATTGAATGGACATTATTGAATATCTATTGCTAAAAAAAGGATATTTGGTCATGGATCATCTTTGTCTTGGATTTACTCTTGGATCATCACAATGGCCATCATACACTGATTATCATTGGTTTTTCCATCATTGATGCACTTTGATACTTTGGGTTGTATCTATGTGAAAAGTGGCATGGGATCTATCTCTTTCATCTTGACGTTAGTATATTGATTGGATTCTTCATAAATGATAAGTGGCTGATCTTAAAGCATGTCTATTGCATATCACAGCCACATATAATGAGGTTCAAGTATACTAAAAGATTAATGAACAAATGTGTTCCATCTACCTAATGAAGAGGTTTTCTAAATAAAGTCCAACTTATTCAACTCATACAGAATTGCTCTCAAAAGAAGCTCGGCTTGGATTTCTCTCTCTATTGGAAATGATCAAGACGACATTATTCTACAAGATTCAAGACTCAAGTGGAGATCAACTAGTTTTATTCTTTAACCTTGAGTACTATCAAGAGGAAAACTAAGCTTGGAAAGTCACTAATCAACATGTGCTCTAGGTACTTCGGAGAGTGTCGAGCCACTTCATCTCTTTTGATGCTTGTGGCACCGAGTGTGAGAGCTCTCTGTTTCTTTTCTTGTGCTTAACTCTCATCTAGGTGTACCTCAATTGGAGACAAACACCTACATGTTCTTAACCTAGTGACCTAGTCTTAGTGACAGAGGCGTCGTGCTGCTTCCCTCCAATGTCCATACACATTCAAAGGCCTAAGAAACACTCCCCAACTACACTCTTTGTGAGATTGAGCAAAAATTGTGAGATTCTTGAGTTGCGAGAGATCTTGTGAGATTGTGTGAACATTTGTGAGCAACCTAGCTTCTGAGCACAAGTTGGCAAAGCATTTTCCGGCAAACGCTTTTGTTACTTTTGGAGGTCTCCTCCTAGACGGTTAGAGCGTCCCGAAGGTCACCCATCTTGTGGGTGGCACTCTTCTAGTTTGTAATCACTCCGCTCTTCGGAGCACTTCTAGTGAGCATCCTTCTCAGCCTTAGTGGTTAGGGAGGGGAGGCCGTGAGTTGAAAAAAGATTCGAACTCTTGGTGAGAGCCTCAACGAGAACGTAGGGATACTTGCGGTTATGACCGAACCTTGGGAATTAAATCTCGTGTCTTCAGTGTTGTGCCCCTGCTGGGAGACTCAAGCTTTGTGCTTATGGTTGTTTTACTCTTCGCTTAAATTTTGTGCTTCCGCTACTATTGTGCAAGTTATTGTTGTGAGTGCAGGGACTCAGTGCAGTAGAGCTCAACATCACCAGAGAGACCTTTTTGACTACGGTCCATAGCTCAATAAGTATCTTTGCATATTTACATTCTTGTGCTTACTTTTTGTGTGAAACCAGACTATCCGGTGTGCTGCACCAGACTATCCCGTGAAACTAGACTATCCGGTAGGTAGCATCGGATTATCCAGTGTTGGGGCTGACAGAATTGTTTTAAGTGTAAATTTTTCATATTCACCTATTCACCCCTTCTAGGCGACATCAAGATCCTTTCAAAATTTTATTTTGATATATGCACTTGTGCATTGTTTTTAAAAACATATCACATGTAAGTAGGTTGTATTTTATAGTTAAAATTCATTGAATTATATAATCCAAAAATATAAAAGATTTATGGTAATCGTTAACGTCTAGATTCCATATTTGACTATCCTTCTCATTTAAAAGTTTATGTAAATACTATGAGTTTTTATCATTACATATATCTTAAACAGATCTTACATGTTTGAGTATATGAGTATCTGCACTATTTTTGAATAAAACGAATGATGTCGAATGTTGTATCTAAAGGTTAACAACTATTTATAAATTTGAAATGGAAGGAGTATGCATTCGAACGAAGTAAAATTGCAAGATACTGAAGTAGATAAAGTTGTGTTAAACAAGAGTGAGCAGCCAAAAAAAAAAAAATTGATCGATCTCGATCTGAGACTACATGCAAGGAAACTTTGATGGTGACAACCTATAAAAAAAACCGATAAACGGCAGGATTAGCCCAAATGTCACTATTAAACCATCTAGAAACGTGTCTCAATCTGCTTCATGTATGTATATATATATATATATATATATATATATATATATATATATATATATATATATAACTTGCTGTTTTCTTTGAAGTAGGCCAGAAGATTGCCAATCCTGCGATATACTATATGTTGGTGGTACCTTCAGATCTTGGCGTACGTAAGTGCAAGTAAACCTGATGCATTATATAGTAAGTGCAACTAAACCATGTGGATACATGAATATATAATCCCACTGGGCAAAATTGGACAACAGTTTATCGATCTTCCACAAGGCGTTGGAGACTTGAAGTTGAAGCTCGATCAATAAATGGAACTTATTGGAATAGGGTGCTCCTTCTTGCCTTGCTGTAAGTTTGTTCTTTCTCTTTATCTCTCATTCAGTCCCGGAGTGGCGGAGTGTGTGATGGATCACCACTCTACTAGACTGCGGTTCTAACATGAAACTATACTAGCTCTAGCATCATTTGCTGTCTGTTTCTAGCTCTTTTTTGCTCTTTATTCCCAGGTTTTTGTACAGTGTTGCTGACTGGAAGAGCATGGAAGAACCAGCTGCATCATGGGCACATTGGAACTTGCAACTGGCGAGCTGGGCCACCATGGAGCCAGCGTTGTCTGCCGATGAGATATTTGGCAGTGGCTGTCTCCAAACATCTGTCCCTAGCAGCTCTAAAGGCGGGCATCATTATGATCCTACCATGGAGAATAATGTGGCACAGGAGTTATTTGATGATATCGATTTCCACAGCATGAGCATGGAAATGAAGAGGATCAACAATCACAACAATAATCCGATGCGTGTGTTCGAGAAGGCAGCGCGCGAGTTCAAGGTTGACATCGACACGATGAAGATGAAGATCCACAGGTACCCTACTAGCATCCGAGAGTTCAAGCAATTCGAGCAATGGTTCACGGCGCCGAGGCTGGTGGCCATCGGCCCCTACCACCATGGCCGGAACCTTCAGCTTACGCACGCGGAGAAGGCGAAGCACGTGGCCGCGTACCACTGCATCGTGGAGTCCGGCCACCCGGTCCAGGAGGTGTACGACGCCGTGGTCTCTGCCGCGCACGAAGCCCGCAGCCTCAGCCTCTACGCCAAGGACGCGATGGCCGTCGTCGGCGACGGCGACTTCCTGCCCATGATGTTCTACGACGCGTGCTTCCTGGTCCAGTACATGGTGTGGTATATGAGGCACATGAACACTACTGTCCCTGGCTCAGGTGACGGCCAGACTGTGGTGGAGATGGAGATGGACCCGTCGCTGCGCAGCTTCTTCGACTTCAACCGCAAGGCCATCCGGCACGACATCATGCTGCTGGAGAACCAGATCCCATGGCGGGTGGTGGCCGCCGTGCTGCTGTTCCGGCCCGTCGACCTCGCGAGCTTCGTCGCGCAGTGGAAAGACTACCTGCAGGACCGCAAGCACCTCATCATCCAGGAGAAGAAGCCCTTCGTCCTCGACGACGGCTACGAGCCGCCGCACCTCCTCGGCCTCCTCCGCTACTACATCGTGGGGAGGAGCAGCAGCACCAAGCGCCCCGCCAAGCCCAAGATCATGATGAGCTCGATCTCGGTGTCCGTGAGCGCCATCGAGCTCGCCGAGATCGGCGTCAAGCTCAGGGCCAACGGAGCGACCCAGACGGAGATCATCCACATGGGCGTCACCTACACGAGACGCACGGCTGCGCTCTTCGCGGAGCTCTCGCTGCCGCCGCTGTCGTTGGACGACGAGCGCGCCAGCTTCCTGATCAACATGGCGGCGCTGGAGCTCTGCAGCACGGCCAACTTCCAGGAGGCGGAGGACGAGGAGTCGGCGATCTGCTCGTACCTGCTGCTGCTCGCCATGCTGGTGGACAGGGAGGAGGACGTGCACGAGCTGCGGAAACGGCGGCTGCTGCAGGGAGGCGGAGGGCTCACCAACAAGGAGGCGCTCGAGTTCCTGACGGGCCTCCAGAGCCTGCCCCTGCGCGGATCCAGCTGCTACCTCCGCGTCATGGAGGAGATCGAGAACTACAGGGTCAACAGGCGATTGCTGATCATGGTGCACGCGTTCCTTTACAAGCACAGGACGGCCATCTTCACCGTTTTCTCCGTCATCGGCGTCCTCGTCAGTATCTTGGGGACGCTCTTGTCGCTCAAAGCCCGTTCGGCGGTGCTTTAATAACGAACTGTCACTATTGTTTGTGTCCCTAGTGTGGTTCGTGCAGATTTTTTGTTCTTCATGTTCATGTCATCTTGCGTGGACTGTGGTGACACTATTGTATAATTGCCGGATGCTTGTGGAAGAATTGGAAATGTAACTTTATAGTTTATATGAACTAGCAGCCTAATTTTCACGTGCAAACGTGCTTATTTTAATACTTTGGGGTTTATTTTCATTCATTTCTTGTAATTGCGGTGTGGGTGATTTAAATGCAAATTTAGGGCTGATTTTGATTCTTTTTTATAATAACATGGTCAGTAATTTATGTAAACTTAGATAATTATTTAATCCATATTAGTTTTATAATAGCATGGTGTGTAATTTTTATGCAAATTTAAGAGGTTATTTTAATTCTTATTTTATAATGGCACGACAAGTAATGTTTATATAAATTCAGATGGTTATTTTATTTAATCTTTTATAATGGCATTGTAGGTAATTTTTATATAAATTTAGGGGGTTATTTTATTCTATCTTTCTTAATGGCATGGTGGGTAATTTTTATATAAATTTAGAAGGTTATTTTATTCCATCTTTCATAATGGAATGGTGGGTAATTTTTTAGAAAATATAATAGATCTAATGGCTACTATTATTAGATCTACACGATGGATGGCCGGATATTTCTGATTTTTGTGAGAATTTATAGGATTTATCTTTTTTTTTTCTAGCATGCTTCGCATTTCGTGCTTCTTTTGTGACATCTAATTAATAATAGTAAGATTATATTTTTTAAAAAACTACCCATATTATGAATGGTGATTTAAAGCAACGCCTTAAATTTGCATATAAATTATCCAATACCATTATAAAGGATGAATTAAATCAACCTCTAAATTTGTATATAAATTACTAACCTTACCATTGTGAATGATGATTTAAAGTAAACCTCTAAATCTGCACAAATGTTATCCACTACGGCATTATATAAGGGAGATTGGTGTTCTTGACCTTACTATAAGCGCCAATTGTAATTTTACCCCTTCTTTTCAAACTTTGTGATTTTACCTTCATGATTTCAAAATAAGGTGACGTTTACCCCTATTCTAGAAGTCAGTTGGATGTTGATATACTAAATGAATTGAAAAGA
This sequence comes from Paspalum notatum, assembly GCA_022530915.1. Classification (NCBI taxonomy): domain Eukaryota; kingdom Viridiplantae; phylum Streptophyta; class Magnoliopsida; order Poales; family Poaceae; genus Paspalum; species Paspalum notatum. The sequence continues at coordinate 10,463,218 of CM039683.1, forward strand.
AAATAAAAACACCAAAGGATCCAATGGGAAAGGACATCCCTACCCATTGTCCATTCAAACTCTTGTCTGTCATTCGTCCCCATTTCATCTGAGGTAGAGGAAGTGGCATATATATCTTTTTGCATTCATTCCCATTTCAACTGAGGTAGAGGAAGCAGCACATCTTTTCGAGGACATAACCCGTGCTCTCGCATGGGTTGATACACAAGTTTTACTACTAACACAAACGTATATAGTAGTTGCTATATGTTTGCACCAAGCTTATAGGTCCTTAGCAGAAGGTGATACCTTCGGCAAGGTAATTGTTGAGTTCCTATTAGGTAACTTAAGATGATCCATAGTGATGATGAAACATGACATCTGTCAACGAAAATAAAGCAGCTACTAATAAAGCCATGCATGCATTAACTTGGAATCGAAGCTATGTTGTACCTATAAGAATTGAACGACATACTAGTCAGCCAGGCAAATGCGCAGGCCAGGGCCAGTACACTAGTTAAAATTAAAAAGCACTAGTTAATCAACCCGTGCGAAAGTTTTAAATGTGTTATATGCGTAACCATACAACATATATAGATCTATTTTTATACTTAGCTTTTTATAATAACATATCTTGCTACTTTATATGTATGCTTAATTATTTAGATAATCTTTGATCGATTGCAAAAATAGGTGATTTTAATATAATTTTGAGGGGCTACTTTCATCATATTATCAGTCATAATAACTAAGGTGAACAATTCAAATATAAATTAAAGGGGATATTTGGTATTACCCTATTAAAATAGCAAATGTGAGCAATTAGATATAAATTTAGGGTATTATTTCATATTTTCCTTTATATTGGCAGAGTCGGTAATTAATATGTAGTTTTAGGGGTTATTTAATATTATTTTGATAATGGCAAAGGTGGGTGATTACTTAATTAGAAAACAGATCTCATAGCTATTAAGATTCCAATATGTTAATTGATGATAGGGTATTTTTTTATTATTGTGAGAATTTCTATAATTTTTTTCTCTAGCGCATCTTGTGAAGATTGACATGAAAATTTTAAAAAGTCTACAAAATATCTGTTTCATGGAAAGATTTCTAGCATCTCTAATGGAAAAAAGACAAAAACTGAAGGTAAATTTAAAAATGGGAAAAATCTAAAAAAAAGATATTTGCTTTTGTTAAGAATTGAACTCAAGATCTTTCGTAATGGCAGATGTGGGTAATTACTTAGAAAATATATATAATTAAAGAAAGAGGAAATTTGTTTTCATTGAGAGTTGAACTCAAGACCTTTCATAATGGCAGAGGTGGGTAATTACTTAGAAAACAGATCTAATGGCTATTAATATTCCAATCTGCCAATAGATGGTTGGATGTTTCTGAATATTGTGAAAATTTCTTAGATTTCTCTTTTTTTCTAACGCGTTTTGAAATTGATGCAACTTTTAGAACCTCCAATTAGTAATAGTAAGATAAGATAAGATAAGATAGAACATCTGACACCATGGTCCATGCATTGGTACATCATGTTTCAAAAAGAATTCTTGACAGACAGTAGTGTCCCTATGATCCCGCCAACTACAACAGTGCCGGAGACAACTGCTGCAATAGATTTCTTGTTGTTGTGGTAGAACGCGTGCAACTTGGTCTGCACCCGCTTGTTCTCCTTGTATCTCTTGATGTCAGCCATGACGCGGCTGTAGATTTTTGCACGGGGCAGACCCTGGAGGCTGGTGAAGAAGCGGAGCGCCTCCTCGTTGGTGAGCCCCCCGCCTCCCTGCAGGACACCCCTTGTCCGTAGCTCGTGCACGTCCTCCTCCCGGTATACCAACATGGCCAGGAGCCGGAGGTAGGAGCAGACAGCAGTCTTGGGGCGGCTCATCTTGATGGATTTCGGCCGTGCATAGCTCGAGAGCCGCCATGTTGACGAGGTAGCTAGCACGGTGATGGTCCAGAGACAGGGGTGCCATGGAGAGCTCGGCGAAGAGGGTCCCATCATGATGGAGGATGATGTGGCTGAGCTCCATCGTCGACTTGTTGGCCGTGAGCCTGATGCCGATCTCGGCAAGCTCCATGGCGCTAATAGAAATTGATCTCTTATTGGGTTTCTCTCTGGGGGGCTTCTTCATGTGGCTGTGGCCTGTGGCTTCTTCTTCCTACGGTGTGGTGCCGAAGAGAGCTCAGAAGGAATCCCTTCCGTGGGTTTGGGAACCAGCAGGTCCCGTTGGTCCTGCAGAAAGCCATTGGAACCAGAGGCATAGCGCATGAAGGGATCACGCCTGAGCTTGGCGGCCATGAACCACATGACCGCCTTGACCACCTTCCACGGGAGCTGGTTCTCAAGCAAGGCGATGTCATGGCGGATGTCCTTGCGGTTAGGGCCGAAGAAGAGGCGCAAGCTGCGATGCACACGTTTCCCATTGTGCCAAAGGACGTACTGCACCAAGAAGCAGGCATCAAAGAACATCATATGCCGGAAGTCGTCGTAGCCGATACCTGCCATCACATCCTTGTCGTAGAGGTGGCGGCATTCGTCCGCAACCCAGGCAACTGCTGGATACAGATCCTCCAATACGTACCCCGACTGCAAAACCCAGTGAATGGCTGCCGCGGGCTTCACCTTCTCGGCTGCCTTGAGGTGGGCGCGGTGGTAGTGGTAAGGGCCGATGGCGACAATCCTCGGCACAGTGTAGCCTTCATCGACAGCTCGAAGGCTTGCAGGGTATCTATGCATCTTCATTTCTATCCGATCCATGTCAACCTTAAACTCCTCTGCTACTTGCCTGCACACATCTTGAGCACAGCCCTCGTGGGAGATGATCTTCGACGTTTCCCTATTCTGCGGATCATCAACAGCATGCTTACCAGAGTTTTTCTCTACCTCATCATGCCAATTCTGCCCCTCTTGCTGTGAGGCTGCAGAATAGTAGTATTGCTCAACCAATTCTTGCTGCCCTCCGCTAGGTCCCTGCAGTACATGCGGGAAGGGGAAACAGGTACCAAACACGTTACCGGGCGCATACTCCACAGGGAAGCCAGTAGGAGGCCAAACTGCAGCGGCTAGTTCTTCTACAGGCCAGTTCACCAGCTGAAACCCGGAAGCAGGTCCCCATTCTTCGGCGCGTTGTTCCATAGTGCAGCCGTCAACCCAGCTGAATATGCGGGCACGTACTCTACTGCACGGCAACAACGAGAAGCCAAGAGTGAAACGGCTTTACAGAGCCAGGTGTTGAGTTCATGAGAGGAACATCTTACTATATCTATAAATGGTTTTTTTTTGAAGGAAACTGGAGGGGTTGCCCCCTACAGTGATTTTATTGAAAAATGACAAAGAGTACAAAAGGGTACAAGGGAAGTAGCAGAACTAATTACAAGAGGTGATCTAGCCATTGTTCTATTAGCGGAAAGTTACTCCTTTTTGCTCTTAGGATAACTAAGGCAAATTCTTTAGTAAACATCATCCTACAAGAATTGACTGCAGCTGGAATGCCTTGAAAAAAATGAGATTATTCCTTGATTTCCAGATGCACCAGCACATAATTATTATGATTTCCATGAAGAAAGGGATTGCCAAGCTTAATTTGAAATGTTCAAACATTTGGAAAGGGTTTAGATGCTGTGGTATGGAGATGCCAATTGAAGATCAACAGGCTTTTGCAAAATCACATTGTAAGAACAAGTGCTCCAAGCATTCCTCCAAGTCATGGTCACAAAGAACACAATCATAGCCTGGAAGGTTCATTGTTTTATGGCGAAGAATTTTTCTTGTGCTTAATCTGTCATGGAGAAGCAGCCAAAAGAAGACCTTGTGTTTATTTTGACAGGAGGATGACCACAACCATTTGAAACTCTGATGTACCTGCCTCTGTCCAGACAGTTGCTTGTACGCTTTTTTGGTGGTAAATATCGATGAGCCCCAAATGTATCTCCAAGTATCATGTTGTTCAAGAAGTTCCAGATTGTTTAACTTGTTGGTGAGGGATGAAAACTGTTGGAAAGCCTGTATTGACAAGGGTAAATGGAACATGAGAGACCAATCTGCAATTTCTTTGGCTTTGCTTAGATTGATGGTGTTGTCTTTGGCATATGAGAGGAGTTCTGGGTAGTCTCTTGAGAGCAGACTATTGTCCCAAATGTCGTTCCAGAGTAGACATGTACGACCATCCTGAATTTGTATTGCTGCCATTCCTTTGAATTTGTCAATTAGCTTGAGGATGTCTTTCCACCACAAGGATAAGGATCCAGCTTTACCTTTTGGTGGCAATTTATTGTTTGCGTAATATTTCTCCCATACTAAGTGTACCCATGGAATATCCTGCCTGTTATAAAATTTATGCAGATTCTTCAGCAATAGTGCTTCATTTTGTGTTCTGAGATTGAGAACACCGAGACCCCCTGAGTCTTTGTCAAGACATACTTTTGTCCAGGCAATCTTTGGCGGCTTTTTATCATTCAAATCTGCCCCTCTCCAAAAATAATGTTTTCTGTACCCATCAAGTTGTTTAACGACTGTCTTGTGAAGGTAGAAAGTTGACATCACAAATGATGTCTGTGATGTGAGGACTGAATTAACTAGCTCAAGCCTACCTGCCTGTGAGAGGAACATAGAGGTGGCTGCCAATCTTTTCTCACATCTTTTCATCAACGGCAAAAAATCAATCACCTTAGGTTTGGTCAGACCCATTGGTAAACCGAGGTATGTGAAAGGCATGGATCCTTTAGCACAGCCAAAAGTGAGAGCCAATCTGTCAAATTTGTCTTCTGGGATGTTGATGGGAGTCATACATGACTTAGAGTAATTGACTTTTATGCCCACCGAGTCAGCAAACGAATTCAGTAGAGATTTCAGTACAATAAGCTATCTTGCATCTCCTTCCATTATGATAAGAGTATCATCTGCGTACTGAATTATTGGGAAGTCCTTTGAGTGGATCAAGGGAATGGGCAACTTCAAAATGTTCATGTCCATGGCTTTGTTAATAATTGATTGTAGAAGATCAGCAGCAAGCACAAAAAGGAGGGGTGAGAGGGGATCACCTTGTCTTACCCCCTTTTGCAGTGGAAGGTTTTCCCTAGAACTCCATTAAGGAGAACTGACGATGTCCCAGAACCAAAAATCCCTTTCATCCAGGATATCCATTTGTGCCCAAAGCCCTTCGCTTCCATTATTTGCAGGATTGCATTATGTTCTATCTTATCAAAGGCTTTCTCAAAGTCCAGCTTAAGAATTATAATTTCCTTTTTTGACTGATGACATAAATGAATGTATTCAAAAGCCTAAGCAAGACAATCTTGTATTGTTCTTGATCTTATGAAACCGTATTGATTTGTATGCACCAGTTCTTGTATCACTTGTTGTAATCTATTGGCCAGTAACTTTGTGATGAGTTTAATAGGGCAATTCAAGAGTGAGATAGGCCTGTAATCTAAAACACATATTGGGGTGTCCACTTTTGGTATGAGAGTGATGAAAGATCTGTTTATACTCTGCAGACAGACACTTTCAGAATAGAAAGCCTCACAAAGATTGTAGTAGTCAGGTGCCACTATAGACCAGCATCTCTTTAGAAAATCTGTGTTAAAGCCATCTAGGCCAGGAGATTTATTGGTTGGGAGGGATCTGACCACATTATCTATCTCATCTTGGGTAAAAGCTTCTTCCAGGAAACCCAAATTAGGTGATGGCCTTAAAAGATCCCCCAGATCAAACCTTATTTGATTATATTCAGAGACTCCCAATCTTTCCTTGAATGATTTCCACAATAAAGTTGCTTTCCCTTCATGAGTGGTGTTTTCTGTACCATCAATGTCTTGTAGAGAGGAAATGAGGTTCCTCCTATTTTTTATTGAGGCATTTGCATGAAAAAATTTTGTCCCTGCATCCCCATGTTTTACCCATTTAACATTTGCTCTTTGCTTCCAATATATTTTCTGATGGTGTAAGAGTGCCACCAGGTGATCTTATAGGATTTTCTGAAAGTTCCATTCCTCTAGGGTCAGATCTCTATAATCTTCCACAAATGAGAGAAAGGAGAGTGTGAGCTTTGTGTTGGCTATTGTCTGAGCCAAGTTAGACAGCTTGGACTTCCAAATTTTGAGTGCTTTTATAATGTTTTTGAATTTTGCACTCAACACTTTTCCTTTATCAACCAGGTGCTCTGCAGCAATCCAATGTTGTTGTACAACCCCCAAGAAATCTGAATGTTCCAGCAAAAAATTTTCAAACCTGAAGATTCCCCCCTTTGGGATTAATGTAGAAATTGAGATGACACATGGAGTGTGGTCAGAAGTTTCCATAACTAGAGCAGAAGCCATGGTATTGGGGAATGACAAAGCCCATGAAGCCGAGGTGAAAAACCAGTCCAGATGTTCGATGAGAGGATTAAATTGCTTATTGGTCCAAGTATATTTTTTCCCATGGAGAGGGATTTCAACCAATCCTAGAGCATTAATGGCTTCATTGAAAAGCAAAATTTCATTGATATCGGCTCCCGTTTTGTTTCTGTTATCTGGAGTTCTCATAAGATTAAAGTCTCCCACAATGAGCCAGGAAATCTCAGTTGACATTTGGATGTTTTTGAGCCAGTTAGTAAACTGCACCTTTTCTTCATGTGTGCATGGGCCGTATACATTTGTGAGTAGCCAAGTCTCTGAGTTTATGTTTGATGTGAATTCCACAGTGATAGCATAATCATTAGAGAAAACCATGTGTCCTGAGAAATTAGAGCTTTTCCAAATAATAGCTATGCCACCAGAAGCACCTACTGAGGGTATGAAAGCCAGTTTATCAAAAGCTCTAGGGAAAAATTACGAAGATAATTTTCATCTAAAACCTCTCATTTTGTTTCTTGTAGGCAAATGATATCACATTGAGCTTCTGTAATTTTGTCCCTTATCGAATTCTATTTTTTCTCAGAATTCAAACCACAGACATTCCAGCAAAGAACTTTCCAAGACAAATTCATAAGACGATTATCCATAAAAACAACCCAAAAGCAGAACAAAGATATCACACACAAGTATGATAAAAGGAGGGCCAAGTCTAGGTGGCATAAAGTTAAGCCTTATTACAGAAATCAAATAAAAGCCAAAGGAAGAAAGCAAGCGACGGAGTTGATCTTGTTCACTTCCTTGGCTTCTTTGAGTCATCTTTCTTGCGATCATCATTAGAACCCTTTGTAGGCTTGGTGATCTTCTGCTTCCTGGCAACTAGAGCAGGCTTTGCTTTCTTCTGTAATCTCTCCACTGTTAGCTGATCTTTAGATACATTGCAAAAGGAAGCACCCAGGTTCCTTATGATGGATGGGGAGATGTTGGGAGGGGAGACTGAACATGCCAAGCAGTGCTTATCTGAACAATTATTACGTTTGAAACCTCTGGCTTGGTCCCTGATCCTGCTGCTTCTTCTAACTTCTGATTCCACCAAGGGGGGTTAACATTTTAACAGTATTTCTCTTCCTCTATTTATTGCTGGGCGGGCTTGCTTCTTCCTCCAAGAGTGTGTAGGATGGAGTAACACACATGTTGGCCGAGCTCTCAGGGAAGACAAAGGGATGGAAAAAGGCATTGTTATCTTTCCATCTCCTAAAAAATCCATTGCTTTTGACCTGATGAATTCAGATGCCCACTCAAACATGTGTGGTGAGACCAGCAAGAGAGTGAAAAAATCAGCCCATTCTGTTGGTACTTTGAAAAGGCTTGAATTTGCATGTGGAGCAAAGTGTTGAGACGACAATTTGATTGTTTCAGCAGACATGGAAATTTGTAGCTGAAAAACTTTCAAACACTGGATCAGCTGTATGAGTGTCCCAAATCTGAACTCTACCAACCTGTAAGTTCCCTGATGAATTATCACTTGAGTCATAGCCATCAACAAGTTGATCAAGTGGAACCTCTTCCACCACAAGATTAATAGGAACTTCTATCAAAACCGGTGCAGGTTCTTGATTCTGGACAATGGGAGCAGGAGCTTCTTCCTCTACAGGTGCAGGCACATTCAGATCAATATCATTTTCTTCCTCTCCAAAAAGAGCTGGAGCATTATCTGGTTCTGCATTCACTTGTATGAGTTCACCTGGTTGAGGAAAAGGATCCTGTTGTCTGCCTCAGGTGCTGGATCAACAATTTCGGCCAAGTCTTCTTGCATTGGGTCTTCTGCTTCATTTCCTGCATTGATTTCAGATCAATATTGCCATTTCCAGGCTGTTGAACATCCCACTGTGGCCATGCATCCTGATTAACTTGCTGCTGCTCTTGCTGTTCTTGCTGTGGTTGGAATGGCATAGCAATGCCTGCTTATCCAAAGCCAAAAAAATCAAATGGAACCCCTGGTCCTACATGATCAGGGCCTGGTGGAGGATCTTCATCAGCAGGTTGTGCCCCTAACATATGATGCTGTAAAATTTCACATTGGATAGTCCAAGAGTGCCCTTGAAAGCTCTCTCCAATGGTAAAAGGGATGAAATGAGGTACTGATTCTAAATCAACAACTCTAGCATGAACTACTATTCCTGCCAAGCGATTCGGTTCCCTTTCCCAGGAAATGAGTCTGGCAAATGGCTTGATAGCATCCTCAATATATTCTTGCTCACGGTAGTCAAGATGAAAATTAAGCAACAACAGCCAGCATTCCTGATTAAAATTGAGAGCTCTATGGTTCCTCCCTTCATCATGTTTCACAAATCTAATTGTAATGTCTCAAAAATCATGAGGGCCATTTAGGATCATGTGATCTCTGTCATAAGCATGGTAGAACCTAACAAAAGCCTGTCCCATAGGGCATGGCTGTATGTCCCTAATGCGGAGATGCCTCTCATGAACCAAGAAATCATGCAGAACATTTCTTACGTTCACAAAGTGTACCTGATGGCCTGGCATCTGATCAATAATGGCGATGGCTACATCTTCATTTCTTGCTGGTGCCCGAACTGAAACTGCACGGAGTACTTGCTGCCTGTTGGGAACTTCTTCCCAATGCAGACCCAATGGAACAAACGACGTAGGATCAACTCGCTGGTACGCCATGGCTGACGCCGAACTAAGATTGCCGTGGGCGCCGTGGTTGCCGCCAGCGGCAGTCACAGTGTTTGTGGCACCTAGCGGCGTTGCTAAGGAAGATGGAGCGACCCAGTGAATAGTGACCGGGGAAGGAGTATTGACTGTATTCAATCCTCCCGTTGATTAAGCAAAATCCGTGAAGGAGCTGAAACATGGGGCCTTAGAAGGACCAGGCCCACATGCCATAGGTATTGAGCCAAAAAGAAATCCTTGAGGCAGGGCACGCCAGCGTTCACCAAGGCCTGATTTGAAGTGCGGGCCTGAATTGGTGGGAGGGGATTGTGCTTTCCTTTTGGAGCAGAATTCCTCAATATGACCAAAACGGAGGCATGCACGACACCGGATTTTCCTTTGACAGTTGGGCCTCAAGTGGTCCCTCGACAAGCATCTACTGCACCGGTGATTAGTTGACCGGCCTGGACGAGGGTTATTGCATAGGCCCCTAAATTGAGGTTTAAATCAATTTCCGGATTAACTGTCCCTGCAATAACGTTTCCAGCTGACCCAGCATTAAAGTCTGATTCTGAATTTGAATTTGAATTTGGAAAAAAACCGTTTTCTGTGTTCTTCGCATCTTCCGAGTTTTTCTCTTGCATGTTCTGAGCTTGTCCTTGTAATCTATCAAAAACTGAAGATTTCAGAGGACCCAATCTATTGAAAACTGATGATCGTTGATCAGACCCCAAACTGAAGACTGGAGTCTGTTGAGCAGACCTTGTCTTATTGTTCAAAGGCACACGGTTGGCCCCAGAGAGAGGAACTGATTTATGCCTGACTGCATCTGTATATGATCGCTTGGGTGTAACTTGAACCCATTGAAAGTTGGGAACTTGACCATCAGTGATAGCTAATTGAGCATTGGCCAGCCCATTAGCATTCCAGAGATGAAACGAGACTTTGAAGATCTCACAAATGTAATTCCTTAGACTGTAAATCCAGAAACCCACTTCTTGAGACGAAACAGCAAACTTGAAGATTCGATCTTCCAATTCCAGGCAATGAAAATTTCTATGATGACCACCCAGACAAGACTGAAGAAGAAAGCCTACTGATTCATCAGGGAGCCGAACTTTGCAACGCCCAAAAGCTGCAATCAGGAGAAAAGACTTCCCCGAATCAAATCCATCGGGCAGAGAAACCGGGAGATTAAGAGAGCGCCGAACTTTGCCCGCAAAAGCTTCTCCATGACTGTAGTCCAACATTGGAGAAACCATGGAGGCAGGGGACAGAAAGAAGAGCACTCACCAGAGGGAACAGAGCTGCCAACGAGAAAGAGCGAGAGGGAACATCACCATTGTTTCTTGCGGTGGAGTAGTGGCTAGGGTCACATGCATGTTTGTGCCACATGAACTTGGAGCTAGCATGTCAACCATCCTCACACGATTCAACAATCTTAGACGCCTCAACATACATTTACCTTTCTACAACCACCTGGTGAGCAGCTTCTCAAGACTTCTAATTAATTCTTTGTTCCCTTTTGAAGATAGCGGTGCCTATTGCTAACGCTGCCCTGTCAATGAAGGTGTGCGAGCTGTGCATGTGCACAAGGCCTATTCTGTTCACTTGGTGGCCATGGCCAGTAGAGGATAATCGAGTGGCTTGAGCATAGGGCCATGTGAGCAGTGACTCATCAAGGTCAGATCAGAGGACGCCTAGGGCGATGCGGGTGAGAGGCGAGAGAGTGAGGAAGAGTTACCTACTTACAGCCAGCCAGAAGAAGGTAGCGTAGCCTTAGGCCCCTAGCTCCTGGGCTTTCCTCTTATATAGTAGAGCTTCGAATTCCTGTGCCATCATATCTAACGTCACCCAATTAGTTTATGATGAGTTCATGGCACGTACGTTTATGTATACTTATTTGTTCTTGCTATGTTCGCACGTACCCACATGGTTGGTGTTGGTACTTGCTTGCTCGCACTCACAACAAGAGTAGGCACAGACACCATCGACCACATTTTATTGCTAAATAGTGCTTCCTAACTTGATGCAAGCAACTTCAGGGAGAGTTGGAGATTGGACAATGTTTTCTGAAAAATAAGCACTTCTTGGGAACAAGGCAATTGCATTGGTTTAGCTTTTATTCAAAAATATGTGGCATGGTGGTCAGAGGGATCATCATGAGCGAGGCTCCAGATTCTGGGATGTAATCCCTGCAAAGTTTGGAAGATTGAAGTCAGTGATGAGGTTGCTGAACTCTCCAAGTTGATAGCATGCATCTGCTGACAGCGGGAGGTTGAATAATAATTCATCCATGCTACTATTATGCTAAGCTATGTAATGTGACAAACTTTGATTTAGTGAAGGAGTGAAGTTCTGGGAGAGTTCTAATAAGCTGCCCACGCCACCCTATTTGCATTTGGCACTGCAAATCTCATGTATGGTGAGTAGCATGAATAGCTACTTACTATGTAGGGTAGTGTTCTAAAACTTATAAATCTTGTATTCCATCAGCTTCACATTCAGAATTGTTGTCAATATAGCTTATGAGATGCTCCCTTTGCTTCTAGTAATCACTCCGCCGGCCATATAACCTTGACCCAGAGTTCTAGCTGTGTGAAAGTACCTGCATCTTAGCACGGGAAAAATAATTCATTTGCATCGTTTTTCTATTAAGCTTTCTATTCGTATTTGCCTACGCTTCGGCATTTAATTTGTAATTTGATTGACAGATGTAAGTGTTGAAAATTTATAGATAGTTTGGTGATTTGGACCTTAATATCACTGTTTAGCTGGATCCTGGATGGTCTAGTAGTAGGTATAGTAACCTATGTGTAGTTTTGTAAACAGTTGTATAGGTAGATTCCTCGTGGGGTGGTAGTGCGGGGAATCCTTAATCTCATTTTTTTCTGCTTCATGTGCATGATGAAGTTATTTGTTTTTAATTCACGCTAGACGGCAACTGGCCATGTGGGCATGTGTGTTAACCAAACTTACCCGAGATTCAAAGACTACTGGATGCACATGTATATACCAGGGTCATATGTCATAAGCTGGCAAAAATTGGCATCGCAAAGGTTGAGGTTTAGAGCCATATGTTGTCGTTGGTCTGTTCAAACCTAATTAACCCGGAAACGCAATGCCATTGGCCAATCTCTTGAGGCGAACTGCCACAAGATGTATATACCAGGGTATATGTATGGGTGTTTCACGGCCTGATTGCACAGCCACCTAACATGTGAACCAAGGCATTGTCGATCACACCGGAGCAACGAGCCTTCGTTCTGATTTTTTTAAGTTATATCCAAATCACTAATATTTCCAATTACTAATGATAGACTAAAAGGTAAAACCTGCATCTAATTTATCAACATCTGGTATTATGAAAAGATTAAATAAAAAAAATAGACATATACTAGTTCATCAACCCATGCTCTTGCACGTGTTGAAGTTTAGGAGATATAGATTTAATCTTTAGTGATATTAGAGGTGATATTTTAATTCATGCTTCATAACTGAATTACGGTAATGTATATGCAAATTTAGAAATTATTTTAATTTATCTTTCATGATGGCACATTGGTTAATTTATATATAAATTTAAGGCTTATTTTAATTCATCTTTTATAATGGCATGATGAGTATTTTATATACAAATTTAGATAGTTATTTATTCATATTTTACAATGGCATGGTGGATAATTTTTATGCAAATTTAAGGATTCATTTAATTTATATTTCATAATGGCATGATGGCAATTTTTATACAAATTGAGGGGACTATTTATTTTTTCTTTCGTAATGTCATGGTGGGTAATTTTTCTAGAAACTATAATAGATATAATGACTACTATTATTAGAGCTGCATAATGGATGACGGGACGTTTCTGATTTTTGTGAAAATTTTTAGAATTTATCTTATCTACTATTAGAGCTACACGATGGATGACAGTATGTTAATTACATAGAAAACAGACCTAGTAGCTATTAAGATTTTAATATGTAGTCGATGATAGGATGTTTTTGATTATTGTGGAAATTTCTATTATTTTATTTTTTATTTAGCGCATCTTGTGAGGATAAATAAGGAGCTGCAAAATGAGTTTTTAATTAGTAATAGCAAGATTAGACATAAAATATGTGTTTCATAGAAAAGTTTCTAGCATCTCTATGAAAAAAAGTTACATGATCATTTAGTAGTGTAGTAAATAAGAAAGTTTGACAAAAAAACTGAGAGTAAATTTGAAAATAAGAAAAATTTGCCGAAAAAAAGAAATTTGCTTTCATTGAGAGTTGAATTCAAAACCATTTATAATGACAGAGGTAGGTAATTCTTTAGAAAAAATTAAGAAAAAAATCTGCCAAAAAAAGAAATTTGCTTTTGTTGAGTGTTGGTAATTATTTCAAAAATAAATTAAAAATAGAAAATCTGTCAGAAAAAATAAGAAATTTGCTTTTGTTGAGAGTTGAACTCAAAACCTTTCATAATGGCAGAGGTAGGTAATTACTTAGAAAACAAATCGGATGGCTATTAATATTTCAATTGCTAATTGGTGGTGGGATGTTTCTGATTTTTTTGAAAGTTTCTAGATTTATCTTTCTTCTGGTGCGTTTTGTGAGGATTAACGTGGTGGTTCAAAAGGAGCCTCTAATTAGTAATAGTAAAATATATGTGTTCCTAAATTACCAACTTCTATCAAAAAAATATTAATAGATATGTTATTAATACTCTAACCCGTGCGAGATATGACATTTTTATGTTTTGCATATATAAGTAACAGGTTTAGTACATTGTTTTTTTAAATCAGATGAAAGATTAAAGTTTTGAAAAAAAAGTCAACCACATTATACATCTTTGTATATAGACGTAGTATGTATTAATGGTTAGCGAGGAAACCAAAGAGAGATACGAGAAAAAGGAAGACTATACATACAGCCGGGCAGAAGATGATAGCTCCAAATTTCTGTTGTGGAATGTCTTTTAACGTTGCACAATGGGTTTATGGAATTATGGGTGCAGATGGCAACCTTACCCACATTATATGGTTGCTGGTTGGTGCCACTATCTTACTCGGACTGTGACAAGACTGATCTTTTATCAGTTTAAGAAGTCGTTCATCATGTACAGCTACCATCAATCATATATATTTTATCAAAAAATAATGCAAAGATAGGTTAAGGGAAGAGGAGCAATAACATTTGTATTCCCAACTACATATCCTCCTATAACATAATTTGAGTTCATCTTTGATCATGAAATTTCCAAACCTTTAGAAATCCCTCTCCACCTTCACCAGACTCCTAAAAATGGGAGTCCCTAGTTTCCTATAGAAAGCATGTATTTGTTCGGTAACTATTGCAGCCAAATCTGATCGATCTGTCGTGGGTACCATGAATATCCATTTTTCTATGCATGTAGCTAGGGCAGCCTATTCTTAAAATCCAAATGTTTTATACCAAGAGCTCCTGTTATTTTCTATTGATCTAAACAAAACATTCTATTTTGCGAGACGTTACTTACGTTCTTTTCTTTTCTGTTATTTTTTTAGATAAAGGAAATTTTATTAATGTTCCGGGCTCGTTCTGCACTTAAAAGTGCACTAAAATAAACAGAAAATAGATAGAAGCTTAGAATGTTGTAAGCAATCTAGAAATAATCTAAACAGAAGTATGAAACGATAAATTGGCTAGCATGTGGTCATACACTCTGACAACGAGCAAGGGGTGCAATTCGTATACGGTACTCTGCAGTAATTTATCCAAAAGACGGAATTTAAACGGGCAATACAGTTGAAAATCTTTTTGATTAGCAAGGAAATACAATTAACATTACTGAGAGAGTAGAACAATGACGCCACAAGTATATTAACATTACTGTTGACGATCGATCAACGACGGCGGTTGAGAGACCTAAGGGTTCCTATGATACTGATGACTCCAACAAGGATAGTGAAGACGGTGATGATGGTTTTCTTGTTCTTGTAAACAAACGCGTGGGCCTTGGTGCGCTTCTTCCTGCTGACCCTATAATGCTCGATCTCCTTCATGATCTGGATGTTGCGTTTCCTGAGGCGCAGGCTATGAATGCTGGTGAAGAAGCTGAGCACCTCGCCGTCGGTGAGGCCAGCTCCCCCTTGCAGGAGGCCATTTCTCCGCAGCTCGTGCACGTCCTCCTCCCTGTCCAAGATCATGGAGAACAGCAGGAGGTACGAGCAGACGGCGGAGTCTTCGTCCTTGGCGTGTGAAAAGCTCTTGGTGGAGCACATCTCGAGCGCCGCCATGTTGACGAGGCAGCTCGTGCGTACGTCGTCCATGGTCAGCGACGGCAGCGAGAGCTCAGCGAAGAGGATCCCTTTCTTCTTCATGCCCATGTCGATGAGCTGCGTGGTCTTGCTGGGCCTGAGCCTGATGCCGATCTCAGCGAGCTCCGTGGCGTTAACAGAATACGATATGGACTTGGTCTTGTGCTCTTGGTGGTGCAGCTCGCCGCCGTCGCTTCGTCCCACGACGGCGGAACGGAGGAGGCCGAGGAGATGCGGTGGCTGGTAGCAGCTAGGATCCACCCCCACAGCAGCGGACAACGACGAGAGTTCCTTGCGGGCGCACAGAATGCCTCTGAACCTAGCCATCACGGACCTTCAGGGCACGGGCCTGAACCTCAAGACGGCCTCGACCACCAGCCATGGGATCTGGTTCTCAAGCATCATGAGGTCCTGAAGCACCTCGTGGCCGTGGTCGTTAATGGTGAATAGGCGGTCCAAGGACGGATCTATGGAATCTCTGTCGTCGCTGGGATCTTTAGGATGGCTGCTGGGGCTTTTGAACCTGAACATGAACTGCACCAAGAAGCAGGCGTCAAAGAACATCATAGGCAGGAAGTCCCTGTCGTTGATACCTTCCATCACGTCCTGATCGTAGAGGCTGCGTGCTTCGCCGGCGACTGGGACAACCGCGTTGTACATCTCCTGCACTGTGTGGCCGGATTCCTTGACGCAGTGGTAGGCGGCCAGGTGCTTCACCTTCTCGGCTGCCTTGAGGTGGGGCTGGCCGTGGTGGTAGGGGCCGATGGCCACCATCCTCGGCATGGTGTACCAATTGTTGCCGAGGGCTCGAATGCTTGCAGGGTACCTATGGATCTTCTCCCTCATCACCTTGATTTCAGCCATGAATTCGGCAGCGGTGTCCTCGAACAGATCGTGTATCCTCGTCTCAACACTACTCGTGTTGAAATCAACAAAAACCTCTCGCGGTGCATGCTCAATTGGAGCGTTAATGTTCTGTGTCGCTGCTGCTCCTGCATGGTACTCAGCCAGCAGCTGCCCTCCGTTGTTGCTAGGGGGTAGAGATGCTTGGAGGCAGCCACCATATATCCCAGTACATGATGCAGACTGCACAGGAAGGCCAGGAGCCACACTGGTGCTGATTCCACGGTGATTGTCGGTGTTTGATACCGACAATGCACCACGGGGTGTGTCACGTGATGTTTTTGGGGTGGCGAGATCGGCGTAGCTCGATGGTCTGCGTAGAGATGCAACAAAACACAAGGGTTTATATAGGTTCGGGCCGCAACAAGCATAACACCCTACGTCCTGTTTGAAGCGAGTTGTGTTGATCTGAGTTCTCGAGGTTACAATGAGGGTCTAGAGGTTTGGTGGCTGGTGTGCGATGAGATGATCAATAATCTACGTAGGGGTCCCTCACCCGCCTTATATAATCCAGCCAGGCTTAGGTTACAAGTCAAGTTCTATCTACGAGTCCTACTCTATTTGGAAGCCTAAAGAGTATATAGAATCCACGATTACATGTTTCCTTCCTTGAGTCCCGCTGCTCCTGTTATACAGAGTCCGAACCAACTCCCTTGCGTCTTTCCTGAATTATAGCGCCTTTAACTTGGTCTTCAAGCTCGCCATCCGTTCTCGGGCCCATGAGACCAGTCGGCACCCTAAGAAGGGCCTGCTGTCTCTACTGGGCCCTCCAACGGCCCATGTACTGAATCCATGCCTGAGGGCCCAGGGGATATCTATCCCCCACAAGCCCCCGAAGCTCGAGTTAATTTAGAGATTAATTGACTCGAGACTCCAGAAAAAGTAACATACTGCTCATGAGTTCCTCACCTGAATCCACATTGTTTCTCATGGTGCACCGCCAGGTGCACCCCATGGGGTAGCCCCCGAGCTTCAAGTTGATTTGAGTATCAATCAGCTTGAAGATATAAACTTTCTGATCAGGCTTCACAGGATGCAATCCTCAAGCGCCGAGTCAACTTGAGGAATAGCAAATCCTCTTATCCAAGTTACCATTTACTCCCAGTTTTCCGAGTTGTAGAAAACCGACTCAAGCTTCTTGCTTTCTCGGATTTTAGGAAAAAGAATAATTTTTCACAAATCCCACACCCCATGGGGTTAACCCAAAGGGAACGAGCAGAGGGACCGAGGAGTTACCCCAAAAAGGCCCCAGGAAACAGGAAATTTCCGAACACGCAATGGCCATTACCCTCCCATGCGATAATTGACGCGTGGAGGAAGTCGAAACGACGCGGCCTATTGAATCGTTTGCATAGAGATCGAAGCGAAGCGGCGCCATAGGAGTATGAGTCAGAGCCCAACATCGACGACTCCCAAGGCTACAGCGCCAAGGAGCGCGCCACGCTCCGGGGCCTCCGTCGCACTGCCTTCGAGGACTCCACCGACGAGGAGGAGGACTCCGACGACGACGATAAGGACGACGATGGCCCCGGCGGCCATGATGGCCCGGGCGGCCACGACGGCGGCGACGGCGGCCACGACGGCGGAGATGAGGCCGACGCTCCGGCCTCCAAGCGCCGCCGCGTCACCGGGCCCCCGATCGGGCCATCCACCGGCGTGTAGGCCATCACCACCACCACCACCATATTAGTAGTAGTAGTTAGTAGAAGATTAGGATAATATCCCCTCTTATATGTAATCCACCTTGATGAACTATATATATATTACATAATGAAATCCATCTAATATCCTTCATTCCTGAGTTCTTCTGTGTGTTCGTATCTTAAAAATCTTGCATCTGAGTCAAATGCGCCTTTTGAGTTCTTTGAATTAAGACCAAGAGCGTCATACAGCAAAAGAAACCACACTTCGCTTATGCCTAGAGTTCAGGCAAGACTTAAACTGTTAGGTCCGATTGGATAACTCATTCTCCGAGTAATAGAGAACATGAACCTGTACTTTGTGAATACCGACTGAATAACTATGCTTAAGAAATCATCCCGACTAAAATAGACGACTTAATTTCAGTGCAACCCGACTCAAATGTCACTGTTAAGAGATCCGAGTTATTCTTAACGATATCCTCCAGTTCCGTCAGTCCACGTAAACTATTACTAACGGCGTTAGGGTTATTTTGAGATCTATACCCTGAACCGAAAGTTCTCTTATCCAAGATCTGAACTGCCATTCTTCCCCACTGAGACCGCCGCCATTGTTGTTTTGAAAATCAAAGTTCCACTGCATCCACTTCTTCTCGATTTCCCATCCAAACATCCACCTCCATGGCTCCCAAGAAGAAAACTTTGAGCTAGCATGGAAACACCACTGAGGGCCTGCCGCACAACGGGAACCGACAGTTACCTTCACCATATCTGGCGTATCGCCCCTCCATTGTCACCGAGCCCATGCTACAATCCTTGGTGGATATGGGCATCCTGCCTCCGAAGGAAGTGGCAAACTGGAGGGTATGCGAGAAGAAGGATGACGCTGCTCCAACTGAAGACACTTACGAGGCAATGGTGTTCATGCCGTTCTTCATCCGCGGGTTAGGACTCCCCATCTGCTCATTCGCGCGAGGCCTTTTGCAATTCTATTCCATCAATCTGACCCATCTGTCTGGAATTGAAGCTCACAACGAGGGTACTCCTAAACCATACTCTGCCTGGAATCCAACTCCCACTGTAAGTAACCTTACTGTAATTTCTTTAAGTATCCTTGCACATAATCGCATCCAAGTTTCTGTCAGACCCGACCACCTCAGGAGCTGTCGGGCTATCCAAACGACAATCCGAGTTATCTACTGAAGAGATGGAAGCTGTTGTTGTAGCTGCCCATGGTGCAGGAAACAATGAAAAGCATACATTCATTGTGATACCACGTACAGCCCAGACTGCTCAAGAGCTCAATGTGAGCAACATAGCCAAAGCAGCCCCTGAGCTAACAGCTGCTCCAAGCGGTGTGAAGACACGAGCTGCAACTGGTCAGGGGCGCGTCAAGGCGAAAGCAACTCGCACTGTGTTGACACGTAGACAGAGGACACACAAGAGGATGATCAAAGATCTGACCAGCTCTCCAGAGTCAGCAGACAAAGCTAAGAAATCCAGATATTCCTCCCATACCATAGCTAAAGCTGACAACACCCTTAGGGTTGACTGGAGTAGCTTGGTTGATGAGGACGAAGGAGAAGAAGAAGAAGAAGAAGAAGAAGAAGAAGAAGAAGAAGAAGAAGAAGCTCAACTGTCTCATCGTGAGAGGCGATCCAAGAAATATCATGATGGCACTATATCAGCCCCTTCTGCATCCATACTGCCGCATGAGGAGGATGAAATTGATCTGACAGCAGAAGAATGGATCTAGACCGAATTATCAGAGATACGTGCAAACACCCCTTCACCATATGCTCTGATGAAGATATAGAGTCACTGTCAACATGCTCCAGGGGAAAACAAACTGAGATCACAAGCCCCCGAGTGAAAACAGAGCTAGGATCAAAGAGTTTAGAGTCTGAAAACCCTGCAAGCCCAACATCAGTAGACATTCCTGAGGATGAAAGCGCTCATACGAGTAAAGCCATTGAAACTGTGCATGAGGTGCCAATACCATCTGAGACCTGGCAACAGGCATTAACCAGGGCAGCTTCAGAAGAGAAACAACAAGAGCCTGCAACTGAGCCATTGCCTGAAGCTACCAGCTCTTAGGAATGCCTAACTGAGATCTATACAGGCGATACTCCTCATCCCCCGTCCGAAGCTCATGAGTCATCCCAAGAGAAAGAAATTGAAGAACCAAAGGATACTGATCAAGCCAAAAAGGGAGAATTAGACTCTCTAGCCACAACCGAGTCAGGCAACACCCAACCTCCTCCAATTGAGGCAGGTAATAACAGTCACCAAATAGTACCGGCACCCCCAAGCTCAGGGTTGCTCACAGCTTTCGAGGTATGCTAATTGTGCATATAACCTGTATTAACTTTACTATTGCTTGAACAACTCGAATTACTCTCTGTAGGCTATGCTAAAGACGCTCCAAGGTGGGGTGCAGCAGGCCAACTTGATCCATGAGAAAATTGCCGCACTATCCAGCCTAGAGATTACTACTCTGAGGCAACAATTGGTTGACTCTGAGGCTGCACGAAAAGCTGAAACAACAGGTACGCATGCAACTGTTCCATACTCCAATATCTAAGATTTCAAACTGAACTGAGGACTTGCTACTAGCTGCTGCTGCTGAGATTGCTCGCCTGAAACAAACGGCTATGACTCGAGAGACAGAGCACCGCAATGCTATTGCTGACAGAGATCAAGCCAGAGACCTAGCAGCAGATCTGCGCAGACAGCTAGATATTGAGAAGAAAAACTATGAGGTAACCCGTCAAGAATCCCAACTAGCCTATTCTTTGCTCACAGAAGCATATGAACTGTATCATTCCACAAGAGAAGATGCGCCAAAGAAATGATGAGTATCAACAGCTACAGAAATCACGAGATGGCTTTGAGAAGTCGTTCCGCGAGACTGCCAGCTCCTTGGAGTCTTTGAAGAATAGCCACTCCTTAACACGCCAAGCACTTAAGGACAAAGGAACTGAACTGGCTGAATCTCAAAGCATCCATGAGAAAATGAAGAAGGTACTAGCCTCCACAAGGTCTGCACTTAAAGAATCCCAAGATCATGCTGCTCATCAGGCTCAAGTATCAGAGGTCTTGAAAAAGAACTATGAGACTAGGAAGAGGAACTGCAACAAGCTGAAAGACGCCTTTGAGAAGGCAAAGGAGGCTGCCTTGAATGCCAATACTGCCTCGATCAAGATCCTGGACATCTATGTGCCAGAAAAAGCTGCACCTCGGCCTTTGGGTGATCGAATAACAACCTTCATGAATGATGTGAAGTCCAAGGTGTCTGAGCGAGTAAAAACCGTACTTACTCGCGTCCTTATGGTCATCAAGAGTTCACAACCTGAGATTGACTTGGTAGGTTTACCAGGAAAAATAGTAAATGAGAATCAGGGTGTTGAGCATGAAGATGAGGCCTGAGTGATTGCTGAGCTCCTTGTTGGTGACAATGAGTAAACAATGATCCCCATGTAACATAATGAACTGAATGCTGTGTGTATGTATTTTGTATCTTGCGTCAACAATCTTGACTATTTATTCTGCAAAACCAAGTTAATTTAGAAAACAAATCAAAGTATTCCATACGTACCTGAGAGTTATTCCTGTGTAGAGAAGACAAGCGACATTATCACGATCTGAGTTTGAACTGAATATAAGAAAAACAACATATAACAGTAAAAAAAACACGAATACTGTAAGATAGAGTATGGTGATGAAGCAAAGACATGCAGTAACGAGCTGTAGGTTGTCAAAACCTAGGTCCTTCTGTCTTTGTTCAGTCGGGGCCTTGAATGCTCCCCAATTGTGAGGTCCTGCAAAGGCATGTAGCACCGTGCTGTCAGTCGACTGACCTAGGCCGATTGCCTTTGTTTTGTTGGGGCCCTGAGTGCTCCCCTGTTATGAGTTCGAACAAAAGCATGTAACACCGTGCTATCGGTCAACTGACCTAGGCCGATTGCTCTTGTGGTTGGGGCCGGAGATATCCCCATCAAGAGTAAGAGTGGGCATGTAACACCGTGCTGTCGGTTATACGACCTAGGCTGATTGCCCGTATACGACGAGTGAATATATATCACGAGTAAAAAGTTAGAAAGAGAACACTGAATACTTTATCTGAAGAGTAAGTTTATTTATAGAACATGAATGAGGATAGAATACAAAAGATGATACTGACCGCTAACTCTAAAAATCATAGAGAAAGAAAAAAGACTATGCATAGAATCTGCGCAGATGCTCTGTATTCTAGGAGTTCCCAACTAGTGTCCCATCCATTTAAGACAGACGATATGATCCTGGATGAGTAACTTCTGTCACGATATATGGGCCCTCCCAAGGAGGAGATAACTTATGCTGTCCCGCAGTTTTGAGCACCCTGCGAAGCACCAGGTCCACGATTGAGAAGGAACGAGGCCTCGTATATCGATCATGATAATGACGTAAAGTCTGCTGATATCGAGTCGACTGAATAATAGAGTAAAGACGCTCCTCCTCGAGTAGGTCGATCTCCTCGAGTCGGGTTGCTTCAGCTTCAGCAATGCTATTAAAAACCAGACGTGGAGCTCCAAACTTGAGGTCAGCAGGTAAGACTGCCTCTGATCCATACACCATGAAGAAGGGCGTGTTGCCTGCGAGAGCTTTGCTAGGTTGTGTTCGAAGGCTCCAGACCATGTACGGCAATTCGCGTATCCACTTCCCAGCCAGCTTCTTATCCTTATCAAAGATCTTTTTCTTGAGCGCATCCAGTATCATGCCATTAGCTCGCTCGACCTGCCCATTAGCTTTGGGGTGAGCCACCGAGACATACTTGACACAGATGGACCTTTGTTTGCAAAAATCGAAGAACTCAGAGCCTGTGAAGTTGGACCCTAGGTCTGTGATAATGGAATTCATGATCCCAAAGCGAAAGATGATGTCTTGAATGAACTCCACCGCTTTGGCAGACGTTAAAGAAGCAATGGGCCTGAACTCGATCCATTTGGTGAACTTGTCAATGGCAACCAACACATGAGTGTATCCACCTTGAGCTTTCTTGAAAGGCCCAATCATATCTAGCCCCTAGCAGGCAAAAGGCCATGAGACCGGTATATTCTGCAACTGCTGTGCTGGAAGGTGATGCTGCTTAGCGAGGAACTGACAAGCTTCACAGTGCTGCACTAATTCAGTAGCGTCCTTCTTCGCTGTGGGCCAATAGAAACTAGCCCTAAACGCCTTCCCAACCAATGTGGTGAGGCGGCATGAATTCCACAGATTCCAGCGTGTATCTCTTTTAGCAAACTCTGCCCTGATGAGGTACTTAGGCATTTTAGCAAAACTCCTGAGCAGCCCGCTTGTTAACTCGTTATTGATCAGAGTATAGCTGGAGGACCATCTTGCTATTCGCTCAGCCTTTGCTTTATCCTCTAGAACTTCTTCATTCAGGATGTACTTGATGATGGGGGCCCTCCAATCAATCGACGCATCCAGAGTTAAGATATGCCGGTCGGGAGGTATGCTCAGCTCGTCTACTTGAATGGAAGGATGATGAAGCTCTTGGACAAAGATGCCAGAGGGTACCTTGGCACTTGACGAGCCCAGCTTGGACAGAATGTCAGCGTCCACATTGCGATCCCGATCCACATGAATGTACTCGAGGCCCTGAAATCTGCCTTCCAATTTACGAATTGTCTCGCAGTATTTGTCCATGCATTCTGTGGAGCGATCCCACTCCTTGTTGACTTGATTAATGACCACTAAGAAATCTCCGTAGGCCATTAGACGCTGGATCCCGAGTGATATGGCGATGCGCAGGCCATGGAGGAGGGCCTCATATTCAGTTGCGTTGTTGGAAACCGGGAAAAGAATCTGTAACACATACTTGAGTGTTTCCCCTGCTGGTGAGGTGAAGATGACGCCTGCGCCAGCCCCTTCCAACTTCAACAAGCCGTCAAAATACATCTTCCAAACTTCCATGACTTCTGGCTTCTCAGGCACTTGATGCTCAGTCCACTCGGAGATGAAATCGACTAGTGCTTGAGTCTTGATTGCAGTACGAGGACGGAATTAGATGTCGTGAGCCCCCAGCTCACAAGCCCACTTGACGATACGCCCTGTGGCCTCTCGATTACGCAAGACTTCTCCGATTGAGAACTCCGTAACCACTATGATTTTATGTTCCTCAAAGTAATGATGCAGTTTGCGTGCGGTAATGAGAACTATGTATAGTAACTTCTGTACTTGAGGATACCTGATTTTGGAGGGACTGAGGACCTCGCTGATGAAGTAGACCGGGTGTTGCCTGGGTACCATGTGATGTCCATCCGGTCGCTCGACCACCAATGCGGTACTGACCACATGAGTCGTACAGGAGATGTAGAGGAGCAAATCTTCCGCCGGTGAGTCGGCAGTGGCATGATTAGGAGACTTGAGTACGGGAGGTGACGTTAGGAACTTTTTCAAAGTGTCCAACACTTCCTGAGCCTCTGCAGTCCATTTAAACCCGTCGACCTTTTTGAGGAGCTTGTAGAAGGGCATGCCACGTTCCCCGAGTCGTGATATGAATCGGCTCAAGGCTGCCATGCATCCAGTTAGCCTCTGCGCATCTTTCTGCGATCTGGGAGGGTGCATGCGCAGAATAGCCTTGATCTTCTCGGGGTTGGCTTCAATTCCTCTGTTGCTGATGACCAAACCGAGCAACTGACCTACGGGGACACCGAAGACGCATTTGGTGGGGTTGAGCTTCCATCGGAATTTTCTCAAGCTGTCAAATACCTGGCGCAGATCATCGATGAAATCCTCTTCGTTCTTGGTCTTGATTACAACATCATCAACGTAAGCCTCAACGCGTTCGCCCCAGTGATCAGCGAGGCAAGTTTGAATTGCCCTTTGGTACGTTGCTCCTACATTCTTCAACCCGAAAGACATTGAGGTATGGCAGTAGGCACCGAAAGGCGTGATGAACGCTGTCTTCTCCTGATCTTCAGTTGCTAGGCTAATCTGATGATAGCCCGAGTAACAATCGAGGAAGGAGAGCAAAGCGCAGCCGGCCGTAGAGTCAACGACCTGGTCAATGCGAGGCAGCCCGAACGGGTCCTTAGGGTAGTGCTTATTAAGATCGGTATAATCAATACACATCCGCCAGTCCTTTTTATTCTTCTTGAGAACGAGTACAGGATTTGCAAGCCACTCGGGATGCATGACTTCTCTAATAAAACCGGTAGCCTTCAGCCAGGTTAACTCTGCCCTAATGGCCTCTCGCTTTTCTGGAGTGAATCGCCGCAGCCTCTGCTTGATAGGTTTGGCATTGGGGAACACTTTGAGTTAGTGCTCGGCCAATTCCCTCGGGACCCCAGGCATATCTGCTGGCTTCCATGCAAACATGTCACGGTTGGCCCTCAGGAACTGGACGAGCACGTCTTCCTATTTGGAAGGAAGAAGAGCATTGATGGCGGTTGTCTTGGTCGCGTCCAAAGGGTCGAGACTTATCTCTTTCGTCGGGATGATTGGCTGAATTGCCTCACTAGAGGCCGCCTTTTGAGTCAGAATTTGGAGGTCTTCCTGCGACATGCCGATTTCGTCCGCCTTGAGCTTCTTGTATGCCACCATGTGATTATGCTCAAGGGCCATTTGCATGGCCTCTTGTACACAATCCGAGGCTCCCTTGAAGTCAGCGCGTATGGAGAGAGTACCACCTAGGGCTGGCATCTTGAGAACGATGTATGGATAATGTGGGATAGCCATGAACTTGGCAAGCCCTGGACGCCCGATAATGGCGTTGTAGATGCAGTTGAAGGTCGGGACTTCAAATCTCAACGTCTTGATGCGAAAGTTCTCTGCCGTGCCAAAAGCGATCGACAGATAGATGTGTCCGAGCGGGTTTTCACCTACGCCCGGGACAATCTCGAAGAACGGGGTATCCGATATCTTGAGATCGCTGAGCGGGATCTCCATCTCTTGCAGAGCCCGGGGAACACCACGTTGATGCTAGCCCCTCCGTCGATGAGAACCTTCTTGAGTCAGGTGTCGCCGACTATGTGGGTTACCAGCAGCGGGTACTTGCCCGGCTCATCGAAGTTGAGCCACTGATCCGCCTGACTGACGAGATAGGCTCGTGGGACCAATCGTATGGCTGCGGCGGCTCTGAGGTGGCCGCGTTGATCCGCCGATCCTCCAGCTTCTGCTAGCGCTTGCTCGTGTACGCTCCGTGCCCTCCTAGGATGAAGTTGACCTCCTTGTTGACGTTGGGGAAGCGTTGATTACTGCCCCCAGCCGGCCTCTGCGGCGGCTGGTTCCGTGGTGGAGGAGGCGGCGGAGGAGCTTGCATCGTCGGAAACTGGCCGCTGTTCAGCATGGCTCTGAAGTCGCGGCAATATCTGAGAGTATGGCGCATATCCTTATGCGTCGGGCATGGCTTGTCGAGGAGTTGATCAAGGGTTCGAGCCTGGGCTGGAGGTGGGCTGCGTGGTCGTACCAAAGCTGGAGCCATGGCATGGACCTCCTCCCGAGGCCTCATGTCCCAGCGTCGATCTTGCCGCGGGGGTTCTTCATGCCTCTCCTGCTTGCCCTTGCCCCGGTCGTGTTGCCGGGGGCGAACGAGGTCGCGAGCTCGTTTGTCCGCCGTGATGTAGTGGTCCGCTTTCTAGAAGAGACGTTCCGAGGTGGTGGGCGCCCTTTCCAGCATGTGCTTGACGAAGACCTGGTCGTTGGAGCCCTGGAGGAAGTCATCGATCACCATGTCCTTGGATACGTCGGGGATGCGGTTTCTGAGAGCCTAGAACCGTTTGAGGTACGATCGCAGGCTCTCCGAATCCTTGCGCCTGATGGTTTTGAGGTCCCACCGTTGCACCGGCTTGTCAGAGAGTGACTGGAAGTTGGCGATGAACAGGTGTCGGAAGTCGCCTCAGTCCTCAATGCTGCCACGCTTGAGGTGGCGAAGCCATTGAAGCGCATCTTGCCCTAACTTGATTGGGACATAGGCCGTCATGAGATCCTCCGAGGCATTGGCCGCTCGGGCTGCAGTAGTGTACACGGTGAGCGAATTCCGTGGATCCATCTTCGTCTCAAATTTTTCAATGTTTGAGATTTTGAAGTTGGGTGGCCACTCGACATCTTGAATTCTCCGGCCGAAGGCTGCTATAGCAGCTTCTGCGGTGCCGGCCGGGTTGCCACGATCCTCCACTGGGCGGCGAGGCGGGGACTGAGGTCGATGATCCTGCTCAGATCTAACTTGGGGGGCGGAGCTGTTCATGGAGACAGCCTCCGAGTGACACCTGGTGGCTGGAGCGCGCTGCTGGGGGCCGTAGTCTCGGTCGTAGTTCGTGCGCCGGTCCATCTCGAGCTGGTGCCTCTGAGCGCGAGATTGCTCAATGCTGTGACGTGTGTCGCGGTTGCCGTTGATGACCTGTCGTGCGTCGGCAACCTCCGGCTGCCTGGGCACGAGGAGGTCTGCTGCCCGAGCGAGAACAGTCTCGATGGCCACCCCATCTTCGTTGTTAGGGATGAGCTCGCAGAGTTTGACCAACGACCCCCCTGCTTGACTCGGAGTCTCCATGACTCCTTCGAACTCCTTCAAGAGATTGCGCGTGGGGAGTGCTGCCGCGCGCTGTCGCCTGGCTTGAGCAGCCTGCCAATCGCGGCGCCGCTGCCGCGTCTGGTTCCTGCGTCGATGGCTCTGTACTTCCTGCTCATTCTCGCTTGCTCGAGTTACCTCGTCTATTGAGATAGGTAGCGTAGGATCCTTGTTCCCCAGGATGTGGCGGCGCTGGATGTTACGGATGCGATTCGCCCTCTTCCTCCTGTGGCGATCTTGCGAGGTTTCAGCGAGGACGTGTTGCTCATCATCCGAGACCACTTCGTCGATTTCGTTCCCCGCACCGCTGATCACGAAGACCTCAGGAAAGCAGAGAGTGCAGCTAGAAAACGATCCCTGGGGCTTGCTGGTGGTCGTGGCTGCCACCCCCACGCTGGCGTCCGAGGCAGGGACCGTGGACGTCGTGGTCGTTACGGTAGTTGCAACATGTTCAGAGACCGTAAGAGTATCGATGCTGTAGATCATATGAGGGTGCCCCGAGTTACGAGCCGTCTCAGTGTTCACCGGGAGATGGCGAGCCTCACGAGTCGGTGAGGTGCTCCGGTGAACGGATCTTCCCGCCGGCATGGGATCAATGACGAGTCGTGGGCGACGACCCGCTGGCGGCTCGTCAGGCCCACTGTAGACGCGATCGTCTGGAAGAGGCACGGACTGTCTTGAGCTGGGCGCCCCCCGCGCACCCTCGTCGCTGTTGAGGGGAGCTGAGACACGGGAGAGAAGCCCCTGGTACGTGGCAGCAGAGTTGCGGAGGCCGAACGGGATGGAGGGAACGACAGGCTCCACCCGAGTCTTCTTTCGGCCCTGGGCAGGCGATGCCGGCCGGGCTTGCTTCAATGCTGGCGGAGGTGGTGGGACCCGTAGCGGACGTGGGACCTTGGAACGAGTATCAACAGGGACTCGCCCCGGGCCCTGTGGAGTGCTGCCTGAGGCGCGGGTCCGTTGCGGGCCTCATGAGGGATTCCCTGAGGAACCTGGTCTCGGCCCCCGACTAATCCGAGTCCAGATTTGAGACAGGGAGGTTGAGAGAGCCGTACGACGGATCGGGGCCAAAGCGGTGGTCGTCACAGGTTCCGTTCGGGCTGGTGTGGTCGATGTAGATCTAGCCCTGAAGGAGACCCTGCGGTTGGCTCGGGCTCCCGAGTCATGGTGACCACGGGGAGCCCGATCTAACTCAGCACGACGCGGAGCCGGATTTTGGCGAGGGGCCAGCGCCTTGCGTCGAGGTGCTGGAGCTTGGCGCGGAGTTGGTGGATGCTGACGAGGCGTTGGTCCCTGGCGACGATCTGATGGTGCAGGCCGCCCTGGAGTGATAGACGGTTCCACGACGATGCGTGGTCGCACCGGCGTACTGCGAAGCTAGTGGAGGTCGCCGCTCCGATCGGCGATGAAGGTGATTGATCCGAACTGGATCATGTCGCCTGGGGTGAAGCCGTTGACGAGACGATTGGCCATGGAGCTAGCTGATGCTGATTTCGCCAACCCCTACCTGGCGCGCCAACTGTCGGTGTTTGATACCGACAATGCACCACGGGGTGTGTCACGTGATGCTTTTGGGGTGGCGAGATCGGCGTAGCTCGATGGTCTGTGTAGAGATGCAACAAAACACAAGGGTTTATACAGGTTCGGGCCGCAATAAGCGTAACACCCTACGTCCTATTTGAGGCGAGTTGTATTGATCTGAGTTCTCAAAGTTACAATGAGGGTCTGGAGGCTTGGTGGCTGGTGTGCGATGAGATGATCGATGATCTACGTAGGGGTCCCTCACCCGCCTTATATAATCCGGTCAGGCTTAGGTTACAAGTCAAGTTCTATCTACGAGTCTTACTCTATTTGGAAGCCTAAATAGTATACAGAATCCACGATTAGATGTTTCCTTCCTTGAGTCCCGCTGCTCCTGTTATACAGAGTCTGAACCAATTCTCTTGTGTCTTTCCTGAATTATAACGCCTTTGACTTGGTCTTCAAGCTCGCCATCCGTTCTCGGGCCCACGAGACCAGTGGGCACCCCGAGAAGGGCCTGCTGTCTCTACTGAGCCCTCCAACAGCCCATGTACTGAATCCACGCCGTGCGGGCCCAGGGGATATCTATCCCCCACAGTGATCCAATTGGACAGCTGAAAATCACATACTCCTCCCATGCTCCAATGAGGCAGCTGAATGTCGCAAGGTACTACCCATGCTGAGCCTTGTTCCATACTTCAATCGGCCTCCTGCAGGTTGAAGGTGATTGCTGCAACAACTAGTGTAAAAATAGCAAAATAAATAAATAAACAAAGAGTGTCATAGAAAGAACAACAAGGATTGATGCACAAGGGAGAGAAATAAACTAGGCTGTTCTCAAATATTTGTCGCCGGTTGTTCATTTTTGAACTAAAATGTGGCATATAAAAAAGAATGGAGGGATCGAGTACTAGCTCGGATATCAGGACCAATAGTATCATGGTAGAAACACAAATGAATGCATACTGCGGTGAGATGAGACAATACAAAGAGAAAGCAAGACTTACATCTCTGTGGACAGAAGAAGCACGGCCCTGTCGAATCTCCTCGATCTTGTTTGAGCATATATAGACGACCGATCACCGATTCAACTTGTACTGTCCATGACGTTAATTAATTTTATGTATTTACTCTGAGGAGCATGCAAGTGGCCACGTACGCATGCATGTGTGTTAAGCACACTTACCCCACGTTTACATTATTTCCAACTTAACCCATCTTATCTTATCTTACTATTACTAATTGAAGGCTTCAAAAGCTGTATTAATTTCAAAGCAAAATCTGCACTAATTTCAAAGCACAATAAAAACATCAAATCATCAATTGGCGGATTAGAATACTAATAGCCATTAGATTTGTTTTGTAAAGTAATTATCTACCTTTGCCATTATGAAAGATTTTGAGTTCAATTTTCAACGAAAGCAAATTTTTTTTTAGATTTTCCCATTTCAATTTATTTTCAATTAATTACCTACCTTTGCCATTATGAAAAGTTATGAGTTCAACTCTCAATGCAAGCAAACTTTCTTTTTTTCTTTTTTGAGAAGATTTCTTCCATTTTCAATTTACTCTCAGTTTTTTTGTCAATTTTTTCCCATTGCAAATTTACGCTACTAAATAATTCCGTAACTTTTTTTCGTAATGACTCTGGAAATCTTTATACGAAACAGATATTTTATGTCTAATCTGTTTTCTAAGACAAAGATAAATCCTAAAAATTCTCACAAAAATAGGAAACATTTTGTCATCCAACGTATAGCTCTAATAATAATAGTTATTATATTTATTATAATTTTTAAAAAATTACCCACCATGACATTATGAAAGATGAAATAAAAATAATCCCCTAAATTTGTATATATAAAAATTGGCCATTATGCCATTATGAAATATGAATTAAATAACCCTTTATATTTGCATAAAAATTACCCATCATACCACGTAAAATATGAATTAAATAACTATCTAAATTTGCATATAAATTACTCACCATGCCATTATAAAAAATGAATTAAAATAAGTCTTTAATCTACATATAAATTACCCAATATGCCATCATAAATGATAAATAAATATAATGTCTAAACTTTTTTAGTCTTTAAATGTAGGTTCTTTTTGAAGCCTCTACGTTAATCCTCACCACACGCGCTAGAAAAAAGATAAATCCTAAAACTTCTCACAAAAATTAGAAACATCCAGCCATCCATCATATAGCTCTAACAATATTACCATTAGATCTATTATATTTTTAAAAAATTACACACCATGCCATTATAAAGATGAAATCAAATAACCCCTATATATATAAATTACCCACTATATCATTATAGAATACAAATTAAAAGAACCACCTAAATTTGCATAAAATTTATCCACCATACCATTATAAATGATAAATTAAAATCATCCCTAAATGTGCATATAAATTAACCAATATGCTATCTTGAGAGGTAAATAAAAATAATTTCTAAATTTGCACGTATGTCAGCCTCTAGGCCATTACGAAAGGTGAATTAAAATAACCAAATCTAATCTTATACTAAGATTAAATTTATATCCTAATAAAACTCTAACCCGTGCGAGAATACGAGATGATAAACTAGCGTTACTAACAACGCACGCATATAACGACAACATGGTGCCAGAACAAATGGTAACCTATCCAGAGCTACATCTGAGTGAAATGCAAACAGCTCATTGATTTGATGCCTTATATATATGTTGACCGAAGCAACATCATGACCCAGTGGAAATGTGGAATGGACAATAGCTAGCAACATGGAAAAAGAATTTATCCGTTGCTTCATCCATTGACTGATGCCTTGCCTAAATACCGGATGAATGGACAAGAGTGTAAGACATATATAAAAGGCAAAATTGGCTTCTCGACACCGCACGATTGCAAAATATGCCGCCAGACACATTACGATTGGAAATATGCCAGTGGACACGCCTGCACCTTGCTAATTTGCTGGTGGACACCGCCGTGATTATTATATTCATTTCTAGGTAAGAAGGGGAGAGAAAAGCTAGAAAATGTCATTTTTGCCCTTGGTCCCACAGGTCAGGTCTTCTTCCTCCTTCCGCACCGCTACACCAGCCCGTTGCCCCTCCAGCTCGGCACCTCCCTCGCCGCCCCCATCCTCCGGGCTGCACATCCTTGACGCCGCCATGCTTACCTGGGCGAACCCACCCCTACCTTCATTGCCATCGACAGCGAATCCCCGTCGGTGCGACTCTCGTCTCCTCGGCTGCGTATCTCTGCTGGCGCGCCTCCCGTCTCCCTGGTTGCATGTTCCCGTCCATACCTTCCTCGCCGTTGGCCGCACATCCCCGCTTGCCCCGATTTGCTCCTCAAATCTCCCAAGGTCTCGGTGGCACCCATCGCCTCCTTCCCCTTCTTCCTGTGCGGCCGCCATGAACGGCATCATGGCAAGCTCCGGCGCGCCTATGGAGCACCCCCTCCACCACCTCCTCTCGCAGCTAGGGCGGCACCGCCGGACACAGCTTCGTCATGCGCATCTCGCGCGCCTGCCCTTGTCCTTTATTGGCACTCCAATCACCGGACCTACCTCGCGCTACCGCCATTGACGCGCTCGTGTGCCACCCTGTCCTGCCCACGGGCGGCCGCGCCCGATTTCCCTCACACGCAGCTGCTGGACCGCGCGACAAGCTTTTAGTGTGCTCATGGCGGCGGTGCGCAACCGTGGATCGTGCCCGTGGGAGAGGAAGAGACAGAGCACGCCGACGGAGGATAAGGGGAGCGGCTGCTAGCGGCGGGAGGAGGAAGGGGACTGGCATGTGGGGACAAGGGCAAAGAGGACATTTCCTAGCCTATCTCTCTCCAACTCAGCCAAATAATCATATTTTAGTTGCGGCGGTGTCCACCAGCAAATTGGCAAGTTGAAGGCATGTCCACCGGCATATTTCTAATCGTGATGTGTCCATCAGCAAATTGGGATCGTTTTCAATGTCCATCAGCCAATTTTGCCTATATAAAAAGAGCTACTGTAATTGAAGCACTGCATCAGAGAGAATTTAGGTACTAATTCTAGGATATCAGGACTACTACATAAGAACTTTTGGGCCCCAAGCTTCCTCTCTAACTCCCTCACACGATCGCGCACACCGACCATCGCTCAAACACTCACGCTCACGCAGCGGCAGGAGGTAGAAGTTGAACAGTGCACTTGCAAACTGGGCGACGAATGCAGCGGCCGATGACTCAGCCTGTATCTTGGCACTTGATTTAGCTTAGGGTAAGGTACAATGGTGGGAGACACCGGCTCTTATAGCCTCATGCGACGCACACGCAGCTGCCCACTCACCCGACTCCGGCGGCCGTGCCATGACCGTGCACCCAATGGCCTCAACGTCCGAGCATCGAGCATCATGCGCTCCCATTGCCCCAGCCGTTCCGCTGCGCGATGGGCCCCACAACAGGCTCCACTACTCCCCCTACCTTTACGCCTACGCTACGACTCGATCAACCCGCGCTTACGCGCGTACTCGACTCAGACCCGATTGCCATAGCGCCCGCAATGGCTATGGACCCGACTTCGACTCGTCATGGACTCCGCTCGGGCTCGCACCGTCCTGGCGCGCTCACCACGAGCACCTAACCTACCTGGCTCGGTCACGGTGCGTACAAACGCACACACGCGACTCACAACTCAGAACATGCACACGACACGACGTCCTCTTGGTGCGCTTACCACGCCCAGGTCTCGCCGCCGTGGCGTGTTTATTCTAACAAGAACTGGGCTGCCTGATGAGGCGTGCTTTGCTATGCGGCCATGGAATAGCTGGACTATGCTACAGCTGGGCCTCTGCCTGATAGGCCTCTCACATTTCTTGATGTTGCCATTTAGATTTTATGGACATGCTTTCTGTAGGACATGCCAACCCATGCAGAGGCTATAGCAGAAGACCGCCAAAGCCACCTCGCCTTGAAACAAAACGGTCTAGCCCAGTTCCACTAAGGTATTTATAGAAATAAAGTGTATGTGTGTGCGTTTATAGGGTAAAAGTATGTATGTGTGTGTGCCTACACGTCGTTCTGAGTTTCGTAAAAAAGCGATTTTGTGCAGAGGCTAGCAGAAGACCACCAAAGCCACCTCACGTTGAAATTAAACAAAGTGCCTGCAAACACAGCTCAAGCCCTGTTTGATATCAAAGTACTCCAAAACTGCAATATTGGAGTACCATGGTATGCAACTGGTTATAACATAAATACAATGGTTTTCTCTTAGCTCACTGAAACCATAGTATTCCTTATTAAAACTAGCACATGTTTGGTTCCCAAAGTATTGTTGACTACCAAACTAGTACATCCATTCAAACTAGCACATCCATTCAGTTCAAATTCTGGAACAGCACAAGAACAGTCTTAAATACCATACTTGTACATCACAAGACAAAGGCAAAATAGTGATCCGTAAGTGTGCAGACCAAGGCAAATAGTGATGGGTACGTGAACTATATGTACGGACCCTAATTGAACATTTGATCCACTTGTCAAAATATCAACTTCTCTTGTATCTGGAGGCAAAACAGGAGCCAACAGAACGCCACCAAAACCATCAGGTATCACAATCCCACGAGTTCCCATGAATCTGTCAACAAAATATAAAGGTTTAAATGCTTAAATAAAACAACCATTGCTTTGGTAACAACAAGTATGGTAATCAGGTGTTAGGTGACATATAAAATTCAGATTTGACTATGACCAAGGAGGAGGAATGCAAGTCTTCCACCTTTTGCCTCCCAATGTTATGTATATATACAGGAGATGTGTACAATCTAAGTATGCAGTCCACTAGTGAGTTGAATATCGCCAGAGATGTGGAGGATTTTTTCAATAGGAAGAGAAGGGATGATGAAGAACTTGAGGTTGTCCAGCAGTGGCTCAGTAGGAACCCTACTCCTAATCGGACACCAGTCCACACATCCGTTCTTTCAGGAAAAAAAACATGTTGAAGAACATCTCCGTGGTCATAAGGTACGAGTTAGGCGTGAATTACGTATGGAGAAGGAAATTTTCTGCAAGCTAGTAGAGTTACTGCATAGTAGCCATCTCCTTTCAAATGCAAGAGATATTACATTTGAAGAATAGTTAGCTATATTTATATTTTGCCTTGCAACCAATACAAGTAACTGGTTGCTGCAAGAACAGTTTCAGCATAGTGGTGAGACTATTAGTCGGTATTTCAATATTGTTCTTCAAGCTATTGTTTCGTTACCATCGAAGATAATAAAGCTGCCTCCAATCAACACCCCGTTTCTGATATCTAGCAACCCCAAATTCATGCCATACTTCAAGGTAACTTTAAAACAACATGCCCATTATTTTTAAAGACTTGTGTTGTTATTAACAAATATATATTACTATTTTGGAGGACTGCATTGGAGCGATTGATGGAACTCATATAACTATTACTATGTCTCCTAACTTGCAAGATCCATACGGTAATAGAAAGGGTGGTCTATCTCAAAATGTGATGGTTGCAGGTAACTTCAATTGTCAATTTGTGCATGTAAGTGCGGGTTGGGAAGGTTCAGCTGCAGATGCCAGAGTGTTACAAGATGCTCTATCTCCATGGTTTTTACGTTCCAGATGGCAAATATTATTTTATTGCTCCATACAAAAATGCCCGATATCATTTGCAAGAGCAAGGTAGGGCTAACCAAAGACTGGGTAATGCAAAAGAGTTGTTCAATTTAAGGCATGCATAGCTACACAACCATGTTGAATGCATCATTGGTACGCTGAAAATGCGTTTTCCTATATTGAAATGTACTTCTTATTATCCTATTGACACGCAAATAGATATTGTGCTGGCTGCTTGTGTGTTACACACTTTTATAAAAAAGAACGATGGTTCAGATCAATGGTTAAATGAAGATGGCATTCAGGTTAATCCTTCCGACAAATGAAACCGAGGAAGAAGGCGTGCCGGACGAGGTAGCAATGCCAAGAGAGGCATGGAGCTGTGGAGGGGCTCGCCGCCGCGATGACCAGTGGTGGCTTGCTCGCGTAGTTCCAGATCTGCGCCATCGCAGCCCATGGGAGGAGCGGGGCCAAGGGAATGAAGAGCGCAGCCTCGGATATGCACCCCTCCCCCCGCGCGTGGGGGAGGAGGCGCGGCCTTGGCGGTGGCCGCCGCAGGTAGGGACGTCCAGGAGGAAGGCGGGGAGCACTGCGGCGGCCCAGATCCGGCCGCCACAAGGCCGGTGCGGAGGAGACACGGCCTCCGGCAGCGGTGGCGATGGACGCCGTAGGGCAGCAGGGACGACCGACGAGCGCGGGGAGCACTGTGCCGACTCGGAACAGCATAGAGAGGAGCAGACGGCCTACCTTGTCGGCGTCGGCAGATTTGGGGTGAGGAGAACGCAGAGGGAGGAGGAAAGTCATGGCATGCGCGGATGGAGGAAGAAAAAGCCGCACACGAGGGAGGGGCGGCCGTGCATGCGAGAGGTCGTCGGCGTTGGCAGATCTAGGCTGAGAAGGAGGCTGAAGGAAAAGTGGACGCAGGCATGGTGGATGGAGGAAGATGATGGCGCATGGGAGAGGAGAGCGGCACGTGGGGGATGGCGGCCGTGCGGAAGTCTTTACCCATTTATTATATTAAAAAAACATGGACAAACCTAGCATGGCTTCAAACGTATGTATACGAATGAAAATTATGTGGGGGGACCTTCTTCCCCCGGTTGACTCAAAAAAAAAAAACCTTCAATCAAACTTATGTAATATCTACGGGAATCATATTCAAGCCAAAACATACTTAATCCTAAAATTATGACCAAAATATGGAGAAAATGCACTGAATAAGAAGGCCTATTAAAAATTATATATATTGGAGACGGCTATTGCACGCACGGCCGTAAAAATACCTTTTCGTACACACACCCCAAATCAGAAAAGATTCCTCCTCCCACTGTTCAAATCGGAAAACATTTTCCTATTTTAGTAATTTTTCTTCACAGCAGATTTTTCTCCCCCGCGTCATTTCTATTCAGGATCAACGAAGCATTTTCCAATCCACAGATGAGAAAGCAAAAAAATGCACCTGCAGAAATCACTAACAGGCAATTTCAGTACTTTGGTTAAGCAAAAATACTAGGGTCATTAGGCAAAACACTACTATCGTTAAGGAAAAATGCAAGAAGTATTTTTGCCAAATGGAAAAAGTATTTTTGCCTAATAAAAACCAATATTTTGCATAATGAAAAACTCAAAAATTGCCTAATCGATGGGGAGCAGGGAGCGGGGGTGGCCACTGGTAGTGGTGGCCGGTGCGAAGCCATGCTCCAGATCTGCTGCGCTGGGACGCGGGAGAGGAGGTGCCAACGTCGGAGCAGGAGCCGCGTGCGAGAGGGGCGGCGCCGTCGGTGTCGGAGGAGGAGGTGTGGTGACTGGCAGCCGTGCTGGGAGGCGAGAAAGGAGGCGTCGGCACGGGAGCACAAGCTGTGAAGGCCGCGCTGGGCTGGGAGGCGGGGGAGGAGCTGCCGGCGCGCGGAGGAGGAGATGCGCCCGGTGGACCTCCAAGCGTCGCGCACGGCCTAGATCCGGCTGCCCCAGAGTCGGTACGTATGGGACCGACCGCCATGGCCGCGACGGCCCAGATCCGGCCTCCAAGCACACGTCGGGGAAGGAGGCAAGGTCGCCGGTGGTGGGCAGGCCCATGCCTGAGGAGGAGGGCGAGCCGTACAAGGCTGCATGGCCGGGGAGGTGGAGCGCGGCGGTCAGCTCCAGATTCTGCGCCGTGTGTCTCGCCGGGGAGGTGGAGCGCGGCAGGCACCACCAACTTCGGATCTGCGGCGCGCGCGGCGCTGGGAAGGTGTAGCGCGGCGGCCAGCTACAACTGGCGGCGCCCAGCGGGGGAGAGGAGGGACTGAAAGTCCATGCGCAGGTGAGGTGAGAAAGGGGAGTGTGAGAAAAACAAATGCGGGAGGGGGAGGGTGAATGAATGGGTGTGTGCAGGAGAGCAATAGTACACATGGCCGTAATAAAGTCTTCATATATTTATTGAATACAATGAAAGTAATATTGGAAATATACACGATAAGGATGATGTGGCCGTGCAAATTGTCACTTGCTAGTTAACAGTAGTTGAAGCGCAGACAGAAATCTCACGTGCATGACGGGTGTGCGTGCGTGCGTGTACACGCACATCAGAGGGCTTGCTTGATGCCGACAAGTAAACCAACGACGGTAACAAAGCCAGCGATTATTTTCCGGTTTTTGTAGAAAAACTTGTAGCACTTGATGTTTACCCGCTTCTGTTTCTTGTACATCATGATTTGTTTCATGATGTGAAAGTAGCGTAATCCGAGGCGCAGACCCTGGATGCTAGTGAGAACCTGAGGGCGTCCTCGTTGGTGAGGCCGCCTCCTCCGTGCAGGACACCCCTCGCTCGAAGCTGGTGCACGTCCTCCACCGTGTGCACCAACATGGAAAGGAGCAGGAGGTAGGAGCAGACAGCGGAGTCTTGCTCCGCTGCCGTTGAAAAGCTCTTGACCGTGCATAGCTCGAGAGCCGCCATGCTAACGAGGTAGCTTGCACAGTCACGGTCGAGAGACAAGCCAGGCAGGCGGAGCTCGGCGAACAGGTTGCCTTCATGGCTGAAAACGATGTCTTCCATGATCTTCCCCGTCTTTTTGGATGTGAGCGTGATGCCGATCTCTGCAAGTTCGATGGAGCTGCTGGAAAAGGAAAATTTCTTTAGTTCCTCCTTTGGGCGGTTCTGCTCTATATCGGCGGCAGCAAGCTCTTTGTTGGGTCTCCATACAATGTAGTGCCGTAACACAGCAAGAAGATGAGCTGGATTATTGTAAATGCTAACGTCCCACTCCCACGCATCATCTTCATTATTAGGCATTTTATTTCTGGAAGGGATTTCGACCTCGTCCTGCAGCCACGCTTTGCCAGGGATAAAACGCGTCAACTCCTGCAAGGAGTCGCCCGTGAAGCACATAACCGTCTGGACCACCAGCCACGGGATCTGGTTCTCAAGCAGCATAACGTCACGAAGGATATCGATGCGGTTAGGACTCAAGAAATCGTACAAGCTGTCATCCATTTTTTTTTATCTTACCTGCCTTAATGCGCAGGAACTGCACTAAGAAGCAAGCATCAAAGAACATCATATGTTGGAAGTCGTCACGGCTGATACCTGCAATCACATCCTTGTCATAGAGGCGCCAGCGGACAAAGTCCGCGACGTAGGCAACCGTGGAGAACAGGTCCTCCAGTAGATGGCCCGATTGCTTGACGCATTGTATGGCAGCCATGTGCTTCACCTTCTCCACCTGCTTCAGTTCGTCTCGGTGGTGGTGGTAAGGGCCGATGGCCACCAACCTCGGCACAGTATAACTTTCACCGATAGATCGAAGGACAGCAGGGTATCTGTGCATCTTTATTCTCACCAGGTCCATATCATCCCTAAACGCCTTCTCTACTATCTTCAGCACATATCTGGCACAGCTGTCATTAGAAACGACACTCATCCTGGGTGTTTCCCCATCAACCACCACCTGGGCCGGATTATTATTGTCACCGGTACTACCGTCATACTGTGAGGCAGCAGCAGAATGGTTGTATTGCTCTACCACCACCAGTTGCTGCCCACCGCTAGGTTCAGGCACAGACGCTTGGAGGCTGCAGGGACTGGCAAATATATCGATGGTCGAATACTCCAGAGCTGGGAAGCCAGTGGTAGGAGCCCAAGCATCAGCAGCTGGTTGCAGTTCCTCCTGCATTGATGTGCAGTACTTCTGCGCCATCTGAAATCCACAAGGTCCCCATGCTCCCGCGGGTTCCATCCCTCCAGCCGTTAAGCGATGATGTAGCGAACCTTAGTTATTTGCGGCAGCAATAACCAATATAATTATATATAAGCACTGCAACGAAACAGCAACTAATTAGACTACTGTTCAAGCTACTAAGGAATTAAATCCGTCATGTGCATCAGTTAAAAATAAGTGTAGTTAAAATTTTAGAATTAGTTCATGATAGAAGCACTCATAGAAATAGCTCATGTGTCCTCATGAGAATACAAAACTAAAGCAAGATAATAAGAATTAACCATGATTTCGGATAACATCGGAGGTGCACATGAGGAGGACATAGGTTGCTGGCATAACATTTTGGCTTCTTAAAAAGTACAATGTCCTATTAATAGTTCAAAAGATAATCCATTTTACTAAATACAAATTAAAATAACCAAAGATCCAACTAAATTATCCAAATATGCTACAAACAAAACTAAATAAAGAAGATAGACATATATGTATTTCTGAATTACCAAGTTCTATCACTACCAAATTTGTTTACTATCATTTAACACTGTCTTTAAGACTCCGACGCACAGGTTGATGGACTAGTTACCTATAGTTTTAATATATGCTTACTGAGAGACCAAATTAAAGGGATTATAGAAAGGACGAGGGCTACTTATATGTGACCTGTGCATGCTCCTCTTGTTATAGAGAAAGCGAGACCGTCTGGGTGCCTTGCGGCAGAACGCATGTGACCTACTAACATACATTTACGTATGGAGGTTTGTTATAGTATTTGAAATTAATTGTATTCATTCATTGGCTCCAATCTAGTGGTTAAAACTTAGGAGGAACCAATTTAAAGGAACCGAAGTTGTGGATCTGGACTTAAATCTAGTGGACTGGAACTTAGATCTCATGGGTTGTCTCATTAAACTTATGGATCAGAACAAAAAACATATAGGCCCGAAAGGGGTGTACAATCAACCATATTTTATGGACAAGGAGTGCTTTGCCGACTTGATGACAAGATGTACAGGTACTTCCAGCGCCATGCATATGTTTAGTTGAATGTTCGTGGTAAGTGGTATCTACCAGAGGAGGGTCTTCTATTATTGTACGGATCGGAAGTGCTTATAAATAAACCGCACCACGATAAGAGCCCCGGGTGCTACCTCCAAAATCCCAACCCCTATGCTCTCAGTAGCAGAAGGTCTGCTGTGATATGTACTAACCGTACGTGCTACATACTGAGCCGGGCTGGGCGTGCCTGGTTACCACCTTTATAGAAATGCTTATGATCAGCTCTGATTCCCATATTGATTACAATCTAAAATTCCTGATTACGTGCTAGCTAACAAGAAAGGATTAGCAAATATAATATTCAGCATTATTTCTATAACTTTTAGCCATAGCAGGAAAGATGTATTCTTTGGTTATTTCTAGCCTTGGTAAGAAAAGTGTCTGCCGTGGTAGTCTCAGGCTGCTTCCATATTCAGCATTTTACACCTTGTCCATGGAATTTTTCTCCTCCACCTGCATCTGCATATCTCTAGCTTCACATCTCAAAGTAACCGAGGATGCTCAGGGCTGGGTGGGCGACCGAGGGGAGGTGCGCGTGTGTGTATGTGTGTGCGTGTGTGTGCGCGCGTGTCTGTGTGTGTGAGAGAGAGGAACAGTTTTCTCTACACTCGCATGTAGCTACACCTACCTTTATTAAACCAATATAGGTATGTCCACATAATCATTACATACTTATTCTAAGATACTCCAAAAAGAATCACATGAAAAAATTACAAAAGAGCATATGTTTTTAATAATACATATTTTAATATTACTACATATAAATAGGTATATGTCCACGTACCTCAAGTACACTTGCATATTCAAGGTATATACCACTCCAGATGGTCTAGTATGGTTACATATACACCATGTACGTACCTTCCGTTTGGCCAGATATACCCTTAATCTTAAGATACGTAGGTGAGTGTAGCTATACGCGCAGGTAGAAAGGAATTTTCTAGAAAAGTCCTTCCTACATACGCATGTAGCTACACTCACCTATGTATCTCAGGATTTTAGCCGTATTAGGTCAAACCAAAAGGTATGTACGTACCTTATTATATGTACTAAAATCAAATATATTAAAATCTGGGGTTATTAAGTTATTTTTTGTGTGGTTCCTTTTAAGGTATCTTAAAATGAGCATGTAAACATACTCAAACTGCTAAATGAGTATGTAAACATACTCTTATTGGTTTATTGAAAGTGAGTGTATGTATCTATACGTAAAAGTTACCAACACATATTATTATTGATAAATTAATTAACTCTCGTTTTGAAACTAGATACTTTATTAATAATTTACATCACTTTTTCCATCCGAATGTGGATGGATAGAAAGATCGCTAATGGAACTGTATTTTGGGAGGAGGTAGTATTACTAACTGGGACTCATTTTGGAGTCTCTACGTTAAGCCTCATAAAACACGCTAAGGAAAAAACTCTCACAACAATTAGAGGCATCAGGCCATTCATCATCATCCCATAGGTAACCATTGGATCTTTTTCTTAAAACAAACTACACACAACATCCTACTGTTACAAACTGGACGTTACAAAAGAATCACAGATTGCGAATACCATACACGATGGTGGACAAGAAGATGGCGTTACGGATCTCGTATGATACAAATAAGTACTCCTATATATATAATCTGCTACTGCAAACTCAAAGCGTGCACGCACCACATATAATAGTTAAACTATCTACCATTAATAATTTAATAATTCAATCCACTAAATTTAAATATCAAGTATTCATATTCACGACTATAATAGTTAAACTATATTGTGATTGTTTGAATGAAAAAATAAACACTACATCAACACATAAATAAACAAAAAGTATACTCAAGTCTACATGTAGAGTACTTTAAATATCAGCTGTCCTATAAAAATTGATTGGGTTAATATAAGATGCATACATATATGTTTTTAAACTACCAACTTTTTCCAATAAAAATATACTAAAGACTAACTGTGTTGTTTGTCACTGGTAGAATAAAAGTATACATATATAAACTACATCATCTAAGT
The DNA here is from genome assembly GCA_022530915.1 of Paspalum notatum. NCBI lineage: Eukaryota > Viridiplantae > Streptophyta > Magnoliopsida > Poales > Poaceae > Paspalum > Paspalum notatum. The sequence goes on from CM039683.1 coordinate 10,506,006, forward strand.
TGGTATTTATGTTGTGCATGCAAGTATACAACAAGTGTGTTGACATACTACTATAACATATCATCGTAATAAACTATAAATAAGGAACTCTTTTGTATTTTTTTTGGTGGTATTTAGGTTATTTTAAAATGAGTATATTAACGCAAATGCATAAATGAGTATGTATACATACCCATATATAGTTTTGTAATTACTAATAATTATGATAAATGAGAAATACTGAGGTGCATGGAAAAGGGAAAATATGAATATAGATGCTACACATATGTAGCAACTCATCAGTTTATCACAACCAGTTAAAAATATGAAGTATCTAATTAATATTATGTTAGCAAATTGAAACACATAATAAGAGAGAATAGGTAAAGACAAGTAATTTTGATTAGTCATATATACTAAATCTATTTAAAAAGTTTTAATACTCTTGTTTCTAAGATTTTAAGCCTTGCTTGCTGGACTAGCATGTACTGTATTAATGGTCAGCGGTAGAAGAAAGAGATACAGGAGAAAGGAAGACTACTTACATACAGCCGGGCAGAAGATGCACAACCTTATTAGCTTGTGCACCTTCCTCACTCCGATCCTTATATAGAGAGCTCCAAGTGCCTGTGGCTGAACACGCATGTCACCTACCGTTGCACAATTGATTTAATTGTGAGTACATGACAATGTTTATGTATAAAATTTGTCCTGATACTCGCCTGTAACCATATGTTATATGGTTGGTGCTACTATCTTGCTCTCACTCACGAATCACGACAGGTGGGTTCCTCCTTTGCCAGTTTCTGACGTCGTTTATGTAGAGCTCCCATCAACCCTGTTTATCAGGTAGAGAGTGTTTTGCTGACTTGATGGCAAAATGTACAGCTACTGCCAACAGAATTAAATTGAAAGTGGGTGGTATGTTCTGAGTGGTACCAACACTAACTGATCGATGAGTGCCTTTTAATTTATCGATTCAAATAACATAACAACACTATGCGACAAACTTCACGGACTGTTGCAATTCCATCAATATTTTTTTATAGAGGAATAACTTTCATTGGAAACAAGGCAATTATATTAGTAGATTACAATTAGTTTCACACCCATTACATTTCTTTGCTGACTTGATGACAATATGTACATGTACCGCCAGAAAAATTTTAGTTCCAAGTCGGTGGTAATCAAGTGGTGCCAACTTGTGAGTGCCTGTTATCGACTTCAAAGAACATCAATATGCAACATACTCCACGGAGTGTTGCAGATTCATTATAATGGTTTTTTATTAGGATATGTTTACTGAAAAGAAGGTAGTTATAGCGAGTTGATTAAAATTAGTTTAACATCACTTCTGACTTTTGTAAATGTTTGATGCACACAACTTGTTTTTCAAAACTCGTTGCTTGAGACCTACACATCAATAACTTAGTCATTATAAAGCGGGGGGAATTCCCAGCCTCATAGGAGTCCAAGGAGACGAGGAGGCTCGTAGGTGGCATCATATAGGCAACAGGACGTAATTCGTTTCTGTTAATTTTTTTTCTCGCATAAGCAAGTGGCCACGTACACATGTGCGTTAGCACCCCCACCTTCACACGCAAGTATAGGATGCATACCTACCATGTGCCTATAATTAAGCTGGCAAAATTTGGCATCGATCAATCCCAAGCTCTTGTATCATCATATGGTGTGTCCTTCATTCGGTGGTGTAAAACGTAACCCGTACACCGAGGTGTAGTGCCATTGGCCAAGCCCAATCTCTTGATCGAGAGGTGTGCAACCATTAGATCTACAGGGGTTAAAGTACAACCAATGTTTCATGATATATATGGTCCGTCAGCACTCCCTGTCGTCTGGTGCCCGGCCGCAAGCCCCTTGTATATTGGGCCCTAGCTAGGAATTGGACACTAGTGGGTTTGATGCCTTCCACATATTATTTGTTGCCTTTCTCACTATTTATTTCTTTGCACATGGAGTAGATTCTGTGAGCCTATCCTGTAGTTTATTCATGTCCCATGCCGTCCGTCCCATCCTGCTGTGAATTATGTTTCAATTTAAACATGAATTATGACATATGCTACGCATTGTTGGCGTAAACGGTCGTTTAGCCCATTTAGACACCAGTTAAACGCTAAACAATGGCTCACCGTTTCCGTTTAATTGGCCATTTACAATGTTTAAACTGTTTAAATAGCCGTTTAGCACCGAATAATGGCTAGACAGGAGGTGACCGACTGTTTAGCGTTTAGGCTAACACTGATGCTACGTTGAAATAGGAAATTGGAATGTAGCTTGTGGACTTGTGATTGTGGTTATATAATTGTGTTGAATAGTCAAGTGTGTATGTCTAGTTGCAATTGTATATGGCTCTGGTTCAAAATACTTTTGGCCGGTTTAATTCAACCGGTCCGAAACTATTGAACCGCGGTTCAACTGGTTCTCAGTGATTGAACCGGTGAACCATTGAACCGATGCTCACTCCGGTTCGATTATCTGTCCGGTTCTAATAACTATGTTCTAAACCCAGAAAAAACTCCACAGCATCCGACTGAACTACTCTTCTCTTCGTTAATCAGACTCAATGCCCTAGGATACTTATATTCTTTTCAACCCATGTTACTTCGTAAATTAGTAACAACTAATGCATAAACTCATGCTCCGCACGGTTAATTTAGGAAGACTTGAGTATTCGGGGTTTTTTTTTGTAAGATAGAGGAAAAAGGTATTTTTGAACTTTTGGTCACATGTTCTGGAAGAAAATTAAATACAAAATATGAATTCTTAATCAAACATTTGTTTAAGATCTAATAAGGATCATCTTTATTTATTTCAGTTGAGAGATCTACCCATGGCGTTGGTGAGCATGGCAGAATGAATTCCCTACTCACAGGAAGCCGTATGCATGATCTACTCTTGCTTTCGCTTGGCATGTATATTCCGCCGTGCGTGGTTGGTGCTGAGTGGAGATGCCCCAAAATTACAAGCGATGTCAGAAAGACGATCGGTCGCTCCGAGCGACCAAGAGTGACCGAGATCCGCGTCCGCGCACGTGGGGTGGCGTGGCTGGCCACTCGCCCTCTGTTCTTTTTTTTTTTCGCTTTTTTTGTTTCACGTTTACAGTACCTTCTTTACGTCAAGGGCATGCAATCCAATCTTTGTCGTGCATCTATGTATCTATTTATTTTTTTCTTCTTCTCTTTTCATATCGGTTCCTACTTTTAAGTATATAAGTTATATTTAGAAAAAGTAAATTATGATAAAAACTTCCATCCTAAAGCTATTATGTCATGATCATTTATTTACTGTGAAAAAGTAAACAAAAACAATTTGTTTGCATAATTTTCTGCTAACAAATTATATCATTAAATTATGGATAAAATATTACATATCACTAATGTTATATTATACTCCCTCCAGAAATTAATATATAACGTTTTTAGTACAAATTACACTAAAATGTCATATATCAATGACCAGAGGAAGTATATAATTACAATCATATATTAATGCATATGGGGCCATTCTTAGTGGGAGTTTTGTTTTCATTAAATTAGGTGACATGTCAACAATTTTGTGATGTGTCAGTGAGTTAATGAAGGGAGAGTTGAAAAGAGTTTTATCTTGATGAAACTGTGTCAACATTGTTATCTAGGCACGCTGTATCTTGCATGTTCCCTATGAAACTGCGCCGAATGAAACCATGCATTCTCAGTAGTTATTTCAATCATGATTTCAATCTTCTCTAGCTTATCACAACAAGAATCTTGAACATTTTCGGTAGCTTTATTTATTTTCGGCGGCCCTCACCAGCCGCCGAAAATAGTGCACCTATTTTCAACAGTGTTGACCAGCCACCGAAAATTGTGTACCTATTTTCGCGTAACTATTTTCGGCGCCTAAGATGACCACCGAAAATAAGGAGGCTATTTTCAAATAGATGTATAATTTTCGGCAGCCCGACCCAAAGCATAATTTTGCAAAAGTCAGCCCAATAAATATCTATTATGATTTGTGCAATTCAGCCTCAACGTCCATAGAAGAAAAGTGAAATAAAAAGCGTCCGCGGACCGCCTCAGTGGAGCAATCTTTACTCAATGAAATCCCATTTTTGAGATGTGCAATAATGTATCAAGAACACTTCAACCGGCTTCAGCTGGTTCTAACCATCGATAGGTGGATAACTTCCACCAGAGCGTTGCTGCAACTCCCACCGAGGGACAGGGGGTGTCGGTTCAGACTTCTTATTGCCAAAGGTACAATAAAAAAGATAACTAGTCCCCTGGGCAAGCTTGTTGTATAAAAAAGAGTCTTGAGAAAGATAACAACTGTTGTAAAGTAAATACGTTAGTTTTTTTTTTTAAGAAACACAGTACAAACGCAGACGCTCACACGCACGCTACTCACTCCGACGCACGCACACCCTACCCCTACGAGCACCTCCGAAAGACTGGGCCGGCATATCTTGAGATTGACGAAGTCACCACGGGCGCCCCGCTGTCGACGGGAACATCGCCTACCACTTAATAAACAAAGCCGTTAAATTCTGGATTAATTCGCTCCAACAGGAATAGAACCCAGGATCTCTCAGGTGCCGCTCGAGCTGCTACAACCATTAGGCTACATGCCTTTTGGCAGTAAATATGAAATTCTCCATTGAAAATGGCCTAATTAGCCATCGCCGTAATCCATGGCCCAATATGAATATATAGCGGGGGATGGGGGAGATCACATCGTAGAAAACACGTTTCACCTTAAGTATACAACTACCTTATTGCCTTTTGGAACTTGGAAGACGACATCTCCAAAGATAAAGGGAACTACTATAGCCACTGAAACCGCATTTAATTAAGATGAAAAGATAATTTGAACAATTTTAATACGTAGTAGTTGAAGGAAGGCAAGCAATCAGGTATTAGAGTTTTGAGGAGAAACACAGACAATATTGATAGTTCAAGAAGCTAAAACCGACCAAGGCTAAACTGCTAAAGACTAGTGTAAGGCGAATGGGCTGAAATTAGGTGAAGGCTGGTTGGGCTTTCATTTTCTTTTGGAAAAAATCCATTTTACACTCGAACGGGTCAAGAAGTCTGACTTTCAATCTCGTACTACGAAACCAGGTATCCTGCACACTTAAACTGGCAAAAAAGTTCAATTTACAACCCCGATCACTGTTGAAGGTGGTTTCTAAGGCGGTTTCGCTGACTGGTATGTGGGACCTACATGTCAAGGCGTTCATTTTTTATTCTCTCTCAATATAACATGCAGGCTCACTTGTCATCCCCCTCTATGGCCTTTCCCCTCGCTTAGCAGCAGCTGCAGCTGCCACCGCCGGTCGCCCGCAACCCCCTAAAAATGCTTTATGTAGTAGTGCTCCTTGGACGGGGCTTCCTATCTGCCTTATGAAAGTTTGTTAAGGTAGGTAACTCTAAGCTCATTATAGCCTAGTGTAACCCAACAAGATAAAGAACATCCAGTACCAAATATGCACCGAAAACTCAAATGCTAAGTTAATATTTTTTCTAAAATTATACCCAACATTAGACACCAGACGGTGAAAAATATATTTTTATGTATTCAACATTTTAAGTACCTAATTCAACATCTTATTTGACCAGATTCAACATTTTAGAAATGCTAGTTTAACAATTTATGTATGAAATGTTGAAATACTAGATTAGTAGGGTGGATAAGTGAACAGCGGTTTGTTGCTTGTGTGCAGTAGCACCAGAAAAAAAAATGAAGGCCATAGCAATGCAGAATTTCTATTTATACACCAGATGATTTTCAGTTGGCTTTTCATTTACTTTTGTGTGGATGTGATTGCTTCAAGATTTGTGCACGTGCTTTTCTATCTGGCACATTTCTAAGTTTGTTTTTCCTTTTCTGTTTCTTTACCATTCGGCGCGGCCTTCTCTGCCTTGCCTCCTGCGGCCCGACTCCCCCCTTAATCGAGTCACTGGATCAGCCGCCGCAGGACTCCGCCGGCTCGCCGCTCGGCGACGCGGGGTCAGGCCAGCCTCTCCTGCGCTATGGCTCCGCCAGAAGAGCAGCGGGCACTACCAGAGGATGGACCCCATTGATGGGAGGTCGTCGCCGCCTGGGAGGACGACGGGCGGCGGTGTGGGAGGATGACGGGAGACGGCTGCAATTCGGGAGGCCGCCGTGATGAGAGGCGCCAGCGACGGAGGCCGCGGCAGCGGAGGAGGATGCCGCGCGCGATAGTAGGGCAGCGCGGGAGAGAGCTGCTACGACAGGCAGTGGCGCGGGAGCGGAAGCCACGGCGATGGCCATTGGTGCAGGAGGCTGTCACGGCGAGGGGCAGCAGGAGCACCCTCTCCCCCTCGCCGCATCGGCAAGCCGCCGCGGAGGCGGGCTGCGTTGTGAGGCTCACATGGGGCGTGAGCGGAGCAGGGCGGGGGCTTGCAGCATGTGACGTGTCAAGATTTGGTTGGTTTAAAAAGTGGTTGATTTCTATTACAATACTCTCCCGGACGTTGAGTATTCAGTCCCCAATCCTAGCAATGTTCGTACAGGGGATCAGTGTGAAAAAATGGAGACAAAAAATTCCCATGATGGAAGGGCACTGCTGATGGCCGATGCGGGCCGCTAGCAGCGAGCTGACCCCCATCCACTGAACAAAGGCGCTTGCATAGTTGCATGCACGAGGCGATAGAATCTGAAGCATGTGATTGCACGCTCAAATTAAATCTCGAACAACTAGCGAGTTGGCCCGCGCAAATAGTGCGGGTAGCTGGTTTTTCTTTTTAACATTTTTTGATTTTTTAAAATTGGTGTTGTTTTATTATCTTTATTTCTTTTTGTTGTTTTTACTTTCTTGGTCTTAAATAGTACACTTTTTTCTAAATTTTTTAGTATATCTTAAGAACATCTTATAATGAGTTAATCTATTAAGTTTTGTAGACATTTTTTCAAAGTTTTTACATGGTGGTTTGTGGGATCAAAATAATATTTCTACTTATATATATATATATATATTCATTCAAAATTACTTTAAGATAATGAGAAATTTGTATTTATTGATGACATGTTTCAAAAGAAACGAATAGTCAAAGTTCCGCTATAAAGATGTGCCCAAATGATATGGTAATTGGTTTAAGGTGTCCTAATCCTTGAGATTCAGTCAAATGCTTAATAGTGTCCTAGCAAGAATATGGATACAATTCATTTTGGCAATGAAAAAACTTATATGAGACCTATTTTATTATACCAATTGCGTTGGTGTTATATTGATTGGAACTAAGAAGAATTTCTGTTAAAGTCAGTCTTCCATTGAGTCTTTTTGTAGTTGGATATGCAAAATTTTATGATTTCTCAGCCAGTTGTCCCAAAATAATATATCTATCCCTACTGGACAATATACAGAAGAATCATTTATGATGGTTTTAGTCTCCCTTTTGGAGTCGAATTGAAAACTCAAAATTGGTTACCTACTACGGTCAAAACATTGTGTCGCAATACAAAGGTTTCTTATTTTCTATCAGAAATTATATATAGACCATTAAATTCTTCTAAGGTCTAACAACTTAAAGGTAATTTCATTTTTCCTTATTAACATGGTAATTTATAGGTTCTCCAGCGATAGTTGTACTTTTATACTCCCTTAGTAGACAGACAAACAGATAAACCTATAGTGGAGAGCCTTGTCTTTCTTTCTTTTGAAACTTTAAAGTTTGCACTATTTATATTTATAACAAAATATTTTATTTAATTTACACCATAGTCGTAACAAACTACTGGCGTCTTTCATCCTTTTTCCTTAGTAGCATTTGATATAGAATGTTTGATTTATTATATAATATTATATATTTATAAATCTAGTGGTGTCTATTTTTTCTTTCTTTATAATTATTGTGGTAATTCCTAAATCCTATTAGCGAATGCGTTAGCTTCTTTTAATACTTATTTAGTAATTTCTTCTTTTGCTAATGACAGAATTTTATTAGTTTTATTTATTATAAACTATTTGATTAATTTAGGCCATTAAAAATCATAACAATATATATTTTTTATTTTTATTTGTATTTGAATTTTTTATTTAATATAGGCAGTTATATGTTCTTAAAATCTAATGATCTATTTTTTTTCTTTTCTTAATTAACATTGTAATTTGTAAACACTATCGGTGGATACGGTAGTTGGAACATGTCATATTGATTTTGTCTCTCATCATATCAAAATATAGCTTATCTTCTTTTTTTCCCAATGAGACCAAAAAATATACGTACCGAAACATGACAGCATATAAACTTCATTGAATGTATATGACATAGACTCTATATTCAATTTAGACTGTTAGATCTTTATAGAATCTGACAGTGGATGGTTTTCTTTTTTCTTTTTCCAATTAACATGGCAATTTGTAGGCCCTCTCGGCTAATGTGGTGGTTTCTTAACAGACCATACCCATTGTCACATGGGTAGTCATTGGGTACCTAGTGGTATTATGACCAATATCTCTTTAGCTTTTTTTGACTATTTTATTAATTATATTGGTACAAATACTTAGATTAATCTAGACAATTGGGTAATCAAGACACTTAATGGTTCAGATATTATTTTTTAAATATACTTAATTAAATTGGTTCAGTACTGCCAAATCTTTATAAAATCTAAATGTAGAGGAATTTTCTTGCTTATTAATGTGGTAAGTAATCGGCCCTTCTGCCGATTGATTGAATATAGACCGTCATATCTTCCTAATGTCTTATGGTTAAGAGATTTCCTTTTTCACAATCAACCTGATATTTTTGAAGCCATTGGCGATTGATTTAATATAAATTTTCATATCTTGATAAAATTTGAAGGTGGAGGGCTTTCATTTTTATTAATATGGTAATCTTAGAACCTTGTGGTAAATTGATTTAATGTAGTATATGTCAGATCTTGTAAAATTCATTGGTAAAGGGTTTCTTGTCAATTAATGTGGTAATATATAGACCCTCGGCAATTGATTTAATATAAATCGTTGGATCTTCATAAAATCTGATAACAGAGGACCTTTTCCCAATTAATGTGGTAATCTTTAGGATCTCTTGGCGGTTGATTCAATATAGATGGTTAGATCTTCATAAAATATATCAGAGCAGGGCTTTTCATTTTTCTCATTAACATGGTAATTTCTTACTCCCTCCATTCCATAAAATAAGGCGCCCATGTTTTCAGAAAAGTCAACGGTTTAAATCTTTAACTTATTAATTCAGTCCAAAAAATATATATTTAATGTATGCATGTTATATATTTAGATTTATATTCAAAAGTATTTTTAGATGATAGTAATTTTGTGTTTATTGATGACATATTTTAAAAAATACGAATGATTAAAATTCCGCTTTAAAGACCGTGCTAAAAATTTATATGCCTTATATTATAGGATAGAGGGAGTAGATCTCTTGGTGATTGATTTAATGTAGACTATCAAATTTTAATAAAATCCAATGGTGTGTGGCTTTTTTTCTAATTAATATGGCACTTTTTAAATTTTTTTGGCACTCGATTTAATATAGACACAGTCAAATTTTCGTAAAATCCAATGAAGTTGAAAAAACAATTTTTTTGAGTGGCGTCGTGCACAAAACGATCCATATGTATTCTTTTAAAGTGAACACTTTGTTCTGGCCGGATTAGAATCTGCTTGCGGTATCAAATTAATTGTGTATGCGTTTGCAAAGAAGGATCCGTGCATAGACTAATCGATGCACAGAAGGATCTAGCGTAGTTTATCTGTTCAAATCTCTTGGCCAACGATGGATAAAGTCATAAAGAGATGACTTTTTATGTGCCGTATAAGAATTACGTAGCTTTCCGTTTTAAGAAAGGACTAGTACATGTTCGAATAGATAGGAATAGCTTGCCGTATATTATATAGCTTTCCGTTTTAAGAAAGGAATAGTACAAAATTAACGGCATAGATTATTCTCTGTCATGGACTCTTTGGATCAATTTTAACTATTAGATGTTCATAAAATCCAACGGTGGAGGGCTTTTCTTTTTTCTGATTAATGTGGGAATTTTTTTGGCCCTCCCAGTGAATGTGGTGGTTTCTTTTAACACGTCTTTTTTTTTCGAAACAAAACCCTACCCCTATGGGTACCTCCGTAGAACTGATCTGGACCGGCATCTCGAGATTCACAAAGTCACCACAGGCGCGTTTCGCTGTCGACGGGGACGTCGCCTACCACTGAAAGAACAATGCCGTTAAATCATGTGAACACCCGTGTTAAGTCGAGGACTTGAACCCGGGTGGGCAGGTTCCACCACAAGGAACCTAACCAGCTGAGCTACGCTCGGTTCGCAACACTGCTTTATTAATATAATAGATTCAAATGATTAGAGATAAATTGAATCTAGACCATCAGATATTGATATGGTGGAACGGTGGATTAATCTTAGTGGACCTGGAACAATGTCGAGGTTGCAAGATGGAATCGGTCCTTTGCTGTCTGGCAAGACGGTGGTGGATTAAAAACAAAGCATCTCCACCTCTTCCCCGCAAACCCCCATTCCTCCCGACTGTTCGAGTGAACAGTGGAGTGAGGCGATTTTCTCCCACCCTTGAAATCCATCCGCTGCGGAGTGAGATTCAAGGTCGGGAGACCTTTTCTGTGCTCGTGATCTTGCGTGCGAGTCACTCCTTGTGTTCGATTTCATCAACCTTCTCTGAATCTTTGCCTGTTTCTACTGCTCTGGACATGTCGCTGCGGCTCGGGGCGACTACGGGGTGAACTTGAGCTTCACTGCCCGCCCTTGGCCTGTGTGTGTGACTTTGTTTGGAGCACTAGGGAGCTGTGATTCAGAGGAAGGAAGAAGCTTCCGTGTCCTAGCAACCTGTAGTATCGCAGGGCTGGCCTGCAATGGAGAGGGAGAGGCCAAGGTTGATTCGTGAGTTGCAGGAGCAGCAAGCTAGTGAAAGAAGAGGATATAATGCAGAGGATGATAGAATGGCTGAGATGATTGGCCACTTGAAGCTCACAGCAGAGGAAAGTGATGCCCTGGAGGTGGCTGATGATAGGGAGGATGAACTAGCGACGTCGAAATGCGCTATTGTTGGTAAGGTTCTTTCGCAAGGGGTTTTACATATCCAAACCATTATGGCGGCTTTGAGACTTGCGTGGGGTAATCCAAAGGGCCTGAATGCAAGGTCTGTGGGAGAAAATCTTTTTATTGCTGAGTTTGGGTCAAAGCAGGATAAAGATCGGGTTCTTGACGGCTCTCCCTGGAACGTTGGTAAACGAGCCGTCTTGATTCAGGAGTTTGATGCAAATTTGAGAGGCCAACAGATTTTGTTTTTAATCACATGTCAATCTGGGTGAGAATCAATAATCTTCCTTTTGGTCTGATGAATAAACGCCGGAGGGAGGAATTAGCTAGAAAGATTGGCTGTTTGGAGAAGATAGATGTTGATTCTGAAGGCCGAGCTTGGGGACCTTACCTTAGAGTGAAAGTGAAGATTGACATAACAAAGCCTCTAAGGAGGGGGGGTGTCAATTTTTTCCACGAAAAGGCAGGCAAAGGAATGGTATGAGGTGAAATATGAAAAGTTACCTGCCTATTGCTATTCTTGCGGGATTATTGGACATTCATCAGTGGAATGCCCCACACCAGCTGAACGTGATGAAGATGGTCTGCTCCCATATGGTGTGGAGTTGAGAGTCTCCGATGAAAGGAAAAAAAAAAGATTTTTGAGGAATTGTCAGGACAAAGTTCAAGCTCTCTGGACAAGGCTGGCAAGGCATCAGGTGGGTAGAAAACAGGATCAAGAGATACTTTTGGTGAACACTCAAATGATCGATCAAAGAGTGGGGGTTCACCAGGGCAGCAAAATTTAGGAGTGGAGGATAAGAGAAGAGATGCTTCTCTTTCCCCAACTAAGAGTCAAAATAAGAAAGACCAATACAGAACTCTCACATGAAGCCCGAAAGATATGTCCATGCCCACAAAGGATGATGGAAGAGCTATGATATTAATCCAGGAGGCTGATGTTTCAAGTAAAGGAAAGAAAAGAAAGCAAGTGAGACAGCAACATGAGGAAGAGAGAAACGACCTTTCAGGTGACACGGGAGATTTGAACATGGCCATCATTGTATCGCAAAATAAGTTGGGGCCTAGTTTGCCCAAAATGGAGATGATGTGGGGAGTGAATTGGATGAGAATGAAATTTCAAAGAAGCAAAAAAAAAGAATCCTTTGGTGAACAGGCGGGATTGCCATGCCAATCCCGCCTAGAAAAATGAGGCTTATAACATGGAACTGCCGGGAGCTGGGGAATGGCCCGGCAGTTCAAGGCCTTCTAGATCTCCAGAAGAGGGAGGCCCCAGATGTTCTTTTCTTGTGTGAAACTAAACATGACAGGAAATGGATGGAGTGGTGGAGGTGGAAGCTGGATATGCCAAATATGATAGCCAAGAGTAGTGTGGGCGCTAGCGGTGGTGTGGCACTTTTCTGGAAAAATGAGGTTAATTTAAAGGTGAATAGTTTGTCTAAGTACCACATTGATGCGGTAATATCAGAGGAGGATGGTTTTGAATGGAGGTTCACAGGGATGTATGGAGAATCTAAGAATGAGGAGAAGGAGAATACCTGGGAGTTATTACATGAACTTAAGAGCAGGTTTAGCTTGCCATGGCTATGTTGTGGAGATTTTAATGAGATTTTATTTAATTATGAGAAGGAGGGAGGGCCGCCACGGGCTGAGAGCTGTATGGAGAAATTCCGTCTTGTTTTGGAGGACTGCGAGCTGCACGATTTGGGTTTTGTAGGGGATGCTTTTACATGGAGAAACCATCATCACGTAGCTAGCAGCTATATTAAAGAACGGCTAGACAGAGCAGTGGCTAATGGTGCATGGAGGGCTCGTTTCCCACTAGTGAGAGTAGTAAATGGTGATCCGAGGCATTCTGATCACCGACCAATCATTGTAAATGTGGGAGAGAGGGCTGCAAGTTATTGGAGCCAATCTATGGATTTGATGCATAAATTTGAAGCCCGATGGTTAGAGGAGGAGGAGTGTAATGCCCGTGTAGAGGCTGCATGGTTGAGTGCACTGGAGGGAGGAGATTTCAGCATTTTGGAGGTACAGAAAAGGTTGTTGAATGAGCTGTGCGTATGGGATAGAGAGGTTCTGGGTGATTTGGACAGAAGGATTAAAAATGCAAAAAGAGAATTGGAGAGATGTAGAAGGAGAAGCATAAGCCAAGATCAGGTGAACCGGGAACATTTGTTGCGGTACAAGCCCGAACGCCTTCAGGATCAACATTACACATACTGGAAGCAGCGAGCTCATACTGCCTGGTTGACAAAGGGTGACTGGAACACAAAATTTTTTCATGCTTATGCATCAGAGAGGAGAAGGAAAAATCATATAAAAAAAATCTAAAGGATGATGATGGCGGGGTAGTGGAAGGTCGACGCTTGAAGCAATTTATTGCCAGCTTTTTCCAGAACCTGTTTTCATCCCACGCGGGTGATCATGAAAATGGGGTTCTTGAATGTGTCCAGGAGCGTGTTACCTCTGAGATGAATGAGACTTTGCTGGCTCCTTTCTCAGGTGAAGAAGTTTGGGCTGCTCTAGAGAGTATTGGAGACTTGAAAGCACCAGGTGCAGATGGGATGCCTTCGATATTCTACAAGCATTTTTGGCACCTACTAGGTCAAAGGGTGAAAAAAGAAGTCATCGATGTAATCAACGGTGGCGACATACCACAGGGCTGGAATGATACGGTTGTGCTCATCCCAAAAGTAAGAAATCCAATTAATCTAAAAGATTTGAGGCCAATTAGTTTGTGTAATGTCCTGTATAAGCTTGTTTCCAAGGTGCTTGCAAACAGGCTTAAGGTTATCTTGCCTGATATTATTTCCCCCCCCCCCCCCCCCCACAAAGTGCTTTAGTACCGGGTCGTATGATTTCAGATAATATTCTTTTTGCTTATGAACTGACACACCATATAAAAAATAAATGAAAAGGGGCTGGTAGCCTCGCGGCTATCAAGCTTGATATGAGCAAAGCTTATGATCGTATCGAGTGGCCTTTCTTACAAAAAATAATGCTTAAATTGGGTTTTCAAAAGCGATGCGTTGATTTCGTAATGAAATGTGTAACTACAGTGTCATATTGTATAAAGGTGAATGGGGAGTACACTGATTGTTTTTCCCCCAATGGGGTTTGCGTCAGGGTGATCCTCTGTCACCTTATCTATTTATTTTATGTGCTGAAGGTCTATCCGCTTTATTGCAGCATGCTGAATCTGAGAGGAAGTTTGAAGGTATCAGAATATGCCGTGGAGCCCCAAGGGTCAGCCACCTATTTTTTGCGGATGATTCTTTAATCTTGATGAAAGCAGGGAGTGATGATGCACAGGAGCTCAAGCAGATCCTATATAAATATGAGCTAGCCTCAGGCCAAGTGATTAACAAGGATAAGTCTTCCATTCTGTTCAGTCCAAATACAGACAACCGTATTAAGATGCAAATGAGATCTTTTTCTGTCTATAAATGAAGAAGTAAGAAATGAGAGATATTTGGGGCTTCCAATCTCAGTGGGCAAATCAAAAAAGAGAACTTTTGAGTATATTAATAAAAACAAAATCTGGGCACAGATTCAAGGTTGGCAGGGAAAGCTGTTGTCGAAGGCAGGGAAGGAAATTTTGGTGAAAGCTATGGCGCAAGCAATTCCGACATATGCAATGTCATGCTTTGATTTAATAAAAGGATTATGTGATGAGATGAGCTCGACGATCAGCAGGTATTGGTGGAGCAACCAAGAGAATAAAATCCACTGGTTGAGTTGGGAAAAATTGACAAGGTCAAAAAAGAAAGGTGGACTGGGTTTCCGTGATCTCCATCTTTTTAATATGGCAATGCTAGCTCGGCAAGCTTGGAGGCTCCTAACTAGACCCTATACTCTTTGTGGCCAGGTTTTGGAGGCAAAATATTTTAAGAACAAGAGTATACTACAGAGATCTACTAGAGGGGGTATGTCCTATTCTTGGCGTAGCATCTTGGAAGGGATTAAGCTTCTAAAATAAGGACTAATTTGGCGCATGGGAGATGGAACTAACATTAATATTTGGTCTGATCCATGGATTCCGCGAGAAATTACAAGGAAACCGATCACAACACGTGGATCATCTCTTCTTACCAAAGTTTCGGAATTGATTGATCCTGCTACAAGGTCTTGGGATGAGCAGTTGATAAGGAATACCTTTTGGCCGGAAGACGTGCAAGAGATCTTGACAATCCCAGTTGATATAGATGCAGCTGATTGGCCGGCTTGGCATTTCGACTCCACGAGAAATTTTTCAGTGAAATCGGCCTACAAGCTGGCTGTACACATCCGGGACCGGGATTTAGGAAAGGATGCATCCTCATCTACTGCTGCTTTATCAGGTAACAATGATGAATTTATGTGGCATAAGGTATGGCAGCTGAAGTTGCCAAATAAAGTAAAAATGTTCATTTGGAGACTAGCTCATAATAGCCTACTAGTGAGGAGGAATTTGGCTAGGAGAGGAATTAAAATCGACACAATTTGCCCTGTGTGTCACCGGTTAGATGAAGATTGTGGTCATGTATTTTTCAAATGCAAGAGATCTAAAGAATGTTGGGAGGATATGAATTTGGAGCATTGGAGGCATGCAAATCTAGAAAAGAAATTATAATGACAATCTTGAAGATGAAAGAAAATGAGTTGTACAAAGTATGTATATGGATGTGGAGGTGGTGGTCAGCACGCAAGAAAGTTAATTCAGGTGAAAAAATGGCCTTCAACACAGAGATTGTCAAATCTGTTTATTTCTACATCCAAGAATTTGAGAAGCTAGCTGCAAAATGTAGAATTGATAGTGGTGCTGCACACCTAAGGTGGAAACCTCCTCCTACGGATGTTTGCAAGATCAATGTGGATGCTTCCTTTTATGATTCCACGAAACAGGGCGGTTGGGGCTTCATATTGTACGGGACAGTGAAGGAATTTTTTTTGGAAGGAGGAGCTAGAAAAATTTTCCGAGCAGCAAATGCTCTACAAGCTGAAACTATTGTAGTCCAAAAATACTTGCAACATGCAGCTGATTTGGGAATGACAAGGATTATCCTCGAAACTGATGCAGCAACGCTGGAAAAAGGCGCTTACTTCATCGTGCTTAGATAGAAGTTCTAATGGCTGCTTGTTTAGGCAGATTCGGGAGTTCATTGAGTTCCATTTTCAGTACTGTTATGTTTCCATTTGCCCAAGATTATATAATAGTGTTGCTGACTGTTTAGCTTGTTATGGGTGTACTTTGGATGATGGCTCATCCCTTTATATGTGCCACATGCCAGACTTTATTTCTCCCTTAGTTTCCAACGATTTGATTGGGATTAGGGGATAGTTAAATGGAATGCTTTCCAGTTTCAAAAAAAAAAAAAAAGACTGTGGTGGATTGATCTTATGGAGAGAGAAAAAAAATATTGTTTGGGCTCCTGATTTGATTCTGGGTTTTGGTAAAGGTGGCACCGTATTTATTAGAGATGAACAATACCGGCTAGATTAGGATACGGAACTGCTAGATTGGTTTACACTGAAAAAAATTCTATTATTAGAGTCCGATTTCTTTCTTTAATTAGTTTGAGTTATACTTTTTTCTTTAGTTATGTCTAAATCGACTTGTGTCCGTATTAAGTATCTTTCTTTACGTTACATGGATCTTGTATAACTCTTTATTGACTGTGGACCGTTAGATCTTCATAAAATCCAACGGTCTATATTTTCTCTTTTTCCCGACTAACATGGGATTTTTTTTGGATCTCTCAGCGAACGTGGTGGCTTCTTTTAACACTCCCTTATTAATATAATAGATGGAAGTTACAGACTTTCTTTGGTGGGTCAGATAGATAGGAATTGTGCCCTAGACGTGAGCAGCTCAGCAGCTGGGCCTCATATGTGTTGGCTGTTGCCTAGCCTAGATATGGCCCAAACGAACGGCCCATCCAAAATCCCCCGGGCATGGATCCACTAGGTTTAACTCAAAAAAAAAAAAAAAAAACACTATTTCTCCTAGGCCCTACTAGCACACAACAGGTAATCATAAGAAGTGGAGATAAGATTTCACTGCAAATGGCATCGGTTACAAGGGATTTCAATTACATACAGAGAAAATTACCGGACAAAGCGTAGAAAATCAGATGTCACAGCATGGTATTAGAATGATCACTAGTCAATCAACCCGTGCTTTCGCACGGGTTAGAGTCTTAAATGTATTATGCATAACCGTACAACAAATATAGATCTATTTTTATACTTAGGTTTTTATAATAGCATATCTTGCTACTTTATATGTATGTTTAATTGATTTAGATAATCTTTGATCGATTGCAAAAATAGGTGTTTTTAATATAATTTTGAAGGGTTACTTTCATCATATTACCAGTCATAATAATTACTAAGGTGAACAATTCAAATATAAATTAAAAGGGATATTTGGTATTATCCTATCAAAATAGCAAATGTGAGCAATTAGATATAAATTTAGGGTGTTATCTCATTTTTTTTCTTTTATATTGGCAGAGTGTGTAATTAATACGTAGTTTTAGAGGTTATTTAATATTATTTTGATAATGGCAAAGATGGGTGATTACCTAATTAGAAAACAGATCTAATGACTATTAAGATTCCAACTTGTCAATTGATGATATGGTATTTTTTTATTATTGTGAGAATTTCTATGATTTTATTTTTTTTTTCTAGCGCATCTTGTGAGGATTGACATCGAAATTTTTAAAAAAATCTACAAAATATCTATTTCATGGTAATAGAAAAAAGGACAAAAACTGAAGGTAAATTTAAAAATGGGAAAAATCTAAAAAAAGAGAAGATATTTGCTTTCATTGAAAATTGAATTCAAGATGTTTTGTAATGGCAGAGGTGGGTAATTACTTAGAAAATATATATAATGAAAAAAAGAGGATATTTGCTTTCGTTGAGAGTTGAACTCAAAACCTTTCATAATAGCAGAGGTGGGTAATTACTTAGAAAATAGATCTAATGGCTATTAATATTCCAATCTGGCAATTGATGGTCGGATGTTTCTGATTATTGTGAGAATTTCTAGAATTTATCTTTTTTTTCTAGCGCGCTTTGAAATTGGTGCAACTTTTAGAACCTCCAATTAGTAATCTATTATATTAATAAGAGAGTGTTAAAAGAAGCCACCACGTTCGCCGAGAGGGCCACGAAATTCCCACGTTAATCGGAAAAAAGAAAAGCCCTCTACCGTTGGATTTTATGAACATCTAACGGTCTGTATTATTAAATAATATATTAAATATAACTGAAAAAGAAAAAGATCTACGCCATTAGATATTATGATCATCCAACGGTTTAGATTATTAGTATATATAGATTATTAGTATATATATAGTCTAAAAGGATAAATACAGGTATTTCTATCCGCTATTTTTTCCTTTCCATTGTTACTGAATCCTACGATTATTAGGAATTAGATCAGTACTCATATACGTTAGCTGGACACCTCCAAGGTAAGATCAGGTCGTCGATTAGGATCGGACTCACGTCAATAATCCGATACGTAGCTGTACTCCATGCAACAGTCCAGTGCATTAGTGCAAACACATCTCAGAACCCCTGGATCCTTTATACCCACTGTTAAAAAAGCATCATTCATACGCATGTCAACCGCAAAAGAACCAATAAATAAAGTTGGATTTTAAGCACATTTAACGGTCTACGTTAAATCATATGTCAAATGCAACTAAAAAGTGTGAATAGTTAAATATTATGATCATCCAATAGTTTACATTAATCTCCAGGCCGGCAACAGTCCAGTGCAAACACATCGAAGACCCCACCCACTGTTAAAAAGCATCATTCATACGCATGTCAAACGAGAAGAACCAATAAAGTTGGGTTTTAAGTACATTTAATAGTCTACGTTAAATCATATATCAAATGCAACTAAAAAAGTGCACAATTGCAAAATATGATCATCCAATAGTTTACATTATTCTAAATATATTGTACTAAATACAACTAACAAAACAACCAATCGTTGTCTATTGTTTTATATTAAATCAATTAATACAAATGAAAAAAATGGATTTTTTACATGGTTGTTATAATCATTGAGCGATCTATATTAAATACAACCATAATATAAACAAATTAAATTAGTATAAAGCCAAAGTACATAATTTGAAACAGAGAGTTTACTTCTTCTACTTTGGCTAAGTTTGACAAAAGAGCTAGATTTTGTAAAAAGAAAGACGGGAGGGATAAAGCTCTCTGCCATCTCTTTCTATATAAGAGTGTTAAAAGAAGCCCCATATTCATCGACATAGTCTAGAAATTACTATGTTAATAAAAAATACCTAACAAATATTTTTTATAAACATCTACCAATCCATACATTAAATCATATATCAATTAAACTAAAAAAGGAAAGATCCACACAGCTTATTGTTATTTTTTGACCCGTAACATCGATGGACTGGGGTGCGGGCCATGATTTTTGACTCAAAGCCCAACCTAACCCAAAAAACTTGTCCGAAGATAAAAAAAAAACCCCGATCCAATTTGAAAAAACCCAAGTGACACGTCCATGGAGAGTACGTGGGCCAACTTGACCACACATTAGGCGTGGATCGGGTACGGGCTGTCCTATACAACCTGCGACTAGACCTTGACCTGGCCCGACCCAACGCTTGAACAAGTCTAAGTGATGTAGATTGATCCAAATAATTTATACCAATACACTACTAATTGAAAAGCCATTTTTTCTATAGAGAGACATGAATCTCTCCATTATCTTCCTATTATATCAATAATGAGGTATTAAATAAGCCACCACGATGGCATCTAGAAATTACGATAACAACAAAAAAGAAAAAAACTACACCATCAGATTCTATAAACATATAACCATATATACTGAATAAAAGATTTGTACCAAATACCACTAACGAATATAGAGAAAGGTCTACACTATTGGTTGTTACAAATCATCCAACAATTACTCTAATTTTTTTGTATCAAATACAAATTAGTTTTTTTATTTTATAAAAATATAAAGATCTCAACCATCTATTATATCCACCATATTCACTAAGAGGGCCTAGAAATTACCACTTAAGCAAATATTAGATTTTATGAACATCTAATTGTCTACACTAACTGAAAGATATTATATCAAATACAACTAAAAGAAAAAATAGTTACACCTTTGGTTGTTATGATTATCCAATAATTTGGATTATATCCAAATATTTTTTATCAAATATAAATAATATAAATGTAGGATTTTGAAAACAAAAAGGAAAAACTCCACCATTTGATTATAGAAGCACTATATTTTACATCGAGGGTTCAAAATCGTCATGTTAATCAGTGAAAATAATAAATAATTAATATAGGAGACCGTAGTTATATGTGGGAATATTTATTTATCATAAATTGCTGGAAATTAAAAGAAGATACATGTAGAAAAACATAATATTATTTTATCTATTTATCTTTTGAAATGTTGCTAAACTAGAGCGCATGAAGCCTACGTTGTTTTAGACCACATTTATAGAGAACTATAGGGATGTACAAACTCTTTTTCTCCCATTGCATCGCATGCATGGTTATATTTACTATAATATTACAATCTTTAATGGGCATGTTTGTTTATCTATTAGAGTATATAATTCAGCTAATATAATCTTGGGTGGTTAACAAACACTTTGTCTTATTGCATGGCATCTTTAATTTCAACATGGGCGCGCGTGTAGAAAAGAACCGCATGCAAGAAGCTACAGAAAATCGACGAAGGATATAAATAAATGTCTTAGTGGAGGGTGACGTGGCATATGACTTAGTGAACTCCTAAGGCTAAGTCCAGCAGTGCCTCCAAAATAGGGGTTCACACACTGTTACGGCACTATTACGTACTGTAGATCTGAGTGGGGTAGTTAGAATAGTGATAGGTGATGGAGGGATAGAAGAGCCTTTAGACTTAGCCTAAGATGACGTGGCTTCATGCATCTCTAGAGAATTAGACAGTGGAGACTAGCTAATTAGATATATAAGATATAAGATACCTAAACAGCCCAAATAATGCTTATTTCAGCTCATTTTTTAGACTTTTTCTATACTATATAATACTTTTCGAGTTATTGACCCACCAAAACCTCAAGGAAACAAATATGGTCTAAATAGTCCTACCATTTAATTTTCTAAGTTGTTCAATAATCCCTTCATTTCAAATTATAATAAACTTTGGTTTTGTCCTAAACCATTTTTTTAAAAAAAGTTAATATCTTCGATATAAAAGCAAATGCACTATCATAACATATTTTATGTTAGAAGTAATAAATATATTTGTTATTATAGATGTTGGCGCCCTTTCCAAAAAAAATAAAGTACAACCAAAGTTATAAAAATTATATTATAAACAGAACAAGTATATAAACTTTTTCAAGTACCAAATCATAATGCATTAGAAACATGTTGTAAAAATAATATAATAAAATGAAATTCAAGAAAACAATATGTATTGTTCAGGAACACGGAGGAGAAACAACAAAAAAATGCTAAATAAAAATAATCATACAAGATTAATTTGAAGAAAAACTAAAATGTTTTAAAAAAAACTAGCTACCCGCGCTATTTGCGCGGGCCATCTTGCTAGTAGTATATAAGATAAGATAAGATGGGGTCTTGTCCTTTAGACCCTTGAGCGTGCCTAAGATACCAACAAGTGCACCAACGGCGGAGAAGAAAGCAACGATGGTCTTCATGTTCTTGTAAACGAACGCGTGCAGCCTGGCCTGCACCCGCCTGTTGACCCTGTAATTCTCGATTTCCTGCATGGTGCGGAGGTACCTGGACCCGACGCGCAGGTCCTGCAGGCTGGTGAAGAAGTCGAGCGCCTGCTTGTTGGTGAGCCATCCACCTCCCTGCAGCACACGCTTCGTCCGGAGCACATGCACGTCCTCCTCCCTGTCCACCAGCATGGCGAGCAGGAGCAGGTACGAGCACACGGCGGAGTCCTCCTCCTCTGCCTCGTAGAAATCCGGGGTCGTGCAGAGCTCCAGCGCCGCCATGTTGATCAGCCAGCTGGCCCGTGACCGGTTCAGCGACAGCGGCGGCACGGAGAGCTCCGGGAAGAGGGTGCCCTTCTTCTTGAGGCCCATCTGGATGAGCTCAGTTGCCTTCCTTCTTGTTGGCCGTGAGCATGATGCCCATCTCGGCGAGCTCCGTGGCGTTCGGAGAACGATATGGACTTGGTCCGACGAGATAGTGCCGGAAGAGGCCGAGGAGATGGGGCGGGTCGTAGGCTCGTAGCCATCATCCAGGTTGTTAGAGTTAATCTTTATTAGTTCAGTGTTTTTTTATATTTTAAGTGTGTTTGTGAAGTGTCAGGCTGAGTTGTGCAGCCGGTGTTCGTGTGGTTAGTGTGGCCAGAAATGTGCTAGTTCACGTTGCGGCAATTAGTGTTTCTTGCATGTTAGTGACTGCATGCAGTCGTGGCCGTTGAGTGAAGATGGCAGAGTTGCTGTACATGCATGTAGGTGTCCGTGCCTGCGTGGAGCGTGGACGCGGCCGTCGTCGGAGTGGAGGCCGGGTCCTGCGGATCGTTGGAGCTGCGTCACGAGTGGATGAGGCCTGCGGCTGTTGGTGTCCGAGTCGTGCGGACGGAAGGCAGGACGTGTGCAACCACTGCAACGGCCTGCTAATTAAATGCTGCAGAAGCTTGTGCGTGAGTGTGCCAGAGTCGAGTGCCTAGAGAGGTGAGCTTTTGTGTCTCGTGTGTGTGCAAAGTGCCAAGTGCTTGCTGTGTTCTTTTGTGCCAAAGTGAGAGAAATACAAGTGTTGTGTGTGGGTGCTGGTGTGCAGCGCCAAAATACTCTAGTGTGTGTTCTGTTCTTGTTTTCTGCTTGCCCCAACTGCTGCGCGTGTGTGAGCTGATCCAACACAGGTCGATGGTGAGGTTTATTTCTTCTTCGCGGTCGTCGACGTCTTCTTCTTCTTCAGCAGTCCAGTTCCTGACCCTGTCTTGCAGCTGCAGACATTTTATCAAGGTATCCACGAAGTCCGCCAGGAGCACGGGACCTCATGACGACCTGCACCACCGACCAGGGGAGCTGGTTCTCCAGCAGCAGCACGTCATGGGTGATGTCCTTGTCATTGGCGTCGAAGAAGCTGCACAGCGATGCGTCCATCACGTCGCGGCCGCCGTACAAGAGCATGAACTGCACCAGGAAGCAGGCGTCGTTGAACATCATGGGCAGGAAGTCGTCGTCGGCGAGACCGGCCACCGCGTCCTGGTCGTAGAGGCGGAGGCCGCGACCACCGCGTCGTACATCTCCTGGACCGAGTGGCCGTCTGATTCCACGAATGCACTGAAAGCGGCCACGTGCTTCACCTTCTCCGTGGGCTCTTGGTTGTGGCGAGCGTTGATGTCGAGAGATTTCTTTCTTTGTTTTTTATTTTTTACCATGGTTCGTAAGCCGCGGCTTACTCCTGTAGTTGTAAATTTGCTATTTTCTTAATGCAAAGACGCGACTTGAATCGCGTTCGCCAAAAAAACCTTCTCCGCGGGCTTGAAGTCGCAGACATAGTGGTAATAAGGCCCAATGGCCACCATTGTCGGCGTGGTGTAGTATTCTTTGGATGCTAGGAAAATGCCTGGAGGGTACCTGTGCATCTTCCATGTCATCATGTCCATATCGTCCTTGAACTCGCTCGCTCTTTCCTTAAACACATCGATCGGATTCACATGAATCCGGTTGGCGGGGATCTTCTTCATTCGTTTCCATATTGTGGAAATCAACTTCAAAGTCCTGTGCCGGTTTCTCGGTCATCGGATTATCGTTCTGTGTGGTTGGTGCACACTCAATCAGCTGCTTCTCTCCGGTAGATGCAGGGACGACAACAGGCGTTTGGAGGCAGCTGCTAGCAGATAGCTCAGTGGACACATACTCGACAGGGAAACCATAAGCCCATACGGCACCTGGTTCCATTGTCCAATTGGCCACCTGAAAGCCGTATGGTACCCATCCTTGATCGCCTTCTTCCATGCTCCAATCGGCCGGCCAGCTGAGACTATTTGCTGCAAGAACAACTGAATTAGAAGATTGGAAAAAAAGGAAGGCTAATGCCTAATGAAATGGGAGAAATTCATTTATATTATAAAAAATAATTTGCAGGTGAACTAACAATTATCGATTATGTTATCATTAACTACACAGTTTAAATAAAAAATGACTTCAACATACCCATACTAGACTGAGGTAGATTGGAATAATAAAAAGATATAGGTTATGCCATCAAATATTTAAAACATATTCATGGCCAATAGGATTACGTCCAAGCTCACAGCTACCAGTTCTATGACATGTATGTACATCTCTGAATTCATATAAAAATGATAATTGTACGACATAAACAAACTCTCTATTACACTATTCATATTGCATTATTTTATATTGTTGTGTAAATATTGTATCCTATTGGCTAGTATCTAGAAGATGCATGCATACACAGACAGACCAATTGGGCATGGCCATGACGTTTTTCTATCCATTCACTCAAAGTGGTCGATCACGATGGCCTATGTATTTTTTTTAACGAAGAGCACGAGAGTGCCCGTTTCTATTGATAAAGAAGAGAGTCAGGCAGGGGCCCTTGAGGGCCCCCCAAGCAAGGGTACAACAAGATTAACTAGTTACCGAAGGCGGTAAAAGCACAAAAAGGTGCTTAGCACCTGTAAGACCCCACAGTCTTGCTTCCGCCTTAATTGCTGGCAGCAGGTTAGGCACGGACCTCTCTCGCCTTTGGAAAGTGCGGGTATTCCTCTCTAGCCAAATCTGCCAGACCACCAACAGGAGAAGGGTGTGCGTCCCCTTTTTCGCCACTGCAGATGAGCCAATGGTGAACCACCACTGCTTGACAGAGTCAGAGGCCGGCCAACAAGCAACTGGAGCTAAAGGGCCGATGAAAAGCCAGGATGCCATGTATTGAACATATACTAGTTAGAGTGGATATACTGGCAGATATGCATGCTGATTCTGTCGGTGTACTTTGATCCATGCTAAACAGCAATTGGCCATGCGCCCATGCATGCAAAGTTCCACCGTACCTAACACCACTACAGGATGGACCTTCTGCCTGAGCTGGAAAAAATGCTCTCACAAGCTCGATCTAGTGCCTGACACAAGGTGTCGGTGTGTTGCACAAGTTGAATTTGACAGTCTTGCTAGCCACTTCTGTCTTACTCTTAGTGCTGGAAATTTTGTAAGAATTTGGTTATGTGTGACCGCAGAGGTTGAGAACAAATTCTTTTTCCCAATTAAAAAAGAAGAGTATACCGCCAGTTTGCAATTAAATTATGGTGCTACAGTTACAACACGCGCGTGCCGCACACATCAGCCACCAGGGAAGACTAAGATGGAGCCAATATTTATATGCAAATGACGTTCATAAGAGAATAACATGGAATTTCAATTACCAAGTAAGTAGATGAGATTAACAGCGTGGAAACGTACGTAGAACATCATCACACACAAGTGTATTATACTACTGATGATCAATGACTGCCCTGCAGAGACTTGAGCGTCCCTAATATACTGATAACTCCACCGACGACACTGCAGACTGTGATAATGGTCTTCTTGTTGTTGTAATAAATCGTGTGTATCTTTGTCCGCATCCGCCTGCTGTTCCTATAAAGCTGAATATGTTCCATGATCTCGACATAGCGTCCTCCGAGGCGCAGGCTCTGAAGGTTGGTTAAGAAGGTGAGCACTTCACTGTCGGTGAGGCCTGATCCTCCTTGAAGGAGACCTTTAGTTCGGAGCTCATGCACGTCCTCCTCCCTATCAACGAACATGGTGAAGAGGAGGAGGTACGAGCATACAGCAGACTGTTCGTGTTGACCAGAAAAGTCTAAGGTCGAGCATAGCTCGAGAGCCGCCATATTAACGAGGTAGGATGCACGCACACGGGTCAGGGTCACGGGCGCTAGGAAGAGCTCGCCGAAAAAGGGCCCTTTCTTGTTGATCCCCATGCGAATGAGCTCTGTTGTTTTGTTGGCTTTGAGCCTGATGCCGATTTTGGCAAGCTCGATTGCACTGATAGAATATGATATCGACTCATCAGTTTTGTGCTTCTCACTGTCATCGTCGTCATCCTCCTCCTCCTTGTCCTCCTCCTCCTCCTCCTTGTCGTCATCGCTTCTTCCTACAATGTAGTAGCGGAGGAGGCCAAGAAGATGCGGTGGTTCGTAGCTGTGTTGCAAAGCAACAGGCTCATTATACTCCTTGCGGTCTTGGAGACAGCCCTTCAAATTTGAAACAAAGTCCTGCAAGTCCAGGGTCCCTAACTCCATCACGGCCATGACCACCTGCCAGGGGATCTGGTTCTCGAGTAGCATGATGTCATGGAAGATATCATCAGCGTCAGAGCTAAGTAAGCTGGCAAATAACGGATCCATCTTGGCAGAACCTTCGGTATTCAAAAGCATGAACTGCACCAAGAAGCAAGCGTCATAGAACATCATAGGTAGAAAGTTGTCATCGTCAAATAAACCTTCGTCGATGTCCTTATTGTCGTAGAGCTCGCGGGCATCGCAGGAGTATGCGGCTGAGACCACCGCATCATACATCTCCTGGACTGTGCGTCGTGATTCTTTGACGCAGTGGCGGGCAGCCAAATGCTTCAGCCTCTCGGCTGGTTCTAGGTGCTCTTGGCCATGGTGGTAAGGGCCGATGGCCACCACCCTTGGGACTGTAAACCAATCACCTAGATCTTTAATGATTGCAGGGTACCTGTGCATCTTTTTTTCCATTATGTCAATGCGAGCCTCGAACATGGAAGCAGTTTCCTCAAACATACCGTCGATCTTCACTTCCACATCGTTGTTGTCCAAATCATGATCTACCACAGACTCCAGTGCTGCTTCTTCAGTTTCATAGTTCTGTATGGCAGCTGCACACTCTACCACCTGCCCTCCATTAGAGATGGCAGGTGTTTGGAGGCAGCTACCAAATACCAACGGAGTAGCTGCAGGAAGGCCAGGCGGAGCCCATGCCGAAGATGGTTCCATGTTCCAATGAGGTAGCCAAAACTCATCATAAGGTAGTACGCAGCATGCTGCAGCTGCACCTTGTTCCATGCTCCAATTATTAGCCAGCGTTGCTGCAACAAGTAGGTGAAATGGAAAAAAAAAAGAAATAAGCGTTAGAATGAAGCATATCATAGAAAAACTACCTGCTGTACTAGATAGGATATAGGGTGTATGATGAGACTCAAAGTCATGGCTAGTGCGTGAGACTCAAGAGAAAGGGACACTTACATCCGCTCTGAGAAGAACGACGCGCGGCCTTGTCGACGCTCCTCGTATATGAACCACGTACACATATATGTATATATATAGACGATTAGACGTCTTTTTTTTTTGCACATATTTACTGTAAGGAAGTGGCCACGTGAGCATGTGTGTTAAGCATATACTTATCCCTCCCCACCTTCACAAACTAGTATAGGATCCATACTTACCATGTGCCTATAAGCTGGCAATCACGCGCAAGCTCTTGTTTCATATGGTCTCATTCCGCAAAGCTAACTCGTATACGGAGGTGTAGTGCCATTAACCAATCTCTTGAGGCGTACATGCAACCATTAGATCTAGACTAGAGGGGTTAAACAACCAATGTTTTATCGTCATATTCATATGGTCCGTCAGGACCATGTGTCTATGTCGTCGTCTGGTGCAACAAAGTTTGGACGTGAGCAACTTATACCATCCATCCAAAGGGAGAAACTAGGACCTCCAACGTGATGCATATAGGTAGGATGCTATTAGCATACTGCAAACCAGGTACTCCAATCGGCCGGGCAAATGCGCCCCTAGTGCCTGTTGGGGTGGGCTCTGGGACTGACATGTTGAGGGTCAGGTTTGGACCTGCCCAGCACATGCTAAAGCCAACCTGTGGCCAATCTCCATAGTCTGCCCAGAACCTCTCCCCAGATCTGGGAGGGTCAGGTCCGGTGGGATGGCGCCAACACAGTTAGGCCCCACGGGACCCCTCTCGGATACAGGAGGGACGGGTCTAGTGGGGTGAAGCGTGCGCACACATGAGCTGTGCATGTAAAGGGAGAACCTGCATTTAATGCAATGATATGCTTCGGTGCGAGGGGGATCTCACCCACCCAGCCTCTCTGTCAGTCGACCCAATGGAGTGCTTGGGCGCATTTAACAGGCCAGGGTACAACAGGATGTGGCACAAGGCAAAAGACTGGACAAGGAATGGGCTGCAGATCCTGTAGGCTGCAACAGAGAAACACTTGGGTATTCTTAGAAGGAAAAGTCACGTCATGTGTAGCCTGAGTGACTAAGTCGAAGCCTACTCTTGCATAACATGTTACGTACTGTACAAGTAGGCATTTTTCTATAGTGCCTTAGCCCTCGCTTGTACTATAAAAAGGATAGACGTGCATTGTAATGCATAGGCTCTCTCACAGTAACATGAGCCCCAGAACAAGCTCGCTTATACAAAACACATAGAGGACATAGTGTGTTACACTCCAACAGCCCGAACCACTATAAATCCTTGTCTTCCTCGATTCCGGTAGCTTAGATCTCCATCGTCGCCGGCCACACGCCGACCCTTCGTACTCATAAAGGGCCACTACGAGTGACCCAACAGATGCGACACCATAGACGTTGTCACCGCTCGTCCCATGGGATTGGGACTAGGTTTTCACCATGGAGAAGGTCGATCAGCTGCAAAAACAAATAGGATATCCTATATTTTGGCCCTGCATTGCTAAACTAATTAATATATTTGGTCCAGCACGTAAGTGTAAAATTGATAATTCATATACACAGACTAGGTAGCTGGCTTGTGGTTGAGCTGGCTGAGCATTTTTGTATCATTCTTTACGATAGAACACATACATCGATGTAAAGGCGTGCATGCACATACCATGCATGGTTATTACAATATTACAGTGAAAAAAGCTATCCACAATATAAAGCATATCCTGCTTGCCTTTTGGGTAGTTAATAACGAAGGCCACACCGAATCAGCTTTGCTGCAAAGTTGAAAAAGCGTAACACAAAGTACTCTCACTATCAAGGTATAGCTGCGGAAATGGAAGCATGCTAACGATGAGGAGTTAATAATGTTAAAGATCAACCATGTTGCTGAATGCTGATTGTTCTGTAGTTCAGGTCTGTCGTCGGCTAGCTGCTGGTGTGGTTTTCACGAGCTCAAATACAAATACAGCTATATTTTTGGGCGCTAACATTTAAAGTAATTTCAAACGAAATATGCTTTTACACTTCTACCTCTTACAGTCGTTCCATCTTTTTTTCTATTTTTCTCTCGAAGAACCTTGAAATATATGAAGTGCAAAGCTCATTTCCTCGGCACCTTTTTATTCCATTCCTGCTGCAGATTATGCAACGCTACTAGAGATAGATAGGGCTACACTGACACCCAGGTCGAACAATCATAGCGTAGGGAAAAAATCCAGCAGTGATAACTGATATGGATTTGCAATGCTAACTTATTTCTCAAATCTGTTTGGGACTAGTAAGCTCTTCCGAGGCAGCCACTCTAGCCCAGCATGGCTGCTCGGCCCACACCACACGTGGACCTGGCCAAATTTGGCGCATTTGGACAAGTCTGCAAACCCACCAAGCTTGACAACCCACGATACTTTGACTAGAACGTGGGCCCACACCGCCTGCTTCGCTGATCGCATATCAAAGCTGAAGCGGCCGTCCGGTCCAAGAAACCAAGCCCATAAGAAGACCATCAGGCGTTCAGCACCAGTCACCAGTGCACCACCAGTCCGTCAGTCGTCTAAAGATTAATTAAGTCAGAGCCTTTTTACAACAAATTCTTAGAATGAAAGGATTCTCACCTTTGTGGTGTCAATGGATCCAAGATTTTGTATCTAAGGGAAGTGTTGCTATGAAAGTAAATAATGACGTAGGTCCGTACTTCAAGACCGACAAAGGCCTGCGTCAATAGGACTCGCTCTCGCCTATCCTTTTTAACTTGGTTGTAGATATGTTAGCTATATTTATAACAAGAGCAAAAGAGGATGCCCAAATTAGTGGATTTACTCCTCATTTAGTTGATGGAGGCCTCTCAATTCTACAATATGCAGATGATACCATTTTATTCATCGAGCATGATCTAGAGCAAGCAAAGAACCTAAAAATTATCCTTTGCGCTTTTGAGAAACTCTTTGGGTTAAAGATTAACTTTCATAAAACTGAACTCTTTTGCTATGGAGAGGCAAAGGATATGTGGAACATTATTCACGTATTTTTGGTTGTGGTTTGGGGAATCTCCCATTTCGATATTTGGGGATTCCAATGCACCATAAAAGGCTGAATAATAAAGATTGGAAACAAGTGGAAGATCGTTTTAAAAAAAAGTTAAGTAGTTGGAAAGGAAAACTTTTGTCTTATGGTGCTAGACTAGTTCTGATTAACTCAGTGTTGAGTAGCCTTGCTATGTTTATGATGTCTTTCTTTGAAATACCGAAAGACATTCTTAAGAAACTAGATTTTTATAGGTCATCTTTTTTTTTTTGGCAAGGTGATAACCATAAAAAAAATATAGATTAACTAAGTGGGATATACTTTGCTTGCCAAAGGATCAGGGAGGAATGGGTATTAGAAATCTGGAAGTCCACAATGTGTGCCTTTTGAGCAAGTGGCTTTTCAAATTGATAAATGAAGAGGGTATTTGGCAAACAATTCTCAAGAGAATATACTTGAGAGGTAAAACGATTGGGGAAGTTCAGTGGAAGTCTGGAGATTCTCACTTTTGGTCAGGCCTTATGAAGGTCAAAGGGCGTTTCCTACAACTTTCTAGTTTTATTCTCCATGATGGTTCTCAAATAAGATTTTGGGAGGATAGGTGGTTCGGTCACTTTCCTCTTAAAATTCAATACCCATCACTATATAACATTGCTCGAAAGAAAAATGTCACAATTTCGTCTGTGTTCAGCTCCATACCTCTTAACATTTCTTTTAGGAGAGCCCTTGTTGGGGAGAAACATCAAAAATGGGAAGGACTGGTCACAAAAATTGCTTTAGTGCAATTAGATGACCAGCCTAATTCTCTTAAATGGAACATTTCCAAATAGGGTCAATTCACGGTAAATTCGATGTATGAGCATTTGATGAACCAAATTGCCTAGCCTTTGAACAAATACTTACGGAAATTGAAAGTACCCCTTAAAATTAAGATCTTTCTTTGGTTCTTATTTAAAGGTGTAATTTTAACAAAGGATAATTTGATAAAATGACATTGGTCTGGGGATGGTCGATGTTATTTTTGTGACTCCAACGAATCCATCCAACAATTATTCTTTGATTGTCATGTGGCAAGGTTTGTTTGGAGAGTTTTTACAATAGCTTTTGGCTTGGAGTCTCCTAAGAATTTAATTGAGCTTTGTGGTCGTTGGGTACAACAAATAGGCCGGCACTTGCATGCCCAAATTTGTGTAGGGGCGAGTGCACTTTTATGGTCTATTTGGTTATGTAGGAATGAAATGATTTTTGACAAAAAAAAAAGATTATATTCTTATTTACAAGTCATTTTCAGGGCCACCTATTGGGCAAGACAGTGGAGTGTCCTACAAAGTGTGGCAAAAAGACAGCTTATCAAGTCGGCTTGTCACAAGCTGGAGTCTCTAGCGATGGAAATCTTTGCCAATCAAATCAGAGGGGTTATTAAACACTTGGTGGATGATGGCTTATCCATACTACAGTATGCTGATGATACTGTAATCTTTCTTGACCACGACCTTGAGCAGGCCAAAAACTTGAAGCTCCTTCTATGTGTGTTTGAACAACTATCGGGTTTAAAGATAAACTTCCACAAAAGTGAGCTGTTTTGTTTTGGTCAAGCTAAACAAGAGGAGGAATTGTACTCTATGATGTTCGGATGCAAACTAGGTTCTCTCCCATTTAGATACCTAGGAATTCCGATGCACTATAGGAGATTATGTAACAAAGATTGGAAGGCGGTGGAGGTGTGATAAAAAAAAATCATATATCAATATTATGGTTTTTTTTTTGAAGCCGCGTATTATCAATATGGGTTGAGCCTATGTCAAATGGGCCCCGAATTATTTGATGCTTCTCTGGAAAAAGAATTAAAAGATGCATATATATACGAATATGGAGTCAACAAAGTTGGTTATTAACGGAAAAAAAGATTGATCATGCCATTGGACGCATGAGTCCGGGCCAAGTGAAATGGAACGAGGTGCACGTACATGTGCATTGGGCTAGCTGGTCAGAGTTCAAGTTCCTTGGAACACATGCACCGATCAACCGATGTCGTATATCATCGTATACTGGCTGCCGGCTGGGAGGGATCACACTTAAAGAAAGATTTGTTGGAAATAAATTAACCAAGTTTGCCGTGCCAATTGATCGGGCCGCGTGATTAGAAAATAAGTGCTACCGTGCTAATCAAGAAGCTAGCTGCCGAGATATCTGCGGTTTTGTTGGGATTTATCGGAGGAAGCAACTAACTCTGTCCGGCTGCGGGCTACTGCCTATATATACAGGACTCTATGCGACGTCGCGGGGGTTTTTTTCTGATCTCCAAGCCGCCAGGTTCTCGCACGCGCAGCTCGGCTGGCTCTCACGTGCAGGACCGAGCCACCGAGGCCTCCAT
The DNA here is from genome assembly GCA_022530915.1 of Paspalum notatum. NCBI lineage: Eukaryota > Viridiplantae > Streptophyta > Magnoliopsida > Poales > Poaceae > Paspalum > Paspalum notatum. The sequence goes on from CM039683.1 coordinate 10,538,693, forward strand.
GGCCTGACCATCCATGCATCAACATATACGCCGCCGCCACGAGAAGCATCATCCTCGGAACAAGCAAGCCGCCTCCAGATGAGAGGCATCTGCAAAGAGCACGCGCCGATGCTGCCGCCGCCTGCATCTCGCCGCCGCCAGCCAAGCGTCGACCACGCTGCCGAAGACGCTGACGTGCTTGCTGTTCCTGCTGTGCGAGCTCGATCGTCATCACTGCAACATGTCTGCAACCTCCTCCGTCACGTTCGCTGGTAAGCTATCAGACTATTGAATCTCTGATCCGTCTACGATTAGAGTAGATATGTCTTAGTGCTTTTGAGGCTAGTATGAGCGTACTTTAGAGTTAACAGATGCATGTGCTGTATTGTTTAATCTGCCGGTATAGCTCCATGGATTCAGAAGTTTACATGATCTTTTTGGTCTATTGATAAATAGAAGTGAGTAGAATAAGTTGATCTGTACGTGTTCAGTGGTCTATGTCGAACAAAAATAGATGAGATCTATTCTGGGAATATCAGAGATAATAAAAAAAAATATAGATCGATGTGCATGCTTGTAGTTGGCTGCGATGAGATTAGAACATATCCATGCCTTGTGAATCGGCCGGAGATTAGAATTAATTTAGTATATGTGTTGCATGCATGCGATCTATCACAAGATGAGTTAGGCATAAGTGAATTGAAATATGCTTTTGATGTACGTCGAGAATACTAAGGCAGATACTTTTGATGTGCCTTTAATCTACTGTATGAGCACACCTGAATATAGACTACCTTGGTTCCATTTAATCTGACATCATGAGGATGTGAATGAGTTTAATTAACTTAATTGATCTTGTTATATATATCAACCTGTCATGTGCTAGGAGTTTTCGAGATGGGAAATATATTCATGCGCTATGTGATAAGCTTAAATTAAAATAAACATAGTTATTTTCTCGTGATGATGAGATCTATAAATAAAATAAGCATGTTTATGAGATTCTATATATTATTTTGTTTAATTTGTCATAATACTCTCGATGAGTTCTTTTGTCTGGTGCACTCCATGAAATACGGCGAGGCTCGAACATGCGATCGGGCTCCCATCATCACATTCCAGCAAGTTATGAGAGAGTTCGGATTGCTGCCGAGTTCCCGTTGATCAACATGTCGTATCGATACTTGTTTCGAGATTATTACTGAAGCTTACTCAAGATTACCACTGAAGATCCGATTTGCACTAAAGCTCTGAATTTGCACTCAAGCTCCGAATTACCTCCAAAGCTCTGAAGCCTGAATTACTGTTAAAGCTCGGAAGCTCTGAATTATCGACGAAACGTTGAAGCGCAAACTTACTGAAGCTTTGAAGCGCCGAATTTTACCGAGTGTCAACCGTGAGGTTTATTTTGAGAGAATTTATAGCAGTATCAAGTCTCATTGCAAATTTGCGTAGCCGTGAAGCTCTGAATTTGTATTGAAGCGCCGAATTTTACCGAGCGTCAACAGTGAGGTTTATTTTGTGAGAACTTGCAGCAGTATCAAGTCTCATTGCAAATTTGCATAGCCATGAAGCTCTGAATTTGTGCTGAAGCACCGAATTTTACCGAGTGTCTACCATGAGGTTTATTTTGAGAGAGCTTGCAACAGCTATCAAGTCCCGTTAACAAATTGCCATAGCCAGTCTAATTATATTTGTTTCTAGCGAGCTAAGACCAGAAGATTGTGCATGCTGATGGTTCGTCACATGTGCAAGACAAACAGTTATCCTCCGCTGCCTCCATTGACGGCAAAGCAAGATGCTGCCCACACATTGCATCTGAACATCGACGACATCAACTCCGCCATGCTGCTACACATTTCGCCAAGCGTGGTTCAACCTGGTAAGCAAATAGATCTCCTTCTTTCTCTACATCAGCGCCGAGCGCTCTACGGCAGATATGGACGGTTACCTATCTCCGTAGTTTGTGAAAAAAAAATAACTGCAAGTCCCCGGAAGGGCAATTTGCCCAAGAGAAAGGTTGATGCTCCCTGCATACATAGATGATTTGTTCAAGTGAAGCCTGATATGCCTGATATGCGGCAGACAATTTGTCCAAGAGAAAGCTTGCACCAGATACAATTCCTAATAGCAAAGTGCATGACAGTGGCTATTACCGATGGATTACAAAGCTATTTGCACGAGATAGAATTGCCTGCTCGGCTTGAGGAGTGTAATTATGCTGATCATAGCCGATAGCGAGCTCCTCTTTGTTTTTTTTTATGCCACAACTGATTTGGCCATACCTAATACTTGTGCCACGAATTACCAACAGCAGAAATCTCTATGAAATTATTAAACATTTACTATGTACGCATGCTGATCGTGGCTCTTGTTTCCAAGTTTGGCACACTTGTTGCCGAAAATACTTTCTTCCTTGCTGCAGGCATGCCAACGTAGAGAGCATGATCAGAGACAAATTTACAAGCAATGCGTAGCAAGATTCCTTGTGAGTTATTATCATTGCAAATATATACAAGCCGTCAGTGTTTGATGTTTGACATTTTGAAGCCACGGCTACAGGCAATAAAAAGCTATACAGAGCTAATTAAATACCTGCTACTGTACTATGTGAGCATTGGTATTGTGCCGACATCCATAAAAGCAAATGGCAACTATTTGCTCTTTTATTGACTAAGTCTTCAATTATTCTGCAAGCCGAAAGGCTCTCAGAAAATTATTCATTCCGCAAGCATGTTACTCTGCAAGCCAAAAGGCCATCAGAAAATTATTCTGCAAGCATCGTCTATATGTTTCCGCAATTCGCGGTCTACATATATTTTACTCTACGTCCAGTGCCGACGAGGCTAGACAAATTTCAGGCCGAGTGACGACGAGGCCGGGCCACTATTCCACCGACACATCCCAAATAACGGGATCGGATACATCGTTGCTGGGCACCGACGAGGCAAAGGCAACACTTACATCCGTGTTTGGTGAAGCCGGGCAAGCATGACTGGGCACCGACGAGGCGAAAGTCACTCCCCTTTATCAACAATTTATTCTGTTTACTACGACGTGGCGATGGACAGTTCTAACCGGGTTTCGGCGACACAAAGCCACCCGTTCCTCCCACATTATTTCTATGCCATATTGCATATGGACGATGAGCAGATGATTTATTTGACGACGACCATTAGAAGCGCAGCTTAATCGGAGGTTTTCCGTAGACTCGCTCTGCGGATGTAATTAACCGGCCGCGCCTAATATTTAGGCCCCGGGAATCAGCGAACTACGCAATCTCTACAATACAAGTCAGACCTCTCCTAAAGCAAGGTGTAGAAGACAAGCGAAGACTTAGTCTCGATGATCATGTATTTTGTAAATTCAAGAAAGGATTAATGAAATATATGGTTCTCAGATATGTGTGCTCATGTGTGCATATTTACTATTTCATGTCTTCGCCATTACTATTTTTTGTTTGTTTTCACGGAAAACAGGAGGACGGAAAACAGGAGGATAGGTTCGAAAAACGGTTGAGTGGTTGAAAAGGAAAATTAATATCAGTCGGGGGTAGGTTGGTATTGATTAACTCTGTCCTATCTAGCTTACCTATGTTTATGTTATCCTTTTTTGAAGTCCCTCGTGGTGTCCTTAAGAAAACGGACTACTACGGATCCAGGTTTTATAACACAAAAAGAAGTACCGTCTCGCGAGATGGGAAATCCTTTGCCAACCAAAAGACCAGGGAGGGCTTGGTATTATTAATCTTAATCTTCAAAATAATGCCTACTTAACAAGTGGTTATTTAGACTATATAATGAAGATGGTATGTGGCAACAACTAATTCGAAACAAATACCTTAAGAATAAGACCCTAAGCCAGGTGTGTAAAAAACCAGGCGACTCACATTTTTGGTCAAGTCTAATGGCTATTAAAACCCAATTTCTGAATCTTGAATCTTTTATAAAAATGGGACCCAAGTTAGATTTTGGGAAGATACGTGGTTAGGAGACCAACCTTTAAAATACAATTTTCCTTCGTTGTTTAATATCGTTCGAAAGAAAAATGCAACTGTAGCTGAAGTCCTATGCTCCTCGTCTCTGAATATCTCCTTCAGGAGAGCTTTGACTGGGAACAAGCTTACACAGTGGCATAATCTAGTACTTCGCACGATGAACGCAGAATTAACAGAAGGGAATGATGTGTTTAGTTGGAAGCTTCATAGAAACGGGTCTTTCTCAGTGCGGTCAATGTACAAACATCTTATCAACAATAACATTAGTGTGTCGCAAGACATTTGGCGTACACAATTACCACTAAAGATTAAAATCTTCTTGTGGTGTACTTTAAAAAAGGGGTATTATTAACTAAAGATAATCTCAGTAGAAGGAATTGGAGAGGGGACAAAACATGTGTGTTTTGTAGCACTACTGAGACGATACAACATCTTTTTTTTTTATTGTTCTTATGCCAAGTTCTTGTGGCGTCTGTGCCATATAGCCCTAGGTATTGATCCACCTCTGGGGACCAGTGACCTTTTTGGAATCTGGTGTCAGAATGGAAGGCAAGGCAATTTACTTCTGTTGGGAGTAGCAGGTTTTTGCTGGGCTTTATGGTTATCTGGAAACGATGTTGTTTTTGAGAAAACTCGACCAAAATCCTTTTTGCAGGTCCTTTTCAAGGGAACTCACTGGCTCCGGCTATGGACCAAGTTGCAGCAAAGTGAAGAGCGAACTCAAATGATTGTTGAAGGCTGTCAAAGAATGGAGATGGTGGCTTTACAAGTGTTCGCGTCTTTTGGCTGGCCTTATGGGGCTAGGATTACATCTTGAATTTTTTGGACTCTGTAATGGTGGTCGTTAACTCTCTCTAAAACGGTTTGTAATAATCCTGGTCTGATTCTCTCGCTTGAGAGTTGAAGCCGGAAACTAAGTTTTCATTATCTAAAAAAAAAGTTGATGCGCATCAGAAATTCCAAAGCAGCACTTTGTCGTTCCAATAGAAATTCAAAAACAATATTTGTCTTGATCCAGATTTGCATGGGAAAAGTCAATGTTTGGCTTAGTGGTATTGAATTATGTTTCGATCAGATTGAGATTTTAGCATATCAAGAACCCTTTATAATTGTATATTAGGTTGACCTATTATTACACAAAACATATATGGGATTAATACATATATATTATTGCACTATTTTTTTCTTTTGTGGATTCTTGATGAACTCAAGGCCTTTGCGGTCTTTCTCCGGTAGATGACCACGTCCTGGAGTCCTTTTTGTATTCTAATGAATGGTAGTGGCCATGAGCTGGGCAAAATAGCCGCTTGCGTCTAGCAAGCTACGGTAACAACAATGATCCGCATTGCAGGAATCTGTGGGCAGTAGCAGCTTAAACATAGTAAAAGTGGTCCATACTAAAATGGACTATTCATCAGTGCCTTTGGCTGGCCGTGCGACTGGCTTAAGGCACAGCTCGGCCGTGCATTTGTCACGTCCTTGTTATGTTAGCAGTTGCTTTTGAATTTTTGATGCACCAACTGCTTTTGGACTGTTAAGTGCCCGAGCTTGGAACAACAGGAAACTTGAAAGAGCAAGTGCATATGCATTATGGTGCACTTTCTTCTTTTCTTTTTCCTTCTCTGTCATGCCTATTTTTTTTGTCCCTGTAGGTGCAGGGGCTACAACTGCACGCTGGATCCACCTCTGATTGTAACTAACTTGCCTATTATTGGTAAATGAGACACGTGTATAACTCTTATGAGACACGTGTATAACTCTTATGAGCAGTTTTTTTTAACAAAAAGTGAGGGCAACTTGCCTATTCCTAGCAGTAGGTTAAAAGTGACGCCATACCTCTAGCTGATGCCATATATAGTCGTCCATGCAAGGTCTTGAAGGTACTCTCATGTTATATATACATATGAGGCACGCAATCGTGTTTGGCTCAATTGATGTATACCGGCTCATTCCTCTTCTTCGGAGCACAAATATAATAGAGAAGATCAGTAATGGACTCTTCACGTAGGAACATCCTTGCATCCGCCGCCGTCCTCCTGCTCATCGTCTGCATGGCTACTGGTACGTAAGAAGGACTACAATCTCCATGGGTTATATATATATATAATGTTTTGGTTAATAATGTTTTGTTTGTGTCTGAGCGTGGGTTTATTTTTCATGCATTACAGAGATGATGCTTGTGCAAGCGCATGATGTGGTTAAAAATTGCATGTTTGGTAGCAAGGACTTCAAAGGGTGGTGCATGAGCAACAAGAAGTGCAACAGTGTGTGCCTCAATGAGGCTTCCCGCAACCTAAGAGGCCAATGCGACGGCCCCATTGGGCGCGAATGCGTGTGCATTGCGCCCTGCCTCAACAAGAACTAATTATTAAGGGGGTCAATGGCATTAAGATGTACCCATGATGACTTCTTTTCCAAAACCGCTTACATATACTAATACATGTATTTGGTAAAGTTCAAATTTTGATTACTGACTATAATTTTGAATATATACCCATCGTCTAAATCTTTGGCTTTTGCCTTTTCTTGCCCTAGCCCACTCATTGAGAAAATGGTCATGTCTCATGCTAGTGCCTTGGGTCTGGACGTCCGGTACGGTTATGCATGAACGATCTTGAAATTTGTGTCAACAGCATGTTGTAAAATTGTTGACATGCTTGCTTCCACCCATCCACTGGCTATAGGAAGGCTCTATTTGGCATGGCTAGTGTGGTTTCAGCTATGGATTTTGGGTAGTACCAGGTGAAGCTTTCTGCCAAACTTTTTTTCAGAGAAATGGCTTCTCTAGTTGAGCTTCTAAAAGACAGACTTGCTTTAACACGAGGCCAGAGGCCTACAAAACATAGGTTATCTGGCTCCTCGGGCTTCTTTAGTGAAGCCGGTGCCTAAGAAGCCCTACCAAAGAGGGCCAAAGGCTGGAAGTAGAAAAATCACCGAGAAAAAAAATAAGTGGGAGCCGAGGTAGGATCGGGAAGGGAATGGAATGGTAGCCAGCGCCAAAATTAGGAGAATGTGGGGTCAGGGTGACGGCGTCTTGGGCAGGGAAACCGAAGCCAACGACGTTCCGCGGCTGGCCGTGGTCGTGGGACAATTCGGTCGGAACAATTCGGGGGGTGACCCAATTATTATTCACTACCTAAGGTATTATATAGAGTATGTGTTTGTCTCATTTTCCATCCGGCGTAAGCATCTGGATAATCTAGAATGCGACGTCGCATACCCAAAAGCCCAAAGAAATGCATGGGAAAGAAGGTCAGATTAACCCCGAAAAAAGTGATCCAAAAATGGATTTGGCCTAAAGTTTCAGGATATGTCCGACCAAAGATTTTACCCACCCAATAGTAAAATCCAGCAAATAAAGCAAAAACGGCTCCCATAGAAAGTACATAATGGAAATGTGCAACCACATAATAAGTATCATGTAGAGCAATGTCTAACCCAGAGTTTGCTAGAACTATTCCAGTGAGCCCTCCTATGGTGAACAAAAAGATGAACCCTACAGCAAATAACATGGGTGTTTTGTATTGTATCGAACCTCCCCACATGGTAGCGATCCAACTAAAGATTTTAATTCTAGTGGGCACAGCTATGATCATGGTAGCTGCGGTGAAGTAGGCATGTGTATCAACGTCTAAGCCCACAGTAAACATATGATGAGCCCATACTAGAAATCCAAGAACACCTATACTTATCATGGCATAAACCATGCCTAGATACCTGAAGACCGGTTTTCTTGAAAAGGTCGATATGATATGACTAATAATACCGAATCCAGATAGAATGAGAATATACACCTCTGGATGACCGAAGAACCAAAAGAGATGCTGGTATAATATTGGGTCTCCCCCTCCTGCTGGATCAAAAAAGGTTGTATTAAAGTTTCGATCGGTTAATAACATTGTAATTGCCCCTACCAGTACCAGAAGTGATAAGGCTGTTTTACAAAAAGACCCTTAACACTAGGAATGCCCTAGGGGCTAAAACAAAAAAAGACCCAAAATATCAGAGACTGATGACCACGATGAAGTCTTGATCTGAGTGGTCGAGTTCCACGCAATCTTCCGATGTCCTCCACGTGGCCACTAGTCCAATCTGCCTTTGCACCCCCAGTTTTGAAGTCAGATACCAGGAAACATTAAAGTCTCCGCTTGGGCTGAACTTGGTCCATCTTCTCTATCTTGGCAAGTTGTGGCCCAACTCACCAAGTCTTGGATAACTTGGGTGGCAGTTTTGAGCTGAAGCCGCCAAAGCCTCCCTCACACGTCTTCGCGCCATACACTTAGGTTGGAGCACCACGGTCATGCCTGACTTCTCTAGTCCATCGGAGCTGCTTCACAGTCCATCGGAGGTCTTACATAGCCGTCGTCGAACCGCACCTCCGTGTACTAAACTCACTTGGCCGACCGATGCCGAGCATTGCCTCCAGTCCATTGAAGGACTTTTGCCTCAGTCCATTGATGTCTTGTGCCTGAGTCTATCCAGGTCTTTATCTTCTACCTCTAGTCCATCGGAGGACTTGCACCGTTGACAATCACTCGTCACACCAGGAGAGCAATGAAGCCGGTCCATTGGCTCTCATCTCATTTTATTACTTCACACATCGAGAGGACGGGGTCGAATGGACTTTGGTCCATGTATTTGATTTGTGCTCTCATGTAACATGCATGTGTTTTCATGTGGTCAATGTGATTTCATGCAATGCTTTTGTTATGTATATCGAAGATTATTATGATGAAATTGGTTTGCTGAATGGATTAAAGTAATATGGACTTTAGATCATGCATTCGATTCATGTGTGGAATATATTTATGTATACATATTACGCTGAAATGCTGTCAAAATTTCCTATTTTTTTCATTGCAATTTCCATTTCCCGGTCATATTCACAATTTCTCGACAAGTTTTCACTAGTTCCCGACTGGGAAACGATGGAAACCTTCTTTTTAATTTGAAGTGCTCCCCTATTCGGTTTGGCGGTTTCCGCTGGTTTCTTGGGGCGAAATCCCGTTGCCGGATGCGTCCGGGACCTGGAAACCATCAGGAATTGCTCACTACAAGAAAGATGAGAAAATTCGTAAGTTTTCTAAATATATCGGGCTAAATAAGCCGGCGAATTTAATAGGAACAAATTTGTTGGTTATAATTTGAACTGACATTTTTACTTAAGTTCATCGGCTACATATAAAAACTGACAAATTTTAAGTATTTTCGTCAGCCTCCATGCCACGACGAAGTTACATGGCTTCCCCTAATGCAGGCCGGCTCTTTTTCCCTCTCCCCCTCCACTACACTAGTCTTCCCCATCTTCGCACCCAAATCTGCCCTAGCTGCTATGCTCCACTACCCCACACGGCCACCCCAGTCCACCTTCACATGGGTCCTCGTGCCACGTGCTGGAGCAGCATCCCTCTCGGGCACCGCTGTTGCCCTAACCAACCTCGCTCCAAACATCCATCACCGCCTAGGGAGGTTCATATGCCGGCCCTGCCCAGCCACCACTACTGTTGGCTCACGCTTTGTTAATTTTCTGCGGCAACTACTGTTGTGCAGTGTGCCCTTGGCCAGGTCTTCATCGAGCCCTTCGCCCGCGGCGAGCATCAAAGTGTGTGCTCTTCTCTTATATTCTTGTTGTGCGAAACTGAGCACCTCAATTCCATTTGTCTCTGATTTGGCTGCAGTTCTGCTACCTATAGCGAAATCTAGGGTTTGGGTGAGGTTATTTGTTCATCTTGTGGGTATGTGTTAGTTCATGGCTATTGATCTTGGTTGGCAGCCCTTCAACAGTGAGGGTTGATATGTCTTTGAAAGCTCTCTCCGAATAGATTTCTGATGGAAGATTCATGTACCATAGCTGATAGAAGAAAATGATTCTTATTGTTTGGAGAATTGTTACTTGTTAGTCAATGGTAGGTCGTAGGTGCCAATACTTGTTTGAGTCTTTCTATCTGAACAAGGAATATATGTTGAAGTTTTATTTTTGGTTTTAATTTTGTACTCGTGTAAGTAAATGTCCTTTTGTTTTTACTGCATAAGTTCTGTGAACAAAGGAGACCTGGACTTGTATGCTTGGGTTTCACAGATTGTGCTAATGGATACCTCAACTCTAGCTGTAGTAACATATTGTTTCATGTTGTACTTCATGCAAAATCTCTTGACCAATCTTTGTTATTATTATTCTGTAGAAATTTGTAGCCTACAATTCCAATGGGGAACATTGATTAAGTCGGAGAAGGTAAATTAAATATGCCACAATGCCAGTATATTTGAAATTGTAGTGTTAAACAAGATCGATACTGTTTATTGTTCAATTTGTCTTCAGGAGTTAGGATGTTATCCTCCTATACATGTAGTTTTTTGGATTTTGATTATGGCATAACATTTTGCATAGAACTTCTCATGCTGTCTGTAGGATCTGTGTAGGATCTGAGAATAATAGTAATAAATATCACATTTTATATTTATTTATCACAACATACAGGGCAACTAAACTTGGCTGAGAGTATCAAGATGGCTTTGGATCAGAGGACATGATACCTTCATTGGACCCTGTACCTCATTTATGATACATATAATTTTATAACCATAAGTTTTAGTATATATAACATTATGTGCCTATAGAAATACTGTAAGTTTTGATAAAAGCATTCATCCACATATTACGGCGTTATGATCATTTCATTTTGCTCAAAAAATAAACTATAATGGTCCTTGTTAGTATAATTTTCTACTAATGAATTATTTCATTAATTTATGAATAGAATTCTATGTTTTATTTTAGACAGTTAACTTTATGTTTTTCGAATATTTGTTGCCAGCTATAGTTCAATTTTAAACTAAGAAGCGTCAAATAAAAAAAAACCGAGGGAATACTTTTATTTGATTCCCTCCACATATTCCTAGCTTTTCTCAGTCCCGAGTGATATTAATATGCTAAAATTAAAATCGACATGCGTGAAAGACTAAAACAGAACGCACGTCGAACTTGCAAGCAAAATGTGTAAGACAACGTGTACAGAAAAAAAAAGAACGGAACACCAAACGTAAGAGCTAGAAAAATCTGTAAGATGTGCACGCGAAAATATAAATGACCAACCACGAAAGGAAATGGACAAGCGCACGTGGGAAACAGGCGGGTGTCTGATCGTTCGCTCGTCTGGTGTTTGACAAACGCTCGCTAATTAGCCGTCACCAAAATTACACAGAGTTCATGGCCCAAGGAATACATAGCGGGGGATGGGGGAGATCGCATCGTAGAAAACATGTTTCACCTTAATTCTACAACTACCTTATTGCCTTTTGGAAGACGACAACTCTAAAGATAAAGGAAATTACTAGCCACTGAAACCGCATTTAACTAAGATGAAAAGATAATTTGAACAACTTTAATACGTAGTAGTTGAAGGAAGGCAAGCAATCAGGTATTAGAGTTTTGAGGAGAAACACAGAATATACTGATAGTTCAAGCTAAAAGCTACCAAGGCTAGACTGCTAAAGACTATAGCGTATGGCGAATGGGCTGAAACTAGGCAAAGGCTGGTTGGGCTTTCATTTTCTTTTAGGAAAAGTTCATTTTACAAACTCGAACTGCTCAAGAAATCCAATTTTCAATCTCATGCTACGAAACCAAGTAATATGCACCTTTGAACTGGTAAAAAAGTCTAATTTACAACCCGAGCATTGTTGAACATGGGACCCTCATGTCAACATGTTCAATTTTTTATTCTCTCTCAATAACATGTGGGGCTCACTTGTCACCCCTCTCCATGGCCTTTGCCCTCTCTCTGTCGTAACTGCAGTCGCCGCCGCCGGTCACCCGCAACTCCCTAAAAATGCTTTCTGTACTGTGCCCCTTGGACAGAGACTTCCTATCTGCCTTATGAAAGTTAGTTAAGGTAGGTAACTATCAAGCCCATTATACCCTAGTTTGGCCCAACAAGACAAAGAACATCCAGCCAACCTAACCGAAAACTCAAATGCTAGCTAGGTTAATATTTTTTAAAAATTACACCCAACATTAGACACCAGATGTTTAAAAATATATTTTTATGTATTCAACATTTTTCAAGTATTTGATTCAACATCTTATTTGACCGGATTCAACTTTTTAGCAATACCAGTTCAACAATTTATGAATGAAATTCTAAATTAGTGTATTACAAATGTTGAAATAGTAGATTAGCTGGGTGGATAAGTGAAGAGCGATTTGTTGACTTGTGTGCAGTAGCACCACGTACAAAAATGAAGGCCGTAGCAATGTTCGTACATGGGAGCAGCGTGAAAAAAATGAAGACAAAAAGTTCCCACGATGGAGCGGCACTCCCCGAGTCCCGATGGCCAATGCGGGTGGGACTTCCTATCTATCTAGTGGAAGGAGGTTAGACAAACCAAATAAAAAGTCCACTAGGCCCAATAACAATTTCAGATGTTGAAATATATTCATTCAACAATTGCAAATATCTGATTCAACGTCTCATTTGATTGATTTCAACATTTTACAAATATCAATTCAACAATTTACACGTAGAATGTTGAATCAGTGTAAGTCGAATGTTAAATCAGTGTAGATCGAATGTTGAATCGGTGTAAAATGAATGTTGAATCCGCAGATCAGTACGGGGAAGAGAAGAACGGTGCAGCTGGGGAGAGAAGAACGCGGCGGCAGCCCCGGCCCCGGCACGCGACCTTGGCGCGGCGCGGCGCGCTGCAGCGGCGGCAGCCCCGGCAGCAGGCGGCGAGGCGCGGCGGCTCTCTGGCGGCGGGGCGCGCGGGGATGGCCGGGCGACGGAAGGCGGCACGGGGATGCCAGGCAGGCCGCGGGGGAGGGAAGGAGAGAGAGAAGAGGGAGGTAGGAGATGGATGATGGAGATGATGTGCACGGATCTCAAACAATGGAAGATAGGTGGGCATTTGTCCTACCGGAAGATAGATAGGATTTTCGAATGCGGGCCGCTAGCCGCGAGCTGGCCCATCCACCGAACAAAGGCGCCTTATATGTGTTGGCTGGGCTGGGCCTCATATGTGTTGGCCCCAAACGAACAGCAGGCAATCAAAGATTTCACTGCAAATGGCATCGGTTACAAGGGATTTTAATTACAGAAGGAATTACCAGATAAAGTTTAGGAAATCTGATGCCACAGCATGGTATTAGAACGATCATGGGGTCTTGTCCTTCAGACCTTTGAGCGTCCCTAAGATACCAACAAGAGCACCAATGGCGGAGAAGACAGCAACAATGGTCTTCATGTTCTTGTAAACGAAGCTGTGCAGCCTGGTCTGCACCCGCCTGGTGACCCTGTAATTTTCGATCTCCTGCATGGTGCGAAGGTACCTGGACCCAACGCGCAGGTCCTGCAGGCTGGTGAAGAATTCGAGCGCCTGCTTGTTGGTGAGCCCTCCTCCTCCCTGCAGCACACGCTTGGTCCTTAGCTCGTGCACGTCCTCCTCCCTGTCCACCAGCATGGCGAGCAGCAGCAGGTACGAGCACACGGCTGACTCCTCCGTGGCCGCGTAGAAATCCGAGGTCGTGCAGAGCTCCAGCGCCGCCATGTTGATGAGCCAGCTCGCCCGGGAGCGGTTCAGCGACGGCGGCGGGATGGAGAGCTCTGGGAAGAGGGTGCCTTCCTTCTTGAGGCCCATCTGGATGATCTCCGTTGCCTCCTTGTTGAGCGTGATGTCCATCTCGGCGAGCTCCATGGCGTTCACAGAGAACGATATGGACTAGGTCGGCCGTAGACTTCGCCGCTCCGTGCTGCTCGCTCCGACGAGGTAGTGCCGGAAGAGGCCGAGGAGATGGGGTGGCTCGTAGCCATCGTCCAGGTCGACGGTAAGGTATGTTTCTTCTTCGTGGTCGTCGTTGTCGTCTTCTTCAGCGGCAGTCCAGTTCCTGACCCTGTCTTGCAGCTGCAGACGGGCGGGAACCTCATGACGGCCTTCACCACCGACCAGGCGATCTGGTTCTCGAGCAGCAGCACGTCGTGGGTGATGTCCTTGTCGTTGGAGTCAAAGAAGCTGAGCAGCGACGCGTCCATCTCGTTACGACCAGCATAAGCGAGCATGAACTGCACGTCTGCACCAGGAAGCAGGCGTCGTAGAACATCATGGGCAGGAAGTCATCGTCGGCGATGCTCGCCACCGCGTCCTGGTCGTAGAGGCGGCGGGCGTCGCTGGCCACCGAGACCACCGCGTCGTACATCTCCTGGACCGAGTGGCCGCCTGATTCCACGATGCACTGGTACGCGGCCACGTGCTTCACCTTCTCCGCCGCCGGCAGGTCGTCTCGGCCATGGTAGTACGGACTGATGGACACCATTGTCGGCGTGGTGTAGTACGGACTGATATCGACCTTGAACTCGCTCGCTCTTTCCTCAAACACATCAATCGGATCCACGTGAATCCGATCGGCGGGGTTCTTCTTCATTTCCACATTCCTGAAATCGACCTCAAATTCCTGTTGTCCTGCTTTCTCGGTCATCATCGGATCATCGTACTTCTGTGTGGTTGTTCGTGCACACTCAACCAGCTGCTTCTCTCCGGTAGACGATCTAGGGACGACGAAAGGTGCATGGAGGCAGCTTCCAGCAGATGATAGCTCAGTTGACACATACTCCACAGGCAAACCATGAGCCCATACGGCAGTTGGTTCCACTGTCCAATTGGCCAACTGAAAGCCATATGGTACCCATCCTTGATCACTTTCTTCCATGCTCTCCAATCGGCCGGCCAGCTAAGAATGTTTGCGGCAAAGAAACACTGTATTGCAAGAGTGAAAAAAAAGGAAGCTAGGCTAATGAAATGGGAGAAACATACAGAGCAGAGTAGAAGTTACCAAGAGAGTGAGAGACCGAAGAGACAAGAGAAAGGGAAGGCTTTGGTTCACTACTGCATAGCAGAGGAAGCATGCCCAGCCTACTCTTTCTTCTCTTATAGAACATGCATGCATACACAGACCAACTGGGCATGACCATGACGTCTTTTTTTTCTATCCATTCACTTGAAGTGGTCGATCACTAAGGCCTATATGTAATCAACATATACTAATTAAAGTGGATATATACTGGTAGATATGCATGCTGATTCTGTTGGTCTACTTTGATCCATGTTAAGTATTAATATGGCCATGTAAAGATCCACGATACCTAACCGCACATGGACACACTACAGGATGGATCTTGTGCCTGAGCTGGAAAAATTGCTCACACAAGCTCCATCTAGTGCCATACTGCCATAAGGTGTCGGTGTGTCACAAGTTTAACAGTCTACAGTGATTGGTCCCACGCAAGATAAAAGGTAACGCGCCTAATGTATGCACGGCCATTTGATAATTTATGTACAGACAAGCTAGGTAGCTGGCTCGTGGTTCAGGTGGCTCAGAATTATGAATGATTCTTTACTATATGCTTACATATACATCGATGTAAAGGTGTGGATGCACAATTGCACATAGAATGCATGTAAAGATGCATGGTCCTTACATTACACTGAAAACGCTATCCACAATATAAAGCATCCGTGACTTTTGGGTAGTTAATAACGAAGGCCACACCGGACAAGATCAGCTTTGTTGCAAAGTTGAAAAGGCGTAACACACAAAGTAATCTCACTACCAAGTTATAGCTGCGGAAATGGAAGCATGCTAACGACGAGGAATTAATAACGTTAAAGATCAAGCATGTTGCTGAATGCAAATCCTTTGTTCAGTAATTCAGGTCCGTCGGCTAGCTGGTGTCGGTACGTTTTTCAAGAGTTCAAATAGAAATACAGCCATTTTTGGGTGCTAATGTTTAATTTCTAACGAAACATGCTTTTACAGTTCCATCTTTCTTTTCTACTTTTCTCTGGAAGAACCTTGAAATATATGACGTGCAAACTCATTTCCTCGGTACCTTTCTATTCCCATTTTCGCTGCAGTTTATTAAGCAACACTATTAGAGACAGATAAGCAGAGTTACACTGACAAAATTTCAGGACAGGTTCCATCCAAGCCACCCAGCAGTGAAGGTTTTTTTTTTTTTTTTGGGTATCCACAAATCTGTCTGGGCCCAGTAAGCTCTTCCGAGGCAGCCGCCCTAGCCCAGCTCCACCACACGTGGACCTGGCCAAATTTGGCTCATTTGGACAATTATGCAAACCCACCAAGCTTGACAACGCTCAATGCTTTGACTAGAACGTGGGCCCACACCGCCTGCTTCGCGGGACTTCCTATCTATCCAGTGGAAAAAGGTTAAGCAAGCAAAATAAAAAGTCCACGAGGCCTAATAATGTTTTTTTTTCTGTTTTTACCTCAACAATTGCAAATATCTAGTTCAACATTTTATCCGACCGATTCCAACATTGTACAAATAACAGTTCAACAATTTATACATAAATGTTGAATCGATGCAGGTGAAATGTTGAATCAATGTATGTGTATTGTTGAATCCGTGGAGGTGGAATGTTGAACGCAGTAGCTCCCGACGGCAGTGTGCATCGTGCATGGAGGTGGCGACAGCTCCCGGCGGCGGCCGCGGCAGGGCAGGCCGCCGGCGGCCGCGGCGCACGACACACATGGAGGCGCCGGCGGCGCCGCACGCAGCATGCAGACGCGGCGGGGAAGGCCGGCGGGCGCGGCGCGCAGCATGGAGGCGCGGCGGGCTGGCCGGCGCGTGCCATGGGAGGGAGGGAGGAGGAAGATGGGAGAGAGGGGATAGGGTTAGACGTGGATCCAATGGTGGTAGATGTCTGCACGAATTTCAAACATTGAAGGGCTTATATCCTTCCGAAAGATGGATAGAAAATTCGCTACTTCGCTGATCGCGTGCCAACCTGAAAAAAGATGAAGCGGCCGTCCGGTCCAAAAACCAAGCCCATAAGAAAAAGATCACCAACCCACCAGCACCCCCAGTCCGTCAGTTGTCTAAAGATTAATTAAATCAGAGCCTTTCTCTCAAATTCAAGTCAAATAAAAGTCCAAACTGTAGAGTTAACTTTATCAAAATAGCACAAACTATATTTTTGTTTGCCTTTAAGTATGTAAATATTGCAACAATATACGATACTCCATCCGTTCCAATTTATACACAATTTGACTTTTTTATGCTAAGTTTGACCAAATCGTGTTATTTAAAAATTTTGCGAAAATATGAAAAAAATTCAAATGATAGTTAAAGTATATTATATGCTAAACAAAAAATATAAATTTTTCTAAATAAGTTAAGAAAGTCAAACTCTATGTTAAAAAAGTCAAACGATTCATAAATTAGGACGGAGGCCGGAGGGAGTACTAATTAAAGGCCCATTTGAACGTGTTAGTGTTTATTTGTCATTATTATCTCAAAAGGAATCACGAATAAAAACTCGAAAAATTGATAGTAACAGATTGGCAACATTAACAATAACACCAGTTCTGAAGGGACAGCCCAGAAATAAAATAAGTTATATTAGACTAGATAACAAATATAGTATAAAAATAAAAAAGGAGAGGGCAAAAGAATTGCATATCTCAAAAAAAAAAAAAACCGAACTCACAACGTGTTGCTTGGCTTTTACGCTAAATCAATGTCATTGGGCTATATAGGCATGTGGCTATTATAAGATTATTAGACCCATATAAGATAGGCACCTGACATACATGGCCATAATAACAGGCTCTTTGCTGCTGAATAAGACCATAATAAGAATTCTAAAACAAATATATATAGCCGCAATGGTGGAACACTTATTCCTGATGGCGACACCCACATGTTTGCAGATAAAAACAGCATGAAGCATCGATTGGTGACACCACTTGAACTTTTTTTTCCAAAATGATTGAGACGTGTTTAATTAGCCGAAAGAGACCGCCGAATGAGGAGCGTTTTTCTAATACTATTTTTCACCAAACCAAAACCTCTGCCCTTCACATTGGCGCCCTCTCCACATATTGGAAATGATTGGAAATACTAGTTAGAATTGATCAAAAAAATAGAAAAAACTGTTTTTATCTTATTTTCACCTTATTTTGTACCCTTATCCACCAGATAAACTAAAATTTTAGTTTATTTTCGCATGCCAAGTTTTTGTGGGTAACTAAAATTCGTAGAGCATGCCTCCGCGGACTAGCGTGCCGGTCAACTGCAAAAGGTGATGAACCGTAACGGCGACGACCGTTGCATTGCAGCAGCCGGCGGCTACCGCAACAAGTTGCTCATAATTGTAGATTCTGATAGTGTACCGGCACACACAAGCACTATCCTTTAGTATCTCCGTCCAGCCGTGGGCCCGTGGCCATGGCCATGGCCAGCTGTCATGGCGGCCAAGATCAAGAGATCAAAGAGCAGAGTTCTCCTCTTCCTCGCGTACCTGCTGGTGCTGTGTGTTCTTCCCCAGGTCACCTCCCTTACTACTAGCTTAGTCTACAACTTCTCCTCCCCCGGTGTCCTCGCCGGCACCGACATCAAGTACATGTCCAACACCACCGCCGGCAGTGACCAGATCGAGCTGACCAAGGACACGGTCTGGAGCACCGGCCGTGTGGTGTACGGGCAGCCAGTGCAGCTCTGGGACGACGCCACCGGCATGGTGGCCAGCTTCACCTCCAACTCATCAAGCCACACAACATCACCAGCCAAGGCGACGGCATTCGTCGGCGCGTACCCGTCGGTCCAGCTGCAGGACTCCAACGGCGGCTTCCTGGGGCTCGTTGTCCCCAGCAACCCGGCCAACACCTACTTCCCTCCCACCGTCGGCATGGAGTTCGACGCGTTCAGGAACACTTGGGACAGGGCCTCGGAGATTCACCTACACGCAGCTGTGTCAGGCGACTTGAGGATTCTCCGACGACCACAAGCTCGGCGAGGGCGGCTTCGGGTCAGTCTATCGTGGCGTCCTGCTGGACCAGGGGCTCCACGTGGCCGTCAAAAGGGTCTCCAATGCAAGACGTCAAGACAGGGGAGGAGGGAGTACACCTCTGAGGTGACCATCATCAGCCGCCTCTGGCACCACAACCTCGTGCAGCTCATCGGGTGGTGCCACGAGGCCGACGAGCTGCTGCTCGTCTACGAGCTCATGACCAACGGCAGCCTCAACGACCACCTCTACAGCGCGACGACGACGACCACCACCCCCCACCCTGACGTGGCCGGTCAGGTACAACATCATCCTCGGGATGGGGTCGGCGCTGCTGTACCTCCACCAGGAGTGGGAGCAGTGCGTGGTGCACCGCGACATCAAGCCCAGCAACGTGATGCTGGACTCGTCCTACAACGCCAAGCTCGGGGACTTTAGCCTCGCCCGGCTCATCGACCACGCCAGCGCCACGCACACCACCGCGCTCGCAGGCACCAAGGGCTACATGGACCCGGAGTCAGTGGTGACCAGCCACGCCAGCGCCGCCTCCGACGTCTACAGCTCCGGCGTCGTGCTCCTCGAGACCGCGTGTGGCCGGAAGCCTGTGGTCCCGCAGGAGGACGAGGGCAAGGTGCTGCTCGTGCACTGGGTCTGGGACCTGTACGGGAGAGGCCGGCTCCTCGACGCGACGGACGCGTGGCTGTCCGGCGAGTTCGACGCGCCGGAGATGGAACGCGTGCTGGTCGTGGGGTTCTGGTGCGTGCACCCGGACCACGCGGCGAGGCCCTCCATTCGCCACTCCATGAACGTGCTCCAGCTCGAGGCGCCACTGCCGGACCTCCCGCTGGAGATGCCCGTGGCCACGTACGGCCCGCCTGCCGGGCGTGTCCAGCCGCCGGGCTACACCACGTGGAGTGATAGCAGACGTGTAGATTCGTCGTCGTCCGGCTCGTCAATAGCCCACGCCGCCGCACCTTCTTTTGTCGCCTCCAGCACGATGGGGAGTGCGTCGAGAGACACCACTGAGCGTGAATCCACGATGAATTACGTCCTCACCGACCGGTCAGGCAGCCGCGCCGGCAGTGGACGCTCCGGCACGGCTGAGCAAAATCAGTCCACACAACGGTTTTCTTCCTAGCTAGTTCCCATGTGGTTTTCCATAGGTAATAGTATTGTAACTACTACTACCTATACTACTACTACCTATGATATGCCTCTCTCACTGTCGTTTTCCTCATCTCCGCTTCTAGTTAGGTTCTAGCTAGGCATTTGTCAAAGTTCTTGTAACCGAAGAGTGAACATTAGTGCACAAATTTTGCGCTTTGACCCCTATGTCAATTTATTTTCACAAATGACTTCTTCTGAAAAGTATTTGCAGTTTTGACCCCTTTTTTGGTGCCACGGCCTGGGCCCTGCAGCAACACACTGCGGCGCCACAGCATGCGGCACCGCAAGCGCTGCCACGCTGGCGGCCCTCGCCCGCGAATGCCAGCATGTCCCAGCGTGGGACCCGTCTGCGGCGCCATTGTTGGTGGCGCCGCAGCACCGAGGCCCATATGGGCCACGACCCTCCCAGCCGCCATCTCTGTTCTCCCATTTCCCTCTCCTCTCCTCTCCTCCCGCTCCCGCGCCGCCACCCGCCCCCAACGGCCAAACACTCACCCATCTCGGTGCTCCGGCCGGCTCTCCTCATCTTGCAAGTGTTAGGGTTTGGTTGTTGTCATAGGGTTTTTAGTTATGGTTTGGTTGCATCATCATATTACATTTTTGTTGTTGAATTTTGAGGATTATGACTTGGATAAGTGTCCATTTGCTTTGTTCTCTTGTACTATTGAGTTAGGGTTGTGTTCTCTCATGTTGGTACCTATGCCGTGTTTAATGTGTATATCACTTGTAGATACTAGTCAATCAATCCGTGCTTTCGTACAAGTCAAAGTCTTAAATGTATTATGTGTTACAGTACTACGTATATAGATCTGTATTTATACTTAGTTTTTTATAATAGCATATCTTGCAACTTTATATGTGTGCTTAATTGATTTAGATAATCTTTGATCGATTACAAAAGTAGGTGATTTTAAAATAATCTTTAGGAGTTATTTTCATTATATAATCAGTCATAATAACTAAGGTGAATAATTTAAATATAAATTAAAGGGGATATTTGGTATTATCCATCAAAATAGCACACGTGAGCAATTTAGGTATCAATTTATGGTGTTATTTCATATTTTCTTTTATATTGGCAGAGTGGGAAATTAATATGTTAGTTTTATGGGTTATTTAATATTGTTTTGATAATGGCAAAGGTGGGTGATTACTTAGAAAACAGATCTAATGGCTATTAAGATTCTAACTTGTCAATTGATGATCGGATGTTTTTGATTGTTGTGAGAATTTCTATGATTTTATTTTGTTTCTAGCGCATCTTGTGAGAATTGACGTGAAAATTTCAAAAACAATCTGCAAAATTTCTGTTTCATGGAAAGGTTTCTAGTATTTTTAATGGAAAAAAAGACAAAAACTGAAGCTAAATTTGAAAAAGGAAAAAATCTGAAAAAAGAAGAAGACATTTGCTTTCATTGAGAATTGAACTCAAGGCCTTTCATAATGGCAGATATGCTTAATTACTTAGAAATTAGATCTAATAAAAAAGAAAAGGATATTTGCTTTCGTTGAGAGTTGAACTCAAGACTTTTCATAATGACAGAGGTGGGTAATTACTTAGAAAATAGATCTAATGGCTGTTAATATTCCAAACTGCCAATCGATGGTCGGATGTTTCTGAGTATTGTGAGAATTTTTAGGATTTATCTTTTTTCTTGCGCGCTTTGAAATTAGTGCTTCTTTTAGAACCTTCAATTAGTAACAGTAAGATTCCTACTCCGGGTCCTCACCTCAATGTGGACCCCCACCAATTCATCATCTAATTGGGTGCACGCTTTTTTTTTAAACGAGATCGCCCATTCTATTTTCAAGATAATAAAAATACAAGCATTTGATTCCTAAAAAAAAATACAGGCATTCGGAGGATTGTTAGACAGATAAAGAAGGGGTACATTGTATCTCTCTACACCGGCCCCACACTACTGGAGAACAAGCAATCAGTCCCGATTGGGAACCCCCTTCAGTCCCAGATTTCGTACCGGGACTACGGTAACGGGACTAAATCCCTCAACCATTAGTCCCGGTTGTGTTGCCCGGGACTCAAAGAACTTTTAGTCCCGGTTGGTAGATATAACCGGGACTAAAAGAAGTTCCCCCGCATCAGCAAACCACGTGGCTGCCCACCCCTTTAGTATGGGTCTGTGCTACCAACCGGGACTAAATTTGATGAGGCGCACACGTGGCTGCGGCACTTTAGTCTCGGTTTGTATTACAAACCAGGACTGAAAAAGCAGCGCTCAATTTTTCATTTTCTTATACAAATATACTACAAGTATGTATGTTTAAATCTATTAGGCAGATTTAAATGCATTATATATGTATGTAAATGTACATATATTAGGCATAATATAAGTAAAGGCAATACATATGTAGAGTCTGTGAGTGCACAACTAACTACAAAATATGTACAATGTCCAACTACATTGTTTCTGAAGCTGGTTCGGCTGCACTACTCCTTGCTGTTGCTGCAACTTCGGTTGATGCTATCCTGCACTGTAGCAATCTCTAGGGGAGCAGCAGCTGCAGCCAAAACAGCTGAAGTAGCGCAGCCGAACAAACTAATGTACATGTCTGCTTTATGGTGGTGCATAATCAGGTGGTGGCGGAAGCTTCTCTCCGTTGTAACAAAACTCTCCGGTTCTGTGAATGATCTCCTTTAATATGAACCCAATAAGACCTTCTTGGACGGCCTCTATCTTGTCTTCGGGGATGAGTTTATCCTCTATTTTTCGATTCTATCATTTGACAAAAAACAATCAATAACATAATAAATCAGAATACAAAGACAAAAAGCATAAGAATGTGGCCGATGTTTACATACAGTCATATCATGTTGTGACACGCAACTGTGCATGAACTCACAAACAATGTATCCACATACATTAGTGCCTTGAGACTGTCTATAACACTATAAGAACAAAAGTTAGTAAACATTATTGGCAAAGAAGATACGACATGCATGCAGTCATGCATTCATACCAGAAAGTTTGGTTTAAGCTTAAGTTGTGGCTTTTGCGCAGTTCTCTCCATGCACTGCACATAAAATGGAATTACATAGTTGAGATGATGAAATGCCATAAAAATATTAGATAGTGGAGATGAAATGACATGACATACTAGTTAAGGACTTCGACGATTTCCTTGTAGTCATCGGTTGGCTTCCTCATGGAGTCAAACACTACAATGACTCCACTTTTCATCTCAATGCTAAGCAATACCCAGTGGAAGCTAAACAATTAAACGCAGAGAACATATGAGACGAAACAATTATAAATGGAAAAGGTAAGAGATACGAGATAATAGACACTAACCCCCAGAGAACATATGAGACGAAACAATGTTGGCATTTTAAAAACTTTAAAACCCTGTTCTCTACATCCTCACGATGGTCTTTTATGGTCCTCTGGTTAATCGTAACAGGGTCCATGAAGCCGACACCGTTAATGGAAAAAGTCTATATAACCCCCCGAACTATATATGGTGGAACACATCACCCCCTGAACTATGAAACCGGATGTTTTACACCCTAAAGTATTAAAAACAGGTCAAATAACCCCCTGAGTGGTTTTAATGGGTGGCTTTGATGACGTGGCATGTTAATGTGTTCAAATCACCCCTCCAACTATTTCGGTTGGCACATTCTACCCCTTGATAAATTTATATTTTTGTTTCTTCATCTATAATTTGAATTTGAAGTTTAAATTTTGCAGGGTGATAATTGTGGTCATAACTTGTATTAGAAAAATAAATGGTGATTTTTTTGATTATTTTTCTTTAAATTTTATATTAGCAAAGTTAATTTATTATTAAATGTCTTGCTAATAAAAGTTATGATAAAATCACTATAAATATTTCTAGCATAAGTTATAATATCTTCCATAACCTTGCAAAAATTTAAACTCTAAAACTGAATTTGCACATGGAGAAATGAAAAATACAAATTTACCAAGGGGGTGGAATGTACCAACTGAAATAGTTGGAGGGGTGATTTGAACAATCAGCATGCCACGTCATCAAAACCAACCACCAAAACCACTCAGGGGGTTATTTGACCGGTTTTTCATATTTTAGGGTGCAAAACATCCGGCTTCAAAGTTCAGGGGGTGATGTGTTTCACACTATATATTTCAGGGGGTTATATAGACTTTTTCCATCATTAATCCCCTCTCTACGGCACCTTTGGATCAACATCCTACAATCGGTGCGTAGTATGTGTGAGGATGACATGAAAACAATGAATATATAGACGAACAATAGTGATGCATGAAAGGACACTTACAGAACCCAGCAGCTAACGAGAGAAAGGTCGAGGGCACCTCGATGGTATATTTCATAAATATCTTTGAAGTCTAGATACATGAGGTCAACGCCATGGAAGTAGTCTTCGTCTTTCACACGCACAGTAATAAGGTGGTATGGATCTTCCTTTGATTTCTCCAAGTACCATTCATGGAATCTACACATTTGTGTTGGCAGATCCTTGTGACAATGTGGGTCGACTAGTGGCTTTGCAGGTTCAAATGTCCAAACTACTGGCGCCGTCTCAAATTCTTCTAGCCCCAGCATCTGGTTCACCGTCATGCCAGCTTCTTTAGCCCTCCTTTCCAGTTCTTTGCTAGCTATCGGCTGTTGCGGCTTTTGATTCTTCTGACGACTCTTTCGCATTTGATTTCTTCACTATGCGCTCATAGTCTGATGGAATTCGTTTCTTCGCACCCTTGCTATTGTTAACAAAGAAGTCTTTCGTAGCCGGATCTATCGGATTTGTTTTCGGAGGAGTTGTCCTTTTGAAAATTTGTCGATCCACATCCTGTTTCACATCAGCAGAAAACTCCCCTTTACTAAAGTCATAACCTCGCTTCGTTTCTGTCATCTGAACTAAGGAGCCGCTTGTTTGCTGTGACTTGCTCCGACTATTTCATTTTCTCGCCAGTTTAGGTGAGGGGCCCTTGTTTGGAGGGACATTCTTCCCGCCTTGTTTGCTCCTGCGTGTAGGTGAGGGGATCTTCTTTGGAGGTGAGGGGCTCTTCTTTGAATGAGGGGAGGGGTTTCCATGTGGAGAGCGTGGTGGTGTAGCAGCTCCACCTGTAGTCATTGCATTGGGTTCATCTACAATTACAATTAGCGGTTTCTTCCATACTATGCCAATACCCTTTAATCATCACCACCTGGGATTGGGAGCTCTAAGTCTCTATATCGTTCGCACACTTCATCCATGCTGACAACTGCGAACCCTTCTGGAACCTCTTGACAATGGTGTCTCTGATCTGGCTGTGGAGGTAAGACCATACCATAAGCCACCGGAGTGGTTAGGTTCATTGCTAGTATATGGAGCTCACAGCGTGTTCGTTGTTGGATCTCATCCACGGGGTATCGCTGATTAGGTAGCTCCGTGGAAGCAGTACTACTTCCATATACTGTTGTACGGCCCGGGTGCACGGGGCTATCGACAGGAGGAGGAGGAGGCAACAACCCTTGCGTCCTTATGGAGTCTATTGCAGCTGCCACTTGACGCGCGACCTCGCTGGGAATAGATGCTTTGGTTTGAGGTAGCTCATTTTCCAAGTTACGCACCCTTGCCTCTTCTATGGCCTTGCTTCTATGTTGGCTTCTATATGTCTCTGCATCTGCAGGAAATCCATCCTTCCACAGCTTATTTCCATATCCTCTTGTACAACCTGGGTGCTCTGGGTTGTCAAGGAGAAGAGTTAGCTCGTCCTTTTCCCTATTGGGGACGAATTCACCTCTCTCCGTCCTCTCGACGATTTGAAACACTCTCTCTGTTAACTCTTTTGCCTTGTCGTCCTTGTACAACAGGCTGCCATCTTTTGTGAGGGTTCCTTGGTGGCCATAGTACCAGCGCTTTAAGCGATATGGCCAGTTTTGCGTCGCAGGGGTGATACCTTTTGCCTCTAGGTCTGCTTCCATCTTGGCCCACTTCTCTTCACTTCCTTTGTAACCAGACGGACCGAGGTTGTGGTGATATTTTTTTTTGAAGCGTTCTCACTGTTTTGGGCTAAAACCGCCTTTGCCTCTTCCGATTCCTTGTAACTTAGGAACGTATCCCAGTGTCCCCTGTACTTTGTGTAGGTATTAAAGTTGGGCACCTTCCCCTCCTTCTTAAAGGCCTTCGTTAGATTCTTTTTATGGTTTTGAAATAGCTCGCCCATCTTCAGTCCAATGTTCAACCTTTTTTTTGAAATTGTTCAGGGATGTTAAACTTCTCCTTCATAGCGGCTCATAACATGGCCTTCTGAGCTTTAGGAACTGCGAGTGGATCATCTTCAGAACTAGGCCTCCATTTCAGAAAGTTGATGGGCACGTTGTCCCTAATGAGATAGCCACAGTAGTTCACATACTTAGTTGTGGCCTCGGGCGGTAAGAGTGGTTGTCCATCTCCTGCGAATTTAGTGATAATGAACCTTCCCTTAAAGTTCTCTGCCCTAGTTCCACCTCTGCGCTTCCTCGAACCAGTGGCGGATTGCTAACAAACATAAAAAACCAAAACAAGTTTATTACTATACACACATTAGGGTCCAGTTCATCCTTAAGGTGAACAATTTCATATATTTACTTACATCGTTAGGAGCACTAGTGTGTTTGTTTGCATTCTCAGGGGCGCTGGTGTCTTCGTTTGCATTGTTAGGATCAGCATTGATGTCTTGGTTCTCAACGTTTAGGCATGCATCGGTGTCGATGCTATCATTTTCTTCGTTGTTGGGTGTGCTGCCTAGAATCATCTGTTGAAGTACCATCTCCGATTCATGAGAATCCATTGTTCTACTTTCCCGGCCCTATGCATATGGATTGAATTTACATATGGATAGAAACATTAGTGAGGTTTTCTATACCTGATGGGTTTAAAAGAAAGAACACTTAAGCATTACAGTGACACACCAATTATTGAAACAAAAAAGTTAGGAGAGCCAAGTAAACAAGAAAACCAGAAAGGGAAACAGCAGTCAGCAGCTGTCCTCACAACAGATACTTACAGTGTGTGGTACACTTTGATTTCTGTCACGGACATGCATTCAGCCAAGACAAGAAAGGGATTCTAAAAGTAGTCAAGCAAATTATGTTCCATGTCTAAATATTGTAGTAGGCAATCAAGAAAGGGATCCTAAAAGCAGTCAAGCAAATTATATATCCTATACAAAGAAAATAATTAACAAAGCGGAGGCGGTGATACGGCGGGGGTAATAGGCCGGGCCGTTGCGCCGGCGCCGCGCGAGGCCGGCAAAAAGGCACGTAGCGGACGCAGGGGATGCACGCGTGCTCGTGGGAACAAATAATGTACCTGCGGCGGGGAAGGGGACGGGGACGGGGACGGCGACGGTGACGACACACAAATGGAGGCATGGATGTGGCGGAACCGCCCTGCTTAATCCAGACTAAGCACACCTGCCACCTCTGGCTCGCAGTGCACTTAGGCCAGACTAAACCCGGTAGTCCGTCGAGAGTACTACAGCTCTCGATAACACCAAATCCCAAAGGAACCGACATCAAACACATCCGACTCTCGATGGAGCCACAACAATTACATCATCACAGGCAGTTGAAATAGATAGTAATAGACTTAATTTACAAACCAAATGTATGAAATCAAATACATGTTCAAATATAGCGGAAGCGAATTCAGAGTATATATATATAGCGGAAGAGTTTTCAAAACAACTCGTAGCGGAAGCAATATACTTAAGTAGTCTTCACGAAGAGATGAACAAGGCGAATAGCACCAAGCCCACCGATACTACCACCTCCAGCACAGTTGTCCAAAAGTCATCGGTACCTGTAAGCCAAAAGTGGGGGCAAACCCTGAGTACTAATTACTCAGTAGGACTTAATGGACGGAGCTTACGGCTGACGCAAAGCATGCTTACTAATCATGTGGATCCTTAGCTGTTGATTCTTAAACAAGGTCATGTTGATATCAGATAGCAGGATTTTGACAGCTGCTATCCATTAATCATGAGAATCAGTTATATCATAAAGTAAACATTTGTATGAAAGTAAAGTAATGAACACATGTCCCGTCCCAAGATTCACAGTGCCTCCATTCAACCCCTTGGGAGTAGCCGTCTCAAGAGCGATACCACGGTACGTCGGGTCAGCCCTCCCTCGACCTCAAAGCATCCCCTAAGTCCATCGACCTCCTAGCAGTGGATGGGCGACACCCAGAATAGTGAGACGGATCATACACATCCAAGCATATTGTATTGAAAAGCGTGACTTAATAAACATTATGTTCCAATTATTACTACGTTGCCCGTGTGCGATATCTGGCATTCTCACACCTGGTGAGCATCAGCGATTCGAATCGATTTGTTAATTCTACGGAATAACTAGAAGCACCAGGATGGTATATGCTTACTAACTCCCAACGTTCCACATATGCTTCTTCCATCTCCACTTGTCCCATCCCAAGTTCGATTCAATCCTTCCGTTGTTCCCAAGTTGTGCTGTCTTAGGAGCGATACCACGGTCACGTCGGGTCAGCTCTCCCTCGACTACAAGCTCCCCAAGGTGTCACAGTAGGAGTCTGTCTCTGTTCTTCGGATGGCACAAGTAAGCTTTCACCGGTCCATTATCCCGGATAAGCACTCTAGCAATGTTATGCCGATCAGCAGGCGAACAGCGAACGGGCCTTATGCGACTCGGACGGAGTCCAGTGCACAATACCATAATCAATAAATAACTCAATAATTCTCCGCCCGGTCTCCATTTAAACATAAGCATGTATAGTAACTTCCATAGGTGAGATTTCTGTCACTTTGTAAAGCCGTACCTATGGGACGAGTACAATCACTCGTGTCTACTCGTACCTAGCAATTCTAGGCACTCGCCCTACGAACTCTACGTATAGGTGCTAGGGCCAGGGCGGCCAGGAAGTCTAATGCAATTGTTTTCAAACAACTCCTAATGCATATGCGTAATCATCAAACAAGAGTTGTATTTGCTGGGAGAAATCATGGTCCTGCCTACCTTTGCTTGATCTTAAGAAAACCAACAAACTAAACTAGGTTAGTTTGTCGGGTTGTAAGGCTTTGCCCCAGGCAACCCCTTGAAGCAGGGACGGATTTAATCAGCGACCCTCCGTCTTCTTGCTCCGGATATAGCCTATCGTCCGTTTCCTTGATCACTGGTTTCTCCTGTGTTGATAGCTCTTTGCACGTGGGGTCTATATGCATGATAAAATGTAAGTGAGTGCAAGAGAATGCAAATGCAGGCATATGATACAAGTTATATGGACGACATAGTGCAAACATGAGTATAACGAATGCAATTGTATGCATGGGGTAATTAAAGCCTAACGCATGATCAAGTAGTTTGTGAAGAATGGGTTCGGGTACTCTTGGTTAAATATATCCTATAATAAGAAAACTTAACGACTTTGCTAAGAAATCATACAGCCCACCACATAGAAATCGTACAAAACATCACTATATTTTATCTTTGAAGTTATCCTGAATTACTGTGTTATATGTGTACACAGTCCCTATCAAAAAGAAATGAAATCATCTCTTAAAAACACCTTTATGAATAATACGCACTCATGAGTTCATGTAGTTGGATAACTCAAATTGATCTCAAACTTTTACCATATGCAGACACATACTATATAATGCTACAACCAAAATTTCAACTATACCCGAGTTATAATTAATTTACTAACATTACAACAAGTTCTCAGCCCTACACATTGTCTGAATTTTTATAAATTATAGGAATGGTATCTGAAGGTGAAATTTTTCCAGTGAGCTACACTTGGCATGAACTACCCATACAAAAATTACAAGTTAAAATTCCCAAGTTTGACAAGACACCTATTTTCCATATACTAATTTGGTGCGAATTTATGACGTACATATGAACAGTATAATTAGCATTCTTGAATATACTTTCTGGACTCTATGTATCAACATTAAGCTACCAAATTTTCCTTGAAATTAATTATGCATCCTAAGACCACTTTTCCTTTTTATTTAGTTAAGCATGTGACATTTTGTCATTTTCAAATCACCATTCAAACTTAATATGTAAGGTTTCAAACTTTACCAGCAAGCTATTCATACTATATGAAGTACATGAAAAACACCAGAGGTCACCTTTGAGCATATTTTATGTAACCTTCATTGTCCTAGTTAATTAAATACACAAATCACACACATAAGGGCAAAACAGTAATTGAACAGCCAATGCTAGTGCTACCAAAAATCACACAGTAACTAGATGTCATAAGGAAGCTACTGTCCAAGTTTCATAATTTTTGGAGTTCATTTGGTCCACTTTTACCATTTATTTACCTACACTATGCATACACTAAACCAGGGGTAAAACAGACTTTTCACACATCCACATCATACCTATCCTGTAGATCTACTCACAAGGAGTCCATAGCCACTGAGGTTGTCCATTTTGGATTTTTATTTGAATTGTTATGATTTTTCAAAGTTCACCGCCCATTATTAGTGAATTTAAATGGAAAACATTTGATCCGAGGACTACAACACAATTAACCATAGTTTCCAGGGGCTAACACACAAATAAACCCTGACTCAGTAAACAGTGCATGTGAAACATCAAAAGCACGGGGTCAGACCTGCAAAATACCAGGGCTCGGGTTAAATTGTGAACCGCCAGTAGTTCTAGGGTCTAATCTGCAAGTTTTGCAAGACACAATGAATAGTCAATTAATACGTAGAATCCAAAGGGGCTTAAATGCAAAATGGGTCTCCTTTCTTCAACTCGGGCAGGGGAGGAGGGCGTGCGCGGCCGCGCGTTCCGGCGCTTGCGCCGGCGGCGTGGAGCCCGGACTTGGAGCCGATCGAGGCCCTGGAGGTCGGCTCGGCCTCGGGGATCGTTTCCCCCAAGATGTGGGCGCGCGGGGTGGACAGGAGAGGCAGTTCGGCGGTGGTGAACCGGAGGGTCACGGCGCGGCGGTGCGTGGCGGCGCGGGCGCGGACCCTGCGAGGGAGCGAGGCGGTGACGTCGAGGCCTAGCGCGGAAGGTGCGTGGCGGAGCGGCGATTCCGGTGGAGGCGGAGTGGAGGTGCGGGGATGGCTCGGCGGTGGGTCTCCACGGAGAGGGGCGGCGGCAATGGCGGCCGGGAGGGAGCGCTCGCGGGGAAGGGCGATGGAGGCGAGGGCGAGCGGCAAGGCCGTGCGGGATCGGTGGAGTAACGCGAGGCGAGCGTGAGGCGCGCGTCGGCGAGGCGGGAGGCGGCTTGAGGCGGCGGGTGACGTGAGCTCGCCGTGGCGGCGATGGCGGCGGGCACTCTGTGGTTGGGAGGGGAAGGCGGAGGGAGACGACGAGGTCTAGCTCTTTGGGCGCGGGAGGTAGAGGTGGGTGAAATGACGGGGTTCTGGAGGCTCGAGGAGTGACGGAGCGGCCGGCGTGAGCTCGCCTCCGAGCTCGGCTATGGCGGCGGCGGCGTTCGGTGCGGAGTGGATAGCGAGGGAGTGGGGGGGTGCAGAGAGCGAGGCGAGTTGATGAGGAGGCGCGGAGAGTGAAGGCGGACGGGATCCTGTCCAGGTGCAGGTGCGCCGGGGAGGAGTGCGGCCTCGGCCGGCCGGCGTCGGCCACGCGCGGCGCGGGCAGAGCGCGTCCGCCGCGTGGGCGCACTGGAGCGGGGAAGGAGGACGGCGAGGAGATGGTAGGCGCGGTCTATAGACCCATAGAGGCCGACAGGTGGGACCGGGGCAGGGTGGATAGGGGAGGACTCATGAACCGGGTGCGCGGACGCGTTGGATGGTGGGACCCACCGGCCAGGTTTTTCCAATCCCGCGGGCGGGAGTCCGAAGACGGTCTGCCAGTGGGGCCCGCGCGTCAGTGAGTCAAAAGGAAGTCCAAAAACCCGAAAATGGAAAAATCAGCTTTGACCAAATGAAGGTGTTTCTGAATTTTGCTTATTTGAGCAACTTAGGGACCGAATTTAAAAATACCCCAATTGGATGAAATGTTCTAAATTTGTTTCTCTACATTTCCATTATAAACTTGTATACCATGTTATATTCAAAAATCTGGTTTAAAATTGAATTTAAGCTGCTGACCAAGGTTTGACCAACAGAACCTTCCAGTTTAGAAATTCTAAAAGTCTATTTTCTAATCACATTCACCTAAGAAGTTTTATACCAATGTTGTTCAGAATTTAATTATCTACAACTGTTTCAATTGGAGTTTTGCAAGATTATGGCTGTAGACCTGTTTAAATTTGAAATTACTAAACAAATCAAGTTTGGACAGAAAACACTTGCTGACAGAAAAAGACCCAAAACTCTATGCAAACCTTAATGCATGTCAAAGCACCAATTACCAAAGTTGTTTATCATTAAATTGTCTACAAGTTTGTCAATATGAGTTTCACCCAAATCTAAATAGAATCAGAGCTATAGGCAAAATCAAAGAGGCATATATGCAGGAAACAGGTTTTTAACAAGTGGCATTTCAACCAAATTTGAACTAGGGCTCAAATGTATGTCATTGTATGATGCATCATGATGAATGTTGCATGTATGATGAATGATTATGCACTTGAGGATGCCGGAGCATCACAACCCACTCCCCTTAAAGAAATCTCATCCCGAGATTCTGATGTGATGTGGGTGGATAAGTTAATGAGAAGAAAGTGCATTGTGTATGCGTTTAAAACTTTAAATTGCTGTGACGTACTCAATTCGAAGTGGATGGAAGAAAACCAGGATACTTTGTTCGCAAGAATTCTTCTTGCTCCCAAGTTGCCTCTTCCTCGGAGTGATTACTCCATTGCACTTTGTAGAAGTTAATGGTTCTTCGTCGTGTTGCTCTTTGCTTTTGATCGAGGATTCTTATGGGTTGCTCTTGATAGGTGAGGTCTGGTTGAATCTGAATTTGAGATGTATCAATCACTTCCTCTGGCACTCTTAAACACTTCTTGAGTTGCGATACATGAAACACGTCATGCACCGCAATTAGATGTGGTGGTAGCTCCAGTCGATAAGCAACTGGCCCACATTGCTCTGTGATCTTGAACGGACCAACATATCGTGGTGCTAATTTGCCTTTCACTCCGAACCGATGCACCCCTTTCATGGGCGACACTCAGAGATACACATGATCACCCTTCTCAAAGACTAAGGGTCTTCTCCTTTTATCTGAGTAGCTTTTCTACCTAGATTGTGCTCGCTTTAGATTGTCGTGAATGAATTTAACTTGCTCTTCTGCCTGCGTTACCAAGTCTGGGCCGAATGTGACACGTTCTCCTGGTTCTGACCAGTTGAGTGGTGTTCTGCACCGTCTACCGTATAGGACCTCGAAAGAAGCCATTTCTAATCTCTTCTGATAGCTGTTGTTGTAGGCGAACTCTGCCAAGGGGAGACATTCATCCCACTTGGTGGAATAAGTCAAAGAACACGCCCTCAACATGTCCTCTAAGATCTGATTCACTCTTTCTACTTGGCCGCTTGTTTGAGGGTGGTATGCTGAACTCCGAATCAATTTGGTTCCAAGAGCAGTTTGCAGTTGCTCCTAGAAGCGTGACACAAACAGTGAGCCTCTGTCCGAAGTGATGGTTAGAGGGACACCGTGCAAGGATACAATCCGGGAAATATGTAGTTTAGCATATTGCTTCGTTCGATAGGTAGTCTTGACTGGGATGAAATGTGCAGATTTTGTGAATCGGTCAATGATCACCCATATGGAATCATACCCCTTCGATGTGCGAGGCAGGCCTACAATGAAATCCATATGTATGTCCTCCCACTTCCAGGCCAGAACTGCTAGTGGCTGAAGCATACCGGCAGGCCTTAAGTGATCCGCTTTCACTCTTTGACACACGTCGCACTCGGATACATACTTGGCGATCTCCCGTTTCATACGGGTCCACCAAAATTTTTGCTTTAAGTCTTGGTACATTTTGTTGCTGCCCGGGTGTAAGGTGAACATGGAGGTGTGGGCTTCATCTAGGATTTTCTTTCTCAATTCCATATCCTTTGGTACCACTAAGCGGTTTTTAAACCACAAGACTCCTTCTTCGTCAAGCTTGAAATAGGCCTTCTTTTTGTCATCGATCTCATCTCGAATATGTGCCATGCTCTTATCTTGCTTTTGCGCTGCTATGATTTGATCTTTTATGGTTGGTTCAAGGACAAGGTTGTAAAGTTCAGCTTCCAGCGTTGTTGGCATTTCTATGTCCCCGATCTCACAGCATAGCACTCTCACTGTTGGACGAGCTTCAGTGAAGTTGCAATGAGCTTTACGGCTCAATGCATCTGCTACTACATTAGCCTTACCGGGGTGGTAGTGAACTTCTAAGTCATAGTCTTTGATTAACTCCAACCAACGACGTCGTCTCATGTTTAGTTCTGGCTGTGTGAATATGTATTTCAGACTCTTGTGATCGGTGTATATGTGGCATGTGTTGCCCAACAAGTAATGTCTCCATTTTTTCAGAGCATAGACAACCGCAAGTAGCTCAAGATCGTGAGTTGGGTAATTCACCTCATGTTTCCTCAGTTGGCAATATGCATATGCAATCACTCTCCCTTCTTGCATCAGAACACAACCGAGGCCACTACCAGAGGCATCACAATACACGTCAAATGGCTTGGTGATGTCTGGTTGAGCAAGAACAGGTGCCGAAGTTAGGAGCTTCTTTAATGTCCCAAAGGCTTCTTCGTACTTTGGGCTCCACGCAAACTTTGCATTTTTCTGGGTTAATGCTGTCATAGGCTTTGCTATTTTTGAGAAATCTTTGATGAAGCGGCGGTAGTAGCCTGCTAAACCAAGAAAACTCCGTATCTCTGTCACAGTTTGTGGCTGCTTCCAATTCAGCACATCTTCCACCTTGCTGGGATCGATAGCCACTCGCTTCCCTGACAAGATATGGCCTAGGAATGCCACTTCCTTTAGCCAAAAAGCACACTTGCTGAACTTGACATAAAGTTTATGTTCTCGAAGGCGAGATAGCACTATTCACAAATGCTCTTCGTGCTCCTTCTCATTCTTGGAATAAACCAGGATGTCATCAATGAATACTACCACGAATTTGTCCAGCTCGTTCATGAACACTGAATTCATTAGGTACATGAAGAAAGCCGGTGCATTTGTCAAACCGAAGGACATGACAAGATACTCATAAAGCCCATACCGCGTGGAGAAAGCAGTCTTCGGAATGTCTTCCTCTCGGACCTTTATTTGATGGTACCCAGATCTAAGATCAATCTTGGAGAAAACTGTGGCTCCCCCAAGCTGATCGAATAGGATATCGATGTGTGGCAGTGGGTACCTGTTCTTGACAGTAACAGCATTCAACGGTCGATAGTCCACACATAATCTCTTACCACCTTGGTCTTTCTTCTCGACAAAGAGGGTGGGGCAACCCCAAGGCGATGAGCTAGGTCGGATAAATCCTTTGTCTAACTGCTCCTGCAGTTGTGTCTTCAGCTCATTTAGTTCATCCGGTGCCATTCTATACAGTCTCTTGGAGACAGATGCCGTGCCAGGTACAAGCTCAATGGCAAACTCAACATTTCTATCCGGTGGGAGCCCTGGAAGCTTTTCCGGGAACACATCTGGAAAATCAGAAACCACCGGTATCTTCTTGATCAACTGGGCTTCTATGGCATTTACTGTGGGTGGCGAACGCCTGTGACTTGGCAGATGAATATGCATAACTTTACCACTCTTGCTTGACTTAATCTGAACTATCCTACTAGTAATATCCAACAAGACGTTGTGCTCCTTCATCCAATCCATCCCCAAGATAATGTCGATCCCCTGGTTAGGAAGTACCACAGGGTCAACATAGAAATCCTCTGTGCCTATGCACAAGCGTAAGTGCCTCATAATCTGATTCGTATCAATCGGTGATCCCGGGCCTGTGATATGGTATTTGGTCTTCATATTATCAATGTGATAACCATGTTTGGTTGCATATGACCTGCTGATGAAAGTGTGTGTTGCTCCGGAGTCAAACAAAACCACAGTAGGGTGCTCGTTGACAAGAAATGTGCTTGCTAACACTGGTTCACCTTCTGGAATCTGATCTACATGGGTATAGTGCACACGACCTTCTGTTGGGGCTAGATCTCGCTTTGGTTCTTTCTTCTTACTTTGGCGTGGGTTGTCTCTAATCAACAATGGTGCCTGGCTTCGCCGACGGGCAAAACAATTCTTGCTGAAATGGCCGATCTTTCCGCACTTGTAGCAGGGGTATTTGGCGCTTGGTTTGGCCGGTGGCACTAGAGAAGGTAGACGAGGTGGTGCACTGCAAGAGGAGGGTTGTAGCGTCCCCCAGTGTTGTTCTTGTTGCTGGGGCATGTCGATGTAATGTATGAGTGGTGAATGATGAAGCACAACCCGTTGCCGCTGAGAGGAACCTGATTGAAGTGTGCTTGGAAGTCTTTTCCTGCGCTGATCCTCACGGGCATGATTAAGGCGATCCTCCACGTCGATGGCGACGTCTACCAACTTGGTGAAGCTGTCGTAGCTGCACCCCAAGTAAGTCAAGAGAGTGGGGTCAAATCCATCCAACAGACGGGTAGACCTACGTGGGTCAGTGTTGACATCTTCAAGGGAGTACAGCGACAGGCGGATGAAGGCCTGCACGTAGTCGAGTACTGACATGTTCCCTTGTCGAAGTGCACGGAACTCTCGTTGTTTGAGCTCAATGAGGCTAGGCGGGAGATAGTGAGCCCGAAAAGCCACACGAAACTCATCCCACGAGACCTGGTGCCCGGCTGGTTGCATTGCTAGGAATGAAGCACACCAGGCCCCGAGGGACCATGTAGACACTGTGCCGCGAAGCGAGCCTTCTGTTGCTCAGTGAGTTGGGGCAGTAGACTGAACTTGGACTCGATGATCCGAAGCCAGTCATCCGCATCCAATGGATCTGTGGCAACCGTGAAGATCGGCGGTTGCAGCGCCGCAAAGTCAGTGTAGCTGATCTCTTGCGGGTCGCGCCGTTGTTGCGCTTGAGCTATCAAGTCGATGAGTTGCTGAGCGACTTGAGTGGCCAACTCAAAAGGAGATGGGGCTCCATGAGCGGTCCCCTGAGCAGATGTCTCTGGTGGGGTGACCATCTGCAGAAATGAAGCCAGTCGAGTTTAGTCCAAGAGCTTTTTGTGCAACCGATGCGGTGATAAAAAGATCATAGTGCCATAATTATATTCTGAATACATGAAAGCATGTAAATGAACAGAATAGCTCGATTGCACTTAAAGTGTTAGCAAACATCTTGTAGGTTTGGATAAACGAATCTGCTAATGGGAACTCGTGCGCAGTCTTAGATACTGGTCAATACTTCTAGTTTCGTCGATATGGTTGTCAAGACGATCGATTTGGGTGGATGTCCAATTACGGAAATTCTCTAATGACTAGTCCTCTATTCCTTTGATACGTAACTAGCTCTTAGATCAAATCTCTCACGAATTGGGTGAGGGATGCAATTTCATTCAGGTGCTGTTTCTGACCGTGGTCGTTCGGTTTATCGTGGGGAACCCCTCTTGGTAAAATTAACTGCATTGTGTGAGTGAAATGTGCAGGAAGTTTGTTTAGGTCGCGATTTATCCCATTTGTCTTTTAATAATGTCCCCCAACAATGGATCAAAAGATACATGATGCATGATCCGTCCTATTCGGCCTCACATCACACATCCTATGTATTATATATATAGCTAGCGAAAATTCGGTGACATATATGCACGTCTCTCCTTAATGCAACTAGCCGTTCTCTAGTCGTTCTTTGTTTCGCACGTGGTTAGTGTACCTGCAGAAGAATGCATGCTCATACATTACCACCTAGTGTGGCATCCACGCGTGACCGCTGCGTGGACAACGTTGGTGGGCCGATGCACCTTTTCCTCAAAGCCTGACTTTCCACCAGTACTGGGGATTGTCGAGAAAAAGGTGGATCCAAAAACCAAAGGTAAGTGTGGTGGGTATGAAAGCATCCAAGGCATGCCCACCACCCTTAAAGAGCTTTTACTATGGGGCATGAATGCAGGGCTTACAACCGTTCGCAAATCTCAATAGCTTCCACCAGTACTGGGGACAGCTATGGCCGAAAAGTTGCTTCCCAAAGTGTCGAATATGCATATGAGTTCTATCTAGGTCAGAATGTCAGTGATTTCACCTGGATAACACTAACATCCTTACACGGGCATAGCGTATACTCTCATTTTTGGAATTACTTGAAAAGGGCTTTCGAAAATAGTTTTGTAAACCAAAACTTGATGATATAACTGTTATCTGTGTTTGATCGGCTCTGATACCAGCTGTGGCAGAACCGCCCTGCTTAATCCAGACTAAGCACACCTGCCACCTCTGGCTTGCAGTGCACTTAGGCCAGACTAAACCCGGTAGTCCGTCGAGAGTACTACAGCTCTCGATAACACCAAATCCCAGAGGAACCGACATCAAACACATCCGACTCTCGATGGAGCCACAACAATTACATCATCATAGGCAGTTGAAATAGATAGTAATAGACTTAATTTAAAAAACCAAATGTATGAAATCAAATACATGTTCAAATATAGCGGAAGCGAATTCAGAGTATATATATATAGCGGAAGAGTTTTCAAAACAACTCGTAGCGGAAGCAATATACTTAACTAGTCTTCACGAAGAGATGAACAAGGCGAATAGCACCGAGCCCACCGGTACTACCACCTCCAGCACAGTTGTCCAAAAGTCATCGGTACCTGTAAACCAAAAGTGGGGGCAAACCCTGAGTACTAATTACTCAGTAGGACTTAATGGACGGGGCTTACGGCTGACGCAAAGCATGCTTACTAATCATGTGGATCCTTAGCTGTTGATTCTTAAACAAGATCATGTTGATATCAGATAGCAGGATTTTGACAGCTGCTATCCATTAATCATGAGAATCAGTTATATCATAAAGTAAACATTTGCATGAAAGTAAAGTAATGAACACATGTCCCGTCCCAAGATTCACAGCGCCTCCATCCAACCCCTTGGGAGTAGCCGTCTCAGGAGCGATACCACGGTACGTCGGGTCAGCCCTCCCTCGACCTCAAAGCATCCCCCAAGTCCATCGACCTCCTAGCAATGGATGGGCGACACCCAGAATAGTGAGACGGATCATACACATCCAAGCATGTTGTATTGAAAAGCGTGACTTAATAAACAGTATGTTCCAATTATTACTACATTGCCCGTGTGCGATATCTGGCATTCTCACACCTGGTGAGCATCAGCGATTCGAATTGATTTGTTAATTCCCGGGAATAACTAGAAGCACCAGGATGGCATATGCTTACTAACTCCTAGCGTTCCACATATGCTTCTTCCATCTCCACTTGTCCCATCCCAAGTTCGATTCAATCCTTCCGTTGTTCTCAGGTTGTGCTGTCTTAGGAGCGATACCACGGTCACGTTGGGTCAGCCCTCCCTCGACTACAAGCTCCCCAAGGTGTCACAGTAGGAGTCTGTCTCTGTTCTTCGGATGGCACAAGTAAGCTTTCACAGGTACATTATCCCGGATAAGCACTCTAGCAATGTTATGCCGATCAGCAGGCGAACAGCGAACGGGCCTTATGCGACTCGGACGGAGTCCAGTGCACAATACCATAATCAATAAATAACTCAATAATTCTCCGCCCGGTCTCCATTTAAACATAAGCATGTATAGTAACTTCCATAGGTGAGATTTCTGTCACTTTGTAAAGCCGTACCTATGGGACGAGTACAATCACTCGTGTCTACTCGTACCTAGCAATTCTAGGCACTCGCCCTACGAACTCTACGTATAGGTGCTAGGGCCAGGGCGGCCAGGAAGTCTAATGCAATTGGTTTCAAACAACTCCTAATGCATATGCGTAATCATCAAACAAGAGTTGTATTTGCTGGAAGAAATCATGGTCCTGCCTACCTTTGCTTGATCTTAAGAAAACCAACAAACTAAACTAGGTTAGTTTGCCGGGTTGTGAGGCTTTGCCCCAGGCAACCCCTTGAAGCAGGGACGGATTTAATCAGCGACCCTCCGTCTTCTTGCTCCGGATATAGCCTATCGTCCGTTTCCTTGATCACTGGTTTCTCCTGTGTTGATAGCTCTTTGCACGTGGGGTCTATATGCATGATAAAATGTAAGTGAGTGCAAGAGAATGCAAATGCAGGCATATGATACAAGTTATATGGATAACATAGTGCAAACATGAGTATAACGAATGCAATTGTATGCATGGGGTAATTAAAGCCTAACGCATGATCAAGTAGTTTGTGAAGAATGGGTTCGGGTACTCTTGGTTAAATATATCCTATAATAAGAAAACTTAACGACTTTGCTAAGAAATCATACAGCTCACCACTAAAAAATCGTACAAAACATCATTATATTTTATCTTTGAAGTTATCCTGAATTACTGTGTTATATGTGTACACAGTCCCTATTAAAAAGAAATGAAATCGTCTCTTAAAAACACCTTTATGAATAATACGCACTCATGAGTTCATGTAGTTGGATAACTCAAATTGATCTCAAACTTTTACCATATGTCCATATGCAGACACATACTATATAATGCTACAACCAAAATTTCAACTATACCCGAGTTATAATTAATTTACTAACATTACAACAAGTTCTCAGCCCTACACATTGTCTGAATTTTCATAAATTATAGGAATGGTATCTGAAGGTGAAATTTTTCCAGTGAGCTACACTTAGCATGAACTACCCATACAAAAATTACAAGTTAAAATTCCCAAGTTTGACAAGACACCTATTTTCCATATACTAATTTGGTGCGAATTTATGACGTACATATGAACAGTATAATTAGCATTCTTGAATATACTTTCTGGACTCTATGTATCAACATTAAGCTACCAAATTTTCTTTGGAATTAATTATGCATCCTTTGACCACTTTTCCTTTTT
The DNA here is from genome assembly GCA_022530915.1 of Paspalum notatum. Classification (NCBI taxonomy): domain Eukaryota; kingdom Viridiplantae; phylum Streptophyta; class Magnoliopsida; order Poales; family Poaceae; genus Paspalum; species Paspalum notatum. The sequence continues at coordinate 10,579,518 of CM039683.1, forward strand.
ATTTAGTTAAGCACGTGACATTTTGTCATTTTCAAATCACCATTCAAACTTAACATGTAAGGCTTCAAACTTTACCAGCGAGCTATTCATACTATATGAAGTACATGAAAAACACCAGAGGTCACCTTTGAGCATATTTTATGTAACCTTCATTGTCCTAGTTAATTAAATACACAAATCACACGCATAAGGGCAAAACAGTAATTGAACAGTCAATGCTAGTGCTACCAAAAATCACACAGTAACTAGATGTCATAAGGAAGCTACTGTCCAAGTTTCATAATTTTTGGAGTTCATTTGGTCCACTTTTACCATTTATTTACCTACACCATTCATGCACTAAACCAGGGGTAAAACAGACTTTTCACACATCCACATCATACCTATCCTTTAGATCTACTCACAAGGAGTCCATAGCCACTGAGTTTGTCCATTTTAGATTTTTATTTGAATTGTTATGATTTTTCAAAGTTCACCGCCCATTATTAGTGAATTTAAATGGAAAACATTTGATCCGAGGACTACAACATAATTAACCATAGTTTCCAGGGGCTAACACACAAATAAACCCTGACTCAGTAAACAGTGCATGTGAAACATCCAAAGCACGGGGTCAGACCTGCAAAATACCAGGGCTCGGGTTAAATTGTGAACTGCCAGTAGTTCTAGGGTCTAATCTGCAAGTTTTGCAAGACACAATGAATAGTCAATTAATACGTAGAATCCAGAGGGGCTTAAATGCAAAATGGGTCTCCTTTCTTCTACCTCGGGCAGGGGAGGAGGGCGTGCGCGGCCGCGCGTTCCGGCGCTTGCGCCGGCGGCGTGGAGCCCGGACTTGGAGCCGAACGAGGCCCTGGAGGTCGGCTCGGCCTCAGGGATCGTTTCCCCCAAGATGTGGGCGCGCGGGGTGGACAGGAGAGGCGGTTCGGCGGTGGTGAACCAGAGGGTCACGGCGCAGCGGTGCGCGGCGGCGCGGGCGCGGACCCGGCGAAGAAGCGAGGCGGTGACGTCGAGGCCTAGCGCGGAAGGTGCGTGGCGGGGCGGCGATTCCGGCGGAGGCGGAGTGGAGGTGCGGGGATGGCTCGGCGGTGGGTCTCCACGGAGAGGGGCGGCGGCAATGGCGGCCGGGAGGGAGCGCTCGCGGGGAAGGGCGATGGAGGCGAGGGCGAGCGGCAAGGCCGTGCGGGATCGGTGGAGTAACGCGAGGCGAGCGTGAGGCGCGCGTCGGCGAGGCGGGAGGCGGCTTGAGGCGGCGGGTGACGTGAGCTCGCCGCGGCGGCGATGGCGGCGGGCACTCTGTGCTTGGGAGGGGAAGGCGGAGGGAGACGACGAGGTCTAGCTCTTTGGGCGCGGGAGGTAGAGGTGGGTGAAATGACGGGGTTCTGGAGGCTCGGGGAGCGACGGAGCGGCCGGCGTGAGCTCGCCTCCGAGCTCGGCTATGGCGGCGGCGGCGTTCGGTGCGGAGTGGAAAGCGAGGGAGTGAGGGGGGGCAGAGAGCGAGGCGAGTTGAAGAGGAGGCGCAGAGAGTGAAGGCGGACGGGATCCTGTCCAGGTGCAGGTGCGCCGGGGAGGAGCGCGGCCTCGGCCGGCCGGCGTCGGCCACGCGCGGCGCGGGCAGAGCGCGTCCGCCGCGTGGGCGCACTGGAGCGGGGAAGGAGGACGGCGAGGAGATGGTAGGCGCGGTCTATAGACCCATAGAGGCCGACAGGTGGGACCGGGGCAGGGTGGAGAGGGGAGGACTCATGAACCGGGTGCGCGGACGCGTTGGATGGTGGGACCCACCGGCCGGGTTTTTCCAATCCTGTGGGCGGGAGTCCGAAGACGGTCTGCCAGTGGGGCCCGCGCGTCAGTGAGTCAAAAGGAAGTCCAAAAACCCGAAAATGGAAAAATCAGCTTTGACCAAATGAAGATGTTTCTGAATTTTGCTTATTTGAGCAACTTAGGGACCGAATTTAAAAATACCCCAATTGGATGAAATGTTCTAGATTTGTTTCTCTACATTTCCATTATAAACTTGTATACCATGTTATATTCAAAAAGCTGGTTTAAATTTGAATTTAAGATGCTGACCAAGGTTTGACCAACAGAACCTTCCAGTTTAGAAATTCTAAAAGTCTATTTTCTAATCATATTCACCTAAGAAGTTTTATACCAATGTTGTTCAGAATTTAATTATCTACAACTGTTTCAATTGGAGTTTTGCAAGATTATGGCTGTAGACCTGTTTAAATTTGAAATTACTAAACAAATCAAGTTTGGACAGAAAACACTTACTGACAGAAAAAGACCCAAAACTCTTTGCAAACCTTAATGCATGTCAAAGCACCAATTACCAAAGTTGTTTATCATTAAATTGTCTACAAGTTTGTCAATATGAGTTTCACCCAAATCTAAATAGAATCAGAGCTATAGGCAAAATCAAAGAGGCATATATGCAGGAAACAGGTTTTTAACAAGTGGCATTTCAACCAAATTTGAGCTAGGGCTCAAATGTATGTCATTGTATGATGCATCATGATGAATGTTGCATGTATGATGAATGATTATGCACTTGAGATGCCGAAGCATCACATTGGACGCCCGCCGGCTGACGAGGCGCGAGGGCGTGGATGGGTATAGCACCTATGCACAGCGGCGGCGGCGTAGACGGCGGCCACGGAGATGGCGCGGCGGGGTCGACGGCGCGCGCGTCGACGAGGCGAGACGACGAGGCGGTGGGAATGGATTCGAAGACGGAATTTGTGCGCGGGGGCGCGTGGGGAACAAAATGTAATTGGACCGAGTGGACATTTTCCCGGCTGGTGTAAACAACCGGGACTGAAGATATCATTAGTCTCGGCTGTTGAGAGAAACCGAAACTGAAAATCATTTAGTCCCGGTTGTGTTTAATATTCGGGACTAAATGGCGAGGTTGTTCAATTTGGTTTGATGTCACGGTGAGGATTTATAGTCCCAGCTAGTGTAAACAACCGGGACTGAAGATATCATTAGTTCCGGCTGTTGAGAGAAACCGGGACTGAAAATCATTTAGTCCCGGTTGTGTTTAATATCCGGGACTAAATGGCGAGGTTGTTCAATTTGGACTGATGTCACGGTGAGGATTTATGGTTTAGGGTTTAGGGGTTTAGGATTTATGGTTTATGCTGCCCTGTTTGGACTGATGTTAGGGGGTTAGGATTTAGTGCTTAGGGTTTATGGTTAGGAAAGGAAACACAACCTCGGTGCATGTTTAGAACAAAGGAAAACCAATTAGTTCCTTTGCAAAGGAAAGGAAGTCATGTGTGTATGCAAAACAAAGGATCTTGGCTTACAATAATAGGAAAACAACTGTTACATAAATTGATCTTCTAGCCAACTAGGAATAGTTTACAACTTATATTGCAACAATAATGTTTACAACTTATATTGCAACAGTAACAAACTTCCGCTTGACAAGTGTCCCTTCATTATGATCGCTATGCAAATAAGGAGCTTCCTGACTTGCCAACAATAGACTTGTATCAACTGGTACTGTGAATGGAGGGATATCATCGAGCCTATTGTAATCTTCTTCGTCGTTGACCTCCTCAATTCCCATGATCTTTCTTTTGCCTGAAAGAACTATGTGTCGCCTTGGCTCACCATAGGATTGATCATTGTGCTTTAATAACCTCTTCTTAGGTAATGTAGACATGTCCTTCACATAAAAAACTTGAGTGACATTCTTTGCTAAGACGAAAGGTTTGTCTCTATATCCAATATTGTTTAGGTCAACGGTTGTCATACCATAGTCCGGATCAACCATGACACCTTCGTTTAACTTCACCCATTGGCATCGAAATAGAGGGATCCTCATGTAAGGGCCATACTCCAGTTCCCATATTTCCTCTATGCAACCATAGTATGTCTCCTTGTTTCCATTGTTGTCTAAAGCATCAATCTAGACGCCACTATTTTGGTTGGTGCTCTTTCTGTCTTGTGCTCTTGTGTAAAAAGTATACCCATTTATCTCGTACCCCTGAAATGTCACGATATATGAGGATGGACCCCTAGCCAACCATGCTAGTTGATTATCAATATCCTCAGCACGCATGAGATGGAGTTGTAACCATCCTGCGAAACCATCAATGTGCTGACGTGTTATCTAGGCTCAGACTTCCCTTGGTGCTTAGCAGCAAGAAGCTTCTTGTGCTCCTCAATATAGGGAGCCACCATAGAAGATTGTTGCAAAACAGTTGAATGTGCTTTATCAAATGAAGAGTTGTCATTAGTCTGGATCACTTTCCTTCCCAATGTGCCCTTCCCCACTAATCTTCCTTCATGGCGTGGTAAAGGAACACCTATTGGCCTAAGGTCATCAATATAGTCGGTGCAAAACTCAATAACCTCCTCTATCCCATAACCTTTAGCGATGCATCCTTCAGGGCTAGACCGTTTACGAACATACTTCTTTAAAACTGACATGTACCTCTCGAAAGGGAACATATTGTGAAGAAAAACCAGCCCGAGAATGCCGATCTCTTTGACAATATGGACTAGGAGATGAGTCATAATATCAAAGAACGATGGAGGAAATATTAGCTCCAGACTGACAAGACATACGGCAACGTCATTCTGTAGCGTTTGCAGAGTGAGAGGGTCGATTGCCTTCTGTGATATTGCATTAAGGAATGCACATAACTTTGTGATTGTTTTCCTGACATTCTCTGGTAGAACACCCCTCAAAACAACCGGTAGCAACTGTGTCATCAGTATGTGGCAGTCATGTGACTTTATGTGTACAAATTTCCTTTCCTTCATATTTATTAGCCTCTTAACATTAGATGAGTAGCAAGTTGGAACCTTTATACTATTCAAGCATTCGAACATGCTATCCTTTTCTTTTTTGCTAAGAGTGTAGCTAGCAGGAACTAAGTAATGACGTCCTTCGCCTCTTTTTTCTGGATGCAGCCTAGCTCGTTCGTTCATAGCTTCCATGTCCCGCCGTGATTCTAGTGTATCTTTGTCCTTCCCATAAGTTCCTGGGAAACCCAATAGGTTCACACAAAGGTTCTTTGTGAGGTGCATCACATCAATTACGTCGCGAACATCTAATACTTCCCAATAAGGCAGGTCCCAAAATATTGACTTCTTCTTCCACATAGGTGCCTTTCCATCTTCATTCAGAACTGGTTGGCTACCTGATCGCTTCCCAAAGACTACCATGAGGTTCTTCACCATTTGGAATACTGTTTTCCCATCATGATGAATTGGCTTATTACGATGGTCTGCTTGCGCGTAGTGCTTACCTTTTCTCCTTAGCAGGTGTTTGGACAAAAGGAATCGACGATTTCCCATGTAAACAACTTTCCTACAATGCTTCAAATACATACTGTCAGTCTCATCTAAGCAATGGGTGCAGGCCCTGAATCCTTTGTTGGATTGTCCTGACAGGTTCAACAATGTAGGCCAGTCGTTGATGGTGACGAATAGCATTGCATGCAGGTCAAAGTCTTCCTATTTGTACTCATCCCACATACGAACACCAATAGTCCACAACTCTAGGAGTTCGTCAACCAATGGTTGTAGGTACACATCGATATCGTTGCCGGGTTGCTTTGGGCCTTGGATAAGCGCCGGCATCATAATAAACTTCCGCTTTAAGCATAGCCATGGAGGTAGGTTGTACATACATAGAGTCACAGGCCATGTGCTATGACTACTGCTCATCTCACTAAAAGGACTCATGCCATCAGTGCTTAAGCCAAACTTGATGTTCCTTGCATCCTCTGCAAACTACGGGTACATTCTGTCTACTTTTCTCTTCTGCGATCCGTCAACGGGGTGCCGCAACATATCATCTTCCTTGCGGTCATCTTTGTGCCAACGCACCATTTTTGCGTGCTCCTTATTCTGAAACAAACGCTTCAATCGTGGTATTATAGGGAAGTACCACATAACCTTAGCTGGGACTCTCTTCCTTGGAGGCTCCCCATCAACATCACCGGAGTCATTTCGCCTTATCTTATAATGTGAAGCATTGCACACCGGACAAGCTTCCAAATCCTTTAGCTCCTTACCATGGTAGAGTACATAGTCATTTGGACACGCATGTATCTTTTGCACTTCCAAACCTATAGGGCATACCACCTCTTTTGCTTCGTATGTGTTCTCAGGCAACCTGTTACCCTCCGGAAGGAACTCTTTAATGAGCTTTAATAATTGAGTAAACACCTTGTCCGATATACCATTTGCTGCCTTCCATTGCAACAGTTCCAACGTGCTACGTAACTTCTTGTGCCCCCCTTTACATTTTGGGTACAACGGAGTTTTATGATCCTCCATCATGCGCTCCAACTTCTTCTTGACCTTTTTGTTGTCACAGTACTTCTCCGCAACCTGCAACATTTCACCTAAAGCATCAACATCTTCAGCATGACTCATTGTACTATCTGCAAATAAAGGATGCTCAGCATAGTCTAGATTGTGAAACTCATCTTCATCGTCTTCATCGTCATCTAGCATAACACCTGATTCTCCATGCTTTGTCCAACACATGTAGTTTGGCATGAAACCCCTTTCAATCAAGTGCATTTGAATAGTTCTTGATGCTGAATACTCTTTCAGGTTCTTGCAGTCAATGCATGGACAACGAATAAAACGTGAGTCCCTGTGCCTCTCAGCGGTACTGAGAAATTGGTGCACACCAGCAATAAATTCTCCTGAGCGTCGGTTCACACCATATGTCCATTGCCGGTTCATCTCCAAGTTTTTTTATAAAACCATATCACTTATAATTATACTTTCTAGACTGATAAATACATGCAACTTTAGTTCAGGTTGTGCCATCCCCATCAGTCTTTTCTTTATCTGTGTGATGAGCATATCAAGAACTATTAATATTACACCTATAAGCCGGCCACAAAATACACATAGAGTACGAAAGCAAGAAGCTATATCAAAACGAGAGTAAAATGTGATAAGAGTAATAAGTGTCTAACCTTGTAGAACTCTTGGATGGGTGAAATCTTGTAAATCTTGATGACAAAAATTGGACAGCACCTCCTTAGATGAAGGAAAAGCTGGCGCTAATGCAAGAACAGAGAGCTCCTCTCATGGCTCTCGAGCAGGGGAGGAAGGAGGGAAATAAATAGACACTCCTTTAGTCCCGGTTCTTGAGTCATGGCTCGGGTGGGGCAGGTATTAAGGAAATAAATAGACACTCGTTTAGTTCCGGTTGGGAAAAATAACCGAGACTAAAGTCACCCCGGGCATACCTGCCCTCTACCTTTAGTCTCGGTTGTTTGACCAAACCGGAACTGAATAGCAAGGATTTGGTCCCGGACCGGGACTGAATCTCCTCCGAGGTGGTTTTTCCGACCAGCCGGCCCTCACCAACCAGGACTGAATCTCCTCCGAGGGGGTTTTTCCGACCAGCCGGCCCTCATTCCCTCTCTCACTCGTTCACTCTACTAGCTAGGGTTAGGAGCTCCGCCGCCGGCTCCCCTTCTGCCTCCAGACCGCCGATGCACCCGGCGCTGGTCTCCGGTCCCCTGGAGTCGCCATCCTCCGCTCCCCTCCTGAAGCGCCGCCGACGTCGGAGCCACACCGTGCCACTGGTTCTGACCAACCTCTCCCCTCTCCCTGTGAACTATTTTCAAATTTGCTTGTTGCGTTGAAAAACATTAGGGTGACCCATGAATTTAAATTATGTTAGCTTACAATTTTCCAGTGAGGACATTTCATAGGACATCTGATTCATCAAAAATATAGCTTGGTTCATGTTTTTTACTGTCCTTCTGGTCATATGGTCGATTCAATTTCAATTCAGCTTACATTTTACATTTCTATTTCCCACATTAATTCAATTGCGATGCCTACAGCTTGGAGTCTGCCCACCCTGGCATCCTTGGAGACTGGTTCATGCTCCCCGCCCGAACCCATACAGAAACGCGCCAAGGCATCAACTGAGGCAAGACTCGTATACATTCCTTTCATATTTTATTTACTGCTGCTATTGCAATGTTCTATACATTCTATACATTCTAGTACTGCACGTACGAAATTATACTATTCATGTCACCACAGATGGCTAACAAAACTGCTCATTGGGCTGACGAGACGATGAAAACATTCCTTGACCTATGCATCGTTGAGAAGAGCCTTTTGAATTTCAACTCAAAGGGGTTGACTAGTCGTGGATGGGAAAACCTGATTCGCAAATTTAGGGAGCAAACAGGTCTGGGATATGATGTCATTCAATTGCAGAGCAAATTTTCAGCTCTGAGAAGGACGTACAAACAATGGCAAGCTCTACAGCACAAGACTGGACTTGGCCGAGACGGAACACAGGTGGTGTTACAGCAGATGACTCTTACTGGGGGACTGAAGAAGGGGTACGTGCTCACATAATTTCATTCATTCAGGCCCGTTCCTAACATATCTATTTGATCATTTTTTATCATATCACACCTGCAGAATACAAGTGATGCAGTGCCCACGTGTGGAAACCCACTGCCATTCCTTGAAGAGCTAGAGGTCCTGTTTGGCAGGACCACCAAAGACAAGGCGGTTTTGCTCAGTGCCGGAGGTGTCCAAGTCACAAATGACAGCTTCAACACTCCACAAGACACCCTAAATGCCCCTTTAGACGTATCCAATGGTCGGGCTAGGTCAAAAAGACCTAATAGGGAACAGACCGTGGATAGCCCTCCAAAGAAGTTAAGTACAAGCGAAAGCATTGAACACTGCTTAAGAGACATCTCCGACTCAATAACCAGATGCAGCCGCAAGAACAAACCTTATGATTTGGCCGAGCATGACCAAGTGAGGCAGATTTTAGATGCTGATGGCATCCAGGAGGGATCTCAGCTATACTTGAAGGCACTTTTCCTATGCAACAAAGCAATCAATCGCATGCAGTTCCTTCGGATGAGAACCAAGGAGGGCCGCGAGGAGTGGATCCAGTTCAACTGGGCAAACAAAAAGATATTGCCGTAAATGGATCAGCCGATGCTTTGAGCGGCTGGTGGTTGCTTCATTCAGTTGTTGAGCTAGACATTCCATTGCCGTTGATGCGAACTTCTTGTTGTAATTTAAATTTTCCTTCCCATGTGATGCTTCGTGAACTATGTGTCATACATGGTGAATAATTGTGAGCAATAAACTGTTTTGTTATATGTGCACTAGAATTTTGCCATCTCCATTTTCTGATTTCATACTTTCTGTGCTAGAAGCTATGAACCTTTACTTGATCATGGGAACTTATGCATGTTCTCTTCTTGGGCCTGCAGGTCCATGTCTGAGAATTCCATTCACATATAAGGAGTTCTTCGGCTTCACATCGAGTGATGAGTTTGCCGTCTGAGTCGAACAGCAGCGACACATCAAGTGATGGAAGCTCCTGTTTTTATGACTTGGCGGCGTTAGGAGCATTCGTGGTAGGGACATATGCAGCTTTGAGGTATTTTCCCCAGCCTCCTATGTTGCCGAATGTGACTGGGCGGCAATGGGTAGAGATAAATATAAGGGAAAGTGGTAGATGCTTTGACAACTTCCGTATGATACCAGCAGATTTCTTATGCCTGCATGACATCTTAGTTAAATACCATGGCCTGCAGTCAACAGAAGAATTTGACTCATTAGAGGGTCTAGGTATGTTTCTCTGGACTTGTGCAACACATCAATGTCTTAGACAAATAAAGGACCGGTTTCAGAGGTCATTGGAAACAATCAGTAGGAAGATGGGTGAGGTGGCAGATGCCATGTTCAGTTTCGCACAGACAATTATAGCCCCAAAGGACCCTAACTACAGACATGTACATCATAGCCTCCTTCGATTTGCACCGTACTTTGATGGGTGCATTGGGGCTTTAGATGGGACTCACAATCCAGTTCGAATCAAGCACGAGGCTCGCTTGGACTACATAAATAGAAAAGGGTGCACAAGCTTCAATGTGTTAGCCATAGTGGGCATGGACATGCATTTCACGTATGTAGGTGCGGGGATGGCTGGGTCTTGTCATGACATGGATGTGCTGAAGGAAAGTATGCAGTCTCCAAGTTTCCCACATCCACCACAAGGTACACCATCAGTTTCATATGTGCCATATAACAAACTATGGTTATTGCTTAATCGTTAAATTGTGTGAAACGTTGCTGTGTATCCATGCAGGAAAATACTATTTGGTTGATTCAGGTTATACATTCGAGAAAGGCCAGAAAGGCTATTTGGGGCCTACCGCAACACAGGTGCGGATATTTTGAAGGAGCATTTTAATTACTGCCATGCAAGCCTTCAGAATGTGGTGGAGCGGGCTTTCGGTCTGCTTAAGGCTAGGTGGCATCTTTTGCAACAAATCCCGTTGTATGCAAGGGATAGGCAATCAAAGTTCGTTATTGCTTGCTTTGCATTGCAGAATTTCTTGTTGGACCGTTCTCTTGCCCGGCCAGATAATCAAATTAATGGAGCTGCGGATTATGTCGCCTCAGAGTGGGTGGAGTTAAATGAAAATTCGGACATGGCAAACATGCGCAATTAGATCTCATTTGAACTCAGCACATATAGGGAGGAATGATATGAAATGCATGTGGGACTGATATTAGGACCTTATTTTGCTGTGTAATCAGTGTTGTAAGAACTCCATTGTAGCGATTAATTGAACAGTCCTTTCGATCCTTTTCGTTCATTGAAGCATTCTAGCTTTTAATTGACCTCAGTCATTTTCCGCCGCCATTTTTAAAATTGAGATGTCCAGCTTTAAAGGAGTTGTACTGTTGAGGGTGCACAAATAGATAGCATAACATTATATAAATAGATTGCATAAATAATTAATAAAACATAACAAATTACATAAATAATTAACAAATCACATTTTTTCATCAGTGAGTAAATACTTTTCTAGAATAAAGCCTAGGCAGGGCGCACGTGTGCACACAGTTAGGCCGTATGCATGGTTCCACGTAGATTTTTTGAATCCAGATTGTAAAATCCAGCTTTTGAACCAAACATGAATACTCTGTAGATTGTAGAATCTAGTTCTCTAGTCCATTCTACCTTCTAAAAATCAGATTGTAAAATTAATCTCCATTTAGGGCCTAGTCCCGGTTTATAATACCAACCTGGACTGTTTACTCCCCGGGCGCCCCCGAGCGCCCATGGCGTCCTGTGTTTTGGAACCGGGACTGATTCTTCTATTAGTCCCGGCTCCACCCCTCTGAGACGGTTGTGGTGGACGGAGCCGGGAAGTGAAGAACACCTATTTCCAGAGAACACTCAGTCTTCAAGAACACAGAGATTGTAACAAAGATTAACATTTGAACGAAACATTCACAGAATTGAACACAAGGATTGGAACATAATATTAGAACTCATATTATAACACCATAATAAGATCTTACATAACACATAATATATAATTTCTACATTTCTACTCCTCGGCTATCAGTGCGGGCCAATCGATCTCGTCGTCTTCATTGTCGGAGACAGTGATGACTGGCGGCGCCGGGGCTTGCTCCGGCACCACATGGCCGGCGATGTAGTCAAGAATGGCGGCCTCGGCGGTGACGGGCGAGGAGATGACGTCGTGTGCAGAAAAGGCCGAGGAGCCTGCCTCATTATGAGTAGACAGGCCGGCAATGGCGACACGGCGACGGCGGTTGGAGAGGACCTTGCAGGCGCGACGGAATAACCCGTGGACGGCGACGTGACAGAGCCTCGACTGGCGCCGGGCCCCGAGGTGGCGGTGATGCATGCGCCTCGCCGCTGCGAGCCGCTCCTCCAGGGTCCATGCCTTGAGGCGCGCGAATAGGGCATCCGCTGGGGTTGCTTCCATTGTGCCGGCGGCGGAAGAGGAGAGGAGCTGAGGTGCCGCGCCATGGCTCGGCCGGCGGCATTTATAATGGCAGTGTATTTGTCCCGGTTGGTGGAAACAACCGGGACAAAACTCCTCCACGCCATTGTTTATGCTAGAAAAGTGTTTAATCCCGGTTGACTAAATCTAATTAAAAGGTAAAAATATTATGATTGGTCCCGATCTCTTTTTTTTTTAAACAAGAGCTTACATACATTTAATTAGACATTTGTTTTACAATCATGCTGGATACAAGCATCCAAGTACATTCAGAATAATCTCTTTGTATGCTCACAGCTGAGCAGTGCTGGAGTCCTTCAGACTCTTATGTAGTACACCTCTGTTTGTATTTGTATGACGTCCAGCAAGCCAAAGTTGTGCTTGCTAGCGTCTTACAAAAAAAATCGGAGGGGAGTAGCTTCAATGCTACAGTCATGTCGTTCCTTGTACTCTGGTTTCATGTTTTTCTTATTTTAGAAAAACGAATACAACGACTCTAGATTATCAGTTTCCATCCATAATATGTCCCGATCTCGTAAATATTATGCATAAATAAAATATTCTGCATACATATAACTAAAATATTCTATTAAGGATGATGATGACGATGAGGCAAAATCGCCGCCGGCGCCGTAGCGCCGCCGTACGTCCTCGTCGCTGTAGCCCGCGTCCTCGCGGCGCCGCTAGTCGAGGTTGCCATCCCCGTCCCCACCGTTGGGACCATCGTCGTCACCCTCGTAGCCGCTGCCGCCGCCGCCGTCCCCATCGTCGTCGTCGTCCTCCTCATCCTCTGCCTCCTCCTCCTCGTCGTCCTCCTCATCCTCCTCTTCCTCCTCGACCAACTCCTCCGGATCATCGGGCCACTCCTCCTCTTCCTCCTCCTCCTCCTCATCGGGCCACTCCTCGTCCTCATACCGGTGTTGCTTCGGCGGCGGCTGGTTCACCGCGTCGCTATCCTCGCCGGAGGAGTCGTAGTCCGTGGTGTACTTGCCATCACTCGACCAGCGACCCATGGCACGCTGGAGAATGGGCGTATGGGGTCTTCTCACTCTCTGCTCTCCCCTCTCTAACTTTTGATTCCCTCTGTTCTTTTGCTGCAGAGTTTTTGAGTTAGGGGAGATAGGGGTGGTAATATTTATATAACTCCTAGCGGCGTTTGGAATTCCCATTGAGTTCGGAATTCCCATTGCTAATTCAATTCGTTCTTGATGATCATCAATGGCCGACGTATGAACGACGAAAGCTCCTCGGCAGCCGGTGTGAAAGAGGATGTGGCGGGAAGACGAATAGGTGCGCGTGAGTTTCAACGAGGGCATTTTAGTCCCGGTTTTCAAACACCACCGGGACTAAATAGGCTCATCCTACCCCCGAGGTCCTCTGTTTTATGGCAGGGAAGGGAGGGTATTTGCCCCAGTTGGTGTACAAAACCGGGACAAAAACCTCCACGCCATTGTTTAATCTAGAAAAATATTTAACCCCGGTTGGTGTTACCAACCAGGATGAATTCTCTAGGAATTGGTCCCGGTTTCTGTCACCAACCGGGACTAACCCTATCTGGGGGGCACTGGCGTTTCCAACCGGGACTAATTAGTCCCCGGGCGCCCCCGCATGGCGCCCCAAGGTGTCCTGTGCTTTGGAACCGGGACTGATTCTACTATTAGTCTCGGCTTCAGTTCCCACCGAGATGGATCTAGTGGACGGATAGCACGTTCTCCAGTAGTGCCACTACCAGCTACTCCAAACCATGCAACAACAGTGATCTGATTCAGATTTGTTGCACATGTATAGGAGCACAGGGGATGGCAAGTGAAGAGTAGATCTAAGAGATTAACTCCAACCAACCAACAACCTGGAACTACTAGCAGAACCAAAACAGTCTACAAGTTCTTTCTTATTACAGCATATAACCAAATGTCTTTCATCCTTCTTCTGAATCCAAAGACATTCCTCATCCTCCCCTCTAAACGTCAGCCTGAGTATTTCACCTGCATCAGTTCTCGATGCCTCAGCCGCTGCCTGCGTCAGCATCCTAGCCCCTTCCCTGATCAGCTCCTGCAGCTCCACCTTACTTAGTCCTGCCCAAAACAACATTAGCGCACACGCATGCTTTCAAAGCATACAGCATTCCTCGCTTTCCAGGTCGCCCAGCAAATCGCCGCAACACTAATACAGTGCACCTCCTTATACTTCGGTGACATATATTCAACCAATTCCAACATTGATGTATATTTCTAGGGATGAAATTCATCCCAAAGCAAACTGCAACAATCTCCCACACTACCTTGGTAATGGGGCATTCAAAAAACAGATGATCAATTGATTATCACTACAAAATGAGCATGTAGGACTTCCTTTCCATTTTCTTTTTATCATATCGTCTGTCGTTAAAGTTACTTTTTTCTCAAGAAATACCAGGAAGATCTTGATCTTTGGTGGGATTTTCCTCTTCCAAATGTTGATATTCAGGAAGACCAATAGGAATTGCGTGGACATGGTCCACAGCCTGTGCCTATCCTGATTCGCAGGCTCCGGCCCTACACTATGAAGTTACTTATGTCATGGCAGAACCAGAAACACAAATAATGAATGGCTACTACGGTAAGATGAGACAATACAGACAGGAGAAAGGAACGTAATCTCCGGGCACAGAAGAAGCACAGCCCTGTCGTCTTACGTAGTACTGAGCATGTATAGACGACCGATGCAACTGGTAAGTGGTAACGTCCATGACAATAATTTTATGCATTTTCTCTGAGCAAGTGGCCACCTAATTATACGCATGTGCGTTAATAGCATACTTACGCCCATGTTTACACTCTACAAGATATAATGTGCCGACTAAAAAAAAGGTGACTGTCATTATTGTGTAGGCTTATCTTTCTTTCTTTTCTTTTTTTTTTTTGTAAATCTTTGTACATCTTGTCTATACAATGGGCTCAAGTGTTACAATTTTTTTCATATCATATTGATTTAACGTTGTTGAAATTAATAAAACTTTCTGTATATATAGAGAACACAATATTAATGGACGCACACAGCACCTCATTTTAGGTGAAGGGAGTGCGTCGGACAGCAGGGCAGCACACATACGCACGAACATCTTATCTTACTATTACTGATTGGAGGTCGTAAAAGTTGCACCAATTTCAAAGCGCGCTAGGAAAAAAAAAGATAAATCCAAGAAATTCTCACAATAATCAGAAACATCCGACCATCAATTGGCAGATTGGAATATTAATAGCAATTAGATCTGTTTTCTAAGTAATTACCCACCTCTGCCATTATGAAAGGTCTTGAGTTCAACTCTCAATGAAAACAAATATCCTCTTTTTTTTCATTATATATATTTTCTAAGTAATTACCCACATCTGCCATTACGAAATATCTTGAGTTCAATTCACAACGAAAGCAAATATCTTTTCTTTTTTTTAGATTTTTTCTATTTTTAAATTTACCTTCAGTTTTTATCTTTTTTCCATTAAAGATGCTAGAAACTATTTTGTAGACTTTTTGAAATTTCCATGTCAATCCTCACAAGATGCACCAGAAAAAAAAATTATAGAAATTCTCACAATAATAATAAAAAAAACCCTATCATCAATTAACATGTTGGAATCTTAGTAGCTATTGGATCTGTTTTCTAATTAAGTAGCACCCCACCTTTGCCATTATCAAAATAATATTAAATAACCCCTAAAACTACATATTAATTACTCATTCTGCCAATATAAAGGAAAATATGAAATAACACCCTAAATTTATATCTAATTGCTCACATTTACTATTTTGATAGGATAATACCAAATATCCCCTTTAATTTATATTTGAATTGTTCACCTTAGTTATTATGACTGATAATATGATGAAAGTAACCCCTCAAAATTATATTAAAATCACCTATTTTTGCAATCGATCAAAGATTTTCTAAATAATTAAGCATACATATAAAGTAGTAAGATATGTTATTATAAAAACCTAAGTATAAAAATAGATCTATATCGGTTACGCATATAACACATTCAAGACTCTAACCCGTGCGAAAAAACGGGTTGATTGACTAGTACATCCGAATACATATGTGCGCTTCATTGTCCGGATGTTCAATTATTTAATGGCGGTTTGCTCCACTTGCCGCGTCATCATAGTACTCATAATGGCACTAGCTACTGCATCATTACCATACTCCATATGCATGCGTGGAGAGAGACGCAGCCTATAGTACCATGAGCTGGGCGTGCCCCCGCGTGCATGGTCCAACTAATCTTGTCCTCAAGCAAACCTTTAATCCAGCCATATGCTTGCTCTGCTTTTTAGTAGGAGTAGCTTGTAGTAATATATGTCAGTTACGGATTACCAGTGCCATGTGTTTTTCCAGGAACAGAACAGGATCGGTCAAGGGAGAGAGCCATATATGCAGTCCCTCCATCCTGTTCAGGTACCGTTTGGCATAAGAGTTTAGCGGAAATAGAGCCCTTGACCATCTGCAGGCCCTCCATCCTGGGTACAGAAGGCCGCCGTGTGGTGGCCTATGACGGTGGAGCCACGTGGCGACGATGGTATGGTGCTCCAGAGCCAGCGGATTGGCATGGCCTCATGACCTGGCAGTGGCCTGGATCCCACCGCCGTGAGGCCGTAGAGGAGAGAGGAGTGGGCCGGGGGGAGAGGGTAGTGGTGGCCAGCTCAGCGACCGGAGCATGCATGGAGTGGTGGAGAGAAAGAGAGAGGTGGATCCGGCAAGCGCTGAGGCAGGGGAACTGGAGGGAGGGGGGGAGGGGGGGAGGAGGATCAGCTTGGCGCTGAGGCAGGGGAGGCGGCAGCGTTGAGGGAGGCGGGTGGTGTTGGGAGGGAGAGGAGGTGGAAAGAGAGTGCGGGAGGTTGGAGAGTGAGAGGGAGCTAGAGCAGTGTGGTTTGGTGGGCCATTGTAGTGTATTTTTTATTTTTACAAAAACAATTTGTAATTTTTGGTATTATATTATGATGTTAAATAGTTTTCAATGTTTTAATATCATTTATTAGTTTTATAGGTATTAATTGGGTATATAGGTAAAAGGAGATGGTAGTTGGATGTGGAGAAAATATATAAAATAATAGTAGTGCGATCAAAGCATATGAAGGAAATAATCTGGCTAACTATGCTGAAATATTCTTTTTGGAGGAAAAATATAGAGTAACCGGAGTGGAGATAATAAATGATAACCGGACCATGCAAGAATAACAGCAATCAGAAGCAAACAAAATTGAGATTGATATCTCACGCACATCCTATAATGAACAAAACAAAAGATGACATATTAGATCGGCCCATCTCTAATCCAGCGACTAGTCCAATACCAACCGCTCCGGTGGGTGGACGACGCACAAGCACATGATTATTTATGAACGACATTGTCCTACCTTCCCAACGGGAGAGAGAGAGCCACCATCCCTTCCAGCGTGTGTGGCACCTCCAAATTTAACATCGTAAGTTTTTCTAACAGTTATACAGTTAGGCATAGAATAACAGTTGCATAAGTACTTTCTACCCAAAAAAAAAACTGAGCGTTGCCTATGCCTGCCAACACCTACCCCATCCCTGGACATTTCTCCTGTTTTAGGCTATCTACACTCCTATTCCTCTAAAATTCTCCTCCAAAAAGAATATTCTAGTCCAGTCAGCAAGATTCTTTCCTCCAAATCAAATTCTCCTGCACTCCTGTTACTCTATATATTTCCTCCACATCCAATAATTCAATATTTTATTCACATATTTACAACTACCATCTTTCTTTTCCATATACTATAATATTATTGTAGTCTCACTTACAAGTGGGCCCGCCTCTAGAACCTTTCCCCTTCCCCTTCTCTGCCGCTCCGCCGCTCCAGCGCCGTGCCAACGCCGAGCCCGCGCCTCCGGCCTCCGCCTCCTACGCGGCATCTCCGCCGCCACGCCTGCTCCTCCTCCCCCGCTATGTCCGCCGCCGCGCCGCGTCCTCCGCGTCCCCTCTCCACCGTCGCCGGCGCCCCACTTGCCCTCCACCGCCGCCGAGTCTGTAGCGCAGGGCGCCGCCGCTCGACCTCACCCGGGATCCGCCTCCCCTCCTCCGCAGGGCTTCACTGCCTCGACCCGACCGCAGCGGCCGACGACGCCTCTGCCATGGGCACCGCAGCTCGACCTCGCCTCCGCGCCGCCTCCTCCTCTGCCTCCACGCCGCCGAGCCTCCGCCGCCCCGCCCGGGCGCCTCCGCCTCCTCCATCTCCGTGCCATGCCTCCACGCCGCCGAGCCCCCTCCTCCGCGCCAACCGCACCCTCCCTGCCAGATCCGCCTGGCGCAGCCCCGTCCCCCGCCAATGCCGCCCTTTCCGCGCCGGCCTCCTCTCCCAGCTCCATGGTGGCCACGAGCTTCTACCCTTCCATGCCAGCGCGGCGACGGGTGGATGTGAAGAGGAGGCGGACGAGGTGTTCCGCCGAGCTCCGCGCAGCCGAGCTCTGTGACCCCCGCTGTTGACGCGGCTTATGAACGAAAATTATACATCATTTTATATTGTTTTTACCTATTATTATGCGTCAACTTTGCCTTTTACTAACAAATAACATAGATTATTGTGGATTTTGCAATATTGTCTTGGAAATGGTCTACTTGTAATTTTTGCAGGTTTTGGGCCAATTTTAAGCAAAATTCATCAAAGTCTACCTCGAGTAAAAAGACCTCTGAATATTATTCAATAATGGAAGAAGAAGCCCAATTAAAGACCCATCAAATGAAGCCCAATTCTAGAAGACTCGACAAGATCTCGGGATACAGAAGAATCTGGAAGGTTTAGAGTCCGAAAAGGACTCCACGAAGATTTATATGAAGGTTATCCCGAAGCCCGCGAAAGATGGAAACTAGAGGAGGCTGGAAGGGCCTGGGTCGGCCGAGCCATACCCCCCCAAGTCGGCCGACCCCAGGACTCCGTATGTCGGTTTCAGTTTCCTTTTCGGCCACGTCTTCTCCAGGGTATTTAAAGCGAATCTGAGCCCCTGGTCGAGGCATCCAATTCATTATCAAGGCGACAAGACGACGACTTGAGGGACACAACTAGAGGAGAGCAGAGGGTCGAGTTTCTAGTCTAGGTTTAGATCTTCTTCTAATCTCTAGAGGTGATTAGAGGCCTTGCACGGCTCTCTAATTGTCTAGATCCGGAGGTCTAATTGTATCATCAAGGGAAGGTATGATCATGGTTGTAATTATGATACAGTTAATTAATGAAGTATTGTTCTTGTCTAATTATCATATTCCTGTTCTAATTATGGTTGTTCTAGCTGTAATTAAGTTTATGTCTAGATGCATCTTGATTAGACCATGTCATTAAGGGTGATGTTTATCTAGCGTTCTTGATCTTTGATCTAGTTTACTAGTAATATAGTTTTGTGTCTAGTTCTTGTGATCATGGTGATTAGAAGTGCTAGTTGCTCTAATTATGTTATTAGACCAAATAAAAGTAATTGGAAGTGCATTCTCTAATTACGTGCCTGTTGAAAGTTCTTCGTCGATTACCTGGTTACCAGTGACAGTGGAGCCCGGGGAAAGGTTGAGCCGATCTAGGGGATTAGATTGATTGATCATGATTTAATTATGCTATGATAGATGTGCTTGAACATGCTTTTTTGCCTTGATCTACTAGTTATCTCGCTGCTCTAATCTCGTTGTGAAACTTTATCTATCGTATGCTTTGGATCCGATTAGAGCTTGATTAGAACCTAGTTAATACCCTTTGATTAGAGTTCTAATTATGTTTCTAATTGTTTATCTTATATATATATAGTTTAGTTTATCTCTTTTACTAGATTAGGCTAAGGATTGGTTTAGTTTAAGGATTGGTTTAGAAGTAGATTAGATATCCTTTTTACCCTAGTTTTCGCATAAACTCTTGTTAATTAGATCACGATTAGTTCGTTCCTTGGATTGACATAAACCTACGATACTCATCATAGGGAAAAGCTACACACGATACTGTCGCTTGCAGTATAAGGTTTGCCATGCTTAAGTGCTGTCAACAAGCTTTTCTGGCGCCGTTGCCGGGGAACTAATTATTAGGGTTCTAGTTAATTAGAGTTTATGTTTGTTGTATGTATTTAGCATTTAAATTCAGTTTTATTTCTTTTATGCATTTAGATTTATTTTCTTTATTTTCTTTTAGGCGCAATAATTTTATTTTATTTTATTTATGTTATTTTTATTTATTACTGTTCTTGCGCCATTTTTTTTATTTTATTTTTTTTATTTTTTATTTTTATTTTTTCTTTATTTTCTGAATTTAAATTTTGTTTTTAAATTTTTGGATTCAGGACTAGTTTAGTGTAAATTTTGTAGAATTATTTTTGCTTTGTATATATTTTCTGCCACTAACCTGAGCAGGAATGGATGGACCACGATCCAATAAACCATCTAATTATGTGGATGATCCAGAAAAACTGCTGAGAAAGAGCCGAAACTCTGCCAAATTTTCTCGGAAACAAGAGGAAACTCTGCCGAAGATGGAAGACCAAGAGAAGAAGCTTATGGAGCTGTGTGTGCCAACATCAGCAGATTTGAAGATCAGAGACTTGGCACCACCACCCAGAGCATTTGAGATCAGGAGCTCAGTGATCAACATGGTGCAGAATCAACCATTCAGTGGAAAGGAGGACCCAAATCAACACTTGAAGACGTTCTTGCAGATTTGCAACACATTCAACGTTGAAGGAGGCACTAACGACCAGATCAGAGCAAGACTTTTCCCATTCTCTCTGATTGGGAAAGCACACCAGTGGTTGGCGATACTACCAGAGGAGACAGTGAGCAACTGGCAGAGTCTACTACAAGCATTCATCGCCAAGTATTTCTCACCAGGGAAGACTCAAGCTTTGCGCAACAGGATCTCAACATTTGTGCAGTACCCCACTGAGACATTCAGTGAAGCTTATGAGAGATTCAACGATTATGTGTCAGCATGCCCTCATCACAATTTTCAGAATTGGGACATAATTCAGAAATTCTATGGAGGACTCAACGCAGTGTGCAGAGGTCAAGTTGATGCATCATCCGGAGGATCAATTCTCAGTCTCACACCCACTGAGACCGAAGCCTTATTCAAGAAGATTGCAGAGAATGGAGCATGGGGAGCAGATAGAGTGACGCCTACCTCACTGGAGCAGCATACTTCCACTGGAACAGCGAAGAGTGTGCTGGAGGTAGACAAGATGGAGATCCTTGGTGGAAAAATCGACTCACTAATGAGGAGGTTCGAGAAGATGGAAAGTGGCAGAGCAGAGGAAGTGAAGTCTACAGATTACATGATGACTTGTGAAGAGTGTGGAGAGTATGGTCACTCAAGTGAGAGGTGTCCGGAGGAAGCTAAGGCTTTGGACTATGCCAGGAAGGAAGGTTGGATTCCCCCGTCCAATTATAGACAACAACAGTTCACTGCCGGATCAGCTATTCAGAATGTCATTCCTCTGCGGATTCAGCTCAAGGACTTTATGGAAGAGCAAGCTAAAATCAACAAGGACACACACTCAAAATTCAAGGCTGTAGACAAAGTGTTAGAAAGCATTGATGGCAAGATCACTACTGTGGGAAGTTCAAATCAACAGCTCATGGGGATGATGAAGATTTTAGAAAATCAACTATCTCAGTTAGCAGAGCATCTCCCAAACAAAAATGAAGGAAAGTTGCCAGGACAGCCACAGTCTAAAGAGTCACTCAAAGCAGTTACTACCAGATCCGGGAGAGAGACTAGAGACCCAGAGTTGACTACAAAAATTGCCAGTTCAGTGGAAGCAGAGAAAGAGAGTGAAGACGAACCAGAAGTGACAGTAGACGACACAAGAGTGTTACCAGAAAAGTGTAGAGTTCGAGCTAGCAAGACGGATGAGCATTTCAACAAGTTCATTGAAGTGATCAAGCAGCTATATATCCACATGCCACTATTGGATGCACTTCAAGTACCCACTTATGCCAAGTACTTCAAGGATATACTAGCTAACAAGAGGGAAATGCCATCTGAGTGTGTCAAGCTGACAACTGAGTGTAGTGCAGCCATAATGGATGTCCCTTTACAGAAGATGGCAGATCCGGGATGCCCCACCATCCCATGTTCTATTGGTGTACTCAACATTGATAAGGCTTTGTGCGATCTTGGAGCAAGTGTTAGTGTGATGCCGAAGTCAGTGTTCGATAGACTCAAGCTGCCTAAACCAGAGCCTACATCCATATGTTTGGAGTTAGCAGATCGTTCAGTGAGATATCCAGAAGGAGTAGCTGAGGATGTGCCAGTGAAGATTGGAGATAATATTGTACCAGTTGACTTCGTTATTCTGGAGATGGGAGCAAGCTCGAGATCACCACTGATACTTGGAAGACCTTTCCTAAGGACTGCTCAAGCCACTATTAATGTGGGGAAGGGAGAAATCAAGTTCAACATCAATGGTGAATCAAGTTCATTCAAATTTCGTCCGAAGTTTGAAGTTTGCCAATCAATTGAAGAGGACGGAGCTTGAAGAAGAAGACTTGTCTGCAGTGTCTACACAAGACATTGGACAGTAAAGATTTGAAGTTGGGCTGAAGGACTCATCTTAAGCGCTATTGGAAGGCAACCCAGGTATTTAGAGTTTTTAGTTTAATTTGAGTTAGTTTAAATTGAGTCAAAACTTTATTGTTAAACATTAGTTAAATTAATAAAGTTTGAGTTAGTTTAATTTAAAGTTTTTAGATTTAAATAGGATAAGATAGCTACTCTCACTTACGTAGCTATCTAAATTTTGAAAACCACGAAGACTTTGCCGGTTTAAATTTGGTTCGATTTTATTCGGTTTTTAAATAAAAATTAGAGTAGATATGTTTTTATAGATTTTATCTATATTGTTTGAATTTCAAAAATCATCTCTCTAATTTTATTCAAAAACTAGGCGTTTAACCTAAGCCACGCTAAAGAATTGAAGTTAGTTTATTCAATTCAATTAATGAATTGAGTGACTATCTTTATTCCGAAATTAAATCGGTTGATTAACCGAACATTTGTTTTTAATAAAAACTTTAAACATAGGTTTAATTTTCAATATGCTAAATAGGGATAATCTTTAATATGAAAATTAATTCTATCTTTTTGTGTGCTGAAATTATTAAACCTACATTAGTAGGGATATTTATATTGCTTATACGCATTGAGGACTAGAATTAGTGAAGATTAACATCAACCAAATAAAAATTAATTAATTAGGCAACATTGGATCCTCTTTTGATCTTGTAGCAACCAGCCAAGACATAGGAATAGGATAGGATTAAAACTTTTTAGGATAGCCATGATGAAGAAACATCCAAGGGGACAAACTTATGGTTGATTGAAGTTTCTGTCCAAAGCTGCATGCACGACGTTCAACTTGCAGTAGAAGCTATCCAAAAGTATCAGGAATCCATTGGGCATCTTGCAGGAGAAGGAAGAGACCCAGCAGAGCCAGCACAAGTCCAGCTCGGCCGAGCCACCCCCCTGGTCGGCCGACCCCAGTAGACCCTTCACCAGATGCACCTCCCCTTTCAGCAGCAGCCTTGCCTATAAATTCCAGACCTTTGTTGATGATCTTCACCACCCAGAAACCATTCCAGAGCCAGTATTTCGAGAGAGAAGAGCAAGAGTAGTAGTTCTTGAGAGTTCTTGAGAGGAAGAGTTTAGAAGATGAAGAAGGCGGCAAGCTTCATCAAGAAGACTTTCAAGGGTTCTTCATCAAGGAGCAGCTCTCAACCCCAAGACGACGATTCATCAAGACTTTCATCAAGGAGACACTCTGTCTATGAGATGGGGAGTTCCGGTTCTGAGCAGAGTCTCCGTCGGGATCAAGGATTGAGAGGATGTTCTTCTCGCTTCTCTGTTGAAGTAGAAGATGTCATGGAGCCGGTGAGGAGGCCACGCACTCGTTCTCAAAGTCAAGTCCCTCAACCGATGAACATTGATGATGATGATGATGAAGAGTGGAAGTATTCTTCAGAAGGATTTTCTCTCCGTTCAGCTATAGAAGAGCAAAGGTACAACAGTTGCAAAGAAAGGATTAGGTCCAATCTTGATTTAGATCATGATTTCATGAAAGTTCTAAACTTTGATTCAAGTATAGAGAAATCATTCCTTAATCTTGGCTGGGGTCCTTTCATTCATATTAGTGCTAGTTATCAGAGTGACTTAGCACTAGAGATTATGACTACTATGGATATAGTTCAGTCTTCTGATGGAATCAGCACTTTAAGGTTTAGACTTAAGGAAAACTGGACTGATATTTCTTTTGGAACTGTTGGAGCTTTATTTGGATTCCACACTAATGCACCAGAAAGTATAGAAGTTGATAATACTACACTAGAGAATTTTTGGTTGCGTATTGCTAGTGGACATTCAAAGGAGAGAATGAAAATTATCAACCCCATCCTTCGCATCATTCATAGATTTAAGAGTTTTGGAAAGGATGGATGACACTAAGGTGCAGATTGCTGAATTGAAATGGCTATATATTGCACTGTGTCAACCTACTTGGACTAATCCCATTAATGCAATGATTAATCATTGGATAGTCCAGAGAAATAGAGCAACCGGATTATTGGGATATGGACATTATCTTACGGTGATTGCCTTCTCACTGATACCCAATTTGGTTTCTAGCCCCGCATACACTGTGCTACCAGCTAGTATAGATGAAAACTCCCTTAAGAAAGGGAAATACATTTTTGGGAATTCATCTACTGGATTTTATGTGGCTAAAACCAAGTTTAGAATCCCAGATAGAAGGTTGTCTCTGTTTATTCAGAATAAAACTGATTGGTTGGAGAAGTTTATGTTTGAGGAAGAACCAAGTCAGCAAACATCATCAGAATGGGACGCTTGGACCACTCCTAATCAACAGTTTCCTAGCAGTCAGTTTGGAGCAGGTTCATCACAAGGGCCAGTCTATCAAGTCAGACCCATTAGCTCTTATGATCCAACCTCTACTCCTGTATTTCAGCCATCAGGGAATATTCCTCCACCTGCAGTTTTTATTCCTAGAAATGCAAGATCCTACGATCCAGATTTCATTGCAGCTCAGCAGATGCCACACAGATCTTATTATGGCATTGAGACAATGACGGCAAGAAATTATGGTATTCTTGATCATGTTCGGGAAAATTTACAACAGTACGAGCAAAACACTCAGAATATTGAGGAGCAATTATTCAACCTGAGGCTGTGGGACCAGAACAATCAAGGCAATCAAGAGTGAAGCTCTTAGTGGTTTGATTTTCTTTTTCTTTTTTTTTATTTTAATTTCGAATTTATTTTAATTTCTCTTATTTTATATATTTTGTATAATTATGAGTGTTTAATTCAAGTTAATTTGAGTTTTATTTGAGTCATGTGAGTTAACCATGTATCACCTCCTTTGTTTAATTGAATAAAACTTGTGTTAATTTGTGTTCTAAAGTCTTTTGATTAGACTAAGTTTATGCTCTCAATTTAATGCACTTAAATTTGAATTTTGATTTGCATATATGAGATAGATTTGATATTTCATAAAGACCCATATGATATTAATATTTTGATTTCAGATTTATCATATTGAGTCTCCTTTTAAAAAAAAATGATGATTTTATTTTATAAACTTTTATGATCAAAGTTTTTCTTGTGATTATTTTATATAAGCCCTTCCTATTTAGAGCCTTATATTATATAATACACTATAGTTTGATCAAATTTAATTCTTGATTGAATTGAATTAGGATTTGAATCTAGGGTTTGAGATTTCAAAGCTGGTCATTCATATTTGATTATCTTTTCATTTGCTAGCCTTTTTATCCATGCATTGTATATCTCTACATTGGAGAAAATACAAATTTCGCTGGATATCCCTCCTGAAACCAAAATATCGTCAAAAATATATCTATCCTTACCACAACCTATTTGTTTTCTGGAGTATATCTTAAGTTTATTTTTCAGCTGGACCCCTGTTCCAAAAAGTTAAAATACTCGAGGATGAGTATTATTCAAGAGTGGGGGAGGAAAGCTTATTTTAAAATTAAAATTTTTATAAAGTTTTTGAGGAGGCAAAGAAAAAAAAAAAAAAGAGAAGACCAAGTGGTCGAAAATTGAAAAAAAAAAGAGAGAGAAAAGAAAAAAAAGCCAAGTGGCCGCAGTAGAATTAGGAATAAAAATATATATTATATTTATGCCCCTCAAAAATCTTTTATATGAAAGTTGGTGTTTATTCAATATATATACTCCAGAAAATTTTCCAACCATATGCAATCCGATATCAGGGACTTCATTTGTGCCTTGAAATCATTGATTTATTTGCATATGTCCACCATTCTATATAATTTTTCTTTATCTTTTTCATCAATTTATTTTCCATGACCTTTTTGAGAAATCTCAGTAAAACCAGCAGATCCTTTTCCTAGTTTGATAATATATTGAGATTAAATTCTGATTAGGATCCTTACCGAAAACTCCAGATATAAGCCTACACATATATAATATGATTATGAGATAGTTTTTAGCCACATATTGAGTGACTAGAAAGATGAGTGGAGTTTTGGGCTTTATATAATCTTGATCCTTGAAAACTTTGTCGAAATAATAATTTTTGAAAAGAAGGAGATTCATTTGTGATAAAGTTTGATCTCATTTATCATACATTGTGGGATATGCTTACATGAATATCTATCTATTTTTATATTTGTAGATCCAAACACTGAAAAATATTGAGAGTATGAATTTAGTTTGATTATTTGATTTTAGTTTATAAGTTAACTATATTTTAAGTTTTTACTTACTCGAGGACGAGCAAGGTTTAAGAGTGGGGGTATTGTTGACGCGGCTTATGAACGAAAATTATACATCATTTTATATTGTTTTTACCTATTATTATGCGTCAACTTTGCCTTTTACTAACAAATAACATAGATTATTGTGGATTTTGCAATATTGTCTTGGAAATGGTCTACTTGTAATTTTTGCAGGTTTTGGGCCAATTTTAAGCAAAATTCATCAAAGTCTACCTCGAGTAAAAAGACCTCTGAATATTATTCAATAATGGAAGAAGAAGCCCAATTAAAGACCCATCAAATGAAGCCCAATTCTAGAAGACTCGACAAGATCTCGGGATACAGAAGAATCTGGAAGGTTTAGAGTCCGAAAAGGACTCCACGAAGATTTATATGAAGGTTATCCCGAAGCCCGCGAAAGATGGAAACTAGAGGAGGCTGGAAGGGCCTGGGTCGGCCGAGCCATACCCCCCCAAGTCGGCCGACCCCAGGACTCCGTATGTCGGTTTCAGTTTCCTTTTCGGCCACGTCTTCTCCAGGGTATTTAAAGCGAAGCTGAGCCCCTGGTCGAGGCATCCAATTCATTATCAAGGCGACAAGACGACGACTTGAGGGACACAACTAGAGGAGAGCAGAGGGTCGAGTTTCTAGTCTAGGTTTAGATCTTCTTCTAATCACTAGAGGTGATTAGAGGCCTTGCACGGCTCTCTAATTGTCTAGATCCGGAGGTCTAATTGTATCATCAAGGGAAGGTATGATCATGGTTGTAATTATGATACAGTTAATTAATGAAGTATTGTTCTTGTCTAATTATCATATTCCTGTTCTAATTATGGTTGTTCTAGCTGTAATTAAGTTTATGTCTAGATGCATCTTGATTAGACCATGTCATTAAGGGTGATGTTTATCTAGCGTTCTTGATCTTTGATCTAGTTTACTAGTAATATAGTTTTGTGTCTAGTTCTTGTGATCATGGTGATTAGAAGTGCTAGTTGCTCTAATTATGTTATTAGACCAAATAAAAGTAATTGGAAGTGCATTCTCTAATTACGTGCCTGTTGAAAGTTCTTCGTCGATTACCTGGTTACCAGTGACAGTGGAGCCCGGGGAAAGGTTGAGCCGATCTAGGGGATTAGATTGATTGATCATGATTTAATTATGCTATGATAGATGTGCTTGAACATGCTTTTTTGCCTTGATCTACTAGTTATCTCGCTGCTCTAATCTCGTTGTGAAACTTTATCTATCGTATGCTTTGGATCCGATTAGAGCTTGATTAGAACCTAGTTAATACCCTTTGATTAGAGTTCTAATTATGTTTCTAATTGTTTATCTTATATATATATAGTTTAGTTTATCTCTTTTACTAGATTAGACTAAGGATTGGTTTAGTTTAAGGATTGGTTTAGAAGTAGATTAGATATCCTTTTTACCCTAGTTTTCGCATAAACTCTTGTTAATTAGATCACGATTAGTTCGTTCCTTGGATTGACATAAACCTACGATACTCATCATAGGGAAAAGCTACACACGATACTGTCGCTTGCAGTATAAGGTTTGCCATGCTTAAGTGCTGTCAACACCCGCGCGGGAACGATGAGGTCGTTGTGGAAGCAGCGAAGAGAGAGACGATGCCGTGAATCCGTACTTCCGCCAGGAATGCCGGAACCGGCTCCTTCCGCTGCTTTGCCGTGACGCGTAGCGTAACCGGCTGCAGCTGATTTTACGCTATGGAGCTACGGCATGCAGGTACCGGGACGGATGGAGGGAAGGAGTGCACATAGTCTTAGCGTTGAAGCCAAACCTGTGTCGTCTAGTTAGACTCTAGAGCTTGCCAGTTATCACAAATTAACCAATTGAATGTACGACTCTTTCTGACGGACGTGAAACTATGGCTATGTGTTAGCACTGAAATTGAAAGTGCATTACCAAAATTTAGGTACCATAAACAAAGTGATGAGGTGAATTTGGTTGCTAATCCTAGTACTCAACTACTAACACATAGAAAACATACATCGGCCTATATTCAACTATAAATATATGGTTTTAATAGTTATTCCTTATCCAAACAGGTGCACCCTGTCACCTTCATGTCAATCAAGTTTTACAATTAAAGATCACACAAATGCGGAAGCATATATGCCGTAAGTAAAATAAAAACATAACGTGTTCTGTCTTTGTCCATAATGGTGGCTGATGCAAATAATTGTGCATTTCCCAGACATTCATGTCAATAAGGAAACTTTAGCTGCTGAAAATAAGGGCTAACTACATCGGGCATTGTACCCGATGCATGTCACCACGTTTTAGCCGACAAAAAAGCATATTTTTTTTAGCATCGGTGCAAATGCAGCTGATTTTCAACGGAATTTACGAGATGACAGGTGGCCAACGGAAATAAATGTTTTACCCAATAAAAGCCGATGTTTTCATTGGCAAAACGAGTATATATGTGGTCCTTACCAAAGAAAATATGATGTTTTCTACAGTGTGGACCTATTTATCCCGGATCGAAGAGAAACACCAACCTACACATAAATGTTGCCATAAATTAAACAAATTGGGCAACGTTTTTAGATGACATGCATTGCATTCACCCACTGGCACTTGACGATGTCTATATAAGAGGAGCGTCCACAAGCTAAGGCTGCACATCTTCGGCCAGGCTGTATTTGTAAGTAGCCTTCCTTCCTTCTTATATCTTTTATTTGGTACGGTGCAGTGTTTCTCCCATCCCATGACGTTGGTCCTGATGTACATACGCTTATATATATAGCTTGTAGTTTCAATGTGTTGTGTGTTCGTAAGGTCCCTAGTTTTACCTTTTCATTTCCTATTATTTCCGTGTGCAGTGTGTTTATTGCCATAAATTCAGGTAATATAACTAGCGAAGGTTGGAGCATGGATGATCCAGCTGCATCATGGGGCCCTTGCGAGTTTCAGCTGGCGAACTGGACCGCTGAAGAACCAGCTGCTGCTGATGTCGTCTGGGCACATGCTGGCCTTCCTGTCCCTGGCCCTGTGGAGCAATATTGGCCCATCGACATATTTGATTCCTGCAGCATCCAAGCTTGTGTGCCGGGATCTCGTATAGCGGAGCAACTGGTGGAACACTGCTACTACTATTCTGCAGCCTCGGAACATCAACATGATGGTCCGACTGAAAATCCTGCAGATGCTATTATTGATGTGCAGAATCGACATGAGGTAAAGGAGCACTCTGGCAAGCAGAGTGGGGAACCAACCAAGATTGTTGTCACCAACAACAGTGGTGTCGATGCTAGTGGTATGTTTGAAGACGTTAGTGGCAACTTTAAGGATGACATTAAGCTGATAAAACAGAAGATGCATAAATACCCTGCAGTCCTTAGAGCTCTCGATACAAATTATACTGTACCGAGAGTTGTCCCTCTCGGCCCTTACCATCACGGCAAACTCGACCTCAAGAAGGCGGAGGAGGTGAAGCACATTGCTGCTATACAATGCGTCAGGGAATCGGGCCTCTCACTGGAGGAGGTGTATGCTGCGGTCGTCTCTGTCGCGGACGAAGCCCACTGCCTCTACGACAAGGATGTGATGGCAGGTATCGGCAAAGATGACTTCCTTCATATGATGTTCTTTGATGCCTGCTTCTTGGTGCAGTACATTCTTATGCAGACAAGGTGGCCAGAAGTAGATCAGAGCTTGTGCGATTTCTTCGGCCCTAACCGCAAGGACATCCGTCAAGACATCACGTTGCTTGAGAACCAGCTCCCATGGAAGGTGGTGCAGATGGTCATGGGGTTCTCGCCTGCTGCTGTCACGCACAATCCCTTTGCGCGCTTGCTCAATATTTACAAAGGCTTTCTGCAGGACCAAAGGTCTGCCGAAGAAGGAAGTAGTAGGTCAGCATCTGACAAACACTACAGACCTCCGCATCTCCTTGGCTTCGTCCGGCACTACACTGTAGGAGGAATCAACGACGACGATGTGAACACCGCCGACGACACAGACACTCGTATATCAATTTCCAACATTGCCATGGAGCTTGCCGAAATCGGCATCAAGCTCAGAGCCAACGTGATGTCCACAGATCTCGTTCTCATGGGCCTCGAAAAGAAAGGGCCCCTCTGCGCCGTGCTCTCCCTGCCTCCATTGTCTCTGGACCATAACCGTGCAAGCTACCTCGTCAACATGGCAGCTCTCGAGCTATGCACGGTCAGAAGCTTTAAAAATAAAAATACGCCGGTCGAGGCCTCTGCCGTGTGCTCCTACCTCCAGCTCCTGGCCATGTTGGTGAACAGGGAGGAGGACGTGCAGGAGCTACGTGCAAGGTCTATCCTGCAGGGAGGAGGAGGGATCACCAACGAGCAGGTGCTCAGGTTCTTCACCAGCCTGGGTCAGCGCCGCGGGAAACTCTACCTCCAGATCATGCGAGACATCGAGGCATACAAGGCGAGCAGGTGGCCGTGGGCCATATTCTACGCGTTTCTTTACAGAAACTGGAAAGTAATAGCCAAGGTAGCCTCCGGCATTGGTGCATTTGTCCGGATCATAGTTCCACTGCTGTCTCTCAGGAAAGACCTCTCATGTCACATAGATGTTGTATCTAGTACCAAGCGGCTTGTGTAATCTTACCTTGTCAAATCACAATCACATATTTTTAAAAGTAGTTTTTTTATTTGCCAGTTTTTTTTCACTTTAATTTGGAAACATGGTCATGTATCCTTGAAGATTTCTAAACATGATCATTTTTTTAGTTCAGTGCATGTATAATCAGCAACGTATATAGCAATTTTTAGAGCAAAATATGCACACAGTCTTATAAAGTTGGCAATATGTATAGCATAGGTCCTCAAACTGAAGAAATTAAGTAGGGGATTAGATGGAGGAGTGATGTGGATGGCTCTATGCGCGATTAATTGGAGAGAAACGGTCTGAGGAAGTGGAATTTGGCCTCCAATCGGCGGAAGGGGAGACGAGGAGGCGAGCAGGCAGGTGACAGGAGGTAGAAGGCAGGCCTGACAGGCGGGCCCCGCATGTCGGAGAGAGTGGGCGGTGGCTGCTGGGCTGCGGGGTAGAGTGGGCCAGCGGGTGGAAGAGTTGGGCCGGTTTGAGTGAAAGAAGAAGAGAGGAAGAGAGAATTGGGCCTTTTTTTTCTGTTTTGTTCAAACTCTTTTCTAAACATTTTCAAACGGAGTTTTGAATTTATTTTTCGAGCGTGATTTGAATTACAAATTCAAAATTCATTTTTCAGACAATAAACACTATGCATTGAGGCATGAAAGCAACAAACATTCTTATAGCCTATGTCAAGTTTAATTTATAGAAAATAATTTGGTTTCCTTCATTCAAATGTTTTTCTATTTAATAAATCTTGGAAATTTTAGAAAATAGGAAAATGCATATTATAATTAGTGTTATTTATTCACACTCCCAAAATTGAAATTTTGGGATGTGACAAACTACCCCCCTTAACAGGAATCTCGCCCCGAGATTCGAGAAAGCTAGCAACAGAAAAGGTATTGATTAAGGAAAGAAGTGTTTATTGCTACCATGTAGAACTTCTTTTCTTTTACCGCAATGAACTAGACTCGGTATGATGATTCATCGTGCAACTAAACATTGTTTAGAAACACCTGACTTCGATACCTTCTTACAACCATCATTAACTCTTGAGAGTAGAGACCTGGAGCTCTACCCCCTTAACAAAACGATACTTGCACCATCTTGCATTGTTTCTCTTCATACTTGAAGAAAAGAGATAAGGTTAGATTGTTGACTTGCTGATGTCGTCCTCTGCAGTCTTCACTGTTCATCACCTTGTTAACATCTTGAAGAGACGAAAAGAACAAGGCAGGAGACAGAGCAAGGATAAAGGAAGAGGAAACCCGCTTATCTATACAGATGTCATTATTGACCAAAGTGGTCAATAACACACCAACAATCATTACAAAGAGCCAAATCAAGCATATATCACAATAACAAAGCAAACAAATTCTTAGGAGCACACGAACATGATTAGGTCCTTATAAAAGCACACTAGCACTCAAACCTTAGCATCGTTTATCTAGCGATAACAAGCTTAGGTGAACTTCCTATAATCTGAAAGACTGATTACTGAGGGTTAGATGTTCTTGAAGTCTTCAAGGTTGAGAGCAACCTGCTTGTCGAAGCACTTCATCTTCACTCTTGGAGCTCTTCGGGTTGATGTTGACTTTATAGCACGTGTTGGCCAAACTTTGGATTTGAATAAGGGAGAGACATGGAGCTAGTTTTATCAAAAAGAGAGCAGTAGATGAGTATATATTGAAAAAGGGAAAGTGAAAAAATGTCACGGAGTTGAAGGTTTTCAAAATATAGTGAAATTAAATCCTTAGCAACGTCCATTTCTAACTAGGCTTGCGTCCAATGGTCGATATAGGCTCTGATACCATTCTGTCACACCCGGTTTTTCACATAAAACCGAATGTAAACCACATGTATGCCAGGATCTGTTTAATCATACAATGGTGACTTCATTGGTAAAAACAGAACATATATCCTTTATTAAGCGTATAATTTATTACAAAATGACCCTGGGGTCTAAAAAAAGATTACATCATAGTGATCATCTACAAAGTGTAGGCACCATCTTCCATAGGCAATCGACCGGGGGCACGCCATCTTTAGGTTCCGATTCTTCTCGTCATGTGCCAAGTGGTAGCAAGGAGGGGAGAAGGGGGACAAAGAGAAGGGTGAGTACAAATGAAATTGTACTCCGCAAGTGTAGGTAAAAGATGACATGCAGGCCGAAACATGGCTTATTTTTGGGTTGAACTCGCGCCTAAGCAACACCCTAAATTATTCTAAGTCCTTAGCACTGATTTACTAGATGTGAAAACCACCAACCCAACAACAGACCAGCAACGATCCAGCTTTAACCAACCATTGGATCTCATCCGATCCACAAACCAACACCTCATCCCAGAAGGAGTCTATGGCCTCTCTTGACCGTGAGCATAGCTAATATATCGGTTTTACACTCTCGAGAGGTTGTACATCTTTACCCACGGGTCGTGATTTCCATCTGCCACAGGTGGCCAAACCTCATAGATTCACTACCTTCGATGAACCGACAGGGTTTCACTATGAGGCCTTTACAAAGAGTTCTCTCATGCGTATTAGTCATAGCTGCTTGTCATAGAAGGCATCTCCTGTCCCATCCTAGAAGAGCCATAGAAGCATTCTCCCGTATCCCACAACTATGAACTAATGTCCACATAAGAATTCCCTAATTAATTAGCCAAGGACATCCCATTCTATCCCCCATGGTTGCACTCTTAAGCCAAGAAGACAAAGTTCCTAAAATACGGTCCTTAAACCCAGTGAAGGAACTTGCACCAAAATTAAATAACCATCATACCATTCCGTCCATCCTGCCCAGGTTTCCAACACCAACATGTTACCAAGATTCCAACATCTCATGATCCAAGATCATAGCATTAACCATATTGATATTATGATTATTATTATACCCAACCCAAACCAAACTGCAGGGCTAAGCATGATCTACCCAAACCAACCAAACCTAGGTTTTAAGGAATGATATCTAGTAAACCCTAGCATAGGATTCATATTATGACTCAGCATGCATACTATCTAACTACTCTACAAAATAAATAGGTAGTTAAAAATATGATCAAGGACACTTGCCTCGTTCCAAAGCTCCATTTGCTTAGAGAATCACGTTTATCTCATCAACGTAAACGAATGAAACAAAGCATTACATATGAAAAAACATAAGAGCAGTACACCAGATATTTAAAACATTTTAAAACATACTAACAGGTAGAGCTCATTGATACAGATCCGGAGGCGAAAGAATCACCAAAAACGGATTTAAAACGAGAAAGATATAAGCTTTTGAATATAGTGGCAAAACTGTAAATATATAATCGAATTTTTGGAAAAGTTCGCGAGCGGATGGCGGCAGCTCGCCTGAGCTTCGCCGATCTCAGCCTCTGGTGCTCCGTTTCGAGTGCGGATCGGCTTGGCGGAGAGAGGAGGAGCCTGCGAATTCATCCCGTGGATCCTTGACGGCGGTGGGTGAGCAGAGAGGCGGCGCAATGGCGGCTTGCGATGGAGGCGAGAGGAGCTCGCGGCGGCGGCTCTGTGAGGCGCTGGAGAGGGAAAGGAGGGGAGAGCGGTGCGGGTGGAGGAGAGGTCGTGCGAGAAAGCTTTAGGGTGCCTCTTATAGCTCGGGAGAGGGAGAGAGAGGGCCGCAGGTGGAGCTCATGGTGGCGGCCGCTGTTAAGCTTGAGGGAGCCGTTTTACTGTGTTATTGAAGAAATTAAGAAGGGGATTAGATGGAGGAGTGATGTGGATGGCTCTATGCGCGATTAATTGGAGAGAAACGGTTAGGGGTTGTGGAATTTGGCCTCCAATCGGCGGAAGGGGAGACGAGGAGGCGAGCAGGCAGGTGGCAGGAGGTAGAAGGCAGGCTGCTGCTGGGCTGCGGGGTAGAGCGGGCCGGCGGGTGGAAGAGTTGGGCCGGTTTGAGTGAAAGAGAGGAAGAGAGAATTGGGGCCCTTTTTTTTCCTGTTTTGTTCAAACTCTTATCTAAACATTTTCAAACGGAGTTTTGAATTTATTTTTCAAACGTGATTTGAATTACAAATTCAAAATTCATTTTTCATACAATAAACACTGCATTGAGGCATGAAAGCAACAAACATTCTTATAGCCTAAGTCAAGTTGAATTTATAGAAAAATAATTTGGTTTCCTTCATTCAAATGTTTTTCTATTTAATAAATCTTGGAAAATTTTAGAAAATAGGAAAATGCATATTATAATTAGTGTTATTTATTTACACTCCCAAAATTGAAATTTTGGGATGTGACAAAAATCCAAGGGTATTGGGTGGTATTGAGGGGGATTGAATCCCTAGCAAGTCAAAATACCACCCAATACCTCCCAATTCCCTTGGATTTTCCCCAAACAAGTCCTTAGGATTGTTTGGATGTAAGAGTATTGACGGGGATTGGAGTAAATTCAATCCCTTACTAGTGACACACGCACGGAGATACATCCGAATACATATGTCCGCTTCATTGTCCGGGTGATCAATTATTTAATGGTGGTTTGCTACACTTGCCACTTCATCATAGTACTATGTATAGCTACTCATTGTGGTACCATGCTGGGCGTGCTCCTCATGCATGGTCCAAAACTAAATAATCTTGTCTCCTCAAGCAAACCATTAATGCAAATTAATTACGGACCAGCTGGTACCACGCCCAATCCAACTCAAAGCTCGTTTGAAACGCAAAAATTGTACAGAAATTTCACAGAGTTCAATTTCACATGAAAAACATAGAAATAGGAAAGTTTTCCTCCCATCGAAACAGAGCCTCAGTTATCAAAGCTGTTGGTCCGCAGCCCAACTCAGTGATTAATTACGGACTAGCTGTCACTTGTTAGAAAACATTAGCTTGTGGTATTCTCCGATCTCTAGTTTCAAAAAAACAAGAGATGGAGAGAGTAATAGAGATTATGAGGAGACAAATGGACTCTGGAGTGATTCCCCTTTGATGTTTGCATGAGAAGTTTCAACTGGTACAGGCTAGAGGATCCAGTCATAAAGTTGGGACCTGCCCAGGACGAAGATGATGGTGATAAAAAGCAAAGAAAGACAAAAAGGGGTTTGCAAGTGCTCTTCTCTCCTGGTGATGTTGGGTACAAGAAGATGAAGTCTGGCGGCTGAGAGCCTAGGCTTTTTAGTTTCGGTTGATTCTCTTCGTGTTTTTCTGGTTTCTCAAGTTTCCCTATGGCCAGAACCTTTTCCATGAGTTTTTTTTTGTGCTAGAGTACTGGCTACGCTATAGTGTGGAGTTTCTATAGTGTGGAGTTTTCTTGTATGGATGCCATCCTCTTATGCTTTAAACTGTACATTGATGTTTGTGTTTTAAGATTCATGACACAAGGGTTCCCCTAAACTCTAACAAGAATGTAAAGGTACAATCATGTAATCTAGCTTGCCTCTTCACATGAAATTATTAGTCCGCATGCAGTGGAATCCTGGCTGGGAGTCGATCACCTACACTACCAGTCATTAGTTATTGGAACATGTAATAATTCTTATTTTGGCCTATGTTGTTGACTTGTTGTACTGCTGCTATTTGTGAGATGTTCAATTTGAACTATTTTTTTGACATGTTGGATTGTCAATATAATATCATATTGTAATCTTTGGACACAATGTGCCCATGTGTGTGTGGGTGTGTGTTGAGTGTGGAGCTTTTAGAGTTTTGGATTTTTTTTTTTTGTTAGTTGATAGCCTTCACACCCATGGGCAATATGTGTGTGGCTTAATATGTCAGGTGTCAATGTGGACCGACAACATTGGTGATGATGGACATCGAGCCAATGACCTGGATGCTTGTTTCTTGTCATACCCCAACCCACCTACCGAAAAAAAACCATACACACAAAATCCAAGAAAGCAAGGACCAAGAGGGTACGGTCCCATTATACAGGCCGTCATCTTTAATCCATCGACTAAGTTTAATACCAACCACACCGGTGGATTTATTTTTAGGATAAAGGAAGCTTTATTTCAATACGAAATAATATTTCGCTCTCTGCACTTTAAAAGTGCACTCAACCAAGGAAAAAAAAAACAAAAGAGGAAATAAACCTAAAAGGCTCTAAGCAATCTAGAATTTCAAACTCAATATACAAGTCACACACCTAACAATACAGAAAACCCAAACGGTGAAAGCTTGACGCAACCGCACATATGACGCACATGATTGTTTAGGTTTAGGGCCTATTTAGTTGAGATCATGAAGCTGCCTCACTTGGTTGAACTGCTGCTTGTACTTTGCACGTGCGGCGTTTGGTTGAGACCCTGAGAATTTTCCTGATCCAAGCAGGGGTGGAGGCAGGGAGGGCCAGGCAAGGGTCTGCCCCCTAAAATTTTCAATAAAATTTAAAATTTTAGTACTATTAGCCCCCTAACAATGAAAAATTCAAATTTCTGGCTGCGCCACTAAGTCCAAGCGTGTTTGTGGCCAGGCAACCAATTTCGAGCGCCTGGCTGGCTGACATCAGTTCATGCATTTGCCTGAGTTAATCAGAGCGATTAACAAGATTAATCATATGATAATGCACCAAGAAATAATGGAAGATCGTAAGAAATAATATTTACTATTAGTTCGCTTCGGCAATCAGACTACAAGAGTGTGCATTAACTATTATATTTCTACTTTTCAAGCATATTGTTATTTGGGAAGATGGATTTGTATTATATATTTTGAAGCGCATCATTAATTTTTATATATCAACAGTGTTATTGATGTATATAATGAATTTATTACCATTCTATTTGGCGCATTTTGACAAGGCTGCAAACCCACCAAGTTTAACAACGCTTGAAGCTTTGACTGCTGGTACTGAGAAAGTCGTCCGGTCCAAGAAACCGAGCCCATAAAAAAAGATTAATTAAGTCAGAGCCTTTATTCTCTAATTCAAGTCATATATCAAAATAGTAGCAGAAATAATATTTTAGCTCTAAGTACGTAAATATTTCAACAGTATATAATACTAATTAAAGGCCTGTTTGAATGTGTTAGTGTTTATTTCTCGCTATTATCTCAATAAGAATCACGAAATAAAAACACGATAAATTGAGGTAACAGATTGGCAACATTAAGACCAGTGGTGGAGGACAGTCCAGAAATAAGATAAAAATGGTATAAAATACCCTCACGTTTAATTTTATTCAATTAAACCTTGAAGCCTGCCTCCGCACCATGCATCGGGCTTAGCATCCCTCCTCCGCTGCTACTGTCTGCTTAGTCCGCATCTGTTGCTCGCTCTGACCACAACATATGCATCATGAGGTTGTTGATGCACATGCACCTTTCTTGCCCGCTGCAAGTGATCATGCCGGCCGAAGTCCAGCCGTCCTATGACCACTGCAATATCTACTCATCTCCATGTAGCTAATGAAGGCGCATAGCAAGTCGATCGGACTAAATATTTATGCCAAGAGGCACTCTCCCCCTCCCGGCCCTTAGCTAGCTAGGAATAGAATGCATGTGACGTGACGTGATCGCGTAGACCTGTGCTTGCCAACGCACCATGCTCGTTGCTGCCATGATCTTCCTTAGTATTCCCTTTTATACCATTGAGGCTTATTAGATCACATCTCTTCTACAAAGATAGGGGTGAGATGGAAGCCATCTGCTCCCTTGTTGTGGTGTTGTCCATGTACCCCATGATGCCCCTGTCCACGCACGACACCGCGACGCCGGACGGAGACGCAGGGCACGACGTCAGCGCGGACCCACACGCACAGCAGCATGCCGACCTTCTGCTTGCTTCGCACCAGACGGTAGTACACCGCGTGGCCCCATCTGAGGAGGAGTCGACGATGCCGCCGGCTAGCCCTGTTCAATCACATTTTGCAGTTTAGTGGAAAACACCAAATAAACCCAGCAGATGTACGGTTTTCTGGTCTGGTTCTAGTGATTTCAACGGGTTCAAACCGGCCATATCTAACCACGACGGCATGGCAGTGATGGGCTGATGGCACTCATCGTCTTCCTCCTTTTACTGTCTCCTTTCTGTCATTCTTGTTCCTGCTGGCTTTCTCAAATCAAACAACGCACCAAAGTCGAAGCTCCAATCCTTCATGCAGGAATCAATGAAGCCCTGAGGAGGAGAACATCATGCATGTACATAATCACTACGTCTCATCTGAGCATCAGGCTCTAAGCCGGACCACATCAATTCCAATTTTCCTATTGCGCTGAGCAGATCTCCATTTCCATTGTTGCGCATCGCCACTCAATCGTTGAGGTCACACCTAATCTTCTCCATGACGATGCGGCCAGACAGGCAGCCGCCAAGTCCACCAATCGAGCTTCATGGGATGCTCAGGAAGAGCGTAGCCTCCCATTCGAGGTCCATGCAGACATCCATAGGGCGCCGTCATTGCTGCGGCACCTGTCGTCGATCTCATGGCTCAATCCGGTGGAAAGTGCCAAGCCGGGTTTCAAAGGCCTGGTTTGCCGGGTAGAGCGGGGACCAACTCAACGACGTGGTAGAAGGCTCGCTGAACAGGAGGCAGCTAGGGTTGTGATTGCTTACGTAGGTTGGATGGGAGGGTTGATCTAATGGCTACGATGATTACATGGCATAAATGGATGGCTGGATGTCTTGCTTTTTTGTGAGAATTTCTAGGATTTTTTTATTTTGCTAGAGCGTCTCGTGAGAATTAACGTAGAGCCCCTAAAAGAGTCTCCAATTACTAATATTAAGATATTCATACTGCATTTAACTCCTAAATCATTGAGACTATGTAAAAATTTCATTGCCGTCGACAAATGAATATCCTACCGACCCGTGCAACGCATGGGTTGATGGGCTAGTATGGGTAACATTGCAACTACTAGTAACCTTTTGGCATCATATCCTTCGTCAACATATAAGTCAGGTCCATGCCAGTGGGCCAAGCAGTATGTCACATATGCGATTTAAATTTCTTGGGTTAGACCCGTTTGAACATCTAGTGACCCATCACATGTAAATAGTGGTTTATGGGTTTTAACATGCAGTTTTATAGTTTGTGGGTGTAAACGGAACACCTCTAATGATTTAGGGACTGATATACATAATATGTTAATGTCTTAGTACAAGAACCAAAGAGACTTGCGCGAGCTATATGGATAATGCTGTTATAACAACTCAAAACCTGTGGCATAGTTTTTGGGTCTAAATGGAACATCTCTAATAGTTTAGGGACAGACATAGCATTATACTCTTTCTATGCCCACGGATCCTTGCTAGCGCGTGTGTATATAAGTAGCCGCAGCTTCTTCCCGAACCCTCACCACTACTACTCATCAGTTCGTTCGTTCTGCTATCTAGGAGACACAAGGATCAACATGGTCTCTCTCTCGCTCTCACAGCGCTACTCTTTCCCTTTGTGCTCACCTTCCAATTATCAATCTTGATGCAGACATGCATGGATGTGGCTAATTAATTGATCAATGGTTTTATTTTGTGTGCTGCATGTGTGTATACGATCGAAACTACGCCTACAGACCTCAGTGGTGAAGCTCGGTCCATGGGGCGGGGACGGTGGCGTCGCCCGTGACATCACGGGGGCGCCGCGGCTGCTGGAGAGCATCACCATTCGCCACGGCGAGGCCGTGGACTTGCTGGCCTTCTCCTACCGTGACCGGGACAATACCCGGAACACCGCTGGACCCTGGGGCGGCAGCGGAGGGAAGGAGAGCAAGGTGAGCATGCATGCATGGTTCTTTGTTTGTTTCTTTTGGCACCTACCTACGTGCATACATGCATGGTTATTGCATATTCTCATACATGGTACGTCCGTCGTCAACAATGCATGAAATGCAGATCGTCTTTTCTGGCGCGGAGTTCCTGACGCAGGTGGTCGTCACGGTCGGCCCCATCGGCAGGGTGCCGAACGTGGTGACCTCGCTCAAGTTCATCACCAACAACGACACCTACGGGCCCTTCGGGCAAGGCAAAGGGACGGCCTTCAGCATCCCCGTGCTCAACAATGGCAGCATCGTCGGCATGTTCGCCCGCGCCGGAGACCTGGTCGATTCCATCGGCTTCTACATCCTCCCGTTCTGATCCATCCAATGCAAGTAGCGATCGTCGAAGAGCGCTTGCTAGCTCTTTGGTGTTCCTTCCATGAGTTCCTTCCGGTGTTTTAGTGTGCATGTGGTCCGGCACGTACTTGTTGCAGCATGTGGATCAATGTGTGTGTGTGTGTGTGTGTGGTAGTATGTGTGTGTAATAATGAATAAGTGAGGTGAGTGCGTGCAGGTGCATCCGTGCATGCAGGCCGAGTGCTAGTGGAGTCTTGTGAGTCAATAAATTTGTGGCTTCCATGCAGGTGTATTTGTCAAGCAGCTACATGAGCCATTTGGCTGCTGTGTATGCATGCATGGCCAAATAAAACGTGGCTGAGTTTGCAATCCGTGTGTTGTGTGTGCCTTGATGATGTGAAGTGGAAACGAAAAGTGAAAGTGCTGCACTGGATGTGCAGTTGCCAAGAAAAACCCTCACGTGTGCCTATTATATGTGCGTGTGTTCTTTGGAGATTGAGCTTTTATTCGTGGGGGAGTGTTGAGCGCGATAGGGAGCTGAGCCAACATTTCGCTTCAACAATAAGTCAATAAAATATAAGAGTACTGTACCCAGGATCACGTAGTGCAAAAGACATGTTCCCTCATTTTCAATTTTCACTAGCTAAAATAGACGAGCGGAGAAAATTTCTTGTTCCTGCATTTTTTCTGTGGAATTGAACTATTTCCTGTGAAATTCCTTCCTGCGTTTCAAACAGGCCCTAATAGGATAAAAATGGTTGAATGAGGTTGATGTGCCCATCGACAAATATTAGGTATGACCGTATGGGAATCCAGAGGAGTTCGACAGTAGGGGTTTAGGGCCACACTTGATATGATTCACGCGCACAGGTCCACCCTCTTTGATCCGGAAAAAGCCCTGTGTCCTACTTGGAGTTGTTTGCTATATTGTTCTTAAGGTTTTGCTTACATACAGTTCTTTTTGGTTTAATACAAACCTCGTGATGGCACCTAATTAAGATCCCACAATTCCACGTAGCAACACGCCATCCATGTGCCTCTTCTAGATGTTCCCTCAACTTTGGGTGGCCAGTCAGTAGGATAATGATGATGCCCTTGAGCCTCGCCGTGGGCCACGCGCTTTGTTATGTATATACGTGGTGTGTCCTATCTCATCACCTTAGGCTATCTCCAGCAGACAATGCAAATGACATTGTATACATTGTTTAGACACTATTTAGGTATTGTAGATGCATTTGTGCATAGAGTGGAGTTTGAATATAGGCTACGAGATAGGTGTGTTGGAGGAAGCATTAGGCTCTCTCCAGTGGAAGCCCCTAAAGGGTCCCCCACCGTATTTTGGAGGACGAACTCGCCCTGTACATGCTCCAGCGGTGGCTGCTAAACCCCGCCCCCCCAATGTGTAGGCTAACATATACGCCCCTCATAGGTGGTGCTGTACAGTGTGCTCGGTATATGCACGTGGGTCCCAACAAGACTCGCCACGGGATTGGAGCAGGAGGATGTGGTCCAGTGTGATGGCGGCTACGCATGTAGGAGGAGGTGGCCCAACGGTGGCGGCATATCCAGGCCATGGGGAGACGTGGAGAGCAGGTGCCGTCAGGAGGTGAGAGTAAGGCGCGGGGGGCTGAGGGGATGGGAGTAATAAATAATGGAAATATTGTAATATTAAGTTGTTGTGATATAGACGAGGTGACACAAGAGTTATTGTTTGAAAAGATTTTGGTATGGAGGATAGAATGTGTTTAGGGGAGATGGAATGTTCTTTTTAGGGGATCGAATTTGGAGGACGCCGTGTCGAGTGGTGCTCCTCTAAAACAGTCCCCTAAACCTACATGAACATTTTAGTCTCTCTAAAAGATTATTGTCTAACTAATGGGTCAAGGCCAATAAATTCCAACAGCCATCATGCGCTGCACAGTACCTGCTGTTAGTTGGCTTTATTAATTGCTTGGTGGCAGCCATAACGAAGGTATGAACGCAATGGACCATGTGTACCTTTATAAATTGCTGCCCTGTAATTAACATATGATAGAATTAATTTGCGTGTTGTCACAAATGAAGTACTCCAATATATGGCAAATTTCGGTCAATTACAATCTTACTATTCCTAATTGGAGACTGCTTTTGGAGCCTCTACTTTAATCCTCACTAAATGCGGTCCTCATAAAAATTAGAAACATCTAGGCATTAATTCGGTGGCTTATAATCACTACCGACGATGATAGCCATCGGATGGATATCCAAAAAAAACCCCAATATATTTACTTCAAAATTATCCACCTATGCCATCAATCAATTCATCTATGTTTTATCTCTAGATATAAAAATCGCCATACCGAACCCTCTCTCTCCATCCGCCTCACCCTTGCGTAGACGTGTATGGTCGCTAGCTTGCTGCTCATCGGCGCTGATGGTGCATCCCATGGGCAGCTGTTGGAAGCCACATGCCCATGCACTCCGAACCATCGGCGAAGCGAGAAGCAACCATTGTCCTTCTGTATTCCATTAATCACGGATCAGTCGTACGTGATGGAAGATTGATAACGTAGGTATGAACGCAATGGACCATGTGTACCTTTATTAATTGCTGCCCTGTAAATAGCTGATGATAGAATTAATTTAAATGTTGTTTCAAACGAAGTACTCCAATATATGACAAACTTCAGTCAAGTACAATCTTACTATTACTAATTGGATACTCCTTTTAGAGCATCTACGTTAATCCTCACCAGATATGTTAGAAAAAAGATAAATCCTGTAAATTCTCACAAAAATAAAAACATCTGGCTATTAATTCGGTGGCTTATAATCACTACCAACGATGATAGACATCGGATGGATATCCTAAAAATAACTCTCTATATTTACATCAAAATTACCCACCTATACCATCAATCAATTAACCTAGGTTTTATCTCTAGTTATAAACATCGACAAACCTAACCCTCTCTCTCCAGCCGCCTCACCCCCGCATAGATGTGTACTGTTGCTGGCTGCTCATCGGTGCTGATGGTGCATCCCAAGTGCATCTGTTGGAAGCCACATGCCCGTGCACTCCAAACCATCGGCGAAGCGAGAAGCAGCATCTGTCCTACTGTTTTCCATGACTCATCGATCAGCTGTACGTGATGGAAGATTGATAATGAAGGTATGAACGCAATGGACCCTATATGTGTTGTCAATTACGAAGTTCTCCAATATATGGCAAACTTAAGCGAAGTACAATAAAATAATTTAGCGATGCACCACCTCAACATCTTACATGTATCAGCCA
The DNA here is from genome assembly GCA_022530915.1 of Paspalum notatum. NCBI lineage: Eukaryota > Viridiplantae > Streptophyta > Magnoliopsida > Poales > Poaceae > Paspalum > Paspalum notatum. Next base: position 10,623,995 of record CM039683.1, read on the forward strand.
ATGCAAGCTTAAGATCGATTCTGTGAATATTTAGTTCTGAAACAGAAATTGCCAATAAACTATATATGTGGGCGAACAGGTACTTCTTCAATAGAGAAAAGTCAATATATAATTATAATAAAATACAATAGAGTCAGTTTTAATTTAATATTCAGATAAAGATAATCACAGTAACGAAACTAATAAAAGTTTTGGAGTCGAAATCTAGATCCATACGTAATGTAATAACACATGGGTTGCAAGAAAATCGTACATAACTCAAGCTAAGATATAAAATAGACACGTATTGAAAATAAATAGAGGTGTGATGAAAAGAGAGCAAATTGTAAATATAGATATAAATCATACCGAGTAATTAATATAGTAATTGGAACATGATAGATATTATTATGAGGTATATATATAGATATTATTTTGAAATTTCAAAAAAGGTAGTGTGTAAAGGCAAATAACTTCAATTAGTTGTAACTAAAAATCTATTATTATATTCTCAAAAACCTCTAACCCGTGCAAATAGGTGGATAGGAATTCTAAATGCACGGCGAACCAAATAGACAATAATAGAGAATAGTTCTTGCCAGCCGGAATAGTTATTTCTGTTGCTAGAATGGATATACTCATAATGTAATTGGCAATACAACCATCGCAATGCATTGTATGGCCATACCCCAATAGACCGAGGCTACGATCAGAGTCACAGAGCAACAATCAGCAAAGGTCGATCATGTTAGCCCAAGTAAGGAGGGACAAATTTCTCTTATAAAAATTAATTTAATTTAATCTTCTGAATTCAGATATGTAATGTATTGCAACATTTAATCTACTTAGTAATATTTTAAGTTTGCATATAAATTATCAATCACTATCACTATTAGAAATAACAAAAAAAAAAAACACCCTCGGATTACCCTTAACGTTGACTGTCATTTAAAAATATGTAAATACAAAGTATGCATACATAAATGTTTCCGATTGTTTATAAAGGATTAACTTAAATAACCATATGTTTTATGTCATAAAACAAAGTAGATATGCATACATGAGTGAATACACATACAATCGTAAAAGTAAACTATAGATTATTTTATATCCAAGTTTTACGTTGGTTGGAAAAATGAGAGCCGTTCATCGAGTGAGATCCAACAGTTTAGAAATAGGCGGTACCATGGTACTGGTACCAAATAGGTAGGTCCAGTACCAAAAATAGTGGAACCGGTACCAATACACTTTCCTTCTTTATTTAATTCAATACTTTGTCTAGAAAAAAATTAAAAGGGAGTGGTACTGTATGGAACCAGTAGGTACCTTTCCAACCACTGTAAAATCTCTCTATTTTATATTGTCTAATTTGTTTATCACAACTATATAGTACCTAATATATGACCAGAACATCTTATGGTATTATATAAGCCCGGTAGGAGTTGACACATGCACACAGAGAATGTGTGGCGCACAAATATAAATAATTTTGATCAGTTGTAGGCTGTAGGTATTAATAACACATAAACTTCTAACACTTATATTTGTTAAGATTCATGTAGGAGTGTGGGGGTGATGGAGCACCTATTTCTAATTGGAGACTCCTTCTGGAGCATCCACGTTAATCATCACCAAATACAATAGAATAAGATAAACAATATAATTTCTCACAAAAATAAGGCTATCAATTTAGTGACATAAATTGCAAAAGAAATAATAACCATTGAATATATAGCCTAATATTGACCCGATAGTTGCTTTAAATTACCACCTATAACACCAATCCATTAAACTAAGTTATATCGGTAGTTTGCTTGAATTGCAGTTAGTCCCATGCAATGCTCATAAATTAGTCATGGCATTTCAAGAATGACGGTACAAAGTATAACTTAAATTAATTCAATATAATATTCATACTGCATTTAACTCCTAAATCATTGAGACTATGTAAAAATTTCATTGCCGTCGACAAATAAATATCCTACCGACCCATGCAACGCATGGGTTGATGGGCTAGTATGGGTAACGTTGCAACTACTAGTAACCTTTTGGCATCATATCCTTCGTCAACATATAAGTCAGGTCCATGCCAGTGGGCCAAGCAGTATGTCACATATGCGATTTAAATTTCTTGGGTTAGACCCGTTTGAACATCTAGTGACCCATCACATGTAAATAGTGGTTTATGGGTTTTAACATGCAGTTTTATAGTTTGTGGGTGTAAACGGAACACCTCTAATGATTTAGGGACTGATATACATAATATGTTAATGTCTTAGTACAAGAACCAAAGAGACTTGCGCGAGCTATATGGATAATGCTGTTATAACAACTCAAAACCTGTGGCATAGTTTTTGGGTCTAAATGGAACATCTCTAATAGTTTAGGGACAGACATAGCATTATACTCTTTCTATGCCCACGGATCCTTGCTAGCGCGTGTGTATATAAGTAGCCGCAGCTTCTTCCCGAACCCTCACCACTACTACTCATCAGTTCGTTCGTTCTGCTATCTAGGAGACACAAGGATCAACATGGTCTCTCTCTCGCTCTCACAGCGCTACTCTTTCCCTTTGTGCTCACCTTCCAATTATCAATCTTGATGCAGACATGCATGGATGTGGCTAATTAATTGATCAATGGTTTTATTTTGTGTGCTGCATGTGTGTATACGATCGAAACTACGCCTACAGACCTCAGTGGTGAAGCTCGGTCCATGGGGCGGGGACGGTGGCGTCGCCCGTGACATCACGGTGGCGCCGCGGCTGCTGGAGAGCATCACCATTCGCCACGGCGAGGCCGTGGACTCGCTGGCCTTCTCCTACCGTGACCGGGACAATACCCGGAACACCGCTGGACCCTGGGGCGGCAGCGGAGGGAAGGAGAGCAAGGTGAGCATGCATGCATGGTTCTTTGTTTGTTTCTTTTGGCACCTACCTACGTGCATACATGCATGGTTATTGCATATTCTCATACATGGTACGTCCGTCGTCAACAATGCATGAAATGCAGATCGTCTTTTCTGGCGCGGAGTTCCTGACGCAGGTGGTCGTCACGGTCGGCCCCATCGGCAGGGTGCCGAACGTGGTGACCTCGCTCAAGTTCATCACCAACAACGACACCTACGGGCCCTTCGGGCAAGGCAAAGGGACGGCCTTCAGCATCCCCGTGCTCAACAATGGCAGCATCGTCGGCATGTTCGCCCGCGCCGGAGACCTGGTCGATTCCATCGGCTTCTACATCCTCCCGTTCTGATCCATCCAATGCAAGTAGCGATCGTCGAAGAGCGCTTGCTAGCTCTTTGGTGTTCCTTCCATGAGTTCCTTCCGGTGTTTTAGTGTGCATGTGGTCCGGCACGTACTTGTTGCAGCATGTGGATCAATGTGTGTGTGTGTGTGTGTGTGTGTGTGGTAGTATGTGTGTGTAATAATGAATAAGTGAGGTGAGTGCGTGCAGGTGCATCCGTGCATGCAGGCCGAGTGCTAGTGGAGTCTTGTGAGTCAATAAATTTGTGGCTTCCATGCAGGTGTATTTGTCAAGCAGCTACATGAGCCATTTGGCTGCTGTGTATGCATGCATGGCCAAATAAAACGTGGCTGAGTTTGCAATCCGTGTGTTGTGTGTGCCTTGATGATGTGAAGTGGAAACGAAAAGTGAAAGTGCTGCACTGGATGTGCAGTTGCCAAGAAAAACCCTCACGTGTGCCTATTATATGTGCGTGTGTTCTTTGGAGATTGAGCTTTTATTCGTGGGGGAGTGTTGAGCGCGATAGGGAGCTGAGCCAACATTTCGCTTCAACAATAAGTCAATAAAATATAAGAGTACTGTACCCAGGATCACGTAGTGCAAAAGACATGTTCCCTCATTTTCAATTTTCACTGGCTAAAATAGACGAGCGGAGAAAATTTCTTGTTCCTGCATTTTTTCTGTGGAATTGAACTATTTCCTGTGAAATTCCTTCCTGCGTTTCAAACGGGCCCTAATAGGATAAAAATGGTTGAATGAGGTTGACGTGCCCATCGACAAATATTAGGTATGACCGTATGGGAATCCAGAGGAGTTCGACAGTAGGGGTTTAGGGCCACACTTGATATGATTCACGCGCACAGGTCCACCCTCTTTGATCCGGAAAAAGCCCTGTGTCCTACTTGGAGTTGTTTGCTATATTGTTCTTAAGGTTTTGCTTACATACAGTTCTTTTTGGTTTAATACAAACCTCGTGATGGCACCTAATTAAGATCCCACAATTCCACGTAGCAACACGCCATCCATGTGCCTCTTCTAGATGTTCCCTCAACTTTGGGTGGCCAGTCAGTAGGATAATGATGATGCCCTTGAGCCTCGCCGTGGGCCACGCGCTTTGTTATGTATATACGTGGTGTGTCCTATCTCATCACCTTAGGCTATCTCCAGCAGACAATGCAAATGACATTGTATAGATTGTTTAGACACTATTTAGGTATTGTAGATGCATTTGTGCATAGAGTGGAGTTTGAATATAGGCTACGAGATAGGTGTGTTGGAGGAAGCATTAGGCTCTCTCCAGTGGAAGCCCCTAAAGGGTCCCCCACCGTATTTTGGAGGACGAACTCGCCCTGTACATGCTCCAGCGGTGGCTGCTAAACCCCGCCCCCCCAATGTGTAGGCTAACATATACGCCCCTCATAGGTGGTGCTGTACAGTGTGCTCGGTATATGCACGTGGGTCCCAACAAGACTCGCCACGGGATTGGAGCAGGAGGATGTGGTCCAGTGTGATGGCGGCTACGCATGTAGGAGGAGGTGGCCCGACGGTGGCGGCATATCTAGGCCATGGGGAGACGTGGAGAGCAGGTGCCGTCAGGAGGTGAGAGTAAGGCGCGGGGGGCTGAGGGGATGGGAGTAATAAATAATGGAAATATTGTAATATTAAGTTGTTGTGATATAGACGAGGTGACACAAGAGTTATTGTTTGAAAAGATTTTGGTATGGAGGATAGAATGTGTTTAGGGGAGATGGAATGTTCTTTTTAGGGGATCGAATTTGGAGGACGCCGTGTCGAGTGGTGCTCCTCTAAAACAGTCCCCTAAACCTACATGAACATTTTAGTCTCTCTAAAAGATTATTGTCTAACTAATGGGTCAAGGCCAATAAATTCCAACAGCCATCATGCGCTGCACAGTACCTGCTGTTAGTTGGCTTTATTAATTGCTTGGTGGCAGCCATAACGAAGGTATGAACGCAATGGACCATGTGTACCTTTATAAATTGCTGCCCTGTAATTAACATATGATAGAATTAATTTGCGTGTTGTCACAAATGAAGTACTCCAATATATGGCAAATTTCGGTCAATTACAATCTTACTATTCCTAATTGGAGACTGCTTTTGGAGCCTCTACTTTAATCCTCACTAAATGCGGTCCTCATAAAAATTAGAAACATCTAGGCATTAATTCGGTGGCTTATAATCACTACCGACGATGATAGCCATCGGATGGATATCCAAAAAAAACCCCAATATATTTACTTCAAAATTATCCACCTATGCCATCAATCAATTCATCTATGTTTTATCTCTAGATATAAAAATCGCCATACCGAACCCTCTCTCTCCATCCGCCTCACCCTTGCGTAGACGTGTATGGTCGCTAGCTTGCTGCTCATCGGCGCTGATGGTGCATCCCATGGGCAGCTGTTGGAAGCCACATGCCCATGCACTCCGAACCATCGGCGAAGCGAGAAGCAACCATTGTCCTTCTGTATTCCATTAATCACGGATCAGTCGTACGTGATGGAAGATTGATAACGTAGGTATGAACGCAATGGACCATGTGTACCTTTATTAATTGCTGCCCTGTAAATAGCTGATGATAGAATTAATTTAAATGTTGTTTCAAACGAAGTACTCCAATATATGACAAACTTCAGTCAAGTACAATCTTACTATTACTAATTGGATACTCCTTTTAGAGCATCTACGTTAATCCTCACCAGATATGTTAGAAAAAAGATAAATCCTGTAAATTCTCACAAAAATAAAAACATCTGGCTATTAATTCGGTGGCTTATAATCACTACCAACGATGATAGACATCGGATGGATATCCTAAAAATAACTCTCTATATTTACATCAAAATTACCCACCTATACCATCAATCAATTAACCTAGGTTTTATCTCTAGTTATAAACATCGACAAACCTAACCCTCTCTCTCCAGCCGCCTCACCCCCGCATAGATGTGTACTGTTGCTGGCTGCTCATCGGTGCTGATGGTGCATCCCAAGTGCATCTGTTGGAAGCCACATGCCCGTGCACTCCAAACCATCGGCGAAGCGAGAAGCAGCATCTGTCCTACTGTTTTCCATGACTCATCGATCAGCTGTACGTGATGGAAGATTGATAATGAAGGTATGAACGCAATGGACCCTATATGTGTTGTCAATTACGAAGTTCTCCAATATATGGCAAACTTAAGCGAAGTACAATAAAATAATTTAGCGATGCACCACCTCAACATCTTACATGTATCAGCCAATGCAAGCTTAAGATCGATTCTGTGAATATTTAGTTCTGAAACAGAAATTGCCAATAAACTATATATGTGGGCGAACAGGTACTTCTTCAATAGAGAAAAGTCAATATATAATTATAATAAAATACAATAGAGTCAGTTTTAATTTAATATTCAGATAAAGATAATCACAGTAACGAAACTAATAAAAGTTTTGGAGTCGAAATCTAGATCCATACGTAATGTAATAACACATGGGTTGCAAGAAAATCGTACATAACTCAAGCTAAGATATAAAATAGACACGTATTGAAAATAAATAGAGGTGTGATGAAAAGAGAGCAAATTGTAAATATAGATATAAATCATACCGAGTAATTAATATAGTAATTGGAACATGATAGATATTATTATGAGGTATATATATAGATATTATTTTGAAATTTCAAAAAAGGTAGTGTGTAAAGGCAAATAACTTCAATTAGTTGTAACTAAAAATCTATTATTATATTCTCAAAAACCTCTAACCCGTGCAAATAGGTGGATAGGAATTCTAAATGCACGGCGAACCAAATAGACAATAATAGAGAATAGTTCTTGCCAGCCGGAATAGTTATTTCTGTTGCTAGAATGGATATACTCATAATGTAATTGGCAATACAACCATCGCAATGCATTGTATGGCCATACCCCAATAGACCGAGGCTACGATCAGAGTCACAGAGCAACAATCAGCAAAGGTCGATCATGTTAGCCCAAGTAAGGAGGGACAAATTTCTCTTATAAAAATTAATTTAATTTAATCTTCTGAATTCAGATATGTAATGTATTGCAACATTTAATCTACTTAGTAATATTTTAAGTTTGCATATAAATTATCAATCACTATCACTATTAGAAATAACAAAAAAAAAACACCCTCGGATTACCCTTAACGTTGACTGTCATTTAAAAATATGTAAATACAAAGTATGCATACATAAATGTTTCCGATTGTTTATAAAGGATTAACTTAAATAACCATATGTTTTATGTCATAAAACAAAGTAGATATGCATACATGAGTGAATACACATACAATCGTAAAAGTAAACTATAGATTATTTTATATCCAAGTTTTACGTTGGTTGGAAAAATGAGAGCCGTTCATCGAGTGAGATCCAACAGTTTAGAAATAGGCGGTACCATGGTACTGGTACCAAATAGGTAGGTCCAGTACCAAAAATAGTGGAACCGGTACCAATACACTTTCCTTCTTTATTTAATTCAATACTTTGTCTAGAAAAAAATTAAAAGGGAGTGGTACTGTATGGAACCAGTAGGTACCTTTCCAACCACTGTAAAATCTCTCTATTTTATATTGTCTAATTTGTTTATCACAACTATATAGTACCTAATATATGACCAGAACATCTTATGGTATTATATAAGCCCGGTAGGAGTTGACACATGCACACAGAGAATGTGTGGCGCACAAATATAAATAATTTTGATCAGTTGTAGGCTGTAGGTATTAATAACACATAAACTTCTAACACTTATATTTGTTAAGATTCATGTAGGAGTGTGGGGGTGATGGAGCACCTATTTCTAATTGGAGACTCCTTCTGGAGCATCCACGTTAATCATCACCAAATACAATAGAATAAGATAAACAATATAATTTCTCACAAAAATAAGGCTATCAATTTAGTGACATAAATTGCAAAAGAAATAATAACCATTGAATATATAGCCTAATATTGACCCGATAGTTGCTTTAAATTACCACCTATAACACCAATCCATTAAACTAAGTTATATCGGTAGTTTGCTTGAATTGCAGTTAGTCCCATGCAATGCTCATAAATTAGTCATGGCATTTCAAGAATGACGGTACAAAGTATAACTTAAATTAATTCAATATAATATTCATACTGCATTTAACTCCTAAATCATTGAGACTATGTAAAAATTTCATTGCCGTCGACAAATAAATATCCTACCGACCCATGCAACGCATGGGTTGATGGGCTAGTATGGGTAACGTTGCAACTACTAGTAACCTTTTGGCATCATATCCTTCGTCAACATATAAGTCAGGTCCATGCCAGTGGGCCAAGCAGTATGTCACATATGCGATTTAAATTTCTTGGGTTAGACCCGTTTGAACATCTAGTGACCCATCACATGTAAATAGTGGTTTATGGGTTTTAACATGCAGTTTTATAGTTTGTGGGTGTAAACGGAACACCTCTAATGATTTAGGGACTGATATACATAATATGTTAATGTCTTAGTACAAGAACCAAAGAGACTTGCGCGAGCTATATGGATAATGCTGTTATAACAACTCAAAACCTGTGGCATAGTTTTTGGGTCTAAATGGAACATCTCTAATAGTTTAGGGACAGACATAGCATTATACTCTTTCTATGCCCACGGATCCTTGCTAGCGCGTGTGTATATAAGTAGCCGCAGCTTCTTCCCGAACCCTCACCACTACTACTCATCAGTTCGTTCGTTCTGCTATCTAGGAGACACAAGGATCAACATGGTCTCTCTCTCGCTCTCACAGCGCTACTCTTTCCCTTTGTGCTCACCTTCCAATTATCAATCTTGATGCAGACATGCATGGATGTGGCTAATTAATTGATCAATGGTTTTATTTTGTGTGCTGCATGTGTGTATACGATCGAAACTACGCCTACAGACCTCAGTGGTGAAGCTCGGTCCATGGGGCGGGGACGGTGGCGTCGCCCGTGACATCACGGTGGCGCCGCGGCTGCTGGAGAGCATCACCATTCGCCACGGCGAGGCCGTGGACTCGCTGGCCTTCTCCTACCGTGACCGGGACAATACCCGGAACACCGCTGGACCCTGGGGCGGCAGCGGAGGGAAGGAGAGCAAGGTGAGCATGCATGCATGGTTCTTTGTTTGTTTCTTTTGGCACCTACCTACGTGCATACATGCATGGTTATTGCATATTCTCATACATGGTACGTCCGTCGTCAACAATGCATGAAATGCAGATCGTCTTTTCTGGCGCGGAGTTCCTGACGCAGGTGGTCGTCACGGTCGGCCCCATCGGCAGGGTGCCGAACGTGGTGACCTCGCTCAAGTTCATCACCAACAACGACACCTACGGGCCCTTCGGGCAAGGCAAAGGGACGGCCTTCAGCATCCCCGTGCTCAACAATGGCAGCATCGTCGGCATGTTCGCCCGCGCCGGAGACCTGGTCGATTCCATCGGCTTCTACATCCTCCCGTTCTGATCCATCCAATGCAAGTAGCGATCGTCGAAGAGCGCTTGCTAGCTCTTTGGTGTTCCTTCCATGAGTTCCTTCCGGTGTTTTAGTGTGCATGTGGTCCGGCACGTACTTGTTGCAGCATGTGGATCAATGTGTGTGTGTGTGTGTGTGTGTGGTAGTATGTGTGTGTAATAATGAATAAGTGAGGTGAGTGCGTGCAGGTGCATCCGTGCATGCAGGCCGAGTGCTAGTGGAGTCTTGTGAGTCAATAAATTTGTGGCTTCCATGCAGGTGTATTTGTCAAGCAGCTACATGAGCCATTTGGCTGCTGTGTATGCATGCATGGCCAAATAAAACGTGGCTGAGTTTGCAATCCGTGTGTTGTGTGTGCCTTGATGATGTGAAGTGGAAACGAAAAGTGAAAGTGCTGCACTGGATGTGCAGTTGCCAAGAAAAACCCTCACGTGTGCCTATTATATGTGCGTGTGTTCTTTGGAGATTGAGCTTTTATTCGTGGGGGAGTGTTGAGCGCGATAGGGAGCTGAGCCAACATTTCGCTTCAACAATAAGTCAATAAAATATAAGAGTACTGTACCCAGGATCACGTAGTGCAAAAGACATGTTCCCTCATTTTCAATTTTCACTGGCTAAAATAGACGAGCGGAGAAAATTTCTTGTTCCTGCATTTTTTCTGTGGAATTGAACTATTTCCTGTGAAATTCCTTCCTGCGTTTCAAACGGGCCCTAATAGGATAAAAATGGTTGAATGAGGTTGACGTGCCCATCGACAAATATTAGGTATGACCGTATGGGAATCCAGAGGAGTTCGACAGTAGGGGTTTAGGGCCACACTTGATATGATTCACGCGCACAGGTCCACCCTCTTTGATCCGGAAAAAGCCCTGTGTCCTACTTGGAGTTGTTTGCTATATTGTTCTTAAGGTTTTGCTTACATACAGTTCTTTTTGGTTTAATACAAACCTCGTGATGGCACCTAATTAAGATCCCACAATTCCACGTAGCAACACGCCATCCATGTGCCTCTTCTAGATGTTCCCTCAACTTTGGGTGGCCAGTCAGTAGGATAATGATGATGCCCTTGAGCCTCGCCGTGGGCCACGCGCTTTGTTATGTATATACGTGGTGTGTCCTATCTCATCACCTTAGGCTATCTCCAGCAGACAATGCAAATGACATTGTATACATTGTTTAGACACTATTTAGGTATTGTAGATGCATTTGTGCATAGAGTGGAGTTTGAATATAGGCTACGAGATAGGTGTGTTGGAGGAAGCATTAGGCTCTCTCCAGTGGAAGCCCCTAAAGGGTCCCCCACCGTATTTTGGAGGACGAACTCGCCCTGTACATGCTCCAGCGGTGGCTGCTAAACCCCGCCCCCCCAATGTGTAGGCTAACATATACGCCCCTCATAGGTGGTGCTGTACAGTGTGCTCGGTATATGCACGTGGGTCCCAACAAGACTCGCCACGGGATTGGAGCAGGAGGATGTGGTCCAGTGTGATGGCGGCTACGCATGTAGGAGGAGGTGGCCCAACGGTGGCGGCATATCCAGGCCATGGGGAGACGTGGAGAGCAGGTGCCGTCAGGAGGTGAGAGTAAGGCGCGGGGGGCTGAGGGGATGGGAGTAATAAATAATGGAAATATTGTAATATTAAGTTGTTGTGATATAGACGAGGTGACACAAGAGTTATTGTTTGAAAAGATTTTGGTATGGAGGATAGAATGTGTTTAGGGGAGATGGAATGTTCTTTTTAGGGGATCGAATTTGGAGGACGCCGTGTCGAGTGGTGCTCCTCTAAAACAGTCCCCTAAACCTACATGAACATTTTAGTCTCTCTAAAAGATTATTGTCTAACTAATGGGTCAAGGCCAATAAATTCCAACAGCCATCATGCGCTGCACAGTACCTGCTGTTAGTTGGCTTTATTAATTGCTTGGTGGCAGCCATAACGAAGGTATGAACGCAATGGACCATGTGTACCTTTATAAATTGCTGCCCTGTAATTAACATATGATAGAATTAATTTGCATGTTGTCACAAATGAAGTACTCCAATATATGGCAAATTTCGGTCAATTACAATCTTACTATTCCTAATTGGAGACTGCTTTTGGAGCCTCTACTTTAATCCTCACTAAATGCGGTCCTCATAAAAATTAGAAACATCTAGGCATTAATTCGGTGGCTTATAATCACTACCGACGATGATAGCCATCGGATGGATATCCAAAAAAAACTCCAATATATTTACTTCAAAATTATCCACCTATGCCATCAATCAATTCATCTATGTTTTATCTCTAGATATAAAAATCGCCATACCGAACCCTCTCTCTCCATCCGCCTCACCCTTGCGTAGACGTGTATGGTCGCTAGCTTGCTGCTCATCGGCGCTGATGGTGCATCCCATGGGCAGCTGTTGGAAGCCACATGCCCATGCACTCCGAACCATCGGCGAAGCGAGAAGCAACCATTGTCCTTCTGTATTCCATTAATCACGGATCAGTCGTACGTGATGGAAGATTGATAACGTAGGTATGAACGCAATGGACCATGTGTACCTTTATTAATTGCTGCCCTGTAAATAGCTGATGATAGAATTAATTTAAATGTTGTTTCAAACGAAGTACTCCAATATATGACAAACTTCAGTCAAGTACAATCTTACTATTACTAATTGGATACTCCTTTTAGAGCATCTACGTTAATCCTCACCAGATATGTTAGAAAAAAGATAAATCCTGTAAATTCTCACAAAAATAAAAACATCTGGCTATTAATTCGGTGGCTTATAATCACTACCAACGATGATAGACATCGGATGGATATCCTAAAAATAACTCTCTATATTTACATCAAAATTACCCACCTATACCATCAATCAATTAACCTAGGTTTTATCTCTAGTTATAAACATCGACAAACCTAACCCTCTCTCTCCAGCCGCCTCACCCCCGCATAGATGTGTACTGTTGCTGGCTGCTCATCGGTGCTGATGGTGCATCCCAAGTGCATCTGTTGGAAGCCACATGCCCGTGCACTCCAAACCATCGGCGAAGCGAGAAGCAGCATCTGTCCTACTGTTTTCCATGACTCATCGATCAGCTGTACGTGATGGAAGATTGATAATGAAGGTATGAACGCAATGGACCCTATATGTGTTGTCAATTACGAAGTTCTCCAATATATGGCAAACTTAAGCGAAGTACAATAAAATAATTTAGCGATGCACCACCTCAACATCTTACATGTATCAGCCAATGCAAGCTTAAGATCGATTCTGTGAATATTTAGTTCTGAAACAGAAATTGCCAATAAACTATATATGTGGGCGAACAGGTACTTCTTCAATAGAGAAAAGTCAATATATAATTATAATAAAATACAATAGAGTCAGTTTTAATTTAATATTCAGATAAAGATAATCACAGTAACGAAACTAATAAAAGTTTTGGAGTCGAAATCTAGATCCATACGTAATGTAATAACACATGGGTTGCAAGAAAATCGTACATAACTCAAGCTAAGATATAAAATAGACACGTATTGAAAATAAATAGAGGTGTGATGAAAAGAGAGCAAATTGTAAATATAGATATAAATCATACCGAGTAATTAATATAGTAATTGGAACATGATAGATATTATTATGAGGTATATATATAGATATTATTTTGAAATTTCAAAAAAGGTAGTGTGTAAAGGCAAATAACTTCAATTAGTTGTAACTAAAAATCTATTATTATATTCTCAAAAACCTCTAACCCGTGCAAATAGGTGGATAGGAATTCTAAATGCACGGCGAACCAAATAGACAATAATAGAGAATAGTTCTTGCCAGCCGGAATAGTTATTTCTGTTGCTAGAATGGATATACTCATAATGTAATTGGCAATACAACCATCGCAATGCATTGTATGGCCATACCCCAATAGACCGAGGCTACGATCAGAGTCACAGAGCAACAATCAGCAAAGGTCGATCATGTTAGCCCAAGTAAGGAGGGACAAATTTCTCTTATAAAAATTAATTTAATTTAATCTTCTGAATTCAGATATGTAATGTATTGCAACATTTAATCTACTTAGTAATATTTTAAGTTTGCATATAAATTATCAATCACTATCACTATTAGAAATAACAAAAAAAAAAACACCCTCGGATTACCCTTAACGTTGACTGTCATTTAAAAATATGTAAATACAAAGTATGCATACATAAATGTTTCCGATTGTTTATAAAGGATTAACTTAAATAACCATATGTTTTATGTCATAAAACAAAGTAGATATGCATACATGAGTGAATACACATACAATCGTAAAAGTAAACTATAGATTATTTTATATCCAAGTTTTACGTTGGTTGGAAAAATGAGAGCCGTTCATCGAGTGAGATCCAACAGTTTAGAAATAGGCGGTACCATGGTACTGGTACCAAATAGGTAGGTCCAGTACCAAAAATAGTGGAACCGGTACCAATACACTTTCCTTCTTTATTTAATTCAATACTTTGTCTAGAAAAAAATTAAAAGGGAGTGGTACTGTATGGAACCAGTAGGTACCTTTCCAACCACTGTAAAATCTCTCTATTTTATATTGTCTAATTTGTTTATCACAACTATATAGTACCTAATATATGACCAGAACATCTTATGGTATTATATAAGCCCGGTAGGAGTTGACACATGCACACAGAGAATGTGTGGCGCACAAATATAAATAATTTTGATCAGTTGTAGGCTGTAGGTATTAATAACACATAAACTTCTAACACTTATATTTGTTAAGATTCATGTAGGAGTGTGGGGGTGATGGAGCACCTATTTCTAATTGGAGACTCCTTCTGGAGCATCCACGTTAATCATCACCAAATACAATAGAATAAGATAAACAATATAATTTCTCACAAAAATAAGGCTATCAATTTAGTGACATAAATTGCAAAAGAAATAATAACCATTGAATATATAGCCTAATATTGACCCGATAGTTGCTTTAAATTACCACCTATAACACCAATCCATTAAACTAAGTTATATCGGTAGTTTGCTTGAATTGCAGTTAGTCCCATGCAATGCTCATAAATTAGTCATGGCATTTCAAGAATGACGGTACAAAGTATAACTTAAATTAATTCAATATAATATTCATACTGCATTTAACTCCTAAATCATTGAGACTATGTAAAAATTTCATTGCCGTCGACAAATAAATATCCTACCGACCCATGCAACGCATGGGTTGATGGGCTAGTATGGGTAACGTTGCAACTACTAGTAACCTTTTGGCATCATATCCTTCGTCAACATATAAGTCAGGTCCATGCCAGTGGGCCAAGCAGTATGTCACATATGCGATTTAAATTTCTTGGGTTAGACCCGTTTGAACATCTAGTGACCCATCACATGTAAATAGTGGTTTATGGGTTTTAACATGCAGTTTTATAGTTTGTGGGTGTAAACGGAACACCTCTAATGATTTAGGGACTGATATACATAATATGTTAATGTCTTAGTACAAGAACCAAAGAGACTTGCGCGAGCTATATGGATAATGCTGTTATAACAACTCAAAACCTGTGGCATAGTTTTTGGGTCTAAATGGAACATCTCTAATAGTTTAGGGACAGACATAGCATTATACTCTTTCTATGCCCACGGATCCTTGCTAGCGCGTGTGTATATAAGTAGCCACAGCTTCTTCCCGAACCCTCACCACTACTACTCATCAGTTCGTTCGTTCTGCTATCTAGGAGACACAAGGATCAACATGGTCTCTCTCTCGCTCTCACAGCGCTACTCTTTCCCTTTGTGCTCACCTTCCAATTATCAATCTTGATGCAGACATGCATGGATGTGGCTAATTAATTGATCAATGGTTTTATTTTGTGTGCTGCATGTGTGTATACGATCGAAACTACGCCTACAGACCTCAGTGGTGAAGCTCGGTCCATGGGGCGGGGACGGTGGCGTCGCCCGTGACATCACGGTGGCGCCGCGGCTGCTGGAGAGCATCACCATTCGCCACGGCGAGGCCGTGGACTCGCTGGCCTTCTCCTACCGTGACCGGGACAATACCCGGAACACCGCTGGACCCTGGGGCGGCAGCGGAGGGAAGGAGAGCAAGGTGAGCATGCATGCATGGTTCTTTGTTTGTTTCTTTTGGCACCTACCTACGTGCATACATGCATGGTTATTGCATATTCTCATACATGGTACGTCCGTCGTCAACAATGCATGAAATGCAGATCGTCTTTTCTGGCGCGGAGTTCCTGACGCAGGTGGTCGTCACGGTCGGCCCCATCGGCAGGGTGCCGAACGTGGTGACCTCGCTCAAGTTCATCACCAACAACGACACCTACGGGCCCTTCGGGCAAGGCAAAGGGACGGCCTTCAGCATCCCCGTGCTCAACAATGGCAGCATCGTCGGCATGTTCGCCCGCGCCGGAGACCTGGTCGATTCCATCGGCTTCTACATCCTCCCGTTCTGATCCATCCAATGCAAGTGGCGATCGTCGAAGAGCGCTTGCTAGCTCTTTGGTGTTCCTTCCATGAGTTCCTTCCGGTGTTTTAGTGTGCATGTGGTCCGGCACGTACTTGTTGCAGCATGTGGATCAATGTGTGTGTGTGTGTGTGTGGTAGTATGTGTGTGTAATAATGAATAAGTGAGGTGAGTGCGTGCAGGTGCATCCGTGCATGCAGGCCGAGTGCTAGTGGAGTCTTGTGAGTCAATAAATTTGTGGCTTCCATGCAGGTGTATTTGTCAAGCAGCTACATGAGCCATTTGGCTGCTGTGTATGCATGCATGGCCAAATAAAACGTGGCTGAGTTTGCAATCCGTGTGTTGTGTGTGCCTTGATGATGTGAAGTGGAAACGAAAAGTGAAAGTGCTGCACTGGATGTGCAGTTGCCAAGAAAAACCCTCACGTGTGCCTATTATATGTGCGTGTGTTCTTTGGAGATTGAGCTTTTATTCGTGGGGGAGTGTTGAGCGCGATAGGGAGCTGAGCCAACATTTCGCTTCAACAATAAGTCAATAAAATATAAGAGTACTGTACCCAGGATCACGTAGTGCAAAAGACATGTTCCCTCATTTTCAATTTTCACTGGCTAAAATAGACGAGCGGAGAAAATTTCTTGTTCCTGCATTTTTTCTGTGGAATTGAACTATTTCCTGTGAAATTCCTTCCTGCGTTTCAAACGGGCCCTAATAGGATAAAAATGGTTGAATGAGGTTGACGTGCCCATCGACAAATATTAGGTATGACCGTATGGGAATCCAGAGGAGTTCGACAGTAGGGGTTTAGGGCCACACTTGATATGATTCACGCGCACAGGTCCACCCTCTTTGATCCGGAAAAAGCCCTGTGTCCTACTTGGAGTTGTTTGCTATATTGTTCTTAAGGTTTTGCTTACATACAGTTCTTTTTGGTTTAATACAAACCTCGTGATGGCACCTAATTAAGATCCCACAATTCCACGTAGCAACACGCCATCCATGTGCCTCTTCTAGATGTTCCCTCAACTTTGGGTGGCCAGTCAGTAGGATAATGATGATGCCCTTGAGCCTCGCCGTGGGCCACGCGCTTTGTTATGTATATACGTGGTGTGTCCTATCTCATCACCTTAGGCTATCTCCAGCAGACAATGCAAATGACATTGTATAGATTGTTTAGACACTATTTAGGTATTGTAGATGCATTTGTGCATAGAGTGGAGTTTGAATATAGGCTACGAGATAGGTGTGTTGGAGGAAGCATTAGGCTCTCTCCAGTGGAAGCCCCTAAAGGGTCCCCCACCGTATTTTGGAGGACGAACTCGCCCTGTACATGCTCCAGCGGTGGCTGCTAAACCCCGCCCCCCCAATGTGTAGGCTAACATATACGCCCCTCATAGGTGGTGCTGTACAGTGTGCTCGGTATATGCACGTGGGTCCCAACAAGACTCGCCACGGGATTGGAGCAGGAGGATGTGGTCCAGTGTGATGGCGGCTACGCATGTAGGAGGAGGTGGCCCGACGGTGGCGGCATATCTAGGCCATGGGGAGACGTGGAGAGCAGGTGCCGTCAGGAGGTGAGAGTAAGGCGCGGGGGGCTGAGGGGATGGGAGTAATAAATAATGGAAATATTGTAATATTAAGTTGTTGTGATATAGACGAGGTGACACAAGAGTTATTGTTTGAAAAGATTTTGGTATGGAGGATAGAATGTGTTTAGGGGAGATGGAATGTTCTTTTTAGGGGATCGAATTTGGAGGACGCCGTGTCGAGTGGTGCTCCTCTAAAACAGTCCCCTAAACCTACATGAACATTTTAGTCTCTCTAAAAGATTATTGTCTAACTAATGGGTCAAGGCCAATAAATTCCAACAGCCATCATGCGCTGCACAGTACCTGCTGTTAGTTGGCTTTATTAATTGCTTGGTGGCAGCCATAACGAAGGTATGAACGCAATGGACCATGTGTACCTTTATAAATTGCTGCCCTGTAATTAACATATGATAGAATTAATTTGCGTGTTGTCACAAATGAAGTACTCCAATATATGGCAAATTTCGGTCAATTACAATCTTACTATTCCTAATTGGAGACTGCTTTTGGAGCCTCTACTTTAATCCTCACTAAATGCGGTCCTCATAAAAATTAGAAACATCTAGGCATTAATTCGGTGGCTTATAATCACTACCGACGATGATAGCCATCGGATGGATATCCAAAAAAAACCCCAATATATTTACTTCAAAATTATCCACCTATGCCATCAATCAATTCATCTATGTTTTATCTCTAGATATAAAAATCGCCATACCGAACCCTCTCTCTCCATCCGCCTCACCCTTGCGTAGACGTGTATGGTCGCTAGCTTGCTGCTCATCGGCGCTGATGGTGCATCCCATGGGCAGCTGTTGGAAGCCACATGCCCATGCACTCCGAACCATCGGCGAAGCGAGAAGCAACCATTGTCCTTCTGTATTCCATTAATCACGGATCAGTCGTACGTGATGGAAGATTGATAACGTAGGTATGAACGCAATGGACCATGTGTACCTTTATTAATTGCTGCCCTGTAAATAGCTGATGATAGAATTAATTTAAATGTTGTTTCAAACGAAGTACTCCAATATATGACAAACTTCAGTCAAGTACAATCTTACTATTACTAATTGGATACTCCTTTTAGAGCATCTACGTTAATCCTCACCAGATATGTTAGAAAAAAGATAAATCCTGTAAATTCTCACAAAAATAAAAACATCTGGCTATTAATTCGGTGGCTTATAATCACTACCAACGATGATAGACATCGGATGGATATCCTAAAAATAACTCTCTATATTTACATCAAAATTACCCACCTATACCATCAATCAATTAACCTAGGTTTTATCTCTAGTTATAAACATCGACAAACCTAACCCTCTCTCTCCAGCCGCCTCACCCCCGCATAGATGTGTACTGTTGCTGGCTGCTCATCGGTGCTGATGGTGCATCCCAAGTGCATCTGTTGGAAGCCACATGCCCGTGCACTCCAAACCATCGGCGAAGCGAGAAGCAGCATCTGTCCTACTGTTTTCCATGACTCATCGATCAGCTGTACGTGATGGAAGATTGATAATGAAGGTATGAACGCAATGGACCCTATATGTGTTGTCAATTACGAAGTTCTCCAATATATGGCAAACTTAAGCGAAGTACAATAAAATAATTTAGCGATGCACCACCTCAACATCTTACATGTATCAGCCAATGCAAGCTTAAGATCGATTCTGTGAATATTTAGTTCTGAAACAGAAATTGCCAATAAACTATATATGTGGGCGAACAGGTACTTCTTCAATAGAGAAAAGTCAATATATAATTATAATAAAATACAATAGAGTCAGTTTTAATTTAATATTCAGATAAAGATAATCACAGTAACGAAACTAATAAAAGTTTTGGAGTCGAAATCTAGATCCATACGTAATGTAATAACACATGGGTTGCAAGAAAATCGTACATAACTCAAGCTAAGATATAAAATAGACACGTATTGAAAATAAATAGAGGTGTGATGAAAAGAGAGCAAATTGTAAATATAGATATAAATCATACCGAGTAATTAATATAGTAATTGGAACATGATAGATATTATTATGAGGTATATATATAGATATTATTTTGAAATTTCAAAAAAGGTAGTGTGTAAAGGCAAATAACTTCAATTAGTTGTAACTAAAAATCTATTATTATATTCTCAAAAACCTCTAACCCGTGCAAATAGGTGGATAGGAATTCTAAATGCACGGCGAACCAAATAGACAATAATAGAGAATAGTTCTTGCCAGCCGGAATAGTTATTTCTGTTGCTAGAATGGATATACTCATAATGTAATTGGCAATACAACCATCGCAATGCATTGTATGGCCATACCCCAATAGACCGAGGCTACGATCAGAGTCACAGAGCAACAATCAGCAAAGGTCGATCATGTTAGCCCAAGTAAGGAGGGACAAATTTCTCTTATAAAAATTAATTTAATTTAATCTTCTGAATTCAGATATGTAATGTATTGCAACATTTAATCTACTTAGTAATATTTTAAGTTTGCATATAAATTATCAATCACTATCACTATTAGAAATAACAAAAAAAAAAAAACACCCTCGGATTACCCTTAACGTTGACTGTCATTTAAAAATATGTAAATACAAAGTATGCATACATAAATGTTTCCGATTGTTTATAAAGGATTAACTTAAATAACCATATGTTTTATGTCATAAAACAAAGTAGATATGCATACATGAGTGAATACACATACAATCGTAAAAGTAAACTATAGATTATTTTATATCCAAGTTTTACGTTGGTTGGAAAAATGAGAGCCGTTCATCGAGTGAGATCCAACAGTTTAGAAATAGGCGGTACCATGGTACTGGTACCAAATAGGTAGGTCCAGTACCAAAAATAGTGGAACCGGTACCAATACACTTTCCTTCTTTATTTAATTCAATACTTTGTCTAGAAAAAAATTAAAAGGGAGTGGTACTGTATGGAACCAGTAGGTACCTTTCCAACCACTGTAAAATCTCTCTATTTTATATTGTCTAATTTGTTTATCACAACTATATAGTACCTAATATATGACCAGAACATCTTATGGTATTATATAAGCCCGGTAGGAGTTGACACATGCACACAGAGAATGTGTGGCGCACAAATATAAATAATTTTGATCAGTTGTAGGCTGTAGGTATTAATAACACATAAACTTCTAACACTTATATTTGTTAAGATTCATGTAGGAGTGTGGGGGTGATGGAGCACCTATTTCTAATTGGAGACTCCTTCTGGAGCATCCACGTTAATCATCACCAAATACAATAGAATAAGATAAACAATATAATTTCTCACAAAAATAAGGCTATCAATTTAGTGACATAAATTGCAAAAGAAATAATAACCATTGAATATATAGCCTAATATTGACCCGATAGTTGCTTTAAATTACCACCTATAACACCAATCCATTAAACTAAGTTATATCGGTAGTTTGCTTGAATTGCAGTTAGTCCCATGCAATGCTCATAAATTAGTCATGGCATTTCAAGAATGACGGTACAAAGTATAACTTAAATTAATTCAATATAATATTCATACTGCATTTAACTCCTAAATCATTGAGACTATGTAAAAATTTCATTGCCGTCGACAAATAAATATCCTACCGACCCATGCAACGCATGGGTTGATGGGCTAGTATGGGTAACGTTGCAACTACTAGTAACCTTTTGGCATCATATCCTTCGTCAACATATAAGTCAGGTCCATGCCAGTGGGCCAAGCAGTATGTCACATATGCGATTTAAATTTCTTGGGTTAGACCCGTTTGAACATCTAGTGACCCATCACATGTAAATAGTGGTTTATGGGTTTTAACATGCAGTTTTATAGTTTGTGGGTGTAAACGGAACACCTCTAATGATTTAGGGACTGATATACATAATATGTTAATGTCTTAGTACAAGAACCAAAGAGACTTGCGCGAGCTATATGGATAATGCTGTTATAACAACTCAAAACCTGTGGCATAGTTTTTGGGTCTAAATGGAACATCTCTAATAGTTTAGGGACAGACATAGCATTATACTCTTTCTATGCCCACGGATCCTTGCTAGCGCGTGTGTATATAAGTAGCCGCAGCTTCTTCCCGAACCCTCACCACTACTACTCATCAGTTCGTTCGTTCTGCTATCTAGGAGACACAAGGATCAACATGGTCTCTCTCTCGCTCTCACAGCGCTACTCTTTCCCTTTGTGCTCACCTTCCAATTATCAATCTTGATGCAGACATGCATGGATGTGGCTAATTAATTGATCAATGGTTTTATTTTGTGTGCTGCATGTGTGTATACGATCGAAACTACGCCTACAGACCTCAGTGGTGAAGCTCGGTCCATGGGGCGGGGACGGTGGCGTCGCCCGTGACATCACGGTGGCGCCGCGGCTGCTGGAGAGCATCACCATTCGCCACGGCGAGGCCGTGGACTCGCTGGCCTTCTCCTACCGTGACCGGGACAATACCCGGAACACCGCTGGACCCTGGGGCGGCAGCGGAGGGAAGGAGAGCAAGGTGAGCATGCATGCATGGTTCTTTGTTTGTTTCTTTTGGCACCTACCTACGTGCATACATGCATGGTTATTGCATATTCTCATACATGGTACGTCCGTCGTCAACAATGCATGAAATGCAGATCGTCTTTTCTGGCGCGGAGTTCCTGACGCAGGTGGTCGTCACGGTCGGCCCCATCGGCAGGGTGCCGAACGTGGTGACCTCGCTCAAGTTCATCACCAACAACGACACTTACGGGCCCTTCGGGCAAGGCAAAGGGACGGCCTTCAGCATCCCCGTGCTCAACAATGGCAGCATCGTCGGCATGTTCGCCCGCGCCGGAGACCTGGTCGATTCCATCGGCTTCTACATCCTCCCGTTCTGATCCATCCAATGCAAGTAGCGATCGTCGAAGAGCGCTTGCTAGCTCTTTGGTGTTCCTTCCATGAGTTCCTTCCGGTGTTTTAGTGTGCATGTGGTCCGGCACGTACTTGTTGCAGCATGTGGATCAATGTGTGTGTGTGTGTGTGTGTGGTAGTATGTGTGTGTAATAATGAATAAGTGAGGTGAGTGCGTGCAGGTGCATCCGTGCATGCAGGCCGAGTGCTAGTGGAGTCTTGTGAGTCAATAAATTTGTGGCTTCCATGCAGGTGTATTTGTCAAGCAGCTACATGAGCCATTTGGCTGCTGTGTATGCATGCATGGCCAAATAAAACGTGGCTGAGTTTGCAATCCGTGTGTTGTGTGTGCCTTGATGATGTGAAGTGGAAACGAAAAGTGAAAGTGCTGCACTGGATGTGCAGTTGCCAAGAAAAACCCTCACGTGTGCCTATTATATGTGCGTGTGTTCTTTGGAGATTGAGCTTTTATTCGTGGGGGAGTGTTGAGCGCGATAGGGAGCTGAGCCAACATTTCGCTTCAACAATAAGTCAATAAAATATAAGAGTACTGTACCCAGGATCACGTAGTGCAAAAGACATGTTCCCTCATTTTCAATTTTCACTGGCTAAAATAGACGAGCGGAGAAAATTTCTTGTTCCTGCATTTTTTCTGTGGAATTGAACTATTTCCTGTGAAATTCCTTCCTGCGTTTCAAACGGGCCCTAATAGGATAAAAATGGTTGAATGAGGTTGACGTGCCCATCGACAAATATTAGGTATGACCGTATGGGAATCCAGAGGAGTTCGACAGTAGGGGTTTAGGGCCACACTTGATATGATTCACGCGCACAGGTCCACCCTCTTTGATCCGGAAAAAGCCCTGTGTCCTACTTGGAGTTGTTTGCTATATTGTTCTTAAGGTTTTGCTTACATACAGTTCTTTTTGGTTTAATACAAACCTCGTGATGGCACCTAATTAAGATCCCACAATTCCACGTAGCAACACGCCATCCATGTGCCTCTTCTAGATGTTCCCTCAACTTTGGGTGGCCAGTCAGTAGGATAATGATGATGCCCTTGAGCCTCGCCGTGGGCCACGCGCTTTGTTATGTATATACGTGGTGTGTCCTATCTCATCACCTTAGGCTATCTCCAGCAGACAATGCAAATGACATTGTATACATTGTTTAGACACTATTTAGGTATTGTAGATGCATTTGTGCATAGAGTGGAGTTTGAATATAGGCTACGAGATAGGTGTGTTGGAGGAAGCATTAGGCTCTCTCCAGTGGAAGCCCCTAAAGGGTCCCCCACCGTATTTTGGAGGACGAACTCGCCCTGTACATGCTCCAGCGGTGGCTGCTAAACCCCGCCCCCCCAATGTGTAGGCTAACATATACGCCCCTCATAGGTGGTGCTGTACAGTGTGCTCGGTATATGCACGTGGGTCCCAACAAGACTCGCCACGGGATTGGAGCAGGAGGATGTGGTCCAGTGTGATGGCGGCTACGCATGTAGGAGGAGGTGGCCCGACGGTGGCGGCATATCTAGGCCATGGGGAGACGTGGAGAGCAGGTGCCGTCAGGAGGTGAGAGTAAGGCGCGGGGGGCTGAGGGGATGGGAGTAATAAATAATGGAAATATTGTAATATTAAGTTGTTGTGATATAGACGAGGTGACACAAGAGTTATTGTTTGAAAAGATTTTGGTATGGAGGATAGAATGTGTTTAGGGGAGACGGAATGTTCTTTTTAGGGGATCGAATTTGGAGGACGCCGTGTCGAGTGGTGCTCCTCTAAAACAGTCCCCTAAACCTACATGAACATTTTAGTCTCTCTAAAAGATTATTGTCTAACTAATGGGTCAAGGCCAATAAATTCCAACAGCCATCATGCGCTGCACAGTACCTGCTGTTAGTTGGCTTTATTAATTGCTTGGTGGCAGCCATAACGAAGGTATGAACGCAATGGACCATGTGTACCTTTATAAATTGCTGCCCTGTAATTAACATATGATAGAATTAATTTGCGTGTTGTCACAAATGAAGTACTCCAATATATGGCAAATTTCGGTCAATTACAATCTTACTATTCCTAATTGGAGACTGCTTTTGGAGCCTCTACTTTAATCCTCACTAAATGCGGTCCTCATAAAAATTAGAAACATCTAGGCATTAATTCGGTGGCTTATAATCACTACCGACGATGATAGCCATCGGATGGATATCCAAAAAAAACCCCAATATATTTACTTCAAAATTATCCACCTATGCCATCAATCAATTCATCTAAGTTTTATCTCTAGATATAAAAATCGCCATACCGAACCCTCTCTCTCCATCCGCCTCACCCTTGCGTAGACGTGTATGGTTGCTAGCTTGCTGCTCATCGGCGCTGATGGTGCATCCCATGGGCAGCTGTTGGAAGCCACATGCCCATGCACTCCGAACCATCGGCGATGCGAGAAGCAACCATTGTACTTCTGTATTCCATTAATCACGGATCAGTCGTACGTGATGGAAGATTGATAACGTAGGTATGAACGCAATGGACCATGTGTACCTTTATTAATTGCTGCCCTGTAAATAGCTGATGATAGAATTAATTTAAATGTTGTTTCAAACGAAGTACTCCTATATATGACAAACTTCAGTCAAGTACAATCTTACTATTACTAATTGGATACTCCTTTTAGAGTATCTACGTTAATCCTCACCAGATATGTTAGAAAAAAGATAAATCCTGTAAATTCTCACAAAAATAAAAACATCTGGCTATTAATTTGGTGGCTTATAATCACTACCAACGATGATAGACATCGGATGGATATCCTAAAAATAACTCTCTATATTTACATCAAAATTACCCACCTATACCATCAATCAATTAATCTAGGTTTTATCTCTAGTTATAAACATCGACAAACCTAACCCTCTCTCTCCGGCCGCCTCACCCCCCCATAGATGTATCCATAGTGTGAACTCAAAAGCTTCAATAGCAGTCATGTCTTAGCTCTTAAAGCATAACTAATGAGCTTTCAATGCCTGATGATAAAAACATAATGAATCAGGGGATCGCTCCCCAGAACTAAAGTGGTATGATAATAAAAGAAATTTTCTTAGTTTTAATCTCATATTATTGACACATAAGAAGTCCATTGGATTCTCATCGATGTCCTAATGTCAAAAGAGAACTTTAATTGGGAGCTAATGACCAAGTTGTGCAATAATCATAATTCATAAACCTCAAAGAATAGTTAATAACTCTTCTCTATTTCTCATAGGGTACACAAGAAAAACCACCAACAGAGCTTATTGTCAAATTCATAATAATAATACAAGGGATATATGTACAACTAACATCTTTAATATCAAAAGTAATGATATATATTAATATATATTCACGGCAGATAATGGTATATCATGAAATCAATACTATCAACAACATGTCATAACAAGAATAAAAAACAACACCAATAATGATGATAATAGTAATGATAATAACAACAATAATAATTGCCCTGTATTGCATCATTGCCCAAAAGAAAACAACAACCTCCAAATATTATGTCATTCAAGAGAAGACTGTGCAGGAGGGAGCTAGATTCGTTATTCAACATGATAAATGATAACGTTCCATCAAACATATAGTTTCTAAAGGAACAATATATTTCTTAGGGACACATAAATATAATCAGCGTTTGCTAAAAAAAAATCTATATGCCCGACTAATTCCCATAATGACACTAAACCTCTAACCAAGACTTCTCGTCGGTTCCATCTCAGCTAGAGATGACTTAATCACTTGGGAGACTTAGTGGCGATGAGTGATGCAATCAACATTAGAGATACATGAACATAATCAACGTTAGTCAAAAACATCATGCACCATAAGTTATCATTAAATAGCATCATGTCTCTAATCTGGATTTCTCGTTAGTTCCATATTGATTCGAGACTACTTTAATATATGGGATAACATAAGAACGACGCAATAGTGAGATCAAAAGGACCAAGTGAGTACATATGTGCTATAGTCAAATGACCATGAGCAACGATGGTTAACTAATAGTCATGTGCATTAAAAGATTCATAGTTGCACAATTAAAGATTTCTAATGATCACATGAATTAAGGCACCATACAAAATAGCTTGGCCCCAATAAAAGGGCACATCATAAGGCATATGTGCATTAAATTATTTGGAATGGTGCAAAGAAGACATTATGAAATTAATTGCACCGACATAATACTTCAATGCCCTTCGGATAAATATGCTTAAAATTGAAGCAAGTGATGATAAAGGGCATCATAAAATTAATTCAGCAATTAATGATGCACTGCAAAATTAAAGCCTCATGACATAATATTCCTTTAAATCATGGGAAAAAAACATTCATAATGGAATGAGGCATTACTATTGTTAAACGGAATTGACCATAAGCAGTGTGCATAATTATCATAATTGCAGCGGAAGCAAGCATCACATATGGACTAATTCATCATAAAACAGTAATTAGGTCCATAAAAAAATAGTGAGCAAATAATGTACTGACAGAAGCTCAAAATAGTATTTAAATTGGTCATAATAATTGTGCACAGCGAAAAAGAAAGGGAAAATCCTTTGCACTATGCAAAACAGGGACGGCCCATAACACCCGAAAACGGCCCACCCCGCACCCACGCCCCGAGCAGGCTGCAACCGAGGCCTGGCCGCCAAAGGCGGCCCAGTTGGCACGCGCCACGGTCCCCGTCTCCCCTCGCCCATCCAATCTGATCCGACGGCTAGGGTTCACCGCACCCGAGCAAAACGGCCGATCGGCCGGGGGGCGAAACCCTAGCCCCATTTGCGCCTCCCTCCTCTGCCTTTCACGCCGTGACATTCGCGCGCGAGAGGGCGAGCACCGTCGTTCGCCTGAGTGCGCCACTGCCGGTGAAGATGAGCGTTGTCGTGGTTCCCCTCGCCGGAGCCCGCCCGCGCGTGCTTATGCGTGCAGCTCCGTCGAGTGGAACCTCGGCGGCCAGTGAAGGGGGGCCAGCGACGAGACGGAGGCGAGCGCACCGGCTCCGGCGGTGTGAGGCCGGCGTGCTGATGCTGGTGCGCCGCACGGAGGGGCAGACGGCGCGAGGCCAGCGCGCTGACTCCTCCCTAAGCTCATGATGGCGCTGCCACTATGGAGTTAGGCGACGGCAATCGACGGGATAAATGAGGTCAGTGATTCTTAGCCCAAAATTGCATGATTTGGGTTGGATTTGTGGCCGATTGGACATTAGGGTTTCAAAATTTGGGGAAAATGAGGAATTTTGGATTTAGGGTTTCGGGTAAAAGGGGAAATTTTGGGGAAAACTTAATTTCAACCAAAATTGGCCGAATCCCCTCTTTCTACGTGCTAATCCAAGAGTTTAAGCCCTAATCAGTGCGGGAATCGACATAAACATGAGTAAATAGGCAAAGTTAGGCCTAATCAGTGACTAATTAAGCATAAACCGGGGTAATTAAGGACTAACAGTGAACAATTAGGCATAAACATGACTTAACCCCACTGATTTATATCTCATCGGTCCATTTAGGTGAAACGACCCAGATTTCGCGATGCCGAAATCCAAGCCTTTTGCTTTTCACGTTAGACCCAGGATACATAGTGCTATCGTGAATCACGTATATCAATCGATATCACAACCAGAACTTCGATTATTATTACATTTATACAATATTGGCCAAAGCCGGTACAAGTCCAACAGGACTAAAGCGTTCTTACACCAGAAATCAGAGTATGGATTGCGGAAGGTAGGTCTTCATGTCCATCTCTACAGGCATCCTTGAGCGTAGCACGCCAACCTTTAGTCGCTCCATCCGTCATAGGAATGGTCTTCATCCAGCTCATCTCCGTCCGTCATAGGAATGGTCATCATCCAGCTCATCTCCAAAACCTGCGTTGCTAGGAACGCAGGCCACCCTGAGACACTCCCCTAAGTGGCAGCATAAATAATAAAATCTAAAGGGCTAGCTCAAGTGGAAGGCTTTAGGCTTCCTATGCAAGCAAGTATATAATTAAGATATATCTAGATTATCATATCAGTATTCCATTCGGGAACTCGGTCACACGACCGGTTCCCCTGCTCATCATTCATACCAACACATACACACCTCACCACCAACCACCTTTTCCATAACACCCACTCATCATACTACATCTGCGGCAAGGGAAGCTCCCACCCACCGAAGCCTCAACGGCCTCAGCCGGCTCTATACACGAGGGAGAAGAGAAGAAATCCCATGCTAGTTAAGGTGACTCCGCTCTTGGGTCGTCCTTTGACCGGGGACGGCGGCTATACGTATAGATCATACACTCTCAAGAGGATGTTGTACATCTGTACCCACACGAGATGGGATAAGGACAGTGCGCTAACTGCCCTTGGCCCACCACACCAACGCATGAACCCCCTTCTGGCACCTTCCTGCTTTCCTGAGCTAGAAACTGTGCGGATATACTGTCCACCGCACTCACAGGACTGTGAGCTCGAGTAATCCGAGATCCCTCGGGTCGAGTCTATCGAGGACGTGTGGCTGCATCATAGACCCACCATCGCCCCCTAACATTATCGCCTTACGCCTACAGTCCGGATGCCCATCAGGGGAGTTCATGAATCGGGCCTGAGGTCGCATGGTATGGATGAGTCATAGTCCAAGATACTGTCACCCCTACTCGGTCCTTAATTGGCGAGAGCAAGCCTTCCAGGGGTCGGTTGCCACCCTCCGCGGTGGGCCGCGCACCAGCACACACCTCTCTCCACTCAGAGAGAGTTCTAGTCTCTCCCATAGTTCCGGTGCCGATTCTCGCCACCCATCTCACTAACCATCTCACGCTCAGAACCACCCACTTCACACACGCCAAGAGTAATCACATCCCACCATCATATCACCCAATCTCAAATCATGTTCATTTTATTTAGTTGAAGTAGTAATATGGCGGTGGTATAGTGAGCAAGGTAATAGTGGCTACATGGAAGTAGGCTCCCTATTTTTGGGTTATCATAGCAAGCAGGATCATAATTAAAGCAGCAGCACGTGGTATAAGCATATATGCGTGTCTATAGGATTTGAAACAGGGAAGTGTCTGAATGGTGACCTGGAGTAGAGCCGATCGCTCTCAAGTTCTGGCGTAGTCACCCTCGTCTTGATGAATTCATTCCCTCCGGTGTGCATCCTGAGTCTCCAACAGTGCCACTCGGCGCAAACAACAAAACAGAGAAACAAACACAACATGAGAACTAAGCAAACAACACATAACCAAAATAGAAGTTAGGACGATGAAAAGGAAGGAATCAAATTGTGGTCAACGGGTGCGAATGGAATTACCGGGTCAGACGATAAGAGTTACAAGTGGGATAATGTGATATCGACCAAAGTCCTTGGAAGCAAGGAGTTATCGACGGTTAAGCCAGAATTATGTGAGTGAAGTGATTTTATGAATGTGTCGAAACAAGGTATACTAGCCACAAGTGATGTGAGAGAAGTCTCTCATCACCCTTCTATGAGATATCATGAGAGAGATTAATTATTCAACGATTAGATGAGAGATGTGCATCAAACGAACGGTGTGGATCATCTGATAGTGTTCATTATTACTAAAGCATGACAGGGTTAACTTAGTTTAGATTACTCCCATTGGGTTGGATAGAATCCGGATTTGAACCCAATTAGTAATAATGAGCCAGTGACCCAAACCGCTTAGGTTAAATCCATTGCACAGGAAGCCATGCGTGGAAACCATTGGTCGCAATTAGAAAGTTAGAAAGATGACAGTAGGAATGTAAGCTGTGTTCGAATCGAGCAGTCGCGCGGGTCCATGTTGTCATGTGTAAGCTAGAGATGAACTGGAAGTGATAGCTACGGCCGAGGCGAGCTAGAGCTTGAGGCCGCGCATACACGTGTCAGATTAAATGTGTGACGAGCAATGGCTATGGCGAGCGAGAGCCCACGGCCATGCATCGCCGAAAGAGTGCGTGCTTAAGCGAATGGAAGACGGACATCGGCCGTGACGAGCGAAGGCTCGTGGCCGTGCGCGAACAAGTGAGTTAACTAGATTCAGGGCACTAGCGAAGTTATGAGTGCAGCCCATAGCATTTAGAGAATCGTGGTCATACTTATGATCTAGGGTACTACGAAAGTTAGAAATTTCGGCAGCATAACAACTGTACCGAGTGATAACTCACGGCTCGTGCATGCCGTAAGAGAAGTTTGGATGTGTGTGTGCTACACGGTTATGCCCACGGCGTGTGTGCCAGTGGCATATCATGACAGCACGAGGACAACGTTCCCTGCAAAAGAAATGCGGCACGAAGGCCAGACAGGCATGTGCATAAGGGAAGGCTCATCGGCAACCATCACTGGACATCACAGGCACTAGGTTCATCAGCTCAGAGACCAGCATCACAAGATGGCAAGGTTGAGGTTCTCACCGAGGGCCTGAGGAGGGGTGAGGTTCTATGCCGGAACGAGTTGGCACCGTGAAGATGCGATGCCGTGCGGAAGAGCATCACCCTCGGACTTGTGGTTCAAACTATTGTCGTGGTTGTAGCAGCCACCATCACACAACTTTTGTGGGAAACTCCCGAGCACTTGGGGGTAGCAACGGCACTACTTGCAGACAAAAGGGCGATGATGTGCTGAGCGAGGAAACAGTAGGCCGTCTGCGCCGCTACTGCAGTTCAGCTCGCCCAGGCAGCGATGGTCTGCTCACCACGGTAACAGAGCGACGCTGCGCTTGGTTTGGTGCTACGACTCTCCACTGCGGTATTCTCCCAAACATCTTGTGGTCAGCATCGGCAGCAGCTTGTGCAGGGTGGAGACAGGGCCGGTAGTGGAGACTCCGGTGGTTGCTTCGCCTTTGGGGCATCTCACCAAACTCTTGGTGGGCAGCGAAGGTGTAGCTTGCGTGAGGGCAGAGAGGTCCATCACATTGGTTGTGCCACTGCAGCATATCATTGAACAGGTAGAGGATGTCGTGCAGCAGGGAAGGGTGTCGCAGGAGCTGAGCACACACTGTTGCTGCTTGGAGGCGCCATGGGGATTGGTGGCCAGAACCATGGCCACCCTCTTGCTGTGGTCAGAGAGGAGGCAGGGCGCTGAGGGAACTAGGAGGCGCCTTGGAGTGAGGTACCTGGCAGCCATGGAGGTCTGCTGCTGTTGTTGCTTGGAGATGAAGAGGGAGGCGCCACGGGGAAGAGGAATAGCAGGGAGGTACAGCACCGGTGAGGCTGCTGCTGCTTGCACACGATGGAGGAGAAGTGCAGAGAGGTGGCGCCATGGAGGTGACCGGCTGCTTGCTCTGCAGTGGGGGAAAGGCGCCCAGCTTGCTGGTCGAAACGAGGAGGTGCTGCTGCTGGCCTTCTGCGCCGAAGAGAGGGCGTCGCCCAAGGCTGAAGATGAGGAGGAGCCTCAGCTCCTGCTAGGTGGCTGCACCTATGGAGGATGGGGAGGAGAGCGCTTGAGCTCTGCTTGCTGCACGTTAGAGAAGACAGGAAGAAAGAGTGGTGGCGGTGGCTGGATTGGAGAAGGGGAAAGAAATTGAGAGGGTTTAGATATTTATGAAAAGGAATTAGGGTTAGCTGCACGTTGGAGAAGACAGGAAGAAAGAGTGGTGGCGGCGGCTGGATTGGAGAAGGGGAAAGAAATTGAGAGGGTTTAGATATTTATGCAAGGAAATTAGGGTTAGATAGATAGGCTTTGGATAATGGGCTGAGATTGGGTTACGAAACAAATTATATACAATTCATTTCGAAGATTAAAGTACAGTTGATTTAGATTCATTTTCGGAACCGAATTAAGTTACCAAGAAACTGATTCGAAGTCCGGAGATTTGGTGCCGCAAATAATTATTCCTGACACAAGGAGGGTTTGAGATATTTGGCTGTGAGATAAAAGTCGTTGAGAATTTTAAGCTGAGGCTTTTCACTTGAGCGATGATTTTCGGATTCGAATTTAATTGCGAAGAATTAAATTCGATAAATTGAGAAATCACGCCGCAGTTCAAAAATGAATCCTTGGTTAGGGGAAATCGCAAAATAAATTATATTTAATTTGCTCCAGTTCTTGATTTAATTATTTGAGACAAGTAATAATTCTCAATCCGAAGTAAACTGCAAGGAATTTAATTCGGTGGTTCGATCATATTACTATGCCTCAAATACTCATTTGTGAAAGGGAATAAATAATTCACGAAATATATGGTAGATAGAGTATCCCTGATTGGTTTAGGGTCTTGCTCTGTCAGCGGAGTATCCTTACAAGGAATAAATCTAGGGCTAACGACTTGTCAAGCTGCGTGAAAATTCTTCTAATCGAATTAATTGTGACGCGCGTAATTTGGTAGGAAGGAATTATCACCAACTCGTCTCGGGTTAAATCCAATGAGGATTTATCACCGAGTATTCCATGATTGAAACTTGACGTCCATTCGGGTTCAAACTAAACCGCGTCCGGTCTAATCTGAGGGATCCGAACCATCGCCATGTTTCTCACATGGAGTAAACCAAACCCAGGGTGGAAGTGAACTTCTGACAATGGTGCAAAAATTGGGTTAGGTCAACAACCAAAGTCAAACGAACTAAGGTTAGTCGACTTGGCATGGCTGCAGATCGAGCCATAATCCAACCGAGGATTTCCACATTGTCAGAGATTGATCCAATGATTTTGGATTACGAGCAAGCCATGATCGAAACATCGGTAATGAATGGAGATCGATAGCGGTAGGGAGTCAGGAGGGTTTCTGAGAGAGTCACGATAAAGGTGTCGGGGTTCAGAGAAGTCAGGGTCGATAGAAGATAAGGAGTAGATATAGAGTAGAGGATGGTAGGGACATTAGGTCGGAAAGGTTTAGGGATAACGGTTTAATTCTCGAACAAGGTTCGAAATTAAACCGACACACAATCAACCAATCAAACAAACACTCAATAAATTTTTATTTGTGAGAAATTTATTAGCACAAAAAGGTTATTTAGGTTTGATATTAACATATTTTAATTGGTTGTAAACACATTTGCCTTGTTTAATAAAAAGTTTTAAAAATTTCAGATTTTCGTGTTTTCAAAAATTCGGGATGTTACAGTCTCCCCCCTCACAAGAATCTCGTCCTCGAGATTAAATGTGTGCTGGGTGGGTAAGCTATCGATCTTCACTTCATTGTCATCATGAGTTGATGTCTTCCACTTGACAGGGTTTGCTCTTCTGAAATCTTGGTTCTTTTATCTTCCTCAGTGTGCCATCATTGGGTGTTGACGTTTATGACTGTTGCATTTCCAATGCACGAGGGTGTTATTGCTCTCTGAACCTGAGGACCGACTAAAGCGACCTAGGGGGGTGAATAGGTTGACGCTCGAAATCCTAAGACCTAAAACCCCATGACCCTCTCTTCTCGATTGTGCAAGGTTGCGTAGCAAGGACAAGCTACCAACCCTAGGACACAGCGAGGAAAGCGACACGGAAGCACTACAACTAACTACAAACACACAAAAGAACGGACGCTCAAACGGACGCACAAAGACTCCAAATAGCACAGAAAAACTAAAGACCGGATGGTCCGGTTCTACAAACCGTACCATCTAACCTAAAACGCACTGCAGAAAGGAAAACCTACAGACCGTACTATCCGCTCTAGAAAATCTACTAAAGACCGTACTAACGACCGAGCTACTTGCTACAGTACACGACTCAACGGAACCTAAACCTAATGGTACGGTCTACTCTAAAAGGTACGGTCCTAAAGACCGGACAACTGACCGGATTAAATCTACCCCTAAAACGACTGTCAACAGAACCTAAAGAGGATGGTACGGTCTACGAGACCGGACTGTCCGGTCCAGTTGAGGTACCAGGGGTGGCCGAGCCTCGGTTTCTCCGCCCAACAGACCGGACGGTCCGCTCCTGAGGAGACCGGACTATACGGTCTATGCAGGGAAAGTCCCCCAGCCTGGAATGAGAGAATCAGCTCGCGAATCGACCAAAACTTCGACCAAATCGGCTCAAATCTCAACCAAACTCCACAAAAATTTTCATGGACTATCCTATAGCCATCCCAAAACAAACCCCAAAAGACTATCCCTAAAGATCAAGGGTTTGACGGGAATTGCAAATCTCGCGAAGATGGGGACAAGAAACCGAAGAACACCAAATCGCCAAGATCAGCCCTTGCTCGTGGTTTAGATGATCTAGCCCAAGGCTAGTGAGATGTTCCATGTCCTAGCAAGGCAAAGCACCGGCAATTGGAAGATCCAACCCTTGGACAAACACAAAACACCTGAAAATCCAAGGAATTGAACCAAAAACCAACAAGGGAAGGAAGGGGGAAGGAAAGGACGAGATCAACAGCTCAAGACAAGATTTGCACAAGGGGAAATCTTCTATTGAACCACAAAAACAAGTCTTACAAGATCCCTACAGCCTACCTCCCATCATCCTCCCACTTAGTACAAGATTTGACTAAACTAGGCACTCATCTCCTAGCTAATCTCCTCTCTTTTTCTCTCTTAGGCTCTTGGCTGCTAGGGTTAGGCGCCTGGGGTTAGAATGCTGGCCATGAGACATCCCAAGGGGTATTCTCAAGTCTATTTATACCCTAGGCCCTAATAGACACATTTTACACTAAGATTCTTATGTTACAAAGGCCCAGAGGGGCTAAAACAGAAAATGACTCGAACTCTCGGGGACGGACGACCACGATGAAGACTTGATCTTCTTCTTCTCCACGGCTTCATCTGATGCGCCCCACACGGCCCGTAGCCCAATCCGCCCACGGTTTTGAAGTCAGAAACCGGGAAACTTTAGGAGAACAATTCTTGGGCCAGACTTGGCCCATCTTCTATCTTGGCGAGGCCCATCTCACCAAGGCGGGCGGTAGCTTCCGGTTTTGATGGTGGAACTGGCAAACGTTCAGTTGAGCTTCGGTTTTGACGCTCTAACCGGCAAACGATTAGTTGGCCCCGATTTTGACGCTCGAACCGGGAAACGATTGTGAGTCTTCGATAGGTTGATGATTTTACGGCTCATCACACCGTCCCGCACCCAAGATCACACTTATGGGCCGAGCCTAACCTGGATCGCAACCCAAGCCACCTGCCAGTCCACTCGGCAAGGATTTTGTCGCGCCAAGTCCACTCTAACGCCGCCTCCAGGTCACACTTAGGAGGACTTCTGCTCGCAGCTCCTCTACAAGACTTTGGTGTTGACAAGCGCTCATCACAGTGTCACACCCCAAAATTTCTAATTTTGAGATGTGAATAGATAACAATGAATAAAATGAAGGATTTCTTAGTTTTCTAAAATTTTCGAACATGTAAGTTTTGTTGGATTGAGAGAAAAGTATGCTTTTAACAGTTTTTTTTTCTAAATAAAATTTGTTTGTTTGTTGCATTCATGCCAAAGTGCATAAGTGTTTATGTGTGTAAAAAGAGTTTTCAAAATAGTTTAAACTGGCTAGGTTTCGAGTCGATCTCAATCCGTATCCCTAAAATCCTAGCCCTTTTCTTTCTTGCCAACTCAAACCAAACCTCTGAAAAACCCTTAGCCAATCTCTAAAGTTTCATCACCTCAAAACCCACCCCAAAACCATAATCCAATCTTGTCAATCATCCTATATACCAAGTCACTTCTTTCAATTGATCAGGTCATTCTCAAAACCCTAGATGATCTCACTCGGACCTCACTGTTTTCCCTCTTTTGGAGATTTTTGACATATCATCCTCAGGTTTACCTTTTCATCATTTCTTTCCACCGACAACGTTCTCTCGCTCTATGGTAAAACTTAGTGTCATTCTTAGGCTCATGTCCAACTGACGTTCTCTTCTATCTCTCATTCCATAGAACCCAGAAATTTCTAATTCGGTTCTAGTTGATGCCGTCGAATTTTCTCCCTTATCATTTTCTCTCCCGTGCATGACAAACTCAAGACTCAATCAATGGGTCAAGGCCCAAAGTTTCCACTCATTTTGACCTTGGATCAAGGCCCGAAATCCTTTCTTTTATTTCCCACTTCTGTCCATAGCTTGGGCCAGCCCTAAACAGGCCCAAAACAGCCCAAACTAACCCTAATCTTTCTCTCCCTAGCAGCCCCTCCCCTCCTGGTCGCCCCTCCCCTCTCCTGGCCGCCCCTCCCCTTCCTCCTCATGAGAAAACAGAAGGAGGGAACAGCCATGGCCACCCCTCTCCCCCATGGCTGCCCCCCTCGTCCCAATACTCCCCCCTCCCACCACCGAAACATGAAAACGAAGTGCTCTCATCTCAACGAAGATGATCCCCTGCTGCGTTCTTCGATCCACGCTCTCAAGCATGCCATGGAGGTTGTCTCCTTGCTGCTGCCCCTACTGTCCATGGGTGTGGAGACCATGGAGGGCACCCCCGACGATCCCCGACGCCGAGGCAAGGCTGGAGCCCTATGGGATCGTGTGCGCAACGGCATCACCGCCTTGATGTCGCCCATGTCACCTCTTCCACCACCAAACCCTAGGTGATGACACCCCAAATATGTTCCTCTATGTTTTCTTGTTTCCCGCTGCAATTCGTAGGCTGTAGATGGATGTCCATCAAGTTCCGGCAAGGTTTACCATGGGACGTCTCGCTGCACTAGCGGGCAGCCATGCTGTCCCTACTTGGCGCTGCGTTCCCCGCTGACCTGGTAGTCCAGGGGTCATGCCCTTTCATCAGATCATACCTTGCACCCCTGAGCATGTCCCCATAAAATGGTTTGTCCATAGGTGTATTGATGTGAGAGTTACAGCCGTCGCCGTGCTTGCTGTCACTGCAGTCCAGACAGCAGCACTGCTGCCACTTTGGCGCATGTTTTCTCAATGATCCGGAGGTCCAATCAGCGAGCCCTTCGACCGAGATGTGTATTATATCCTCGATCATGCCCCTATAAATTGGTTCTGCCATAGGAGGCACAGGTCCGGAGATTTTAACGTTACCGTGAACACATATCTGCAGCCTGGACAGCCGAGCTTCTACCAAATTCAAGGGTCTTTTCTTTTAATCATCTTCTCCAATCATCAAATCCTTTTGCCATATCGTGTATACCGTAGTACCACATATTTCTGTAAATTTTGGCAGCCTTTGGATCAGTTTAGGCCAGGTATTGGATGGTCTTTCCGATCGGTGCACTTGCTGTCCCTCCTGTAGAAAAGAGGCTACGTAACTCTACGTTGCGCCTTCTTTTGTCATTGGTCCATTGGTCGAATCTCAGCACCCTTTGATCAGAATTTAGTCCACATATCCTTTATCAATTCCTCAAATAGGGTCCTTAAATGGTGTGTCATGGGAAGAGTTCCGGTGCCCACATTACCATTGTCCTATCGTGTGCAGTTTCAGCACAAACACCACTGCAAGATCAACCGTATTCCTCTCTCATTTGCACCCTAGTTCCTTCTCAACCCCTCATATTCTCCACCACAATAATATCTCTATGCAAACCATGGCCTGGCAACATCTTTCACTTTTTCATGTTTATATCTCTTAACACCTAGTCCTACCAAATCATTTTGTTCCTCCCTTCATATCCTTCCTCATGTATTATTAGTAACGACTAGTGTTCTTTTTATGTTCTTTATAAAATCATTTATTTGTATGGTGTATTGTTATTAGTTTCCCTTTGTTTGTTGTTACAGTTGTTTGCGCTGAGGCTCGAAGTGTGTGAGGAGCAGCAAGAGTACCTTTGAGGAAGGCAAGTATAACATGGACACAACCCAATAATCATTTAATCACTTCATATGCATGTGTCTAATTTTGTACGCCAATAAGGACTGTACCTAGCCTCTGTTATCGCAATGTTTACCTATGGGAACGCTTGTTGGTTAAGTTTTGCTAGTTGCTGCGCGAACACATGTTACTTCTGTTAATAATCTTGTTAATGGAGCTATGCAATTTAACTCGGAGCGTGACCCTCTGTAATCTTGTTAATGGAGCTATGCAATTTAACTCGGAGCGTGACCCTCTGTGCTGTGTGCTTGAGTGGTTCCCGTCTCTTTAAAAATGGCTTTTTAGCAACTTGGTTTAGGGGGCATGAGCGTGTGCTTAGTGGTTTGCTCATAGCCGCTCTCCATAAGGACTGGTTCGCAAAGCGACAACCTGGGACAACCGTGCTACCATGAGACTGGAATGGGACGGTCTTAGCTGATTAATTAGATCGTTTTGCTTTGAAGTAACTTACCTGCGGGGCAAGATGGGGAGTAAGCGTTTGTGGTCGCTGCACTACCTTAGGTTGAGTGTGCTGTGTGCTTCTCCCTTTGTGAGGCGGACACCACAATTGCGGCGCTTGATTCCTTGCGGTTACTTTTTACCAACGTGATCTTTGTAAAGGCTTCGTAGTGTGCTTGCTAGTCATCTCATCTCAGGCAATGTGATGAACTCCTAGCGTAGTACACGGCTTGTGGGTAAAGATGTACAACCTCTCGAGAGTGTAAAACTGACATGTCAGCCGTGCTCACGGTCATGAGCGGCCCAGATCCTTTATGCAGATTAGTGGTTTCTGGTTGGGTTTGGAAGGTGGATCTTATGTTAATAATATTGACTAATGTTTATATGCAATATCTTGGGTTTACTGGTTTATCTACTCACTTGCAGTAATTAGCTGTTTAATAAAACTTGACCAACTAAAAGCTCATGCTTTGTGTCAGCCAACCTTAGAGCCTCATGGTTCATGTTATGCTTGTTGAGTACGAGTTGAAGTACTCACGCTTGTTCCTTTACTTTTATCCTTGTTGGGGGGAAAATTCCAACCGCTGCTCAGAAGATGAAGGCCTAAAGGAGTACATTTGAAGGTTCATGGAGTTGTAGGCGAGCGACCCCCAGTTGGCTTCCCTGTGGACGGCTCGGAGTTTTAGTTATGCTTCCGCTACTCTGTGTATGTCTTATGTATATGTTGTTTAACGTTATATAATAAAGCATGTTCGGTTATATCACTGTATATTGTCTCTATATGTGTGAGATTAGATCCTGGCACACATATAGTTTTACTCTAGTTTGTCTTTTTAAACCAGGGTGTGACACACAGCCAGGACGAAAGACCAGACTCCTCTTGAGTCCCTCAATCTCCCCCTTGATGATTGTCTTGTCAACACCCTCTCCAACCACCTGAAATCATAGACAAGAAAAGAAAAGCGTAACAAAGAACAAAAGAAAAACAAAGAAAATCCACTCAAGTGCCCAAAAGCCAAACAAAGGCCAAAACGGGAGCACAAGCAGTGAACAAAAACAAAGCCAAAAAATTGGCCCCCTAAGACAAGGGAAACTGCTCAACGCAGCCGATCAACAGAGCATGACCCCTCAAGAAAGAAGCAGGGCTCAACACAGTCATGCTAGAAACAAGGACCAGCTCCTCCAGAAAGAGGCAAAGGCTCAACACAGCTGGCCAAAAGAGCATGCTAAAACTCCAACTCCCCCTGCATTTCAGCCCACCTCACAATGCAACACTCCCCCTGGGGTGAACTCCCCCTAGGTAGATGCACTCCCCCCTGAAACTCTGAACCCCTTGATCAAAAGGAAGCCATCCCTCCCCCTTGGCCAAGGTGGTTGCAATCTCTCCCCCTTGTTGACAATGCACTCAGCAAGCTATCACTCCCCAAAAGAATGAAGTGCAAATGCCACAAGTGTAAACAATGAGCTGCTCAAGAAGGAAAAGCTAGTAATCACAAGTTCTAGCATACATAGCATGTGAGGGCTGCGGGGCATGCAACAAGCTCAAATGAACCTATCTAGTACAGTTCAAGAGCAAAGCATGATTTTCATGTTTTGGTTAAAAGAAAGCATCACCAACATGAATAGCATCTAGCAAGATAGGCATGAATAGCAAAATGCTAACAATGCATACAAGGTGTGCTAATTCTGACCAAAGCATTAACAACAAGCCATAAGCAATTCAGAAACTTGCAATTTTTCAGATTTCTTCATTTTCAGAATTAAACCAAGTATCATTGGTGCTAGGGGTTATTTGCTTTGTCATGCCACTTCTTACCAACCAATGCCAAGCCTAGGCCTAGATAGACCACCAGAAGCTTAAGACCAGGTTTTAGCATTCACAGCCGGGTCCAAGTTCACACCAAAGTACCATGGTGAGCAGTCTCGAACCAGATCAGTGAGACAAAAGCAAACCCGCCAGGATCTTTTCATTTCAGCACATAACAAGTACCAGTTGCATGTTTTTGATTTTCAATTCAGATTTAAGCAAGACGTCATGAAAGCTTAGGCACAAACTAGCAAATGTACTCAAAAGCTCATCCAAGCATGTAAAGATAGCATAAGCATCCAACACTCCTACACATGCTAGGAAGCAAATTCAAGTGGTGATCAAGGTTATGATTTTCAGGAAAAGTAAAATGACTAAGCTCATGTAGTATTCAATAGATCCAAAAGAGCTCAAGCCGTCCATGATCAACCATACCATGTACAACATAGCACAAGTAAAAACTACCTAATCCACCCAAAGTAGCTCAAGTGCAAGTGTATATTACAAGTGTACATGATGCAATGCATGAATATGATACAAAATGCATAAAGAAGCAAAAGAAGAAACAAGAATGCAAAGAAAAGCCAAAAACAAACGAACCTACAAGAAACTAAAACTCCCCCTGTCTAAAAGGGAAAGCACACTCCTAACTCCCTTCTTAACTAGTTAAAGGTCTCTAAGTCTAGGGGTTTGGTTATGATATCAGCCACTTGGTTCTCACTCGCCACTTTGACTATGTCTATGATGCCTTTCTCATAGTTGTCTCTCAAAAAGTGATACCTCACATCTATGTGCTTGGTTCTAGAGTGAAGAAATGGGTTCTTTGCAACACTTATAGCACTGGAACTGTCACACAAGATGGGTATCCTCCCATAGGTAAGGCCATAGTCCTTAAGGGTAGCAAGCATCCATAGGATTTGGGAGCAGCAGCTAGCAGCGGCAACATACTCAGCCTCACAGGTAGAAGTGGCTACACTAGACTGCTTGCGAGAAGACCAGGAGACTAAAGAGGTACCTAAGAAGTGGCATGTCCCAGAAGTTGATTTTATATCCAACCGACACCCAGCATGATCAGAATCAGAAAAGCCAAGGAGGGAAAGTGAGGAATCCGCAGAGTACCAAAGGCCATACTCTGGGGTGAACTTGATATACCTCAGGATCTGCTTGATAGCGGTGCGGTGAGACTCCCTCGGAGATGCCTAAAACGAGCGCACAGACCTACAGCGAACTGTATATCCGGCCTTGTAGCAGTCAAGTATAACAGCGACCCAATCATCCCACGGTACATCTTCTGATCAACCTCCTTGCCATCCTCATCTCTGTCTAGCATCGTAGACGTACTCATGGGAGTCATCTGAGGAGAAGCATCCGCCATCTCAAACTTCCTGAGTAAGTCCCTCGTGTACTTGCTTTGGTGGACAAAAGTACCCTGTGGAGTCTGCCTGATCTGGAGCCCTAGGAAGAACTGGAGCTCTCCCGTCATGCTCATCTCGAACTCCCTGCTCATCTGCTTAGAAAACTTGCTATACAAAGCATGAGAAGAGCCACCAAAAATGATATCATCCACGTAAATCTGAACAATCAAAAGTTCTTTGCCATTCCTAAGGAGAAAAAGAGTCTTGTCCACACTCCCCATCTGGAAACCCTGGTCAACTAGGAATTTCCTAAGTCTCTCATACCAAGCCTGGGGAGCTTGCTTCAGGCCATATAGAGCCTTCTGCAACTTGAACACTCAGTTAGGAAATTTGGGATGCTCAAAGCCTGGGGGTTGCCTCACATAGACCTCTTCCTCTATATACCCATTCAAGAAGGCACTCTTCACATCCATTTAAAACAGCTTGAACCCTTTCGAAGCTGCAAAGGCTAAAAGGATGCGAATGGCTTCTAATCTGGCTACAGGGGCAAAGGGCTCCTCATAGTCTATCCCCTCTTTCTGACAAAAACCTTGAGCAACAAGTCTTGCCTTGTTTCTCACCACTACTCCATCCTCTCCCTGTTTGTTTTTTAAAACCATTTGGTTCCTATAGGATTGCAGTGTGGTGGAGCTCAACTAAAACCCAAACTTGATTCCTCTCAAAGTTTTCTAACTTCTCATACATGGCATTGACCCAGTTTGGATCAAACAAAGCGTGTCCAACATCTTTAGGCTCAAAGGAAGCAACAAATGCAGAATATGCAAAGACAGCAAGAGAAGTGGACCTAGATCT
This sequence comes from Paspalum notatum, assembly GCA_022530915.1. Classification (NCBI taxonomy): domain Eukaryota; kingdom Viridiplantae; phylum Streptophyta; class Magnoliopsida; order Poales; family Poaceae; genus Paspalum; species Paspalum notatum. Next base: position 10,666,888 of record CM039683.1, read on the forward strand.
TGTTACTCTCTCATTCTGGCCACCAATGATGTTCCTTGAAGGGTGATCCCACTGGACCATCCGAGACGGCTGTGGCTCAGTGGTCACCTCCCCTACGTCCTCAGCGGGCCCTACTGCTGGTACTGGTTGATCGAGTGGAGGAGGCTCCCATGTAGTCAAAGGAGAAGGTACTGGAGCTCCCTCATCATCATCTGAAAGTGAAGCAGCAGGTTCTAGAGCTGCAGTTGGCGCAGTATCACCAGAAACACCCTGATCCTCATCTTCCTCCTCAAAGATGGTAGAACCTATCTCATCATCGCCTGCAAGCTCAAAGCCAGAGGTTGTGCAAGGCATAGTTTCATCAAAGGTAACTTCACAAGTCTCAATAATCCTGCCAGAGTCCAAGAGCCAAACACGGTATGCACGCGAGTGTGTGGCATAGCCAAGAAAAACTCCGTCAGAACTACGAGGTTCGAACTTGTCCAGGTTCCCCGATTTGAGCACAAAGCACCTACAGCCGAACACCCACAGGTGGCTCACTTTGGGCTGCCTGCCAAATCGTAACTCATACGAAGTCTTGTTAAGAAGGCTTCGCAGAAAAATACGATTTGCCATGTAGCAAGCGGTGTTTATCGCCTTGGCCTAGAATTTTCTAGGAGTCCTATGCTCATCGAGCATCGTCCTAGCCATCTCAACAAGGGCTTGATTCTTGCGTTCTACTACACCATTCTGCTGAGGAACATATGGAGACGAAAACTGGTGTTCAAGACCTTGGCTATGGCAAAAAGCTTTGAAACGATCATTCTTGAATTCCGAGCCATTGTCACTACGCAAAGCTCTCATGGCATGTCCTGATTCTTTTCTCAACCTTAAAACCAAGTCATGAACAAACTCAAAGGCCTCATCCTTAGACTCCATGAAATGCACCCAAGACCAGCGAGAAAAGTCGTCCACGATCACTAGAACGTACCACTTCCCACCAACAGACCGCACCCGAGAAGGTCCCACAGTATCCATGTGGAGCAACTCCCCAGGACGAGCTGTCATCACCTGATTAACAGGTGTGTGAGAAGCAGCCACCATCTTCCCGTGGCGACAAGGATGGCACACAAGATCACGCTCACTCTTCAACTTGGGCAGTCCTCGGATTAGACCAAGTGAGCTAAGCTTTGCAAGCAAATCCAAGCTCAAGTGACCTAGCCTCCTATGCCACTTCCACAAATCAGAGGAGGAATCGACCATCAAATACCGAGAAGGACTAGAGGAGCTTAAGAAGTCAACACGAAAAACCTTCCCAAACGGTAAAATCGGGCAAACCAAAGACTCTTGAGCATCCAAAACTCGAGAACAACCTTTCTTAAAGCGCACCTCATATCCTTCCTCGAGAAGTTGCGTAACAGAGAGAAGGTTGTAACCAAGGTTACCAACCAAAGCAACATCCCTCAGGATAAAAATCTCAGAAACTGGAACCGCACCAACACCCTTTACCTTTCCTGTGCCTTTATCCTCGAAAATGATATGCTCGTTGGAACTCACTGGGGTGAGACTAGAGAACCATTTGTGATTACCGGTCATGTGGCACGAACAACCGGAATCCATTAGCCATATGTTCTCCAGGCCTCCGTCCTGCATCAAAAACGGTTCATGGGGTGAGCATATGGTCCGACACTGGGGTTAGTCTGAAAAGAAGCAAACCAGTGCCGAGCCATCTGCTCAAAAGAAGGGTTAGCAAAGTCACAATCAAACATCCCTTGTCCCCAAACCTGCGGAACCTGAGGCTGCCGGTCACCACGTCCTACAAAGCGTGGTCCGTCGTAGCTCTCAAAAGCTCGGTCAGGTGAACTGTAGCCGTACTGCTCACGACCCGGTGCCCTACCGGCAAAGCGTCCACCAACACTTGGAGCACCACGAGGAAAGTGGTCTCCTCTACCTCCACCTACACGACGTGGCCAGCGGTCTCGTTTATCCCCACGCCGAGGCCCAACATCAGGCCTACTACCCTGGTAGTACCTGTCCTCGTTCCTCCACTCAACCTCACGCTTCTCAGCCCTCAACCTGCGGTAGCAACACTCCACAAGTTGACCCTCCCTATGGCAGTAGTCACACATGTACCTCTTGGGTGGAGCACTCTTAGTTTGGCTTTGTGTCTTGGGCTAGTTCTTAGGTTGTGGACCGGGCTTAGGAAGAGCATTCCTCTTAGCCCCTTGCTTGGAACTCTCAGGAGGTGGGTCAGTGGTGTGCCTCTTGGGTAAAGTGTCAAGTGGGTTCCTCACAAAGTTGGGCTTGGGAGGCCACACCTGTTTCTTAGGTGGCTCCCTAGGCTTGTCAGTCCACACACCATCCTTAGGGTTATCAGCCTGGAAGTTGGGCTTGTTGTGGGTAACAGGGAACTTCACACTCATAGGGATCCTACTCAAATCGCCAATCTTCCCATACAACTGATCAAAATCAGACTAGATGTAGTGGTAACCAACCCCCAACTTGTCACTCAGCTTGAAGGAGGACACTATCATACCCAACTGAGGTCCCTAGCAGATATCTAGCAGAGAATGGTCCTAACATAAGTGTTCTCATCCTCTAACTGGACCTTCTCAATGGCTAGTTTATCAAGCCTATCTGCAAAGTCCTTACACTTAGGGCAGTTAGCACTCTCAGGGACAGCAATCTTCTCAGACTTCTTCAGGGCTGCCCTGGTCTCCTCAAGCTCTCTCCTAATTGTAGGGCACACAGCGCAAGCACCAAGCAAAGTCGGCCTAGCCTTCAACTCCTCTAACTCAGCAACAGTAGATTGTAGCAACTCTACATTGCTCGCATGCTTAGCGCGGAGGTTAGCAATGTCAGTGGCTAGAACCTGACAGTCAGAGCACTCAATCTCATTGGCAACAGCACACGCCTCCTTAGCAAGAGCCAGGTCGTCCAAAGCACAAGCAAGCTTAGACTTAAAAGTCTCAAGCTCCGCCTCTAGGTTCTCTACCCTAGCATTTGCTTGCCTAAGGTCCTTAGCAGCAACCCTAAGTAGCCTATCCTGATTCTTAAGGGCAGTCAGCATAGCCTCCTCATCGGACTCATCATCGCTCACCTGAGGGTCGGAGTTGGACTTGTTGCAGACGCCTGTGTCAGTGAAGCCGGCTGGATCGCTCGTGAGCGCCATGGTGCAGTAGCCGTGCTCGTCACCAAAGAAGCAGAGTCCGGCGTGCCCGACGATCTTCTTCTCATCATCGTCACTGTCGGAACCGGAGTCGCTAGAGTTGCTGTCACAGTCACTGAGGCTGGCGAGGAAAGCGCGATCTCGCTCTTGGGCGTGCTTCTGGTACTGCTTGACGAAGTCCCTCTTGCTGAAGCGCGACTTCTTCTTCTTGTCCCCGTACTTGCCCTTCTTCTTGTCGAAGGTGTACGCGCCGCTCTTCTTCTTGTAGTCCTTGCTAGCGGAGTACTTCTCCTGAGCTCTCTTTTGGGGGCAGTCGGCGATGAAGTGATCGGTCTTGCCGCACTCAAAGCACTGGGGCTTGTCACCTCTTCTGCGGCTCATCCTGTTGGAGTAGAGACGTTGGAACTTGTTTGAGAGAAGGCACAGCTGATCATCATCAAGGGCCTCCAGCTCTTCTTCCGTAGCTAAAATCAGAGACAAAGCATAATCAACAGAAGGGTTAGTGTTAGCAGCACCACCACAGCTAGGGCCGGACATAAGAGCTAGGCTCTTCGGATTTGGTCCTCCCATCTTGGCCGCAGCCTGAGAGTCAACCTCTGAAGCCTTCAACTTGCTATACAGCTCGTCCGTGGTGAGAGTCTCATAGCCACTTGACTCGACTATGGACTCTTACTTCAACTGCCAAATACTCAGATCAAGTGCATAGAGGATTTTGCAAGCCTGCTCATGGTCGTCGTAAGGCAGTGCCCCATTTCTTGCATTTGCACGAATCTTGTTGACGATCGATTGAAAACGACCGAACAAATCGTCAATGCTCTCACCTGGCTGCTGGGAGAAGTTCTCATACTCCCTCTTGTAGCTCTCATACAGCCTAGCCTTGACCTGACTTGTCCCCTCATGGAAATTAGCGAGGGTAGTCCAGATTTCGTGCGCCGTCTTGAGATGGCACACTCTATCAAACTCAGAGCGGCTCAAGGCTGTGAGGAGAAAGTTCCTAGCCTTGTTGTTGGCCTCGTGTTCCCACTGCTGCAGCTGGGTAACATGCTCATCCAACACCTGGTAATCAGCACGCAGAACAATATCCCAGACGGACGAATGTTGGCTCTGGAGGAACGCAGACATGCGCGTCTTCCAATATGTGAAATCGGAGCCATCGAACCCTGGAATCTTGCCCATGAACTGATCCATGGTCGCACCTAGGTGGATCTCAGAACCAGTTAAGGTATGGGAGACCCTAACTTGGCTCTGATACCAATTAAGGACCGACTAAAGCGACCTAGAGGGGGGTGAATAGGTCGACGCTCGAAATCCTAAGACCTAAAACCCCACGACCCTCTCTTCTCGATTGTGCAAGGTTGCGTAGCAAGGACAAGCCACCAACCCTAGGACACAGCGAGGAAAGCGACACGGAAGCACTACAACTAACTACAAACACACAAAAGAACGGACGCTCAAACGGACGCACAAAGACTCAAAACAGCACAGAAAAACTGAAGACCGGATGGTCTGGTTCTACAAACCGTACCATCTAATCCAAAACGCACTGGAGAAAGGAAAACCTACAAACCGTACTATCCGCTCTAGAAAATCTACTAAAGACCGTACTAACGACCGAACTACCTGCTACAGTACACGACTCAACAGAACCTAAACCTAATGGTACGGTCTACTCTAAAAGGTACGGTCCTAAAGACCGGACAACTGACCGGACTAAATCTACCCCTAAAACGACTCTCAGCAGAACCTAAAGAGGATGGTACCGTATACGAGACCGGACTATCCGGTCTAGTAGAGGTACCAGGGATGGCCGAGCCTTGGTTTCTCCGCCCAACAGACCGGACGGTCCGCTCCTGAGGAGACCGGACTATACGGTCTGTGCAGGGAAAGACACCCTACCTGGAATGAGAGAATCAGCCCGCGAATCCACCAAAACTTCGACCAAATCGGCTCAAATCTCAACCAAACTCCACGAAAATTTGCATGGACTATCCTGGAGCCATCCCAAAACAAACCCCAAAAGAACTATCCCTAAAGATCAAGGGTTTGACGGGAATTGCAAATCTCGAGAAGATGGGGAGAAGAAACCGAAGAACACCAAATCGCCAAGATCAGCCCTTGCTCATGGTTTAGATGATCTGGCCCAATGCTAGTGAGAAGTTCCACGTCCTAGCAAGGCAAAGCACAGGCAATTGGAAAATCCAACCCTTGGACAAACACAAAACACCTCAAAATCCAAGGAATTGAACCAAAAACCAACAAGGGAAGGAAGGGGGAAGGAAAGGACGAGATCAACAGCTCAAGACAAGATTTGCACAAGGGGAAATCATCTATTGAACCATGAAAACAAGTCTTACAAGATCCCTACAGCCTACCTCCCATCATCCTCCCACTTAGTACAAGATTTCACTAAACTAGGCACTCATCTCCTAGCTAATCTCCTCTCTTTTTCTCTCTTAGGCTCTTGGCTGCTAGGGTTAGGTGCCTAGGGTTAGAATGCTGGCCAAGAGACACCCCAAGGGGTATTCTCAAGTCTATTTATACCTTAGGCCCTAATAGACACATTTTACACTAAGACCCTTATATTACAAAGCCCAGAGGGGCTAAAACAGAAAATGACTTGAACTCTCGGGGACGAACGACCACGATGAAGACTTGATCTTCTTCTTCTCCACGGCTTCATCCGATGCACTCCACGTGGCCCGTAGCCCAATCCGCCGATCCGCCCACGGTTTTGAAGTCAGAAACCGGAAAACTTTAGGAGGACTCTTTCTGGGCCAGACTTGGCCCATCTTCTATCTTGGCGAGGCCCATCTCACCAAGGCAGGGGGTAGCTTCTGGTTTTGACAGTGAAACTGGCAAACGATCAGTTGGCCCCGGTTTTGACGCTCGAACCAGGAAACGATTGTGAGTCTTTGATAGGTTGATGATTTTACGGCTCATCACACCGTCCCGCACCCAAGATCACACTTATGGGCCGGGCCTAACCTGGACCGCAACCCAGGCCACCTGCCAGTCCACTCGGCAGGGATTTTGTCGCGCCAAGTCCACTCTGACTCCATCTCCAGGTCACACTTAGGAGGCTCCTCTGCAAGACTTGGTGTTGACAAGCGCTCATCACAGCCAGGACGAAAGACCAGACTCCTCTTGAGTCCCTCAGAACCTTGAATCTTTACCAACAATATCCTTTATCCAAAGCAAGCACTGCAGTTGCTTGGTTCATAGGATGAGAATCTTCCGATACATCTGTAGGATCAAGTGCCTTTGCAGGGTCTCTTCTTTTGCCGCAGCAAGGTCTTTTTATCTGATTCTTCTTGTTGATCCAAAGCATGGTAGCTTCATCTGGATGAGCATATCGCCGGGTAGCTCTAACTGTAGCCAAGGGAGCCCGTGATTTGGCTTGCAGGTCCTATTAACTTCCATAGAGTTTGGACTAGATTTAACTTGGTTCTGGTTGGATCTTCTCTTGCTTGTCGCTATTTCTATTTTGCTTGGCATCCTCTGTGCCAACCACTCAGTCCTTTATTCTTGCTTCATTTTGCATGGCTGGTAACCTTGTTTCTCAAATACCTTGAACACTCCAAGGGCCAAAACCTGAGGGTGATTCCTTGTCACTCAGGGCTCTTCTTATGATTTGCATGGTTCCAGATGATCTAACCTTAACCCATTCTTTATGGCATCCTTTATTCGCTCTAAATCCGAAGAAAGCAATTTATTTCCCTCTTTGGTCCTTATTCCTATGCTTTCTAGCTATTTTCTTGTAGAGCATTTCGATATGCGAATTCCGATGGCCTTTTCACGTTATACCGTCATACCATGTGTGTATACCTAAGTCTCATACTCGCTCAACTCGGTTAGGCTAGAGATTTACTAGTCCAAGCTACTCTAGCTTATCCGTCTATCCAATTATTTCCTTTCCTCATCTAGAGGTGTCCTTGTGTTATTCCAATTGTCCAAACTCGATTGTGACATATTTCTCATCGTAAATCTTCCTTCGTACACGATCTGGTTCCACTTCCTCTAATCTTAGCCATTTACTCAAGGCGTCCTTTATTTGCTCCTATTCCATGCGAAGCATTTTCTTCTTTAGTTTCTTATCCTCAGAGCTTCATACCACTTTCTTGCGGAGCTTCATGATTCAACAATTCCAATAATCCTAGGCATTTTAGCCTGCACTTGATAGCCCTTTTCATTTGATTATTGAAGCATCTTTTCGTCATCTTGATTTGGGCATGTCATCCATGGACTGCTTGTGTCCTAGAATCCAAGGTCCTTTGGGAATCTCAATACTGAATCCCACGGGTCAGCATCATGACGAGGTTCCTTTTAGCTGCTTGACTAGAGTTGGTCAGTCGTCGAATAACTCGTTTCGATCCTTATTTCTTCTTCATCATTATTCTTGTTGTACCTTTGGAGGGTTCCATACACATTCTGAGTCGAGCGGAGCAAGCAACTAACAACGTTTTAGAAAAAAAAACACGTTTTAGCACTCAAGTCCTTAGGATTTTAACACACAAACATCAAACATTGCAAACATCACGACAAGCAATCGATGGCTACTACGTAGTTGTCGGGGGATGTTAGTGCCAATCCTCTACTTAAGGGTTAGAAATCCAAAGGTCTCTCTGACAACTTGATGATTGGAAGAGGGGAATGGTCTCGTGCTCCAAAGTTTCAAATTCATTGAGTTAGAAATCAAGTCTGAGTTCGAAACAGAATGAACATGTTAGACAAAACTTGAAGAGGAAATGAAACTGGGTTCAAACAGGTTTAAAGTTTTAGGGAAATCCATTTGAAACCAACATCTTAGTTCAAAATGGATAGAAAAGGTAAGATTCAGACAGAAGTTGAGGTAAGGTTTCAAATAAATGCCTATTTAAAATAAACTTTTATAAAATAGTCCTTAATTCGTCTGAGCTAACTAGGGTTACATGCTACGGTCAAGCTCTGCTCTGATACCAACTGAAACGACCCAGATTTCACGATGCCGAAATCCAAGCCTTTTGCTTTTCACGATAGTCCCAGGATACATAGTGCTATTGTGAATCACGTATATCAGTCGATATCACAACCAGAACTTCGATTATTATTACAATTATACAATATTGGCCAAAGCTGGTACAAGTCCAACAGGACTAAAGCGTTCTTACACCAGAGATCAGAGTATGGATTGCGGAAGGCAAGTCTTCACGTCCATCTCCACAGGCATCCTTGAGCGTAGCACGGCAACCTTCAGTCGCTCCGTCCGTCATAGGAATGGTCTTCATCCAGCTCATCTCCATCCGTCGTAGGAATAGTCATCATCCAGCTCATCTCCAAAACCTGCGTTGCTAGGAACGCAGGCCACCCTGAGACACTCCCCTAAGTGGCAGCATAAATAATAAAATCTAAAGGGCTAGCTCAAGTGGAAGGCTTTAGGCTTCCTATGCAAGCAAGTATATAATTAAGATATATCCAGATTATCATATCAGTATTCCATTCGGGAACTCGGTCACATGACCGGTTCCCCTGCTCATCACTCATACCAACACATACACACCTCATCACCAACCACCTCTTCCATAACACCCACTCATCATACTACATCTGCGGCAAGGGAAGCTCCCACCCGCCCAAGCCTCAACGGCCTCAGCCGGCTCTATACACGAGGGAGAAGAGAAGAAATCCCATGCTAGTTAAGGTGACTCCGCTCTTGGGTCGTCCTTTGACCGGGGACAGCGGCTATACGTATAGATCATACACTCTCGAGAGGACGTTGTACATCTGTACCCACAGGAGATTGGATAAGGACAGTGCGCTAACTGCCCTTGGCCCACCACACCAACGGATGAACCCCCCTTCTGGCACCTTCCTGCTTTCCTGAGCTAGAAACTGTGCGGATATACTGTCCACCGCACTCATAGGACTGTGAGCTCGAGTAATCCGGGGCCCCTCGGGTCGAGTCTATCGGGGACGTGTGGCTGCATCACAGACCCACCATCGCCCCCTAACACTATCGCCTTACGCCTACAGTCCAGATGCCCTTCGAGGGAGTTCATGAATCGGGCCTGAGGTCGCATGGTATGCACGAGTCATAGTCCAAGATATTGTCACCCCTACTCGGTCCTTAATTGGCGAGAGCAAGCCTTCCAGGGGTCGGTTGCCACCCTCTATGGTGGGCCGCGCACCACCACACACCTCTTTCCACTCAGAGAGAGTTCTAGTCTCTCCCATAGTTCCGGTGCCGACTCTCGCCACCCATCTCACACACCATCTCGCGCTTAGAACCACCCACTTCACACACACCAAGAGTAATCACATCCCACCATCATATCACCCAATCTCATATAATGTTCATTTTATTTAGTTGAAGTAGTAATATGGCGGTGGTATAGCAAGCAAGGTAATAGTGGCTACATGGAAGTAGGCTCCCTATTTTTAGGTTATCATAGCAAGCAGGATCATAATTAAAGCAGCAGTAGGTGGTATAGCAAGCATATATGCGTGTCTATAGGATTTGAAACAGGGAAGTGTCTGAACGGTGACCTAGAGTAGAGCCGATCGCTCTCAAGTTCTGGCGTAGTCACCCTCGTCTTGATGAATTCATTCCCTCCGGTGTGCGTCCTGAGTCTCCAACGGTGCCACTCGGCGCAAACAACAAAACAGAGAAACAAACACAACATGAGAACTAAGCAAACAACACATAACCAAAATAGAAGTTAGGACGATGAAAAGGAAGGAATCAAATTGTGGTCAACGGGTGCGAATGGAATTACCGGGTCAGACGATAAGAGTTGCAAGTGGGATAATGTGATATCGACCAAAGTCCTTGGAAGCAAGGAGGTATCGACGATTAAGCCAGAATTATGTGAGTGAAGTGATTTTATGAATGTGTCGAAACAAGGCATACTAGCCACAAGTGTTGTGAGAGAAGTCTCACATCACCCTTCTATGAGATATCATGAGAGAAATTAATTATTCAACGATTAGATGAGAGATGTGCATCAAACGAACGGTATGGATCATCTGATAGTGTTCATTATTACTAAAGCAGGACAGGGTTAACTTAGTTTAGATTATTCCCATTGGGTCGGATAGAATCCGGATCTGAACCCAATTAGTAATAATGAGCTAGTGACCCAAACCGCTCAGGTTAAATCCTCCGCACAGGAAGCCATGCGTGGAAACCATTGGTCGCAATTAGAAAGTTAGAAAGATGACAGTAGGAATGTGAGCTATGTCCGAATCGAGTAGTCGCGCGGGTCCATGTTGTCATGTGTAAGCTAGAGATGAATTGGAAGTGATCCGGCCGAGGCGAGCTAGAGCTCAGGCCGCGCATACACGTGTCAGATTAAATGTGTGACGAGCAATGGCTGTGGCGAGCGAGAGCCCGTGGCCATGCATCGCCCAAAGAGTGCGTGCTTAAGCGTTTGGAAGACAGACATCGGCCGTGACTAGCGAAGGCTCGTGGCCGTGCACGAACAAGTGAGTTAACTAGATTCAGGGCATTAGCGAAGTTATGAGTGCAGCCCATAGCATTTAGAGAATCGTGGTCGTACTTATGATCTAGGGTACTACGAAAGTTAGAAATTTCGGCAACATAACAATTGTACCGAGTGATAACTCACGGCTCGTGCATGCCGTAAGAGAAGTTTGGATGTGTGTGCTACACGGTTATGCCCACGGCGTGTGTGCCAGTGGCATATCATGACAGCACGAGGAGAACGTTCCCTGCAAAAGAAATGCGGCACGAAGGCTGGACAGGCATGTGCATAAGGGAAGGCTCATCGGCAACCATCACCGGACATCACAGGCACTAGGTTCATCAGCTCGGAGACCAGCATCACAGGATGGCAAGGTCGAGGTTCTCACCGAGGGCCTAAGAAGGGGCGAGGTTCGATGCCGAAACGAGTTGGCGCCGTGAAGATGCAACGCCGTGCGGAAGAGCATCACCCTCGGACTTGTGGTTCGAACCATTGTCGTGGTTGTAGCAGCCACCACCACACAACTTTTGCGAGAAACTCCCGAGCACTTGGGGGTAGCAACGGCACTACTTTCAGACAAAAGGGCGATGATGTGCTGAGAGAGGAAACAGTAGGCCGTCTGCGCCGCTACTGCAGTTCAGCTCGCCCAGGCAGCGATGGTCTGCTCACCACGGTAACAGAGCGACGCTGCGCTTGGTTTGGTGCTACGACTCTCCACTGCAGTATTCTCCCAAATATCTTGTGGGCAGCATCGGCAGCAGCTTGTGCAGGGTGGAGACAGGGCCGGTGGTGGAGACTCCGGTGGTTGCATCGCCTTTGGGGCATCTCACCAAACTCTTGGTGGGCAGCGAAGGTGTAGCTTGCGTGAGGGCAGAGAGGTCCATCACATTGGTTGTGGCACTTCAGCATATCATCGAACAGGTAGAGGACGTCGTGCAGCAGGGAAGGGTGTCGCAGGAGCTGAGCACGCACTGTTGCTGCTTGGAGGCGCCATGGGGATTGGTGGCCAGAGTCATGGCCACCCTCTTGCTGCGGTCAGAGAGGAGGCAGGGCGCTGAGGGAGCTAGGAGGCGCCTTGGAGTGAGGTACCTGGCAGCCATGGAGGTCTGCTGCTGTTGTTGCTTGGAGAAGAAGAGGGAGGCACCACGGGGAAGAGGAATAGCAGGGAGGTACAGCACCGGTGAGGCTGCTGCTGCTTGCACACGATGGAGGAGAAGCGCAGAGAGGTGGCGCCATGGAGGTGACCGGCTGCTTGCTCTGCAGTGGGGGAAAGGCGCCTGGCTTGCTGGTCGGAGCGAGGAGGTGCTGCTGCTGGCCTTCTGCACCGAAGAGAGGGCATCGCCCAAGGCTGAAGATGAGGAGGAGCCTCAGCTCCTGCTAGGTGGCTGCGCCCATGGAGGAAGGGGAGGAGAGCGCTTGAGCTCTGCTTGCTGCACGTTGGAGAAGACAGGAAGAAAGAGTGGTGGCGGCGGCTGAATTGAAGAACGGGAAAGAAATTGAGAGGGTTTAGATATTTATGCAACGGAATTAGGGTTAGATAGATGTGTTTTGGATAATGGGCTGAGATTGGGTTACGAAATAAATTAGATACAATTCATTTCGAAGATTAAAGTACAGATGATTTAGATTCATTTCCGGAACCGAATTAAGTTACCAAGAAACTAATTCGAAGTCCAGAGATTTGGTGCCGCAAATAATTATTCCTAACACAAGGAGCGTCTGAGATATTTGGCTGTGAGATAAAGTCATTGAGAATTTTAAGCTGAGGCTTTTCACTTGAGCAATGATTTTCGGATTCGAATTTAATTGTGAAGAATTAAATTCGATAAATTGAGAAATCACGCCGCAGTTCGAAAATGAATCCTTGGTTAGGGGAAATAGCACCTCGCGAAATAAATTATATTTAATTTACTCCGGTGCTTGATTTAATTATTTGAGACAAGTAATAATTCTCAATCCGAAGTAAACTGCAAGGAATTTAATTCGGTGGTTCGATCATATTACTATGCCTCAAATACTCATTTTTGAAAGGGAATAAATAGTTCACGAAATATATGGTAGATAGAGTATCCCTGATTGGTTTAGGGTCTTGTTCTGTCAGCGGAGTATCATTACAAGGGATAACTCTAGGGCCAACGACTTGTCAAGCTGCGTGAAAATTCTTCTAATCGAATTAATTGTGACGCGCGTAATTCGGTAGGAAGGAATTATCACCAACTCGTCTCGGATTAAATCCAATGAGGATTTATCACCGAGTATTCCATAATTGAAACTTGACGTCCATTCGGGTTCAAACTAAACCGCGTTCGGTCTAATCTGAGGGATCCGAACCATCGCCATGTTTCTCACATGGAGTAAACCAAACCCAGGGTGGAAGTGAACTTCTGACAATGGTGTGAAAATTGGATTAGGTCAACAACCAAAGTCGAACGAACTAAGGTTAGTCGACTTGGCATGGCTGCAGATCGAGCCATAATCCAACCGAGGATTTCCGCATTGTCAGAGATTGATCCGATGATTTTGGATTACGAGCAAGCCATGATCGAAACATCGGTAATGAATGGAGATCGATAACGGTAGGGAGTCAGGAGGGTTTCTAAGAGAGTCACGATAATGGTGTCGGGGTTCAGGGAAGTCAGGGTCGATAGAAGATAAGGGGTAGATATAGAGTAGAGGATGGTAGGGACATTAGGTCAGAAAGGTTTAGGGATAACGGTTTAATTCTCGAACAAGGTTCGAAATTAAACCGACATACAATCAACCAATCAAACAAACACTCAATAAATTTTTATTTGTGAGAAATTTATTAGCACAAAAAGGTTATTTATGTTTGATATTAACATATTTTAATTGGTTGTAAACACATTTGCCTTGTTTAATAAAAAGTTTTAAAAATTTCAGATTTTCGTGTTTTCAAAAATCCGGGATGTTACATTAGGTCCAGAACATGGATCGATTCATGAAAATTAGGCCCTAAACATGCATAATCATCACTGACAGAGAGCGATTAGGGCTAATTAGATCTAATCCGAGAGCAATTAAGGTCATAAACATGAGGATTAGGGTCCAAAATTGGCTCTGATGCCAAATGTTAAAACATGAACATGAAAATAATCCAACTGGATCAACTAGCCTAAGAGATAAACACACTAATCCTCAATAAAACAAATACTGACCTCAATCAATCGTAGATGCCTCTGTCCTTGATGAGGTACTCACCCTCTGCATGTGTACGAGATGAGACCGCCGTCAGGGAGGACGGCGGCTGGCTCACGGTCTTCAGGCCATAGACCAAAACCAGTACCCAATCGGTGGGTTAGGAGGGTGGTTAATGACGTGATTGACTCAATCAGCACCAGGGGTAACAGTGACCCTCCCTTTATAATGGTTTGGGCGTCCTAGGACCGGGCCAAAAAGGAAACAGTCTTTATGTGCACCCATGATCATGCGCACAAGAATGGAAACAAGGGGCGTGGCCCTGTTTTCTCGGTCAAAGGACGTTAGAGACTCGAGAGATTAATTCCAACATAGTGTTGTTATTCATGTAATTTTCCTCTAGAAATTAATATCATTTGGAGCCATAACGAGAAAATGTTTTCCCATGGACAGTAGCGAATTATTAGCCTCCAGGCATCAATCAAAGATTTAATCCTATTTATCGCCACTTTGGTAATTTTAGTTAATCATCAATTGGTTACTAGCGCTCTGGTACTAATTGTTTTCAATTATGCAAACATTTTACCTTAATTTGGAATCTTTCATTCATACCATTATAAGACAAGAGTGCAGTTATCCAGCTCGAGGTCGCAGGCATAAAATGTTTATAGAAATTTTAACCTAGTATAAAATGTAAGAATTTAGTGCCCTATAAAATGTAAGAATTTAGTGTCCTATAAAATGATCAGCAGTTCTGGTTGTTAAAAAAAGGATAAATATGCTATTATATGTGCACTGGGAGACCAACCTATAACGAGTGGCTGTCTGCGTGAATTTTGTTTGTCTCATGCATCTGTTCTTGATAGCCAATTTATGTTGGTAGTCTTGGTGCTGTTAGTTGACATGTTTTGTTTGTTTATCTTTTCTTAAATCCATCTCTCATTTTGTTTAGTAAAATAGCTCGAAGCCATTAAGTTGGGAACTGCTGACGTTGTAAGTGAATGCTGTACTGTTTTCTCAAAGCTAGTCACGATGGATAATATGAATAGTGTGCATTGTGGTGAGCCAAAGGATTTCTTCTAAGTCGTGACTGTTTAATTATCCGGGAGCACATCCTCTGTCCTTGTTGGCTTCCTCCTTTCATCATTATACATGTCCATAGTACCAATAGCTTAATTAACTGTGGAGATGGCACACTAGGATCAATGTGTTGTTCAAACATGTCTTCGTGAAACAGATGAACTAGGGACTTGTTTCCTATTGTTTGCACACAGGTAACAGGTCTTGTCAGTTAAGAGGTGGCCAAGGCGACAGGTAATAACTGAGATCAGAGACAGCACGGACAGATGGACCTTGAGAACTCCGCCTGCTGAGACCAGACGATAGTGTTGAAGATTGTCAACGAAGCCGGCTTTTGTTAGAGAGTTTGGTTTCCTATAATTGTATTGATGCGTAGTTTACAACGCTCTTGAGGT
Source organism: Paspalum notatum (assembly GCA_022530915.1). Lineage (NCBI taxonomy): Eukaryota > Viridiplantae > Streptophyta > Magnoliopsida > Poales > Poaceae > Paspalum > Paspalum notatum. The sequence continues at coordinate 10,682,106 of CM039683.1, forward strand.
TTTAGATAGACTATTAATATATTTATCTGTATAAAGAAATCAGAACAAGAACGCCTATTTCTTCAGAGTTATATGTCTCCTTCAGAACTATCCACTTGAACATCTGTTCTAGTTAGACCGTAATGCGATGGATGTTGTATATCTATATCTCTGATATCCATGTTGTATATCTATAGTGTTGATGTTGTATGATTTTCAATCTCGTGCTACAAAACTGGATAACATACACCCTCGGACTAGCAAAAAAGTCCAATGTACAACCCCGAGCACTGTTGAAGATGGTTTCGCTGACATGCATATGAGATCCATATGTCAACGCGTTCATTTTTTTATTCTCTCAATATAACATGCGGGGCTGACTTGGCCTTTCCCCTCTCTCAGCCACAGCTGTAAACGACGTCGTCGTCGTCGGACGCCCGCAGCCCCCTGGAAATGCTTTATGTAGTAGTGCCCCTTGGACGTGGACTTTCTATCTGCCTTATGGAAGTTAGTTAAGGTAGGAAACTCCAAAGCCCATTATAGCCTAGTTTGTCCCATCAAGACAGAGAACATCCAATCAACCTAATATGCACCGAAAACTCAAATGCTAGGTTAATATTTTTTAAAATTATACCCAGCATTAGACACCAGATGTTGAAAAATATATTTTTTCCAACATTTTTAAGTACATGGTTCAACATCTTATTTGACCGGATTCAACATTTTAGAAATGCTAATTCAACAATTTAATTTATGTATGAAATGTTGAAATAGTGTATTACAAAAGTTGAAATAGTAGATTAGTAGGGTCGTTAAAGGAGAGAGGTTTGTTGACTTGTTTGTAGTAGCACCAGAAAAAAATGAAGGCCGTAGAAATGTTCGTACATGGGAGCAGCGTGAGGAAAAAATGAAGACAAAATTCCCATGGTGGAGCGGCACTCCCGATGGCCGATGCGGGCCGCGGGCCGCGAGCCGCGAGTTGGCCCATCTGTTGCATGCACGGGGCAATAGAATCTGAAGCATGGGATTGCACGCACAAATCTCAAACAATGAAAATTAGGTAGTCTTTCTTTGCTGCGGAAGATAGATTGGAATTATGCCCTAGACGTGAGCAGCTCAGCAGCTGGGCCTCATATGGGTTGGCTGTTGCCTAGCCTAGATATGCCCCAAACAAACAGCCCATCCAATATCCCCCGCGCATGGATCCACTAGCCCATCCAAAATCTCGTTGCGTTGTGCAACACGCCGACGACGTCCATCCCAATACAGATGGTAGCTAGCTAGCACACAATAGGTAATCAGAATATGGAGATACCGTCTCCAGTGGAATATGTATCCACTCTTGTCTATCATTGTTTCAATCACCTCCCACTCTGTCTACAGCAGTGCTACAGTATCGTTTTGTACTCCCTCTGGTTTTAAATATAAGTCGTGGTTGACTTTTTTTCAAAACTTTGACCATTCGTCTTATTCAAAAAATTTGTTCAAATACAGAAAATTACAAATTATGCTCAAACTAACTTTGATAATAAACCAAATCACAACAAAATAAATGATAATTTATAAATTTTTTTGAATAAGACAAATGGTCAAAGTTTTAAAAAAAAATCAACCGCGACTTATATTTAAAATCGGAGGGAGTATTATAAGACAAACAACCCATTTATCCATCCCGATGGAGACAGTCTAACATTTTACTGCAAATAGCATCCGTCCAGATAAAGAGCGTAGGAAATCAGATGTGACAGCATGGTAGATCGATCATGGGGTCTTGTTCTTTAGACCCTTTAGCGTGCCTAAGATACCAACAAGTGCACCAATGGCGGAGAAGACGGCAACGATGGTCTTCATGTTCTTGTAAACGAACGCATGCAGCCTGGTCTGCACCCGCCTGGTGACCCTGTAATTTTCGATTTCCTGCATGGTGCGGAGGTACCTGGACCCCCGCACAGGTCCTGGAGGCCGGTGAAGAAGTCGAGCGCCTGCTTGTTGGTGAGCTCTCCTCCTCCCTGCAGCACACGCTTGGTCCGCAGCTCGTGCACGTCCTCCTCCCTGTCCACCAGCATGGCGAGCAGCAGCAGGTACGAGCACACGGCGGAGTCCTCCTCCGCGAGGATGTCGAAATCCGGGGTCATGCAGAGCTCCAGCGTCGCCATGTTGATCAGCCAGCTCGCCCGCGACCGGTTCAGTGACAGCGGTGGAATGGAGAGCTCCGGGAACAGGGTGTTTTCCCTCTTGAGGCCCATCTGGATGAGCTCTGTCGCCTTCTTGTTGGCCGTGAGCATGATGCCCATCTCGGCGAGCTCCATGGCGTTCAGGGAGAACGAGATGGACTTGGTCGGCCGTAGGCTTCGCCGCTCCGTGCTGCTTGCTCAGACGAGGTAGTGCCGGAAGAGGCCCAGAAGATGGGGCGGCTCGTAGCCATCATCCAGGTCGATGGTAAGGTTTGTTTCTTCTTCTTCTTCTTCCTCTTCTTCTTCGGCAGTCAAGTTCCTGACTCTATCTTGCAGCTGCAGACATCTTATCAAGGTATCAATGAAGCTCACCAGGGGCACGGGCCTGAACCTCATGACGGATTTCACCACGGTCCAGGGGATCTGGTTCTCGAGCAGCAGCACGTCGTGGGTGATGTCCTTGTCGTTGGAGTCGAAGAAGCTGAGCAGCGACGCGTCCATCACGTCGCGGCCGGCGTACGAGAGTATGAACTGCACCAGGAAGCAGGCGTCGTAGAACATCATGGGCAGGAAGTCATCGTCGCCGACACCCGTCACCGCGTCCTGGTCGTAGAGGCGGCGGGCGTCGCCGGCGACCGCGACCACCGCGTCGTACATCTCCTGGACCGAGTACCTGCCCGATTCCACGATGCACTGGTACGCGGCCACGTGCTTCACCTTCTCCGCCGCCGTCAGGTCGTCTCGGCCGTGGTGGTATGGCCCGATAGACACCATTGTCGGCGTGGTGTAGTATACATTGGATGCTAGGAAAATGCCTGGAGGGTACCTGTGCATCTTCTACGCCGTCATGCTGATATCGACCTTGAACTCGCTATCTCTTTCCTCAAACACATCGATCGGATTCATGTGAGTCCGGTCGGCAGGGATCTTCTTCGTTTCCATATTGTGGAAATCGACCTCAAATTCCTGTTGTGCTGCTTTCTCGGTCATCGGATCGTCGTACTTCTGTGTGGTTGCTGGTGCATACTCAACCAGCTGCTTCTCGCCGGTAGACGATCTAGGGACGACGACAGGTGTTTGGAGGCAGCTGCCAGCAGATGATAGCTCAGTGGACACATACTCGACAGGGAAACCATGAGCCCATACGGCACCTGGTTCCATTGTCCAATTGGCCACCTGAAAGCCGTATGGTACCCATCCTTGATCACCTTCTTCCATGCTCTCCAATCGGCCGGCCAGCTGAGATTATTATTTCCTGCAAGAAACACTGAATTACAAGAGTGAAAAAAAAGGAAGCTAGGCTAATGAAATGGGAGAAACATACACACAGTAGAGTAGCAGTTACCAAGACAACAAGAGACCGAAGAGAGAAGAGAAAGGGAAGACTTCTTGGCTTACTGCAGGATAGAGGAAGCATAGCCTACTCTTTCCTCTTATATCTAGAACATGATCCGAATGCATACACAGGCCAACTGGGCATGACCATAACGTTTTTTCTATCCATTCACTCGAAGTGGTCGATCACGATGGCCTATGTATTGAACATATACTAATTAAAGTGGATATACTTGCAGATATGCATGCTGATTCTGTTGGTGTACTTTGATCCATGCTAAGTAACTGGCCATGCATGTAAAGTTCAACCATACCTAACACCACTATACAGGATGGATCTTGTGCCTGAGCTGGAAAAATTGCTGTCACAAGCGCGATCTAGTGCCATAAGGTGTCGGTGTGTTCCACAAGTTTAAAAGTCTACAGTAGTTGGTCCTCGCAAGATAAAATTAGTGCCCCTCATGGCCTCATATCACTACATATGCAACTGAATTCCCTTCTTTTATTTCATCACATGCATACAGTGTACAGCAAAAATTACATTCATATTTCCAACGGTTGATCTTAGTCTCATCGTTCCCAACTTCCAGCTGTTCAATGCCATCGCACACCAATCTTGAAGTTCACCTATATGTTTTGGCCCTGCATTGCTAAACTAATAATTAATACTAGCAAAATGCCCGTGCGTTGCAACGGGAGAAAAAAATCCATATCCATTGTTTCTAATTTTTCCTTGCATGGGACCGAAATTTAGTTGGCGTCAGTTTGGTAAGAAATATTATTTTTTACTTTCCGGCAATATACAGAACATCGAAAACAGAGTCCATATATAACATGGGTATCCGTTTTTACGTAGACTGCTCCTGCCGTTGGAATCGGGTTTCCAAATAAATTGTAGGCCATATTGTCTCGACGATTCCGTTAATTGCAAGCGGATTTTAAGTGATGTCAATTGGGTTAGAAAGTTTGTTATTTTAGCTTTTCATTGATATATAGAACGTCAAAAACGGAGTCTGTATGCGATCTGGGCGTCCGTTTTCGCGTTGGCTACTCTGTACTCCTGTCTCGCGAATAAATTGCATGTTGGAAAGGCTATTATTTCCGTTGACTGAGACAGAATTTTTAAGTGGTTTTAGTTGGGTTGGAAAGGCTATTACTTTAGCTTTCCATCGATATATAGAATGTCAAAAACAGAGTCCGTATGCGATCTGGACGTCCATTTTCGTGTGGGCTGCTTCTGCAGTCCGAATCTGGTTCGTATTGAAGCTGTGATTCGGATTATCGGATATAGGGTGGAGAGGGGCTGACCAGCCGGATCCACCTATCACGACGGACCGAGAAACCTTATTTGCTTTAATATTAATATTATGTATAAACATGGATATACCGACTAGCTATGTACCTGGCTCGTGGTTCAGGTGGCTCAGAATTAATTATGAGTGATTCTTTACCATATACTCCTACTTACATATACATCGATGTAAAGGTGTGGATGCACATAGCGTGCATGTAAAGATGCATGGTCATTACATTACACTATCCATAATATAAAAGCTTCCTTGCCTTTTGGGTAGCCATAATATAAAAGCATCCTTGCCGCACCGGATCAGCTTTGTTGCAAAGTTAAAAGGCATAACACACAAAGTACTCTCACTATCAAGTTATAGCTGCGGAAATGGAAGCATATGCTAACGACGAGGCATAACACACAAAGTACTCTCACACCGCCGCCAGCTAACCGAGGTGGAGAAGATGCCCCTGTCACCTGCACCGCCCAACCGCCTTCCTCTGGCACCTTCGTCCGGTGTCTACTGCCGCCTCGCCGCCCAGCCGGCTTGATCCGCCACCACTCCGCCTAGGCGTCGGCGTTCCAGTCACCCTTCCTTTAGGTCCAAAGAACACAGCACGTACCCCCCTCCTCCCCGGCAACCCCGGCCCTGAACCCAAACCCCGGCTCGCCCACCTGTGCATAGTGGGTCGTGGGCGTAGTAGCTCTTCCCAAACAGCCGCCCTAGCCCAGCATGCCTGCTCGGCCCAGCTCCACCGCACGTGGATCTGGCCAAATTTGGCGCATTTGGACAAGGCTGCAAACCCACCAAGTTTAACAACGCTCGAAGCTTTGACTGCTGGTACTGAGAAAGTCGTCCGGTCCAAGAAACCGAGCCCATAAAAAATATTAATTAGGTCAGAGCCTTCTCTAATTCAAGTCATATATCAAAATAGTAGAAACAATATTTTAGCTCTAAGTACGTAAATATTTCAACAGTATATAATAATAATTAAAGGCCCGTTTGAATGTGTTAGTGTTTATTTGTCGCTATTATCTCAATAAGAATCATGAAATAAAAACACGATAAATTGAGGTAACAGATTGGCAACATTAAGACCAGTGGTGGAGGACAGTCCAAAAATAAGATGAAGTTATATTTGACCTGCTAACTACCCCCATTTTTTTTATTTATTAGTTCTTAGTTAAAAATAAACTAGCCGGTGACAAATATTCGAGAATAGAAATAGTAATAGAAAAAAAAGAAGACGAGGACAAAAGAATCACATATCTCAAAAAAGAACACACAACATATTGCTTGGCTTTTACGCTAAGTCAATATTATTTTATTAGAGAAAAGGTTTTCCCCGCTTTATTCCGCAACAAAGCCTTTTAAAGTTCTTACAAGACGAGCCAAGCATATTCGAAAGCGCGCCCGCCTAAGAACATGTTTAAACATATCTAGCAAACAAATAGCAAAAACCTCAACTTCAGCTCAAGGCTCCACCACCTGACTTATTTATCCCACCGCATGTCCACGCCCTGAACCTGCTCGAAGCTCTCAAACTTGATCCTTGCTCCAAGCTGATGTGTACCGGTTCCCTTGATCTTGTTTCCATAGCTGCAATGTACCAGGCCCAATCTTCCAGATATAGTTGTTTTATGAGTGGACTCACCAACTTCTTAGCGTCCTCGCCACCTGGCCCACCAATATGTGTACTCCAATTCATTTCCTCCCCTAAAAACACAATTCATTACGGTACATAATGAATATCATTGGACTATATAGGCTTGTGGATATTATAAGATTAGACCAATCTAAGATAGGCGCCTGCCATACATAACCATAATAACAGGGTCTTTGCTGCTGAATAGGACCATGAGAATTCTATATTTAAGAGAAATATATATAGCCGCACAGGTGGAACACTTACCCTCCTGATGGCGACACTGCACATTTTTGCAGACAAAAACAGCATCAAGCATCGCTTGGTGACACCACTTGAAATTTTTTTTCCAAAATGAGTGAGACGTTTTTAATCTACACTATAAAAGAGCGAGTTTTCGCAAAACATTTTTTACCTAAGAAAACCAATCTGTACCCCTCACGCTGGCTCCACCGCGCAAATTAAAAAATGTTGGGAAGAGGTGGAAAGGCTAAAAACTGATAGATGTAAAATGTTTCTGCCGTTTTCTCCCTTTTTTCTCACCTAAATCCTACCCATACCCACCCATTTTTCTCCTACGGTGGAATTTCCCCTACGGTGCAAATGGTGACAATCTAATTTCGATCGTCAATCACGCTACACCTTCCAAACTCACGGCAAAACAGCCCAGCGCGCCCCACGCTCGGATACAGCGCCACGGACGCCACACCACCCGCAACCCAGCGCCCCCCACGCTCGGATGCCGGCGCGCCTCCCGGCGGCGCACGGAGGCCGGCGCGCGGCGCGCCCACGGACGCCGCCCCACCATCCACAGCCCAGCGCCCCCACGCGCGGACGACAGTGCGCCTCCCCGGCGGCGCACGAACGCCGGCGCGCAGCACGCCCACGGACGCCGCCACGCCGCCCGCGTCACGCCACCGGCACCAGCACGGAAGACTCCGGACGCCCGGATGAGTCACAAGCCACGCCACCGGCACCAGCACGGAAGTCTCCGGACGCCCGGACAAGACGCAAGCCAGCGCCGCATGCCGCCGCCCAGTCTCCCGCGTTCCCCCTGCCGCCGCGGCCGCACCGGTCTCCCGCGCTCCCCCCGAGGCCCACGCCGGCCACACGCAAGAATGCCTCAGGCCGCCTAGCCGCCGATGGCGCACGGCGCTACCGAATGACGTCAAGACGACACAACGCCACCGGGCACCAGAGCGCCCCCGGCCGCCCAGATGCCGGCAACGCAAGCCGCTTCTGTCCGCGGCCCGCACCACGCAGCACTGCTGGAGCAGCGCAACAGCCTGCATCGCACGCCTGCGCCACACTCCACACCACTGCCGACTGGGCTGGCCGTAGCCAGACACTTTCAGGTTCGTACATATCGCCTCAATAGGTTCGACTTATTGCTGTTATAATTTAACTAGATTTTTGTTTTACAGCAGATGAAGCCTCCGCGAACTGTTATTCGATCACTACCTTCATGCATACCACTTGGAGATATCACCAATAGAGTTGATGAATCAACGATTTTATGCAAAAACATACAACAATCAAATTCTAATGATGTTTTGTTGAATTCAGGTGGGTGTGCACTATCCTGTTACGTGTTCTATAAGATATATACCTATAACTTGAATACGTTTATTTGGAATAATCTGTAGAGGATGCTGCAATGAGCCTTAAAGAGCTGAAGAGAAAGAGGCAAGGGAAAAATATGCAAACTTAACAGAGGAGAAGAAAGAAGAAAAACTGGCTCTAGCCAAAGCTAGCTGCCATCGAAGAAAAAGAATTAAAGAAGATTCAACGTTGACTATACAGGACATGGCTATACCTGATGATTTATTTCTTGCTGCAACATCAGAGAAAGGGATGACTACGCTTGTGCAATCCAACAACATGGCTGGTACAATCCATTCTAATTGATCAATTCTAATTACATGACAGCAAGATTTTTCAACCTATTCTTCCATTTTTTATAACAATCAACTGGGTGATGGAATTGAACACGATGACTGGCTACACAAAAATGATTTGTATGTCAGACCTTCTGTCGATAGGTCCAAAAAACCGTGTGATGACACAGATGGTGTATTTCCTACGATGTCAAGTGCAGGTAATTATAAAATTGCATCACATAATTTTTAGAGGATGCATATGGTCTACGTATTGACAACTATACATCAACTTTAACAATGTGCTTCCTCAACCACTCGGTTCCAACCCCCAAGCCTCTGTTTGGTTGTCATTATTGCTCTAAATATAACTGAATTGGGACTGAAAACCAAAACGAATTGCATTGTGTGTTTGGTTGGTTGATGGCTAAATAGATTTTCTTGAACTGTATGCAGATGTTCCACGCGCAGGCCAAAGCCGGCGAATGGAGGCATGGCCCCGCAGCCGCTAGCCTGGCGGCCAAAGGTGCTGGCCCGGCAGGGCCAAGCGACCAATCCCCACAATATCGCAGAGAGGGTAATACCCGATGAACCTCATCCTTGCATGAAAATTAGCTTCCGTTTTCTGTTGTCGAGAAGTTTGCTCGCTCCAGAGTTTCAGCGTTTCATTCAGGTTTAAGATAGATCACCAGATGTTGCAGTGCAAGTAACTGGATGTGTTAAAGGAAAAGGTTGCTTTCGTATCTATTTGTTGGGTGGCCGATGTGGTGGAGGCATATGGCGTGTTGTTTAAGCATCATCAGCTACCTGTGGAATAACCATGATGTTGCATTGATTGGTTTTGGAAGTCACCACTTTTTTGGATAGTTCATACATCAAGGGTAAACTCGATTCGTACTGAGTGTGCTATGATTAACTAATGATTGTGTTTCAAGGTGTAAACCACTTGTTACTTTTGCCTTGTGAACATGATTATTTGCAGAGATGATAATTATTGATCATTTCCTCTACGACCGAGTTTTTTAATAATTATTGTTACCTCTTATAAGTACATAGTAGTTGTGTTCATGAATTGTATTTTGCATGTCGCTTTAAATAACATCAATTGCCATTTTTGGTTCAGTTGAATAGTTATGTGATTATTATGAATACCATAAACAGTATACTGAGCTTTGATCTATGACTCCGAAAACTTGAATTGTAAGCTTGATGTATTGCCTCAAACTGTGCAGACAAATAGGCAGCTATGCTAGATGAAATCCTTGATTATGTGAAGTTTCTTAGGCTTCAAGTAAAGGTATGTTTTTTATATGCACTGTCATCTTTTGACATCATAAGCAACAATGAACATCCAACGTCTTCTATTATCTATTTAATATGAATCCCTGTTCTTAACTCTTAGGTTTTGAGTATGAGCAGACTGGGTGGTGCTGGTGCAGTGGCACAGCTGGTCATTGATATTCCAGTCTCAATTATGGTAACACAGAAAAATAGAGTTTTCTGTTGATAGCACAGCCGGGCGTCGCGGGCGGTGCAAGGCGAACAGCATGGTGCCGGGTGGCGCAGGTCGCCGGAGAGCCGGGGCCGGCATGCAGGTGGCCGGTCTGAGGCGCCACAGCCGGGCGGCTGGGGCCGGTGCCGGGGTGCCGGGCGGCGGCCGCGGGAGCCGCAGCCGCAGCTGGGCATCTGAGGCCGGGTTGCCTTGGGTGATCCCCTAACATATATCTCACTAAAGCCCCATAAATTTATATATTTCCCCAAATTCCCCTCTTTATTAAATTGGAGTTCAAGGCATATATTTTTAGAGTTTTCAGATGGAATAGGTTGCCTTCGATATAGTCAGGCTGCAATTAAAATCATGTGCCAATCAGAATTTTTTCATATGCAAATCTTTTGGTTTACTTTCACGTGAAACCTTTTGAGGCAATTTACCAAACAATAGAAGCCTTTTGTACAATATTTCAGACAACAAACAAGTGATTCTCTAATGCAATCTGTGGCAAGGTACAATATCTTGGTCAATAGGAGCCTTTTATACAATATATTTTTATTTGTACAATTTATGGTTGTTATATACTCCATCCCAATATATAGGTCGTTTGAATTTTTTGGCACTAAGTTTGGCCGACTCGTCTTATTCAAAATAATTGTGAAAATGTAGAAAAAAATCAATTCATAGTTAAAATATATTATATACTAAACTAAATCCCAATAAAAATTAAAAATAAATGATAATTGTGAACTTTTTTGAATAAGATGAGCAAGTCAAATTTAATATCAAAAAAGTCAAAACAACCTATAAATTGGGACTGAAGGAGTAATTTTTACTGTCTGTAGGACTGAACTAAAGAAGTCCGCTGTTAAATATTGAGTATTAGGAAATAGGTTCACAATTCATGGCAGGATTTAACTTATCTTATTTAGGAGTTTGTTTACTTCATCCCTCTCAAAGAAATGCATTTTATTTATCTTGTTAGTTACTGGCGAGTGGTCATATTGGTGCAAGCATACCCAAATGCCTTATAATAAATTACATAGTGAACAAACTAAAATACCTCATAATAGAGATAGTGTAATTATTTGTCCACTTGATTTTGCATACTTGTATATTGAATTGCTGACCCATTTATGACCTTTTTCTTCACCCTTGTGCAGTGACCAAAGCTATAAGCTAATAAAGTGTATATGTGACCATAAAGACGATGGTACTTCCATAAACAGGAGTATATCACGCAGGCCATTCAGTCAAGCTCCTTGGTTGTTCTATATTGAAAGATGTAAAGGGGTTGCATACCCTTGTTGGTAGAATATCTTGGTTTGACAAGCTTAGATTTCTTCGTTATGATGACTTTGCAACCCATATTGGATGAGGTGATGACAGAGCTATTGACGGATCAAAAATCACAAGACTGTCCTGATGTGGTCGTGATGTATACAAGGCAAGCTGGACATTGCGGTATGGTTTGGGTGTAAACCCATGTGCTGCTATGATAATCTACATCTTTTTCCAGATAGCTATAAGAGTCCACAAGAAGATACATCTACAATAATTCTTATGCCTAAATATTGTAAATGATGATTTTATGTCGTCTATGATGTTTTTCCTCCATTTGATTGAACTCATAATTAGCGTGGAATATGTTTTCCCTCATTAGATTGAACTCGTATTCTGCGTGCCGAATGTTTTTTCCCGTTATTGATTGAACTCATATTTTGTGTGGCGTATGTTTTTTCCCGTTAAAATGAACTCATAATCATCGTGGAGTTTAAAAAAGTTTTTTTTTTCAAGACATGGACTTGAATATATTTTTTCTATTTATACGTGCGGCACGATGCCCAACTAGGAAAAGGGAACATGGATATCTTCAATATTAATACAATATAACTCTCTTTTGAGTAAAAAGAACATAAGTATCATATTAAGAGGTCTGATTTTGTCTTTAATATGCGTGTGCCTCGTATGCATGTCAACTATTGTTATACATTGCAAGTATGCTGTAAAAATATGATATGTTAGTATCAAACAATCATGGATCCTGATTTATTGAATTCTAAATGTTCTTTATATGTTAAATTAGCAGCAAATTTATTACATTACAAATGAGTATTTTTCAGAAAAATCATACGGGCGTGTCGCCCGTGCATGACTACTAGTTAACCGAAAGAGACGAGTTTTTCTAATACTATTTTTTAGTTTCTTTACTTTTTTTCACTTCATCTTGTACCCTTCTCCACCAGATCATAAACTAAATTTTTGTATTTTTTTCCATGCCAATTTTTTGTGCGTAAACTTAACTCGTGGAGAATGCCACGGCAGACTAGCCGGCCGGTCTACTGTAGATGGTCAGACGGAGAGCAGATGGAGGTGACGAACCGGCGACGACCTTGCAGCAGCAGCCGGCGGCTACCGCATCAAGTTGCTGATAATTGTAGACCGTGATAGTGTACTGGCACACACAAACCCTATCCATTAGTATCTCCGTCCAGCCGTGGCCATGGCCACGGCCGGCGGTCATGGCGACCAAGATCAATAGATCAAAGAGCGCAGTCCCCCTCCTCATCCTCGCGTACCTGCTGCTGCTGTGTGTTCTTCCCCAGGTCACCTCGCTTACTACTAGCTTCGTCTACAACTTCTCGTCCCCCGGCGTCCTCGCGTACCTGCTGCTGCTGTGTGTTCTTCCCCAGGTCACCTCGCTTACTACTAGCTTCGTCTACACTTCTCGTCCCCCGGCGTCCTCGCCGGCGCCGACATCAAATACTTGTCCAACGCCACCGCCGGCAGCGACCGGATCGAGCTGACCAAGGACACGGTCTGGAGCACCGGCCGGGTGGCGTACGGGCAGCCGGTGCGGCTCTGGGACGACACCACCAGCATGGTCGCCAGCTTCACCTCCAACTTCACCTTCGCCATCAAGCCACACAACATCACCAGGCACCAGCCAGGTCGATGGCATGGCGTTCTTCGTCGGCGCGTACCCGTCGGTCCAGCCGCAGGACTCCAACGGCGGCTTCCTCGGGCTCGTCGGCGTGGAGTTCGACGCGTTCAGGAACACGTGGGACCCCGACAACACCGTCGACCACGTCGGCGTCGACGTCAACGGCATCATGTCAAAGGCGTACACGGCGCTGCCGGATGGGAGCTTCAACGGTACCATGTCGGCGTGGGTCAGGTACCACGCCGGCTCCAGAACGCTCTCCGTCATGCTCGCGTTCCTCAACGACCAGCCTCGCCACCGGGGCGTCTACAACCTCACCGCCAACGTCGACCTCAGGGAAGCCGGGCTGCCGCAGGACGCGGCGGTCGGGTTCTCCGCCGCCACCGGAGACTACATCAAGCGCCACCAGATCCTCTCCTGGTCGTTCGAGTCCACTCTCGCCACGCCAGGCTCGCCGTCGCCAACGGCACCTTCGCCGGCGGCAGGAAAACTTCAAACAATATAGGCCTAATAGCCGGGCTGACATCCACTGGGATCGTCGTGCTACTACTTGCCGTAGCTGTGGCAGCGTGGCTGCGCCGCCGCCGACACCTAAAAGCGACTTGTCGTATCGACGGGGACATGATGGACCACGAGTTTGGCAAGGGGACAGGCCTCGGAGATTCACCTACGCGCAGCTGTCCCAGGCGACCCGAGGATTCTCCGACTACCACAAGCTCGGCGAGGGCGGCTTCGGGTCAGTCTACCGCGGCGTCCTGCCGGCGGACCACCAGGGGCTCCACGTGGCCGTCAAGAGGGTGTCCAAGACGTCGAGACAAGGGAGGCGGGAGTACGTCTCCGAGGTGACCATCATCAGCCGCCTCAGGCACCGCAACCTCGTGCAGCTCATCGGGTGGTGCCACGAGGCCGACGAGCTGCTGCTCGTGTACGAGCTCATGACCAACGGCAGCCTCAACGACCACCTCTACAGCACGACGACGACCACCACGCACCACCCCCACCCTGACGTGGCCGGTCAGGTACAACATCATCCTCGGGATGGGGTCGACGCTGCTGTACCTTCACCAGGAGTGGGAGCAGTGCGTGGTGCACCGCGACCTCAAGGCCAGCAACGTAATGCTGGACGCGTCCTTCAACGCCAATCTCGGGGACTTGGGCCTCGCCAGGCTCATCGACCACGCCAGCGCCACGCACACCACCGCGCTCGCCGGCACCAAGAAGGCCTACATGGACCTGGAGTCGGTGGTCGGCAGCCGCGCCAGCGCCGCCTCCCGACGTCTATAGCTTTGGCGTCGTGCTCCTCGAGACTGCCTGCGGCCGGAAGCCCGTGGTCCCGCAGAAGGATGAGGGCAAGGTGCTGCTCGTGCGCTGGGTCTGGGACCTGTACGGCAGAGGCCAGCTCCTCGACGTCGCGGACGCGCGGCTGACCGGCGAGTTCGATGCGCCGGAGATAGAGCGCGTGCTGGTCGTGGGGCTCTGGTGCGTGCACCCAGACCACGCGGCGAGGCCAAACATCCGCCACGCCATGAACGTGCTCCAGCTCGAGGCGCCGCTGCCGGACCTCCCGCTGGAGATGCCCGTGGCCACGTACGGCCCGCCTGCCAGGCGTTGCCGGCCGCCGGGCTACACATCGGGGAACGACAGCAGAGGGGGGGATTCGTCGTCGTCCGGCTCGTCGGCCGCCCACGCCGCAGCACCTTCTTTTGTCGCCTCTAGCACGACGGGGAGTGCGTCGAGAGACAGTGAGCGTGAATCCACGTGGAAAAATCACGTCGTCACTGACTGGTCCGGCAGTCGCGCCGGTGGTGGACGCTCCCGCACGGCCGAGCAAAATCAGTCCACACAATGGTTTTCTTCCTAGCTCCTAACTCCTAACGACACAATGGTTTACTACCTATGTTATGCCTCTCTCACTGTCATTTTCCTCATCTCTGTTTCTAGTAGCTAGGTTCCAGCTAGCCATCATTTGAAGTTCTCGTTGGTGAACGTCAGTGAAGTACATCTTACTACTATTACTAATACAACACGAACTGTGAAAAAAAAATCCTACAAAATTATATAAAACCCACTCCTCTTCTCTACTATCCCTCGCGCGCACACAACCACAACCAGCTCTACTATCGCCGCACTACGTCGACGCTAGTCAAACCTAAGGCAAGAGTGATGCATTTGTTTTCTCACTCTATCTCGATCTCTCTCCCTAACTCCTTGCCTCTCCGCTTACGATTGAGTTGAATTTCAAACGTGAGCCCACTCTTTATTATTTTATATAAAAATCTCTTTACAAATCGTTCTCAAGCTATCTTAAATCAAAGTTCCTTATTAATTTGATTTCTTTAAAACAAGTTGAACAAGCCAACACGCCTTGAAAGTAGGAACTATATATCCTTGAATACACTCGAACTCCACACTAGTTTCCAATTATTTATTTTTGTTTTTCCAACATGCATGCGAAAATTCTTTCAACAAAATTTCAAAAATCATCAAATCTCTCTGGGCCTGGTATCTCTTCCCAGGCAGCCGCTCTAGCCCAGCATGGCTGCTCGGCCCAGTTCCGCCACCGCATATTCGCCTTCGCCACACGTGGATGTGGCCAAAATTCGGCGCATTTGGACAAGTCTGCAAACCAACCAAACCTCGTCTGCTTTCACTGCTGACAGTGGGAACATGGGCCCCACACCGTCTGCTGCTTCGCTGATCGCGTGGTGCCACACTGAAGCAGTCTTCCAAGAAACCAAACCCATAAAAAAAGAAGACCATCAGCCGTTCAGCAGTACCAGTACTCCACCAGCCGTCTAAAGATTAATTGAGTCTCAGAGCCCTTCTTCTCTAATTAAGTCATATATGGTAGTCCAAAGTCTAGAGTTAATTTTATCAAACTAGTAGAAACGATATTTTAGATTTAATTACCTAAATATTGCAACAATATACAGCACTAAACGGCCGTTTTGAACGTGTCAGTGTTTATTTGTCGTTATTATCTCAATAAGGATCACAAATAAAATCAGGAATAAAATTCAATAAATGGAGGGTAATAGATTCGCCAACATTAAGACCAATCGTAGAGGACAGCCCAGAAATAAGATACAGTTATATTAGACCTGCTACTTAATAGAAAAATATTAAAAAGAAGAAGAAGAAAAAACTACATATCTCAATATTATTAGACTGCACACACATGTGGTTATTTAAGATAAGATAAATTGCATTAAACAATATAGGATAGGCACCTGCCACACGCAGCCATAATAACATGATGCCCTTTGTCACAGAATATGACCATAGGAAGCTATATTTAAGACAATTAATATACAGCCCCACAGGTGGCACACTCTAGAGAGCAACGCTGCACATCGTTGTAGACACAAACAGCATCCAAGGGGACACCTCTTGAACTTTTCTTCAAAAATGATTGATACGTGTTTAATTAATCGAAAGAGACAGCCCAACTGCTGAAGAATGAAAAATACTTTGATTTTACACGTGGGCTGTGGGTCTGGCCGAATTCGGCACATTAATTGACAAGGTCGCTAAACCAAACACCACCAGACCCCGTCCTGCTCAAAGTTGACCGCGCCTACCGGTGAGAGACTGACAGTGTGGGGCCCCACACCGACATGCTGCGCTGACCTCGTGCCAAACCCATGCCCATTCGGTCCAACAACAACAAACAAAGCCCACATAAAAAAGACCACGTCTCGTCGTCTCCCCCCGAACCACCCGGAAGCCTGGAGGCGCCATTGCCGTCGGCGTCGCCGCCATGGAGGACTACGAGCGGCTAGTCAAGATCGGCGAGGGAGCCTCCGGGGTCGTGTACAAGGCCCGGGAGCGCCGCACGGGCGAGACGGTCGCCATCAAGCGGCTCCGCGCGGGCGGTGGCAACGGCGGCGAGGACGGCGCGGCGTTCGAGGCCGCGTTCCGGCGCGAGGTGCGCTGCCTCGAGGCCTGCCGCGGCCACCCGAGCCTCGTCGCGCTCCGCGCCGCGCACCTCGACCCTTACACCGGCGACGCGTTCATCGTCATGGACTACGCCGGGCGGAGCCTGGCCGACGTCATGCGGGAGCGAGCCGCGTTCCCCGAGCCCGAGGCGCGGCGCGTCGTGCGGGCGCTCCTCGAGGGCGCGGCGGCGATGCACGCGCGCGGCGTCCTCCACCGGGACCTCAAGCCCGCCAACGTGCTCCTCGACGCCCGCGGCGGCGGCGTCAGGATCTGCGACTTCGGCCTCTCCCGCTCTATCGCCGACGTCACCGCTCACGGCAGCTCGCCGCCGTTGACGCCGGGGGTAGCGACGCTATGGTACCGGGCGCTGGAGCTGATCCTGGGGTCGTGGGACTACGACGCGGGCGTGGACACGTGGGCGCTGGGCGGTGTCATGGCGGAGCTCCTCTCCGGCGCGCCGCTCTTCCCGGGGCAGTCGGAGATGGACACGCTGAACCGGGTGTTCGACACGCTGGGCGCGCAGGACGTCGCGTCGTGGCGCGGGTTCGCTTCGCTCCCGCGCGCCGGCTCTGCGCTCTGCCGCCGCGCCAGGCCGCCCGCCCGGCTCCGGGACATATTCCCGGCGTTGTCCGGCGCCGGGACAACATTTCTTTTCTCTTCAGAGAAAGATTTGTTGGATGGTCATCTGCGTCTTTCGTGGTAGGTATTTTGGTAAAATGGCTGTCCTTTGAAGCCACAGCTGCATATTTCTCTTCAGAAAACCAAAAACAGCATTGGCAGCAGGCGGTGTGGCCGTACGTTGACATATATACTGTACCACTTCTTTCAGGGGAAGATGATGCAGATTTGCGGGCTTCATGTTTCGCTTTGTAGAGAACTACAGATATGAGAAAAATCGACAGGGTTGTGTGAATTACATTGTTTCATTTGAGTATGATATATATGAGTTTTATTACCATGACATTCCCAAAACATAATTAAGGTGATGGATTGATTAGACCTCCTCTCAGCCCTGGGTTGTGGATAACAGATTCGTGGCAAATGACCTTCAAACAGCCAAGGGTGTCAGACCAGGTGTTGCAATTCAGATCTTTCTGCTAACCAGCCACGTGCCCACGTTCATTTCGAAACAAAAAAGTAGGTTACCCTGAACTCAATTATTGAATATTGATGGACTATGTGTGCGATTACAACTGTAGAGAAAATCCAAGAAAACATAATTAATACTGAAAAGGCAGGAACTGGCAACAACTGACTACAGATGCCAAGCAAATTTTGGGGGCACAGCAAAACCCTTGAGAATGAAACAATGAAGGAATAACACAGTTAATAACACCGGCCATCGTCCCAAAATCAGCAACGACTCTGTCTCAGAGGCCTCCACCGGCTGCCGCAGCCAGGGATGAAGATGAACCCCGGACTCCGGCGGCAAGGAGCCAAGGGCCGTGACCGCTGAACACTTGCACAGAAACAGGAAGAAAAATATCGTCCGCTGCTACAACAGCAAGAACGCAGGCTTCGTGGTGAGCATACTCTAGGGCAAAAACAGGAAAGACAGTTGAAAATAAGTTGGGGAAGCGTCCTGAATACAGCTGTACACGCGGATGGAGAGTGTTTTTTTTTTCCGGTCTGTATTATGTTTAGGCCTTGTTCGGTTAGGGAAAAATCCAAAGGAATTGGAGAGGATTGGGTAGTATTGGGTGGTATTTTGACTTAGGATTCAATCCCTCTCAATACCACCCAATCCCCTTGGATTTTCCCCTAACCGAATAAGGCCCTAGGGATGAAAGCCGTAACGAAAATCCTGTTTACCGAGGATCATTTTCAAGGTTTTAAGGCAATCTTAGATGAAACAGAAAAGATAACGGAAATCGTAAAAACACCTCCAATCAGTCATACTGGGAAAGTAGCATTTGCAATTGATTCTTGAACGGAATTCCACGTCCAAACAAAAAAAAAATCAAATTCAATCGAATCCTAGGCAACTACATGCCCCGCATTGTTAATATTTTGGCTTAAGTTGAATTTATTTTTTCTAAACATTTTCTTAGTCTTATGATTGTTTTCTCTTGCATTGATCCTAAGCAAATTTTTTCCATGGATTATTTGTTTTTAAAAAATATTTACTTTTTTATATTATTGTATATGATCCAAATGTCATTACTATTTTTAATTTATATTCCAGATTCTAGTTACTATCTAGATTTTTATAATTTATACAATATTCAAAAAAGGAAGAAGTCCATTTTTGACCATCGAACTATCACGAAAGTCTGGATTTGGCCATCGAACTCCAAAACCGGGTATCTTCAGCCACCCAACTGTCAAAACCGTCCGACTTTGGCCATCAGACGGTTTTGGCCGGCGGTTTCGCTGACGTGGCGTCCACGTGGCGGTGGGGCCCACGAGTCAGCCGCCACGTCAGCCTCTCTTCATCCCTTTTTCACTGCCTGCTTCCTCTCTCACCCGCCCGCTGTCCGCTGCGGTCCCCCTCCAGCGTGCGAGGCGGAGGCGAAGCGGCTGCCGGCTTGGGGCGGAGCAGCGGCAGCGCGAGGGCTCGGCCTCCGCGCTCGTCCCCCACGGCCGGCTCGGCCTCCGCGCTCATGCCCCACTGCCGGCTCGGCCTCCGCACTCATCCCCACCACCCCACGCGCGCCGCTGGCTCCACCTCCGCCACGCGAAGGTGAGCGGGCAGAGGAAGGAGACCCCTCCTCCTCCGCAGCCGTAGCTCAGGACGGAGGCACGACGGAGGCGGCCGCGTAGCAGAGGACGAAGAGAGTGGGGCGACGGCGGTCCCTGTGGTGGAGGACGGAGGGCGCGGCGGGTGCGCGGCGACGACGGCCCCCGCGGTCGGGTGCGCAGCAGGGAGCCTGTGGCGGAGTGTCTGAGCACGCGGCGACAGAGCACGCGGCGACGGCGGCCCGCGGAGGCGCTCGTCCCCCACCGCCGGTTCGCCTCCGTGCTCGTCCTCTTCTACGGACGGCTCCCCTCCATGCTCCTCCCCACCATCCCGTGCGCGCCGCCGGCTCCACCTCCGCGCGCGGACCGCCGCCGGATCCATGTAGCCCATGAGCTCGAGCGGCTGCGTGGTTGCCGAGGGAGCCGAGGAAAAGGCCGTCCATGTGAGAAGCACATGTCATGGAGGCGCTGGCAGCGGGCTACGCGGAAGCAGCACGAAAGCGAGGGCCAAGCAAGGGAGGATCCGCCAAGCCAATTCCCCAAACCTTTCACCGGCGCAAGCACACCCGCTGCCCACGGATCGACGCCGCCGAGGAGCTGGCCCATGTCTCAGGACGTCGTCGCGCTCGCCGACCGCTCCTGCAGCCTTTCCCGCGCCGACGCTCCTCCGGATCCAGCCCGTAGCCCACGAGCTCGAGCGGCGCGGGTGGGATCCAGAGGGCCCTGGGCTGCGCGCCTGCCTCTTGGATCTCAGGGACCCGTGGCCGACGCTGAGGACCTCCGCCGGCGGCCGCGGAGAGGCTTCGGCTGGGGAGGCAGGGAGGCGCACGGCGACGGGCGCGGGGAGGTGCGGCTCAGCGGCGGGGAGGCGGGCACCGACGGCCGTGGGGAGGCTGCGGCTCGGGAGGAGGATGGGGTAGAAGCAGGGAGAGGGAGAGCTGACGTGGCGGCTGACTCATGGGCCCCACCGCCATGTGGACGCCGCGTCAGCGAAACCGCCGGCCAAAACCGTCCGATGGCCAAAGTCGGACGGTTTTGACAGCTGGGTGGCTGAAGATACCCGGTTTTGGAGTTCGATGGCCAAATCCGGACTTTCGTGATAGTTCGATGGTCAAAAATGGACTTCTTCCTTCAAAAAATGATCTTGGGATTGATGTTTTATAATTGAACCTGGGAGAGGGTACTACACACGATTTACTCGTTCACCCAGAAGTACAAACGAATTGTTTTTTCTTCCTTTGTCTGCTCATTATTCTTTTTTCTTCACATCTTTTTTGTTTTTCCACTTGTAACTTATATGTTTGTAATAATAACTTTGCTTAGTCGGAACCTTGTTATTGAGCCATATAAGATGAAAAAATATATTAATGACAACCAATTATGTAAATATGCGAGTTTGTTAATAATATTCTATTAGAATTTCTAGGTTAATGTAGCCCATTATTTACTCAGCAAGCCCCTTGGTCCCAGCGTTTTTGCTCGCTTGCGTGGGGAGTTTGGCGTTTCCTCGTTTTTTTGATAGGGATACTTTCTGGTAGTTGAGGTTTTTGTTTTGCTTCTTCTTTGATTTTTCTTGCATTTTGTACCATATCATGCATTGTATTCATGTACATATGCATTTTCACTTACACTAGCACTAGAGCTTAATTGGTATCAACTGTTAGTATTTGCTTGTCCTAGGTTGTACAGGTACTTGCTTGATCATGGATGGCTTAAGTTCTTATTGATTCTGTTGAATACTAATTTTGAGAGTTAAGTCATTTTGTTTTCCTGAAAATCCAAATCATGATGACCACTTCACTTGGCTAACTAGCATGTGTAGGAATGTTGGATGTTTATGCTATCTTTCCATACTTGGTTATGCTAGTTGTCTACCTTTGCTGACGCCTAAGCATTTCTGATACCTTCCAATCAATTTACAAGTAGTATTGGTATCTTTTGTGCTGAATTGAAAAGATCCAGGTGGGTTTGCTTGTCATACTAACTCAGTTCGAGATAGCTTGCCTTTGCACCTTGGTAAGAACTTGGACTAGGCTGTGAATGACCAAAACCTTGCCTTAAGCTTCTGATGGTTCTTTGAACCTAAGTTTGGCGTTGGTTGGTAAGAAGTGGCTAGACAAACAAATAACCCCTGGCACAAAGTAAAGCTTGCATAAACTGAAAACTATCAAATCTGAAATATGCAAGTTTCTTAGTTTCTTATGGCTAGTTACGTATGCTCTGGTTAGGATTAGCACACCTTGTATGCATTGCTAGCATCTTGCTGTTCATGCCTATCTTGCTACATGCTATTCATATTGGTAATGCTTTCTTTTAACCAACCCTGAAAAATCATGCTTGCTCCTGATCTGTATAAGATAGATTCATTTGAGCTTGTTGCATGACCCGTTTGCTCTCACTTGCTCTTTATACTAGAACTTGTGACTACTTGCATTTCATCCTTGTTGAGCTCGTTCTGTTACACTCCTTGCATGTCATGACATATTTTGAGGGAGAGTTATATGGTTCAGAGGGAGTAGTGCCCCTTGTGAGCTTGATGAGTCAATTATCAACAATGGGGAGAGTAGTTCAAGGGGGAGAATTTCGGGGAGAGCAAGTTGTATGCTTCTTGTTGCATTTGTGAGGATGCATTTCAGGGGGAGTTGAGCTTTTATCATGCTCTTGCATCGGTGTGTTGAGCCTTTGCCTCTTTCTGGAGAGCTGATGCTTTGCCTAAGCATGACTGTGTTGAGCCAGTTTGCCTCTTTCTTGAGGGGTCATGCTTTAGTTTGATCGACTGCGTTGAGCGTTGTCTCTTTTCTTAACGGGTCGATCTTTGGCTTTGTTTTTGTTGCTTCAGATTGCCCTTTCTTTGCTTCTTTTTGGCTTTTGGGTTTTTTGAGCAATTCTTTCTTTTTCTCTTTCTTTTCGGTTTTATGCTTGATTTTCTTTGTTTTTTTGTTCTATTTCAGGTTACAGGTTGTGTGTTGACAATGCACTCATAAGGGGGATATTAAGATCCAATGGACTGGCCCATTGCTCTTGGTGATGAGTGACTGTCAACGTCATCAAGCCCTCCGATGGACTAGAGGCCCTCCGATGGACTGGAGGTAGAAGAGAAGAAAGACCCAGATGGACTTGGGCAAAAGTCCTTCGATGGGCAGAAGGCAAAGACTCAGCGTCGGTTGGCTATGTGAGTCCAGTACATGAGGACCGAGAGGTAGTTCCGATGGACTGGAGAAACCGGATGTGATCGTGGTGCTCCAACTTAGACATGTGGCGCAGAGGCGTGCGAGGGAAGCTTTGGCGGCTTCGGCTCAAAAGCGCTACCCCTATCAGATCACAAAGGGTTCGGTGAGTTGGGCCTCAAACTCAGCAAATTAAAGGAGATGGGCCAAACCTGGCCTAGGAAGAAGGAGAAATAAAGTTTTCCGGTTTCTGACTTCAAAACTGCGGGCATGAGCGGATTGGACTACTGGCTACATGGAAACCATCCCGAGATGTCTAGGAAGAGAAGAAGATCAGCACTTCATCGTAGTCGTCCGTCCCAGATATTTGTGTACCTTTTCAGTTCAGCCCCTTCCGGGCATTATTAGAGTAGGGATCTTAGTGTAAAACTGTGTTGTTAGGCCTAGGGTATAAATATTGACTTGAGCAGTCCTTGGAGACTCTCTTGGCCAACCACAAGCCCTAGGTTTAGCAAACCCTAGCAGCCAAGAGGTTAAGAGAGAAAGAGAGGGTTAGGCTAGGATTTGAGTGCCCTAGTGCTAATCTTTTCAGATTAGTAGGTGGATGATAGGAGGTAGGCTCTAGAGGATCTTTGTACGAACTTGGTTCCTCGTTTAATCCAAGCAAATTTCCTCATCAATCCTTGTTTTGAGCTGCAGTGCGCCTTCTTCCTCCATCTAGTTTGGTTCTTCGAGTTCATACATTGGTTTTGGTGTGTTTAGTGTTTTCTAGGGATGGATTCGTGTTCTTTTGGGTTTTTTGTGATGCCGTGATGTGGATGACTTGATCTAGTGTGATTTTTGTCCAGGAATCCCCACGAGCTCTTTTGGATCTTGGGTTTTGGCGGTGCTCAAGTTCTTACCTTATTCTTGAGAGACATTTAGATTGAAGGAGATCCTGAGATCTTTTTCTTAGATCCATTTGGGAATACCTTCCAAAGTGTCTAACAATCATTGACACAAAGTTTCTTCTCATTTGGACATGGTTTGATTTGAGATTGGATCGAGTTTGGACTTTTCGGGAACCAAGCAGGGATTCGGGGCAGCTTTTGTACACACCGGACTGTTCGGTGTGAACACCACTAGACCGTCCGGTGTGAACACCACCGGACCGTCCGGTGTGTGTTGCTGGCCCCAGGGTGCTTTGCATTTCTCCCCTGTATAGATCGTCCGGTGCTCAACCACCGGACCGTCTGGTGCGTTTTATCAGGGATCACTCGGTCTGAGACACCCCACTGCCTACTTCGTCCGATGTTACCACTGGACCGTCCGGTGCTTTCATCACCGGACCATTACGTGCATTCAGGGCTTTCGCATCGGCTCAGTTCACTTCCAGTACGTTTGTGCACAACGGACCGTCCAGTGCATACACCACCGGACCGTCTGGTGCGTACTGTGAGGGCTAGTTTTTCCCATCTTTCTTTGATTTTGTGCTCCTTTGTTTGGGAGCTTGTGCGAGTGCTTCCACTTGGTGCTAGGATCATATCTGTTCGGTGGACGGTACCTAGCATGTGCTTTCTTTGCGAGTCTTGTGTCAGGGTTTTGAATATGAGTTTTTAAGTGCTCCTATTCACCCCCTCTAGTGGCAGCCTACGGTCCTACAGCGGCAGCGGATCTGGAGGCTGTGCGCCAGGGAGAAGAGAGGTAGGGCGGTGGGAGGCACCCCGGGCGGCGGACGAGGCGGATTCACCTCGGAGGAGGAGACCTCATAGCGGTGGATTTGGCGGCTGCGCGTTAGGCCATGCCACTTGGCTGCATGTGCACTGGTCGTGGCCACCAGCCGGATTCGGCCTCAGAGAAGGCGACTGTGGAGGAGGCCGGGTGGGGCGGGAGGAGGCGCCAGGAGGAAGGTGGCGACTGGGCTAGAGGCAGGCGTCGGCGTGGTGGAGGAGCCTGGCGGCAGTGGATCCGGCCAAGAGAAGGAGGCGGCGGGGCAGAGATCGGGCCGGGAGAAGGGGATCTGGCTGTTGCGGGACAGAGGAGGCCGCGATGCAGGCGGGAGGAAGACGAGGGGCGGGGGCGGCAGGGTCATCGCCATGCACAGTTGGCCTCCATAGGGCACCGCTGAGACACCGCTCGACGGAGCTGCGGGCAAAGCCAGCGCCGTGCGCGAGCTCCAACGATGGAGATCACGGCGGCGCCGAACTTCTTCTGCGCATCTGTCGCCGCCGCGCTCCCTCTCTCTCGCTCGATCAGTTTACCACCGCCGCCGTCACCGGGTGAGGGGAGAAAGTGAGGTTGAGGGCTAGGGTTTGGAGGGGGATCGGTCGGCCTCGATTTTGATCCTGCCGGGGGTGCTCCCAACTGTCCGATCGGTTGAGGAGGCGGCAGGGTTTAGATGGGCTGGGCTGGTTCTAGCCCAACAAGTGAGGAAGCAGCCCGCCCCGCTCTGCTTCGCCCCTTTTTATTTTTATTTTCCCTCTTATTCTTGTTTGTTGTTCGTCATGAGCTTTAATCTTCTGAGAGATACAAAGGAGGCTATGTCAGATAGAACTAAATGAACCTTGCAGACATAAGACAACTGATTATATGCTAGATAAAAATTCAATGGACATTTTAAGTCCATATTGTAACGCTCCGAAAATCACCGCCTGAAATTTTCTCTAAATCCCTCTAATTCAAAATCAAATTTCAAAATCCTGCTTGTTGCCGAGTGCATAATATAAGCTCAACAAAATTTCTAATATATTCCAAAAATTCCCATCAAAGATCCTTCAAATATCTCTACCAAAAACCTCCACAAAATCCCACTCAAATTCCTCCCGAATCCAAAAAGAAAAAGGAAAATCTTTTCCCTCTCCTCGAGCCGCCACCGCAGCCCATCTTCCCTCCCCTTTTTCGCATGGCCCGCGCCACCCTCTGGCCTGTTTCTCCGGCTGAACGGCCCAACCACCACCGCGGCCCAGCTACCTCCCTCCCCCTCTTTCTCCCGCTGGCCGCTGGGCCCCGCCCGTCGGCATCTCGCCCCTTTGCCCTCTTCCTTCTCCATCTGGTGCACACCGCGCACACCGCGCGCATCGCACATGGTGACACCGCACTCTGGCCCAGCCTCCATCTCCGCGCCAGTCCCGCTTCACCGATGCGTGCCCACGACGCCGCCGCATCGCGCCGCCACCTGGCCGCCTCCATCTCCGCGCCGCGTGTATCGCGCATCGCTGCGCCACGCGCGACGCGCATCACCGCGCCGAACGTCTCAGCCTCCTCCTCCGCTGCTATCAATAGCTCCGCTAGTCGCCGCTTCCTCACTGCACCAAACTGCCAACCCCGCTCCACCGCGCCGGGCC
Source organism: Paspalum notatum (assembly GCA_022530915.1). Taxonomy (NCBI): domain Eukaryota; kingdom Viridiplantae; phylum Streptophyta; class Magnoliopsida; order Poales; family Poaceae; genus Paspalum; species Paspalum notatum. Next base: position 10,707,949 of record CM039683.1, read on the forward strand.
GACCGCTCCGCCAAGCTCTTGCTTTGCCCAGCTAGTAGCCCCGAGCGCTGGAGCCGCCACCAAGCTCCCTCACCACCACCACCGCTGCTGCCCCAAATTTTCCAACTCCACTGCCCCATCTCTCGATTCCTCTCGCCGCGAGCACCGCTGCATCTCCCGCTACCCCACTGCCACCTCGTCACCTCCTCTCCACCCCACCAGCCCCGCCGTCGTGCATGTCGTTCCTCGCCGCTGGTGCGCATCTGCACTGCCACCGCGGGAACCACATCTCCGGCCGCCAACACGCACCCCAACCCCATCACCAAGATCGCCTTCTGACGCCGGAACTCGCGCCGGTGACCTCGTTGCAAGAACCGCCGGCGAGGGCCACACCGATCGGACCTGTCGGTCCGACCGGTTCAAACCAGCCAGGTGCCGTCCACTCCCTAATGTCGTCACCCACTTTCTGCCACCGACACGTGGGCCCACACCCACGGCGTCACCCGCCGTCTCCCCTTCCTCCCGCCGAACTGGGCTGGCCCAGTAGGCCACGCGTCGCGCCGTGCGCGCTGGGCCGACACAGGCCGAGAGCCACCCCGGCCCAGGTTCACTCCCCGCGGGCCGAGATTCAAGAAGTTCACCAAATAAAGTCCAAATCCACCCCTGAGCTTTCCAAAAAGTCTACTGCTACCCCTCCACACTAAATACTCCATATTTTCTCCGTTTCAACTCCGATTAGGTGATTCTTGCGCCTAAATTCATCTAAATTCAAGCTCTGTCTATCCATACACTTTTTATAGGCTTTTTCCCTATCCAGAAGACGCCGTCATGCCACCATGACACCAGCCTACGCCTAGTCAATGCCTCACGCTGGCCCCCACAAACTTTGTGGGCTTGGTGATTGACGCCGTTATTCTCCTACTCACCATAAACTCAAAAGGCTCCTGTCTTGGTCTTTCCAACCCTCGATTTAGATGATTCCTACACCCGAAATCATCTAAAAACCCCCACCACTTGTATTCCATCTAGCCTTACTCTTCCATCGCTGTCTTCCGTAGAGCTCTTCCTGACATCAACATGCGACCGCCATCTCGACGGTTTCGTTTCCACCCTGGCCGTCTATGCCCGCTACCATGGCGATTCTGCAACGACCGCTACCGAGCCCGTCAAAATGCCCAGTAACTTGCTGCACGACTCGCTACAGTTCGCAACCCACTGGAACCAACACCTCTAGTAAGCTCCAACAAACTCCAACCATCCAAATAATCTATATCTCCCTATTAACATTACCAATTCAAACACCAAACTTCCTTTCATTTCCGTCATACCCAAATCAATGTTGAGCTTATGTTATACCTCGATGTGTGTGTTTTTCTTGTTTATGCGCATAGGATATATAGGAGATTCTGATTGGTACGCCCCACGTGAGGTCCTTCGCGATGCTTGAAGACAGTAACCGGCGTTTGCAGCAGATGTTATACTAGCACGCTCTGTGGATGGCACACCATAGCCCTCGACAGTTGATTACCAACGTGCTCGGCAGGTGATGTACCCCCGCACCCAGCAGTTGGTGTATCATCCGCCCCAACAAAGTGAACGGCAAGCCCACTGGAATCCCCACTTGATGCATAAAATTTTCTATTTTTGCAAACACAACCCTTAGCCTGACAATCACATAAAACTTGCATGTCGCTTGCTAAGGTAACCCAGTGGAACATATAGCTCCCTAAGCCAATCTTAGCTATAGCGCGCATAGTTGGGATCGCTCATTTAATTATCTATCATAATCTTGATGTTATGTTGGGATTATGGATATGAAATATGATGGAATGTGGGGATATGGATGTATGGTGTGTTTTGGGAAAATGGGGAAGAACCCCGGCAGACGACCTCGGTCGAAGTACGGCTACGGCCCGAAAGAGCCACCTCAGGGCAGGGTATGGATGGGTTCCGTAACTCATAGTTCCCCAATTTTCCAGACTTCGTGGAGAAGGCCGGGGATGAGGATTGCTTGCTGCGTCGAGCATGGTTCTACCCATGTCCTGTAAGGACCGAGTTGGGTTTCATCTCACCTAATCCTTAACTTGGTACAACCACTCGCTCTGTATGAGGCATTAGCTAGATCCGAGCCAGAGGGGATAGTCTAGTACCTGTCGTGCTGGCGCACAAGGGCTAAGGGATGGGGTTATGTGCCGAGGGAGTGTCGCGGGACATAAGGGTGCGGCAAGGCTTCTCGGATCCCTAAAGCACTGCTAGACGATGAAATAATGGCAAAGGCTTAGTTTGGAATTTGGACATTTACAACGGTAAATTATCCCTGAGTCCTACTTGGGGGTCATTGTTGGCGTTCCTTAGCCTATCAGATATAATTCCGCAAGCGCACGGAAAACGCGTTGTAGCCTTTCACCCAGGAGTATTACGGGGTATTGAATCCACGAGGAACGAGGAGTATAATAACACACAACACAATCTACCGAACTAGTGAAGCTAGCAAAGTAGAGGATAAAAACAGAGAAGCAGGTTTTCAACAGATGTTAAAGCACCTTACTATACTAAGCACGCAAGGCACTATACTTGTCATGTAAACATAGACACCAAAACTGCAGAGCCACTGCCAGGCACAGAGTGCTGATTACCCAGCTGAGAAAGGCGGGCGCTACAGGATTCGGCTATATCGTCAGCGAGTCTATCCGAACAAATTGGACTGGAATACTGAGAACACAAAAGCTGTCACCTCGTGTGTCTACCAACCAGAGCTGCCTGGGATAGCCAACCAACCAAGGTAAACTCTAAGTATGAACACCATTGTGCCACTCAGAGAGTCTACTACTAACTGGTAATGAGCCAGAAAAACAAGCAACACTATATAGCCAACACTATAAGCATGCACAAGGTTCCCGTAAACAGACAAGTATAATACTAAGTATGAAAGTAAAGCAAGTATGAAATAACAAAAGTAGAGGACAAGGAACTTTACTCAATCCTGGAATCAAATATCTTTCCTATGAGAATATAAGTCTGGAGAGAAGAGAAATCCCACTCCCGAACTCTTCACCTCACTACTCTCTTTGATACAAGAGGCACTCTCTCTACAAGCTAAGAGAAAGCTTCACTCCTCTACACTATACACTCTACCACTACACTACATCAATCCACACACCTCAAGTGAGCTCCTAGGGGTATATATATAGTGTCCAAGGTCGGTATGGCGGTTGCATGGAAGTGGGCCAGGCCGGGCGAATTGGGGGGAGGCCGGGCGGCCCCACCTCAAGCTGAGCGGCCCGAGGGTTCCTTGGATTCACCGCCTCACTTCATCCCACGGCTAATATTGACTCTTCAAGGCGGTTGTAGGTCGGTTGGCGGTTACACATGTATGCTTTTACCTCAACCATTGGATTCTCATTGTGTTTCTTCCTTAGCCATTGGATGTCACTCTCCTAGATCGCTGACTTAACTAATCCGTGGGCTGGATCGGTGAGGTGGAAGCCTTCCTAGGTGTTTGTGCTTCTTCCGTCGATTTCTACATTGCACTTGTGTTTGACACGGTGTCTCATGCATGCAGGTGAAATATGACGGCATTTGGAGAGAATCACAGGTCGGGCGGCCTGGGTCCTTAGCCCATATCCAGCCTTTCCTTCTTGGTTCACCATGTTGCACCATGTTTTGTCTATTTTTGCACCGTGACATGTGTTCCTGCAATGCTTTTGTACATAACTCGTGGAACTAGTTAATATGTATGAATCTTGCATAAAAGTTACCCTTGGAACATGAAATGTTGGTGGTCGAAATGGGTTCTAACGACCGCCAACAGTCATAGTACAACTTTTGATCAGAATATAAATCTATTCGAATAGTCCATGTCCACTGGTATGGATGGGATACGGTGTGGTTTCACAACAGGTTTTCATAAGAATGTGGGAATGGATGGGATAAAATGGTTTTTGGTTCGACAGTGGATGCCGGGAGTTTCTGGGGTAAAACCCAGTAGCGGTGTGGAAAAATGTGTTGGCTGGAATGTCATGAGCCACGTTGAACCGGCAAGTCCAGTGGCAAACCTTTTGAGAAAAACCCTATTTTCAGAAAGCATAAAACTTGATAACAATCTCGAACCCTGCATACAAAAAAGTGTTTTTATGCTAAACTCCCTGAGTTCTAGATATATTCTGCATGTAATATTAGCCTCCCCCCAACTCTTTATGGAGAAAGGTGGGCTGCTGAGTACGTAAGTACTCACCCTTGCTTTGCTGTTGTTTCTCTAGTGAAAAGGAGATAATCGTGTACGTAGATGAGTAAGGGCTACGACCTGCTTCCTAACCGTGTCCCGTGGAAGTTGGGCCTACGTTTTATAATTCCGTTGCTTAGTTTTTAGGGCTGCACCCCTTGCTGTCCGACCCGTTAGGGTGGATCTATACCCGTCTGATGTAAGAAAGTGATTACCAAACTCTTGGGAATGGTAATAAAGCACATTTTAGTCCCATTATGGAAGTAGGACGCTTCAGGTGGTATCAGAGCCGTAAGTTGGCCGTAGGACGTAACCCTTCGGCTGGAAAAATGTTTTGAGTCCAAAACAGTTTGAAAAAACCTCTGCTTCTTATCTTACTCTAAATTCAAAAAGTTTTGGCCCTCTCTTACCCAACGGCCGTCAGCAACTAGTCAAACTTCTACCGGAAGGAAGATGGTATTCTTGTGCAACACACCATGAAACCAGAACAGGATAAACATGAGCCCGGGCCATGCACTGGCGGACATGATGGATCGATGTTAAAGAGACCAGTGCTCACCATATAGAAACATCACCATCACAGAGACACCTGGTACAACCCTAGATATGGACCACCCTGGCCAAGTATTTGACCCTATGGACGAGTAAGGGCTACGACTTTTTCCAACCTTGTCTTGGACCTTCGTTTTATAATTCCGCTGCTTAGTTTTTAGGAAGATAGCATTTTAAGAAAAATCATTCATATCCCTCTATATTCATTATTTTTAATTTGCTCCGATAAAGATGTGTGTGTCACATTCATATCCCTCTATATTGAATATTTTTTGCTCCCTAAAGATGTGCGTGTCACGCGTGTATGCCTACACAAGTCTTTCCTACATTAAACTTTTGTTTTTTACTTAAATGGATATTTCAATTCATAAAATTTAATAATATTTTCATTTAGTCATGTGCGGTGCGGGACGCATGTGCATTTTGACCAGTAGTTATTACAGCGCAGGATATATCAAGAAATAGACATGCCGGAGATTTTGTAGCGTACACAAAAAGTATTAATCGTTCCTACCCTGTACCTGCAGGATACAACGTACGTACGTACTTGCAAATTAAATTAGTTCTCCAAGTTGAAGTCCACAGATAATACGGCATATACTTTTTGGCGCACCTCAAGCCATGCATGTTCGTGATAGATCAACATCACATGGATGGAGCAAGGTCCGTCGTCGTCGGTGGAATTTACATGGTACGTATATATGTACCAACACGGAGGGCATTGTACTCTAGGAAAATCTGTACGGTCAGCTGGTTGATGACGAGCGCGCGCCTCGTGGCAAACTTATTAACTGAAGCCATCTCCTAATAATTAAGTTGGCCTGATGTCCTTTTCTGTCGTCTGGACCTGTAACTAAATTGACTGTCGTCGGCTGTCGCTGCTGCCTCATGTATTGCGAGGAAAAAATTTCTATGATTATGTGGAGGGTGTTTCAGAGATCGGAGCAAAGGAACGTAAGGTTTTTATGATTTTGAAAATGTTGTCGAACAAATGGCTGGCTTTAATAAAAATCAGCCAAGGTGACTATATAGGTTTATGCCCATATGGTGCTACGGACAAGAACCGCCAAAAGCATCGGGTAGGGGATGTACCTAAAACTTATGTAAACAGAAGTTGGCTCATATTGGAGCCTTTCCACCAAGGTGAGATAAAGGCAAGGGAAGCTCCGTTATACGTAGGAGGAATCCAAATTACATGGTCAAGGCGGAAGGGAAATAATTTGGAACCTATTCGACTTTGAGAAGCACTTAAATGATTTTTGTTCCTTCACAAATAATTTCACCAATTATGACTATTGTTTACCAAATTGAAAGCTGATGTTTATATTTTTAAGGTTATCTTAGTATTTACTCTTTTTCTAGTGTGTTTTGTGAGGATCAATACGGAACGTCCAATTAGTAATATTACCTTCATTTTCTAATTACGACACCATTAATTTTTTTGGATATGATGTTTAACTTTCCATGTTACGTACTAAAACAATTTGCGCAAACTTTTAAAAGTATATGTCATGCTTGGTCTATGTTCCACCTTTTTTTTTTTTTGCTACACATAGGTAAGGGACCAGATAATGATACGTCAGATCAACTTTTTTAACTAGTTGATGTCAGTGTCACATGCTCATTGGTAGGAGCCAAGGAGAAGGCAGACTAAGCAGAAACGAAGAAAAAGGGGTCTCAAGTGTATTATTGGGACTGAATGGGCCAATTGTAACCAAGGTTACCTAGCTTTATAAAATTAGGCTCCCTATTGCAAATGATATGGGAAAATTAGGACTAGCTTTTTTTTTTAGCCTCAACACTAAAAGTACAAGCTATAATATCTGAACTCGCGACCACCTCATGCGCCCATGGGCCGCGGTTGGCATGCACGGGGAGTGATCAGGCAAAGCTACTTTATCGTGATGTGGGCCGAGGTTGCATACTGCGTGTTAAGTGTGAAAAGCTTGGCATGATATCATTAAGCCACATGTTATATTATCGCAAGGAAAAATTCTATTTGACCACCTTCAACTATGGCCGTCGTCCGATATTACACCCCAAACCACAAAACCAGAAATCCTATCACCCTGAACTCTTGAAACCGGTTGATTTTGCCCCTTGAGGGGTATTTCGAGGTGGTTTAGGTGACAGGTGGCAGCAGGACCCACTTGCCATTCACTCTCTTTTTTTCTTCCTCGTTGTTTTCTGTCTCCTCCATTCCTCCCCACCGCCGTTGCCCCATCCACCAAGCTCGCGCCTCTACCGTTGCCTCCTTCTCACCATGCTCTCCCTCCTCACCACGCTCCTCGTCGCCTTCCTCGTTCGCGCTCGCCCCGCTGCCACCGCTCACCCCGCCACCACCGAGCTCCCACGCGGCGCCCTCGCTCCGCCACAGCCCGCGGACCTGCGCGGCGCGCTCGCTCGTCACCGCCGGTTGATGAGCGCGCTAAAGCCCCTGTGTGCACGACAACGCTGCCCCCACCCTCCCCACCCACTGAGAACCTCCCCACGCAGCCCGGCGCAAGCTGGTGGAGGCTCACCGGTGCGGAGCGTAGCGAGTGTCGGCGGTGGGGAGCTCGCCGGCGCGAGCGAAGCAGAGCTGAGCAAGAGGGAGAAGCTGGATCCAGATCCGGCCCAGTGGATCCAAGCACCCGATGACGACGAGGTGCCGGTCGTCATTGCCGGCCGGAGGCGGTGGAGAAGGGGCCAGCGCAGAGGAGGAAGGGCCGGGGCGGAAGTGGCGGAGATGGCCTGCGCGGAGGTTGAGGAGGGGGCCGGCAGCTCGACGCAGCGATGGGAGAAAGGCGGGTGGCGACGAAGAGGGGTCCGCCGCGGATCCGGCCAGAGGCGGTGGAGAAGCCTGGCGGAGGCCTTAGCGGCGGATCCGGCCCCTGGTGAGTGGCGGCCTCGTCAGCGGCGGATCGGGACCGAGCGGGGCGACGCACGCGAGGGAGAAAAGAGGGAAGGTGGTGAGGGCCACCTGTAGGGATCACCTCCAAATACCACTTGAGGGGCAAAATCAACCGGTTTCAAGAGTTTAGGGTGATAGGATTCCTGGTTTTGGGGTTCGGGGTGTAATATCAGACGACGGCCATAGTTGAAGGTGGTCGAATGGACTTTTTATTTCCTTATCGCAAATACGATCTCGAAGAGCGCGACCCCATGCAGCCTTGGCCCGGTACGCTAGAGGCCCATGGGAGGGCTGACGCGGCCTATGTATTTTTTTCTTTTCTATTTCTTCTGAAATATGATAACTTTTCATGTTGTGTCCATTTTTTTTTTGCTTCGTCTGTGTCGTTACGTTTATTATGAAAAGATCTACAAAACTAGATATATGATGCATATGTTTTAGAATAATTTATATATGTCGGCTACTTAAATTGGATATGCATATGTTGACGTTATTAATTTATATCCACGGAAAAAGAGACATACTAATGTATATATACACGAGCGCGATCATAGCGCATGCTCCTGTATTCCTGCAACCGTTGAACCCTGGCCATGGAGATTTTGTAGAGTACGACATGTAGGCACATGGCAGTTGACCCAAATGATTTGGTATGTGCTGCTACGTACTATATGCAATGCATGTTCACATGGGCACCATTTAGCTTGTTTGCACACCTCTTATCTTGTTTTGATGACAGATGGACATGGGGCACCATTTGTCCACGAGGGCACATTCCACCTGTGGAATTTACACGACGGTATGTACCGGCGCGGCTGGCAAGTACCGGTGCAAAATCTGCCATCTAGCTAGTTGACGAGCTGAGCGAGCGCGCCATCGTCGTCGAGACCCTCTCTCGAAACCATGCATGGTGGCGCCTGCGTATATGATGCCTATAAATACCTGGTATGGTTGCCGCTCTTCAAGGCACGCACACAAGGCCGTGGATCGAGAACACATCAGCATATATACCTGCAGCCACACAGCCTACAGCCCTAGCTAGAGCTCGCCATGGCGTCCTCCAAGCCCACAGCGCTCGTCTTCCTCGCCATGGCTCTTATGGTCGCAGCCTGTGCGCAGGCCCAGGCACCAGCTCCAGCTCCGGCGCCGTCCCAGAACGCATGCCCTCCTGGCTTCAAAAACATTCTCGACCTGACTGATTTCCTTCGAGGCACTGGCCGGGAGCTCATCACGGAGATCGCCCCAGGCCTGTTGCCCACCATCCAGGGCATCGTCGGGATCATCCCACACACCGGCCTCCAGCTGTGTGTGTGCTTTGTGCCGCCCAACGTCCCCTTCTTCGTCCAGTGCATCCGCTACTAATTAAGCAAGAAGCAGGCATGCAATAAGCCAATAACATACTCTGCGTGTTGCGTAGCTATACTATACTTGTAAGTGGTCTTTACCATATGCATGTATGAATAAATTGTTTACCTACGTGCATGCGTCACCTACGTCCGCGCACTGATCTCTGATCTGTGCGTGTCGTCGTTTGTGTGTCACTGCGGTACTGGTAAAACCTATCTAATAATATGCTTGCTCTATGTATACTTCTGCGAGACATATATACTCCTACATGTCTGTGTTGCTGTACGTATGCTGAAGCGCAAAATATATTTACCAGGCGCATCCTAAATATGCCTCTCTACTTGTGTGTGGCTTGTATATCTCGTGTGTTGTGCGCCGGTGCATGTGGCATGCATGCAGCTGCGGTGTGCGCGCAGATAAAGTCTCCTTGTCATCGTTATATAAGTTAATTTGTCCAAAAAATACATAGAAGAAGATCTTCAATAAACTAAATTAGTTGACACTCCAAAATGGCAGAGACGCTCGACATGGTATTCCTTGAAGAGGAGCCACCAAACCCCTTAAATTACTTCCAAAAAAACATCTTGACAAAATCATTTGCAAAGCCATTTGACACAATTTAGGACATCTTTGGATCAACTACAGACTGTGGAAGGGGCTAAGAAAAATCTATATCCGATCCACACATCCTAGCCATATCTCGGAACCTAATGATCAACTACATGCTCTGTTTGGACCACTTACAACTTACAGAAGATAGTAAAAAAGCTAGCCGATACAAATAGACGAACTTATGTATCGAATATTAACCATCCCACGATTAAAATACATTAGAGGTCTATTATCTTGTCATAGGCTACAAATCAGGATTCCTCAACGCCCAAAATGCAGATTCATGAATTTAATAATTGTACCACATGAGGTCCAAGTCCTCATTGACTATGTTAAACTGGCCACGATGTTGTTTTGCCTCCTTCTAGACCGAGCAACTGACACATGGGTCCCACAGAGGAATTTTAGGGGCAGTTTATCATTTTGCCCTCCTCCAGATTTCTAGAGGTAGACGAACATGTGATGCATCTAGAAAGTTGATTTCCATTGGTGAGGCCCACTGTTGAGACAGCGGCAGTGGTAGGACTTTTTGGTCCATTTATGGGTTTTTTGGGGGTGGTGTGTGTGTGATGGGTGGGGGGAGCCCCTCTAGAAATTGTTTGTATATAGTAATGCCAAACTATTGCCCTATGAGTTCATCTAATGATTGTTCCTAGTGTATAATAAACTTTTGTTTAAGGAGTGTACTAAGGCAGCGCTCGCTTTCACGTCTAGACGCGTCTCGGCGCGGCGTGGCTTCTTCCGAGTAAATTGTCTATCCGCGCCGAGACGCAGGACCACGCCGCAATCGAGCAGAGCCTATGTTTATGTCTATGAATTTTCATTTGTACATATTTGTTATTATGTGATTTTCCATGATTCATTTTCAGGCGTGCAACTTTTCTTTGTTATACCAAATTTTGTTCTGCCTGGCTAAGTCGTTTTTTTAGATGGTTAGGGTTAGGCAACAAGTCAACTCTCATAGAAGTTGGCACGGGGAGGAGAGAGATTTTTGGGCTTATCTATTCATCTGTTTGTATGGGCCGGCCAGCGGCGACAGGCCCAGTATGACCACGGGCAGAATTTCTTTTATGGTTTGTTCTATCTATATGTGCACATTATCTATATTGCTTCTTGTGTACAATTTTTGGTTCGCCATTTGAATGTGTTTGTTTCCATAGAACTTTGCAGTTTCCGAGGAGTGCTTTATGCCCAGAAAATGTCCAATGATTAATATAGGTTTACTTGGTGTAGAATGATCTTATGAGACTGTATTTTTTTGGGCAGTGGGTCGTCGTCAAAGGTCACGTTGACGCTCAGGCGGTCGGACGCCACACCTCGGTTTGGTGGAGAAGGCCACGGAAATAATGGGGTGGATTTTTATAAATTCTTTGAAAACAAGAGAAATTTTGAGATGCGGACACGTCGACAGAAAAAGCATATGGTCGCAAACTATCTTGGCCACAGGCGTTTCTGTCACGAACCTATTTAATTTCTGCCGTTACCTCCTGGGCTCCAGACTTGTTGTGCTACGCAGGGAATCCTTGGCTGCCACACGCATGCATGAACCTCCCTCTTCCCGACGGCCTCATCGCCATTCACCAGCATGTAGCGGGAGAGCGGCCATCAAAATTATATTAGTAGTACGAGCTTTAACTATTAGCCTTTAATTAGTCACACATCACGTCATTGGCTCTGCATCTTCCCAACCATCGCCTTCTCTTCTCTTATATAGCAGACTGCACCCACTTCTTCTGCACATTGTTCAGCATCACCTCCATCTCCAGCAGCCATGGCCGTGACGTCCGAGGCAGTACAACAAGCGCTGGCCATGGTGATGGTGGCGGCACTGGGCGTGCTCGCCAATGTCGCCGCCGCAGACGACGCGTCCTGCGTCAAGCTCACCCTCCACAACCTCTGCCCGTACCCTGTATGGCCGCTGGTCACCGCCAACGCCGGCCTCCCCTCCGTCGTCGGCGCGCCCACCCGCCTCGACGGGAACGGCGCGGGGCTCGCCACCGTGTCGTTCCCGGCGGGCGCGTGGTCGGGCCGCGTGGCACCGCGCACGGGATGCGCTGCCCAGTGCGCCTCCTCCTGCCCCGATGATCTCCAGTGCGAGACCGGCGACGCGCCGCCGGTGACGGTGGCGCAGCTGAGCGTGGGTGGGGCGGGCGGGCTGGCGGCGTACAGCGTGAGCCTGGTGGACGGGTTCAACGTGCCCGTGGTGGTGGCGCCGCAGGGGTTCGCGGCGGGGCAGCAGTGCCCCACGCTGGGGTGCGCGGTGGACCTCGCCGGGGACTGCCCTGCGGGCGCCAGAGGACCCGGCGGCGGGTGCGGGGCCGGCGCGACGCAGGCGGCGCTGTTCAAGGCGAGGTGCCCCGAGACGAGGACCACGGCGACGGACGTGGAGGCCACGCCGCAGGACTGCGTCGCGCCCGGCGAGCTCAAGGTCGTCTTCTGCCCGCCGCAGGACTGCATGGCCAGTCATCGGTAGGCACTTGTGCCTTGCGGACGTGTTCATCATCGGTGGAATAAGAGGCGACACCGCTACATGCGTGCGTAGACATAGGAGTAGGAGGCAGAACGAAATAAGAAATGCCTCGCGCTGCAGTCGTCAGCTGTAGAAGAACTGATGGAAAAAAGAGAGTTCCTTTTCCATCTTAATGGTACTAGTTGAAGTCTCTACATTAATCCTCACAAGACGCGCTAAAAAAATAATATTCTAGAAATTCCCAAAAAAGGAAAACATATAACTATCAATTTTATAGACCGTAACTTCCACACCGATAGTTGATTCAAAATTACCAAAGTTCTAAATCTTCCGCTATAGCTGCCGCTATCTTCAGATATAGCTGTTTGAGAAGGATTCCGCGATTTACTTCTGTGTACAACTTAGCTATTATTTTCTGTTATAGCTCCATTTAACCCGCTATTAGCTGTTTTAAGAGACCAAACGCCGAAGGCTTTATCCCGCTATTTAAAACACTAAAAATTATCCACGTATGCCATTAAATAATACCTCTAAATTGTGATCCATCTGCCTCTCCACGTATCGAGCGCCCTAGATGGTGCGTTCACGCGGCTCCGGTTGTTTTAGATGGACCTCTCGACTCTGCCTCCTCCATGCGGCCAATGATCAATGCCGCACGTGGTGTCTTCGACCAACACCAAGCGTCTGCTCTGCAGCGCGCTACAGATATGGGATCCGGAGGCAACTATTTCCCTGCTTGATCATCCGTTCTATTGGCCACATCCACATACATTTGCTGCAGCTCGCACAAGGAGCTGGTGGTCAGCATCCTCTGTGCCGCCTGCGGACAATGCCGTAGCTAGTAAAAGATTACTCAAGGACCGGCGTTGAGCTTCTCAAAAAGTCAGGCACACAGACATAGTACAATGTTGGAAGGTGTAGATTTACATTGGAACATGAACAAAAAATATATGACAAATAGATACAATAAATTGTAATTCCCATGTTAATTCCCACGAGGGGTACTAAAATTAAAAGATAAATAGTAGTAGAAATTCTATAATAATCAGAAAAAATCTAGGTATTAATTTGATAGGAAAATTTTAATACTCATTACATCTATTCCATTGTATGAATCATTACTCATTTTTGTCGTTATAAAACATAATATATGAAATAACAACGTTGATTTGTATCTATATTACCTATTTTTGATGTTTTGATATCTAAAATAAAAACCATAAATTTATATTTAAATTGTCCACTTCCTTACTATTGTAGATAATTTGAAATCTCGCCTTAAATTTAAATATCTACCTTTTATACCTACTGAAGATAAACTAAAACAACAAAAGCTATATCTGAATTACCAACCTATGTTATTATAAAAAATATCAAAATAAATCTATATATGTTTCTATGTTATTAATTTCTACCAATACTAAATTAATTTATCAATCAACTTATGAGATGCGTTAGAAAATAGATAAAACTAAAAATCCTCACAATACATTTGACCATCAATTTGATATATTGAATCTTAGTAGTCATTAAATCTATTATGATTTCTAAATAATTAGTCATATTTGCCACTATAAAAACAACATAAATAACCATAAAATATGTCTAAATTACTCATCTCTATCGATAATATGAAATATCTTCTAGATTTAAATCTAAATTAGCCTTAATTGCTATTGTGATACATAATCTGAAATAATTCCTTAAATTTATATATCTGACTTGGTTATCTTTTCTTTTTCGCCTCCACGTTAATCCTCGCGAGACGCGCTAAAAAATAAACTTAGAAAACATTCTCATAATGATCAGAAACATCTAGCCATCCAATGGATGACTTCCAACGATAACAGCAGTCGAATCTATTTTTGCACAACATTGATCCATGCCATTATAAATATAATTTAAATTAACCCCCTAAACCTATATCTAAATTACCACATATACCATCATTGTCATAATAATTTAACCCACCAGATCTTTTCACATTGTGTACGCAAGAAAAAAATAAATCTTTCTAGTGGAACACCAAATCCTGACCTTGCTGGCATGACCCGAACGACAATTATGCATTGTTACTCACCTCAATGTCCCGGACGAGGGGTTCCCGGTCCTCAGGTCATAGATCATCGTAGAGTGCGAAGGCACCCTCCAGGCCGTAGTCCTTCATCCTCTTCAGGAGTGCCTGTGGCGGCACTACGCCCCACCTCCCCACGGGCCCCAGCGCCGACAGGCCAACCACTATCTCTTCTCCTCTCGGCTCTGCTCCTCACTGCAGCGCACGAGCAAGCAGCAGGAGCAAGTAGTGGGAGATGAGAGGAAGGAGACAGACTGAGAGAGATTAGAGAAAGAGAGGGAGATCCTAAAATTCTCAAAAATAGTAGCAATTGGATTTATTATTTTTAAAAAATTACCCGCCATTCCATTATGAAAGATGAAATAAAATAACACCTAAATTTGCATAAAATTACCCACCGTGCCATTATGAAATATGAATTAAATAATCCCAAAATTTGCATATAAATTACTAACCATACCATTATAAAAGATGAATTAAAATAAGCCCTAAATCTGCATACAAAATTACCCAATATACCAACATGAAAGATAAATTAAAATAATTACTAAATTTGCATATACATTATCCACGATGCCATTACGAAAGATGAATTAAAATATCACATCTAATATTACTAAAGATTAAACCTATATGTCCTAAAAACTCTACCCATGCGAGAGCACGGGTTGATGGACTGGTTGTACAAAAGCAGGTGACATTACATGAATAATAAAAAAATATCCAGTGGCAATTCTGTTATTTTAACATATCAATTGGGGAGAGCGTCCACCAGAATGTACGGGTAAGTTGTGGCAAACCACGGGTTACATATTAGCTGCAAACATGGCGCACCAAATACAAAAGCGAAACATGCCAAATTACTCAACGCCATGAGTCTTGAACATAGAACCTGCAGAAATGACCGTTGCCATCTAGAGTTTTTTCCAGACTTAGGCCAGTTTGGGAACCCCATTTTTCTAAGGGATTTCCATTTTTCCAAGGGAAAATGAACTAATTTCTCTTAGAAAAATAGAAATCCCCTAGGAAAATGGGGTTCCCAAACTAGCCCTTAGACACTTAACGCTGGTGCGGGATTGGTCACGGCTGGCGGCTGTTCTGCCTTATTTTCTGTTTTGATTTTGATTATGGCAGCTCTGCCTTTGTCCGTCAGGGAGTATTTACGGCCTTCTTTTGTAACATGGAGGGAGCGCTCCATGTCATCTAGGTGTTTTCTTTTTGTCGAATACGCAGGAGAGCTGCGTATCCTTGTTAATAGAAGAAAAACGTTACAAGACACATCGACCAGTGATTGGCCCGCTCCATCCGGGGAAAAACAGAGAGCTAATTACACACACAGGAGACGACCCAAGTTGGTGGCTCCGGCGCTAACCCAATCGCGTGCCGTATGATCTACAACACCTAATACATCATTAACCGTCGACGCGTCCCCTCGAAAGCACCTAGCATTGCGCTCCTTCCACACGATCCACGTCACCAGGGCAAATAGAGAGTCGGCACCCTTCCTGAGGTCAGTCGGCCACAGGCTGCTCACCCGCTGCCACCAGGCTATGATGGAGTCGCAGCCCACAGCCGAAGGACAACCACGGCCGCGCCGCACCAGAACCCCCTCCCATACTTGCTGTGTGAAGGAGCATCCAAAGAATAGGTGATCACCTGTCTCTTCCTCCACGCCGCAGAGGTAGCACGAGGCGTTCGCTTGCAACCCGTGTCGACACCTCCGATCAGCCGTCCAGTGGCGTCTACGCCACGCTAGCCATAGGAAAATTTTTACTCGTAGGGGAGCCCAGATCTTCCAAAGTGTAGCAACTTCGGGGAAGCAGGTAGAGCCCTCATGAAGCAATTGGTATGTTGACTTAACTGTGAACTGGTCGTCGGACGTCCTCCGCCACACCGGCACATCCTGCACCAAAGGTTGAAGGCGAACTCCTCGCAGCGCCTTGGCAAGCCTGAGGTAGTCGACAATGGCGGGCACTGTCAACCCACCCGTGAGCTCTCGGATCCACCGCCCCTGGTGCAGTGCGTCGGCGACCGTCTGCGACGTCCGGACCCGCTTGGAAACTAAGGCCGGCAAGTTCGGGGCAATGTCCGGCACCGATTTTCCATCGAGCCAGCAGTCGACCCAGAAGAGCACGCTTCTCCCGTCCCCAACGACAAAAAAGATGGAAGCCTGGACTAACTCGTGGATCACTGGCTCAACCTTGATCGGCAGCGCGCCCCAGGCTCTGTCGTCCGTGCGGCGCTACAGCCAGAGCCATCTAGCTTGTAAAGCCATTCCCATCAGCCGTAGGTCAGGCACCCCCAGACCACCGAATAGGAAAGGCTTGGTCACGGCTGGCCACGCCACCATGCGTTTGCCTCGCACCGATGAGTCTGCACCTGCCCAGAGAAACTTCCTACTCACAGCCTCGATTTCTCTTCTAATGCCCGGCGACAAGGCATTGGCCAGCATAGCATACACTGGAACGGCCATCATCACCATCTTGATCCACACTAGTCGACCACTTCTAGCCATCAGGTTGCCCTTCCAGACCGGCAGCTTGTTGGCCACTTTCTTCACCAGGGCGTGCGCGCTCGACTTGGGCAAGCGCTTGCAGTGCAGGGGAAGGCCAAGGTAAGTCACAGGTAACTCTGCGACCCGACAGCCCAGGATGGAGACCACCTCAGCCAGGTCTTGCTCATGCACCGAGATGGGAGACACTGAGCTCTTGCTGAAGTTGACCTTGAGGCCAGCCGCGTCCCTGAAGAGCTCCAACAGCGCCCTGATGGCTGTCGCGTCCGACACACATGGGCAAGCGAAAAGAATGACGTTGTCCGCGTAAATGCTGCACTGGTACTTGATCGCTTGGGACTCGAGAGGCACCAGTACTCCGGCGTCCGCAGCCCGCCGGATAAGCGCACCCAACGCCTTCATGGCGAGGATGAACAGAAGAGGCGACAGGGAGTCGCCTTGTCTGATGCCACGAAGGTGGCTAATGGCGCTGCCGGGGTGGCCGTTCAGCAGAATCTTGGAAGATGCCGTAGAAAGGAGAGTCGCGATCCACCCGCACCACCTAATGCCAAAGCCCAAGGCCTGCAGCACCTCAAACAAAAAGTTCCAAGCTAGCGAGTCAAAGGCCTTGGAAATGTCTAGCTTTAGCAGGAGGTTGGGTATCTTTCTCTTGTGGAAGAACGTCGCCGCGGCTTGGACATACTTGTAACTGTCCAGAATGGAGCGCCCTCTGATATATGCAGTTTGGTTCGCATGGACAAGCCTGGACATCAGCGGGGCAAGCCTCAGGGCCAGGATTTTGGATACCAGTTTGCTGAAACTGTGGATCATGGCGATCGGCCTAAAGTCTCCAGGCTCAACCGCATCGCTCTTCTTGGGCAGCAGCACCACAAGACCATTGTTTAGCTTCTCAAAACCCCTTCTGCTGCCGCTGTTGAATGCATTCAGAGCCTCCATGATGTCAGCTTTTACAATGTTCCAGGACGCCTTATAAAAAGCACCGGTGAAGCCGTCAGGGCCCGGTGCACGGTCGACAGGCAATTCCTTGATCGCGGCAAGAACCTCCTCCTCCAAGAATGGACCCTCCACTGCAGAGAGGTCTATCCGAGTGAAGCCCAGCTATAGATGTCCATATGGACCGGGCCGCCCGGTTGGCCCGAGACACGGCACGGAAATGGCCCGGCCCAAACACGGCACGGCCCGGTGGCCATCGTGCCCGGGCTGGCACGGCCCGGTGGGTGTGCCGTGTTCGGACGCGGAAGCCGGCCCATCGTGCCTGGCCCAGCACGGCCCGCTCCAACGGGAGGCACGGCCGCGGCCCGGTACCCTATAGCCATATATATACCCCGGCCGCGGCCGCCCCTCCCATTCGCAACCCTAATTTCATTCCCTCTCTTCCCTTCCGCCGCGGCGCCGCCTGGCTTCTGGATCTCGACCTCCTCTCGCCTCTCCTCGCCTCTCGTCTCCCCCGACGACGACGATGACCTGACGGCCGACGGCTCACCGTCGTCATCGTGTGCCGGACTGCCGGCCTGCTTGGACATCTATACCTCCTTCTTCCTCTCCCTGTCTCCCTGTCCGCCGTCTCTAACCCTAACCCTAGTCCCGGTGGTCCTCGACCTCGACTGCTCGTTCCTCGGCTCCGGCCGACGTCTCTGGTGCTCCGGCTGCGCAAGGTTTGTTTCTCACCCCCTCTTCCTCCTCACCTCCTGCAAATCTTTAGATCTAGATGACTAGATCTAGGTTTAATCCCTCGTTTTTTATTTTCTTCCCAGGTACCGGTGAAATGTCGATGCCGCGTAGTCGTTGAGGAGCCGGAGGCGTCGTCTGGGAGAGGGCGAGGAGCAGGCCGAGCTCCTCGGGCTCGCGGTCGGTGTCGAGGTCATGAATCTTGACCCGATTGCAGAGGAGGAGGAGCGTCGGCTCAAGGACCACAATGAGGCGGCGGATGCCAGAGGCTTCATGGGTTTCGGTGAAACCCATGGAGATCCCATTGAGCTCGATGGTGTGCCAGTCTCTGACCCTGGCACTGGTACGGCCACGGCCTCGTCAGCACCAGCTGGCAGTGCCGCCGTCGCCCCCTCCAGGCGGAGGAAGAGATCCAAATGCTGGAATGACTTCGATGAGTTGACTAAGGTGGTGAATGGCAAGACGGTCAGGTATGGTGCTGTTTGCAAGTACTGTAAGAGTCACTTGAGTGCCGACTCTAATAATGGCACTGGCTACTTGCTCCGACACAATTGCCCTGCTAAGCAAGCATATGAACGCTCTGGCCAAGTTTAGTCCGTGCTTAAGATGAATGCCGATGGTAAATTGCAGCACTAGCAGTACTCTCCTGCTGTAGCACGGACTGAACTTGCTCGTTTGATAGCTAGAGATAATCTACCTCTGTGGCATGGCTCTACTGTTGCTTTTCAAGAATACATCAATCGTGCCCATAACCCTAGATTTGTTCATGTTTCTAGGCAGACAACTGCAAGGGACATGATTAAACTATATAATGATCGTAAGGTGAACTTAATTGATGCTTTGAAAACTGATGTTTCATCTATGTGTTTAACCTCTGATATCTGGGCTGGAAAGGCCAAGGAGGACTACTTAAGTGTAGTTTGTCATTTTGTTAATTCTAAGTGGGAACTAGAGAAAATGTTGTTTGGTCTTAGGCTCATTGATGGTAAGCATTCTGGAGTTAATATTGCTAATGTTGTTGCTACTGTGATTGATGATTATGCTTAACTGACAAAGTTTTTGCAATCACATTGGACAATGCTTCCTCAAATAATACTGCCATGAAGTATCTTAGACCTTTCTTGTCTGGTTACTTGGGTGTGCCTGCTCTTGTTTTGCCTGAAACACCTAATGATGATGATACACATACACCTAGTGATGATGATGACTTGTCTACTATGTTCTTGCATCAACGTTGCTGCCGCCATGTTATTAATCTAGGAGTTAAAGCTGGCCTAGATCCTTTGAAAGCATATGTTGATGACTTTAGAACTGCCATAACATTTTTAAATGCTTCCGATCAACGTATAGCTGCATATAAAAGCTATTGTATGAGTATGGCTGTTCGTCCTCGTAAGTTTGGTGTGGACATGGATGTTAGATGGAACTCTACGTACTTAATGCTTAAGCACCTGGTACCATACAAGTCCACCTTTTCTGTTTTTATCAAAACTCAGTATCCTTTGAATAGGGATGGGACTCCTTTGCTCACTGATAATCATTGGATAGTTGCTGAAAAGATTTTATCTTTCCTGGAGTTATTTTATGAGTCAACTGTTGCATTGTCTGGTGTTTACTATCCTACTGCTCCTTTAATGTTGCATCATATTCTGAGGATAGCTAGACATCTAAATGCATATGAGAATGATCCACTACTTCGATGTGCTGTTGTTCCTATGAAAGATAAATTCCTAAAGTACTGCAGGGAAATACCAATTCTGTATGCAGTTGCATTTATTTTGGACCACAGAGCTAAGATGAGGGGTTTTAACAGGCTGCTTGTCAGGTTATCTAACTTGTTTGGCAAAGACTACTCCAGGTTTCCAATTGATGTTCGTACTAAGTTGACCAAGGTCTTTAATATGTATGAATCCAAATTTGGTGACGAACGCCAGCGTGCCGCTCATCAACCAGGTGCCGCACATGGTTCTGGTAAGAAAAAAATGGCTTGGGGTGACATTTATGATGATGATGATGACATTGGTGGGTTCCCTTCTACTCCTCTTGGAAGGACACTAGGTTCTAGCACTTCATCCCCTCATGCATTGTCAACTGTTGCATCCACTTCTGAACTAGCATCTTACTTAGACAGTGACATCCTAACTGAGTTTGATGAGGACTTCAACATTCTCTCTTGGTGGCAGAAACATAAGCTTACTTACCCTATTCTTTCCCTACTTGCTAAAGATGTTATGACAGTTCCTGCATCTACTATATCTTCAGAGTCTACTTTTAGTCTTGCTGGCAGGGTGATTGAGGAGCGCTGACGTCGCCTAACTCCTGATATGGTAGAGGTATTGAGCTGCATCAAAGATTGGGAGCTTGCTGATACTCACCTGCAACACAGTGTGGAGGAAGAGACACAAGAACTAGAAGAGGTACATGAGAACATGTACTTGGATGTTGATGATGCAGCTGAAGATGAAGGATGAGCTGCACTGCCTGGCCTGCACAACTGATGTAGAAGCTCTGTCACTGCCTATTATCTGTCTTTGCATTCTTGTTATCATGCTTGGAATGGCTGGACTGTAATAAACCTATGAACCTATTTATTATCTTAGGGGCTGGGCTGCACTCTTTTTTTCTTCTTAGGGTTTCTCACGAGGTGTGAGTTTTACCTAAGAAGGTTTTTAATGAGGCGGCCATTGCACTAATAGCTCCATAATATTCATTTGTCATCTGTGTGTGATCTTGTGATGGTGCTTGGAAGGTGTTGTGATCTTGTGATGGTTCTAGGTTTCAAAACTTAGAAGTTGTGATCTTGTGATGGTACTTGGAAGTTGTGATTGGATATTTGATATTCATGCCTGGTTGTTTGCTTAATTGTTTGTGAATTTGGACATTGTAATGATCTTGTGCTTGAGCTGAGCTTTTGATTGAGGTGTAGATCTTCATCAGGCCCTGGCATGGCACGGCCCGTGGTGGCATGCCGGGTCACCCACCGTGCCGGCACGGCACGGTTTAGACCTGGCCATGCCGTGTTTGGGCAGTGTTGCCGGCACGTGGGCTGGCACGGCACGGCCCGGTGGTTGCGTCGTGCCGTGCCGGCACGGCCCTGTTCGTGCCGTGCCTGGCCGTGCCGGTGCCGTGCCTGTGCCGGGCGGCCTATTTGGACATCTATATAAGCCCAGCGCCGCCAGGTTGATTGTCTGGCCTCTCGGAACCGCCGTCCCGAAGGCTCGATGGAAGTGAAGCTGCACTAAGTCTTGCATACCATCAATCGAGGAGACAGAAACGCCATCTGACCGCAGCTCAGAGATATAAGTTTTCTTCTTCTTCCCCCTGGCCATAACGTGGAAGAACCTGGTATTTGCGTCACCTTCAGAAAGGAACGAGCGCACTGCCTCGCAATGGTCCTCTCCAGAGATGAGAGCCCAAGGCATTTGAATTTCATCTCAGAGCGTAGGCTAGCCTCCTCACGCGAGAGGCGTCTTCGGTCTTGGGCACGATCCAGCCGTAGCACAACCTCCCTAGCAACGAGCAGCTGATCGCGAACGCAGCCCACATTGCGAGCCGACCAACTCTGCAGCTCACGCACCAGGTTACCGAACAGGTGATCGAGCCTGGAGAAGGGATCGACCGCCCCGCCGTCGTACGTTCACCCGCGCCGTACCGCGTCTTCAAATCCAGCTAGCTTGGGCCAGAAACACTCGAAGTGAAACCTGGGTTTGCCGCCGCGACCGAGTCCAAGTGAGGTATGCAAAAGCAGCGGGCAATGGTCCGACGCGTCCGAGGCCAGCGCTTCCAGGTGACAGCCCGGGAACCGATCCTCCCAGTCCAGGGAGACTAAGGCTCTGTCAAGACGCACCAACGTTGGCGTCTCCTGTTCATTGCTCCACGTAAAGGTCCGACAATGCAGATGCAGGTCACGAAGCTCTAGCTCGTTCACCGTACGCCTGAAATCACGCATGGCGCGGCGGCAGACACGAGAGTTGTTTTTGTCCGCCTCACTAAGGGGGTGTTTGGATCCCACCCGCTAAATTTTAGCACCCGTCACATCGGATGTTTGACGCTGGTTAGAAATATTAAATATAGTCTAATTATAAAACTAATTATACAGATGGGAACTAAATGGCGAGACGAATCTATTAAGCCTAATTAATCTATGATCAGCAAATGTGATGCTACAGTAACTATTCGTTAATTATGCATTAATTAGGCTTAATAAATTCGTCTCGCCATTTAGTCCTCCTCTATGTAATTAGTTTTTTAATTAAACCATATTTAATACTTCTAACTAGCGTCCGGACCTCCTGTGTGACACGTGCTAAAGTTTAGCCACTGGATCCAAACACTCGCTAAGGATGAGGTTGAAGTCTCCCACTACCACCCACGGGCCCTCGCATGCGTCACGCGCCGCCGCAATCTCGTCGAGGAAGAGAGATTTCTCCACGTCGCCCTGCGGCTCGTAGACGGAGGTCAGCCACCAAGGCTCGCCCATGCGGGAGCAAGCCACCCGCACCGTCACCGAGAAGCATCCGACCAGAACATTCGAGAGAGAGGTGTCTGGGCCTCGAGCAGCCACGAGAACCCCGGATACATATATATATATATACATGCATCCAATAAAAAGAATATATACCGCTAAAGGTTTGATGCTTGCTTCCTGGTGCAGTTCATACGTATGCACGGTGGCAGGAGAATCGATCCCAGCCTACATCGTTTCATGAGCCCCAACGCCATGGATATCCTTCATGACGTGACGCTACTTGAGAACCAGCTGCCCTGGCATCTGGTCCTGACGGTCATGAGGTTCGTCAACCGCGACTCCTGGAAGAAGGACCTGAAGTCCTTTGTCTATAGCTTGAGAGGCAGCCTGCAGGACCATAAGCTCCCCACCAACGATGAAAGCTATCGTGTCATGTGGGATGACAAGTACAGGCCGCCTCATCTCCTCGGCCTCCCCCGCTGGTGCAGTCGGAGCCACAGTGCCAAGGTGGTGCAGTCGGACCCACAGTGCCTCTGCGTCGCGCTGAGCGCTGACCCGTCGTGGGGCTCAGCATCAACCGCACCCACGCATTGGGCCTGCCCGCCGCTTGCAGCGTCCCGACGCCCGACGTCAGCAACAGCAAGGGCGGAGGGGTTCAAGACGACGCCCACGGCGGCCGCGTCTGTGCCCGGCGCCGCCACCGCGCCCGCGTTGGGGTCGACGGGCATCTTCGCCGTCGCCGCGTGATGCGTCGTTCGCGTTTGTGTAGGAACTGCGGCAGGTGGATTCTTGCTGTTCCATTATCTATCCATTTGGCTGATTGGAAGACTTGGGATCGGAGATTTGGCTGATCAACAAAATTCCTAGCAGGCGAGGCGATCAACAGCATCGGCGAGGGATTCCAGCCCGGTGGCCGGCGGCGCAACAAACAAAGAAAAGAAACGAACGCAAGAGGGTATAGGTACACATGTGCCACGTGGAGTCTTTTTGGGACAAAAATAAAGAGCTATTGGAGATGGATATGATTTTTGGGTCTGTAGACTTTTGGCAAGAGCCCAATACACAGGTATTAGGGATACAAATATTAGGAGCTGTTGGAGATGCTCTAAGTCCATCGCTAGGCGCCGGCCCTAAGTGCCATCGTAAGGTTGATCTAGGCGTCGGTTGGCTCGCTGTTGGCATGTTGCGTTGCTCTCTCCGCCGAGGAGCCTGCTCCCCGTGAGCCCTCTTTTGGCGGCCACGGACCTGCGTGGTCTCGAAAGCGGAGAAGAGAGAAGAGTACCGAGCGCCGCCTCCGGCCAGAAAAGGTTCGTCGTGTGGCTGCACAGGCGTCCTGCTCCTGATCTGCTAGCGTGCGGAGGATCTCCTAACAGACGGAGCCTCCTGTGTCGTGGCCACGGGTCCCTCTATAGCGAGATGCCGTCGCGCTTCTCAGTGAAACGTGGCGCTCTGTACGACTTGGATTTGGAGGAGACACATTGAAGCTCGCTGGTGAGACGTATCTCTGCGGTTTGCCTCCTGCTGTGTCCAGACCCCATGAGATTGAGGCCTCCACAGGCAGCAAATACATGTGCTCAAGGTTAATGGACAAGGTTCTTCTTGTAAAGTTTCAGGTTTCAACGTGAATTAGCCCTTGGCCTTCACGGTTACATGTTTATATAGGCAAAGAGCCGATAGATTACATCAAGGTTGTTTACATCCGTGACTTGCACGTCAAACAATCTATCTTTCCTAATAGAGATTACATAGGACTCTAGGAAACATATCTGAACAACTCTAGGAAACATATCTGAACTGATTGGTTTCTAACACGAGATTACATAATAGAGAATATTAAGAATATTTCTAACAGCCTCCCTCAATCTTAACCGGGTTTCTTGACAAGGTTAAGATTGCTCTTGAATGCTTCAAAGCTACGCAGAGGAAGAGCCTTAGTGAACCCATCAGCAAGTTGGTCTTGAGATCGAATCAGCCATATCTGTAACAATTTCTGAGCCACTCTTTCTCTGACAAAATGAAAATCAATTTCTATATGTTTGGCTCTCGCATGAAAAACCGGATTCGCTGAGAGATAGGTAGCCCCTAAATTATCACACCACAAACTGACTCTGCTGAACTCCAAGTTCAGTCAATAGTGATTCTACCCAAATTATTTCTGCAGTTGCATTTGCTAAGGACTTGTACTCAGCTTCAGTGCTTGACCTGGCCACTGTTGCTTGTTTCCTTGCACTCCAACTGATGAGATTTGGTCCAAAGAACACAGCAAACCCACCAGTTGATCTTCTATCATCCACACTACCTGCCCAATCTGCATCAGAAAAGGCACTCACAAGATTTGAGGTTGACTTTCTGATTTTCAATCCAAAGTCACTTGTGTATTTGACATAACGCAAAATCCGTTTTACTGCTGTCCAATGAGAAGAAGTGGGCGAATGCAAGTACTGACAGACCTTATTTACAGCAAAGGATAAATCTGGTCGTGTGAGAGTAAGATATTGCAGTGCACCAACTATACTTCTGTAGTTTGTGCTATCTTTCAGTCCCAAGGGCTTACCTTCATATCTAGAGAGCTTCTCTGAGACAGACAATGGAGTAGTGCACGGCTTGCAGTTACTCATCCTTGATCTTTTTAGTATGTCTGCAGCATATTTTTCTTGAGATAACATGATCCCATCATTTATCTTCTTAACTTCCATGCCTAAGAAGAAATTCAACTCTCCTAAATCCTTCAGGGCAAAATCTGCTCTCAAATCTTGCAACAGAGCTGAGACAGCTGCATCTGATGATCCAGTGACAATGATGTCGTCAACATAAATCAACATGAATATGACTGTCATGTCTTTTCGATAAATGAATAAGGAAGCATCAGATTTTGACGGCTTAAAACCAAGCTCACACAACTTGCAACTCAGCCTTGAGAACCAAGCTCTTGGCGCTTGTTTTAACCCATATATAGCTTTGTCAAGTTTACACAGGAAATTTGGTTTTCTAGAATCCTCAAACCCAGGAGGTTGCTTCATGTAAACTTCCTCCTCCAGAACACCGTGCAAGAACGCGTTCTGTACATCTAGCTGTCTTAAGTTCCAGCCTCGTGAAACAGCAACAGATAATACTAATCTGATAGTGGCAATTTTAACAACAGGACTAAACGTGTCCTCATAGTCTATGCCATACCTTTGCTTGAAGCCTTTGGCCACCAATCTAGCCTTGTAGCGGTCAATGGTGCCATCTGCCTTTCTCTTGATCTTGTAGACCCATCTGCAGTCAATTATATTTTTACCTTTCACAGGAGGAACCAAGTGCCAAGTTTTGTTCCTGAGAAGGGCTGAAAATTCATCTTCCATTGCACCTTTCCAATTTTTGTCATGCAATGCCTCCTCAAGATCTTGTGGCTCACCTGTTGATGTTAACATACCATATCTGACGGTACCATCAGTAAAAACTTTGGGTTTCACTATACCACTTTGTGACCTGGTTTTTGGTCGTTGTTGTTGCTGTTCTGAAGTTGATGCAGAGGCAGTTGTAGGTAAGTCTTGAGCAGACGATCCTTGAAGTAGTGCACCTTCCTCGAATGCCGTTTCAGTATGCACATGAGAGGGTGATTGTGGTAGCTGACTTGTAACTGGAGACACAACAGCTGATGCTTGTTGGCTTGTAGTAGGTAAGTTTTCCCTGTTTTCGTTGTTAAGGTGCGGCATGAGACTTGATTGTGCAATTTCCGCATCAGCTGCTCTACTACCTTCTTCCATGTCTTTATCTGTACTGTTGCTTGGACTTCCCTGCATGCTGTCAACACTTAAACCAGGGTTGTTATGATCATTAGTAACATGTGGACCAAAACGATTTACACCCCCTTGATCATGAGGAAGAAGACTATTTGGAAGAAGAGAGATCTCTTTTTGAAGGAGAGCACCAGCATTTTCATGAAGGAATTTAAAGGGAAAAATAGCCTCATCAAAGATGACATCCCGAGAGATGTAAATTCTCCCAGTGGAGGGTTCGAGGCATTTGAACCCTTTGTGAAGCGGACTATATCCGAGGAAAGTGCATTGTTGTGAACGAAATTGAAGTTTTCTTGAGTTGAATGGCCTGAGATGAGGCCAACAAGCACAACCAAAAATTCTGAGAGAGGCATAGTTGGGTTTTTCTTGGAGAAGAATTTCGGTTGGTGAGCGAAAATCAAGGATTTTGGTGGGAAGGATGTTAATTAGATATGTTGCTGTGAGAAAGGCCTCATCCCAGAATTTTAAGGGCATGGACGCATTTGCTAACAATGCCAGACCAACCTCTACTATGTGTCGATGTTTCCTTTCAGCTGACCCATTTTGCTGATGAGCATGTGGGCAAGAAACATGATGAGCGATTCCTATTTTTTGAAAGAAGGAGTTTAATCTTTCATATTCGCCACCCCAATCAGATTGCACAGTAAGAATTTTTCTGTTGAACTTCCTTTCAACTAGATTTTTGAAATTGTGAAACGCTTGAAAAACATCAGATTTATGCTTCAGGAGATAGATCCAAGTAAACTTGCTATAATCATCAATGAAGCTTACATAGTATGTGTGTCTTCCTACAGACATGGGTGCAGGACCCCAAACATCGGAGTAAATAAGTTCAAGAGGAAATTTAGACACACTAGTAGACTGTGAATAGGGTAACTGATGACTCTTAGCTTGTTGACAGGGATCACATACGAGCTCATGACTCAAATCACTAGAAACGGGAAGATTGAACTTTCTAAGAACATGCTTCACTATTGGAATGGCTGGATGCCCAAGACGACTGTGCCATTTAGATGTGGATGGCTTATTGACTCCAAAGACTTGCCTACTGGAACTTGAACTTGACTGCTGCGGGACTAGAGGATAAAGTCCTCCTTCACATCTGCCTCGAAAGAGAGTTTTCTTCGTGGCCTTGTCCTTGATAAGAAAAAAGTTCGGATGAAATTCCAGAAAGGCATTATTATCGACAGCTAATCGATGAACTGAAGCAAGATTTTTTTTAGAGTTTGGAACATGTAAAATATTTCTGAGATGTAATGGACGATCAGGGGTATGCAAAACGGAATGACCAATGTTACTAATTGTCATACCTGAGCCGCTGGCAGTGCGGACTTGATCTTGTCCATTGTATCTATCACGGACAGTGAGTTTCTCCAACTCACTTGTGATGTGGTCGGTGGCTCCACTATCAACATACCAGTTGGTGTCCACCCCATAGCTAGTGGTCGCAGCTCCTGCTACCTTGGGCTGGTAGTTCTCCTCATAGCGATACCAGCAATCTGAGGCCTCATGGCCTATTTTCCTGCAAATCTGGCAGATTGGTTTGTCAGACTGTCCTCCTTGCTTGGAGAATCCCCCGGGGCTGGAGTTATTGTTTCTTCCTCGACCACCACGACCACGACCGCGGTTAGTGCCGCGGCTTCGCTGTCCTCCTCGACCACGAGAGGCCGAGTTAGCTGAAGATTGGAAGCCTCCGCCTTCTTTTTCCTGCTGCATCTGCATCTGAAGACGGATATCAAATGAAACAAGCTGAGCGTAAAGATCACTCAGTGAAACTTGGTCTGTTCGCCCAAGGACGGACGACACCAGGGAGTTGTAGTCGAAGTCGAGGCCATTGAGGATGTACGACACCATCTCTTCATCTTCGACTTTCTTCCCGATGGCGGCAAGTTCGTCGCCAAAGCTCTTCATCTTGGAGAAGTAGGCAGCAGCAGTCATGCTACCCTTCTTGAGGCTCACCAGCTGCATGCGGAGGTTGGTGGCACGTGCACGCGATTGCGCAGCATACATCCCTTCAAGAGTCGCCCATACTTCTGCAGCAGATGATAGGGTGGCTACTGGAGCCAGGACTTCCTTGGTCAGCGAGTTGAGCAGATAGCCCAACAATAGCTGATCTTTAACCAACCAGGTTTCATATTCTGGGTTGGGAACATCAACTTCTGTCTTCTTGTCGTCGGCGATGATCTTCAAGGTTTTGGCCGGCGCTTTGGTGGTACCTTCTAGGATGCCAACCAACTGTGCGCTGCGAATTGCAGGCATGATCTGCGCCTTCCAGAGAAGATAGTTTTCTCGAGTTAGCTTCTCCGAGATAGGTGGGCCTAGGGATTGTTGAGGATTGGAGGATGATGATGCCATGGGAACGATGCAAGCTAGATGAGATAATTTGGAGGAGGGGCTCTGATTACCATGTAAAGTTTCAGGTTTCAACGTGAATTAGCCCTTGGCCTTCACGGTTACATGTTTATATAGGCAAAGAGCCGATAGATTACATCAAGGTTGTTTACATCCGTGACTTGCACGTCAAACAATCTATCTTTCCTAATAGAGATTACATAGGACTCTAGGAAACATATCTGAACAACTCTAGGAAACATATCTGAACTGATTGGTTTCTAACACGAGATTACATAATAGAGAATATTAAGAATATTTCTAACACTTCTTCCATGGGTACATTGCTTAAATATTGATTAAATTGATGACAAAGAGCCTGAATGGCATCATGGCATGGGAATATCAGTTGATAATGGTAATACAACAATGTCAAGATTGGTGGTGACAAATTAAAAGAGCAAAGTCAGAAGTTGGGAGTCCGAAAAATGCAATTTCCTCTCCTTTCGGCTGCTGTGTTCCAGGTCAGTTCAAGCTACTGCGTTTTCTTCCGTTTGTGCTGTGGGGTTCACGGTTACTGATACAGAATGCTCTAGATGCAGAGAGACTCAGCCTCTGAGTTAGTTTCAATAGTCCCAACACAAGATACTACTATACTACACCTGTCCGCCAAGAATAATTTTGTTAGCATTCACAATTCGACAGCCATCATTTTCGCCAATAGATGTTTCACCTTGGACATTGTCTAAAGCAGTTCTTCACAGACGAGAGCAGTCAATAGTGATGAATACAAAGTACGTCGCAAAGTATGTCGGCCGCGGCGAGAGCTGTCCTGCCCACAGGACGGAACACCATTGCAGCTTCATAATTTAAAATAGTAATCATTTGCTTTTGACGTATCATTGCAGCTTTCTCTGTAAATAAAAATATCATAAAACCCTTAATCTTGCTTTCCATGGGTGTGGATCAGCAACATCATTTGGCTCCTCTGTTTCATCCTGCTTGAGATACAGCGAACTAAAATAACAGCATAAATTGACATATAAATTAACCACCATGCATTATAAAATATAAATTAAAATAACCCCTCAAATTTGTATATAAATTACACACCACGCCATTACGAAAAGATGAATTAAAATAAATGTCTAAATTTACATATAAATCACCCACCATGCTATTATAAAAATTCAATTAAAATAATCACCTCTAATATTATTAAAAATAAAATAACATCTAAACTCTAAATTATAAACCTATGTTGTTATAAAAAACTAAATACAAAAAATCGACATGTGTGTTTTAAATTATCAGCCACCCCTACTATTAAATTCATCTATCACCTTTCAATACATATACCTTTTAAATTTCTAACCCCCGCGAGAGGATGGGTTGATTAACTAGTTTTTCAGTGTACAAACCATCAAAGAATCGCTCTGTTCCCGTGTCCCACAGTCTGTGTACCTACGCCACCAATGCCCCGATGGCAACACCAGGAACAGTGACACCACCGGCAGCAGCACTGAACCCAGCAGAGCACGACGACGAAGCGCGCGGCTGATCAGCCACCGCCGGCACGGCCTCATGCACCGCCACCAGGTCCTCATCATCGAACCAGGGGCACCGGAGCGCGTCTGCGGCCGTGAGCCTCCGATCCGGCCTGCACTCCAGAAGCCCAGCCAGGACGTGGAACCCGGCGTCCGACAGCGCCGGGAACACCTCCCGGAGCCTGCCGGGCGGCCTGGGGCGGCGGCAGAGCGGGGACCCGGCGCGTGGCAGCGAAGCGAACCCGTGCCACGACCCGACATCCTGCGCGCCCAGCGTGTCGAAGACACAGTTGAGCGTGTCCATCTCCGACCGCCCCGGGAACAGCGGCGCGCCGGCAAGGAGCTCCGCCATGACGCACCCCAGCGCCCATGTGTCCACACCCGCGTCGTAGTCCCGCGACCCCAGGATTAGCTCCGGCGCGCGGTACCACAGCATCGCCACCCCGAGCGTCAACGGCGAGCTGCCGTGGGCGGTGTCGGTGATAGAGTGCGAGAGGCTGATGTGGGGGATAGATATCCCCAGGGTCCTCATAGCATGGATTCGGTGCATGGGCTATTGGAGGGCCCAGGGAGAATAGTGGGCCTGTTTCCTGCACCCAACATCTCCCAGGGCCCAAAGATGACCGAGTAAGCTTGGAGAACATGGTTCAAGGTGGGACGTGAAGCATAGTGACTCGGACTCGTATTCCAGGACTCGTGGAACTTAAGATAGGAAAGATGTAATCGTAGATTCTGTGTACTCTATTGCTTTCCAAACCGAGTAGGATTCTTAGATGGAAATCTTACTTGTAACCCAAGAGCCCGTCGGCCTATATAAGGCGGGTGAGGGACCCCTACATAGACATAGACGCATCTCATCGCAACACCAACCATGCCCTAGCGCACATTGTAACCTCAACAGCAATACAACTCGCCGCAAACAGGACGTAGGGTATTACGCATATTGCGGCCCGAACCTATATAAACCTCATGTTGTCGCATCTCGACGCGAACCATCGAGCTACGCCGATTTCACCGATCCCAAAAGCACCTCGTAACATACCCCGTGGTGCACTGCTGGTCTAAAACCCCGACAGTTGGTGCACCAGGTAGGGGGCGGCGACATCGACATTAAGCTAGCTCCATGGCCAACCTCTTCATCAACCGTTTCGCTTCCGGCGAGATGATCCGCTTTGGGTCGCTCTCCTTCATCGCCGATCGGAACAGTGATCTTCACCAGCTCAGGGACACGCTAGCTCAGCCGCGGTTCGTCGTGCGGCCTCCAACGGCTCGTGGGCCACCTCCGGCTCGTGCGGCGCTGGCTCATCCTCACGGCCCGGCATCTCGACCTCCTGCGCCGAGGCGTGGTGCTCAGGGGCCACCTCCGGCTCGTGCGGCGCCGACTCATCCTCGCAACCCGGCGCCTCGACCTGCTGCTCCAAGACACACTGTTCGGGGTCAGCATGGCCCAGAACGGCGCGAGGGTCCCTTTTCACGCACAGGCCGAGGATCTGCATCAACTTCTTCGGCTTGAGCAGCAACGGCCTCATCACCAACTCGACGCACCCCGCTCTCGACTTTCCCGACTCAGATCTGGACTCAGATCAGTCGGGCTCGAAGGGCCTCTTTGACGATCAATCTTCCGCAGGATTCTCGGAGGCTCGTACTGCCGCAAGCTCGTGGATTCCTCGCCCTCTACGGGTCCCAGCACCGCCACCGGCACCAAAGAGGGCCCCACCATGTTCAACGTCTAGGCGGGCCTCTCCTGACCGACACTCCAACAGGGCCCGGATCACGCCTCAGGCTCCGTACGGGCTTTGCAACGCTACAATGATTCACCAAGGGCTCCTCTCCTGCACCATGGCTCCCCTCAACAACGACGAGGGTGCACCGGGGGAGTCCGGATCAAAGCAACAGTCCATGCCTCTTCCGGACGATGACATCTACAACGCGCCTGACGTGCCGTTAGCCGGCCACCGTCTGGGGCTCGTCATCAACTCTACCCCAGCCGGCAAGACAACGCAATGGCGCTTCTGGCAACCGGCGAAGACATCTGATCCTCCACTACCACCTCCAGCGCCATCCTCTCAGTAGCAACGCACCGCACACAGCGACAACCTGGAGCACCGGCATGTGATCTGCAACATCGAGACTCCAACTGCGACCACCGCAACGGTCATGGCTTCGGCCTCAGACACTTAGCTGAAGGAGGAGTCCACGCTCCTTGGAGGGCAAGAAAGCTCGCTTCCCGATTCAACTCTCTGCTTCTCCGAGATCCTCGTCCTTCATGGACGCTAGGACAATGAAGAGGAAGTTATCTCCAACGACGAAGG
This sequence comes from Paspalum notatum, assembly GCA_022530915.1. NCBI lineage: Eukaryota > Viridiplantae > Streptophyta > Magnoliopsida > Poales > Poaceae > Paspalum > Paspalum notatum. The sequence continues at coordinate 10,740,718 of CM039683.1, forward strand.
ACCTGTCCTTGCCAAGACCTCGCAAGACCGCCGAGCGCGCGAACGAGCTAATCGCTAATCGCATCCGCAACATCCGTCGTCATCACATTGCTGGGAACAAGGCTCCACACTTGCTCGTCTCGCAAGATGAAGTGACCACGCCAAGCGAGACCCCGGAGGATATCGAGAGCCATCGACGGAGGATGTTGTCGGTACCTTCTTTGACTGAGACTTTTCCTTTGGTGGCTTCTTTCAGAAGGCACACCCTCTTTGAGCGGATGGGTTTTAAGGTGAGAAAGAGATAGCAGGGGTGAGGGCTAGTTCTAATAGGTGATTTTATTAGCACCCAAACAAGGCAATGTTTGCTTTTACTCACATGGCAAAAAAAACAAACCACAAGCAATAAACACAAGAAAACACACACGCTAGCGTGACTACTTGAGCCAAAATGGCCTCGTCTTCTGGCTACTGGTGGCTTCGTCTGATGGTGGTTGCTGAATACTGGGCCCTTCTCTGGGAGAGGGGAGTGTCAAGAATGCCCCCGTGCTTGTTCTGTCCTCCGGGTGGATGGGGTTATGTGGCATTCCTTCTTGGGCCTGTAACTAACGCATGAAGGATTGCTGGAGGCTTGCTGGGGGAGTTGGCACCGATAGGTTAGGAAGGTTTGGTGTCCCTTCAATGTGTTGGGAACCAAACAAGCTCATTTTTCCTTTTCCTCCGTGGCTCAGAGGGTTGTGGTCTTGGCCGATCCGGAGGTGGAACAGTTCTTCTTCTACTTCTTGGTTTCGAATCACCAACCTATTGTATAGGCTACTCAACCTGTCATACTCGTCATCCAAGGCGTCCACATACTGTGCCAGGTAGGCCACGGTGGGATCCTCAGAGTCTCTGATCTGCGTCAGGATCGCGGTTCTTTTGCGCCAAGCCGGAGCTAACTTATTCATGGGTGGAATGTATCTCATAGGAGAATGCTGCACCATGCCACGGTAAGTGGAGCATATCTTCTTCATGGCGTTACGCACGGCAACGTGGCACGCATTCAAAAACTCCTTGCTGACGACAGTGGTGTACCATCCGGTGAGGGCAGGGCTATCCCTGATGAATAATGTAACCGCCCATTCTTGTCCTTCTCTTCCAAGGAATGCTAGCCCGCAATACTCTGGGTAACCTTGGACCTTAAGGTACTTCATGGTATCCCTTAGGAGCTCGGGGAATCCTTTTTCATTCTCGCAGTTGCTGACACAGCGGTCGCTAGCCATCTGATCGAGACACGCAGGACTCCGCCTAGCTGCCTAGACTAGCTTAATCACAAGATACACAACAAGCAACACAACGTCTACAACGCATGCGATCTACACGGTTTGCTCTTTACAAGGGTGCTAACCAAAGTGAAGAGAAAACTTCACTACCCAAATGTAAGAGGGACACTGGGTACAACTAACTTCGGACCACACGGCTTCATTCCTTGTTGAGCTCAGGGGCTTCATTCTGATGATGAGGGGTTGGTGGTTTCTTCACTGGAGAATTCTCCACCGGAAGATCCTTCATCAAAAGATCCCTCACTGGAGCTGATGATGATGATTCCTGGTGAGGACTGAGTCAAGATCAGGGGGTCATCTTCTTCAGTCAGTCCCCAGGGCGAGGCAATGCCTAAGGGCTCTAGTCTTGCTTCCATTGACGAGGGTGATGGTGGAGCTTCTGGTTTGCTTGGAGAAGCAGGGCTCAGAGGTGGTCCAATGGGTAGCTCCTCCTTACCCAATTGCTCTGATCACTCTAGCTCGAGTGTTGGGGTTTCCTTTGGAGTGAGGGGTTTTGGTGGGACTGGCTGGCTTTCAGTCTCTTGGAGGATAACTGGTAAGTCTCTCTGCACTGGGATTTCTACTGAGAGCTCTATGCGCTTCCTCTTTTTAAGGGGCACGGGGCGGCTGGGGAGGTTTGGAGGTTCCTCTGCCATGGCTGCTTTACTCTAGGGATCTAGGATTCCTCTGGGTGAGCTTTTATGCAGGTAGCTGGCACGTTCTTTAGGGTTTCCTCTGCAGTTCCTGGCATCCATCAGGGTAGACAGGGTAGCCAATTGGCGCTGCATTACTGGTGCACAGCTCTGCCTGAGGGGTCTCTTGTCAACTATGTTGCACTAGTAACGGGGCATACTGTGGAAGTCACATCCTTGTTTGCCTCGATTCCTGGTGCACGTGCCTAGTCATCCATGGAGTTAGATGCTTGACCAGGGGGCCCATATCTTAGGGTGGTGCCAGGTGTCTTAGTGATGGTGATGTTTCCTTACAGCGGGCACTGGTTCCTTTAACATCGATCCATCATGTCCGTCTGGTCCATGCACTGTGCTTATGTCCATCATGTACTGGCTTGCATGAGAAGCGTCATTTCCTTCCGGCAGAAGCTTGACTGGCTTTGGTGGCAGCCGTTGGGTAAGAGAGGGCCAAAACATTTTTGAAACAGAGTAGGATGAGGAGTAGAGGCGTTTTTCAAATGGATTTTGGACTCAAAACTTTTTTTCCAACCTTAGGGTTACGTCCTACGGCCAACTATGGCTCTGATACCACCTAAAGCGCCCCAGTTTCCATAATGGGACTAAAATGTGCTTTATTACCATCCCAGGGTTTGGTAATCACATTCTTACATTAGAGTGATACAGATCTGCCCTAACGGGTCGGACAACAAAGGGGCGCAGCCCTGAAACTAAGCAGTGGAATATAAAACGTAGGCCCAAACTTCTCCACGTCACGGTTGGGAAGTAGGTCGTAGCCCTTACTCGAGCACGTACACGATGGTCTCTCCATCTCTGTAAACCATCAACAAAGCAAGGGTGAGTACTTACGTACTCCGCAAGCCCACCTTCGTCCATAAGGAGTGGGGGTATAGCTATATCTATATGCAGGATATATTTAGAGCCCAGGGAGGTTTTGCATAAAACATTTTTGTATGCCGGGTTCGAGCTAGTCTAACAAGTTTTATTCATTTAGAAAACAGGGTTTTTCTCAAAAGGGGTGCCACTGGACTCGCCGGTCCACATGGCCAATGACTTCCAGCCATCACACTCGGCATCCACCCCAAAAACAATATTCACCACCAAACCATTACCACCAACCAAACCATTCCCAACATTTTTAGTTTATGAAATCTAATTGAAGAATCAAGCCGTAACTCATCCATACCAGTGGACTCGGACTATTCGAATAGGTTTTACTCTGATCAGAGGTTGTACTAATACCCACAAGTTGGACTCAGCGACACTTACGGCCAAATAAGCGTCCGAATTCCAAACTAAGCCTTTGCCATCACTTCATGGTCTAGCGGTGCTTTAAGGCTTCGGGCCACCGAGCCGCAGCTGAGTGTCCCCCGACACCCGCCCAGCACACAACCCATTTCCTTAGCCCTTGTGCGCCAACACAGCAGCAGCTAGATTATCCATTCCGGCTCGGGCCTAGCCAATGCCTTATACAAAGCGAGTGGTTGTACTAAAAGAGTTAGGCAAGATGAAAATCAACGCGGTCCTTACAGAGCTCAGGTAGAACTATTCCAACTTTCCACTGCTCGACACCGCGAGCATCCACCTACCCGGTCATCCCCATGAATCTCGAGACATGGGGTAACCACGAGTTGCAAGTTACCCGTTCTACCCTATCCTTAAATGGCAAATCCCGACCCGTGGGTCGTTTGCCGGGGTTCTGCCCCATTTTATTTCAAAACACGCACACACACACCCATCCTCATTCCCAAACCCATCAAGTTCACAACCATAATCCCAACTTAACATCAAGATTATGATGGATATAATTATTGAGCGCTCCCACCTATGCGCGCTACCTCTAAAATAGGCTCAGGTGGCTGTATAATCGGTGGGGTTGTCCTTAGCAAGCAAAACATGCAAGTTTTATAGTGATTATTATGCCAAGGGTTGTTGTTGTAAAACATAGGAATTTTATGCATCAAGTGGGGATTCCAGTGGGCTTGCCGTTTAGCTTTGTCGACGATACGGATGATATGCCGGCCATTAGTGGTGATGTGGCATCCTCGGCGGAGCTTGTTGGTAGACCAACTGCTGGGCACGATGATGTGCTAGCCACTCGGCGTGCTGACACAGCATCCGCTGCAAACGTCGGATGTTGGCTTCCAAACTCGCGAAGGTCCTTGAGAGGGATGTACCGATCAGAATATCCGATATGACCTACGTGCACAAACAAGGAAAAACACACACATCGAGGCATAACATGAGCTCAACACGATGAAATGGATGTGGAAGTGAGAATGGATTATTTGGTGGTTCGTTGGTGGGGCTTACCAACGGTGGTGGCTCTGGGAAGTGGTGGGGTGCATTGAACTGAGCTGTAGGCTGCTTGCCACGCGGACGGGCATGGTGGCGGTTGTTACGAACACGCCGGGGTGGCGAACCTGGACGGTCATGGCGGAATTGAAACTGCCGAGGTGGTGACCTCATAACGGGGCTGAGGCGGAGAATTTCCTCGGGAGAAAGCGGGGTAAGTGTAGGGCTAAACGGAATACGACCGGCGGGGGTGGTCGCAGAGATTGGGGTCATTTGGAATGGGATTTGGGTAGATGGATAGTAGGGGAACAACGGCATCCCACCAGGCACACAAACTTATGTGGGACCAGTGTGAAGCACTGACAGGGCGTAGGACAGCGTCAAAGTGACATGACGGTGTCTTCCGGCTAGGAGAAAAGACTATGTGGAGTGTCTGGATGGATAGAGGTTGAATTTAGATGAATTTAGGCGCAAGAATCGCCTAAATCGGAGTTCGAACGGGAGAGATATGGAGCGTATAGTGGCTAGGGGGTAGCAGTAGACTTTTTGGGTAGTTGGAGGGTGGAAAATGGACTTTTCTTGGGTTTTAGCCACTGAAGAACTTAACTTGGGCCGGGGGTGGTTTCCGGCCTTTCAGTCCACGCGCGCGGGCGGGCGAGGCGTGGCCTCACTGGGCCGGCCCATGGGGCGGGGGAGGGATGGCGACGGCGCGCCTGACGCCGTGGATACAGGGCCCGCCTGGCAGTGGCACAGGGTGGCAAAGTCATCATGGGGGCGGCAGCGCGTTGAACCAGTCGAACCGGGGTGGACCGGCTCACGCTGGTCTGTGCGGCTCGCCGGCGGTTCTCACCGCCGGTGGCGGTTCCGGCGACGAGGGCACCACTACGAGTTGGAGGTCATTGGGGCGAACCTCGTGACGGGGTTGGTTGGGTAGTTTGGAGCTCAGAGGTAGGGTGCCCACGGTGAGGGTGGTGCGGGTGTGCGTCGGCGGCGCAGGGTGCTCGCAAGGCGGCGGCTCTGGTGAGGGGAAGTAGAGGCGGTGAGGTGTCAAGGTGGTGGAGGGCAGTGGGATGGAGCTCGGGGAAGAGGTCAATCGGGCTCTGGTGGCCGGTGGATGGATAATTTGGGTTGCGGTGCTCTTGGTGGTGACGGCGCACCGGAGCGGGGAATGATGGCCGGCGTCCGCGGAGGGCAGCGCCCGGGTGAGCCCGGGGGCTGGTCGCGGCGGAGCACGGCAGGTGCGGAGGTGGGGATGGCGAGAGGAGGTGAGCGGCGGCGGGGGGGGGGGACATTTATAGCCAGAGATGGCGGGGTGTGGCGACGTCGTGGCGCGGCGGTGCGGGGTCCAAGTGGCGGCGCGGTGCGATGGCGAGGCGCGGGCCAGGGAGAGGGTTGGCGCGACGCGCAACGCAATGAGGGGAGGCGGGGCCGGGGGTGGCGCAGCAGGGCCGGGGCGGCATCGCGATGCGCGACGTTGTCCGCGTGCGCGGTGCGCGTCGGGACAGAGGAAGGGGACGGGGGAGGGAGAGCGGGAGGCTGACGGGCGGGACCCGCAGGCAGAGAGAGGAGGGTGCGGGCCCAGTTGGCAAGGAGCGAGGGGGTGCTGGCGAGCCGTGGCGATTTGGGCCGGGAGGCAGGCCGAGGCAGGGAAGGAGGGGTGGGGAGTTGGGCCTTGGTGGAGGTGGGCCTGTTCGGCTGGGTGGCGGGCCGGGGGAAGGAGAGAGGCTGAGGGGAGATGGGCTGGCGGCCCGAGGGAGGGAATAGAGTTTTTGGAATTTGGGAAGAAATTTGGAGAGGATTTTGGAATAGATTTTCATGGGAATTGTGTTGGGGTATTTGGAGAAGGAATTATTTGGGACATGTGGAGATTTTTATTGAGCTCATATTATACACAACAAACAAACGAACAAACAACAACCAAGGTTTTCGAAAAATCAATTGATTTAGAAGAAAATTTTTCGGTCCTAATTTTTGGGGTGTTACAGACGAATACGATCGGAACCACGGACCTCCGCACCGTGCTGAACCCATAAGGAATCGGTCAGGTGCTGCCTCCGTCAACAGACCTACTGGTCGTCTTCCTGCTCGGGACCGGCTCGGAGACAACCCACCGCGGCGCCAGGGCGAGCACCAAGACAACGACCGCCACGAGCCGGCCGATCGCAACCAGGTGGGCATCACAGCCTTTACTCAGCGGCTCCGCGATGTGGCCTGTCCGCCGAACTTCAAGGTCTCCAACGTCGACAAATTCGAGACGAAGCATGACCCTAGAGGTTGGCTGACCGTATACTCCACCGCAGCAAAGGCGGCTGCTGCGGATGAAGACGTCAAGTTGGCTTACGTCCCAGTCATGCTGGGTCAGGACGCACTCCAATGGCTGCGCCACCTCAGGCGCGGCAGCATCGACGATTGGAACGATTTCTGCCGGAAGTTCAATGCCAACTTCCAGTCTCTCGCGGATAAACCAGCGCAACCATGGGACCTCAAGAGCATCAAGAGGAGGGATGGAGAAAATCTCAGATCGTACCTCAAGCGGTTTCAATTCATGCGGAATAGCATCCCTGACGTTGCCGACTCAGGGGTGATAGAAGACTTCTATCGAGGCTCCGACGACCCAGATTTTGTGCGAGCCATCCCCCATAAAGCTCCAAAACCACCACTAAACAACTCTTTCATGAGGCGATCCCGGACACGATCACGGCAGTGGTCCCAATGAAGGAAGTCAGCTTCGATCTCCCCAACGAATCCAAGGTGGCTACTATCAGCGCTGTCCTTCCTCTCGAATAGGAAGACACGCTTGTCTAGTTCCTGCAGGCCAATTGGGACATGTTCACATAGAAGCCCGCAGATATGCCAAGGGTCCCAAGGGAACTGGTTGAGCACAAACTCAAGGTGTTTCCTAACGCTAAGCCGATCAAGCAGAGGCTACGTCGATTCACCCCTGAGAAGAGAGAAGCAATTCGAGCAGAGTTAGCCTGGCTTCAAGCCGCCGGTTTCATTAGAGAAGTCATGCATCCCGAGTGGCTTACAAATCCTGTACTCATACTCAAAAAGAATAAGAAGGATTGGCGGATGTGTGTCGATTATACCGATCTCAATAAGCACTGCCCAAAGGATCCATTCGGGCTACCCAGGATAGACCAAGTCGTAGATTCTACGGCTGGTTGTTCATTGCTTTCTTTCCTGGATTGTTACTCGGGATACCATCAGATTAGTCTCGCTGTTGAAGACCAAGAGAAGACGGCGTTCATCACGCCCTTCGGGGCATACTGCTACAACTCTATGTCCTTCGGGTTGAAAAATGCTGGCGCGACATACCCGAGAGCCATCCAGACATTCTCGTGGATCACTGGGGCAAGCGAGCTGAAGCGTACGTCGATGATGTCGTGGTCAAGACCAAGAACCAAGAGGACTTCATAGATGACTTACAGCAAGTCTTCAACAGCTTGAGGAAGTTCTGATGGAAACTCAATCCCACCAAGTGCGTATTCGGAATCCCTGCTGGCCAATTGCTCGGATTTGTTGTCAGCAGAAGAGGAATTGAGGCCAATCCGGAGAAGATTAGCGCCATATTACGGATGCATCCTCCCAGTTCGCAGAAGGACGCCCAGAAGTTAATAGGTTGCGTGGCAGCTCTAAGCCGATTCATCTCACGGGTGGGGAAGTGAGGCATGCCCTTCTACAAGTTGCTCAAAAAGGTGGATAGGTTCCAGTGGACCCCAGAGGCTCAGGAAGCTCTAGAAGCTCTATAGAAGTCCTGACGTCCCCTCCCATGCTTAAGTCGCCGGAGCGAGCCACTGACGACTCACTTGCGGAAGATCTGCTCCTCTATATCTCATGCACGACTCATGTGGTCAGCATAGCTCTGGTGGTGGAACGGCCGGACGAGAAGCATGCGCATCCAAAGCAACATCCGGTTTACTTCATCAGCAAGGTCCTCAGCCCGTCCAAAGTCAGGTATCCTCAAGTCCAGAAGCTGTTATATGCGGTCCTTATTACTGCGTGTAAGCTGCGCCATTATTTCGAGGAGCACAAAATTGTGGTGGTCACTGAGTTTCCTATTGGGGAGATGCTGCGCAATCGCGAAGCTACAGGGTGCGTAGCCAAGTGGGCATGTGAGCTGGGCGCTCACGATATCAAGTTTCGCCCTCGCATCGCCATCAAGACGCAGGCCTTGGTAGATATTGTCTCTGAGTGGACGTAGCACCAAGTCCCAGAGAAGCCTGAAGCCATGGAGGTGTGGAAAATGTATTTCGATGGATCGCTGAAGCTAGAGGTAGCAGGAGCCGGTGTCCTCTTCACATCCCCGGCTGGGGAACATCTGAAGTACGTGCTCCAGATTCTTTTTCCAGTATCCAATAACGCAGCCGAGTACGAAGCTCTATTGCACGGACTCCGTATCGCAATTTCGCTCGGAATCAAGCGCTTGATGGCATACGGCGACTCTTTGGTGGTGATCAATCAAGTCAACAAGGACTGGGACCGTTCTACAGAGTCAATGGACAAGTATTGCGAGGCAGTTTGGAAGCTAGAAGACAAGTTTCAAGGCCTCGAGTATCATCACGTGGATCGCGAGAACAACACGAATGCGGACATCTTGTCCAAGCTAGGCTCATCCCGAGCCAAGGTGCCACCTGGAGTCTTCGTCCAGGAGCTGTCCCGACCGTCCATCCAGCTGGAAGAGATGAACATGTTCGCAGACCAGTATATCTTAAACTTGGAAGATGATCCGACTGACTGGAGGTCTCCTATTGTCAAGTACATCAGGAACGAAGAAGTCCCTGACAACAAGAAGGAGGCCGAACGTATCATCCGACGAGCGCCAAGTTACACAATAATTGGAGATGACTTATATCGGCGCAGTGCAACTGGAGTCCTTTTGAAGTGTATCAGTACTTCCTCGGGCCAGAGTTTGTTGAAGGAGATTCATGCTAGAAGTTGCGGGAATCATGCTGCCTCACGAACATTGGTCGGGAAAGCATTCAGAGCAGGATTCTACTGGCCATCAGCAAAGAAAGACGCAGCCGACTTAGTCTTGCATTGCGAAGCTTGCCAGTACCTCGCCAAGCAACATCATCTCCCAGCGCAGCAATTGCAGAACATTCCTGTCTCTTGGCCCTTCGCATGCTAGGGGCTTGACATGATTGGACCATTCAAGAGAGCTCAAGGCAGGTATACTCATGTGCTCGTGGCAATCGACAAGTTCACCAAATGGATTGAATTCAAGACCATTGCATCCCTAACATCTGCCAAGGCTGTGGAGTTCATCCAGGAGATCATTTTTCGCTTTGGAATCCTGAACACCATCATCACGGACTTGGGTTCTAACTTCGCAGGCACGGAGTTCTTCGACTTCTGTCAGAAAAAATCGATACTCGTCAAGTACGTGTCCGTAGCCCACCCAAGAGCCAATGGGCAGGTCGAGCGAGCCAATGGCATGATACTTGATGCGCTAAAAAAGAAGATCTTCGACAAAAATAAGAAGTTTGCTGGAAAATGGATCAGGGAACTCCCGTATGTGGTCTGGAGCCTCAGAACACAACCAAGCAAGGTCCTTGCTAGCAACACGCCCTTCTTCATGGTTTACGGATCCGAGGCGGTGCTACCTACAGATCTGGCCTTCGGGGCCCCCCGACTTGCTTTCAAAGACATTTCCGAGGCAGAAGCAACTCGCATCGAGGAGATCGATCTGCTGGAGGACGAACGACTCAACTCCATCATTCAGTTTGCTCGCTACCAGCAAACGCTGCGGCGTTATCATGAGCGTAATATGCGACCTCGTTCCTTTTCAATCGGAGAGATGGTTCTATGCAGAGTTCTAAAGGGGGCTGGGCGGCACAAGTTGTCTCCAGCTTGGGAAGGACCTTACATCATCACGGAAGTCACTCTTCCCGGGTCATATCGGTTGTCAGAGATGGATGGAACTCCAATTGGCAACTCGTAGAACATAGAACACCTTCGCAAATTCTACGCATGAGCTGTAGCGTCGTTGTATAATGTGTTCTAGTTCGGGTCTCTTCTTTTCGTACAATATTCGTCGTCCTCATCTTGTAACCTGTTGGCTAAGTGAATAAAGTGTTCATGATCTCCATATGAATTACTTGTCTGTTGTTCTTAATTTCTTCTCGTTTATTCTTAGTTTACTCTTCGAATGTACTCTTACTCATGACAGGGATACCTCTGGCCCCACCAACGAAAGCAATCGGCTCGGGTCACGAAGTTCGACCTCAATTCGGTGTTACATGCTTTCGCTCGAACTCATGCCAGGGAGCATTCAGGGCTCCGACGTAACAAAAGCAATCAGCTCGGGTCACGAAGTTCGACCTCAGTTTGGTGTTACATGCTTTTGCTCGAACTCGTACCAGGGAGCACTCAAGGCCCCACATAAGTCGGGGGCAATCAGCCTAGGTTGCAAACCAATGGCTCGGTGCCGTATGCCCCCGCATTGCTTCAATTGTTCTCTAGCATAGTCATGGTTCTGTCTTATTAGCTGACACTTTGACTCAAGTTTTCTTGACTGGTATTTATTTCTCTTCTTTTGCTTCTTACTCAGTTCACATTATCAACTCAATTCACATTCATATTTCTTCTTTGCTTAACTCTTGTAAGACTCATATATGTTATTCTGTTTTGATTATTCTGCATGTGTTTTTAGATGCAGGTCCACAGATGAAGTATCGGTCCAGAAGCTCATTACATTCATTACTCTTAACTCGATACAACACTCATACAGGACATTGGTGGTACTCAAAAGCCTCATTACAGACACAACAAGACTGACATTACAAGAAGAGCTACATCGGGCATGCATGACATTACAAGAAGAGCTTACCCGATTCAAGATATTCCCTACTGCCATCCTATAGCAAGGCCGGCAACAAAAGCTATTGCAGACTCCTACTTCAGTCGGACAGGAGGAAAGATGATAGAGACTACCTCCAGGTTTCTCAAAAAGGTAGCAACTAGACACTCGAAGCAGCGGAGGGGTAGTCTTACTAGGCGCACGGGGCAAGGTAAAGTTCGAAAAGGGAGCTTCACCTTCCCTGGCCACAGCATTGCCGCGCCGCGTCCCTGGTAGCCACTCGGACCGCTAACCGCAAACGTGCCAGCATGAGATCTCTCGTCTCCACCAAAAGCTTAGTCACTCCTGGCTAATAGCGGAGAATTACCCTTCACATTAGCACCACAAGCGGCAGCGCACCGACTTCTAGTCTAGGAGAAATATATTAGAGTTTTCTCCTATCCTAGAACCTTATGCGTGAGGTCTTTACGCACAGGAAACTTAGAGATTTCTCATATCCTAGAGCAAGAGCAAGATCCAGATCGCAAGAGCCAGGCGCAGATCACACTTCTCCATGACTATGGTGTTTCGCTAGCTGGTGAGTTATTTCTTGCCGGGAATGCATCTTTCAGCTCAGTGTCCTTCCCCATTTATAGACCGGAAGCGTGGATGGCTGGTGGGTAATAATGGACGCACTTCATGCATGGGCGTATGGTGGGTCTGGGACATCATTGCAAAAGGTGACAGACGAGGGCTACAGTATAGATATGATACAAGCGACCGACACTGCTGAGCTTTTGTTCCCTGTTGCGCATGGTGCACGCGTGTATAGTTCTCACAACTTTATTCAGAGGTGGTTGGCAGGTAGCGGATAGCATCTCAATTATTGAGGGGTGAACAGTTCCGTCGACTCAGAAAAATGACCAACAGACAAACATCTGCATTTCATCATTACAGCACATTCAGACAAAATATCGAGGCTTACATAATGTCAGAAGTTTCAGTCGGGCGATACATGGAGTTCTTAGTCAAGGCTGTCAACAAGGTTCTCTGCTACAGTTTGAGCCTCAGCACTGTGGCTATCTATTTGGGCATCAGTCGGAGCAGTGGCTACTTCCTTGGCCAAATCATGGAGCTCCAGATCAAGCTTTGTGAGCTTCATCATCACCAAGACATGTGCGAGGATGGATTTCACTCGTTCCCGCGCTCGAGCTTTCATATCTTCAGCAAGGGTGGCTATTCGTTCAGCCATTGTCCATGGCACTGTTGGCTCAGGAGCACAGATGTCAAGCACGCCTATCAACGCCTTTGTGGTGGTGTTCATTTCTCGAAGGCGTCCTTGAGCTTTTGGCAGTTCTTCTTGCTAATATCATAGTTTTGGCGGGCCACATCAAGCTCTTTGCCCAGCCTCTTGGCCTCTTGTTGGGAATCCTTCAAAGCTGACCTCATAGAAGATAACACTTTGTTTGCGTTGGCAAGGGCAGCCAGCGATTCAGTCAGTTCAGCTTCTTTCTCCTTAAGTGTGTCACGTGTTAACTTGTGGCTGCCTTCAAGGGTGGTGAGCATCTCAGACGTTTCACAGAATGATTTCTCAAATCCGTCGCGGGAGGCTCGAAGTTCCTTGATCTCAATTTGAATATCCGAGCATTCTTTTTGGGCTTTGCTCTTTAGCAGTGCTTCTTCCTGCAGATTGGTGGAGCTCATATGCCTTCGTAAGTAACAAATATGCTAGTTGAGTTTCTTGATGAGTTACCTCATGGCTCTTCTTCTCGATATCAATCTTCTTCTGCAGCTGGACATCGTTATCACGAGCCTCATCACGCTCGGTTATGGCGTTTCGGAACTGAACCTCACATTGAGAGGCTAATTCTTTCAGTTGTGCGATCTCATCTCGAGCAGTTATAGCAAACATTTTCAGTTAGGATAAGTATTTGCACAGTCACAGCATTTGGGTCGGGTTTGAGAACATACCTACGGCTTCAGCATTACGTGTCGCCTCTGAGTCGGCCAGTTGCTGTCGCAGCCTGACGATCTCAAGATTGGGTAGTGCGGCGATCTGACCTCGGATTGACATGCCCACTTTCATCCACTCCTGCATATTATTTAACCTTGGTTCAGAAGCCGGTATCCTCCAATTTTAGATATATGGTGCAAGGTATACTTACATCGAAAGTAGTTAGCAGTCACAAGTTTGGAGGTTGTGCAGTCATTTGCAGGGCGGTATCTGCGGTGGGATTGTCACTCAGTGGCTCCAGGATTCCCTGTGTCTGATTATCTTGGTGGGGATGCTCTAACTCCTCAAGGGCAGTTTTTTCCGACTCAGTTTGAACTCCTTCCGTGACAACAGTGCCTATTGTAGTATTTGGTGATGCTTGAGTCGGATGTGGCACGACTGTACTGGAGCTCTGCTCCATGATGGGCCCAGTGAGAGCTTGTTGCCAATTTTCTATTGAAGGAGTGTTCGGACGTTGCCTTTCACCTTGACTGGTCTCTTTTGTGGCTTCATGCTCTGATGGGCGCTCACCAGTGGTTCCCTCCTCTGTGGGAGGGACCTCAGTTGTTTCACCTTCTTCGGTTTCTTGCTCCTCTGTGGCAGCATCTGGAGCTCCTTGATCTACCAATTTCGGTGAGGCTCGGGGGCTCAGATGGCTTGGATCATGGCTTGAACTCGCCACTGGATTGCCACCTTCAGCTGCCTTAACGGGCTTAGGTGTCTCATCAGGATCAGTCGCCCTCGCAATAAAGGGGAATCGACTTACTGCTTGGATGATGGAGTCAAAGTTTTTGGTCGCTGTGGATAAGTCCAACTCCTCTTCACTTGGGGATGGAGCTCGTGTCGTGGAGGGGACTACAGTCTGATCCTGTTTCTTCTTGGATCACCTTTCTCGGTGCTGCACCTGTTGTTCTCCCTCTCCTTGTCATTCCTCCTCAGCGATTAATTCCTTCCAGTTAATTTCAGGACTCGACTTCTTGGATTTTTTGGTCGGCCTCTCAGGAGACAGGTACGAGTCGGATGTGATGGTAGATAGCTTCTTGACAGTCCTCTTCTTGCGCAGCGTGATAAGCCCGCTGGTCTGCATCTTGACGCATTCGTGAAGCGTTGATGCTCGGGTGACCTTACCCTTGGTAGCATCTCCTCGTTGCTCAGGGGCTAAGTGACCGGCCTCTGTATCCTCGGAGGCTGCATCTCCTTGAGTGGCTGCACCTGGATGCACTGGGGAACCTTGTGCAGTGCGATGTATCACTATAAATGTTAAAGCTTCATTGTTGCCTTCCCCATGGGCAGCTGCAACGACTGCTTCCATTTCTTCAGGTGTCAACAAAGACTCTCGCTTCAGAGAGCTGTCAGCTATTTGTTGTGGTGGATCGGACAGAAACTGTGCTATGTTGCTCTGCAAAGGCAAGTCAAGTTAACAGGTGAATTGATCTACATCAGCAAAATGTAAGTACATCCAAGGGGTTATCACTTACAGAAGGGGTAGGGTGCCATGCTGAGTATGGCTGTGGTGCAACCTCGTCATGGATTTCTCCCCTCAGCATTAGCTCGACTCTTGCTATAACGTCCTCCTTAGTTAGCACCTGACTTGTCTCTCGGGTGGGATCACTTGCTCCAACATACAAATAGGTAGGGTATACTCGATCCTTCAGTGGTTGAATATTCTTGAAGACAAAATCAATTACCACTGCTGGGGCTGTTAAGCCGTTTTCCTTCAAGACTTCCAAATTCTTCTCCAGTTGTTCTGCTTCAGCCTTCTCTTGTGATGTTGGTGCCTCTTCCCAACTCGGCAGCTTGGTGTTGAGCTGTCGTCCAGTTCGCCCTGGTAGTGATTTGCCATGATTCTCGATATGGAACCACTCGGAGTGCCATCCTCGGTTGCTGTCCTTGAGTGGGATGTCCAGATATATGGATTTGCGGTTCCGGCGGAGCTCAAAGCTAGCACCGCCGACTACTTGAAGCACTCCCTCATTGCGGCCGGGTTTGCAGTGATACAAATACTTCCAGAGGCCAAAGTGGAGGGTGATTCCAAGGAAAGCCTCACATAGATGGATGAATATGAAGGTTTGGAGAATGGAATTGGGATTCAAATGCGTCAAATCGATGGAGTAATAAGTCAGCAGACCTCGTAGAAATTAAACAGATGGGGAGACCTAGCCCGCGGACAAGGGGCTAATACCACAGAAAATTGGGTATCTTCGGTAGGGCCTGCCTCTCCTTGGCAGCTCTTCCCATCCAGCAATATCCTTGGGCGGCAGGACGCCCATGTCCACAAGAGATTCCAGTAGTGACTCTGAAGCAGTAGATGGGCGGAAAGTGAGAAAGGGAGAGGAATTGGACAATTTTCGTCATGTGGCAAGCCCTCGGTGGTGTTTCCTCGCTCGCTCACGGCTCTCTTTTTGGAAGCCATGGGATTAAGCGAGTAAGGATTCAAAATGGACTCAAGCTCAGTAATGGCGGTGGACTCAGCAAGAGAGACGAAGGGGAATGAGATTGGTATGGAAGGAACTGTTTAGGGGTTTAATTTTTTCTAACCCTGACGGCGTTCTTATGGATAAGACAGTTTCTGCGGGGTATCTTTGACGGTGTCATAATGTCTCAATTTCGCAGTTCATGACTCGGCTTCTTGCTTGACTTGGCTACTCGTATAACTCGTATGCTATTGAGTCGGCAATTCTTCAGTTGGCTGTGGTATACCTACTATTTCTTGAGTCGGTCAGATGGTCAGTTATCATTTGTGCTCTTTGGTCATGATTAACTCGGCGGGATAATTCTTTAGAAGCTTTTGAGTACTCGATTGACTGGTGACCCAAATCTTCTGTTGAGAATTACTTGCTTGGATTAGGGCAATGGATAATTTTCAATATATTCATCTGGAATCAAGATCATTCAACGGAGACAAAATATGAGGAGATAGATTCATTTCATTATATGGTTCTGGATTACATGGATAACATTAAAAATAAAAAGAGCCTATTGCTACTACTATGGTAAGGGGGAGCAGTGGCCAATCTCTCAGCCTCCTAATTGCTCAGACTATACGACGGCATTTCGCTGCCAGAGCAGCAGCTTCGCCGTCACCAAGGCTGTCGCCTTGGTTGCCGTCGTCGCCATCGCCTGCGCCGTCATTGTCATCCCCGCTGCTGCCGTCATCTTCATCGTCGTCATCGTCGCTGTCGTCCGACTCCTCGTCGGACCCAGCAAGACCAGCGCGGTGGAGGCTGCGCATCTGGGCTTGTTCCTCAGGGCTGTATCCCTCAGAATCACCGGAGTTAGTGTCGTCCTCGTCCCTCTCCTCCGGCGGGTTGCCGTACATAATAGCCTCCTCGGGGGCTGGTAGCAGCGGCGAGTCCGGCTCGTCATACTCGCCGGCAAAGTATGCATCTTCTTCATCGGAGTATACGTACTCCGGTGAAGAGCTGGCAGCTTTCTTTCCTTTGCCGCCGGCCATGATCAGAGAGATGGATTGGAAGTTTTTTGGCTAATGGAAGTAACGAGTAAGGGAGGTGTAATGGAAGGAAGACTCGGGTGCGGTTTATATAATGGAACTCGCGTCGCTTTGGCTTCCTAGATACGGGGTGGTGAAAGGCTTCGCATTCTGGGATGGTACGGGGCAACTGTTCACAAGGATGTTCCGTGGAAAAGGGTTCCTGTTTCGGATTTCAAGGTTTCTTTTTCGTAAAATGCCGAGAATAACAACAGGTTGTGGTTCACACCCATTGGGTTCATCCATTGGGTGACACACTATGAGAAGTTCCAGTCGGGAACATGTGACTCTGAAGGTGGGCCCAAAAGGATGACTCGGAGGATGTTCTATTGGATTAGATCTTTGAGTCAATTGTTACTCAAGTTGACTCAAAGCTCGGGGGCTACACCCATTGGGTGCACATACTCGGTGCAACCAATGACAAGATGGATTTTCTAGATCTTCAAGTCGATTGTTACTCAAGTCAACTTGAAGCTCGGGGGTTACACCCATTGGGTTCACCCAAGTGACGTGTTGACTCGGATACAAGAACTCTTATGGTGTATTCTTGGGAGTCTCGAGGTAATTGCTTTCTGAATTAACTTGAGCCTTGGGGGCTTGTGGAGGATACCCAGGGTCCTCATAGCATGGATTCGGTGCATGGGCCATTGGAGGGCCCAGGGAGAATAGTGGGCCTGTTTCCTGCACCCAACATCTCCCAGGGCCCAAAGATGACCGAGTAAGCTTGGAGAACACGGTTCAAGGTGGGACGTGAAGCATAGTGACTCGGACTCATATTCCAGGACTCGTGGGACTTAAGATAGGAAAGATGTAATCGTAGATTCTGTGTACTCTATTGCTTTCCAAACCGAGTAGGATTCTTAGATGGAAACCTTACTTGTAACCCAAGAGCCCGTCGGCCTATATAAGGCGGGTGAGGGACCCCTACGTAGACATAGACGCATCTCATCGCAACACCAACCACGCCCTAGCGCACATTGTAACCTCAACAGCAATACAACTCGCCGCAAACAGGACGTAGGGTAGTACGCATCTTACGGCCCGAACCTGTATAAACCTCGTGTTTTGTCGCACCTCGATGCAAACCATCGAGCTACGCCGATCCCAAAAGCACCTCGTAACATACCCCTTGGTGCAATGCCGGTCTAAAACCCCAACAGCCGAAGTCGCAGATCCTGACGCCGCCGCGAGCGTCGAGGAGCACGTTGGCGGGCTTGAGGTCACGGTGCAGAACGCCGCGTGCGTGCAGCGCGGCCGCGCCCTGGAGAAGCGCACGCATGACACGCCACGCCTCGGGCTCGGCGAACGGCTTGCCGGCGCGGACGTCGTCCCGCATGACCTCGGCCAGGCTGCGCCCGGCGTAGTCCATGATGATGAAAGTTTCGCCGGAGGAGTCGAGGTGTGTGGCGCGGAGCGTGACGAGGCTCGGGTGGCCGCGGCACGCCTCGAGGCAGCGCACCTCGCGGCAGAACGCGTCCTCGAATGGCGCGCCGTCTTCGCCGACGCCGCTGCACCCGCCCGCGCGGAGACGCTTGATGGCCACGGTCTCGCCCGTGCGGCGGTCCCGGGCCTTGTTCACGACCCTGGACGCTCCCTCGCCGATCTTGACCAGCCGCTCGTAGTCCTCCATGGCGGCGACGCCGACGGCAGTGGCGCCTCAGGCTCCCCGGGTGGTTCGGGGCTGTCGGTTTGATGTGTATTGTGTGGGGAGACGAGACGTGATCTTTTTGATGGGCTTTGTTTGTGGTTGTTGGACCGAATGGACGAATGGGCCTGGGTTTGGCACGAGGTCAGCGCAGCAGTCGGTGTGTGGGGCCCACGCTATCAGTGTCACCACTCACCACTAGTATGCACGGTCAACTTTGAGCAGGACGGGGTCTGGTGGTGTGTTTGGTTAGCGACCTTGTCAAATAATGTGCCGAATTCGGTCAGACCCACACCCACGTGTAAAATTCTGGTAAATGTCGCTACTGCACTAATGAGCACCGGCTAGATTTAGAGCCACTTTAGTATGGTTTTTTGTGTGGCTTCGGCTCTACCTTTTTATGATTCTAGGTGAAGCACTATTAAACATTTTTCTAAGAAACAGCGCCTTGAAAAAAAACCATAGAGAGAAGAAGCCGTTTTTACACCGGAGAAGAGAAGCCACGTGGCTTCTCCGGCTTATTTCTAAGAAACGGCGCCTTCCAAGAAAACCATATAGAGGAGAAGCCGTTTTTACACTGAAGAAGAGAAGCCACTAAAATATGGCTTCTCCGACTTATTTAACGTCTAGATTGAAGCCATTTCTAATAAACACGGCCAAAGGGGGCTTTAGTCTCTCCTATGAAATTAAAGTATTTTTCATTCTTCGGCAGTTCGACTGTCTCATTCAGTTAATTAAACACGTCTCAATCATTTTGAAGAAAAGGTCACCTTGGATGCTGTTTATGTCTATAGCAAATGTGCAGTTTTGCTCTCTAGAGTGTGCAGTCATCGTGGATTCGCGCTCACTGTCTCTCGACGCACTCCCCGTCATGCTGGAGGCGACAAAAGAAGTGTTGCGGCGTGGGCTGCCGACGAGCCGGACGACGATGAATCCACCGTCGTGCTGGATTCATCGTGGTTCCTGGTTCCCCGAGCGCTCCTCTCCGGCGCGCGAGGGAAGGGGTCTCATGTGATTTTTTTTCTCTTTTTAATTTTTCTTTTTAATTTATTTTTTATTCTAAAAATATATTAAAATTTTATGATGATAACTTTCATTTCACGTATATCTAAAATTATATCTAAAAGTTATGATTATAACTTTTATTCCATGTATATATAAAATTATGATAAAAAATTACGTTAATAACTTAATCGACGGAACTTATGATCGTAACTTTATGTCGGAACATGTGCATGTGAACTGAATCGCTAGGCTGAGTTGCTGGGCTAGGTGGATGGACTGAATAGTTATTCATTCTACATGGACTGGGGGTGGCTTGTCGCTCGCTGGATTCGCATCAGGCTCGCCGTCGTCAACGACAACGCCTGCGCCGGCAGAACTTCAAGCAATATAGGCCTAATAGCCGGGCTGACATCCACTGCTGGGGTGGTCGTGCTACTGCTTGCCGTCGCAGTGGCAGCGTGGCTACGCCACCGCCGACACCTGAAAGAGCAGACTCGTCGTACCAACGGCGACATGATGGACCACGAGTTTGGCAAGGGGACAGGGCCTCGGAGATTAACCTACACGCAGCTGTCTCAGGCGACACGAGGATTCTCCGACGACCACAAGCTCGGCGAGGGCGGCTTCGGGTCAGTCTACCGCGGCGTCCTGCCGGCGGACCACCAGGGGCTCCACGTGGCCGTCAAGAGGGTGTCCAAGACGTCGAGACAGGGGAGGAGGGAGTACATCTCCGAGGTGACCATCATCAGCCGCCTGCGGCACCGCAACCTCGTGCAGCTCATCGGGTGGTGCCACGAGGCTGACGAGCTGCTGCTCGTCTACGAGCTCATGACCAATGGCAGCCTCAACGACCACCTCTACAGCACAACGACCAATACCCTGACGTGGCCGGTCAGGTACAACATCATCCTTGGGATGGGGTCGGCGCTGCTGTACCTCCACCAGGAGTGGGAGCAGTGCGTGGTGCACCGCGACATCAAGCCCAGCAACGTGATGCTGGACGCGTCCTTCAACGCCAAGCTCGGGTACTTCGGCCTCGCGAGCCTCATCGACCACGCCAGCGCCACGCACACCACCGCGCTCGCTGGCACCAAGAAGGGCTACATGGACCCGGAGTCGGTGGTGAGCAGCCGCGCCAGCGCCGCCTCCGACGTCTACAGCTTCGGCGTCGTGCTCCTCGAGACCGCCTGCGGCCGGAAGCCCGTGGTCCCGCAGGAGGACGAGGGCAAGGTGCTGCTCGTGCGCTGGGTGTGGGACCTGTACGGGAGGGGGCAGCTCCTCGACGCCACGGACGCGCGGCTGTCCGGCTAGTTCGACGCGCCGGAGATGGAGCGCGTCCTGGTCGTGGGGATCTGGTGCGTGCAGCAGGACCACGCCGCGAGGCCCTCCGATCCATCCGCCACGCCATGAACGTGCTCCAGCTCGAGGCACCGCTGCCGGACCTCCCACTGGAGATGCCCGTGGCCACGTACGGCCCGCCTGCCGGGCGTTGCCGGCCGCCGGGCTACACCACGGGGAGTGACAGCAGAGGGGGGATTCGTCGTCGTCCGGCTCGTCGTCAGCCCACGCTGCAGCACCTTCTTTATATCAGTCCACACAATGGTTTTCTTCCTAGCTAGCTCCCCTGGTTTTCCAGATGTTGCTATGCCTCTCTCATCACTGTCGTTTTCCTCATCTCTGCTCCTAGCTAGGTACCTGGTAGGCATCAGTCAAAGTTCTTGTAACTGAATAGTGAACATCGGTGACTGTACATCTTACTACTATTACTAATGACATAATCTGCAAAAAAATATAAGATCCTACAGAGTATATAAAACCCACTCATCTTCCATTATCACCCTCGCGCGCACACAACCACAACCTGCTCTACCCATCGGCGCACACACGTCTACGCTAATCAAAACCAAGGCCTAAGTGATGCATATGGTATTCATCTCCGTGTAGATCTCTCTATCCTCGCCGTCCTTCTCAGTTCATGATTGAGTTGATTTTCAAAAATGGGCTACTCTTTATTATTTGAATCTCTTTACAAATCAAATCGTTCTCAAAGTAGCTTAAATCTAAGCCCCTTATCAATTTGATTTCTTTAAAACAAGTTGAACATTCCAATTGGAACAATATATATCCTTGAATGAACTTGAACTCCACACTGGTTTTCCAAATAGATTTTTGTTTTTTTTTCAAACGTACACAATTCAAATCCTTGCAAAAATCCTTTCAACAAATTTAAAAAATACTCAAACCTCTTTGGGCCTAGTGTCTCTTCCCAGGCTGCCGCCCTAGCCCAGCATGCTTGCTCGGCCCAGCTCCACCACACGTCGATGTGACCAAATTTTGGCGCATTTGGACAAGTCTGCAAACCCACCAAACCTCGTCTGCTTTCACTGCTGACAACGAGAACATGGGTCCCACCCACACCGTCTGCTTCGCTGATCGCGTGCCAAACTGCAGCAGTCGTCCAAGAAAAGAAACAAGCCCATAAAAAATACGACCATCAGCCGTTCAGCACCAGTACTCCACGAGTGGTCTAAAGATTAATTAAGTAAGAGCCTTCTTATCTAATTAATTAACATCCTTTATAAAAAAAACCACCGTAAAAACATCTCATAAAATTCGATAAATGGAGGTTAATAGATTCGCCAACATTAAGACCAATGGTAGAGGACAGCGCGCCCAGAAATAAGATAAAGTTATATTTGACCTGCTAGCTAATAGAAAAATATTAAACAGAAGCAGAAGGAAAAAACTACATGTCTCAATATTATTAGACTGCACACACATGTGGTTATTTAAGATAAGATAAATTTCATTAAACAACATAGGATAGGCACCTGCCACACGCAGCCATAACCTTTGCCACAGAATATGACCATAGGAAGCTATATTTAAGACAATTAATTTATAGCCCCACAGGTGGCACACTCTAGAGGGGCAACGCTGCACATCGTTGTAGACACAAACAGCATCCAAGGTGACACCTCTTGAACTTTTCTTCAAAAATGATTGATACGTGTTTAATTAACCGAAAGAGACAGCCCAACTGCTGAAGAATGAAAAATACTTTGATTTTACACGTGGCTGTGGGTCTGGCCGAATTCGGCACATTAATTGACAAGGTCGCTAAACCAAACACCACCAGACCCCGTCCTGCTCAAAGTTGACCGCGCCTACCTGTGAGAGACTGACAGGGTGGGCCCCCACACCGACATGCTGCGCTGACCTCGTGCCAAACCCAACTACCCAAGCCCATTCGTCCATTCAGTCCAACAACACCAAACAAAGCCCATAAAAAAGACCACGTCTCGTCGTCTCCCCCCACACAAACCGCATCAAACCGACAGCCCCGAACCACCCGGAAGCCTGGAGGCGCCATTGCCGTCGGCGTCGCCGCCATGGAGGACTACGAGCGGCTGGTCAAGATCGGCGAGGGAGCCTCCGGGGTCGTGTACAAGGCGCGAGACCGCCGCACGGGCGAGACGGTCGCCATCAAGCGGCTCCGCGCGGGCGGGGGCAACGGCGAGGGTGGCGCGGCGTTCGAGGCCGCGTTCCGCCGCGAGGTGCGCTGCCTCGAGGCCTGCCGCGGCCACCCGAGCCTCGTCGCGCTCCGCGCCGCGCACCTCGACCCTTACACCGGCGAAGCGTTCATCGTCATGGACTACGCCGGCCGCAGCCTGGTGGACGTCATGCGGGACGACAGCCGCGCCGGCAAGCCGTTCACCGAGCCCGAGGCGCGGCGCGTCATGCGCGCGCTGCTCGAGGGCTCGGCGGCGCTGCACGCGCGCGGCGTCCTCCACCGCGACCTCAAGCCCGCCAACGTGCTCCTCGACGCCCGCGGCGGCGGCGTCAGGATCTGCGACTTCGGCCTCTCGCGCCCCGACACCACCGCCGACGCCGTCTCCTCACCTCTGACGCCGGGGGTGGCGACGCTGTGGTACCGGGCGCCGGAGCTGATCCTGGGGTCGCGGGACTACGACGCGGGCGTGGACACGTGGGCGCTGGGCTGCGTCATGGCGGAGCTCCTCACCGGCGGCGCGCCGCTGTTCCCGGGGCGGTCGGAGATGGACACGCTCAACCGGGTGTTCGACACGCTGGGCGCGCAGGACGTCGCGTCGTGGTGCGCGTTCGCTTCGCTCCCGCGCGCCGGGAACGCGCTCTGCCGCCGCCCCAGGCCGCCCGGCAGGCTCCGGGAGGTGTTCCCGGCGCTGTCGGACGCCGGGTTCCACGTCCTGGCGGGGCTTCTGGAGTGCAGGCCGGAATGGAGGCTCTCCGCCGCGGACGCGCTCCGGTGCCCCTGGTTCGATGATGAGGGCCCGGTCGCCGTGGCGGCGCATGAGGCCGTGGCGGCGGCGCCGGCTGATGAGCCGCGCGCTTCGTCGTCGTGCTCTGCTGGGTTCAGTGCTGCCGCCGGTGGTGTCAATGTTCATGGTGTTGCCACCGAGCCATTGGTGGCGTAGGTAGACAGACAATAGAGCACGGGAACAGAGTGATTCTTTGATGGTTGGTTTGTACATTAGAAAAAAAAATATTCTTTTTGATGGAAGCATTCATGCATGGTTAGCCCCGACTGCATTGCATTGCATTCGTTAGAAAAAAACAGCAGAACAGGGGAACATTGGTGGCGTA
This sequence comes from Paspalum notatum, assembly GCA_022530915.1. NCBI lineage: Eukaryota > Viridiplantae > Streptophyta > Magnoliopsida > Poales > Poaceae > Paspalum > Paspalum notatum. The sequence goes on from CM039683.1 coordinate 10,764,516, forward strand.
GGTAGGCAGAAGAACAGGGGAACAGGGCAATTTCTTTGATGGTTTGTACATTAGAAAAATATATATTCTTTTTGATGAAAGCATTCATGGTTAGCCACTGATTGCATTCGTTTGGTGGCCATTATTCTGTAGCCACGTTCTTGACTGATGACTAAAGAAATGGCCAAATAAAATGGGCTAAACGTGCAGGAAATTTTGTTTGCTGATGACATGTCTTTTCCCTTCAGAGGAAGATGTGCTGGATGGTCGTCGGGGTCTTTCGTGGTTGGTATGGCTGTCCTTTGAAGCCACCGCTGCATATTTCCTCTTCAGGAAACCAAAACACAGCATTGGCAGGCGATGTGGTTGTACTTGTACGTTAACTTACTGGGGTACTTCTTTTCAATTCAGTGAAGATGATGCAGATTTGCGTGCTGCGTGTTTCGGTTTGTTTGTTTCAATTGTTTGTAGAACTAGATAGATGAGCAGAATGAAGACGTTCGTATGAATTGCAGTTGCAGTGGAGTTTGGTATGAGTTCTTCTGTAAAGCTATCCCCAATAGAATGGATAAATGAACTAGCTACAGAGAAGAAGATTTGGATTAGTAAATAGTCAATGCATTTAGGCAATCGGTTAGAGATTGTGTAAGCATGCCATTTTCTCAGCCCTGTGTCGTGGATAGGATACCAGACTCGTGGCAAATACTCCATGGCCTCCATCATCCAAACAGTCAAGGGCGTCAGACAAGGTGGCTAACCAGACGCGTGTGCCCACGTCCATCTCGAACCATCAGCTCAATTATTTGATGGACCATGTGTGCGTGCGACTATAAAAACAAAAAATTGACGACACCCGAAGAAGTATTCGACCTCGTGCCTCACATATACCCACCGTCGGGAACCATGTCGCATCTGGCGTTCGTACCTTATGAGGAACCGTGCCGCTAACCCATCCACCGTGCCTCTAATTACATTATGACCAACCCAAGACGCGCCGCCAATTTTGGGGGTTAGCGGGAGTGGCACGGGTTTCCATTGCCAAAACGCAAGGTGCTCCGTATATTGACCATAACTATCGCTATAAGACTCAGAATTGCGCGGGCTTGGTCTTGTTGGAAAGATAACTGCAAATCCCACGCCACAGAAATGAAAAACGGGAGTTATGGTCATACCAAATATTTCCAAAATAATAAAAACAAAAATTGACGACACCCGAAGAAGTATTCCAGCTCGTGCCTCACATATACCCACCGACGGGAACCATGTTGCATCTGGCGTTCGTACCTTGTGAGGAACCGTGCCGTTAACCCATCCACCGTGCCTTTAATAACCGTATGTCCCTCCTAAGATGTGCCGCCAATTTTGAGGGTTAGTGGGAGTGGCACGGTTTCCCATTGCCAAGACGCAAAGTGCCCCGTATATTGGCCATAACTATCGCTATAAGACTCAGAATTGCGCGGGCTCGGTCTTGTTGGAAAGATAACTGCAAATCCCACGCCACAGAAATGAAAAACGGGAGTTATGGTCACACTAAATATTTCAAAAAAAATAAAAATAAAAATTGACGACACCCGAAGAAGTATTCCAGCTCGTGCCTCACATATACCCACCGTCGGAAACCATGTCGCATCTGGCGTTCGTACCCTATGAGGAACCGTGCCGCTAACCCATCTACCGTGCCTCTAATTACATTATGACCATCCTAAGATGCGCCGCCAATTTTAAGGGTTAGCAGGAGTGGCCCGGGTTCTCATTGACAAGACGCAAGGTTCCCCGTATATTGGCCATAACTATCGTTATAAGACTCATAATTGCGCGAGCTCGGTCTTGTTGGAAAGATAACTGCAAATCCCACACCACAGGAATGAAAAACGGGAGTTATGGTCATACTAAATATTTCTAAAATAAAAAAAACAAAAAATTGACGACACCCGAAGAAGTATTCCAACTCGTGCCTCACATATACCCACCGTCGGGAACCATGTCGCATCTTGCGTTCGTACCCTGTGAGGAACCGTGCCGCTAACCCATCCACCATGCCACTAATGACCGTATGTCCCTCCAAAGATCTGCCGCCAATTTTGGGAGTTAGCGGGAGTGGCACGGGTTTCCATTGCCAACACGCAAGGTGCCCCGTATATTGGCCATAACTATCGCTATAAGACTCAGAATTGGGCGGGCTCGGTCTTGTTGGAAAGATAACTGCAAATCTCACACCACAGAAATGAAAAACTGGACTTATGGTCATACTAAATATTTCTAAAATAATAAAAACAAAAATTGACGACACCCGAAGAAGTATTCCAGCTCGTGCCTCACATATACCCACCGTCGGGAACCATGTCGCATCTGGCGTTCGTACCCTGTGAGGAACCGTGCCGCTAACCCATCCACCGTGCCTCTAATTACATTATGACCATCCTAAGATGCGCCGCCAATTTTGGGGTTTAGCGGGAGTGGCACGGGTTCCCATTGCTAAGACGCAAGATGCCCCGTATATTGACCATAACTATCGCTATAAGACTCAGAATTGCGCGGGCTCGGCCTCGTTGGAAAGATAACTGCAAATCCCACACCATAGGAATGAAAAACGGGAGTTATGGTCATACTAAATATTTCTAAAATAATAAAAACAAAAAATTGACGACACCCGAAGAAGTATTCCAGCTCGTGCCTCACATATACCCACCGTCGGGAACCATGTCGCATCTGGCGTTTGTACCCTGTGAGGAGCCGTGCCGCTAACCCATCCACCATGCCACTAATGACCGTATGTCCCTCCAAAGATGTGCCGCCAAATTTAGGGGTTAGCGGGAGTTGGGTTTCCATTGCCAAGACGCAAGGTGCCCCGTATATTGGCCATAACTATCGTTATAAGACTCAGAATTGGGCGGGTTCAGTCTTGTTGGAAAGATAACTGCAAATCCCACACCACAGGAATGAAAAAACGGGAGTTATCGTCATACTAAGTATTTCATACTAAGTATTTCTGAAATAATAAAAACAAAAAATTGACGACACCCGAAGAAGTATTCCTGCTCGTGCCTCACATATACCCACCGTCGGGAACCATGTCGCATCAGGCGTTCGTACCCTATGAGGAACCGTGCCGCTAACCCATCCACCGTGCCTATAATTACATTATGACCATCCTAAGACGTGCCGCCAATTTTGGGGTTTAGCGGGAGTGGCACGGGTTACCATTGCCAAGACGCAAGGTGCCCCGTATATTTGCCATAACTATCGCTATAAGACTCAGAATTGCGCGGGCTCGGTCTTGTTGGAAAGATAACTGCAAATCCCACACCACAGGAATGAAAAACAGAAGTTATAGTCATACTAAGTATTTCTAAAATAATAAAAACAAAAAATTGACGACACCCGAAGAAGTATTCCAGCTCGTGCCTCACATATACCCACCGTCGGGAACCTTGTCGCATCTGGCGTTCGTACCCTGTGAGGAGCCGTGCCGCTAACCCATCCACCAGGCCACTAATGACCGTATGTCCCTCCAAAGATGTGAGGCCAATTTTGGGGGTTAGCGGGAGTGGCACGGGTTTCCATTGCTAAGACGCAAGGTGCCCCGTATACTGGCCATAACTATCGCTATAAGACTCAGAATTGGGCGGGCTCAGTCTTGATGGAACGATAACTGCAAATCCCACACCACAGGAATGAAAAACGGGAGTTATCGTCATAGTAAATATTTCTAAAATAATAAAAACAAAAAATTGACGACACCCGAAGAAGTATTCCAGCTCGTGCCTCACATATACCCACCGTCGGGAACCATGTCGCATCTGGTGTTCGTACCCTGTGAGGAACCGTGCCGCTAACCCATCCACCATGCCTCTAATTACATTATGACCATCCTAAGACGCGCCGCCAATTTTGGGGGTTGGCGGGAGTGGCACGGGTTCCCATTGCCAAGACACAAGGTGCCCCGTATATTGGCCATAACTATCGTTATAAGACTCAGAATTGCGCGGGCTCGGTCTTGTTGGAAAGATAACTGCAAATCCCACACCACAGGAATGAAAACCAGAAGTTATGGTCATACTAAGTATTTCTAAAATAATAAAAACAAAAAATTGACGACACCCGAAGAAGTATTCCAGCTCGTGCCTCACATATACCCACCAGCGGGAACCATGTTGCATCTGGCGTCCGTACCCCGTGAGAAGCCGTGCCGCTAACCCATCCACCATGCCACTAACGACCGTATGTCCCTCCAAAGATGTGCCGCCAATTTTGGGGGTTAGCGGTAGTGGCACGGGTTTCCATTGCCAAGACGCAAGGTGCCCCGTATATTGGCCATAACTATCGCTATAAGACTCAGAATTGGGCGGGCTCAGTCTTGTTGGAAATATAACTGCAAATCCCACACCACAGGAATGAAAAACGGGAGTTATCGTCATACTAAATATTTCTAAAATAATAAAAACAAAAAATTGACGACACCCGGAGAAGTATTCCTGCTCGTGCCTCACAAATACCCACCGTCGGGAACCATGTCGCATCAGGCGTTCATACCCTGTGAGTAACCGTGCCGCTAACCCATCCACCGTGCCTATAATTATATTATGACCATCCTAAGACGCGCCGCCAATTTTGGGGTTTAGCGGGAGTGGCACGGGTTCCCATTGCCAAGACGCAAGGTGCCCCGTATATTTGCCATAACTATCGCTATAAGACTCAGAATTGCGCGGGCTCGGTCTTGTTGGAAAGATAACTGCAAATCCCACACCACAGGAATGAAAAACAGAAGTTATAGTCATACTAAGTATTTCTAAAATAATAAAAACAAAAAATTGACGACACCCGAAGAAGTATTCCAGCTCGTGCCTCACATATACCCACCGTCGGGAACCTTGTCGCATCTGGCGTTCGTACCCTGTGAGGAGCCGTGCCGCTAACCCATCCACCAGGCCACTAATGACCGTATGTCCCTCCAAAGATGTGAGGCCAATTTTGGGGGTTAGCGGGAGTGGCACGGGTTTCCATTGCTAAGACGCAAGGTGCCCCGTATACTGGCCATAACTATCGCTATAAGACTCAGAATTGGGCGGGCTCAGTCTTGATGGAACGATAACTGCAAATCCCACACCACAGGAATGAAAAACGGGAGTTATCGTCATAGTAAATATTTCTAAAATAATAAAAACAAAAAATTGACGACACCCGAAGAAGTATTCCAGCTCGTGCCTCACATATACCCACCGTCGGGAACCATGTCGCATCTGGTGTTCGTACCCTGTGAGGAACCGTGCCGCTAACCCATCCACCATGCCTCTAATTACATTATGACCATCCTAAGACGCGCCGCCAATTTTGGGGGTTGGCGGGAGTGGCACGGGTTCCCATTGCCAAGACACAAGGTGCCCCGTATATTGGCCATAACTATCGTTATAAGACTCAGAATTGCGCGGGCTCGGTCTTGTTGGAAAGATAACTGCAAATCCCACGCCACAGGAATGAAAAACGGGAGTTATGGTCATACTAAATATTTCTAAAATAATAAAAACAAAAAATTGACGACACCTGAAGAAGTATTCCAGCTCGTGCCTCACATATACCCACCGTCGGGAACCGTGTTGCATCTGGCGTTCGTACCCTGTGTGGAACCGTGCCGCTAACCCATCCACCGTGCCTCTAATGACCGTATGTCCCTCCTAAGATGTGCCGCCAATTTTGGGGGTTAGCGGGAGTGGCATGGGTTTCCATTGCCAAGACGCAAGGTGCCCCGTATATTGGCCATAGCTATCGCTATAAGACTCAGAATTGGGCGTGCTCGGTCTTGTCGGAAAGATAACTGCAAATTCCACACAACAGGAGTGAAAAACGGGAGTTATCATCCAACTAAATATTTCTAAAATAATAAAAACAAAAAATTGACGACACCCGAAGAAGTATTCCAGCTCGTGCCTCACATATACCCACCGTCGGGAACCATGTCACATCTGGCGTTCGTACCCTATGAGGAGCCGTGCCGCTAACCCATCCACCAGGCCACTAATGACCGTATGTCCCTCCAAAGATGTGCCGCCAATTTTGGGGGTTAGCGGGAATGGCACGGGTTTCCATTGCCAAGACGCAAGGTGCCCCGTATATTGGCCATAACTATCGCTATAAGACTCAGAATTGGGCGGGCTCAGTCTTGTTGGAAAGATAACTGCAAATCCCACACCACAAGAATGAAAAACGGGAGTTATCGTCATACTAAATATTTCTAAAATAATAAAAACAAAAAATTGACGACACCCGAAGAAGTATTCCAGCTCGTGCCTCACATATACCCACCGTCGGGAACCATGTCGCATCTGGCGTTCGTACCCTGTGAGGAACCGTGCCGCTAACCCATCCAATGTGCCTCTAATTACATTATGACCATCCTAAGACGCGCCGCCAATTTTGGGGGCTAGCGGGAGTGGCACGGGTTCCCATTGCCAAGACGCAAGGTGCCCCGTATATTGGCCATAACTATTGCTATAAGACTCAGAATTGCACGGGCTCGGTCTTGTTGGAAAGATAACAACAAGTCCCACACCACAGGAATGAAAAACGGGAGTTATGGTCATACTAAATATTTCTAAAATAATAAAAACAAAAAATTGACGACACCCAAAAAAGTATTCCAGTTCGTGCCTCACATATACCCACCGTCGAGAACCATGTCGCAACTGGCCTTCGTACCCAGTGAGGAACCGTGCCGCTAACCCATCCACCATGCCACTAAGGACCGTATGTCCCTCCAAAGATGTGCCGCCAATTTTGGGGATTAGCGGGAGTGGCACGGGTTTCCATTGCCAAGACGCAAGGTGCCCCGAATATTGGCCATAGCTATCCCTATAAGACTCAGAATTGCGCGGGCTCGGCCTTGTTGGAAAGATAACTGCAATTCCCATAACATAGGAACAAAAAAGAAAGTAATGGTCAAACTACTTAATTGTAAAATAATAAAAACAAAAAATTGACGACACCCGAATTAGTCTTTCCGCTCGTGCCTCACATATACCCACCGTCGAGAACCATGTCGCATCTGGCGTTTGTACCCTATGAGGAACCGTGCCGCTAACCCATCCACCGTGCCTCTAATGACCGTATGTCGCACCTAAGATGTGCCGCCAGTTTTGGGGGTTAGCGGGAGTGGCACGGTTTCCCATTGCCAAGACGCAAGGTGCCTCGTATATTGGCCATAACTATCGCTATAAGATTCTGAATTGCGCGGGCTCGGTCTTGTTGGAAAGATAACTGCAAATCCGACACCACAAGAATGAAAAACGGAAGTTATGGTCATACTAAGTATTTCTAAAATAATAAAAACAAAAAATTAATGACACCCGAAGAAGTATTCCAGCTCGTGCCTCGCATATACCCACTGTCGGGAACCATGTCGCATCTAGCGTTCCAACCCAGTGAGAAACTGTGCCGCTAACCCATCCACCGTTCCTCTAATGACCGTATGTCCATCCTAATACGCGCCGCCAATTTTGGGGGTTAGCAGGAGCGGCACGAGTTCCCATTGCCAAAACGCAAGGTGCCCCGTATATTGGCCATAACTATCGCTATAAGACTCAGAATTGCGCGGGCTCGGTCTTGTTGGAAAGATAACTAAAAATCCCGCACCAGAGGAACGAAAAACGGAAGTTTTGGTCATACTAAATACTTAAAAAATAATAAAAACAAAAAAATTGACGACACCCGAAGTAGTCTTCCCACTCGTGCCTCACATATACCTAGTGTCGGGAACCTTGTCGCATCTGGCGTTCGTACCCTGTGAGGAACTGCGCCGCTAACCCATCCACAGTGCCTTTAATGACCGTATGTCCCTCCTAAGATGCGCCACCAATTTTGGGGGTTAGCGGGAGTGGCACGGGTTCCCATTGCCAAGACACAAAGTGCCCCGTATATTGGCCATAACTATTGCTATAAGACTCAGAATTGCGCGGGCTCGGTCTTATTGGAAAGATAACTGCAAATCCCACACCATTGGGATGAAAAATGGAAGTTTTGGTCATACTAAATACATAAAAAAGAATAAAAACAAAAAATTAACGACACCCGATGTAGTCTTCCCTCTCGTGTCTCACATATACCCACCGTCGGGAACCATGTCGCATGTGGCGTTCGTACCTAGAGAGGAACCGTGCCGCTAACCCATCCACCCTTCCTCTAATGACCATATGTCCCTCCTAAGATGTGCCGCCAATTTTGCCGGTTAGTGGGAGGGGCACGGGTTTCCATTGCCAAGACGCAAGGTGCCCCGAATATTGGCCATAGCTATCGCTATAAGAATCAGAATTGCGCGGGCTCGGTCTTGTTGGAAAGATAACTGCAAATCCTACACCATTGGGATGACAAATGGAAGTTTTGGTCATACTAAATACTTATAAAATAATAAAAACAAAAAATTGACGACACGCGAAGTAGTCTTCCCTCTCGTGCCTCAAATATACCCACCGTCGGGAACCATGTCGCATCTAGCGCTCGTATCCTGTGAGGAACCATGCCGCTAACCCATTCACCGTGCCTCTAATGACCGTATGTCCATCCTAAGACGCGCCGCCAATTTTGGGGGTTAGCGGGAGTGGCACGGGTTCCCATTGCTAAGACGCAAGGTGCCCCGTATACTGGCCATAACTATCGCTATAAGACTCAGAATTGCGCGGGCTCGGTCTTGTTGGAAAGATAACTGCAAATCCCACACCCAGGAATAAAAAACGGAAGTTATGGTCATACTAAATACTTCTAAAATAATAAAAACAAAAAATTGACGATACCCGAAGAAGTATTCCAGCTCGTGCCTCACATATACCCACCGTCGAGAACCATGTTGCATCTGGCGTTCGTACCCTGTGAGAAACCGTGCCGCTAACCCATCTACTGTGCCTCTAATGACCGTATGTCCATCCTAAGACGCGCTGCCAATTTTGGGGGTTAGCGGGAGTGGCACGGATTCCCATTGCCAAGACGCAAGGTGCCCCGTATATTGGCCATAACTGTCGCTATAAGACTCAGAATTGCGTGGGCTCGGTCTCGTTGGAAAGATAACTAAAAATCCCACACCATAGGAACGAAAAACAGAACTTTTGGTCATACTAAATACTTAAAAAATAATAAAAACAAAAAAATTGACGACACCCGAAGTAGTCTTCCCGCTCGTGCCTCACATATTCCCAGTGTCTTGAACCATATCGCATCTGGCGTTCGTACCCTGTGAGGAACCGTGCCGCTAACCCATCCATAGTGCCTTTAATGACCGTATGTCCCTCCTAAGACGCGCCACCAATTTTGGTGGTTAGCGGAAGTGGCACGGGTTCCCATTGCAAAGACACAAGGTGCCCCGTATATTGGCCATAACTATCGCTATAAGAATCAGAATTGCGCGGGCTCGGTCTTGTTGTAAAGATAACTGCAAATCCGACACTACAAGAACGAAAAACGGAAGTTATGGTTATACTAAGTATTTCTAAAATAATAAAAACTTAAAATTGACGACACCCGAAGTAGTATTCCCGCTCGTGCCTCACATATACCCACCGTCGGGAACCATGTCGCATCTTGCATTCGTACCCTGTGAGGAACGGTGCCGCTAACCCATCCACCGTGCCTCTAATGACCGTATGTCCCTCCTAAGACGTGCCGCCAATTTTGGGGGTTAGCGGGAGTAGCACGGGTTCCCATTGCCAAGACGAAAGGTGCCCCGTATATTGGCCATAACTATCGCTATAAGAGTTAGAATTGTGAGGGCTCGGTCTTGTTGGAAAGATAACTGCAAATCCTACACCATTGGAATGACAAATGGAAGTTTTGGTCATACTAAATAATTATAAAATAATAAAAATAAAAAATTGACGACACCCGAAGTAGTCTTCCCTCTCGTGCCTCACATATACCCACCGTCGGGAACCATGTCGCATCTGGCGTTCGTACCCTATGAGGAACCGTGCCGCTAACCCATCCGCCATGCCTCTAATGACCGTATGTCCAACCTAAGACGTGCCGCCAATTTTGGGGGTTAGCGGGAGTGGCACGGGTTCCCATCGCCAAGACGCAAGGTGCCCCGTATATTGGCCATAACTATCGCTATAAGACTCAGAATTGCGCGGGCTCGGTCTTGTTGGAAAGATAACTGCAAATCCTACACCATTGGGATGACAAATGGAAGTTTTGGTCATACCAAATACTTATAAAATAATAAAAACAAAAAATTGACGACACCCGAAGTAGTCTTCCCTCTCGTGCCTCACATATACCCACCGTCGGGAACCATGTCGCATCTAGCGTTCGTATCCTGTGAGGAACCATGCCGCTAACCCATTCACCGCACCTCTAATGACCGTATGTCCATCCTAAGACACGCCGCCAATTTTGGGGGTTAGCGGGAGTGGCACGGGTTCCCATTGCTAAGACGCAAGGTGCCCCGTATACTGGCCATAACTATCACTATAAGACTCAGAATTGCGCGGCTCGGTCTTGTTGGAAAGATAACTGCAAATCCCACACCCAGGAATAAAAAACGGAAGTTATGGTCATACTAAATACTTCTAAAATAATAAAAACAAAAAATTGACGACACCCGAAGAAGGATTCCAGCTCGTGCCTCACATATACACACCGTCGGGAACCATGTCGCATCTGGCGTTCGTACCCTGTGGGGAACAATGCCGCTAACCCATCCACCATGCCTCTAACGACAGTATGTCCATCCTAAGACGCGCCGCCAATTTTGGGGGTTAGCGGGAGTGGCATGGGTTCCCATTGCCAAGACGCAAGGTGCCCCGTATATTGGCCATAACTGTCGCTATAAGACTCAGAATTGCGAAGGCTTGGTCTTGTTGGAAACATAACTGCAAATCCCACACCACAGGAATGAAAAACGGAAGTTATGGTCATACTAAATACTTCTAAAATAATAAAAACAAAAAATTGACGACACCCGAAGAAGGATTCCAGCTCGTGCCTCACATATACACCCACCGTCGGAACCATGTCGCATCTGGCGTTCGTACCCTGTGGGGAACAATGCCGCTAACCCATCCACCATGCCTCTAACGACCGTATGTCCATCCTAAGACGCGCCGCCAATTTTGGGGGTTAGCGGGAGTGGCATGGGTTCCCATTGCCAGGACGCAAGGTGCCCCGTATATTGGCGATAACTATCGCTATAAGACTCAGAATTGAGCGTGCTCGGTCTTGTTGGAAAGATAACTGCAAATTCCACACCATAGGAATGAAAAACGGAAGTTTTGGTCATACTAAATACTTCAAAAATAATAAAAACAAAAAAATTGACGACACCCGAAGTAGTTTTCCCGCTCGTGCCTCACATATACCCACCGTGGGCAGCCATGTCACATCTGGCGTTCGTACCCTGTGAGGAACCGTGCCGCTAACCCAGCCACCATGCCTCTAATGACCGTATGTCCATCCTAAGACGTGCCGCCAATTTTGGGGGTTAGCGGGAGTGGCACGGGTTCCCATCGCCAAGACGCAAGGTGCCCCGTATATTGGCCATAACTATCGCTATAAGACTCAGAATTGCGCGGGCTCAGTCTTGTCAGAAAGATAACTGCAAATCCCACACATGGTTATACTAAGTATTTCAAAAATAATAAAAACAAAAAACTGACGATACCCGAAGTAGTACTCCCGCTCGTGCCTCACATATACCCACCGTCGGGAACCATGTCGCATCTGGCGTTCGTACCCGGTGAGAAGCCGTGCCACTAATCCATCCACCATGCCTCTAATGACCGTATGTCCCTCCTAAGACGCACCGCCAATTTTGAGGGTTAGCGGCAGTGGCACGGCTTCCCATTGCTAAGACGAAAGGTGCCCCATATATTGGCCATAACTATCGCTATAAGACTCAGAATTGCGGGCTGGGTCTTGTTGGAAAGATAACTGCAAATCCCACACCCAGGAATAAAAAACGGAAGTTATGGTCATACTAAATACTTCTAAAATAATAAAAACAAAAAATTGACGACACCCGAAGAAGTATTCCAGCTCGTGCCTCACATATTCCCACTGTCCGGAACCATGTCGCATCTGGCGTTTGTACACTGTGAGGAACCGTGCCGCTAACCCATCCACCGTGCCACTAATGACCGTATGTCCCTCCTAAGACGTGCCGCCAATTTTGGGGGTTAGCTAGAGTGTCGCGGGTTCCTATTGCCAAGTCGCAAGGTGCCCCGTTTATTGGCCATAATTATCACTATAAGACTTAGAATGGCGCGCACACACCATAGGAACGTAAAACAAAAGTAATGGTCATACTAATTATTTCTAAAACAATAAAAACAAAAAATTGACGACACTCGAATTAGTCTTCCCACTCATGCCTCACTTATACCCACCGTCGGGAACCATGTCGCATCTGGCATTCGTACCCTGTGAGGAACCGTTCCGCTAACCCATCCACCGTGCCTATTACGATCGTATGTCCATCCTAAGACGCGCCGCCAATTTTGGGGGGCTAGCGGGAGTGGCACAGGTTCCCATTGCCAAGACGCAAGGTGCCCCGTATATTGGCCATAACTATTGGTATCAGACTCAAAATTGCGCAGGCTCGGTCTTGTTGGAAGGATAACTGCAAATCCCACACCATAGGAATGAAAAACGGAAGTTTTGGTCATACTAAATACTTCAAAAATAATAAAAACAAAAAAATTGACGACACCCGAAGTAGTTTTTCCTCTCGTGCCTCACATATACCCACCGTCGGGAACCATGTCGCATCTGGCGTTCGTACCCTGTGAGGAACCGTGCCGCTAACCCATCCACCATGCCTCTAATGACCGTATGTCTATCCTAAGACGTGCCGCCAATTTTGGGGGTTAGCGGGAGTGGCACGGATTCCCATTGCCAAGACGCAAGGTGCCCAGTATATTGGCGATAACTATCGCTATAAGATTCAGAATTGCGCAGGCTCGGTCTTCTGGGAAAGATAACTGCAAATCCCACACCACTGGAATCAAACACGGAAGTTATGGTCATGCTAAATACTTCTAAAATAATAAAGACAAAAGATTAACGACACCCGAAGAAGTATTCCAGCTCGTGCCTCACGTATACCCACCGTCGGGAATCATGTCGCATCTGGCGTTCGTACCCTGTGGGGAACCATGCCTCTAACCCATCCACCGTGCCTCTAACGACCGTATGTCCATCCTAAGACGCGCCGCCAATTTAGGGGGTTAGTGGGAGTGGCACGGCTTCCCATTGCTAAGACGCAAGGTGCCCTGTATATTGGCCATAACTATCGCTATAAGACTCAGAATTGCGCGGGCTGGGTCTTGTTGGAAAGATAACTGCAAATCGCACACCGAGGAATAAAAAACGGAAGTTATGGTCATACTAAATACTTCTAAAATAATAAAAACAAAAAATTGACAACACCCGAAGAAGTATTCCAGCTCGTCCCTCACATATTCCCACCGTCGGGAACCATGTCGCATCTGGCGTTTGTACCCTGTGAGGAACCGTGCCGCTAACCCATCCACCGTGCCACTAATGACCGTATGTCCCTCCTAAGACGCGCCGACAATTTTGGGAGTGGCGTGGGTTCCTATTGCCAAGACGCAAGGTGCCCGGTTTATTTGCCATAATTATCGCTATAAGACTCAGAATGGCGCGCACACACCATAGGAACGTAAAACGAAAGTAATGGTCATACTAATTATTTCTAAAACAATAAAAACAAAAAATTGACAACACTCGAATTAGTCTTCCCGCTCATGCCTAACATATACCCACCGTCGGGAACCATGTCGCATCTGGCGTTCGTACCCTGTGAGGAACCGTTCTGCTAACCCATCCACCGTGCCTCTAACGACCGTAAGTCCATCCTAAGACGCGCCGCCAATTTTTGGGGCTAGCGGGAGTGGCACGGGTTCCCATTGCCAAGACGCAAGGTGCCCCGTATATTGGCCATAACTATCGCTATAAGACTCAGAATTGCGTGGGCTCGGTCTTGTTGGAAAGATAACTGCAAATCCCACACCCAGGAATAAAAAACGGAAGTTATGGTCATACTAAATACTTCTAAAATAATAAAAACAAAAAATTGACGACACCCGAAGAAGTATTCCAGCTCGTGCCTCACATATACCCACCGTCGGGAACCTTGTCGCATCTGGCGTTCGTACCCTGTGAGAAACCGTGCCCCTAACCCATCCACTGTGCCTCTAATGACCGTATGTCCATCCTAAAACACGCCGCCAATTTTGGAAGTTAGCGGGAGTGGCACGGATTCCCAATGCCAAGACGCAAGGTGCCCCGTATATTGGCGATAACTATCGCTATAAGACTCAGAATTGCGCAGGCTCGGTCTTGTTGGAAAGATAACTGCAAATCCCACACCACAAGAATGAAAATTAGAAGTTATGTTCATACTGAATACTTCTAAAATAATAAAAACAAAAAATTGGCGACACCCGAAGAAGGATTCCAACTCGTGCCTCACATATACCCACCGTCGGGAACCATGTCGCATCTGGCGTTCGTACCATGTGGGGAACCGTGCCGCTAACCCACCCACCGTACCTCTAACGACCGTATGTCCATCCTAAGACGCGCCGCCAATTTTGGGGGTTAGCGGGAGTGGCACGGGTTCGCATTGCCAAGACGCAAGGTGCCCTGTATATTGGCCATAACTGTCGCTATAAGACTCAGAATTGAGCGGGCTCGGTCTTGTTGGAAAGATAACTGCAAATCCCACACCATAGGAATGAAAAACGGAAGTTTTGGTCATACTAAATACTTCAAAAATAATAAAAACAAAAAAATTGACGACACCCGAAGTAGTTTTTCCTCTCGTGCCTCACATATACCCACCGTCGGGAACCATGTCGCATCTGGCGTTCGTACCCTGTGAGGAACCGTGCCGCTAACCCATCCACCATGCCTCTAATGACCGTATGTCTATCCTAAGACGTGCCGCCAATTTTGGGGGTTAGCGGGAGTGGCACGGATTCCCATTGCCAAGACGCAAGGTGCCCAGTATATTGGCGATAACTATCGCTATAAGATTCAGAATTGCGCAGGCTCGGTCTTATTGGAAAGATAACTGCAAATCCCACACCACTGGAATCAAACACGGAAGTTATGGTCATGCTAAATACTTCTAAAATAATAAAGACAAAAGATTAACGACACCCGAAGAAGTATTCCAGCTCGTGCCTCACGTATACCCACCGTCGGGAATCATGTCGCATCTGGCGTTCGTACCCTGTGGGGAACCATGCCGCTAACCCATCCACCGTGCCTCTAACGACCGTATGTCCATCCTAAGATGCGCCGCCAATTTAGGGGGTTAGTGGGAGTGGCACGGGTTCCCATTGCCAAGACGCAAGGTGCCCCGTATATTGGCCATAACTATCGTTATAAGACTCAGAATTGCGCGGGCTCGGTCTTGTTGGAAAGATAACTGCAAATCGCACACCATAGGAACGAAAAACGGTAGTTTTGGTCAATGGACACATCAATGGTTCCTTGAACTCAACTCCCCCTGAACTAGACAACTCCCCCTCAAAATATGCTATGAAATGCAAGGAGTGTAACTAAAAGAGCTCAGAAGGGATGAAAAGCTAGTAATCACAAGTCCTAGCATACAGAGCAAGTGAGGGCAAGGAAGCATACAACAAGCTCAAATGAATCTATCTTACACGTATCAAGAGTAAGCTTGTTTTCAGGGTTAATGAAAAGAAATCATCACCAAAATGAATAGCACATAGCAAGATAGGCATGAACAACAAGATGCTAGCAATGCATACAAGGTGTGCTACATATTCAACTAGCCATAAGCATTTTAGAGACTTGCAAATTTTAGACTTAGACATTTGTATATTACATGAGCAAGTTCCATATTGTGCCAGGGGTTATTTACTTGTCTTTTGCCACTTCTTACCAACCAATGCCAAGCCTGGGTTCAAAGAACCATCAGATGCTTAAGACAAGGTTTTGATCATACACAGCCTAGTCCATGTCCATGTCAAGGTGCAATGACAAGTAGTCTCAAACTAGATCAGTGTGACAAGCAAACCCACCTGGATCTTTCTCATTATAGCACATAAGACACCACTTGTAAGCATTTGAATTCAGATTTCAATTTACGCAAGGTGTCATAAAAGCTTAGGCATTAATTTAGCAAAGGCATACAATTAGCATATCCAGGTATGAAAAGATAGCATTGCATTCAACAAACCTACACATACTAGGTAGCCAAATCAAGTGGTGATCATGTTTTTTATTTTCAGGAAGGCAAAAAAACTTAGCTCACAATTAGTATTCAACAGACTCAAGAGAGCTTAGCCAACCATGATCAAGCATGCATCTGTACAATCTAGCACAAGCAAGTGCTAACTTATCATTCCAAAAGAGCTCTAGTGTTAGTATAGTGAAAATGCATATTAGACAATGCAATGTCATGCATGCTATGATTTAAACATGCAGAAAAAGTCATCGAAGAAGCCGAGACCAATGTCTTCCCAAAGGAAGACAAGAACCACATCATATACCTGACCAGCTCAAAAGCTTGAGGCGATCCCGCTGGACCTTTCGAGGTGCATGCATGCCCAAAGGTCACCTCCCCTGCGTCCTCAGCGGGTCCATCTGATGAGGAAATGACCAATACATATACGACCAAGGCCCAAGCAAAGATGGAGTTTAAGCCCAATCCACATTTAAGTCCAATTTATTCGCGAGTCCGGTTCGGACTGCTGGAGCGGGCCTCACAAAAATGTATGCCCAGGCCACATACGGGCTCTGTTTTGAGCGTTCTACATATCGTTGGAAAGCTAAGGAGATAAACTTTCCAACCCAATTGGTTTCATGGCATTTGGACTTCGGAGTCAACAGGAAATCGCATCGCAAGTTGACAGACAGAATCTGCCAGGGTGCTGCGACGCCGGTTTTTGGGCCCGCTGGCCTTGTACGCCTAAGGGTTGCCTAGCCACCCCCTTGGCCGCCCCCTAGCCCTCTCTCTTGTATATATTCTGTAGCCGTCATTAGAGTAGATGTGTTTTGCTTAGATTATTCTGTCGTTATGAACAGTTTCGCCGTTTGAGATTACTCCGGTTTGTGAAACCCCAACTTGTGAGCTTAATCCTTTCTATTTACAATTTTAGTTTGCATCTACCGTGTTCTTGCTTGTGTTCTTCGATTCGCAGGCAGGGATAAGCCTTCGTGGCGAGGTCAATCTTGTGTGCATGGTTGAAAACCAGAGGAGACGTGGTGCTGCAACTGCAGGGTTCGAATCGTGTTGATTGGAAGCCGAATCGCGCTAAATCGATAGTTATCTCCACCGGACGGAAGATCGGGAACCCCCCGTCCCCATCAAGTGGTATTCAGAGCAAGGTTTACCGTTAGGTTTGCTTGCCATTATCCTTAGTAGATTAGTTTTGTTTCATCCTATAGCCCACAAAAAGCCATCCAAAAAATTAGGGCCTGTTTGGAACGCGGGATTCATTCCCCATTCCTGCGTTTTTCCTGTGAAATTGAACTGATTCCTGTGAAATTCCTGCACAATTCCTGTGAAATTCCTGCATTCCAAACAGGCCCTTAGGGTTTGTTGTTCATCTTATCCCATAGCCAAATTTAGCCTTTGCACTTTTTGATTTTGGAATCCGCATCATTGTGTTTGTGTCCATAGTCATCATTTTGTTGCTGGTTTAGATCTTGTTCTTAGATTGGTTTGAGTTTTGCATTGTGTCATCATGTCCTTTTCCATCACGTCATCGTGTCGGGTTCGGAATTGTTTTTGTCCAGTTCGGCATTTTAATGATATCTCCCACATACGAACTCAGATTTTAGTGTTCTAGTAATTTTTGGAAAGCTTGGGAAATTGAAAAAATCGTTATCAGTGCTTAAATCTAGTTAGGAGCAAATCTGTTCGTGACCCAGAATTTTCTGAACAGTCTGTATTTCGGGGTCCATATATCCTGCTTCATTTATCCAAAAAAGGTGTTTCATATATTTTCTGGAAGGAGAAAAAGTATATCTACAATTTTTGTGTTGTAAGTTTTGGCATTTGAGGTCATTAAGAGTGTGAAATCGTCTGTGCAAGTTCGGGTAGACAATCTGTGATTTACAGACGAAAGTTTTGTGACAATGTGGTGTTGTATCTCGTTTTTGCGGCGCTTTTGACAAAAAAAAAGACAAGTGCATAAAAAATCCGCACAAGAAACAAAAAAAACAAGTGCATAAAAAAGAGCCGCACAAAAAAAAAAGAAAAGAAAATCAAAAGTGCTTGCATCTTTTGTGTCCTTTGTACTTCATATGTGTGACGTGCTTGCTTGATCTAGTTCTAGGAACAAGTTTAGGCCAGCAACATTGACAAATACTTTGGACACTTATTCAATTTTGTTATCTGATTTCAATTTGTGCTAATCCTTGCTACCATATAAAGCTTCCCAAAGCTCCACATATATATTTCTGATTAGTACAGATCCAACCTTTGCAATCGCATCGCTCACACCCTTACGGTATCACAAACCAGCCACCGGTTGTACCATCCACTGTTTTGTATTGGTAAGAACACTCTAAGAGCTTGGTAAGATGCTTGAGAGTGTGTGATTCCACTACATATACATAGTAGTTAAAGAAAAATATACTTTTTGTGTGTTTTTTTGTTTTCTGCTAACAATAACAGGGCATATCACTGCTTAGATGAAAAATATAAAGACATGTGAGAGCTACACCACATTGCAAACATCCGCATCGAAAAGTTCAGGTATAAATTGGGAAACAATATTTGATCATTTATATCAAGAAATATCACTTAATAGATTGAAACGCTTGAAACAACGAGATAGAACTGTCATGGCTTATTATCAGAAATTCAAATCTATATTGTCGTATTGTAATTTAGATGAATCCGATGAAGCCACTGAAATACATTTTTTAAATGGTTTTAATAAAAAAATTCAGAACAATTTTGTTTATATGGAATATAATTCTCTACATAATTTAATTGATCTAGCCTGTGAGATTGAGGATCAAATTAAAAATGATACATGTCTTGCTGAAATTAAACATCATGACACACAATCTATAGAGGCTTTCTTTGCTACTAACAATATACAGAATATTGAGAGCAAAGATGAAGGAGACAACATGCTACTGGAGGATAAGCATCGCACTACATATGTGAGCGCAGATAATAGCATGGGTGCAGTGGTCACACAAGGTGAGCAAATTTTTGATGTGCTGCATTCAACCATAATTGAAGATGATTTTGGTACTACCTCGTGTGATAAAGAAGAGTTGTGCGATAATGCTGCTGCTATTTTCATGTCACAAGTTGTGAATAATCATGATACTATGGCTCTAGAATCTATTGCTTGTGCTAAAGTAAACCTTTTCTCCCAATTACTAGTTTGCAAGACGAGCTGAAATTGTTATCTCATTGAATACTTTAGGTTATATTGAATTTGATATTCTTTGCAATCTGAATAATTTGAATGAAAAACTTTTTCTTCCTGCTGATTTGCCTTGGATATCTAAATATACGTATCATGTCATTGGCAAGTATGATAGTAACGGAGAATATATGGTTCATCGTGTTTATATCTCTTCTAATTGTGGCTCTCATTGTATCGATGAACATCAAAATAAAGTAAAGGGCTACTATACAACTAACCATATCATGTCTAGATCCACTTGTTCTTCTTTGTTTATTTTTTCACAACAGGTTCAATTTCAAGAAGGGAAGCAATGTTGGATTATATCAAAAATTGAAACAACTACTTCTGCACGCATCGACGTCTTTGAGTCGAGGACGACTCAAAACCAAGAAGAGGAGAATGATGAGGACATGACCAATACACATACGACCAAGGCCCAAGTGAAGATGGAGTTTAAAACCCAATCCACATTTTAAGTCCAATTTATTCGCGAGTCCGGTTCGGACTACTGGAGCGGGCCTCACGAAAACGTATGCCCAGTTCACATACGGGCTTCGTTTTGAGCGTTCTACATATCGTTGGAAAGCTAAGGAGATAAACTTTCCAACCCAATTGGTTTCACGGCATTTGGACTTCAGATTCGGGAAAATCGCGTCGCAAGGTGACAGACAGAATCTGCCAGGGTGCTGCGACGCCGGTGTTTGGGCCCGCTGGCCTTGTACGCCCTAGGGTTGCTCGGCCACCCCCTTGGCCACCCCTAGCCCTCTCTCTTGTATATATTCTGTAGCCGTCATTAGAGTAGATGGGTTTTGCTTAGATTATTCTGTCGTTATGAACAGTTTTGCTGTTTGAGAATACTCCGGTTTGTGAAACCCCAACTTGTGAGCTTAATCCTTTCTATTTGCAATTTAATTTGCATCTACCGTGTTCTTGCTTGTGTTCTTCGATTCGCAGGCAGGGATAAGCCTTCATGGCGGGGTCAATCATTTGTGCACGGTTGATAACCAGAGGAGACGTGGTGCTGCGATTGCAGGGTTCGAATCGTGTTGATTGAAAGCCGGATTGTGTGTGTTGTGCCTCCACCAAATCGATAATTATCTCCACCTAACGGAAGATCGGGAACCCCACCCCCCCGCGTCCCCATCACCATCTCTGTATGTGCAAGAAGTGATCCATGTAGAGGTGGAACATGTGTAGTAATGGACGTAGTAGTACAAGTGTTCTGCTCCATGGTGATAAAACAGAGATGAAGCTCCCCCTCAAATAAGCCTACTAGCTGTACAAAAGCTGGAAACAAGAGAAACAAAAGAAACCAATGAACTATGATAGTCCATGGCTCAAGTTAGAGGGTTAGTGCAGGAAATCATGCATAAGAAATAAATATGCCACTTATGGAAGGTACCACTTGTGGATTTAGGCACAAGGCATGAATCCTACAAAGGAAAGTGAGCACAAATGTACAAAACTCACATACACAAGGGAAAACTAGCTCAATCAAAATAAATAGGCACAAGTCTACACTACCCAAAGCAAAGGTAACCAAGTCATGAGACAAGGTAGCTAGACTACACAACATTACGTTAGAGAAGGAAACAATCAAAATTATAACACATGAATAACATGCCAAGAACAATGTCACTCATAAAGCTTTCAGCTAATAGCTGTTTGAAATGTCACATGGCATGATGTTCATGAGTTATCACAAACTAACAGATAAAGGTGACTAGTCCACCAACACAAACAAAGCTAGCAAGATATGGTATATGAAAGAAACACACAAACTAGCATGTCATGTGGCCAGCCACCAAAGCAAACACAAACCTAGCAGGCAAAATCTACTAAAGAAAGTGAAAGCTAAATAGCTAAGAACACTCAAACTGATCACAAGTGAATAATATGCCAAGACAGATGTCACACCCCAAAATTTCTAATTTTGGGATGTGAATAGATAACAATGAATAAAATGAAGGATTTCTTAGTCTCTAAAATTTCGAACTTGTAAGTTTTGTTGGATTGAGAGAAAAGTATGCTTTTAACAATTTTTTTTCTAAATAAAATTTGTTTGTTTGTTGCATTCATGCCGAAGTGCATAAGTGTTTATGTGTGTAAAAAGAATTTTCAAAATAGTTTAAACCGGCTAGGTTTTGAGTCGATCTCAATCCGTATCTCTAAAATCCTAGCCCTTTTCTTTCTTGCCAACTCAAACCAAACCTCTGAAAAACCCTTAGCCAATCTCTAAAGTTTCATCACCTCAAAACCTACCCCAAAACCATAATCCAATCTTGTCAATCATCCTATATACCAAGTCACTTCTTTCAATTGATCAGGTTGTTCTCAAAACCCTAGATGATCTCACTTGGACCTCACTGTTTTCCCTCTTTTGGAGATTTTTGACATATCATCCTCAGGTTTACCTTTTCATCATTTCTTTCCACCGACAACGTTCTCTCGCTCTATGGTAAAACTTAGTGTCATTCTTAGGCTCATGTCCAACTGACGTTCTCTTCTATCTCTCATTCCATAGAACCCAGAAATTCCTAATTCAGTTCTAGTTGATGCCGTCGAATTTTCTCCCTTATCATTTTCTCTCCCGTGCATGACAAACTCAAGACTCAATCAATGGGTCAAGGCCCAAAGTTTCCACTCATTTTGACCTTGGATCAAGGCCTGAAATCCTTTCTTTTATTTTCCACTTCTGTCCATAGCTTGGGCCAGCCCTAAACAGGCCCAAAACAGCCCCAAACTAACCCTAATATTTGTCTCCCTAGCTGCCCCTCCCCTCTTGGTCGCCCCTCCCCTCTCCTGGCCGCCCCTCCCCTTCCTCCTCATGAGAAAACAGAAGGAGGGAGCAGCCATGGCCGCCCCTCTCCCCCATGGCTGCCCTCTCTCATCCCTACACTCCCCCCCACCACCAAAACATGAAAACGGAGTGCTCTTATCACAAGGAAGATGATCCCCTGCTGCGTTCCTCGATCCACGCCCTCAAGGATGCCATGGAGGTTGCCTCCTTGCTGCTGCCCCTACTGTCCATGGGTGTGGAGACCATGGAGAGCACCCCCGACAATCCCCGACGCCGAGGCAGGGCTGCAGCCCTATGGGATCGTGTGCGCAGCGGCATCACCACCTTGATGTCGCCCATGTCACCTCTTCCACCACCAAACCCTAGGTGATGACACCCCAAATACGTTCCTCTATGTTTCCTTGTTTCCCGCTGCAATTCTTAGGCTGTAGATGGATGTCCCGTCAAGTTCTGCTGAGGTTTACCTGTTAAACGTCTCGCTGCACATGTGGACAGCCCCGCTGCCCTACTTGGTATGTGTGTTCTCTAGTGATTTGTTGGCCCAAATTACAAATCCTTTTATGGAACCATGGCATTAACCCTTGAACATGCTGCTGTAAATTTATTTGGCCATCGGAGCCACGGAGACCAGCTTTTTGGTGGTCGACATGCCCGATGTTCCTGCTGTCCAAAACAGTCTTGTTGCTGCCTTTTGTTCATGTTTTCCTGGTGATCCAGCACTCCAATGGTCGACCCCTTCGACTGAGATGTACCTAACATCCTTATACACACCTCCATAAAATGGTTTATCCATAGGTTTAGCGGTGCAAGAGTAACAGCCGTCGCAGTGCTTGCTGTCACTGCAGTCCAGACAGCAGCACTGTTACCACTTCGGCGCATGTTTTCTCAATGATCTGAAGGTCTAATCAGCGAACCCTTCGACGGAGATGTGTATTATATCCTCGAACACGCTCCTGTAATTTGGTTTCACCATTTGTGCTGCAATGAGAAAGATATGGCCGTCGTTGTGCTCGCTGTCGCTGCCGTCTTGGCAGCAGCACTACTGCCCCTTTGGCACATGCTTTCCTAGTGATCAAGTGGTCCATTTGATGAACCCTCTGGCCAGAGCATGCCTCATATTCTAGAACATGTCTTTATAAAAGGGTTTGTCCATAGGCACAGCAATGCGAGAGTTATAGCTCTTGCCATGCCCGTTGTCGCTGCTATTAAAACAGCCATGCAGCACAGCCTTACGCTCGCATTCTACATTGATCTAGAAGGGTTATGGGTGACCCCTTTGGCCAAAGTATTCCTTATATATCAATGCACAATACCACAAATTGGTGCAGCATTTGGTTCTGGTCTGGACCAATTTTGCCAATGGTTTTGTTCTTATTATCCGGCTGTCCAGCAGATTTCAGCACACACCTGTTAGCAAACGGTGCATTTTCTGTTGATCCGGCAGTCCTCATGAACTATCCTCTTGTCATAACCTCATTACCAAGGTCTTGCTGCGAGTCTTTGTCCCTTAACCCATGATCTACTTCTAACACTCATCGGCCATTCGACAAACATGAAACTCATCGCAAACTCTAATCACGATGTTTCCCATACACCACCTATCCTTTTGTTTCTACCTTCGTATCCTTCATCATGAGTCTATTCTTTTCTAACCATCTTTATCTTCCTGTTAATCGTTTTGCTCCAGTTGTTGCGCTCCCATGTTAGTAGTAACGACTGGCGTTCTTTTAATTTATCTTCTTTATCAAATTATTTATTTGTATGGTGTATTGTTCTTAGTTCTCCTTTGTTTGTTGTTACAGTTGTTTGCGCTGAGACTCGATGTGTGTGAGGAGCAGCAAAAGTACCTTTGAGGAAGGCAAGTATAACATGAACAACACCTAATAACCTTTAATCATTGCATCTTGCATGTGTTAATCTTGTATGCCCATAAGGACTATATCATAGCTACATTTTTTTTTCTGAGAAATACCTTTGGGATGCATGTTGGTTAAGTTTTGCTAGTTGCTGCGCGAACACATGTTACTTTTGATAATAATCTTGTTAATGGATCTATGCAATTTATCTCGGAGCGTGACCCTCTGTGCTGTGTGCTTGAGTGGTTCATGTATCTTTAAAAATTGGCTTTTTAGCAACTTGGTTTAGAGGGCATGAGCATGTGCTTAGTGGTTTGCTCATAGCCGCTCTCCATAAGGACCAGTTCGCAAAGCGACAACCTGGGACAACCGTGCTACCATGAGACTGGAATGGGACGGTCTTAGCTGATTAATTAGATCGTTTTGGTTTGGAGTAACTTACCTGCGGGGCAAGAGGGGGAGTAAGCGGTTGTGGTCGCTGCACTACCTTAGGTTGAGTGTGCTATGTGCTTCTCCCTTTGTGAGGCGGACACCACAATTGCGGCGCTTGATTCCTTGCGGTTACTTTTTACCAACGTGATCTTTGTAAAGGCTTCGTAGTGTGCTTGCTAGTCATCTCATCTCAGGCAATGTGATGAACTCCTAGCGTAGTACACGGCTTGTGGGTAAAGATGTACAACCTCTCGAGAGTGTAAAACTGACATGTCAGCCGTGCTCACGGTTATGAGCGGCCCAGATCCTTTATGCAGATTAGTGGTTCTTGGTTGGGTTTGGGAAGTTGGTTCTAATGCTAATGTTGTTGTTTAAATCTTTTATGCTATACCTTGGGTTAATGGTTTATCAACTCACCTGTAGTAATTAGTCGCTTAATAAAACTTGACCAACTAAAAGCTCATGCTAAGTGTCAGCCAACCCTAGATGCCTCATAGTTCATGTTATGCTTGTTGAGTATGAAATACTCACGCTTGCTTTATTTTAAACCTACTGTTGGCTGGAACCCAACCGCTGCTCAGCTCCAGAAGACTTCGAAGAGTATGTTCAGGACTTCAACGAGTTCTAGGCGTACCCGTCTACCAGTCGACGTCCCTGTGGCGGCTCGTTTATCTTCGTTTACGCTTCCGCTATGACTCTGGTTTAAAGACATGTTGTCTTATTGTAATAAAGTGATGATATACTCTATGTAAACATTTTATTTATCGTTTATGCACGTTCTGTGATGTCACTATTGTCATGATATATGTGAGACACGTTCCTGGCACATATATGTTGTTCCGGTTCCGTTGGTTGAGAACTGGGCGTGACAACAGAGAAAGCATGGCACGAGATTCATAAAGATCACATGCAAGCATGCAAGAAAGACTAGACTAGCGAAGGAGACATACAACTACATCAGAAAAGCTAGCATGATATGTGGCTAGTCCACCAAGCATACAAGCAAGAAAGCAAGTACCAAAAGAAACACAAAAAAATGGCACAAGCTATACAAAATACACAGAAGAGCAATGAGCAAAGCTCTCAAATGTACAAAGAATATAAGCCCATGAGGAACCTCAGAGCCTGGAGATTCATCAACTCTCACTCATCACATGTTCTCCAGAACTCAAACCTGTAAGATCAGCGATAGTATGGAGGGGTAGACGGTTCAACACTGGGATTAGTGAAACTGGTAAACCAGTGCCGAGCCATCTGCTCAAACGAGGGGCAAATACAATCAAAGAAATCATCCCTCCTACCACGATTGGGGTAACCACGACTAGCAAAGCGTGGACCCTCAAAATCTCTCCGAAAGCCACGGTCACCAGTTCCATAGCCGCACTGAAAACGACTAGGAGCTTGACCGGCAGGGCGTCTCTCACCACCAGGAGTACGGGCTTGAAAGCCACCTCCTCTCTCACCACTAGCAAAGCGATTTCTCATCTCACCACGGTGGGGAGGATCTTGCCTACCACCCTGGTAGAACTGATCCTGGTTCTCCCAAGCTTTCTCCTGCCTCTCAACCCACTTCCTCTTGAAGCAAAACTCCTCTAGGTGGCCATTCCGCTGGCAAAACTCACAGTGGTAGACAGGCCTCCTAGGAACTGGGTTAGGCTGAGACTTGGGCTTAGGTGGTGTGGCCTTGGGTTGCTTAGGCTGCTGAACTGGCTTCATGCCCTTAGGCTTAAGCTCTTCCTCAACAATCTTGCTCAGCTCAGCCTGACGGGGCTTGGATATCTAGTACTACTTCTTTAAGGCAGCCTTGGGTGGCTCATGGTAAACCCCATCAACAGTCTCACCTGGCTCGGTAGGTGCAGTCTTGATCTTAATGGGGGCACTCTTCTTACTTGAGGTGCTGCACTCCCCAAACCCAAAACCACTCGTGTCACCCTCGGCTCTCTTGGTGCTCTATATGATCATCTCTCGTTGGGGTTGCCTAGCATATACCCAACTCAACACCTCTCTCAACCTGCAGTTGTCATCTTGCAAAGACAACACCTGCAACCTCAGATCTTCCAGAACTACTGTCTGGACAACACAGGTATCATAATCTAAAGAGGAAAAACAGGAGTAGCTTTCTCCAACTTCCTAATAGTGGCATCTCTATCCACCAACTACATCCTAAGGGTTAAACAGTTCTCACAAGTGTCAGTAGATGCTGAAAGCACCTCAAAGTCAACTCTCAACTACTCTAACTTACCTCACAAAGTAGGACAGACCATACATGCACCCAAAAGCGCAGGTCTAGCCCTAAGCTCCTCAAGCTCCATGACCTGCTCCTCAAACTTCTCCTCTAACACAGCTAACTCACTAGCTAAATGGGGGTAAGACTCACACTTGAGCTCTCCACTCAAAGTAGGCTCATCCAGCTTGGACTGGAGTTTGCCTGACTCCACTTTCAGCTCATCTATCTCCTCTACCCGCTTGGCGTACCTATCTCTCTGGTCACCAAGCTTCGTCATAAAAGACTCGCAAGTAGGGCACTCAAGCTCACTAGGTTGGGGTCTCACACTCCTCAACCTCTCATTCTCCTCTAAAGCCTCAACAAGTTAGGCTTTTAACTTATGCAGCTTCTTAGCTGCCTTCTCCAGCATCTTATCCTGGACTTTCAACTCTCGGCTGTTCTGCTCTAGCATCTCAAGGATCTCAGCTTGCTCAGGAGTTACCTTATCAACGGAAGAAGAGTTGCTACCGTCATCCTTGTTCTCCTTGTCCTCAAGTGCCAAGGAGCTAACCGAGTTCCCCTTGTCCTTGTCCTTGTTCTTGCGCTTGGACTTGGTTGAGACGAAGCACAAGCCAGCTGGACCTCCTTGATCGTTCCTCTTGTCCTTCCTGTATGTGATCTCCTCATCACTTGAGCTCAACGAGGATGAAGAGGAAGAAGATCCGCTGCTGCAGAACCCGATCTCGGCGAAGAAGGCCTTGTCCCGCTTTCGGTTGTCCTTCTGGTAACTCTTGAAAGCCTTTCGGAAGTACTTCTTGCCAAAGGGACGTTTGCCGAAGCTGTGCTTGCTGGAGCGGTGCTTGTCAAAACTTGGCTTGCCGGAGTAGTACTTGTCGGAGTCGCGGGAGTAGCTCTTGCCCTTCTTGTAGTAGTCGTTCTTGTTGGGGCACTCGGCGATGAAGTGGCCGACCTCTCCGTACTCGAAGCACTTGGGCCTCTCTCCCCTCTTCTTGCTCATCCGGTTGTTATAGGCGCGCTGAAAGCGACTAGACACCAGACAAACCTCATCATCCCCAAGCATCGCCAACTGCTCCTCTGTAACAGACATCAAAGCAGAAAATGAGAAATTGTGTAACAGAGGGTTAATAACAGACTCACTAGAGGGGGTAGCCAAGGCCAGACTCTTAGAACCTGTACAAGCGAGGGAATCCCTCATCTTGTAATCTACTTCTGTGGCCTTTAGCTTACTATAGAGCGCCTCTGCTCCTATTGTGTCATACCCTGCCGACTCAATGATTGAGTTCACCTTGATCTCCCATACTTTTCTATCCAACGCATACAACAACTTGACGGCCTGCTGATGATCGGTGTATGGGAGCTCAACGGGGGTAGAGTTGACACGCAACTTGTTAATGATCGACTGAAAGTGACCAAACAAGTTGTCTACTGACTCTCCCGGTTTCTGGACGAAATTTTCATATTCGCGCCGGTAAGTCTCCACAAACCTAGCCTTAATCGTTGCCGTACCCTCATGGTGTGCACTAAGCAGTGACCATATCTCACGCAAGTCATAAGGTGACTCACTCTCTCATAATCCATGGGGCCAAGACCGGAAAAGAGAAAGTTAACAGCCTTGGCATTCGCCTCATGCCGAGCCACGATATCTTGCGTAGTCCGCTCAGCGACTGGAAGCACCACAAAAGTCGTACTCTGACTAGCATCCCATATGTCCTGACTCTGGCTAACAAGGAACGCCTCCATCCTACCCTTCCAGTAGGGATAGCCATCGGAGCCAAGGATGGGAATCTTCCCAGAGTAAGTCATAGTCGCTGTGGTTTCTTCACAAGTTAAGGTATGGGAAACCTAACTAGCTATAATACCACTTGTAGAACCGAGACGTGTGACTAGAGGGTGGTGAATAGGAGCACTTGAAAACTCAAACTCAATCCCGTGTAGTGCAAACTGAAACAATACCCACAACAAAGTTAGACACCATCCACTGAGAGGATACATATCTAGCTCACAACACGTGCTTGGTACCGTCCACTGAACAGATACGTACCAAGCACAAAGTGGAAGCACATGCTCAAACGGCTAAGATAAAGAGCGCAAAAGGAACCAACTTCGGGAAACTGCAGATTTCAGACAGACAGGGCTACAAAGAAAAATCTCAAAACCCTAGAAGTAAAGCTCCAAACTACCCCAAAAAATTACCACACCTTCACAAAACAATAGGGAACAACTATAAAAAAATTCAGGCCAATTGGAGCAAGTTATGACCACCGGACTGTCCGGTGGTTAACTACCGGACTGTCCGGTGCTCACAGCCTGACACTCCAAAAAGATTCGTACCAAAACCTAATCAAACCAACTCCAAAAATTATGAAATTTTTACTGAAGGTTAAGAAGGGTCCAAGGAACAACTCCACAAATTTTTAGCTCAATTGGACAAGAAATAAAAATCCTAGAGCCACTGGACCGTTCGGTGCAGAGCCACCGGACTGTCCGGTGGTTAAAAAACTGACAGACCAAAACCAAAAGAAAAATACCAAAACCAGGTCGAAATACCTCCAAAAATTTTGCAGTTTTTATGGAAGCTTTATGATTCACAGTATAAGAGCTCCAAAAAATTTTAGGTCATTTGGAGCAGGTTTGACCACTGAACCAACCACCGGATGATATAGCGCAGACAGAAAACAGCCACCCAAAACTTGAGCTTCCAATGCACAAATTTGACCAAATCTTCTCCAAACTTCACGAAAATTGGCACAGGCTATCCTAGTTCCATTGCAAAGCTATTCCCAAAAGATCTATGGAAAAAGATCACAGGATTAGCGGGAATTTCAGATCTCGTGAAGAGGTGAATATTTAGACAAGAAAGGGGAAAGCTCAAGAACAACTTGCTCGTGGCAATCCTTTGGGATTGAGATATTCTAAGACATAATCTTCACATCCTTGCAAGTCCAAACATAAGGAAAACAAAGGATTCAACCTTGGCCAAAGCAAACACCAAAAAAGCCAAGGATTGAAGCCAAAAACCAGAGAACAAGGGGAAGAGAAGCACACAAAGTTGCTGCACGAAATCACTTCGATTATGAGCCTCAAAAGAGGTCTTAGGTCAGATTACAACGAAGGATTTCGTCCCAAGCAACCGCCCTCACCTTCCTTCTCGATTTGGAGGCTAAATCTCACCCTAACCCTCATAAACTTGGAGCTCAAAGCTTGAGGACGAAAATTACCCTAAGGAAATGAAAACCTAGCTGCCTAGAATCCCTCTAATGACCAGCACTTAGACTATTTATACACCGGTTCAGTTTTGGCATTTTTACACATAGACCCTTAACACTAGAAACGCCCGGAGGGGCTAAAACAGAAAAGAACCCGAAATATCGGGGATGGACGACCACGATGAAGACTTCATCTTCTTAGCTTCCATGCAATCTTCGCTTGTCCTCCACGCGGCCAGTAGTCCAATCCACCTTTGCACCCTCGGTTTTGAAGTCAGAAATCGGGAAACTTTAGGAAGTCTCCGTCTGGGCCAGACTTAGTCCATCTTCTCTATCTTGGCGAGTCGTGGCCCAACTCACCAAGCATTGAATAGCTTGGGTGGCGGTTTTGAGCCGAAGCCCCCAAAGCCTTCCTCGCACGCCTTCGCGCCATGCACTCGGGTTGGAGCACCACGGTGGCACCCGGCTTCTCCAGTCCATCGGAGTCGCCTCACGGTCCATCGAAGGGCTTACACCACCGTTGCCGAACCGCCCCTCCGTGTACTGAGCTCCCATGGCCGACCGACGCCGAGCATTGCCTCCGGTCCATTGGAGGGCTTTTGCCTCAGTCCATCAAGGTCTTCATCATTTACCTCTTGTCCATCGGAGGGCCTCCAATCCATCGGAGGGCTTGAGCTCGTTGACAATCACTCATCACCCCAGGAGAGCAATAAAGCCGGTCCATTGGCTCTTAGCGGTAAAAAAGGACGCCGAATAGAAGGTGCACACTGTTAGCCAAGAAAACTCCAGTCCATACCTCAGTAAAAAGTCTAAAAATACCATGGTTTTGACTAAACCATGGTATTGGAAACCATGTTTTACAGTTGCTAACCAAACACCTCTTTGATTGAAATACTATAGTATTGCAACATACTGTAGTATTGAGAGAAAACTGCAAAAATACTTTGCTATCATGCAGGCCCTAATGCTTTTGCTGATGTGGCACGCCAACTGGGCTGCCCAGCGTGGCAAGTGTGCATGAAAAGACATTGTTGTCCTCTCCTTCACAACTTATGTCTATCGATGTCTCTATGGCCGGTGAGCCCAACTTGTCAGTTCCTTCTCTTACCTCCAGCTCTATTTGTCGTATCTCCTCATCTATTTTGTATAGGATGTTGGCCTCCACGCTGAGTCCAATGTGGCTCCTCTTTCCAAGCTCGGCAACCTGCGTCCCTACTTCCTTCTTTAGTAATCGAGCCCCCTTGTCACAGGATCACAGCAGCTATAGTCAATCTCGTCTGCGATAGCCTCCTCCCGCCGGCCGTCCTCCAAGCACATCAGCCCGATGTCCGTCATCGCCGCCGTTGAGCCCAGCCTCACTATCAGCCAGCCATCGCTCCTGCGCGGCCTGCCTCATCTGCCTTCCCACGCAGCTGGCCTCCGTTGCCTCCCCACTGGTGCCTCAGCACCCAGCGAAGCACCCCGCGCATTAAGATCACCGTGCAGCTAGGCGGCGCGCAGCTCCCGTCGGACCTCTGTGAGCTCCCCAACGCCATGTCGAGGGGGACAAGATAGAACCGGGCGAGGGGACGGCAGGTGCGGGAACGCATCCCAAAGGTGAGCCATGAGCGGCAGTGGCGTGGGGAGCCAGTGATTGAGCCGTGCCAAGCGCACGCCAGTGGTGTCCTCGACGCGCTCGGTGCGGCGCATTGTGTCCACAGTTTTAAGCGAATACGGCGCCTGAGTCCCGCGCGCTATGCATCACCACTATGCGCGCCATGTATCACGCCGCGTGCATTGGGGAATCCTTCTTCTTGTTTAACAGCAACGGCGGCAGCGATGGAGCAAGAGCTACAGATGTTGAACACCAACGGTGCGACGAATGGAGCTGGAGGTAGGAGACGGAACTGACATGTGGGGGCCACCTACCATAGAGACAGCCTTAGACATAAGGTGGGAACGAGAGGGGCAATGTCTTTTCATGCGCACTTGCCACGCTGGGCAGCCCAGTTGGCGTGCCACATCCGCGAAGTGGTAAAAATGTAAGGTTTTCTCTCTTTTCAGTCGCAAATATGTTAGGTACATTCTAAATGTGGCAACTGAAGAGGTGGCTAGTTAAATGTGGCAAAAAAAAAATTAAATATCCCCTAGGAAGGGGGTAAGGTAGAGAGACAGGGGCAAATTGGTCAATCTCTATGCCCTGAAACCCTCAAAGGCATCGTGACCTCCGTTTGGAATGAAGGCGTAGGAATTTCACATAAAACAGTTCAATTTCACGTAACAACAAAAGAACAAGAAATTTTTCCTTCATTACAAACAGACCCGTAGCGTGTGTCAGTTGATAATGGCATTCAGACGAAACCCGTGAAGGCCACGTTTTATAATGTCCAAATTCCATCTTTTTTATCGGGGGATTCGATTAGTCAGTTGTGTTGCTTGCCTTGACTATAGATTTGTTCCTCTCAAGACGACAAAGTACAACGGAGATGGTAGGTAATTTTTTAGAAAATATAATAGAATCTATGTTGGCTAGTATTATTAAGGGTAGAGGCTACCTGGTAGACAGTCACATGTTTATGATTTTTATGAAAATTTTTAAGATTTATCTTTTTTCTAACGTGCATCACAATTAGTGGTTTGCAACCTATAATTAGTACTACGTCCAAACTTTTTATTTGACACATGGTAGTACAATTTTACACTAATTCACGTCAAATAGTAATAACTAGTACATCAGCCCCTTGCAAAAGCACAAGTTAGTATGAAACATAATTATTATAAATATATATGTATATAAATTTAGAGTTTTTCCGGCGCTTGGGAGGAACCTTATGTATAAATGACTTGGAATATTTTACTATTACTGATTGGAGGTTGTAAAAAAAGAACTATTTATAAAGCAAGAAGCACTATTTTTAAAGCGCGCTAAAAATGTAGAGGCAAGAGATTGACGGTTCAAATCTCCGCGCTGGCAACATTTAGCGTATTAATTATAAAAAGCCAATCTTACCATTACTAATTGGAGGTTGTAAAAAAAACATTATTTTTAAAGCAAGAAGCACTGTTTCTAAAGCGGGCTAAAAAAATGTAGAGGCAAAAGATCGACGGTTCAAATCTCTGCGCTGGCAACATTTAGCATATTAATTAAAAAAAAGCCAATCACAGTAAATGTAGAGGTAAGAGATCGAGGATTTAAATCTCCACGCCAGCAACATTTAGCGTATTAATTAAAAAAATAAAGCCTATGGCAGTGGGAGACCACGGTTCAAATCTCCATGCCGACAATATTCGGCGTATTAATTAAAACTATTACTATTTGGAGGTTGTAAAAAACACACTATTTTTAAAGCAAGAAGCACTATTTTTAAAGCGTGCTAAAAAATGTAGAGGTAAGAGATCGACGGTTCAAATCTCCGCCCTGGCAACATTTAGCGTATTAATTAAAAAAAGCCAATCACAGCAAATATAGTGGCAAGAGATCGAGGGTTCAAATCTCCACGCTGGCAAGCGTATTAATTAAAAAAATAAAGCCTATGGCAGTAGGAGACCACGGTTCAAATCTTCGTGCCGGCAACATTCAGCGTATTAATTAAAAATATTACTATTATTAATTAGAAGGCTAAAAGATTCGGATTTATTGGAGAGCGATACTTAAATTAATAGATTCATTCATTGGAGAGCAAAATCTCAATAATTAATTAATAAAAAAACATGTAGCTCATATGGCCTCACATGAAACGCACCGCCATATCTTCCTAAACACTGAAAGGGTTAGATACGTTACTTTTTTAATGTCACATAAATATGAGCATAGATCGTATAAGGTATTTTGCTATGTTAATGTGGTAGAAAAAAATTTATGCTATTTTACATAACAAAATAAAAAAATATATACTTCATCTATTAGCTTCGAGAAGGTCAAAAGTCATCATATCTATCTATTTTTGATAAATTAAATTCATGATTCATTGTTATTTCAGAACACTATAGCAATTGACTAAATAAAAATAGATATGCATAAGTTTTGAATTTCCAACTTCCATCACTACTAAATTTATCTATGAATTGCTAACATAATGTCCCGTATAACTATAAATCTTACGAGAGTATATTTATGACACTAATGTCTCATGTGACTCTGAATGTTATGAAAACATAGGTTTATAGATAATTTTACTATTACTAATTCAAAACTCTAAAAGACGTGTTAATTATGAGGCGTTCTAGAAAAATTGATAAATTTCAGAAATTCTAAAAAAAAAAATCCGGCCATTAGCGGCATCTACGATACAATAGTATCAATTGTATGGATAATCTAAAATAACTCCCATAACAATTGAAAACATCTTACCATTAATTAGATAGATTAAAATTTTAATAGTGATTAGATATGATCCTTTCTTAAATAATTACACACGTGCACTATGATAAAAATGGTCTAAGTCTTAATTAGATTGCATATGCTATGGAAAAAATCATATAAAATAACCTCCAAGGTTATATCTAATTAACCATATTTAATTGTTATGATAAAATATCAAAAATAAATTATCCATATTTTGATATAATATGTGTGTGTCTTGAGACTAACCCGTGCGACGCACGGGTTGATGGACTAGTTTGTTTTAGTTCCGGGCCTATAAGTTTTAGGTTTCAATCCACCACTTTAGTTTCATTTCATAGGTTCCTCTATGTTTATAGCCATCGTATCATCAACAATAGATCTCTACCATTAATTCCAAGCTCTGTAAAATCACTCATAAATTTAAGGCCCATGATTAATCAAATGACTATTATTCAGTATCTCTTATATGTTCATACTTTCATGTTTGTATACAGACATAATCTTTTTGTCTTGTCTATCTATAACAGACACTACTACAGAAAAGCTCTGTAGGATCGGTGCACCAACCTCTGTAGGAGCGGGTATCCGAGGCGATCCTACTAAAGGGCTCCTGTAGTGTTTTCCACTACAAGAGCGGTGCCCGACCCGCTCCTGTAAGGTTCATAGCAGGAGCAGCTAACGTTTTCAGCTGCTTTTACTGAGCGCCTTACAGGAGCGGTGCAAACTGCTAGGAGCCGCAGCAGGAGCGGCTGGAAACTTTAGCCGCTCCTGATGTGAACTTTAGCAGGAGCGGTTTGAGTTTCCACCGCTCCTGCTAAATTTGAAGCCCCCTATTATTCCCGCCATAATTTGAAAAGGTTGTTTCCCGCCAATTTGTAAAGGTTGTTTCCCGCCAAATTCAAAAGTAGTTTGTTTTCAAAATCATACGAATTGGAATGTTTTGCTGTATACGTTATCGGACCACATTTACATACATAGTCAAGCTTGTCAACCTTGCCGTCCGTGTGTGCTAGCTAGTTACAAAACACATCGCACATAGATTAGTACACGTTTATACATCAAGCACAACAACTTAACTACAACTGTTGATGATGGTCCTCCCACTCGACCAATGGACGATATTTTGCATCTGTTGCTAAAATTGAGTCTTGATTGAAGAAATGGCCTCGCCGGTTGATTATCTCATGCATTGTGGAACGACATAGGTCGGCAACCATGCCCATGAGATCTTTCTCGCTGAGAGGCTCGAATGTTTTAGGGATTTTAGGCAACTGGGCCAAAAAAAGATGACATGAGTATTAAGAGTGCCAAGGTGGTCTTAAATATGTGCACACATGCAGTACATATAATAAAACGAGATAATGTTATTGAGTAATTACATCTTCAGGATTAGTTCTGTACCTCCCATCGCCCTTGAGGAACTAAAAAACATAGTATCCACAATATCCTGTTTCCCTTGGTTGCTTGTAGCACTATGTTTTACAAACAAGTTTAAGTAGTTTTAGATTTTTAATACATTGTTTCAACATATGCATATGTATTTGTCTTTTTTCTGTACCGGGAATTTCGTTCTGACTTTGATATTGTGCTTGTGCTCAGGATGAAACGACAGGCCATACAGTTCGATGGTCATTTTGAAGGCCCTGTTATATTAAGAACACATATAGAAACTCATATAAGTACGTAGTACGACTTGACATGTGTATAAGAACCAATATGACAGGTATATATCTTACCACCGTATTATAATCAAAAAGGTCGCATATGTCTTGACATCGAAATCCAACGAGTCCAAGACCAATACTCTGTTGTTGTTAGGCATGATGTATAGATAGATCCAGTGTCCCCCGCAAAGACCAAAGCGAAACAATTCAGATATGATCAGGCGTGTTCAATTTTTGGTCAGTACCAAGTAAAGGGAAGGATGTTGACATACTCAAAGTTGTATGGAGCAAGGATTTGGTCATGCTTTTCATCGTGGAAGAACTTTAGGGCATTGCATATGTATGAGGCAACTTTCGCCTTTGAATTTCTGTGTAATTTTTTCTGGATTGCCTCCTTCTCCGCCTTTGTTTTTCCTGCCCACAGCTCTTCGCTATCGTCCTTTAGCTTTAGCGGAAAGTCGTGTTGAGACTGGTGAATTAGTGATGGGTCGAAGAACCCGAGTCTTGTATCGCCACGCTTTTGAGCTTGTTGATACTGCATTCTGAAAGGTGTATTATAAAGCAAATGGACGTTACATATGAGAGTATTATTATGTTAATTATGCCCACATAATTAATGGGATTGGCAAGGACACTTACAGGCACCAAAGGGTCATCGCAGTGATGTCCACTTGTCCTAGGCGGAACATGTTTTGGAACTCCAAAAAATCGGCGATTGTAGTCTTGTTATAGGTGCTGAAACATTCACTGGGCACCTCAGCAGTTACGAACGTCACATCAAGTCTACATGCCCTTAGATACCATTCATGAAATTTTCTCATCTCATAAGGGAATTCGTCATCATTGAGAACCCAATTTGGCAGGAATGGTTTGCCGTGTTCATATCTCAGGGGACAATCGGGCATATCGGGAATTTCATCGAGGCCAAGAACGGAAATACATGAAAAATAGATATCCATGAAAACAAACATGCATGAAAAATTCACTAAATATTTCACTAACTAAATAATTCACTAAATATTTCATTAACTAAATAATTCACTAAATATTTCACTAACTATCTAAATCACTAAATTAATCATTCACTAAATTGTTCACTAGCTAGCTAAATAATTCACTAACAACCTAAATCACTACCTGAATCATTCACTAAATTGTTCACTAGCTAAATAATTCACTAAATTATTTCACTAACTATCTAAATAAATCACTAACTACCTAGTTCACTGACCGGTGGCGTGTACAGAGGGCGGCGGCGGCTCCATCCCAGTCCGCCGAGGCGAAGGAGGATGGCGGCGTGTATAGAGGACGGCGGCGGCGACGGTGAAGGAGGCGGCGGCGCGGATGGCGGCGACGGCTTCGAGGCGGCGACGGTGCGGATGGCGTCGATGAGGCGAAGGAGACGGCGAAGGAGGCGATGGCGCGGATGGTGTCGACGAGGCGAGGCGGCGGCTCGAACGAGGCGAGGCGGTGGCTCCGAGGCGGCGTCGCGAAGGAGATGGCGGCCGCGGCTCCGAGGCGAGGCGGCGGCTCGAACGAGGCAAAGCGGTGATCCGAGGCGGCGGCGCGAAGGAGACGACGGCCGCGGCTCGGAGGCGAGGCGGCGGCGCGGAGGAGGCGCTTGGACGCGGTGAAGGAGACGGTGGCGCGGTCGCCGGCGAAGGAGATGGCGGGGAAATTTTTGGCAGCGTAACGGCGCCAAGGTGAAAATGGAACGCCCGGGGACTTAGAAAATTTTCGCCCCTCGCCGGCGTTCTACTTATACCATGAAGACAGCAGGAGCGGTGGAAGGCGTCCACCGCTCCTGCTCTGTGTACCTAGTAGGAGTGGTGGACTCCTGTACTTAGTAGGAGAGTCCGCTCCTACTGTGTATAACAGGAGCGGTGGGGGAACGGATGCGGTGCCCTAATGGGCCGCCGCTCCTACTAGGTCTATATTTTCATTATCTTCTTTTCTTTTCTTTTATTCTTTTCTTTTCTTTGATTAATGCTTTTCATTAATTATATTCATTTAATCATGCATTAGGTTGTTTTCATTCATTCTTATCATTCATAACAACATGACATTATTTTCAGTAAATATTCCAATTTAATGATTTCACTGCAGACATTAGGTTGTCCCTATGCATATAAAGGATAGTTGTTCATGCATTTAAAAAGGGCATACATTAGATAGTGTCATACAATAGCTAGGAGATTACAATCTTTCATTAGGCGGTTACAATCCTAGCCTCTCCATCAGTTCGAACCCAAGGCTTCACTCCTTTAATTGTTGCTTCTATTTCTTTAGTCCTGGTTGGTAGGTCTGTAAAAAGCTGCATGTTTTCATAGTCATTGAAGTCCACGACATCATCAACACCATCAACTCCGACAATAGTCTGTTTGCCCGAGACCACAATGTGCTTCTGATTCTTAAGGCGCGGGTCGAGGATATATAGAACCTGTCCAACACGATTGGCTAGCACCCAAGGGTCATCTTTGTATCCAACCTTTGCAAGGTCAACAATTGTGAGTCCATAGTTGTCAACCTGTACACCTTGTGGTTGTTTCACCCATTGGCACCGAAAGACAGGAATTTGTATGTTCATCCGTAGTCCAACTCCCATATGTCTTCTATGAAGCCAAAATATGTTACCTTGAGGCCCGTTACGTCATCGATGGCATCAATCCGAACTCCACTGTTTTTGCACACGCTTTTACTATCCTTTGCAACTATGTAGAATGTATGGCCATTAATGTCATATGCCTGCCATGTCATGACCCATGAAGATGGGCATGAAGCCAGCCTTTTCAACGTAACTTCCTCCAAAGTTGTCCCTTCAGATATATTCTGGTTGATGAGCCAGCTTGTGAATTTTTGTTTGTGCTCTTTCATGATCCAGGATTCTGAGCGGGTGGGGTAATCCACGCGGATAGTATCAATGTGCTGCTCGATGAAAGGAGCCATTACCTCTAGCTGATGCAAGACACTGAAATGAGCGCCTGCGACTTCTTCATATGCACTATCATTGAATGTTTTCCTTCCCCTCGTGCCTTTACCTGCTAGCCATCCGGTATGACGCGAAGCGACTAAACCGATACCTTTCTTATCAACCAAGTAATCCTGACAACACTCTACGACCTCTTCGGTGCAATAGGCCTCGATCATAGATCCCTCAGGGTATGCCGGTTGAGAACATAGCGGTTTAGAGTTGACATGAAACGCTCATATGCCCACATTTCATGTAAGTAATTTGGACCAAGTGCTCAGATCTAGTCAACCATGTGTTCCATGAGGTGCGGCATTATATCAAAATAAGAAGGAGGGAAACACATTTCCAGCTGAGCCATAGTCTCCGTGCAAAATTCTTGCAGCGAATCCAACTCATCTTTTCGAATCTCCTTTTGGGAGATCTTGCTGAAGAAATAGACCATTCGAGTGACCACCATCCGCACGAATACCGGATTGATAGCCCTGATAGCAACGGCAAGGAACACAGTCAGCAACATATGGCAATCATGAGCGTTGTACCCACTTATGGACAAATCTTTCATGGATACTAGACTCCTGATATTAGATGATAACCCAGTGGGCACTTTTAGACCACGTAGACATAGGCAGAATTCCCTTTTCTCATCTGATGTCAGGTTGTAGCTCGCGGCAGGGAGCTTAAATTTACCATTCCCATGTTCCACAGGGTGGAGCTCACTTCTGATCTTCATATTTACCAGATCCCGATGCGATATGAGGCCATCCTTTGTTTTCCCTTTCATGTCCATCAATGTACATATAGTGCTATCAAATACGTTTTTCTTTAGGTGCATACAATCAATGGCGTGTGGAACCTCCAAGTCCTTCCAATATGGCAAGTACTTAAAGAAGATTGACTGCTTCTTGAAAGGCACGCCTTCAATAGGGGCTTTTGTTCTCTTGATCTTCTTCCCGTAGAGAATGTTGATATTCCTGACCATATCAAAAACATGTTTGCTATCGTGTCTTCTTTTTGGTGCTGTAGCTTTTTCTTCCTTGCCATCGAAGTGGTTGTTCAACTGTTTCCTGTGGTACCTATGCCCTGGAACTAGGAACCGGCGGTACTTTGTGTAGACAACCTTTCTAGATCCATCAAGGAACTCAGACGACGTTGCATCCAAGCATACTAGACATCCTGTCTTTCCTTTGATCTGACCGGATAGCGAGAAGTTTGCAGGGTAATCATTGATCATAGTGAGTAACATTCCTCTGAGTGTAAACTCTGTCTTTGTTAATGAATCCATCGTTTTCACCCCTTCAGTCCAAAGCTTTGCCATATCTTCCATCAAGGGCTCAAGGAAGACATCTATATCAATGCCAGGTTGTTTAGGACCTTGTATCAGACCGCATAACAGTGTGTACTTTCTCTTCTGACAGAGCCATGTAGGCAGATTGTATATGGTCAATATCAACGGTCATGTGCTATGTGTGCTATTTCGTTCTCCAAAAGGATTTATTCCATCTGTACTAAGTGCAAACCTCACATTCCTTGGATCCTTCGCAAACTCAGGATACAATTCATCAATCCTTTGCCACTGCGATGCATCGGCTGGATGTGATAGCTTTTCCTCATCCTTTGTTCGTTCACAATACCACCAACGCATCAACTTTGCAAAGGCAGGGTTTGCAAAGATACGCCTTAAGCGATCGATTGGATTGAGGTACCACATGACTAGGGCAGGGATTTTTCTGTTTTTCGCGTCGATTCCTAAGCATGTATCTTCTTTGGAAGGATTGGGTGCAACCTTCTTCTTCCTTTTCTTGCCATTAGAAGATCCTTCACCATCCTCACCACTGTATATGTCATTCCGCTTGTAACGGCTCGCGCCACAAGTTGGGCATTTTCTCCAGATGCTCAAATTTCTTCCCTCGGTATAAGATGCAATGGTTTGAACATGCATGTATTCTTGCAACTCCCATTGTTAAGGGACTAATAACCTTCTTCGCTTGGTATGTGTTGGCAGGAACAAAGTTAGGCTTTGGAAGCAACTAAGATAACAATTTTAACAGATCGTTGAAGCTAGAGTCAGACAACCCGTACTTGGCCTTTAGGATCAACAGCTCGAGTACAAAACGTAGCAAAGACCAATGAGTCAGACAACCCTTTGAATTCCCATACACACTCTTCTTTGCAGCATCCTTTACCTCCTTGAAATTCTCTACCCCTTTTGCACCAGAAAGAAGGATATCTGCCTTGAAGTGTTTCAACATTTCTTCAAGATCATCTGCATTTGAATCGGCATCAAGTCCCAAGTCCTCTGAAGGCAAGGAAAATGATGTTCCACCACCATAGTCTTCTTCATCATCGCCAGCACAATCCAACATATCAAAATCTGCATCAAAGAATGTGTCGTTGTTATCATCCACATCGCCACCAATGAGTACATCTGAGGCCTAGTTGATATCTGTTGGTCTGGGAGGTGCTTGTTGCTCGCCGTGATGGATCCAAACAGAGTAGTCTTTCACAAACCCATGAACAATCAAATGCGATCTAATGTCGACTGGATCTGTCAAAACCTTCAAATTTATACAGTCTCTGTAAGGACAACATATGCCGAGAACCTTCTTCTTCATCGCATCCTTCTTCGCAGCTTCAATAAATTTATCTACTTCCTCATGGTAAGGTCGTCCCATCCTTGGCAAGTTATACATCCATCACGTGCCATCTATAAATATTAAAAGGTAACAGATAAATATTTATATATGTTAGGATATCATTTAATGAAGTATATTTATTGAATGTATTTATGAGGGTTTACTCATTAGGACTACAATCATGAGGACTACAGTCATGAAAGGTATTTTTGAAAAAAAATTAATAAGGTATAATCATGAGTATACAACAAATGATCTATTATAAAATTATTTAATATCACACCATATATATAGCTAGCTAGGTTCAAACTAGATCACTAATAACTCATAAAGTAACAACCAATTGCATGCTAGCACTAAGTTGAGACAACTCTAATCAAGTCCATTACCCTAAAGCTTCTAATGGTATAAGATAATAAATCCTCAACCACATGAGATGAGGAGAGAGAGAATGACATTTAAATCCTACATACTTTACCATAATATGCTTTAAAGATAATCAAATTAGATACATAGGGAGTGGAGGCTTACCTTGTAGTTTCCAACTTCTAAGAAATAAAAAAGGAAAAGCTTCCCTTCCTATTTTTCAATTTTTGGCTGCCATTAGCTAGTTCCAAGAACTAGAAACGGCAAGCTCCTCCTCGGGTGTACAGGAATCCGAGGAGGAAGAAGGGTTTAATATGGGGAAGAACAGCAGGAGCGATGCAACTTTTAAACCGCTCCTGCTATTCCCTTACAGAAGCGGTGCATAGTTCCATCCGCTCCTGTAAGGCAAATAGCAGGAGCGGTTGGTAACATGCACCGCTCCTGCTATGGGCGCCTCAGCAGGAGTGGTTTACTTTTCCACCGCTCCTGCTAGACGCGAACAGCAGGAGCGGTGCATAACATCACCCGCTCCTGCTATGTGTAGGAGCGGATCGTCTCTTTAACCATTCCTGCTGAGGTTGCAGCAAGAGCGGCTTACCCAATGGGGTCCGCCTTGAGAACAACAAGAGCGGCTCCTTATTGGAGCCGATCCTACTGTGGTCAGTGCGTTTGTGTAGTAGTGAGATTCTACTTAATTAATGCCTCTGCTCATTAATATATGACGTTTTTAGCGTAATTTTGAACTAAAACGTCATATTTATATTTATAATCGTATAGTGGTGATTTATGCAAATTTAGAGGATGCTTCAAATTGTCTTTCACAGAAACATAATAC
Organism: Paspalum notatum; assembly: GCA_022530915.1. Taxonomy (NCBI): domain Eukaryota; kingdom Viridiplantae; phylum Streptophyta; class Magnoliopsida; order Poales; family Poaceae; genus Paspalum; species Paspalum notatum. The sequence goes on from CM039683.1 coordinate 10,807,218, forward strand.
ATAGATTAGGGATACTTTTAATTCATTTTTTATAATGGTATGTGCAAATTTAGGTGTTACTTTAATTCATCTTTCAAATGGCTTGATGAGTAGTTTATAATCGAAGTTTGGAAGTTACTTTTGTTTATCTCATAATGGTATGGTGGATAGTTTATGTATAAATTTAGGAGGTTGCTTTAATTGATCTTTCCTAATGGCATGGTGGATAATTCATATCCAAATTTCGGAGGTTATTTTAATGGCATTTCATAATGTCATGGTGCGTATTTTTTTTAAAAATATAATAGATTCAATGGCTAGTATTATTGGAGAATACTTGATGGACGGTCAGATGTTTTGATTTTTGTGGGAATTTCTAGGATTTATCTTTATTTTTAGCGTCTTTTGTAATTTATGTTTTTAAACCTCGAATTAGTAATAGTAATGTATGTATAGATGATCCTATTTTTCTTTATTGTACCGCAATAGGTGATCTCAGCTAAATGTTTGATAACTAGTTTGATTTACATCATGTTATTTACCTGTCCTTCTTGTTGCATTGCATCCATGCAGTCCCTGCTGCTTGCACTACTAGACAGTCGCCAGAATGGAGAGTGTTTTCTTAGTTGGTAGTCCGAAAGTTACCTGCTATTGAAGGTGTGATGTATTCACTTATATAAAAGCTGCTATTTTTTTGCTACAGCTATTTGTAATGACTCCAGGTATCATGCCATCTCTTTTCATTATGAATGTGATACAAATCCGAAAAAAGAGGATCCATGTGCATGCATATCATTGTGTTTTACAACAGTGGTTTTGTTTAGGCAATGTTTAGTTGATGCCAACCCTTCTGATGTTGATCAGACGCTACTAAGGGAGAGAGTTTTGAAAATTAGCCTGCTGCTGTTCTTCCCACTTGTGATGATGTATCGCTGCAGGCAGTCATTGTGGAACCACCGTCGGTTGCTTTTGCAGACCTGCCCTTGCTGCCCATCAACGACATCCGAAGTGGATCTGTCATTGAGGAGCTAGTCACACGTCCAAGCAGAGCTTTCAGTTCAGCACTCTACATTCTGTGGGAAACTGTTTCCCGGTTACCGGCAAGTAGAAAACAATTAAATCAGCGAACGCCATACCCAAAGAGGATTGCTGGTTGTTTTCCCTACCATTTGCCTTCACACTGGAAGAAACTATTGCAAGGCAAGTTTGGCAGCATATGTGCCTGCATCCTTGCCCTGCCATGACCAAATCATCATACAGAATTACAGATCGATCGTGAAGAAAGAAGGGCTGTGAATAAGTTGCCACTTTATAGTTTCACTCCCAATTGGAACCAATAATGCCTGGCCCTGTTCAATTCAGAGTGTCGATGTAACAGAGTAACAGCTAAAGAGGAGTAACCCAACAAAATGACCACCACTAGCTATATATATGGCACAACCTGTCAGCCAGAAGAAAACTATTTATGCCTATGACGATGGTGCTAAAAGGATATATATAGGCTGCTATGCACATTGATTGGATTTTGGTGGTGGCATGAGCAGACAAATAACTAGCTACAGTCCAAGCATGCTCCTCCTAGTCCTAGGCAACGAGCTAAATTCGTTCTTGGAAGAGGAACGCCTGGGAATGTTGGGCGGCCGGCTCGAGTTCGAGTGTTGGTGGTATTGCATCCCCATTTCCATTGCCATTGCTATGGGAGGATCAAGGTCATGCCCTGTCACTGCAGCAGATCTCGAGTAAGAAGAAGAACTTGTGCTCATCATGTTCCTGTCCAGCAGGACCTCGTCCCTCCTTACTGTCCTCCTGCTGCTATCGAATAAGCCGCCGTGAACGTGATGGGCATTGTTCTTGCTATCACGCATGTCGACACCAGAGATGCTCCTCCTTCCACTCCCGCCTATCATGGCGGCCGACGCGCCTCCACTGAAGGAGCTTCTCTCGCTTATGCTGCTGTTGCACCTGAGCATCTGCCCGTTGTATCCCCTTGCGCGGAGCTCGGGCCATGGGTGCTCTCCTACTGCCGCCACCGCCTGATCTGCAGGCAGTGATGAGAACGGCGGCCCGTTAGCACGAAGACCAACCGCTGAAGAAGACTTGCTGCTCTGCTTCTTGTGTATGAGGCCCCAGATGCTCCATCCCTTGATCCCCTTCTTTGGCTTGCTGGTGCTGGTGCTGGTGCTGGCGCGATGGTAGTCGCCCCGGAACGCCGAGCCGAAGCTCCAGGAGAAGTCATCGCCGACGACGCGGAGACCGTCGTCGTCCCTGCAGTACTGCTGCTGCTCATGATGATGATGGACAAGCACGCTCTGGGCCTCATGATGATAGTGGTGGTACAGCGGCCTCTCTGCGGCCATGGCCGGTGACACCCTGGCGTTGCCACCGTTATTCATCATCGCCGCCATCGACATCCTGCTGCCGGGGCCGGGCAGGGGCAGCTCGCCGTTAATAAGGCCGCTGTTGGCTTCTGAGAACGAATTGCGGCCAGAGGTGGTGGAGCGGTCCACGCTTCGGCGCCTCCGGCTAGAGCTGCTGGAGGAGTCCAGGTAATATTCTCTCGTCTGCGCGGAGCCGCCGGGCACGGCAGCGTTGCCGTAGTAGCTGTAGTCGTAGTCGTAGTCTTCCTCCACTGGGATTTGCCCATCGGAGCGCGGGACGGGCGGCGGCGCCATCGTGTTCATGTCGTCGTCGTCGTCCTCCTCCGCCTCCACGGACAGGGACAGCATGGTGGTGGACAGTCGAGCGAGCGCTGGCACCGGCACCGTGGGCTGATCCTCTTTCTTGCTCTTGCGGCGCCACTGCTGCAGCTTCTTGCCCAGGAGGCCGCCCAAAGACCTGCTGCTTTTGGGCGCCTGCTGATGATGGAGGTCCTCCTCCTCCTCCCCGGGCACCTCCGCCGCCGCGATGCCAATGCCAATGGGTGGTCCTCGTCGGAACAGGTCGCAGGAGCGGCGCTGCGGCTCGAGCGCGGCTGCAGAGCGCGCGTAGGAGAAGGACTTGCAGCGGCGGAGGTCGGCGGCGGAGGGAGGGTGGAGGCCGGCCAGGCGGTCTCGAAGGCAGGCAGGGCAGAAGCCGGTGACGGCGACGCCCGGGTGGAGGCAGCAGATGGAAGGATCCATTGTCGATTTATCACATTTCACATGTCAAGGCTCCATCCGACGGATGGAACAGCGAGTGAGCAGGTCGACTTGACTCACTGATCAGGAGGACAAGCACTACTGCTCTGTCTTCTTTTTCTTGCAGCTAGAGCTAGAGTAGGTTACTGATCGAGCAGACTGCAGGAATGGATCGAAGGTGGGAAGGACTCCGATCGATCCAGGGGAAAGAAGAAGAAGAAGGAGCAGCAGAACAGAGAACAAGCTAACCGGTGGAAGTGCTGCTAATTAAGCTGTGTGATGACTGACGAGGCTCACACACTCAGTTCGGCTGCGCTGTCTGTGCTGGACTGCTACTGCCTACTGGTAGTACTGGGGCACTGTCCACTGCGAACAGCTAGCAGAGCAGGCAAAAAGAGGAGAGCGAGAGAGACACTGCATGCTGGGCTCAGCTTTAGCTGCTAATCCTATGCTATCAGGTAGGAGCAGTAGGGATAGATCGAGTAGACAGGCAGACAGACACACACACGCACACACATTCAGGACATGACAGCACAGGCCGGCCAGCTCAGCTGCGGCCGCTGTCCCTGCCCGCCCCTTCCCTTTTCCTTTTCTCCTCTCGCCCTGCTTCCTTCTTTATGCTTTCTCTTTTGCTTTACTGCTACTCCCGACGTACCATACCATCCATTCTCATCTATCATCTTCGTTCATTCAGATGCATACAGCAGTATAGTATATTAGCAATTTAATAATTAGCATAGCATCCCTACAACATACAATATTACACTCCTTGCATTGCTAGCTAACAACATTTGTCTTGTCTCCCCTTGCTTCTGATCTTGTCTTCTCTCTTTTTTTTTCTTTCCTTTCTTTCTTTATATAGCTTCAATTTATATATATACTCTCCTCCTATGTTATTCATATGACTAAGGCTCAATTTAGCAGATCGTCTCTCCCATCGTCTATATTCAAATTCCACTCTGTGTAGAGTGCAGTTACAATGTCATTTTCGTAGTATAGACGATCATATAACGATCTGTTGTACTTGTCTAATCGATCTTATTTCACGTTAATTAGAACAGCGAGCATGCAAACAGCTTTCTCTTGCTTCAAAAGTCTGGAACAAATTCTCGGCCATGTTAACTTGGGCCAAAACTAACGTGTACTTTGACGACATCGATGCACGTGCGTCGATCAATGCGAGGCAGAGGCCCACGTACAGGCAACAGTTAAGCAACATTAGCTGGCTTGAAGGACCGAACAGCTAGAATGAAACTGGGACGGATATTTTTCGACTATCCGTCCGTCCCGAAAGGTCTAAAAACTAAATGGGACGCCGGATATCTGAGCCCGACCAATTAATATGCGATCCGTATCAGTATCCGGAGATTCAAAATTGGGTATTAGTATGGCGGTGGAATGTATATTAATATCCGGAGTATTTTGACATTGTCTGTATCTGAATCCGCTCCGAGAAAATTTTTTTATCTGTATTCGAATCCGCAAGTATCTGTCCGCATCCGATCCGGTTTCATGCCTATGAGCAGCAACGGGTGGCCAAGCCAACCATGCATGCATGCTATATAATGATGGCGATGATAATACTCCCAAGAACACAGGTTGCACTGCATCATGAACGACGCTATGTATGATAATTATTGTTCCAAGCAATCTAAGGCAGAGGGACAGGCCGGCATGCTTTGCTTTTAATTATTTTTTTTGACCAGTAGCTTGATGCATAGGGTTTAGCCAATGTAATGTTGCTGTCGATCGATCCACACCTTGCTGCGGTTGAGAGCATCATTATCATCATCATTCTCGTGCTATACATTCCATTACATGCTAGCTCAGCTCAGCGCCTCAGCTATTACTATTAGTTGCATGTGGAAAAATCAAATCACTTGGTGCAATGGCCACGAGTAGACCAGCTTGCATCCCTAGTTAGAGGCCGCCGCTAATAGTAATAGAGAATGATGCATGTTATCCAAGAACATGAGATAAAGAATGATAATAGGAGATTTGTTCTCTACATCACAGAACCCAAGTTTGAGAATGAGGAGTGTATCTATACCTAATGAGATAAATTTATCTGGGTTCTCTTATTATCTCTAACTAGCAAAAGGGCCCGTGCGTTGCAACGGATGGTGAATATATAAACATATTATCGTATTAATTAATGTATTTTTGCATCGCTAGCTAAAGATGGGTGAAAAGAAGAAAACACATCAACCGCAACTTTGATAAAAGTAAGACCCATTAAATATGGACAAATCAACAACTAAAAAAAAAAATCCTAGCTCATGATTTATCTCCTTGATGCTGGAACCCCTCCCTCTCTACTCTCTAGTCTAGTGCGTTCACATCGCCGCATCCGGAACACAAGTTCGTTTTTTATAAAAAAAATAGCCGCATCATCATCTCTCTCTTCCTCGGCTCACACGGATCTCCGATTCTCCCTCTTCCTGTACTCATCAATGAGCCTATGGAAGATGCAAGATCTCAAGCGGGATTGGTCAGCGGAGAGGGAGAAGATCTCTGCCTCGACTCTGTCTCCTCGGTGTTTCCCTGCGATGGTGCCGCCATCTCCAACTTCTACCTACGAATGTGGTGGGCCTAGGAGACCTGAATTGCACCGGATTTGGGGCACCTTGGGTATGAAGATGCGGGTAGAGTGGTGTGCCTAGGAGACCTGTACGGTCTCTCCATCTAATTCGCCTCGTCTCCTGTTTCTTCACCATCGTCTACCCTCACCTCCTTTGCTCATTTTTGCTCATTGCGAGGAAGACCGCAACAATGGTTGGATGATTTGCATGTCCTCTCATGTGCACAACACAACAAGACCTGCCTCTATAGCCGCATCGTCATGCCACCTGCTCCCATGGGTCCACCTGGAGGCGTCCCACATGTGACTGAAAAAAACAAATATTTCAATAACAAAAAATCATATAATAATTAATTTTGATGTGTGCATTTTCTGAAACAACTGTGTAGAGATAGACTTTAGACAACTTGTCGATTGTTTAAAATGTTGAAATGAAAATTGACTTCTTAATTTTCTTTTAACCAGTAAAAAGGAGAAATCGGGGCAAACTGGGTCCGAGCCACCAAAACCGCCCAGTCGTCGCGCCTCCACAATCTCATTTGTCCGGCGCCAGCCCTCTCCAAACCCTAAATCTCACACTGCCCTTCCATTTCCCCTAAGTCTCACATCGTCGAGGAGCTTGTGGGGCAGCTGCGCATGGCGGAGGACGCGGACAACGATGATGTGAAGGAAGTCATGAAGGGTGCAAGGCGGCTGTATCTCACTGAGGAGCAGTGGGAGGCGCGTCGCCGGCAGCAGAATAAGGAGAGGGTGCGCGGCGGTGATGGGCGGTGCTGCAATGGCAACAAGGGCGGCGGCGACAACAATGATCACAGCGAAGCCGACAATGACACGAACAGCATAGCTTCAGGCTCCAATCGGCTCGGGTGGGGTCTCAATCGAGGCTGGTGCTTCGAGTGTGGCGAGCACGAGCACATCATGAAGTTCTGCTGCAAGAGAGAGAAGGAGGAGATGGTGCTAGTGGTCGACGCCGGCTAGTCTCCGGCACTGCTGTGAAGATGGTGATCGCGCCATGTCAAGCTTAGCGGGTGAATGCTTGCTTAGGCTTGGACATGGCAAGTGTGTGTCGAGTGCGTGTGCGTGGCGTGTGTCGCCGGGTGGCCGTGTTCATGCGTGGGCAGGCAGTCGAGCTGTGGCCATGGTGCGTCGGTGGACCGAGTCGGGCGCACACCCACAGGGGTAGCTGCGGTGGGCGTGGTCGGAGTTAGTTGGGGGAGGTGGAATGCGTAACAACGGTCGTTGGGTGTGGCCGCATTGTGCGGACGAATGAGTCGCCCGCCATGACGTCGTGCGTGGGCCGTTGGCCATGGCAGGAATGGCGGGCATGGAGGCGAGTTCCGAAACAGCGCCCGGGTAGGGATGGCAACAGGTATGTACCCGTCGGGTACTACCGTTCCATAACTGTACCCGCGAGCAAAAAACTTACCCACTACGATACCCATACCCGCTCGCGGGTATGAAATTTTACCCATACCCGTACCCGCGTGGGTAAAAAAAACCCGTCGGGTAACCCATACCCAATTAAATATCCATTGTGCACATACTTAAATAGCACAAATATGATTAATAATGGCATAATTAAAAATGTAGAACACTAAATATGAGTAAATAAATTGAAGACAATAATAAATGCTATTGAAACAACCAAGTTAACTATATTTTTGCCTAATATACACTTATATGTGCTTAATTATATAGACTAAATGTATGGTTGAGGTGGGTATAAAGTACCCATAGGTACGCAGGTATGGGTAGTATGCACCCGTACCCACACCTGCGTACCCGACGGGTATAAGATTGTGCCCATTAACGTACCCGCGGGTGGAAAAATCATCCCATACCCGCTCTTATATCGGGTAAAACCCGTCGGGTATTCGGGTGTCTGGTACCCATTGCCATCTCTACGCCCGGGCCTATTAGTACCTGTAAGTGCAATTACCTTTTGAAGGTTTTGGTTTTTAATGACAATACAATTAAAAACTATAATGAAAATGTATGAGCATTTTGCAAGTAATGAAGATCATGAAATAAGTGCATAAGAAAGAAAAAGAGACAAGCCATGTGCAAATGAAAGAAAGAGACCCTCCATTCCATTCAAACTTGAAGACCAAGGAGTCTCATTTTGAAGAAGCAAGAAATAACATTTCATTCTTTATCCTTGAGTTAGGAAACGCCGTAGTATTAAGAGGGACCAACAAAGGTATGCTCTTGGTGCTACTAAAGCTCAAAGTGTCCGAAAAATCCTTCAAATATTCACTCCACTTTCATATCCCAAAACTACTCTATATTGGTTATATCTTGGTTGAACCAGTCCCAAGCAACCTTAACCAATATTGCACCCTGGTCTGGTTTTGTTTGGCCGCTGCTTCAACCAGTCTGCTAACTTCCTCAACCAATATTGGACCCTGGTCTAGTTTTGGTTGGCCTCTGGTTCAACCAGTCTGTGAACGCCTTAACCAATATTCATCCCTGTGTAGTTTTTGGTTCAACCAAAACAGCCTGATTCAACAAATGTTGTCTGGATCTGCATAGCAACGGCTAGTTCGAGGGGGCCCATATAAATACCCATTCCCCCTTCTCTTTACAGTGCTTCTTCCACCTTCAAGCAACCTGAGACACATTTCAAAAAAGGCACTCTCTTCACCACACTCTTCTCCACTCTTGAGCTTCCAAATCCTCAAATCTTCAAGTGGATCTTGCAAGAACTTGAGAGCTGAAATCGCTGCACCTCTTTCTCCTTTCTCCCTCTCTTGTTCTTGAGCTTTGAGCTTGGTGACACCTTGAGTAGCCCTTGGTGGTTTGTTACTCTTGGAACCCGAGTTCCTAGACGGCTAGGCGTTGCCTTGGGCTCCATCCCCTCTTGTGTGGTGGTGCCAAAGGAAGTTTGTATTACCCCAGCTTGTAAGAGCATCATAGTAATTGACCTATTCCAATCCTTATGATTGGAGAGGGGAGGATAGGGTTGGAAAAGACCCAGCTCTTTGCGGGAGCCTCAACCGGAAAGTAGGGCTCCTTTGTGGAGTGACCGAACCACGGATTAAATCCTTGTCCCCGTGTGCTTGCTTGTGTTCTTGTTGTTCTTTGTGTTTTTACCTTTGTGTTGCAAGATTCGTTCTGATCTACTTTGTGTGCAGGTTTGGTGGTGAGCCCCTCTCAGATCTGTAACCCGTAGCTGCAAGGAAGCTTAGGAATCAAACGAAATCATCTTTGGTTGCACGGTTTGAGAGATCAATTCAGTTCTTTGTTTCAGCTTTGGTTGAACTAGTCCACTGCGGTTGAACCAGCCTTGAACAGGTTGACCCATATTGGACTAGTTCAATGTTTAGTACTGATTTATTTGGTTCATTTGTGTAAGAAATTTCAGATTAGCCTATTCACCCCCTCTAGGCTACTTTCAGTACCCCCACCCACCTCTGTAATCAGTGCTCGATTAAAATCAATAAAGGGCCAAGATAAAGGCCGTGTGTCAGCTGCGGCGTTCGCCGCCCGAAATTGTTATTGTTCATCTTCTTCCTCCCGACGCCGGCGTGTGTGAGTGTGAGCGAGGGAGGCAAGGGCTGTGGCCCAATGAGGCATTGCACGGGTGGAGCAGCCGAAGTATTCGTGCACGCAATGGACGTGGCAGGGTTCACGTGCTGGCATTGGTACCGCAAAATTAGCCCCACACGGGTGCGGAGGAAGCAGGCACTACAGGAATCAAGAGAATAAGTGTTTTTCCGCCGAAAATAGGCAAAGGGCTTATTTTCGGCGGTATAGCTCCGCCGAAAGAATCTCGCCGAAAATAAGCTAATTTTCGGCGGCAAACCGCCGAAAATAAGCTTATTTTGGGCGGTTTTAAGCGGCCGCCGAAAATTAGTTTAGGACAGCTTAATTTTCGTCTGTTCGCTATAGCCGCCGAAAATAATCACCTAATTTTCGGCGGCCCAATTTAGCCACCGAAAATAAATGATTTTTTATTTTAAAAAAATAATAAGTCGCCCAAAAATACATAAAATTTCAGAAAAATCACAGAAAATTTTAGAAAAATCAAAGAAAATTTGTATATCATCATATAAGGCTTAATGTACTTTTACATAGCCATACATGCGGCAGTCGGCCATATAAGTACATATCTAGCATATTAAATTCGAGCAAGTATATCAGTTGAAGCAGACACATGATCAGTAAACAGAAATATTGGAAGATGTCTACTTCAATTTTCTAAGTGTGCATCATCAAGCACAAGGCACGCAATAATTCAGAAATTGTTGATTAATGCTGAGCATATAATAGATGGCAATATTTGTTAAAAGCTACACACAAGGCCATATTTCAGAAAGCTAATAAAGCATGAAACAAAAGATCATATGTAGCGACAAACCACTTGGAGGCCTTCTCATTCTAGCATCTGTATTGATTGGACGTGCAGCTGCATACACCTCCTTGGTAGTACAGCTCCTTCAAGTTGGAAATAAATAAGCAGTCAAGGATATCATAGTCTGCTGCTGCAACTGCAACCATATAAAGAGACCTTCCTTTGGAAATAAAAATAAGAAGCAGATGATAAATTAGAAATAAATAGGCAGTCAAGGATATCATAGTCTCCTTAAGTTGCAAATCAAATATGTACACTACAGGCGGCGCACCTGGATGAACGCGGCCCTTCGCTCCTCCGCGGGGCTATCCCCGTTCGCCGTGCGGATGGCGGCGGCGTAGTGGAGTTCGCCCAGGAGGCGGAGCGAGGAGGCAGATCCGAGCCGGGGGGCACACGGGCAAGGCCGGAGTAGATCCGTGGTTAGGCAGCGAGGGGCGGTGCGGCCGTGGCGATGAGGCCGGGTCGACGTGCCGGGCGGCGGCTGTCGTCGAGCGGCGATGGAGTGGCGCCGCCGAGTCTAGCGAGGTTGGGGCCGGGTCACGTGGGGTCAGGGTGCGACCAGGGTCGGGCCGCGGCCGGGGTCTAGCTCCAGCGCGACGTCGGCAGGAGGGCGACGACGCGGGGAGGGGCAGAGCGGTGAGGTGGGGTGGCGGCATGGGGAGGCCGGGAGGGGCAGGCGGGGTGCGGCGAGTGTGAATGGATAGGGTTTGGACGGAGACGGGAGGGGCTAATTACCCTTACAACTTTTGGCGGGGAAGTTACCACCGAAAATAAAAGCATTATTTTCGGCGGTTTAAGAAGGCCGCCGAAAATAAAAACATTATTTTCGGCAGTTTGAGGTGGCCCCTGAAAATAAGGACTTATTTTCGGCGGCCAGATCTTACCGACGAAAATAACCGAGTAAATTTCGGCGGCTACTATTTGCCGCCGAAAATTACTGTAGCCGCCGAAAATGTTTGGATTTCTTGTAGTGAGGCGCATGCGGGCGTTGGGTCGTGCCGCCGCCGCCGCCGATTTGGCTGGGGGCGGGCGTGCTGGCGCAAAGGCAGCCGATGCGCGCTGGTGCTGGGGCTGGGCCGCCGCTGCCGAGCCGGCCTTGGGCGGGCACGCTGTTGTGGGTGCGGATGCAGACGGCGTGCGTGGGTGGGCGCTGCGCTGCTGTCACCAACCGGCCGTGGGCAGACACGTGGGCGTGGGTGCAGATGGAGCCACAGCGCGTGGGCGGGCGCTGCGCTGTCGCCACCAACCGGCCGCAAGTGACGTGGGTGGGCATGACGATGGCAGTGGCGATGGTGCTGCTCCAAGGGAGGTGAGGAAAGAGGATAAGCGCACGCGCGTTGTATTATTACTTAAAAGAATAATTGACCTTAAAATGCACTTTAAAAGTTGATGGATCTAACAGACACAACCGAAATAAAACTCTAGATACACTCTTAGATGTAACTAAAATAAAACACCATTGATAAATTCTGTCAACCTCTAAAAAAGTACGGAAGCTTTGAAAAGATGGTCTTAATCTCTATGCATTATTTGTTCTTACATGAAAAATAATAATTCGAATTAACGACAAACTAAAAATGAAACAAATGTGAAACGGAAGTAAAGGATGACATCGAAAAGATCAGATAGACAGAGTGCTCGAGCATACTGCTGTATTTGCAGAATCAAATAGGGTTCTCAATAATGGCATGCTCCTGCAAACCTGGACAAAAAAAGACATGACAGGAAGCAAAGGAAGCGAAAATGGTTAACTATCTAATCACAAAATTCATTCGGCAACGTTGGCTTACTCTCCGGGATCTTGTTCCTCTAAAATTGATTATTTTTCCTCTCTGCAAACTTCCTATCCCTCACAAGGAGCATACCTATGATCCCAACTGGAGAGACATGAATCCGACTGGAAACGACCCCTGAAAACTCATGAAAATGAGGTCTGCTTAGTATAACTGCCATAACTTCTGCCAGGGGACTCAGAATCTTGGGCTGTCAGGCAAAATGGAAAGCTAACTGTCAGAAGTACCCCATGGGAACGCGAAATCAAATTTTTGACCGCTAGAGAGGTTTTTGTACCAATCTATAAGGCCAACACCTGGCACACAAGGTCCGGCGTTTCCTGCGTTGGCACGGACCGAAACATGGGTACCATGGCTTACTCTCCGGGATCTTGTTCCTCTAAAATTGATTATTTTTCCTCTCTGCAAACTTCCTATCCCTCGCAAGGAGCGTACCTATGATCCCAACTGGAGAGACAAGAATCCGACTGGAAACGACCCCTGAAAACTCTTGAAAATGAGGTCTGCTTAGTATAACTGCCATAACTTCTGCCAGGGGACTCAGAATCTTGGGCTGTCGGGCTCGATGGAAAGTTAACTGTCAGAAGCACCCCATAGGAATGCGAAATCAAAGTTTTGACCGCAAGAGAGGTTTTTGTAGCAATCTATAAGGTCAACACCTCGTACACAAGGTCCGGCGTTTCCTGCATTGGCATGGACCGAAACGTGGGTACCATGGCTTATTCTCCCGGATATTGTTCCTCTAAAATTGATTATTTTTCCTCTCTGCAAACTTCCTATCCCTCGCAAGGAGCATACCTATGATCCCAATTGGAGAGACATGAATCCAACTGGAAACGACCCCTAAAAACTCATGAAAATGAGGTCTCCTTAGTATAACTACCATAACATCTACCAGGGGACTCAGAATCTCGGGCTGTCGGGTTCAATGGAAAGCTAACAGTTAGAAACACCCACACGGGAAAGCGAAATCAAAGTTTTCACCGCTAGAGAGGTTTTTGTACCAATCTATAAGGCCAACACCTCGCACACATGGTCCGGCGTTTCCTGCATTGGCACGGACCGAAACGTGGGTACCATGGCATACTCTCCGGGATCTTGTTCCTCTAAAAATGATTATTTTTCCTCTCTCCAAACTTCTTATCCCTCGCAAGGAGCGTACCTATGATCCCAACTGGAGAGACATGAATCCGACTGGAAACGACACCTAAAAACTCATGAAAATGAGGTCTGCTTAGTATAAGTGCCATAACTTCTGCCAGGGGACTCAGAATCTTGGGCTGTCGGGCTCGATGGAAAGCTAACTGTCAGAAGCACCCTAAGGGAACGCGAAATCAAAGTCTTGACCGCTAGAGAGGTTTTTGCACCAATCTATAAGGCCAACACCTCGCACACAAGGTTCGGCGTTTCCTGCATTGGCACGGACCGAAACATGGGTACCAAGGCTTACTCTCCGGGATCTTGTTCCTCTAAAATTGATTATTTTTCCTTTCTGCATACTTACTATCCCTCGCAAGGAGCGTACCTATGATCCCAACTGGAGAGACATGAATCCGACTGGAAACGACCCCTGAAAACTCATGAAAATGAGGTCTGCTTAGTATAAGTGCCATAACTTCTGCCAGGGGACTCAGAATCTTGGGCTGTCGGGCTCGATGGAAAGCTAACTGTCAGAAGCACCCCAAGGGAACGCGAAATCAAAGTTTTGACCGCTAGAGAGGTTTTTGCACCAATCTATAAGGCCAACACCTCGCACACAAGGTTCGGCGTTTCCTGCATTGGCACGGACCGAAACATGGGTACCAAGGCTTACTCTCCGGGATCTTGTTCCTCTGAAATTGATTATTTTTCCTTTCTGCATACTTACTATCCCTCGCAAGGAGCGTACCTATGATCCCAACTGGAGAGACATGAATCCGAATGGAAACGACCCCTGAAAACTCATGAAAATGAGGTCTGCTTAGTATAACTGCCATAACTTCTGTCAGGGGACTCAGAATCTTGGGCTGTCGGGCTTGATGGAAAGCTAACTGTCAGAAGCACCCCATGGGAACGCGAAATCAAAGTTTTGACCGCTAGAGAGGTTTTTGTTCCAATCTATACGGCCAACACCTCGCACACAAGGTACGGTGTTTCCTGCATTGGCATGGACCGAAACGTGGGTACCATGGCTTACTCTCCGGGATCTTGTTCCTCTAAAATTGATTATTTTTCCTCTCTGCAAATTTCCTATCCCTCGCAAGGAGCGTACCTATGATCCCAACTGGTGAGACGTGAATCCGAGTGGAAACAACCTTTGAAAACTCAAGAAAATGAGGTCTGCTTACTATAACTACCATAACTTCTACCAGGGGACTCAGAATCTTGGGCTGTCGGGCTCAATGGAAAGCTAACAGTTAGAAGAACCCAACGGGAACGCGAAATCAAAGTTTTGACCGCTAGAGATGTTTTTGTACCAATCTATAAGGACAACACGTCGCACACAATGTCCGGCGTTTTCTGCATTGGCACGGACCGAAACGTGGGTACCATGGCTTACTCTCCGGGATCTTGTTCCTCTAAAATTGATTATTTTACCTCTCTGCAAACTCCCTATCCCCCGCAAGGAGCGTACCTACGATCCCAACTAGAGAGACATGAATCCGAAGGGAAACAACCCCTGAAAACTCATGAAAATGAGGTCTGCTTAGTATAACTGCCATAACTTCTGCCAGGGGACTCAGAATCTTGGGCTGTCGGGCTTGATGGAAAGCTAACTGTCAAAAGCACCCCATGGGAACGCGAAATCAAAGTTTTGACTGCTAGAGAGGTTTTTGTTCCAATCTATAAGGCCAACACCTCGCACACAAGGTCCGGCGTTTCCTGCATTGGCATGGACCGAAACGTGGGTACCATGGCTTACTCTCCGGGATCTTGTTACTCTAAAATTGATTATTTTTTCTCTCTGCAAACTTCCTATCCCTCGCAAGGAGCGTACCTATGATCCCAACTGGAGAGACATGAATCCGACTGGAAACGACCCCTGAAAACTCATGAAAATGAGGTCTGCTTAGTGTAACTACCATAACCTCTACCAGGGGACTCAGAATCTTGGGCTGTCGGGTTCAATGGAAAGCTAACAGTTAGAAGCACCCCACGGGAATGCGAAATCAAAGTTTTGACCGCTAGAGATGTTTTTGTACCAATCTATAAGGACAAAACCTTGCACACAATGTCCGGCGTTTCCTGCATTGGCACGGACCGAAACGTGGGTACCATGGCTTACTCTCCGGGATCTTGTTCCTCTAAAATTGATTATTTTTCCTTTCTGCATACTTACAATCCCTCGCAAGGAGCGTACCTATGATCCTAACTGGAGAGACATGAATCCGACTGGAAACTACCCCTGAAAACTCATGAAAATGAGGTCTGCTTAGTATAACTGCCATAACTTCTGCCAGGGGACTCAGAATCTTGGGCTGTCGGGTTCAATGGAAAGCTAACAGTTAGAAGCACCCCACGGGAACGCGAAATCAAAGTTTTGACCGCTAGAGATGTTTTTGTACCAATCTATAAGGACAACACCTCGCACACAATGTCCGGCGTTTCCTGCATTGGCACGGACCGAAACGTGGGTACCATGGCTTACTCTCCGGGATCTTGTTCCTCTAAAATTGATTATTTTTCCTTTCTGCATACTTACTATCCCTCGCAAGGAGCGTACCTATGATCCCAACTGGAGAGACATGAATCCGACTGGAAACTACCCCTGAAAACTCTTGAAAATGAGGTCTGCTTAGTATAACTGCCATAACTTCTGCAAGGGGACTCAGAATCTTGGGCTGTCGGGCTCGATGGAAAGCTAACTGTCAGAAGCACCCATGGGAACGCGAAATCAAAGTTTTGACCGCTAGAGAGGTTTTTGTACCAATCTATAAGGCCAACACCTCGCACACAAGGTCCGGCGTTTCCTGCATTAGCACGGACCGAAACGTGGGTACCATGGCTTACTCTCCGGGATCTTGTTCCTCTAAAATTGACTATTTTTCCTCTCTGCAAACTTCCTATCCCTCGCAAGGAGCGTACCTATGATCCCAACTGGAGAGACATGAATCTGACTGGAAACGACGCCTAAAAACTCATGAAAATGAGGTCTGCTTAGTATAAGTGCCATAACTTCTGCCAGGGGACCCAGAATCTTGGGCTGTCGGGCTCGATGGAAAGCTAACTGTCAGAAGCACCCCAAGGGAACGCGAAATCAAAGTTTTGACCGCTAGAGAGGTTTTTGCACCAATCTATAAGGCCAACACCTCGCACACAAGGTTCGGCGTTTCCTGCATTGGCACGGACCGAAACGTGGGTACCAAGGCTTACTCTCCGGGATCTTGTTCCTCTAAAATTGATTATTTTTCCTTTCTGCATACTTACTATCCCTCGCAAGGAGCGTACCTATGATCCCAACTGGAGACACATGAATCCGACTGGAAACGACCCCTGAAAACTCATGAAAATGAGGTCTGCTTAGTATAACTGCCATAACTTCTGCCAGGGGACTCAGAATCTTGGGCTGTCGGGCTTGATGCAAAGCTAACTGTCAGAAGCACCCCATGGGAATGCGAAATCAAAGTTTTGACCGCTAGAGAGGTTTTTGTTCCAATCTATAAGGCCAACACCTCGCACACAAGGTTCGGTGTTTCCTGCATTGGCATGGACCGAAACGTGGGTACCATGGCTTACTCTCCGGGATCTTGTTCCTCTAAAATTGATTATTTTTCCTCTCTGCAAATTTCCTATCCCTCGCAAGGAGCGTACCTA
The DNA here is from genome assembly GCA_022530915.1 of Paspalum notatum. Lineage (NCBI taxonomy): Eukaryota > Viridiplantae > Streptophyta > Magnoliopsida > Poales > Poaceae > Paspalum > Paspalum notatum. Next base: position 10,823,835 of record CM039683.1, read on the forward strand.
TGATCCCAACTGGTGAGACGTGAATCCGAGTGGAAACGACCTTTGAAAACTCATGAAAATGAGGTCTGCTTAGTATAACTGCCATAACTTCTGCCAGGGGACTCAGAATCTTGGGCTGTAAGGCTCGACGGAAAGCTAACGGTCAGAAGCACCCCACGGGAACGCGAAATCAAAGTTTTGACCGCTAGAGAGGTTTTTCACCTATCTATAAGGCCAACACCTTGCAAACAAGGTACGGCATTTCCTGCATTGGCACGGACCGAAACGTGGGTACCATGGCTTACTCTCCGGGATCTTGTTCCTCTAAAATTGATTATTTTTCCTCTCTGCAAACTTCCTATCCCTCGCAAGGAGCGTACCTATGATCCCAACTTGAGAGACATGAATCCGACGGGAAACAACCCCTGAAAACTCATGAAAATGAGGTATGCTTAGTATAACTGCCATAACTTCTGCTAGGGGACTCAGAATCTTGGGCTATCGGGCTCGATGGAAAGCTAACTGTTAGAAGCACCCCATGGGAACGCGAAATCAAAGTTTTGACCGCTAGAGAGGTTTTTGTACCAATCTATAAGGCCAACACCTCGCACACAAGGTCCAGCGTTTCCTGCATTGGCACGGACCGAAACGTAAGGTAGTCATGGATGGATCTATTTTTGATAAATCTATATTGTTTGTGATGGATAAGTTCTGCAACTCTACTTTGTAGTCTGTTGGCAAGCAGTTTAGTGATCAACTTAATAGAGCAGTTGAAGAGGGAAATAGATCTGTAGTCTACCAGTGTCAATGGCACATCTTTTCTGGGGACGAGAGTAATGAAAGATCCATTGAAGACTCTTACCTGATATACACGCTTATACATGGCCTAGTATAGCTATACCAGTTATATATATGTTACAGTGAAGGCTCTTACCTTTTTTTCCCTCCAACAGACTCTGTACCTTTATTATATATATGCACATTGACTTTTTAATATTCATTTGTAGGCGAAGGTTGGCAAAAAGCACTTAAAAGATGAAATCCCTCAGTTGGAGAAGTCTGAAGCTGTCCAAATCAAATCTCTTATGAGCGAAATTTGTGCTCTACGAAATGAAGTCACTAAAAAAGAGTAAGCATCTGTTTAAACTAAACTAGGTAAGAATTAGTTTCCTATTCTAAAGTTGATTAACATAACTTTGCTGCTGCTTTATTCCTATTAACAGAGCACGTATTACAAATTTGGAAAGTGAATTGGCTTCCTCAGAGTGCAGTAGAAGATCAGTATATTCGTTGGCGAACAGCTCAAGAAAATTATGAACATCAGTTATTCTTTTACTTATACCCATGATAGGATTACAGATCCTACCGGGGATGGAACGTAGAGAGTGGGGATGAGGGGCAGGAACTCGGCGACATTCACGGCGTTGGGGTGCCGTGTCTGATGATGGTGGTACGTTAGAGAGAGAGAGATGGCTAGGGTTTCTCCCGGCTCCTTGAGGGAAGCCGGCAACAATAGGTTGCTTCTTGCTTAATACCCAAAAGAGTTTGTTTACAGCATATATAATCTCCTTCTAATGGGCTTCTCTCTCTAAAGGCCGACTACGACTAATGAAACGAATTAAGATAACATGTGCCCTAGGCCCTAAACTCCTGGGCGCCCTGCCTTTAGCCACTAACAGCCTTCTTCCTCCTTTGATATGGGACGCTCGTCATAACATCTCTCCCCGCCTGCGCAAACAGCTCGTCCTCGAGCTGGAAGGCGGGGTAGAGGCGGCGGAAGTCATCCAGCATCTCCCAGGTCGCCTCCTGCACACGAAAGGGACCGACGTAGCGCGGACCGAGTGTCCCCTTGGCCCAGGCATCCAAAGACTAGGTCATCCGGTGGAGAAGGCGTAGCCACACCCACTCGCCCACCTGCAGCTCCAAGTTGCGGTGTGAGGCGTCGTAGGACTTCTTGGAGAGCTGCTGGGCTTAGAGAAGGCGTTGGCGAGCTTCAGCCAACATGTCGTCGCGACTGCGTAGAAGGGTGTCGGCCGTCTCCGTGCGCACCGTCCCCGACTGGTATGGCAGCATAGGCGGGGGCGGCCGCTCGTTAGGGGTGCAAGTGGTGTGGATAATTATCCGATCCGATCTGAATCCTATGCGGATATGGAGGAGTTTTTATATCCATATGGATATGGATAATCCGAATCCGATTTACACGTGGATGCGGAGTAGGATATGGTATCACTAAAATCCGACGGATATGGAATATCCGATATTTGAACACGGATTATCCGATATTTATAATAGGATAATCCGATTAGTTTACAAGTATATCAGAGTCAATTACGATCGATTCATGCCAAAAATACCGTCACTATTATTTTTTTGTTACTGATATGTAAACTATGACCTGAGTAATTATACTTTAGTTTATAAATTATTGATCATTGTAAAAAAAGCTCTATGTAAGCATGTATTATCCGATATTTTTAAATCCGTTTCCGCTCCGACACCGATCCGACTCCGCTCCATTTCTGATATCCTAAAATATCCGTATCCATATCCGTAACTGAGTAATATCCGCTCCGTTCCGAATCCGACAAAAGAAATAGGATTAGGATATGGAAAAGGCATTATCCACTCCGATCCGATCCGTTTGCTTCCCTACCGCCCGTAGACCACCTCGAAAGGTGTGGCGCGCAGGGCGGAGTGGTACAAGGTGTTGTAGCAGTACTCCGCCCAGGGCAGCCAGTCCAGCCAAGCGCGCGGTCAGTCACCTATCACACAAGGCAAGTACATTGCGATCACCTTGTTAACAACCTCGGTTTGCCCATTTGTCTGGGGGTGGAACGCCGTGCTCATGCGCAGCGTGACAGCGGCCATCATGAAGAGGTCGCGCCACACATGGCCGGTGAACACGGGGTCCCTGACGCTGAGGATGGAGGAGGGGAAACCGTGTAGCCATGCCCTCGAAGAAGGCACGGGCGACTGACACCGCGGCGTAGGGATATGGCCGAGCGCGATGAAGTGGGCGTACTGGGAGAATCGATCGACCACGGTGAGGATGATGGACTCCCCCCCCTTTGGCAACCCCTCGATGAAGTCGAGTGAGATGTCGGCCCAGACCTGGGACGACACCTTGAGGCGCTACAACAGGCCGGCCGGCCGGAGCGTCTCCGTTTTGTTCCGCTGGCACGTAGCGCAGGACCGGACCCGGTCCTGGACAATGTGCGATCGCCCGGGATGTAGAAATCCGAGCGGAAGAGGTGAAGCGTCTTCTGGATGCCCTCGTGACCCGCCGAGTGGGCCAAGCGCAGCACCTGGCGGCGCAAGTCGCTGTGGTCCGGCAATAAATCCAGGCTGCGTGCAACAACAGCCCATCCTCTAGGCATCACGGGTTGGGCAGCTCGCCCTCCTGTAGGCAGCGGGTGAGGAGCTGTGCGTCAGGGGCCTCCTTGGTGGTAGTGCGGATATCGTCGATAAGTGCATACGAGGGGTTGGAGAGAGCGCAGGCCGCGCCCTCAGGTAGTAGTAAAAGCTCGGCGTCGCGGCGGGAGAGAGCATCGACCACGGTATTCAACCTGCCCAGGCGATACTCCACGGTGAAGTCGAACCCAAAGAGCTTGCTGATCCACAGATGCTGTCGCACCGTGGAGACGCGCTGGTCCAGCAAGTACTTGAGGTTGTAGTGGTCGGTGCGGAGGACGAAGGTACGACCCCACAAATAGGGATGCCAGTGGCGCACTGCTTGCACTAGGTCGATCAACTCCCACTCGTACGCGGCAAGTTTCAGATGGCGAGCAGCAAACGGCCGGCAAAAGAAGGCGAGCGGCCCAGTGCCTTGGTGGAGTACGGCGCTGAACCCCACGCCAGACGCATCGCAGTCGACCGTGAACGGCATGTCGAAGTCCGGCATCTGTAGAACAGTGCCGGTGGTCAGGGCGCCCTTCAGCGCTTGGAAGACCGCCCCAGCGTCGTCCCAAGAGAACGCGTCACGCCACAGGAGGCGGGTGAGGGGCGCCGCGATCATGCCGAAGTCCCGGATGAATTTCCGGTAGTAGCCGGCGAGGCCCAGGAAGCCGCGGAGGCCGCGGGCAAAGCGCGGCGCCGGCCAGGAAGCGACCGCCGCGACCTTGTCGACGTCCATGGCGACGTCGTCCGCCGAAATCTGCCCGAGGCAGGTCACCGAGGTCACCCCAAATGAGCACTTGGAGCGCTTAAGGTGGAGCCGGTGTGATCGGAGGGCGTGGAGGACGATGTTGCAGATGCTCGGCCCATGTGGTGCTGTAGATGAGGATGTCATCAAAAAACACAAGCACGAACCTGCGTTGATGGGGCCGCAGCACGTCGTTCATCAGGGCCTGGAAGGTTGCTGGCGCGTTGGCGAGGCCAAACGGCATCACCAAGAACTCGTAATGGCCGTGGTGGGTGCGGAATGCCGTTTTGGCCATGTCGTCGAGATGCATACGCACTTGATGGCAGCCAGAGCACAGATCGAGCTTGGTGAAGAAGCGGGCGCCGTGGAGCTCATCCACCACTGGTATGGGGAACTTGTCCTTAGAGGTCTTGGTGTTGAGGGCGCGGTAGTCGATGCAGAACCGCCAGGACTTGTCCGCTTTGCGCACCAGCAGCATCGGGGCCGAGAACGGTGAGGTGCTAGGGCGGATGATGCCCTGGGCGAGCATGTCTGCGCACTGGCGCTCCAGCTCATCCTTCTGCAGCTGCGGGTACCGGTATGGCCGTACCGCGACTGGAGCAGTCCCCGGAAGCAGGTGGATGCGGTGGTCGTAGGGCCGCGCCGGGGGAAGACCCTGAGGCTCCAGGAACACAGGCTCGAACTGCTGGAGGAGCCGGTCCAGGAGCGGGTGCTCGGGTGCGGCGGCCACCGTGTGGGCGAGCGGCCCGGTGCCAGAGCGGCCCGGTGCCGGATCCATGGCGAGAGTCGAGGCCGGTCCACTGGACGCGCCGGGTGCCTTGGCTGAAGGACATGTGTAGGTCCTCTAAGTCCTAGAGAATGGGCCCCAGCGTCCGCAGAAACTCGATGCCGAGGATGAGGTCAAACTCCCCTAGGCTGATGACGTAGCCCCCGATGACGAAGGCCTCCTTGTCGATGGTCGGCGTTGATGAAGTTGGTAGTGGAGCCAGGGTCGAGAAGGGCCACGAGGTAGTGACCGTGTACAGTCACCGGCAGCAGCATGGCGTGTTCGATGCGGACGCTAGCAATGGCGTGGAGGGACACAGTGGGCGTCGCAGCATCCCCGGCCGTGACCGCTGCCGTCTCCGGGGTCACGGCCGTGGACGCAGCGTCCGAGGGCTCACCCTCCGCCGAGGCGTCGTCGTCGATGTAGTCTGCGAACTCCAAGTAGAAGAGGCGTTGGCAGACATGGCTCCGGACGTACAGCTCGTCGCAGTTGTAGCAAAGCCCCTGGTGGCGACGTTCTAGCTGTTTCGCTGGTGAGAGTCAGCCGAAGGTACGGGCAGGCGCGCCAGCACCGGCCAGTTTGCCCGCGCGGGTCTGCTGGTGGACCGATTGGATAGCCGCCGGCGCTGGGGTACCCAGCAGTGGTCGAGGGGGTGCCCCCAGGCCCTGGCGTGGGGGAGGGGGGGCTGGCGCTGCGGGTAGAGGGTGCTGGGGTCACTGCATTTCACGCGGGTCTCGATAGCCTGCGCCAAATACATCGCCGTCTGCAAGTCCCGCGTTTCCCAGAGCTCCACGTCGATCCGGATGTCGTCTGGAAGGCCCCCGACGAACAGGTCAGCCTTCTGGGGCGCCAAGAGGTTGCGGGAGTGGCACAGCACCGAGTTTAAGCGTTCGGCGTAGTCCTGCACCGTGGAGGTGAACGGAAGGCGCGCCAGCTCGGACAGGCACGTGCCTCGCACAGTCGGCCCGAAGCGAAGGGAGCATAGCTCGCGAAAGCGCTCCCATGAGGGCATACCCTCGTCCTGCTCGAGGGTGTAGTACCACGACTGAGCGACGCCGGTGAGGTGATAGGAGGCCAGCCACGTGCGGTCCGAGGCCATCGTGTGCTGTCTGCGGAAGAACTGCTCGCACTGATTGAGCCAGAAGAGGGGATCTGCGGCGCCGTTGTAGGTGGGGTACTCCAGCTTGTAGAAGCGCGGCGGGGCGAGACCGGGGCTTGGGCCCGGGACGGCGCCGTGTGGAGGCGTGATGTTAGCGAAGCCACGGTCGCCGGACAGGCCACCGTAAAACAAGGTGCCATCCACCCCCCCTTCCTCCCCATAGAACACCCCGCTGGTGATAGGATTAGGCGACGCCATCGTGAATTGGGGTTCGTATGTCGGGGAGGAGGGTGATGGCGGCATGGACAGGAGGTGGATGGGAACGGGGGCGCTGGGTGGAAGAGTGGGAGCCAGGAGGGGAAGAGGGGCCGACGCCGGCAGCGGCGGCGCCGACACAAGCAGCGGTGGTGGGAGGGCGGCTTGGGATGTGTGCCTCGGCGGTGGAAAGTTGCTGGACAAGAAGGCGTTGATGGCTGCCACGGAATGGCTGAGATCGGTGACCGCCTAGGCCACGGGTTCTAGGGTTAAGGTCGGCGCCGTCGAAGGAGACGGGAGGACAGGTGCTGTGGCGGGTGGCAGCGTGGTGGAGGCGGGCGATAGTGGTATAGAGGGCGCCGGCGACGATGTGGTGGTGGGTGGAGGGCCTGACATCACTGATACCAGGTTGATAGGATTTCGGATCCTACCGAGGATGGAACGTAGAGAGTAGGGATGAGGGGGCGGGAGCTCGGCGACGTTCACGACGCTGAGGCGGCATGGCTGATGGTGGTGGTGTGTGAGAGAGAGACGGCTAGGGTTTTTCCCGGCTCCCTGAGTTTCTCCCAGCAACAATAGGTTGCTTCTTGCTTAATCCCCAATAGAGTTTGTTTATATATAGCATATACCCTAGGCCCTAAACTCCTGGGCGCCCCGCCTTTAGCCACTAACAGCCTTCTTCCTCCTTTGATATGGGACGCCCGTCATAACAACCCATGTGAACCAATTTTTTTTGGGCACCATATTTCTTGGCTGGGAAATGAGGGCTCCCCCTCCCCCCGTTACCCTTTTGCGTTAGCACCTCAGCTCAGCACAGTGGGATAGATTTAAGCGATTCAACTGAATAACTCATTTTGTACAATTAGCATGTGACAAATCTCATGAAGAAGTACATGTCCGAATCACGGTATCTTGTTGCAATGCAAGGTTGCAAATCATGCGAAGCGCTGATGGAACGCAAGGGGTTCCTGGTTTGGTTGACATTCCAGTTTGTAACACAGACGAAGGGTGGGAAAAGTTGAAATTTGCTGCTCGAAATAGATCTGTTGGGGCAACCAATGCAAATGAACTCAGTAGCCGCTCCCACAGGTGAGAGTTGTGGTGTTTTATCTCATGTTATGTATTCATTCTTTCTAATTGATTAAGAAAATAATCTAGGATACTCTTCCTGAGATGGGTTGATTAAGAGTATCCTAGATTATTTTCTTAATCAATTAGAAAGAATGAATACATAACATGAGATAAAACACCACAACTCTCACCTGTGGGAGCGGCTACTGAGTTCATTTGCATTGGTTGCCCCAACAGATCTATTTCGAGCAGCAAATTTCAACTTTTCCCACCCTTCGTCTGTGTTACAAACTGGAATGTCAACCAAACCAGGAACCCCTTGCGTTCCATCAGTGCTTCGCATGATTTGCATCCTTGCATTGCAACAAGATATCGTGATTCGGAAATAAAATTATTTTCTATCAGAAAGAAGAATAAAGGAAATGTACCTTTTAGATGGGTCATTGCTCTCATCAAGCAGATCTCTGATCTTTTCATTGTAAATTTCCAAGATGGTTACAGAAAATGTATATACAATTGATTCAATTCTTTCCATCGACATCCTGAACAGTTCTTGTAGAGCCCTATAATTCATGCCCCTGTTTTCTGGAACACCGTCCATAGTAAATGTTGTACCAGCTTCTGTCTGTCCATAGGCGAAGATACATACGTTGAAACCATCCATCACAAACCTAACAACAGGCACTGTTTCTGATATACCTTGGTCATCCTCTAGGCCAAAAACACAATCGAACTTGAAGACCTTTTCTTTTGAAGCAGGGGCAAACTGCAGCGTAGTTTTCTGTTCAGGGTCGATCTCAGCAATTGCGATGCACCAATTCTTGACCTCATGAGAGCTCAGGGGCCTGCACCTGCAGAACACGATAATGTTCCCTCTTAGCTCAATAAGCTCATTGTGTAGGCGTCGCCTCTCTGCGCACTCGTCCATGTACTTCTTCATGAGATTTGTCACTTGCTAATTGTATCACTTAAATCTGTCCCGTTGTGCTGAGCTGAGGTGTTAACGCAAAAGGGTAACGGGGAGGGGGAGCCCTCATTTCCCAACAAAGAAATATGGTGCCCAAGAAAATTGGTTCACATGGGTTGTTATGACGGGCGTCCCATATCAAAGGAGGAAGAAGGCTGTTAGTGGCTAAAGGCAGGGCGCCCAGGAGTTTAGGGCCTAGGGTATTTGCTATAAACAAACTCTATTGGGGATTAAGCAAGAAGCAATCTATTGTTGTCGGGAGAAACTCAGGGAGCCGGGAGAAACCCTAGCCATCTCTCTCTCACACCATCACCATCAGCCATGCCACACCAGCGTCGTGAATGTCGCCGAGCTCCTGCCCGTCATCCCTACTCTCTACGTTCCATCCCCGGTAGGATCCGTAATCCTATCAACCTGGTATCAGTGATATCAGGCCCTCCACCCAACACCACATCGTCGCCGGTGGCCTCTGTACCCCTATAGCCCGCCTCCACCACGTTGCCGCCGGCCACAGCACCTGTCCTCCCGTCTCCTTCGACGGCGCCGACCTTAACCCTAGAAGCCATGGCCTAGGCGGTCACCGATCTCAGCCATTCCGTGGCAGCCATCAACGCCTTCCTGTCAGCAACTTTCCACCGCCGGGGCACACGTCCCAAGCCGCCCTCCCACCACCGCTGCTTGTGTCAGCGCCGTCGCCGCTGGCGTCGGCCCCTCTTTCCCTCCTGGCTCCCACTCTTCCACCCAGCGCCCCCGTTCCCATCCACCTCCTGTCCATGCCGCCATCACCCTCATCGATCCCATCCTACGTCCTCTCCCCGACACACGAACCCCAATTCACGATGGCGACGTCCCCAACCCCGTCCGCACCGCCTAATCCTATCACCAGCGGGGTGTTCTATGGGGGGAGGTGGATGGCACCCTGTTTTACGGTGGCCTGTCCGGCGACCGTGGCTTCGCTAACATCACGCCTCCACACGGCGCCGTCCCGGGCCCAAGCCCCGGTCTCACCCCGCCGCGCTTGTACAAGCTGGAGTACCCCACCTACAACGGCGCTGCGGATCCCTTCTTCTGGCTCAATCAGTGCGAGCAGTTCTTCCGCAGACAGCACACGATGGCCTCGGACCGCACGTGGCTGGCCTCCTATCACCTCACCGGCGTCGCTCAGTCGTGGTACTACACCCTCGAGCAGGACGAGGGTATGCCCTCATGGGAGCGCTTTCGCGAGCTGTGCTCCCTTCGCTTCAGGCCGACTGTGCGGGACACGTGCCTATCCGAGCTGGCGCGCCTTCCGTTCACCTCCACGGTGCAGGACTACACCGAACGCTTAAACTCGGTGCTGTGCCACTCCCGCAACCTCTTGGCACCCCAGAAGGCTAAGTTGTTCGTCGGGGGCCTTCCAGACGACATCCGGATCGACGTGGAGCTCTGGGAACCGCGGGACTTGCAGACGAGGATGTATTTGGCGCAGGCTATCGAGAACCACGTGAAATGCAGTGACCCCGGCGCCCTCTACCTGCAGCGCCAGCCCCCCTCCCCCACGCCAGGGCCTGGGGGCACCCCCTCGACCACTGCTAGGTACCCCAGCGCCGGCGGCTGTCCAATCGGCCCACCAGCAGACCCGCGCGGGCAGACCGGCCGGTGCTGGCGCGCCTGCCCGTACCTTCCGCCGACTCTCACCAGCGAAACAGCTAGAACGCGGCCCTACGACCACCGCATCCACCTGCTTCCGGGGACTGCTCCAATCGCGGTACGGCCATACCTGCAAAGCGGACAAGTCCTGGCGGTTCTGCATCGACTACCGCGCCCTCAACACCAAGACCTCTAAGGACAAGTTCCCTATACCGGTGGTGGACAAGTTCCCATACCGGTGGTGGACGAGCTCCTCAACGAGCTCCACGGCGCCCGCTTCTTCACCAAGCTCGATCTGCGCTCTGGCTACCACCAAGTGCGTATGCATCCCGACGACATGGCCAAAACGGCGTTCCGCACTCGCCAACGCGCCAGCAACCTTCCAGGCCCTGATGAACGACGTGTTGCGGCCCTATCTTCGCAGATTCGTGCTTGTGTTTTTTGATGACATCCTCATCTACAGCACCACATGGGCCGAGCATCTGCAGCATCGTCCTTCACGCCCTCCGATCACACCGGCTCCACCTTAAGCGCTCCAAGTGTTCATTTGGGGCGACCTCGGTGACCTACCTCGGGAAGATTTCGGCGGATGGTGTCGCCACGGACGCCGACAAGGTCGCGGCGGTTGCTTCCTGGCCTGCGCCGCGCTCTGCCCGCAGCCTCCGCGGCTTCCTGGGCCTCGCATGCCGGACATCGACAAGCCGTTCACGGTCGACTGGGATGCGTCTGGCGTGGGGTTCGATGCCGTACTCCACCAAGGCACTGGGCTCCTCGCCTTCTTCAGCCGGCCGTTCGCTGCTCACCATCTGAAACTTGCCGCATACGAGTGGGAGTTGATCGGCCTAGTGCAAGCGGTGCGCCACTGGCATCCCTATCTGTGGGTCGTACCTTCGTCCTCCGCACCGACCACTACAGCCTCAAGTACTTGCTGGACCAGCGCCTCTCCACGGTGCCACAGCATCAGTGGATCAGCAAGCTCTTCGGGTTCAACTTCACCGTGGAGTATCGCCCGGGCAGGTTGAATACCGTGGTCGATGCTCTCCCGCCGCGACGCCGAGCTTTTACCGCTACCTGAGGGCGGCGGCCTGCCGGAGGGAGGCGAGGGCCTGCGCTCTCTCCGACCCCTTGTTTGCACTTATCGACGATATCCGCACTGCCACCAAGGAGGCCCCTGACGCATAGCTCTTCACCCGCCGCTACAGGAAGGTGAGCTGCCCACCCCGTGGCGTCTGAAGGACGGGCTGCTGTTGCACGCAGCCCGGATTTTGTGCCGGACCACGGCGACTCGCGCTACCAGGTGCTGCGCTTGGCCCACTCGGTGGGTCACGAGGGCATCCAGAAGACGCTTCACCGCCTCCACTCGGATTTCTACATCCCGGGCGATCGCACATTGGTCCAGGACTAGGTCCGGTCCTGCGCTACGTGCCAACGGAACAAGACGGAGACGCTCTGGCCGGCCGGCCTGTTGCAGCCCCTCGAGGTGTCGTCCCAGGTCTGGGCCGACATCTCACTCGACTTCATCGAGAGGTTGCCAAAGGTGGGGGGGAAGTCCATCATCCTCACCGTGGTCGATAGCTTCTCCAAGTACGCCCACTTCATCGCGCTTAGCCATATCCCTACACCGCGGCGTCGGTCGCCCGCGCCTTCTTCGAGGGCATTGTGCGGCGACACGGTTTCCCCTCCTCCATCGTCAGCGTCAGGGACCCCGTATTCACCGGCCATGTGTGGCGCGACCTCTTCAAGATGGCCGCCGTCACGCTGCGCATGAGCACGGCATTCCACCCCCAGACAGATGGGCAAACCGAGGTTGTTAACAAGGTGATCGCAATGTACTTGCGTTGTGTGACAGGTGACCGATCGTGCGCTTGGCTGGACTGGCTGCCCTGGGCGGAGTACTGCTACAACACCTTGTACCACTCCGCCCTGCGCGCCACACCTTTCGAGGTGGTGTACGGGTGGCCGCCCCCGCCTATGCTGCCAAACCAGCCAGGGACGGCGCGCACGGAGATGGCCGACATCCTTCTACGCAGCCGCGATGACATGTTGGCTGAAGCTTGCCAACGCCTTCTTCAAGCCTAGCAGCTCTCCAAGAAGTACTACGACGCCTCACACCGCGACTTGGAGCTGCAGGTGGGCGAGTGGGTGTGGCTACGCCTTCTCCACCGGATGACCCAGTCTTTGGATGCCCGGGCCAAGGGGAAACTCGGTCCGCGCTACGTCGGTCCCTTTCGTGTGCTGGAGCGCATCAGGAAGGTCGCCTACTGGCTACAGCTTCCGGAGGTTGCTCGCCTCCACGATGTGTTCCATGTGGGGTTGCTGAAGCGCCACAAGGGGGACCCTCCGTCGGAGCCGGCGCCCCTACCCCCAGTGCAGGACGGACGCCTACTGCCCGCACCGGCCAGGGCCTTGAGGGCATAGCTTCGCCAGGGCGTGTGGCATATCCTGGTGCAGTGGCAAAGCCTCCCCCAAGAGGAGGCGACCTGGGAGATGTTGAATGACTTCCGCCGCCTCTACCCCGCCTTCCAGCTCGAGGACGAGCTGTTTGCGCAGGCGGGGAGAGATGTTGTGACGGGCGTCCCATATCAAAGGAGGAAGAAGGCTGTTAGTGGCTAAAGGCAGGGCGCCCAGGAGTTTAGGGCCTAGGGCCCATGTTATCTCATGTTATCTTAATTCGTTTCATTAGTCATAGTGGGCCTTTAGAGAGAGAAGCCCATTAGAAGGAGATTATATATGATATAAACAAACTCTATTGGGGATTAAGCAAAAAGCAACCTATTGTTGCCGGCTTCCCTCAGGGAGCCGGGAGAAACCCTAGCCATCTCTCTCTCACGCACCACCACCATCAGCCACGGTGCCCCAGCGCCGTGAATGTCGCCGAGTTCCCGCCCCTCATCTCTACTCTCTACGTTCCATCCCTAGTAGGATTCGTAATCCTATCATGGGTACAAGTAAAAAAATACCTGATGTCCATAATTTTCTTGAGCTGTTCGCCAACGAATATACTGATCTTCTACTGCACTCTTTGAGGAAGCCAATTCACTTTCCAAATTTGTAATATGTGCTCTGTTAATAGGAACAAAGCAGCAGCAAGGTTATGTCAATCAACTTTAGAATAGGAAACTAATTCTTACCTAGTTTAGTTTAAACAGATGCTTACTCTTTTTTAGTGACTTCATTTCGTAGAGCACAAATTTTGTTCATAAGAGATTTGATTTGGACAGCTTCAGACTTCTACAACTGAGGGATTTCATCTTTTAAGTGCTTTTTGCCAACCTTCGCCTACAAATGAATATTAAAAAGTCAATGTGCATATATATAATAAAGGTACAGAGTCTGTTGGAGAGAAAAAAAGGTAAGAGTCTTCACTGTAACATATATATAACTCGTATAGCTATACTAGGCAATGTATAAGCGTGTATATCAGGTAAGAGTCTTCAATGGATCTTTCATTACTCTCGTCCCCAAAAAAGATGTGCTATTGACACTGGTGGACTACAGATCTATTTCCCTCTTCAACTGCTCTATTAAGTTGATCACTAAACTGCTTGCCAACAGACTGCAAAGTAGAGTTGCAGAACTGATCCACCTCAAACAATACAGATTTATCAAAAATAGATCCATCCATGACTACCTTGCCTGGACCTTAGAGTATCTAAACATCTGACACGAGTCAAAGAAAGAACTTTTGATTTTGAAGCTGGCCTTTGAAAAGGTATCTGATAAGGTGGAACATAATTTCATGATAGAAATCATGAAGGCCAAAGGCTGTAGTGGGAAATAGATATCATGGATGGAGTTAATATTCAACTCAGGGACATCATGTGTTCTCCTCAACGGGGTACCAGGCAAAACAATCAATTGCAAGAGAGGAAGACAAGGTGACCCCCTGTCACCACTGCTTTTTGTCCTAACAGCAGATTTTCTTCGATCCCTCCAAAACAAAGCTAAAGATTTGGGTCTGATTACATTGCCTCTGCCAATAGAAACTGATTTCCCAATAATTCAGTATGCTGATGATACACTTATTATTTTGGAGGCAAATGCAGCCCTGCTCCCCTTTCTCAGGGCCATGTTAAATTCAATTGCAGAAGCTTCAGGGCTGAGGGTAAATTATATTGACAAAACATTAGAATTATAAATCACTTTTGGTTTAACAGTTAAAGTAACGTACCTCCAGCAGTCTTCTATGATCACTTAGCCTTGACCTCATTACATCATTACGGTTATGGCAGGCGATCTTGTTAGCTTTACACAGTTTTCGGAGATGGTCTCGAGATAAATTATCTAAATCTATCTCTAAATGGGCCCTTCTTTTCATCACTGCCGCTGTTAGTCCAGGTCCATTTTTCACCCCCAAAATGTCATGTAAGAATGGTTTGCTCGCATTTGCGAATAAACCCTGCACAAAAAAATAAACAAATATTAGATAGAGAATAATCAATGTAGGTATTAGGAATCATGTATAGGCTGTATAGGCTAAAGCATGCATATCTGATAGGAGTAAGCATATATATCTTATCTTGTACAGCAAGCCTATTCGGGCTATATATATAATAGCCAACCCCCATCAAGGCGGTGAGGTGTTCCCCTAATTCTCTAGGGTAGGCTATAATGATAAACAGAACAATAGAAAGGGAAGATGGAAATTGACAAAAGAAAAATAAATAAATGTTGATTTACAGAAAGCACTCCCATGCCATGTCTTACATCCATAACATTGGCATGAAAATTGCATAGAAAAAACAAGACAACAACAACAGCAAGGCTTACATGATTGTTATGCCTGTCTTCTAAGGCAGAAGGATACTCCGCCAAGTACCTACATATGGTAGATCATCGGTTACAGTTACACAAGCGAATTTTCAAGATATGTTGTAATAAATGAGGACATAGGAAAACAAGAGTGCAATGTCTCGCAACATGATATGCAACAAGCTAATACAGAAGGAGAGAGAATCTTCATCTAATGGTGTGGCACATGCATTCTGCCTCCATTCTTTCCTTTTCAGCAATCCTCTTGTCAAGATCAGTTCAAATAATAATTATCAACAAGGACGGTCTAGTGGTGCATATAGACCAAACAATAGCTAAATGCATTCAGAAACTCCATTAATATTAGTTACTTTGAGCTTCCTACCTCAGTGAACTAGATTTTCAACACAATTTTAAGTAAAATAAGACAACACAAGATATACAGCTTGTCAGAAAAAAGCCCATTGATGATTCCATATAGCCAGGTACATAAGAATGCACATGCTCCTTTCCCTATATATATTCTGCTGTTTAAGTGTATCCAAGAATATAATATACCCTAACAAACCACTCAAATAAAATAATGATAGGAAAACAATAATTTAAAAACTAAAAAGGGGGTACACAGAAGATCAATCACCCAACTCACTACGGGAACTAAAAGAAAGTTAATAAAAAAATGCAAGTATGCAATAGAAAAAAGAGAGGAAAATGTCTGGGATCATACCCGGGAGGGTCAGTAGTTCTACGACCTGGAATTTCAGAGCTGGAAATACAAGTGTCGTATGTTAGAGAAAAATACAAGATACATAAAAGTGAAATTTTATATTCCATAGAAAATCAGCTTTTAATGATGTATTTTAACAGAAATCTTGACTGTGCGAACTAATAAATTTAGCAGAATCTGTGTACAAGACAAAATGACCAATTACTAGCTAACCATTATTTCCAACAATTGATGATGAAAGGTATCATGTACCAAAAATACAAAAGTAAATTACTCTGATGTATACTCTGAAAGGGTGGATAATGGTTGAGTATTGCTAAAAAAAAAAAGAAAAGGTGCAACATAAGGATACCTGTGGACTGATAAACTGCTCTCAGCATTAGTGTTCTTCGCCGTAGTATCAGGGTTCTTCTTGGCGGCAGCCTGGTCACCTTAGCACCAGTTGGATCTTTCTTATCCACGCTCTTGATAACACCAACAGCAACCGTTTGCCTCATGTCATGAACAGCGAAACGACCAAGAGGAGGGTACTCAGAGAAGGTCTCAACGACCATGGGCTTAGTGGGAACCATCTTCACCATACCAGCATCACCATTCTTCAGGAACTTGGGCTTCCTTCTCGAGCTCCTTGCCAGACCGCCTGTCAATCTTGGTGACAAGCTCAGCAAACTTCACAGCACTGGGGCGTAGCCGTTGCCGATCTGCCCAGGGTGGTTCATGATGATGACCTAGGAGGTGAAGCTGGCAGCCTCCTTGGCAGGATCATCCTTGGAGTTCGAGGCCACATAACCACGCTTGAGATCCTTCACAGCAACGTTCTTCACGTTGAAGCCAACATTGTCACCAGGAAGGGCCTCCTGGAGAGCCTCATGGTGCATCTCCACAGACTTCACCTCAGTTGTCAGGCCGGTTGGACCAAAGGTGACAACCATACCAGGCTTGATGACACCAGTCTCCACACGACCAACTGGGACAGTTCCAATACCACCGATCTTGTACACATCCTAAAGGGGCAGATGCAGGGGCTTGTCCGAAGGTCTCTTGGGCTCAGGGATCTGGTCAAGAGCCTCCAGCAGGGTTGGGCCCTTGTATACCAATCAAGGTTGGTGGACCTCTCAATCATGTTGTCGCCCTCAAACCCAGAAACGGGGACGAAGGCAATCTTGTCAGGGTTGTAACCGACCTTCTTGAGGTAGGATGAGACTTCCTTCACAATCTCATCATAACGGGCCTTGGAGTACTTGGGGGTGGTGGCATCCATCTGCAAACAATACAGCAGCAGAACATAACCATTAGTTGACGATATAAGCAACCTCAACAGCAAGTACACTTCAAATGAGAAAACAGAGAACACACCAATTTAAATAGTTGCCCAACCAAAACCCTTTCAGGGCATTAACCTTTTATATGGCATGCGACAGCAATAAACAAATATAAACTGGTAGATAAGCATGGTCAAACGCATGAAGTATACCTTGTAGCAAATACCAATGCAAGAGCAAACATTCAGATGTCACAATGATTATGTCAGCACGTCCAGGTAATAGTCATACAGAAAACATACAAGCCGCTAGGTATGTGAAAGCAAAATATCAGTGTAAGAACAATAACAATTTTGAGAGATCTAAACATGAAGAGCTTGTGCTCGCATTTCTATAAATTACAACATAAGCTGTCAACTAAGATCAGCAGATTATTTAAAACAGGCATGCAAGAAATTTATATTTAGATTAGTAAGACAGATTCTAGCAAAACAATTCATACTAACAAGTATGATGCTAAATGTGCAGGAAACATATGCCTTCTAAATTATAATGCAATCATTTTGAAACTATCTGAAATATATTCTAAGAATATCATCAGGACTAATGAAGGACCATGCTTAACTGTGTGTGGAACAGATTGCTCGCAATGTGATCACTATCCAAGCATTAAATAACCCACATCCTCACATTTCCCTTAAGTACTGAGCACCCAATTTACTGAAAGGGACAAGCAGCATCATGCTTTGCAAACAAACACGGCTGTACTCCCACAAACATGATTGGCGCAGGGATTTCTGGGATTATACCTTGTTGCAGCAGCAGATCATCTGCTTCACTCCAAGAGTGAAAGCAAGGAGAGCATGCTCACGGATCTGCCCATCCTTGGAGATACCAGCCTCAAAACCACCGGTGGTGGAGTCATGATAAGCACAGCACAGTCCGCCTGGGAGGTACCCGTGATCATGTTCTTGATGAAGTCACGGTGCCCGGGGGCATCAATGACAGTGCAGTAGTACTTGGTGGTCTCAAACTTCCACAGGGCGATATCAATGGTGATACCTCTCTCACGCTCAGCCTTGAGCTTGTCCAGCACCCACGCGTACTTGAAGGACCGCTTGTTCATCTCTGCGGCCTCCTTCTCGAACCTCTCGATCACACGCTTGTCAATGCCTCCAAGCTTGTAGATGAGGTGGCCAGTGGTGGTCGACTTGCCAGAGTCGACGTGGCCAATGACCACGATGTTGATGTGAGACTTCTCCGTACCCATGGCTGCACGTGAAAGTTAAACCACTGCCCAAAGGAATGGATGGTTAGAATCAGTTGAACGGGTAAAATGCAGTAATAATAAAAATATAACTAGTGGCACTATATGAGGACCCTATAGAAAGTAGCAGTCCTCAATTTTAGATCAGATCAGAAACTAAATCAAACAGACACGAAGCCACCAGAATACAACTACTACATTGCTCGAAACACAGCTACAATCTGCAGACTCTGACGAAAATAAACAAATCGCAGAAATCCCAGACCACAAAATATTTGATCTGACGGTTCTAAACTGCGAGGCACATCACAAAAATAAAATAATAACACCTACTTAGCTCAAAAATAAACCATAGCATTCCCAAGAACAAAACGATGGACCTACACTTATTAACTCTAAACAACGCCGCCATATATAAAGTTAACCAACAGATCGATCGAAGCAAGCAAGTATCAAGTCTAGGGTCCACATCAAGTCTAGGGTCCACATGAAGTCCTCCAAATCGTTGAATCAGAAGCACCTAGACTCGGATCCAGATGGAATCATGAAACTATCCGAAAAATAAGTGGCTGAACCATACACAAAACCCACACAACCTATGGAGGAGCTGGGAGGAGGAGCCGATGCGGCCGGGCGGCGGCGGTTGCGGGAGCCGGGGAGGATACGCCGATGCGGCCTGGCGTCGGCGTTCGCGGGAACCAGGGAGGAGGAGGCCGGGCAGCAGCGGCGGCGGTCACAGGACCCGGGGTCGAGGAGGAGGAAGCGGACCCACTTTTCATAAAAGCTGCTAAACAATCGATCAAGGTGTTTGGCACACTGCCTTCTCACCAGCTTCCCATTTGGGGCTGATCCACAGGACCCACTTGGAAGCAGCTCAATCGGGAGGAGGAGCACCATGGTGGAAGGGGCGGCGCTTGGAGGAGCAGGAGCTCCGGCCCGAGGGCCGCCGAATGGAGGGGTGACGTCGGCGGGAGGGGCGCTCGAGGGAGGCGGCAGTGCTTGCAGGAGCTTCGGCCGAGGGCCGTCGGAGGGAGGGGCGGCGCCGTAGGAAGGCCGAGCGGAGAGAAGCGGCAACGCCTGGAGAAGCTCCGGCCAGAAGGCTGTCGGAGGAAGGGGCGGCGCTTGGAAGAGCCTTGGCTGAAGGAAGGGTCGGTGCGCCAGACGGAGAATGGAGACGGGCAGCCGGCGACGCGCTCGATGGGGAGGGGATCCACGGCGGGTGACGCGCCGGACGCAGAGGGGGAGCCGTGGAGAGGGCGGTGTGCTGGACAGGGAGGGGAGCCACAACGAGCGGCGCGTTGGAGTGGGAGGTGAGCGGCTATGGGTGGCGTGGCGAGCCGGCGACAAGAGGCAATCCTGGTGGCCGACGGCGGAAAAGCTGGGGAAAAGCTCCTCTCGACCCGCTTGTAGCTTCTCTCCTTCTCATGTTACTAGTTTACTGCCCGTGCGTTGCTACGGAAACCAAAATTTATCAGTGCAACAAGAAAACCATGGAGAAAAACATTGTGTCGTAGTGTATATACATTAACGCCCACTTCCTACGTATTTTCCTACATATTTTGACTTATTTCCTAACATGCCAGTTGCCCAGGTACTTCAAGGGCAATCATCATGTCATACATGTGTCCTCTTCTTAGATTTCATAAACCACATTGAAACTTGCATCAAGACTCTGAGCAACAAATAAAAACACAAGCTTGCATGAACGAAGTTTTCAAAGACATCCCAATTTTCCCTTAAAAAATGATTATGTTGAACTCCAAGGTCACAAAAAATAATATCTTTGCTAGTAGTAGTTTTCACAAAATTACAAAAAAATTACATGAAAGATATTTTTCAAGTGATACTTTTAATGAGATAGCCATGACCAGGGAACACGTAGGGATAGATAATTATAAACCTCATGGTGAACACCACTCATAGGTTCATACATAGCATGGCAAGATAGAAGGAATTGGAAATCTCAGTTGCTTTCACAAACATTAATCTTAGCAAGCTCCTTTGAAGACCAGTTACATGTTGCTTTTACTTCCAAAGAAGACATGACCAATAACCAGAACAAAACTTTATAACCAAGCTTCTTTACATGCTACATGTTGCTTTTACTTCCAAAGAAGACATGACCAATAACCAGAACAAAACTTTATAACCAAGCTTCTTTACATGCTAGTTTCAAAGAAGGCACTTTAACCAGCTTATTGGCAGGGAAGTCCCAAAGAACTTATCTTGGTAAAGAAGGGTGTTAAAAAAAATACACGGGGTTAAAACAGAGTACGCTGTACTATTAATACAGCCACCAACACAAACACAGATGACTGTGAAAATATTTTCATTAGATTGAAAAAATACCATTTTTATATGTTTCTAGATTTCTAGCAATTTAAACACAATGGTTTCTCGATTTCAACAAAGTAGACGTACACTGATGCTTATTACAGCTCTAGGCACCTCAGGTAACAGTGGAACTCTAGAGCTCTCTAAGACTCTAAGTACAAACAATCAATATGCAATTGTTGTAATCCTATTGCTTCTAGGCACCTATCTTGGAATAAGTAGTCTACCATGTATAGGTGCACACAATGGGGCTACCAAAATGTGTGAAGCATCAGCCATCAAATGACTTGCGAAATTTAACTGGCTCCATGTAGCAAATGCAGGGACAGCTTGAGGTAAAATAATTCATCTACCCTACTAAGCTACAACACACCATAAGAGAAATTTATCTACTTTTTTTTTTTGCACAAGTCAGTTGAGAACAAACAGAGTTTTTTTTTTTTTTATTCACAGGACACAGGAGCAAACACATCCTATATAACTGAAAAAAGCAGATCAGCTGATGCCCTTGGCAAAACCTCCAAGTATCAGCTGGTGGTGCATGCACAACAGTTATGTTGTTTGGTTCACAGCAATGGTCACTTAACTCCAGATCGCCCCAAAACTACCACATTGGAATATTGGATGCACAGATCCTAAGTTAAAAAAAGAGACAAACTTTCATTTCATTTTTTGTACACATTGTTTTACAAGTAACCTGAGTTATGCCAACACAGATAACTTGGCACCGAAGATAAATGAAATAAGGCATTTCTACCTTTCTGTTTCAGGTAAGCTAAGTTGTATCTGAATTTGATCAAGTAGAATGTGCTTCTTAGTTCACTAAGTTGATTCAGGGCTTGAAGGAAGTTGTATCTGAATTTGATTGAGTAGAATGTGCTTCTCAGTTCACTAAGTTGATTCAGGGCTTGAAGGTTGTTTGAAATAGATTGGAGAAAAAAAAAACATGGCAAGGTAACACTACCTCCATCAGAATCAGCCCTGGATCTGAATGACTAAATCAATATGCAATGTTAATTACTACCCAGAACAATACTTTTACAATGACAGTACATGAAAAAATGGATCATATGTAGAAAGGAATTTATATATGTATATGCAAGTGGGGTAGATGAGAAATCAGAAGCATCTAGATCATTAGAAAAGAGTTTAAGTGAATTGGTTATCCTATACCAAGTTTTCACAATAATTTGTCTATGGGAATTGCATGACGCCTCGAGGAACAACAAGCAACGGGTTCCTACGGGTGAGTGATACTGCCCACCTCAAACTAAGGAGGCACTTCTGCTACTGCAAAACTGTCTAGAATTGCTCACCTTCAAACTAATGATGATTGATTGGATGAGCTAGAGCAGTGTGTGCTACACTTGGTGTCTCTCAAGGACTTGAGCTGCTTACCTACAGATAGGGATGGCGGTTAGTACACAATGACTGAGATGTCTGGATTTAAAATGCATCTGAACTTATTATAGAAATATGTTTAAAATGCACTAAACCATGCATTCCACCAATCAAAAAAGGGGTCCTGAATGCAGATTCTTTATGTAACAAATAACCATTGAAGGTTACCCAAATAGGCATAAAAACAATTAATAAATTACCCATAAAGACAAGGTGAGTCTATAATCATGGTTTAAGCAACAGTAGATGTGTAGCTTAACTTGTTCATGCTATCAAAAATCAAATAGTTTCCAGGTAGAGAATCAACTATATGAAACAAATAACATTTACAACCCCAAATGCTGAAAATTTCCTGCGATTTAGATGCATCCTTGTTGCCGGTCCCATGCTTGTAAAGCAACATATTCATTTGTTAAATATCAGTGGAAGTTCAGGCTGGTTCTATATATGAAGACAACAATATTTGCTTTGCTGCAAATGGCGTGAAACAATTAAATTTTCTTAGATTTCACAGGAATGGTGATACTCTGTATATACAATGCCTTTCATTAGCTCAAGGGAAATAGATGTGGGAAAGCTAATGACCCAAACATTACAAAGCTCAAGGTACTCTCGGTGGTTGGACTGGTGGGAAAAACATCCTAGAACAAGATCTTGTTATTCTGAAGATATGTGGTCATAGTCTGGACATACGTACGAGCCGGAAGAATATGAGATCTAGGCAGTGGCTCACCATGGTACTGCTCGCCAGTGTGCCGTCACCCATACACACAGCCGGCCTGTGCGTCGCCATGAAGGCCGTAGTCACCAGACCACGACAACAGGTCAACAGCGGTGAGAAAGGCCGCCAGTGGTGGGCTCGAGAGGAGGGCGAGCGGCGCTGATCAGTAGCAATGCAGACTCCTCCCCCGCCGGCGCCGCGACAGGTGGATGCCGGCGGTGACTGGTGGTGCGGCGGCGTAGGGGAAGGTGGGCGCAATTTGGAATCGGTAAGAGGGGAATTAGCCTCCCGCTCGCCTCTTCCCCCCTCCAGCCCGGCCCGCTGGCGGCAGCCTCCGCTCGGTGCCGGCCGTCTCCTAGTCCTCCGCGCGGCGCCGGCCTCCTCCGACCAGTCGGTCGGCCGGCCCACACCCTCTACCTCCCCGAGATCTGGCTGGGACGCCGCCGCCCTGGCCGGCCGGCGGGGCTGCATCCGCGCGGCGCCGGCCCGCATCTTCGTCTTCCCCGACTCTCTCTCTTTCCCCTCCACCGGTGGCCTCCGTGTCCATCGTCTGTCGCCTCCTTCCCCTCAGCGCCACAGCCGGACCGCCTCCCTCTCTCCTCTGCCTACTCCCTTCCTTGCCTGCTCCGGCGGATCCACCGATGGGGACGGATGAAGAGGTCGTCCGTGGTGGGTGCTGCACGGGCAGGGCAGGGCGGAGACGGCGGTGGGGCGGGCACGCGAGATCCGGGTCGAGGCCGCGTGTGGAGGCGGTGACAGCGGACGGGCCGACGGGGGCGGCGTCCGAGAACGCGCGAGTGTCGGGTATCGTGGGCGAGGGATCGCACGTGGGTTGGGGGTGCGGGAGGGAGGCCACGGACCACGGCGAGGACGGACCGTGCGGAGAGTGGGAAACATTACGAATTTTCAAGGGGTAGAGATGCACTCAGAAGCTCAGTTTTTTAAGTTTAAGCTGTCCAGAAATCATGCCAAACAGGCCTTTTTTTCAGGTACATGCCACGCTATGCCACTAGATGGCAGCACCATGGCCCATGGGCATTCAAAATGCACTTCTTTGCAAGTATAAGCAATCTACAAAGGGTGACACCATCTAAGCGGCGATGCTTAAGCAGTTTGCAAGAACAAATCTAAAAAGGGTGACGTCGTCTCACGGCGGTGCGTGGGCACCTTGCAGAAACAAAGGGCGTCGTTCTAGCTTTACCAGCTACGTAATGGTTCCGGACCCCACCTCAAAAGGCGTACCTCTAGACCTTTAGGGTGAGTTTGCCAAGTGAACTGGAGTACCTGGTTTCCTACCCCATCATCATTTGGTTTCACCTCTTCGTCGCTAGCATCTTGTAAGGATGCCGAGACCCTTCTCCAAAAAAGCAGTCCACTTAGAGGCGCCTGACTTGAAGCTTGTGTAAGACTGAGCTCACCAATCTGATTATTCAATTGTATATATTTCAAACTCGTCTTTTTCTACAATATACGTATAATATTTTGCAAATCCATATACACTCTAATGACCTCAGTCGAGACCCAAGAGGTACATTTGAAGGCTATTGCTGCGAATAGCGATAATAGCTTCGTTTTCCAATTGTTATAACAGTTCACGGTGCTCTTCGGAGGAACTCCACTCCCTTCTCTCTTCTCCAAATGCACGTGGACTTTCTGACACCTGTTCTCTTTATGGGCTATAGCTCCTTATACGAGGTGAGGCTAAGAGCCCCCGGGCAAAACAACCTTTTGACTTTTGTAGGGTCGATAAGGACTTCATTGTGCGCAGCTGCGCACTAACACGTGGACCCATAGGGCTACTATTGTTAGCAAAGTCCATGATACTCATGTGATCTGTTTAGGTGGATGGCCACACTTGTTTGGATGTTGCTATTTTGAGAAACCATAGTATTAAAAAACTATAGCTTTAAAATAAGAGACACAAAACCATGGTTTAGAAAAAAGAGGTCTGAAGTGGAGTTTCTAAAACTCCAAAAATACTTTAGTTTTAGCGATACCATGGTTTGTAAAACCGTATTCTTATTATATCCAAACACCTCATCTCTTTCTAAAACTAAGTATTTTGCAAAACCGTGTTATTCTCCCAAAACTTCAAAAATAGTTAGTATCCAAACAGGCCCACTAGTTATCGCACAACAATTTAAGCCCGCAGATATTCTTAAATATGTATTTTGTGTGGTGCAACATATGTGGCTACCAAACTTTTTAGCCATTTACATTGCATACATCGTAGAATCACGGCATGCTGGGCGTCGGCACTAAGAAATCATCACGTCCACCCAGGTGGATGCGATCCCCCGTCCACCCACCCCCTTCATTGCTCCTTCCCCAATTCGGCCCACGTTGGCCCATCGCCGCCAGCCCGCCTCCTCCGCGCCGTGCGCCGCCG
Organism: Paspalum notatum; assembly: GCA_022530915.1. Classification (NCBI taxonomy): domain Eukaryota; kingdom Viridiplantae; phylum Streptophyta; class Magnoliopsida; order Poales; family Poaceae; genus Paspalum; species Paspalum notatum. The sequence goes on from CM039683.1 coordinate 10,848,595, forward strand.
CTGTCTTCCTCCTCCGCTCCGTCGCGCCTGCTCCTCCTCCGCCGCCGGCTTCAGGTTAGTGTTTAGGGTTTCGGGGGCCGCTGCCGCCATGGCCATCCCTCATCCACCTCCGGCCTTAGAGGGATGGCCCTAGAGGGTTTAGGGTTAGGGTTTAGGGTTTAGGGTTTAGGGTTTAGGGCCTATAACTTCCACATCCGTATCCAGCCAGTTACGGGCCTAGTTTTTTTTCTTGGTTGCAGAATCTTTAGATGGGCGCGCAGTGCCTTAAACAGCATCGTACTGTCGCTCGAGGACCCATCGACACCTTAAATGACCAGATCATAGCATAAGAGTGGCATGTACTGAGGAGGACCTTATCTCGTAGCATTCTAGATGGCTGGAGGTCTCGAACGGTGTAGCGACGGTGTCGTCGGGGCCGGCACGATGAGAACGTCGTAGGGAGAGCGTTAAAATGGCCCTGGCCTGTTATTTTTTTTAATATATAATATTTATTTTTTTTAAACCCTCATTTTTCCCAAATTCGCCTCGTAGGGTGTGTTCCACGTGATTCTGCAACTAAGAAAAAAACTAGGCCCGAAACTGGATACGGATGTGAAAGTTATGGGTCTTTAGATAGGCGCAGTGCCTTAAACAGCATCGTACTGTCGCTCGGGGACCCATCGACACCGTAGACGACCAGATGATAGCATAAGAGTGACCTGTACTGAGGAGGGCCTTGTCTCGTAGCATTCTAGGTGATCGGAGGTCTCGAACGGTGTAGCGACGGTGCCGCCGGGGCCGTCACGATGAGAACGTCGTAGGGAGGGCGTTGAAATGGCCGTGGCCTGTTATTTTTTTAATATATAATTTTTATTTTATTTTTAAATCTTTATTTTTTCTAAATTCGCCTCGTAGGGTGTGCTCTACATGATTCTGCAACTAAGAAAAAAACTAGACCCGAAACTGGATAGAGATGTGGAAGTTATGGGTCTTTAGATGGGCGCGCAGTACCTTAAACAGCATCGTACTGTCGTTCGGGGACCCATCGACACCGTAGACGACCAGATGATAGCATAAGAGTGGCCTGTACTGAGGAAGGCCTTGTCTCATTGCATTCTAGGTGGCTGGAGGTCTCGAACAGTGTAGCGACGGTGCCGACGGGGCCGGCACGATGAGAACGTCGCAGTGAGGGCGTTGAAATGGCCCTAGCCTGTTATTTTTTAAATATATAATTTTTATTTTATTTTTAAACCCTCATTTTATCCAAATTCGCCTCATAGGGTGTGCTCCGCGTGATTCTGGAACCAAGAAAAAAACTAGACCCGAAACCGGATACGGATGTGGAAGATATGGGTCTTTAGATAGGCGCGCAGTGTCTTAAACAGCATCGCACTGTCGCTCGGGGACCCATCGACACCGTACACGACCAGATGATAGGATAAGAGTGGCCTGTACTGAGGAGGGCCTTATCTCGTAGCATTCTAGGTGGCTGGAGGTCTCGAACGGTGTAGAGACGGTGCCGATGGGGCCGGCACGATGAGAACGTCGCTAGGAGGGCGTAGAAATGGCTCTGGCCTGTTATTTTTTTAATATATAATTTTTATTTTATTTTTAAATCCTCATTTTTTTTAATTCGCCTCGTAGGGTGTGCTCCACATGATTCTGCAACCAAGAAAAAAACTAGACCCGAAACTGGATACGGATGTGAAAGTTATGGATCTTTAGATGGGCGCGCAGTGCCTTAAACAGCATCGTACTGTCGCTCGGGACCCATCGACACCGTAGACGACCAGATGATAGCATAAGGGTGGCCTGTACCGAGGAGGGGCTTGTCTCGTTGCATTCTAGGTGGCTGGAGGTCTCGAATGGTGTAGCGACGGTGCCGACGGGGCCGGCACGATGAGAACGTCGTAGGGAGGGCGTTGAAATGGCCCTGGCCTGTTATTTTTTTAATATATAATTTTTATTTTATTTTTAAACCCTCATTTTTTTAATTCGCCTCGTAGGGTGTGCTCCACGTGATTCTGCAGCGAAGAAAAAAACTAGGCCCGAAACTGGATATAGATGTGGAAGTTATGGATATTTAGATGGGCGCACAGTGCCTTAAACAGCATCGGAATGTCGCTCGGGGACCCATCGACACCGTAAACGACCAGATCATAGTACAAGAGTGGCCTGTACTGAGTAGGGCCTTGTCTCGTAGTATTCTAGGTGGCTGGAGGTCTCGAACGATGTAGCGACGGTGCCGTCGGGGCCGGCACGATGAGAACGTCGCAGGGAGGGCGTTGAAATGGCCCTGGCCTGTTATTTTTTTTAATATATAATTTTTATACTCTGGCGAGAGGTGCACAATTTACCCACTAGTTTGGTCCAGACACTCATGATCAATGAGGCTCTTCCCGCTCAAGGCTCTACCCCCGCAAGTATTCCCCGGCCTCAACCAAAGAAGAGACATGGGCCCTATCGCATCAGTGCCAGCAGACACGCGACGTCGCTTCAGTGCCAGCAGACACACGACTTCCACCATTTCCAGTCCCTCGGTGCTCCCAGCCTACGGGTATCGGGAGGTTGTTCCTTACGGGTTCCGACCAAGTGTTGCCGCATACAACATCGAGTGGTTGCACGATAAAGAGTTAAGCAAGATGAGACTCCAGTTCGGTCCTTAGAATAGCAGAGCTTCCTCAAACACCGCTCGGTCCTCTCCACGAGGCCGGGTCCCAATGTAACCGTGAGAACGGTACCCGGGCTCTCCACCCTTCAATCACGTGGTATAGTCGACCGAGATCGACTGCCGGGGTCTTTCCCCATGTTTTCGCAAACGCACTCCAACCCATTTCCAACCCAAGTTCCACAACAAGATTAATATGTATGATATTAAGTGAGCGATCCGCCTTTGCGCAATACCTCTAAGAAGGTTCGGGTGGCTATCCTACCAGATTTTCCTTAGCAAGAAAAACAGGCAGGTTTTATCATTAATCAGGGTAATGGGTTGTGTATCAAAAACTGGGTAATTTATGCATCAAGTGAGATTCTAGTGGACTTACCATTCACTCCGTTGGGGTTTAGCGAGACATCGACGGCTGAGGACGAGGGTACATCATCTTCCGGATACGTTGGTGCACCAACCAGAATCTACTCAGAGTACGACTTTTGTGGTGCTCCCTATTGCCGAGCGTACTACTCCGGAGCTTGTTGCTCAGCACGAGGCTAATGCCAAGGCGGTGAACTTTGTCTTCTCAGGACTTGGTCCAGTTGACTATTAGAGAGTGAGCCACGTTGAGACTTCTCATGAGATTTGGTACCTGCTGAAAGCACACCATGATGGAACGGAAACAATCAAGGCTAGGTTGGTTGAGAGCTACCGGCGCGAATATAAAAATTTCATCCATAAACTGGGTGAGTCTATTGATGACTTGTTGGTCATTTTCAATCGATCATCAACAAGTTGCATGTCAACTCCTCCCCTGATGCTTTCCCATACACCGACCATCAGCAGGCTGTCAGATTGTTGTATGCACTGGATAGAAAAGTATGGGAAATCAAGGCAAACTTGATCATCGAGTCGGAGAGATATGACACAATTGGAGTGGAGGCTCTTTATAGCAAGCTCAAGGCCATTGAAGAGGATTGCAAGTTGAGAGATTCTCTTACTTGTACTGGCCCCAAGGGCCTGGCCTTGGCTACTCCCTTGAGAGAGGCTGCTACTAACCCCCTACTTCAGAAGTTTTCATTTTCTGCTTTGATGTCTGTGACAGAGGAGCAGTTGGCATCACTTGGGAATGATGAGTTATGCTTAGTGTCTAGTCGCTTTCAACATGCCTATGACAACCGCATGAGCAAGAAGAGGGACGAGAGGCCAAAATGCTTCGAGCGCAGAGAGGTCAGCCACTTCATCGCCGAATGCCCGAACAAGTAGAGTGACTTCTACAAGAAGGGTAAGAGCTACTCCCACGACTCCAACAAGTACGACTCCAGCAAGTGTGGGGATAGATATCCCCTGGGTCTTCATAGTGTGGATTCAAGACATGGACTATTGCAGGGCCCAAGAAAGTCGGATGGCTGATTTTGTGGGCCGGCCGGCCACCTTGGACCTAAATGTCACGCCCAGTTCTCAACCAACGGAACCGGAACCACATATATGTGCCAGGAACGTGTCTCACATATATTATGACAATAGTGACATCACAGAACGTGCATAAAAGATGAAATAAAACGTTTACATAGCGTATATCATCACTTTATTACAATAAGACAACATGTCCTTAAACCAGAGTCATAGCGGAAGCGTAAACGAAGACAAACGAGCCGCCACAGGGACGTCGACTGGTGGACCGGTACGCCTAGAACTCGTTGAAGTCCTGAACATACTCCTCGAAGTCTTCTTGAGCTGAGCAGCGGTTGGGTTCCAGCCAACAGTAGGTTTAAAGCAAAACAAGCGTGAGTATTTCATACTCCACAAGCATAACATGGACTATGAGGCTCTAAGGTAGGCTGACACAAAACATGAGCTTTTAGTTGGTCAAGCTTTTATTAAACAACTAGTTACTACAGGTGAGTAGAAAAACCATTAAGCCCAAGATATTGCATAAGAATATTATTCAACAACATTATCATAAGAACCACTTGCAAACCCAACAGAACCACTAATCTGCATAAAGGATCTGGGCCGCTCATAACTGTGAGCACGGCTGACATATCAGTTTTACACTCTCGAGAGGTCGTACATCTTAACCCATGAGTCGTGGGCTACGCTAATGGTCCACCACATTACCTTAGATGAGATGGCTAGCAAGCACACTACGACGCCTTTACAAAGATCACGTTGGTAAGGTGTAACCGCTAAGATTTCAGGGTCCGCATCTGTGGAGCAAGCCTCAAGGGGAGATAAACGCACTCAACCCAAGTAGCGCGAGGGCCACAGAAGCTCACATCCCCTCTTGCCCCGTCGGTACGTTACTCCCAAACCAATGCAACCTAATTAGTTAGCCAAGACCGTCCCATTTCAGTCTCATGGTAGCACTGTTGTCCCAGGTTGTCGCTTTGTGAACCGGTCCTTAAAGAGAGTGGCTATAAGCAAAACACATGCTCATGCCCCCTAAACCAAGTTGCTAAAAAGCCATTTTTAAAGGAACATGAACCACAGCGGGTCAAGCTCAAGATATGATTGCACAGATCCATTAATCAAAATTATTAACAAAAGAGACATAAGTTCGCGCAGCAGCTAGCAAAACTTAACCAATGCATTCCCATAGGTAAACATATCGATAAAAGAGGCTACGGTACAGTCCTTAGGGCTTACAAAGTTAGACACATGCATATGAAGTGATTAAATGGTTATTAGGTTGTGTTCTATACTTGCCTTGCTCAAACTGGTCTTGAGGCTGCTGCTCAACACCCTCAAACTGCTGCTCTTCTTCACCAACAAACTGCTCACCGTCTAAACACGTTCACGGCAACATACAAGCATTTCCACGCATACATACATGCAAACAATTATCCAAAGATGAGAAACAGTACATCATATCATAAAAATAGAAGATAAAACTATACTAAAAACATTCTACGCGTTTCTACGATCGCGTGAGCGCAAGAATCACTCAAATCGGAGTTAAAACGTGAAAGTTATGTATAAAACAAGCTTCTAGGGGCATAACTGTGATAGAAACAACTAAACCAGGGGCTAGATTTGAAAAATCGAGGACCTATCCGTAAATAACCGTAGCCGCCGAGGGTTTTCAGGCGAAACCACCGAGGCTTGGACCGCGGGTTCAAAAACCGAAAAGTCCAGGGGCTAAACCGAAGAAAACAGGACCTAGGTCTAAATACTTTTCCACAGGGCTGGACTGCGGGTTGATAACCGAAAAAGACAGGGGCTTAAATGCAAAGAACCGCGGTTGACCGGGTCTGCGCTGGCGCGGCGCTGACGTGGCGCGCTCGTGGCGTGACACGTCGGCCTGACGTGCGGGGCCGGCTGAGTCGGATTAAGTGGGCCGCGTGGCGCGACAGGATTGGTCCACGAAGGGGTATGGCACGTTTTAATCTCGGCCGCCCAGATCAGATCCGAGGGCCAGGGTTGAACGGGAGAAGGGGGTGCCGGCGGCAACCATTCCCCATGGCGGGGTTCGGTCCGCACGGCGGTGGCTCGTCGGACCCGCGTGCGCTGGGGCCTAGGGTGGGTCTGGCTGGACTGAGCTAGATGGGAAGGGAGTGGAGGCCGAGGCGGAGCTCACCGAGGGGTCAAAGCAGGTGGAGGCGCGGCAGAGAGGGCTTGCGACGGAGGATGGCGGACAGCTCAGACGGCGTTCACGGGCAGCGGCTTCGGAGTGGCGTGCTCGCGACTAGAACCCACGGATCGGCTTCCCGAAGCTCCTGCGAACATGTTGGCGGTGGTTAGAGGGCCGAAGACGGCTCGCCAGTGGGGAATTTGGGCGGCGGAGCGGCTTACCGAGGCAGGACTCCGGCGGCGGATTACGGGCGCGTCGAGGCACAGGAGTGAAATTGGAGAGGTGGAGTGGTAAAGGGGACGGAGGCGTGCCTCGGGGTGGGTTTTATAGGAGGCTAGGCAGGGCGGAGTGACTCGAGCGCGGTGATTCCGCCCGCGGCTTGAAGGCTCGCGTTGGCAGTGAAGGAAGGCGAGGGAGAGGGGAACCGGTGCGGGAATGGCAGGGTTTGACTGCGGGCATTTAAGGAAGGGAGAGAGCGGCCTCAGATTCGGCTTCCCCGCAGGCGGAGCGCCAGCGTGGCCTGAGCGGAGAAGGAAGGTGCGGTGTTTACGGCGAGAGGAGGAAGAAGGGAGTTACAGGTGGGGTCCGCCTGTCAGCGAGACGCGGGGAGAGGGAGGCGCGGCCGCGGCCTGGTGGGCCGAACGGCGCGCTGAGGGGGAGGGGGCACGGGTTGGGCCGGCTCGGGGCCCAGGCGAGAAGGGGAGCCAGGGTGGCTGGCCCGAGCGGCTTCTGGCCCAGGCGGGAGGGAGCGGGGCGGCTCCTGGCCGGCCTGGCTGCCCCCCTTTCTCTTTTTTTTTCTTTTCTTTTTCTGAAATCCTTTGAATGGAGATAGAAATGGTTCTAAAATCCAAATAAATTTGAATTTGAATCCTTAATTCAATCAAACAAGAAACAATGCACCAGCATGTATGCACAAGAAAGTTGGGTCTATAATTTATTTTATACAAGCATTTATTTTAAATAAAACATGTTAAATGCAAACTAAACACATGAGCCTTAGAAAAATAAATAAATTGCTTGAATTTAATTGTAAAATGCTGGAATTTAAACTTGGGTGTTACAAACCTACCTCCTTAACAGGAATCTCGCCCCCGAGATTCTTATAGGTGGCTAGCAAAGAGATCAGGATAAGTTGCTCTCAACTCTTCCTCTCTTTCCCAAGTTGCCTCATCCTCCGTGTGGTGGTTCCACTGCACCCTGCACATTTTGACCCTCCTGTTTCTGGTAACCCTTTCAGATGTTTCAAGAATATTCACCGGATGTTCAGTATATGTCAGATCCTCCTGCACATCCAGACCCTCCCGTGGTGCTTGTTCTTCCGGCACCCTCAAACACTTCTTTAGTTGGGACACATGGAACACATCGTGTATGCCAGATAGGTTTGATGGCAACTCCAACTTATAAGCCACTTCGCCTTTCCTTTCCACTACCTTGAATGGACCGATGTATCTTGGTGCCAGCTTTCCTTTCATATTAAACCTCCGGATTCCTCTCATTGGTGACACCTTCAAATACACAAAGTCATCAACCTTAAAGGTCAAGTCCCTGCGTCGCACATCTGCATAATTCTTGTGTCTGGACTGAGCAACTCTCAAGTTCTCACGTACCATCTTGATCTGCTGTTCAGCATCCCTGATAAGGTCGGGTTCGAACACTTGCTTCTCTCCTGTTTGGTTCCAAAATAGCGGTGTCCTGCACCTTCTGCCATACAGTGCCTCAAATGGTGACTTCTTCAAACTAGCTTGATAGCTGTTGTTATAAGAGAACTCGGCGTAAGGCAGACTCTTATCCCAACTGGTTCCGTATTGTATAGCAAACGCCCTCAACATGTCCTCCAGAATCTGATTTGTTCTTTCAGTCTGACCATCTGTCTGTGGGTGATATGCTGTACTGAACCGAAGCTTAGAATCCAAGGAATCATGCAACTGCTCCTAGAAACGAGATGTGAACTGTGAACCTCTATCAGATATGATCCACTTAGGCACACCATGCAAGCAAACGATTCTGGAGATGTACAACTCTGCTAGCCTTGCACCCGAATAGGTAGTGTTCACCGGAATGAAATGAGCAACCTTGATCAATCGATCCACGACTACCCAGATCGAGTTATAACCTTTCTGAGTCCTGGGTAACCCCACAATGAAATCCATACTTATTTCTTCCCATTTCCACTCTGGAATCTTCAAGGGTTGCAACAAACCTGCAGGTCTCTGATGTTCAGCCTTCACACGCTGACAAGTGTTACATACTGCAACATATTTTGCTACTGCTATCTTCATTCCATACCATCAGAACCTTTCTTTTAAGTCATGATACATCTTGGTACTGCCCGGGTGAATGGAGTAAGCGGTGTCATGAGCCTCACTGAGTATTAACTTCTTTATACTGTCCACATCTGGCACACAGATCCGGTTCTTGTACCATACAGTACCCTGTTCATCCTCACGAAAGTGTGGCGCCTTGCCTGCCTTGATCTGTTCCCGGATCTCCTGAATTTTCTCATCCGTCTTCTGATGTTTCCTTATCTCTTGTTCAAGGGTAGGCTCTGCTTCAAAGGTTGCTACTGTGGTGTGATGCACGAATCCCAAATTCAAACTCTCAAATTCTGCACATAGCTCAAAGGGCATCTGAAAAGCAACTGCCATGTTAACATGACTTTTTCTGCTTAAAGCATCTTCTACCACATTAGCTTTCCCTGGATGGTAATGTATCTCCAGGTCATAATCTTTAATCAACTCCAGCCATCTTCTCTGCCTCATATTCAGCTCATTCTGTGTGAAGATATATTTAAGACTCTTATGATCGGTGTATATCTCACACCGATTCCCAAATAAATAATGCCTCCAGATTTTCAGAGCATGCACAATAACTGCTAACTCCAAATCATGGGTGGGATAATTAACCTCATGCTTTCTTAACTGGCGTGAAGCATAAGCAATCACTTTACCCTCCTGCATCAGCACACAACCCAATCCTTCCTTAGAAGCATCACAGTACACGGTGAAACTCTTGGTCAAGTCAGGTAGAGTAAGCACTGGAGCTGTGGTGAGTCTCTTCTTTAATTCATCAAATGCAGCTTGCCTCTCCTTAGTCCAAATAAATGGAACACCCTTCTCGAGCAATGATGTCATCGGCTTTGCAATCTTGTAAAAACTCTCAATAAACCTCATGTAATATCCTGTTAGACCCAGAAATCCACGAATCTCTTTCACCACCTCTAGCACCTTCCAATCCATGACACTGCTGATCTTGCTAGGATCCACCATGATTCCACCTTTTGAGACTATGTGTCCCAAGAAAGGCACTTGATCAAGCCAAAACTCACACTTGCTCAACTTTGCATACAACTTGTGTTCTCTCAGCTTCTACAAAACTAATCTCAAGTGTTCTTCATGTTCTTCTTCCGTCTTGGAATAGATCAATATATCATCGATGAACACCACAACAAACTTGTCAAGATACTCCATAAACACCTTGTTCATAAGATTTATGAAAGAAGCATGAGCATTTGTCAAACCAAAAGACATCACTGTGTACTCATATAACCCAAATCTGGTAATGAAAGCAGTCTTTGGAATGTCGGAAGGACGAATCTTCATTTGATGATAACCAGACCTCAAATCAATTTTCGAGAACACACAAGCACCTTGTAATTGATCAAACGGGTCATCTATTCGAGGTAAGGGGTATTTATTCTTGATGGCGACATCATTCAAGGCTCTATAATCCACACACATCCTTCGAGTCCCATCCTTTTTATCAACAAACAGAACCGGAAAAGCCCAAGGTGAAGAACTAGGCCGAATAAGCCCTTTTCCTAACAACTCATCTATATTTTCCTTTATTAACTCTTGTTCTTTGGGTGCCACTCTATATTGCCTTTTTGCTATAAGGGCTGTACCAGGTAAAAGTTCTATTAAAAATTCAACTTCTCGGTCAGGTGGCATACCTGGTAACTCATTTGGGAAGACATCCGGGTACTCGCACACTACTCGAATCCCCTCCGTGGGCTTAGCCTCCATCTGATGCAGACAACCAGAAGGTTCTGTGGCACTGACTTCCACTTTCTGAGCTGTTAAGTGGACGGTTCGCTTGGCACAATCAATTCTGACATCCCACTTAGCAAGAGTTTCCATTCCCAAGATGATATCAATTCCCGCAGAACCAATGATTATCAACTTGGTGCAGAATTCTACCCCCTTATGTTTATGCTAACTCGAGGGCATATTAAACTCGTGCTCAACGCTCCTCCCCGGTGTAGATACTACCATGGGTCTATTTGTAGACCTTATAGGAATATTGTACTGCTCAGCATATGATTTGGCAATAAACGAATGCGTGGCACCAGTATCAAAAAGAACTGTAGCAGGGTGAGAGTTGACCAGAAATGTACCAAGCACGACGTTAGGAGCTTCAGCTGCAGACTCAGCTGTCACATGATTCACCTTCCCTTGCCACGGCGCCTTGCCTTGTTGATTGGGGCGCCCTTGCTGCGACTGGGGAGGGTTCTGCCTTTGGCCCGGTTGCTGCCCCTGTTGGTTACTTTGCACCTTACGGGGACAAGCATTAGCATAGTGGCCCGCTCCACCACACTTGTAGCAAGGCCCAACACCTGTAGTCTGGTTTGTGGTGGGAGGGGTGGTCTGCACTTGGCGCTGAGCTGGATACATAGGACGAGCTGGCTGACCCTAGTAGCGCTGCTGGTACTGGTAGCCTTGCTGTCCTTGAGCCCGCTGCTGCTGCCCCTGCTGCTGTGAGCTCGGACCTTGAGAGAAACGGGGGCGGGTGTTGCTGCTTGATGAAGAGTTGTTGTACTTCCTCTTCCTTTCTTCGATCTCCTGGCGCTTCCTTTCAGTAAAAAGCGCCTTGTCCACCAGTTGATGAAAGTTAGGAAAGGTATGGTTCATCAACTGGTATTGGAGCTCATCATTTAAACCCTCCAGGAAGTATTCTTGCTTCTCCCTGTCCTCTGACACCTCTGCAGTGGCATATCTGGCCAACTGAAGGAACTTATCCCTATACTCAGTCACAGACATGTTGCCCTGCTTCAGGGAAAGGAACTCCTTCTTCATTTTCATCAACCCCGCAGGCATATGGTGGTTGCGAAAATTCTCCCTGAATTGTGCCCAGGTGAATGCATCCCTGTCTTGGGGTCTGTAGGATTCCCACCAGTCAAGTGCTGCACCCCTCAACTGTCCAGATCCATACAAGACCCTTTCCCTGTCGTTGCACTATGCTATATCTAATTGGCGTTCCACAGCACGAAGCCAGTCATCCGCCTGTAGTGGCTCTGTAGCATGAGAGAAAGTGGGAGGGTGGCCCTTCAGAAAATCTCCACGCCTATCTCTAGGTGGTGGGGGTGGTGGTTGAGCTTGAGCCTGCTGGAGAACTTGCACAGCGTTGGTCATTGTTGCCATCATCTGCATCTGGAGATTATAGAACTGCTCCGGTGTCAGTGGTGGAGGGTTGGGCAGTGGGTGGCCACTCCCTTGGTTACCCTGGTTAGCATTCCCACCAGCGGCGTTGCTCCTTATGTTAACCATCTGATTGTAACAGAGACACCATGAGCACATAGCTAACATATGGATGCACAAGCGGTAGCAACTAAAGATAAAGTAGTAAGAGCAATAGAGTGGATATAATACTTTAACCCCACGAACTAACTTCATTTTATTATTGATAACATTAACTTGTTCGTGCTGGGACAAATCCCCACAGCTGGATAAACACTCAACCAAAGATCCAAATCAAACATGGTTCAAAATAACAAACATCCAGACATCACAGCTTAACTCAAGTTCAACACAACCAACTCGACACGACGACTTAATCAAACGTGCTAACGCGATACATGAGGACGACTAGTCATCCCGAGGGAGTATCCTAGTGGCACCACCTAACTCTCCTATGCCAGGCCTCCTGCGAGGGGAAGTCTGAGCTGGGTCCACCACTGGCACCTGAGGTGGTGGCCCCGCCACTCGGTCCAGCTGAGCCTGAAGGTAGAACACCTCACCGTTCCGGTGATGGAGCTCCTCAGACACCCTGACGTAGGCAGTGAGCAGGGCTGACACATACCAGACCAGCTTCAGCAGCTGCCGGTTGTCCTCACCCCGAATGGACGCTATCTCATGCTCAGTATCCCCGGACTGCCGACGGGGGAAGTAACGGTACTGAGTCTGGCAGAGCGGGGTGTGGTAGTGCTGGCAGAGAACCTCGAGAGCCTGCTGAGAAGCGTCCTCCATGGCCATCTCCATGGTCTCGTGCTCCGCGATGCTGTAGTGCCGGCGTAGCACGGTGTGTCCCCCATGGTTGGGGTTGGGCTCCAGGACCTACACTCTGGAAGACCAGAGGGTGGTGTGGTCCGGGCGCGCTCGCTGCTAGACCTGGTAGACGACCTCATGGGTAGTGTAACCCAGGTCGTAGAGGCAGTCGCGGAGTAGCCTCGGAAACTCCAGGTCGGCACCGTGGTGTGGGTGCGTCAGGTCGACCCAGGTGTCAACCTCCTGCTGACCACCCTCGTTGAAGGGACGGCCACACAGAACGACCACTCAGGTGCGGCAGGTGGTGGTGTCGGTGAAGCTGCAGGTACCACTGGAGAAGGCGGTGGTGTCGGCACACGCGGAGAAGGAGGTGTCGGTGTCGGCAGGCGTGGCGGTGGAGCCTCCTCTCGCACACCATCATCGTCGTCTGAGTTGAGGTAGTAAACTACATCCATCGGGTCCTCCTCCTCCTCCTCCTCAGGGTCAATGTCCGCCGAAAGCAGACCATTCCCTTCAAAGGGGTGTGGCGCCTGGTCCATGGGAGCGTACTCAAAAGGTGGCGGTGGCAACGGCTCGGGCAGCTCCGGTGACGGAGGCTTGATCCGCTGTGGTGGCCAAGGTACAGGGGTGCGCCGTGGGGTCGGTGGTGCAACACGGCGAAGGCGGCCCCCGGTACTCTTGCGGGCGGTCTGCTTGTTGCGTGCCATGACCTATAAGGAGGATAGAATGAGATAAAGATCAGTTCTATATGATTGAATGAGTAAAGCAAAAAGTAATAATTTAACATAGAGTGAACATATAATTTGATAGCGAAAATAAAATTTTCATAAAACAGCAAGAGGACAAAGGGGAGTGGGATCCTTATTTACGTCCGTTTCTAACTAGGCTTCCGTCCTACAGTCAACACGGCTCTGATACCACTTTGTCATGCCCAGAACGGAACCGGAACCACATATATGTGCTAGGAACGTGTCTCACATATATTATGACAATAGTGACATCACAGAACGTGCATAAAAGATGAAATAAAACGTTTACATAGCGTATATCATCACTTTATTACAATAAGACAACATGTCCTTAAACCAGAGTCATAGCGGAAGCATAAACAAAGACAAACGAGCCACCACAGGGACGTCGACTGGTGGACCGGTACGCCTAGAACTCGTTGAAGTCCTGAACATACTCCTCGAAGTCTTCTTGAGCTGAGCAGCGGTTGGGTTCCAGCCAACAGTAGGTTTAAAGCAAAACAAGCGTGAGTATTTCATACTCCACAAGCATAACATGGACTATGAGGCTCTAAGGTAGGCTGACACAAAGCATGAGCTTTTAGTTGGTCAAGCTTTTATTAAACAACTAGTTACTACAGGTGAGTAGATAAACCATTAAGCCCAAGATATTGCATAAGAACATTATTCAACAACATTATCATAAGAACCACTTGCAAACCCAACAGAACCACTAATCTGCATAAAGGATCTGGGCCGCTCATAACCGTGAGCACGGCTGACATGTCAGTTTTACACTCTAGAGAGGTCGTACATCTTTACCCATGAGTCGTGGGCTACGCTAGTGGTCCACCACATTACCTTAGATGAGATGGGTAGCAAGCACACTACGAGGCCTTTACAAAGATCACGTTGGTAAGGTGTAACCGCTAAGGTTTCAGGGTCTGCATCTGTGGAGCAAGCCTCAAGGGGAGATAAACGCACTCAACCCAAGTAGCGTGAGGGCCACAGAAGCTCACCTCCCCTCTTGCCCCGTCGGTAGGTTACTCCCAAACCAATGCAACCTAATTAGTTAGCCAAGACCGTCCCATTCCAGTCTCATGGTAGCACTGTTGTCCCAGGTTGTCGCTTTGCGAACCGGTCCTTAAGGAGAGTGGCTATAAGCAAAACACATGCTTGTGCCCCCTAAACCAAGTTGCTAAAAAGCCATTTTTAAAGGAACATGAACCACAGCGGGTCAAGCTCAAGATATGATTGCACAGATCCATTAATCAAAATTATTAACAAAAGATACATAAGTTCGCACAGCAGATAGCAAAACTTAACCAACATGCATTCCCATAGGTAAACATATCGATAAAAGAGGCTACGGTACAGTCCTTAGGGCATACAAAGTTAGACACATGCATATGAAGTGATTAAATGGTTATTAGGTTGTGTTTATGCTTTACTTGCCTTGCTCAAACTGATCTTGAGGCTGCTGCTCAACACCCTCAAACTGCTGTTCTTCTTCACCAACAAACTGCTCACCGTCTAAACACGTTCACGGCAACATACAAGCATTTCCACGCATACATACATGCAAACAATTATCCAAAGGTAAGAAACAGTACATCATATCATAAAAACAGAAGATAAAACTGTACTAAAAACATTCTACGCGTTTCTACGATCGCGTGAGCGCAAGAATCACTCAAATCGGAGTTAAAACGTGAAAGTTATGCATAAAACAAGCTTCTAGGGGCATAACTGTGATAGAAACAACTAAACCAGGGGCTAGATTTGAAAAACTGAGGACCTATCCGTAGATAACTGTAGCCGCCGAGGGTTTTCAGGGGAAACCACCGAGGCTTGGACCGCGGGTTCAAAAACCGAAAAGTCCAGGGGCTAAACCGACGAAAACAGGGCCTAGGTCTAAATACTTTTCCACAGGGCTGGACTGCAGGTTGATAACCGGAAAAGACAGGGGCTTAAATGCAAAGAACCGCGATTGACTGAGTCTGTGCTGGCGCGGCGCTGACGTGGCGCGCTCGTGGCGTGACACGTCGGCCTGACGTGCGGGGCCGGCTGAGTCGGATTAAGTGGGCCGCGTGGCGCGACGGGATTGGTCCACGAAGGGGTATGGCACGTTTTAATCTCGGCCGCCCAAATCAGATCCAAGGGCCAGGGTTGAACGGGAGAAGGGGGTGCCGGCGGCGACCATTCCCCACGGCGGGGTTCGGTCCGCACGGCGGTGGCTCGCCGGACGCGCGTGCGCCGGGGCCTAGGGTTGGTCTGGCTGGACTAGAGCTAGATGGGAAGGGAGTGGAGGCCGAGGCGGAGCTCACCGAGGGGTCGAAGCAGGTGGAGGCGCGGCAGAGAGGGCTCGTGACGGAGGATGGCGGACAGCTCAGACGTCGTTCACGGGCAGAGGCTTCGGAGTGGCGTGCTCGCGACTAGAACCCACGGAACGGCTTCCCGAAGCTCCGGCGAACATGTTGGCGGTGGTTAGAGGGCCGAAGACAGCTCGCCGGTGGGGAATTTGGGCGGCGGAGCGGCTTACCGAGGCGGGACTCCGGCGGCGGATTACGGGCGCGTCGAGGCACGGAGTGAAATTGGAGAGGTGGAGTGGTAAAGGGGACGGAGGCGAGCCTCGGGGTGGGTTTTATAGGAGGCTAGGCGGGGTGGAGTGACGCGAGCGCGGTGATTCCGCCTGCGGCTTGAAGGCTCGCATCGGCAGTGAAGGAAGGCGAGGGAGAGGGGAACCGGTGCGGGAATGGCGGGGTTTGACTGCGGGCGTTTAAGGAAGGGAGAGAGCGGCCTCAGATTCGGCTTGCGCCAGCGTGGCCCGAGCAGAGAAGGAAGGTGCGGTGTTTACGGCGAGAGGAGGAAGAAGGGAGTGACAGGTGGGGTCCGCTGTCAGCGAGACGTGGGGAGAGGGAGGCGCAGCCGCGGCCTGGTGGGCCGAACGGCGCACTGAGGGGGAGGGGCGCGGGTTGGGCCGGCTCAGGGCCCAGGCGGGAAGGGGAGCCAGGGTGGCTGGCCCGAGCGGCTTTTGGCCCAGGCGGGAGGGAGCGGGGTGGCTGGGCCGAGCCGGCCCGGCCGGCCTGGCTGCCCCCCTTTCTCTTTTTTTTTTCTTTTCTTTTTCTGAAATCCTTTGAATGGAGATAGAAATGGTTCTAAAATCCAAATAAATTTGAATTTGAATCCTTAATTCGATCAAACAAGAAACAATGCACCAGCATGTATGCACAAGAAAGTTGGGCCTATAATTTATTTTATACAAGCATTTATTTTAAATAAAACATGTTAAATTTGAACTTAACACATGAGCCTTAGAAAAATAAATAAATTGCTTGAATTTAATTGTAAAATGCTGGAATTTAACCTAGGGTGTTACACTAAAGATGGTGAAGGTGAGAAGAACTTGGCGGTCAAGGCAAGGATGCTATAACTCAGGGAAGCATGAAGGCTCGCGTGTCTCGGAATCGAACTCTAAAGAACGTGGAACTCTATGTAATTTTTTGTAATCTAAACCATCTAGGAGACATAGAAGGAAACTGACTTGTAAGTTGTAACCCAAGCCACGCCGGACTATATAAGGCGGGTAAGGGACCCCTACGTCAACGATATCCTACCATCGCATAACGCATCTCTAGCCAACCAAGCCCTCATTGTAACCTCAAGAACTCAAAGCAATACAACTCGCCACGAACAGGACGCAGGGTATTACACTTTTCGGCGGCTCGAACCTGTATAAATCTTGTTCTTTGCCGCGTTTCTCGCAAACCATCGAGCTCCAATCGAACTCGCCGACCACAAAAAAGCACCTCATGATACATCCCATGGTGCACTAAGACAGGCGGCCCGGCTCTCACCTTCAACTGAGGCTCGGCCCCAACTCAAGCCACGGAGAGGGATGGGCCATTCCCCGATTTCCCCATGGGCTTTGCAACGCTGCCGCGGTGTACCAGGAGCTCCTCTCCCGTGCATTGGCTCCCCTCAAAGACAATGAGGGTGCACGGGAGGCGCCCGCTCCAAATCAGTGACATCAACAACCTCTGCCACCTCTTCTCCAAGAGGGCGGCAAGGAAGAAGCTCCTTGGACCGGGGCTCAAACGGGGCTCGCTGCTACTTCCATCCCAGAGGATCACTCGGCTGGCCTGCGGGACATCATCGGCATCTGAGGCGCCAGGGGGTGCGAGGAGCCATGCCCGCGCATGGTCTGCCACCTCAAGTCCTCCGACCTTCACAAGACCAAGCCAACTATTGATGAGGCTACCGCATCAACCTCCCGCCCTCACTCGGAGGAGCCGCCAACACTCCTCAACGATCGGGCTAGCTCGCCCATAAGCTCAACCCTCTGCTTCTCTGAAGTCCTCGTCATCAACGGGCGGGTGGAGGAAGACATCGTCTCTGACGATGAGCCGACTGAAGACAGATAAGACCAGCAGAGGCACGCAACGCATCGATGGAGGAACTAGCGCCGCAACATCCGCCGCCATCACGCCGTGGGGAATCAGAACCCGATTCAACCCGTAAGAATCCATGGTCAGCGAGACCCTAGAGCGGAAGGAGTATCACCGGCGAAGAAATGCTCGGCGGCAAGAGTGCTGGGACGCACAGGCCACGCAGGCCTTGCACGACCGGGAGCAGGACCATGCTGGGTGTGATCACAGACAGGCTCGTGTGCCACTACTTCCCGGGCGCAACCTGCTGTCGGAGTTCGCCGGGGCGATGTAGACCCCAAGTCAAGGTGGTGGCATACTAGCCCCGCTCGCGGACATCCTCCCTGACTGCCTGGATGGGGAAATCTAACAACGAATCCTTACTCAGGCGGCGAACCACCTCCTGCCGGTGGCCCCCAAAGCCCATGCCGCGGGTGATGCCCGCCACGAGATCAACAATCGGCATGATGCGCAGCGCAACATCGAGGATTCGCGCGCACGGCATCACAATGAAGAGCTGAGGTGCCGGGCTGACTATGACCGGGACCATGGTGCCCCCCTAGCTAGACACTAGCGCTCAGGCCCGTTCTGCCATGGCTTCTATCAACAGTCCGGCACCGTGTCGCTCGGTCCACGACCGGCTGGGGAATCACTGCCCTCGATCGCCACGTCGTCAAGATGAACCCCATCGACCACGAGGGCGGCCTGAAGATGCCCAGGGTGTAGGACCGAAGACTGCGACTAGAGGGGGGGTGAATAGGAGCAGCTAAAAACTCAAACTCACAACCTCCGCTCTGCACACAAACAAACCACACCCGATACCGTCCACATAACAAATACGTATCAGGTGGAAAGCGGAAGCACAAGCTACACCTAACGAGCGAACACACTACCCCTATCCGGACACACACAAAAGATCGCCCTTGACAATGTGACACTCACTTAACCACTCCACACCCAAGTGCGTCTCACTGAAAATAGTGAGCGATGAGTATGGGCTAGCGGTGAGTGACACACAACCAGGACGAAACAAGAATCTCGACACACACTAGCTAGATCACACTAACAAAGACACTAGCACAAACAAAATGCTTCATTAGTATGCAAGATTGCGTAGCATGAACGACTACCAACCCTAGGACATACTAGTGACCTTAAACTAAGCAAACACGAAAGCAAAAACAAGGCACACAAGAAGGAAACTAACCAAAGCAATTCGGACAAAGCCTATAGAGAGAAACAGCAAGCACACAACGAGAAAAAAAAGGGCCTGACCGGACTGTCAGGTCTGGTTACCAGGGCCTGACCGGACAAACCGAATAGAAGGAAAATACACGCGACAAGGAAATGCAGACCGGACAGTCAACTTACCCTACCTCGGACAGAAGACCTGACAAATAAACCTGCAGCCAACGCATTGAACAGACCACAAAAAACCTTGCACCAAGACCGGACAATCAGTTTGTACAGACCGGACAAATGACCTGATTGTCAGGTCTATACTCCCTGTATGCCTGAAACTGAAAAACTGAAACCTGCACGCAGGCACTCCAAAAAATGACTCAAAAGCAAACCAAATCTTCACCAAATCTCACAAAAATTTGCACAAAGGATCCTAGACCAATCCCAAAGCAAACCCCAAAAGATCCACGCAAAAAGATCAAGGGTTGCACAGGAATTGCAAATCCTGTGAGAGGGGGAAAGGAAGAACGAAAAACTGAAAATCGGCCAAATTCGAACTTGCTCATGGATGGATTGTTCTAGCACAAGTCTAGAGAGATGATCCACGTCCTAGCAAGTCAAAATACTGGCAAAAGAAGAATCCCATCCTTGGACAACACAAAACGAACCAAAATCCAAGAAACAGGACCAAAAACCAAACTAAAAAGGAGGAAAAGAGGGAGGGACGAAATTGCTTCTCATGACATGGAATTTCTCAATGAGGAATCTTGGATTAACTCATGAAATCAGTTTACACAAGATCTCTAGAGCCTACCTCCCATCATCCTCCCACTAATGACAAGATTTGACTAAACTAGGCACTCATCTCCTAGCCAATCTCCTCTATTTTCTCTCTTTGGACCTTGGCTGCTATGGTTAGGGAAAAACTAGGGTATGGCTAGCCAAGATAGTCTCTAATGAGGCTTCTCAAGTCTATTTATACCCTAGGCCCTAAAGACGCAGTTTACACTAAGACCCCTATTTTTCAAATGCACGGAGGGGCTGAAATGTAAACGATACAATCGGACGACTACGATGACGTCTTGATCTTCTTCTTCTCCACGCCTCGCTTGGATATGCACCATGTAGCCAGTAGTTCGGAAGCTTCCCCCGGTTTTGAAGTCAAAAACCAGAAAACTTTATTCTGTGGACTTCCTGGGCTGGGTCTTGGCCCAATCTTCTATCTTGGCGAGTCGGAGTCCAACCCACCAAGTCATTTGAACTTGGGTGGCGGTTTTGAGCCGAAGCTGCCAAAGCCTCCCTCGCACGCCTTTGCGCCAGGCACTCGGGTTGGAGCACCACGGTGGCACCCAGCTTCTCCGGTCCATCAGAGTTGCCTCGCAGTCCATCGGAGGACTTACACCGCCGTCGCCGAACCGCCCCTCCGTGTACCGAACTCCCATGACCGACCGACGCCGAGCATTGCCTCCAGTCCATCGGAGGGCTTTTGCCCAAGTCCATCCGGGTCTTCATCTCCTACCTCCGATCCATTGGAGGGCCTCCTGTCCATCGGAGGGCTTGAGCTCGTTGACAATTACTCATCATACCAGGAGAGCAATGAGGCCGGTCCATTGGCTCTCACAGGGCAGTGGCCCGGGTGCACTAGCCCTTCGAGGCGTGTTTAGGATCCCCGGCTTCACCAGGCGGTTTCGCGAGGTGGCTCGCCGCAGAACTTCATGGTCTTCAACATCAACAAGTACGAGCCTAAGCAAGAACCGAGCGGCTGGCTCGCTGTGTACTCCACCGCAGCTAGCGTCGCTGGAGCAAGCGAGGACGTGATGATGGCCTACCTCCCAATTGTGCTGGGGCAAGACGCGCTCCAGTGGCTCCGCCACCTCCCCAACAACTGAATCGACAACTGGGACGACTTCTGCAACAGATTCGTCATCAACTTTTAGTCTCTCTCTGACAAGCCGGTGCAGCCTTGGGACCTCAAGTCCATCAAGCAAAAGGACAGTGAGTCCCTCCGATCCTACCTGAAGCGGTTCCAATCAATGGAAATCACATCCCCAACATCATAGAGGCGGCGGTGATAGAAGATTTCTACCGTGGCTCCAATGACGAAACCTTCATCAAGAGCATCCTCCATAAAGCTCTGGCCACCTCCTAGCAGCTTTTCCACGAGGCTGACCAATACATCATTGCGGACGAGTGAGCTCGAGACCTTAGTCGATCGGCGCGGGGATGATCGGCACAAGGACAAGCAGGAGAAGCGCGAGGGCACCCCGCGGCAGGAGCGCCACTGGGACAAGAGGCCTTGGGAGGAGGAGGTCCACGCCATGGTACCACCGCCCGCACGCCCACGCGATCCCCCTTGCGGCAACAACACGCGCTCACTCGACGACATCCTCGATGGACCCTATCCTTACCACAAGGACCTGCACCACACCTTGAGCAATTGCCAGGATTTCAGGACCTCGATCAGCAACGGCCGGCCCTTCCAGTAGTTGCCCCGTCGCTGCCTCTGTGGCGGGGTCAAGCTCCGCCACCATAGCAAAACGGGGGCAATGGCCCTGGCTTCCCCAATGTCGACCGGGAGGTCAATGTCATCTTTGGGAGGCACGGCTCCCAAGAGAGCAAGAGGCAGCAGAAGCTAACTGACCGTCAAGTCATGGCGGCTACCATGGAGCCTCCTGAGCCATACAGATGGTCAGACACTCCTATCTCCTTCAATCGGGTAGACCAATGGCTCAACTTCGACCACCAGGGCAAATACCCACTGCTCGTAATCCTAGTGGTCCGCCAGAGCCGAGTCAAGAGCGTGCTGATTGACGGTGGGAGCAGCATCAACGTGATGTTCCCCAAGACCCTGTTGGCCCTCGGGATCCCCTCAATGATCTCCAGGAGTTAGACAGACCCTTCTTCGGGATCCTGCCAAGCGATGGAGAGTATCTGCTAGGGCACATCAACCTACCAGTCACCTTCAGCACATCGAAGAACATCCGTACTGAGTCCCTCCGCTTCGAGGTCGCAAGTTTCGATTGCGCCTATAATGCTATCATCGGGCGCCCTGGGCTGGCCAAATTCATGGCTGTCCCACACTACTCATACCTAGTGCTCAAGATGCCGACCCCACAGTACGTTATCTCTGTGAGGGTAGATTTCAAAGGCGCGGTGGACTGCCACCGGGAAGAGCTACAGGCGGCCCTCACAGCGAGCACCTCAGCGGCTCAGCGGCGACTCATGGCGGATGTGGCCTTACTCCCAAAGGACAACCTAAAGATCCGGGCCCCAGAGGCGGCCTCTAACTCTTTATTGCAGCTGGCCAACACAACCAAGATGGTCAGCCTCAGCCTCCCCGACGCATCCAAGGCCGTCGTCATCTGCGCTACTCTTCCTCCCAAATAGGAAGGTGTATTTATCCAATTCCTACAAGACAATAGGGACATGTTCACGTGGAAGCCTGCTGATATGCCTGGGGTTCCAAGGGAGCTAGCCGAGCACAAACTCAAGGTCTACCCCAACACAAAGCCAGTCAAGCAGAGGTTGCGTTGATTCACTCCCAACAAAAGAGGGGCGATCCGCATGGAGCTCGCCCGGCTCCTAACTGCCAGGTTTATTAGAGAAGTCTTGCATCTCGAGTGGCTCGTAAATCCTATACTTGTACTCAAAAGAATAAAATAGACTGGCGCATGTGCGTTGATTATACCGATTTAACAAACACTACCTGAAAGATCCTTTTGGGCTACCTAGGATAGATCAAGTTGTACATTCCACTGTATGGTGCTCCTTGCTCTACTTCCTAGATTGTTACTCGGGGTATCATCAGATCGCCATGGCAAAGGAAAATCAGGAGAAGACGGCGTTCATCACGCCCTTTGGGGCATTCTACTACAACACCATGTCCTTCAGGTAGAAAAATACCGGAGCGACGTAATAGCTCACCATCCAGATGTGTCTTTCTTAGCACTAGGCAAGCGTGTGGAAGCCTACATCAATGATGTCGTGATCAAGACAAAGAACCTTGATGATTTCATCGATGATCTGCAGCAAGTCTTCAATAGCCTCAAAAGATTTTGCTAGAACCTCAACCCTGAAAAATGCATATTTGTGGTTCTAGCTGGGAAGTTACTCAGCTTCATCGTCAGCAACAGAGGGATTGAAGCAAACCCTAAGAAGATCGAGGCTATCCTTTGGATGGAGTCTCCTAGGTCTTCGAAGAAGGTCCAAAAGTTGACTGGGTGCATGGTGGCCCTGAGCCGATTCATCTCACTGCTGGGAGAAAGGGGCATGCCATTCTTCAAGCTGCTCAAAAAACTAGACAGATTTCAGTTGACACCAGAGGCACAGGAAGCGTTAGAAGCTCTCAAGAAGTTCTTGACAATGCCCCCGGTGCTCAAGTCTCCAAACCGGGCCACGACGGATCAGCCGGCTAAAGATTGCTTCTCTATATCTCCTGTATGACTCATGTGGTTAGCACTGCATTAGTAGTCGAGAGGCTGGAGGAAGGACACGTGCAACTAGCTCAACATCCAGTCTACTTCATCAGTGAAGTTCTCAGCCCGTCCAAAATAAGGTACCCTCAGGTTCAGAAATTACTGTATGCTGTCCTTATTACTGCTCGTAAATTGCGTCATTATTTCGAAGAAGACAAAGTTGTGGTGGTCACCAAGTTCCCGGTCGGCGACATACTCCACAATAGAAAAGGAAAGGAAGGATAGCCAAGTAAGCGTGCGAGCTGGGGGCACACGATATTGACTTTCGCCCTCGCACCACTGTCAAGACGCAAGCTCTGGTGGAATTTGACTCGGAGTGGACAGAGAATCAAGTTCTAGAGAGCTCGGAGCCCATGGAGGTCTGACGATGTACTTCGATGGATCCCTCAAGTTGGAAAGAGTAGGGGCAGGAGTTCTGCTAATCTCTCCAAAGGGTGAACAACTCAAGTATGTGTTGCAGATCCTCTTCCCGGTGTCCAACAATGCAGTTGAGTATGAAGCCATGCTACACGGGCTGCATATAGCAATTTCACTCAGGATTAAGCGCCTGATGGTCTACGAAGATTCCTTGGTCGCTATCAGTCAAGTCAACAAAGATTGGGATTGCTCTATGGAGGCAATGGACCAGTACTGTGCAGCAGTTCGCAAGTTAGAAGACAAATTCTAGGGCTTCGAATTCCACCACGTGGACCACAACAAAAATGTGTGGGCTAATGTGTTGTCAAAGCTTGGGTCTTCTCGAGCCAAAGTACCCCCTGGTATCTTCGCCTAGGAGTTGTCTCACCCATCTATTCAGCAAGACAGAGAGGATGTACCCATAGAGCAGCACGTTTTGAGCTTAGAAGAATCTCCGACTGACTAGAGGGTCCAATCATCAAGTACATAAAAGATGGAGATGAGCCAGATGACAAAGCAGCGGCCGAGCGACTAGTCAGGTGCGTGGCCAACTAGACCTTGATTGGCAATGATCTGTATAAGCGCAGAGCGTCGGGTGTTCTTGTGAAATGCATCGACACATCTCACGGCAAGAGTTTGTTGTTGGAGATCCATGCTGGGCAGTGCGGCACCCATGCCGCTTCAAGAACATTGGTCGGGAAGGCGTTCAGGGCTGGATTCTAATGGCCAACAGCAAAGTAGGACGCAATTGACCTGGTCCGGCGCTGTGAGGCGTGTCAATTCCTTGCAAAGCAGCATCACCTCCCATGCAACAGTTGCAAAACATTCCAGTCTCTTGGCCCTTTGCGAGCTAGGGGCTCGACATGATCGGGCCGTTCAAAAGAGCTCAAGAGGGATATACTCATGTATTGGTAGCCATTGACAAGTTCACCAAATGGATTGAGTACAAGCCAATCGCCTCCCTGACAGCGGCCAAAGCGATGGAGTTTATGCAGGAGATTGTATTTCGATTCGGGATTCCCAACAGCATCATCACAAACTTGGGCTCTAACTTTACTGGCTCGGATTTCTTTGACTTTTGTGAAGCCAAGTCCATCCTTGTCAAGTACATCTCAGTGGCGCACCCAAGAGCCAATGGTCAAGTCGAGCACACCAATGGCATAATCCTTGATGCCTTGAAGAAGAAAATCTTCGACAAAAGCAAGAAGCATGCTGGCAAATGGATCAGGGAACTTCCATACGTAGTTTGGAGCCTCAGAACTCAGCCCAGTATGGCGCTCAATGGGAACATGCCCTTCTTCATGGTCTATGGATTAGAAGCGGTGCTTCCTGCCGACCTAGCATTTGGAGCACCCCGACTCTTGTTCAAAGACATAGCTGAAACAGAGGCAACTCGATTGGAAGAAGTTGACATACTGGAGGAAGAGCGACTCAATATAGCAATCCAGTCGGCCCGATATCAGCAGACCTTGCGGCACTATCATGAGCATAATATGCGCCCCTGAGCATTTTCAGTCGGCGAGCTTGTACTTCGCAGAGTTCTCAAAGGAGAAAGGCATCACAATTTATCCCCCCTTGGGAAGGACCATACATTGTTAGAGAGGTCACTCGTCTAGGTTCATATCGGCTGTCTCAGATGAACGGCACTCCAGTTGGGAACTCGAGGAATATAGAACATCTATGCAAGTTCTACTCTTGATGTTGTAACTGTCGTGACCTCAAAGCGACCTATCCTCAGTTGTACTCTAGTCAGTCATACTCAATGAATAAAAAATGGGTGACCTCTGTGCAATTGTTTATTCCGTTGTATTCTTGCGTTACATCATGTGCAGCTTATTCTCTTTGCCTTCATACTCAATACTATTACGGGGCAATTGCCTTAGGTCATGAATCGAACTCTAAAGAACGTGGAACTCTATGTATTCTTTTGTAATCTAAACCATCTAGGAGACATAGAAGGAAATCGACTTGTAACCCAAGCCACGCTGGACTATATAAGGCGGGTGAGGGACCCCTACGTTGATGATATCCTATCATCGCATATCGCATCTCTAGCCAACCAAGCCCTCATTGTAACCTCGAGAACTCAAAGCAATACAACTTGTCACGAACAGGACGTAGGGTATTACGCTTTCTGGCAGCCCGAACCTGTATAAATCTTGTTCTTCGTCGCATTTCTCGGGAACCATCGAGCTACAATCGATCTCGCTGACCACAAAAAAGTACCTTGTGATACATCCCATGGTGCACTGCCGGTACCAAACCCTGACAGCAAGCACAACTCCGGTAAGTACTGCTCCGGCAAAAAGATGAAGAGCTTCAGGAAGGCTTTCAAGAGCTGCCAAAAGGACAATGAGAAGCGAGGCAAGACTTTCTTCACTGAGGTTGGTGGCTTGGACAGCGGGTCATTTCTTCCTCTTTGTTCTCATCAAGCTCAAGCGATGAGGAGATCGTGCCCAAGATTTGTGGCCTGTGCTTTGTCTTCATCAAGTTCAAGCGCAAACGCAAGATGATAAGGAAATCTATCTGCTCCATGGCACTCGAGGACAAGGATGACAAGGGCGATGACAGTGACTCTTCCTCCGATGATGAGGTAACTCCTGAGTAAGCTGAGATTCTTGAGATATTAGAGGAGAACAGTAGAGCGCTTAAGGCCTAGGATAAGATGCTAGAAGGCAAGATAGAAGTTGCAGAAGCTGCCGCCAAGCTTGCTGATGCTTTCACTGAGAATGAGAAGCTGAGAAGTGTGTGAGCCCAGCCCAGTGAGGTTGAGTGCCCTACCTGCGAGTCCTTGATGATGGATCTGAGTGAGCAGAATAGCAAGTATGCTTATCAGGTAGAGGAGATGGATGGGCTGAAGGTTGAGTTAGGTAAGCTCCAGTCCAAACTGGATGGGCCTATTGTGAGTGCAGACATTGAGTGTGAGTCTAGCCCAACTAGCTAGTGATTTAGCTGAGACGAGAGTGAAGTATGAGGGGCAACTCTAGGAGTTGAAAGAGCTTAGGGCTAGGCTTGCACTTCTAGGTGCTTGTATGGTCTGTCCTACCTTGAGAACTGAGTTAGAGCAGTTGAGAGCTGACTTTGAGGTGCTTTCAACACCATCTGACTCTTGTGAGAACTGCCTTACCTTGAGGATGTAGTTGGTGGACGGATGCCACCATTAAGAAGCTTGAGAAGTCAGCTATCCCAGGACCCTCTTTAGACTGTGAGTTTTGTGTTGCTCAGACCATAGTGATAGAGGGCCTAAGGGAGCACAAGCTAGACTTAGAGGATGAGAATGCTCGTTTGTGTGAGATGCTAACCTGGGTGTATGCAAGGCAACCCGAGTTAAGGATGTTCATAGAAAGCACCAAGAGAGCTAAAGGTGAAATGAGTGGAGTTGGATTTAGAGTGCAATACCTTGGGTGAGAAAAGAGCCCCATCCAAGCTTAAGACTGCCTCTCCCCTACCTACTGTTGATGTGGTTTTCCATGGGCCACCTAAAGCTGCCTCAAAGAAGCAGTACTGGACACCCTAGCCTTCACAGGCTAAGCTGGACAAGATTGTTGAAGAAATGCTTAAGCCTTCAGTGAAGGAGAGAGTGCAACAATCTGCACCACCTAAGACTAAACCACCACACCCTTGGCAAGCTAAGACACAGCCTAACCCCTTTCCTAAGGGATCTGTATACCACTATGACTGTGACTTTTCCCAGCAGAATGATCACTTGGAGGAGTTTTGCTTTAGGAGAAAGTGGGTTGAAAAGCAGGAGAGAGCCTGGGAGAACCAAGATCAGTTCTACCAACATGGTATGCGAGATCCTCCTCAGTGAGAGTCTAAGAGAGAGTGCCCTATGGGTGGTAAGCATGGAGGTGGCTTTCCAAACTGTGCTCTTGGTAAGAGACTCTTTGCCGGTAAAGCTCCTAGCCATTTTCAGTGCGGCTTTGGACCTCGAGACCGAGGCGTTCAGAGAGAGTTTGAGAGGCCATGCTTTGGAGGTCATGGTTACTCTAGTCATAATGATGAGTACTTTGATCGTGCTTACCCTACCTTTAAGCAGATGGCTCGGCACGGGTTCAGCAGTTTCACTAACCCTAGTGCCGGACCGTTTGCTCACCCTCCTTTACTTGATTTTGCAGGATCGAGGCCTAGAGGACGTGTGGATCATGGACTTGGGCTGCTTTAGGCACATGACATGGCACCACAGATGGTATCCAGCTGCAACCCCGTGAGCACCAAGGAGTATATCACTTTCAGGGACAATGGCTAAGGTAAAGTGTTGGGTGTTGGTTCTATTTCACTTTCTGCCAAGCTTTCCCAGAGAGAAGTTGCTTTTGTGAGGAATCTGGGGTTCAATTTGGTATCTATCTCGCAACTTCTCAATGAAGGTTTTGAGGTTCATTTTAAGAGGGGGATGTGTTGTGTTCTTGATGCAGAGGAAACCCTTGTTTGTTCGCTTTTGCCCTTTCAGCAAGTTTTTAGGGTTGATCTCTCATCCATTTTTGGCCCCTTTCGGTCATTTGAGCTTTGATCTACTTGCCAGGTTGAGTTCAATGGGCCTAATCCGAGGATTGCCCAAATTGAAAGTAGAGAAGGATTTAGTTTGTCACCCTTGTCGTCATGGCAAGATGGTTGCCACTTCTCATGCTCTTGTTAATCAGGTTATGACCTCATGCCTATGGGAGCTTCTCCATATGGACACTGTAGGCCCTACTCGGATACAGTCGATCAGTGGAAAATGGTATGTTCTTGTTATAGTGGATGACTTTTTTCGCTTCTCGTTGGTGTTTTTCATGGAGTTTAAGGATGAGGCCTTTGGTTTTGTTCGTGATCTGGTAGTGAAGTTGAGAAATGAGAGTCATAAGACCATGAGGGCAATCCACAGTTATAATGGCGGTGAATTCAAAAAACTCCCGATGAATTCAGTTCTCTTCTCCATATACCCCACCGTAGAACGACATTGTGGAACGTAAAAACTGCACACTTGTTGAGATGGCATGGACGATGCTCGATGAGCATAGGACTCCGAGGTGCTTTTGGGCTGAGGCAGTGAATACGACATGTTACATTGCTAACCAGAATGATTGGAGGGCTTCACGAAAGAACTTTGAGGTCCCAAACAGTTTCTATCGCTGTCTTTTCAGACTCTGCTTTTGTTGCCTCTTTTGAGCCCAAGGATGTTGGACACGCTCTTTCTGACGATAATTGGATTAATGTCATGCATTAGGAGTCAGAAAATTTTGAGAGGAGTGAGGTTTGGGTTTTGGTAGAGCCATCACCACAGTGCAATCCTGTTGGTACAAAATGGGTTTTCAAAAATAAAAAGGGGAGGATGGCATTGTTGTGCAGAACAAGGCTAGACTTGTGGCTCAGGGTTTTTGCAAAAGAGGGGATAGACTATGAGGTGCTCCAGTTGCACATCTGAAAGCTATACGTATCCTCTTAGGCCCTATTTGGAATGCAGAAATTCTTCCCCATTCTTGCGTTTTTCTGTGAAATTAAACTATATCCTATGAAATTTCTATACAATTCCTATGAAATTCCTGCGTTCCAAACAGACCCCTTTGCAGCTTCCAAAAGGTTTTAAACTTTACCAAATTGATGTGAAGTCTGCTTTCTAAATGGTTTCATCCAAGAAGAAGTTCATGTGAGACACCCCCTGGCTTTGAAAATTCAAAACACCATGACTATGTTTACAAATTGCAAAAAGCTCTTTATGGTTTGAAACAAGCCCCTAGAGCCTGGTATGATAGGTTGAAAACTTTCTTGGTTTACCAGGGTTTTAAATTGGGGAGTGTTGATAAGACCTTGTTTCTCCTCAATCATGGTAGTGATCTTCTTGTTGTCCAGATATACGTGGATGATATCATCTTTAGCGGCTCTTCTCACTCTCTTGTTACCAAGTTTACTAAGCAGATGTTGAAAGAGTTTGAGATGAGCATGATGGGAGAGCTACAATTCTTTCTTGGACTTCAAATCAAGCAAACTCAAGAAGGCACCTTTGTCACCAAGCCAAGTACACAAGAGATTTACTAAAGAAGTACAGCTTTGGAGGAGACTTGAAGCCAATGCAGACCCTGATGAGCTCCTCAGTGGCTTTGGACAAGGATGAAGATGGAGTTGCTGTGAACGAAAAGGAGTGCCAAGGGATGATTGGATCACTCTCTACTTGACGGTGACAAGGCCTGATATATAGTTCGTTGTGTGTTAGTGTGCACGCTACTAGTCCTTGCCACGAGAGTCACATCGTCAAGTAGTGAAATGCGTCTTCAGGTACCTCACTTACACTCCTGAGTTTGGTCTGTAGTTTTCATCAGGTTCGACCATCTTTCTTAGTGGGTATTCGGATACTAACTTTGGCGGATGTCAGATTGATCGCAAGTCGACTTTCGGGACTTGTCAGTTTCTTGGGTCTTCACTTGTGTCCTGGTCCTCTCGCAAACAATCTCGAGCGTAGCCCAATCCACCATAGAGGCTGAATTTGTAGCTGCTGCTAGCTGTTGCTCCTAGTTGCTGTGGATGAAATCCACTCTAAGAGACTTTGGGTTAACCTATGGGAGTGTGCCACTTTATTGTGATAGCACGAGTGCCATTAGTGTAGGAAAGAACCCTTGTCTCCGTTCCAAAACCAATCACATTGAGGTGAGGTTCCACTTCCTGAGAGACAATTATGAGAAGGGAGAGATAAATCTAGTCCATGTGGGAACCGAGAACCAGCTAGTATATATCCTGACCAAACCCCTTGAGCAGAAAACGTTTGATCATTTGCCAAGGGAGTTGGGCATTTGTTACCCCTTTTAGCTTGGGGTAACCTTGTATATGGTCAGCTCGGTTCCAGCACGTACGGACGAACTATCCTTAACAAGATCCTTCAACTGCTTGCTCACATGTAAGCGTGTTGTATGTATGGAAATGTAAACTTAGCCGGCAGCAGCAAGGCTCGGCGATGGCGTGAATATATAACAGATCGATACCCATACCCATCAATGCCCTTACGAATGTGCACTACAGTACTGTTAACTAAACACAGGTCCCAATGGCCATGCCCTACTGTCCATGTGAATATATGCATATGTAAACTTAGCCGCCGGCAGCAAGGCTTAGCAATGCCCTTACGAGATCGTGCTAGGGAGCACTGCTTAACAAGTCCCAATGGCCATGGCCCTACTGTCCATGTGAGCTTCATCTCAGTACGTAGTGGGTACTGGGTACCAACTTATGATTCATTTATATACATATGCCGCATGCATGGTTCGATCCAACTCAACGTTTCATTTTCCTAGTGTGGGCAACCGTAAACAAAGGGACCGTTCTTTTTTCTAGACATATGTCAGCAGTCCAAGACAGCCAGTACAAGGCGGTGTCAAAGTGCATCCATCGATTTTAGAAATCAAATCCAATGCTTATCAGCTTTTACCTACCGCACGCCCAAACCTTGCAAAAAGAACAGAGCCAAAGATGCACATGGAACGCATAAGGCCAAGAACAGAAACCAAAGGGGTTTGGTGATAGTTTAATTTGGATGCCGCTCTATCCGAGGGAGTCACTACCCTTTTCTCTGTGAGGAAATTAGCAGTTCATCTATTGTGGTACCTACCTAGTGCAAAAGGAAGGGCAGCAAGGCCAAACACTAGATGCATGGGGCGAATGGGAGCCTATGAATTATTGGCGAGAAATAAGGCTTACACTTAACCATGAGAGAACCTCTCTTTTGACAATCATCATGTGAAAATCAGAGGGCAAAGGCGTGGTAGAACATCGGCCTCCTAATGTGGAGATCTCGGCAATTGCGTGTTAATTTCTGTGCACAAACTGTCACCAGGAATTACAATATATAGTACGTAGATTAGGTCAGCCAGGGTGAGTTTATTACAACAACCTTTCCTATCCTTCGTATGAAGAAGACTATCTATCTATACTGGCCAACCTTTATCCATATGCTTGTTACATCGTTTGTTACATTGCTACTATATAACACTCCCCCTCAATCTGGAAGTCTGAGATTCAGATTGTTCTTGAACGTCTCCAACTGTCGCACGGACAAGGAGTGAATCCATCTGCCACTTGATCGTTGGTTGATACATAATCAATGTCAAGCAATTTCCGAGTCACCCTTTCTCGTACAAAATGATAATCAACTTCTATATGTTTCATGCAGGCATGAAACACAGGACTTGATGAAAGATACTTTGCTCCCATGTTGTCACACCACAGTTTGTCAACTTTAGGTAAATGAACGTGTATGAACATAATTTCTGCAGTTTCGTTGGCTACTACTTTATATTCGGCTTCAGTCCTTGACATTGACATGGTAGCTTGTTTTCGTGCACTCTATGACACAAGGTTTCTTCCAAGAAAAACAGCAGCTTCAGGTGGATCATTAGGTGCTGCTGCTGCTGTTGAAGACCCTGGCTGATTTTCTGGTACTGCTGTTGTCGTAGAGGGTCCAGGAGGTACTGCTGTTGTTGGAGGTTCTGTCGCATGCACAGACACTGCCTCCGATGCAGATTCTGTTGCTGTCATCTCCACTGCAGGCTCGACAGGTGAAGAGGAGATTGTTGCATTGCCCCCCTCGCCGGGAGCCTCAGATCAACGCGTGGCTGCAGGAGTACGACTCCCAACATCATCCTCGGAACCTGTAGTGGGTCTTTTCACAGTTTCTCCTGTACTGTTTTCAGCAGAACTAACACCAGTATTGTTAAAATTTTCAGGAGAATTAAACCATTGATCACCTATATGTTCCTGCCCAGTCAGATTAAGAAGTGAAGGAGCAAGTAGTAAATTTCTGAACGTAGAAGAGCTCCTGCATTTGGACGTAGCTTGGAGAAGGGAAATATTTCCTCATCAAAAACAACATCCGGTGAGACGTAGATGTGTCCTGAGGAAACATCTAGGCATTTAAAACCTTTATGAAGGTTGCTATAGCCAAGGAACACACATTGTTTTCAACAGAATTCTAGCTTGTGCCAATTGTAAGGACGAAGATTTGGTTAATCTGGTTTCTGATGGAATAAATGCTCAAGGGGAGTGTCACACCCGGTTTCAACGAACAAAACCGTGCAACATATATATGCGCCAGGAAACGTCTCGCATATACATGACAAATTACAGAATACCACAGCACATGCCAAAGATGAAAACGTGCATAACATTAAATATATCATTATTACACTGTGACACAAGTGTTTAACTCAGAGTATAACGTAGCATAGCGGAAGCGTAAATCATAAACATAACGAGCGCCACAGGGACGTCAACTGGTGAACGAAACGCCTAATACTCGTCGTAGTCTTGCACATAGTCTTCATTACCACCATCATCTGAGCAGCGGTTGGATTTTTCCCCCAACAAGGAATAAATATAAAGAAACAAGCGTGAGTACAGAATACCCAACAAATATAACATAAACCATGCGGCTCTATGGTTAGCTGACATCTGCATAAGCTTTTAATTTAAAACATTTATTAAAGCCTAATTACTATGAATTAATAACAAAACCATTAACCCCAAAAGATATTGCAAGAAATTAAATAAGATAAAACAGATATAAACAATTATCAAAACCATAACCAAGGAACCTCAGCCAAGGGTCCTTTACTAATCACTGGGAAGGGTCTGGGCCGCTCATAACCGTGAGCACGGCTAACATGTTAGTTTTACACTCTCGAGAGGTTGTACATCTTTACCCACAAGTCGTGAGCTACGCTAGGAATTCACCACATTACCGGAGATGAGATGACTAGCAAGCGCACTACGAAGCCTTTACAAAGATCACGTTGGTAAGGTGTAACCGCTAAGGATTCAGGTTCCGCAACCGTGGAGCAAACCTCAAGGGGAGAAGCATATACATATAACGTAAAGCACACTCGACCCAAGCAGCGCGAGGGCCACAGAAGCTCACCTCCCCTCTTGCCCCGCAGGTAAGTTACTCCCAAACCAAAACAACCTAATTAATCAGCTAAGTCTGTCCCATTCCAGCCTTGTGGTAGTACTGTTGTCCCAGGTGGTCGCTTTGTGATTCGGTCCTTAGGGAGAGAACCAGCAAAAGCACACGAGCACATTGCTCAAGCTCCCTAAACCATGTTGCTAAAAAGCCATATTAAAATGGACATGAACCGATCAGGGCCACGCCCAACAATTAATTGCATAGGACCGTTAATCAAAATTAAATTAACAAGAAAAGGAGTTTGCGCAGCACCTAGCACAACTTAACCATATGCATCCCACAAGGTAGATATAAAAGGATAAAAGTAGCTAGGTAAACCTTACAGGCATATAAATTAAAATGCACATGCAGCGAAATAAAAGGTTATTAGGTGTTGTTTATGTTATACTTGCCTTCCTCAAAATTTATTCCTTGCTGCTGCTCAGAGGCTTCTGGAGGTTGCTCTTCGAACTCAACAGGCGGATCAACGTCTATGCATGATACACGGCACCAAACAAGCATACAGATGATCACACATGCAAGCAAACAAATGCAAAAGGGTAAGAAACAATACATCATGACTTAAGAACAGAAGATAAAACGTATATAAAATTATTCTACACATCGCTACGGTCGCGTGGGCGCGAGAATTGCGAAAATCGGATTTAAAATGGTGAAGTTATGCCCAAAACAGGGTTCCAGGGGCACAACTGCGAAGAAAAACTAATGTCAGGGGCTAACTTTGGAAAAACCTAGGGCCCAAACATAAATAAACCTAACCGCCGAGGGCTAAAACACTAAAACAGAGGGGCTTGGACTGCGGGACCTATTTTTGGAAAGCTCGGGGTTTAAAACATTAAAAACAGGGTTGTTTTATAAATACTTTTGAACAGAGGTGGACTGCGGGTTGAATCCACGGAAACAGAGGGTCTCTTTCGCAAAAATGCCACGGCGGTCAGTGGTTGACTGGTATTGACCGGCGTTTTGACCGCTCTCCGGTGGATCTGGGGCGTTGGATTGAGATCGTGCGGCTAGGAAAGAAAGAGGAGAAGGCCTGGTCGACGTCGACCACCAGGGGCGGCGGAGTCCTTTGCCCGCGGCGGAGCATCGCCGGAGCGGCGTGCCCTGGCCTCAAGGGGCGACTAAGGACGACTAGACCTAGCCCAGAGGAAGGAGGGAGGTGCGGTGCGTCTCACCAGGGGGTCGGATGCGGCGGCGGAACAGCGGAGGCGGCCAGCGGCGAGCGGGTGCGGGTGATGGCGTCGGTGCTTGCAGGAGGCACCAAGAAGCGGGTCTTGGCGTCCAAGAACCGGCGGGAAGGGGTCGCCAAGGTCCTGCGAAGCCGATGGTAGGGTCAATTTGGACGGAGAAGAAGCGCCGCGGCGGAATTGAGCGACGGCGGTGGCTCACCTTGCGGGTTTCGGCGACCAAATTGAGGGCGGCGGCGGCTAATAGGGCTTGGGCTAGGGCACTGGAGCGAGCAAGGGCGCGGCGGCGGGTCCAGGAGACCCTTTTCTAGGGCGGCATAGGGGCTAGGTGGTCGCTCGAGTTCGACTCGAGTTCGACTCGAGTTCGACTCGAGTTCCAGCTCGTCTGCGGCGCGTCGGTGCGGGGGCCGACTAGCGGGCCCAGGGCACGGAGCAGGCGGGCGGAAGGGGACCGGCTGCAGAGGGCGAGAGGTGGCCGAGGGGGGGGGGCGCGGGCCACGCGCAGAGAGAGCAGGGCGGCTCGGTCCACCGGCAGGGAGGAGCGGGGAGGAAGAAAGCCCTGATGGGCGGGACCGGCTGGTCAGAGGCACGGGTGAGGGGAGTTGGGGAGGAGTTGGGCCGGCAGCGCCTGGCCTGGCCGAACTGGGCCGAAGGGGAACCGAGGGGGGGTGGGCCGGCTGCTGGGCTGTTGGCCCGGTGGCTGGCCTCCTCCTCTTTTTTTTTTCCTTTTTATTTTCTGAATATAACTTTGAATAAAGAGGCAAAAGCTCTATCAATTCAAATGAATTTGAATTTTGAATCCTTAGACCATACAAGAAATAAAGCAATGCACCAGCATGAATGTACAACAAAAGTTGACCTATGATTAATTTTAATTAATGTAGATAAAATAAATCATTAAATGCATGGCTAAGCATATAAAATCCTAGAAAATTAAATAAACCATATTAAATTTATTGTAAAATACTGAAAATAAAATTTAGGGTGTTACAGGGAGTATCATGATCGATGACTTTACTAGGTACTCAGATTTATTAGGTAGGTGGCTGCTAAAAAGGTTCATCCCAAAATTTCAAAGGCATTGATGCATGCGCAAGAAGAGAGAGTCCCACCTCAACAATGTGACGGTGTTTTCTTTCAGCTGAACCATTTTGCTTGTGAGTGTGAGGACACGAAACATGACGGGAAATACCAATCTTGTTAAAGAAAGTGTTAAATTTTTATACTCTCCTCCCCAATCGGTTTGCATGGCAATGATTTTTCAATCGAAAAGCCTCTCAACCATTGTTTGAAATTCATGAAATTTTTCAAACACTTCGGACTTATGTTTCAGGAGATAAATCCACGTGAACTTGTTAAAATCATCAATAAAACTAACATAATAATTTCTTCCTCCAACTAACATGGGTACAGGCCCCAGACATCTGAATAAATAAGTTCTAAGTGACTACTCAAACTACCAGACGATCTAGAATAAGGTAAACGATGGCTCTTGGCCTTTTGACAAGCATCACAACAGACTCTAAATTAAACCAAAAAACATCATATTTTTTACAAAATATTTTATAGAGCGGATCGATTTTTAGGGGAGGTGCACCTTACCGACCGTCCCTAAAAATCAATTTTTTAGGGGATCGATTTTTATGACGGCTCGGCACCCGTACTTACAAATGTCTATCTTCAATGATGCATTAGCTGAAGCGGTCTAGGGATCTGTCTCTAAAAATGATTCCCCAACCACCTCTAAAAATATATATTATACTAGTGGTAATTAGTAGCTAGATTGCCACTCCACATGTTTCTTGAGCACACGGTGTCAGATCTGATCGGTATGTATTACCTGAGAAAGTAATGATTCATGGTTACAAGAAATACAAATAGCTGAAAGCTAAACAAAAGAAAAATAAAAACTCACAAGTAAAAAGTCTCTTTGCATGCATGGCTCTCAATCTCCGATAAAATGTGGATGGCCTTCAACTATTTGAACTGGCAATTCGTAATATAAACAATTAAACATAAACAACAAGGACACATTCTCCCTTTTAACATAAGGCATGCTGTGTGTCTGGACCGTCTTTCATTTCACACCTAACGACTCACACCTTAATAATTTGTTTCGAAGCATCGAAGTAGTACTAATTCATAACATCTATACTCATTGCTTATACATATCACTCTTGTGATCTGTATGCATATCACACGTTCATACCCCGTGAACATAAGCCTATGTGCCAGAAAGAGTTTAGTTACACCCAAGATTTGCTACATATTTGTCAAAGGGAATGGGACCCAGTTATGGTGGGGCACTGAGTTGCCTCCACCCTCCTACCCCCCGCCCCCACGCGCGCACCACATATCCTCTCCACCCTCCAATCTCCTCCCCCCACACCTCAGCCAGTGGCACTGTCATGCCATCGTTGCTGGATCCAGTGGCTTTAGACCTAGATCGCACTACTGGAGAAAGGAGACTTGAATCCTATGCAACTAGTGCTGATGATAGCATGAATACTAGTTGCAACGGTCGTGGCTGTTGGAGGAGTGTTATTACCTGTACTAATGCCTTTTGGAAAATTAAAATAAAAAATAGCATCCCCGACTTACCACGTATGCCTGTATGATGTAGGTAAGAGCAAGGCTAATAGAAGCATCTCTTATAGCACATTTTATCAAAGATGGACCAAAGAAAATTACGAGTAGTCGCAACAAACATCACTAGTCAAGGTGACTATTGACCCCCAAGTTTATATGCTGATTAAATTTTATCATATATTTAGAAAGAAATGTAGTAAAACAGTTTTTGAACGTAGGAGGCAAAGGGATATTTGTCGATCATTATCATTACTATATTGCTTCATTGGAACACGTGTTTCACTTATGTGTTTATTGATTTATACTTGAGAGATTTGGATATCTGATAGGGTATGGGGAAATGATGTTGAAATTTGACTTGTTGTTTCTGGACTAAATCATGTGATACACCCTTAAGCCAAACCCTAAGTCCTAAGCAGCCAGCGAGAGTGGTGCATCCTCTAGCGAGCGGTGCAAGGTGCCCCACAAGCGTGGCTGTTGAGACTGCGGCACACAATGAGCACGGCGTGGCGGTGGCAACGCGACGCTTGACTTGGTGAGTGGTGCTATGGCAGTGGCAGCATGAAAAATTATGTCCTAAATTAAATGGAGGGCAACTCCTACGTCTTTTATTAATTTACTCCCTCTGTCCCATAATATAAGGCATATAAATTTTTAGCATAATCTTTAAAACAAAACTTTGATCATTCATATCTTTTAAAATATGTCATCAATAAACACAAAATTACTCTCATCTGAAAATACTTTTGAATATAATCTAAATATATAGCATGCATACATTAAATATATGTTTTTTGGACTGGATTATTAAGTTAAAGATTTAAACCATTGACGTTCCTGAAAACATGGACGCCTTATTTTATGGGATGGAGGGAGTATTTATCTTGTTTGTTGATATACTACAAGTCAAACTTACACCGTCTCCATATTGTTGGTCTGCAGATTTGGCAAATAAATTGTTCCAACTAAAATATTAGGTAAACAAACAATAACACACCAAATTTAATATAACTAGTTAATCAACCCGTACGTTGCATGGGTTTGTATATATTTAATGGATAATATAGTTTTGATGTTTTGTTATCACGAAGGAGGAGATGGTGAATTATGATATATGAAGAGTTGCATATATAAATAATGAAGGTATATTTTGTATCAAATTGACAACCAAGTCGTGATCAATCGAGTTCCTGTTTTTCTGTTGGTGTACTTTGATCCGATGAAGCTCTGTACTCATATTAGTGGATACATTCTATAGAATGAGTGTTGCATGGTTAACGTTTTTTGGTGCTTGGGTATGCCAATCTTAAATTTAGACATTTCAATAAATGGCCTAGAACAACTATTATTGAATACAATCTCTCTTGAAGGTGAGAGTGTTATTTAGTACAACAACAAATCAATTTTTCTATTTTCAAAAAAACAACAAATCAATATTTCTAAAACCAATTTATTACCTTCCATTGTTATAGCGTGGGGTGTTTTATTTTACAACATCATTACCATCAAGCTTGGGATGTCTGTTATTTTTATTCTCATCTAAAATTTGCTTTCACTTCATTCGATCCTTTTGATGTCCGTTATTCTGTAGGTGACCTTCCAAATTGCTGATACATAGTGCAATTGATTAGTTATGCCAAGATGTGAGATCTAGATGCTAAATATGTTTGGAATATTTATTCTAGGTGGTGTCCCGATATAATTTCCTAAAAAATTTAGATAATGTGTTGTAACTAATTAAATTAAATATAATGCAGTTCCAATGATGAATTAGAAAGGGTGGATGAATGTGCATAGGCAAGCTATTGCCCCTTTTTCCAGTAACCTTTCTGTTCTCTATGATTGATTATTTTAAGCTTTGCATAATTGATGTTCCATACCATTACGAATCATAATTTAGTATGTGTTGAAGAATGAAATAAACTGAACAGCATGCCTTTACCTTTCTTTTACTCGGTCTAAATTGGGATTGAAACTCTGGAAGTTATCTCAAGCACCAAATCGAGCAGGATGGCATGGCTGAAAGATGAAAGGGTGATCCGAAAGCAGTTTCCTACAGCAGCATCAAATCGCGCAGGGCACAGAAGGTTGATCCAAAAGCAATTAACTGCTGATGCTGCTGCTCCAAAAGTTGAGGAAAGCAAAGGTTGGTTGGGTTGTCATCACTGCTAGGCACTTAGCCTGCAACGATGGCTCATCATGAGTCCACAATGATGTGTTTGTATTCGCCGTGTCTGCGCTTGCCATGATGTATGCCCGCTGCAGTATGTTGTTATGCTCGCCGTGTTTGCCGTCGCGGCCGGCAGTTAGGTTCGTAGATAGATCGTGGCTGTGGCAACATGGACGTGGTGATTAGGTGGATAGGCTGCTGTGCTTTTATGTGAAAGGTAGGGTAATTTATATAAAAATTTAATTGGTGGGTAATTAATACCTAAATTTAATGGGTTACTTTATGTAACACCCCGAAAATTAGGCTCTGAAATTTTTCTTCTAATCTCCCCCTAATTCAAAATCAAGTTTCAAAACCTTGCTTGCTTGTTTGCCTTGTGTGACAATGTGAGCTCAACAAAATTCCTGAATAATTCCAAAATACCCCGAACCAAATTCTTTCCAAAAATCCCCCTCAAAATTCTTCTCCAAATTTCTACTCAAATTCCAATCCAAAAACTCAAAAAGAAAAGGTGAAAACCTCCTTGGGCCCAAACTTCCTTCCCCCGGCCCATCCCATCTCCCTCACCCTTCCAGCTGGGCCCAGCCCACCGCAGCCACCAGCACCACCTCCCTCCTCTACCTGGGCCCGCCCGTCATTCCCTCTCCCCCTGCCTTCTTCCCTGGCGCGCCCCGCACGCCGCGCGCCGCCACGCCGCAGTGGCCCCACGCCGGCCCCGCCACGCGCTGCCGAGACCCAACGCCGGCCCCGCCACCCGCCGCGGCCGCCCCCACGGCAACACCGCCGCTGTCAGCACCCACTCATTGTCTTCCTTCTTGGCCGGACACGCACACGCGCTTTCAATGCGCCGCGCGCCGCGAACAGCGCCGCCAGGCCCCGGCGCGTCGCTGCTAGCCCCTGACCGAACCCCGTCGCGCTGCTGCCAGATCCTATCCGACCTACCGCATCTCCTCGCCACGCGGCGCCCCACCAGCCGTGCCCCGTCCCCGCGCCGGACCCCGCCGCGCTACACCCCGACCCCGGCCACGCCCGGCCCTGCGTGCTCGCGACCGCGCGCTGCGACGGCGCCGTTCCGGCCCCTACCCCCCTCCCGCGCACAGCGGGGCTCTGGCCCCACCGCGCCGCATCTCGGCCCCAGCCGCGCTAGGGCCCAGACGTGCCACGCCCTGTCGCCGCTCGCCTCCCCGGTCCCCGCCGCGCCCGAACCCCCGCCGCCGGCTGCCCCCTTCCCCAGCTATAAACCCCCTCCCCTCCCCCCCCCCCCCCCCCCCCACTCCCTCTGCCCCGGTGCACCACCACCACCAACAGGCACCGGCAGCTCACGCACCCCCTTCCCCGGCGCGGTGCCGCGCACAACTCCGCCGAGCCGCATGCTATGTCGGTCAAAATCCCACCTACACCGGCCGCCGGAGCTCGATTAGCCGTGCGCGGAGCTCCGCTGCGCCACCCCCTTCCTCCCGGCACGCCCCCGCCTTCTCTCCACTTCCACCAGGGCCACCGCGTGCGCACCTCTCGCGCCACCGTGCATGCCGTGCCGCTGCGCCGTGGAGACCCCACCTCCGATCACTACTCCGCCCATTCAACCCCACCGTCGTGTTCGCCGTCACCTCCCGGTGCTCGTGCGGCAACCCTCGTTGCCGGAACTGGCCTCACCGCCAGGAACCGCCGGCGAACCCCCGCGAACCGCCGTGCTCCGGTCCTTCCTGACCCGGCCGGGCTCCGTCACCCTCTCCGGACGACGTCACCCCCCTGCCACTGACGCGCGGGCCCCGCGTTAACGGCAGCGCCGCGCCGTCACGCCGCGTGGGCCGGCCCATCAGGCCGTGCTGCGCGGGTGGGCCGAGTAGGCTGAAAGTCACCCCGGCCCAGATTGCCTTCTCCCGCGGGCCAAATTCACTAAAAGTTCATTTTTACACCCCCGAACTAATTTTCAGAGATTTTATTTACCCCTTTCCACTAAATAATCTATATCTTCTCCATTTGAACTCCGATTAGGGTGATTCTTGCGCCTAAATTCATCT
This sequence comes from Paspalum notatum, assembly GCA_022530915.1. Taxonomy (NCBI): domain Eukaryota; kingdom Viridiplantae; phylum Streptophyta; class Magnoliopsida; order Poales; family Poaceae; genus Paspalum; species Paspalum notatum. The sequence goes on from CM039683.1 coordinate 10,890,158, forward strand.
AAAACCAAGCTCTATCCATCTGTACACTCCACATAATCTTTTTTCTCTGGCCGGAAGACGCCGTCATGCCACCATGATGTCGTCCTACGCCCAATCAGTGCTTCACACTGGTCCCACATAAGTTTGTGTGCCCAGTGTGATACCGTTGCCCTTCTACCTTCTATCAACTCAAAAGATTCTTGATCTTTCCAAATCTTTGATTCAGATGATGACGATACCGAAAATCATCTGAAAATCTTTTCCATTGCCTCCCCACCTCAACATTATCATGCGGCCACCGTCCCACCAATTTCGCTTCCGCCTTGGCCACGCTGGCCCACTGCCCTGGCGTTTTCGCAATTCCCGTTACCTTAGACGCCAGCGTGGTCGGCAATTCGTAGCCCAACTTGCTGCCTCTCCCACCCTATCAAAACCAACACCATTGGTAAGCACCACCAACAAATGGCTCATATCCCCTCCAAACATCCCATCACCACCAATGTTGAGCTCATATTATGCCCCGATTTGTTGTGTGTTTTCTTGTTTATGCACGTAGGCTACACCGAAGAGTCCGTTCGGTCTGCCCCTCGTAGTATACTATGCGACGGCCAGCGCTCCCTACGCCCAGCACTTGATGAATCAACCGCTTCAACAAAGCATGCGGAAAGCCCACTGGAATCTCCACTCGATGCATAAAATTCCTATGTTTTATAACCACAACCCTTGGTCTGGTAATCACTATAAAACTTGCATGTTTTGCTTCCTAAGGAAAAACCCCACCGAATATACAGCCACCTAAGCCAATTTTAGATGTAGTGCGTGTTGACGGTCGTAATCTCACGATATCTACCATCAGTTACCAACCAAATGGAGCTATACAAGTGAATAAATATGGACTAACCCCTCTACTAATGAGTTCCACAAGTTTTGTATGAATATTTGGATGCAGGTACCAAAATGCACATAAAACAGTTGAAAACATGTCAAGGATCAAAAGATGGAAACCACTGGTCAAGGTGGCCAGGTCGGCCGACCCACACCCAGGTCGGCCGACCAGGGCAAAGCCTCCCTGGCTCAGTCAGGTCGGCCGACCAGGGGCTAGCTGCCCGACCCACTGATAGGGTCAGCCGACCCCTGGTCAGGCCGCCTGACCTCCCAAGTCAGCCACTTGCCACCTCATTGATCCACATCATGAAGAAAAACACAAGTGCACTCAAATCCAACCGCAAGACCAAGCATCCACTGTATCCAAAGGCCGAAAATGCACCAAGTCACGGATCCACAACGTCATCAATCCGAGGGAGAAGCAAAGTGGCCAATGCAAGGCTGACACATGGTCGCCCGACCTCCTACAAGGTCGTCTGACCTACCCTCAGAGGCATTTTACACGTGCAACAACCGTCCTAACCGCCAACCGCCATGGGGAAGCAAGATCAAGCCGTTGGAGTGCAAATGCGGTGGATCGGGTGGTCGCCCGACCTCGGAGTAGGTCAGCCGACCTCCCCCCTAGGTCGGCCGACCACCGACTTCGGCCTCCCACCGACCTAAGCCTCCTACAAATACCCCCCTCTCATATGGGACTATAAATAGGCCTGTAGAGCTCATTTGTAAAGGTGTGGAGAAGTTGAGAGCCATATTCTACATTAGAGAGTGTCATTTTCCACATCTTAGTAGTTAGGATAGTCCTGGGAGTTAGAGTGAGTCGAGCTTTGCCTCGGAGTTCTCGGAGATTCTTCTGAGTCTGCGGTAACAGCTCTTGTATCTTTTGTACTCAATCTTCAATATAATTCAGTTATATTTTACTTTATTTATATCTCTTGCAAGTGTGGTGTACCCTTTATTTTGCATACTTGCTAGGCTTAGACTTGTGGTTATCTTAGTTAGTCAAGTCCCGTTATTCTTGCCGGTGCTATAATCCAACCTGTACGCCAGGCTCTGGTTAGGTCCTCTCCTCTGATCAAGGACGATCTATTATTACTCAAGCTTCGCTTGAGTACGTTTATAGCGTGCTAGCCTATCCACGCAGATTTGCTTGGTAGCCCCACTCGGTGACAGCGTGTGGTGTGCCTGTGTAGTCCAGGCCCGTTCGTTCGGTAGGCCCGTAGGCGTTAGCCGGGTCTCCTTTGGTTGTCTACTATCTACCCCCTGACTCCTCAAGGCGCCGGAATTTCGCTCGACGCAAGACCCTGACTTGCTACTTGTGTTTCTTAGTTAACCACGATAGAGTCTTTGCAGCCGAATAGAATAGAGTTTGGGAACTTTATCTCACTCGTTGTCCTCCCAGGCAACTATACCTTTCTACGTGTATCTTAGGTAGTTCAATTTAATTCTTCCCACCATACACCTATCCGTTTACCAGACTTACCCCTGTCTAGTGACTAGCTGGTATATTTATATAAGTACGGTTCATTCGATTTGAGTTTATTCAACTATACTCTCTCGCCTGCCGCTTCCCTGTGGATAAAAATACGATACTCGAAATACTCTGAGTGAAAAGCTACATCGGTCTCCGTGCGCTTGCGGAGTAAAATCTTATAAGGCTAAGAGACGCCAACAAGCTTTTCTGGCACCGTTGCCGAGGAAGCAATAGGCAGAGATATAGTTGATAATCTCTTTTCGAACCCCGTGTCTTTAATAAAAATACCAACTAGTCGTTAGCAGGCTCACTTGTCTCTGTTATTTATGTTGTGGTTGCAACAGAGAGGTGTATGACCGATTTTGACCTGCCAGAAAATTTTCACAATAATCCAGAGGTTCTGCTTAGGAGGGTCCGTTCCAAGACCATTCATGGGCAGATACCAGTTCCAAGGGAATTGAACCTTGAAACGGCCACGTCAAGTAGTTCTTCGAACACTGACGACATGGCCGTACCTTCCGAGAAGACCATTCGTGAGTTCTCCATCCCATCCAGTAGCTATGTCCCTACGGGACTGGCTGTCAACGCAGGGGAGAACTTCGAACTTAAGCCGGGAGTCATTCACATGGTTCAAGCCATTCCCTTCTGCGGTTTATCAACGGAGGACGCCAACAACCACCTGCAGTAATTCCTGGAAATCTGCAGCACATTTACCATGAAAGGTGCGTCCGCCGATGCTGTCAAGTTACGCCTCTTCCCATTTTCATTTGTCGGAAAGGTGAAGCAATGGTTCTATCTCAACCGCGCAACACTAACAATGTGGGATGCGTGCTCAAACGCATTCCTCGCCAAGTACTTCCCTTTGGGAAAGACCAACGCATTAAGAAACAAGATCTCGAGCTTTCAACAGCTCGCAGATGAAACGGTGACGGAGGCCTGGGAAAGATTACAGGAATACATAGCAGCCTGCCCCCACCATGGCATGGAAGAATGGCTGATCATTCAGTGTTTCTTTCACGGGTTAAACCGTACAGCTCAAGAGCACTGGATGCAGCCGCTGGAGGATCAGCCGCTGGAGGATCTTTCCTATCCCAATGTGTGAGAGCGGCCAAAAATCTGATTAAAAAGATCGCCACTAATCAGGGATGGAAGGAAGATAGGTCACACCCACGATCCTGTGGAGTCCATCACATCGACAGCACGGACATGCTGGCCGCCAAGATGGACTTGCTTTTAAAGAAGCTAGAAGACAATCCTGAGACCGCACCAGTCCAGGCCCTCGACACTCGCATGACTTGTGAAGTCTGCGGGAACACGGGGCATTCAGGGAGCAGCTGCCCTGAAACGCGACCGGAAGACGCCAACTTCATCGGTCATTCTAGTAACTTCAACAACGGGAATCGTCCCCAACCAGGCTGGAATTCATGCCCATATATGCCATTCTCCGGACAAGGTAACTCCTCGGGTAATTCACAGCAGTTCAATAAGCCTAGTTCTTTTGATCCTAAAGCTGTGTACGATAGCATTAGTAAAAAGTTTCATGCAAATGATAGACTTTTTGAATCTATTTACTTGCAAATGGAAACTTTTAACAATGCTATGAAAAATCAATTGAGTTTCATTAAAATGTTAGAAACACAAATAGCTCAGTTGGCTGCCTCTTTGCCTAATGCTAATGCGGGAAAGCTTTCGGGACAACCGGAACCTCCTCCCAAAGAGCACATCAATGCCGTCACCACTAGGGGTGGTAAGTCCACTCAGGACCCTCCACATCCTAGTGGTGCGTAGCACTAACCATACAGGCAAGGAACAGGAGAAGACCACTGAAACAGAGAAGAATGATGACCTAGAGACCAGGATTGGTGCCGCGAAGGAGAAGGCACCACCGAAAACTCTCCCACACGAGTTCTATGACTCAACGGTGTTGCCATTCCCTCAGCGCAACTAGAAGGCTGCCGCCGATGAACAATATATTAAGTTTGTTGAGGTCATTAAGAAATTATATGTCAATATACCTCTGCTAGATGCAATGCAGGTACCGACATATGCAAAGTACTTGAAAGATATACTCAACAATAAGAAACCACTGCCATCAGCGGAAATTGTGCATATGACCGAGGAGTGTAGCGCAGCTATACTCAACCAGCCTCCACAGAAGAAGAAGGACCCTGGTAGTCCTACCATTCCATGCTCAATTGGGAACCAAGTCTTCAATCAAGCCTTATGTGATCTCGGAGCAAGCGTCAGCGTTATGCCTAAAATTGTCTTCGACAAACTCAATCACGCGGCACTCGTGCCCACGAGTATGTGCCTGCAACTTGCGGACCAATCTATCCGGCACCCCGCGGGAATCGCCGAGGATGTCCCGGTGAAGATTCGGAACTTCCTCATTCCCGTGGATTTTGTGGTATTGGATATGGAGATTAATGCAAAGACACCGCTCATTCTTGGGCGGCCGTTTCTGAGCACCGCGGAGGCAAGCATAGATGTTGGGGCCGGAGAAGTCCACCTCAACATAAATGGAATGAGGGAGACCTTCTCCTTCAGACCAAAGGTGGAGCAGTGTAACCAACTGAAGATTTTCAAGTGCCAAAAGTATGTGCCGAAGCCGCCAATCTACGATGCTTCCGGGAAAGAGATGGACAGTCTCATAGCATTTATGAAACAGAAGTTAGCCACCGAGGCTACCATCCGAGAACGAGAGGTAGACGAATGGAAGAAGGCGAGAGCCATGAAGGCTAACCGCAAGAACTAGGAAACAGGAGGCAAAGCTCCTGTTAAGAAGGTCGGCACCCATGATTTTACGAGACCCACCAACCGAGGGTGCAATAAAAATCAACATACCCATGAAGGCCCTAGGATAAATACTATGGGGCATGTTGACGACGAGCGCGCCCAGGACTCATCCACGACAAATTCCAAGTGGCTCGCAAAGGTACCGCTTACCTCCCCGTACGTACGCTCACGCGACATCCCGAAGGACGGTAAATGGTTCGCTCCCGCCAAGAGGTAAACCTGGCATTATCTTCCGGCGGCATATTTATTTTCCCCGCTAGTTTAATTTCTCATCTTCCACTGCATATTTAAACTTTTTTTGGCAATGCATAATTTTAATCTTTTACTGCATTTAGTTATACCCTTCATTTTCAAAGAAAAAAAATATAGGGTCGGCCAACTCTACACAGGGCCGGCCGACCACCACTTGTAGGTAAGGCAGGGGAGGCATTGGCCAGGGCCGGCCGACCATATGGTCAGGCCGCCCGACCACCTCACTCCTTCTCCCTCTTACTCTTTCTCTTCTTTCTCTTCTTCTTTCTTCTTTCACATTTCTCTTTTCTTTTCCTTTCACCCTCACCTCTTTTCTTTCCCTTCTCTCCTCTTTCCCTTTTCTTTTCCTTTCTTTGCTTTCTCTTTAGCTTTGCCCCATCCCTAAGCAAGGTAGATAGAAAGGGGCAGCACCCACAGGCCGCCCGACCAGACAATGAGGCCGGCCGACCTGCACTTATGACCAGCTTCACTCCCACTCTTTCTCACTCACTCAAGTGCCGAACTCATGAGGTCGCCCGATCAAGAAAACAGGCCGGCCGACCACTCCTTTCGCGCTTTCGGTGCATCCCCTACTCCTTTCCACATACACTTGAGTGGGCAGCCACTTTGAGAGACAACTCGACCAACTGAGTATGCTAGTCGACCAAGGGCCTCATCCTCCTTTGCTGCGCACTCAAGCAAGCGGTCGGTCGACCACAACACCGGTCGCCCGACCAGCAGCATGGGTCGGCCGACCCACTCACCGCGTCGCCCGACCTACCCTTCGGTGCACAAAGTCTCTCTCTCACTTCCCCTTTGCTGCACTTTCAACCGGTCGCCCGACACCTGACCAAAGTCGGCCGACCAAGAGTAAAAGCCCTCATCTCCTCCTCTGCCGCTTCACCACACAAGATCGCTCGACCACGGGAGAAGGCCGGCCGACCACGGCCATGGGTCAGCTGACCACTCACCTGGCCGCCCGACCTCGCTCCCCTGCTGCCCCTTCCCTCTATAAATACCACCCTTCACTCCCTTGTCCAATGCACCAAGCAGCAACAAGCAATTCCCTTCTCTCCATCTCTTAATCTCTTTGCTTAGTAGTAGTTTAACTCTTGCTTAGCCAAAATAATACCCGAATAAAAATCTAGTTGAGCAAAAATATTCTAGCTACTAGCTCCTCTCTTTCGCAAGACCACGAACGAGTTGTGGTGGTGTCACGCCCCGCAAGGACGACTAACCGCTAACGCAAATTTTATTTTGTCGCCCCATAGTTTTTGTGGTCAATTTCCATGCAGGATGAAGCGCGCATTCAAGAGGGCGAGAAGTGCCATCAGCAAGGCGGGGCAGCACATACGGTTCCCGACGTCCTCCAGCTCGCAGAACTCACGGACGGTGTCCGACAGAGGTTCATCGAGTGCTGGGCCGGGAGGAGAAGAAGCTTCGTCCTCCATCACCGGGCCCGTATTGCTGCTGGATTCTCAAATCCAAACGCGCAATCAAGACGAGGCCGACTTGCTGAGGCGACTCCACACCAAGCCTATCACCCTCACCAAGTGCTTCGATGAAGTCCTCATGACGAGCACAGGTATGGATGACGAATTCGATGAAATTTTCAGTATGATAGGCTGGGAGAACTTTGCACATGTTAGCGAGGGTGGCATAATCCCCCTCACAAAGGAGTTTCTTATGACCCTCCGAGTAGTAACATTGGAGTCCAGCACAACGGTTCACTTCAGACTCTTTAACTCTAAGCATGAACTGACACTCCATCAGTTCAGCAATGCTCTCGGGTTTTCACCCCGCTGCTCTATAGCAGCCGAACCCGTAGGCTTCAATGCAACAGAGTTCTAGAAGGAACTAGCCAGGCCGGACTATAAGGGGAAGAAGAGCATCACGAACATTAAGCACCCCACTATGCAGTTCATGGCCCGCTGGATTACCATCGTAGTCCTGCCCCGCGATGACACACGTTGCGTGACCATAGAGGACTTAAAAATCCTCTATGCCATGTGGCGTAAGCAGAAATATGCACCTGTCACCGCCATGCTCTACCATTGGATGAAACTAGTTTGGGATGAAAATTCCATATCAATCACGTCATTCGTGATGAGGATTGCATCCGAACTAGGGGTATTAGCTAATGCCCAAGTGGCATTCTTACCCCCTGACACACCCAACCTAATCACCGAGAGCCATTTCATTTGGGCACACTTCCTGCGCAAGAACCCCAGTATGGACACGTATGTCATGATCTATAAGGGGTACAACTTTGAAGTGCCTCTACCAGTGCCTCAGTTCAAAATCTACCACATGGACACACTCTCTATGCCATTAGAGAGCGTCCCAGAGGAAGAGCCTTTAGAGGAGCCCAGGCATAGTGTAGCGGGAGTCATGACCAGGGCAAAAAGGAGGGCAGCCCAAGAACGCTTACAAAAGCAAGCCTAGGATGCACAAACCGCTGGGACGGGACCTAGCTGGTTCCATACCGCGGCTGGCACGACCTGGCACACCCAGGGACCAAACCCGACGTGGCAGCCCCACGGAGGATCTAGAATACAATGGGGACACGAGCCGAGCGTTGCATTCTCACAGCAGCAAGGAGGAGGAACCTTCTATGGATTTGGGCCAGCACCATACGAGGTAGGACCATCTGCCTCTGCACGCTTTGCAGGAGACCCGTTGAGTGCCATCTTTGGGTCTCTGACCATTCTGGACTAGCGCACAACTGGGATGGCCCAGTAGCTTAACCAAGTAGATGAGCGCACTCAGGTCATCCAGCAGACCCAGGACGAACAGTACAACTGCCTCCTTGAAATAGAAGCGACGGCTCAGTGCACCTTTGATGAGTCCCAACGATTCTTCCAGTACTACGGGTACTACCCCGAATAGCTTCGTTGAAGCTTGGGGGGGAACCCGAATCGACAGCTGGGTATGTATGACAGTTCTCCGATTTCTGCACCACTCATGTATTTTTACTTTGAGAGTTATTAGTTTGTTTGCTCAATCTAGTTTGTTTAGTTCAGTTTGTTAACTCAAGTTTATTTATTTCAGTATATAAAAAAAACTTCCATGCTTTAATGATAAGTTCACATGCTACCTTCATTTTGAAAATGATGAATAGTTGCTCTATCAAGTGAATGCTTTAATTCTTACATGTGACTTATGCTTAGCTTAATTTTGAGTTTGTGAATAAAAGAAGTAAACCAAGGTTCTATCTTGTGGATGCCATTTGAGATAACAAGCCTAAGTTGTTGTGAGATGAATGATATGACTTGAACATGGGATAATTCTTTCATGCTCTTAGTAAGATGAACATCTCGGTTTTTTTTTATTTTGAAAATAACAAAATATAGATCAAAAATACCTACCAGAGCCAAAAATGCTTCAATTAGTTGAAACTGCTACAAAGAGCTGCTTAGTGATATTTTGAGCTTTGTCAAATTTTGAGTCTCTTTGAGTAGAAATATCACCTTCTGTTAATAGCTGGAGTACAAAAGCAAAAATGCAAGTGATCCATTCCGGACTTTGCATCCACCAAAATGTCTCCAAATACTTCTCATAGTCCGTAGCCTTCAAATCTCAAGGAGTAAGGATATGGAGCCAAAAAGAAAAGCATGCAAAAGCATGGCAAAAAGAAAAATGCGTGCAAAAGCACGACAAAATGAAAAGCATGCAAGTTCAAGCATGGCAAAAATAAATAAAAGCTCTATATCCACACCAAACATACAAAAGGCTACAAGAGATGAATATTAAGAGAAGGAGGCATACAATACCACCGCTCCTACTCCAATGATCAATATAAGAAGTGATAGAGTACACTCTTTGGTCCAATCTTTTGCTTAGCAAAATAAATATCCTAAGTGTGCCACATTCACCCTACCCAAAGCTCCACAAAAGCCTTAGTGTAGGAAAGTGTTGGCCGAATCCTGGCCCTTGGTGAGGATACACATTTGAGTGCTTGAGAGCACCTTGGGGAAGCTACTTTTGTTTTGAAAAATCTTGAAAACTCCTGAGAAAAACATCCAAAAAGAGCAGGTTAGAAGAACTCCTGTACAATAGTCGTTCCATCTCTCAACCGCCCAAGGCAAGATAAGCAAACAGATGCACCACAGGTAGTACATAAGGTGAGCTTCAATTATTTCACTTCTCAAAACAAAAGCATGAGTATTGAGTCACATATAAGAATTTTTCATCATCTTCGATATTGCAGCAACTCCTGATCCACTCTCAGTCTTAGCTTTGCTCGAGGACGAGCAAAAGTTAAAGCTTGGGAGGTGTTGGCGGTCGTAATCTCACGATATCTACCATTAATTACCAACTAAATGGAGCTATGCAAGTGAATAAATATGGACTAACCCCTCTACTAATGAGTTCCACAAGTTTTGTATGAATATTTGGATGCAGGTACCAAAATGCACATAAAACAGTTGAAAACATGTCAAGGATCAAAAGATGGAAACCACTGGTCAAGGTGGCCAGGTCGGCCGACCCACACCCAGGTCGGCTGACCAGGGCAAAGCCTGCCCTGGCTCAGTCAGGTCGGCCAACCAGGGGCTGGCCGCCCGACCCGCTGATAGGGTCGGCCGACCCCTGGTCAGGCCGCCCGACCTCCCAAGTCAGCCACTTGCCACCTCATTGATCCACATCATGAAGAAAAACACAAGTGCACTCAAATCCAATCGCAAGACCAAGCATCCAATGTATCCAAAGGCCAAAAATGCACCAAGTCATGGATCCACAACGTCATCAATCCGAGGGAGAAGCAAAGTGGCCAATGCAAGGCTGACACGTGGTCGCCCGACCTCCTACAAGGTCGGCCGACCTACCCTCGGAGGCATTTTACACATGCAACAACCGTCCTAACCGCCAACCACCATGGGGAAGCAAGATCAAGCCGTTGGAGTGCAAATGCGGTGGATCGGGTGGTCGCCCGACCTCGGAGTAGGTCGGCCGACCTCCCCCTAGGTCGGCCGACCACCGACTTCGGCCTCCCACTGACCTAAGCCTCCTACAAAATACCCCCCTCTCATATGGGACTATAAATAGGCCTGTAGAGCTCATTTGTAAAGGTGTGTAGAAGTTGAGAGCTATATTCTACCTTAGAGAGTGTCATTTTCCACGTCTTAGTAGTTAGGATAGTCCTGGGAGTTAGAGTGAGTCGAGCTTTGCCTCGGAGTTCTCGGAGATTCTTCTGAGTCTGCGGTAACAGCTCTTGTATCTTTTGTACTCAATCTTCAATATAATTCAGTTATATTTTACTTTATTTCTACCTCTTGCAAGTGTGGTGTACCCTTTATTTTATATACTTGGTAGGCTTAGAATTGTGGTTATCTTAGTTAGTCAAGTCCCGTTATTCTTGCCGGTGCTATAATCCAACCTGTACGCTAGGCTCTGGTTAGGTCATCTCCTCTGATCAAGGACGATCTATTGTTACTCAAGCTTCGCTTGAGTACGTTTATAGCGTGCCAGCCTATCCACGCAGATTTGTTTGGTAGCCCCACTCGGTGACAGCGTGTGGTGTGCCTGTGTAGTCTAGGCCCGTTCGTTCGGTAGGCCCATAGGCGTTAGCCGGGTCTCCTTCGGTTGTCTACTATCTACCCCGTGACTCCTTGAGGCGCCGGAATTTCGCTCGACGCAAGACCCTGACTTGCTACTTGAGTTTCTTAGTTAACCACGATAGAGTCTTTGCAGCCGAATAGAATAGAGTTTGGGAACTTTATCTCACTCGTTGTCCTCCCAAGCAACTATACCTTTCTACGTGTATCTTAGGTAGTTCAATTTACTTCTTCCCACCATACACCTATCCGTTTACCAGACTTACCCCTATCTAGTGATTAGCTGGTATATTTATATAAGTACGGTTCATTCGATTTGAGTTTATTCGGTTCATTCGATTTGAGTTTATTCAACTATACTCTCTCGCCTGCCGCTTCCCTGTGGATAAAAATACGATACTCGGAATACTTTGAGTGAAAAGCTACAGTGGTCTCCGTGCGCTTGCGGAGTAAAATCTTATAAGGCTAAGAGACGCCAACAGTGCGCATAGGTGGAAACGCTCACTAATTATATCTATCATAATCTTGATGTTAAGTTGGGATTATGGTTGTGGAACTTGATGGGTTTAGGATGAGAATAGGTGTGTGTGTTTTTGAAATAAAATAGAGAAGAACCCCGGCAAATGACCCACGGGTCGGGATACGCCATTTAAAGGGCAGGGTATGAACGGTAACTTAGCAAACCGCGGTTACCCTAAGTCCTAGGATTCGTGGAGATGACCGGGTAGGTGGATGCTCGTGGCGTCGAGCAATGAAAAGTTGGTAATGGTTCTACCTGAGCTCTGAAGGACCGGGTTGATTAACATCTTGCCTAACTCTTTTAGTACAACCACTCGCTTTGTATGAGGCATTGGCTAGGCCCGAGCTAGAGTGGATAGCCTAGTAGCTTCTGTGTTCGCGCACAAGGGGCTAGTAAAGGGCTGGGAGTCACGGGAGTACTGCGGGGTACTGGAGTGACTCGGTTGCCCGAACCTCTAAAGTACCGCTAGGTGATGAAACAAAGGCAACGGCTTGATTTGGAATTCGGACGCTTATTTGGCCATAAGTGTCGCTGAGTCCAACTTGTGGGAATTAGTACAACCTCTGATCAGAGTAAAACCTATTCGAATAGTCCGAGTCCACTGGTATGGATGAGTTACGGATTGGTTTTTCAATTAGATTTCATAAACTAAAAATGGTGGGAATGGTTTGATTTTTGGGTGGAAATTGGTTTGTGGTTGGATGCTGATCTAAGGGGGTAAAACCTTGTAGTGACGTGGGAAGAGTAATGGCCGGAAAGTCATTGACCATGTGGACCGGAAAGTCCAGTGGCACCCCTTTTGAGAAAAACCCTATTTTCGGAATGACTAAAACTTGTTAGACTAGCTCGAACCCTGCATACCAAATGTTTTTATACAAAACCTTCCTGAGCTCCAGATATATTCTGCATATAGATGTAGTTATACCTCTACTCCTTATGGAGGAAGGTAGGCTTGTTAAGTACGTATGTACTCACCCTTGCTTTGTTGATGTTTTTCCAGTGGATGCGATGACGTCACCATATATGCGAGCGATTAGGGCTACGACCTATTTTCCAACCGCGACGTGTGGAAACTTTTGGCCTACGTTTTATATTCCGCTGCTTAGTTTCAGGGCTGCGCTCCTTTAATTTTCCGACCCGTTAGGACGTATCTGTATCACTCTGATGTAAGAATGTGATTACCAAACTTTGAGATGGTAATAAAACACATTTTAGTTTTATTATGGAACTGGGGCACTTCACTTTAGTGGTCCATGATGTATGCACCGCTGCAGTATGTTGTTACGCTCGCCGTGTTTGCCGTCGCGGCCGGCGGTTAGGTTCGTAGATAGATCGTGGATGTGGCAACGTGCACGTGGTGATTAGGTTGATAGGCTGCTGTGCTTTTATGTGAAAGGTAGGGTAATCTATATATAAATTTAATTGATCTTTTATAATGGCATAGTAGATAATTAATACCTAAATTTAAGGGGTTACTTCAGTGGTCTTTGATAATAGCACGGTGGGTAATTTTTTAGAAAATATAATTGATCTAATGGCTAGTATTGTTAGATACTATTTGATAGATGGCTAGATGTTTCTGATTTTTGTAGGAATTTCTAATATTTATCTTTTTTTCTAGCGCGTTTCACAATCCGTGTTTTTTTAACTTCTGATTAGTAATAGTAAGATTTAAAAGATTGATTACATGGTATTCTTTACTGTCATGAGGGACGTACGTGCATTTTTACCGGTAGTAATAAAGACTGACTGGGTTTGGTAAAATGGCGCCTTACATTTTGCAGTGAAGAGAGAGAGCCAAGACTCTAGAGGGCCACGCGTCGCGTCGCATGTGGCTGTCAAGCACGGCCAAGGATAAAGTTCCAGCCGATCCCACGGTTAAGGAGGAGGAACCTAACATGGGTGATGAACTCCCCGCCGGTGCAGAGATTCTTGGCGTGGAAGCCGGGCTCGCACCTTGTGGCGAGATGGAAGAGCATCTCGATCCAGACAGACGCAATGAGCTCCCACGGATGATCACCGCCGCCGCCACCGGTTCCTGTTTCGGTGTCCTGCTGGCCGTGGAGCAGCGCTTGCGCAAGCCTCCACGCGCGGGGCAGCACCGGCCTGATGGTCTCATACGAGTCGCGCGCGAACACCACGTCCACCCCCTCCGGCGCCGTGCCGTCCTCGGCGGGATCGGCGATCATAGGCACGCCGGCCTCGAGCATCTTCCTGACTGCTCCGGCGTCGCTCAGGGTTAGGGCAATCTTCTCGTTGTGCTTCGCGAGGATCTTTTTGACCTCGTCCCGGGCCTTGCGATGCGCCACATGGCCTTCGCTGCTGGTCATCACGCGCCGCTCCATGACGAGGCACATGAGGTAGCTGGAGACCTCCCGGGCCAGACGCATGTGCCGCTGGCGGTCGCCGAGGTTGCCGCCGTCGGTGAGAGCGAAGCACATGTCGGTGATGAGGTGCCACATAACGACGCTGGTGGGGAAGTCCACCTTGTCGATGCTCTTGTACAGGTCCGAGTCTTTCGAGTACCCCCGCAGCTCCAGGATCCCCTGTCCCCGGAGGTGGCTAAACTGCTGCAGCCTCCTCTCGTCGTCCAGCTCGTTGCAGATGAGCTCCTTGGTGTCGTCGGAGATGTGGTGGATCTCGGTGTCCCCCGCCAGTCCGATGTAGCGCATAGCCCTGTTGAACACGCCGGCCTGCTTCTCCTTGACGCATCCAGCGAGCAGGTTGTACTGTGCCCACTTGTTGGACCACAGCGGCTTGTGGTATGGTCGCACGGACCTGACCAACCAGAACACCGCCTTCGTGAACCCACTGCTCGCGCCAAGCTTCTCCCGCAGGAAGCAGTAGGACCGGAAGGACAGCGTGAACGTCAGCACGGACAAGAGCTCCAGGGCCACGGCGCCGGCGAGCAGGATGTAGGAGACGGCGACGTCCACGGTGCTGTACACGCCGCCGCCGTCCTTCCTCACCACCGCCGCGAAGAGAACCAGAGCCGACGACGTGGTGACGAGCGTGAGGAGGGGGAGGCCGAGGGTGACACCCGGCTTGAGCTGCTGCGCGTACCGCAGTCCGACCTTGGTGTAGAGGTGGTCGTACATGAGCGAGAGCTGGATCTCGCCCATCTTGTAAGCCCTTGATGGGAACACGTCGTCGTCCTTGATGGCCCCCTGGTCCTGCTGCGTCGACGGCGACGGAGGCCCACTGACACGTGGACCCACGATCTCTTCGATCATGTCCCATATGTGAGGCAGCAGCCAGGGTGCCACGGGGATGTCCATCAACGCGTTGATGCAGTTCGGAAAGCTGTCGCCGGCTGCTTCCACGAGGTCGGCGTACTCCTCTTGGAGCCACCATTTCCTACGGCCCACAATCTCCTTGTTGTACCTCTCCACGTCCGCCGCTGACCTGGTGGGGTCTTGGTACCTCCGCATCGTGTCGTACAGATCACTCATGCGGCTGCCTTTGATCGTGTCTGGGGTAGCCGTCCGGAGCGCCCACGTCCGCTCCGCGTACTTGACGGTGCCGGAGATGAACATCAGAGCGACGGGGCCCACGAGGAGCCCGTTGTTGCTGCGCCACGACTTGGCCACCACGTAGACGGCAAGCACCACCTGGGTGACGAGGCCCAGGAGATGGCGCTTCCACAGCTCGTTGTCCTGCATCGAGAATGCCGTGATGGTCTCCTGCCCGCCCAGGTGGAGCAGGAGGACCGGCGCCCACAGGAGCACCAGTTGGTGCCGGGGATCGTTGATCTCGAGGGAGAGGTGGCCGAGGACGAAGAGGGCGACGTAGTCAGCGGATAGGTACGCGAGCCAGAGCAGGAGGCGGAGCACGGGGGACATGTTACGCCTCCGGACGCCGGCCGCGAAGAGGAAGAAGGCCTGCAAGGCGAAGCTGGCGAGGACCAAGCATTGGAGCTCCCATTCTTGCCACCAATGCTGTAGATTGGACACGCTACACGCGAGGACGTTCCTTCCATTAGTAGCTTTTTTTTTTAAAAAAAAAAAAATACATATCCTCTTCACAGATATGGACGTTACCTCAGCAGCTGTTTGCCCATCTGATCTTTGGCGATGGGGTTAATGATTATCATCTTTATTTCGCTACACACGCGCACACCTGAACGAGGCTTGAAAAACACTCATGTTTGCTAAATGCGCGCTGAGCCCACCAAAAAAAAAAAAGGTAAGATGACTGAACTTGCTAGATCCATGAATAGTGGGTTAGAGATCATACAAAACCTGGAGAAGCAAAAGATTTGGATTCTTGAATCCAAGAATGAAGACTAAAGAGACGCAGACTTGAGAAGCAATGTCAACCCCCCCACCCACCCACCCCACACGCACTCCCCCTCCCCAAAACACCAGCACCAACAAACAGACTACATGACTTTGTTGATGGAGAAAAAAACCTATCTAGTACATAATGTAGTATTCTTCATGCTTTGATTATGGCTAACCATGGTCTATCAGTTGATGAATAAGACCGAGACTATATTCAAGCTTCAAAAAGTTTCTGTTATTGCTACCAAAGAGCGAGAAGCATATATAATCTAGATTAATTAGAGTTTGGTGGTGTATATTGTTGCATGATGCAGATGATGAAGTATTATGGAACAAAAGATTTTGCCGCTATACAAACATACGCAGTCCTCCTGCGTATTAAAAAAAAATGGTTTTTGCCGCTACAAAGGTATGCAAATGCAGAGAAATGATGACGCTACTTTTGGGGAAACGTTATTATTATTTTTTTTGCTTAATGCATAAGAACTACCATGTGTCTGATTGAGTTCCTTTATCTTACTTTGATGTAGAGAGAGATAGAAGATGGATTCTCCGCTCATGCTTCAGCCAGAGAACAATAGCGATCGTCATTGAGTTGCCTTGTATGAACAAGTTCAACGATGATACAATGATAATATGTGTATGTTAAATTTATTGCTTGAGTGTGGATGAATGGTCACTGGAATTTGCTTGGAACTTCGTGTGTTGGACCTGGATGAAACACTCGAATTTTATGAAAGGCAAAATCGTCAAACAAACGGTTGTTACTTTGGGCTCAAATAACCGACAAATAGCAGACAGACTCATAATTTGTGTGCATCGTGTACAACAGTCAGCACGAAACAGTAAATGTAATTAAAATATACATACGGGTACGCGATGCCGGGCCGATGGACGAATTGCTTGCACCTTGTATATGGTCAGCTCGGTTCCAGCACGTACGGACGAACTATCCTTAACAAGATCCTTCAACTGTTTGCTCGCATGTAGGCGTGTTGTATGTATGGAAATGTAAACTTAGCCGGCAGCAGCAAGGCTCGGCGATGGCGTGAATATATAACAGATCGATACCCATCAATGCCCTTACGAATGTGCACTACAGTACTGTTAACTAACACAGGTCCCGATGGCCATGCCCTACTGTCCATGTGAGTATATGCATATGTAAACTTAGCCGCGCCGGCAGCAAGGCTTGGCAATGGCGTGAATATATAACAGATACCGCCCAATTGGGAGCACTGCACTGTTAACAAGTCCCAGTGACCATGCCCCTACTGTCCTTGTGAGCTTCATCTCAGTACGTAGTGGGTACTGGGTACCAACTTATGATTCATGTATATACATATGCCGCATGCATGGTTCGATCCAACTCAACGTTCCATTTTCCTGGTGTGGGCAACTGTAAACAAAGGGACCATTCTTTTTAATTTCTAGGCGTATGTCGGCAGTCCAAGACAGCCGGTACCATAGCATAGCATCCGTCGATTTTAGAAATCAAATCCAATGCTTGAATGCTTGATAGCTTTTACCTACCGCACGCACAAACCTTAATTTGCACAAAAGATCAGGGACACAGATGCATGCACATGGTGCGCAAAAGGCCAAGAACAGAAACCAACGGGGGTTGGTAATAGTTTAATTTGGATGCCGGTCTGTCTGAGGGAGTCACTACCCTTCTCTTCTGTCTGTAAGGAAATTAGTATCAGCAGTTGATCTATTGTGGTAGGAACCTACCTACCTTGTGCAAAAGGAAGGGCAGCAACGCCAAACAACGGATGCATGCATGGGGCCATCTGTATTCTGACGAGCATCACCGTCCACCCAGCCTAGCTATGGCCCAATCTCCCGTGGTTTTTTTTCAAATTGGTCCTTTCTATAAACTTTTTTTACATATAGACCTTTGGAGAAACTTATTCTAAAAATGGACTTAGCTCGGCGCAATAGGACCAAACACCAAGGTATAACGGATCGGCACTAAGCTTATTAACACCTAACGCTGAGTTTGCCACGTGGATGCCGACATGGTCAGGGTGCCGAAGCTCGGCACTCTATGAAGTAGCGTCGAGGTTAGTTACCTCGGTGTCGTGTAAATTCACATTGAGCTACAGTACTAATTTGTTTGGAAAAAATTAAAAAAAGGTCAGCGTTTGGTGAAATAACGCCGAGGTGCTAAGGCTTGGCGTACTATGCTTGCACGCCGAGCGAGCAGAACATGTTAATAAGCAAAACAATGTCATTTGGTTCATTCATACACATCCATTCATGATTTTCTGAAGGTCATATAAAAACAAATATAGATTTAATTTGTATGAGATAAATTCCATTAGATTGGTAATATTATTCCCTACATGATAAAAATAAATGGCCTCATAAAATATTTGTTAAAAAATAGCCAAGTGTGTATGTATTGTTTATTCTATAATTTATTCATTTTAAATCCAATAATTATGAAAACAACTCTCATAGATGTACTTTGTCTTGATCTATCACATATCATCAGTTATATTGTCTACTGGTACGATTCATGGCTTGTTTGTCTAATAATATTTAATCTTGAAAATTCATGGTAAATTCTTTCTAAAATGACATAATATAAATAGAACCAGAAAGTGACTTATAATTTGGAACGGAGTAACACATAGTCACATAAAATGGTGTACGACTTGTATGACATAGTAGGTTGCCAATTTCATTTCACGTGAATTCATAAAATACATATATGAATCCAAGTTGTGCTCATTTTAAAAAGTTGTACTTGAAATGAGCAATATCATTTTAAGAAATACTAGAATGCTAGTAACTAAAGCATTGCATAGTGACATCAAGCAAACACAAATAGTTTATGATCTTAAAAGGTCACAAGAATTTGCTATGTATTTTCAAGATTAAATATCAATAGAAAAACAAGACATGAATCATACCAGTAGACACTAGACAATATAGCCCCACACAAAAATGCTAACTGTATGTGATAGACAAAGGACAAAGTACATATATAAAGAGTTGGTTTCATGATTATTGCATATGGATTCGATGATTCTAAGGGATCCCTGTCCAACCTTATTATATAGTCCAGAGGGCAGGGTTGCACGATACGATCGGATCCGGGTTGGTTACATTTCCTATATTCTAGGGATCGCCTTCCTTCCTTTTGCAAATTTTGCAAAACAATGGTCCGTATGGAAACTGGTCGTATACGTCGGCCGACTGGCTTCCTCCTTCTTGTTGTACCTCACGGGCCTATCCCCCACACTATCTTTTAACTTATGTGAAATAAAATAGTTCTAATGACGTTCAATCTTATAAAATGCATAGTAAATCGTATTTGCTCTTAAAATCATAAATTCAATATTGTTAGCTTGACATGGCTATATACAGTATTTTATAAATACTTTGATTCATTGAATATTAGGGAACAAAGCACTCAAATTCTGCTCTAGCTAATAATAGAATGAAGCTATCCAATTTTTATTTTGGTATTCATCCTTGTCTATGTCCTCCTTAATTGCCATGTATTAAGACTTGGTAAAACCAAACATTAGCCACCTATTTTATTTATTGAGCATAAGTTGTCTTCGATTTGTAACTAGGTCATGTGATTTTATATAACCACTTGATTTATTAGACTATATGCTACTTAAAAATTTTTCAAACTGAGCAATTGGATTTTGTTTGTAGAACTATTTCATGATTTTATGTGAAAAGAAAAAGTATGGGTTGAGGGTGCGGCGGCGAGGATCGAACAGGTGGGCCAAGGAAGGAGCATGGGAAGGGAGTTTGAAAAAACAACACTCGTTAGCATATTAGTCAGATCTACCACTGAAATGGCATTAACTATGTCATTTGTTTGACTATATGCTACTTATTAAAATGAGCATAATTTGGTTTTAGTTCAAAAGCATTTCATATTTTTATGCGAAACACAGTACATGGTCACATCAAGCTCACAATTTGGTTCATGATTCTAGGAGCTCACACAAATTTAATTCGTATTTGAAAGATTAAATATCATTAAAAAATTAAGTCATAAATTGTACCGGTAAACCACACAAAACATCTACTACACGAGATAGACAAAGGCGAACTACACTAAAAGAGTTGGTTTCATGATTTTTGGAATTGACATGTATTAACTATAAATTAAACAATGCACACACAATTAGCCTTTTCTAGAAAACTTAACAAATACTTTATGAACCCATATATTTTTATCATGTAGAGAATAATGTTATGAATCTAGTGGAACTTATCTCATACAAATCGGATCTATATTGATTTTTCTTTAATCGTCACTGTGGTTTTTTTTCAATACAGCCCTTTTTGCAAACTTTTTTCATATGTACGCTCCCGGTGAAACTTATTCTAAAAATGGACCTAGACCTCGGCGTCATAGGACGAAACGCCGAGGTATAACATATCGGTGCTAGTTTAATCAACGTTGAGTGTGCCACGTCAGCACCGACGTGGCTGCCACTACAGGAAGAAGGTTTTTTTTCATGGGCCAAAAGCTCACGAAAAACAGCCCAAACCCTCTTTTTCGTGAGCCGGCAGACGAAAAAGTCCGACGAAAAAAATCCCACGAAAAAGCGTGACTTTTTCCGTCGGCCCCCACGAAAAATGAACTTTTTCGTCGGCCGACGCACAGGCTGACGAAAAAAATGGGCCGACGAAAAAACCCACCATCCGCCAGGCTTTTTCGTGGGCCACGTGGGCCGACGAAAAAGCCTGGAGCCACCATGTTTTTCGTGGGCCCTGTTGGCCGACGAAAAAGCTTGGGACCCCCCCCTCCCCCCCAAAACAGACCCTTTTTCCTATTTGCATCCAACAGAAATCACAATATAAAGCATACTATATACAACAGAAATATCACATCAGGAAGCTCTCACAATATATATCAAACCAAAACCATCATTCATACGTTTCATATTTATAAAGTCCATCATCATTCCAACAATACCACACACATAAATCCATCTTAATTCCTCAAATCCACACCACAAACATACATAGTCCATACATAGTCCAATCCAACATAGTTCAAACAGACCAACAAACATAAGCAAATATGTCCACTTCTCAACAGTTTCGACACCCTTACGATTGTGGATTGTTGGAGTTGTGGCCGCTTCCAGATCCTCCGACTGAATTGCGCAAGTACTCGTTGGGGTCGAGCTCCGCATCAGGAGTCACATTGCCGGGATGTGAGCCTGATGCCTACAAATGAACGAATCAGATGTGGCCACAAGTTTATCAATAGTGCAATGTTATGAGTTAAAAGTGCATATCACAAGTCCTAATTTTAAAGTGCAATGTTAAAAGGTCAAGACATAAGGTGTTAAAAGCGAAAGTCCTAAGTTAAAGGTAATTGAAGTTGAGCTAAACCAGTGTATATCACAAACATAACATGTTTCATATTGAACAAGACTCAATTGAAGGTAAAAGGTCAAGTTATGAGTTAAAAGGTACTTAAGTTACTTAGCGTTACCCAGATGTCCAAATATAGAGTTCAATAGCGTTACTTAAATTACTTAGCTCGATGTACTGCTCGTACCTGCGGACTTGGAAGTGGCCGAATCCAAGGGCCATAGTTGGGACCCGGACCTGGTGCCCAAAAAGGACCCTGTTGCATCCACCCATAGGTGGCTGAAAGCCCTGCGGTGGCATCTGTGAGCCCTGCGGTCCCATTGCGAGCCCTGTGTTGGCGGCCACGCCGGCCACCCTCAAGATCCCTGCGGGCCCTGAGGTTGCATCCATGCCGGGGGCCCTGAGGTTGCGTCCACGCCTGAGGTGGCTAATGTTGAGATCAAATTAACATATGTTTCGAATTGGGCTTGTCGAGAAATGTACCGAATAGACTAAGCATATTTACCTGTTGGACGGTCTGTGGAGTGAAAACAGGAGGGCAGAACTGTGGCAAGTTCACCTCAGGACCGAGAGAAGCCGTCAGTTGCTGTAATGTATTAAGTAACGTTAAATTCACGAACGGTATCAAATAGAAACAACAGCAACAGTCCAATGCATTTACCTGCATAAACGAAGACATGTATGCAAAGGCTTGTTGGCTCTGCTCGTGGGTTTGGCGAGCCTCCTCTCGAGCTTCACGAGCCTTCTCTTGTGCATCTTCAACCCTGGCCCGTCGAGAAGTCGCTGTAGACGTACTCGACGATCCCACACGAGACACAGAGGGGTTGTAATCAACAACCCCTGTGCCAAAGGCGAACCTATAAACAACAATTCCACATGACTTGTTACTAGGATCTCAAAAGCGCATCAAACAAGCAACCGACCACATCTGAATCCAAGGGAGCAAACCTACCATGTCTTCTACCGTCACCGCTTTGATACAAAGCATCTACATCTATAGGCTGCTGCATCCACTGGACACCCTCGCCGTGACGCTTCACCATTTCTTGCCCATATCGATCCTACAAACCAACAATGAGCACACCAAGTAATATTGCCAAAACGAAACTTTGTATAATAAGTAATATTGCTTACCAGTTTGTCCTTGGCCGCCTGGGAACACAAAACATCGGTGTTGTTCGGATCAGGACCTCGGTGGCCTCGAAGGAATACATTGAGGAAGCTTTGTTGCGTTCCACTCTCAGCCTCCTACAAACACATATGATAAGCATTGTACATATACGACCACAAAGAATATATATGCTTATAATGGCAACCATGCATTGAGCCACATGCTTACCATGCGTCGCTGAAGCCCAAAGTGTCCATCTGCTCCGTACTTGTGCCCCAGATCCTGCCCTCTGTTGCTTCGCTTGCCCTCTGACTTTTCAATCCACTCAGGTGAGGACCACAGCTTGGCCAACCACCTCCAAGCTTCTATGTCCTTCACAAGCCAATCAACCTCGGTCTTGAGGTACTCTTCTTCCTTAAGGTATATCGTATTGGCTCCTTTTTTTCTTGGTCATATTCTCTCCTTTACTGACTTATAGTAGTGGCAGACAGCCGTGATCCTTGCATTGTAAAGTGAATCATGAATGACCTTCTCGGCAGCTTTGCTAAAGTGCCTCTTCAGCGCCTTCATAGCTTCATGATTGTCTTGGTCCACATCTGTAGAGTACCGGATCTGCATATGAAACAAAACAAACTCAGATGAATTATTATGCACATGTTCCAATGAAAATCACAATGCACAGCAACTCACCCAAAAGTCGTCCCACACAACGCCCTGTAGGGTCCTACCCTGCGCACCATTTTTCAAAACCTCCCTCTTAAGGCCCCATTGTGCCCAGCGAGTAGCCGCCTGAGGCTCACCGTTCACTACTACCATGCCAGGGTAGTGGTAGCGATAGAGGGCACCCAATACACCATTGATCTTGGTGCGTGGGCCTTTATTACCTTCCCATTTGACGTCGTCCCACTACCTACAAAGAGGATTTGTTGAAATATACAAGTGGTCAACAATAGATTGTAACATTGTAAACCTACAACATATCAATTGATGAGACTCACCACTCTCCAAGTGGCTTGATCAGCAGCCTCTCACTCTCAGCAGGTCTTGCACAAACTGAATTACACTTTCGAAACCTACATATAGCCAAACGGATTAAAGTCAATTGAAAGATAAAAATAACTTTAACTTTGCAAAACAATAATATTAAGGATACCTAATCCTTGATGAAGAACCTGTATGCCCAGCATCAGCATCAACCACGTGTTCCTCCTCGTCAGTCTGACCTCCAGCTCCCGCATCATCACCCCCTCCCCCTCCAAAGTTGGTCTCACCACCCTCTCCCAAGTTGGTCTCACCACCCCCTCCCACGTCCTCCCTAGACGCATCAACTTGAACCGCCTGCTCCCTAGCTGCCTCATCCATTAAACCCATAAATTTCTGCTGCCTTTCTCTGCTCTGGGAGGTTCCTTGAAAAAGACCGCTGCTCGAGGCAGAGGCAGTCTTACTCCTCCTGTGCCTGAACATCTGAAAAATTCAAAAGGTTAGTACAATCAAGCAATGATTTATTTAGAGCTAAGATCTCACAGGAAATACTTCATGTATGTATAAGGCCTTACCTTAACAATAATGCTGATTTTGCCTCAACAAGCTTGTGCAAGACCCTGAAAATTTAACAAGCTTGCCTCAACGATGATGGATGTAAGTACTCAAGGTGGTTGTGACTTGTGAGAGTAAGATATATTTTTGGTTTACTTAAACATACAGTTCAATAGAGATAGGAGAGAACTGCAAGATATTGATAATTTATCCTAACAACATGACAGCAGACTGTACCAAATGGAAATAGAGTTCTAAGTAAAGAACAACCAACCTTTAAAAATATATGCTCAAAGAATAATTTCAGATCTGCCCCAGTGACGTTCAAGGATGCGTTTTGATTCACTGAAACCAGCAAATAGAAAAGGCATCTTAAATTTCCAAAAAAGTAGGCAGCTAGCAAAATATAATAGGCTTCAATAGTACAACCAGCAAAAATCTCAGAACAGCAATTTTATAGTGAACCAAATAGCTATATGCAAATAAAATAGCTATCTGCAAATAGATAGTGAAGAAAAATCTCAGAACAGTTTGGGCATTCTATAATAGCAAAAATGACAGACCAACTCGTGTCACAGTTAATGAGCCATATCTAACTCTACAAATAATATATATCAAGATTCAAGCAGGGAAAACAACTAGAACACTAAGGCATCCGCATACCCGCATTCAATTAGTATGCCCCAATTAGTAGTTAGCACTACCATATATATGCACTCGAATTGATGTCTACACTACTAATGCCTATCCAATGCAAAATCTAATTCATCAAGCTGCTATTGGAATTCAAAACCCCGCTGCCTGTCTATTGAAAATCTAATCCACTGCATTCGATCCCACAAGGATTTCCCAATTTACCTGCCAGTGGTTTCCCCCATTTACCAGGTCTGTACCAGCAAACAATAGCTCAAAAGAATTGGAAAGAAACAGAGGCAACTACTAGTCTCATCATCAGATATTTTGGCACAGAGCATTTCACACAAGTTCTACAGCAAGCTCGACCCTGAGCAGTGAGCCGACGGAGACGGGGAAGAAGGGGACCGCGCGCGTCGCAACCTCACAGACAACGGAGCAGGATGCCGGGAGCGGGGACGCCGGAGTGGGAGGTCGGGAGAGGGAGCGCCGGAGGCCCCAGCGGGAGCACCGTAGCTGGAGCGCAGCAACCTTGCAGACGACGGAGCAGGAGGCCGGGAGTGGGAGGGCTGGAGCGGGAGCGCCGCTGCGCCTGCGCCGAGCCGCCGCTGCGGGAGCGAACGAGAGGGAGCAGGCAGCAGGAGAGCGGTAGCACCGGAGCGTGGCCGGGGCGTCGCGCAGTCGCGGTCGTGACGCCGCCGTTGCCCGGCCTCGGCCTCTGGATTGGGGCGGCGGGCTGGCGGCTAGGGTTGGAGAATGAGGACTGCTTTTTTTTTTTCTTTGAGGGGGGAAGAACGAGGACTGCTGAGTCTTGCCGTCTTGGGGATAGGGCGCCCCGGGGCTGTGCGCCTGTGCGAGTGGGCAGCTGGTAGCCTGGGCCACATGTTTGTTGGGCCGACTCGCAATCCATGACGAAATTTTTGTATTCATCAAGAATGTTAACATGTTTGTGACGTTTTCTGACTTTGTCACCAAGAATCCGTTATAGATTACAAGATTTGTTGTAGTGTTTTGAGGCCCTGTAATAGGCATCATTCAATAACAAATAGTACATTTGTATTTTTTTTGTTTGACATTATCCTGTCCTACACTTCAAATACAAGAAAATAAAGAAAGTACACCATGTATCTCTTATGCACAATGGGAAAATGATTCTTGTTTGGACAATTATGCAAACCCACCAAGCTTGACAACGCTCAATGCTTTGACTAGAACGTGGGCCCACACCGCCTGCTTCGCTGATCACGTGCCAAGCTGAAAAAAGATGAAGCGGCCGTTCGGTCCTAAACCAAGCCCATAAAAAAGAAGACCACCAACCCATCAGCACCCCCAGTCCGTCAGTTGTCTAAAGATTAATTAAGTCAGAGCCTTTCTCTCTAATTCAAGTCAAATAAAAGTCCAAACTATAGAGTTAACTTTATCAAAATAGCACAAACTATATTTTTGTTTACCTTTAAGTACGTAAATATTGCAACAATATACAATACTCCCTCCGTTCCAATTTATATATAGTTTGACTTTTTATGCTATGTTTGACCAAATCATCTTATTTAAAATTTTTTGCGAAAATATGAAAAAAAATCAAGTAATAGTTAAAGTATATTATATGCTAAACAAAAAATATAAATTTTTCTAAATAAGACAAGAAAGTCAAACTTTATGTTAAAAAAGTCAAACGATTTATAAATTATAAATTAGGATGGAGGCTGGAGGGAGTACTAATTAAAGGCCCATTTGAATGTGTTAGTGTTTATTTGTCGTTATTATCTCAATAAGAATCACGAATAAAAACA
The DNA here is from genome assembly GCA_022530915.1 of Paspalum notatum. Taxonomy (NCBI): domain Eukaryota; kingdom Viridiplantae; phylum Streptophyta; class Magnoliopsida; order Poales; family Poaceae; genus Paspalum; species Paspalum notatum. Next base: position 10,916,315 of record CM039683.1, read on the forward strand.
CGAACAATTGATGGTAACAGATTGGCAACATTAACAATAACACCAGTGTTGGAGGGACAGCCCAGAAATAAAATAAGTTATATTAGACTAGATAACAAATATAGTATAAAAATAAAAAAGGAGAGGGCAAAAGAATTGCATATCTCAAAAAAACGAACTCACAACGTGTTGCTTGGCTTTTACGCTAAATCAATGTCATTGGACTATATAGGCATGTGGCTATTATAAGATTATTAGACCCATATAAGATAGGCACCTGAAATACACGGCCATAATAACAGGGTCTTTGCTGCTGAATAAGACCATAAGAATTCTAAAACAAATATATATAGCCGCACAGGTGGAACACTTATTCCTGATGGCGACACCCACATGTTTGCAGATAAAAACAGCATCAAGCATCGATTGAGACGTGTTTAATTAGCCGAAAGAGATCGCCGAATGAGGAGCGTTTTTCTAATACTATTTTTCACCGAACCAAAACCTCTACCCTTCACATTGGCGCCCTCTGCACATATTGGAAATGATTGGAAATACTAGTTAGAATTGATCCAAAAAATAGAAAAAACTGTTTTTATCTTATTTTTCACCATATTTTGTACCCTTATCCACCAGATAAACTAAAATTTTTTTGCATGCCAAGTTTTTGTGGGTAACTAAAATTCGTAGAGCATGCCTCCGCGGACTAGCCTGCCGGTCAACTGCAGAAGGTGATGAACCGTACCGGCGACGACCTTGCATGCAGCAGCCGGCGGCTACCGCAACAAGTTGCTGATAATTGTAGACTGTGATTGTGTACTGGCACACGCAAGCACTATCCTTTAGTATCTCCGTCCAGCCATGGCCACGGCCATGGCCGGCGGTCATGGCGGCCAAGATCAAGAGATCAAAGCGCATAGTTCATTAGTTCTCCTCTTCCTCGCGTACCTGCTGCTGCTGTGTGTTCTTCCCCAGCAGGTCACCTCGCTTACTACTAGCTTTGTCTACAACTTCTCCTCCCCTGGCGTCCTCGCTGGCTCCGACATCAAGTACTTGTCCAAGGCCACCGCCGGCAGCGACCGGATCGAACTGACCAAGGACACGGTCTGGAGCACCGGGCGGGTGGCGTACGGGCAGCCAGTGCGGCTGTGGGGCGACACCACCGGCACGGTCGCTAGCTTTACCTCCAACTTCACCTTCGCCATCAAGCCACACAACATCACCAGCCAGGGCGACGGCATGGCGTTCTTCGTCGGCGCGTACCCGTCGGTCCAGCCGCAGGACTCCAACGGCGGCTTCCTGGGGCTCGTCAACAACCCCAGCAACCCGGCCAACACCTACTTCCCACCCACCGTCGGCGTGGAGTTCGACGCGTTCAGGAACACATGGGACCCCGACAACACCGTCGACCACGTCGGCGTCGACGTCAACGGCATCATGTCCGACGGGAGCTTCAACGGCACCATGTCGGCGTGGGTCAGGTACGACGCCGGCTCCGGAACGCTCACCGTCACGCTCGCGTTCCTCGACCAGCAGCCTCACCGCCGGGGCCTCTACAACGTTACCGCCGCCGTCGACCTCAGGGAAGCCGGGTTGCAGGACGCGGCGGTCGGGTTCTCCGCCGCCACCGGAGACTACATCGAGCGCCACCAGATCCTCTCCTGGTCCTTCGAGTCCACTCTCGCCAGGCTCGCCGTCGTCAACGGCACCACCGCCGGCGGCAGGAAAACTTCTCACAATATAGGCCTAATAGCCGGACTGACATCCACAGCTGGGGTCGTCGTGCTACTGCTTGCCGTCGCCGTGGCAGCCCGACACCTGAAAGAGAATGGTACTGACGGGGACATGATGGACCACGAGTTTGGAAAGGGGACAGGGCCTCGGAGAACCTACGCGCAGCTGTCTCAGGCGACTCGAGGATTCTCCGACGACCACAAGCTCGGCGAGGGCGGCTTCGGGTCAGTCTACCGTGGCGTCCTGCCGGTACCGGACCAGGGGCTCCATGTGGCCATCATCAGCCGCCTCCGGCACCGCAACCTCGTGCAGCTCATCGGGTGGTGCCATGAGGCCGACGAGCTCCTACTCGTCTACGAGCTCATGACCAACGGCAGCCTCAACGACCACCTCTACGACAGCACGACCACGAACACCACGCTGACGTGACCGGTCAGGTACAACATCATCCTCGGGATGGGGTCGGCGCTGTTGTACCTTCACCAGGAGTGGGAGCAGTGCGTGGTGCACCGCGACATCAAGCCCAGCAACGTGATGCTGGACGCGTCCTTCAACGCCAAGCTCGGGGACTTTGGCCTCGCGAGGCTCATCGACCACGCCAGCGCCACGCACACCACTGCGCTCGCCGGCACCAAGGGCTACATGGACCCGGAGTCGGCGGTGAGCAGCCGTGCCAGCGCCGCCTCCGATGTCTACAGCTTCGGCGTCGTCCTTCTCGAGACCGCCTGCGGCCGGAAGCCCGTGGTGCCGCAGGAGGACGAGGGCAAGGTGCTGCTCGTGCGCTGGGTCTGGGACCTGTACGGTAGAGGCCAGCTCCTCGACGCCGCGGACGCGCGGCTGTCCGGCGAGTTCGAGACGCCGGAGATGGAGCGCGTGCTGCTCGTGGGGCTCTGGTGCGTGCACCCGGACCACGCGGCCCGGCCGTCCATCCGACACGCCATGAACGTGCTCCAGCTCGAGGCGCCGCTGCCGGACCTCCCGCTGGAGATGCCCGTGGCCACGTACGGCCCGCCTGCCGGGCGTTGCGGCCGCCGGGCTACGCCACAGGGAGTGACAGCAGAGGGGAAGATTCGTCGTCGTCCGGCTCGTCGGCGGCCCACGCCGCAGCACCTTCTTTTGTCGCCTCCAGCACGACGGGGACTGCGTCGAGAGATAGTGAGCGTGAATCCACGACGAATCACGTCGTCACCGACCGGTCCGGCAGTCGTGCCAGCGGTGGACGCTCCGGCACGACGATCGACGACTGAGCAAAATCAGTCCACACAATGCTTTTCTACCGATCCCCATGTTTTCCAAATGTACTGCCTATGCTATGCCTCTCTCACTGTCGTTTTCCTCATCTGTGCTTCTAGCTAGGTTGTTCCAGGCAGGCATCTGTCGAAGTTCTTGTAACTGAATGGTGAAGATCAGTGGATGTACATCTTGTAAATTTAAGGTTTATTTCAATTCATCGTTTGTTTCTGATTTTTTGAATTTTTTTAGGATTTATTTTTTTCTAGTGCGCTTCGTAATACTGGTACGTGTTTTTTTGGTAACCTCTAATTAGTAATAGAAAATATAATAGATCCAATGGCTAAGGCTAGATGTTTACGATCAGGGATGAAACTGGGACGGATATTTCCCGACTATCCGTCCGTCCCGAAGGGTTTAAAAGCTAAATGGGACGTCCGATATCCGAGCCCGAACAGTTAATATCCAATCCGTATCCGTATCCGGAGATTCAAAATTGTGTAGTAGTATGGCGATGGGATGCATATCAATATCCGGAGCATTTTGACACTATCCGTATCCGAATCTGCTCGGAGAAAAAAATAATTATCTGTATTCGAATCCGCACCCGTCTGTATCCGATTCGGTTTCATGCCTATTTATAATGTTTGTAGGAATTTCTAAGATTTATTTTTTTCTAGCGCGTTTTGGAATACATGTTTTTTTTAACCTCCAATCAGTAATGGTAAAATAAGATGCCTCAACGCTGAACGTTGCTCATATAGTAGAGAAAGTGCAACCACTACAACATAGCATAGTGAAAGGCTGAAAGCTAGCAGTATCAATGAATTCATGAGTTTGGAACCGGCATTTTATTTTCATCGAGCACCAAAACTAAGCCGTATGAGAGCCAATGGACCGGTCTCATTGCTCTCCTGGTGTGATGAGTGATTGTCAACGAGTTCAAGCCCTCCAATGGACAGGAGGCCCTCCGATGTACTGGAGGTAGATGATGAAGACCTCGATGGACTGAGGCAAAAGTCCTCCAATTGACCGGAGGCAATGCTCGACGTCAGTTGGCCATGGAAACTCGGTACACGGAGGGGTGATAAGATGACGACAAGTAAGTCCTCCGATGGACTGGAGGCAGCTCCGATGGACTGGGGGTCAGTCGCAGCCTGGTGCTCCAATCCGAGTGCATGGCGCGAAGGCGGGCGCATGGCTTTGGCGGCTTCGTCTCAAAACCCCACCCACGCTATCCAAGCCTTGGTGAGTTGAGCCACAACTTGCCAAGATAGAGAAGATGGGCTGAGCCAAGCCCAGATGGAGACTTCCTAAAGTTTCTAGATTTCTGACTTCAAAACCAGGTGCGGAAAGGTGGATTGGACTACTGGCTACGTGGCATACATCCAAGCAAAGCGTGGAGAAGAAGAAGACCAAAGAGTCATCGTAGTCGTCCGATGTATCTTTTACATTTCAGCCCCTTCCAGGCGTTCTAGAGGTAGGAGTCTTAGCGTTAGTGTTAAGTTGTGTCGCTAGGCCCATGGTATAAATAGTTAAGTGGCTGGTCATTTGTGATACTCTTGAGCTTTAGAAAACCCTAAGTCTAGCATTTTCCTAGCAGCCGCTTAAGAGAAATTGGAGAGTTTTAGTCTAGGATTTGGATCCCCTAGCTAGGCCTCTTCATACATGAGAGGGTGGATGATAGGTGGTAGGCTGTAGGATCTTGTAAGAACTCAATTTGAGCAATATATCCAGCAAGATTCGTCCTCAACTTGAGTCCATGTGTGCAGCCCTCTCCCTTCTTCTTCTCTAGTTTGGATTTTGGATGAAACTCAAAGGCTTTTGGTGATTTGTGTTTGCCCACGAGTTAATCCTCTTCTTTTAGTGTTTTGGACTTGCAAGGACGTGGAGATTATGACCTAGTTCATCTCAATCCTATTGGATTGCCACGAGCAAATCGTTTTTGAGTTTTCCCCTTTCTTGCCCAAAGATTGCCATCTTCGCGAGATCTGAAATTCCCGCTTATCCCATGGTCATTTTGAGTTGATCTTTTAGGAATAGCTTTGGAACAGGGTCTAGATAGCATGTGCCAAATCTCGTGAAGTTTGGACAGATTTGGACAAGTTTAGGGTTTAGGAGCTCAAGTTCAAGGGCTATTTCAGGTTCTACCGGATAGTCCGGCAAGGCTTACCGAATAGTCCTATGACACCAGACTTTCCCACTGGATAGTCCGATGTCACCGGACATTGCCACCGGATAGTCCTATGATACTGGACACACCCACCGGACTTTACAGTGCCAGCCAGCAATTTTTCAGATTTGGTGTTTTTCGTGTTTCAGCTTTTGCTTCGTCCTCGTTTGAGTTTTTCTCACCTCTAGCCCATACTCTTAGCTCACTATCCTTCAGTGAGATGCACTTAGGTGTGGAGTGGCTACGTGGGATCCTTGGTTGCGAGAGGCGTGGTTTCGCTTGACTTGCGATCTCGTGATCGTTGAGTAGTGTGCCTCCGCTCGCTTAGTGTGTTCCCTTTCAGTGGGCGACACTAAGTACTTGTTAGACACGTATCTGTTCAGTGGACGGTGTCTAGCGGCTTGTGTGCTCGGTTTGTCAGTTTGCCGCTTGGGGGTTGTGAATTTGAGTTTTCAAGTGCTCCTATTCACCCCCTCTAGTCGCACGTCTCAGTCCTACACCGCATACAGCGAGTGCAGCAAAGTCGCCTCGAGCGTGTCCAAGTCGATGGGTGGCAAGTAAGGGTGGTTGCGATGTCCTGCTGGCACAAGACCATGGTGGTCGAATGTCCTCAAGCATGGCGAGCAACTTGCGATGTCCTGCTGGCACAAGGCCATGGTGGTCGAATGTCCTCAAGCATGGCAAGCAACGGGTGATCTCGAAGCAGACATGGAAAGTGGGGAGTGATGTGGGGTCAAAAGGAAGGAAATGAAGTTCTTGAAGACATATGGCGTGTGGGCATTAGACTAAGGTCACCAGGGAGTGGAAATGGGGGTGGAAAACACTGTTTGCGCACTGTACACAGAGTGAAAAAGTAATGACTGCGCACTGTAGACAGTACGGATGCACTATCTGGTGACTATGGCCTTAGGCAGAGAAGATAGCGGTGTGAATATAATAGAACGGGAAGGCGCTCACCACTCAGAGCAATCTTAATAGAGTCCATAGTTGACTCTATATTGTTGCCATGTTATATAGAGGCAGCACAAAGTAGACTCATACAATAAGGTGGGCTCTAAAGTTGGTTCTTAGATTAACCTCTTCTCTCTTTCCTTTTTCAGTTTTGTCTTGGGGTTTGGGTAGAGGCTAACCCTTGAATAAAAGCCCACTCCCTACCTTTTTTCCATGTCTCTCTTCCATGTAGGCAAAACTGCCATGGAAACGGGCTCCCCTTATTATACTTGCTATCAGAGGGCTCCGTTTCTCCTACTGCTCTCTGTTTCTTGCACCTACCAGGCTGTACTGCAAAGCTGTGATCCACATGGGAACTAGAGCTGGTCATGTGCTATTTATCTAAGATTAAGCCTGACACGAGCCCAGCAAGGGATCATAAATATAACGAGTAGGATACTCAAGACGAAATAATTTATACATCAGTGAAGATTTCGATTAGATGCAATCCTGTTAAATGGGAAGAGAGGCCTATCACCTTCCATCCAAGGGCCATCATACTGTATTAATGTAGGAAATGGGTTGTTTGACTTTGCTCTTTTTTATATTAAGGCATGAATAATACCCGGTAACCCTCACAAGCTTGTGTCTTTATATTCAAAACGCTGCAACAAGCTCCTTGCATTCCCAAGGATCAATAGAGCAGAGTTGTTGGACCTTCACTCAGAGGCCTACTCCAGTTGGGTCGCCGGCCACAGTACCAAGGTAGACTTCCAAATTCACTTTTGCTTGACATATTTCATTCAGTTTCTCGTGCATTGCTTTGTTCTTGTTCCCAAGTACGTAGATGATCCGAACTATTTTCTTTTATTCTATATATATGCCATGAAATCACATTAGGATTTCCCCATTGCATTGATTCACTGCCATTGTTTTGAGTGAGAGAAAAGTAAGGGAACCAGCAACTTATCAACCATTCCGTTTAATGGGTTGCCCAATGGGAAGACCCTACCGCTGCTGAGCCTGGTTTTAGGACCTCCCCTTCCTCCCAAATCAAGGAGGAGGGAAACGAGCTTGGGTTTGGGGGTCAGCCAGCAAGTGGGGCGTAGTTGAAGGTGGTTGGTGAGATGCTGGTTCAGTGCTGAGTACAACACGCAAGCCAGACAGTGCCGTTTCCTTAGCTTGTTGATTGATCCTTTTTCATAATGTATAGTACAGTACATGTAAAGGTACCGAGGGCCACTGAAACTATAACTTGAATTTTGTTTATTAGGGTACGAACGCCTCCGGCCACCTGAAGGCAGCAAGGGATGCCATTAGTTTAAGCGTGACATTGGAACTGGAGTTGGTCATCCTATTTATTTAGATTGAGGTGGCCACGAGCCCCGCGTCCACTCATAGATAATTAGATACAACTGGTGATACACCATGCGTTGCCGTGTGAATTCTTAAACTAATTAAAATTTTATCGTATGAATTCTTAAACTATTTTAAGCTAAATTTAAAGATGGAAATACTACTTTGATTGTAAAGAATATTTTTATATAGGCATACATGTTCATATTAGTCGAGAGAGATCGGCTTTTAAATAACTAGTCCATCAACCCATGCTCTTGCACGAGTTAGAGTTTTAGAGGATATAGATTTAATCCGTAATAATATTAGAGCTAACTTTTTTAATTCATCTTTTGTAACATCATTGTGGTTAATATATATGCAAATTTAGAAATTGTTTTAATTTACATTTTAGGATGGCATATTGGGTAATTTATATGCAGATTTTAGGGTTTATTTTAATTCATCTTTTATAATGTCATGTTGAGTAATTTATATGCAAATTTAAGGAATTATTTAATTACTATTTCATAATGACATGGTGGGTAATTTTATGCAACATTAATGGGTTATTTAATTCATATTTCATAATGGCATGATGGGCAATTTTTATACAAATTTAGGGGTTTATTTTATTTCATCTTTCATGATGTCATGGTGGGTAATGTTTTAGAAACTATAATAAATCTAATGACTACTATTATTAGAGCTACATGATGGATGACGGTATGCTTCCGATTTTTGTGAGAATTTTTAGAATTTATCTTTTTCTAAAAATATATCTATTATTAGAGCTATATGATGGACGACGGGATATTAGTTACATAGAAAACAGATCTAATTGCCATTATGATTTCAATCAACAATCGATGATAGGATGTTTCTGATTATTGTGAGAATTTCTATAATTTTAGTTTTTATTTAGCGCACCTTGTGAGGATTAATAAGGAGACTCCAATTAGTAATAGCAAGATTTAGGCACAAAATATCTGTTTAATAGAAATGTATCTAGCATCTTCACGAAAAAATTTACGGGATCCTTTAGTACCGTAAATTTGTAAATGGAAAAAAATTGACAAAAAACTGAGAGTAAATTTGAAAATGGAAAAAATCTGTCAAAAAGCAAGAAAAATTTTTGCTTTCGTTGAGAGTTGAACTAAAAACCTTTCATAATGGTAGAGGTGGGTAATTACTTAGAAAGTAAACTGAAAATGGAAAATCTGAAGGAATATGCTTTCATTGAGAGTTGTCTCAACACCTTTCGTAATGGCAGAGGTAGGTAATTACGTAGAAAACAGATCTAATGGCTATTAATATTTCAATCTACCAATGAATTGGAGGATGTTTCTAATTTTTGTGAGATTTTCTAGGATTATCTTTTTTCATAGCGTATCTTCTAAGGATTAACGTGGAGGCTCCAAAAAGAGTCTCCAATCAGTAATAGTAAGATTCTTTATATATTTGCAACTTGGCTATATATAGTAATTTTGTAGCATGGTACCCATATGAACTAATAAGTGCATGCCTGGATGCTATTAGCAATAGAAAATCAATAAAATACACTAATAAAGGGTGGCAAAGGGTGGTAGTGGATGATGATGTGGCTTCTAACTTAGTAAACTCATAGATGACGTGGATATCTTACATGTTGAAAGAAATATAATTAAGGATTGTTATTAGTGGGCTTCACTTATATAGGTTATATAGATTACTCCGACAAACAAGATAAGCAATTTTGACATCATTAATGATTTGGTTTAGATCTGATGCAGTGATATAGTTTTTTTAATAGAGGTGTGGTTTGCCCCGCTACATCATCCTATATTGTACTCCTACCTCCGGTTTTAGACATATATCGCAGTTGATTTAAAAAAAAAAACTTCAATCAATGGTCTTATTCATAAAAATTCGCAAGTTATCTTTTATTTTATTGTGATTTAGTTTATCATTAAAGGGAGTTTTGATTATGAATTATATTTTTACATGTTTGCATAAATTTTTTTGAATAAAACACTAAAATTTAGAAAAATATCAATTGCGACACATATTCAAAGCCGGAGTGAGTATTAATATATTGTTGACTTTGTAATTCTCGAGCGGGGGTTTCCTTTTCCAACATCCAAGAGTACCACATCAGCTGTTGTTTAGGTAATCGTATATCTCGGGTTTCATCCAGATGAAACTTTATCATTTCATAAGAAAGCCTCTCTACTCAATAATATTTTGCTAGGTCATCATATTTGTCTACGTGACAGGGTATTCAATGAGATTGAAATCCAAATGAAACCCTGATTGGAACACAACAACAAACTCCCTTGCATTCCCAGTTCAAAAGACCGACTCTCCTTTCTCTCAAATCAAGGTGGGAAGCGAGCCTGGGGTTTGGGGGGCAGCCACTGAGTCACTGACTGCCTGAGCTAAGCGATGAGATGTGTGTGTAAGCTAGAAGTGGCTTGTACGTCATACAGGAAATATAATACTACTGTCTCCTAGCTAATTGGAACAAACATCATGCGATAAATGATTCTCCCTATCTCTGTTTTGTCTAAACCATCTCTAGCGGAGTGTCCAAAAAAACTATCTATTATACAAAACGACACTGTAGCGCTACTGAATGAGGGGGTGATTGGAACAATGATAGCCAATAGACATCCCACTAGAGACAGACAGCCTAAATGGGCGGGCGTGCGGTTGCTATTCCAGATACTCCGATTCATTCGTAGTAGTAATTAAGTAGCGCGTACTTGGTTACTGGATCCATTTGTTCGAAGTAACTAACATGCTCCTGATTTTTTTTTTTTTTTGGTAGATGGACGTACGGCTTGTGAAGGCAGCCACAAATGGCGACGCTGAAGAAATGGAGCGACTGGTCAATGATGAGACTGAGGCGGTGCTTCTTGGAGAAACTGAACGGCGGAGCAACTGCCTCCACATCGCGTCGATCTACGGCCACACGGATTTCTGCGCCAGAGTCCTGCAGCAGCTGATCAGCTCGCCTGACCCTTCATCAGTCTCGTCCCTCCTCTCCGCCACCAACAGCTACGGCGAGACGCCGCTGCTCACCGCCGTGAAGAACGGCCGTGAATCTTTGGCTTGTCAGTTGTTGCTCAGAGAATACGTCAGGCACGGTCTGCACGACGCTATTCAGAGCCGAGACGACGGGCACGGAAGCAACGTTCTGCACTACGCCATCCGCAACGGCAACGAGGAGCTCGCGCTTGAACTGATACAGGCGGAGCCTGCCCTCTCGGGTAACACGAACAATAACAACGAGTCACCCATGTTCGTCGCCGTGCTGAGAGGAGGAGGGTTCAAGAGGGTGTACACGAGACTGTTGGACATTGAAGGTTCGGCATATAACGGGACCAATGCTTCCAATGCTCTGCACGCCGCCGTTAAGTATAACCATGAAGGTAAGACCTACGAACCATGGTATCTCGGTTTGTACATAGCTAACTACTACATCTAATATCTTACTATTACTAATTAGAAATTCTAATAAAAAAGCACTACTTTCAGATTAAAGCGCGTTAGAAAAAAATCCTAAAAATTAAAAAACAGAAAAACATCTGGCCATTCATTAGATAACCTCTAATAATAGTGGCCATCAGAACATAACAATAATAGCTGGAGGCAAAATAAGCTGCTGAGGTGTTTGGGAACCCATATTATTAAAGGTGTGGATTATTAGTTGGGATCGATGGTCAAATTAAACGGTAGCAACTCCTAAGATCATCATTAGGTGCCACAAGATCATCATTAGATGGTCAAACTAAATGTACTCCTAACGCTCTTACAATCAATAGGTATGATTATTTCCAGCAGCATGCATGATTATTAACCATTGTTATTGCATTTATTTGCTTATTACAGATTTTGCCACACAGCTCGTGCAGACACGTGCTGATGTGGCCAGACAACTGTCCAGACAACAGGATGGGAAAGGAGACACTCCAATGCATCTTATTGCCCATTTTAACAGGGTTAATATTCTGGAAGTAATGTTGGACTTTGATCAGTCATTAGGGTATCCGACCCAAGAGGGGGAGGGGGTGAATTGGGTCGCTAATCGTTCAACTAAATCCTAGGGCCAGTGCATGAGATAAACATATTTCGTCCTACACATGCTAGTTAAGCCTAAGGTTTATATATGCGCTCTCTAACTTACCCAAAAGACTTGCAACCTAGAGCCAAACCTAATCAAACTAACTAAGAAAGCTAAAGGCACTCAAGCAAGCACATGCGAAAACGTAAATGCGGTAAGTAAAGAGGTAAGGGCAAGGGGGTACAAACTCCCGAGAAGACACGGGGATTTAACGTGGTTCACCACTAAGGGCTACGTCCACGGGCTCGCCACCGAAGGCAATATCCGAGCCGGGCACCAAGACTCTTCTGGTCGCCGTCTTGCGCTCACCACCAAGTGGCTCCCGGCAAGCAAAGGCTAAGTGCCACCAAGCCACCAAAGCTTGGCCACCACCACCGTCTCTCCCGGTCACAAGGCGCCGGATTGCATTACAGAGTTTAAAGGGTCTCCTCGTCCCCGCACAAGGTGTCGCTGCTGCTCCACACCAATGAAGGAGGGTCTAGTAACGAGTACAATGTGGCTTGACCACAGCCAAGGCTTCTCTCTAGCTCACGCAGGAGCTACACTCAAGAGGAGCTCGCAAACTCACTCTCTCTAAGCTCTAATCTACCTTGGATATGCAATAAGCTCTCATATATATATGGTGGTTGGAGTGATGGATATGCTATGAATACACCTCTACACTTACTCTGATCTTCAGTGGCTCGAACACACTCGAAATGGCCGGGTGGGGTGGCTTATATAGCCCCCAAACTTAAACTATCGTTGCTCCAACGGTTTGCTGACGCAGTATAGACCGTACTATCCGCTCCATGCATTTTGCCTAGACCGGACTATCCGGTCCCTTCACTTTTCCAACGGTCACTGAATCCTTGCGTCACTGTCCTTTTGTCCGTGACTTGGTACGCTCTATAGAGACCGTACCATCCGGTCCCTTGTACAATGTAAATCCTTCTAAGTCCATAGCCTTGAGTTACTTAGGACGGTCCAAGGACGGTCTTCACAAACCGTACTGTTTCTGCTCCAGTCCGAAGGTATGACACTCACGGGTTATTTGGTACGCTCCTTGGACGGTCTTCCAGACCGTACCTTCCGGTCTGTGTATTTACCAAAGCCTTCACGTCTTCACCTCCTTGGCCAGATGGTCCGAGATGGTTAGGACGGTCTTCCAGACCGTACCATCCGGTCCATTATACTTGATCGCTTCCACTTCACAGCCTTGGGGGAAACATAGTCCGGTCTTCACAGACCGTACTATCCGGTCCTCACAATCCTGTTGATCCGGTCTTCACTATCCGATCCTCAGCGGAACCCCTGTTGAGGCGGCCCTTCGGGCCTTTTCTTAGGTTTTTCTTCTTCATCATCCCTTGGACCTAAACACCTGAAAATGTGCATCTAGACAAGTTCATTAGTCCAAGTGTTGGTTGTCAATTAATCATCAAAACATAACCATAGAAATATGGCACATGAGGCCATTTTCCTTACAAAGCTCCTATGGATCGATCGAGACATCCATGCACATTCACAGACGACTCCGAAGACACAATGTTTGTTAACAAGGTTCGGCCGAAGCTTACATCACCGGAGCATGACATGGGCGCTCCTCCCCATTATCAGATAGCTATATGTCAGCATCTGGGTACACCACAGCAACGCCGCACCCCAAGCCAAGCCATCTAGTCGTCTTGATTACAACAGCAGTCCTCCCCTTATATTTATGAGGAGGTCCAAGTTACAGAGTTTGACTAGGACTCTACATATACCGCTAATACAACTTAAAGTCCTGCCATAACCGAAAGCCGTACACATATTCAACATACTAGGACTCTACATATACCAATAATACAACTTAAAGTCCTGCCATAACCGAAAGCCGTACACATATTCAACATAAACTCTAACACTAAGTGTAGTAGCATAAAATTAAAACTAGGTGGTTAGGTCGTTTGACTTAAGATCGGACTCGTCTTATTAATTTTTTTTATAGTTATCATTTATTTTTATTGTGATTTAGTTCAGCATATGTTATACTTCAAGTATGATTTTAATTTTTTTCATATTTTTGCAATTTTTTGAATAAGACGAGCTAGTCAAACTTGGTATCAAAAATGTCAAATGTCCTATAATTTGGAACTGATGGAGTATTAACTTCTAAGGCCATTGAGTGAGTTAGAGCAAAGTACATTGGTGTTTTCTGATACAGTCTCATGTATGAGGATGTAACAAAAGCAACCATATAATGGATTATTTCAGCTGTTTTCTTGTAGGAATTAACTTTTATTAATTTGTGAATTAGATATTATGATTTGCATGGCAATACTTGTACAGTGGTGCAGAGCACCGTCCTTACGGGACCATTGGTTCAGCACACAAAAAAAAACCGTCTTTTCTAACATCGATCCGTTTCCTCCATATTATTTAAAATCCTATATGCAAATGTTAAGACGTAAGACAACCTATCAAATAGCTGACACGTACAATTGTACTTCCCTTAATGACACAAACCACTAAATTTTGTACAACTTGTTTTCATTGGGTACCGCATTCTGATGAGATATATACGTTCCTTTGAATTCGTGCAGAATAAAATATTCTGGCTTATATTGGATAAAGATTCTAGAGCAGAAACTGATATTTATAATCTTCATGAGGAAATAAAAAATAAAGTAATTGCTGCATCAAGGGAGGCTGTCAAATCTCTGACTGAAACATACACAGGGAACACTTCATTAGTGGCAATCCTCATTGCGACGATAACCTTTGCCGCGGCTTTCACGTTGCCAGGAGGATACAGCAGTAGTGCAGAAAGTGAGGGTCTTCCGATCATCGCGAAGAAAGTTGCATTTCAAGCATTCTTAATCTTTGACACTTTAGGCATGTGCTCTTCCCTTGCTGTTGCCTTCATATGCGTCATAGCAAGGTGGATGGATTTTGAGTTCTTGCTTCACTACAGATCTTTGACAAAGAAGCTTATGTGGTTTGCATACATGACAACAACTCTGGCATTTGCGACTGGTTTATACACTGTTCTATCCCCTCGTGTTCATTGGTTGGCCGTTGCAATCTGCGTTCTGTCAGTGTCATTGCCTATTCTTATCACACTGATTAGCGAATGGCCCATCTTGTTTCTCAGATTTCGATACTGTGGTAAACCATTTAACGCCAATTTCATTGAGATGGTCTGACCTCAATACCTCATCACAATGCCGGATGATCTAGGTCATAGGTTTCAGGTTCCATCAACTAGTACTTTTCATTATCACTACTCATCATTGTTGGAGATTGTTCATGCGGAGTGTTTCCTGTATCATGTATCGGAAATTCAATGATGTACCCTTGTGCCAAACATTTATCTTAATGTATTTTTCCTTTTCTATCATCTGTATAGCTCAAATACGCCGTAATAATAAGAACCAGGATGTCTGCGTGATAACGCAAAGGCTGTAAACTATGAACTTTTGTGGGGAAAACTTTCAATTATCACTGTTTATAGAGAACAATATATAGATTTGCTATTAATTTTAAATTAACTAGCAAGTTGGCCCGCGCAAACAGCGCGGGTAGCTAGATTTTTTTACTTAAATTTACACATTTGTGATTTTTTTACATCCATTGTCCTCAACAATACAATTCCTCAGGAATTTATTTAAAAAAAAATATTTTTAGAACATATTTCATGAAAAAACATATTAAGGCATGTATACATATATTTTCTAAAAAAATATAATTTTCTACAGATTTACATATCCATGTATCATTGCTATTTCAATTTATATTTTATATATACATCACCAAGGCAAGGTGTTTTTCAATTAATAACCAATTAGGTAGTGTAATTTAGTACTTAAAATAGTTGTTCAATATAACTCATCCATTGCAAATATAGTTTACTTTAGCTTTGTGCCAAGTAAAACTTTTATACCTTAAACAAATATTTAAAGACAGTGCCAATATGTATAAACATCAAATTAGTTCCATCGTTCCACTGTTTGTTCACCTAATGTATTTATTTTGTATTTCATATGTCAATATTTTTACTTAAAGATAAATTAAATTATATTATAGAATGGAGAGAGTATTGAACAACCTAGGAAAACATACAGTAGGTTCACACAAACATTTGAATTGATATTTTTACAGCTTTAATATATATTTTGTCCAAGCCTCTGTGGCCTCTCTTGAATGGATAAAAATAAAATAGGCAAACATGAAAGAACACATCAAAAGAAAAGAGGCATAGTAGCACAACCAAATATGTCACACTCGGTTTTAGAAACAAAACCAAGTGCTAACCATGTATGTGCTAGGATCAGTTCAACCACATACACAGCATAATCAATAGTAATATCATATCCGGTACTGACCATAAATCCACTTACTTAAGAGCATAACCATTATTACAGACCATAAATGTCTTTAACGAAACTGAGTAACCTAATGAAACGAGTAACTAAACGACAGCGGACGATGACCATGCTCCATAGGCGACTGATGGGTGGCACACCAGCCTAAACTCGTCGTAGTCTTGGAACTCTTGATTAGGATCACCACAACTCCCTTCTGGATCTGCGCAGCGGTTGCAATGGATGCAACGTGGTATAAAACAAGCAAGAATGAATACATACCGTACCCAGCAAGTATTCCGTTTAGGCAAAGTGGACTGGCTTTACAGTGGACAGGCATAGCGGTTGCTTTTAGTTGATTAGAATTTTATTACTAGCATTGATTATTATAAACCCAGCCCATAACAGAATTATAATAAAAACAGTAAGTAAATGAACATAAACCATTGTCCAACTTGTCATCACATTCCACCATCACTTCCTTTACCACGCCATACAGGCCTTTTATTTTTAAAACACTATTCTGTGAGAGTCCAGGCCGCTCTTAACTGTGAGCACGGCTGATATATCAGTTGTAAACACTCTTGAGAGGTTGTATATCTTTACCCACGAGTAATGATCCCCATTTACCTGAGGTTTGCAAAGCCCCATTTATTCACTATCTTTTGATGAATCGGCAGGGTTTCATTACGAGATCTTTACAAAGAATTACTAGAGTATAGCCGTCCGTTCTAGATTTTCGTTATCCAAGCATAAAAGTCCCCTCTCAAAGGGTGACTGACAAAAACCAAATAAACCAAACTACATCCACTCAGGAGAGCGAGTCTTATACCCGTCAACGCCTCTCTTACGCCATCTTTCAGGTAGGCAAACCACCCGCTCTAGTTCATCTAATTAATCAGTTAAGGGCGTCCCATACCACCCCTTGTGGCTGTACTGTTTTCCTGAGTGGTCACTCGGCGAACCAATCCTTAGGGTGAGACAATCGAGCAAACCCACAAAACATGCTCAAATCCCCATGTTGCCAATAACCATACTTTTATCATCAATTCATAATTAATTACTCAAGAATAGCAACAAGAATAAGATTCATTGAGCGCGAGCATTTAAATTAAACATCACAGCCCTCCCATAGGATGAAATATTGACAGAAAAATAAGTGGCTAGTCATCCTTAGGTTGAGCATGCTTGGTTGTGCGATAAAGTAAGTTTTCAATGTGAATAAGACATAGGTCAAAGAATACTTGCCTTCTTCGACAAAAACCTGTTCGGGGCTTCCCAAGCGATTTTCAGCAAACACGGCCGGATCGTCTCCTATACGTTACACACATATAAGCAATAAGCATATCATGACTAAAACAGTACATTAAACAATGAAAACAGAAACTAAAAAGCATTTAGAATTAATCTACACTTTACTATGATTTCATAGGTTCAAGAATTGTTCAAATCAAATTTATAATACAAAAGATATGCTTAAAACAAAATTTAAAGGCTGTTTTAAATGAGATTGAAACCGGCATGAACTAATTCAGGAAAAACTCTCTGGGCGCGGCGAAGCTTCACCGAAGAGCAGGGTTGGGTGCGCGAGCAAGTACGGGGTGCGACGGGTTGGTAAGGTTATTCACCTTGATGCGAAGCTACGGACGCAGATTGGATCGGCAGGGAGACAGCTACGGTGAACGGCGACGATGGCGGCAGTCCCTGTGTGAACTGCATACGTGGGGACTGGTGAACTTAGACCGACGAGCCAAGGTAACAGAGAGAGCCAAGATGCGCTTAGGTACGCTACCTCACGAAGAAACTCGACAGCGGATCCTCGTCGGCGGTGGCTGCCTGTATGGGAGGAATTCCGGTGGCAAACCTTGCGGCGGCGTGCGAGAGCTAGGACGCAAGGCGGCTGCTAGGGTTCGGAATTTTAGGGGCACGGACATCCAGGTTGGCGCCCTTTATAGGGACGAGCACGTGACTTGCGGAAGAGGTAGGGGATGGCGCGGCGCGGGAATAGTCCGGCTCGGACGGGTCTCCGATCCTGCATCCCGTGTACACGCTCGTGCGAGCTGGGCAACGAAAACGCAGGGGCAAAAGGGAAGGGGATGACGAGTGGTCCCGGGCTGGCAGTGAGGGAGGGGGAGAGCTGGTCTGCTGCTGCTATATTGTTGGGCTGCTGCTCGGCTGCTGTACTGGGCCATGGCAAAAACGAGAGAGAGAACTGTTGCTGCATTGTTGTACTGCTCCGTCCAGAAAGAACAGAAAAAGGAAAGAAGAAGAGAATACTTTCTAGGATATTTGGAGTATGCGAAAGAATTTAATTTCAAAACAACAATTTCAAAACACACAATAAAATTATGCGGCAGCATGTATACATCAAACAAATATTCCCTATGATTCATTTTACTTGATTAAATAAAAAAAATCATAAATCATTATGATGTCATGCATAAACAACCAAACTCTAAATGAGTTAAATTAATTAGCAAAGGATTTTCATGTACCAAAATTCAGGGTGTTACAAAATAGTTGTTTGAAAATCAGGAATCTATAAACATAAAAACCAGAAACCAGAGAATGCATGGCTATGATGTCCATGTGGACGAAGTAATGGAGAGTGTTTTGAGCTATGTGGACACGGTGGGGTTTTGAGGGCTAGAGGAGGTGTCCCACGATGTGGGCTTAAGATCCCAGCGCAAGTTAGGGCACTACGATAGCCGGGCCACAGTGGAAGATGATGGGGAATTGGGGTTCCCGATCTTCCGTGAGGTGGGGATAAATCGATTTTGTGGAGACTCGACGTTGACGGTCCGGCTTCTAATCAATTCGATTCGAACCCTGCAATCGCTACACCACCGCTCCGTTGGTTATCAATCACGTGATGCGCACGATTGACCTCGCCAGGAAGGCTTATTCCTGCAAGTGCAACTGAGAACACAAGCAAAAACACGAAGAACGCAATCAATACTGCATAAGGTGGGGTTTCACAAACCGATACACGAACAGTGAAACTGTTCTTGACAGACTAATCTAAGCAAAACCCATCTAATCCAATGATGGCTACTGAATATATACAAAGAAGAGGTGTAGGGGGCGGCCAAGGGGGTGGCCAGGCAACCCTAGGGCGTACAAGGCCTTTGGGCCCAAAAACAGACGTTGCAGCGCTTGGCCAGATTCTGGACGTCATCTTGCGTCGACGATTCCCGTCGATTCCGAGCGAATTTAGAGGTGGGACCACATGGGTTGGACAGCTTATCTTCTTAGCTTTCAACGATACGTAAAACGTCCAAAACGGAGCCTGTATGTGGTCTGGGCGTCCATTTTACTGAGACCTAGTCCTGCAGTCCGAACTGGTGACGAGAATAAATTGGACTCCAACTCCAATTGAGCTTTAGTCTTCATCTTGACTTGGGCCTTGGTCATAAGCATCCTTGACATGTTCTCATCAGAAGACCATTTGTCTAACATAAAAATATTACATTTTTGCAAAGGCGATTAAACCTTACCTACTTCTCTCGTAATATTGTGTCGTACTATTCTTTTATCTATGGTATATGGAAAAATGTATATAGCAGGTCCAATTGAATTTGCCCTCTCCGATGTTTAGAAAAATCAATAGTTTGTATCTTCTCTTTTTCAATGATCAACAATGTAATGTTAATGTCGGTGATGCAATTGCTTTTTTCCTATAAATTATTTTCCTATTTTAGCAGGTGCAACCTGAAAAATAATAAATATAGGCCTAAACTTAGGTGTTAAACTAAAATATAACAATGTATGAGCATGCAAAGACTACAGTTGTAAATTCACCCCTAGTATCATATTGCCACTCTAGAGAATCGCTAGTGCAGCTCCCCTCACCACCCCCACCCTAGCCACCACCGCCGTCGCACATCGGTCTCTGGCTTGCCACTGATGGTAGCGGCACCCTTCCCCTTTCCTTCTCCCATCCTCTCTCTCCTACCCCCGGTTGGGTCCCCGTAGGCCGTTGTTGTCTTGCTCTCGGTCACGCCAGTGGCATAGGGCCTCCACCTCCCACACCTGGGCTACTGGCACCCCAACTGAGCATTGCCGCCTTGACCACCGCCTCCTTGGCCTGGTGCCTCCGCCTGTACCGCCATATAGGCCTTGTTGCTGTGGCCCCGTTGTGATGGTTTGCCCCCTCTTCTTCAACTCTACCCATGGTCGTCGGAGGTTTTTGCCGGAGCTTGCAGAATCCATTGCTCCGAGGAGTGAATCTAGCCTTCCAACACCAGCATTTGCTTGGGACAACTCCCCCTCACCTAGGCATGAATGATGCATTTGGTTTTCCTCTCTCCACCCCTCCCCCCCCCCCCCCCCCGCCCCCCGTCCTTTCTCAATTCATGATTCAGTTGAATTTTAAATGTGCGCCCACTCTTTGTTTTTTTAATCTCTTTACAAATTTCTCATAAAAACTAGCTTAAATCTAAGTCCCTTATCAATTTGATTTCGTTAAAACAAGTTGAACACCTTGGAAGTTGGAACGATATATTCTTGAATGAACTTGAGCTCCACACTAGTTTCCAAAATAGAATTTTGTTTTTCAAACATGCACAATTCAAATCCTTGCGAAAATTATTTCTACAAATTTAAAAAAAATCCACAAATCTCTTTGGGCCTAGTATCTCCTCCCAGGCAGCCGCCCAAGGCTAGCCCAGCATGCCTGCTCGGCCCAGCTCCACCACACCTTCGCTTTTGCCACACGTGGATGTGGCCAAAATTTGGCGCATTTGGGCAAGTCTGAAAACCCACCAAACCTCGTCCGCTTTGACTGCTGACAGTGAGAAACATGGGCCCCACCCACACCGTCTGCTTCGCTGATCGCGTGCCAAACTGAAGCAGTCGTCCAAGAATCCATGCCCATAAAAAAGGAAGACCATCAGCCGTTCAGTACCAGTACTCCACCAGTCGTCTAAAGATTAATTAAGTCATATGGTAGTCCAAAGTCTAGAGTTAGCTTTATCAAACTAGTAGAAATAATATTTTAGATTTAAGTAAGTATATATTGCAACAATATAAACCACTAAACGGCCGTTTTTTTTTTTGACTGTCAACGGGAAGGGGAAGGCCCCCTCACCTGATTTCATTGCAAATTCAAGTCACTGGTCAGAGCCACAACATTACATCCGCGGTTAGGGAGCCGCAGCGCAAGAAGTAGGTGAGGAAGAAGCTTAAATTTACATTGCGGTGAGTTTACATGGCAAACGCATTGCACCAAGCCGTCGAGACAGTGAGAAACATGGGCTACATGGGCCGTTTGAATGTGTTACTGTTCATTTGTCACTATTATCTAAATAAGGATCACAAATAAAATAAATCGGGACTAAAACTATACGTACCTCATAGTATCGGTGGATATTTTTTTCAACCACCATAAAACATCTCATAAAATTCGATAAATAAAGGGTAATAGATTCGCCAACATTATGATCAATGGTTGAGGACAGCGCCGAAATAAGATAAAGTTATATTAGACCTGCTAGCTAATAGAAAAAAAATTAAAATGAGGAAGACAAAAAAAAAACTGCATATCTCAAAATTATTGGACTACAAAGACACGTGGTTTTTAGGATAACATAAATTGTATCAAACAATATAATTAAGTTTGGCACCTGCATGCCACACCACACGCAGCCATAATAAACATGATGTCCTTTGCCACTGAATAATTTAAGAAAACATATATAGCCCCACAGGTGGCACACTCCAGAGGGCAACACTGCACATTGTTGTAGACATAAACAGCATCCAAGCTAACACCTCTTGAACTTTTCTTCAAAATGATTGAGACGCCATTAATTAACCGAATGAGACAGCCAAACTGCCGAAGAATAAAACACTAAATCTAACACCGGTGCTTATTGATGCTGTAGCGACATTTACCAGAATTTTACACGTGGGTCTGGCCGAATTCGGCACATTAATTGACAAGGTCGCTAACCAACCAAACACACCACCAGACCCCGTCCTGCTCAAAGTTGACCGCGCCTACCGGTGAGAGACTGACAGAGTGGGCCCCCACACCGACATGCTGCGCTGACCTCGTGCCCAACCCAAGCCCATTCGGTCGAACAACACCAAACAAAGCCCATAATATAAAAGACCACGTCTCGTCTCCCCACACAAACCTCATCAATCAAACCGACAGCCCCGAACCACCCGGGAGCCTGGAGGCGCCACCGCGCCATCGCCGTCGCCGCCATGGAGGACTACGAGCGGCTGGTCAAGATCGGCGAAGGAGCCTCCGGGGTCGTGTACAAGGCCCGGGACCGCCGCACGGGCGAGACGGTGGCCATCAAGCGGCTCCGCTCGGGCGGGGGCAACGACCAGGACGGCGCGGCGCTCGAGGCCGCGAGGTGCGCTGCCTCGACGCCTGCCGCGGCCACCCGAGCCTCGTCGCGCTCCGCGCCGCGCACCTCGACCCTTACACCGGCGACGCGTTCATCGTCATGGACTACGCCGGGTGGAGCCTGGCCGACGTCATGCGGGAGCGAGCCGCGTTCCCCGAGCCCAAAGCGCGGCGCGTCATGCGGGCGCTCCTCGAGGGCGCGGCGGCGATGCACGCGCGCGGCGTCCTCCACCGCGACATCAAGCCCGCCAACGTGCTCCTCGACGCCCGCGGCGGCGGCGTCAGGATCTGCGACTTCGGCCTCTCACGCTCTATCGCCGACGTCACCGCTCACGGCAGCTCGCCGCCGTTGACGCCGGGGGTAGCGACGCTATGGTACCGGGCGCTGGAGCTGATCCTTGGGTCGTGGGACTACGACGCGGGCGTGGACACGTGGGCGCTGGGCTGTGTCATGGCGGAGCTCCTCTCCGGCGCGCCGCTCTTCCCGGGGCAGTCGGAGATGGACACGCTGAACCGGGTGTTCGACACGCTGGGGGCGCAGGACGTCGCGTCGTGGCGCGGGTTCGCTTCGCTCCCGCGCGCCGGCTCTGCGCTCTGCCGCCGCGCCAGGCCGCCCGCCCGGCTCCGGGACATATTCCCGGCGTTGTCCGGCGCCGGGACAACATTTCTTTCTCTTCAGAGAAAGATTTGTTGGATGGTCATCGGCGTCTTTCGTGGTAGGTATTTTGGTAAAATGGCTGTCCTTTGAAGCCACAGCTGCATATTTCTCTTCAGAAAACCAAAAACAGTATTGGCAGCAGGCGGTGTGGCTGTACGTTGACATATATACTGTACCACTTCTTTCAGGGGAAGATGATGCAGATTTGCGGGCTTCATGTTTCGCTTTGTAGAGAACTACAGATATGAGAAAAATCGACAGGGTTGTGTGAATTACATTGTTTCATTTGAGTATGATATATATGAGTTTTATTACCATGACATTCCCAAAACATAATTAAGGTGATGGATTGATTAGGCCTCCTCTCAGCCCTGGGTTGTGGATAACAGATTCGTGGCAAATGACCTTCAAACAGCCAAGGGTGTCAGACCAGGTGTTGCAATTCAGATCTTTCTGCTAACCAGCCACGTGCCCACGTTCATTTCGAAACAAAAAAGTAGGTTACCCTGAACTCAATTATTGAATATTGATGGACTATGTGTGCGATTACAACTGTAGAGAAAATCCAAGAAAACATAATTAATACTGAAAAGGCAGGAACTGGCAACAACTGACTACAGATGCCAACCAAATTTTGGGGGCACAGCAAAACCCTTGAGAATGAAACAATGAAGGAATAACACAGTTAATAACACCGGCCATCGTCCCAAAATCAGCAACGACTCTGTCTCAGAGGCCTCCACCGGCTGCCGCAGCCAGGGATGAAGATGAACCCCGGACTCCGGCGGCAAGGAGCCAAGGGCCGTGACCGCTGCACACTTGCACAGAAACAGGAAGAAAAATATCGTCCGCTGCTACAACAGCAAGAACGCAGGCTTCGTGGTGGGCATACTCTAGGGCAAAAACAGGAAAGACAGTTGAAAATAAGTTGGGGAAGCGTCCTGGATACAGCTGTACACGCGGATGGAGTGTTTTTTTTCCCGGTCTGTATTATGTTTAGACCTTGTTCGGTTAGGAAAAAATTCAAGGGAGTTGGAGGGGATTGGGTAGTATTGGGTGGTATTTTGATTTAGGATTCAATCCCTCTTAATACCACCCAATCCCCTTGGATTTTCCCCTAACCGAATAAGGCCTTAGGGATGAAAGCCGTAACGAAATTCCTGTTAACCGAGGATCATTTTCAAGGTTTTAAGGCAATCTTAGATGAAACAGAAACGATAAGGAAATCGTAAAAACACCTCCAAACAGTCATACTGGGAAAGTAGCATTTGCAATTGATTCTTGAACGGAATTCCACGTCCAAACAAAAAAAAAAAATCAAATTCAATCGAATCCTAGGCAACTACATGCCCCGCATTGTTAATATTTTGGCTTAAGTTGAATTTATTTTTTCTAAACATTTTCTTAGTCTTATGATTGTTTTCTCTTGCATTGATCCTAAGCAAATTTTTTCCATGGATTATTTGTTTTTAAAAATATTTACTTTTTTATATTATTGTATATGATCCAAATGTCATTACTATTTTTAATTTATATTCCAGATTCTAGTTACTATCTAGATTTTTATAATTTATACAATATTCAAAAAAGGAAGAAGTCCATTTTTGACCATCGAACTATCACGAAAGTCCGGATTTGGCCATCGAACTCCAAAACCGGGTATCTTCAGCCACCCAACTGTCAAAACCGTCCGACTTTGGCCATCAGACGGTTTTGGCCAGCGGTTTCGCTGACTGTTGACGCGGCTTATGAACGAAAATAATACATCATTTTATATAGTTTTTCCCTGTTTTTATGCGTCAACTTTGTCTTTTACTAACAATTATCGCCGATTATTGTGGATTTTGCAATATTGTCTCGGAAAATTGCTATTTCTAATTATTGCAGGTTTTAAGCCTATTTTCCGCAAAATTCACCACAATCTACCTCGAGTGAGAAAAGACCTCTGAGATGATATTTTAGAAGGACTTCTAGAAGATATCATATGCTACACTGGGAATAAAAGCTACTAGAAGAAATCTACATGGAAGGTGCCAAAACATTTCATATTTATCCAAAACCAGAAGATTTCGACCTATCTCGGCCAATACCGAAGATTACAGAGCTCTACGAGTCCGAGTACCCCCTCAAATATATTTCTTAGGCAACAAGAAACGTCCCAGCGAAAGATGGAAAAGATAGGGCGAAGGAAGGCTCGGGGTCGGCCGATCCTAGGCCTTCTGGTCGGCCGACCCCACTCCCTCCCGAAGTCGGTTGATGTTCCCTTTTCGGATACGGCATCCTCAGGGTATTTAAAGTGAAGATAGGCCCCTGGTCGACGCATCCAATTCATTACCAAGGCGACAAGATGTAGAGAAGAGGGACAACAACTAGATGAGAGCTGAGGGTCGAGTTTCTAGTCTAGGTTTAGAGCTTCTTCTAATCCCTAGAGGTAATTAGAGGCTTTGCATGGTGCTCTAATTACCTAGCTCCAGAGGTCTAATTGTATCATCAAGCGCTATGGCCATGGTTGTAAGTATGATACAGGTTATTAATGAAAGCATTGTTCTTGTCTATTTATCATCTTCTTGTTCTAATTATGCTTGTTCTAGCTGTAATTAACTTTATGTCTAGATGCATGTTAATTAGATCATGTCATTAAGGGTTTTATTCATCTAGCGTTCTTGGTCGTTGATCTAGCTTACTAATGATATAGTTTGTATGTCTAGTTCTTTTGATCGTGGTGATTAGAGGTTCTAGTTGTGCTAATTATGTTATTAGACCATATAAGGTAGTTGGAAGTCGATTCTCTAATTACGTGCCTGTTGAAAGCTTTTCGTCGATTACCTGGTTACCAGTGACAGTGGAGCCCGGGGAAAGGTTAAGCAGATCTAGGGGGTTAGGTTGATTGATCTTGATTTAATTATGCTATGATGAATATGCTTGAACATGCTTGTTTACCTTGAGCTGTTAGTTATCTTGCTACTCTTATCTATTTGTGATGCCCATTTTATGCATGTCTTGGATCCAATTAGAGCTTGATTAGAGACTAGTTAATACCCTTTGATTAGTGTTCTACTTCTGTTCTAATTGTTTATCATCTAACTTTGACATAGATTACATATAGATTAGAGGTAGTTTAGTAGTAGATTAGAGCCATTCTTTTATCTACAGTTTATCATAAACTCTTGTTAATTAGCTCTCAATTAGTTCGTTCCTTGGATTGACAAAACCCATGATACTCATCCAGGGGAAAAGCTACACACGATACTGTCGCTTGCAGTAAAAGGTTTGCCGTGCTTAAGTGACGTCAACAAGCTTTTCTGGCGCCGTTGCCGGAGAACTAATTAATCGAGTCCTAATTAATTTGAGTTTATATTTAATTTTGTCTTTTGTTTCTAGTTTTAATATTTAGTTTGTGTTTAGTTTTTGTGTTTTAATTTTAGTCTCTAATTATTTAGTATACTCTAACTATGTTCTTATTCTCTAATTGTGTTCTTCTGTTCATCGTTCGTTCTTATAGTTTAGACTAACCTAGTAGCTAGCTGTTATTAGATTTTGATTTTGTCTTTTCTTAATTTAGTCTTTTATCTTTAGCTTGTGTATTTTATTTTTAGTTTAGTTTAATCTATTAGAATATAGTTTCTCCTATATATATGAATATTTCTACAGCTATTACATAGGAACAACTATGGTGATAAAGGTAAGTCTGCTGTGTCAATTAAGTTTTTAGGACTAATGTTCTTTGGAGTTTATTTGTGCTAAGCTACAGATAATGGAGGCAAGGATGATTAGCCGAGATGGTTGTAGAAGCTAAGGATTGCTTGAGTATAAGGAAGATGAAGATATGGAAGGTTTGTCTCAAGTCCAATCCAAGCTCCAACAAAATCTCGAGCTACTCTCGGAATTCAGGACAGCAACACCTTGCGGGGCCAGTTTGGAGACCTTAACGACGTCGGATGAAGAAAGTCCGAATACCAAAGTTGTAGATCTTTTCGAGCTCTTCAAGATAGAATCAGATTTTGCATTATTTAGACTTCAGAAGGCGAAGTTATGGTCGAAATACTAAAGGGTGCAGAACAAAGGAAGCTGAATTTCGAGAAAGACAAGAAGTTTTTTTCTCCAAGACTTGATGGTGCATACAATCATTGTGATCCAAGGAAGAATTGAACTTAACTTCTTCAGGATTAAGGTAATTCTTGTTTTAATCATAAATATAATTAAAGTTTACCTATATTTGATTGGAGCATTGTTTATTAATGATCATTAAGATGTTATTTGGTTGATTGCTACCCTATCCCTTCTTTTATTTTGTCTTTCGTTTGTTTGTGAAACCTTTATTCATACTTGGAGATTAGTTTAGATTAGCTTCTCAATCCATAGCTTTGCAATGCTTAATTTCCAATATGGTGCCCACCGATTTGATACAAATCGCATGTTCTTTTAGTAGATCTTTTTACTTTAATTAGTTGATTGAATCTACTCATGCTTAGAGATGGTTAGAGTTTGCTAAGTTCTTCAATTCTCAGGTTTAGTGTTTAATGTTAGATTTAACTTTTGTGTTTTATAAAACTAAATTTGAGAGTCAAAGTTTATGCAAAAGTTGAGGGGGTTAACCACTTTCTTTCGGCATTTCTAAAGTGGTTTAACCCAGGCTCATTAAATGTTCATATTGCTTTTTGAAATTTTAAACATAAACATGTGCAAGTTTTTAATGATATATTATATGTGCACAATATTATCTTTGAATAATTAAAATTTGAAAACCTTTGTCTCTCTACAAAAAGAACCCCGGTTAGAATTTTATCTAAGCCTTATTTTATTTTATTTCTTTCAAAATCATCTCTCTACTTTGGCCAAAATCATTAGAAACCCATTATCTTGTTTATTCCTTGTTTGATTTTATGAATCAAGCTTATCTGTGTGCTTTAATGTTTTGCTAAGTATTTCAATTTGAATTATAGTTATCTTTGATTCATGAATCAAATGTTTGTTTAAATCCTAATCAACCATGTGACTCTATATTTATCTCTAATCAATACCATGATGCTATTATGTTATTATATTATATATATATTGTGTGCACTATAAGCTAACCATGCAGAGAAGTTCACACTTCATGTGAAACAATGAGATCAATGGTGAAAGAGTACAAGACAAATTCATGATGATTGGGACAAGGATTTGACAATTTGAAGACATCATCAGAATTTGCAAAACTTTGGTTGAGTTTCAAATTAGAGAGTGAGTGGAATGAATGGAAAAGGAATTGAAGACAAAAGTCAAGCCCATGAAGCTTCAAGATCAATAATGGTGGGCCTAGACAATTTCCTCCAACACCCAAGTCTAAAAGATTGAAGATTGTCAACATCAGGGAGCTGAAAACAGAAAGCTGAGATGTCATCAACATGGAGCTCGACCTCAAGAGTCAAAGACAGAATATTTTCTTATATTTGGAAAGCCCATGAAGTCCTCTTTCCAACGCAACAAGAACCACTCAATTTGGAGTTTCCTACAAGGAGAAATGTGCAAATCATTGAAGGCTGCGCGGGCTGAATTGAAGTCTGGACAGAACGCAATGCTTGAGTAAAACGGGCATAACTCCTTCATACGGAATCGGATTTAGACGCATAAGTACTCGTTGGAAAGATAATTTCATAGACTATCCAATAGATCTATTGTTTGAGGTATGTTATGTTCGAAATTAATGAGATATACAACGAGGAAGGAGGTGGCAGCAACAATGGTGATGACTACTTGAGGAAGATTGTGACAACGATGATGAAGAAAGCTTGGGCAGTGCTTCCATAAGATTTTCATGATCAAGTTCAGTTGCAAGAAGCTTCAAGGACATTGGTACATGAAGACACAAGCAGAGTATTGTGCATACAAGTGATGCTTTGATCAGGACACGATGAAGCTACACAATTAAGTTATCAAGCTGCATGGACACTTCGGATTCTTACTCCAAGGACCATGGCTTCACTTCAACGAAGGTAAGTAAGAAGTCTAGCTTTATGACTTTAACTTAAGCGCTTTTTGGGAGGCAACCCGTTCTATCTTAGTGTTAAAACTTAGTTAGGTTTTAATTTTGAATTAAGGATTTGATAGCTTTTAGGTAGCTACTCTCACTTACGTAGCTATCTAAATTTAATATTTACGTAGACTTTGCCAGTTTTTGATATTGAATCAACTTTAAGTAAAAGAGAAATAATTTTATTAGATTTATCCTTATTGTGTGATTTTCAAAATCTTTCTCTCTAATTTTATCCAAAAACTAGGCAACTACCTAAGCTACGTAAATTAATTAATTGATTGATTTATCTTTTAATTAAATAACTAAATATTTGTTTTTATAATAAAATAAAATATAGGTTTAATTTTCAATATGCTAAATAGAGATAATCTTTAATATGAAAATTAATTCTATCTACTTGTGTGCTCTAAAGTTATTAACCCTAAATTAGTAGGAATATTTGCTTATATGCAAATTAAGGACTTAGAGTTAGTGAAGATAATCAACAACTTAGTGTAGATAATTAATTTAGGCAACATTGGATTCGCTTCTTATCTTGAACCATCATCAAATAATCTAAATAATAGACTTAGGATAAGGATCTTTGGAGAGCCTCCAAAGGGATAAACCTATATTTAATTTAATCTGTCCAAAGCTGCATGCACGACGTCCAAATTGTAGAGGAAGCTATCCATAATGATCAGGTGCCCAAGGAGCAACTTGCAGGAGAAGGAAGAGAGCCAGCAAGACCCTGGCTCGGCCGACCAGACCCCCCTTGGGTCGGCCGACCCAAGGTGTTCCTTCACCAAAAGCACCTCCCCTTCAAGCCACCTCTTTGCCTATAAGTTTTACATCTTTGTTGCTGCTTTTCTTTACCAGAAAGTGTCATAGAGTCAGTGTTAAAGTCGTTGAGTCTTTTAATAGAGAAATGGGAAGCATGGCACCACCCTTTTGAATCTTTTGCCTGTGGCTAGTTAACTTAACTTTTGTTTTAAATAATCACCATTACATCACTTCTTATTTGTTTTTTCACCTTACATTTGCATTAACATTTATTATCCACACTTGCTTTATTAGTTTTGAAATTTTCATAATCTTTTCGATGAATGCTTTATTTTACTCGACGGAGTTTTCTTGGTAAATTAAGTTTAAACGTGATGTTTAGATTTGATTTGAGACCATCATCATTAAGTTTAATTGAATGTTTCTCGCTAATCGTATCTTTTGTGGATAAGGTACCTTTCATTTTATTGCATTTAAATTAAATTGCATGTTTGCATTATAATTGGCTTGGTTGTTTAATTTAACTTCATGATGCATGCTTTCATATTTAAGAAAATATTTACGTGGTGTTTTCCTTAGCAATTTTATGTAAGCATGGTGCTTAGATTTAGTTGTTGATCATCATTATGAAGTTAATTAACCTTGCTAGTTATCCATAATATCATTTGATTGGTTTATAAGCTTTGCAATGTGCTTTGGTTTTCTTGTGCTGTTTTGAGTTAATAATCTTGATAAAACATGGTATTTTAATCTTGGTTAATTATAATCTTAATGGCTATAGAGAGACTTAGCGATCATGTTGTAAACATGGTGTTTTAGAACTTGGTTTAATCATTGTCTTTGTTTATTTGCTTATCTCCTACATAATTACACGTTTGCATTCATATACATCCATTAGTTTTGCTTTTCTTTTTAAACTAGGCCACAAGTTAAAAGTCTTTGGGAATATTTTTAGATTATGGTAAATTGCTTCTACTCTCAACCGTTACCTCGAGAGTAGTGTGTGCACTTGAATTATTTTTGCAGGAAATTATTTAATGACAAGTAAATTTAAGGAATATCCGGTAACATATTTCTAACACCTTCTCTTTACATTTTAAATTCTGCATTTATTTACCTATGTCTATGAATTTGGTGTTTCCTTTGTATTTCTCTTGTTTTTAGTATGTTAGTTTAGATTTATTTTGTGATTAATACTATAACCATGATCTATGCTTAATTAGTTAACATTGTTTCAAGAAAATGATGAAAGTTGCCGCTTTATCTTTATTATGCTTTGATTTTGGTTAGTCATATTAGCAAGCTCTCATAATACATATTTAATTGAACTAGCCAGAAAATTTGTGATTGATTATGATTTTTCATAAAAACCCATATGATTTAATTTTTGCAAGGTTTATTCTTTGACATGATCATCTCCTTGTTTATTTTTATTGCTTATAAATGTCGTTATCAACTTTTATGAGATTATCTTGCAATAGCCATTCCTATCAGAGCCATATTTATTTTAAACCTTAGATTTATCAGATTTGTTTTTAAATGAATTGGATCAAGACCGTAATCTAGGGTATGAGACTTAGAAGCTGGTCATTCAATTTTGCGTATCTTTTCTTTGCTAGCCTTTCTATCCATGCATTGTGTCTCTCTACATTGGAGAGAATACAAACTTCGCTGCATATCCATCCTTAAACCAAGATTATCTTTTTGTGTATCCTCCTTGACCACAACCTATTATTTTCTGGAGTATTTAAGGGATTAAATATTGTTCTTTTTAGACAGCTCCATCCCCTAAGTTAATTGTTATAGTGATAATAATCTAGGACGAGGGTGAGTATTATTCAAGTGTGGGGATGGAGAGCCGTTATCTTATTATAATGGATTTTGTATAAAGGTTTTTGAGGAGGCATAAAAAATGAAAAAAAAGTAAAAAAAATGAAAAAAAAGGGAGCCAAGTGGCGCCCAGAAAAAAAGAAAAAAAAGAAAAAAAAAAAGGCCAAGTGGCCAAAGTAGAATTAGGTATAAAAAAAAGAAAAAAATGCCCCTCAATAATCTTCGAAGTATTTTTATATAGTGTTTTCTTTAGTGAGTGATATCCTGTTTATATAGTCCAGAAAATATTCCAACCATGTGCAATCCGATAGCAAGGACTTCATTTGTGCCTTGAGATCACCCAATGACACTTGCACATGTCCACTATTCTAAATGTGTGTGTTCCATCCTTTCTCTCTCAACCTTATTTTATTCCATGACCTTTTTGACAAGTCTCAGTAAAACCAGCAGATTTCTTTCTTGGTTTGACAATATTTTGAAAATAAATTTTGATTAGGATCCATACCAAGCTCCAGATAAGCTTCCACTTTATATGTTTATATATTCATTAGTTATCTTTTAGATATTGAGAGACTGGAGAGTTGAGTGTGTTTCTTTGGCTTTGCAAGAATTTATCTCTTATTGTTTGATTATATTTTTCAAAAACTTATTGCTAAAATGAGGAGATGAGTCATTGATAAGTTTGAACTCTTGCTAATTCTTTTATTGTGGGATGAGCTTAATTGAATTTCTTTTCTTTCATAATTTGCTGGTTCAAACTAAAATTTTGAGAGAGCTTGTTAGTTTGATTAATTAAGATTAGAGTATGAAAAAGTTAATGTTTGGCAATGCTGATTCTTGACTTACTCGAGGACGAGCAAGGTTTAAGTCTGGGGATATTGTTGACGCGGCTTATGAACGAAAATAATACATCATTTTATATAGTTTTTCCCTGTTTTTATGCGTCAACTTTGTCTTTTACTAACAATTATCGCCGATTATTGTGGATTTTGCAATATTGTCTCGGAAAATTGCTATTTCTAATTATTGCAGGTTTTAAGCCTATTTTCCGCAAAATTCACCACAATCTACCTCGAGTGAGAAAAGACCTCTGAGATGATATTTTAGAAGGACTTCTAGAAGATATCATATGCTACACTGGGAATAAAAGCTACTAGAAGAAATCTACATGGAAGGTGCCAAAACATTTCATATTTATCCAAAACCAGAAGATTTCGACCTATCTCGGCCAATACCGAAGATTACAGAGCTCTACGAGTCCGAGTACCCCCTCAAATATATTTCTTAGGCAACAAGAAACGTCCCAGCGAAAGATGGAAAAGATAGGGCGAAGGAAGGCTCGGGGTCGGCCGATCCTAGGCCTTCTGGTCGGCCGACCCCACTCCCTCCCGAAGTCGGTTGATGTTCCCTTTTCGGATACGGCATCCTCAGGGTATTTAAAGTGAAGATAGGCCCCTGGTCGACGCATCCAATTCATTACCAAGGCGACAAGATGTAGAGAAGAGGGACAACAACTAGATGAGAGCTGAGGGTCGAGTTTCTAGTCTAGGTTTAGAGCTTCTTCTAATCCCTAGAGGTAATTAGAGGCTTTGCATGGTGCTCTAATTACCTAGCTCCAGAGGTCTAATTGTATCATCAAGCGCTATGGCCATGGTTGTAAGTATGATACAGGTTATTAATGAAAGCATTGTTCTTGTCTATTTATCATCTTCTTGTTCTAATTATGCTTGTTCTAGCTGTAATTAACTTTATGTCTAGATGCATGTTAATTAGATCATGTCATTAAGGGTTTTATTCATCTAGCGTTCTTGGTCGTTGATCTAGCTTACTAATGATAT
The DNA here is from genome assembly GCA_022530915.1 of Paspalum notatum. NCBI lineage: Eukaryota > Viridiplantae > Streptophyta > Magnoliopsida > Poales > Poaceae > Paspalum > Paspalum notatum. Next base: position 10,949,588 of record CM039683.1, read on the forward strand.
AGTTTGTATGTCTAGTTCTTTTGATCGTGGTGATTAGAGGTTCTAGTTGTGCTAATTATGTTATTAGACCATATAAGGTAGTTGGAAGTCGATTCTCTAATTACGTGCCTGTTGAAAGCTTTTCGTCGATTACCTGGTTACCAGTGACAGTGGAGCCCGGGGAAAGGTTAAGCAGATCTAGGGGGTTAGGTTGATTGATCTTGATTTAATTATGCTATGATGAATATGCTTGAACATGCTTGTTTACCTTGAGCTGTTAGTTATCTTGCTACTCTTATCTATTTGTGATGCCCATTTTATGCATGTCTTGGATCCAATTAGAGCTTGATTAGAGACTAGTTAATACCCTTTGATTAGTGTTCTACTTCTGTTCTAATTGTTTATCATCTAACTTTGACATAGATTACATATAGATTAGAGGTAGTTTAGTAGTAGATTAGAGCCATTCTTTTATCTACAGTTTATCATAAACTCTTGTTAATTAGCTCTCAATTAGTTCGTTCCTTGGATTGACAAAACCCATGATACTCATCCAGGGGAAAAGCTACACACGATACTGTCGCTTGCAGTAAAAGGTTTGCCGTGCTTAAGTGACGTCAACACTGACGTGGCGTCCACGTGGCGGTGGGGCCCACGAGTTAGCCACCACGTCAGCCTCTCTTCATCCTTTTTCACTGCCTGCTTCCTCTCTCACCCGCCCGCCGTCTGCCGCGGTCCCCCTCCAGCGTGCGAGGCGGAGGCGAAGCGGCCGCCGGCTTGGGGCGGAGCAGCGGCGGCGCGAGGGCTCGGCCTCCGCGCTCGTCCCCCACGGCCGGCTCAGCCTCCGCGCTCGTGCCCCACCGCCGGCTCGGCCTCCGCACTCATCCCCACCACCCCACGCGCGCCGCTGGCTCCACCTCCGCCACGCGAAGGTGAGCGGGCAGAGGAAGGAGACCCCTCCTCCTCCGCAGCCGTAGCTCAGGACGGAGGCACGACGGAGGCAGCCGCGCAGCAAAGGACGAAGAGAGTGGGGCGACGGCGGCCCCTGTGGTGGAGGACGGAGGGCGCGGCGGGTGCGCGGCGACGACGGCCCCCGCGGTCGGGTGCGCAGCAGGGAGCCTGTGGCGGAGCGTCCGAGCACGCGGCGACGGCAGCCCGCGGAGGCGCTCGTCCCCCACCGCCGGTTCGCCTCCGTGCTCGTCCTCTTCTACGGACGGCTCCCCTCCATGCTCCTCCCCACCACCCCGTGCGCGTCGCCAGCTCCACCTCCGCGCGCGGACCGCCGCCGGATCCACGTAGCCCATGAGCTCGAGTGGCTGCGTGGTTGCCGAGGGAGCCGAGGAAAAGGCCGTCCACGTGAGAAGCACTCGTCGTGGAGGCGCTGGCAGCGGGCTACGCGGAAGCAGCACGAAAGCGAGGGCCAAGCAAGGGAGGATCCGCCAAGCCAATTCCCCAAACCTTTCACCGGCGCAAGCACACCCGCTGCCCACGGATCGACGCCGCCGAGGACCTGGCCCATGTCTCAGGACGTCGTTGCGCTCGCCGACCGCTCCTGCAGCCTTTCCCGCGCCGGCGCTCCTCCGGATCCAGCCCGTAGCCCACGAGCTCGAGCGGCGCGGGTGGGATCCAGAGGGCCCTGGGCTGCGCGCCTGCCTCTTGGATCTCAGGGACCCGTGGCCGATGCTGAGGACCTCCGCCGGCGGCCTCGGAGAGGCTTCAGCTGGGGAGGCAGGGAGGCGCACGGCGACGAGCGCGGGGAGGTGCGGCTCGGCGGCGGGGAGCCGGGCACCGACGGCCGTGGGGAGGCTGCGGCTCGGGAGGAGGATGGGGTAGAAGCAGGGAGAGGGAGAGCTGACGTGGCGGCTAACTCGTGGGCCCCACCGCCATGTGGACGCCACGTCAGCGAAACCGCCAGCCAAAACCGTCCGATGGCCAAAGTCGGACAGTTTTGACAGTTGGGTGGCTGAAGATACCCGGTTTTGGAGTTCGATGGCCAAATCTGGACTTTCGTGATAGTTTGATGGTCAAAAATGGACTTCTTCCTTCAAAAAATGATCTTGGGATTGATGTTTTATAATTGAACCTGGGAGAGGGTACTACACACGATTTACTCGTTTACGCAGAAGTACAAGAATTGTTTTTTCTTCCTTTGTCTGCTCATTATTCTTTTTTCTTCACATCTTTTTTGTTTTTCCACTTGTAACTTATATGTTTGCAATAATAACTTTGCTTAGTCGAAACCTTGTTATTGAGCCATATAAGATGAAAAAATATATTAATGACAACCAATTATGTAAATATGCGAGTTTGTTAATAATATTCTATTAGAATTTCTAGGTTAATGTAGCCCATTATTTACTCAGGAAGCCCCTTGGTCCCAGCGTTTTTGCTCGCTTGCGTGGGGAGTTTGGCGTTTCCTCGTTTTTTTTGATAGGGATGCTTTCTGGTAGTTGAGGTTTTTGTTTTGCTTCTTCTTTGATTTTTCTTGCATTTTGTACCATATCATGCATTGTATTCATGTATATATGCATTTTCACTTACATTAGCACTAGAGCTTAATTGGTATCAACTGTTAGTATTTGCTTGTCCTAGGTTGTACAGGTACTTGCTTGATCATGGATGGCTTAAGTTCTTATTGATTCTGTTGAATACTAATTTTGAGAGTTAAGTCATTTTGTTTTTTTGAAAATTCAAAACATGATCACCACTTCACTTGGCTAACTAGCATGTGTAGGAATGTTGGATGCTCATGCTATCTTTCCATGCTTGGTTATGCTAGTTGTCTACCTTTGCTGACGCCTAAGCATTTCTGATACCTTCCAATCAATTTACAAGTAGTATTGGTATCTTTTGTGCTGAATTGAAAAGATCCAGGTGGGTTTGCTTGTTATACTAACTCAGTTCGAGATAGCTTGCCTTTGCACCTTGGTAAGAACTTGGACTAGGCTGTGAATGACCAAAACCTTGCCTTAAGCTTCTGATGGTTCTTTGAACCTAAGTTTGGTGTTGGTTGGTAAGAAGTGGCTAGACAAGCAAATAACCCCTGGCACAAAGTAAAGCTTGCATAAACTGAAAACTATCAAATCTGAAATATGCAAGTTTCTTAGTTTCTTATGGCTAGTTACGTATGCTCTGGTTAGAATTAGCACACCTTGTATGCATTGCTAGCATCTTGCTGTTCATGCCTACCTTGCTACATGCTATTCATGTTGGTAATGCTTTCTTTTAACCAACCCTGAAAAATCATGCTTGCTCCTGATCTGTATAAGATAGATTCATTTGAGCTTGTTGCATGACCCGTTTGCTCTCACTTGCTCTTTATACTAGAACTTGTGACTACTTGCATTTCATCCTTGCTGAGCTCATTCTGTTACACTCCTTGCATGTCATGGCATATTTTGAGGGAGAGTTATATGGTTCAGAGGGAGTAGTGCCCCTTGTGAGCTTGATGAGTCAATTATCAACAATGGGGAGAGTAGTTCAAGGGAGAGAATTTTGGGGAGAGCAAGTTGTATGCTTCTTGTTGCATTTGTGAGGATGCATTTCAGGGAGAGTTGAGCTTTTATCATGCTCTTGCATCGGTGTGTTGAGCCTTTGCCTCTTTCTGGAGAGCTGATGCTTTGCCTAAGCATGACTGTGTTGAGCCAGTTTGCCTCTTTCTTGACGGGTCATGCTTTAGTTTGATCGACTGCGTTGAGCGTTGTCTCTTTTCTTAACGGGTCGATCTTTGGCTTTGTTTTTGTTGCTTCAAATTGCCCTTTCTTTGCTTCTTTTTGGCTTTTGGGTTTTTTGAGCAATTCTTTCTTTTTCTCTTTCTTTTCGGTTTTATGCTTGCTTTTCTTTGTTTTTTTTGTTCTATTTCAGGTTACAGGTTGTGTGTTGACAATGCACTCATAAGGGGGATATTAAGATCCAATGGACTGGCCCATTGCTCTTGGTGATGAGTGACTGTCAACGTCATCAAGCCCTCCGATGGACTAGAGGCCCTCCGATGGACTGGAGGTAGAAGAGAAGAAAGACCCAGATGGACTTGGGCAAAAGTCCTTCGATGGGCAGAAGGCAAAGACTCAGCATCGGTTGGCTATGTGAGTCCAGTACACGAGGACCGAGAGGTAGTTCCGATGGACTGGAGAAACCGGATGTGATCGTGGTGCTCCAACTTAGACATGTGGCGCAGAGGCGTTCGAGGGAAGCTTTGGCGGCTTCGGCTCAAAAGCGCTACCCCTATCGGATCACAAAGGGTTCGGTGAGTTGGGCCTCAAACTCAACAAATTAAAGGAGATGGGCCAAACCTGGCCTAGGAAGAAGGAGAAATAAAGTTTTCCGGTTTCTGACTTCAAAACTGCGGGCGTGAGCGGATTGGACTACTGGCTACATGGAAACCATCCCGAGATGTCTAGGAAGAGAAGAAGATCAGCACTTCATCGTAGTCGTCCGTCCCAGATATTTGTGTACCTTTTCAGTTCAGCCCCTTCTGGGCATTATTAGAGTAGGGATCTTAGTGTAAAACTGCGTTGTTAGGCCTAGGGTATAAATATTGACTTGAGCAGTCCTTGGAGACTCTCTTGGCCAACCACAAGCCCTAGGTTTAGCAAACCCTAGCAGCCAAGAGGTTAAGAGAGAAAGAGAGGGTTAGGCTAGGATTTGAGTGCCTAGTGCTAATCTTTTCAGATCAGTAGGTGGATGATAGGAGGTAGGCTCTAGGGGATCTTTGTGCGAACTTGGTTCCTCGTTTAATCCAAGCAAATTTCCTCATCAATCCTTGTCTTGAGCTGCAGTGCGCCTTCTTCCTCCATCTCGTTTGGTTCTTCGAGTTCATACATTGGTTTTGGTGTGTTTAGTGTTTTCTAGGGATGGATTCGTGTTCTTTTGGGTTTTTGTGATGCTGTGATGTGGATGACTTGATCTAGTGTGATTTTTGTCCAGGAATCCCCACAAGCTCTTTTGGATCTTGGGTTTTTGGCGGTGCTCAAGTTCTTACCTTATTCTTGAGAGACATTTAGATTGAAGGAGATCCTGAGATCTTTTTCTTAGATCCATTTGGGAATACCTTCCAAAGTGTCTAACAATCATTGACACAAAGTTTCTTCTCATTTGGACATGGTTTGATTTGAGATTGGATTGAGTTTGGACTTTTCGGGAACCAAGCAGGGATTCGGGGCAGCTTTTGTACACACTGGACTGTTCGGTGTGAACACCACTAGACCGTCCGGTGTGAACAACACCGGACCGTCCGGTGTGTGTTGCTGGCCCCAGGGTGCTTTGCATTTCTCCCCTGTATAGATCGTCCGGTGCTCAACCACCGGACCGTCTGGTGCGTTTTATCAGGGATCACTCGGTCTGAGACACCCCACTGCCTACTTCGTCCGGTGTTACCACTGGACCGTCCGGTGCTTTCATCACCGGACCATTAGGTGCATTCAGGGCTTTCGCATCAGCTTAGTTCACTTCCAGTACGTTTGTGCACAACGGACCGTCCAGTGCGTACACTACCGGACTGTCTGGTGCGTACTATGAGGGCTAGTTTTTCCCATCTTTCTTTGATTTTGTGCTCCTTTGTTTGGGAGCTTGTGCGAGTGCTTCCGCTTGGTGCTAGGATCATATCTGTTCAGTGGACGGTACCTAGCATGTGCTTTCTTTGCGAGTCTTGTGTCAGGGTTTTGAATACGAGTTTTAAGTGCTCCTATTCACCCCCTCTAGTGGCAGCCTACAGTCCTACAGCGACGGCGGATCTGGAGGCTGTGCGCCAGGGAGAAGAGAGGTAGGGCGGTGGGAGGCACCCCGGGCGGCGGACGAGGCGGATTCACCTCAGAGGAGGAGACCTCATAGCGGTGGATTCGGCGGCTGCGCGTTAGGCCATGCCACCTGGCCGCATGCGCACTGGTCGTGGCCGCTAGCCGGATTAGGCCTCAGAGAAGGCGACTGTGGAGGAGGCCGGGTGGGGCGGGAGGAGGCGCCAGGAGGAAGGTGGCGACTGGGCTAGAGGTAGGCGTCGGCATGGTGGAGGAGCCCGGCGGCAGTGGATCCGGCCAAGAGAAGGAGGCGGCGGGGCGGAGATCGGGCCGGGAGGAGGGGATCTGGCCGTTGCGGGACAGAGGAGGCCGCGATGCAGGCGGGAGGAAGACGAGGGGCGGGGGCGGCAGGGTCATCGCCATGCACAGTTGGCCTCCATAGGGCACCGCTGAGACACCGCTCGACAGAGCTGCGGGCAAAGCCAGCGCCGTGCACGAGCTCCAACGAAGGAGACCACGGCGGTGCCGAACTTCTTCTGCGCATCTGTCGCCGCCGCGCTCCCTCTCTCTCGCTCGCTCAGTTTACCACCGCCACCGTCACCGGGTGAGGGGAGAAAGTGAGGTTGAGGGCTAGGGTTTGGAGGGGGATCGGTCGGGCTCGATTTTGATCCTGCCGGGGGCGCTCCCAACTGTCCGATCGGTTGAGGAGGCGGCAGGGTTTAGATGGGCTGGGCTGGTTCTAGCCCAACAAGTGAGGAAGCAGCCCGCCCCGCTCTGCTTCGCCCCTTTTTATTTTTATTTTCCCTCTTATTCTTGTTTGTTGTTCGTCATGAGCTTTAATCTTCTGAGAGATACAAAGGAGGCTATGTCAAATAGAACTAAATGAACCTTGCAGACATAAGACAACTGATTATATGCTAGATAAAAATTCAATGGACATTTTAAGTCCATATTGTAACGCTCCGAAAATCACCGCCTGAAATTTTCTCTAAATCCCTCTAATTCAAAATCAAATTTCAAAATCCTGCTTGTTGCCGAGTGCATAATATAAGCTCAACAAAATTTCTGATATATTCCAAAAATTCCCATCAAAGATCCTTCAAATATCTCTACCAAAAACCTCCACAAAATCCCACTCAAATTCCTCCCGAATCCAAAAAGAAAAAGGAAAATCTTTTCCCTCTCCTCGAGCCGCCACCGCAGCCCATCTTCCCTTCCCTTTTTCGCATGGCCCGCGCCACCCTCTGGCCTGTTTCTCTGGCTGAACGGCCCAACCACCACCGCGGCCCAGCTACCTCCCTCCCCCTCTTTCTCCCGCTGGCCGCTAGGCCCCGCCCGTCGGCATATCCCCCTTTTCCCTCCTCTTTCTCCGTCTGGTGCACACCGCGCACGCCGCGCGCATCGCACATGGCGACACCTCACTCTGGCCCAGCCTCCATCTCCGCGCCGGTCCCGCTTCACCGATGCGTGCCCACGACGCCGCCGCATCGCGCCGCCACCTGGCCGCCTCCATCTCCGCGCCGCGTGTATCGCGTATCGCCGCGCCACGCGCGACGCGCATCACCGCGCCGAACGTCTCAGCCTCCTCCTCCGCTGGCTATAAATAGCTCCGCTAGTCGCCGCTTCCTCACTGCACCAAACTGCCAACCCCGCTCCACCGCGCCGGGCCGACCGCTCCGCCAAGCTCTTGCTTTGCCGAGCTAGTAGCCCCGAGCGCTGGAGCCGCCGCCAAGCTCCCTCACCACCACCACCGCTGCTGCCCCAAATTTTCCAACTCCACTGCCCCATCTCTCGATTCCTCTCGCCGCGAGCACCGCTGCATCTCCCGCTACCCCACTGCCACCTCGTCACCTCCTCTCCACCCCACCAGCTCCGCCGCCATGCATGTCGTTCCTCGCCGCTGGTGCGCATCTGCACTGCCACCGCGGGAACCACATCTCCGGCCGCCAACACGCACCCCAACCCCGTCACCAAGATCGCCTTCCGACGCCGGAACTCGCGCCGGTGACCTCGTTGCAAGAACCGTCGGCGAGGGCCACACCGATCGGACCTGTCGGTCCGACCGGTTCAAACCAGCCAGGTGCCGTCCACTCCCTAATGTCGTCACCCACTTTCTGCCACCGACACGTGGGCCCACACCCACGGCGTCACCCGCCGTCTCCCCTCCCTCCCGCCGAACTGGGCTGGCCCAGTAGGCCACGCGTCGCGCGCGCGCTGGGCCGACACAGGCCGAGAGCCACCCCGGCACAGGTTCACTCCCCGCGGGCCGAGATTCAAGAAGTTCACCAAATAAAGTCCAAATCCACCCCTGAGCTTTCCAAAAAGTCTACTGCTACCCCTCCACACTAAATACTCCATATTTTCTCCGTTTCAACTCCGATTAGGTGATTCTTGCGCCTAAATTCATCTAAATTCAAGCTCTGTCTATCCATACACTTTTTATAGGCTTTTTCCCTATCCAGAAGACGCCATCATGCCACCATGACACCATCCTACGCCTAGTCAATGCCTCACGCTGGCCCCCACAAACTTTGTGGGCTTGGTGATTGACACCGTTATTCTCCTACTCACCATAAACTCAAAAGGCTCCTGTCTTGGTCTTTCCAACCCTCGATTTAGATGATTCCGACACCCGAAATCATCTAAAAACCCCCACCACTTGTATTCCATCTAGCCTTACTCTTCCATCGCTGTCTTCCGCAGAGCTCTTCCTGACATCAACATGCGACCGCCATCTCGACGGTTTCGTTTCCACCCTGGCCGTCTATGCCCGCTACCATGGCGATTCTGCAACGACCGCTACCGAGCCCATCAAAATGCCCGGCAACTTGCTGCACGACTCGCTGCAGTTCGCAACCCACCAGAACCAACACCTCTAGTAAGCTCCAACAAATTCCAACCATCCAAATAATCTATATCTCCCTATTAACATTACCAATTCAAACACCAAACTTCCTTTCATTTCCGTCATACCCAAATCAATGTTGAGCTTATGTTATACCTCGATGTGTGTGTTTTCTTGTTTATGCGCATAGGATATATAGGAGATTCTGATTGGTACGCCCCACGCGAGGTCCTTCGCGATGCTTGAAGACAGCAACCGGCGTTTGCAGCAGATGTTATACAAGCACGCTCTGTGGATGGCACACCATCGCCCTCGACAGTTGATTACCAACGTGCTCGGCAGGTGATGTACCCCTGCACCCAGCAGTTGGTGTATCATCCGCCCCAACAAAGTGAACGGCAAGCCCACTGGAATCCCCACTTGATGCATAAAATTTTCTATTTTTGCAAACACAACCCTTAGCCTGACAATCACATAAAACTTGCATGTCGCTTGCTAAGGTAACCCAGTGGAACATATAGCTCCCTAAGCCAATCTTAGCTATAGCGCGCATAGTTGGGATCGCTCATTTAATTATTTATCATAATCTTGATGTTATGTTGGGATTATGGATATGAAATATGATGGAATGTGGGGATATGGATGTATGGTGTGTTTTGGGAAAAATGGAGAAGAACCCCGGCAGACGACCTCGGTCGAAGTACGGCTACGGCCCGAAAGAGCCACCTCAGGGCAGGGTATGGATGGGTTCCGTAACTCATAGTTCCCCAATTTTCCAGACTTCGTGGAGAAGGCCGGGGATGAGGATTGCTTGCTGCGTCGAGCATGGTTCTACCCATGTCCTGTAAGGACCGAGTTGGGTTTCATCTCACCTAATCCTTAACTTGGTACAACCACTCGCTCTGTATGAGGCATTGGCTAGATCCGAGCCAGAGGGGATAGTCTAGTACCTGTCGTGCTGGCGCACAAGGGCTAAGGGATGGGGTTATGTGCCGAGGGAGTGTCGCGGGACATAAGGGTGCGGCAAGGCTGCTCGGATCCCTAAGGCACTGCTAGACGATGAAATAATGGCAAAGGCTTAGTTTGGAATTTGGACATTTACGACGGTAAATTATCCCTGAGTCCAACTTGGGGGGTCATTGTTGGCGTTCCTTAGCCTATCAGATATAATTCCGCAAGCGCACGGAAAACGCGTTGTAGCCTTTCACCCAGGAGTATTCTGGGGTATCGAATCCACGAGGAACGAGGAGTATAATAACACACAACACAATCTACCGAACTAGTGAAGCTAGCAAAGTAGAGGATAAAAACAGAGAAGCAGGTTTTCAACAGATGTTAAAGCACCTTACTATACTAAGCATGCAAGGCACTATACTTGTCATGTAAACATAGACACCAAAGCTGCAGAGCCACTGCCAGGCACAGAGTGCTGATTACCCAGCTGAGAAAGGCGGGCGCTACAGGATTCGGCTATATCGTCAGCGAGTCTATCCGAACAAATGGGACTGGAATACTGAGAACACAAAAGCTGTCACCTCGTGTGTCTACCAACCAGAACTGCCTGGGATAGCCAACCAACCAAGGTAAACTCTAAGTATGAACACCGTTGTGCCACTCAGAGAGTCTACTACTAACTGGTAATGAGCCAGAAAAGCAAGCAACACTATATAGCCAACACTATAAGCATGCACAAGGTTCCCGTAAACAGACAAGTATAATACTAAGTATGAAAGTAAAGCAAGTATGAAATAACAAAAGTAGAGGACAAGGAACTTTACTCAATCCTGGAATCAAATATCTTTCCTAAGAGAATAGAAGTCTGGAGAGAAGAGAAATCCCACTCCCGAACTCTTCACCTCACTACTCTCTTTGATACAAGAGGCACTCTCTCTACAAGCTAAGAGAAAGCTTCACTCCTCTACACTATACACTTTACACTCTACCACTACATTACATCAATCCACACACCTCAAGTGAGCTCCTAGGGGTATATATATATATAGTGTCCAAGGTCGGTATGGCGGTTGCATGGAAGTGGGCCAGGCCGGGCGACTTGGGGGGAGGCCGGGCGGCCCCACCTCAGACCGAGCGGCCCGAGGGTTCCTTGGATTCACCGCCTCACTTCATCCCATGGCTGATATTGACTCTTCAAGGCGGTTGTAGGTTGGTTGGCGGTTACACATGTATGCTTTTACCTCAACCATTGGATTCTCATTGTGTTTCTTCCTTAGCCATTGGATGTCACTCTCCTAGATCGCTGCCTTAACCAATCCGTGGGCTGGATCGGTGAGGTGGAAGCCTTCCGAGGTGTTTGTGCTTCTTCCGTCGATTTCTACATTGCACTTGTGTTTGACACGGTGTCTCGTGCATGCAGGTGAAATATGGCGGCATTTGGAGAGAATCACAGGCCGGGCGGCCTGGGTCCTTAGCCCATATCCAGCCTTTCCTTCTTGGTTCACCATATTGCACCATGTTTTGTCTATTTTTGCACCGTGACATGTGTTCATGCAATGCTTTTGTACATAACTCGTGGAACTAGTTAATATGTATGAATCTTGCATAAAATTTACCCTTGGAACATGAAATATTGGTGGTCGAAATGGGTTCTAACGACCGCCAACAGTCATAGTACAACTTTTGATCAGAATATAAATCTATTCGAATAGTCCATATCCACTGGTATGGATGGGATACGGTGTGGTTTCACAACAGGTTTTCATAAGAATGTGGGAATGGATGGGATAAAATGGTTTTTGGTTCGACAGTGGATGCCGGGAGTTTCTGGGGTAAAACCCAGTAGCGGTGTGGAAAAATGTGTTGGCTGGAATGTCATGAGTCACGTTGAACCGGCAAGTCCAGTGGCAAACCTTTTGAGAAAAACCCTATTTTCAGAAAGCATAAAACTTGATAACAATATCGAACCCTGCATACAAAAAAAGTGTTTTTATGCTAAACTCCCTGAGTTCTAGATATATTCTGCATGTAATATTAGCCTCCCCCCAACTCTTTATGGAGAAAGGCGGGCTGCTGAGTACGTAAGTACTCACCCTTGCTTTGCTGTTGTTTCTCTAGTGAAAAGGAGATAATCGTGTACGTAGATGAGTAAGAGCTACGACCTGTTTCCTAACCGTGTCCCGTGGAAGTTGGGCCTACGTTTTATAATTCCGTTGCTTAGTTTTTAGGGCTGCGCCCCTTGCTGTCCGACCCGTTAGGGCGGATCTATACCCATCTGATGTAAGAAAGTGATTACCAAACTCTTGGGAATGGTAATAAAGCACATTTTAGTCCCATTATGGAAGTGGGACGCTTCAGGTGGTATCAGAGCCGTAAGTTGGCCGTAGGATGTAACCCTTCGGCTGGAAAAATGTTTTGAGTCCAAAACAGTTTGAAAAACACCTCTGCTTCTTATCTTACTCTAAATTCAAAAAGTTTTGGCCCTCTCTTACCCAACGGCCGTCAGCAACTAGTCAAACTTCTACCGGAAGGAAGATGGTATTCTTGTGCAACACACCATGAAACCAGAACAGGATAAACATGAGCCCGGGCCATGCACCGGCGGACATGATGGATCGATGTTAAAGAGACCAGTGCTCACCATATAGAAACATCACCATCACAGAGACACCTGGTACAACCCTAGATATGGACCACCCTGGCCAAGTATTTGACCCTATGGACGAGTAAGGGCTACGACTTGCTTTCCAACCTTGTCTTGGACCTACGTTTTATAATTCCGCTGCTTAGTTTTTAGGAAGATAGCATTTTAAGAAAAATCATTCATATCCCTCTATATTCATTATTTTTAATTTGCTCCGATAAAGATGTGTGTGTCACATTCATATCCCTCTATATTGAATATTTTTTGCTCCCTAAAGATGTGCGTGTCACGCGTGTATGCCTACACAAGTCTTTCCTACATTAAACTTTTGTTTTTTACTTAAATGGATATTTCAATTCATAAAATTTAATAATATTTTCATTTAGTCATGTGCGGTGCGGGACGCATGTGCATTTTGACCAGTAGTTATTACAGCGCAGGATATATCAAGAAATAGACATGCCGGAGATTTTGTAGCGTACACAAAAAGTATTAATCGTTCCTACCCTGTACCTGCAGGATACAACGTACGTACGTACGTACTTGCAAATTTAATTAGTTCTCCAAGTTGAAGTCCACAGATAATACGGCATATACTTGTTGGCGCACCTCAAGCCATGCATGTTCGTGATAGATCAACATCACATGGATGGAGCAAGGTCCGTCGTCGTCGGTGGAATTTACATGGTACGTATATATGTACCAACACGGAGGGCATTGTACTCTAGGAAAATCTGTACGGTCAGCTGGTTGATGACGAGCGCGCGCCTCGTGGCAAACTTATTAACTGAAGCCATCTCCTAATAATTAAGTTGGCCTGATGTCCTTTTCTGTCGTCTGGACCTGTAACTAAATTGACTGTCGTCGGCTGTCGCTGCTGCCTCATGTATTGCGAGGAAAAAAAATCTATGATTATGTGGAGGGTGTTTCAGAGATCGGAGCAAAGGAACGTAAGGTTTTTATGATTTTGAAAATGTTGTCGAACAAATGGCTGGCTTTAATAAAAATCAGCCAAGGTGACTATATAGGTTTATGCCCATATGGTGCTACGGACAAGAACCGCCAAAAGCATCGGGTAGGGGATGTACCTAAAACTTATGTAAACAGAAGTTGGCTCATATTGGAGCCTTTCCACCAAGGTGAGATAAAGGCAAGGGCAGCTCCGTTATACGTAGGAGGAATCCAAATTACATGGTCAAGGCGGAAGGGAAATAATTTGGAACCTATTCGACTTTGAGAAGCACTTAAATGATTTTTGTTCTTTCACAAATAATTTCACCAATTATGACTATTGTTTACCAAATTGAAAGCTGATGTTTATATTTTTAAGGTTATCGTAGTATTTACTCTTTTTCTAGTGTGTTTTGTGAGGATCAATACGGAACGTCCAATTAGTAATATTACCTTCATTTTCTAATTACGACACCATTAATTTTTTTGGATATGATGTTTAACTGTCCATGTTACGTACTAAAACAATTTGCGCAAACTTTTAAAAGTATATGTCATGCTTGGTCTATGTTCCACCTTTTTTTTTTTTTTGCGACACATAGGTAAGGGACCAGATAATGATACGTCAGATCAACTTTTTTAACTAGTTGATGTCAGTGTCACATGCTCATTGGTAGGAGCCAAGGAGAAGGCAGACTAAGCAGAAACAAAGAAAAAGGGGTCTCAAGTGTATTATTGGGACTGAATGGGCCAATTGTAACCTAGGTTACCTAGCTTTATAAAATTAGGCTCCCTATTGCAAATGATATGGGAAAATTAGGACTATCTTTTTTTTTAGCCTCAACACTAAAAGTACAAGCTATAATATCTGAACTCACGACCAACTCATGCGCCCATGGGCCGCGGTTGGCATGCACGGGGAGTGATCAGGCAAAGCTACTTTATCGTGACGTGGGCCGAGGTTGCATACTGCACGTTAAGTGTGAAAAGCTTGGCATGATATCATTAAGCCACATGTTATATTATCGCAAGGAAAAATTCCATTTGACCACCTTCAACTATGGCCGTCGTCCGATATTACACCCCAAACCACAAAACCAGAAATCCTATCACCCTGAACTCTTGAAACCGGTTGATTTTGCCCCTTGAGGGGTATTTGGAGGTGGTTTAGGTGACAGGTGGCAGCGGGACCCACTTGCCATTCACTCTCTTTTTTTCTTCCTCGTTGTTTTCTGTCTCCTCCATTCCTCCCCACCGCCGTTGCCCCATCCACCAAGCTCGCGCCTCTGCCGTTGCCTCCTTCTCACCATGCTCTCCCTCCTCACCACGCTCCTCGTCGCCTTCCTCGTTCGCGCTCGCCCCGCTGCCACCGCTCACCCCGCCACCACCGAGCTCCCACGCGGCGCCCTCGCTCCGCCACAGCCCGCGGACCTGCGCGGCGCGCTCGCCCGTCACCGCCGGTTGATGAGCACGCTAAAGCCCCTGTGTGCACGACAACGCTGCCCCCACCCTCCCACCCACTGAGAACCTCCCCACGCAGCCCGGCGCAAGCTGGTGGAGGCTCACCGGTGCGGAGCGTAGCGAGCGTCGGCGGCGGGGAGCTCGCCGGCGCGAGCGAAGCAGAGCTGAGCAAGAGGGAGAAGCTGGATCCGGATCCGGCCCAGTGGCTCCAAGCACCCGATGACGACGAGGTGCCGGTCGTCATTGTCGGCCGGAGGCGGTGGAGAAGGGGCCAGCGCAGAGGAGGAAGGGCCGGCGCGGAAGTGGCGGAGATGGCCTGCGCGGAGGTTGAGGAGGGGGCCAGCAGCTCGACGCAGCGATGGGAGAAAGGCGGGTGGCGACGAAGAGGTGTCCACCGCGGATCCGGCCAGAGGCGGTGGAGAAGCCTGGCGGAGGCCTTAGCGGCGGATCCGGCTCCTGGTGAGTGGCGGCCTCGTTAGCGGCGGATCGGGACCGAGCGGGGCGACGCACGCGAGGGAGAAAAGAGGGAAGGTGGTGAGGGCCACCTGTATGGATCACCTCCAAATACCACTCGAGGGGCAAAATCAACCGGTTTTAAGAGTTCAGGGTGATAGGATTCCTGGTTTTGGGGTTCGGGGTGTAATATCAGACGACGGCCATAGTTGAAGGTGGTCGAATGGACTTTTTATTTCCTTATCGCAAATACGATCTCGAAGAGCGCGACCCCATGCAGCCTTGGCCCGGTACGCTAGAGGCCCATGGGAGGGCTGACGCGGCCTATGTATTTTTTTTCTTTTCTATTTCTTTTGAAATATGATAACTTTTCATGTTGTGTCCATTTTTTTTTTTTTTTTGCTTCGTCTGTGTCGTTACGTTTATTATGAAAAGATCTACAAAACTAGATATATGATGCATATGTTTTAGAATAATTTATATATGTCGGCTACTTAAATTGGATATGCATATGTTGACGTTATTAATTTATATCCACGGGAAAAGAGACATACTAATGTATATATACACGAGCGCGATCATAGCGCATGCTCCTGTATTCCTGCAACCGTTGAACCCTGGCCATGGAGATTTTGTAGAGTACGACATGTAGGCACATGGCGGTTGACCCAAATGATTTGGCATGTGCTGCTACGTACTATATGCAATGCATGTTCACATGGGCACCATTTAGCTTGTTTGCACACCTCTTATCTTGTTTTGATGACAGATGGACATGGGGCACCATTTGTCCACGAGGGCACATTCCACCTGTGGAATTTACACGACGGTATGTACCGGCGCGGCTGGCAAGTACCGGTGCAAAATCTGCCATCTAGCTAGTTGACGAGCTGAGCGAGCGCGCCATCGTCGTCGAGACCCTCTCTCGAAACCATGCATGGTGGCGCCTGCGTATATGATGCCTATAAATACCTGGTATGGTTGCCGCTCTTCAAGGCACGCACACAAGGCCGTGGATCGAGAACACATCAGCATATATACCTGCAGCCACACAGCCTACAGCCCTAGCTAGAGCTCGCCATGGCGTCCTCCAAGCCCACAGCGCTCGTCTTCCTCGCCATGGCTCTTATGGTCGCAGCCTGTGCGCAGGCCCAGGCACCAGCTCCAGCTCCGGCGCCGTCCCAGAACGCATGCCCTCCTGGCTTCAAAAACATTCTCGACCTGACTGATTTCCTTCGAGGCACTGGCCGGGAGCTCATCACGGAGATCGCCCCAGGCCTGTTGCCCACCATCCAGGGCATCGTCGGGATCATCCCACACACCGGCCTCCAGCTGTGTGTGTGCTTTGTGCCGCCCAACGTCCCCTTCTTCGTCCAGTGCATCCGCTACTAATTAAACAAGAAGCAGGCATGCAATAAGCCAATAACATACTCTGCGTGTTGCGTAGCTATACTATACTTGTAAGTGGTCTTTACCATGTGCATGTATGAATAAATTGTTTACCTACGTGCATGCGTCACCTACGTCCGCGCACTGATATCTGATCTGTGCGTGTCGTCGTTTGTGTGTCACTGCGGTACTGGCAAAACCTACATGTCTGTGTTGCTGTACGTATGCTGAAGCGCAAAATATATTTACCGGGCGCATCCTAAATATGCCTCTCTACTTGTGTGTGGCTTGTATATCTCGTGTGTTGTGCGCCGGTGCATGTGGCATGCATGCATATTTAAGCTGCGGTGTGCGCGCAGATAAAGTCTCCTTGTCATCGTTAAATAAGTTAATTTGTCCAAACAAATACATAGAAGAAGATCTTCAATAAACTAAATTAGTCGACACTCCAAAATGGCAGAGACGCTCGACATGGTATTCCTTGAAGAGGAGCCACCAAACCCCTTAAACTACTTCCAAAAAAGCATCTTGACAAAATCATTTGCAAAGCCATTTGACACAATTTAGGACATCTTTGGATCAACTACAGACTGTGGAAGGGGCTAAGAAAAATCTATATCCGATCCACACATCCTAGCCATATCTCGGAACCTAATGATCAACTACATGCTCTGTTTGGACCACTTACAACTTACAGAAGATAGTAAAAAAGCTAGCCGATACAAATAGACGAACTTATGTATCGAATATTAACCATCCCACGATTAAAATACATTAGAGGTCTATTATCTTGTCATAGGCTACAAATCAGGATTCCTCAACGCCCAAAATGCAGATTCATGAATTTAATAATTGTACCACATGAGGTCCAAGTCCTCATTGACTATGTTAAACTGGCCACGATGTTGTTTTGCCTCCTTCTAGACCGAGCAACTGACACATGGGCCCCACAGAGGAATTTTAGGGGTAGTTTATCATTTTGCCCTCCTCCAGATTTCTAGAGGTAGACGAACATGTGATGCATCTAGAAAGTTGATTTCCATTGGTGAGGCCCACTGTTGAGACAGCGGCAGTGGTAGGACTTTTTGGTCCATTTATGGGTTTTTTGGGGGTGGTGTGTGTGTGTGATGGGTGGGGGGAGCCCCTCTAGAAATTGTTTGTATATAGTAATGCCAAACTATTGCCCTATGAGTTCATCTAATGATTGTTCCTAGTGTATAATAAACTTTTGTTTAAGGAGTGTACTAAGGCAGCGCTCGCTTTCGCGTCTAGACGCGTCTCGGCGCGGCGTGGCTTCTTCCGAGTAAATTGTCTATCCGCGCCGAGACGCAGGACCACGCCGCAATCGAGCAGAGCCTATGTTTATGTCTATGAATTTTCATTTGTACATATTTGTTATTATGTGATTTTCCATGATTCATTTTCAGGCGTGCAACTTTTCTTTGTTATACCAAATTTTGTTCTGCCTGGCTAAGTCGTTTTTTTAGATGGTTAGGGTTAGGCAACAAGTCAACTCTCATAGAAGTTGGCACGGGAAGGAGAGAGATTTTTGGGCTTATCTATTCATCTGTTTGTATGGGCCGGCCAGCGGCGACAGGCCCAGTATGACCACGGGCAGAATTTCTTTTATGGTTTGTTCTATCTATATGTGCACATTATCTATATTGCTTCTTGTGTACAATTTTTGGTTCGCCATTTGAATGTGTTTGTTTCCATAGAACTTTGCAGTTTCCGAGGAGTGCTTTATGCCCAGAAAATGTCCAATGATTAATATAGGTTTACTTGGTGTAGAATGATCTTATGAGACTGTATTTTTTTGGGTCGTCGTCAAAGGTCACGTTGACGCTCAGGCGGTCGGACGCCACACCTCGGTTTGGTGGAGAAGGCCACGGAAATAATGGGGTGGATTTTTATAAATTCTTTGAAAACAAGAGAAATTTTGAGATGCGGACACGTCGACAGAAAAAGCATATGGTCGCAAACTATCTTGGCCACAGGCGTTTCTGTCACGAACCTATTTAATTTCTGCCGTTACCTCCTGGGCTCCAGACTTGTTGTGCTACGCAGGGAATCCTTGGCTGCCACACGCATGCATGAACCTCCCTCTTCCCGACGGCCTCATCGCCATTCACCAGCATGTAGCGGGAGAGCGGCCATCAAAATTATATTAGTAGTACGAGCTTTAACTATTAGCCTTTAATTAGTCACACATCACGTCATTGGCTCTGCATCTTCCCAACCATCGCCTTCTCTTCTCTTATATAGCAGACTGCACCCACTTCTTCTGCACATTGTTCAGCATCACCTCCATCTCCAGCAGCCATGGCCGTGACGTCCGAGGCAGTACAACAAGCGCTGGCCATGGTGATGGTGGCGGCACTGGGCGTGCTCGCCAATGTCGCCGCCGCAGACGACGCGTCCTGCGTCAAGCTCACCCTCCACAACCTCTGCCCGTACCCTGTATGGCCGCTGGTCACCGCCAACGCCGGCCTCCCCTCCGTCGTCGGCGCGCCCACCCGCCTCGACGGGAACGGCGCGGGGCTCGCCACCGTGTCGTTCCCGGCGGGCGCGTGGTCGGGCCGCGTGGCACCGCGCACGGGATGCGCTGCCCAGTGCGCCTCCTCCTGCCCCGATGATCTCCAGTGCGAGACCGGCGACGCGCCGCCGGTGACGGTGGCGCAGCTGAGCGTGGGTGGGGCGGGCGGGCTGGCGGCGTACAGCGTGAGCCTGGTGGACGGGTTCAACGTGCCCGTGGTGGTGGCGCCGCAGGGGTTCGCGGCGGGGCAGCAGTGCCCCACGCTGGGGTGCGCGGTGGACCTCGCCGGGGACTGCCCTGCGGGCGCCAGAGGACCCGGCGGCGGGTGCGGGGCCGGCGCGACGCAGGCGGCGCTGTTCAAGGCGAGGTGCCCCGAGACGAGGACCACGGCGACGGACGTGGAGGCCACGCCGCAGGACTGCGTCGCGCCCGGCGAGCTCAAGGTCGTCTTCTGCCCGCCGCAGGACTGCATGGCCAGTCATCGGTAGGCACTTGTGCCTTGCGGACGTGTTCATCATCGGTGGAATAAGAGGCGACACCGCTACATGCGTGCGTAGACATAGGAGGCAGAACGAAATAAGAAATGCCTCGCGCTGCGGTCGTTAGCTGTAGAAGAACTGATGGAAAAAAAGAGAGTTCCTTTTCCATCTTAATGGTACTAGTTGAAGCCTCTACATTAATTCTCAGAAGACGTGCTAAAAAATAATATTTTAGAAATTCCTAAAAAAGGAAAACATATGACCATCAATTTTACAGACCGTAACTTCCACACCGATAGTTGATTCAAAATTACCAAAATTCTAAATCTTTCGCTATAGCTGCCGCTATCTTCAGATATAGCTGTTTGAGAAGGATTCCGCTATTTATTTCTGTGTACAACTTAGCCATTATTTCCTGTTATAGCTCCATTTAATCCGCTATTAGCTGTTTTAGGAGGCCAAACGCCGAAGGCCTTATCCCGCTATTTAAAACACTAAAAATTATCCACGTATGCCATTAAATAATACCTCTAAATTGTGCTCCATCTGCCTCTCCACGTATCGAGCGCCCTAGATGGTGCGTTCACGCGGCTCCGGTTGTTTTAGATGGACCTCTCGACTCTGCCTCCTCCATGCGGCCAATGATCAATGCCGCACGTGGTGTCTTCGACCAACACCAAGCGTCTGCTCTGCAGCGCGCTACAGATATGGGATCCGGAGGCAACTATTTCCCTGCTTGATCATCCGTTCTATTGGCCACATCCACATACATTTGCTGCAGCTCGCACAAGGAGCTGGTGGTCAGCATCCTCTGTGCCGCCTGCGGACAATGCCGTAGCTAGTAAAAGATTACTCAAGGACCGGCGTTGAGCTTCTCAAAAAGTCAGACACACAGACGCAGTACAATGTTGGAAGGTGTAGATTTACATTCGAACATGAACAAAAAATATATGACAAATAGATACAATAAATTGTAATTCCCATGTTAATTCCCACGAGGGGTACTAAAATTAAAAGATAAATAGTAGTAGAAATTCTATAATAATCAGAAAAAATCTAGGTATTAATTTGATAGGAAAATTTTAATACTCATTACATCTATTCCATTGTATGAATCATTACTCATTTTTGTCGTTATAAAACATAATATATGAAATGGATTTGTATCTATATTACCTATTTTTGATGTTTTGATATCTAAAATAAAAACCATAAATTTATATTTAAATTGTCCACTTCCTTACTATTGTAGATAATTTGAAATCTCGCCTTAAATTTAAATATCTACCTTTTATACCTACTGAAGATAAACTAAAACAACAAAAGCTATATCTGAATTACCAACCTATGTTATTATAAAAAATATCAAAATAAATCTATATATGTTTCTATGTTATTAATTTCTACCAATACTAAATTAATTTATCAATCAACTTATGAGATGCGTTAGAAAATAGATAAAACTAAAAATCCTCACAATACATTTGACCATCAATTTGATATATTGAATCTTAGTAGTCATTAAATCTATTATGATTTCTAAATAATTAGTCATATTTGCCACTATAAAAACAACATAAATAACCATAAAATATGTCTAAATTACTCATCTCTATCGATAATATGAAATATCTTCTAGATTTAAATCTAAATTAGCCTTAATTGCTATTGTGATACATAATCTGAAATAATTCCTTAAATTTATATATCTGACTTGGTTATCTTTTCTTTTTTGCCTCCACGTTAATCCTCGCGAGACGCGCTAAAAAAAATAAACTTAGAAAACATTCTCATAATGATCAGAAACATCTAGCCATCCAATGGATGACTTCCAACGATAACAGCAGTCGAATCTATTTTTGCACAACATTGATCCATGCCATTATAAATATAATTTAAATTAACCCCCTAAACCTATATCTAAATTACCACATATACCATCATTGTCATAATAATTTAACCCACCAGATCTTTTCACATTGTGTACGCAAGAAAAAAATAAATCTTTCTAGTGGAACACCAAATCCTGACCTTGCTGGCATGACCCGAACGACAATTATGCATTGTTACTCACCTCAATGTCCCGGACGAGGGGTTCCCGGTCCTCAGGTCAGAGATCGTCGTAGAGTGCGAAGGCACCCTCCAGGCCGTAGTCCTTCATCCTCTTCAGGAGTGCCTGTGGCGGCACTACGCCCCACCTCCCCACGGGCCCCAGCGCCGACAGGCCAACCACTATCTCTTCTCCTCTCGGCTCTGCTCCTCACTGCAGCGCACGAGCAAGCAGCAGGAGCAAGTAGTGGGAGATGAGAGGAAGGAGACAGACTGAGAGAGATTAGAGAAAGAGAGGGAGATCCTAAAATTCTCAAAAATAGTAGCAATTGGATTTATTATTTTTAAAAAATTACCCGCCATTTCATTATGAAAGATGAAATAAAATAACACCTAAATTTGCATAAAATTACCCACCGTGCCATTATGAAATATAAATTAAATAATCCCAAAATTTGCATATAAATTACTAACCGTACCATTATAAAAGATGAATTAAAATAAGCCCTAAATCTGCATACAAAATTACCCAATATGCCGACATGAAAGATAAATTAAAATAATTGCTAAATTTGCATATACATTATCCACGATGCCATTACGAAAGATGAATTAAAATATCACATCTAATATTACTAAAGATTAAACCTATATATCCTAAAAACTCTACCCATGCGAGAGCACGGGTTGATGGACTGGTTGTGCAAAAGCAGGTGACATTACATGAATAATAAAAAAAATATCCAGTGGCAATTCTGTTATTTTAACATATCAATTGGGGAGAGCGTCCACCAGAATGTACGGGTAAGTTGTGGCAAATCACGGGTTACATATTAGCTGCAAACATGGCGCACCAAATACAAAAGCGAAACATGCCAAATTACTCAACGCCACGAGTCTTGAACATAGAACCTGCAGAAATGACCGTTGCCATCTAGAGTTTTTTCCAGAATTAGGCTAGTTTGGGAACCCCATTTTCCTAAGGGATTCCCATTTTCCCAAGGGAAAATAAACTAATTTCTCTTAGAAAAATAGAAATCCCCTAGGAAAATGGGGTTTCCAAACTAGCCCTTATACACTTAATGCTGGTGTGGGATTGGTCACGGCTGGCGGCTGTTCTGCCTTATTTTCTGTTTTGATTTTGATTATGGCAGCTCTGCCTTTGTCCGTCAGGGAGTATTTACGGCCTTCTTTTGTAACATGGAGGGAGCGCTCCATGTCATCTAGGTGTTTCCTTTTTGTCGAATACGCAGGAGAGCTGCGTATCCTTGTTAATAGAAGAAAAACGTTACAAGACACATCGACCAGTGATTGGCCCGCCCCGTCCGGGGAAAAACAGAGAGCTAATTACACACAGGAGACGACCCAAGTTGGTGGCTCCGGCGCTAACCCAATCGCGTGCCGTATGATCTACAACACCTAATACATCATTAACCGTCGACGCGTTCCCTCGAAAGCACCTAGCATTGCGCTCCTTCCACACGATCCACGTCACCAGGGCAAATAGAGAGTCGGCACCCTTCCTGAGGTCAGTCGGCCACAGGTTGCTCACCCGCTGCCACCAGGCTATGATGGAGTCGCAGCCCACAGCCGAAGGACAACCACGGCCGCGCCGCACCAGAACCCCCTCCCATACTTGCTGTGTGAAGGAGCATCCAAAGAATAGGTGATCACCTGTCTCTTCCTCCACGCCGCAGAGGTAGCACGAGGCGTTCGCTTGCAACCCGTGTCGACACCTCCGATCAGCCGTCCAGTGGCGTCTACGCCACGCTAGCCATAGGAAAATTTTTACTCGTAGGGGAGCCCAGATCTTCCAAAGTGTAGCAACTTCGGGGAAGCAGGTAGAGCCCTCATGAAGCAATTGGTATGTTGACTTAACTGTGAAACTGGTCATCGGACGTCCTCCGCCACATCGGCACATCCTGCACCAAAGGTTGAAGGCGAACTCCTCGCAGCGCCTTGGCAAGCCTGAGGTAGTCGACAATGGCGGGCACTGTCAACCCACCCGTGAGCTCTCGGATCCACCGCCCTTGGTGCAGCACGTCGGCGACCGTCTGCGACGTCCGGACCCGCTTGGAAACTAAGGCCGGCAAGTTCGGGGCAATGTCCGGCACCGATTTTCCATCGAGCCAGCAGTCGACCCAGAAGAGCACGCTTCTCCCGTCCCCAACGACAAAAAAGATGGAAGCCTGGACTAACTCGTGGATCACTGGCTCAACCTTGATCGGCAGCGCTCCCCAGGCTCTGTCGTCCGTGCGGCGCTGCAGCCAGAGCCATCTAGCTTGTAAAGCCATTCCCATCAGCCGTAGGTCAGGCACCCCCAGACCACCGAATAGGACAGGCTTGGTCACGGCTGGCCACGCCACCATGCGTTTGCCTTGCACCGATGAGTCTGCACCTGCCCAGAGAAACTTCCTACTCACGGCCTCGATTTCTCTTCTGATGCCTGGCGACAAGGCATTGGCCATCATAGCATACACTAGAACGGCCATCATCACCGTCTTGATCCACACTAGTCGACCACTTCTAGCCATCAGGTTGCCCTTCCAGACCGGCAGCTTGTTGGCCACTTTCTCCACCAGGGCGTGCGCGCTCGACTTGGGCAAGCGCTTGCAGTGCAGGGGAAGGCCAAGGTAAGTCACAGGTAACTCTGCGACCCAACAGCCCAGGATGGAGACCACCTCAGCCAGGTCTTGCTCATGCACCGAGATGGGAGACACTGAGCTCTTGCTGAAGTTGACCTTGAGGCCAGCCGCGTCCCCGAAGAGCTCCAACAGCGCCCTGATGGCTGTCGCGTCCGACACACATGGGCAAGCGAAAAGAATGACGTTGTCCGCGTAAATGCTGCACTGGTACTTGATCGCTTGGGACTCGAGAGGAACCAGCACTCCGGCGTCCGCAGCCCGCCGGATAAGCGCACCCAACGCCTTCATGGCGAGGATGAACAGAAGAGGCGACAGGGAGTCGCCTTGTCTGATGCCACGAAGGTGGCTAATGGCGCTGCCGGGGTGGCCGTTCAGCAAAATCTTGGAAGATGCCGTAGAAAGGAGAGTCGCGATCCACCCGCACCACCTAATGCCAAAGCCCAAGGCCTGCAGCACCTCAAACAAAAAGTTCCAAGCTAGCGAGTCAAAGGCCTTGGAAATGTCTAGCTTTAGCAGGAGCTTGGGTATCTTTCTCTTGTGGAAGAACGCCGCTGCGGCTTGGACATACTTGTAACTGTCCAGAATGGAGCGCCCTCTAATATACGCAGTTTGGATCTCATGGACAAGCCTGGACATCAGCGGGGCAAGCCTCAGGGCCAGGATTTTGGATACCAGTTTGCTGAAACTGTGGATCATGGCGATCGGCCTAAAGTCTCCAGGCTCAACCGCATCGCTCTTCTTGGGCAGCAGCACCACAAGACCATTGTTTAGCTTCTCAAAACCCCTTCTGCTGCCGTTGTTGAATGCATTCAGAGCCTCCATGATGTCAGCTTTTACAATGTTCCAGGACGCCTTATAAAAAGCACCGGTGAAGCCGTCAGGGCCCGGTGCACGGTCGACAGGCAATTCCTTGATCGCGGCAAGAACCTCCTCCTCCAAGAATGGACCCTCCACTGCAGAGAGGTCTATCCGAGTGAAGCCCAGCTATAGATGTCCATATGGACCGGGCCGCCCGGTTGGCCCGAGACACGGCACGGAAATGGCCCGGCCCAAACACGGCACGGCCCGGTGGCCATCGTGCCCGGGCTGGCACGACCCGGTGGGCATGCCGTGTTCGGACGCGGAAGCCGGCCCATCGTGCCTGGCCCAGCATGGCCCGCTCCAACGGGAGGCACGGCCGCGGCCCGGTACCCTGTGGCCATATATATACCTCGGCCGCGGCCGCCCCTCCCATTCGCAACCCTAATTTCATTCCCTCTCTTCCCTTCCGCCGCGGCGCCGCCTGGCTTCTGGATCTCGACCTCCTCTTGCCTCTCCTCGCCTCTCGTCTCCCCCGACGACGACGATGACCTGACGGCCGACGGCTCACCGTCGTCATCGTGTGCCGGGCTGCCGGCCTGCTTGGACATCTATACCTCCTTCTTCCCCTCCCTGTCTCCCCGTTCGCCGTCTCTAACCCTAACCCTAGTCCCGGTGGTCCTCGACCTCGACTGCTCGTTCCTCGGCTCCGACCGACGTCTCTGGTGCTCCGGCTGTGCAAGGTTTGTTTCTCACCCCCTCTTCCTCCTCACCTCCTGCAAATCTTTAGATCTAGATGACTAGATCTAGGTTTAACCCCTCGTTTTTTATTTTCTTCCCAGGTACCGGTGAAATGTCGATGCCGCGTAGTCGTTGAGGAGCCGGAGGCGTCGTCTGGGAGAGGGCGAGGAGCAGGCCGAGCTCCTCGGGCTCGCGGTCGGTGTCGAGGTCATGGATCTTGACCCGATTGCAGAGGAGGAGGAGCGTCGGCTCAAGGACCACAATGAGGCGGCGGATGCCAGAGGCTTCATGGGTTTCGGTGAAACCCATGGAGATCCCATTGAGCTCGATGGTGTCCCATTCTCTGACCCTGGCACTGGTACGGCCACAGCCTCGTCAGCACCAGCTGGCAGTGCCGCCGTCGCCCCCTCCAGGCGGAGGAAGAGATCCAAATGCTGGAATGACTTCGATGAGTTGACTAAGGTGGTGAATGGCAAGACGATCAGGTATGGTGCTGTTTGCAAGTACTGTAAGAGTCACTTGAGTGCCGACTCTAATAATGGCACTGGCCACTTGCTCCGACACAATTGCCCTGCTAAGCAAGCATATGAACGCTCTGGCCAAGTTTAGTCCTTGCTTAAGATGAATGCCGATGGTAAATTGCATGTGATGCTCCAGCATCTCAAGTACCTAAACTAAGTAAATTGTACACTATCATGCATCATAAGCATCATGGCATAATCATGGTTAGAGGGATTTGGTCATAATGTGGGATTTTTTTTCTTTTTTCAGTAAGCATGGACAATGCCAGGCTTGTAGTTTGAATTCTGTTGGGTTGTGGGGGAAGCTCATATTACCAAAGTTGTAGATAAGGATCTAATGAACAACTTTGTCAAATTGAGTTTGGGCAAAAAATAAATTCAAATTAATGTTTTGAACCTTTTTCTGTCAGCCCAAATAACCAACCCAAACCAGCCTGGTTTTGAAAACCCAAGTTTGTACAAACCTACAGCCACTTTCATGAAATACTCCCATTGAACCAAATGTAGACCATAAAATTCTACACAACTTTCCCAAAAGGCACATGAGGTGTAAATGGCTAGAAAAGGGATTTTTAGAATTTCTAAGATGGGGCATCCTGCGGGTCAAACCTGAGGCAGCAACTCAAATTCAAATTTAGACCAAACTCGACCATAGAACTGGGGGTCAAAGTTTATAACAAAGTTGTAGCTTACAAAATTTTGAACACTCCTTGTATTTTGAGTTTCATCTAAATCGGCCTCCAAGATGCTCAAAAACGCAAATAGAAAAGAGGTGTCTCAGCAGTCAAAGGGGATTTTTCCATTTTTAGATTTTCTTTTTTTCCCTCTCTCTATGACAGGTGGGTCCCACCTGTCGGGTTCCCGCCCGCGGCGTCCGAATTGGGCCGGCCCGCGCCGATTCGGCCCTCGCCCCGTAGACCCGGTCCACTGCGCCCAACTCTCCGTCTCGCGTCTTGGCCCCACCCGTCAGCGGCTCGCGGCTCATGGACGCGGTCCGCGCCGCGCGGCGCGTTGTCCTCCCGCGTACGACGGCGACCACGCGGCCGACGGGCACCGACGCGGCCGTCCGGCCACCGCCCGCGCCCCTCCGCCCTGCCCGCGCTGCCCGACGCCCGGCCCCTAAAAGGGGAGGAGCCCCGCGTCCCAAAACCCTAACGCCCCCGCTCCTCTGCCTCTCTCCGCCCCGCCCTGAGCTTTTTCACCGCGACCGCCATAGCCGGCGGCGAGCTCGAACCCGAGCTCGCGCCGCCGCCATCCGGCCTCCTCGAGCCAAACCGACCCCACCACCGCACTCCCCGCTCCGCGCCGCCCTCGCTCCACTAGATCTAGTCGTCGGACTCCTCTCCCCCGAAGAGATCGAGCTCGGCTCGACGTCGCGGCGCGCCGGGAGCTTCAAGTCGCCGCCGCCGTTCGTCGCCGTTCCCCGCCGACCCGAGCCGCCTCCGCCGTCCACTTCACGCCCACGGTGAGCGCCGCCCCGCCCCGCGTCCCCTCGACCCCGCGTCGCGGCTCCGGCGAGCCCGAGCGCGCCGCGCGCGCGTCGCGCGACCGCGCCTGGCGCGGGGAGGGAGACGACCGGGGGCGCTTTTGCGAGCTAGCCCCCGGGTTTTCCCCTATTTCCAAGCCGGTCCTCCCGCCTGTTTACCGAGTCTTGTAGATCTTACGTCTAGGCCCTCGGATCTATAGGATAATTATGCAATAGCCCCTGGATCTGAGTAATTTTCATTTAAAATGGATTTATTTCGGCTGAAACTTTGATAAATCATATAAAATCGAATAAAAATCCTAAAAAGGAAAATCTTGTTGTTCTGGAACCACAGTAAAATGATCTATGCAATGGATATGATATGGATCTGTGCATGTCAACTTTTGTTCACAATTTTTGCACATGCATGTTCTATGTTGTAAATAGGAAAAGTATATCTAATGAACACTAATGAACTTGAGGCCTTGACAGTGGCTATAACATTAGGTTCGGAGTACTATGTTTAGCACCCTAGCATTAATCAAGTTATATGTGTTTTGCTATCTACCATTTAAATGTGACTTGGAAAATGTTGCTACATAAAAAGTGCATAAAATGAGTCATATATATTGGTGTAGGGTCTAAGTGTATGCTTAGAAGTAAAGGGGTTTCCTTTTATAGTAGGGGTGAGTGCATGATATGATGGGTGAAAAGAAGTTAGCCCATTGTCACGCTTTTGTGACATTTGCATTGTCTCCATGCATTCTGTACGCTCATTGCATACACTTGGCATGCATATAGACCCCGCGCCCGAGGAGCAGGAGATTCCGGTGATCGAGGAGCCAGAACACCCGGAACCCGAGCTGCAGCAAGAAGAGTACCCGCAGGCCGCACCTGACTTCACCGCCGAGGAAGCTAACCCTAGCGAGGAAGGTAGGCAGGCTCACATGATTCCCAGCAAAAATATGAATTTTGTTACGCATATGCATTAGGAGTTGATTGATACCTTACTGCATTAGATTCCTTGGCCGCCCTGGCCCTAGCACCAATAATAGGTCCGTAGGACGAGTTGCATAGAAATGATAGGGCCGAGTAGACACGAGTGAATGGTCACTCGTCACGTAGGTTGACCTTGAAAAGAAAATGATACACTGGAAACTGCCTTGATGGCTTTACTGTTGATGATTAAAAGGAGACCGGGCGGAGATTAAGCTTTACTTTTCGAGGTGTGTGTTGTTGCGGTGTAATGGCTCCGCCCGAGTCGTTTAAGGCCCGTTCGCTGTTCGCCTGCTGGTTGGCATACCATTGCTAAAGTGCTTACCCGGTTAATGGGGCCGGTGAAACCTTACTTGTGCCATCCGGAGAACAGAAACACGTTCCTACCCACTGGTTGAGAGGAAGGTGGCCCGGGGGAGCTTGGTACTCATGGCGGGGAGTCCGAGATGTCGGCAGGCTCGTCATGGGGGCACAACCCGGGAGTCAGGTGGGAGTGAATCGAACTTGGGATGGGACAGGTGGAGGAGGGGGACTATATGTGGGAAAGCCGTCGTGTGAGTAAGCATATGGGCCCCTGGCATTTTTAGTTATTCCCGGGAATTAAAAATCGATTCGAATCGCTGATGCTCACCAGGTGTGAGAATGCCAAATATCACTGACGGGCAACGTAGTAATAACCTTAATATTCTGTAATATGATTCATGGTTTTGGATATCAAGTGGTTGATTATTATTTGAGACTCAGATATTTCATAATGATGATAGCTATGTACTTGCAAATGATTATCTCTTTCTTTCACAAGGGTAGTGGCTGTTAAAACCCACTATCCGTAAATAAACTTTTGAGCTAAGAATCAAAGGCTAAGGATCCAATGATAGTAAGCAAGCTTTGCGTCAGCCGTAAGCCTTGCCATTAAGTCCTCTGAGTAATTAGTACTCAGGGTTTGCCCCCAACATTTGGTTTTCAGGTATGGAGTTCCTCTTCTGTGCCTGCGTGGGTGGAGGAGCTTGTTACCACCAGGAGTGAGCCGAGTCATGTTCTGACAATGGGGTGACATCAGTGGGCATGATGTCACTCTCCTACTGCAAGTCTTTTGTTTATCATGAACTGTGATCTTTAATTTCCGCTGCAAGACACTATTTCGAACTCTACTTTATTATGGACCTATGTTGAACCTATTTTATTCACAACCTGGCTTGTAACTTAAAGTCTTATTACTATCTATTCAAATGCCTGTGATGATGTAACTGTTGTGGCTCCATCGTGAGTCGGATGTGTGTGATGTCGGTTCCTCTGGGATATGGTGCAAATCGAGAGCCGAGGGCTTCTCGACGGACGACCGGGTTTAGTACGGTCTAAGTACACTGTAAGCTAATGGTGACAGGTGTACTTAGCCCGTATTAAATCGGCGGTTCCGCCACAGCTGGTATCAGAGCCGATCATACACAGACAACAATTATATCATCAAGATTTAGTTTACAAAACTATTTTGGAAAGCCCTTTTCAAATAATTTGTAAAAGAGAGTATACGATATGCCCGTATTAAGGATGTTAGAGTTATCCAGGTGACATCACTGACATTTTGACCTAGATAGAACTCATATGCATATTCGGTGCTTTGAGAAACAACTTTTCGGCCATTAGCCCTCCCCAGTACTGGTGGAAGCTATTGGAAGTGTTGCGATTAGTTGTGAACTCTGCATTCATGCTGGTAGGATAGAAATTTTTAAGGGGGGTGGTCACCTTTGCGGTGTTTGTGACCACTCTTCTGTTGTGACGCAGCAAGAATTCAATTTGCTTGCGTGGGTGCCAGCCCGGTCTAGCAGAGGACCGTACAGATGCGTTGTCCACGCGGCGCAAATTGCGTGGATGCCACTTCTAGGTTTAGAGTGGTAATGTTGAAAGCATGCATTTTTCTGCAGGTACACTGACTACGTGCGATATTAAGAACGATAGTGAACGCCTAGTTGCATTAGAGAGAGCCGTGCATATATGTCACTGAATTATCGCTAGTAATACTAAATAGGGTGTGCGATGTGAGATCGATAAGGACGAATCATGCATCATGATTTTCTTTTCTGTCAAATGGGATTTGCTGCTAAAAATATGAGTATTGCATGAACTCGAAAATTTAAGACACCACTCTACACGTTTCCTCCGATCCGTCTTGATCATGATTTTAAAAATCCACTCCCTTATAAAACTAAGACATCTCCTTTTTATGCCAAACAGATGGTGAGGACGAAGCAGACCGCGCGCAAGGCCACCGGAGGGCGCCCTTTGCCCCCTATGACCCACACCCCGCCGGTTGCCGAGGGTGGATGGGTCCATGAGCGTTGCCGGGAGGACTGTCCCATGTCCTTGATCCTGTGCAGGGCCATGCGTGAGTTGGGACGTCGCCCCTGCCCGTTCATCTCCACGCAGCTGATCCACGAGCCGGGAGTCTGTGAGGCCAAGGTGGTCCTCACCACGGCAAACGGTAGCTTCCGCACGATCGTTTCCCGCGGAGTCAGTGGGGAGGACGCTCGCAAGGGTGCTCTCATGACAGCCCTTGCAGTACTGAGCTCTGAGGGGGAGGCGGGTGACACGGTGCTGCGTTTCCTCCCTACCCTCGGACAGGACGACGACCCGTGGCAGGACCGTCGCGATGACCTTCGGGCACGGGGTGCCTCGCGCCCCCAGATCGCGTGCGTGGACTACGCCCGCGAGGTGTATGGGCTGTACATTCAGGAGAAGGACCGCAGCCAGTTCTTCGCCGCCAGGCACAGGGACGCTCAGGCTCGCCGTGAGGAGTTGGAGGCGCAGGTGTCGGTGCTCCAGCAGCGCCTCGCGCAGTACGAGGGATCCCAGGACGGGGAGTCCTCCGAGCCTCAGGAGATGGAGCAGGACGAGGGCGCCGCGACTACCGGTCACTCTGAGGCTTAGAGGGTGTCTTAGTGGAGTAGTAGTATGTGGCGCGTAGCTAGCACGTTGATAGCGATATTTTGTTTCACCGCGCTCCGTGCTTACTTATGGTTGTACCTAAACATTTGTGAGGTGAGAGCTCATACGGGTACCCCATTTATGTAATATGGGACGCCACTTGATGTGTGATTCGATGGTTGGTCGATGTAACCACCATCCTATGATGAAATGGCTAAACCTTAAGCCTTAACTTGGATCGTTTTAATTAAATTCGGAATTCGGTTTTCTGCACTACCTGGTTGCATTGCACACAAGATATGTACATGTCATGATTTCTGAGCCTATACCTACGATGCACGAAAATCTCATGTAAACCACGTTGGCATCCTCCTTGCAGATGGTGAACACTCGCAATGGGCAGCACTCGGGTTCGGAGCCACAGGTGAATGGCGCTCCACCCCCACCGGAGTTGGCCACCCTGGTCGTGCAGCAGGCCGAGCTGATCCGCCTGCTCGCCGAGGAACGCCAGGGCCGTGGCCAGCTGCAGCCGCGGGAACCCAGGAACCGAGGCATCTCCTACAGGGACTTCGAGGAGCTGCGACCCCCCGTCTTCACGAAGTGTCCTGAACCTCTGGACGCGGATGATTGGCTCCGCACAATTAGGTCCAAGTTCACACTCCTTCCGGAATTGACCGAGCAACAGAATGCGCGGTTTGCCGGGCAGTTGCTGCAAGGACCAGCAGGCGCGTGGCATGCCACGTTCCTCGAAATGCAGCAGGCTGGGCATGAGCCCACCTGGGAGGAGTTTACCCAGGCTTTTCGGGCTCACTATATCCCGGACAGCTTGATGGAGCAGAAGAAGCGGGAATTTCGGGAGCTTAAGCAAGGCAATAAGACTGTGATGCAATATGTGCAGTCTTTCATTCACCTTTCACAGTATGCACCGGAAGACGTGGCAGATGACCCCCGCCGAGCAGCTAGGCTCTTGAACGGCCTTGACCCCACTCTCCAGACACACTTGGGGCGTCGCTACCAGAGCTTCACCGACTTGGTGGACACCGCGCTTGATATGGAGAATCGCCTGCGGGTCGCTAATGAAGATCAGAGGCGCAAGCGCCAAGCCAACACATCTGCTGCTGGATCCTCCTAGAAGCAAAAGTCAGCCTATAGGCCCTCACAGCAGTACTATCAGCAGCCCCGTTTCACGGTCCGGCCCAATCAGCCGGGCTGGGTTCACCGGGTGCCACAGCAGCAGCAGCCACAGCAGCAGCAGAGGCTCACCGCCGGCACACAGGCTCCGGCCCCCGTGACACGTGTCCTCGCTCTCCCGGGACCTGGAAACCCTTGCTTTAACTGTGGCAAGGTGGGGCACTTCAGTCGGGATTGCAGGGCACCCCGCAAAATTCAAGGCCCGAATCCAGCAGGCGGCACCCAGCAGGGCAAGCAGAAGGGGCCGGCACAGAAGACGGGTCGGGTGCACTACATCCACCTGGAGCAGATTCCCGCCGGTGTGCCGGTGCTCGCTGGTACGTTCATGATCAACGGTCGTCCGACCGTCGTGCTATTTGATTCGGGGGCTACGCATACCTTTATTAGCAAAGCATACGCACAGAAGCATGACATAAAAATGCACAAGTTGAGGGAAAACTACCACATCACTACCCCAGGGTCTCCTATTGATACCAGTCTAGGGGTCAGGCACTTAAAGCTGGAAATAGGAGCCGAGACATTTATCATCAACCCCGTGGTGCTGCCACACCAGGGGATTGATGTTATCTTGGGAATGAATTGGATGACCGAAAACAACGCCGTCCTAGATATTGGCAATAGGACAATACAGTTAAGGTCTAGGGTCAGCGGCAAGGTTATACGGGTACACATGCCAGACATGAAACACATGGGGGCCACAGTAAATGCAACTGAACTCGATGAAATCAAAAAGATTCCGGTAGTATGTGACTTCCCGGACGTATTTCCGGAAGAACTGCCGGGTCTGCCTCCGGATAGGGACGTAGAGTTCCGCATTGACCTCATCCCTGGTACAGCCCCTGTCTCAAAAAGGCCATACAGAATGGCATCGGATGAACTAAAGGAGCTAAAAATACAACTCCAAGAGCAACTAGATAAGGGTTTCATTCGGCCAAGTTCGTCACCTTGGGGTTGTCCGGCCCTCTTCGTAGAGAAGAAAGATCAGGGAGGTAAAAGGCTCTGTGTGGACTACAGGCCGCTAAATGCAGTCACAGTCAAAAATAAATATCCAATTCCACACATTGACATCCTGTTCGATCAGTTAGCTGGGGCCAAAGTCTTCTAAAAAATTGACTTAAGATCGGGCTATTATCAGATAAAAATCAGAGAAGAAGACATACCAAAAACTGCTTTCTCGACCAGATATGGCTTGTATGAATATCTGGTCATGTCCTTTGGGTTAACCAACGCACCGGCCTTCTTCATGTACATGATGAACTCGGTGTTCATGAACGAGCTCGACAAGTTCGTCGTGGTATTCATTGATGATATATTAATCTACTCCAAAAATGAAAAAGAACACGAAGAACATTTACGGGTAGTACTCACTCGGCTAAGAGAACACAAGCTCTATGCCAAGTTCAGCAAGTGCGCTTTCTGGTTAAAGGAAGTGGGTTTCCTGGGGCATATTCTGTCAGAAAAGGGAGTAGCGGTTGACCCTAGCAAAGTAAAGGATGTTCTGAACTGGAAGCAGCCGGAAACTGTCACAGAAATTCGGAGTTTTCTTGGTCTAGCGGGCTACTACCGCCGCTTTATCAAGGACTTCTCCAAAATTGCTAAACCGATGACCTCCTTGACTAAGAAAAATGCAAAATTCGTGTGGGGTCCGAAGTGTGAGAAGGGGTTCCGAGAATTGAAGAAACTGTTAACAACTGCACCAGTACTAGCCCAACCGGACGTCACCAAGCCCTTCGATGTGTATTGTGACGCCTCCGGTCAGGGCCTCGGTTGTGTCCTAATGCAAGAAGGGAGAGTAATTGCGTACGCCTCCCGCCAACTAAGAAAACATGAAACCAACTACCCGACTCACGATCTGGAACTTGCAGCAGTCGTGCATGCCCTGAAGATATGGAGACACTATCTGCTGGGCAATACCTGTCACATATACACTGACCACAAGAGCCTCAAATATATCTTCACACAGCCCAAACTGAACATGAGGCAGCGTCGGTGGTTAGAATTGATAAAAGATTATGACCTAGAGATTCATTACCACCCGGGGAAAGCGAATGTAGTGGCGCATGCACTAAGCCGTCGGGCTCATTGCAATGTGATTGAGGTCCGACCCACGGCTCGGGTGATATGTTGGGAGATGAATGAGATTGAGATGCCGGTTGAATTCTTAGTCGAACTATATAACATCAGCATTGAGCCAACACTAAGAGATCTGATCGTTGAAGCACAAAAACACGACCCGGGCATGGCTCACATACGTGAGGGTATTGCTGAGGCAAAGAGGGATTGCTTCACCTTAGATAACCAAGGGGTCCTATGGTTCAAAAACTGCTTAGTAGTCCCTAAAGATATGGAGTTGAGGAAGAAAATATTAGAAGAAGCTCACAAATCCGTACTGGCCATGCATCCAGGCAGCAATAAAATGTACCAGGACTTAAAACAAAGGTTTTGGTGGACCCGCATGAAGCGGGAAATCGCCAAATATGTATCAGAATGTCACGTGTGCAAGAGAGTAAAAGCAGATCACCTAAAGCCAGCCGGTATGCTTCACCCCTTGAACATCCCGGCTTGGAAGTGGGAAGACATACACATGGATTTTGTGGTAGGGTTGCCACGCACTCAGAAAGGGTACGACTCCATATGGGTGATCATTGACCGTTTCACTAAGTCAGCGCACTTCATACCGGTCAAGACCTCCTACACTGCAGCCACCTATGCTGAGTTATACATTGCACGAATAGTATCCCTACACAGTGTTCCTGTGACCATTACCTCGGATCGAGGCTCAGTCTTTGTGTCTCGTTTCTGGGAGCAGCTACAGAAGTCTCTAGGCACAAAGTTGATCCACAGCTCAGCGTACCACTCTCAGACTAGTGGTCAAGTAGAGAGAGTAAATCAGATCCTAGAAGACATGCTTCGGGCCTGTGTCTTAACCTATTCCACCAAGTGGGATGAGTGTTTGCCCCTAGCAGAGTTTGCATATAACAACAGCTACCAAAAGAGCTTGGAGATGGCTCCTTTCGAGGCTCTGTATGGGAGGAGGTGCAGAACACCTCTGAACTGGTCAGAACCTGGAGAGCGAGTCACCTTCGGGCCCGATTTGGTAACACAAGCCGAAGAGCAAGTGAGGTTTATACAAGAGAACCTAAAAAGGGCACAGTCAAGGCAAAAAAGTTACTCAGATAGAAGGAGGAGACCGCTAGTGTTTAAAGAGGGTGATCACGTGTATCTTCGGGTATCGCCGATGAAAGGTGTGCACCGGTTTGGGGTAAAAGGGAAGCTAGCACCGCGGTACGTTGGGCCATTCAAGATTTCCGAGAAATGTGGACCCGTGGCTTACCGGTTAGAGCTACCACCACGCCTCGCGGCAGTCCATGATATCTTTCACGTGTCACAACTTAAGAAGTGCCTGCGAGTGCCAGAGGAAGAGATCGACACATCCCAAGTGCAGATTGAACCGGACCTCACTTATGAGGCCAGACCGGTGAAAGTCCTGGACCAAAAGCAACGATCGACTCGACGTAGCACGGTCACCATGTATAAGGTGCAATGGAGTGAGCACACCGAAGAAGAGGCCACGTGGGAGACGGAGGAGTACCTGCGAACCAAGTATCCGGGTTTCCTTCCATCCACCTCGAACGAGTATGTTTCGACTTGCTTAAAACCTTTAAATACCAGTCGCACTGCACCTTCTCATCTCTATAAACTCTCCACCCACAACACATCAAAATCTCGGGACGAGATTTCCTTAAGGGGGGTGGGTTGTGATGCTCCAGCATCTCAAGTACCTAAACTAAGTAAATTTTACACTATCATGCATCATAAGCATCATGGCATAATCATGGTTAGAGGGATTTGGTCATAATGTGGGATTTTTTTTCTTTTTTCAGTAAGCATGGACAATGCCAGGCTTGTAGTTTGAATTCTGTTGGGTTGTGGGGGAAGCTCATATTACCAAAGTTGTAGATAAGGATCTAATGAACAACTTTGTCAAATTGAGTTTGGGCAAAAAATAAATTCAAATTAATGTTTTGAACCTTTTTCTGTCAGCCCAAATAACCAACCCAAACCAGCCTGGTTTTGAAAACCCAAGTTTGTACAAACCTACAGCCACTTTCATGAAATACTCCCATTGAACCAAATGTAGACCATAAAATTCTACACAACTTTCCCAAAAGGCACATGAGGTGTAAATGGCTAGAAAAGGGATTTTTAGAATTTCTAAGATGGGGCATCCTGCGGGTCAAACCTGAGGCAGCAACTCAAATTCAAATTTAGACCAAACTCGACCATAGAACTGGGGGTCAAAGTTTATAACAAAGTTGTAGCTTACAAAATTTTGAACACTCCTTGTATTTTGAGTTTCATCTAAATCGGCCTCTAAGATGCTCAAAAACGCAAATAGAAAAGAGGTGTCTCAGCAGTCAAAGGGGATTTTTCCATTTTTGGATTTTCTTTTTTTCCCTCTCTCTATGACAGGTGGGTCCCACCTGTCGGGTTCCCGCCCGCGGCGTCCGAATTGGGCCGGCCCGCGCCGATTCGGCCCTCGCCCCGTAGACCCGGTCCACTGCGCCCAACTCTCCGTCTCGCGTCTTGGCCCCACCCGTCAGCGGCTCGCGGCTCATGGACGCGGTCCGCGCCGCGCGGCGCGTCGTCCTCCCGCGTACGACGGCGACCACGCGGCCGACGGGCACCGACGCGGCCGTCCGGCCACCGCCCGCGCCCCTCCGCCCTGCCCGCGCTGCCCGACGCCCGGCCCCTAAAAGGGGAGGAGCCCCGCGTCCCAAAACCCTAACGCCCCCGCTCCTCTGCCTCTCTCCGCCCCGCCCTGAGCTTTTTCGCCGCGACCGCCATAGCCGGCGGCGAGCTCGAACCCGAGCTCGCGCCGCCGCCATCCGGCCTCCTCGAGCCAAACCGACCCCACCACCGCACTCCCCGCTCCGCGCCGCCCTCGCTCCACTAGATCTAGTCGTCGGACTCCTCTCCCCCGAAGAGATCGAGCTCGGCTCGACGTCGCGGCGCGCCGGGAGCTTCAAGTCGCCGCCGCCGTTCGTCGCCGTTCCCCGCCGACCCGAGCCGCCTCCGCCGTCCACTTCACGCCCACGGTGAGCGCCGCCCCGCCCCGCGTCCCCTCGACCCCGCGTCGCGGCTCCGGCGAGCCCGAGCGCGCCGCGCGCGCGTCGCGCGACCGCGCCTGGCGCGGGGAGGGAGACGACCGGGGGCGCTTTTGCGAGCTAGCCCCCGGGTTTTCCCCTATTTCCAAGCCGGTCCTCCCGCCTGTTTACCGAGTCTTGTAGATCTTACGTCTAGGCCCTCGGATCTATAGGATAATTATGCAATAGCCCCTGGATCTGAGTAATTTTCATTTAAAATGGATTTATTTCGGCTGAAACTTTGATAAATCATATAAAATCGAATAAAAATCCTAAAAAGGAAAATCTTGTTGTTCTGGAACCACAGTAAAATGATCTATGCAATGGATATGATATGGATCTGTGCATGTCAACTTTTGTTCACAATTTTTGCACATGCATGTTCTATGTTGTAAATAGGAAAAAGTATATCTAATGAACACTAATGAACTTGAGGCCTTGACAGTGGCTATAACAGGGTAGTTAGGTCCGGAGTACTATGTTTAGCACCCTAGCATTAATCAAGTTATATGTGTTTTGCTATCTACCATTTAAATGTGACTTGGAAAATGTTGCTACATAAAAAGTGCATAAAATGAGTCATATATATTGGTGTAGGGTCTAAGTGTATGCTTAGAAGTAAAGGGGTTTCCTTTTATAGTAGGGGTGAGTGCATGATATGATGGGTGAAAAGAAGTTAGCCCATTGTCACGCTTTTGTGACATTTGCATTGTCTCCATGCATTCTGTACGCTCATTGCATACACTTGGCATGCATATAGACCCCGCGCCCGAGGAGCAGGAGATTCCGGTGATCGAGGAGCCAGAACACCCGGAACCCGAGCTGCAGCAAGAAGAGTACCCGCAGGCCGCACCTGACTTCACCGCCGAGGAAGCTAACCCTA
This sequence comes from Paspalum notatum, assembly GCA_022530915.1. Taxonomy (NCBI): domain Eukaryota; kingdom Viridiplantae; phylum Streptophyta; class Magnoliopsida; order Poales; family Poaceae; genus Paspalum; species Paspalum notatum. The sequence goes on from CM039683.1 coordinate 10,988,369, forward strand.
GCGAGGAAGGTAGGCAGGCTCACATGATTCCTAGCAAAAATATGAATTTTGTTACGCATATGCATTAGGAGTTGATTGATACCTTACTGCATTAGATTCCTTGGCCGCCCTGGCCCTGGCACCAATAATAGGTCCGTAGGACGAGTTGCATAGAAATGATAGGGCCGAGTAGACACGAGTGAATGGTCACTCGTCACGTAGGTTGACCTTGAAAAGAAAATGATACACTGGAAACTGCCTTGATGGCTTTACTGTTGATGATTAAAAGGAGACCGGGCGGAGATTAAGCTTTACTTTTCGAGGTGTGTGTTGTTGCGGTGTAATGGCTCCGCCCGAGTCGTTTAAGGCCCGTTCGCTGTTCGCCTGCTGGTTGGCATACCATTGCTAAAGTGCTTACCCGGTTAATGGGGCCGGTGAAACCTTACTTATGCCATCCGGAGAACAGAAACACGTTCCTACCCACTGGTTGAGAGGAAGGTGGCCCGGGGGAGCTTGGTACTCATGGCGGGGAGTCCGAGATGTCGGCAGGCTCGTCATGGGGGCACAACCCGGGAGTCAGGTGGGAGTGAATCGAACTTGGGATGGGACAGGTGGAGGAGGGGGACTATATGTGGGAAAGCCGTCGTGTGAGTAAGCATATGGGCCCCTGGCATTTTTAGTTATTCCCGGGAATTAAAAATCGATTCGAATCGCTGATGCTCACCAGGTGTGAGAATGCCAAATATCACTGACGGGCAACGTAGTAATAACCTTAATATTCTGTAATATGATTCATGGTTTTGGATATCAAGTGGTTGATTATTATTTGAGACTCAGATATTTCATAATGATGATAGCTATGTACTTGCAAATGATTATCTCTTTCTTTCACAAGGGTAGTGGCTGTTAAAACCCACTATCCGTAAATAAACTTTTGAGCTAAGAATCAAAGGCTAAGGATCCAATGATAGTAAGCAAGCTTTGCGTCAGCCGTAAGCCTTGCCATTAAGTCCTCTGAGTAATTAGTACTCAGGGTTTGCCCCCAACATTTGGTTTTCAGGTATGGAGTTCCTCTTCTGTGCCTGCGTGGGTGGAGGAGCTTGTTACCACCAGGAGTGAGCCGAGTCATGTTCTGACAATGGGGTGACATCAGTGGGCATGATGTCACTCTCCTACTGCAAGTCTTTTGTTTATCATGAACTGTGATCTTTAATTTCCGCTGCAAGACACTATTTCGAACTCTACTTTATTATGGACCTATGTTGAACCTATTTTATTCAGAACCTGGCTTGTAACTTAAAGTCTTATTACTATCTATTCAAATGCCTGTGATGATGTAACTGTTGTGGCTCCATCGTGAGTCGGATGTGTGTGATGTCGGTTCCTCTGGGATATGGTGCAAATCGAGAGCCGAGGGCTTCTCGACGGACGACCGGGTTTAGTACGGTCTAAGTACACTGTAAGCTAATGGTGACAGGTGTACTTAGCCCGTATTAAATCGGCGGTTCCGCCACATTGCAGCACTAGCAGTACTCTCCTGCTGTAGCACGGACTGAACTTGCTCGTTTGATAGCTAGAGATAATCTACCTCTGTGGCATGGCTCTACTGTTGCTTTTCAAGAATACATCAATCGTGCCCATAACCCTAGATTTGTTCATGTTTCTAGGCAGACAACTGCAAGGGACATGATTAAACTATATAATGATTGTAAGGTGAACTTAATTGATGCTTTGAAAACTGATGTTTCATCTGTGTGTTTAACCTCTGATATCTGGGCTGGAAAGGCCAAGGAGGACTACTTAAGTGTAGTTGGTCATTTTGTTAATTCTAAGTGGGAACTAGAGAAAATGTTGTTTGGTCTTAGGCTCATTGATGGTAAGCATTCTGGAGTTAATATTGCTAATGTTGTTGCTACTGTGATTGATGATTATGCCTTAACTGACAAAGTTTTTGCAATCACATTGGACAATGCTTCCTCAAATAATACTGCCATGAAGTATCTTAGACCTTTCTTGTCTGGTTACTTGGGTGTGCCTGCTCCTGTTTTGCCTGAAACACCTAATGATGATGATACACATACACCTAGTGATGATGATGACTTGTCTACTATGTTCTTGCATCAACGTTGCTGCCGCCATGTTATTAATCTAGGAGTTAAAGCTGGCCTAGATCCTTTGAAAGCATATGTTGATGACTTTAGAACTGCCATAACATTTTTAAATGCTTCCGATCAACGTATAGCTGCATATAAAAGCTATTGTATGAGTATGGCTGTTCGTCCTCGTAAGTTTGGTGTGGACATGGATGTTAGATGGAACTCTACATACTTAATGCTTAAGCACCTGGTACCATACAAGTCCACCTTTTCTGTTTTTATCAAAACTCAGTATCCTTTGAATAGGGATGGGACTCCTTTGCTCACTGATAATCATTGGATAGTTGCTGAAAAGATTTTATCTTTCCTGGAGTTATTTTATGAGTCAACTGTTGCATTGTCTGGTGTTTACTATCCTACTGCTCCGTTAATGTTGCATCATATTCTGAGGATAGCTAGACATCTAAATTTATATGAGAATGATCCACTACTTCGATGTGCTGTTGTTCCTATGAAAGATAAATTCCTAAAGTAATGCAGGGAAATACCAATTATGTATGCAGTTGCATTTATTTTGGACCACAGAGCTAAGATGAGAGGTTTTAACAGGCTGCTTGTCAGGTTATCTAACTTGTTTGGCAAAGACTACTCCAGGTTTCCAATTGATGTTCGTACTAAGTTGACCAAGGTCTTTAATATGTATGAATCCAAATTTGGTGACGAACGCCAGCGTGCCGCTCATCAACCAGGTGCCGCACATGGTTCTGGTAAGAAAAAAATGGCTTGGGGTGACATTTATGATGATGATGATGACATTGGTGGGTTCCCTTCTACTCCTCTTGGAAGGACACCAGGTTCTAGCAGTTCATCCCCTCATGCATTGTCAACTGTTGCATCCACTTCTGAACTAGCATCTTACTTAGACAGTGACATCCTATCTGAGTTTGATGAGGACTTCAACATTCTCTCTTGGTGGCAGAAACATAAGCTTACTTACCCTATTCTTTCCCTGCTTGCTAAAGATGTTATGACAGTTCCTGCATCTACTATATCTTCAGAGTCTACTTTTAGTCTTGCTGGCAGGGTGATTGAGGAGCGCCGACGTCGCCTAACTCTTGATATGGTAGAGGTATTGAGCTGCATCAAAGATTGGGAGTTTGCTGGTACTCACCTGCAACACAGTGTGGAGGAAGAGACACAAGAACTAGAAGAGGTACATGAGAACATGTACTTGGATGTTGATGATGCAGCTGAAGATGAAGGATGAGCTGCACTGCCTGGCCTGCACAACTGATGTAGAAGCTCTGTCACTGCCTGTTATCTGTCTTTGCATTCTTGTTATCATGCCTGGAATGGCTAGACTGTAATAAACCTATGAACCTATTTATTATCTTAGGGGCTGGGCTGCACTCTTTTTTTCTTCTTAGGGTTTCTCACGAGGTGTGAGTTTTACCTAAGAAGGTTTTTAATGAGGCGGCCATTGCACTAATAGCTCCATAATATTCATTTGTCATCTGTGTGTGATCTTGTGATGGTGCTTGGAAGGTGTTGTGATCTTGTGATGGTTCTAGGTTTCAAAACTTAGAAGTTGTGATCTTGTGATGGTACTTGGAAGTTGTGATTGGATATTTGATATTCATGCCTGGTTGTTTGCTTAATTGTTTGTGAATTTGGACATTGTAATGATCTTGTGCTTGAGCTGAGCTTTTGATTGAGGTGTAGATCTTCATCAGGCCCTGGCATGGCACGGCCTGTGGTGGCACGCCGGGTCACCCACCATGCCGGCACGACACGGTTTAGACCTGGCCGTGCCGTGTTTGGGCAGTGTTGCCGGCACGTGGGCTGGCACGGCACGGCCCGGTGGTTGCGTCGTGCCGTGCCTGGCCGTGCCGGTGCCGTGCCCGTGCCGGGCGGCCCATTTGGACATCTATTTTAGCCCAGCGCCGCCAGGTTCATTGTATGGCCTCTCGGAACCGCTGTCCCGAAGGCTCGATGGAAGTGAAGCTGCACTAAGTCTTGCATACCATCAATCGAGGAGACAGAAACGCCATCTGACCGCAACTCAGAGATATAAGTTTTCTTCTTCTTCCCCCTGGCCATAACGTGGAAGAACCTGGTATTTGCGTCACCTTCAGAAAGGAACGAGCGCGCTGCCTCGCAATGGTCCTCTCCAGAGATGAGAGCCCAAGGCATTGGAATTTCATCTCAGAGCGTAGGCTAGCCTCCTCACGCGAGAGGCGTCTTCGGTCTTGGGCACGATCCAGCCATAGCACAACCTCCCTAGCAACGAGCAGCTGATCGCGAACGCAGCCCACATTGCGAGCCGACCAACTCTGCAGCTCACGCACCAGGTTACCGAACAGGTGATCGAGCCTGGAGAAGGGATCGACCGCCCCGCCGTCGTACGTCCACCCGTGCCGTACCGCGTCTTCAAATCCAGCCAGCTTGGGCCAGAAACACTCGAAGTGAAACCTGGGTTTGCCGCCGCGACCGAGTCCAAGTGAGGTATGCAAAAGCAGCGGGCAATGGTCCGACGCGTCCGAGGCCAGCGCTTCCAGGTGACAGCCCGGGAACCGATCCTCCCTGTCCAGGGAGACTAAGGCTCTGTCAAGACGCACCAACGTTGGCGTCTCCTGTTCATTGCTCCACGTAAAGGTCCGACAATGCAGATGCAGGTCACGAAGCTCTAGCTCGTTCACCGTACGCCTGAAATCACGCATCGCGGCGGCAGACACGAGAGTTGTTTTTGTCCGCCTCACTAAGGGGGTGTTTGGATCCCACCCGCTAAATTTTAGCACCCGTCACATCGGATGTTTGACGCTGGTTAGAAATATTAAATATAGTCTAATTATAAAACTAATTACACAGATGGGAACTAAATGGCGAGACGAATCTATTAAGTCTAATTAATCTATGATTAGCAAATGTGATGCTACAGTAACTATTCGTTAATTATGCATTAATTAGGCTTAATAAATTCGTCTCGCCATTTAGTCCTCGTCTATGTAATTAGTTTTTTAATTAAACCATATTTAATACTTCTAATTAGCGTCCGGACCTCCGGTGTGACACGTGCTAAAGTTTAGCCACTGGATCCAAACACTCGCTAAAGATGAGGTTGAAGTCTCCCACTACCGCCCACGGGCCCTCGCATGCGTCACGCGCCGCCGCAATCTCGTCGAGGAAGAGAGATTTCTCCACGTTGCCCTGCGGCTCGTAGACGGAGGTCAGCCACCAAGGCTCGCCCGTGCGGGAGCAAGCCACCCGCACCGTCACCGAGAAGCATCCGACCAGAACATTCGAGAGAGAGGTGTCTGGGCCTCGAGCAGCCACGAGAACCCCGGATATATATATATATATGCATCCAATAAAAAGAATATATACCGCTAAAGGTTTGATGCTTGCTTCCTGGTGCAGTTCATACGTATGCACGGTGGCAGGAGAATCGATCCCAGCCTACATCGTTTCATGAGCCCCAACGCCATGGATATCCTTCATGACGTGACGCTACTTGAGAACTAGCTGCCCTGGCAGCTGGTCCTGACGGTCATGAGGTTCGTCAACCGCGACTCCTGGAAGAAGGACCTGAAGTCCTTTGTCTATAGCTTGAGAGGCAGCCTGCAGGACCATAAGCTCCCCGCCAACGATGAAAGCTATCGTGTCATGTGGGATGACAAGTACAGGCCGCCTCATCTCCTCGGCCTCCTCCGCTGGTGCAGTCGGAGCCACAGTGCCAAGGTGGTGCAGTCGGACCCACAGTGCCTCTGCGTCGCGCTGAGCGCTGACCCGTCGTGGGGCTCAGCATCAACCGCACCCACGCATTGGGCCTGCCCGCCGCTTGCAGCGTCCCGACGCCCGACGTCAGCAACAGCAAGGGCGGAGGGGTTCAAGACGACGCCCACGGCGGCCGCGTCCGTGCCCGGCGCCGCCACCGCACCCGCGCTGGGGTCGACGGGCATCTTCGCCGTCGCCGCGTGATGCGTCGTTCGCGTTTGTGTAGGAACTGCGGCAGGTGGATTCTTGCTGTTCCATTATCTATCCATTTGGCTGATCGGAAGACTTGGGATCGGAGATTTGGCTGATCAACAAAATTCCTAGCAGGCGAGGCGATCAACAGCATCGGCGAGGGATTCCAGCCCGGTGGCCGGCGGCGCAACAAACAAAGAAAAGAAACGAACGCAAGAGGGTATAGGTACACATGTGCCACGTGGAGTCTTTTTGGGACAAAAATAAAGAGCTATTGGAGATGGATATGATTTTTGGGTCTGTAGACTTTTGGCAAGAGCCCAATACACAGGTATTAGGGATACAAATATTAGGAGCTGTTGGAGATGCTCTAAGTCCATCGCTAGGCGCCGGCCCTAAGTGCCATCGTAAGGTTGATCTACGCGTCGGTTGGCTCGCTGTTGGCATGTTGCGTTGCTCTCTCCGCCGAGGAGCCTGCTCCCCGTGAGCCCTCTCTTGGCGGCCACGGACCTGCGTGGTCTCGAAAGCGGAGAAGAGAGAAGAGTACCGAGCGCCGCCTCCGGCCGGAAAAGGTTCGTCGTGTGGCTGCACAGGCGTCCTGCTCCTGATCTGCTAGCGTGCGGAGGATCTCCTAACAGACGGAGCCTCCTGTGTCGTGGCCACGGGTCCCTCTATAGCGAGATGCCGTCGCGCTTCTCAGTGAAACGTGGCGCTCTGTACGACTTGGATTTGGAGGAGACACATCGAAGCTCGCTGGTGAGACGTATCTCTGCGGTTTGCCTCCTGCCTGTGTCCAGACCCCATGAGATTGAGGCCTCCACAGGCAGCAAATACATGTGCTCAAGGTTAATGGACAAGGTTCTTCTTCCATGGGTACATTGCTTAAATATTGATTAAATTGATGACAAAGAGCCTGAATGGCATCATGGCATGGGAATATCAGTTGATAATGGTAATACAACAATGTCAAGATTGGTGGTGACAAATTAAAAGAGCAAAGTCAGAAGTTGGGAGTCCGAAAAATGCAATTTCCTCTCCTTTCGGCTGCTGTGTTCCAGGTCAGTTCAAGCTACTGCGTTTTCTTCCGTTTGTGCTGTGGGGTTCACGGTTACTGATACAGAATGCTCTAGATGCAGAGAGACTCAGCCTCTGAGTTAGTTTCAATAGTCCCAACACAAGATACTACTGTACTACACCTGTCCGCCAAGAATAATTTTGTTAGCATTCACAATTCGACAGCCATCATTTTCGCCAATAGATGTTTCACCTTGGACATTGTCTAAAGCAGTTCTTCACAGACGAGAGCAGTCAATAGTGATGAATACAAAGTACGTCGCAAAGTATGTCGGCCGCGGCGAGAGCTGTCCTGCCCACAGGATGGAACACCATTGCAGTTCATAATTTAAAATAGTAATCATTTGCTTTTGACGTATCATTGCAGCTTTCTCTGTAAATAAAAATATCATAAAACCCTTAATCTTGCTTTCCATGGGTGTGGATCAGCAACATCATTTGGCTCTGTTTCATCCTGCTTGAGATACAGCGAACTAAAATAACAGCATAAATTGACATATAAATTAACCACCATGCATTATAAAATATAAATTAAAATATAAATTACACACCACGCCGTTACGAAAAGATGAATTAAAATAAATGTCTAAATTTACATATAAATCACCCACCATGCTATTATAAAAATTCAATTAAAATAATCACCTCTAATTTTATTAAAAGTAAAATAACATCTAAACTCTAAATTATAAACCTATGTTGTTATAAAAAACTAAATACAAAAAATCGACATGTGTGTGTTTTAAATTATCAGCCACCCCTACTATTAAATTCATCTATCACCTTTCAATACATATACCTTTTAAATTTCTAACCCCCGCGAGAGGATGGGTTGATTAACTAGTTTTTCAGTGTACAAACCATCAAAGAATCGCTGTGTTCCCGTGTCCCACAGTCTGTGTACCTACGCCACCAATGCCCCGACGGCAACACCAGGAACAGTGACACCACCGGCAGCAGAGCACGACGACGAAGCGCGCGGCTGATCAGCCGCCGCCGGCACGGCCTCATGCACCGCCACCAGGTCCTCATCATCGAACCAGGGGCACCGGAGCGCGTCCGCGGCCGTGAGCCTCCGATCCGGCCTGCACTCCAGAAGCCCAGCCAGGACGTGGAACCCGGCGTCCGACAGCGCCGGGAACACCTCCCGGAGCCTGCCGGGCGGCCTGGGGCGGCGGCAAAGCGGGGACCCGGCGCGTGGCAGCGAAGCGAACCCGTGCCACGACCCGACATCCTGCGCGCCCAGCGTGTTGAAGACACGGTTGAGCGTGTCCATCTCCGACCGCCCCGGGAACAGCGGCGCGCCGGCGAGGAGCTCCGCCATGACGCACCCCAGCGCCCATGTGTCCACACCCGCGTCGTAGTCCCGTGACCCCAGGATTAGCTCTGGCACGCGGTACCACAGCATCGCCACCCCGAGCGTCAACGGCGAGCTGCCGTGGGCGGTGTCGGTGATAGAGCGCGAGAGGCCGATGTGGGGGATAGATATCCCCAGGGTCCTCATAGCATGGATTCGGTGCATGGGCTATTGGAGGGCCCAAGGAGAATAGTGGGCCTGTTTTCTGCACCCAACATCTCCCAGGGCCTAAAGATGACCGAGTAAGCTTGGAGAACATGGTTCAATGTGGGACGTGAAGCATAGTGACTCGGATTCGTATTCCAGGACTCGAGGAACTTAAGATAGGAAAGATGTAATCGTAGATTCTGTGTACTCTATTGCTTTCCAAACCGAGTAGGATTCTTAGATGGAAACCTTACTTGTAACCCAAGAGCCCGTCGGCCTATATAAGGCAGGTGAGGGACCCCTACATAGACATAGACGCATCTCATCGCAACACCAACCATGCCCTAGCGCACATTGTAACCTCAACAGCAATACAACTCGCCGCAAACAGGACGTAGGGTATTACGCATATCGCGGCCCGAACCTGTATAAACCTCATGTTGTCGCACCTCGACGCGAACCATCGAGCTACGCCGATTTCACCGACCCCAAAAGCACCTCGTAACATACCCCGTGGTGCACTGCTGGTCTAAAACCCCGACAGTTGGCGCACCAGGTAGGGGGCGGCGACATCGACATTAAGCTAGCTCCATGGCCAACCTCTTCATCAACCGTTTCGCTTCCGGCGAGATGATCCGCTTCGGGTCGCTCTCCTTCATCGCCGATCGGAACGGTGATCTTCACCAGCTCAGGGACATGCTAGCTTAGCCGCGGTTCGTCGTGCGGCCTCCAACGGCTCGTGGGCCACCTCCGGCTCGTGCGGCGCTGGCTCATCCTCACGGCTCGGCATCTCGACCTCCTGCGCCGAGGCGTGGTGCTCAGGGGCCACCTCCGGCTCGTGCGGCGCCGACTCATCCTCGCAACCTGGCGCCTCGACCTGCTGCTCCAAGACACGCTGTTCGGGGTCAGCATGGCCTAGAACGGCGCGAGGGTCCCTTTTCACGCACAGGCCGAGGATCTGCATCAACTTCTTCGGCTTGAGCAGCAATGGCCTCATCACCAACTTGACGCACCCCGCTCTCGACTTTCCCGACTCAGATCTGGACTCAGATCAGTCGGGCTCGAAGGGCCTCTTTGACGATCAATCTTCCGCAGGATTCTCGGAGGGCTCGTACTGCCGCAAGCTCGTGGATTCCTCACCCTCTGCGGGTCCCAGCACCGCCACCGGCACCAAAGAGGGCCCCACCATGTTCAACGTCTGGGCGGACCTCTCCTGACCGACACTCCAACAGGGCCCGGATCACGCCTCAGGCTCCGTACGGGCTTTGCAACGCTACAATGATTCACCAAGGGCTCCTCTCCCGCGCCATGGCTCCCCTCATCAACGACGAGGGTGCACCGGGGGAGTCCGGATCAAAGCAACAGTCCATGCCTCTTTCGGACGATGACATCTACAATGCGCCTGATGTGCCGTTAGCCGGCCACCGTCTGGGGCTCATCATTAACTCTACCCCAGCCGGCAAGACAACGCAAAGGCGCGTCTGGCAACCGGCGAAGACATCTGATCCTCCACTACCACCTCCAGCGCCATCCTCTCAGCAGCAACGCACCACACGCAGCGACAACCTGGAGCACCGGCATGTGATCTGCAACATCGAGACTCCAACCGCGACCACCGCAACGGTCACGGCTTCGTCCTCAGACACTTAGCTGAAGGAGGAGTCCACGCTCCTTGGAGGGCAAGAAAGCTCGCTTCCCGATTCAACTCTCTGCTTTTCTGAGATCCTCGTCCTCCATGGACGCTAGGACAATGAAGAGGAAGTTATCTCCAACGACGAAGGACTTATCCTTGCTGAGACCTCGCAAGACCGCCGAGCGCGCGAACGAGCTAATCGCATCCGCAACATCCGTCGTCATCACATTGCTGGGAACAAGGCTCCGCACTTGCTCGTCTCGCAAGATGAAGTGACCACGCCAAGCGAGACCCCGGAGGATATCGAGAGCCATCGACGGAGGATGTTGTCGGTACCTTCTTTGACCGAGACTTTTCCTTTGGTGGCTTCTTTCAGAAGGCACACCCTCTTTGAGCGGATGGGTTTTAAGGTGAGAAAGAGACAGCAGGGGTGAGGGCTGGTTCTAATAGGTGATTTTATTAGCACCCAAACAAGGCAATGTTTGCTTTTACTCACATGGCAAAAAAACAAACCACAAGCAATAAACACAAGAAAACACACACGCTAGCGTGACTACTTGAGCCAAAATGGCCTCGTCTTCTGGCTACTGGTGGCTTCGTCTGATGGTGGTTGCTGGATACTGGGCCCTTCTCTGGGAGAGGGGAGTGTCAAGAATGCCCCCGTGCTTGTTCTGTCCTCCGGGACGATGGGGTTATGTGGCATTCCTTCTTAGGCCTGTAACTAACGCATGAAGGATTGCTGGAGGCTTGTTGGGGGAGTTGGCACCGATAGGTTAGGAAGGTTTGGTGTCCCTTCAATGTGTTGGGAACCAAACAAGCTCATTTTTCCTTTTCCTCCGTGGCTCAGAGGGTTGTGGTCTTGGCCGATCCGGAGGTGGAACAGTTCTTCTTCTACTTCTTGGTTTCAAATCACCAACCTATTGTATAGGCTACTCAGCCTGTCATACTCGTCATCCAAGGCATCCACATACTGTGCCAGGTAGGCCACGGTGGGATCCTCAGAGTCTCTGATCTGCGTCAGGATCGCGGTTCTTTTGCGCCAAGCCGGAGCTAACTTATTCATGGGTGGAATGTATCTCATGGGAGAATGCTGCACCATGCCACGGTAAGTGGAGCATATCTTCTTCATGGCGTTACGCACGGCAACGTGGCACGCATTCAAAAACTCCTTGCTGACGACAGTGGTGTACCATCCGGTGAGGGCAGGGCTATCCCTGATGAATAATGTAACCGCCCATTCTTGTCCTTCTCTTCAAGGGAATGCTAGCCCGCAATACTCTGGGTAACCTTGGACCTTAAGGTACTTCATGGTATCCCTTAGGAGCTCGGGGAATCCTTTTTCATTCTCGCAGTTGCTGACACAGCGGTCGCTAGCCATCTGATCGAGACACGCAGGACTCGGCCTAGCTGCCTAGACTAGCTTAATCACAAGATACACAACAAGCAACACAACGTCTACAACGCATGCGATCTACACAGTTTGCTCTTTACAAGGGTGCTAACCAAAGTGAAGAGAAAACTTCACTACCCAAATGTAAGAGGGACATTGGGTACAACTAACTTCGGACCACACGGCTTCATTCCTTGTTGAGCTCAGGGGCTTCATTCTGATGATGAGGGGTTGGTGGTTTCTTCACTGGAGAATTCTCCACCGAAAGATCCTTCATCAAAGGATCCCTCACTAGAGCTGATGATGATGATTCCTGGTGAGGACTGAGTCAAGATCAGGGGGTCATCTTCTTCAGTCAGTCCCCAGGGCGAGGCAATGCCTAAGGACTCTAGTCTTGCTTCCGTTGACGAGGGTGATGGTGGAGCTTCTGGTTTGCTTGGAGAAGCAGGGCTCAGAGGTGGTCCAATGGGTAATTCCTCCTTACCCAATTGCTCTGATCACTCTAGCTCGAGTGTTGGGGTTTCCTTTGGAGCGAGGGGTTTTGGTGGGACTGGCCGGCTTTCAGTCTCTTGGAGGATAACTCGTAAGTCTCTCCGCACTGGGATATCTACTGAGAGCTCTATGTGCTTCCTCTTTTTAAGGGGCACGGGGCGGCTGGGGAGGTTTGGAGGTTCCTCTGCCATGGCTGCTTTACTCTGGGGATCTAGGATTCCTCTGGGTGAGCTTTTATGCAGGTAGCTGGCACGTCCTTTAGGGTTTCCTCTGTAGTTCCTGGCATCCATCAGGGTAGACAGGGTAGCCAGTTGGCGCTACATTACTGGTGCACAGCTCTGCCTAAGGGGTCTCTTGTCAACTGTGTTGCACTAGTAACGGGGCATACTGTGGAAGTCACATCCTTGTTTGCCTCGATTCCTAGTGCACGTGCCCTAGTCATCCATGGAGTCAGATGCTTGACCAGGGGGCCCATATCTTAGGGTGGTGCCAGGTGTCTTAGTGATGGTGATGTTTCCTTACAGCGGGCACTGGTTCCTTTAACATCGATCCATCATGTCCGTCTGGTCCATGCACTGTGCTTATGTCCATCATGTACTAGCTTGCATGGGAAGCGTCATTTCCTTCTGGCAGAAGCTTGACTGGCTTTGGTGGCAGCCGTTGGGTAAGAGAGGGCCAAAACATTTTTGAAACAGAGTAGGATGAGGAGTAGAGGCATTTTTCAAACGGATTTTGGACTCAAAACTTTTTTCCAACCTTAGGGTTACGTCCTACGGCCAACTACAGCTCTGATACCACCTGAAGCGCCCCAGTTTCCATAATGGGACTAAAATGTGCTTTATTACCATCCTAGGGTTTGGTAATCACATTCTTACATTAGAGTGATACAGATCCGCCCTAACGGGTCGGACAACAAAGGGGCACAGCCCTGAAACTAAGCAGCGGAATATAAAACGTAGGCCCAAACTTCTCCACGTCACGGTTGGGAAGTAGGTCGTAGCCCTTACTCGAGCACGTACACGATGGTATCTCCATCTCTGTAAACCATCAACAAAGCAAGGGTGAGTACTTACGTACTCCGCAAGCCCACCTTCGTCCATAAGGGGTGGGGGTATAGCTATATCTATATGCAGGATATATTTGGAGCCTAGGGAGGTTTTGCATAAAACATTTTTGTATGCCGGGTTCGAGCTAGTCTAACAAGTTTTATTCATTTAGAAAACAGGGTTTTTCTCAAAAGGGGTGCCACTGGACTCGCCGGTCCACATGGCCAATGACTTCCAGCCATCACACTCGGCATCCACCCCCAAAACCATATTCACCACCAAACCATTACCACCAACCAAACCATTCCCAACATTTTTAGTTTATGAAATCTAATTGAAGAACCAAGCCGTAACTCATCCATACCAGTGGACTTGGACTATTTGAATAGGTTTTACTCTGATCAGAGGTTGTACTAATACCCACAAGTTGGACTCAGCGACACTTACGGCCAAATAAGCGTCCGAATTCCAAACTAAGCATTTGCCATTACTTCATGGTCTAGCGGTGCTTTAAGGCTTCGGGCCACCGAGCCGCAGCCGAGTGTCCCCCGACACCCGCCTAGCACACAACCCATTTCCTTAGCCCTTGTGCGCCAACACAGCAGCAGCTAGATTATCCATTCCGGCTCGGGCCTAGCCAATGCCTCATACAAAGCGAGTGGTTGTACTAAAAGAGTTAGGCAAGATGAAAATCAACGCGGTCCTTACAGAGCTCAGGTAGAACCATTCCAACTTTCCACTGCTCGACACCGCGAGCATCCACCTACCCGGTCATCCCATGAATCTCGAGACATGGGGTAACCACGAGTTGCAAGTTACCCGTTCTACCCTACCCTTAAATGGCGTATCCCGACCCGTGGGTCGTTTGCCGGGGTTCTGCCCCATTTTATTTCAAAACACGCACACACACCCATCCTCATTCCCAAACCCATCAAGTTCACAACCATAATCCCAACTTAACATCAAGATTATGATGGATATAATTATTGAGCATTCCCACCTATGCGTGCTACTCTAAAATAGGCTCAGGTGGCTGTATAATCGGTGGGGTTGTCCTTAGCAAGAAAAACATGCAAGTTTTATAGTGATTATTAGGCCAAGGGTTGTGGTTGTAAAACATAGGAATTTTATGCATCAAGTGGGGATTCCAGTGGGCTTGCCGTTTAGCTTTGTCGGCAATACGGATGATATGCCGGCCATTGGAGGTGATGTGGCATCCTCAGCGGAGCTTGTTGGTAGACCAACTACTGGGAACGATGATGTGCTAGCCACTCAGCGTGCCGACACAGCATCCGCTGCAAACGTCGGATGTTGGCTTCCAAACTCGTGAAGGTCCTTGAGAGGGACGTACCGATCAGAATATCCGGTATGACCTACGTGCACAAACAAGGAAAAACACACACATCGAGGCATAACATGAGCTCAACACGATGAAATGGATGTGGAAGTGAGTATGGATTATTTGGTGGTTCGTTGGTGGGGCTTACCAACGGTGGTGGCTCTAGGAAGTAGAGGGGTGCATTGAACCGAGCTGTAGGCTGCCTGCCATGCGGACGGGCATGGTGGCGGTTGTTACGAACACGCCGGGGTGGCGAGCTTGGACGGTCATGGCGGAATTGAAACTGCCGAGGTGGTGACCTCATAACGGGGCTGAGGCGGAGAATTTCCTTAGGAGAAAGCGGGGTAAGTGTAGGGCTGAACGGAATACGACCGGCGGGGGTGGTCGCAGAGATTGGGGTCATTTGGAATGGGATTTGGGTAGATGGATAGTAGGGGAACAACGGCATCCCACCAGGCACACAAACTTATGTGGGACCAGTGTGAAGCACTGACAGGGCGTAGGACAGCGTCAAAGTGACATGACGGTGTCTTCCGGCTAGGAGAAAAGACTATGTGGAGTGTATGGATGGATAGAGGTTGATTTAGATGAATTTAGGCGCAAGAATCGCCTAAATCGGAGTTCGAACGGGAGAGATATGGAGCGTATAGTGGCTAGGGGGTAGCAGTAGACTTTCTAGGTAGTTGGAGGGTGGAAAATGGACTTTTCTTGGGTTTTAGCCTCTGAAGAACTTAACTTGGGCCGGGGGTGGTTTCCGGCCTTTCGGCCCACGCGTGCGGGAGGGCGAGGCGTGGCCTCACTGGGCCGGCCCATGGGGCGGGGGAGGGATGGCAACGGCGCGCCTGACGCCGTGGATACAGGGCCCGCCTGGCAGTGGCACAGGGTGGCAACGGCGTCACGGGGGCGGCAGCGCGTTGAACCAGTCGAACCGGGGTGGACCGGCTCACGCTGGTCCGTGCGGCTCGCTGGCGGTTCTCACCGCCGGTGGCGGTTTCGGCGACGAGGGCACCACTACGAGTTGGAGGTCATTGGGGCGAACCTCGTGACGGGGTTGGTTGGGTAGTTTGGAGCTCAGAGGTGGGGTGCCCACGTTGAGGGTGGTGCGGGTGCGCGTCGGCGGCGCAGGGTGCTCGCAAGGCGGCGGCTCTGGTGAGGGGGAGTAGAGGCGGTGAGGTGTCAAGGTGGTGGAGGGCAGTGGGATGGAGCTCAGGGAAGAGGTCAATCGGGCTCTGGTGGCCGGTGGATGGATAATTTGGGTTGCAGTGCTCTTGGTGGCGACGGCGCACCGGAGCGGGGAATGATGGCCGGCGTCCGCGGAGGGCAGCGCCCGGGTGAGCCCGGGGGCTGGTCGCGGCGGAGCACGGCGGGTGCGGAGGTGGGGATGGCGAGGGGAGGTGAGCGGCGGCGGGGGGCCATTTATAGCCAGAGATGGCGGGGTGTGGCGACGTCGTGGCGCGGCGGTGCGGGGTCCAAGTGGCGGCGCGGTGCGATGGCGAGGCGCGGGCCAGGGAGAGGGTTGGCACGACGCGCGATGCAATGAGGGGAGGCGGGGGCCGGGCGGTGGCGCAGCAGGGCCGGGGCGGCGGCGCGATGCGCGACGTTGTCCGCGTGCGCGGTGCGTGTCGGGACAGAGGAAGGGGACGGGGGAGGGAGAGCGGGAGGCTGACGGGCGGGACCCGCAGGCAGAGAGAGGAGGGCACGGGCCCAGTTGGCAAGGAGCGAGGGGGGTGCTGGCGAGCCGCGGCGATTTGGGCCGGGAGGCAGGCCGAGGCAGGGAAGGAGGGGTGGGGAGTTGGGCCTTGGTGGAGGTGGGCCTGTTCGGCTGGGTGGCGGGCCGAGGGAAGGAGAGAGGCTGAGGGGAGATGGGCTGGCGGCCCGAGGGAGGGAATAGAGTTTTTGGAATTTGGGAAGAAATTTGGAGAGGATTTTGGCATAGATTTTCATGGGAATTGTGTAGGGGTATTTGGAGAAGCAATTATTTGGGACATGTGGAGATTTTTGTTGAGCTCATATTATACACAACAAACAAACAAACACACAACAACCAAGGTTTTCGAAAAATCAATTTTGAATTAGAGGGAGATTTAGAAGAAAATTTTTCGGTCCTAATTTTTGGGGTGTTACAGACGAATACGATCGGAACCACGGACCTCCGCACCGTGCTGAACCCATAAGGAATCGGTTAGGTGCTGCCTCCGTCAACAGCCCTGCTGGTCGTCTTCCAGCTCGGGACCGGCTCGGAGACAACCCACCGCGGCGCCAGGGCGAGCACCAAGACAACGACCGCAACGAGCCGGCCGATCGCAACCAGGTGGGCATCACAGCCTTTACTCAGCGGCTCCGCAATGTGGTCTCCAACGTCGACAAATTCAAGACGAAGCATGACCCTAGAGGTTGGCTGACCGTATACTCCACCGCAGCAAAGGCGGCTGCTGCGGATGAAGACGTCAAGTCGGCTTACATCCCAGTCATGCTGGGTCAGGACGCACTCCAATGGCTGCACCACCTCAGGCGCGGCAGCATCGACGACTGGAACGATTTCTGCCGGAAGTTCAATGCCAACTTCCAGTCTCTCACGGATAAACCAGCGCAACCATGGGACCTCAAGAGCATCAAGAGGAGGGATGGAGAAAATCTCAGATCGTACCTAAGCGGTTTCAATTCATGCGGAATCGCATCCCTGACATCGCCGACTCAGGGGTGATAGAAGACTGGGGTGATAGAAGACTTCTATCGAGGCTCCAACGACCCAGATTTTGTACGAGCCATCCCCCATAAAGCTCCAACCACTACAGGAAAAAAGCATTTTTTCGTAGGCTAGAAACCCACGAAAATAGCCAAAAACCCACGAAAATAAGTGGTTTTCGTCGCATGCCGACGAAGTTTCTACCCGAAACAAAATCGGACGAAATTACATAAGTAATTTCATGAGCCCACACTAATTTAGCCTAATTTCATGGGCCTGCCGACGAAAAATAACAGGGCCGACGAAATTACGGCCACAAGGGCAGATAAATTCGTCGGCCTCCGTGGCCCACGAAATTAACTGGCGTAATTTCGTGGGCCACGTGGGGGGCCGACGAAAATAACCTTTTTTCATGGGCCATGGGGCAGGCCCACGAAAATACAACATTTTTGGTGAAAAAAATAATAACAATACTCAGAAAAATCCAATAAATCACAGAAAACTAAAAATAATTTGCAGAAAAATTATACAATACAGTCCAGTCCCATTCCATCCTCCAAATCAACATCACATTATACAATATACCTCTGCTAGTACTAACTCTCATTACTTCGCTATAATCAAAGTTCAAACACTAGCACAACAGGTTTAGTTCTCCCATATGTAGAAGTTTCTACATCTGCCACTTGCCTAAGATCATTCTGCATTTGTTAAGTTTCCAACATCTCAAGGAAAAAGTACCATGATGAGGTCCAATGTTTTGGAAATTACCTGAATCACTGGTTACAGTGGTTATCAAGCTGCACAACAAAATAGAAAGAGAAAACAAAAAAATTAGAAGTTGAATGCATATGCAAGAGAAAAATATTTTTGGAACTAAGAAAAAGGAAGGATTGGCTATGTGCCTAGGCCTAAGAAGATGCACCGCCTTGCATCATTCCTGCATCCATGAGAACTGGCAAATGAAAGTAAGAAGATGGTAACCAAGCAGTTCAAATAGGATCCAAATTGTTGTGGCACCCCCAAATACAGCACCCTGTTACACCTCGATCACCAGATAATATAAACAGGCATAGAAAGGATGTTTTCAAGTTTAAGACAGGATAATATCAACTGCAGACAGTTATTATGCGAATAGTTCTCCAATTCACACTAGTTCATATTAAATATGTAATCAGTCACAACAAGTCCTAAACCCACAGCGCAAAAATAAGATAGTATCATAACCACCAAGGGAAGGAAAGTAGGCAAGATAGTATCATAACCTCATTTGACAGCTAACAAGATAGCTATGGCCGAATCTGTGAAATATATTTGGTTTACCCCACAGATAACATCCAAAACCAGAACATATATCTTTAGATCTCACAGAAATATTTGGTTTACCTGAACACCAAAGGATAAGTTACAGAACTTGGTTTGCTCATTACCTGTACAGTCATGAAAAGAAGTTAAAGCACTAAACTGAATTGAACTGATAATAATTCTACGGTATTTTGGAAAACATAGAATTGAACTGACAGTAGACTAAGCAGGGAGCACTGTAATCAAGATGCTAACTAAGAAAGATGCTGAAAAAAATGGTATCTTTCATCCCAGGTTTCTAATTCTATTACTGGGTTACCATTACAGGAAAATAGTATTTCTATCACTGGGTTATCAGATTTCAGGAAATGCCTACTTCTAACCACAACTGTATAGAATAGCAAGAAATGAAGATTCAAGATTGACATATTTGAACCAAAGATTCACAATTCAATATTTCTAACACTTGCTTGTCAGCTACAAAGTAAAGTTGCAAGAAAAAACATTCTTCGCTAATATGGAGAGACTATAGTCACAAGTTAAGAACAAAGGAAATCCTTGCACCAGTGTTAAAGTATCTTGCATTTTCTAATAAACCAGCACAGTATTGCAGTCACAAGTCAATGATGTGGCAGAACATAACTAGAGTGCAAAAGCTCATGAACAAATAGAAACTTCTGCTGTATCAATTTCAGGTACCAATCAGGAGGACCTACAACTAGGATGCTTCCTTCATGGGCGCCGTTTAAATGCATAGTTTTGCACTGAATCGAGTACATGCCCATTCTTATGACAAAGGAACTCAGTTCATCAAGGCAGATTGTCCAGCACTCCTGTATGGCACCAAGCAGACTACTTAGTTTGCAAGCATCAGATCGGAAATTACAAAGACGCAACATACATAATAACAGAATGAGATACAATTAAGTATAGAACTTTGATTGTTTCTCTTCCCAATACAGCTAGCAAGTCTGTAGCATGTCAACTAAATCTAACCCCTAAATCTAAATCACAATGGACCAGAAATCGCTACAAAGTTGGAGGCATACCTGAAGGCATCATTGGACAAAGGAGCGGTGGCACGTCGTTGCTGGGTGGCTTGGGCATGGCCGCCGCCCGCCTGGAGTGCTATACTGCCATGCACACATACATTTGATCATTAATTGATTATCATGCCCTTACAAGTTCAAATGTAAAAAAATTGAAGCTTACATGATGATTGTTCATTTTTCTTCAAACGGAGATAATTTATTTTAGCAATAGCACAAGCTATATTCTAATAAAAGAACAAGCTAAACATCTCCATTTGCTTTTAATTTCTTTTAATTCAAACTAAAGTGGTCACAGAACATGGACTATGCATCATATGTCATCTGTCATCTCACAAACCTTTCCCTACAAGGCTTCAGTCCTTACTATCTGATAAAGTTTTGGATCAAGACACAAACTGAATACCTGAATGACAGTAAAATCAAACAAGGTTACACAACCAAAGGTGCACATGTCAATTAACTTATCTACTGAAAAAAGATCGATAAACAAATTGCATATAAATGTCAGTTTTTTTAATTAATAGTAGTATAATTTGCAATTGAGGAAATCACTGACACATTGCTTATGTATATAACATGTCTCTTGTCAAATGAAACTAGCTCTGTCAAAATGATTGTTGTTGGTGTTAACTAATTTAATTTGGAAGGGGACTGCAGTAATACAGACCACAATTAGATCCATGGGAGTAATATTCACAGGTAAGCCTAGATGCTTTTCTTCATGTGAATGGTTTCAGATTAATTGAACAGCATAGCGAGATTGAGCCTATAATATTCATATAACTTTATAGATGTCCTAATAGCTGCTTTGGTCGGCAAATTTGAACAAATTTTGATTATACAGGAAGTAAAGCCTACATACCGTTATATCTAATGAACCTAGCATGGCTTGCCTCCATCTTAAGTCCAAATCACATAGTTGCAAACAAACTGAAGGCAGGGCCGGCCAGCAGCTCTGCTGAGCCGGCCAGGAGGCGCAGGGAGGAAGGGGGGACCGGCGCCCATCGAGGTTGATCCGCAGCAAGAGGCGAACCCTAAAGCAGAAAAGAAAACGAGAAGGGATGGCTGTGATGTGTGACAAACACTAAGAATGGAGCAAATCAGAGGAAAGTAGGGAGGAGAGGAGTACCTGGGTGGAGAAGGCGACCGGGTGAAGGCGGATCTGCTCCAGTTAGGGGAGGGGAGGCGGCGCGGGGCCGGATCTGGAGCAGGAGAGGCGACGCGCGGTGCGGGGCCGGGCCGAGGACGCGGCGGGAGGCGCTGGACCGGGGCAGGCGGGGGAGGCTGCCGGCAGCGACACGGGGCCGAGCCGGGGAGGCAGCCGGCAGCCCGGATCCGGGAGGCGGCGGCCGTCGCGGAGCCGGGAGGCGGCGGTAGTCGCGAGGCCGCATGGCGGGCGGTGCCGACCGGGGCCAGCCGGGGAGGCGGCGCGGCGTCGCCGGACCGGGGCCGGGGAGGCGGCGCGGTGGCGGCGGGTGGTGCGTGTGCGTTCGTGTGTGCGGAGTGTGTGTGTGCGTGTGTACAGAGGATGGGGGCTAGGGTATTAGGCGTGGGGTTGGACATAATTTCGTGGGTTATTCGTATGGCGACGAAAATATGCTGTATTTTCGTGGGCCTTCGCACTGGCCCACGAATTTATAGATATTTCGTCGGTTTTCATAGGCTGACGTATATAGACCATTTAATTTCGTGGGTTGGCCCACGAAATTAGTTCGGCCTATGAAAAAATACAATTTTCTTGTAGCGAACCACCGCTGAACAACTCTTTCATGAGGCGGACAAGTACATCACGGCGGATGAGCAAGCCCAAGATCTAGTCGATCGGCGCCACAACGATCGTGGCAAAGGCAAGTAGCAGAGACGCGAAGACCCCCCGCGGCAGGAGCATCGCTAGGATAAGAGGCCACGCGAAGAGGAGATCCGGACCATAGGACCCCCACAGCCACCACCAACTCATCCGCGTGGCATGCCCCTGGTCAATTTCGTACGCTCAACCAGCTTCTCGACCAGCCATGCCTGACACACAAGGACATGAGGCACACGCTGCGGCACTGCAGGGAATTCAAGTCCTCAATCAAGAGAGGCCGACTTTTTGTGCCACAAGGTCCGCCACCACCACCTCCGTGTAATCAGAATCCGCCGCGACCGAATGGAGGAGGCGGCCCCCGCTTCCCTGAGGTCAATATGGAGGTCAACATCATCTTCGGGGCGCATGGCGCTCACGAGAGCAAGCGCCAGCAGAAGTTAGGCGACCGTCGAGTCAACGCGGCCACCTCAGAGCCACCTGAGCCGTATGCATGGTCTGAAGAACCTGTCTTATTCAGTCGGGCCGACCACTGGCTCAACTTTGACGAACTTGGCAAGTATCCATTGCTCGTGAACTCCATAGTCCAAGACACCCGACTTAAGAGGGTGCTGATTGACGGTGGGGCCAGCATCAACGTAATATTCCCCAAGACGCTGCAGAACATGGGAGTTTCGCTTAAGGGCCTCAAGGAGTCTGACACTCCATTCTTCAGGATAATGCCAGGTGACGGCAAGTATCCACTCGGGCATATTTACCTATTAGTAACTTTCGGCACGAAGGAAAAATTTCGCACTGAGACTCTGCGCTTCGAAGTACCAACCTTTGATTCCACCTACAACTCCATCATTGGGCGCCCTGGGTTGGCCAAATTCATGGCTGTGCCCTACTACTCGTAACTCGTCCTCAAGATGCCAGCCCCGGGCGGTGTTTTGTCTGTCAGAGCGGATTTCAAGGGAGCATCACAGTGCGTGCGGGAAGCAATTCAGACGGCCCTCGAACAAAGAAGCTCGGTGGCACAGAAGAAGCTCAAGGCGGATGCAGCGCATCTTTCTCAAGAAGACCTGCAGATTCTAAGTCCAGAGGCGATCCCGGACACGATCACGGTAGCGGTCCCAATGAAGGAAGTCAGCTTCGATCTCCCCGACGAATCCAAGGTGGCTACTATCAGCGCTGTCCTTCCTCCCGAATAGGAAGACGCGCTTGTCTGGTTCCTGCTGGCCAATTGGGACATGTTCACATAGAAGCCCGCAGATATGCCAAGGGTCCCAAGGGAACTGGTCGAGCACAAACTCAAGGTGTTTCCTAACGCTAAGCCGATCAAGCAGAGGCTGCGTCGATTCACCCCTGAAAAGAGAGAAGCAATTCGAGCAGAGTTAGCCTGGCTTCAAGCCGCCGGTTTCATTAGAGAAGTCATGCATCCCGAGTGGCTTACAAATCCTGTACTCATACTCAAAAAGAATAAGAAGGATTGGCGGATGTGTGTCGATTATACCGATCTCAATAAGCACTGCCCAAAGGATCCATTCAGACTGCCCAGGATAGACCAAGTCGTAGATTCTACGGCTGGTTGTTCGTTGCTTTCTTTCCTGGATTGTTACTCGGGATACCATCAGATTAGTCTCGCTGTTGAAGACCAAGAGAATACGGTGTTCATCACGCCCTTCGGGGCATACTGCTACAACTCTATGTCCTTCGGGTTGAAAAATGCTGGCGCGACGTACCCGAGAGCCATCCAGACATTCTCATGGATCACTGGGGCAAGCGAGCTGAAGCATACGTCGATGATGTCGTGGTCAAGACTAAGAACCAAGAGGACTTCATAGATGACTTACAGCAAGTCTTCAACAACTTGAGGAAGTTCCGATGGAAACTCAATCCCACCAAGTGCGCATTCGGAATCCCTGCTGGCCAATTGCTCGGATTTGTTGTCAGCAGAAGAGGAATTGAGGCCAATCCGGAGAAGATTAGCGCCATATTACGGATGCATCCTCCCAGTTCACAGAAGGATGCCCAGAAGTTAACAGGTTGCGTGGCAGCTCTAAGCCATCTCACGGGTGGAGAAGTGAGGCATGCCCTTCTACAAGTTGCTCAAAAAGGTGGATAGGTTCCAGTGGACCCCAGAGGCTCAGGAAGCTCTAGAAGCTCTGAAGAAGTTCCTGACGTCCCCTCCCGTGCTTAAGTCACCGGAGCGAGCCACTGACGACTCACTTGCGGAAGATTTGCTCCTCTATATCTCATGCATGACTCATGTGGTCAGCATAGCTCTGGTGGTGGAACGGCCGGACGAGAAGCACGCGCATCCAAAGCAACATCCGGTTTATTTCATCAGCAAGGTCCTCAGCCCGTCCAAAGTCAGGTATCCTCAAGTCCAGAAGCTGTTATATGCGGTCCTTATTACTGCGCGTAAGCTGCGCCATTATTTCGAGGAGCACAAAATTGTGGTGGTCACTGAGTTTCCTATTGGGGAGATGCTGCGCAATCGCGAAGCTATAGGGTGCATAGCCAAGTGGGCATGTGAGCTGGGCGCTCACGATATCAAGTTTCACCCTCGCATCGCCATCAAGACGCAGGCCTTGGTAGATTTCGTCTCCGAGTGGACGGAGCACCAAGTCCCAGAGAAGCCTGAAGCCATGGAAGTGTGGAAAATGTATTTCGATGGATCGCTGAAGCTAGAGGTAGCAGGAGCCGGTGTCCTCTTCACATCCCCGGCTGGGGAACATCTGAAGTACGTGCTCCAGATTCTTTTTCCAGTATCTAATAACGCAGCCGAGTACGAAGCTCTATTCACGGACTCCGTATCGCAATTTCGCTCGGAATCAAGCGCTTGATGGCATACGGTGACTCTTTGGTGGTGATCAATCAAGTCAACAAGGACTGGGACCGTTCTATAGAGTCAATGGACAAGTATTGCTAGGCAGTTCGGAAGCTAGAAGACAAGTTTCAAGGCCTCGAGTATCATCACGTGGATCGCGAGAACAACACGAATGCGGACATCTTGTCCAAGCTAGGCTCATCCCGAGCCAAGGTGCCACCTGGAGTCTTCGTCCAGGAGCTGTCACGACCGTCCATCCAGCTAGAAGAGATGAACATGTTCGCAGACCAGTATATCTTAAACTTGGAAGATGATCCGACTGACTGGAGGTCTCCTATTGTCAAGTACATCAGGAACGAAGAAGTCCCTGACAACAAGAAGGAGGCCGAACGTGTCATCCGACGAGCGCCAAGTTACACAATAATTGGAGATGACTTATATCGGCGCAGTGCAACTGGAGTCCTTTTGAAGTGTATCAGTACTTCCTCGGGGCAGAGTTTGATGAAGGAGATTCATGCTAGAAGTTGCGGGAATCATGCTGCCTCACGAACATTGGTCGGGAAAGCATTTAGAGCAGGATTCTACTGGCCATCAGCGAAGAAAGACGCAGCCGACTTAGTCTTGCATTGCGAAGCTTGCCAGTACCTCGCCAAGCAACATCATCTCCCGGCGCAGCAATTGCAGAACATTCCTGTCTCTTGGCCCTTCGCATGCTAGGGGCTTGACATGATTGGACCATTTAAGAGAGCTCAAGGCAGGTATACTCATGTGCTCGTGGCAATCGACAAGTTCACCAAATGGATTGAATTCAAGACCATTGCATCCCTGACATCTGCCAAGGCTGTGGAGTTCATCCAGGAGATCATTTTTTGCTTTGGAATCCTGAACACCATCATCACGGACTTGGGTTCTAACTTCGCAGGCACGGAGTTCTTCGACTTCTGTCAGAAAAAATCGATACTCGTCAAGTACGTGTCCGTAGCCCACCCCCAAGAGCCAATGGGCAGGTCGAGCGAGCCAATGGCATGATACTTGATGCGCTGAAAAAGAAGATCTTCGACAAAAATAAGAAGTTTGCTGGAAAATGGATCAGGGAACTCCCGTATGTGGTCTGGAGCCTCAGAACACAACCAAGCAAGGTCCTTGCTAGCAACACGCCCTTCTTCATGGTTTATGGATCCGAGGCGGTGCTACTTGCAGATCTGGCCTTCGGGGCCCCCCAACTTGCTTTCAAAGACATTTCCGAGGCAGAAGCAACTCGCATCGAGGAGATCGATCTGCTGGAGGACGAACGACTCAACTCCATCATTCAGTTTGCTCGCTACCAGCAAACGCTGCGGCGTTATCATGAGCGTAATATGCGACCTCATTCCTTTTCAATCGGAGAGCTGGTTCTATGCAGAGTTCTAAAGGGGGCTGGGCGGCACAAGTTGTCTCCACCTTGGGAAGGACCTTACATCATCACGGAAGTCACTCTTCCCGGGTCATATCGGTTGTCAGAGATGGATGGAACTCCAATTGGCAACTCATAGAACATAGAACACCTTCGCAAATTCTATGCATGAGCTGTAGCGTCGTTGTAAAATGTGTTCTAGTTCGGGTCTCTTCTTTTCGTACAGTATTCGTCGTCCTCATCTTGTAACCTGTTGGCTAAGTGAATAAAGTGTTCATGATCTCCATATGAATTACTTGTCTGTTGTTCTTAATTTCTTCTCGTTTATTCTTAGTTTACTCTTCGAATGTACTCTTACTCATGACGGGGATACCTCTGGCCCCACCAACGAAAGCAATCGGCTCGGGTCACGAAGTTCGACCTCAATTCGGTGTTACATGCTTTCGCTCAAACTCATGCCAGGGAGCATTCAGGGCTCCGACGTAACAAAAGCAATCAGCTCGGGTCACGAAGTTCGACCTCAGTTTGGTGTTACATGCTTTTGCTCGAACTCGTACCAGGGAGCACTCAAGGCCCCACATAAGTCGGGGGCAATCAGCCTAGGTTGCAAACCAATGGCTCGGTGCCGTATGCCCCCGCATTGCTTCAATTGTTCTCTAGCATAGTCATGGTTCTGTCTTATTAGCTGACACTTTGACTCAAGTTTTCTTGACTGGTATTTATTTCTCTTCTTTTGCTTCTTACTCAGTTCACATTATCAACTCAGTTCACATTCATATTTCTTCTTTGCTTAACTCTTGTAAGACTCATATATGTTATTCTGTTTTGATTATTCTGCATGTGTTTTTAGATGCAGGTCCACAGATGAAGTATCGGTCCAGAAGCTCATTACATTCATTACTCTTAACTCAGCACAACACTCATACAGGACATTGGTGGTACTCAAAAGCCTCATTACAGACACAACAAGACTGACATTACAAGAAGAGCTACATCGGGCATGCATGACATTACAAGAAGAGCTTACCCGATTCAAGATATTCCCTACTGCCATCCTATAGCAAGGCCGGCAACAAAAGCTATTGTAGACTCCTACTTCAGTCGGACAGGAGGAAAGATGATAGAGACTACCTCCAGGTTTCTCAAAAAGGTAGCAACTAGACACTCGAAGCAGCGGAGGGGTAGTCTTACCAGGCGCACGGGGCAAGGTAAAGTTCGAAAAGGGAGCTTCACCTTCCCTGGCCACAGCATTGCGGCGCCGCGTCCCTGGTAGCCACTCGGACCGCTAACCGCAAACGTGCCAGCATGAGATCTCTCGTCTCCACCAAAAGCTTAGTCACTCCTGGCTAATAGCGGAGATTTACCCTTCACATTAGCACCACAAGCGGCAGCGCACTGACTTCTAGTCTAGGAGAAATATATTAGAGTTTTCTACTATCCTAGAACCTTATGCGTGAGGTCTTTACGCACAGGAAACTTAGAGATTTCTCATATCCTAGAGCAAGAGCAAGATCCAGATCACAAGAGCCAGGCGCAGATCACACTTCTCCATGACTACGGTGTTTCGCTAGCTGGTGAGTTATTTCTTGCCGGGAATGCATCTTTCAGCTCAGTGTCCTCCCCCTTTTATAGACCGGAAGGTTGGATGGCTGGTGGGTAATAATGGACGCACTTCATGCATGGGCGTATGGTGGGTCTGGGACATCATTGCAAAAGGTGATAGACGAGGGCTACAGTATAGATATGATACAAGCGACCGACACTGCTGAGCTTTTGTTCCCTGTTGCGCATGGTGCACGCGTGTACAGTTCTCACAACTTTATTCAGAGGTGGTTGGCAGGTAGCGGATAGCATCTCAATTATTGAGGGGTGAACGGTTCCGTCGACTCAGAAAAATGACCAACAGACAAACATCGGCATTTCATCATTACAGCACATTCAGACAAAATATCGAGGCTTACATAATGTCAGAAGTTTCAGTCGGGCGATACATGGAGTTCTTAGTCAAGGCTATCAACAAGGTTCTCTGCTACAGTTTGAGCCTCAGCATTGTGGCTATCTATTTGGGCATCAGTCGGAGCAGTGGCTACTTCCTTGGTCAAATCAGTGAGATCCAGATCAAGCTTTGTGAGCTTCATCATCACCAAGACATGTGTGAGGATGGATTTCACTCGTTCCCGCGCTCGATCTTTCATATCTTCAGCAAGGGTGGCTATTCGTTCAGCCATTGTCCATGGCACTGTTGGCTCAGGAGCACAGATGTCAAGCACACCTATCAACGCCTTTGTAGTGGTGTTCACAGCTTCAGTGGATTTCTCGAAGGCGTCCTTGAGCTTTTGGCAGTTCTTCTTGCTAATATCGTAGTTTTGGCGGGCCACATCAAGCTCTTTGCCCAGCCTCTTGGCCTCTTGTTGGGAATCCTTCAAAGCTGACCTCATAGAAGATAACACTTTGTTTGCGTTGGCAAGGGCAGCCAACGATTCAGTCAGCTCAGCTTCTTTCTCCTTAAGTGTGTCACGTGTTAACTTGTGGCTGCCTTCAAGGGTGGTGAGCATCTCAGACGTTTCACGGAATGATTTCTCAAATCCGTCGCGGGAGGCTCAAAGTTCCTTGATCTCAATTTGAATATCCGAGCATTCTTTTTGGGCTTTGCTCTTTAGCAGTGCTTCTTCCTGCAGATTGGTGGAGCTCATATGCCTTCGTAAGTAACGAATATGCTAGTTGAGTTTCTTGATGAGTTACCTCATGGCTCTTCTTCTCGATATCAATCTTCTTCTGCAGCTGGACAGCGTTATCACGAGCCTCATCACGCTCGGTTATGGCGTTTCGGAACTGAACCTCGTGTTGAGAGGCTAATTCTTTCAGTTGTGCGATCTCATCTCGAGCAGCTATAGCAAACATTTTCATTCAGGATAAGTATTTGCACAGTCACAGCATTTGGGTCGGGTTCGAGAACATACCTACGGCTTCAGCATTACGTGTCGCCTCTGAGTCGGCCAGTTGCTGTCGCAGGCTGACGATCTCAAGATTGGGTAGTGCGGCGATTTGACCTCAGATTGACATGCCCACTTTCATCCACTCCTGCATATTATTTAACCTTGGTTCAGAAGCCGGTATCCTCCAATTTCAGATATATGGTGCAAGGTATACTTACATCGAAAGCAGTTAGCAGTCGCAAGTTTGGAGGTTGTGCAGTCATTTGCAGGGCGGTATCTGCGGTGGGATTGTCACTCAGTGGCTCTAGGATTCCCTGTGTCTGATTATCTTGGTGGGGATGCTCTAACTCCTCAAGGGCAGTTTTTTCCGACTCAGTTTGAACTCCTTCCATGACAACAGTGCCTATTGTAGTATTTGGTGATGCTTGAGTCGGATGTGGCACGACTGTACTGGAGCTCTGCTCCATGATGGACCCAGTGAGAGCTTGTTGCCAATTTTCTGTTGAAGGAGTGTTTGGATGTTGCCTTTCACCTTGACTGGTCTCTTTTGTGGCTTCATGCTCTGATGGGCGCTCACCAGTGGTTCCCTCCTCTGTGGGAGGGACCTCAGTTGTTTCACCTTCTTCGGTTTCTTGCTCCTCTGTGGCAGCATCTGGAGCTCCTTGATCTACCAATTTCGGTGAGGCTCGGGGGCTCGGATGGCTTGGATCATGGCTTGAACTCGCCACTGGATTGCCACCTTCAGCTGCCTTAACGGGCTTAGGTGTCTCGTCAGGATCAGTCGCCCTCGCAATGAAGGGGAATCGACTTACTGCTTGGATGATGGAGTCAAAGTTTTTGGTCGCTGTGGATAAGTCCAACTCCTCTTCACTTGGGGATGGAGCTCGTGTCGTGGAGGGGAGTACACTTTGATCCTGTTTCTTCTTGGATCGCCTTTCTCGGTGCTGCACCTGTTGTTCTCCCTCTCCTTGTCATTCCTCCTCAGTGATTAATTCCTTCCAGTTAATTTCAGGACTCGACTTCTTGGATTTTTTGGTCGGCCTCTCAGGAGACAGTACGAGTCAGATGTGATGGTAGATAGCTTCTTGACAGTCCTCTTCTTGCGCAGCATGATAAGCCCGCTGGTCTGCATCTTGACGCATTTGTGAAGCGTTGATGCTCGGGTAACCTTACCCTTGGCAGCATCTCCTCGTTGCTCAGGGGCTGGGTTACTAGGACCGGCCTCTGTATCCTCGGAGGCTGCATCTCCTTGAGTGGCTGCACTTGGATGCACTGGGGAACCTTGTGCAGTGCGATGTATCACTATAAATGTTAAAGCTTCATTGTTGCCTTCCCCATGGGCAGCTGCAACGACTGCTTCCATTTCTTCAGGTGTCAACAAAGACTCTCACTTTAGAGAGCTGTCAGCTATTTGTTGTGGTGGATCGGACAGAAACTGTGCTATGTTGCTCTGCAAAGGCAAGTCAAGTTAACAGGTGAATTGATCTACATCAGCAAAATGTAAGTACATCCAAGGGGTTATCACTTACAGAAGGGGTAGGGTGCCATGCTGAGTATGGCTGTGGTGCACCCTCGTTATGGATTTCTCCCCTCAGCATTAGCTCGACTCTTGCTATAACATCCTCCTTAGTTAGCACCCGACTTGTCTCTCGAGTGGGATCACTTGCTCCAACATACAAATAGGTAGGGTATACTCGATCCTTCAGTGGTTGAATATTCTTGAAGACAAAATCAATTACCACTGCTGGGGCTGTTAAGCCGTTTTCCTTCAAGACTTCCAAATTCTTCAGCAGTTGTTCTGCTTCAGCCTTCTCTTGTGATGTTGGTGCCTCTTCCCAACTCGGCAGCTTGGTGTTGAGCTGTCGTCCAGTTCGCCCTGGTAGTGATTTGCCATGATTCTCGATATGGAACCACTCGGAGTGCCATCCTCGGTTGCTGTCCTTGAGTGGGATGTCCAGATATATGGATTTGCGGTTCCGGCGGAGCTCAAAGCTAGCACCGCCGACTACTTGAAGCACTCCCTCATTGCGGCCGGGTTTGCAGTGATACAAATACTTCCAGAGGCCAAAGTGGAGGGTGATTCCAAGGAAAGCCTCACATAGATGGATGAATATGAAGGTTTGGAGAATGGAATTGGGATTCAAATGCGTCAAATCGATGGAGTAATAAGTCAGCAGACCTCGTAGAAATTAAACAGATGGGGAGACCTAGCCCGCGGACAAGGGGCTAATACCACGGAAAATTGGGTATCTTCGGTAGGGCCTGCCTCTCCTTGGCAGCTCTTCCCATCCAACAATATCCTTGGGCGGTAGGACGCCCATGTCCACAAGAGATTCCAGCAGTGACTCTGAAGCGGTAGATGGGCGGAAAGTGAGAAAGGGAGAGGAATTGGACAATTTTCGTCATGTGGCAAGCCCTCGGTGGTGTTTCCTCGCTCGCTCACGGTTCTCTTTTTGGGAGCCATGGGATTAAGCGGGTAAGGATTCAAAATGGACTCAAGCTCAGTAATGGCGGCGGACTCAGCAAGAGAGACGAAGGGGAATGAGATTGGTATGGAAGGAACTGTTTAGGGGTTTAATTTTTCTAACCCTGACGGCGTTCTTATGGATAAGACAGTTTCTGCGGGGTATCTTTGACGGTGTCATAATGTCTCAATTTCGCAGTTCATGACTCGGCTTCTTGCTTGACTTGGCTACTCGTATAACTCGTATGCTATTGAGTCGGCAATTCTTCAGTTGGCTGTGGTATACCTACTATTTCTTGAGTCGGTCAGATGGTCAGTTATCATTTGTGCTCTTTGGTCATGATTAACTCGGCGGGATAATTCTTTAGAAGCTTTTGAGTACTCGATTGACTGGTGACCCAAATCTTTTGTTGAGAATTACTTGCTTGGATTAGGGCAATGGATAATTTTCAATATATTCATCTGGAATCAAGATCATTCAACGGAGACAAAATATGAGGAGATAGATTCATTTCATTATATGGTTCTGGATTACATGGATAACATTAAAAATAAAAAGAGCCTATTGCTACTACTATGGTAAGGGGGAGCAGTGGCCAATCTCTCAGCCTCCTAATTGCTCAGACTATACGACGGCATTTCGCTGCCAGAGCAGCAGCTTCGCCGTCACCAAGGCTGTCGCCTTGGTTGCCGTCGTCGCCATCGCCTGCGCCGTCATTGTCATCCCCGCTGCTGCTGTCATCTTCATCGTCGCTGTCGTCCAACTCCTCCTCATCGGACCCAGCAAGACCAGCGCGGTGGAGGCTGCGCATCTGGGCTTGTTCCTCAGGGCTGTATCCCTCAGAATCGCCGAAGTTAGTGTCGTCCTCGTCCCTCTCCTCTGGCGGGTTGCCGTACATAATAGCCTCCTCGGGGATATTGTGTTCTTCATCCTCGGGGGCTGGTAGCAGCGGCGAGTCCGGCTCGTCATACTCGCTGGCAAAGTATGCATCTTCTTCATCGAAGTATACGTACTCCGGTGAAGAGCTGGCAGCTTTCTTTCCTTTGCCGCCGGCCATGATCAGAGAGATGGATTGGAAGTTTTTTGGCTAATGGAAGTAACGAGTAAGGGAGGTGTAATGGAAGGAAGACTCGGGTGCGGTTTATATAATGGAACTCGCATCGCTTTGGCTTCCTAGATACGGGGTGGTGAAACACTTCGCATTCTGGGATGGTGAGGGGCAACTGTTCACAAGGATGTTCCGTGGAAAAGGGTTCCTGTTTCGGATTTCAAGGTTTCTTTTTCGTAAAATGCCGAGAATAACAACAGGTTGTGGTTCACACCCGTTGGGTTCATCCATTGGGTGACACACTATGAGAAGTTCCAGTCGGGAACATGTGACTCTGAAGGTGGGCCCAAAAGGATGACTCGGAGGATGTTCTATTGGACTAGATCTTTGAGTCAATTGTTACTCAAGTTGACTCAAAGCTCGGGGGCTACACCCATTGGGTGCACATACTCGGTGCAACCAATGACAAGATGGATTTTCTAGATCTTCAAGTCGATTGTTACTCAAGTCAACTTGAAGCTCGGGGGCTACACCCATTGGGTTCACCCAAGTGACGTGTTGACTCGGATACAAGAACTCTTATGGTGTATTCTTGGGAGTCTCGAGTTAATTGCTTTCTGAATTAACTCGAGCCTTGGGGGCTTGTGGGGGATACCCAGGGTCCTCATAGCATGGATTCGGTGCATGGGCCATTGGAGGGCCTAGGGAGAATAGTGGGCCTGTTTCCTGCACCCAACATCTCCCAGGGCCCAAAGATGACCGAGTAAGCTTGGAGAACACGGTTCAAGGTGGGACGTGAAGCATAGTGACTCGGACTCATATTCCAGGACTCGTGGGACTTAAGATAGGAAAGATGTAATCGTAGATTCTGTGTACTCTATTGCTTTCCAAACCGAGTAGGATTCTTAGATGGAAACCTTACTTGTAACCCAAGAGCCCGTCGGCCTATATAAGGCGGGTGAGGGACCCCTACGTAGACATAGACGCATCTCATCGCAACACCAACCATGCCCTAGCGCACATTGTAACCTCAACAGCAATACAACTCGCCACAAACAGGACGTAGGGTATTACGCATCTCGCGGCCCGAACCTGTATAAACCTCGTGTTTTGTTTCACCTCGATGCGAACCATCAAGCTACGCCGATTTCGCCGATCCCAAAAGCACCTCGTAACATACTCCTTGGTGCAATGCCGGTCTAAAACCCCAACAGCCGAAGTCGCAGATCCTGACGCCGCCGCGGGCGTCGAGGAGCACGTTGGCGGGCTTGAGGTCACGGTGCAGAACGCCATGTGCGTGCACCGCGGCCGCGCCCTGGAGAAGCGCACGCATGACACGCCACGCCTCGGGCTCGGCGAACGGCTTGCCGGCGCGGACGTCGTCCCGCATGACCTCGGCCAGGCTGCGCCCGGCGTAGTCCATGATGATGAAAGTTTCGCCGGAGGAGTCGAGGTGTGTGGTGCGGAGCGTGACGAGGCTCGGGTGGCCGCGGCACGCCTCGAGGCAGCGCACCTCGCGGCGGAACGCGGCCTCGAATGGCGCGCCGTCCTCGCCGACGCCGCTACCCCCGCCCGCGCGGAGACGCTTGATGGCCACGGTCTCGCCCGTGCGGCGGTCCCGGGCCTTGTTCACGACCCTGGATGCTCCCTCGCTGATCTTGACCAGCCGCTCGTAGTCCTCCATGGCGGCGATGCCGACGGCAATGGCGCCTCAGGCTCCCCGGGTGGTTCGGGGCTGTCGGTTTGATGTGGTTTGTGTGGGGAGACGAGACGTGATCTTTTTGATGGGCTTTGTTTGTGGTTGTTGGACCGAATGGACGAATGGGCCTGGGTTTGGCACGAGGTCAGCGCAGCAGTCGGTGTGTGGGGCCCACGCTGTCAGTGTCACCACTCACCACTAGTATGCACGGTCAACTTTGAGCAGGACGGGGTCTGGTGGTGTGTTTGGTTAGCGACCTTGTCAAATAATGTGCCGAATTCGGTCAGACCCACACCCACGTGTAAAATTCTGGTAAATGTCGCTACTGCACTAATGAGCACCGGCTAGATTTAGAGCCACTTTAGTATGGTTTTTGTGTGGCTTCGGCTCCACCTTTTTATGATTCTAGGTGAAGCTCTATTAAACATTTTTCTAAGAAACGATGCCTTCAAAAAAAAAAACCATAGAGAGAAGAAACCGTTTTTACACCGGAGAAGAGAAGCCACTGAAACATGGCTTCTCCGGCTTATTTCTAAGAAACGGCGCCTTCCAAAAAAACTATATAGAGGAGAAGCCGTTTTTACACTGAAGAAGAGAAGCCACTAAAATATGGCTTCTACGACTTATTTAACGTCTAGATTGAAGCCATTTCTAATAAACACGGCCAAAGGGGGCTTTAGTCTCTCCTATGAAATTAAAGTATTTTTCATTCTTCGGCAGTTCGGCTGTCTCATTCAGTTAATTAAACACGTCTCAATCATTTGGAAGAAAAGGTCACCTTGGATGCTGTTTATGTCTATAGCAAATGTGCAGTTTTGCTCTCTAGAGTGTGCAGTCATCGTGGATTCGCGCTCACTGTCTCTCGACGCACTCCCCGTCATGCTAGAGGCGACAAAAGAAGTGTTGCGGCGTGGGCTGCCGACGAGCCGGACGACGATGAATCCACTGTCGTGCTGGATTCATCGTGGTTCCTGGTTCCCCGAGCGCTCCTCTCCGGCGCGCGAGGGAAGGGGTCCCATGTGATTTTTTTTCTCTTTTTAATTTTTCTTTTTAATTTATTTTTTATTCTAAAAATATATTAAAATTTTATGATGATAACTTTCATTTCACGTATATCTAAAATTATATCTAAAAGTTATGATTATAACTTTCATTCCATGTATATATAAAATTATGATAAAAAATTACGTTAATAACTTAATCGACAGAACTTATGATCGTAACTTTATGTCGGAACATGTGCATGTGAACTGAATCGCTAGGCTGAGTTGCTGGGCTAGGTGGATGGACTGAGTAGTTATTCATTCTACATGGACTGGGGGTGGCTTGTCGCTCGCTGGATTCGCATCAGGCTCGCCGTCGTCAACGACACCGCCTGCGCCGGCAGAACTTCAAGCAATATAGGCCTAATAGCCGGGCTGACATCCACTGCTGGGGTGGTCGTGCTACTGCTTGCCGTCGCAGTGGCAGCGTGGCTACGCCACCGCCAACACCTGAAAGAGCAGACTCGTCGTACCGACGGCGACATGATGGACCACGAGTTTGGCAAGGGGACAGGGCCTCGGAGATTCACCTACACGCAGCTGTCTCAGGCGACACGAGGATTCTCCGACGACCACAAGCTCGGCGAGGGCGGCTTCGGGTCAGTCTACCGCGGCGTCCTGCCGGCGGACCACCAGGGGCTCCACGTGGCCGTCAAGAGGGTGTCCAAGACGTCGAGACAGGGGAGGAGGGAGTACATCTCCGAGGTGACCATCATCAGCCGCCTGCGGCACCGCAACCTCGTGCAGCTCATCGGGTGGTGCCACGAGGCTGACGAGCTGCTGCTCGTCTACGAGCTCATGACCAATGGCAGCCTCAACGACCACCTCTACAGCACAACGACCAATACCCTGACGTGGCCGGTCAGGTACAACATCATCCTTGGGATGGGGTCGGCGCTGCTGTACCTTCACCAGGAGTGGGAGCAGTGCGTGGTGCACCGCGACATCAAGCCCAGCAACGTGATGCTGGACGCGTCCTTCAGCGCCAAGCTCTTGGACTTTGGCCTCGCACGGCTCATCGACCACGCCAGCGCCACGCACACCACCGCGCTCGCCGGCACCAAGGGCTACATGGACCTAGAGTCGGAGGTGAGCAGCCGCGCCAGCGCCGCCTCCGACGTCTACAGCTTCGGCGTCGTGCTCCTCGAGACCGCCTACGGCCGGAAGCCCGTGGTCCCGCAGGAGGACGAGGGCAAGGTGCTGCTCGTGCGCTGGGTCTGGGACCTGTACGGGGGAGGCCGGCTTCTCGACGTGGCGGACGCGCGGCTGTCCGGCGAGTTCGACACGCCGGAGATGGAGCGCGTGCTGGTCGTGGGGCTCTGGTGCGTGCACCCGGACCACGCGGCGAGGCCCTCCATCCGCCACGCCATGAATGTGCTCCAGCTCGAGGCGCCGCTGCCGGACCTGCCGCTCGAGATGCCCGTGGCGACGTACGGGCCTCCGGCCGGGCGTGTCCGGCCGCCGGGCTACACCACGGGGAGTGACAGCAGAGGGGGAGATACGTTTTCGTCTGGCTCATCGGCAGCCCACGCAACACCTTCTTTTGTAGCGTCAAGTACGACGAGGAGTGCGTCGAGAGACAGCACTGAGCGTGAATCCACGACGAATCATGTGGTCACCGATTGGTGGTCCGGCAGTCGCGCCGGTGGTGGACGCTCCGGCACGACGATCGACGACTGAGCAAAATCAGTCCACACAATGCTTTTCTACCGATCCCCATGTTTTCCAAATGTACTGCCTATGCTATGCCTCTCTCACTGTCGTTTTCCTCATCTGTGCTTCTAGCTAGGTTGTTCCAGATAGGCATCAGTCGAAGTTCTTGTAACTGGATGGTGAAGATCAGTGGATGTACATCTTGTAAATCATCTTGTAAATTTAAGGTTCATTTTAATTCATCGTTTGTTTCCAATTTTTTAGAATTTTTTTAGGATTTATTTTTTTCTAGTGCGCTTCGTAATACTGGTACATGTTTTTTTGGTAACCTCTAATTAGTAATAGAAAATATAATAGATCCAATGGCTAAGGCCAGATGTTTATGATCAGGGATGAAACTAGGACGAATATTTCCCGACTATCCGTCCGTCCCGAAGGGTTCAAAAGCTAAATGGGACGTCTGATATCCGAGCCCGAACAGTTAATATCCAATCCGTATCCGGAGATTCAAAATTGTGTAGTAGTATGGCGATGGGATGCATATCAATATCCGGAGCATTTTGACACTATCCGTATCCGAATCTGCTCGGAGAAAAAAATAATTATCTGTATTCGAATCCGCATATATCCGTCTGTATCCGATTCGGTTTCATGCCTATTTATAATGTTTGTAGGAATTTCTAAGATTTATTTTTTTCTAGCGCGTTTTGGAATACATTTTTTTTTAACCTCCAATCAGTAATGGTAAAATAAGATGCCTCAACGCTGAACGTTGCTCATATAGTAGAGAAAGTGCAACCACTGAAATACGGTAACCAAGTCAACAAACAACATAGCATAGTGAAAGGCTGAAAGCTAGCAGTATCAATGAATTCATGAGTTTTGAACCGGCATTTTATTTTCATCGAGCACCAAAACTAAGCCGTATGAGAGCCAATGGATCGGCCTCATTGCTCTCCTGGTGTGATGAGTGATTGTCAACGAGTTCAAGCCCACCGATGGACTGGAGGTCCTCCGATGGACTGGAGGTAGATGATGAAGACCTCGATGGACTGAGGCAAAAGTCCTCCAATGGACCGGAGGCAATGCCCGACGTTAGTTGGCCATGGAAGCTCGGTACACGGAGGGATGATAAGATGACAACAAGTAAGTCCTCCGATGGACTGGAGGTAGCTCCGATGGACTGGGGGTCAGTCGCAGCCTGGTGCTCCAATCCGAGTGCATGGCGCGAAGGCGGGCGTGTGGCTTTGGCGGCTTCGGCTCAAAACCGCCACCCACGCTATCCAAGCCTTGGTGAGTTGGGCCACAACTTACCAAGATAGAGAAGATGGGTCGAGCCAGGCCCAGATGGAGACTTCTTAAAGTTTCCAGATTTCTGACTTCAAAACCGGGTGCGGAAAGGTGGATTGGACTACTGGCTACGTGGCATACATCCAAGCAAAGAGTGGAGAAGAAGAAGAAGATCAAAGCGTCATCGTAGTCGTCCGATGTATCTTTTACATTTCAGCTCCTTCCAGGCGTTCTAAAGTTAGGAGTCTTAGTGTTAGTGTTAAGTTGTGTCGCTAGGCCCATGGTATAAATAGTTAAGTGGCTGGTCATTTGTGATACTCTTGAGCTTTAGAAAACCCTAAGTCTAGCATTTTCCTAGCAGCCGCTTAAGAGAAATTGGAGAGTTTTAGGCTAGGATTTGGATCCCCTAGCTAGGCCTCTTCATACATGAGAGGGTGGATGATAGGTGGTAGGCTGTAGGATCTTGTAAGAACTCAATTTGAGCAATATATCCAGCAAGATTCGTCCTCAACTTGAGTCCATGTGTGCAGCCCTCTCCCTTCCTCTTCTCTAGTTTGGATTTTGGATGAAACTCAAAGGCTTTTGGTGATTTGTGTTTGCCCACGAGTTAATCCTCTTCTTTTGGTGTTTTGGACTTGCAAGGACGTGGAGATTATGACCTAGTTCATCTCAATCCTGTTGGATTGCTACGAGCAAGTTGTTCTTGAGTTTTTCCCTTTCTTGCCCAAAGATTGCCATCTTCGCGAGATCTGAAATTCCCGCTTATCCCATGGTAATTTTGAGTTGATCTTTTGGGAATAGCTTTGGAACAGGGTCTAGATAGCATGTGCCAAATTTCGTGAAGTTTGGATAGATTTGGACAAGTTTAGGGTTTAGGAGCTCAAGTTCAAGGGCTATTTCAGGTTCTACCGGATAGTCCAGCAAAGCTTACCGGACAGTCCTATGACACCAGACTTTCCCACCGGATAGTCCGATGTCACCGGACATTGCCACCGGATAGTCCTATGATACTGGACACACTCACCGGACTTTACAGTGCCAGCCAGCAATTTTTCAGATTTGGTATTTTCGCGTTTCGGCTTTTGTTTCGTCCTCGTTTGAGTTTTTCTCACCTCTAGCCCATACTCTTAGCTCACTATCCTTCAGTGAGACGCACTTAGGTATGGAGTGGCTACATGGGATCCTTGGTTGCGAGAGGCGTGGTTTCGCTTGACTTGCGATCTCGTGATCGTTGAGTAGTGTGCCTCCGCTCACTTGGTGTGTTCCCTTTCAGTGGGCGACACTGAGTACTTGCTAGACACGTATCTGTTTAGTGGACGGTGTCTAGCGGCTTGTGTGCTCGGTTTGTCAGTTTGCCGCTTGGGGGTTGTGAATTTAAGTTTTCAAGTGCTCCTATTCACCCCCTCTAGTCGCACGTCTCGGTCCTACACCGCATACAGCGAGTGCAGCAAAGTCGCCTCGAGCGTGTCCAAGTTGATGGGTGGCAAGTAAGGGTGGTTGCGATGTCCTGCTGGCACAAGACCATGGTGGTCGAATGTCCTCAAGCATGGCGAGCAACTTGCGATGTCCTGCTGGCACAAGGCCATGGTGGTCGGATGTCCTCAAGCATGGCGAGCAACGGGTGACCTCGAAGCAGACATGGAAAGTGGGGAGTGATGTGGGATCAAAAAGAAGGAAATGAAGTTCTTGAAGACATGTGGCGTGCGGGCGTTAGACTAAAGTCACCAGGGAGTGGAAATAGGGGTGGAAAACACTGTTTGTGCACTGTACACAGAGTGAAAAAGTAATGAGTGCGCACTGTAGACAGTACGAATGCACTATCCGGTGACTATGGCCTTAGGCAGAGAAGATAGCGGTGTGAATATAATAGAACGGGAAGGCGCTCACCACTCAGAGCAATCTTAACTGAGTCCATAGTTGACTTTATATTGTTGCCATGTTATATAGAGGCAGCACAAAGTAGACTCATACAATAAAGAGGGCTCTAAAGTTGACTCTTAGATTAACCTCTTCTCTCTTTCCCTTTCTTATTTTGTCTTTGGGTTTGGGTAGGGGCTAGCCCTTGAATAAGAGCCCACTCCCTACCTTTTTTCCATGTCTCTCTTCCATGAAGGCAAAACTGCCATGTAAACGGGCTCCCCTTATTATACTTGCTATCAGAGGGCTCCGTTTCTCCTACTGCTCTCTGTTTCTTGCACCTACCAGGCTGTACTGCAAAGCTGTGATCCACATGGGAACTAGAGCTGGTCATGTGCTATTTATCTAAGATTAAGCCTGCCACGAGCCCAGCAAGGGATCATAAATATAACGAGTAGGATACTCAAGACGAAATAATTTATACATCAGTGAAGATTTCGATTAGATGCAATCCTGTTAAATGGGAAGAGAGGCCTATCACCTACCATCCAAGGGCCATCATACTGTATTAATGTAGGAAATGGGTTGTTTGACTTTGCTCTTTTTTATATTAAGACATTAATACCCGGTAACCCTCACAAGCTTGTGTCTTTATATTCAAAACGCTGCAACAAGCTCCTTGCATTCCCAAGGATCAATAGAGCAGAGTTGTTGGACCTTCACTCAGAGGCCTACTCCAGTTGGGTCGCTGGCCACAGTACCAAGGTAGACTTCCAAATTCACTTTTGCTTGACATATTTCATTCAGTTTCTCGTGCATTGCTTTGTTCTTGTTCCCAAGTACGTAGATGATCCGAACTATTTTCTTTTATTCTATATATATGCCATGAAATCACATTAGGATTTCCCCATTGCATTGATTCACTGCCATTGTTTCGAGTGAGAGAAAAGTAAGGGAACCAGCAACTTATCAACAATTCCGTTTAATGGGTTGCCCAATGGGAAGACCCTACCGCCGCTGAGCCGGGTTTTAGGACCTCCCCTTCCTCCCAAATCAAGGAGGAGGGAAACGAGCTTGGGTTTGGGGGTCAGCCAGCAAGTGGGGCGTAGTTGAAGGTGGTTGGTGAGATGCTGGTTCAGTGCTGAGTACAACACGCAAGCCAGACAGTGCCGTTTCCTTAGCTGGTTGATTGATCCTTTTTCATAATGTATAGTACAGTACATGTAAAGGTACCGAGGGCCACTGAAACTATAACTTGAATTTTGTTTATTAGGGTACGAACGCCTCCGGCCACTGAAGGCAGCAAGGGATGCCATTAGTTTAAGCGTGACATTGGAACTGGAGTTGGTCATCCTATTTATTTAGATTGAGGTGGCCACGAGCCCTGCGTCCACTCATAGATAATTAGATATAAAAAGGTGATACACCATGCGTTGCCGTGGGAATTCTTAAACTAATTAAAATTTTATCGTATGAATTCTTAAACTATTTTAAGCTAAATTTAAAGATGGAAATACTACTTTGATTGTAAAGAATATTTTTATATAGGCATACATGTTCATATTAGTCGAGAGAGATCGGCTTTTAAATAACTAGTCCATCAACCCGTGCTCTTGCACGAGTTAGAGTTTTAGAGGATATAGATTTAATCCGTAATAATATTAGAGCTAACTTTTTTAATTCATCTTTTGTAACATCATTGTTGGTAATATATATGCAAATTTAGAAATTGTTTTAATTTACATTTTAGGATGGCATATTGGGTAATTTATATGCAGATTTTAGGGTTTATTTTAATTCATCTTTTATAATGTCATGTTGGGTAATTTATATGCAAATTTAAGTAGTTATTTAATTACTATTTCATAATGATATGGTGGGTAATTTTATGCAATATTAATGGGTTATTTAATTCATATTTCATAATGGCACGATGGACAATTTTTATACAAATTTAGGGGGTTTATTTTATTTCATCTTTTATAATGTTATGGTGGGTAATGTTTTAGAAACTATAATAAATCTAATGACTACTATTATTAGAGCTACATGATGGATGACGGGATGCTTCCGATTTTTGTAAAAATTTTTAGCATTTATCTTTTTCTAAAAATATATTTATTATTAGAGCTAAATGATGGACGACGGGATATTAGTTACATAGAAAATAGATCTAATTGCCATTAAGATTTCAATCAACAATCCATGATAGGATGTTTCTGATTATTCTGAGAATTTCTATAATTTTAGTTTTTATTTAGCGCACCTTGTGAGGATTAATAAGGAGGCTCCAATTAGTAATAGCAAGATTAGGCACAAAATATCTGTTTAATAGAAATGTATCTAGCATCTTCACGAAAAAATTTACAGGATCCTTTAGTAGCGTAAATTTGTAAATGGAAAAAATCTGTCAAAAAACAAGAAAAATTTTGTTTTCGTTAAGAATTGAACTAAAAACCTTTCATAATGGTAGAGGTGGGTAATTAGTTAGAAAGTAAATTGAAAATGGAAAATCTGCTAAAAAAGAAGAAATATGCTTTCATTGAGAGTTGTATCAGCACCTTTCGTAATGGCAGAGGCAGGTAATTACGTAGAAAAACAGATCTAATGGCTATTAATATTTCAATCTACCAATAAATTGGGGGATGTTTCTGATTTTTGTGAGATTTTCTAGGATTATCTTTTTTCATAGCGTATCTTCTAAGGATTAATGTGGAGGCTCCAAAAGGATCCTCCAATCAGTAATAGTAAGATTCTTTATATATTTGCAACTTGGCTATATATAGTAATTTTGTAGCATGGTACCCATATGAACTAATAAGTGCATGACTGGATGCTATTAGCAATAGAAAATCAATAAAATACACTAATAAAGGGTGGCAAAGGGTGGTAGTGGATGATGATGATGTGGCTTCTAACTTAGTAAACTCATAGATGACGTGGATATCTTACATGTTGAAAGAAATATAATTAAGGATTGTTATTAGTGGGCTTCACTTATATAGGTTATATAGATTACTCCGACAAACAAGATAAGCAATTTTGACATCATTAATGATTTGGTTTAGATCTGATGCGGTGATATAGTTTTTTTAATAGAGGTGTGGTTTGCCCCGCTACATCATCCTATATTGTATTCCTACCTCCGGTTTTAGACATATATCGCAGTTGATTTTAAAAAAATACCTTCAATCAATGGTCTTATTCATAAAAATTTGCAAGTTATCTTTTATTTTATTGTGATTTAGTTTATCATTAAAGGGAGTTTTGATTATGAATTATATTTTTACATGTTTGCATAATTTTTTTGAATAAAACACTAAAATTTAGAAAAGTATCAATTGCGACACATATTCAAAGCCGGAGTGAGTATTAATATAATGGATTGTTGACTTTGTAATTCTCGAGCGGGGGTTTCCTTTTCCAACATCCAAGAGTACCACATCAGCTGTTGTTTAGGTAATCGTATATCTAGGGTTTCATCCAGATGAAACTTTATCATTTCATAAGAAAGCCTCTCTACTCAATAATATTTTGCTAGGTCATCATATTTGTCTACGTGACAGGGTATTTAATGAGATTGAAATCCAAATGAAACCCTGATTGGAACACAACTACAAACTCCCTTGCATTCCCAGTTCCCCTCTACCCCCTTCGTTTGTTGTGGGTCGCGTCTCACCGCAAGCACTTAATCTTAATGAATGAGTGAAGATCTTCCTTCCCCCCTTGTGACAGAGGGAAGTTGTGAGCATTACGTTTGTGCATTACCTCCATGCCAAGATTAGCATGGTTGATGATATCAGCCCAAGTATTAATAACGCGACCTTGCTATCAACCACGGATTGGTTGAAATTGAAACCATTTAGGTTGAATGCCATAGTACTAATACCTAAAGCAGTGAACCAGATCCCTACTACAGGCCTAGCATCCGCGAGTTTGCAGGGGCACATGTTCACAGCCAAGAAGAAGTGTAAAGAACGAGAGTTGTTGATACGAAATATTTTATTAAGACTGGATTTTATTCTTGACTTTCCTATTTCCCAACGACAACTTCTCTCATCAGCTATTTCGCGTTTTCAAAGTCATTAATTGCCCCATACCCTTTTTTATATTTAGATTGTATGGCGTAACGTACCTTATGCAAATAGAATTCTAGGGTTCCTTTATTTTCTTATGGAAATCTTTTTCTTATGGAATAAGAGAATGCCTCCTTTTTTTCATCAAAAATTTCCATGAAAAAAGGAAAGATTAATTTGTCCATTCATTCAACCCTAGTTCGGGACTGACGGGGCTCGAACCCGCAGCTTCCGCCTTGATAGGGCGGTGCTCTGACCAATTGAACTACAATCCCTGCGGGGTGTATGGCATGTCTATTTTTAAATAATAGAACCATAAGAAGATTTGATTCGTCTGTCGTGCTCTAAGAAATAGACGAATCATATACTACATACCCACATATCCAGCCCGGATCACCAGCTAAGGCCCCTAAATGACCGCTCAATGATAAAGGAGGTGGGGGTGCAAAGACAGCCAGGAGGTTTGCCTAGAAGCAGCCACCCTTTAAAGAGTGCGTAATAGCTCACTGATCGAGCGCCCTTGCACTGAAGATGAACGGGGGATAGGGATAGAGGAAGAGGGAAAATCGAAATGAAATAAATAAAGAATAAAGCCAAAAAAATAAGTCGAAGATAGAAGAGCCCAGATTCAAAATGAGTTCTATCTTCGAGACCTTTGAAAAAGGGCATTGAACGAGAAAGAAGTCGTCCACAGATAATCGAACTATCGTATGCCCTGGAAGTAATATGAGATACTCGGAAATGGTTGAAGTAATTGAATAGGAGGATCACTATGACTATAGCCCTTGGTAGAGTTACTAAAGAAGAAAAGGATCTATTTGATATTATGGACGACTCGTTACGAAGGGACCGTTTTGTTTTTAAGCGAGCCTGGGGTTTGGGGGGCAGCCACTGAGTCACTGATTGCCTGAGCTAAGCGATGAGATGTGTGTGTTAAGCTAGAAGTGGCTTGTGCGTCATACAGGAAATATAATACTACTGTCTCCTAGCTAATTGGAACAAACATCATACAATAAATGATTCTCTCTATCTCTCTTTTGTCTAAACCATCTCTAGCGGAGTG
This sequence comes from Paspalum notatum, assembly GCA_022530915.1. NCBI lineage: Eukaryota > Viridiplantae > Streptophyta > Magnoliopsida > Poales > Poaceae > Paspalum > Paspalum notatum. Next base: position 11,033,073 of record CM039683.1, read on the forward strand.
TCCAAAAGAACTGTCTATTATACAAGCGGAGTGTCCAAAAGAACTGTCTATTATACAAAACGACATTGTAGCGCTACTGAGTGAGGGGTGATTATAACAATGATAGCCAATAGACATCCCACTAAAGACAGATAGCCTAAATGGGCGGGCGTGCGGTTGCTATTCCAGATACTCCGATTCATTCGTAGTACTAGTAATTAAGTAGCGCGTACTTGGTTACTGGATCCATTTGTTCGAAGTAACTAACACGTTGCTCCTGATTTTTTTTTTGGTAGATGGTCGTACGGCTTGTGAAGGCAGCCACAAATGGCGACGCTGAAGAAATGGAGCGACTGGTCAATGATGAGACTGAGGCGGTGCTTCTTGGAGAAACTGAACGGCGGAGCAACTGCCTCCACATCGCGTCGATCTACGGCCACACGGATTTCTGCGCCAGAGTCCTGCAGCAGCTGATCAGCTCGCCTGACCCTTCATCAGTCTCGTCCCTCCTCTCCGCCACCAACAGCTACGGCGAGACGCCGCTGCTCACCGCCGTGAAGAACGGCCGTGAATCTTTGGCTCGTCAGTTGTTGCTCAGAGAATACGTCAGGCACGGTCTGCACGACGCTATTCAGAGCCGAGACGACGGGCACGGAAGCAACGTTCTGCACTACGCCATCCGCAACGGCAACGAGGAGCTCGCGCTTGAACTGATACAGGCGGAGCCAGCCCTCTCGGGTAGCACGAATGTTATCAACGAGTCACCGATGTTCATCGCCGTGCTGAAAGGGTTACAGGATGTGTACAAGGTACTGTTGCGCACGGAAGGTTCGGCATATGACGGGACTAATGAATCCAATGCTCTGCACGCCGCCGTTAAGTATAACGATGCAAGTAAGAACCATCGTATCGGTTTGTACATAGCTTAGCTACTGCATTATCTTAATAAGTTCTAAACAAGCACTACTTTCAAAGAGCGCTAGAAAATTTTTTTTTAAAAATTCTCACACCATTCATTAGATAACCTCTAATAATAGTGTTCCATCAGAACATGACAATAATAGCTGGAGGCAAAATAAGCTGCTGGGGTGTTTGGCGACCCAGATTATTAAAGGTATGGATGATCTATGGTCAAATTAAACGGTAGCAACTCCTAGATCATCATTAGTTTTGGTGTGCTTCACCCAAGAGGTTGGTACATATTTATAGGGAGAAAAACTCCTTACATCTATATCAACTAGCAATATGGTACTAATTGATGTTGCACCGTCCACCTCCACTAATAGGCCTAAATAAACATTCAAGCCCATTAGTAAATAAAGATGTATGCCATTAGGATTTTTGGGATTAATGCACATGGACTTGGATTGTTGAAATAAAATAAGAGATTTTTTTAATTTTCAAAATTAATTGATTCCATGGATAAAATAATTACATAAAAGTCCAGAATTATTATTTAAGCCATGACAAATAATTCGAAAGGTCCAAAAATTTGGAGAAAATTTTCAGAGATATTATGAAACATGAGGAACTCAAATAAAGTATTTGGAGCTCATGATAGAATAATTTGGAGCATCTAAAAATTAAATTATGCTCATAGACATGTGGAAACAAGTTCTAGAAAAAGCCGAAAAAATTCCCGTGAAGTTCGTAGAGATCGATTGACGGGCGAGGAACTGAAAAGAATGATTTGGGTTATAAAGAAAAGATTTTAATAAGCTCCCAACGAAAACTTGAGCTGAGAAACAAGGAATTTGATTGTAGAAAAAGCTAAAGACGTGCCGAAGAAGGAAGATCGTCCTATTAAACGCGTTTTAAAGACTTTGCTCACTCTCAACACATGAAGCAACTAGCAAACATTACATCAAGCAATAGCCCGTCAAATTAGTTCAGAAATTTTAAAGATTCATATTTTTCCTATAACTAATTGATGTTATCTTAAACTAAACTTGGGAACTTTGATCCAAATATCAAAACATTTATTTTTAATTAGTGTTTTCTATGCACAATCCAAAATCAGAAATTTTGGGGTGTGACAAAGTACCCCACTTAACAGGAATCACGTTCCGAGATTCAGAGAGACTAGGAAGAAAGTTAAAGCAGATCTTCATGTCTTCATACTTGTTTGATTTGAGATTGATGAAATATGAGACATGGATCAAGGATAGCCAAATGATGGCAACAAAGATAAAGATTGGTCTTCCGCTCTTCGTTTCTCGTCTCGTGAGATTCTCCTGACTTGATGATGTTGGCAGCTGATGCTACCCCACTTAACAAGAGCCTTGCTTGACTTTGAAAACTTATGGATCATCCTTTTTTAGAGCCGTCTTGAGTACTTTCTTCAGAAGGTCACACACTCAAATAATACACCAAGCAACACAGCAAACAAGACAAGAATGCATCGTATCATCGACACTACACGTGCTTTTGTAGCCATGGTGAGCATCCTAAGGAGTGGATTATAGATGATGAAAGGCCCTCGAGATTTTGAACAAGGTGAGATCAGAAAGTTTAGTAAAACAACTAAATTAAATAAATTAAATCAAGGAAGTAAGCACAAATAGCTCAAAGGAGGCTAGCAAGGAGGAGAGACAATAAGATAAAGATGAGAAATAGTCAAATCAATGATCAAGAAGATAGAAAAATAATTTGATAGCAAAATAAGCTTTGCAAATCGACCAGTGCTAACTAGGTATACGTCCTACAGCCAACACAGCTCCTATACCAATTTGTCACACCCAATTTTAAGAATAAAACCAAATATACACCATATATGTGTCCAGGAAGTCAAATCACACATATAGCGACAAATTACAATAGTACCAAAAGTCAGTGCTTTATTATATAATGAACAACAATATTACATAGATACAACATATTTATCAGAGTAGCGGAAATACATATTCTAATCTTCAAGTGAAGCCTCCTGAGACACAGGGACGATTGACTGGGGGTAAATATGCCTAGCACTTATGTCAGTCTTCTGGGAACTCCATGTCTTCATCAATCTTCTGAGCATCTTTAACTAGAGACTAGGGTGGGGGAAATAGCAAGAGTGAGCACATGTCGTACTCAGCAAATATAACATGGGATTTATGAGGCTCAAAAAGTAGACACTGTTTGCTGCGGTTAGCATTTTAATGAATCACAATTTTAGCATTAATTAAGCATATAGTTGTGCTTAAGCCCCCAAATAAACCACATGATCATTAATATGAGCAATAACCAACATCAATACCGTCATCATTACCATCATCCAGTGAACAGCTATTCTATCAGTTTTTCGGGCTGCTCGTGTCCGTGAGCAGCTGGTATAACAATTTTACACTGTGTAGAGGTTGTACATCTTTACTCGTGAGTTGTGTTGCCCATATGCCTGGATTTGCAACCCTCAAAACACTTTCAAGGTGAGCAGGCAGGGTACACTATGAAGTCTTTCAAAGGTTCATCTAATAAGTTACGGCCGCTAGGTTTCTAATCGGCAAGCAGATGTAGAGCTCCCCTTATGAATGGCACAATGACTCGTAGCCTATACACATAGGGATAGAGGCTACACTATACCTGAGTCGGCATGCCCCTCTTGCGCCATAAAGGTAACCTCTAACAAACTAGAAAAGGTCATCATACTTGACTAAAGCCAGAGCCATGTAGCCCTCACGGTTGTACTGTAAATCCCAGCTTTTGCCTACAAATAACTCCTTAGGGAAGGCCAAGAGCATCAGGTATAAAAGCAAGAGCGCTCTCGCCCTATATCCATGTTGCTAAAAAGCAAGTTTTATCCTTCATTGCATATAACCTTTAGTCATCTTTAGATCATGTCTGTTTAAGTTGAGCACTAGCAAATACTACCCACATACAAGTAATCCATAGGTAACAAGGTACAAGTTAAGAATTGACTAGGATGTCCTTACGGGTAACAAATTAGACAAATGTATATGATTAAATGATTAATAGTGAATAGGACAACGAGAATGATCCCATGCTATACTTATATCTTTCACTTGCTCATACTTTCTCAAACATTAGCATATGGTCAACACCTTCTGGTGGTCTTCAGCGCTCGCAGACAGTCTTTCTTCTACTCGCAGATCGTAGCACACTAAGCACACCAGCAAACATACAAGCAACAAATAGAAACAACTAAGAATAATACACCACATAAGAGAAAACAATGTACTAAAAGAGAGCTAGTTGCTACGGTCACTAAAGTGCAAGAAACGCCAAAAAAGAGTCTACAGTTGAAAAGGAACGAAACTACCGAGTCTTATATTATATAAAAGAAAACGAATAACTAAAAGTGTGATTTATTTTAGTTAAAAACAAAAACATGGAAGAGTCATTAATTCAGTTTAAACAAATCATATTTATACATAAAATCGAGTTGAAGCTAACCATATTTTATCTTATAGATATTATAACGTAATTTATTTAGCAAGTTAAACTTTAACTTTGCAAAATAAATAAGTATGTGAGAGGATCTAAACAAGCTGTATATGATGCGTGTTTAAGCTATGAAAATTAATAATTGAAAATCATATATATATATTAGCAATTAATAATCAGATTAATATTTGTATATAAAACAACGTTGTAGAAAACCTATATTGATTTTAATTATAAAACTAGTTGCATTAACATTAAATCATTTTATTATTTAACTATATATGGAAAAACAAGTGACATAAAAAGCATTAGCATTACTGCGTAGAGCGCATTGACACGAATCCAACGCAACTTGAATGAACCGGATCAGAATTAAAATGAAGAAATAGCGGAGATATTACAAATCAGTGGTAGAGCCGTAATTACCTCATCTTCTTCCTTGGCCCATCTACAGAACGTGAACACTCTGGTGGTCATGGTCGACTGCTGCCCTTCATGGCTGGCGGTGATATGAGAAGGAGGAGAAAAATCTAATTTACTACACAAGGGATTTTCCAAATTAAGAGCTCCCTTACGGTAGTTTTGGTGTGCTTCACCCAAGGGGTTGGTACATATTTATAGGGAGGAAAACTGTCCACATCTACATCAATTAGTACTAATTGATGTTACCTCCACTAGGCCTAAATAAGCATTAAAGCTCATTAGTAAATAAAGACATAGGCCTTTAGAATTTATTATTGCACATGGGCTTGGAACGTTGAAATAAAATGAGAGATTTTATTATTTTCGGAATTAATTAATTCCGTGGATAAAATAATTCTAGAAAAGTCTAGAATTATTATTTAAGCCGAGAAAATACTCTGAAAGCTCAAAAAATTTGGGGAAAATTCTCAGAGACATTGTGGAATATGAGGAACCTAAATAAAGTATGTGGAGCTCATGATAGGATAATTTGGAGCATCTAAAAATTAAATTATGCTCATAGATATGTGGGAACAAGTTCCAGAAAAAGCTAGAAAAATTCCCGTGAAGTTTGTAGAGATTGATTGACGGGCGAGGAACTGAAAAGAGTGATTTGGGTTATAAAGAAAAGATTTTAAGAAGCTCCCAACGAAAACTTGAGCTGAGAAACAAGGAATTTGATCGTAGAAAAAGCTAAAGACGTGCCGAAGAAGGAAGATCGTCCTATTAAATGAGTTTTAAAGACTTTGCTCACTCTCAACACACAAACAAGCAACAAGCAAACATCACATCAAGCAATAGCCCGTCAAATTAGTTCAGAAAATTTTAAAAATTCACATTTTTTCTATAACTAATTGACGTTATCTTGAACTAAACTTGAGAAATTTTATCAAATATCAAAACATTTATTTTAATTAGTGTTTTCTATGCGCAACCTAAAATCAGAAATTTTAGGATGTGACAATTGTGCTTGAAACAATGTGCCGGCTGTAGCTGCCGCTGCATCAAACCCTCAAAGTAGTGCTGACACTTACTTCAAACAAAGAACAGTAAGTTGGTAGAATGGATCCAATGATGCTTTTTTGACAAACGAGAATATTATTGCCTTTTCTTTACACTTCGGTCAATTTAGAATGGACAGCGACATGGCGCGACCCATCACGCATAACGAAAACGCGCGACCCTAGCCCCGCACAGCAACTGAGAAACGCGGGCGCGACCCACTCCCACTCACTGCATGCGGCCAATCACCCAGCCCCGCGTGGCTGACCGAGCCCACGCTCGCAACTGCATGTGACTGACCAGCACAGTACCCTCCACGTGAACAAAAAAATACAAATCATTTTATTTAAATTACTATAACTTTTGAACGGTGTATTCGTTTTCAATTTAGTCTTCATCGGTATATTTTATGTGACGAGATGAACAAAACTAACCTCACTTGCATATGTTTTGAAGAATTTTATTTTAGTAACAATTTATGTGTAATACGTGCTAAGAGATTTATCAAACGAGTTACTACTATGTAATACTAAAGTTGCTACTCCAAAACATACTAAAGTTGTTACATAGCATGCACAACCTCGGGGGCAAAATATCAAATGGAGTTACTGCCAATGTAGTACTAAAGTTGCTACCATGTAATATTATAGTTGTACAACTTGAAAGGCAAATTATTAAAATAATCATAAAATAAGCTGCCAACTGGGTGCAAGTTATTATACAACCGAATCTGCGACCCCCTAATTCTATTACGTGTTGCAACCCCTAATCTCAATCCAATCTGCATGTGTACGTGCTTTTCTTTTGTGGCAACTTATGTGTGTAATGGTTACCCTTTTGTGACAACTTATATATTGTAGGTGAGGTAACTAATATGCAGGATTTAGGAAGACATTCGAGCTTAAAAGGGTGACCGAAAACTGAAACTAAAAATATTAAAAAACTTGACTGCAAATTGAAGCTAAATAATATTAAAAAACTTGACTGAAAACTAAAACTGAAAAAAACGAGATTGAAAACTGAAAAAAATGAAACATATAGGAATAAAACTAAAATTGACAACAATAAAATAGTATTTGATTATATAGAGGGAAGTGCTCTAGTTTCTTCCCCCCTGCAATGGGACGCTCTTCTTGATGATGCCGACCTTTTGGTATTTGCTCATGAACTTGTCTTCCCAGTCCTGTAAGGCATCCAGCTCAAAAGGCTCAAGACCGGAGATGTCACTGGACAGGTCTTCTGGCTCGAAAGACATCTTGGCTATGGCTCTGCTGGCATCTTTAGCGGCGAACAAGCTGTATTGTCCACCAGGGCCAAAGGACGTTCTGCGGATTGCCAAAAAAAAATATCAAAATAAACGTGAAATACAACACTCGATTACATAAACTTAAATGTAATTAGGTGTTACGGGATTTTTCGCGCTTAGAAGGCAATAATGGCAATTCACATCTGATGATGGAAATTAACACAGCAGTACTTGACTGCACATGCATTCCCCGTCTCAACTTTGCTTGCGGTGGTTGCATGCATGGGCAGCAATATAATGCGATCCAGAAACGATTAACATTGTGAATGTGCAAGCACAATGAAATATTTATGTCTAAATAACAGATCCAACAAGATCCTGTTTTACCATAGGGGTACCACTTCAATGGTGGCAAAAAATTAAACACTCAGCCAAAAAATGGTTTTAAATGTTGAATACTATTATTAATTATTCACCAAGAAAGTATGCATGATCCACCCGCACAACTACTACATCTTATAAGATTATTACATGATGACGTAAGCACAGGAAACTGGACCTCTTACAACACCCTCAAATTCCTAACAAAGTTGATAAAACAATTATCAACCAACAAACTGTATTATGTTTTGAATTTGAAAACATGCACTTGCTCATCATATTGCATTCAGTTTTATTTGGACTATATTTTAGAATCCTTCTTCTTGTAATTGAAATTTAAACTACTAGGCCACCATCAGATAGGCTAGTAGTACTTATTCCGTGGGTGTTTGCATATCTACTTTCCTTTAATTGGGCCCTACACAACCAATACCCCGTTCCGGTACAACAGGACATTGCATTTGACCCAAGTGAAAAGATGGACTGTGCAAAGGATTGAACAATGATAACTAGCTTGGTAGGTACCTACTAATATATCACTATACCACAGAATTTTAGATGCTGTGTAAGCAGTGTTACTTGCGTTACCAACATAGCCAAATTAATAAATTATGCAGCCTAGCTAATTTTTCATAACTTGTCATGTCTATGGACAAATCTAATGTGACTCGAGCGAGAGAGCAGTACTTTTTCCTTTTAGAGTTCGAGGGCACATCGCCCCGGCCTTTCATTAACATAAAAGCCACAATGATAATTCAATTTACGGCCTAGGGTTTAGCATCCACCGCGCTCAGCCCACGCCAGAGCTGAGGCAAAATTTAAAGCCACTAAACGAAAAAGATAACATAAACAGGAAAGGACGGCAACAGGTTCAACTGAAAGGGGCATGCATGCATGTTGGGGTATATATTTGGTGTAAGAAATAGACCTGCTCTCGGTGACGTCGTAGATATTGCCCTTGATGGCCATGAGCAGAGGCTTGGTCGGGTCAGACCCATCGTACTGTTTGAGCTCCTCCTCACCTATTCCCTCCTCTTCTTCTTCAGCTTCTTTAAGTCTGATCAAATCCTTACTAGCAGTTACAAATGGTGGTTTATGATATTTGAACACAAGCCACAGTATCGTAATGAACTCGCCGCCATTATTTTTAGCGAGATTCCTGGCGTGGGAATCAAGGTTGCAGCGTTCCGCAGCATACAGCAACATTTCCACCCACACCGGTAACATATCACACAACTCCATCTTGTCAGCAAGTGCTTTCCAGATTTTTTTTGTACACCAGCGAATGTGGACAGCATTGTATTTGTTTGGCTTGGTAACCGAGGGTCCATAATACTGTGAAAGAGGAAGAGAGAGAGGAATTAATTACTTACACTATTACAGATTTGATTTTTAGGGGCGGCTGAGGATGATTTGTAGGGGCGGTTTCCTCAGCCGCCCTTAAGCAACCGTCTCTACAAATTGCGGATTTGTAGGACGGTTGACCAGCCGTCCCTACAAATCCGATTTATAGGGACAGTTCAAGATTTGTAGGCCCCTACAAATCGGATTTGTAGGTGCGGCTGGATATTGAGCCACACCCTACAAATCAATTTTTAGAATTAAAAAAAAGACAAAAAATAGCAAAAAAAAATAAACCTGGGAGGCCTCCACTGGCCAGCACCCACCGGCTCCTAGCCATGGGTTTTTTTCGCGATAAATTTGTTCAAAATAAAAGTTGTAAATCTTGACGAGTCCTTCAACTTTTTCGCGATCTACAACTTTTTTTGGTCATTTCTCCATCCGAGGTCGTTTTAAAAAATTCAAATTTTAGTCATTAAATTTTATTATTCGGCATCTATTTGTAAGGGCGGCTAGCCGCCCCCTACAAATCCAATTTGTAGGGGCGGCTCATAACACCAACAGCCCCTACAAATCGATTTGCAGGGGCGGCTCATTTGGATACCATTTGTAGGGACCGCTCAATATAGAGCCGCCCCTAAAAAAAAGATGGTGTTGCTATAAATCGTTTTTCATGTAGTGTTAGTATGGCCTGTATGAATTGAACCCAATATTTAGAAAGTGATGGTATGACAACAATGGCCTAAATTAAAAGAAACCACATATTATATTTATATTTGAAATGTTGAATTCGATTCAAGTACGTGCTATGCTAGCTGGTACTGTTGTTACTTGAGTGATGGTATATATGACGAAAACTGAAACTCATCTAAGAGATGCATGGTCTCTACTAATTTTCAGGCAGGCATGTACGCAGGAGGTACTACACTAACTAATGAAATAAGTAGTCCTATATATGTTGCAGGTCAATTAATTGTATATATACAGGCGCGTGGTCGTCTATACCATCAAACTGAAACTGACAAAAATCAGTGCAATGAGACAGGAATAAATAAATAAAAGAAACAAATTAAATTAGGGTACACATACCTTTTCATCGTATCCTGTATTCCACATATAAGAAAATAGCTCCTTCCTCTGTTTGATCCTGCTGGACGCATTTGGACCGTCCTGGCGGAACAATTCATTAAGCCTTTGAAATTGTTCCTCAAGCATATGGAAAGGGTTCCAGCTTTTATGCGATGCCGCACTTGAGTTACGCTCATCATCACCATGATGACGGCTGCTCCATATGTTGTCCAAAACACGGCATACAGCGGCATGTGCTTCGTGGGGCCTAGGGGTAGGCAGCATTTCAGGATTTACGACTAAGAGGAACATCAAGTAGTTGGATAGCACCTCAATAGCCTGGATAAGCTTGCGCTTATGTCCTTCTGCTCTTTCATCTTCTTCTTGTTTGTGCTCGGCTGAGTAGATATATTTCTCCGTTACAATGCTCCAAATGAGGATGGACTCGTTGAAGTCGCGCCCGAACACTTCTGGATGAAGATCAAGGGACTCCAATGATAATCCCTTTCCCCTCAGAATTGATGTACCTCTTGGGATAATTGCTGAGAATGCCGTTTGTCCCACTACTGCTCGAACCACCAAATTCTTGAAGTCGTCGTCGGGCGTGAAAGTGCCCGTAAAGTGCAGCTTGTTCCACCAATCCTCCAGCCCCATCTTCTTGGCCAGCCTGCTTCCTAGCTTGTTACTGTCACGGGCGCACAGGTGGAACAAGTTATACTGCCCAATAGAGCCCTGCCAGAGTCGGCTGCGTGCTGGCTGCACACGCTCGCCAAGAAAATCGAGGGCACGGAGAAGCCACCCCCACCCTTGTCCCCTGTGGCTATGGGTATGGCTGTGCAAGAGTGAACGTGTCCAGGAGGACACAAGAGCCTTGCACAGTGATATGGCCTCCAGGACCAACGCCCCCACCAACAGAACATAACTGACAATCACATCCCCTCCGTTGTACTCATTATTGTTGTTTCCTCCTCTCCTGCTGGTTCTAGTAAGGTCGAGCTGGAACAAGAGGAATGTGGTGGCCGTGCCAAGCACCGAAACAATACGGATGCAGAAGCCATACCATGTGTGAATCACCGCTGCCTTGGTGTACAGGACGTCATACATTAGGGACAGCTGCATCTCAACAGTCTTGTGTTGGCTCACCTCACCGTGTTGTGACCATTCATCGAAAGAGACAGGGATGCCAAGTAATGCAGCCTTGCAGAGATGGAGAGAGCTGTGAGCAACAAGTAAGTAAAACTCGTCGCTCATATTACGATCATGTTTTACTAAGTCATAATTCCATGTCATCTCGAGTTTGCTGAGGCTGCTTCGGATGCTGCTGATGCTGCTGCATTTGAGTGCCCATGTCCTCTCACCATACTTGGCAAGGCCAACAACAAACATGGATATGGAGGCAAGGAGGAGGAGCAAGGCGCCGCCGCCGCTGGCCATGGACTTGTACGTCACATAAGAAGCTCCTAGGACCTGCACAATGAGGATCTGCAGGTGGCGCGGCCAAAGCTGGTTGTCTTCAAGGGCATAGGCTGTGATGTTGTCTGGGCCACCAAGGTGCAGCAGGAGGAACGGCGCCCAGAAGGATAGCAGCTGGTGCTCGCTTGAACCCCCGCCGCTGCCTACAGATAGGTGGCCCAGAGCGTATATGGCTGTGGAGTCGGCCAGCAGGTACACCAACCAGAGGCTCAGCCTTACAAAGCCAGAGGAGCTACGCCAACGGATGGTTCCGAAGACAAGGAGGAATACTTGCATGCCGAAGCTCAAAAGAACCATGATTTGCATCCCTGATTTATTCCACAGGCGCACTAGCCCTTGCACTCCAGATACATGATCATCCATTATTGTTCCACTAGCTCCGTCCGAGACGATCCGTCTGCAGTAACAGCGTGTCAGCATGCATCACAGTATCTAAATGAAGATGGATCCAGCTATATGTATGTGCTCGATCTGTGCATGCATGATATATACATATGCAAGTTTGCAACAACAGTATGGCTTACCCTTGCACAAGCAAAAACACACCAGGCCGATTGTGTGGACGACGAGCCCAGGAGGAGTGACGAACGAGTTGGGAGAAACTGATAGCTTCAGTAGCGGGGGGCTGCCTCTACTTGAGTACGGCCAGCTGGGGCTTGATGCGCAGTCAAATTGATTATATATACTGTAATACCTAGATCCAGGAGTAGCAAGATTGGTTTGATTAACTGCTTGCACATGGTAGGTCGAAGTTGCAGCCATTATCATTGTTCTTTTTTTTTTTTAAACATCGGCAGGAGCTCTGCTATTTCATTTAAGGAGAGGAGAAAGAACAGTTCTTACAGAGTTTATATTACATAATAAGTAGTAAACTCAGACACAATACGAAAAAAATACAACATTAAGGTAAACATGGATTCCCAATTGCTGCTCTCCTCAACGCCATCTCATCTTGTGTCAACTGGAAAACCAACAATGCTGAAGCGGATTTGCCTTCAAAGATACGTCGGTTTCTTTCCTTCCAAATATTCTAAGTGAAATACATTAGCAGGCCGGCGATTATGCACTGATCCTCCTTGGATTTATTCTGAAGAGCAGAAGTCCACCACAACTCAATACTCTGCGTGTCTGGGCTGGGCGGCGTAACCAGATTATTTGTCCAGGTCCTGACCTTCTCCCACACTTCCAAAGCAAACGGACATTTGATGCACAGGTGCAGGGCAGTCTCCGGTTCTTGGTCACAAAGAACGCACACGGGATTGCAAGGGCAATTTCTCTTAATGAGTTTATCATTGTTCCTAGAGTATGCACCAAAAGTAGCCAGTACTAAACTCCAAGGTCACACAAATCCGACTGCTCAGCAGCTTTTGTTACGAAACTTGCAGCCCTTCCATTGTCCTCTATATAGTATAGTACAAAACCAAACAACAATTATCGTACAAACCTAATCTACTTAAAAACTCCACTAGTTTCCAAAACTAGTGCTAAACTCATAAAATAATCAGCTGCCAGAGCTTTTAATTTGTGCATGGCGACCAGCTGTCCTACGGACAGTCTTTCCACATCGTTGTAGATCTCGAGCTAGTAACGAGTATGGTTGCGTGCTTAGAAAAAAAATATATATATGCTACGAGTGCCTGAAAAGACAAGTCACATCATCTTAGATCTACTTGCATGGAACTTCTCATAGTGAGCAATTGTTTCAAATGTTTGCATTATCTTGTCTCAACTTAATTGCTGCGGTTGCTTCTAAAACGAGTCTTAATTTGTTAAAACGGCGACCAGAGGAGGTGATTGGGAGCCGTAAATTTCTTTCGAAATATTTGGCCGATGTCCTAACTTCACCACCAAACACGCAAACCGAACACTGTGTATCCACGACCCAATTAGTGGGTGGATGTTCCCTAATAACACAGCACTAGCAAGAGAAAATCTACGGAGGGCACTAACTCAAGCAATAGGCAGTGGACTAATCAATACACGGGTTAGTTTAGAGAAAATAAATTCCATGCTATTGCTTGAGCACGTGATGCCAACAAAAGCACCTGCAAAGTACACGCAAATTAAAATCAACGAACACAGAGAGAGATATCAATAACAGGAAGCACTAAAAATCACTCGCACAATATTGAGACTAGCTAATAGAGCAAGCAATAATTAGGCTCCTGTAGCTTGAAGTGACGACTCAAGAATTGGAAAATCAATCACGAACTGCAATAGAAAATTGCAAGAGGAGAGGGGAGTGTCAGACCGAGCAGTAGGTGACCGAATCAATTGCTCCTGGAGTCCGACTCCCTTCAGTACAGAACGCACGCAAGAGAGAGGAAGACCGACCGACAGCGAACAACACGCACGAACAGAACAGGGCCCGAGCCTCTGGGCGCCGCCTAGGCTGACGGTGGGTGCACCGCCTCAAGCCTCGTCCCGTGGGCACCCGAAGAGGCGGTGCCCCCAGCGCACAGGAGCGCTCGAATTCCCTCCCCACGACAACACAAGGCCGAAAGAAAAGGAAACTGCACACCGCTGCTGCCCTCAGCACACGGCAACGCACTGCTCTGCTCGATTCCTACCAGCGCCTATTCGCCTGACTCAGTTCGAGCGGAAGAACAGGACGCCCGCACGAACAGAGAAACTGGCGGCCTCAAAAATCGAATGAAAATCAATCAAATCAAAACAACTCGGCCCCAAATTTTGCACAGGTGATCTCCATGATGTTGGTGATGAGCTATCCCGAAAGAATCATGGCTCGAACCCAACTCAAACTCCTTGAATTTCAGATCATAGCCAAGAACAAAATCGGGGAAAAACTAACAACACGGTGGAACAAAAATCACACACAAAAGTGACGAATCCCAGAGGGCACGAGGATGATTTAAGCCTCTATTCCCACTCCAAAATCTCAGTTTACACAAATTTAATAATCTGTCAACCTCAAGAACAAACCCTAAGTGGGGGAAACTAAAAGCATAAAATAAAAATGTTCAAGAGGTGAGGATGGTTGAAGTATCTCCTACCTTATTTATAGGGCTATTACACATGACCCACTTTCCTGATATTTTGAGCCGAACCACTCGACCCGAGGGCGTAATAGTCTAGCTCCTTTTCTGTGCTTCGCCTTGACGCAACCTCTGTAATTCCGCCACGTGCTGCCCCGTTCCTCCTCAAAACCTCCACCTAGGTTCTGAGGCCCAGACCCGGAAACCGTCCACCGGGATCGCATCCAGTGCAAGGCAGCCCTCCGTCGCAAGGACATCCTACCGGAGGCAGTCTGTTACATCTGCGGTAGTGCGGAGGAAAATGCCAAACACATCATCTTCAGGTGCAAGTTCGCCAAAGCCTTCTGGAGACGCATCGGATGGCAACCAAGCTTGATCGCCCTCGTGACAGAGCTTTGGAAGACATCCCCGCCACCACACGTTCCACCCTCCGCGGTCAGCCCCCTGGTACTGCTATACTGCTGGGAGCTCTGGGAGCATCGGCATGACATCGTGTTCTGCAGCCTCCCCACTGACCTGAACAGGCTCATCGTGGCCTGCAGAGAGGCGATCAGGTCCTAGAGCTGCCGCTTGCCACTAAAAGAAAACGTTCTGAGAGCATTTTGGAGTTCGATCGTGAATACGTAATCTCCTCTCTCAACCCCCGCTTTCTCCCAAACTCGTTGTAATCGGATTGGT
Organism: Paspalum notatum; assembly: GCA_022530915.1. Taxonomy (NCBI): domain Eukaryota; kingdom Viridiplantae; phylum Streptophyta; class Magnoliopsida; order Poales; family Poaceae; genus Paspalum; species Paspalum notatum. The sequence continues at coordinate 11,048,082 of CM039683.1, forward strand.
GCCATTGCCCTTCCAGCCCCCGGCTACGCCGGCATCCGTGGAATAAAAATTCAGATGGGGAGGCCTTTCTCCCCCCTGGTGTTGACCTAAAAAAAGTACAAAACAAAATAGCTTATTGATTGTACGCACCAAATCTATGAAATAAATAACTCGACCATTATTTCTTATTTCTTAATAAGCTCTAAAATATGTGCTCGTACTAAACTCCAAAGAGGTCAAACCAATCCATTCGTCGAGTGTAGCAGATGAAAACCGTTCGTTCTCTCCTTGAAGAAAAAACTGGTGATAAAAAAACTATAAAGAGTTGGTGGAGATTCACCATATCTGTGCGCGGTAACTATTGTCACAAATATCCATTTGAAATCAGAGATTCATCATTGAGAAATTTAAATTGTGCCTGCCGCCTGCTCTTATTGGTAGGCGATAATATAATGGGAAATTTTACATTTGTTTAAAAAAAACATTCTATAAATAATCTTCCTTTACTAATTTGCTACAAAATAGAAGAAGACAACACATTGCATTGAATCCCTCTAGTGATCGCTGTCAAGTACACCGGTCACTGGGTTTTCCCCCAACCTAAGGCACAAGATGGCCTTCACGTCCTCCAACATGATGGTCATCTCATCGCAAGGTAGGCGACACGTGTGAGTCTCAGGCCTCCACCTGTGTAGATGACACAAGTAAATACAACAACTGCCAATGTACTCATTTACACGTATTATCAGGAATACTTCACCAATCGATAGCTGCACTAAGGAGTGTGAGGTTCAGGGGTGGAAGACCCGCGTTGACGACGCGGACAAGCTCAAGGAAGCCAGCACGCCCTATGTACGACGTGTAACGCTCGTCCCACCGCAGGCCCATCCCGTGGGTGCGCGGCCGCAAAGGAGCCAGGGGTCGGTGGTTGTCACTCATGACATGGGCTCGGTGGTCCACGTCATACTCCACCTCAAGGATGGGGTACTGGTGGTGCTGGGTGTGACGGACCTGCCGAGGAGCCATCCTGTTTCAAAAAACAAAAAAGTGTTAGCGCAAAAATTTAGAATAATTCAATAATGAAATTAAAATGGCAAAAAAATATGCAATAAAATAAATTGAATAGACATATAAAAAATTTGACTAAGAAACAGAATCAGTACACTAACAACCTGCTGCCCTTGTCTTCTATGCCGGCTAGTCTTATGTCCTGGTTCTTTGCAAATCGAGCAAAGGTTCCGGCCATGGGCCTCGTCGAAATCTCCTCCTCCGTACATGTCCTGGCCGTATCCCCGCATAGCATCCATGTCACCCTTGAGTCGTTTCTTCTTCCTCCTACCCTTCTCCACTTTCTTTAGTTCCCAATGCGGGATGTAGTCTTCGCCATAGTAATGGGGCCACTGCGATGGGTCAAGGTACGGCTCGAAGCCCTTCTCCCAAATACTAAGGGTGTTGGATCGGAGATACAGGGGTGACATATGGTGCAATTTTGTAGTTATATCCGCGGTTCCTGCAAGCCGTGATCATGTGAGAGCAAGGGGCGTGCATGATCTGAGGGACGTTGCAACTACACTCAACACGTTCTAGATCAACTCGGTATGTCCGTCCACCATACCGTTCCCAGCCCATGCTTGTGCCACCAGCGCCCCGTACACTGTATATATTCCGATGTGGTCCATATGGCTCTGCGATCTGTTGAGCGGCTAATACCTCGACGTCATGCAAATATTGTGTTCCCACAAGTCCAAATAGGCCAAGCTCATCTACATTCCTCTTCCGCTCGTTGCCACCTCAAGACAAAATATGCATTGCACTTGGTGAAGGAGTACTCAACAATCCCTGATACTGGCAACGACCGCACTCCTCTGAACACACGGTTAAAAGACTCCGACGCGTTGGTGCACATGATGCCATACCTAAAACCGCCCTCATCATATGCTAATGCCCACTTAGCCTTCTTTTCCATCTGCTGTTCTAACCATGCCTTGCTTGCTGGGTTCAACACCTTTTGTAACTCTCTCATCGTCTCGTTGAACTCGTGTTCTGTTTGCTTTTCACACAATCTTTTTACCATGTCGGAGACCTCCTTCTTCCTTTGACGCCGCCAGAAATTAGCGGCAAAATGTCGCATGCACCATATGTGTACTAAAGGCGGAAACCCATCAATGTGTTCACCTGCAGCATTAAGAATCCCTGCATGCCGGTCAGAGATCAAGCAAACGGTGCGAGATGGCCCAAGCACCTGTACACGCAGAAGCCGCATGAAATAAGACCACGATTCATTGTTCTCTCCCTCTACCAAAGCAAAGGCCAAGGGTACTATCTGGTTCTCCGGGTCCACAGCAACAGCCATCATCAAGATGCCCCTGTACTTTCCGGTCAAGAATGTACCATCAACAAGAACTACTGGGCGACAGTACTAGAATGCATGTTGCGTCTATGCGAAAAACCAGAACACATGATACAGAACATGCTTGTCCTCCTCGATAAAACCCTCCTGTGTCTATAAACCATTTCATGTCAGGGTTGTAGTAAGCCATCACACACAAGATTCGGGGGACTCTGTTGTATGGCTCCTCCCAGCTACCCCATCTGATCGCCAAGGCAATTTGCTTCGCACGCCAAGCCTTTCCATACTTCGCCTGGTAGGAGGTCAACAGTCTTATGTTTTCTTGTAAGAACGGAACCGAGACATCATTATCTTTATCAACGAGCCCCAATATGTGACGGGCAAGGTAATGTGCAGTGAGCTATGGGTGACTCTCTTGCCCGTTATTATCTAAGCATGTGTGGGGTTGGACCACTTTAGAAATCTTCCACTTGCCATCACTTTTTTTTCTTCCGTGCATTCAACTTCCACAAGCAAGTAGTATTAGGATTCCTGCACCGAATGTGGTACCTAAGCTCCTTATTGGAATGAGTGACGGTGTAGGGGCTATGGTGAAAAACAGCATAGTCCTGAAGGAAGAGCTTCATCTCTGACATTGTATTGAAGACCATACCCTTTCTGAGGATTGGATCCTTATGGTTATGCAATGCTGTGGTACACATCACCAAACTGGTGTCACAAACTACCATATCAACCATGCTGACATCCCTATAGTTAGGAACGCCACTGAAAGGCATGTTACCCTCTCTCATTTGCCTTAGCTTTGTCGGTGTGTACAGTGGTGGTGGAACATAATGCTGTGCTTCACCAATCCTGCCCCATGAATCATATGGTCTATCATCCTCTGGCAAATCATGAACAAGATTACCCCGAGTTAGCATGGCGTGAAGTACCGATGTGGGGACTGCATCAGTGACTCCTTGGTCATCATCATCCGAATCCTCTGAATCACTGCTAACTTCATCTTCAATCCAGTCCTCCTCCTCTTGCTCCTCCTTTTCCCGCTCGAACTCAGTGACATCAAAGTCATTGGTAATGCGGCGTACTGGATGTGAATCTAACTGCTCCTGTGTCAACTGACCATCCAAATCCATGTCAACCTGAGTTCCTTGCTCTTTTACTCCAACTTCTTGGTCACCAACCCCAGCACCATAATTGCAAGGGTCGTCCTCATCATCCTGAAGCCTGTACCCATTCTCCACCACCACCTCAGCCATGGGCACATTCAAACCTTGCACCACCCTAATGTAGCGGTCCCAATCACCAGGGTGACGCAATGGCACAAGGATATAGTGTGCCCTATTCTTCCTAGGGTCAAACCTACCCCTCAGTGTGAAATCACCACCAAAGTTCGCATTCAAATGGGCACATAGGTCATTGAAGCTAGGGGGCTCATCAAACCATTCCATTTCTTCTTCCATATCCTCAAACATACCATCCTCTTGCCTGACACTTCCTCCTAACAACACTCGGACACAACAATCCATCTACAAAAACATTTGTGGCAAACTTCATCATTACATCTAAATCGTTGAACCTACTATCCATGGTAATGTTAATACCTAACCCTAAACCCCACTAAATCCCTAAAAAACTAACTGTACTAACACTACTAACTAAACTAACTCAATTAAGTAAACTTACTTTACTAAACTAACTAAACTAAGTAACCCTAGTATACTAAACTTAATGAACTAACTTGATAAACTAAATAAATAAACCTAACTAATACTAACTAAACCTAATGACTATACTAAACCTAACTACTACTAGATAAAGTAAACCTAATAACTTTAGTAACTAAACTAAACTACAATACTAACTAATTAGGAGCAGTACCTTGACGACAACGAGGGGCGCCGGGAGGGACGGGGAAGGAGGGCGTCGCGAACAATGCAGTTCGAGGTAGCGGCCCCGGGGCAGCTAGGAGCCCCTACCCGGGCGCCCAGGGGCCTGGGGCGCCAGCGGCCATGGGCAGGGGGCCGTCGGCCAGGCACGCCAAGGACCGGGGACGAGCAGACACGGCGGCGGAGAGGGCAGGCGCGAAGGAAGGAGGGAGGAAGAGGCCAATGCGAGCTCTCTAGATCGTCAGGGAGGGAGAGAGGAGGCTAGGGGGCCGCGGCGGCCATGGCCGGCGGCGCTGGAGGCACGAAGACGGCGCAGCGAGAGGGAGATGCGGGGGGAGGAGGCAGGGCCGGCGGTGGAGGAGGCACGGACGATGGGCGAGGGTGGCCGAGGCAGTGGCAGCGGGACGGCATAGGACCGGGGAGGGACGGCTGCGGCGGACAAGCCAGGGAGGGAGGGGCGGCGACGGCGGACAAGTGAGAGTGAAGGGGAGCCGGCATCGCGCGACGAAGCGGTACACGGCCCTGCCGCGCCACAGATCAGGGCGCGTCACTGTCGCGCCAAGATCTGTGGCGCGGCAGAGCCGCCGCCACGTCACTTGCATGGCTTGCCACGCAGCCACGTCAGCGCCCCTGCCGCGCCACCATGCATGGCCTGACAGCACAGTTAGGCCGCGCCGTGACTTCTGGGCGGCCAAAGGGGTTAGTTTCGAAAAATAAAGACTTCAGGTGCCGTACTTGGAAATAGTTTAAAAAAGGGTTAAAAACAGAAAAAAAAAAATCCTCCAGCCATCTATTCGCTCTCGTCCCCTCTCTCTCCTCTTCCCCCCGGACGGCCTCTTCTCCGCGACTCCACCACCAATGTCGATCTCTCCTCTCGTCCTTCCCTGCCATCGCTCCTCGTACGCCGCTGCCATCTCTCTTCCATCCCTGCCCCCTCCATCCATCCACATCTGGTCGCGCCACCTCCCTCCTTTAGATCTGGCTGGTGCCACTTCCCTCCTCTAGATCTGGCCGGCGCCGCTTCCTCCACCACATCCCCCGATGGCTGCGCCTAGAGAGAGGGCAGGACGAGCAGAGGAGAGAGGGATGGGAGAGGAGGAGCGGAAGGGAGGGGCGAGGAGGAGGACGCAGCGGTGGCGGCTGCACGTGCCGAGGAGCAGACGCGAGAACTCTAGGACGCGCCGGCGGTGCTGCTGACGCAAACTCGTGCGAAGGATGAGACGCTGCGCTCCAGGGCTCAGGCGGGTAGGTGAGGCCATGCCGGCATCGAGAAGGTCCGTGTCATGTTGCACGTAAGATATTCTTCTTCCCTTTTTTGCTTGCTGCAGTGTTGTCATGGTGTTTGATGAAATGTGCAGGTCAGCAATTGCACATTTAGACTGCTGCGCGTGTGGATTTTAGAGGTCGTGCCTTGGAGCTAATCACAGGAGTAAAGATGCCATACCCAATGGTTGAAGGCCAGCTAGCTTTCCAGGTGACTAATGCGCTTGCCACTGTGCAATATATCTGATCTTAGAAAATGAGTGTTGGTATAACCGTATATACTGTCATAACTGAGAGTACAGGCCTGCATGGACGCATGGTGTATATATATAAGTGTGGTTATTGATGGGTTTACGACAAGTCTGAAGCTTAAGTAGTTTACGACAAGTCTGAAGCTTAAGTACTTAGTATCTGTAGTATCTTATATAGCATGCATTTGTATGTCATGTTCACTATAGAATTTTCAGTTTCCAAGAAGCAATGATTTGATTCATATATCAGAGTATGTACGGATTAGGCTACTAGCAGTAGCACTAGAACCTGACTAAGCAGATATGCCATGCTACTCTGTCTTTCTGATGCTTATAAACATATGGAGATCAGAGTGATGTCTTTCTGATGCACAGATCATGTTTTCTCTAACTACTCAAACTCTCAAGGCATACATGTACTCTGTATGGAGCATTTGTGCACTGTTGGTTTATATATGCATAAATAGATCATGCATATATAAAGATGACTACCATGTTTAATATTGTTATATGTTCTAATTTTTCAACATATTTTTCCTACTAATTTATGCACTGTTGGTTTCACTAAGGTGATATGGCTTGCACTGAGTTATGCAGTACCAAGAAGCTTTCAATGGAAAATGACTAGCATACTATTTTTTTTGATAAGGATCAGGTAACTTTTCTATCTTATCAAGAATGTGCCTGTGCTTGGAATGGGGTGGGGGGATCTGTAGTTACAATGCTTGTTGCATACAGTTCTCCACTGGTGCTGTGAGTTTAAAAAGCAATAGAACATATTAACTGGTTCCCTACCTGTACTGTGATTGTCTTAGGATCTAAGTACTTATTACTAGTTGAATTTTTCCCTTGCTCACTGCCTGTGGTCACTGCTGGGTTTGATTTGAGCAATCAAATTGCACCATCTATGCAACTCCATTTTTCATGATTCGAGAGATCCAGTTATATGTCGTTAGGAAGGTATATTTGCCAATTCTGTAGGCTGGTGCTGTAAATCTGTTAAACAATTTTTTAATTTGATCTGTTATGAAGTCTGAACTTTCAAGGAATTTAGTGATTGGCAAGCTTGTGTCCCACGTATGTTATCTTGGTTGACTTAGAAGCAGTGAGAATAATGGTTTGGATATGCTTGAAGTGTTCTCACATCCTGATCCTGGATCATTTCATTGTTTTCAGTAATGGTACAACTGGTTTGGATATCAGGGAATCTGTTGTATATGCAATTCTCCACTTGTGTTTTGATTTTAAAGCAATAAAATGATTTACGAATATCAATGGTCACCCTTATCAGTTAGCTGAAAATGGATAGCTAGCCAATGGTCACTCTATATGTTAGCTGAATAGTCACTTCTAAATAAGTGGTTGATTGTACCATCTATGATTTACTGCAGATTGTGCTGGAGTTGTGTTCAATTTTGTCACTTGTGCATTAGTGGCTGCACAATCTACTATGGTAAGCCCATGAACACTGTAGAGTTGGGAACTGTGAATCTTTGATATTTACATGGCAGCTTGCTGGTTCATCATTCTGCCCTTATGCAGTGGCACGGCCTGTACAAGTTCACGAAGGTGAAGAACCCTGATTCTTTCCCAGAACTGTTGCCATTCTTTGTGCACTAGCAGATGTGTAGCTCTATTACTATTTTTTCAAGTGAATTGTTACATTCCTGAAACCATTCATGGATTAGTAGTTCAAATAAAATGCATAACACTCCATTTAGTGGATGTTCTTTTGGTCTTGCTCTGAATTTCTTTTTGTTAGTTCAAATAAGATTGCTTTGCACTGGATGCTTAATAGTAGTTGGATACTGTTAGGATTAAGTCATTGTTACAGTGAAATTGAAGCCCATTTTAGAGATGGTTTACATATCTGTCTGTTCTCTAAATTGAAGATTATTTTAGAGCTAGACTTTCCTACCAGCATTTACTTTTGCTAGTAAATGTACAGATTATTTTAGAGTTCAAGAAAGTGGACTGCTATTACTTTTACAGCATGTTCAGAATATTCTTTAGCTGAATAGCTGGATGTTGGGGGCACTTTGCTAAGTTTACAATGCTGTTCTGACAATAATGATCCATAATAAGGCAACAATGTATAGGAGCCATGCCATTTTATATGATCTGCACCTAATAATCAATCTTCAATTAGGTCGCTTCTCTTTTGCTGTATAGGAGCAATGTCATTTTATATGATCTGCACTACCTTCACTGGAACTCATTTTTCTTTTATCTTGGCTTGTGCAGTGAGTTCTTGGGAAAGGCCTGTTCAGGACTATCTGGACTGCCTGACAGGTTAGTGTCTTTCTTTGTCTCTATGTTACTTTATTCTTCTCTGTATGTGTATATAGTTTGATAGAAATATGCCAATAGGGAGACTGCTATTAACCTGTGCTATTTGCATGTTATGCAGGTGAATATTCCTAAGACCGAGAAGACCTACTGCAAGAACAAGGAGTGCAGGAAGCACACTGTGCAAAAGGTGACTCGGTACAAGATGGTCAGACCAAGCCTGTCTTCCAGAAGAAGGTAATGCAATATATCTATGTGATTGTATGATTAATCTGTTATTAAATGGAGAGTTGTAGTGCAAACACTTGACTAAGTGCTATCCTCCTATTTTTCCCAATTCAGTGTCAAGTCATATAATAAGTGATTTCAGATTTTGTGTCTTATTTTTCAGATTCTCATATAGAAATTGGCACAAGTTCTGGGATTGTAACTTGTGCAAAATTAGTAAGCTGATGTTTAACTATCAGAGTGATACACTAAATTAATTTTTTGGTTCCTCTACAGGCCTTCACCTCTTCCTAGTCTATAGGATTCAGTTATGGTTGTTGATAAAGCTGCAGATTATGCTCTTGTATGGATCAATAATATGTTGAGAAAGCTCTCATGCACTTGTTCATGTAGGATTTTCAGCTTTTGTTCATGTATGTTCCTGCTGATCATGCAGTTATCATTGCTTTCAGCTAGTGCACTATCTTGCTTTTCTATCAAGGATATGCCTTTAAGTGTTCATGTGTTTGAATTTTCAACTGTTCTCTTCCTGATCAAGTGTATGGGATAATTATTCCTTATCATCTTTCATAGTTTCATGTACGAATGGATGGTGTGCAAGTTACTTGACTGGTTACTCTTGAAGTTGTCAATTAAGAGAGCAGGAGATTGTTACATAGGATGGTGTGCAAGTTAATTGAGTTGTTGTTTAAGTTTGGTCTTAATGTAACCCTTAACCTGGTCTGTGATCATTATTGTTGAGCCTATAAACGTGTGGGCTTGTTTGCTATTTTGCTGGTGGACAGGGTTTGCTCTATATAGAGACCCTGGAGATTTTATTTTTTTGTTTCTACAAATTATCATCAGTGACGCGGTTTCTCTGTACCCGTAACTGGTGCACGGTTATCAGCGACGCGTCTTCCCGCTATTAGCGATGCGTGTGGCTAGTATGTGTCACTCGTATATTAGTATCAGGGACGCTTGTTCCCGTTATTATTAGTGACGCTTGTAGTAAATACGCGTCACTAATATCTTCTATCAGTCATGCGTCACTGATGTATCCTTATCAGTGACACAAGAAACGCGTCACTGATGACTGTTAAGACGCGTCATTGATAGCGTTTTCTGGCATAGTGCTACTCCATGGCCGTGGAGAGGAGGAAGGAGGAAGAAGGGCATTTTTGACTTCTTTATTGATCGGGCCCACCTGTCAGGGCTGTAAAACGGTGAACATGTGACAGAAGGCGGGTGGAATGGTGTGGGCGGCAAATAAGTTCCGAGCAATGGTACAGGTAATCGCTCCAACTTTTTAGTGGCTTGTATGGAATTGCGAACTTTTATACTGGCACACATGGAAAAGTCTCTTTTTTTATCATCATTAGCAGGTAAACTGGAAGTAACCTAAGGACATTATAACCATAGTAAACAACAAGGATCATATCGAGACTTATTTGTTCGCCATTGCCGTGCGAGATTGCATCCCGTGCTCTTGTGACCCGTGCAACATGTAATCTGAAATTGTATAATGACGATGGCATTCATTTACCTTTTTTCCATATAGAAGTGCTTCACAAAAATTGAAGGACAAACAACACGATCATGGTAGACCAGAGAAATAGAATTCTATTTCCATGGTTGATGAAAATTGTGTGCTATTTATTTATATATACCAGTAGTATGGCACACGTGTATCATGCTTATTGGTTTTGATAGATTCTCTAGTATTTTATTATTAAATAGATTAACAAACCGTGAATGTGATTGGTCCAGCGTATGTTGTTTGTTCGTTTTGATAGATTGTGTCTAATACTTTATTGATAGATCCATAAACGTGATGGGGACCTACGGATTTGATATTTTATATTAATATTAATACGTTAATGAAGTGAACGTGATTGATTAGGTGCCGCCGCTGCCGCTGTAGCCACGTTGCCGCCAGGTGGGTGCGGCCGGGGGTCGGAGGTGGACGTGGACGGGTGGGGGCCGAAGCTAGTGATACTATAGCAGTACAGGTTAATTCAGGCACAGTAATAACTACTCCTAACACTCTTATATTATATCATAATCAATATGTATGATTATTTCCAGCAGCTTGCATGATTATTAACCATTGTTAGTGCATTTATTTGCTTATTACGGATTTTGCCAGAAAACTCGTGCAGCAACCTGCTGATGTGGTCAGACGTCTGGCCAGACAAAAGGACAGGAAAGGAGACACTCCAATGCATCTTACTGCCCATTTTAACAGGGTTGAAATTCTGGAAGTAATGTTGGACTTTGATCAGTCATTAGGGTATGTAACCTCGGAGTGGAACGGTAATGTCCCTCTTCTTTTCTCAGCTGCAAGTCGAGGTCATGTTGAGTTTGCTCGAGCGCTTCTCAAACATTGACCAGATGCTCCCTATTCCAACATTATTGGCCAAACATGTCTTCACGAAGCTGTATACCACAACCAGATGGAGTTCGTTCAATTTATTCTGGAGGAGAACTCCGGTCTTCGGAAACTTGTTAACATGCAACTTCAGGTGAAAGCAGAACGTACAGTTCGAGATGGTGATACGGTGCAAGTAGTACCTCTACTTCAATATAGTGATACTGCATTGCATCTCGCAGTTGAAAAGTGCAACCCAGATATGGTCAGTGCTTTACCGCATCACCCTGACATCGACATCACTGTTATTGACAAGGACAATTGCGCGGCAATATGGAGATTAGCTGAGTCTGAGTCCAAAAACTACGCCAAGACTATAAACTGGGTACGCATGCTCTCCACTTTTTTTTTTGAAGCGTATACACCCGCTTCTAACATACTCCCTCCATCCCACAATAAGTTCTGTTTTATGATTCGAAATTTGTCCCACAATAAGTATTGTTTTAGAGGATTAATTGCCTTTAAAGAAAGCTAATTTGAATGCATGCATGCAGACATTTTAAAAAGGAAAGAATAATCGGTTAACCATGGGCTGAAACGACCTGGATTCCACGATGCCGAAATCCAAGCCTTTACTCATTGCGATAATCCCAGGATATACATAAGCTATCGCAATTCATATGTTTCCATCGGTATCACATCCATAGCTTCGAATAACATTACATTTATACATTAATGGCCTAATCCGGTACAAGTCCAATAGGACTGAATCAATCAGAAATCGTAATCTAGCAGCGGAAAATAAGTCTTCGGGTCCATCTCCACAGGCATCCTTGAGCGAAGCACCGTGATCCTCAGTTGTCCGTCCTTTATGGGAATGATCATCGTCCATCTCATCGCCTTCCGTCGAAGAAGAGGTCGTCATCCATCTTATCTCCAAAACCTGCGCGCCAGTAGCGCAGGCCACCCTGAGACACTCCCCTAAGCGGCAGCGTAATAATAAAAAGGGACTGGCACAAGTAAAAGGCTCTAGGCTTCCTATACAAGCAGGTATATAAATAATATTATCCAGTTTATTATAACATTGTTCCATTCAGGAAACTCGATCACACGACCGATTTCCCTGCTTATCACTCATCCCAACACATACACACCTCACCACCATACACCTCTTCCATATCATCCACACACATGATACTACTTCTGCGGCATGACAGCTCCCACCCATCCATGCCTCAACGGCCACAGCCGGATTCCAAACACTCGAGGGAGAAGAGAAGAAATCCCATGCTAGATGAAGTGACTCCGCTCTTGGGTCGTCCTTTGACCGGGGACGGCGGCTATACGTATAGATCATACACTCTCGAGAGGATGTTGTACATCTGTACCCACACGAGATGGGACGGAGGCAGTAGCGATCTGCCCCGGGCCCACCACACCGATAGATAACCCTCCCTTTCTGGCACCTTTCCTGCTTTCCTGAGCTAGAAACTATGCGGATATAAACCCACCGCACTCTCAGAACTGTGAGCTCGACTGATCCGGGGCCCCACGGGTCGAGTATATCGGGGACGAGAGATTACCCCCGCAACCGTCATCGCCCCCTAACACTATCGCCTTACGCCAACAGTTCCAGTGCCATTGGGGAAAGTCAAGAACCGGACCTGAGGTCGTGTGGTATGCACGAGTCATAGTCCAAGATACTGTCACCCCTACTCGGTCCTTAATCGGCGAGAGCAAGCCTTCCAAGGGTCGGTTGCCACCCTCAGCGGTGGGCCGCGCACCACCACACACCTCTCTCCACTCTTAAGAGAGTTCTAGTCTCTCCCATGTTTCCGGTGCCGACTCTCGCCACCCATCTCACACACCATCTCGCTCTCAAATACCCACCCACTTCACACACGCCAAGAGTTATCACATCCCACCATCATATCACCCAAACTCACATCATGTTCATTTTACTTAGTTATAGTAGTATAATGGTGGTGATGTAGCAAGCAAGGTAATAGTGGCTACATGGAAACAGGCTCCCTATCTTTGGGTTAACAGCAAGCATAAATAATAAAAGTAGCAGTAGCAAGTTGCGTGTCTATAGGTTATGAAGCGAGGGAAGTGTCTGAATAGTGACCTCGGGTAGAGCTGCTTGTTCTAATCTCCGGTGTAGTTGAAGATGTCGTACTCGTCAAGGTCCTCCGAGAGATCCTCCAGACCTAAACGTGAAAATCCGAATAAACCACATGCAGCACAAACACCAGATAAAATGCATAAAGAACCAACATCACTCAAACAACTAGGCTTTGTCCCAGATGATAGAGAAGTATTCTAGGTGAGAGTAGGAGTTGGTTTCGTATTTTTCGGAGTTGGAATGGATTTATTATGATTTTCCTAAATTAAATTCGAGTTCAAATTGATTAAAAGGGAAAAACGGCTCACTGCGCACATAGGCCGAATTCGGCCCACTCCTCCTTTCCTCCTCCGGGCGAAGCCCACGGACGTGGCCCGCTCGGCTCCTCTTCAGGCTCGGCCCGCTCGGCTCCCCTGCGCGGCCCTCTCCCTTTTCTCACGGGCCGAGAGGCAGCCCAGCAGGGATTGGCCTGCCTCTCTCCCTCACGCCACGCGGCCTGCTGCGCTCGGCCCGCTCGGAACGAGCCCGAGCTCCCTTTCCTCTCTCTCTCTCGCTTCCACCTCGCTCACCAGGTACCCGCTGAAAAGCCTCCAAGGCTGCTCCTCACCGGCGGGCTCTCCACGGCGGCGCTAACGCGCGGACGGACGACTCCCTCCGCCCGCACGCACTCCGGCTCGAAGGCCGTTTGTAGACCCTGAAGATAGCTTGAGGGCGCTGCCCATGATTGCGCACTTTCTGCACATGCGCGACGGCGATGCTCCGCCCTGGAACCAGGCCAAGCTCAACGGCGTTGAACCCAGTGCAAACACGGAGAGTTCCAACCACAGCGGTGCGGTCCCTGCTCCCTCAGCGGTTAGGTCTAGGCCACGGATTAGCAAGGCGGCATATAAGGCTTGGGTTCCTGACGACGACGGTGTTCGCGAGTCAACGCGGTTCGGCGCAGGCGCGAGCACGGAGTGCCTCCGGCCGCGGCGGCTTGGTCAGGCGATGGGTACGGCTAGGCTAGGCTACACCGCGGTGGCGAGAGCGCGGGGTTAATCGGCTTCGGCGACGTCGCGCGCACCGTGGCGACGACGTCGCGCGCACCGTGGCGTGCGCGCCGCGCGCGGCGAGTGCGACGCAAAAGCAACGAAGCTGGCAGCGCTCGGAGCTCACAGTGGAACACCGGTCCCCGGCGACGAGTTCTTGCGCAACGGCGCACCTAAGGTCCTCTACGACGGCGTCCATGGCGGTGAGCCACTGCGCGAAGGCGGCGCTCCAGGAACGCCATGGCGCGCACACGGACAGAGAGGGCTTTGCCAGCCCGGGTCCGTGGCGGGGATTGGCAAAGGGGCAACTTGATTTCTCACCGAGCTTGGCTTGGCGTTGAGGAGTCAAACACGTCTCGGGGTAGAGGATGCAGAGGACGGCGGGTACGGCGGCGTCGCGATACTGCTTGGCGGCGCGGTACGGCGTCAGGCTCCGGTGGCGCGGCGTCTTCTCCTCCTCAACACGAACGGCGGTGACACCTCCTCCTTGGCCCGACGTCGGCGTCCTTCTCCTTGGCACCAACAGCGGCACCTCCTACTTCCCGGCCTCCAATTCCCCGGTCCCTCTCTCACTTTGTCCCTCCGGCGGCGGCTACGGATGGGAAACGCACCCGTGGTGGCTAGGGTTTCCAGGGCTCGGCATCCACGCCTTTATAGGGCGGCTGGGGTTAGTGTGGAGGCGGGATCCCCTGGCGGTGGCGGGAATTTGGCCGGCGCCAACTCTCTCTTCCTCCTCTCTCCCGCTCTCGGCAGACGGGGTCACGCGGAATGCGTGACCTGGGGCCCGCGCGGCCATCGGCGGTTGGAGCAGGTGGCCCGGCCCTATCCTCTCTTTTCCCCTGGCTTGGCGTGCAAGAAGGTGGCGAGGGTGCGGTACGGCGCGGCGCGGTGCGGCGCGGCCTCGGCTCGCTCGACCCATCCGGTCGGGTGGAAGGAAGAAGGGGATCGATTTGCCGGCGGGTCCCGCTCGCCAGCGACTCAGCGGGGGTGGTCCGCCTGTCAGAGGCTGGGCGCGGCGGTGGGGTGAGATTACTTGGGCCGGTTGGCCGGAAATTCGGCCCAGGTGGTTGGTTGGTAGGCTGGCCGGGTTGGATTGGTGGTGGGCTTTCCAGGCCGAAATGGTTTTACCATTTTCTTCCCATTTCCTTGGAGTTTTATCAATTGGTTTGATTTGGTTTGGTTTGGGTTTGAACTTATACACTCAATCAAAGATCCAAAGTAAAGAGCCAAATAATGATGCAAGTTTAAACACAAGGAACAATATAGACAAAGTTATTTATCAAATTTTTAATCAGGGTTAATTATTCATTTTATTTTCTTTTCCAATTTTCTAGGTATTATGCAATGCAACGAGAAAAATAGAAATGAAATTTTTAGGTTGTGATTTTTGGTTTACAAAAATTAGGGTTGTTACAGGCACATGCGTCATATCCCATCCTCCTTAATCTATCCTAAATTCCTAAAACAACATTTATTCTAGGACGGAGGTAGTATGCACCAAAGCACTACCCTTATCAGGGTATCCAAAAGGCCATGCCAATAATGATCAAGTCACCCTAACCACGCCACATCTACCACCAAAATAATAAAGTGTTTTTTATTCTAAAATAATTCTATAAGTACCCATGCTATGTGTAGTAGCTTAAAATTAAATAAACTAGGTGGTTAGGTCGTTTGACTTTTAAAGATCAACTTTGATGGACTCGTCTTATTAATTTTTTTTATAGTTATCATTTATTTTCACTGTGATTTACTTCAAGTATGATTTTAATTTATTTTCATATTTTTGCAATTTTTTAGAATAAGACGAGCTAGTCAAACTTGGTATAAAAATGTCAAATGGCATATAATTCGGAACTGATGGAGTATTAACTTCTAAGGCCATTGAGTGAGTTAGAGCAGTGTTTTCTGATATAGTCTCATGTATGAGGATGTAACAAAAGCAACCATATAATGGATTATTTCAGCA
The DNA here is from genome assembly GCA_022530915.1 of Paspalum notatum. Lineage (NCBI taxonomy): Eukaryota > Viridiplantae > Streptophyta > Magnoliopsida > Poales > Poaceae > Paspalum > Paspalum notatum. The sequence goes on from CM039683.1 coordinate 11,063,800, forward strand.
GTTTTCTTGTTGGAATTAACTTTTATTAATTTGTGAATTAGATATTATGATTTGCATGTCAATATTTGTACAGTGGTGCAGAGCAATATCACCGTCCTAAACATAAATTACGGGACCATTGGTTCAGCCAGAAAAATAAAAGAAGTCTTTTCTAACATCGATCTGTTTCCTCCATATCTTACTGTTACTGATTAAAGGCTCCTTTTGGAATCTCCACGTTAATCCTCACAAAACGCACCAGAAAAAAGATAAATTCTATAAATTCTCACAAAAATCAGAAACATCCAACCATCAATTGCTATTTTGGAATATTAATAGCCATTAGATCTCTTTTCTAAGTAATTACCCACATCTGCCATTATGAAAGGTTTTGAGTTCAATTCTCGGTGAAAACAAGTTTTTTCTTATTTTGCAGATTTTCCCACTTTCAATTTATATTTTAAGTAATTACCCACTTCTGCCATTATGAAAGGTTTTGAGTTCAATTCTCATGAAAACAAATTTCTTCTTTTTACTCTCAGTTTTTTGTCAAATTTTTTCTCATTTACAAATTTACACTACTAAATGATCCCATAACTATTTTTCATAAAGATGTTAGAAATCTTTCAATAAAATAGATATTTTATGCCTAATCTTGCTAAGTTGCTATTACTAATTGGAGATTTTTTTTGGAGCCTCCTTATTGATCCTAACAAATTGCGCTAAATAAAAGATAAAATTATAGAAATTCTATGCTATCATCGATTGCAGATTTAAATATTAATAGTCATTAGATCTGTTTTCTATGTAATTAACATGTCATCCATCATATATCTCTAATAATAGATATATTTTCTAGGAAAAAGATAAATTCTAAAAATTCTGACAAAAATCGGAAACATCCCGTCATCCATCATGTAGCCCTAGTCATTAGATCTATTATAGTTTCTAAAAAAATTACTCACTATAACATTATGAAAGATGAAATAAAATAATTTTCTAAATTTGTATAAAAATTATCCACCATTTCATTTTGAAATATGAATTAAATAACCCCTTACATTTTCATAAAATTACCCACAATGCCATTATGAAATATGAATTAAAATAAGCCTTTAAATTTGTATATAAATTACTCAACATGCCATTATAAAAGATGAATTAAAATAAGTCTCAACTCTGCATATAAATTACCCATTATGCTATCATAAAATATAAATTAAAATAATTTCTAAATTTGCATATACATTGCACACAATGACATTGCAAAAGATGAATTAAAACAATCAGTTCTAATATTATTACGGATTAAATTTATATCCTTTAAAACTCTAACCGTACGATAGCACGGGTTGATGGACTAGTTATTTAAAATCTTATATGCAAATGTTGAGACAACCTATCAGATAGCTGACACGTACAGTTGGACTTCCGCTAATGACACCAACCACTAAATTTTGTACGACTTGTTTTCATTGAGTACTGCATTCTGATGAGATATATACGTTCCTTTAAATTGGTGCAGAATAAAATATTCTGGCTTATATTGGACGAAGATTCTAGAGCAGAAACTGATATTTATAATCTTCATGAGGAAATCAAAAATAAAATAATTGCTGCATCAAGGGAGGCTGTCAAATCTCTGACTGAAACATGCACAGGGAACACTTCATTAGTGGCAATCCTCATTGCGACGATAACCTTTGCCGCAGCTTTCACGTTGCCAGGAGGATACAGCAGTAGTGCTGAAAGTGAGGGTCTTCCGATCATGGTGAGGAAAGTTGCATTTCAAGCGTTCTTAATCTTTGACACTTTAGGCATGTGCTCCTCCCTTGCTGTTGCCTTCATATGCGTCATAGCAAAGTGGATGGATTTTGAGTTCTTGCTTCACTACAGATCTTTGACAAAGAAGCTTATGTGGTTTGCATACATGACAACAACTCTGGCATTTGCGACTGGTTTATACACTGTTCTATCCCCTCGTGTTCATTGGTTGGACATTGCAATCTGCGTTCTGTCAGTGTCATTGCCTATTCTTATCACACTGATTAGCGAATGGCCCATCTGGATGCTCAGACTTCGATACCGTAAACCATTTAACGCCAATTGCATTGAGATGGTCTGACCTCAATACCTCATCACATTGCCAGATGATATAGGTCATAGGTTTCAGGTTCCATCAACTAGTACTTTTCATTATCACTACTCATCATTGTTGGAGATTGTTCATGCGGAGTGTTTCCTGTATCATGGATCGGAAATTCAATAATGTACCCTTGTGCCAAACATTTATCTTTTAATGTATTGTTCCTTTTATATCATCTGTATAGCTCGAATACGCTGTAATAATAAGAACCAGGATGTCTGCGTGATAACGCAAAGGCTGTAAACTATGAACTTTTGTGGGGAAAACTTTCAATTATCACTGTTTATGGAGAACAATATGTAGGTTTGTGGGGAAAACTCTCAGTTATCATTTGTTTTCAAGCAACCACATGAAGATTTTTATTTTTGGGGGGTGTTTTCCTCTTCAACACAAGCTTCAAGTATGGCCCTCTGATACCAGTATAGTCAATGATATATACATGGATTTTACAGAGAACATATTGCTCTTTTTCCACCTCCATCCTACTACATCACTTTCATTGCAAAAATTGAACTGTTGTATCCTACGACAGATATTATCCCATTGCCTTATGGATGCAACCAACGTCTGGAATTTATTTGAAACTCACATGTCAATGCTTCTTTCACCAGCAAATCCCATTGTCTCCTGCTCGTCTACGGGCTCATGACCAGCGGCAGCCTCAACGACCGCCTCTACAGCACGAGCACGATGACGAACACCCTGACATGGCCGGTCAGGTACAACATCATCCTTGGGATGGGGTTTGCGCTGCTGTACGCTTTACCAGGAGTGGGAGCATTGCATGGTGCACCGCGACATCAAGCCCGGCAACGTGATGCTGGACCCGTCCTTCAACGCCAAGCTCGGGGACTTTGGCCTCGCCATCGACCCCGCCATCACCACGCACACTACCGTGCTCGTCGGCACGGCGGCACCAAGGGCTACCTGGACCCCGGAGTCAGTGGTGGGAGTAGCTTAAATCTAACTCCCTTATCAATTTGATTTCTTTTAAAACAAGTTGAACATGCCAACACCTTGGTAGTTGGAACTATATATATCCTTGAATGAACTTGAACTCCACACTAGTTTCCAAATAGAATTTTGTTTTTCAAACATGCACAATTCAAATCCTTGCGAAAATTCTATCGACAAATTTCAAAAATCCTCAAATCTCTGTGGGGCTAGTATCTCTTCCTAGGCAGCCGCCGTAGCTCAGCATGCCTGCTCGGCCCAGCTCCACCACACGTGGATTTGGCCAAATTTGGCGCATTTGGACAAGTCTGCAAACCCACCAAACGTCATCTGCTTTGACTACTGACAGTGGGAACATTGGCCCCACACCGTCTGCTGCTTCGCTGATCGCGTGCCAAACTGCAGCAGTCGTCCAAGAAATGAAGCCCATAAAAAATACGACCATCAGCCGTTCACCACCGAAAATCTTCCACTTCACCTAGGTGGACCGAAGCACCATGTCTATCCACTCCACCCTTCACAAAATTTAGCTCATTTTGGCCCAATTGGTCTAAATTGCTCTCTCTTCCTCCCCCGACGCGCCACCTTCCTCCTCCTTCGCCGCCTTCTCTTCCTCCCCCGCCTTCTCCTCCTTACGCCTCCATGGTCCTCGGGTTCGGGGTTGGGAGCTGGGGGTGGCCGCCACCACCTTCCTCCTCCTGCGCTACCTTCTACATCCTTGTCCTTAGAGGGAGGCTCGGGGTGGCAGGCCAACCTAGCGGTGGTGGTGGGATGGGCGGCGACTGAGACTGACGGCGAGGGCACCACCGGTCGGGTGGGTTATGACGACAATTGGGTCAGCGAGGGTGGTAGCGGCTAGGGCGGGGGCAGGCGGTGGCGGGAGGACGAAGTGTGGTGCCAACAGCGGGCTAATCAAGAAGAAGAAAGGGAGGGGGAGCTGGGCCACAAAGAAATTGGCCCAATAACAGGGGCATGCCGGGGGAGGGGCGGGGTGCGCTGTAGACGTGACGGCCGCGCACACCCCGCCACCGGTACTCCACCGATCGTCTAAAGATTAATTAAGTCAGAGCCTTCTTCTCTAATTAAGTCATATATGGTACAAACAACATTTTAGATTACGTTTTCAATGTCTTACTGTTCATTTGTTACTATTACCTCAATAAGGATCACGAATAAAAATATACATACCTCCTAGTATCTATGCATATTTTTTTCAACCACCATAAAATATCTCATAAAATTCGATAAATGGAGAGTAACAGTCTAACAGATTCACCATCGTTAAGACCAACTAGTCCATCAACCCGTGCTCTCGCACGGGTTAGTGTTTTATTAGAAAATATAGATTTAATCCTTAGTAATATTAGTGGTGGTAAATTCAATTCATCTTTCGTAATGTCGTTGTGGGTGATTTATGTGCAAATTTAGAATTTATTCTAATTTATCATTCATGATAGCATATTGGGTAATTTATATACGGATTTAGGGCTTATTTTAATTCATCTTTTACAATGGTATGGTGATTTAGGGATTTTAATTCATCTTTTATAATGCCGTGGTGATTAATTTATATGCAGATTTATAGGGTTATTTAATCCAAATTTTATACTGGCATGATGGCTAATTTTTATGCAAATTTAGAGGGTTATTTTAATTCATATTTTATAATGGTGTGGTGGGTAATATTTATAAAAATTTAGGGGATTATTTTATTTGACCTTTCATAATAGTATGATGGATAATTTTTATATAAATTTAGTGGGTTATTTTTTATCTTTCATAGTGGCATGGTGGGTAACTTTTTAGAAAATATAATAGATCTAATGGCTACTATTATTATTAGATCTACATGACGGATGATTGGATGTTTCTGATTTTTGTGAGAATTTCTAGGATTTATCTTTGTTTTCCTATCACTTCTGGTGAGGATTAACGTGGAGGCTCTAAAAGAAACCACTAATTAGTAATATTAAGATTAAGATGATGGATGACGGGATGTTTCTGTTTTTTTAGATTTTTTAGGATTTATCTTTTCCCAAGAAAATAGATCTATTATTAGATCTACATTATGAATGACATTATGTTAATTACATAGAAAATAGACTTAGTGTCTATTAAGATTTCAATCTGCAATCAATGATAGGATGTTTTCTGATTATTGTGAGAATTTCTATGGTTTTATCTTTTATTTAGCGCATTTTGTGAAGATTAATAAGGAGGCTTCAAAAGAAGCCTTCAATTAATAATAGCAAAATTGGATACAAAATATATGTTTCATAGTAAGGTTTCTAGCATATTATGAAAAAAAGTTAAAGAATCATTTAGTAGTGTAAATTTGTAAATGGGAAAGTTTGAAAAAAAACCGAGAGTAAATTAGAAAATTGGAAAATTTTACCAAAAAATAAAAAGTTGTTTCGTTGAGAGTTGAACTCAAAACCTTTTATCTTTTATAGTAACAAAGGTGGGTAATTACTGAAAAAATAAATTGAAAATGGAAAAAATCTGTCAAAAAAGTAGAATTTTTCCTGTGCTCTCGCACGGGTTAGTGTTTTATTAGAAAATATTATTAGAGGAGGTAAATTTAATTCATCTTTCGTAATGTCGTTGTGAGTGATTTACATGCAAATTTAGAATTTATTTTAATTTTTCATTTATGATAACATATTGGGTAATTTAGATACAGATTTAGGGCTTATTTTAATTCATCTTTTACAATGGTAAGGTGATTTGGGGCTGATTTTAATTGATCTTCTATAATGATATGGTGATTAATTTATATGCAGATTTATAGGGTTATTTAATATAAATTTTATAATGGCATGATGACAAATTTTTATGCAAATTTAGAGGGTTATTTAATTCATATTTTATAATAGCGTGGTGGGTAATATTTATATAAATTTAGGGGGTTATTTTATTTGATCTTTCATAATGGCATGGTAGGTAATTTTTATATAAATTTAGAGGATTATCTTTTTATCTTTTATAATGGAATGGTGGGTAACTTTTAAGAAAATATAATAGATCTAATGACTACTATTGTTAGATCTACATGATGGACGATGAGATGTTTTTGATTTTTGTGAGAATTTCTAGAATATATCTTTGTTTCCCTAGCACGTCTGGTGAGGATTAACGTGGAGGCTCTAAAAGAAATCTCTAATTAGTAATATTAAGATGATGGATGACGGGATGTTTCTGATTTTTTGAGAATTTTTAGAATTTATTTTTTTTCTAGAAAACAGATCTATTATTAGAGCTACATTATGAATGACATTATGTTTATTACATAGAAAACAGACCTAGTGTCTGTTAAGATTTTAATCTGCAATCAATGATAGGATGTTTTCTGATTATTGTGAGAATTTCTATGGTTTTATCTTTTATTTAGCGCATTTTGTGAGCATTAATAAGGAGGCTCCAAAAGAAGTTTTTAATTAGTAATAGCAAAATTAGACACAAAATGTATGTTTTATAAAATGGTTTCTAGCATCTTATGGAAAAAGTTAAAGAATCATTTAGTAGTGTAAATTTGTAAATGGGAAAGTCTGATAAAAAACCGAGAGTAAATTTGAAAATAGAAAAATTTTGGCAAAAAAGAAAAAAATATTTCATTGAGAGTTAACTCAAAACCTTTTATCTTTTATAGTGATTAAAAATAGAAAAAAATCTGTCAAAAAAGAAGAATTTTTCTTTTGTTGAGAATTGAACTCAAAACCTTTTATAACGACGGAGGTGGGTAATTAGTTAGAAAATAATATAAAAAATCTGTCAAAAAAGAAGAAATTTACTTTCGTTGGGAATTGAACTCAAAACCTTTCATAATAGCAAAGGTGGATAATTACTTAAAAAACAGATCTAATGGCTATTAATATTCCAATCTACCGATTGATGGTTGGATGTTTCTGATTTTTGTGAGAATTTCTAGAATTTCTCTTTTTTCTGGTGCGTTTCGTGAGGATTAATGTGGAGGATCCAAAAAGAACCTCTAATTAGTAGTAGTAAGATGGTAGAGGATAGCCCGGAAATAAGATAAAGTTATATTAGACATGCAAGCTACTCGGAAAAAAAATAAAAACAAGAAGACAAAAACTGCATATCTCAGTATTATTGGACTACACAGACATGTACGGAGTAGTTATTAAGATAAGATAAATTTTATTAAACAATATAAGATAGGCACCTGCATGCCACACCACACGCAGCCATAATAACATGATGCCCTTTGCCACTGAATAATTTAAGACAATTAGTATATACAGCCCCACAGGTGGCACAATGTAGAGGGCAACACGGAACATTGTTGTAGACAACTAGACATAAACAGCATCCAAGGTTCTCATGGCACCTGCCATCCCTAGATGTGTACGTACTACATCATATCTCCTAACTGTGAACAACAATGTTTGTGGCATAGTGGTACTAAGGCATCCTTCTAATGTTCTCATGGCACCTGCCATCCCTAGATGTGTACGTACTACATCATATCTCCTAACTGTGAACAACAATGTTTGTGGCATAGTGGTACTAAGGCATCCTTCTAATCGAGGCGTCCTGTGTAGTTGCACTATTTTTTTGTTTTTCTTTCTTTTTTTCTATTAGAGCTATACCTCAAAAATAGATTTCCTCCACCACTGGTAATGACGAATGCATAAGTTATGGGCATAACTTGTGGGAGATATAAGTTTTACATGAAACTATAAGAAGTGGTGAATCGAAAATATATTACCGGTCAACCGACCTTGATAAAATTTTTAAAATCTTTTGTAAAATACGTACTGATGTGGCTACTGAAAATCTCTATCATATAATAGAACTAGCAAGATGGCCCGCGCAAATAGCGCGGGTAGCTAGTTTTTTTCTAAATATTTTGGTTTTGCTTGAATTGATTTCTGCATATTTTCACCCATTCTTATATTTATTGTTTTTCTATTGGTCCTAAGCAGCATTTTTTTTTCTAAATTTTACTATTTTTATTTTGAAGATGTAGTCATGAATTACCATATTAAGGTATGCCACCATTTTTGGAAAGAAACAATAGTTTTTTATATTACGATATAGGATTGTATCTTCTACCTTGATTCTTAAATTTGTATGTATCCAAATATTACCTAAGCCATGGTGTTTCTATAATTGAATAACCATTAAAGCAGTGTGATTGGTCTTTAAAAAATTAATATAATTCAACCATTCAAAACACAATCACTTTATTTTGTCCTAACTCGTTTTTTTATGTTGACCAATTTTTAAAAAGTGCTTTAACGTGTACCATCAAATTATTTTCACAAATTTCACCATAAAATTTGTTTTTGCAAGTGTATTTATTTGGTATTGTGGATGTTATCCCGCTCTTATGATCCCTCTTGGATGGAGTAATGGGAATTAAAGTAACGGATAAAGAAACCAAAAAGGAAAGAATCATAGCATAACCAAAGAGTTGTTTAGAACTAAAGAATTTGTAACATAAAAACCATAACTAAATAATAGAATGACCTGATGTTCGTGTGGCTGAAGTAACAAAGAGTAACTTGAGCTAGGGTGGCCATAGTGGGGATCTAGGGGCTAGCTCATGCGAGTCTTAGTGTAAGCTTAGGACCATGGCGTGAATTGGGGCCAACAACCTGACAATATGCGAAAGGTATATCTTTCTCTAGTGTGCGTTGGTCTTGCACCAAATATTTGGATTTGAGTAGGTGTAAAATTTCCTATACTCTGGGAAAGCGCTGAAACATTTATATATGAATTGTTATATTCAATTATTCATCTCAAATAGCAAGTGATATAAGAAAACCTAAGATGACCCATACTTTGAAATTTGTTTAGAAATACTCCATTCTAAATTGAGCCATATCTCTTATCCCATACATCCTTTTTACATATCCGTTGCGTCTATGCTTTCCCCTATCTTTCTCATTGATTCAACAATCCTGCAGCATGCTATTTATCATGAGCCACGCTCGCATGTGCCAGATCGACATCTGCTATTACCAGATTGGTGTCCAAGAGGGTTGATAAGCCACCCTTTTTATTGTTATTATCGTTTCTTTGTGTTGGATTATGAAGTATGAAGGCTAGACATAAAGGAAGGCGTAGCTTTTAGTGGATGGGTCTTAGCTACCAACGTTTCACAACTCTAGGAATACATGTTGCCTATACTGATGTCAATGACCTTCATCTATAAGAAAGTTGGTATAGTGTCACATGTAGTATTTCAAATGTAGTCTTTAGTTCAAATTCTCATTGTCACTGTACATGGTATTTTAATGTGTAAAATGCACCGTTACTTCACTAACTTTTTTAGTTGTGTCGGTTAGATCCATTAACTTTTGAAATGCATTTTAAGATCCATTAACTTTTTAAGTGGTTCACCGCAGGTTCATACCCTTTCGTTTATGTTTTATTTTCCATTTAGCTTTCTAGAATTTTTTTCACCATCTCACACATGTACCCTTGCTCTGCTGCCTTGTCATCGCGCCTACACCCTCCCACACCGCTATGTCTCCCTGGATCCCCACTTGCTCTGCCCAGCTCTCCCTCCCGCATCTAGATTTAAGGGATCATTCAAGTATATATGTAGAGTTTAATCGTAAGCACTCGCTTATTCATAGGCATGCATATACGAATTAAAATAATGATAGTTATATCTGGTATACCATATCTAGATCGATAGATGATCATGACAACATATGATATATATCTCTTTCTCTATTAGCTTTTTTTTTTGTTGAAAATTTTGGTTTCTCGAGCTATTTATTTATTAGTATTAAATAGATTTAGAGGGGCGATTCGAGTATACATATGACTACTCACCTATTCGCAGACGTACAGTATGCAAATTAAAATACTGATTGTTATATCTAGTACAAAATATTTGAATTAATCTGGACTGATAGAAGATAAAAAAAACTAAGGCTATATATCTTTTTCTTGTTCGTGTATTTGATATGAGACTTAATAAAATAGTTAAATGTTCATAAAATCCAATTTTTCTAAGTTTTAAACATGCTAAGTTCTAGACCCTCCCAGTGAACGTGATGATCTTTTTAACACTCTCTTATTAGTACGATACATAGAATAGAGGATGCTTATTACCTTTATATTTCTAGTTCTAGCTCGATCTTATCACCTTCTACTGTCCGGATCGATGATGAATAAGTTATCTAGACGCACTTATTATTTCGGATCGGAGCTAGCTTTGAGTTATTAGGGTACAAAAGACACCAAGCAGCGAGTGCATCCATATGTTTGTCTAATCCTACACCAAAGATGGCCTCGCCGCAGTGGCCGCACGACAATTCAACGCACGCACGATGGATCAAGTGATCCGGCTGACTGGATCGGAGCAGGCAAGGCTAGCTAGCCTAACCTGCCATCTGAAGTGACGACAGATTGACCAAAATCTAGTAAATTAGCGACTAATACAGAAACATACATGCGTTTGTCGATCTCTATTTGTTATATATAAAATATTTAAATTAATTTAGACCGTTGGACGATCGTAACAATGAATGGTATGGATCTTTCTCTTTTTTGGTTGTATTTAATATATGGTTTAATACAGACCGTTAGATGTTCGTAAAATCCGACGGTGGAGTGTTTTTTTTTCTGATTAACGTGGGAATTTCTTGGTCCTCTCGGCGAACTGGTGGCTTTTTTTAACACTCCCTTATTAATATAATAGATTTCTCTTTTTTGATTGTATTTAATATATGGTTTAATACAGACCGTTAGATATTCATAAAATCCGACGGTGGAATGTTTTTCTTTTTTCCGATTAACGTGAGAATTTCTTGGCCCTCTCGGCGAACGTGGTGGCTTCTTTTAACACTCCTTTATTAATATAATAGATTGACTCCGACAACCCTGATGATATTTTAGGATTGATTCGCCACTGTGTAAGTTATATGCTTAATTCATAATTTGTGGACAACATCAAATATTTTTTTTTCAAAAACAAAAACATTCCAAAACATAGAAATGTACAAAAATGGAAATATTTTCAAAAAGGGTCGTCGGGATGTTTATTAGTTTATGGATAATAAGTGTTCACTAATTAGCAGGGATGATTAAGATCAAAGAAAGTATTCATGAAACTCTCTCTCTCTCTCACTAATTAGCAATTGAGTAAAGAAAAAATATTCCAACATCTCCTATTCCTTGCTTTTTGCATGTCAAAACAACTTATACATGTGGATCCCAAATCAGGAGTATGGCGTGGTTGTCGATGTTGCCCAAAACACATAAGCCATCGCTTAGATATTAACGTTGTATCTAACCCATCACAGGTGGACTATCTGATTGTAATCCTGTCATTTAGTAGTGGCTCCCTCGAGCGAGCTTCGTGGGCCAATGGGAGTGTGGCTGTCCTCAACATTTTTAAAACTGGTGTTCCGTTTCCATCCATTAGGACTTGCAAAATCCATAACTCTAGGTCTATGATATCCTAATGTTGTTGTTTAGAGCTCCAGGACGGAGAAGGTATATATCCGACCCTTTTCATGGTTTTGCACAATGCCAATTGAGCCAAAGTCGTCGAGCATCCCTAGCTTGCTGATCGTCTACACTACACAGATATCTAGCTGCTGATTTAAGAGCTTCATATTGGAACAAGGGCAACAACTGCAACGTGTAGTATGATGCATGTGAGCTGTAGCCGAGAGAGGGATGATGAAAGACTTGAATGTGCCCTCTCAATCTCATCAAATTTCACTCTCAAGCATAAGAGGGCTTTTTGCATTGTCATTAATTCTGGGCTACATTTGAGTCCTTGTTTGATATCTCATAAGACGGCTTTGGCATTGTCATGAATGTACAATAATTCATTCTTGATGCTTCCATCGTACATTTATTCTGGGCTACATTTTGATTAGTGTTACATCTTTCATATATTGCTAATCCTGGTCAAACATGGTTGTCCAAATATGAGCCTTGATTAGATTGTTGAGGAAAGCTAGCTTTTTAGTTGGTCTAAAATGCTTCTCTCACTATCATGTACGTAGATTAAATAGCTAACAGAAACATAGTTATGTCTTGTGGTTTGAAATCTAAAGAAAAAAAAAGAGAACAGGGAACACTGTAACAGACAACGGTCATTGCAACAGAGAGCACTTATAGCTTGCGCCAGCAGACAAATGAGAACAGACAGTGCCCTGGACTCTTTTTGGATAAGCATCCGATGGTGAAAAATGGTGACTGATGGTTAAGCAGACCATCAGTCACCTGATGTGTGTGTGTGTGTGTGTGTATATCGTCAAAGGGCTTGCTTGATAGACGCAAGTGTCCCTACAACAGTGGCAAATGCAGTAACACCGGTGACAATAATGCCGATGGTTTTCTTGTTCCTGTAATAAAACCGGTACCCCTTGGTCTGCATCCGCTTCTTCCCCTTGTAGATCTCGATCTGCTTCATGATGCGGTTGTAGCATCTGCCGAGTCGCAGGCCCTGGAAGTTGGTGAAGAAGCTGAGCGCCTCCTCGTTGGTGAGCCCTCCTCCTCCCTGCAGCACACCCCTCGCCCGTAGCTCGTGCACGTCCTCCACCCTGTATACCAGCATGGCCAGCAGCAGGAGGTAGGAGCAGACAGCAGAGCTTTCGACCCGAGCATCTGAAAAGCTTTGGACCGTGCATAGCTCGAGAGCCGCCATGTTGACAAGGTAGCTTGCACGGTTACGGTCAAGCGACAGCGGCGCCAGGGAGAGCTCAGCGAAGAGGGCCCCTTCCTGGTTGAGCGCCATGTCTATGATCTTCCCCGACTCGTTGGGTGTGAGCGAGATGCCCATCTCGGCAAGCTCCATGGCACTGACGGAGACTGATCTGTTCTGGGGTCCCTCTTCCTCCTTAGGGAGCTTTTTCTTCTTGTGGAGTCTTCCCACAGTGTAGTAGCGGAGGAGACCGAGGAGATGCGGCGGCCTGTACTTGTTATCCCACTCAAGAGGAGCCCTTTCGTTGGCACAAAGCTTCTGGTCCTGCAGACTGCCTCTCATTTTAGTGACAAAGAACTTCAGCTCCTTCTTCCAGGAGTCACGCTTGACGAACCTCATGACCGTCAAGACCACCTGCCAGGGGAGCTGGTTCTCAAGCAGCGTGACGTCATGAAGGATGTCGATGCGGTTAGGGCTCATGAAACTGTTCAGGCTCTGATTTATGTGGTGGCCACACTTCATGCGCATGAACTGCACCAGGAAGCAAGCGTCAAAGAACATCATATGTCGGAAGTCGACATAGCCGATACCTGCCATCACATCCTTGTCGTAGAAGCCGCGGGCACGATCCGCGGCCATGGCAACCTTGCGATACAGCTCCCAGAGCTGGCCTTCGCCGTTGCCGACGCAGTGGCAGGCAGCCACATGCTTCACCTTCGCCGTCTGCTTCAGGTGCTGTAGGCGGTGGTGGTAAGGGCCGATGGCCACAATCCTCGGCATGGTATAACATTTGTGGACAGTTCGTAGGCTTGCTGGGTATCGATGCATCTTGTCACTCATCTTTTTAATGTCAATCCTGAACTCTTCCTTTACCTGCTCCAACACACCACTAGCACTGCTCTTGTTCGAGTTCATTGTTTCGGTGTTCTGCATATCAACAACCTTTTTGCCTGAAATTTCACAGATTCCAACAAGAAGGCTATTAGAATTATACAAGTGCTTTATTGTAAACATAGACTCATCATTTCTGTCGGTTGTGTTGCATATTTTTCTATTCAATAGTGTCTATAATCTTTTTTTGATGAAACAATAGTGTTTATAATCTTAACTTAAATCATGCTACTCATTTTCTAGGTAAAAATTATTTTATAGAAACATATATCTTGGTGAAGACAATTCAGGGGTGACCGAAGAAATTCTGAAACAGAAATCGGAAACTGTAGTGCAGTGATGTGTGTGTGTCAAGTTACCCTGTTATGCCTTCCAGTAACCTTACCCTGCCTTTGTGATGATTCATGTTTTTTGTTACTTGGGATCGAGGGTCGTGAGGCTTCAGGCTCAACCATTTGGTGGCCTCCGCTAGATTCATGCACGTATGCTTGGAGGTCACAGGTACCAAATATGTCGATGGGCACATAACACTCCACAGGCAAGCCAGTAGGAACCCAAACTTCAGCAGGTGGTTCTTCAACGCCCCAGTTCGCCAGCTCAAACCTCCAAGGTCCCGATGTTGTGGCGGTATCCATGCTCCTATGCTCCAGCTAGCTGAATTTGCGGCAACTGCATGTAAAGTCATACAAAGAGAGGTAGAAACACATCAAAGAGAAACCATACAAGAGCTAAGCGTATCTAAATCAGGGCTAAATGTCACGAGGGAAACACCAAGCTATATAAATTAACAATGGTGATATATAGTGAGAGACCAAAGAGATAACAGAAAGGAACACCACTCACATATATGGCCGGGCTGAAGATGCACAGCCTTAGCTTTGTGGATGCTCCTCTTATATATAGAGCTTCCAAGTACCTGCGGCAGTATGCATGCCATCTAACGTTGCCCATTGGGGTTTAATTTATAGCAACAATGATGCATTATGGGGATGAATGATGCGTTAGTTAGAATTGGAGGACATGTGATCATTCCTTTCATTTAACATATCTCTTACATGGTTGGTCTCTTGAGATAACCTTTGGTGTATCCTAAACAAAGGACTGGTAGCATTGAAAGAACCATGATGCCTTAAGAGGGTGACTTAGGTGTCCTAAAAACTAAGGACACTAAAGACAACTTACAAAAACCTATGTAAGATACTGTCCACGTGTGCAAAGTTTTTGTCAAGTGTTACTACTTCTACTGTAAAAAGATCTACAACATAAGTTCCAAACCAATAAAAGATACTGTCTACACGTGTGCAAAGTTTTTGTTAAGTGTTACTACTTCTATTGTAAAAAGATATGCAACATAAGTTCCAAACAAATATCACTCTCATGGCTCCATTCCCATGTCCATCTCGCGGCCCAAGCAATGGAGATTGGATAGTGAATACGTGCACACAGCTATGACTAGGATTCTAGGAAGGCGGAAGCCATGCATGGCAGCCGGCTGCTCCAAAAAAGGCAGCGCAGGACGGCGGAAGCCATGGCAGCCTGCTGCTCCAAAAAACGCAGTGCAGGACGGCATCGATGCCGGACTTGACAACGATGGTCCGCTTGCTGGCGCCACGAGAGGCGGCACAGAACGGCTCGGCGATGGCCATCTGCATGCAAGTTCTGCTTTCTAGTCGCTCCTTACCTTTTCTATTTCTCTTGCGCACGTACTGCATGAGTGTTCCCCCGGTTTCCGTAGAAACTTTGGCTCTAGTGGATGTTAGAATTACTATGTTTTGCTAAGCAAATGGAACCTTTCCAGAGGAATGCAGACCACCATTCCTTCAATCCAAACGGTGCCACGTCTGCGAAACACAAGTTCACCAATCCTACGGAATTCCTTTGCAAATACTCCAATCCAAACAAGCTCGCTTCTGTAGAGGAATTGGTTCAACGTTTTTTGAAGAGTGGAATTGGTCCAACTGAGGATGCATTATCCCCCATCGAATATGCATATTTTTTTGTGAGGATATTTAGTTATACTTTTTGCTTCAGCAAATACCTATATCTCTACATTTGAGGGCATCTAATTTTATGTTTTATCAATTATACACATATGTTTTTGGGTTTAGGTACTATGTCGTTGAAATGTACAGGGACATAAATAGAAAATAAATAAGAAAATATAAAAATAAACAAGTATTATTGACACATTATTTTGATCAGCTTACCGTACCGGGCACGGCGTGCTGGCGCGTCTCACGATCCGAGGCGGCGATTTGAAGACCGTTTTGCTTCAGCGCGTAGTGTCCGGAGGCATCCTCCACCACTCATCCATTTGAACAACCAATGATGGGTATCACCAGGAATCAAAACAAGGATGATGGCCACAAAACAGCCAGCGCCCCTGGTTTGCCTGTTTCCTTCATACGAGAGTATATACTACCTCTATAAAAAAAGAATGCAAATCTAGCATTTCTAAGACACATTAGTACTCAAGGTAAATGACCAATGTACCCTTATTAAATTATGTGCATGCATCTAGAAAAGGAGAAAAACTCTTCCAATTAAATGCACATGCACCTTAAATTATAAAGAAACCAAACAATTAAATACACATGTCACTTAGAAAATGTACTAACATGAATGTACCTGTGCTAGGATTGCATTTTTGGGACAAACTTGAGATGCAAGATTTGCATTCTTTTTGGAACGGAGGAAGTATACATCTTTCCAAGTGTACACACTCACGTTGCAAATTAAGCAGGCACCCACCAAGTTCCTACGGTCTAGGATGCGCTGGGCAAAGCAGGCTCGTCTTTTCCTCCAGGGACCACCTATAGGGCATTGCTCTAGCCCCCGTAGAGGCTTCCATATGCCCCCCACCCCACCCACCCCATGCATAGGTTCCGTACTCCAATTATAAAAAGCACAAACCAAAATAATACATATGATTTTTTTTTTAAAATGTCATGATTTATGTTCATGCAAAAGTTGTGGTCTAATCCTATATATCTATATAGATGAAGAGTCATATAATCATCCACTAGAACACTCTATTAATGTCTTTCGCCGATCTTCTGTGGCTAATAACATCCACGCATGCAACAATTTGTTCTTTCGATCACTTCGGCATAAAATTCCCGCAACATCAACGCACAGATGATCAATCATTTAAAAGTCAATCTCCCTCAACTAAGATGAATAAGTTATCAAGTATAATGTGTTTAAGAAATAATCAATCATTTGAAAATCAATCTCTCTCAACTAAGATAAATAAATTATCAAGTATAATGTGTTTTAAAAATAGTATATTAAAAAATAATGTGTTTAAAAAATGTTGTCATACCAGATGATCAATCATTTAAAAGTCAATCTCTTTAAACTAAGATGAATAATTTATCAAGTATAATATGTTAACAAATGTTACCATACAATATACATTATTATACTTTTACTTTTAAAGTCTACACCATCTTTGAGTCCATTAATTTAGAAATCAAGTCACTTTAAAAATTTCCGCAGCTTCCACAGCATGCCACGTTATCACCATTAGTTGATTAATTAAAGCTTCGACTCAGAGAGCAGCCCAGCAACCGTGCGCTGCCCCCACCGTCCGCCTCTTGTGTGAAGCAGCCAGGCAACTGAGCCATTGCCGCCCAGTTATAAAAAATCATAAAACCTAACAGTTGCAGTTCTCTATGCTGTTGGTCCCGATTAGTTGGCTTCCAGCCATCCCCATCCCGTTCTAGTGCTTATTCCTACGAGCCCTAATAGAAGGCATTCCACCAGCACCGACGCTAGGGAGGCAGGTTTCAAGCCAGGTTCAATCTCATTAGCTAGCAACAGTAAGAAAGTCTTCTGAGAATTCTCCGCAAGTTTAAGTTGCCGTCACAGGATTTACCCAAGTAAGGCGAATGAAAGAATCAATTAGTATACTTCTACTTTCAAAGTCCACCATCTTTGAGTCCACTAATTTAGAAATCCCAAGTCACTTTAAAAATTTCTGCAGCTCCCACAGCATGCCACGTCATCACCATTAGTTGATTAGTTAAAGCTTCCACTTAGAGAGCAGCCCAGCAGCCGTGCACCGCCCCCACCATCTGCCTCTTGCGTGAAGCAGCCAGGCAACTGATCCATTGCCGCCCTGTTGGCCTTCCAGTCCGTTTTTAATCTCCTTGAACCTCAGTGTCTTCTCGCCTATTCTATTGATGGTCATTGCCCTACCAATCGGCAAAACATTCATATTTGTTCCCATTGACCCATCGTATTCCCGTAGTCTGCACATTGCTGCACCTACAACTAACCCATTGAGTGATTCCGCTTCCAAGGCGTGCGTGCATATATTACCTCTCCTGTCAACCTTTCCTTCTTCCATGATATACATAAGGTCACCCCGCTCTTTCCTTCTTCCATCCCAATCGTGGCACAATCTGATAGGTAACTGCAGAGCAGGAGAGATGGACCATGAGAAACTGCTTCCATCACCGGAGGAACTTGCTTAATGTGCTTCCTTCACGTGATCTCCCAAGTTTCCTTCGCCTATGCATCTGTTCCCATCAGGTACAACTCCTATCGAAGCTCTCCTCAATTGTTCACTATATTCCATTCATGCGTCTATACATATGCTGCAACTTCTATACGACACGCAATAAAAGTATTTGATAGAATGCCTCTAACAAAATTGTGTGATGCTGTGCCCTTCAGTTCACTCCAATGAATGTTATGCGTAGTAGTTCTTAGGTACATGATACTACTCATCCTTATTCCATGGAAAAAAACTTTATTTTAGTTGCAGCAATTTTTGTCTCCACCTAGATACGACTAAACCAGTTCATTTGTTTCTAGGCTCTGCACAAATGCTTTTATCTTCGAAACTCCCAATGACTTCGTTCTGACAATAGTAAGGCAGGCAACAGTTTTATTCATTCAGACTTTATAGCTGAAATTTTCTAGACATTATTTTGTATGATGTGTCCTATTGGAGACTCCAACAACCAAACTTTTGATTTCTGCTTAGAAGTTGGTTGATTGTTTCTAATTAAGGTGGGTCCTACTTTCCACATATTATTTATTTTTCTATTAGCCTAAGTTTCCTACTGATAAGGATTTTCAAATACCTGTTCAAGTCACTCTCCTCTACGGTTTACTATACAACTATATCTTATTTTTTTCTCTCACACATATACACAGATGAACCCATCATGCTTTAGTCATTACAATTCATTCAGTAGTACGTTGAAGTTACTCCCTATATCTTACATTCATTCGTGTATTAATGTCGCTACATTTTCTAAATGTAAGACTTCAAATTCTATGAAGACACTTGCCTTTCTTACTCATATAATTATGTAATTTCCCCTACACAGGACAACAGGAGATAAAAGGACAGGTAAATGGAGTCCTCTTTGTAGCTCTTTGATTCACGTATTGTTAGGAAGCGCATCCAAAGATAATAAGTTGTCATCACTAGAGATGTGTTGCTCATGCCATAATGAAATATCCACTCCATAAATCTTTTTAGTAGTTTTAATTGCATAGATTTATTAGCATTATTGTTAGAGACTGAGTAGTGACAAACCTATAGCAGTTCCATTGTTTTATTTTCTCGGCCAAATGAACATTTGAATCAATACTATTTCTTTCTTCAAAAAAATGTTGAAATTACTCTTTAAGTTCCGCAGCAACACGCGGGGAAATCACCTAGTAGTCACTAATGTATGGACAAACAAAAATAACAAAATGTGTTAAGGTTTGCTAATCTAGGTAAATATTGCACGCCGGCCCACTCTCATTTGATTTTTAATTTTTTTATCTTTTTATCTCCTTCCACAAATGTTTGTTTTCATTAACTTCTTTATATACCTTGACTTTTGCATCATTAACCCATCTATATTCTTTTGCCCAATTTTTATGTGCGCTTTGGTCATTTTTAATGGAGTTGTTTAGTCTATCTTTTTTTATGGCTGGTTGTGTCTGACTATTGTGAGAATTTTATAGGATCTATTATTTTTTATCGCGCCGTGAGATAATTAACTTAGAGGCTTTAAAAAGAGTCTTCAGCTAGTCTTACTGTAATAGTAAGATAAGATGTCTGTATATATTTCTTGACAGTTTGGCACCGTGTGCATTCCATTTCCTGTGAAATACCAACCTGTGTGGCCCAACTAACCAATGAGCCGTATAACGACTCCTTTCTTGAATTCAGCCATACGTAATTGAAATCTGTTAAAAAATAATAAGGGGTGATCTCATCCCCTAATCTAATATTCAACGTGATTAAGGAGGAGGTTACTGTATGACGTTTTACTCAAGGCTCAAGCTTACAACTGCCGTGTCGACGCTCTCTCTCTTCCCCACATGGATGCCATCCGTTCGCCATGTATAAATATGTACACATACATTCATGGAATTAATATATAGAGTTCATTACAAATTCGAATCTCGATCACAATCTCTCAAAACACGTTATCATGCACCCTTTTCGACCACTGAGTAAAGGAAGAACAAGATTTCACTTGCGCCAAAGTACGGATGTCTTACCTACCTCTTCATGTCGTAGCCACCATGGTCCTCGCCGCTATTCTCCGTGAGCTTCGCCCCGCCAACGTCGATGGCTTCTTGGACGTCGACCACCTCCGGAAGGCAATCCAGAGGTCTTTGGCCTAGCTTCCTATTTGGGGCGCGTGGACCGCCACACCGTGGCCTCGACCTTAGGGCGCATCCCGCATCTTCATCAACCGCTATGTCCCCCCATGCGCGGTTTTCCCACTGCCACCACCGCCGTCCCACTACAGGAAACAACTATTTTTTCGTGGGCCAAAAGCCCACGAAAATAAGCTAAAACCCACGAAATTAACTCTTTTTCGTCGGTCTGCCGACGAAAATATTACCCGAAACAAAAATGGACGAAATTACATAAGTAAATTTGTGGGCCCCGACGAAAATACATTAAATTCGTGGGCCGGCCGACGAAATTACACCGGCCGACGAAATTACAGCCACGAGGACAATAATTTCGACGGCCAGGTGGGGCCCACGAAATTAGTCCACATAATTTCGTCGGCCCTAGTAGGCTCACGAAATTACACCATTTTTCACTTAAAAAAATAATACACTTAGAAAAATCCAATAAATCGCAGAAAATTCAAACCAAATTGCAGAAAATTTATACAATATAGTTCAGTCCTATACATTGTCCAACAAAGGTTCGCATGACAAAGGTTTGATCTGCAGTCCCATAAAACATAAAATTATGGGACTGCAGATCAAAGGTTAGACAAATCACAACAAGCTCCCTGGTAGGGCACATCACCAGAAAATTTATAGATGTTGAACGAGGTAATGAGAAGAGAACTTCGATTGCTGGAAGCTAAAAGAAATTGGAACTCAGTCAGATGGGTTGATCCTGTAGTTGTATCGCTGCAATATTTGAGAAAACTACTATGACAATTGACAATCAAATTGATTAGTTGAACAGAAGGGCAGAAAGTACCAAAAAGGCAACTGTTTTTCCTGTTCCTGTCTTTCCTTTTGCAAGAATATCCTTTCCTGCGGACAGAAAAAAAAAACACTCAAATGTTATCTTTAGGGCTCTCAAGAAACTCAAGCCATTTAGCTGTAGTGTTCTGCATGTCTGCTGACCTTGCAGAATTATTGGCAGAGTTGCCTCTGCACCTGGGTCATCCTTTCATATCCAACATCTTTGACGGCTTTAAGTGAAAGTGGAGAAATAGCACATTGATCAAACTTGGAGCATCATGAGATGATCCTATATAGTAAGACATACACAAACAGGGCGACTGGCAATGACATAAATTACAAGTCATATAAAAAAGTGACAGCGTCCATTAGTACGTAATTCATGAGCTCATATTAACCCTAAACTCTGAACTTATATTAATCCCGAATTTCATCATCCAAAATAAGGTCCTGATATCACACAAAAAACGCAGTATGCATTATGAGATACACTTTTACCTCTAAGCAAAAATATATTACTGCAAAATAGTGATTTTCATTCAGAATCCTAATGTCAGATTGAAAAGAAGCAGAACTCTAGAGAATACAATATGTTTCAGTCCCATACAATACTCCAAATCAACATCACATATATTTGATAAGAAAATAAACTAGATTTAAGCATATTGCATAACATCGTCTATATATACAGTGTCAATAAGGATACACACTCAATGTCAATAAGAGAAGCTTCACAAGACTAAAGTTATCATTCACAAGCAATGATAAGCAAGGGGGAGGTACATGCAAATAATATGGTTTTAAAATTCTCAGAGGTGGCTACCAATCACGCATGCACTACATTGTTATTCGTTTGAAGGTCTGCGAGTTCATATATAAATTTTATTACGTACTCATTAGTCAGGCAGCTCAGCCTCAGGCAGGCAACACAACCATAATTTAGTTGCACAAGGCTGTTGTGTACGAAAAGGCCTTGAAAATATAAAGTACATATATAAGTCGATGAAAAGGCCTTGAAAAATATAAACTACATATATAACTCAGTGGAACTCAAATAATATTGTTACAGTGAGCTGCTTTTTTAAAAAAGAAAACTAATCCTGTGCTGTGGAATATCAAGTTATTCATTCTTGGTGCAATCTAACGTATTATTTTATAAGAGATCAATATGTAAAATATAATCACCTGATCACCAGCATATCGTTCTTGAATGGCCTTCACTTGAGGTTGCAGTGATCTCATTGCAAGTGCAGACTCAACCTATAAGAAAACAACATCATGTGCTAGTTTCAATATTATATACTCCTACAAAATGAACAGATAAAGCACATGCGGCTCCAGCGGCAAGCAAGACATCTGTCAAACTTGAGCGCACATCCAAGCAATCCAGAAAAAAATGAAAAATTCTACTGCAAGGATCTTTAAAAGATAAATATAGTGTTCATATTTCAAGCAGTGCTGAAGGACTAGAAGAGTGATGATGCTAAGGAACCATAAGTGCAATGCCCGATTCATGTTAATGAAAATGAATATGCTACTTTTTTTGGCAACATCCAAAGAAATTGCACTTAACCGCTGGCAACCAAAACACTTGTGTAAAGAATAAAAGTTGGACCTTCTAATAAGCTGTTGTTGAGATAAACCACAATTCCCCAGATGAGTAGTTTTCTTTGTAGATCATCAACAACTCTATTTATAAATATATAGTAGAGTATTGCACTTTGTATGGAAAACTATTATTTAAACCTACTCTTGTGGTTTTGCAAACTTCATATGTAAATACTAAAAATGCGATTGTATGTACATATAAAAAGATGATTCAGGAAAACATGAAGGATTCTAACAGTTAAGGAAACATATACCACAGCTTGGGTACAGAGAAGGTCACTGTAATAGCAAATTAGCAGGCTATTGATTGAGATCTAAAAAATGTTGGCACTAACAAATCAGTAATCAAGCATGGTTCATGTATCTAATAAAGATAGTCTGAAGATTACAAATCAGAGGAGGGTAGGGAGGAGACGAATACCTGGGTGGAGGAGGCGACCGGGGGGTTTAGGATCTGCTCCAGTTAGGGGAGGGGAGGCGGCGCGGTGCTGGATCCGGAGCAGGAGAGGCGGCGGGCAGCGCGAGTCCGGGCCAGGGACGCTACGGGGGCGGCGCGGGACCGGATCCGGACCGGGGAGGCGGCGCGGCGGCTCGGGGCCAGAGCCGGACCAGGAGTCGACCGGCGGGGGAGAAGGCTGGTGGCAACGCGGACAGGGGCGGCGGGGCGGCGGCTCCAGACCGGGGCCGGCGAGGGAGGCGGCCGGCGGTGACGTGGAAGGGGGCGTGGAGTCGGCGCGGCGGCGCCGGACCGGCGCCGACGGGGGAGGCGGCCGACGGCGACGCGGACGGGGCGGGGAGGTGGCGCGGCGGTGGCAGTGTGCGTGTGCGCGTGTGGATGTGCGGCGGCGGCAGCGTGGGTGTGTGCGCACGTGGGGAGAGGGAGAGGCCGGCTAGGGTTATGGGCCCTTAGCCCCTCACATCTTCGTCGGCCGAGCATAGGGCCCACGAAATTTACTAAATTTTCGTTGGTTTCCATATTTGGCCTACGAATTTACGTTTGTTTTCGTCGGTACCAGCAACCGACGAAATTATGCCATGTAATTTCGTGGCCCGGCCTACGAAATTAATTTGGCCCACGAAAAAATACATTTTTCCTGTAGTGTCCGTCATCTTCGCCAACCCCTCTTCAAACAGTTTCTGCACTGGCACCTCCCACCGCAGTCGACGGCTACTGCCCTCTCCACAGTAGAAGGCGCCGCTGCGGCGAATGGCCTTCCGGCACCGACCCTGGTAGAGGACGACGCCCCGCTACGCTGGAGGCCCCCGACCCTGTGTTGCCACAAGATTTTGACCAAGTCTAGTTGGGCCAAAAACCATGACGGAGGAAATCACTTGGCTAGGCTTATATCTTAAGTTTGACCAAATATGATGATAAGTGTGCGCCCAAGGTCCAAGCCAAGATAAAGTCACAGGCCTAATCCATGTTAAAGCCCAATTTATTCGTGAGACTGGTTTGGACTGCAGGAGTAGGCCGCACGAAAATAGGCGCCCAGGCCACATACAGACTCTGTTTTGGGTGTTCTAAATACAGATGGAAAGCTAAGAAGATAAGCTTTCCAATGCCTCAAGAATCACGTCCAGATATGCTCGGAGTCGACCGGAATTGACAAAACAATAGGATGACAAGAATCTGTCACGATTATATGGTATGTTCGACCGATATTTGGAAGCTTCATGTGGATGCAGACCGATGCATGGGAGAGTCCAGATCATGTTACCTAGTAATAGAGTCCTAGATTTATTAAGTTTATCTAGGAAAGGGTTTACTTTGAGAGTCAAGTATTTAGACTATAAATATGTATCCCTTTGTTCATAATAAACACGCAAATATCGTTCCCTAGCAGGGGTGTTTCGTCAACCTCAATCTCGGCGCATCGCCACCCTTGACTCCTAGATTATTCAACCAAGTAAGCACTATGCAGCTCTAATCCTTCCTCGCGGTCGTTTTAGGGTATGTTTAGCGTTTGCTTACACGGTAGATCCCGTACTGAAGCGTTTTTTTATGGCGAGATCTGCTAGTTATCCAGATGAACCTCGTGGCGAGCTTTGCTCGGCATGAGATTCATCTACTATCGATAAAGCTCGCATCAAGCTCTGCTTGGTGTGAGGACCATCAGTTCTCGTGCCCACAACCGATCTACATATCTATTTGTGCTTCACGTGAAACAGATCGGCTGTGGGCGGCTAAGCGTACGTAGCTTGTTTGGTTGCTACATTCCACGACACAACGCCGCAACATGTGCACGCGGCAGCTCGAGAGATCTACGTACGCTTGGCACCCTGCTTTACATGCTCTAGGTTGTATCTTCTTGCCTAGGTGAACTCCCTTGGGGGTTCCGATCTATGTTGCACGTATGGTTAGATTTATCTGGTTATGTGCGTAGCGGATGTCAACCTAGGAGAGTTGCGTCTTCTAGATCATGCTTTATGTAGGGTTTTTACGGTTGCTTCCTTGTTTATGCTCTGACGACGAACTACCATCAAGATGCAAGAAGGCGATTGGCTCTTGTAAGCCGATCTGCGGAGATGCCATGAGCCGATCCCAGCGATCGGCTGGAATTTAATGTCGATCTGTTGTTTGTATATCTGCAGGGTGATTCTCCGATCACGCACACGCACGCACAGCAAGGAAACCTCCCCGGCTGAAAGGTTAAGCCGGATGGCACGCCTGGAAACCCCCTTGGATACGCTTGGAGGGATCGACCGTTGTGGCAGCGTACTTCTTGGATCCCTTGTGTGTCCCTCACCCTCGCCCGAGCGGTTTTAGGCAACAACACCCTGGTCCCACCCGGATTTGCTCATGGCGCCACTATGGCAGCACAGAAAGGAGCATGGGCCTTCTTCCCGGACCCGCATGCGTCGTAGCCTGCAATCACGCTGGGGCTACGACCGCTCGTCACCTCAAACTTTGGCTCCCGAATGGCATCGGCCACCCAATGGATATGGGGGTGCCGATGTTTCCTCCACCTCCTCCGATGAGGGAGAGGAGACCCTGTGAACTTGCTACAGAAGAGTGGGCCGCGGCGGCCACTGATCCAATGGATCCAAGCACCAGAGACCCCGGTTGCACCTCTTTCCTTGCCGCTCCTCT
Organism: Paspalum notatum; assembly: GCA_022530915.1. Lineage (NCBI taxonomy): Eukaryota > Viridiplantae > Streptophyta > Magnoliopsida > Poales > Poaceae > Paspalum > Paspalum notatum. Next base: position 11,089,567 of record CM039683.1, read on the forward strand.
CCTCCATTGGATCTAGCCCTTAGAGGTCGGATCCAAGTTGCCAAAGACCGGATCTAGCCATGGCGGTGGCGGATCTTGACTTTGGTACACCGGAGTGAATACGGATGGGGAATGGAGGGGTTTTGAGGGGGAACGATGATAGCTGATTTGGTTGGAGGTGGATCCGGCTATGATCGGCTCGTTCTAGCCGGCCGGCGGTGGCTGGATGCGGGGGCGGCGCGGAGCAGAGCACAGGCTGTGGCAGTGGGAGTGGAGCAGAAGCTGGAGGTGGAGGCAGCAGCGGTTAGGTTAAACCCTAACTACCCGCCCGCGTCGCTCGGCCATTTTAATACGGCACAATGCTGAGCACCCGCGCGGGCCAAAATGGTAGCCCAGCCATCGGCTGCAGCCAGCCAGCCCGGCCGCGCACGGACGATGCTCACATGGGCACTTGTTGGGCCACTGGGCTGTGACTGCGACCGGCGTGGGTGGCCAGCCCAGCTGTGCGCGGAGTGTTCTCCCATGAGCTGCTGCTGGGCCGTGCCCGCGCCCGATGTATGGGCTGTCTTTATCCTATGTCCTTTAATATATCATTTATTTCTTATTTTATTTCAATATGCGTGCTGTTTTTATATTGTGGTCCGCGTATTTTTAGTATTTGCATTATGTTTGCATCTGTAGTATACTTTTATAAGTAGACCTTGATGTATTCAGTATTTGCATATAATGTTTATGTAAATATGTGTTTGTCTATTGGGTATGTTATTTCTAATATACCAAGTACCCAAGAATAAATAAGAATGTTTTAGAGGAACATTTTAGTCTATTGGGTGCTTTAGTGGACGATAAATCCTTACACTTAAAATGATATTTTAATTTGTACAAGGATTTTCAATAAAATTTATTACATATCTCACATTATTTTGAGGAATAAATATAAGGTGATAGAGTTTTATTCTTATGAATAATTCTGCCCTGAGACCATGCCTTATGCAACAATTTAATTTGCTTGTCAATGAGAGGTCTAAAACATGCACAAGATGATGATTACCTACATGTATTTTTCCCAAAATAATGTACTGATACTTGGTTTACTCTTTTGGAGGCTACGTTAATTATGTTACATATCAATGTGAACGGTTGTATCACCTTCAAGTATCTTCAACATAACAGAGATGTATTCTAATAAATTTGACATTTAATACAACAGAACCATTTAAGGTTTGTTATTTACCAAATGAAGTAAATTAATAAATCACTGGTATTCCTTGTAGGAAAATGATGCAAGGAATCAAAGAGTTTGAAGAACTCGCCCTAATGGGAGTAGCTGTCCCACTTGGGCTTCTGATATCAAGATCAGTATTGCATCCCGTAAGATTTTAAATATGATCATTGTCGGTGTTAACTGATGAGATGAAGTACTCAACTTTGTTGGTGTTAAGGGCGTCTATGCATAAAGATCTCAAGAAAGAGTATCTTTTGGAAGAAGACCCCCGAGCACTGAAACCCAAGGAAACGTTATGAACAGCTGTAGGAGATTATTTGTCCTGATGCTTTACATGAGTGGATTCAACTCTGCATTCAAGATTTCAAATCTATTGCGGAGTATGACCGTGCTGTTCATGACATATCTACAAGGTTGAACTTTTGCGAAAAAGAGCCTACAGATGCAGAAAAGATTGAGAAAACTCTCTCTACCATGCATCCTAATGACATGGTATTGTGCAATCAATACCGAAAGTAGAACCACCAGGTTTATTAACAGCTTATTCACTCTTTAGCTCAGGCGAAGAAAAATGATGAACTTCTCTTGAAGAATCATCATCTGTGCCCTACTGGCTCGGCACCTTTGCCTAAGGTTCATAATGTACAGAATAAGCATGTGAATAAGAGAAAGTTCAATGGACCACCTTAGGGTAATCCTAAGAACTTCCCTGGTCGGCGCAACCGTGGTCGCAATTTCATTTAGAACCGCAAGCACAAGGCAAACAAGAGGGCACACAAAAATGCACCACCTTAAGGTGACAGTAAAAGATTGTGTCACAAATGTGGTTATGACACACATTTTGCGGCCACTTGTCCTATTCCACAGCATCTAGTGGATTTGTATTTAAAGTCTGTAAGGGAAGCAAACAAAAGGCTCCAAGATTTGAGACTCATTTCAATGAGACTACCAAGACTCAAATGGAGGCTGGATGTTCTTCTAGGCATCCTAGGTGGTTCAACCTCTGAACATTGAAGCCCCACTTCCATCATTGGACCTTCCTTAATGATATGCTCATTGTGTACACCTCAAGTGACATGTTTGGAGATCTATCTTAGATCTCATGATTTGTGATATCAAATGATGGACTTATGGATCTGATTATTTATGTTAGAGTTGTACTACTATGTGTTCAAATTCGTATCATGTTGTAAAGCTACAATATGCTATATTCGTGATTATTGTATGTATTGTCTATAGATGTTGAATATAGAATTTATTTAAATTTTTGTTCTCTTTATAGATGTCTAATGAAGTCAATCCTGTGGAGGAGGAATTGTGCCTTGTGGAAAGTTGTACCTCTAACTATATACTCGTATAAATGAAATATTTCCAAACTCTAAAAAAGAGAGAGGGAAATGTTTCAACCATCGCAGGTCGCGATGCATTGATAGTTGGTTCTGGTCAAGCCATGACAACTTTACCAATGGGTACACAAATTACAATCGAGGATGCTTTATTGTATCCTAATTTTACTCGTACCCTATTGCGTTATAGAGATATTCGTAAGAATGGACTTGACGTGGAAACATGTGAAGAAAATAAAGAAGAATTTCCTTTACTTATCAGACTTACCGGATATGGCAAACAAGTATGTGAGAAAATTCCATGTCTTGATCCGGGATTGTATTATACATACATTAAGCCCATAAAGCATGTTACATACAAAGTAATTCCAAATTTTAGCGCGATCAACTTGGGCACCCTGGTATAGGGATGATGAGAAAAATTATTACCAATTCAATTGGTCATGGTTTGACAACTGTAAAATTTCCCAAACTTCAGATTATGTATGCATACCTTGTGCTACATGGAAAATGATTTTTAGACCATCACATCTTAAAATTTGAGCAGAACCACTTAAGTTCCTTGAAAGAATTCAAGGAGACATTTGTGGTCCTATTGAACCAACTTCTTGGACGTTCAGATATTTTATGGTTTTGATTGACGCATCTACAAGACGGTCACATGTGTGCTCATTGTCCATATGAAACTATGCCTTTGTCAAAACAATGTCTTAAACTATTAAGCTTAAGGCAAATTATCTTGAACATCGGATTCAAACAATCCGTATGGATAATGCGGCTGAATTTTCATCCCGTGCTTTCAATGATTATCGCATGGCTTTAGGAATTCAAGTTCAGCACTCTGTTCCTTATGTCCATACCCAGAATAGTTTGGTTGAATCTTTCATAAAAGGAGTAAAGCTCGTTGGCTCGTTGCACGTCCATTACTAATCAATTGCTCTTTACCATCGTCATGTTGGGGTCACGCAGTGTTACACGCTGCAGATTTGATCCAACTACGACCAGCTTCATACCATGATACTTCCCCCATCCAGTTAATACATGGAAATATTCCAAGAATCTCCCGTTTGTGTAAGTTTGGATGTGTTGTATACATTTCGATCTCACCACCCTAGCGAACAGCCATGGGACCCACAGAAAGATAGGGATCTATATGTGGGTTACCAATCTTCGTTGATAATAAAGTGTTTAGAGCCCCTAACAGGGGATCTATCTACGGCTCGGTTCGCTATACATATTTATACATGGCGAATGGATGGCAAAGCATCTGTTCGCGTAGATCCATAAGGGGAAGAGAGAGAGAGAGAGAGGCAGAGAGCGCATCGCCATGGCAGTTGTAAGCTTGATTCTTGAGTAAAACGATATATAGCAACGTCCTCCTTAATCATCGTTGAATGTTAGATTAAGGGATGAGATCACCCCTTAATATTTCTTAACACTCCCCTTAATCGAATCATCATGTATATCATTCTTGGAATATTTATCGAATGAATCTATTATGTCTGCTTTCACCCTATAAAAACCCTAAGGGAGAAATATGTGACATGACATATGCATATGTTGATATTGTCTCGTTAAAAACTTTACACGAGGAAAACCTCAAATGAGGCAAAACTCATATAAAGAAAAGAGTACAATATCACTTGACTAGGTTATATATCAGAGAGAAACTCTCCCTGATTCTTGGAAATCTCTAAGCCTTCTCATACAATTCCTTGGACACAATCTGAAAATGCAGAATATGGTAGAGATTCAGTGAATAAATCTATGAGGTTATCACATGACTTAGCTTGCAGGATGTTTATTTCCCCATTCTTTTGCAATTCATGGGGATAAAACAACTTCAGAGCAATATGTTTTGTGATATTACTCTTGATATAACCTGTCTCCATCTGAACAACACATGCAACATTATCTTCATAGATAATGGTTGGAGATTCAACAGAACCAATACCACAAGATTAAAGTATGTGATTTATCATTCTACGAAGTCAAACATACTCATGTGAAGCTTCATACAGTCCAATTATTTTAGAATGATTGGTGGAGGTAGCTACCAATGTTTGCTGGAAGATTTCCAAGAGATAGTTGTTCCACCTAGTAAGTATACAAAACCGGTTTGAGATCTAGCATCGTGGGGATTAGATAAATAGCCAGCATCAATTTTACTATTACTAATTGAAGGCTCTAAAAGATGCACTACTTTCAAAGTACATTAGAAAAAAAAAGATAAATCCTAGAAATTCCCACAATAATCAGAAACATCCGACCATCAATGGGCAGAATGGAATATTGATAGCCATTAGATCTGTTTTCTAAATAATTACCCACCTTTGCCATTATGAAAGGTTTTGAGTTCAACTCTCGATGAAATCAAATATCTTCTTTTTTAATGATTTTCCCATTTTGCGTTTTCTAAACAATTACCCACCTGTGCCATTAAAAGTTCTTAAGTTCAACTCTCAACGAAAGCAAATATATTCTTCTTTTTTTTTAGTTTTTTCCCGTTTTCAAAATTACCTTCAGTTTTTGTCCATTTTCCCATTAAAGATGTTAGAATTCTTTCTATGAAACATATATTTTGTGCCTAATCTTACTATACTATTACTAATGGTAGACTCATTTTGAAGTTTTCACGTTAATCCTCACAAGATTCGCTAGAAAAAATAAAATTATAGAAATTCTCACAATAATAAAAAAACATCAGGTTGGAATCTTAATAACCATTAGATCTATTTTCTAAGTATAGTAGACTCATTTTGAAGTTTTCATGTTAATCCTCACAAGATGCGCTAGAAAAAATAAAATCACAAAAATTCTCACAATAATAAAAAACATCTGATCATCAATTCACAGGTTGAAATCTTAATAACTATTAGATCTATTTTCTATGTAATCACCCACCTTTGCCATATTCAAAACAGTATTAAATAACCCCTAAAACTACATATTAATTATCCACTCTGCCATTATAAAAGAAAATATGAAATAACACCGTAAATTTATACATAATTGCTCAAATTCGCTATTACGATGGATAATACCAAATAGCCTCTCTAATTTATATCTAAATTATTCACCTTAATTATTATGACTGATAGTATAATGAAAATAACCCATCAAATTTATATTAAAATCAGCTACTTTTGCAATCGATCAAAGATTAACTTAATCAATTAAGCATGCATAAAAAGTAGCTAGATATGCTATTATAAAAAACTAAGTATAAAAATAGATCTATATATGTTGTACGATAACACATAATACGTTTAAGACTCTAACTCGTGTGAAAGCACGGGTTGATAGATAAGTTTTCGCACGGATTGATAGACTAGTATATCCAATGAGAGTAGGATCTTAACATTTCCCATAGAATAGTCCAAGATCCTTTGTGCCATTGAGATATTGAAAGATATTCTTAATTCCATTCCAATAGCGTTTGGTAGGAGTTGCACTATATCGAGCAAGTAGATTCACTACAAAAGCAATATCCAGCCGGGTACTATTTGCAAGGTACATGAGTGCACCAATGGCACTGAGATATGGGAACTCTTGTCCCAAAATCTCATCATCACTTCAAGGATGAAATGGATCTCTCTCCATATCAAGTGATCTTACGACCATTGGAGTTCTAGCTGGATATGCTTTATCCATGTTGAATTTTTCCAAAATTTTCTGGATATAAGCAGCTTGGTATACAAAAATTCCTGAAGGTAAATGCTCAAGTTGTAAACCTTAGGAAAATTTGGTTTTACTCAAATCCTTCATTTCAAACTCCATTTTCAGATGATGACGCGCTTCATTAATATAATTTTCATTTACATTTTTGTTGAGATCAACAACATATACTGAAATGATACAAAATCTAGGTGAGGGCTTCTTAATGAAGATGCACGGGTAGTCATCATTTTTTGCATATCCCTTTAATAAAAGGAATTCGCTTAAACGATTGTACCACATTTACCCTGATTGTTTCAAGCCATATAATAACTTTTGCAATTTCATTCAATACATATTATGATTTGCCGTTGGATTCGGTATTTCAATTCCATCAGGAACTTTCATGTAAATTGTAGAATCCAGTAACCCATATAAATATGTTGTCATTACGTCCATCGACTGCAAAGATAGATGATTTTGTACTGCCAGTAATATTAAAAATTGAAGATTATGCCACTCATCACAGGAGAATAAGTTTTAGTATAATCAATACCAGTCTTTTGTGTAAAGCCTTGAACTACCGGTCTTGTTTTATATCTCACCACTTTATTGTTTTCATTCGGTTTCTGGACAAAGGCCCATTTGGTGTCTCCCATCCCCCCGCCCCCACGCACACAAACCGCACGCATCAAACGGGCACCCTGAATCACCAGCGCCCGCCCCGGCGCCATTGCCGTCGCCGCTTTGGAGGACAACAAGCGGCTGGTCAAGATCGGGGAGGGCGCGTCCAGGGTCGTGTACAAGGCCTGGGACCGCCGCATGGGCGAGACCGTGGCCATCAAGTGGCTCAATAAATTAAACGAGGCAAAAAATCAAATTCAATCGAATTCAAGGCAATCCATTACAAGTTGAATCATATTCATACAACGACTTCCAATTCTAGTGACCCAATAAATTAAACGAGGCGAATGCTTTGCTAAAGGCAAGTGATGAACAGCTAGCGCTTTTATGCATGCTTTAGCTTAGAGTCTAGAGACAGCACCGCACTGCACACCATGTGTCGTCGTCGGATTATTTTCCATCGCGTGGCCAGGGTGCGAATATGAGAGCGTGCTCTGATAGGATCCACACGACGGTGGTGAGCTCACAGCCACGCCCGAGCTGTTTCGCATGGGAGTTTCTGCCGCAGCGGATTGATACATAGATGAGCAGACGGACACAGGACTTTAGCAGGAGCGGCAGCAGTTCATCCATATCGAGTCGCCCAGCATTAGATTCCAGTTCGAAGTCCGGAATGAAGAACTCGAACCATTCCCTGGAGTTGGCCAGAAACTTGGTACATGTGAGGCCCACATGGCAGGGATGTGCATGAGATGTCAACCTCGGTTTTGTTTGCTTCTAATAATTGCTGTTATTCTTGCATGGTTCATAGTAATAAGCATGCACATGGCTCCCTTGACCGATCCTGTTACAGTTTGAGCCTTTGGCGCTCGTGGACGTGGTGCTGCCATTTAGCTTTCCTCCGCGTTCGTCACGGGATCGAACCCACTCCTCGCTGGCTCGCTCACGACTGGTTGGCGGCTCCTCGGCGTTGACGCCGCCGGAGTTCCGTCGTCGCGATACTGCATGAGCTGGGCCTGTTAATTTCTTTCCCTTTGTAGTATATAATTAACGGTGTCATCATATCTTGTTAGATAGTTGTCACCCTTTACTTTCCATTTCCTGCACAAACACCAAACTGTGTGCGACAACTTGGGCCATGTATATATAATGACCCCTTCAGTTTCTGTAGTACCTGAAACCTAGTCATGAGTGCATTCCAGGTAGTCGTCGAAGCACATGATTAAGAGCTGTATCATCAACAAGCTGTGTATATTTATTATTATTAGATTAGATTTCACAAAGGCTCTAGCTATAAAACTGGATTAGTCGCCATGCATGCTAGTCTAGGTCGCTTTAGTTTATGACAAAGTATATATACTTTGCTGCCCTTGGTGCAAGGACGCCGTGCTAGTCCTCACGATTCACGATAAAAGGTGCATGCACTTACCATCAGGCCGGTACCAACCATACCATCATAACAAATGCTGAAATCGTTAGAAGGAATGAACACCAATACAAGTTGTTGTTTAACTAGAGTGGGTGCAGTGCAGATGGCTTGAAGAAAAAGTAAAGATGCATTGGATGCAACACCGCAGCACTGTGTAGCAGCATATTATATATTAACATATTTTTGTTAGAAAATATCCCTAATCTAGCATAAGTCACAAACAAGGGCCAAAAATGCAAGGTTTAATTTTCATCTTGTTGTAACAAAACGCGTGCAGCTTGCTCTTCCGATCCACACCTCCCCATTCTCCTTGTAATTATCGATATCTTTCATGGTAAGGGTGTAGCATTTCGCGAGGTGCAGGCTATGGAGGCCAGCGAAGAAGCTGGGTGCCTCCTCCTCTTCCCTGCAGGAGAGTAGGTGCCCCCCTCTGCAGCTTCTGCACCGTGGATACCAACATGGCCAGCGGCAGGAGGTAGGAGCAGACAGCAGAGTCTTCAGCAAATTCTGCATCGTTGAAACCGAAACCACCCTCTCTCTAGTACCGGTTTCCTAACCGATACTACCAAGTCTGGACTTGCCCACGGATTTCCGGTTGCAAAGCCGGCCTAGTCCGGTTGGTGGGATTTGAAGAGACAAAAAAAATCTATTTGTACTCCAGACCCAGGCCCGCTGAGAATGATTAGCTCCCATTCATTCACATGTGCCAGAGCGAGTTTTTCTTGATCCAAGCATGCATGTATATGGGGCGCAAAACAAAATGAAATTTCGAACAAAAAAGGAATAGCATTTCGGCGGTGACCAAAAACAGTTCGCCACAAAGCCAAAATATGGCAGAAAATAAAAATAAAATGGCTACGTATGAAAATCACGTAATTTACAACTGCACGTGCATGCGTATATATCTGCTTTTGCAAGTTGATGTTTTCTAATTGTAGACTGAACATGCTTTTTTCATCGCCAGCAGTGACGGTACCATATGAGTATTTTAGTACTAGGATACACATAAGTACTGGAAAAACGAAAGCAGTGCACCAAAAAAAACACAAATTGCAAAGGTTTTTAAACTAATCTACACTTGGCTATGAGCTCATAGGTTTGAAATCACTTATTTCAGAGTCAAAACATGAAATTTACGTTTAACAAGATTTGATAACCTAGTTGTAGATATTTTCAAAGTTCTAGGGGCCCAGGTATAACAGACAGGAATCTGTCGTTGACGAAACTTTAAAAACAGAGGTCAAAGACTCAATGGAGTGAAAACATGCCCTGCAGGGTTTAAAATCTAAAAACAGCTGAGAATTACCTCAAAATGAAATGGGGTTTATAACATAAAAACAGGGACACAAAAACAATTGATTTAGACATGGATTGATTGTGCAAAAACTAAAGAGCTCCTCTGTAAAACTTGCACCATTTCACTGAATCTGCATGTCACTTAATTCTGCAATGAATGATCATGGGATGTCAAAACAGACGTGTCACTTAATTCTGCAATGAACGATCATGGGATAAACGTCAAAAACAGAGTAAGCTAAGGCTGAGTTCAACAAACCATCTATCACACCACTTATTTTCAAACTCCATTATAGCTACTGGACATCAACCCGTGCTCTCGCACGGGTTAGAGTTTTAGAAGATATACATTTAATCCTTTGTAATATTAGATGTGATTATTTTAATTTATCTTTTGTAATGACATTGTGGGTAAATTATATGCAAATTTATGAATTATTATAATTCATTTTTTATGATGGCATATTGGGTAATTTTATATATAGATTTAAGGCTTATTTTAATTCATTTTTTATAATGGCATGGTTAGTAATTTATATGCAAATTTAGAGTAATTTAATTCATATTTTATAATGGCATGGTGGGTAATTTTTATGTAAATTTAGAGGGTTATTTTAATTCGTATCCATAATGGTATGGTGGGTAATTTTTATATAAATTATGGGGTTATTTTATTTCATCTTTCATAATGGCATGGTGGGTAATTTTTATATAAATTTAGGGGCTATTTTATTTCATCTTTCATAATGGCTTGCTGGGTAATTTTTTAGAGAATATAATAGATCTAATGGCTTCTATTATTAGAGCTACAAGATGGATGGCCGGATGTTTCTGATTTTTCCGAGAACTTTTAGGGTTTATCTTTTTTCCTAGAGCATATGGTGAGAATTAACGTGAAGGCTTAAAAAGAGACTCTAATTAGTAATATTAATATTGGTGTGCGTTTGGTTAGGAGGATGAGCTCGAATGGAGCTATTCCATCCCAGTTTCGATAGTGTTTAGTTTGAAATGTTGCATGATAGATTCAGGTCTCAGTAAGGAGTACTCACTCCGTTCCAAATTGTAAGGGTTCTAGTCTTCTTTTTAATTGTCCACATTCATATATGGATGTTAGATGAATCTGTACACATATTATACACACATATATAAAGTAATGGATGAATCTAACAGAGGCCTAGAACCCCTTGCAATTTGAGACTAGAGGATATTCCCTAAGATTCGGGATAGATTCACTCAAAAAAAGTGCAACAGAGCCATTCTACTTGGGAGGTAAGAATAAACGTTGGCCAGCGTGTTAAAAGTGGGATTGAGCTATCCTAATCTAAAAAAATGTAGGACAGTGCCATCCCATCTGCAGTTTAGATGCTGTCCTACCAAATGTTTTTCTAAACGGTTTTGCAAATGAAACATCACAGAGTAGAGAAGTACATGAGGATTGTCCAATGCTATAGGTGGTAGACATTGTGACCTTAGTTTAAAAGAAATTAATGGTCAAAGTTCCTTTTTAAGATCACACTAAAAAATTATATGCCTTATAATATGCGTGGCAGCTGGGGGACGCGCGCGCCGGAGACGCCCACACGCCCCCCCACAGGGGGCCCACACAGTGGCAGTGAGGCGCGGGGGCGGTGTGCTCGCCGGGCGCGCGCGCGTCGTCCAAGGATTGGGTATAATATGGGATAGAGGAAGGATTGGGTACAATATGGGATAGAGGAAATAGTGGTCAATGTCCATCACCGGTACTAAAGGCTCTCATTTAATACTGGTGGTATCTACCACCTGTACTAAGAGCCTGTTTGGTAGAGCTCTCACTGATTCCGATTTTCTGTTAGAAGTGATTCTTTAAGAGAAGTGATTATGTAGTTGAAAGTGATTATCTAATGAAACCATAGGAATAAACTCTATGGAAAGAGTGACTATATGTTGGGAGTGAATCAGCAAAAACAACTTTTTTTAGCTCCCAGCCACCAGTTCATTTTGGAGAATCACTTCATATAATTTAGTCTGAGAGTGATTCTTAAAAAAAACTGTTGTTTGTATTAAATGAGAGCCTTTAGTACAGAAGCCTCTTTCCCCGGTCTATAGTACCCACTGTCACTGACATGTGGTTCCACACAAACCATTTTATTGATAAGATCAGAAACTAAATTTCAATGATAGCATACAGAAGGTATCATTCAGTTTGTATCCAAGAAATCTACGGGCAGAGATGGGAAACGGCATTTACATATATAGAAGGAACATATTGTTGCCAAAGAAATCTACAGTATAGGAATATGTCAAAGGGATTGCTTGATAGACGTGAGTGTCCCTACGACCGTGGCAACTACAGTATAGGAATATGTCAAAGGGATTGCTTGATAGACTTCAAGAAGATGCACAAGTAGTAATAGCTAGGAATTTCACTATTACATGCTATAGTAGCATATCTAAATAAAAATATGGACTAACTAGTGTCATGAGACAAACACAAGTAGTGGGAAAACAAAGAGAGAGGAAGATTACTTACATATAGGCAGCCGGGCAGAAGATGCACAACCTCAATAGCTTGTGCACGTGTGGTATATAGCTTGTCCTCGCTCTATTATATAGAGAGCTTCAAGTGCCTGCGTGGCGGAACAAATGCATGCCTTTGGTATATAGTTTGTGAGGACATGACAACGTTTTTGTATAAATTTGGTCGATGCTTCCCAGTAACCATGTTATATGTTTGGTGCTACTATCTTGGTATCACTCACGTTGTTTGTGTACAGCTAGCTACCATCAATCATAATTTATCGACAGGGAGTGCTTTGCCGACTTGATGATAAGATGTACAGCTACATACAGCCAACAAAATTTAGTTGCAAGTGGGTGTTAATTTCTGAGTAGTGCCAATACCAACTGATGAGTGCCTTTTATCGATTCAAATAACAACACTATGCAAATAGTAGCTTCACGGGCTATTGCAGATTCCTTATTGTTGATTACGATTAGTTTCACACAAGTTCTCGCTTTATTAAATCTTAGATGGACACAGCATGTTACAAAAATGATATGACCCCACGCTGCCACACATTAATAAATATCGATTCGCACAATAGACCACCACCCATGCGTCTAGGTAAAAAAATCATGGCTACCCATATTCCAATTACCACCACATCCAAATCATATGAAAATGTGTCCTGGAGAATCACAGATGTCCAATTGGTGCATAGATTGACGTATAACATGCAAGGAGAAGATATTGCTAATTACGAATTTCATAAAGCATAGAATAGAACAATTTAGAGGTTTGAGGGTAATTCTTTTATCTTTAAATAGATGCACCCTACTTAGTGGCATGCCACATCACCATGCACTAAACTATTTATTTATAACTTGTATCGATTTCGCGGAAATTCATCTAGTTTATATATAAATTTAGTGCCTTCTCCACAGTGCCGCTGTGTGTCATCGTCGCTACAGGTCATCAAATAAATTCAATTTTTTAACATTTTTACAGGATTTACTAAAACCTATCTCTAAGCCATCTGACATCCCAATTGCATATATAAAATAGAGAAATAAGACTCAATATCATTAGCAATGTTTAAACAAACCATCTACTCTTCTTCTACTAGCGGAGTTTTAAATCTGAATGCACTTCGCTATTCGTGAGATGGATATGTGGCATATTTCGTAGTTAGTAGTGACTGACGTACGGAAGTGAGTAGTGAGTATTGACTGGTGATTGGCGACGAGATTCTCCACAAGGACAAAGCGCCCCTTGCCGTCGGCCTCCGCGCCGTCAGGCACGCTGCAGAATTGTAGATCATGCCACCACAGAAGTACAGAGGCGCTGCCACTAGCTGCGATGAGGTTGATCCTGCGATAGATGCGCCAAGGCGAGGGAGAGGCCGCGAGGCCGTGATAGCAAGGAGCCGTCGCGCTTGCGCTCGAGGCGAGGGAGACGATGTGGGTAGGATCGTGTTACTAGCGTCGTCCCCATCGTCATCATCCGTCGCCGGTGAGCAAAAGATTAGTATTAGTTTTAGTACGAAATATGTATGAAATATAAATGGAAGGACTGCTTTTGCTAACTTCTATGCATTTTGTGTGATGATTATTTGGTGTCTCAAAGGGATCAAATTTGAAACTAAACAGGAATGAAATTTGGGGCAAAAATTTTGCGCAAGAAGCCAAGAATATATGAAAATTTTGGCGGCTCATTTCTTTAATGCCGGTTGGTGGCTACTGCTGGTACTAAAGTGGCCGCTAGGACTCACGCAGTGGAGATCAATTATTATTGGTAACAACTGGTACTCCATGCTAGCAAAGCAATCATTACCGGGCCATGCAACCAATACTAATAAACTGAGGGCATTAGTCCCATTATGTAATACTGGATGGGGATCTGGTACCCGGCACTAAAGCCTCTCTCACCAGTAGTATCCACGGTTACTGACATATATATATGGTTCCACTCGAACCTTTTTATTGAGAAGAAGAAATTAAATTTCAATGATAGCATACTGATGGCATCATCCAGTTTGTATCAACATCTATTTACCGGCCGAGATGCATGGGAAAGTGCTTCTACATACATACATTGAAGAAACTTAATGTTGCCAAACAAATCTACAGTATCGGAATATATCAAAGGGATTGCTTGATAGACGCGAGTGTCCCAACGACCGTGGCAACTGCAGTAACGCCGGTGACAACAAGGCCGATGGTTTTCTTGTGCCTGTAATAACGCGAGTACCACTTGGTCTGCAGCTGATTCTTCTCCTTGTAATTGCCGATCTGTTTCATGATGTGGTTGTAGCTTTTGCCGAGGCGCAGACCCTGGAAATTGGTGAAGAAGCTGAGCACCTCCTTGTTTGCGAGCCCTACACCTCCCTGCAGGAGATTCCCCGCCCATAGCTCGTGCACGTCCTCCACCCTTTATACCAGCATGGACAGGAGCAGGAGGTAGGAACAGACAGCGGAGTCCTCTGGATGCTCTGCACGTGAGAAGCTCTCGACCGTGCATAGCTCGAGAGCCGCCATGTTGACAAGGTAGCTTGCACGGTCACGGTCCAGGGACAGCGGTGCCAGGTAGAGATCGGCGAAGAGCGTCCCTTCCTGGTTGAGGTCCATTTCAATGATCTTCCACGTCTTGTTGGACTTGATGGAGACGCCCATCTTGGCAAGCTCGATGGCACTGACGGAGACTGACCGCTTTAGGGGTTTCGGTTCGCGGAGCTCCTTGTCGAGTCTCCCCACAGTGTAGTAGCGGAGGAGGCCGAGGAGATGCGGCGGCCTGTAGCTTTCATCCCACACAAGAGGGGGTCTTTCTTTGACGGAGAGCTTCTGGTCCTGCAGACTGCCTCTCAAGCTAGAGACGAAGGCCTCCAAGTCCTTGTTCCAGGAGTCAGGCCTGACGAACCGCATGACCGTCAGGACCACCTGCCATGGGAGCTGGTTCTCGAGCAGGGTCAGGTCATGAAGGATATCGATGCGGTTGGGCCTCATGAAACGGCGCAGGCTCGGATCTATTGCCCCGCCACCATACATAAGCGTGAACTGCACCAGGAAGCAAGCATCGAATAACATCATGTACCGGAAGTCGGCATAGCCGATATGTTTTATCACATCTTTGGCGTAGAGGCTGCGGGCATGGTCCGCGGCCAAACCAACCCTGTAATACAGCTCCCACAGTTGGCTTTCCCCGCCGTTGCCGATGCAGACGGACGCAGCCACGTGCTTCACCGTCTCGGTCTGCTTCAAGTCTTCTCGGTAGAGGTTGTAAGGGCCGATGGCCACAATCCTTGGCTCCGTATAACGTTCATGCACTTCTAGAAGGCTGGCAGGGTACCTATGCATCTTCTCCCTCATCTTGTACATGTCATCCTTGAACTCATTCTTTATTTGCTCCAACACACCACTAGTACCACTCTTGTCATTATTAGAGATCTCCGTTTCTGTAGTACTATGTGGATCAATAACCTCACCAGCTGCAGAGGCAGGGATAAAAACTTCAGCGAGATTTCCCTGAAATTTCGAGAGTATCAGAAAGTATATATTATATATACATGCACACACACACCACTAACCTCACCTTGCCTTTCTGGTAATTCTTCTTTTTTTCTATCACTCAAGCTCCTCTCGAGTCGTGAGGCTCCAAGCTCAACCAGTAGCTGCTGCCCTCTGGCGCTAGATTCTGGCGCATATTGCCATGGGAGGAGGCTGCTGGTAACACCAAGTATGTCGATGGGCGCGTACTCCACAGGGAATCCAGTAGGAGCCCAAGCTTCAGCAGGCAGTTCTTCAACGGTCCAGCTGTTCGCCAGCTGAAACTCACAAGGCCCCCATGCTGCAGCGGGATCCATGCTCCAACTCCTACCCACGGGCTAGATAGCTGAATCTGCCGCAGCTAGTGTATGTGTAACCATTGTAAGGACGAAACAATTGGAAATGAAGACTGAAACAAAAAGAACCAGCTACAAACACATCACAGGGAAATAACCATTGAATTTTATACACGAATTTTGACCATTTAACTTATTTCAAAAGTTATAAAAATAGTTGATCTTAAAGCACCATTAAAGATAGAAATAAGTCACAACAAAATAAATAGCAGTGTGATATAATTTTATTAGGGTTTATGAATAGTAAAACATACGTTGTACATGTCCAAAGATCAATGGTGCCATACGTTAAAAAATTGAGGTAGTGCAAGACTACAAGTTTAATATACCAATAGGAGGGATAATGTCACGAAAGAAATATCATAGTACATAATATATTATTAATGGTTAGTGAGAAACCAAAGAGATAAGAAAAAGGAAGGCTACTTACATACAGTCAGGCAGAGGGTGCACAGCCTTAGCCTGTGGACGTTCCCCTTATATACAGAGCTCCCACTCCAAGTGTCTGTGGCACATAATGCCTGTCATCTAACGTTGCCCAATTATTGGTTTATGGGTACATGGGAAGCTAAGGCTTATGTACAATCTGGACTTGATGCTCGCACGTACTCACTTTATGCATAGTTGGTGCTACCAGCGACCATATTTTATCGACAGGGATCTTATGCTAACATGATGATAAGGTGTACAGCTACCGTCAGTCATATTAGTGGCAAGTTGGTGGTAAGTGGTACCAAACGTTGAGGGTCTTTTAGTATCGGGTTGGGTGCAGTCGTGATGCCGACTCGAGCATTGCGGCGATGATCTCTGAATCTAGCATTGGAAAACAACAACATAGCGAGTACTCGGCATACTCAACACGTCCACCTTCACCCACAGAATGGGGGAGATAGACTATACACAACATGCAATGAGGCGGTAGTGCTTCGGATATTTACAGAAAACGAGTTTTTATGCATGGTTATTTTCGAAATACTTTCATTTTTACAAAAAACAATTTTTTTCTCCCACGAAGGGACCTTTATAAAGATTTACCATGATTTTGCCAAAAAAAAATGCTACTGGTCTACATTCCACCGTAGCTCAAGACCACATGACTGGTTTTCTCCAAATTCACCATTTCCACCAAAAAATTATTGAGTCATTACCCTTCACCAAGACACCATTCTTTTCAAAACACCATTTTTCACTGTTTAGTGTGATTGTGCAGATGTCATTCAGAAATATTTAACAACCTTATTACAGGTCGGAGTTGATAGATAACAAGGCCACTGTTGTAATTATTTGGTATTTTAGTTGTATTTTTTTTTTGTAGAGACTATATTAGTGCTGCAGGTCGCCCTAAACCCTTAAAAAATTAAATTGACACGGCACTGCTACCACCGCCACTTGTCCACTGCCGGATCAAAATCTTGTAGTAAAGGAGGGTTCCAAACCATTAGTGATATCGGTTCTATATACAGTAGTGAGTAGAAGCATTTGAATTGAAAGCTCTATCGATGGAACGCTGAGGTACAAGAAAGTATTTAGCTTTTAGCAGTCGTGACAGATCGGCTATATAAATATAACTGAATTAGCCACCATGCAGGTCTACCTTTATGTTGTCGTGCTATCCATATGGGTATATGGCTATCACGATTCACGAATCACCACAAAGGCTATATACACGTACCACCAACCATACTATATTGTGCACCGGTGCAAGTTGTTGTTTAATCAGATCATTAGAGTGGGTGTAGATGGCTTAACAGAGAAATTAGAGCCCTTCATTACTTTCTCTTGTATATATTTAGTGACAAGCGGTTCCACTCGCTGCTATTTAATTTAGTGACAAAAGGCAACTACATACAGCAGCTAGCTAGCATTCAGTTTGCATATACTACTACATATTCCATGCATGGCGGGCAGCAGCTAGAGAATCAGAAGATGATTAAGGTGGAGCCAACATCTTGTTACTAAGTGGAGCATGTTCAGCCAACCTAAGGATCAAGGGGGTCTTGGGATTCATGAGCTATATAGGTACCAAAAACACCGCTTTACTTAGTAAATGGCTATACAAGCTTCTTACTTCTAATGGGACTTGACAACAATTGATCCGTAACAAATACCTAGGTTCTACCCCTCTTTCCCAAGTCGAATGGAGACCGGGGATTCACACTTTTGGTCTGGACTTTTGAAGGCCAAACGGGATTTTCTACGTTTTAGTTCTTTCAAGGTTAAAGACGGATCACAGGTGCGCTTTTGGGAGGACATCTGGTTAGGCTCAACTCCATTACGAGCTCAATATCCATGTCTCTATAGTATTGCAAGGCCTAAAAACATTACTATCGCAGAGGTCTTTAGTTCCTCCCCACCTAATCTATCTTGGCGCAGAGATCTTGTAGGTGCCAAATTGGTAGCATGGAACGATCTACTTCCTCGCATTGCCAATCTTTTTAGATAATGGAAAAAATTCCGGCTTCATCTCTCCACAAGAGAGAATCAGACCCTTTATTATAGACTCATTACACCACGTTTAAGAAAAAAGGTCCATCCATCACACATGAAAGGAAATCCTAGCCACATGCGGCCAACCAAACGAAGAGAATAGCTGCATTGCCACCGTTTAACCCTACTATAAGAGTCTGATTCGTTTCATTGGAATTTAACCCAGAATGGGGTGTTCTCAGTAAAATCTCATTACCAAGCACTCATTTGGGTAGAAGTACCTAACTTGAATAAAATGATATGGAAGATTAGAGCACCACTAAAAGTTAAAAACTTTCTTTGGTACCTTCGTAAAGGCGTTTTAATTACGAAAGATAATTTAACTAAGCGTAATTGGCAAGGTAACAAATCTTGTGCTTTTTGCCACAATGACGAGATGATAGAGCACCTTTTCTTTGAGTGTCGTTTCGCTAGAACAGTGTGGGCTTTCTTTCAATGCGCCTCTAGTCTTAACAAACCCAACAATACTCCTCATATGTTTGGTTCATGGATGGATCACACTAAAGGAATCAAAATGATCTTCTGTTGAGATGCAAGGTTGTCATGGTACGTAGGATATATGCGAATGATTACCATGTGGAACGTTGCTGCTGCTGCTCGATCATGAACGGGTCTGCATGCAAAGATACATGTCTGCTATGGAAACTCTAGGTACAGGTCGATCGCTGGATCTTTTTTTTGCTCACTTGCCGGCTCCAAACATCGTCTCATGTAGGGGAAGAGAAGAGCCCGGTCCAGCTTGCCATCGCATGGGCATGCGGTGCCGACAGTGCAGCCTGGGAACGCACGCGCAGGGCGCCGGTGACGTAGGGTGCTGGTGTAGCACGTACGTACGGGGTTGAGAAAAACAAAGGGCCCATGATGACCGATTAGGGGAGAGCGAAACAAACGAAAGAGGGAATAAAAGAGCTCACCGATAACGGAAGACCACGCCAGATCCGGGAAGAGATATAGACTATGTTAGAATTCCCAAAGTTCAGGGCATTCCAATATTTTTTTTGTGCCGTTTAGAGGAGGGGTTGAGTTTGTTATATAGGGAAGAGAGCCTCGTAGATGCGCGTCAATCAGCAAAGTGCTACTAACTGATTTACACCTCCCATCTTCACTAATGGGCTTAATGAGCTTAAAGCCCATTAGAGAACCCATAAATGGACCTTCGGGGTTTATTAAAATTTCAGCATATTTAAATGGAGAAAGCCCAAGTAAATTCGGAATTATTTATTTTCGGAATTAAAATAATTATAGATAAGTCTAGAATCAATACTTGAAGTCCGAAAAATATTCCGATGGTCTCAAAAATTCTAGGAAAAATCCCAGAAATAGTTTTGGACCTAATGAACCCAAATAAAATATTTGGAGCTCATGGAAAGGTTCTTAAGAGCTTCCAATAAATGGATTGTCCTCTACGGAAAACAGGAAAAGCTTCTAGGAAAATCTAGAAAGTTCCCAGAAAAGGTTACTTGTAGTTTAAACTCATTTAGAAAATCTTTACCACTCAAAAACATCACGTGAACAGCATGAATGCAACACATATATTATTATAACATAGATTATATTTGTTCTCTTTACAAAATAATTATTTCCTACACTAAATATCTATGTAAATATATAACTGCTTGACAAAATTTTAAATATTCAAGAAATTCACTGTATTAATTCAAGCCAAAAGTGTCACATTCCAAATTGGAAAATTTGGGGTGTGACAAAGGCTTACCTAGCACTTGGCAACGAATCGTCCTTCTTGGGACGACAGCTTTGTGTTGGTTTATTTGGTTTTGTAGAAATGATTTAGTGTTTGAAAAGAAAAACGGTTGTTCTCCTTTACAGGTTACCTTTGCAGCAGTCCATTGGGTGCGTTGGTGGGCTATCCTCCAGAGAGTGGATTCACAGGACATGGCCAGGTCTAGTCTTAGGATTGATTGCCATAAGAGGGGGTATGATGATTAGTTTGTTATCTTTTGTTCGGCTGGGTGTTTGATGTTAAACAGAAGCCAGAAGTTCTTATATTTCAATACGTTGCTTCATCTAATTGTATTGCTCTTGAAATTTAATATATCTTCCTGGTTAAAAAAACATCTTGTTACCAGCCCGGAAACAGCCTTGAGATACACCGTACATGCATACGTACTATAGGGAAATTAATTTATTTACATTAAGTATATCAATCAAATGGTGCGCCTGATAGACTGGAGGGTTGCTGTGATCCCGCCAAGTGCACCTAGAGCGCTAACTACGGCAGCGATGGTCCTCTTGTTGTTGTGAAAGAATGAGTACATCTTAATCTGCATCCGCCTCTCCTCCTTGTACCTCTCGATGTCTCGCATGATGCGGAGGTAGCACCGTCCGCGACGGACACCCTGGAGGCTGGTGAAGAAGCTGAGCGCCTGCTGGTTGGTGAGCCCTCCTCCTCCCAGCAGGAGACCCCTGGCCTGGAGCTCGTGCACGTCCTCCTCCCTGTTCACCAGAATGGCCAGCACCAGGATGTATGAGCAGACAGCGGAGGCTTCTTCGTCCGGCGCGTTCGAGAAGCTTCTCACCGTGCACAGCTCCAGAGCCGCCATGTTGACAAGGTAGCTTGCACGGTTATGGTCCAGGGACAGCGGGGCCAGGTAGAGCTCGGCGAAGAGCGTCCCGTCCTGGTGGAGACCCATGCGGCTGAGCTCCATCGTGTTGTTCTTGTTGGGTGTGAGCGTGATGCCACTCTCGGCAAGTTCCATGGCACTGATGGAAACTGATCTGTTGTTGGGTTTCTGTGTCTGTGCATTCCTAGCCTCCTTCTCCTCATCATGGTCTTGGCTTCTGGTTCTTCCGCCTACAGTGAAGTACCGGCGGAGCCCAAGGAGATGCGGTGGTTGGTAACAAGAGTAGTCGCCTGATGATGATGATTCATCGTCTCATGATGCTGTATTGTCTTGTTTTTATTTGGGAGGCTTCTGGTCCTGCACAAAGCCTTTGAAAATAGAGATTAAGTGCTTCAACGGATCGTGCGCGGGCGTGGCGACCACCGTGAACCCCATGACTATCTGGACCACCTTCCATGGGAGCTGGTTCTCAAGCAGCGTGATATCGTGACGGATGTCCTTGCGGTTAGGGCCAATGAAACCGCGCAATCCCTGGTCGATTTTCTCCCCGCTCTGCATGAGAATGTACTGCACCTGGTAGCAAGCGTCAAAGAACATCATGTGCCGGAAGTCGTCGTAACCGATACCTGCCATCACATCCTTGTCGTAGAGGCACCGGGCAGCGTCGGCGGCCAGGGTGACCTCGCTGTACATGTCCTCCAGCAAGCGGCCCGACCGCGTGACGAGGTCTATGGCGGCCGCGTGCTTCACCTTCTCCGCCTGCTTCAGTTGGGCTCGGTGGTGGTGGTATGGCCCGATGGCCACGATCCTCGGCACCTTGTAGCATTCATCGACAGCTCCAAGGCATGCAGGGTACCTATGCATCTTCAATCAGGTCGATGTCGACCTTGTACTCGCGCGCTACTTGCTGGAACACGCCGCTAGCACGACTATCCATGGAGACTATCTTCGTCGTTGTCATTTCCTGGTCCCCATTATTGATGATCTGTGGAACAGTAGCAGCAATCAGCTGCTGCTTACCAGAGTTTTCCATCGGTACTACCTCTGACCGATTTTGCCCATCATCATGCATGCGTTGCAAGGCGGTAGAATAGTAGTAGTGCTGCTCAACCAGATGTGGTCGTCCACCGCTGGATTCTTGCGGCAGATGATATTCTTGTTCGATGCAGCTGCAGGTACCAAACATGTCGATGGGTGCATACTCCACCCAAGGGAAGCCAGCAGGCGCCCAAACGGCTTCAGCAGCTGGTGGTTCTTCAACGACAGCTCGCCAGCTGAAGCTGCCAGCAAGGGCCCCATGGTGCAGCGAGTTCCATGCTCCAGCCGTCAAGCTACCTGAATCCGCAGCTAGCAAATAACTAGGACAGCATGTAAACAATTGCCAGCAGTGAATAGTAAGTGAAAGAGTGCTAGATAGAAACACATCAAAGAGAAACCACAACTAATGTTATGAGAGAAAGACCATGTTTCCTATATTGACGTAATTGTTAGTGACGATAGACCAAAGGGACAAGATAAAGGAAGACTATACTTACATATAGTAGGGCAACAGATGCACAGACTTAGATTGTAGATGCTCCTCTTATGTAGAGAGAGCTTCAACAAGTATAGTACCTGCGGCACAATAATGCATCATCTAAAGTTGACAGTGAGGATGATGGCCAGGAGCATTGTACCCTTTCAGAATCTAATTAACCATTTATGCGGTAAGATTTCGGAGTAATTTTTTTATGATGACAGCTGTTAACTTAGCTGTGACTTCAAAATGGTCAATATATAATAAAAAGCACAGAGCTTGTTCTTTGTTCTCTAAGGCTATTGTCACCAGAGGGTACAATAAGATGTGCAAGACATTGTGTAGATAGAGTGGAGTTTGAAATAGAAAATGTGATAGAAGGCTGGATAAACGATCTAGAGCAGAGAAAGTGCAATGCTAACAGTGTTTGAAATTTTATAATCTAGTCCATCAATCCGTACTCTTGCACGGGTTAGAGTTTTAGGAGATATAGATAATCATTACTAATATTAGAGGTGATTATTTTAATTCATCTTTTGTAAAAAGCATTGTGGGTAATTTATATGCAAATTCAGGAATCATTTTGATTTATCTTTTATGACGTCATATTGGGTAATTTAAATGCAAATTTAGGGGTTATTCATAATGGCATTGTGGGTAATTTTTATATTGATTTATGGAGTTATTTTGTTTCATCTTCCATAATGGCATGGTGGGTAATTTTTATATAAATTTAGAGGGTTATTTTATCTCATCTTTCGTAATGGCATGGTGGGCAATTTTTTAAAAAATATAATAGATCTAATGGCTATTATTATTATAGCAACTTGATGGACACCGGATGTTTTTTATTTTTGTGAGAATTTTTAAAATTTATCTTTTTTTCTAGCGCGTTGGTGAGGATTAACACAGAGGCTTCAGAAAGAGCCTCGTAGTAAGATGGTTCAAAATGAAAGAAAATTTCTGGGATAGCAGAATTCCAAATGACTTGGCTAAATCAAGATTTTATTTCCCTTTTTTATATTACGTAAGAGCAAATTGGTTCTACTCCCTCCGTCCCAAAAAGAAAGTCATTCTTGATTTTAGTCTACTATATTTAATCCTTCGTATTATTTATTTTTTACGATTAAATTTGTAATCTTATGTATTTTTATATGACTTTTTTTTTAATTTTTGAATTAGTGTACGGAATTGAAGAGGAACGACATTTTTTTGGGACAGAGAGAATAATTTTTTTTTTTTAGTTCCAGGTGTGGCCGGTACTAATACAGTGTAGTACGTGGAGTTATAGAAGTGGTGGTTGTACTGAATACAGTGTAGCATCTTGATGGAAATGAATGTCTGGGAACAAGTCAGTACAGCTACAAATAAACTAGTAGGAAAAACTGCAACGATGTAAAATATAAAAATATTCATTTGAGATGAGTGTGGGGTTGGCATAACTGGAAATGCCGAACCCATGCCTTGTCGGGGTGGTACATCGAATTCTCACTAGCTCACTTTCTGCTGGTATCTGCAACTAGTAGCTAATGAGAAACTAAAGTAAAAAAGTATAAAATGGAAAGCTGAGTACCACTTGATCAAAGTGATCACATGTAACAAAGGCATAGATGCCACCTCTTAAACATGAATTGAACATGGTTCAAATAAGTTTTCAGCAGAAAAAATAAATTAATACAAATCGGCATGATCTTGATTTTTTCAGAAAAAAATGACATACTGCAGTTTTCCATTGACAACAAATTTAGCTAGGTTTTGAGGTTTATTTTCAGTCTCAATCCCATAGCAACACAGGGTCACTCACCTAGTGAAAACCGAAATATAACAACCTGACCACTCGATGGAGAAAAAAAAAATGAGACCAACCAAGGAGGAACTATGTGGTTTTTGATTAAGAAGAAATAGGCGCCCAAATTTGAGTTGGAGAAAACTCAAAACTTGAGTGGTGGTTAGATTGATGGCCACTCCTCCCACCTAACTAGTTGAGCTAGGCTCGCTTCCTGACCACTCGGTGGAGATGGATGAGCATGACCACTCGGTGGAGCTAGATCTCTTTCATTTAATTAGATAAATATGCGAGAAACTAAGACAGAGGAGGAAATTAAAATGTTTGACCAAGATTTGGAATCGCCGATGCATGCGCACTTATCAGTGACTCCAGTGTCCATTCATGCTATTCAGAACTTTGGTTGCATATCAGCAGCGACATTCCAAATAAAATTGCGACCACCAAGGCGCCATCGATCCCAACCAGCAACCACCCCCAACAGCACCGTCATCCGCATCGAAACTGCAAAAATAACCTCGGAGCAAGAGCAAACAAGCATACAGGGGCAACTTGGGATCCTCGGAGCCTGCTGCTCAAATCGCTAGGAAGGCGATCTCCAGGCTCCAGCACTGCATCTGCATGGCACCGAACTCTGCAATGAATATCATGGATTAATAGGATGAATACACTTTATATACAGTGCATTGTCTATATACATACATGATCCGCTAGAAACAGAATCATTACACATTTTGTTTGTTCTTTTATGATACTCCATCTACAGTTGCCTAGCTTCTTCACCCTTCAGCCTGTCTGGAGAACTTCTGTTTTCATAGTGGTAGCATTTTTTGTCGGTGCGCACAAGCTGCATCATGTATACATCTAAAGTAGTGTGAGTTGGTCCTTGCAAATTTTCTTTTAAACATAGTTCACCAGTTCTAAATATTAACTTTGTCGTAAGTAATATTTCTCTAAATTTGACCAAATTTTAGACACATAGCCAACATCTATACATCAAATTAGTTCGTTGCTAATGTATTTGTTTGATATTATAGATATTCATATTGTGACTTGAGACGAAGATAAACTAAATTAAAATATAGATTTGGCATCATAGGCTCGTTTACAAACTTAAATAATTGTTTTTTTTAACTTTTCTTAGTGTGTCTTTTGTGTACATAGCACCCTCATGGTCTCTCACTCTATCTCCTCCTAAATGGATGCCTTTGGGAATGGAAGAATTTATATAAGTAATTGTTTGGCATTGCCCTCCCTAGCTCCGTCTCCTCCATCGATAGTATTGTTACAACATTGAATATTATACAACAAAGTAGCAAAGAGGTGATGTTCCAACATTCAATATTTTCCAACAAAGTAGCAAGGAGGTAACTGAGACAATAATAAACTAAGAATGGGGAGGAGCTAATGAAGCCACAAATTTGGAGCTACTTCGGCCTTCTCCTATAGCTACATCACTTCTATACCAGTGGAGCCAAAGCATGTCAAAGCTCTACCAAATAGGGCCCAACATAAAAACCACAAACAATAGAACAACCTTAATATTCGTGTGGCCATAGGACTACGGCGTAAGATGGAACACATCAACAGCCCGCCAGTAGGGAAGGCCATCTCTCTAGCATGGCTTGAACTTCAACCAAACCTTTAGGTCAGATTAGATATAAAAATCATGTGTTTTACGAAGGTGATGAAACTTCTTTTTAGAAATAATTACATTCAATCTTTCAACCCAAATAGCATGCTACGTATCTGAATCAAGCTCGTGCTGCATGTTGCATCACGGAGCATGACAACCATGCATATAGACAGTCGGATATATGTTTCTAGTGGATGGATAGGTGTTTGCAAGTTAGGTTCCATGGCTCTATGATTACCCACTACATGATAGTTCCCGTGTCCTTTTTGAGTTGGATTGAAAACTCATGATTGTTTACAATTATGTCAAAAATGTCCTGTAGGAATGTTATTGTTTATTTCCTATTGAATAATATATAAATAATTATATCTAGCATAGGCTTAATTGAATTTAGACGGTCATTTATAAAATCTAACTTCTTTTCTTTTTACCTTCTTAACATGATAATTTCTAGATACTCTTGGCTTAATGGTGTTGTTTCTTTAGTAGCTTCTTAATAAGATGACAATCACAATAATGACAACAACAATAGATAGATGCTGGAGAACTTTATAATTTTTTGGGTAAAATTAGAATCTTTTGTTGACTATATTTGGTACATAATTTTTAGATTAATCTAAATTATTGGATGATCATAACATCTAAGGGTGTTATCATGTTGGGAGTATTTGGATTGATCCAAACTGTTTGATGATTATGACAACCAATTGTGTAGATCTTTTTTCTTATTATATTTCACGTATTATTTGATGTTGATGGTTAGGTGTTTATAAAATCCAACTCTTATATAGGGCCGATTGATCCTAATTCCTACCAGGCTTATGACATGATTGATGGATGTTTTCGATAAAATGTTTAGGAGATTATGACACTATCTATGGCTGCTTTCTAGAGGTGATGGATTTAACTTAATTGAATCGATTGTGGTGGCGTTATTCTTATATCTATCTGCAGTTCGGCACACTGTTAGATGTGGATTTTTTTATTAACGTAAGAATTAGCACACTATTCCTGTTAGATGTGGAATTTTTTGTTAACCTAAGAATCAAGGTTTCCTTACGTATCTACGCCAGAGTCATCAGTCAATAGTTGATACGTATTTCATTCCATTTCGATCAAAAAGCCCAACGGCTGTCTCACCGCTGCCAGCAGACGAGCGGCATCGGCATCGACGCATCGTCCAACGCCGCCCCGGTCGCCACCTCCCTGATCCCGGCGGCATTGGCGTGGAGAAGATGGTGAGCAGCAGCAACGCGGGTTCACCTGCAGTGACAGACGACGTAAGAGATTTTCACGTTCCATTGAGAAGGTTTGGTGCATCTTGGGGTCGCGTCACGCCTCAATGGTCAATGGACTGCCCTGATTTGTGTCCGAAACAGTTAACGTATAAATTTCCGATTTCTTTATTGTTAGCACCGGAATTTAGCTGATAGGCCAAGTCGGCTAATTGGGCTAAGAGTCGAACTGCAAGTGGATGGATCGGCTAATGGGCTTAATGAAGACGTCCGAGGAAGAAATGACGCCAAAGGCCTATGGGCCATGTATCTTCCTTATTGAGTTATTTTGAGTCCTATTAGGATTTGTTTAATTAAAATAGAAGTTTTAAAGAGTCGGACTTGTTGTCCAAGTTTTCAGACTATAAATATGTATCTATGTTCTACGTAATAAATCGACGGCATTACGCTCCAAGCAGCTACGTGTCTCCAACCTCTCTTTTGGCCCATCGTCACCCCTATCAACTGGATTTTCAAGATAATCGTCATGCTGCTCTAATGATTTATTTCGTTAGGGCATTAGACCGTGAACCATAAGGTAAACCACATACTGAAGCGTTTTTTATGGTACGGTTTGCTAGTTACCATAATGAATCTCGTATCGAGCCTAGCTCGGCACGAGATCCATTAGTTATCTTGATAAAGCTTGGGTCAAGCCTCTCTTGGCGCGGGATTCGTCTTTCTACCTTCCACGTTTGCCGATCTACTTTATTATTATGCTCCACGCTACGGATCAGCTCTCGTGTGGCTCGTTTTACGTTACATTATCGTCTGTTACAATCCACGACATGCCGCTACAGTGTGTGCATGCGACTTGCCGATAGATCTGCATAGTTTGATGCACCCTATCTATACACGTCGTAATTCGTATCTATTTAGCTAGGTGGATTTCTTTGAAAGTCCTAGTTAGAAGCCGATCTGGTTGTTCAGATCTGGTACATCATGCTTTTAGGTAGGGCTTTACATACTTCTTCTTGCGGATACATGCTTTGGCTTTCTATACGCTTAATTTGTGCTCATCACGCTGACTCACCGATGCCTGCGCATCGGCCGACTGGAGTACACGAGCCCTCGTGGTTGCCGATCCTAGCGATCGGTAGGTATTTAATATTTGCATCTGTTGTGTACACCCTTCAGGGAGAACAAGAGCCAATAGAAGCATTCGCACGACCTTCTTGGCTATGAGGTCAAGCCAGGTAGCACGCCCGCGACACGAACGACAACACCACTTGATTGGCTTTTCTCCCGCAGAGAGCCGATCGGAGCCGCATCCTAGAGAGACGACCGAAGCAGCTCGCGATCCCTGGCTCCCTCTGTGTGCCCTGTGCTCGGACCACAACGCCCGCCGGTGTCCGCAACACACAATTGGCACGCCCGGTGGAACCACAATCAGCTTGATTAGAAATCAGAACGGAGTGCATCTTTACAAATTAATAGGAAAAATCGGCTCATCAAAAATACTTTATTTCTGCTCGGAAGACAAGCAGAGCCAATTTATTATTTACAACCGTCGACGATGGGCCTCGAAGAGTCAGCAGCAATAGCAGCATCGGCTTGCAACGGAAAGAATTGTTAAAAAAAAACTCGCGGATCAGAGTCTGTCACGGCGTACGTCTGTGTAAGTCAACAAGAAAAATCGACTTGGTAAAAAATATCTTATCCTGTTCAGATGGCAAAAAAAACCGATTTATATAGAAGAGCCGACAACAAGATTCAAACAACAACTGGCGTCGGCTTATTAAGGACGGAGAGAGAAAGCCGATGGGATCCAGCTCTTTGCTCTGCGTACTGCTCCACCCTCCAACGCTGAACCAGGGAAGATGAAGTTGGGCCGCAGCCAGCTGTACGGCACTAAGGCAGTGAAGGCCGTCGGTGCTTTCGCTGCACCTGCACGCCGCCGCGCTGCCCTGCTTCCCGTAGTCTCCATCGCCGTCGTCGTGCCCCTTGCCGTCCAGGGAAGAGGAGGTCGAGCAGCAGGAGTACGTACGGGAACCACCAGCAGCAAGGGAGGTGCAGCAGCCGCAATCCCCGCCCTTTCGAGCTCCTCCGCACGCTCGTTCAAGTACCAGCAGGCGTTGGCGTGGCCGTGCAGTGACGGCCTCGCGTGACCGGCGGCGGACCAGATCGCCGGAGGACGCAACCACAAGTGCCGAGGAGGTGACAGAGCCGGACGAGGAGCGACGGATGCGGCGAGACAGAGCCGCGCACGGAGGCGCCAGCGGGGTCGAAGTCGATTCGGCGTACAGACAGGCCGCGGCGCAGGCGACCGCGTGACGGAGCGAGCGACATGCGAACGCCGTAACGGCGCGAGAGGCGGGCTGCGCCGCGTGCACAGGCAGCGGTGGGCGGTCGGCAGATGGGCGCGTCGCTGCAGGCGACGCCGGCAACGCTACGCAGGAGGATTAGTAGAGAACAGGGCTGCTGCTCTAGGACTGGAAGTTTGGGCGATGCTGACACCAGCAACGAAGAATAGACCAGGGCTAACATTGCAGAGCAAACCAGGGGGAGATGACCTGTGCTTTGCTAACGGCTGAAGACTCCGGAGGTTAACAGAGGAATACATCTACGCCGCCACCGCCCGGAGGCCATATACTGGAAATCGAAACCCTGCAGTACGCTGAGATGCTGTACACCATCGTCCATCGCCGCCGATAACGAAGAAGCAACGATCATGCCAGCTCGTATACGCGCGTGCCGCCGCGTATATCTTGGCTGCCGCATGCTACGCAATGGAGAAGAGGCCGAGACACACGGCCAACACCAATCGCCGACGTAAGCTGGCGAAGCCCCGCAGCCGGAACAGAAACGCCGATCACGCCGTGCTGTAGCATTTTTGGAACAAGCAAGCCAGCTCCAGAAGTCTGATGTACTTACGTGCTGTCAAGATTCATCAGGTGCTGATTTCCCAGACATCAACCATGTGCACATCTCTGCGGTTCAATGAATGAGGCCTGTTGTCCATTGATTGCCGACCTGCTAGCAGTTCAAGGGAGAGAAACTACAAGCAGAAGAAGAGCATCACGAAGGTGGCATAGCACTGCTACTACGGCCGATCGACTGGGCTGCGTCGGCTCCTGCGCCAGAACGCACGCCATTTCAGCCAGTCGATCTGGCCGCTGCTACTCCCACGGCACCATCGCCATCGGCTACTTCGGCCCTGTGCATATGTCATGTCAGCCGATCAATCCGGCCGTGGACACTCCTGCGACGCCATCGACATCGGCTACTTCGTCTCTTGCGCCGGAGTGCTTCTCACCTCGGTCAGTCGATTCATCCACTATACTTTTACGACACTATCATCATCGACTATTCCGGCTCCTTCGACAAGACATTTGAAGAACTCTCTGGGATTACAATCTGCTGATCGGATCTCAGATCAACTTCATCCTTGTTTCCATTTTATACTTCACTGGTCTACTGCAGGCTATGGACGTTAGGCTTCCCAACAGCCGGCAGTTGTGTGATGAGATTGTATTATGGTGAGCACAGACCAGATGAGATTGCGGCTATTGGCTTGTCAATAGCCGATTCGACCGGTAAAACTCAAACCCACCATTACATTGTTATATAGTATATACACTTGTCACTTGCACTAGCTTCCTCGTATGGTTAGTAGCTTTTACTTGTGCTTCATATATGTGCTTTGAGGTGTGGATACCTTTGACCATGTGTAGTTAAGCTCTTTAGAATATATTGAATATCCGATGCTGATCATGACTTTTGTTCTTTAAAAATCTAAAACATGGTCACTGCTTTACTTGGCTACTAGTATGTAGTATGTGTAGGCTGATTTTGCTTTTGCTATCTTGTACATGCCTGGTAGCTATGTCTTTTACTTTAGAATCAATTATGCAGCTTGCATCTCGATGTTTACATAGTAACCTTGTGCTACATTGAATTAAAAAAAAAGATGCCCATGTGTATGCAAAAAATGAAAAAGATCTCGGTGGCTTTGCTTTGTCTCACTGATCTCGTTCGAGACTGTTTGTCTTTGGACTTTGGTATAAACTTGGACTAGGCTGTGAATGACCAAAACATTGCTTTAAGCTTCTGATGGTTCTATCGATCTAGGCTTGGCATTGGTTGGTAAAAGTGGCTTGACAAGCAAATAACCCCTGGCATATATTGAAAAAAAAAAAGGGCTTGCCTGAAATTCGAATTCAATATGTTTTACTTGCAAGACCTGGAGGGCATGAGTAATCAAGCTTGTTGAAAGATCCTTGTATCCAAAAAGCTTACTGGTGTAGATACTTGTTAGTTTCTGTTTATCATGCTTTTATCGTGCTAGTTGGTTGGGCTAAGTAGTGATGCTTTTATTTTGAAAATCCTAAAACCGCTTGCTCATGTTCTAATATAGATATGTTCTCCAGTGCCTTTCTATGTGGTGTCTTTATGGTATACCCTCACTGTATGTACATGCTAGCACTTGTAAATGCTTTTAGACATATCTGGAAGCTTTCACTTACATGCTTTGCATGACATAACATATCTTGTGGAGGAGAGATTTTTTATCATTGATGTTGATTTGGCTTGCGTTGACTTTTTGCCAAATCAAATATGATCCATCGGCTTTTAGCCGGTTCACAGTGTTCTCTATAGTGCCAGTCTGGCAAGTGATTGTTTTGCAGGTAATCCATGTAGCTCACATTATTATTCATCCAATGGAGAATCGATTACCTTCTGAATATCGACCTGCCGTCAGGAAGATGTCTTCATCAACTATTCTTCATCAAGGGAAGACCGGTGTGCATGATCGGCCAATCAGCCGGTCACGGTTGGCTACTGCCCGAAAGAACCGCCATTGGCTAAATTGCTGAAGAGGAAGAAGTTTAAGCAATCTGC
The DNA here is from genome assembly GCA_022530915.1 of Paspalum notatum. Classification (NCBI taxonomy): domain Eukaryota; kingdom Viridiplantae; phylum Streptophyta; class Magnoliopsida; order Poales; family Poaceae; genus Paspalum; species Paspalum notatum. The sequence continues at coordinate 11,121,623 of CM039683.1, forward strand.
CTAAAAATATCTTAAGCCGATGAAGCGCAAGTGTGATCCTGCAAATCAGCATCAACATCGGAGAGGAAGGCTCGAGACTGGTTTCCAACGACAGATTAGGGCCGGTTCAAGAAATTGGCCATAAAAAAAAAATTTGATGCTTAAGGATTTGAGGCAAAGACCGACAATGTCAGTTGACAAATAGCCGATCTATCGGCTCGGGGGGCAAGATCATCAGTAGCATGAGAAGACAATTTGAAGAGCTGATGTTCTTGTGTGGTTTGCAACAGATGCTTAGAAGATTCTGTCACATTTGGCCAAACTTGGGGGGCATGTGTTAGCACCTGATTTTTGACAAAGACCGGTAGGAGAAAATGTCAGAAGAAGCCTATGGTGAAAAAATCCACTTGGTTGGGCCTATATCATAAGTTTGGCCAAATATGCTAATTGTGCGCCCAATACCCATGTCAAGATGAAGTCACAAGCCTAGCCCAGTTTATTCGCGAGACTGGTTCGGACTGCAGGAGTAGGCTGTCCGAAAACGGGCGCCCAGGCCACATACAAACTTCGTTTTGGACGTCCTATATATGGATGGAAAGATACATTCGGAGTTGACGGAAATTGCCAAAACAATAGGACGACCAAAATCTACCAAAATTTATACAGCATGTTTCGATTGATATTTGGAAGCTTCACGATAAGAGGAAGAGTCCAGATCACGTTATCAAGTTATAGAGTCCTAGTTGAGTTGTAATTTATTTAGAAAAGAGTTTGAGTCTAGTTATGAAAGGGTTTGCCTTGAGAGCTAAGTCTCCGGACTATAAATATGTATCTTCTATTCATGAATAAACCAGTTATGGCATTATGCTCCAAGCAGCTATGTGTCTCGCTCATTAACTCTCGGCGCATCGCCACCCTGACTCCCAGGTTTATTCTCTCCATGTAAGCGTCATCTTGCCCTAGCGGGTTCATCCAGGTCGGTTAGGGCAGCGAAGCGTTTATTGGACCCATGGCAAACCCTGTACTGAAGCGTTTTTTATGGCAAGGTTTGATAGTTATCCCGGTGAATCTCGTACTAAGCATTGCGGATTGCGAGATTTGCTAGTTATCCCGATGAATCTCACACCAAGCCCTGCTTGGCACGAGATCTATCTTTACCTTTGCATGTGTATCAATCTGTTTATGTATTTATGCTTCATATTTAGTAGATCGGTTCATGCGTAGCTCGTTATACGTTACCTAATCGCTTGTTACAATCCACGACATGTACGCTGTAGCATGTGCACGCGACATGCCGATAGATTAGCGTATCTCGAGTACCCTATCTTTCCATGTCTTAATATGTATCTGTTTATCTAGATGGATGTCTTTGGAAATCCTGGTTCGAAGCCGATCTGGCTATACAGATCTGTTATATCATGTGTTTAGACAGGTTTTTATTTACTTCATTACGGATGTTGTATGTTCCTATTATTATATCTGCGCGTCTCCTAGACCACGAAGCATTGGCTCTTTAGCCGATGGAAATCCACGGGCTCCCGTGTTGCCGATCCTAGCGATCAGGCATGTATTTAACGTTTCAGATCTGTTATGTACGCCCTTTAGGGAGAACAGAAGCCACTTCACCGCATCCACATCAACACCTTTAATTCTAGCTGCAAGGACAAGCCAGGTGGCACGCCCGCACCACCACCACATGCCATTGATCGGCTCCCCAACGCGAAGCCGATCAGAGCCGCGTTTCTAGGGAGACGAGCGTAGCAGCGGCGCGATCCCCGGCTCCCTCGTGTATCCGTCCACGGAAACTCGCCCACCGATTTCCTGTGGCAACACTTATATATGTGGATCTATTATATGATTGTTAATTAAATATAAACCGTTAGATCTTTGTAAAATCTTATGGTCAGATTTTTTCTTTTTTGATTAACGTGGGAATTTTATAGACCCTTAGACCTTCATAAAATCCTACGGTCAGAATTTTTTCTTTTTGTTTTTTGATTAACGTGGGAATTTTTTGGCCCTCTCGGCGAACGTGGTGGCTTCTTTTAACACTTCTTTATCAATATAATAAATTTTGCTTTCCAAACATGTACAATTCAATTCATTGTGAAAAATCTTTCAACAAAATTTCAAAAATCCTCAAATCTCTCTGGGCCTAGTATCTCTTCCCAGGGAGTCGCCTTAGCGGTCCAGCATGGCTGCTCGGCCCACCTCCACCTCACCTTTGCCTTCGCCACACGTTGATGTGGCCAAAATTTGGCGCATGTCGACAAGTCTTCAAAACCCACCAAACCTCGTCTGCTTTCACTGCTGACAGTGAGAACAATGGGCCCCACCCACACCGACTACTTCGCTGATCGCGTGCCAAACTAAAGCAGTCGTCCAGGAAACCAACCCATGAAAAATACGACCATCAGCCGTTCAGCACCAGTTTTTTGCGAACGTGCGATCACCATGCGTATTTCATTAAGAGAAGGAGCGGTTCAGCACCAATACTGCAGCAGTCATAAAGATTAATTAAGTCAGAGCCTTCTTCACTAATTAATTCATATGGTAGTCCAAAGTCTAGAGTTAACTTTATCAAAATAGTAGAAACAATATTTTAGATTTAAGTACGTAAATATTGCAAGAATATACAGCACTAAACGCCCGTTTTGAATGTGTTACTATTCATTTGTCGCTATTATCTCAATAAGGATCAAAAATAAAATCAGGAATAAAAATATACATACCTCCTAGCATCGGTGGGTATTTTTTTCGACCAGCATAAAGCATCTCATAAAATTCAATAAATGGAGGGTACTAGATTAACCAACATTAAGACCAATGGTAGACAGCCCGGAAATAACATAAAGTTATATTAGACCTGCTAGCTAATAGAAAAAAAAATAAAAAAGAAGAAGACAAAAAAAAACTGCATATCTCAATAGTATCGTACTACACACATGTAGTTATTAAGATAAGATAAATTCCATTAAACAATATAGGATAGGCACATGACACATGCAGCCAGAATAACATGATACCCTTTGCCACTGAATAAGACCATAAGAAGACAATATATATAGCCCCACAGGTGGCACACTCTAGAGGGCAACACTGCACATTGCTGTAGACATAAATAGCATCCAAGATGACACCTATTGAACTTTTCTTCGAAAATGATTGAGATGTGTTTTATTAACCGAAAGAGATAGCCCAACTGCATGCTGAAGAATGAAAAATACTTTAATTTTATAGGAGAGACTAAAAAAGTAACTAGTGTTCATTAATGTTGTAGCGACATCTACCGGAATTTTACACGTGGGTCTGGCCGAATTTGGCACATTAAGGGGCTAGTTTGGCAAACCCATTTTCTCAATGGATTCTGAGGAATTGAGGGGAAAATTTTTCCTTGAGAAAATAGAAATCCCTTAGGGCTTGTTCGGTTGTCCTGGTTTTGGAGAAGATTTAATCCCTCAAATTCGAATAGAAAGGGATTTAATACCATCCAATCCCTTTAGATTTTTCTCTAACCGAATAAGCTTTTAGGAAAATGGGGTTGCCAAACTGGCCCTAATCAACAACGCCGCTAACCAAACACTACGAGACTCCGTCCTGCTCAAAGTTGACCGCGCATACCGGTGAGCGGTGACACTTAGGGCTGAAAAAATAGCTCAAAGCTCGGCTCGGGCTCGGAATGGCTCGGCTCGGCTTGGAGCGGCTCGCGAGATTCCAACGAGCCGAGCCGAGCCTAATTTTTTGACTCGCAAAAATAGCGAGACAAGCTCGCGAGCCGGCTCATGAGCTCGGCCTAAAACAGTCCAAGAATAATTTCACGATGATTATTGAATTAATTCTCCATCATTAGTGGTATAAATTAATATTTATATATATAACATAGCAATTTATATATACATAAAAAATATGTGCCAATCATTCAAAAAATATATAAATATATTTATTTTGAGTTTAATTTACATTTTTTAGAGCGGCTCGCTAACCTCCACCACCGAGCCGAGCCCACACACACAGAGCGGCTGCTGCGCTGACCTCGTGCCAAACCCAAGCCAATTCTTCGGTCCAACAACAAACACAGTCCATATAAAAAAGACCACGTCTCCCCCCTCACAAGCCGCATCAAACCGACAGCCCCGAATCACCCGGGAGCCTGGAGGCGCCAGCACCACGCCCCCACCGCCCGGCGCCGTTACCGTCGCCGCCATGCAGGACTACGAGCGGCTGGTCAAGATCGGCGAGGGAGCCTCCGGGGTCGTGTACAAGGCCCGGGACCGCCGCATGGGCGAGACCGTGGCCATCAAGCGGCTCCGCGCGGGCGGGTGCAACGCCGTCGACGAGGACGGCGCGGCGTTCGACGCCGCGTTCCGCCGCGAGGTCCGCTGCCTCGACGCCTGCCGCGGCCACCCGAGCCTCGTCGCGCTCCGCGCCGCGCACCTCGACCCTTACACCGGCGACGCGTTCATCGTCATGGACTACGCCGGGCGGAGCCTGGCCGAGGTCATGCGGGACGACCGCGCCGGCAAGCCGTTCGCCGAGCCCGATGCGCGGCGCGTCATGCGGGTGCTCCTCGAGGGCGCAGCGGCGCTGCACGCGCGCGGCGTCCTGCACCGCGACCTCAAGCCTGCCAACGTGCTCCTCGACGCCCGCGGCGGCGTCCGCATCTGCGACTTCGGGCTCTCGCGCCCCACAGCCGACGCCGTCTCCTCCGGCAGCTCCCCGCTTACACCGGGAGTGGCGACGCTGTGGTACCGGTCGCCGGAGCTGATCCTGGGGTCGCGGGAGTACGACGCGGGGGTGGACACGTGGGCGCTGGGGTGCGTCATGGCGGAGCTCCTCGCCGGCGCGCCGCTGTTCCCGGGGCGGTCGGAGATGGACACGCTGAACCGGGTGTTCGACACGCTGGGCGCCCAGGATGTCGCGTCGTGGCGCGGGTTCGCTTCGCTCCCGCGCGCCGGGAACGCGCTCTGCCGCCGCGCCAGGCCGCCTGGTAGGCTGTGGGAGACGTTCCCGGCGCTGTCGGACGCCGGGTTCCGCGTCCTGGCTGGGCTTCTGGAGTGCAGGCCGGATTGGAGGCTCTCCGCCGCGGACGCGCTCCGGTGCCCCTGGTTCGATGATGAGGACCCGGTGGCGGTGCCTGAAGCCGTGGCGGCGGTGGCGGCTGATCAGCCGCGCGGCGCTTCGTCTTCGTGCTCTGCTGGGTTCAGTGCTGCCGCCGGTGGTGTCACTGTTCCTGGTGTTGCCGCCGAGGCGATGGTGGCGTAGGTAGACAGACAGTAGAGCACGGGAACAGACTGATTCTTTTATGGTTTGTACAGTAGAAAAATACTATATTCTTTTTGAAAGTATTTATGGTTAGCCACTGATTGCACTCGTTTGGTAGCCATTATTCTGTAGCCACGTTCATGACTGACAAAAGAAATGGCCAAATAAATGGGTTAAACGTGCAGGGAGGGAATTTTGTTTGTTGATGACAAGTCTTTTCTCTTCAGAGAAAGATGTTGGATGGCCGCCGGCGTCTATCGTGGTTGGTGACTGGCTGTCCTTTGAATCCACAGCTGCATATTCCTCTTCAGGAAACCCAAACACAGCATTGGCAGTGGCAGGCGGTGTGGTTGTATTGGAGTACTTCTTTTCAGTTCAGTGAAGATGATTCAGATTTGCGTGCTGCGTGCTTCGCTTTGTTTGTTTGTTTGTAGAACTAGACAGATGAGCAGAATCAAGACGCTTGTATGAATTGCAGTTGCAATTGAGTTTGGTATGAGTTCTATGAGCACGCCCATTTTCTCAGCCGTGTGTCGTGGATAGGTAGCGGACTCGTGGCAAATAAATGGCCTCCATTCCATCCAAACAGTCAAGGGTGTCAGACAAGGTGTTCCTAGTCAGGTCCCTAGGCTAAACCAGCCACGTGCCCAAACACCAAGGATCACTCAACTCCACTAAGCTAGAGCTTGGCCTTGTGCTGCCCGTTGGCCTTTGTGCTGCCTGCTTCCTTCCGCCTTCTCCTTCGGAACATCCACTCTGCCCCGCCTCCGGCCCCCTCCACCTCCCTTTGGCGTCCTCGCCGGCGGCGAGGAGGAGGCTGGCCGGTCCGTCACCTCTTCCCCTCATCCTCCTCGATGTGTACAAATCTTTTTCTTTTTCTCCTTCTCGCCTTCGTACCTTTGGAGATGGCTCGGAGCGGGGAGCTCCGCTGCTTTTCACCGCAGGCCGCCGTCTCCTTGGCCTTCGCCGTGCTCCAGGAAGTCGCCATTGTTCTCCACATGGTGAGTCTCCTTCCAATAACTCCCATTCTCCCCTTCTCCCTCTGTGATGCTGTGATTCCTGCATATTCTACCGGCGAGCATCCTTAACTCCACTATATCCCCTTGGATCTTGGATTCCATTATGCTGATCCATTGATTCGAGGCATAAATGGCTGATTCCCAAACTTTGTACTTCACCGACGACAAGGCAGCAAACTATTCTTCCTAGGTTCATTTTTTTTATGGAACAGGAAGGGTTTCCACCTACTGATATATTAAAAAGCCCCTAGAAGGGGGAGAGTAACAAAGAAACAAAGCGGGAACAAATCCAAAACCAAAACCAAAACTAAAAAAACTAAAGAGTTACAAGAACGGCTCTAGCCGGAAATCAATAGCAGGGGAGTAACTGTTGAGAAATTAGACAATATCTGAATTAATTTCCGAAAGTAAATCATGCAAAGCACAGCACAAACTAGCATGTACTCATCTAACATACTAGATAGAACAGTCACAGCAAAGATCTCACAGATCATAATTAACAGATAGATTGGATAGATCTGTTTATACCTGTTGGCAGCTAGAGCCGATTTCGTACTGGGGATGACGTTGACGATGACCGTGTCGCGGACGTCGCAGGTGCTGTACGCAGCACGATGCAGAAGCCCGTGAAGAAGTCGGCGGCGATAGCCTCCGGCAGCAGAAGAAGACGGCCGACCCGTGGTGAAGACAGCGAGCAGTCGCGCGAAGCGCTTCCCAAAAACCTTATTCGCCTTCTCCCGGTGCAGAAGCTCGAAAGGCGAAGGGTTTCGGAGACCTGCTCTCCCGGTCGCTGATGCACGTCGGCGGCGGGATGGAGAGAACTATGAAGACGGCGCAGTAGCAAGCGTTGGCAAAACCCTAGGTTTTCTGGTGTGTTTTTGGTGGTACCGGTAGGCTGCTTATATAGGACCCGACGACCCAATCTCGTGTCGCGATCACGATCTCAATCGGATGCGGATTCCTTAGTTTGACGGCCAAGTCAAAACAGATTAGGAAACCAAAACTTGGAGGCCAAGTCACCAAAAATTAAAATAGCAAAAGGAAGCCGCGCACCCGCAAGGTCAGGATCCGGATTTCGGCGGACCATTCACGCAGGTGCCGCGTGCCCGCGCCCATCGCCCCGTGCCCGAGCCCGGCCCGGCCCGGCCCGGCGAGGCGAGGCGAGGCGAGCGCGCGCGTGTGGTTTTCCTTTCTCCCTCCACACCATGACTTAGTGGGAGAGGAAGAGTCTCCATATTTAAGTGGGTGAAACTCCCCTTCCACTAGCAAGGTGGGACTAAAGGTTCCACACTCCCCTTGCACACACACATGGGCCTTTGAGATTTTCTAGGATTAAATAGATGGGCTTGGCCCATATATTCAACAATCCCCACCAGATCTCAAATGCCCATTTTGAGATTTGCCAATACTTACTACCGTTTATATACCAGTATTTCAGCAGAGACTGTGAAGTTGAACTTCTGCCTAGAACTTCAAGTTACACTCATTCACAACTTGAACAATGGACTATGCCTTGAATTGCAAGTTTTGTGCAAACAAGTTTCACTTAAAGTCATATCTAGTACGTGACTGCCAGTAGTTCCCTCCGCGGGTGGAGCATATACGTCGTACTCCCTGGTCTCTTCATGAGCTTACTAGAGATCACCCAAATCTCATAGACTGCGACGTTTTACAGTCGAACTCATATAGGTGTGTTCTTTCAAGAATGCTCTGTAGGACAGCACCTTTGCTAAGTTAAAAGCCAACAGAAACACATTAAGTCATAAAGTCATCCTACCATACAGGTTTTGAGAGTGTTGCATCTTCACATAGAGAGGGTTAATAATCACTCTCCTCAGTTCACCAATAGCTTGTTATTACCCAGATTCTAATTCACGGGATCTCCGATCACAAATACTGGGTTTCCACTATTGCAACTTAAATAGGTCTCAAACCCATCTCTTTCGATGCAATGTCTATCACATTACGTGATAGTCCCTTCGTAAAGGGATCTGCCAGGTTTTTCTCAGTTTGAATATAAGTCACACTTATCACTCCGGAGTGTCTCATCTTCCTGACAGATTTAACTCGTCTTCTAACGTGTCTCGAGGACTTCGCATTTTCCTTATCACTGTTCACTTTGGCAATCGCAGTCTGATTGTCACAGTTCATAAGAATAGCCGGTATTGGTTTCTCAACCACTGGCAAGTCCATCAAGAGCTCACGTAACCAATCTGCTTCTACAGACGCTGTATCTAAAGCAGCTAGCTCAGCCTCCATGGTTGACCTTGTCAAAATAGTCTGTTTGCAAGACCTCCATGACACGGCACCACCACCAAGCATAAACACATATCCACTTGTGGCATATAGCTCATCATCAGATATCCAGTTCGCATCACTATATCCTTCGAGCACAGCAGGTGAATAGTGAATACCATAACTCATTGTTCCTTTCAAATAGCACATAACCCTTTCAAGTGCATGCCAATGATCTGTACCCGGGTTGGACATGAACCTACTCAATTTGCTCACAGCAAATGATATGTCGGGTCTAGTAGCGCTAGCAAGGTACATGAGCGAACCAATAATCTGAGAATATTTTAATTGGTTTACACCAATTCTCTTATTCTTTTTCAATGTCACACTGGGATCATAAGGAGTGGGAGAAGGCTTGCTGTCTATATAGCCGAACCGGCTCAAGACCTTCTCTACATAGTGGGTTTGAGAAAGAGTAATCCCACTCTCATCCTTAATAAGCTTGATGTTTAGAATCACATCTGCTTCTCCCAGATCTTTCATATCAAACTTCGTTGATAAGAAAGACTTGACTTCATTGATCACATCAATGTCTGTGCCAAAAATCAATATGTCATCAACATATAGGCACAATATAACCCCTTTACCCCCACCATAGCGATAGTACACACAACTATCTGCTTCATTAACGGCAAATCCTGCTGATGTTAAGGTGGTGTCGAACTTCTCATGCCATTGCTTAGGCGCTTGTTTCAGGCCGTACAAAGATTTCAATAACTTACATACTTTGCTTTCTTGACCCTTTACTACAAACCCATCAGGCTGTTCCATATAAATCTCCTCTTGCAACTCTCCATTAAGGAAAGCTGTCTTTACATCCATTTGATGAATGATAAGACCATATGAAACAGCCAGGAAAAGCAGTACATGAATAGTAGTCATTCTAGCAACAGGTGAGTAAGTATCAAAGAAGTCTTCGCCCTCTTTTTGGGTATAACCCTTGGCCACAAGCCTCGCCTTGTACTTCTCAATAGTACCATCAGGTCTAAGCTTTTTCTTGAACACCCACTTACATCCTACTGGTTTACAACCATAAGGCCGTTCGGTCAACTCCCAAGTTCCATTGGAGAGAATAGAGTCCAGCTCACTTTGAACAGCTTCTTTCCAATTATCTGCATCTGAAGATGCATACGCCTCACTAATAGACATAGGAGTATCATCCACGAGGTATACAATGAAATCATTGCCAAAAGATTTTTCAACCCTTTGTCTCTTGCTCTTTCTCGGAGCTTCATTGTTATCCTCCTCTGGGCTTATTTCACGTGGTGATTCAAAAGCTTCAGTTGGTGCATTAAGCTCAGGAGTTATTTCAGAAGAAAATCTTGAAGTACTGTGCATATCTTTCATCGGAAAAAAATTCTCAAAAAATGTAGCATCACGTGACTCCATAATAGTATCAACATACATATCAGGCACATCAGATTTTACTACTAAGAATCTATAAGCAATGCTCTGATGAGCATATCCCAGAAAGATACAATCCACCGTCTTAGGTCCTAGCTTGCGCTTTTTGTTAATAGGCACATTAACTTTTGCCAAGCATCCCCAAGTACGAAAATAAGAAAGTGATGGTTTCCTCCCAATCCACTCCTCATAAGGAGTTTTGTCTTTATTTTTATTAGGAACTCTATTTAGGACATGACAAGAAGTCAATAAAGCCTCCCCCCACCATGCCTTAGATAAACCAGCAGTGTCTAACATGGAATTCACCAAGTCAGTCAATGTACGGTTTTTTCTCTCGGCAACCCCGTTAGATTCGGGAGAATAGGGAGGCGTCCTCTCATGAATAATACCATGTTCCGCACAAAAATCATCAAAGACTTTAGGGAAATACTCGCCACCACGATCAGATCTAAGACGTTTAATCTTTCTCTCTAGTTGATTTTCAACTTCAGCTTTATAGATTTTAAAGTAGTCTAACGTTTCGTCCTTAGATTTCAACAAATAAACATAGCAAAATCTAGTCGCATCATCAATCAAAGTCATGAAGTACCTCTTTCCACCTTTTGTCAACACACCATTCATTTCGCATAGATCAGAATGTATGAGTTCTAGAGGTGCCAAGTTCCTCGGCTCAGCAGCCTTGTGAGGCTTTCGAGGTTGCTTAGATTGCACACAACTATGGCACTTAGAACCTTTGGCAAAAGTGAAACTCGGAATTAAACTCATGCTGGAAAGCTGTTTCATAAGACCAAAATTAACGTGACATAAACGACCATGCCAAAGACTCGCATCATCATTAACACCACCGCAAATATGGTTCACACACTTATTGCTAAAATCTGAAAGAGATAAGCGGAACAAGCCTCCGCTAACATAGCCTTTACCAATAAATAAACCATGTCTCGACACGATTACTTTATTGGACTCTAGCACTACCTTAAACCCATCTCTCAATAGAAGAGAGCCACTAACGAGATTCTTGTTCATGGAGGGGACATGCTGCACGTTCTTCAGCTGCACGATCTTTCCCGAAGTAAACTTCAGATCCACCGTACCAGTGCCAAGAACAGAAGCAGCGGACCCGTTCCCCATCAAGACGGAGCAATCTCTTGTGACCTGGTAAGAAGAGAACATAGCAATGTCAGAACACACATGAACATTAGCACCCGTATCAATCCACCAATCGAAAGATTGAATAACTGAAAGGATACAGTAGGTAAATTACCATACCCTGTATCTCCAGTTTTGCTAGCAGTCACAGTGTTGACAGTCTTGGACGATTGTCCATTACCACCTCTTTTCCCTCGACGGTCTGCACGCTCTGGACAGTCCTTGGAAAAGTGCCCAAGTTCACCACACGTGAAGCAGGGTAACTCAGCCTTGTTCTTTTTCTTCTTGAAGTTGGTAGTCTTGTTAGGCTTGAACTTCCCTTTCCCCTTGCCTTGGTTCCTCTGATTCTGAACCGTATTGGCAACTGAGTGGCCCTCACCTCCTTTAGTGTCCTTAGCCCGAGCCTTCTCTTCCACATCAAGGGACGCTATCAGTTCTTCAACTGATATCTTCGTCCTCTTATGCTTCAGAGCTGTGGCGAAACTCCTCCATGAAGAAAGAAGTTTTGCAATAATGCAACCAGCCACAAACGGATCAGGAAGAGAACACTTAAGGATTTCGAGTTCCTTAGCAATGCACTGTATGTCATGAGCTTGCTGGACAATTGATTTGTCATTGACCATCTTAAAGTCATGAAAGCTCTCCATGATATACAGATCACTGCCTGCATCCGATGCACCAAACTTAGCTTCCAGTGCATCCCACAGCTCTTTCCCGTCTTTTATGTGCATATACACATCAACCAGGCGGTCGGTAAGAGCACTCAGTATGGCTCCTCTGAAGAGAGTATTGGCCTCGGTAAACCTCTACAGATCTGCATCTGAGAGATCACCCTCAGGTTTGCCTTTACTCACCCAGAACACATGCATAGCCTCAAGCCAGAGGGTGCACTTGATTTGCCACCTCTTGAAGTGCACACCAGAGAACTTCTCCGGTTTCAGTGCATCAGCAAACACAGCCATTGATAATTCAGGAAATTGTCTACAATAAGGTTTTTGGATTGTTGAGAAATTAGACAATATCTGAATTAATTTCCGAAAGTAAATCATGCAAAGCACAGCACAAACTAGCATGTACTCATCTAACATACTAGATAGAACAGTCACAGCAAAGATCTCACAGATCATAATTAACAGATAGATTGGATAGATCTGTTTATACCTGTCGGCAGCTAGAGCCGATTTCGTACTGGGGATGACGTTGACGATGACCGTGTCGCGGACGTCGCAGGTGCTGTACACAGCACGATGCAGAAGCCCGTGAAGAAGTCGGCGGCGATAGCCTCCGGCAGCAGAAGAAGACGGCCGACCCGTGGTGAAGACAGCGAGCAGTCGCGCGAAGCGCTTCCCAAAAACCTTATTCGCCTTCTCCCGGTGCAGAAGCTCGAAAGGCGAAGGGTTTCGGAGACCTGCTCTCCCGGTCGCTGATGCACGTCGGCGGCGGGATGGAGAGAACTATGACGACGGCGCAGTAGCAAGCGTTGGCAAAACCCTAGGTTTTCTGGTGTGTTTTTGGTGGTACCGGTAGGCTGCTTATATAGGACCCGACGACCCAATCTCGTGTCGCGATCACGATCTCAATCGGATGCGGATTCCTTAGTTTGACGGCCAAGTCAAAACAGATTAGGAAACCAAAACTTGGAGGCCAAGTCACCAAAAATTAAAATAGCAAAAGGAAGCCGCGCACCCGCAAGGTCAGGATCCGGATTTCGGCGGACCATTCACGCAGGTGCCGCGTGCCCGCGCCCATCGCCCCGTGCCCGTGCCCGGCCCGGCCCGGCCCGGCCCGGCGAGGCGAGGCGAGGCGAGGCGAGCGCGCGCGTGTGGTTTTCCTTTCTCCCTCCACACCATGACTTAGTGGGAGAGGAAGAGTCTCCATATTTAAGTGGGTGAAACTCCCCTTCCACTAGCAAGGTGGGACTAAAGGTTCCACACTCCCCTTGCACACACACATGGGCCTTTGAGATTTTCTAGGATTAAATAGATGGGCTTGGCCCATATATTCAACAGTAACTCCTTTTTGCCCTATGCAGCAGGAGCAAGAAGGTGCTTGTGAAGATCTGTTTGCCAGTTTGGAGTACCAGGTTAACATCCCTGAAGATCTTATTGTTTCTCAACGTCCAGATGGTCCAGGCCATGATGATTATGATTTCCATGAAGAAAGGGAGATGAATCTGCTGCCGCAGACTATCCAAGGTTTGAAAGGTATTGATTTCTTGATTTATTTGCAGATTGAGGATGGCCCAACACTCCTTTGCGAATCTGCAATGAAAGAAGAGATGTACTGCAGTTTCTTCAACATCATCTGAGCAGAGGGGACAGTTGTATGAGGGTAGGTCGATATTTTTCCTTCTTAGGAGATTTCTTGTGCTCAGTTTGTCCTGTAAGAGACACCAGAAGAAAACTTTATGTTTGCGTTGGCACGATGAATTCCAAATCCATTTGAAAGCTCCATGAATTTCTTGATGACCAATTAGTTGCTTGTATGCCTTAGCTGGGGAAAACACATTGCTTCCCCAAATGTAAGTCCATTCATCTGGTGAGTCTGTAAGGTGTAGTGCTTCAATGGTGTTTGTAAGTCTCTGATACTGTGAGAAGGCTTCCACTGAAAGGGGTAAGTGGAAGAGATTGAAGTGACTATCTATATGCTTTGCTTGATGGAGAGTGGGTCTATCATTTTTGGCAAAGGAGTGGAGCTCTGGTAACTAGAGTTTGAGGACCTAATTATCCCAAATATCCTCCCAAAGAAGGCAACTTTTTCCATCTTGAGGCTTAACTCTGGCTATCCCTTTAAATTTGTCTAGTAACTTGATATCGTTCCACCAGAAAGAATCTTTTTTTGAGTGTGAGGGCAACTGGTTCCTAGGGTAGTAGTGTGTCCATACTAGATGAACCCAGGGGATTTCCAGCCTGTTAAAGAACTTGTGCAAGTTTTTTAACGAGAGTGCTTCATTTTGGGCTCTCAAATTCAGAACCCCAAGACCTCCCTCCTCCTTTGGCATTGAGGTCAGAGCCCCTCCATAGACAGTGTTTTCTTTACTTATCAATCTGTTTGAGAATCGTGCTATGCATGTTGAAGGTATAGAGGTGGAAAGTCGATAGGGCACTAAGCACTGAATTTGTGAGTTGAAGACGGCCTGCCTGTGAGAGGAACATGGTTGAGCTCACTAGTCTTCTCTCACATCTCGTGATTAGGGGCATGAATTCTTCTATTCTTGGTTTGGTGAGTCCCAGAGGAAAGCCAAGGTAAGTGAAAGGAAAAGACCCTTTTTTTCAAGAGAACGTTCTAGCTAGGATCTCCAATTTTTCTTCTGACACATTTATTGGCACCATCATGGATTTCTCAAAATTGACTTTCAGGCCAGTTGACTCGGCAAAAGAATTCAAGAGAGACTTTAGGAAGAACAATTGCTTTGCACAGCCTTCCATAATAACCAATGTGTCATCTGCATACTGGAGAATTGGGAAGTCTTCACTCGATCTGAGAGGGAAATGCAGTTTCAACAGGCCACTATTTTTAGCCGTGTTTAACAGAGTTTGAAGTAGGTCTGCAGCTAGAACAAAGAGAAGAGGCAAAAGTGGGTCCCCTTGCCTCACCCCCTCTTCTGCAATGAAAGACCTTTCCAGGGGTTCCATTCAAGAGTACAACAGATGTACCGGTGCCAATTATGTTTTTGATCCAATTATTCCAGTGCTCACGAAACCCCTCTTCCTGGGTTCGTTGAGAGTTCCTTCTAAACCTCGTCGGAGGATTCATGTTCAACCAGCAATCCGGTGGCCGCGCACTTCAACGATAGCTCTAACGCCATCCTCTGCCTCGATGGAGGCCTTCAAGCCTTGGGCCAAGCACTCTGCGTGCCTCTGGTATCCCACAGGCGACGGTGGCGAGCTCCATCTCATCAGCGATGATGGCGCATCCCTTGATGCATGTGCGTGAACGGCTTGTGTTGTGCCGTGCCCGGTTTGGACCTTTCTGTAATTTGGTCCTTTCTGAAGGACTTTTCTATAATTTGGCCTTTGGTTTTACTAATAAAAATTAAAGGCACGTTCTGATTAAAAAAACCAACCACGTGCACCATGTCCATCTCGAATCATCACCACAATTATTTGATGGACAATGTGCGCGTGTGACTACAAATGTACTAGACAAAATTCTTGGGGGAAAGCTAAAGAAAACATTTTTGGCACTGTCAATGTCCCCCACCCCCCATATATATCGTCTCTCTCCCCTGCGGCGTACGGCGGGTTCCATGCCACAATCCCCCGGCCCCATCCTACTCCATAGCAGACCCACTGGCGCCATACCGTTGCACACTCTCCGGCCGACGACAACACTAGGTGAAAGCGTGAGGTAATGAAAATTATCCAAAAAATCAAAGTCAGAGGCAAGTGGGGAGACCGTCAGAGGTGTGTCAGCAAAGGGAAGGGAAGACTCATCAAAGACCACATGGAGGGAGATGATGACATGATCGGTGGAGAGGTCGAGACATCAGTAGCCTTTGTGATCCAGTGAGTAGCCGAGAAAGACACAGAGGATGGAGCAGGAAGTGAATTTGTGGACTGCGGTGGCAGATGTGGGAATAGGATGGCGGGTGCCCATAGAGAGCATGACGGGGAGTGGAAAATTGGTGAGTTTTCGTGGGGTAGCGATTAAAAAGATAGTTGGCAGTGTGGAGTGCTTCCACCCAGTAGGGAGGAGGGAGATGGGATTGAAAAAGGAGTGAATGATGTTGTTGATGGTGTGCAAGACACACTCGGCTTTGCCGTTTTGCTGCGAGGTGTAGGGGCACAACATGCAGAGAGCAACACTATGCGAGAGGAAAAAAGTGCGAGTGGAGGAATTGTCGAATTCGCGACTGTTGTCACATTGTACACTCTTAATGGTGGCGCTGAACTGGCTGAGAACAAATGAGAAGAAGTGCACAATAGTAGGGAACGTGTCAGATGTGAGATGGAGGGGGAAGGTCCACAAGTAATGGGAGCAACCATCGAGAATAGCAAGATAATATTTAAACCCTGAAACACTAGGAACCGGGGAGGTTCACAGATCGCAACGGACAAGGTCAAAATTATGCAAAGTGTGGGATTGCGAGGGAAAAGAAAGAAAGACGGACATGACGGCCAAGCTAGCAAGTATGGCAGAGGTTGTCATGTGGTCCATTATTACAAGTAATAGCAAAGGAGCTAGCTAGGTGGGAAAGAGCTTCATGGCTGAGATGTCCAAGGCGGCGACGCCACAGCTAGGATGATGCGTTGGCGAGGAGGACGCTAGGTGTAGGAGTGGAGGCCAGAGGAAGGAGCGAGTATAGTGGACCAGAGCTATTGCACCTGCTAATTACGTGCCGGGTCTTGAGGTCCTTCACAGAAAGACCAAAGGGGTCAAACTCGATAGAGCAATTATTATCGGTTATAAATTGATGAACAGAGACATGGTTTTGATGATGTGAGGGGAAACAAGGACATTGTTAATGTGGAAGAAACCGATATGTGTGGAGCCGGTTGACACGATGGGAAGGGCAGAAACATCCCCCACAATAATGGTAGAGGGGGTGGAACTGGATGGGGGACAAGAAGAGAATCTACCGAAGATGGAGGCCATGTGTGCTGTAGCGTTGGAGTCCATGTACCACTAACCCATCGGAGGGGAGTGAGGGTCATGGTATTGAAATCCCCAACCAGGGCATATTGGTCCCAACTCGTAGGTACAGCCTGGAGCGGCCCACCTAGCGTGCCAGCCCAGGGGGCACCGCAAGAGGCGGGGCAGATGCCGCAGCGCAGGAGGGAGCTACCGCAGGTGGTGGAGCGGCCTGTGCGGCCCAGGAGGTGGCCATCCCACTCCCCCTGAAAGAAAGGGCCAGGGCATCGGCAAGGCCGCTTGGACGCCTGATACCGAGGCTAGCGGTGGGGCGGGACCACCGGCCGGGCCACCGGCGGCCGGGGCGGTGGGGCCGCCGAGGAGGGCATGCGGCCGAGGAGTGGCTGCAGTCAGCAGGCACGAGCCAGGCCACATCTAGATCGTGCCCGTACAGGGGTTGTAGAAGCAAAGCCAAGAGCTGCCGGCGGGTGGAGGAATGCCAGAGGTGGCGGCGCCACCGCCATCACAGCCGCCCTCGGAGCTGCCACCACCCTTGTTGCACGACGACGGTTCCCACCCGAGGCGAGGGCTGTGGAGGCCGTTGGGATGGTACTGCATGGTGGCGTGGCGGCGGACGGAGCCCCTATGGAGAGTTCCTCAAGCTAGAGTTCGGAGCAAACCTCGGTGAAGGAGGGCAGCGGGCACTGCCACTTGATGTAGGAGCGGAGGTAGGCAAACCGGTCGTTGAGGCCGCGGAGGACGTTGATGACGAGAAGGCGGTCAGAGATCGGCTCCTCGAGTTCGACGAGGGAGTCCATGAGCGTCTTCAGCCGGCAATAGTAGTCCGTGACGGAGAGGGTGCCCTGCGATATGGTGTGGACCTCGGTGTCAACGAGAAGGACCCTAGTTTCGTGGCTGCCGACCAACTGTTCCTCGAGGGCGAACCAGGCGGCGCAGGCTGAGGGGTTGGTGGTGGTGACGATCTTGAAGAGCTCGGAGGAGATGGAGGCGTAAATCCACGAGAGGACGTGCAGATCCATGCGAAGCCAGTGGGGAATGGCAGGGAACACGGCGTCGTGGAGGACATGGTCGGCGAGGGCATACTTGCCGAGGGCGAGGAGGAGAAGGAGGCGCCATTTAGAGAAGGTCAGCGCGGCGAGGTCGAGCGTGGTCGGTACAAGGGCGCGCATGTTGAGGATGGCGAGTGCCTGGGCTTGCAGAGCAGAGACGCCAATGGGATTGGCGTCGGCCTCTGAGGCAGTGACCTCCAAGGCAGCATCGTCGTTGTCAAGGGTCTCCTGATCGGCGGTGGCGGCGGCATCCTAGAGGCGGCGCTGCGCGTCGGCTAGGGCATGCTCGTGGCAAGCAACGTCATCTTGGATCAGGAGGCCGCATCCTTCTTCGCCTAGAGGGCAGCGGCACCCTTGGCATCGCAGCAATGCACGGCATCAGCGGCCTCCTGCGCGAGGCAGCGCTCTTCCGCGGCGCGGAGCTCGGCGTCGGTGGTGGCAGCATCAACCATAGCGGGGGCCGAACGAGTTAGCAGTGGAAGGTGAGGAAGGATCCCCTTTATACCATCAAAGCATGAGGTAATTTGGGTAATCACACCTTGATTATGCACAACTAGTCCATCAACCCATGCTCTCGCACGGGTTAGAGTTTTATTAGAAAATATAGATTTAATCTTTAGTAATATTAGAGGTGGTTATCTTAATTCATCTTTTGTAATGACGTTGTGGGTGGTTTACATGCAAAATTATAAATTTTTTTAATTTATCTTTCATGATAGTGTATTGGGTAATTTATATGTAGATTTAGGGTTAGCTTTAATTAATTTTTATATTGGCGTGGTAAGTAATTTATATGCAAATTTATAGGGTTATTTAATCCTTATTTTATATTGGCATGATGAGTAATTTTTATGACAATTTAGAGAGTTATTTTAATTCGTATTTTATAATGGCATGGTCGGTAATTTTTGTATAAACTTAGAGGGTTATTTTATTTTATCTTTCATAATGGCTTGGTCGGTAATTGTTTATAAAATGTAATGGATTTAATGGCTACTATTATTAAAGCTATATGATGGAAGGATTAATGTTTCTGATTTTTGTGATATTTTAGAATTTGTCTTTTTTTTCCTAGTGCGCCGGTGAGAATTAACGTGTAGGCTTCAAAAGATTGCTCTCGCACGTGTTGAATTTAGGAGATATAGATTTAATCTTTAGTAATATTCATTCTTCATAACTAAATTACGGTAATGTATATGCAAATTTAGACATTATTTTAATTTATCTTTCATGATGGTATATTGGATAATTTATATGCATATTTAGAAATTATTTTAATTGATCTTTTATAATGGCATGGTGAATAATTTATATGCAAATTTAGATAGTTATTTAATTCATATTTTAAAATGCCATGGTGGGTAGTTTTTATGCAAATTTATGGGGTTATTTAATTCATATTTCATAATAGAATGGTGGCAATTTTTATACAAATTTAGAGGATTATTTTATTTAATATTTCATAATGTCGAGCTGGGTAATTGTTTAGAAATTATTATTAGAGGAATGTTTATGATTTTTGTGAGAATTTTGAAGATTTATCTTTTTCCTAGAAAACAGATCTATTATCAGAGCTAAATGTTGGATGACAGTATATTAATTACATAGAAAACAAACCTAGTGGCTATTAAGATTTTAATATGCAATCGTTGATAGCATGTTTCTGATTGTCGGGAGAATTTCTATGGTTGTATCTTTTAGCGCATCTTGTGAGGATTGATAAAGAGGCTCTAAAAAAGTCTTCAATTAGTAATAGCGAGATTAGACACAAAATATCTGTTTTATATAAAGGTTTCTAGCATTTTTATCAAAAAAAAAAAATAGGACCATTAAGTAATGTAAATTTGTAAATAGAAAAATTTGATAAAAAACTGAAAATAAATTTAAAAATGGAAAAAAATTGTAAAAAAAAAATTTGCTTTCCTTGAGAGTTGAACTCAAAACTTTTTATAGACAGATGTGGATAATTACTTGGAAAATAAATTGAAAATAGGAAAAATCTGCTAAAAACAAAAATTTGCTTTCGTTGAGAGTTGAACTCAAAACGTTATAATAACAGAGATGGGTAATTACTTAGAAAATAAATTGAAAATAGAAAAAATATGTCAAAAAAAAAGAAGGAATTTGGTTTCGTTGAGAGTTGAACTCAAAACCTTTTATAATGGCAGAGGTGGGTAATTACTTAGAAAACAGATCTAATGGTTGTTAATATTCTAATCTGCCAATTTTTTATGGTGGATGTTTCTGATTTTTGTGAGAATTTGTAGGATTTATTTTTTTCCAGTGCGTTTCATAAAAATTAACTTGGGGCTTAAAAAAACCTCTGATTAGTAATAGTAAGATAAAAGGATTACAATATATAGCCACACACTTGCCCGGTTTACAGAAACAATGACCAAGCAGACAGGCTAGAAATTAGGAGATGAATATCCAGTGATAGTTATCCATCTATAACGATATCTAGCTGTCTAACACCAGGAAGCTCGCCTCCCTTTATTGGCTCTCATCCTACTACCACCCCCCTCCACCGTCAGACTACCGCTGCTCCTCGCCGCCGTTGACGCTTCCTCCGACGTGGGGTGCAGTGGGGTTGGCTGCAGGGGTGACGCAGAGGGAGCACGCGGCTGTGCCAGACGCCCAGACCATGGGCCAGGAGCAGAGCGTTGGTGAGCTTGTCACATTCTTCCCTCCGTCTCTCTGACGCTCCACCACCTGATGCTGCTTTTGCTCTTCCGACCTGTGGCCATGTACCACGGCTGCAGCCTGCGAGGTGCTCGACAGAATGCTCAAGATCTCTCGAGATCACAAAATGAAGTTTGCTCACTCGTACAGTTTCTTCGTTGGAATGTGCTGGATCTTTTGCCAGTTTATGTGCCCCGTTTCTTTACAGGACGCCTTGAGCTTGCCGACGTCAACAAAGGTGATCTCCTCAATAGACTGCGGCAGCGTCGGAAGAAGCTGAATGTTCTTGCAACTCCTGATCACAAGCTTTCGGAGCGACCTGAGGCCCTCCATATTGTCCGGCAAGGCGTCCCAGATGCATGAGACGATACGGAGGAGACGCAGATGAAGGAAGAACTTGCTGCCTTCAGGAATAGATGCCAATCGTCTGCACTCACAGAGCTCAAGCTTGTCCAGATGCTTGGGGGCATCTCTATGCTGACGACGACGACTCAACATCCAGCTAGGATACCTTGAACCATAGAACCACCAGATACACAACTGTGCAAGATGTTGCGGCGGGCAAAGGCCCTCGAGCACCTCTGCCTCGACGTCTGGATCGCGGGTTATTTTCTCGTCGAAGTCCAGCACCAGTACGGTGAGTCGCTTCTTGCGCTCGAGCTGCGCTTCAAGCGCTTCCTCTTTGCTTCTGACAACTCCAAGACTGCTTATCCTCAGAGTGCCACGAAGCTTGTTTAGGTGCCTGAGCTGCTTCAGCTCGTACCCTTGTTCCTTGCCAACTCTGAAGTGCGGTACCGTCTGGAGTGACGTCAGCCTGCCAATGTTGGCGAAATTCAGGCTTGAGTAGCAGTGCCGCAGATGGATGAGATCAGCCATATCTTCTGCACGGGATAATCTCAGATCAGGGGCGTCTAGAATCTGCATATGGTAGAGCTTGCTAAATGAGCTTGGGATAACAAGCTTTAGGTCGCTGGTGGAACGGAACATGACGTAACGCAGATGCTTCAACTGACCAATACATTCTGGGATTGGGAACACTGGCTTGTGGCATCCTCGTACTTTAACGATCAGCACTCGCAGTTTCCTAAGCCTCATGAGCATACTTTCAAAGACTTCTTCCTTGATCAGGTCATTTGCATTGTTGTGTTTAATAAACGGTGTGGCAACCATTGTAGTGGCCACACTTCCACTGCTGGACTCCTCGAGGATAAGGGTGCGGAGATTTTCCAGCTCCAGAATCTTCTCTGTGACCTCTGTTCTATCATAAGTCTCAATGAACAAATGACGAACCTCTGTTGGAATATCTTTTGGCGAGCCATGCACATCAATTCTAGAGAAATCACTGCCAGCAATCCTCTCTGCCAACTCGTGCAGCAGATCATGAATTCTGAAATGCTCAATGCCAATAGCTGTTCTCTGTATCTGGAGGAATGAGAATGTCAGTAACTCATCAAAGTAGAGCTTGCCTAAAGCTTCCATGTCGTCCTCTGTGGCATCATTGGTCCTTATAAACCCTTGTGCTATCCACGAGTGAACCAACATATCTCGTTTCAACATGTATCCCCTAGGAAACATGCTACAGTATTCAAAGCATCGCCTGATGTCAGCTCCAAGCTGCTGGTAGCTCCACCACAGAGCTCCCATAGTCTCATTCAACACGTCAAGGTTCGCTGTTGTTTCCCAGAAATCAATACTTCTATTCCTCTGAAGCCGCTTCGCTACTGTCACTGCAGCAATAGGTGATCTGTGAAGCTTTTCCACAATCCTTCGCCCAATCCTTTCGTACTCTTCGTCATCATCAAATGCACCAGCTGGTATAGCATGATGCATGAACAATGATAAATAGTGGTCCTTCCCCAAATCTGGTATTGGAAATTGCTCCTGAGCACCGAGCGCTGTAGCTGCATCTTTTGTTTGAGCTGTCACCAGGATTCTGCTTCCGCTCTGCCCAGCATTGACTGCATCAAGCAGAATATGCAATTCCTTCTGGTTCCCATAATTGACCCAGAGATCATCCAGTACCAACAAGAAACATTTGCCTCTTAGATTTTCCTTCAACTCTTCATGTAAACTTTTAAGACCTTTAGTGTCTGATGGCCGGCAATGGGTGATCTTCTCCAGCATATCATGAAATATATCATCCAATCTGAAAGCCTTGGGTACATGAACGAACATGACAGGGTCGAAATGATTCCCTTCGTCCTCTTCATAATCACAGACATATTGTGCTAGGGTACTCTTCCCTGACCCTGCAATACCATGTATGCCAACCACAGAATAACACCTACTAGTACTGGAGCTTGCTGCATGAGCATTTGGTCCCTTGCGAAGCACAGCACATATATGCTTACGCTCCTTCTCTCGACCGAATACCTTCTGTTCAATGCTTCTGTACAGGTCGTTAATATCTTTCTCCTTGCTGCTGTTTTCCTTGTCTGTATCCTTGACAGAAACTTTGCTGCTGCTACTTTGATTCAACACATGTGATTTGTTTGAGTCACTGGCAATATATTCTATCTGCTCTATTCTCCCCCTCAAGATCTTTTTATCAATGTTAATCAGGATATGATATAATGCACCGCCATCCTCCTGCATGGAGCAAGTTTCAAACCGTTATATATATCCTAATAACCATGTATAATCAATACTGGCTATACTATTTATTACTCGTCTAGGAACCCGCACTTCTATATGGACTAGAATCTTAGAATACATAAGTGTTATAAGTTCAATGATAAATTTAGTGCTTACAACTGTTCCTCAAAAAAATAGTTTTTACAACTAATCAAAATTATTCACATACACCTCAATTCCTCTATTCATTTGCTAAGACAATACCCATTAGATACTACATAATCTTTATCCAGTTACGATAAATTTACTGCATATGTTTCAATTAATATTCCTTGCTTTTTCATTTCTGCCTGGCTTTTGTGTGTATTTAGTATGTGTTCCATTAAAACTTTAAGTTAATTATATGCTAGCCGTTCTTGCATCCAATGCCTCGTGCAATATGAGTGAAGATTTTGGCTTTCAAATATGAATATTGTCGATTGATGTAATTTTTTTATCCATGTGTTAATAAGCTGAAACTCTAATGCTTATTATAACTTTCGTTAAGTCTCCTGTTTTATGTGAAAAATGGAATTCAAGTCATAGATATTACTCTTGATTAATACAAAGGTTGTCATTTAGCCTTTACCATGATGCTTGAGATATTAGGTTTTCTTTGGCAAAAAATATACATATAGTGGTGTTTTTAGAAAAAAAATCAAATCTGTACAATTAAACTATGTACCATTGTATATATTTTACAATATTTTCAGTCAAAATGCACATATTTATTTAAAATAGGGCCATGTTTTCTAGCATCTAGTATTTATATAACTAGTCCATCAACGCGTGCAGATGCACGGATGATTACAATCTTAGCAACCAAAGTGTTAGAAGTTTCGAATAAATTTAGTGAGGGTTGTTTAAATTCATAATAATAGGGTGGGTAATTAAAATGCAACTTTAAGGGGTTAATTTAAATCATCTTTAATAACGGCAAAGTGGATATTTTTAATAAATAGATCTAAGGGCTATAATTATTTAAGGCTACCGGATAAATGGCCATGGATGGGTCTGATTATTGTGAAAAAATTTAGGATTTATTTATTTTCTCAACGCATATCATGAGGATTAATGTGGAGGCCTCAAAAGTAGTCTTGATTTAGTAATAGTAAGATTTACATGAACTATCAATTTTGTTGATACTATATCATTTAGTAAAAACATTTTTGTGTTTGAAAGTAAATAAAATACATATGTTTTGCACATGCATGATTTACCTGTAGTTGGTACGCATGATGCACACAACGCATATATTTAGTTTTAGTAAGTTCTTATATATTAACAGTGGTATAAATGGTGATTTTAGAGGATATTTTATTTTTTTAGTAATTTTGGGTTTTGAAATTTACATGTAAATTTGAGAGGTTATGTAGATTATCTATTATAGTTGTAATATTGTAATTTATTAAAAATCTAGGTGGATGCATTAAATTTTTTTGTAATGATAGAGATTGGTAATTTAGACACAAACTTTTTCTAATATGGAATAAATCAAATGATAATTTCATTACAGGCCACATGATTTGGCTAAATATTTCTGATTTGTGTAAGAATTTCTATTATTTATTTTTAAAAATGTTTCGTGATAATTAACAGTGAGGCTCTATCGGGTGCCTTTGATTTGTAATAATAAGATGCAGTTAAAAAAATGTCCTTGTACACAATAAAACAAATATTGCTCATTATAAAATAACTTCATCAAACATACGTTAAATAAAGTGTATGAACAATATTTTAGACATACAATTACAATGTTTTTCTATTTTGGTCATTTTTTTTCTTCCTATGGGCGCTGATTTGGAGTGCCAATAGGTGTCCTGGGAGATCTCCTTATCTCGAGTGCCCACCTAGCTGAACTAGCTAACTAGAAAGGAAAACAAGCCCATGGGTAGAGGCCATCCGCTGTTTTGGATAGCCTCGTGTCAGATCGGCTTTAAAATAGCCATGGGGTAAAGTTGACAGTAGCACGCAGATGCAAGTGAGACAATGGAATATACTTCTCTGTCCTGAAATATACACAATAGTGTTTTCTAAGTGAAATTAATCTAAGTTTGACTAAGTACATAAAAAGAAATAATAATGCTTTTTATATAAAATGGCCATCATTAGACCCACAATAAACTATATTTTTAAAATTTACTTTTTAGGTTTGATAGATATTAATATTTTTCTCTATACATTTAATCAAACTTAACATTAATGCTCGACTTAAAGACAATAAAAAAAACACTAAATACAGAACAGATGGGCCATGGATACATCGAGTTGATGAAGATTGGACTTAACCGAGAAAGTCCCTCTCTATGATAGATAATGCTCCCTCCGTCCCGATTTATAAATCATTTGTCTTTTTTAACACCAAGTTTGACCAACTCGTCTTATTTAAAATATTTACAAGAATACGGAAAAATTCAAGTCATAGTTAAAATATATTATATGCTAAAGTAAATTACAATAAAAATAAATTATAATTATAATTTTTTAATAATACGAATAAATCAAATTTGGTGTCGAATAATCTATAAATTGGTACGGAGAGAGTATCACGTTGGCCATGGTAACGTGACTCTAGATGAGCTCATGCCCATGCACAACTTGTTGTCGTTATCATGTTATATGATTGGTCCACATGAGAAGGATGAATCTATTGAATCTACTCTACACCTACTCCTCCTAAGATAAAGGCGGTGTTCGCCGACAAAAGGTTTTAATTAATGCCAAAAACGACATCAATAGAAATATTTGTGCTTGTTGTCTGGCTCAGTGACTAACAAGACTCAATCAATGCAAAGCAACATGGTTTTGACTCCCGGGCACAGAAAAAAAACAAAAAACTACGGCCTGGGTGAGCTGGAATTTTGTTATGCCCAGGAGCTCTATTGCTCGTGGCTATAGTTTTGTTATGCCCAGTGATACAAAGGGTGTAGGCCTTTTATAGGCCAAGGATCAGTACTGTCCACAGATTGCACTGCAAGCACTATAGATAACATAGTTCCATGCATAACTTAAGGGAAGATCACTAGTGGCCACTTGGTGAGCAACGTGGCCCGTAGTCCTCTCCTAACGGACTTAGGGTACGTACCGTACATATTTATAGTCAGGAAGGAGAACATTAACAAGATATAATATATATATGATGAATTATTCCTGGGTAGTAGAGCGCTAGTGCATGCATGGCTTGAGCCTGATGGCACCGTACGTACCTGCAGGTTAGTTTTGACGCCACGGCTTCATACGACCAGTCCCGGCAAAGACGGGCAGCCAAAATCACTTTGACGCACAGGGATCGAAAGCCGTTGGCCATGTCCACGACGAGGTGCCTGGACCAGCCAAGGGCCCTGCGGAACCGGGAAACTGATGATGATGAGGCCGCGTCGTCGGAAATTGGTAGCAGCACGGCCGGTCTGCGCCGGGTGTCCACACCACCTCTGAACTGCGGCGGCGCCAGCAGCTGCCGGTACCATCTACACACGTATTGCAGCCGCAGAACTCCGGTGATGCCGCTGGTGCTGCCGCCGCCATGCGGTCGTCCAGCTCCAGCACTTGTCATACCGCCGCCGACCACTTTGCTCTCTATACGGTGGTAATCTACAAGATCCAGTATGTCCTCCGCATCGTACAAGGCGGACCTGAGATCCTTTCCCAGCCGGTCGATGGTCGCCAGATGAGATTCGGATCCCTTGTTCCAGCTGCTGGCTGCTGCTCTCATCAGCATCCTCTGCTCCTCTACGTCCCTCAGCGTCAGCTTCAGGCTTGGGACAGTGTGGATCTCCAGGTCCCGGAGCTTTCTTGACATGTCGTAGACGGGGCGTGAGAAGAGCCCGTTGAGGAGCAAGCTGATAATGGGTGACAGCAGCCAGCCTACTACAATGATACCCCAGCCCACCCCTGCGATTGCCCATGCCGCATATTGTCCCATAATATGTTGTGGAGTGCCGCACTAACTAGTGTTATTAGTCTCTCTAGCTTGCCAACAGAGATGGAGGTGCTGGGAACGAAGATAGCAGCAGCAGGAACACGAAATAGCTACGCTCATCAATTTCACGCTGCTAATTATATTACCATTGTTGTTTGGTTAATCTAGAGCGGAGGTAGATGATGAGGTGATCAATTTGCTCATCAAGAATAGTTTTAAAATATATATAAGACAAGCCTATGGCAACCGACATGGCTTTCGTATAGTACGTACCTGTTGGCATCATAGCACCACGACTCAATAAATTGAATGAAGAATTCGATTTTGTCGTGCATGCTCCCAATGACAAGCTCAGGTCTTAATCGGTAACAATGACAAGCTCAGGTCTTAATCGGTAATTTCGGAGGAAGTTACGTCTAGGTTACCGAACGACTACTCAACTTTCATTTTAAATTTTCTATCTCTAAATAGGTGCACTTCACTGTGAGATTTTTCTAAACATACATGAAGCCATAACATCAAAGGAATTCACAAGGTCCCGTTTGGGTCTCTAGAATTGGACTTTTATTTGTTCTCTACTAATATGAGAAAAAACTAACTAATTTAAGAGGCTTAGGGAAAAAAGAGAAAAGAGGTAGGGTTCACAACTTCGTGGTACAGTTCCAAACAATTCATAGGTAGATGAAAAGAATTACTTTCTCTTGGATTAATACATATATAGAATTAAATAGAACGATGGATTCCAAGCCACATTCATAATTAGCTAACTATTTAGTCACATTTCAATTCTCCTCAATTCCAATGAAACAAACAGGACCGACATGCCACATCACCATCCATTATGCCATCTATTTATAACTTCCATTCATTTTTATGGTTACATACATACAATACAGTTACGTGGCATATGCACAGGGTAATACTCAAATTCCTACAGCAACGCATCAAAAATTCATCTAGTAGTACTCCCATGTGGACACTGCCGCTACGTACGTAGACATAAACAGAGTAAAGTCCTGGTTCGTTCCACTGCAAGAAAGCACAATCATTTCTAGATGCAGTGATAACGCGCGACATTTGTGTTTAAATTAAATGATTTTTACAAGAATATATGACCGATCAAAATGTAACAATCTGCTGACCACTCGATCGAGACGGCTGCTGTTTGTTTGTTTTTTCATTTGATTTTACTAGTAGTAGTATAGAGAAACGTCGTCCAAGAAAGTGCGACAGAGGAGGAAATTAAAGTGTTTGCCCAAGATTTGGAATTGGCGATGCATGCGTACTAACAGTGACACACACAAGTGTCTGTTCTTGCTATTCAGAACAGAACAATTTGATCGTTGCGTCATTAGCAGCGTGTTCCAAAATTGCGACCGCCAAAGTCGTTGGATCCCAACAACCCCCGGCAGCACCGGATTTCCGCATCGAAACTGCGAAAACAGCCTCTCGGAGCAAACAATCATACAAAAGGCACCACGGGACAACTTGGGGATTGTATTCTCAGACACTGCTACATAAGTGGCCAATAGAAACGGTGCAAAATCCCCCTTTAGAAACGGTGGCAGAAAAACGTTTCTACGGCAGTGTTTCTGGTATCTCGTGTTAGCAGGAACAGCTTAAAACATGGTCCGTTCCTGCTGTGGATTAAAAAAAAATAAAAAAACAGGCAGGGCCGCTGCCGCCGCCCGCGAGCCGCGAGCAGGGCGCCGCTGCCGTCGCCACTGTGCCGCCCGCTCGCAGTCACCACACAGGCCCGCCGCCGTCTTGCCGTAGCCCGTGCAGCACGCCACCGTGTCCGCGCTCGCTGTCGCCCGGCCTCGCAGCCTTGCCGCACCGCCTTGGCCTGGCCGTGCTACGCGTCTGCGACCCGTGCACCCGGCCACCGCTGCTGCCACCGCCGCCGCCGAGCTTGGCCTGCGCGTCACCGTCGAACGCCTCGCTGCCCTGCGCATGGGGAGGAAGGGAGATGCGGAGGTGAGGAGAGATAGCTGAGATTACGGAGGCGACGCTTGGGGAGGATCGAGAGGAGGGATGAAGGCGTGCACCGGAGTCGTTGTTGAGGATGAAGAACAGCGGCGGTACTCAATCTCAGCAGCGGTCAGTGAGGACGGAAGCGGAAATGGCGCGGGCTGAAAATTTCGGCTGGACTTAGAACTTTTCGCCTTTCCTACGCCCGCGCCCGTGTTTATATGGGTGAAAACTTTAATGTCCACCGTTTCTACTACAGGTGACCGTTCCTATTAAACCCTTATCCACCATTCCTACTGTAGGTTTTTTTTTATAATTTTCATTTCAAATAAAACACATTGCACAAACACACATTTTACATTTACTTTTATCTTTTTTTTCACATATCATACATTTACTTTTATAGGTACCTTTGTAAAGTATGTTTAATGGTCTAGGTACCTTATTTACATTTTTCTATGATTTTATGAGTTTAATTGCATTTTTGGTGATTTACCGTGGAAAAAAACTAATAACACACGGATAGCCTAAAAATTTCACAATATTTGGGGGAAGGGCAGCATATGTCCACTTAGCATCCTCAAAAAAGTTTGGATAAGAAACTCCACAAGATGCCGGCGTTTGTTTCATACGTCTTCCACACACTGTGTGCATTATGTATGAAGTCACTCTCACCATCCAACTTTCAACAAGATCAATAGTTTGCTTCATCGAATTCACACGATGACTTGAGGTTACCCTCGTATAGTATGTTTATTGGTGTAGGTACCTTATTTTCAAATTTCTGTGAAAACTAGAATATTTCACGAGTTTAATTGCATTTTCCATGATTTACCATAGAAAAAACTAATAATACACAGATAGCCTCAAAAAATCACAATATTTGGCGGAGGGGCAACATATGTACACATAGCATCTGCAAATAAGTTTGGTCAAGAAACTTCACAAGATATCAGTGTTTCTTTCATACGTCTTTCACTCCTTGTGCGGGTTACGTGTGAAGTCACTCTCACTATCCAACTTTCAACGTGATCACTAGTTTGTTTCATCGGATTCACGCGGGGGCTCAAGGTTACCCTCGTATAGTATGTCTATTGGTTTAGGTACCTTATTTGCAATTTTCTGTGAAAACTAGAATATTTTATGAGTTTAATTGCATTTTTGGTGATTTATCACGGAAAAAACTAATAATACACCGATAGTCTCAAAAATTTGCGATATTTGGCGGAGGGACAACATATGTAAATGTAGCATCCTCAAATAAGTTTGGAGAAGAAACTCCACGAGATACCGGCGTTTCTTTCATACATCTTACACTCCCTTGTGCGGGTTACGTGTGAAGTCACTCTCACCATTCAAGTTTCAACGTGATCACTAGTTTGCCTCATCGGATTCACACGTGGATTCGAAGTTACCCTCGTATAGTATGTTTATTCGTCTAGGTACCTTATTTGCAATTTTCCGTGGAAACTAGAATATTTTATGAGTTTAATTGCATTTTTCACGATTTATCGTAGAAAAAAATTATAGCAGGAGTGTATTTATTAGGAAGAAATTAGGAGGGGCGGCTCAAAGAGTGATCCGTTTCTGCTAATCAATTAGCAGGAACGGTTGAAAATATGCACCGCCCCTACAGATAGCAAGAACGGTCCATGCTACCGAGCGTTCCTGCTAAAGGGCTTAGCAGAAATGGCTCATAGCAACAACCGCTCCACACATAGCAGGAACGGTCGGTGCTATTAGCCGTTTCTGCTAAGCCCCTTAGCAGGAACGGCTAGTAGCATAGTCCGTTCCTGCTATTTGTAGGGGCGGTGCATATTTTTAACCGTTTCTAATAATCCTGTACTAGGAATGGTAGACAAGCTCGGGCTCACCCTGAGTATAGCAGACGCGGGTATCTTTCTCAGCCGTTTCTAACCTTTCAAGGACAACGTTGCTGCTAGCCACTTCTGTAGCAGTGAGAGTCTTCCTCGTATCAGTTGCTTGCTGACGAACTAGGTTCGGACTTGCAGCAGCCAGTGATCCCCTAGGCCTCTCTAGGCCTCCGCCTAGGCCCGATTAGTCCCTCTAACCATCCAGATTTTGACCTAATCTTTTGTCTAGACTTTATGACTGCGTAGGCCCCGACTAGGCCTATTTAGGCGGCTTAGTCCCGTCTCAACCGCCTAATGGAATATAGATTTTTTTTGCCTCAGCCCGTTTTGGTGGCTTTGGGAAGGATTTTAGGCCTTCCATGCCTACTCCTACCAAATTGGTGCCATTTGGCTGCTTAGGAACTCTTTATCTGTTTCGCATCGCATCTCGTAAGTCTTAAGTACTTGACAACATATGTCATTAAATTATATAACTAATTGATAATATTATGTCATTATATAACTAACTAAACTTATTT
The DNA here is from genome assembly GCA_022530915.1 of Paspalum notatum. Classification (NCBI taxonomy): domain Eukaryota; kingdom Viridiplantae; phylum Streptophyta; class Magnoliopsida; order Poales; family Poaceae; genus Paspalum; species Paspalum notatum. The sequence goes on from CM039683.1 coordinate 11,152,952, forward strand.
TCTTATCATCTTATAGATACATACAAAAAAAATTAATTGACTAGACATGGATCCACACAATAATTTTGTCTAGATGTATGCCATGACTACATAGCAATTAATAAATAAATAAAAATTTTTTTATTTTAGTTTGCTCGCCTAGACCCGCCTAGGCCACGCCTAGGCCTAGACCCGCCTAGGCCTAACCTCACCGCCCACCTAGCGCCTAACGCCTAGGATATAACCATGACTGCAGCTAGCTGAATTCTCCGGGAAGGAGCTTACCTCCTCCCACTGCTGCTACGTACGTAGGCATCAACAACTACTCCTATTTTTTAATATGGAGTCTACTTCGTAGACATAAACAAAGTGAAGTCCCATTAAGAGAGGTAAAGTCACAACTTGCTTAGGGCTTAATTGGCGTGACTTTTTGGGTGCGTTCGGTTGCGAGAATGACCTAGAATAGAGCTATTCCATCTCAGTTTCGATAGTGTTTGGTTTGAAAAGTTGCAAAATGGATTCAGCTATCACTGTGACATTGTGACTTTATTTTAAATTTTAAAAGAAATCAATGGTTAGAATTCTGCGTTGAAGACTACACTAAAATTTTTTTATGGGGGAGATAGACTATACACACAACATGCATCGGGGAGGTGGTTTGGGATATTTACAGAAAACGAGTTTTTATGCAGGTTTATTTTCAAAATATTTCCATTTTTTACATAAGGCATTGTTTCTCCCACGAAGGGGGCCTTTATCGAGATTTTTTCCATGATTTTGCCAAAAAACGCTACTGGACTTCATATTCACCGTAGCTCAAGACCACATGACCTGTTTTCTCCAAATTTACCATTTCCACCAAAAAGTATTGAGTCATTACCCTTCATTCACTGTTTAGTGTGATTGTGCAGATGTTATTCAGAATTACTTGAAGCTTATTACAGGTCGGAGTTGAGAGATAACAAGGCCACTGTTGTAATGATTTGGTATTGTATGTGTAAATATATTGTTTTTGTAGAGACTATTAGTGCTGCTCGCAGCCCTGAACCCATAAATTCACGGCACTGCTACTTGTACACTGCCGAATCGGATCAAAATATTGTATAATAGAGATCCAAACCATTTGTGATATCGGTTCTATACTAGTGAGTAGAAGCATTTGCATTGAAAGCTGATCTATCAATGGAACGCTGAGGTACAAGAAAGTATGTAGCTTTTAGCAGTCGTGACTCGTGACAGATCGGCTACAAATATAACTGAATTAGCCACCATGCTGCTCTACCTTTATGTTGTCGTGCTATCCATATGGGCATATGGCTCTCACGACTCACGAATCACCACAAAGGGTACACGTACCACCAACCATAGTATATTGTGCACCGGTGCAAGTTGTTGTTTAATCAGATCATTAGAGTGGGTATAGATGGCTTAAAAGAGAAATTAGAGCCCTTCATGACTTTCTCTTGTATATATTACTACAGTACTTCTCTTCTTTATCATCATCGAATATATAAGCACCCCCAATTCGCTGCCGTATTTCGTTAGGTGCAGAAAGAAATAGAGGTGGAATTACCCACACTGTCAGTGACAAGCGGTTCCACTCGCTGCTATTTAATTTAACGACAAAAGGGAACTAAATTTCAATCTAGGCATACAGCAGCTAGCTAGCATTCAGTTTGCAACTTTGCATATACTACTACATATATATTTATTCCATGCTTGACGGGCAACAGCTGGAGTATCAGAAGATGATTAACGTGGAGCCAACATCTTTGTTACCAGCCGGGAAACAGCCTTCAGATACATGCATACGTGCTACCGGGAAATTAATTTATCTATCTATTATTATATTAATAAGGGAGTGTTAAAAGAAGCCAACACGTTCGTCGAGAGGACCAAAAAATTCCCACGTTAATCAGAAAAAAAAAACTCTCCACCGTCGGATTTTATGAAGATCTAACGGTTTATATTACTCTCTGTCTGATATCCGGAAAGGTGAAAACATGAGAAAATATTCTAATCTGCTAGCCTTATAAGAGACGGACACCTTTCTTTCCTTTGATTTTATGAAGATCTAACGGTTTATATTACTCTCTATCTCAGATCCGGAAAGGTAAAAACATGAGAAAATATTCTAATCTGCTAGGCTTATAAGAGACGGACACCTTTCTTTCCTTTGCCGATGCTCCTTGCCGCATCCAACAATAACACGGACCTGCCGTACGATTGTTTGGAAGCTCGGATCCCAAATCCAATATCCACCGTGAGTCCACTCTCCGTAACACAAGCAAAGTAATCGTTCATCAAACACGCCATCATGCAAACACACGTACTCCTAAGAAGCTGATGATTTGTTTTAAAATAGAGATGCAACGATTAGACACAATGGATTTTCATTACATCGCTATGTACGGACAGACACAAATATATTTAGTTTGAGCCACATCGAAGAAATAAAATGTAGACCAAATAATGTCCATGTGTTTTAATCTGGCAAGAATGTGATATTCAAGACGAACAACACGAGAATACGTGGCAAAATACATTGGTTCTGTACGGAAGGACATGGATATATTTAGTTTGAGCCACATCGAAGAAATAAAAACATGTGTTTTAATCTGGCAAGAATGCGAGATTCAAGACGAACACGAGAATACGTGGCAAAATAGACGAGGAATATGCTTTTGGACGTGGCGGATCGTGGACATGCGAGAGATATAAGAGAGTGTCAACTAGCGCCAAATAAATAACTACTAACTCCTCTTATTAACATATATACGATGTTTTAGTTTAATTTGACTAGATGGAGTAGGAAATTTCACATGAATCGAGAAAAATACAACCCATATGAAGGAAGAGATGTACTAAAATGAATAGTAGGTATTGTGTGAAGTATTATTTTTCTCTCTTTATGACAACTCACTAGCGACATGTTTAGAAGCATCAAGACGCCTTCAATGAGACTGAAGGAACAATGTTCCACAATTATGATGTTGAGTATTAAAGGAAAAACAATAGATCAACTCTTTTGTTTAGTATCAGTGTAGAGAGATTATATGCAATATGCTCAAAAAATACTTACAAAAGGAGTAAATTATACTCCATCTATCCTATGATATAAAATATATAAATTTCGGCATAGTCTTTAAAGTTCTCTTCAAATATGACATCAACTGATACAAAATTTCCTTTATCTTAAAATAATTTTAAATAAATCCAAATATGAAACGTGCATAAGAAAATATTGTTGATAGATTTAATAGTCAAATATTTAAAATGTTGAATTTTCCAAACACATGCACACCCTATTTTATGGGATAGGGGAGTATAATAAATGCGACTACAAACGAGAAAAAAACTATCACTTTGATTATTAACCATGGTGAAAAAAATGTGAACGTCCAATCGAGCGTAATCGAATAATTTAAAAGTAGGTGGTACCAAGGGAATTGAAATGTACTAATCAATGGGTCTGATACCAGAAAAGATGGAGTCAACATTATTTTAATTCTATAAGTTTTATGATGGTTGGAAAAAAACCATCAGTTGAGCAAAATCTAACGCTTCAAAAATCAATGGTAATTGGTGGTACCAAAATAATGGTACTGAAAGGTACCAAATTTATTAGTCATATACCATTTAAATTTATTTCATTAAACCTCTTTTCTTTGATCAACGGTCACAAATAATCGGTGATAAATGCTATCTGATGGTACCAGAGTATTTTACCATCACTATAAAATTATTATTTAGATTTGCTTCATTAGACGCCTTTCCCAAATCAATGACTATAAATAATTGGTGAGGAGGAAATATATTAAGTGACACTAAAAATACTTTTAGAACTACTATAAATTTCCACTTAATATAAATATTTGTACCAAATAGAACAAACAATTGAAAATAGAAACAACACCATCAGATTTATTGACACTAACCATCTAATAAAATAAAATATTAGTACAAAATTCTTCTAAGAAACAATGTAAAAGACTTCACTGGTTGTTATCATCATTCATTAATTCAAATATTTTTTATAAAAGACACATAAACAATAGAATCATATAGAAATACAATGATCTCCGCAACCTAGCTGTTAGCTTAATAATAGATTATAAAAAAACTAATAAATAAACCATATGCATGGTCTCATAGACAACAATGATCTCCACTGCCTAGCTGTTATCTTAATAATAGATTGTTAAAAATGCCACCACATTCATTGAGATTGCCAAACTAGCTAACAAAAAGGAAAAATCCTAGAACATGTAATGGTGTACATAAATCTTAGAATTTTATTCAAATATATAGCTAATAACAAATACATATTTACACTACACGCGTGACGAGTAGCATTGCGTTGGGGGAGCCAAGCCACTGGAACTGGAAAGAACGATCTCAAAAGCAATTGGTTTTGTATGTTTTTGCCATTGTCAAACTACTAAGCCGTAACTATAGTTTGGAATATAGATAATGGGATAGACGACCTGGTGTCAGCCTTATAACAAAAGATAAAAGAAACAAATGCGGGGGGATTGTGTTGCGGGGAAGATAAAACGAAACTTAATCACATATTTCATCGCCCACTGACCAACCCATTGCCACCATACCCTCATCTGATATCAATGTTGGTGTTTTCCAAATAATTATTTGACTAATTTAGAAGCCTATAAGGTCACCAAGTTCTTTAGGCTGACTCAACAAACAAGAGTGCTATGAAACATGTGTTCACAAAGTGCTATGACACCTGTGTTCACAAAGCACATTTGTCACAAATGGTTATGACAATGACCTATTCTCCATTTCCATTAATGATGATTCAATTGCCTGCTCTTTGGGCTTGGACTGACTATGCTATACTAACGTCCACTAGATCTACAAAGCAAGTTATATAAACCACAATACTCATACAATGAGGATTAGAAAGAAAAACACTAGAAATCTGCAACTTCAATTCTACCATGTTTTTCATGGAAAAGGCAATTAATCACACAAAAGCTGAGCATCAAAAAAATCAATGGAGATCGACCAACTACCCAGTTGGTGAATAAAGGGTTCAATATTTGCCAAATCATTAGATGCATGCGCAAGCACCAGAAATTCGGAGTGTAGGACAAGTGTATTGATTGATTTGGTGTAAAGGATGATGGATCTTGAGCTCCAAAGGTTTCATAAATACCAGCTCTATCAGCCCTCTTGAGGCCAATCTTGTGATAGGAGATGTAGATCCATCAAATACAAGTTCGATTCATGACATGTTTCAAGATTGTTGAATTGATGATAAAGAGAGGGAGGGCATATGTGCAACTAATATATCAAAAAATGGACACCTTAGATAGGGGATAAGGCTACATTCAGAATGGAGTATTTTTTTTATAAGAAATTGAAGGAATAGCCTTTGAAGAATATGATTTAGTATTTTCATTTGTTAAATCATGACAAACATTTTTCAAAAATAATACAACACAAAATAAAAATCAAGGGAAAAAGATATGTTATTCAGTGATTGAGAAGCAACAAACATTAGGGCTAGACATAAAAAATAGAAAAAGTTACATACAAACAAATATAAAATATTGATAAAATCTAGCTACCCGCGGTATTTGCGCGGGCCTCGCTAGTTTACATTAAGTACATCGATCAAATGCCGCGCCTGATAGACTGGAGTGTCGTTGTGATCCCACCAAGTGCACCAAGGGCGCTGACAACGGCGGCTATGATCCTCTTGTTGTTGTGGAAGAATGAGTACATCTTGATACGCATCCGCCTCTCCTCCTTGAGTCCTTGTACCTCTCGATGTCTCGCATGATGCGGAGGTAGCACCGTCCGCGGCGCAGGCCCTGGAGGCTGGTGAAGAAGCTGAGGGCCTGCTGGTTGGTGAGACCTCCTCCTCCCAGCAGCAGGCCCCTGGCCCGGAGTTCGTGCACGTCCTTCTCCCTGTTCACCAGCATGGCCAGCACCAGGATGTAGGAGGAGACAGCAGAGGCTTCTTCGTCTGGCGCATTGGAGAAGCTTCTGACCGTGCACAGCTCCAGAGCCGCCATGTTGACGAGGTAGCTTGCACGGTTATGGTCCAGGGACAGAGGGGCCAGGTAGAGCTCGGCGAAGAGCGTCCCGTCCTGAAGAAGGCCCATGTGGCTGAGCTCCGTCGTGTTGTTCTTGTTGGGTGTGAGCGTGATGCCACTCTCAGCGAGCTCCATGGCGCTGATGGAAACTGATCTGTTGTTGGGTTTCTGTGTCTGTGCATTCCTAGTCTCCTGCTCCTCGTCACGGTCATGGCTTCTTCTTCTTCTTCTTCCTCCTACAGTGAAGTACCGGAGGAGGCTAAGGAGATGCGGTGGTTGGTAACAAGAGTAGTCGTCTGATGATGACGATCTGTGCTCTTCTTCTTCATCATCATCATCGTCGTCTGATGATGCTGCATTGCCTTATTGTTTTGATTTGGGAGGCTTCTGGTCCTGCACAAAGCCTTTGAAAATAGAGACGAAGCGCTTCAATGGATCGTGCGTGGGCTTGACGACCACCACCGTGAACCCCATGACTATCTGGACCACCTTCCATGGGAGCTGGTTCTCCAGCAACGTGATGTCATGGCGGATGTCCTTGTGGTTAGGGCCAATGAAACCGCACAATCCCTGGTCGATATTCTCCCCACTCTGCATGAGAATGTACTGCACCAGGAAGCAAGCGTCAAAGAACATCATGTGCCGGAAGTCATCGTAGCCGGTACCTGCCATCACGTCCTTGTCGTAGAGGTGGCGGGCATCGTCGGCGGCCGAGGCAACCTCGCCATACATATCCTCCAGCAGGCGGCCCGACCGCGTGACGAGGTCTATGGCGGCTGCGTGCTTCACCTTCTCCGCCTGCTTCAGGTGGGCTCGGTGGTGGTGGTATGGCCCGATGGACACGATCCTCGGCACCTTGTAGCATTCATCGACACCTCCAAGGCATGCTGGGTACCTATGCATCTTCTCTTCGATCAGGTCGATGTCGACCTTGTACTCGTGGACTGCTTGCTGGAACACACCGCTAGCACGACTATCCATAGAGATTATCTTCGTTGTTGTTGTTTCCTGGTCCCAATTGTTGAAGATATGCGGATCACCACCACCATCAGCAACAACCAGCTGATTATTACCAGAGTTCTCCTCCTTCAGTACTGCCTCTGACCGATTTTGCCCATCATCATGCATGTGTTGTTGTGAAGCTGGAGAATAGTAGTAGTGCTGCTCCACCAGATGCTGTCGTCCTCCACTGGATTCTTCCACATGATATGCTTGTTGGAAGCAGCTGCAGGTACCAAACATGTCGATGGGCGCATACTGCACCCAAGGGAAACCAGCAGGCGCCCAAATGGCTTCAGCAGCTTGTGGTTCTTCAACAACGGTCGTCCAGTTTGCCAGCTGATGGAGCTGGCAAGGTCCCCATGGTGCGGCGAGTTCCATGCTCCAGCCGTCAAGCTACCTGAAATCCGCAGCTAGCAAATAACAAGCACAGCATGTAAATAATTGCCAGCAGTGAAGAGTGAAGAAAGAGTAGCGTGCTAGTTAGGAACACATCAAAGAGAAATCGGCCACAAGCTAGCTAGTAGCATATCTAAACTACGACCAATGTCATGAGAGAAACACCATATTTTCATATATTAATGTAACTTTTAGTGACAGACCAAAGGGCCAAGACAAAGGAAGACTATACTTACATACAGCAGGGAAACAGATGCACAGACTTAGACTGCGGACGCTCCTCTTATACAGAGAGAGCTTGAACGTACAAGTAGCTGCGGCACAATAATGCATCATCTAAAGTTGACAGTGAGGATGATGACCAGGAACATTGTACCCTTTCAGAGTCTAACCATTTATGCGGTGATATTTCGGAGCAATTTTCTTATGATGGCAGCTGTCAACTAAGCTGTGACTTCAAAATGGTCAATATATAATAAAAAAGAACAGGGCTTGTTCTTTGTTCTCTAAGAGGAGCAAGTGCATGGTTGGCATAATATTGTTTGAAATTTTATAAGGGCTAGTTTGGCAACCCTATTTTTTCAAGGAATTTCCATTTTCCCCTTGGAAAATGAACTATTTTTCCCTCATTTTTCCAAAATTCCTCAGGAAAATGGGGTTGCCAAACTAACCCTAAATGGTTCAAAATGGAAGGAAACTTCTGGGATAGTAGAGGTCCAAGTGACTTGGCTAAATCAAGATTTTATTGCCCTTTTTATACTATGTAAGAACAAAGTAGTAGTAAATATCCATTTTTAGTATCAGGCCATGCAAAAGATACTAATGCCCGATGGTATTAGTACCGATTTTCCTTTACCGGCTGTGTATCCGATATTTAATAGGGTTTTCCAATCGGTACTAATATTGCATTCTCCACTAACAACATTTTTGTACTAAGGTGTGTAATTATTTTATCTTTTGCTGGGGTACAGTGGGGGTGGCTGGCTTAAGTTAGTTGCTTGAGAAAGGCATGGCAGCTCCAAGGACACGTCCACAATATTATTGGAGATGTTAGCCTAGCATTATTCACTATCTATTGATGCTACGTCAAAATTTATTTGAATTGTGATATGAGGAATTATAGTAGTGGTGGTTGCACTGAATACAGTGTCGCATCCTGATGGAAAGGAATGTCTGGGAACAAGTCAGTACAACTACAAATAAACTAGGAAAAACTGCAACGATGAAAAATATAAAATATTCAGCAGAGATGAGGAGTGTGGGGTTTGGCATAACTGAAAATGTTGAACCCATGCCTTGTGGGGGTGGTGCATCGAATTGATCACTAGCTCACTTTCTGCTGGTATTTGCAACTATTAGCTAATGAGAAACTAAAGTATAAAATGGAAAGCTGAGTACCACATGATCAAAGTGATCACAAGTAACAAAGAGATAGATGCCACCTCTTAAACCTTCTTTTAGCATATGTACTTAAACATGCATTGAACATGGCTCAAATAAGTTTTCAGCAGAAAAAATAAATTAATATAAATCCGCATGATTTTGTTTTCTTTAAACAAAAATGACATACTGCATGTTTCCATTGACAATTTCCAAACCTCAAATAAATTTCACTAGGTTTTGAGGTTTATTTTCAGCCCCATAAGCAAGGCAGGGTCACTCACCTCGTGAAAACCGAAATATAACAATCTGACCACTCGATGGAGACGGATGACAGTCTTTTATTTCATTTATAATTAGACAAATGTGCGAGAAACTATGAGAGATGAAATTAAAATGTTTGCCCAAGATTTGGAATCGCCAATGCATGCGCACTTATCAGTATCTCCAGTGTCCATTCCTGCTATTCAGAACTTTAGTTGCGTCATCAGAAGCGACATTCCAAATAAAATTGCGACCGCCAAGGCGCCAAAGTCGTTCGATCCCAACGACCCCCAACAGCACCGGTTCCCGCATCGAAACTGCAAAAATAGCCTGAGCAAGAGCAAACCGCCAAACAAGCATACACGGGCAACTTGGGATACTCGTAGTCTTCCTCGTATCCATGAGCAGGTTCGGACTTTGGGCAAAGTCTGCTGCTCAAATCTCTAGGAAGGCGATCTCCAGCACTGCATCTGCATGTCAATGATCATGGGATGAATGTACTTTTATACACAGTGCGTTGTCTATATACATGATACTACCCTAGAAACAGAATCATGACACATTTTATTTGTTCTTTTATGATACTCCATCTACAGTTGTCGAGCTTCGTATTCACTGTTCAACCTGTGTAAGCACTTCTGTTTTCACAGTGGTAGCATTTTTTTCGGTGCGAACTCAAGTGTCGCACCATGTTTCCTGTTTGCGTAGCTTAAAAGGCCATCGAGCCATGCTTTCAATATAAAATGGCCATCATTAGACCCACAATAAACTATATTTTTAAAATTTACTTTTTAGGTTTGATAGATGTTAATATATTTCTCTATACATTTAATCAAACTTAACATTAAAGCTCAACTTAAAGACAATAAAAAAAACACTAAATACAGAGCAGATGGGCCATGGATACATCGAGTTGAAAACCCACGAAAATGGCCATGGATACATCGAGTTGAAGATCGAAGATCGGACTTAACCGAGAAAGTCCCTCTCTATGATAGATAATGCTCCCTCTGTCCGGATTTATAAGTAGTTTGTCTTTTTTAACACCAAGTTTAACCAACTCGTCTTATTTAAAATATTTACGAGAATACGGAAAAATTCAAGTCATAGTTAAAGTATATTATATGCTAGAGTAAATTACAATAAAAATAAATTATAATTAATAAGACGAATAAGTCTAATTTGGTGTAAAAAAAGTCAAACAACCTATAAATTGGTAAGGAGAGAGTATCACGTTGGCCATGGTAACGTGACTCTAGATGAGCTCAAGCCGGTGATGCACAACTTGTTGTCGTTATCATGTTATGATTGGTCCACATGAGAAGGATGAATCTATTGAATCTACTCTACACCTACTCCTCCTAAGATAAAGGAGGTGTTCACCGACAAAAGGTTTTAATTAATGCCAAGAACGACATCAATAGAAAGATTTGTGCTTGTTGTCTGGCTCAGTGACTAACAAGACTCAATCAATGCAAAGCAACATGGTTTTGACTCCCGGCGGGCGCTCTGGGTGAGCTGGAATTTTGTTATGCCCAGGAGCTCTATTGTTCGTGGCTATAGTTTTGCTATGCCCAGTGATACAAAGGGTGTAGGCCTTTTTATAGTCCAAGGATCAGTACAGTCTACAGATTGCACTGCAAGCACTATAGATAACATAGTTCCATGCATTATTATAACTTAAGGGAAGATCACTAGTGGCCACTTGGTGAGCAACGTGGCCCGTAGTCCTCTCCTAACTGACTTAGGGTACGTACCGTACGTATTTGTTATAGTCAGGACAGGAGAACATTAACAAGATATGTAATATATATATATATATATATATATATATATATATATATATATATATATATATATATATATATATATATATATATATGATGAATTGTTCCTGGGTAGTAGAGCGCCAGTGCATGCATGGCTTGAGCCTGATGGCACCGTACGTACCTGCAGGTTAGTTTTGACGCCCACAGCTTCATACGACCAGTCCCGGCAAAGACGGGCAGCCAAAATTACAGCGACGCACAGGGATCGAAAGCCGTTGGTCATGTCGACGACGAGGTGCCTGGACCAGCCAAGGGGCCGGCGAACGCGAGAAACTGATGATGATGAGGCCGCGTCGTCGGAAATTGGTAGCAGCACGGCCGGTCTGCGCCGGGTGTCCGCACCACCTCTGAACTGCGGCGGCGCCAGCAGCTGCCGGTACCATCTGCACACGCATTGCAGCAGCAGAACTCCGGTGATGCCGCTGGTGCCGCCGCCGCCATGCGGTCGTCCAGCTCCAGCACCAGCACTTGTCATACCGCCGCCGATCACTTTGCTCTCTTTACGGTGGTAATCTACAAGATCCAGTATGTCGTCCGCATCGTACAAGGCAGACCTGAGATCCTTTCCCAGCCGGTCGATGGTCACCAGATCAGATTCGGATCCCTTGTTCCAGCTGGTGGCTGCTCCTCTCAGCATTTTCTGCTCCTCTACGTCCCTCAGCGTCAGCTTCAAGCTCGGGACCGTGTGTATCTCCAGGTCCCGGAGCTTTCTTGACATATTGTAGACGGGGTGTGAGAAATGCCTGTTAAGGAGCAAGCTGATGATGGGTGACAGCAGCCAGCCTACTACAATGACACCCTAGCCCACCCCTGCGATTGCCCATGCCTCATATTGTCCCATAATATGTTGTGGAGTGCCGCACTAACTAGTGTTATTAGTCTCCCTTGCCAACAGAGATGGAGGTGCTGGGAACGAAGCTAGCAGCAGCAGGAACATGAAATAGGCTCCTCAATTGCACTTGCACGCTGCTAATTATATTACCGTGCATGGTTTGATTTGTTAATCTAGAGTGGAGGTAAATGATGAGGTGATCAATTTGCTCACCAAGAATAGTTTTAAAATATGTATAAGACGAGCCTATGGCGACCGACATGGCTTTGATATAGTACGTACTACGTACCTGTTGGCATCACCACGACTCAGTAAATTGAAAGAATTCGATTTTGTCGTGCATGCTCCCAATGACTAGCTCAGGCTCAGTAATTGAAAGAATTCGATTTTGTCGTGCATGCTCCCAATGACTGACTCAGGTCTTGATAGGTAATTTCAGGGGAAGTTACGTCTAGGTTAGCAAACAACTACTCCGGTTCCCTTTTAAATCTTCTATCTCTAAACAGGTGCACACCACTATGAAATTTCTCTAAACATGCATAAGCCACATCATAAAAAGGTCCACTTAGTGACATGCCATGTCACTATTCACTATAGTACTCCTATATGCACACGACCACTACATACGTAGACATAAACATAGTAAAGTCCAGGTTCATTCTACCACAAGAAAACACAATCATTTCTAGATGCAGTGATAACGCGTCGCATTTGTGTTTAAATGATTTTTACAAGCATATGTCACTGATCGAAATATAACAATCTGCTGACCACTCGATCGAGACAGCTGATGTTTGTTTGTTTTTTTTTTCCATCTAACTTAACTTGTAGTATAGAGAAACCCCGTCCAAGAAAGTGCGACAGAGAAGGAAATTAAAGTGCTTGCCCAAGATTTGGAATCGGCGACGCATGCGTACTAACAGTGACACACACACAAGTGTCCGTTCCTGCTATTCAGAACAGAACAATTTGATCGTTGTGTCATCAGCAGCGAGGTTCCAAAATTGCGACCGCCAAAGTCATTGGATCCCAACCACCCCCGGCAGCACCGGATTTCCACATCAAAACTGCGAAAACAACCTCTCGGGGCAAACAATCATACAAAAGGCACCAGGGGACAACTTGGGGATGGTATCCTCTTAGAGTCTTCCTCATATCACTTGTTGCTGACGAACTAGGTTCAGACTTACTGCAGCTAGCTGAAATATCCGGGAAGGAGCTCACCCCCACTGCTGCTACATACGTAGACATCAACAACTACTCCTACTTTTAAATATAGAGTCTACTTCGTAGACATAAACAAAGTGAAGTCCCATTAAGAGAGGTAAAGTCACAACTTGCTTTAGGGCTTAATTGGCGTGACTTTTTTAGGTGCGTTTGGTTGCGAGAATGAGCTAGGATGGAGCTATTCCATCCCAATTTCGATAGTGTTTGGTTTGAAAAGTTGCAGGATGGATTCAGCTATCACTAAAGAGTATTCTCTAAGATTCGGGACAGACTCCAAAAAAAATGGAACACAGACATTCTACTTGGTGTATGAGAATGACAGTAGCCAGTGTGTTAAAAGTGGGAATCCCAATCCTAAAAGAATCTAGACAGTCATCCCATCTTATGGCCTGTTTGGAACGCAGGAATTGCACAGAAATCGTACAGGAATTTCACAGGAAAACACAGGAACGGAAAAGATTTTCCGCGTTCCAAACAGGGCCTTAGTTTGCTCTCAAATCAATAATTAGGTCTGATGGAGAGGATTGTCCCATGCTATGGTTGGTAGACATTGTGACTTTATTTTAAAAGAAATTAATGGTCAAAATTCTGCATTGAAGACTACACTAAAAAATTTTATATTGGGGATAGACAATACACGCACACAACATGCATCAGGGCGGTGGTTTGGGATATTTACAGAAAACGAGTTTTTATGCAGATTTATTTATAAAATACTTTCATTTTTTACAAAAGACATTGCTTCTCCCACGAAGGGGGCCTATATCGAGAGTTTTCCATGATTTTGCAAAAAAACGCTGTTGGATTACATATTCACCGTAGCTCAAGACCACATGACCGGTTTTCTCCAAATTTACCATCTCCACCAAAAAAAATTATTGAGTCATTACCCTTCACCAATACACCATTCTTTTCAAAACACCATTTTCACCATTTAGTGTGATTGTGCAGATGCTATTCAGAACTACTTAACAAGCTCATTACAGGTCGGAGTTGAGAGATAGTAAGGCCACTGTTGCCATTATTTGGTACTGGTTCATCAATCTGTGCTCTTGCACGGGTTATAATTTTATTAGAAGATATAAATTTAATCCTTAGTAATATTAGATGTGGTTATTTTAATTCATCTCTCGTAATGGCGTTGTGGGTGGTTTACGTGCAAATTTATAAATTATTTTAATTTATCTTTCTTAATAGTATATTGGGTAATTTATATGCAAATTTAGGGTTGATTTTAATTTATTTTTTATAATAGCATGGTGAGTAATTTATATACAAATTTATACGGTTAATTAATCCATATTTTATAATGGCATGATGGGTAATTTTTATGCAAATTTAGAGAGTTATTTATTTCGTACTTTATAATAGCATGGTGAGTAATTTTTATATAATTTAGGGTTTATTTTATTTCATCTTTCATAATGACATGGTGGGTAATTTTTTAGAAAATGAAATAGATCTAATTTTTTGTGATAATTTTATGATTTGTCTTTTTTTCTAGTGCGTTAGTGAGGATTAACGTGGAGGCTTCAAAAGATTGCTCTCACACATGTTGGAATTTAGTAGATACAGATTTAATCTTTAGTAATATTCATTCTTTGTAACTGAATTACAGTGACATGTATGCAAATTTTGAAATTATTTTAGTTAATCTTTCATGATAGCATATTGGATAATTTATATGCATATTTGAGGATTATTTTAATTTATCTTTTATAATGGCATAGTGAGTAATTTATATGCAAATTTAGATAGTTATTTAATTCATATTTTACAATGCCATGGTAGATAATTTTTTTGCGAATTTAAGGAGTTATTTAATTCATTTTTCATAAAGACATGATGACAATTTTTATACAAATTTAGAGGATTATTTTATTTCATCTTTCAAAATTTCATGGTAGGTGATATTTTAGAAATTATTATTAGAGCTATATGATGAATGACGGAATGTTTCTGATTTTTGTGAGGATTTTTAGGATTTATCTTTTTTTTAGAAAACATATCTATTATTTGAGCTACGTGATGGATGATAGTATGTTAATTACTATCATAGGATGTTTCTGATTAATATGAAAATAGACCTAGTGGCTGTTAAGATTTTAATCTGCACTCGATGATAGGATGTTTCTAATTAATGTGAGAATTTCTATGATTTTTTTTTATTTAGCGCATCTTGTGAGCATTAATAAGAGGCTCTAAAAAGAGTCTTCCATTAGTAATAGAAAGATTAGGTACAAAATATCTGTTTTATTGAACGGTTTCTAGCATCTTTATTAAAAAATGTTACAGGATCATTTAGTAGTGTAAATTTGTTTACTGGAAAGTACTGAGAGTAAATTTGAAAATAGAAAAATTTTGCTAAAAAAGAAGAAATTTGCTTCCGTTAAGAGTTGAACCCAAAACCTTTTATAATGACAGAGGTGAGTAATTATTTGGAAAATAAATTGAAAATAGAAAAATCTGCCAAAAAAGAAAGAAATTTGCTTTCGTTGAGAGTTGAACTCAAAACCTTTTATAATGACAGAGGTGGGTAATACTTATAAAATAAATTGAAGGTAGAAAAAATCCGCCAAAAAATAAAAGAAATTTGCTTTCGTTGAGAGTTGAACTCAGAACCTTTCATAATGGCAGAGGTGGGTAATTACTTAGAAAACAGATCTAATGGCTATTAATATTCCAATCTGCCAATTGATGGCCGGATGTTTCTGATTTCTATAAGAATTCTTAGGATTTATCTTTTTTCTGCTGCATTTCGTGAGGATTAACGTGGAGCCTCTAATTAGTATTAGTAAGATAAGATTGTATGTGTAAATATATTGTTTTTGTAGAGACTATTAGTGCTCCGGGTAGCCTTAAACCCTTAAAAAATAAATTCACAGCACTGCTACCACCGCCACTTGTACACTGTCAGATCAAAATATTGTAGTAAAGGAGGGTTCCAAACCATTAGGATATCGGTTCTATAGTAGTGAGTAGAAGCATTTGCATTGAAAGCTGAAAGCTCTATCAATGGAACGCTGAGGTACAAGAAAGTATTTAGGTTTTAGCAGTCGTGACAGATCAGCTATACATATAACTGAATTAGGCACCATGCAGGTCTAGCTTTATATTGTCGTGCTATCCATATGGCTATCACGATTCACGAATCACCACAAAGGGTACACGTACCACCAACCATACTATATTGTGCACCGGTGCAAGTTGTTGTTTAATCAGATCATTAGAGTGGGTGTAGATGGCTTAAAGAGAAATTAGAGCCCTCCATGACTTTCTCTTGTATATATTACTGTGCTTCTCTTGCTTCTTTATCACGGTCGAATATATAAGCACCCCCAATTCGCTGCCGCATTTCGTTAGGTGGAAAAAGAAATGGAGTTGGAATCACCCGCTGCCAGTGCCAAGCGGTTCCACTTGCTGCTATTTAATTTAGTGACAAAAGGGAACTGCTTACTAAATTTCAATCTAGGCATACAGCATCTAACATTCAGTTTGCATATACTACATATTCCATTCATGGCGGGCAACAGCTAGAGAATCAAAAGATGATTAAGGTGGAGCCAACGTCTTGTTACCGGCCGGGAAACAGCCTTCTTCAGATACATCATACTCCTACATGCATACGTAGTAAGTACCATAGGGTAATCAATTTATTTACAGTAAGTATATTGATCAAATGGTGCGCCTGATAGACTGGAGTGTCGCTGTGATCCCGCCAAGTGCACCAAGGGCGCTGACAACGGCGGCGATGATCCTCTTGTTGTTGTGGAAGAATGAGTACATCTTGATACGCATCCGCCTCTCCTCCTTGTACCTCTCGATGTCTCGCATGATGCGGAGGTAGCACCGTCCGCGGCGGAGGCCCTGGAGGCTGGTGAAGAAGCTGAGTGCCTGCTGGTCGGTGAGCCCTCCTCCTCCCAGCAGGAGACCCCTGGCCCGTAGCTCGTGCACGTCCTCCTCCCGGTTCACCAGCATGGCCAGCACCAGGATGTAGGAGCAGACAGCAGAGGCCTCTTCGTCCGGCGCGTTGGAGAAGCTCCTCACCGTGCACAGCTCCAGAGCCGCCATGTTGACGAGGTAGCTTGCACGGTTATGGTCTAGAGACAGTGGAGCCAGGTAGAGCTCGGCGAAGAGCGTCCCGTCCTGGTGGAGACCCATGCGGCTGAGCTCCGTCGTGTTGTTCTTGTTCGGTGTGAGCGTGATGCCACTCTCGGCGAGCTCCATGGCGCTGATGGAGACTGATCTGTTGTTGGGTTTCTGTGTCTGTGCATTATTTCTAGTCTCCTGCTCCTCGTCATGGTCATGGCTTCTTCTTCCTCCTCCTACGGTGAAGTACCGGAGGAGGCCAAGGAGATGCGGTGGTTGGTAACAAGAGTAGTGATCTGATGATGATGATCTGCTGTGCTCTTCTTCATCATCATCCGACGACTCAGCAGCATTGCCTTGTTGTTTTGATTTGGGAGGCTTCTGGTCCTGCACAAAGCCTTTGAAAATAGAGATGAAGCGCTTCAACGGATCGTGCGCGGGCGTGGAGGCGACCACCGTGAACCCCAAAACTATCTGGACCACCTTCCATGGGAGTTGGTTCTCAAGCAACGTGATGTCATGGCGGATGTCCTTTCGGTTAGGCCCAATGAAACCGCGCAAGCCCTGGTCTATCTTGTCCCCGCTCTGCATGAGAATGTACTGCACCAGGAAGCAAGCGTCAAAGAACATCATGTGCCGGAAGTCGTCGTAGCCGATACCTGCCATCACATCCTTGTCGTAGAGGCGGCGGGCATCGTCGGCGGCCGAGGCGACCTCACTATAAATGTCCTCCAGCAAGCGGCCCGACCGCATGACTAGGTCGATGGCGGCCGCGTGCTTCACCTTCTCCGCCTGCTTGAGGTGGGCTCGGTGGTGGTGGTAAGGCCCGATGGCCACGATCCTCGGCACCTTGTAGCATTCATCGACACCTCCAAGGCATGCAGGGTACCTATGCATCTTCTCTTCAATCAGGTCAATGTCGACCTTGTACTCACGCGCTACTTGCTGGAACACACCGCTAGCACGACTGTCCATAGAGACTATCTTCGTCGTTGTTGTTTCCCGGTCCCCGTTATTGATCATCTGTGGATCACCAGCAGCAGCAACAGCAACCAGCTGATTATTAGTACCAGAGTTCTTCTCCTTCGGTACTAACTCTGACCGATTCTGCACATCATCATGCATGTGTTGCGAGGCTGTAGAATAGTAGTAGTAGTACTGCTCAACCAGATGCTGTCGTCCACCAGTGGATTCTTGCGGCAGATGATATGCTTGTTCGATGCAGCTGCAGGTACCAAACTTGTCGATGGGTGCGTGCTCCACCCAAGGGAAGCCAGCAGGCGCCCAAACGGCTTCAACAGCTGGTGGTTCTTCAACGACAGTCGTCCAACTCGCCAGCTGAAGCTGGCAGCAAGGGCCCCATGGTGCAGCAAGTTCCATGCTCCAGCCGTCAAAGCTACCTGAAATCTGCAGCTAGCAAATAACAATGACAGCATGTAAACAATTGCCAGGAGTGATGAGTAAGAGAAAGAGTGCTAAATAGAAACACATCAAAGAGAAACCACAACTATGTCATGAGAGAAACACCATGTTTCATATATTGACGTAATTGTTAGTGACGACTGACGATAGACCAAGGGACAAGACTTACATATAGTAGGGAAACGGATGCACAGACTTAGATTGTAGACGCTCCGCTTATGTAGAGAGAGCTTCAACAAGTATAGTGCCTGCGGCACAATAATGCATCATCTAAAGTTGACAGTGAGGATGATGGCCAGGAACATTGTACCCTTTCAGAATCTAATTAACTATTTATGCGGTGATATTTTAGAGCAATTTTTTTTTATGATGGCAGCTGTCAACTATAAGCTGTGACTTCAAAATGGGTCAATATATAATAAAAAGAACAGAGCTTGTTCTTTGTTCTCTAAGCGGAGCAAGTGCAAGGTTGACATTGTTTGAAATTTATAAATGGTTCAAAATGAAAGGAAACCTCTGGGATAGTAGAGGTCCAAGTGACTTGGCTATATCAAGATTTTATCGCCCTTTTTATACCACGTAAGAACAAATCAGTACTAAAATATTCATTTTTAGTATCAGGACATGCGAAAGGTACTTAATGGGGTATTGGTACCGATTTTCCTTTGCCTGCTGTATATCCGGTACTTAATGAGGTTTTCCAATCAGTACTAATATTGCATTCTCCAGGTATGTTATTATTTTTATATTTTGGTGCGGTGCAGTGAGGGTGGCCGGGTTAAGTTAGGTGCTTGAAGGCATGGCAACTCCAAGGGCACGTCCACAATATTATTGGGGATGTTAGCCTAGCATTATTCACTATATATTGATGCTGCGTCAAAATTTATTTGAATTGTGATATGAGGAGTTATAGTAGTGGAGGTTGTACTGAATACAGTGTCGCATCTTGATGGAAATGAATGTCTGGGAACAAGTCAGTACAACTACAAATAAACTAGGAAAAACTGCAAAAATAATATATTCACCTGAGATTAGGAATGTGGGGTTTGGCATAACTGAAAATGTTGAACCCATGCCTTGTGGGGGTGGTTCATCGAATTCACTAGCTCACTTTTTGCTGGTATATATCTGCTACTAGTAGCCAATGAGAAACTAAAGTATAAAATGGAAAGCTGAGTGCCACATGATCAAAGTGATCACAAGTAACAAAGAGACAGATGCCACCTCTTAAACCTTCCTTTAGCATACTTAAATATGCATTGAACATGGCCAAATAAGTTTTCAGCAGAAAAAAAATAAATTTGTATAAATCGGCATGATTTTGTTTTTTCAAAAAAAAAAAAGACATGCTGCGTATTTTCATTGACAATTTTCAAACCTCAAACAAAATTCACTAGGTTTTGAGATTTATTTTCAGTCCCATAGAAATCTGACCAATTGATGGGACGATTAGCAACCATTTTTTTCATTTAATTAGACAAATGTGCAAGAAAGTTTGACAGATGAGGAAATTAAATTGTTTGCCCAAGATTTGGAATCACGCATGCATGTGCACTAACAGTGAGTCCAGTGTCCATTCCTGTTATTCAGAACTTTGGTTGCGTCATCAGCAGCGACATTCCAAAATTGCGACCGCCAAAGTCGTCTGATCCCAATCACCCCCAACGCACCAGATTTCCGCATTGAAACTGCAAAAATAGCTTCGGAGCAAGAGCAAACAAGCTAGCACACAAGAAACGCACCCGGGGCAACTTGGCTCCTCCGTGGAATGTGCAAAACAGACTAAGTTAAGGCTGAGTCCAACACACTATCTATCCTACAACCTATTTTCAGACTCCAATTTATATACAATACATTATCTATTTTATATTACACATACACACATATATACTCCCTCCATCCCATAAAATAAGGTGTCTATGTTTTCAACAAAGCCAATGTTTTAAATCTTTTAACTAATAATTAAGTCGAAAATATATATATTTAATATATGCATGTTATATTTTTAAATTTATATTCAAAAGTATTAGAGTATCAGATGAAAGTATTACGGAGTAGTTTTTTTATGATACTCCATCCACTGTCGACCAGCTTCGTTTTCACTCTTCAACCTGTGTCGAGCACTTCTGTTTTCATAGTGGTAGCATTTTTCTCGGTGCAAACTAAATAGTCGCACCATGTTTCCTGTTTGCATAGCTTAAATGGCCATCAAGCCATGGTAGTCTCTTACCACGCTTTCGTCACACAAAAACCAATAGTGATGCACAAGCTATAAACAATATTCATGACGTAACCTTATAAGCTATATCATATCCCAAAACTTACTGCGACAACTAGCCGGACACACGTAACAGTATCACCAAGAAATTCAACAGGGAACTGTAGAAAAAACAGATACAAAAGACACGGACGGCAAACACACATATATTCTCAGTGTTCACGCTCAGCATAAATTCAAGGCTATTAACACAGGTTCAGCCTAAATGCGAAACTGTTATCTTTGTTTTCGATTAAACAAATGAGTAGCAAAGACCCTGACTCTACTGCTATAGATCGATAGGGGTAACATTTATCCATCGTATTCCCCATTGGCAAACTTGTCTTCGGCATAGCAGACTGCGACCACTGGGTTCCCACCAAATTTCCTTCCGTGCAAAGCTGTTTTTGCTTTGGCAGCCCCATCGATATCTGCATATTCCAAGAACACCTGCAACAGAAAACTTCACGCATCAGAGATAATTCAAAAAATTGGAAATGTTTCTGCAAAGTTTTGAGAACATTGCAAGTCATATAGTGCAATATAAGACTCACTTTTCCAACTCCAGCTACCGGTTGTCCACTGGGGTCTGGACGTGGAATGACAACTTTCACCAAATTACCTAAGGAAATGTCAACAAAGGAGTAAAAGTGTCTAAGAGAATCAATCGATAGATAAAATTTGAATCCTAATAAATCTAAAAGGAACATATAAAACTGCATCAGTCAGCTACAGTCCTACAGAAGATGGATGAAAAAACAACTGCAGCACCAAAACATGAGCATAAATGATGATAAGTTGATATATACCGTATTTGCCTGCTTCTAGCCTCATGTCTTCCATAATGTCCTCATACTCTTCATCATCTTTCAATTCATCTGCACTTACCACCTGGGTGAGGCAAACAACCTTTGTAGGGAGTGCTCCAACTTGATACACAAGTTTCTGTTTACAAAGAGTATGTCAGGGGCAACTTCAGAACAAGTGTAAACATACAACCTAGTAGTTGGCTAAGAGAGTAATACCTGCAATTGCACCTGTTGGTGCGCTTGTAATAGGATACTTTCCTGCTCTGGTCTGGGCTGAGATGCTCCTTGGTTTGCTCTCCTGACAGTTAGGGTTTTGTCTCCCATTTTGATACCGTTTAGGGCAGCACAAGCAATGTCAGTAACAGTGAGATCCTGGTAGACACAGAATGCGTAACCCTTTGAGTTACCAGTTTCCCTGTCCTTCACAAGGTCAAACCCTCGAAGAGGTCCAAATGATTCAAGCAACTCCCGCACTTGAGCTTCGGTGAAGTAATAGGGAAGGCCACCCACAAAAATACGGTCTGGGCCTTCTAGCCCTCCAGTAGATCCTGCGGTTAGGCCAACTGCAGCGAGGTTCAGATTGGAGCTTGGCTGGCTTGGGCCGAGGGCAGCTGCCAGGGAAGGGTTATAGTCTGTTGGCCTTCTAACCTTCACTGGTGCCCCTTCAAACAAAATTCCATCCAGGGCCATTGCATTGCTTGCTTCCTCAACAGATCTCATTTCCACAAAAGCAAATTTCTTGTCATGATTTATGTAGACATTAAGAACAGCATCGCCTGGACCAGCAGTGTTTCCTCCAATAGCAGCCATGACTTGATTAAAGTACACTGCTACTGTCTGCAGAAAAAGGAAGAAATGAACCAACAGTTGCAAACTGTATGTGCAAACATTGTAAAAATAATTGACTACAAGTATATGGACCTGTTCATTAGCAGATGGAGGAAGGCCACCAACATAAACACGCCGAGCATGACGAGTAGCCTGAAAGAAAATGATGTTGGTAAAATGTTTGATGATACTTGTAGAACATTATTAAAAGAGTCATACCTGTTGAGTCATTGCTTGTGGCTGGATGACAAGGGGATTGAACTGATGCAAACAAATGTACATGGTTAGAACTTAGAAACAACATACAATCCAGCCAGGCATCATTAAGACATTAAAGGGAAGAATACCTGCCCACCAACACCAAAAGGAAGCATGTTCGGAAACATGCTGCCAATGTTAGGAAGAGAAGAGCCCGGTAACGGACCTGCAAGATATCAATAAATTTCTAGTACGAGGAATAATTAATTAGGAACTAAGGTATTGCTCTAAATTGTCTACATCCAAAACTAGCTAAGCAGTATTCCATGTCAAGTTGTCAACAAAATAATAACATATTTGCAAGGACAGATATATAGATATGTAATAATCAAGAAGCTAGCAATCATAGTACTAGCTAATTGAAGATGGAACAGGGCGATATCAAACCAGCATACTGTTTCCTCCTTGTACAATAAAGCTACAGTAGGCAGCTCATTCCACTGGCAGCAGTGGGGCAAGTGACCCAAGATTGCCTTGTTACCATACACGGTTGCCTTCTTACCATACACATACACAAAACAGACAAAAACAACAAAGAACAAAAGCAGAAAATTTTGCTCAGTTTTCAGTTATTATTAAGTAACGATAAAACGGAAACTTAACTTATTTGTACCAGAAAACATTATCACACATACAAGAGAATCTCCGGTGTATGAAAGGTGCAACTATAGGTCTATAACAAATAGTTACTTTTACTGTCTCATGGGTGGACAGTTTCAAGTATAAACCACTAGGCACCTTTTAACATTTCCATGCGAGTGTGTGTGGGTGTTTTTTTTTCGGGGGTGGGTGGGAGTGGGGGGATGGCAACTCCAAGAGCACATCCAAGAGACTATTGGAGTTGCTCTATCAGCCAAAGGTTTATCCATTGATGCTAGATCAAAAAATATGATTGGATGGCGATATGCAAGGAACTATATTAGTGGCGATTGTACTGACTACAGTACAGCACCATCATGATGGAAATGAGTGCTTGCAAAAATGTGAAGTCACAACTTCAAATAAACTATATGAAACAGCAAATATGAAGAATATAAATATGTAACTGAGATAATGGTAGCATACTTGGGGTTGGCATTACTGCAAATGTTGAACCCATGGCTTGTGGGGGTGGCGCATCGAATCCACTAACTCTCTTGCTGCTTCAACAGAAAAAAGTGAGAAACTGAAGTATGAAATCATTTTAAAATGGAAAACTGACTACCAAATGCGCAAGTGGTCAGGTATTCAAGTATGCATTGAAGATTACTCAAATAAGTTTTAAGCAGAAAAAATAAACACAATATATACATCAAAAACAAAACAGTGTTTGTTATGCATGGGTATTCTCATTACCATAAAGAAGGGATGGGGGGAGGAGGGGAGCATGTATACATCAAAAACAAAACAGCGGTTGTTATGCATGTATACCTTCTTGAACGTGACCTAGATCTTCGATCTCTGCCCTTTGAACGAGACCGTGAGGGATGCCTACGATGCCCATCTCTGTCGCGGTCTCTTCTCCTGATTGTTGTTACATACACCAGAAATCAAGCAAAATACACATGAGTCTCTCAATAACAATCTGGAATGTCCAGAACATAACTGAAAAACTTCTAATGCATCCAGAAGAACCAAAGTGCTCGCTGTTGCAAACACAACACTGTGTTTTTAAGTATAATAAGGTGCATGCTAACAGGCATACCTATCAGAATCACGGCCTCTGTGATCATCGGAACGGTCTCTCGGTTCCCTTCCTTCACGGTGATGCCTACTGTGGCGATCCCGATCCCTGTCTCTGTCCCGATCCCTGTCCCTGTCCCGCTCCCGATCACGGTCTCTTCCTCGATCTCTGTCACGGTCCCTGCGACGGTCCCTGTCCTTGTCCTTTTCTCTATCTTTCTCCCTGTCCTTGGATTTCGACAAGCCATCGTCACGCGGATTCATGTCGGCCTAGAGATAAGAGTACAGGGCAATATTAGCTTGTACATGGCAGCACACTATAAGAAAAACAGCTTGCGTATAGATGGCAAAATATCTGAATCTGCAACAATGCCATATCTGAATCTGCAACAATGCCCATGTAAATCTGCAATATGAGCAACTAAAAGGGGAATTATCCACGGTCAGCACGTCAAAACACACAAGATTCAAGCACAATCTTGAAACTCAGATAGCTGCCTCATGTGGTCAGGCGAAAGCCCACTTGCTCATCAGTCAAGAAAGTATAAGCTCACATCTACAGCAAGAACGTAATAAAGTCCCACTTCATCGTCTAATTCCGAGGTCCATATCCCGGGAGGCTAAAGGGAAGCTTTATGACTTCATGCGCAATAAGTCAGAGCATTCAGTTTAAACAAGAAAGCACTAGTAATCGAAGTATCGTGATAGTCAACCACTGGCATGTGCTAATTTGCCATGGATCTACCATCACCACTCAAAAGTAAAAACCCTGCGTCGCCCAAAAGCTCAGCAGCAGCAGCTGATATATAGTAAGCAATAAGCATGGTATAACCAAATCAGGCCACCCCCATCTACACCAAACAGGCCCCACCGCGTCCGCCCGCACGAACCGAGCCGCCGACGGGATTCACAGCTGGATTCCCTCCGCCGAAACACCACGCCGCGACATCTCTACCCCGAAACCGAACCAGGCGCAACGGCGCCACCGCCAGCACGGGCAGATCGGGGGCGAGCCGAACCAGACCGGGCGTAGGCAGGCAGAGATCGGGTCACCCCGCGGCAAATTAGAGAGGGAGGCGGAGGGGGAGACGGGCGGCGCTCACCTCCGCGCGGACGACGTCCTCGGCGCGGTCCCCGGCCCCGTCACCGGCGGTGGGGTCGTCGGCCATCTCGTCGCGCCGCAGCTTTTTTGGGATGGAGGGGAAGGGGGAGGCCGGGAGAGGGTTTGCGGGGCTTTCGCCGGATTCGTCGCGAGCTCTTCGCTTTTTCTCTTCGTCCACTTCTGGGCCCGGGATCTGGCTGGACCTTCTGTGCGCTCGAGCCGGCCCGTGCACGTGGTAGGCCGTAACAGATCGGAATCGTAAGGGAACAAGTCTTGTCGTCCCCCTTCGTCTCTGACTAAAGTTTTGTGCAGCCCCTTGTACTCAAGCTCTTACTAGAAAGACCAGTACCACCTCAAAAAAAAAAAAAAACTAGAAAGACCAGTAATCTATCTATCTACTTGCTCTACTCTATAAAAGAGCGAGTTTTAACAAAAACATTTTTTATCTAACTCTACTCTATAAAAGAGCGAGTTTTAACAAAAACATTTTTTATCTGACTCTTATCTACCCAATTATGTACCCACCTTCAATTATATAAATTGGGCCCACAAAATATGGGTACAAGAAGGTTTTTCGGTGGAAAAAAAATTATGTCTCGCGGCAGGAACGCGTAATATGTAACATGCGTAACACCTTCGGAGACATCCCGGCCTTCCCCGCGATGCGCCCGCTGAGCGCTGCAGCGTCGTCTTCATCGCCCAGCGCGTCCCGGTCCCCGATGCGGCCGGTAGGCGGAGGCGAATCCGCGCAGGCGCCCTGAGTTGTCGGCACTGGGTTGGCCGTACCGGCCGCCCTGTACCGTCGTCGTCGTCCAGCACGTTGTGCCCCTGCGTGGCGATCGCGGCCACAACCACCTGGCGTGGGTCACCCACACCAAGTGGCGTGACCTCCCCCTCGCGCCGAGCAGGGCCGACGCCGGCGGCCGCGAGGCCGGTCGCAGCCAGAGCCCGCATGCCTTCGGCCTCGTCACGGTACTCTAGCCTGCCCCAGGCTAGGGCCTCCAGTCCAGCCTTCGGCACCTCCGCTGGTGCAGGTTCAGCCACCC
The DNA here is from genome assembly GCA_022530915.1 of Paspalum notatum. Taxonomy (NCBI): domain Eukaryota; kingdom Viridiplantae; phylum Streptophyta; class Magnoliopsida; order Poales; family Poaceae; genus Paspalum; species Paspalum notatum. The sequence goes on from CM039683.1 coordinate 11,179,399, forward strand.
CCCGCACTGGTGCAGCTCTAGTGCCACCGGTGGGCGAGGAAGGTCTCGAAGTAGCTCCTTCCACGGAGGCTACGAGGGCCGGCAGCGTCAGGTCCCCTCGTCGCGCGTGGCTGGGGCGGCCCGGTTGGCGCCGGATCTGGAGGCGGGGGGGGGGGGCAGATCTATCCACGGAGGCGGTGCAGACGGCCACAGCTGCCAGGCCGGCCGCCGCCGCCGGCCCGAGCAGGGCCACCAGCGGCGCCGCATCCCGTCGGGCCGGCAAGCCGGGGATGGGAGGGGAGGAGAGGGTGGGGAAGGAGGAGAGGGACGAGGAGGGTGGCGTGGAGGCCCTCAGGTCGGGCGGACCGCTCTCCCCAACAGTCCAAATGCCGAACAATTCATATTCACTCGAATGGTTAGTACCGAGTAGTCGAATAGTAGATTGCAATTTGCACTTTTTTATGTGACATCTCTGCTTATCATCTACTTGAGGCATACTATTATATAGACTATATCTAATCTAAATATATAATAAAAACTATGTGTCTAGCACGGTGTCATTCTTTTTAAGAACAAATAATATCGTAAAGCTTGTTGGGATCTCTGCTAATCTCTGCTTATCCAACACTCAATCACTACTAAAACGGTGAACTTCTAGTGCTTTTTAGTAGTAATAAACACTACCACTAGTCATAGCACATTGGAATCTGACTATGAGATATTTAGTAGGGAAAGTTTATACTAAATTTGAATGCAAAAGCACTAGGAGAACTCAGTTCACTAGGAGATTTTTTAATTTCTGGTTATGAATATTCGTATCCGTATTCAGACACACAGCGTACCACGCACGTCATCAGTGTCATTGCTAATGCTAGGGAAGTTTCTTTTGCTGAGGACTGCTTTGTGGTCAAGTCTTTTTGCTTAGCTCAGCTGCCTAAGGCACTGTCACTGGTAGTGCTGTTTCCGTGTTTCCAACTTTCCGAGAATGCTTTGGTCAAGTTTTTTTTTTTTTTTTACTTTCTGGCTGTCTCGGCCACTGTTATTAACTAGGAAGGTGAAAGTTCTTTGCAGGAAACCATCCAAAAAATTCGGCTCGCCATTACTCTCCATCGTATAGTGATAGTGTAGTCATGTAGAGTAATCTGTGGCATGTACTCTTACTCGTTCAAAGATACTCCCTCCATATCCATGGGTTTTTCTTTACATGTATATGGATGAAAGAACATTTACATCAATAATTGATAAGTTTATCAAAATTGGGTAGACACCACATATCTTAGACAATGAACAAGGTTTTGGTCGTTCCTGTTACCTTTCCGAGTAGGTAGTAGTGTTACCTGCTGGTGATGTCTTAACCTGTCGTTAATCTTAAACTCTATATTTCCGTTACTCTGTTAATGGAAATGAGGAAGGTCCATCGGTTTGGAAAAATAATGGGCAGTCAGAAAAGATATTTGACTCACGTGGGACGAATAGTTGATGGTTTGAAGATTCGCTAGGGCATCCACAATGTGCAGATAAAGCGGTCCATAACGATTTAAATATTATGTATCAGCTGCTTGATATACTGTGGAAGTGGTCTATAAGCGAGACATAGCAAAAGTTAGCCGTAGTGCTAGACTGGCTGAAAGGTAATAAAGAATCATATGTATACATTGCCGCTATCCAGAAATACTTAGGCCCCGTTTACCTCTTGAGAATTCTTAAGGTCAACCCGTCACGTCGCCGTCACATCGAATTTTTGGACACGACATGAAGCATGCAGGTAAATAAAATAACTAATTATATGGTTTGGTGTGGTTTTCCGAGATGAATCTTCTGAGCTAGTTACTCCATTGTGAGACAATAATTACCGAATACAATGGAAAAGTGCTAAGTAGTTGAACCTCAACTTTTTTCTCAACTAAACAGGGCCTTAAACAAATGTTCTCTTGCACGTCTCGACCCGCAGTAGTTGGACGAGATGATTTTTCTTTGCTGCCTAAAGTCAGCTGACCATTGTGAGATGAATCAGTAACTACTGTCCACTGCTGTGGGCCCAGCTATATGGACTGCTGTGGTCCATATACATTAGGGGTGTTTAGACCAAGCCCAATGCACTTTTCTATCCCATTTTCTCATCTCTATTCATCCATTATTCTAACTACTTTTCTCTCTATCTACAGTAGTGTTACAGTAGTAAACAGTGTGAAACAGTGATATACGATCCCATTTTAGCCAACCCATTGAAGATACCCTTAGTTTGCGAAAAGCGAACCAAAAAAGTGCCACAGTAGCTGTCACATCGAATCTCTTGACGTATGTATGGAGCATTAAATGTAGATAAACAAAATAACTAATTGCACAGTTTGGCTGGAATTTGCGAGACGAATCTTTTGAGCCTAGTTAGTGTATGATGGGACAATAATTACCGAATACGAAAAGTGATACAGTAGCCGAACCCAAAATATTTCGGGAAACAAAGTCTACGCTATGAGTCAAGAAAAGTCTGCGCTGGTCCAGTCGTGGTCACAGACTCACAATCAAACGAATTACTGCTGTGGGCCCAGCTATATGGACTGCTGTGATCCATATACATTGCCGATGCTTTGAGTCCAAAAAAAAGTCTACGCTCCGAGAGCATCCACAATGTATATAGTAAAATTAGTTTGATTAAACTATTGTGTATCAGCTAGCTGAATTATTGTGGAACTAGTCTATACGAAAAACATAACAAAAACTATCCATAGTACTATAGACTACTCATAAGACGATAAAAAAACATAAACATATGTTTCCATACCCACAAAACACTAAAGAAATAGGATGGAGAGAGAATATTGCTGAAAATTTAAACTCTACTAGAGCTCTTCGTACTCGCTACATTTGTGGTTTTTTCTATACCTAGAAACTATCTGTTGTAGGTCCCATTTTTATGAACTGGTTTGCCATGTAGATTGAAGAGGCTACGAGTCAAGAAAAGTCTACGCTGGTCCAGTTGTTGTCACAGACTCAAAATCAAACGAATTGTTGACTGAGTAGTAGATTCGCTGTGACTGGTCTGTGACCCCCGTTGGTCTGTGCCTGTGACTGATAAAACAACATCCAAACGCAATACTAGTACGTACATCTCATATCATCAGACCATATACATGATACTAAGGCTGAGTCCAATAGAACTCTCTATCTCCATTCTCTAAACACTATTCCAACTATCTTCACTCACAGCTACAGTACAAAATAATATTTTTAGAGACTCTATTTGGAAAACCCTATTGGACTCAGCCTAGGCAGATGTTCCAAGATTTTGTGTCCTTCCTTCTCCAAACCACACTGAGAGTGAGCTCTCGTCCCTCTTTCCTCGTCTTGTCCTCGTGCCTCTACTACTGCTTCTTGATGTCGGCCGCCATCCATTTCCGTCGTGCTAGCTCGTTCTCCTTCAACCTTAGCTTCACCACACCCCAAAGCCCAGCTGATCTCAATCGGTTGATAAATTGCACACGCGACGCGAACCTCAACCTCACTTCAGGCACACTCGAGCTGACGCTAAACAGGCGTGACCAAACCGGCCGTGCCACGTACGCGCAGCCAGTGCCGCTCTGGGACGCGGCTACTGGCGAGATGGCCAGCTTCAATACTACCTTCGACTTCCGGATCACTCCGAAGTCTCTGGACATGATCGCTTCCGGGATGGCACGTCGGGTCAAACATCCCGAACAGCGGCTTCGGGGGCAGCTTGGGCCTCCCCTGATACTGTGGTTATGATGTTTTCTTGGCAAAACTAGTACTCCGTAGATTAGAACGCATTCATTCTTGAATTCGAGAAGAGGCAAAGGCTGTCGCGCAGGACAGTTCGGATAGACCGTAGGGGCCTGCCAGCGTGACGATGAGTCAATGCAGATCGGGTTCGTCAACAACATCGATGTTCTCAGCGTCGTCCAAGTGGACGGTTCCACCCTCCATAGATGTACGGTCGGAGACTTGTGGCGTCAACTCCGTGGACGTCGATGGATGATGTGTAGAGCTTTCGTGGTGATAGCGTGTTACAAAACACGCCGTTGACGTCGGATCTGCTCTCGGTCTCTTCAATACTAACACAAACACAGAAGTAGACACAAGAGAACAATTGTGGGACTATTCTTTATTGCTTTCTAGAGATTGATAATCTATATCTAAAGCAAATAAGATTTTTCGATCTAAATTTTTCGGTCTTTCTTGACACGCGGAACCCACCTGGTCAATAGCCCAGTCCCTCCGGATCGAGCCTCTCCGCTACGTACCCGTTCGCTTGACGTATCCGAATAGAACTCATTTCTAGCGGACAAGGTTTCTTTTGTCTCGAGTGGTCCAAGCTTTCCGGTTTTATCGTAGGTAGGTCGCCCTGTCCTGTCTCCTCTCATGACGATGGCCCATCTCAGAATAAAAAAAGCCCAAAATAATAGGAAAAATCTATGAACATGATAAAAGTGATTTTTACTGTATGTAAAGAACAAGAGGTAGAAACAATAATCCCACCTTATCTCACAAACTTCGTTTATACATGCTTATAATTGTCCGTGAACCATCGGAACACTGTGTGAGAAGCCTGGTGAGGGCAGATGCGGACAACCACAAACGGGTAGAGGGCCGCATGGTGAGGGGAGGTGCGCCTCCGGCCGTCCGGAGGGCCGCGAGTCCGCAACGATGGCAAGGAAGAGGTGCACCGCCGGCCGGTGGCCTCCCGTCCGGAGGGCCGCGAGTCTGCAGCGATGGCAAGGGAGAGGTGTGCCGCCGGCCGGTGGCCTCCCGTGACGAGGACTTTGCGCGCGCCCGACGGATCCGGGGGATGTTGCCCGCAGATGCAGGAGGATCCGTGCCGGCTGACTGCGGACTCACAACGGCGGACATCCTCACCGGTGGCAGCTGGTAAGTCGATGCCAACTCTAGCCGCCTGCGCGTGCGTTTGGGTGAGCTGCAAAACATATGCACTCCTGAGCCTTTTGGGCTACTTAGATGTAACAGACTAAAAATTTATCGGCCTATCTCATCATAACTATTTTTTCATATTAACAAACACACTAATATGTTATATCAAATACGCTAAAGTGTTATATCAATACACAAAAAAAAACTAAAATTACAACTGATTTTTTCTTTATCTATCTCATCATAAATATTTCTCTATATTAACAAATACACTGATATGTTAAATCATTTGATAAAAATAAAACTAAAATTACAATTTCAATGGAAATATAATAACATAAATTTTTAAAATATCACAATACCATGACAATAAAATTTAGAAAAGGAAAATTACAGTCAATGCAACTAAAGACCCATTTAAAATGTATGAATTGCAAATAAGTTGTGTAGATATACCAAATAAATATTCTTTATAAATAACTAGAAAAAACACAAAATATATTTTAAAAATCAAACCCGGTGCAACGCACGGGCATTTTTTCCAGTTATAATAAAGGATCTCCCATGTATATATAGCCCGAATAAGTCCTAGAGTTCAGTAAATGCCCACATGACACGGTCTAGGATTTAGATTTCTCCTTCTCCACTTTCTATATTCCGAAGTCCGTATGTTTTACGACAAATTCTATGTTTTTTCGAGTGTCCTACAGCCAAATTTGCCTAGTTTATATTATTGTACTAGAGATGGTGGTTGTTGTTAAGTGTCATTCGGTGGTGACACTATCAACATTAAATCTGAATCCGCCCGAGACCGTGGACAATGAAATTTTCTTGACGTTTTTAATTGCCTGGTCTGTGGAAGACAAGTGGTCAGATCTACCTTGTCCGCGAAAAATGAAATTATCTTAATGCGTGAGCGGATATGGATACAAATACGCCTCAAATACTTTTCTGATATATATTGTTGGGGCCGAAGGTCCAAGGACCCAAGGTCACTATGCAACTTTGCTTTATATGATGATTTTTTATCAAGAACTGAAGAATAACGAATGTTGCTGTAAGCTGAAACTTAAAAGCTTGAAGAAGGATGATGTCGATATCTTCGGAGAAATGAAAGCCGAAGGTGCAGATACCCAAAAGCCGAAGCTGATAAGCGCTGAAGGGAACATGTGCTAAGGGCCGCAAGCATGGACGACCTTCGAAGATGCTGAAGGCCGGGAAGTTCCCAAAGTCGAGAGGACCGAAGAAGGGCGAAAGATGGAACGAGTTGCTCGTCAGGCGACAGCTGTGAAGGTTGAACCCTTGCTTCGAATGTAAAATGACCAAAAGGTCAAGTAGTTTTGTATAGGCGTTCAGAGTTGAATGGGTATGAGCTGAGGGTAAATGTGTCATTTTCTCGTAAAGTAGACTAGTAACTCGTCCCTATAAATAGCTGGGAGCTCAACAGTTTCCGTGTTTCCAACTTTCCGAGAATGCTTTGGTCAAGTTTTTTTTTTTTTTTTTACTTTCTGGCTGTCTCGGCCACTGTTATTAACTAGGAAGGTGAAAGTTCTTTGCAGGAAACCATCCAAAAAATTCGGCTCGCCATTACTCTCCATCGTATAGTGATAGTGTAGTCATGTAGAGTAATCTGTGGCATGTACTCTTACTCGTTCAAAGATACTCCCTCCATATCCATGGGTTTTTCTTTACATGTATATGGATGAAAGAACATTTACATCAATAATTGATAAGTTTATCAAAATTGGGTAGACACCACATATCTTAGACAATGAACAAGGTTTTGGTCGTTCCTGTTACCTTTCCGAGTAGGTAGTAGTGTTACCTGCTGGTGATGTCTTAACCTGTCGTTAATCTTAAACTCTATATTTCCGTTACTCTGTTAATGGAAATGAGGAAGGTCCATCGGTTTGGAAAAATAATGGGCAGTCAGAAAAGATATTTGACTCACGTGGGACGAATAGTTGATGGTTTGAAGATTCGCTAGGGCATCCACAATGTGCAGATAAAGCGGTCCATAACGATTTAAATATTATGTATCAGCTGTTTGATATACTGTGGAAGTGGTCTATAAGCGAGACATAGCAAAAGTTAGCCGTAGTGCTAGACTGGCTGAAAGGTAATAAAGAATCATATGTATACATTGCCGCTATCCAGAAATACTTAGGCCCCGTTTACCTCTTGAGAATTCTTAAGGTCAACCCGTCACGTCGCCGTCACATCGAATTTTTGGACACGACATGAAGCATGCAGGTAAATAAAATAACTAATTATATGGTTTGGTGTGGTTTTCCGAGATGAATCTTCTGAGCTAGTTACTCCATTGTGAGACAATAATTACCGAATACAATGGAAAAGTGCTAAGTAGTTGAACCTCAACTTTTTTCTCAACTAAACAGGGCCTTAAACAAATGTTCTCTTGCACGTCTCGACCCGCAGTAGTTGGACGAGATGATTTTTCTTTGCTGCCTAAAGTCAGCTGACCATTGTGAGATGAATCAGTAACTACTGTCCACTGCTGTGGGCCCAGCTATATGGACTGCTGTGGTCCATATACATTAGGGGTGTTTAGACCAAGCCCAATGCACTTTTCTATCCCATTTTCTCATCTCTATTCATCCATTATTCTAACTACTTTTCTCTCTATCTACAGTAGTGTTACAGTAGTAAACAGTGTGAAACAGTGATATACGATCCCATTTTAGCCAACCCATTGAAGATACCCTTAGTTTGCGAAAAGCGAACCAAAAAAGTGCCACAGTAGCTGTCACATCGAATCTCTTGACGTATGTATGGAGCATTAAATGTAGATAAACAAAATAACTAATTGCACAGTTTGGCTGGAATTTGCGAGACGAATCTTTTGAGCCTAGTTAGTGTATGATGGGACAATAATTACCGAATACGAAAAGTGATACAGTAGCCGAACCCAAAATATTTCGGGAAACAAAGTCTACGCTATGAGTCAAGAAAAGTCTGCGCTGGTCCAGTCGTGGTCACAGACTCACAATCAAACGAATTACTGCTGTGGGCCCAGCTATATGGACTGCTGTGATCCATATACATTGCCGATGCTTTGAGTCCAAAAAAAAGTCTACGCTCCGAGAGCATCCACAATGTATATAGTAAAATTAGTTTGATTAAACTATTGTGTATCAGCTAGCTGAATTATTGTGGAACTAGTCTATACGAAAAACATAACAAAAACTATCCATAGTACTATAGACTACTCATAAGACGATAAAAAAACATAAACATATGTTTCCATACCCACAAAACACTAAAGAAATAGGATGGAGAGAGAATATTGCTGAAAATTTAAACTCTACTAGAGCTCTTCGTACTCGCTACATTTGTGGTTTTTTCTATACCTAGAAACTATCTGTTGTAGGTCCCATTTTTATGAACTGGTTTGCCATGTAGATTGAAGAGGCTACGAGTCAAGAAAAGTCTACGCTGGTCCAGTTGTTGTCACAGACTCAAAATCAAACGAATTGTTGACTGAGTAGTAGATTCGCTGTGACTGGTCTGTGACCCCCGTTGGTCTGTGCCTGTGACTGATAAAACAACATCCAAACGCAATACTAGTACGTACATCTCATATCATCAGACCATATACATGATACTAAGGCTGAGTCCAATAGAACTCTCTATCTCCATTCTCTAAACACTATTCCAACTATCTTCACTCACAGCTACAGTACAAAATAATATTTTTAGAGACTCTATTTGGAAAACCCTATTGGACTCAGCCTAGGCAGATGTTCCAAGATTTTGTGTCCTTCCTTCTCCAAACCACACTGAGAGTGAGCTCTCGTCCCTCTTTCCTCGTCTTGTCCTCGTGCCTCTACTACTGCTTCTTGATGTCGGCCGCCATCCATTTCCGTCGTGCTAGCTCGTTCTCCTTTTTGAGATGAGAGCCACACTTGTTCTCTCTTTCTGTAATAACGTAAACCCTAATTAGGTGAATCGATACTGGAAACTGATAGTGGCAACGGAAGGTATAAACGTTATGCGAGTTTAAATATCTTTTCATGTTATGTCTTAACTTCATCTTGTTATTAAGTTCTTTCACACTTCGTATTTCTAACATTCGAATGACTGGCACTTTACTGTTCTTTGTTTTATCTTTGATGCTATCACGCTTTATATCTTTGTTGTTTACCTTCCTTTCATCCGTTTAAGTACTTTCTTTCATATCCGTGTTGATGTTTAATTGTGCAACCTCGAGAACCATGGATCCTCTAAGGGGGATAATCACTTAGTACTGTATGTTGCCCTGTTATCTTCGTATGAATGATTACATATACATAACACATATCCAGGCCGTGGTCGTATCTACGAATTAGATACATGATCGCATACTTACAAGATACGTTTCGGCTAGATTGGATACGGCCCAAGGAAAAAATAAATAAATAACAGCCGAACCAAACAGCTCCTCACCCCGATCCCACTCCCAGATCTGTGCATCCCTCTCGTCCGTCCCTCTTTTGTTTGGCAATTCTTGTGATTGGCAATTTTGTAATGTCATTGTTTAGAATAATAAAGTTCCAAAGCCCTTTCTTTGGAATGGCAAATAGCCAATATCTTCTAGAATAATTTGAACGACTTATAATTCCTGGTGTCACTCTTTTTTTTAACATATGTATCCGTGTGTCGGAACGTATTGTATCTTATCCGATGCTCGTATTTGTATACGTATTCGGGCACATAGCGTACCACACACGCCGAAGCAGTGTCATTGATAGGGCTGTTTCTTTTGCTGGAGGACTGCTTTATGGTCAAGTCTATTTGCTTAGCTCAGCTCAGCTGCCTGAGGCATTGTCACTGGTAGGTTTCTGTCCTCTCGAGGATGCTTTGGTCAGGTCTTTTTTTGCTTTCTCGCTGTCTGGGCCATTGTCACTAGCCAGGAAGATTCATCGCAGGAAACCACCCAGAAGTCGGCTCGCCATTGCTCTCGATCGTATAATGGTTGTGTAGTCACAGAGTACTAGAAATCTAGTAAAAAAAAAAAACTAAACACCCAAACACTAAGAGTAAATGGGTTAGGCCTAGACAAAACTTCTAGTTCCATTTGAGGTGCTAAACAGGTGAAAAGTGGGGAAATGACTCCCTATTACCTTTGGTCCCCACTCTCTCTCCCCTTTCTCTCTGCCCCTCTCTCTCCTCGCACGAGCTTGCCGGCCGCCGGCCGCTGCCCGTCACCGCTTGCCGGCCCAACCGCGTCGCTCGTCGGCCGCCGCCGCACGCTGCCCCCGACGCGCCCCCTCGCCAGCCACTGCCATCCGCCGCGCGCTGCCCTCCCGCGACGCGCGCCGCCTCACTGCGCGCAACGCTCACCGCTCGCCGACATGCGCCGCCCGCCGCCTCGCCGCCCGCGATGCTTTCCGCTCGCCGACGCGCGCCGCCTCGCCGCCCGCCGGCCTCCGCCGCGCGCTGCCTGCCCGCCGTCGCCGGTTGCTGGCCTCCATCGCGCGCCGCCCGCCCCCGCGCCGCCTTGCGTCCAGAGCTCGATCCGGGGAGAAAGAGAGTACGGAGAGAGAGGAGAGGTAAGAGTTGGAGGGTATTTAGGTCTTTATATGCAGTAATAAATGGTTTAGCCCTTATAACCAAACAGTAGAAAATAAGGTCTAAGCCTAAACTTTTAGTCCCCTTTGTTTAGGCCTAAATATCCAAACAGGTCTATAGGCCTTGTTTAGTTTCTTTTCCAAAACTTTACACCCTATGAGATTGGATGTTTGACACATGTATGAAGTATTAAATGCAGACTAAAAAATAATTAATTGCACAATTTGTATGTATTTTGCGAGACAAATAGTTTAAGTCTAATTAGTCTGTGATTAGACAATGCCATGCTACAATAAACATGTGTTAATAACGAATTAATTAGACTTAATAAATTCGTCCCGCAGTTTACCGGCGAGTTCTGTAATTAGTTTTTTATAGTATCCGAACACCTCTTCCGACACTATAAAACATCCGACGTGACACCTCAAAACTTTACACCGTGGAACTAAACAAGACCATACTCAGGCACTCCAAAATACGGAGTATATATGATCATCTTCCCAACACACATCACATAGCCATGGCCGCAGTGAGAGTGAGCTCTCGTCCCTCTTTCCTCGTCTTGTCCTCGTGCCTCTACTACTGCTTCTTGATGTCGGCCGCCATCCATTTCCGTTGCGCTAGCTCACTCTCCTTCAACCTTAGCTTCACCACACCCCAAAGCCCAGCTGATGTCAATCGGTTGATAATCCGCCAAGGCGACGCGGCGGCCGCGGACCTCAACCTCACTTCAGGCCCCCTCGAGCTGACGCCAAACAGGCGTGACCAAACCGGCCGTGCCATGTACGCGCAGCCAGTGCCGCTCTGGGACGCGGCTACTGGCGAGATGGCCAGCTTCAATACTACCTTCGACTTCCGGATGCCGAAGTCTCTGGACCGGATCGCTTCCGGGATGGCCTTCTTCCTCGGGCACGTCGGGTCAGACATCCCGAACAACAGCTACGGGGGCACCTTGGGCCTCTTCCCGGCCTGGGCCAACGGCACCGGCGATGGCACCATCATTGCCGTCGAGTTCGACACCTGGCAGGATTTCCAGATCACTGATATCAACAGCAACCATGTGGGCATCGACGTCAACTCCTTGAAATCCACGGCATCCACGAACACCAGCTCGCCGACCAGGAACCTCACGTCCGGTGACAAGATGGTGGCAACCGTGAGGTACGTGAATGTCACCAAGTTTCTGGCCGTCGAGCTCAACATCAACGGCACGTCCTACTACGTCAACGCGACTGTTGATCTGAGGAGATACCTGCCGGAGTATGTCACCGTCGGCTTCTCCGCGGCGACAGGCGACGCCGGCGTGCTGTACCAGATACTGTCATGGTCATTTGCATCTACTCTGGAACCCAAGCAGAAAAAGCATCGCCAGAGTCTGCTAACATATGTGTTAGCGCCTCTGCTCTTTCTCTTGGCGTGTGCAGCCTTGCTGGCTTTCCTCGTATGGCAGAAACGCAGGAGAAGAAGAAGATCGGGAGGAATACCAATGGCAAGCAGCGACAGCGACTATGAACAACAAGATGACGACAGGGCCATGCTGGAGAGAGGAGTGGCTGCTAGCGGTCCCAGGCGATACAAATACCGTGAGCTCGCCGCCGCCACCAACAACTTCGCCGAGGACGAGAAGCTTGGTCGCGGTGGCTTCGGAAGCGTCTACCGGGGTAAGCTCGCCGTTTCTGGCGAAGAGCGCCCTGTGGCGATCAAGATGTTGTCGTCGGAGTCATCCGAGCAGGGGAGGAAGGAGTTCGAAGCAGAGGTGAGGATCATCAGCCGGCTCAAGCATCGCAACCTCGTGCAGCTCTTGGGTTGGTGCGACAGTCGTCGCAACGGCCTCCTGCTTGTCTACGAGCTGGTGGCTAAAGGCAGCCTCGACAGGCATCTCCACAGCAGCGACAGCGAGAGCTTTCTGACGTGGCCAGAAAGGTAAATGAAACATGGAATCATCTGTAGTTAATTATCATGCACTAGTCCATCAACCCGTGCGCTTAGGGATAAATTTGTATTAATATTTACTCTTAAGTATCACAGTGACATAAGCAACTGTTTTATGCCTACACTATGTCACTTAAGATTAGTGGTAGAACTTGATGCGAGATCTATGGTAGGATAGTAGTGCTTAATGATATTAATATTTATTATTGTGCATAAACAGACTATATATAGTAATAAAACATATATGAGTTCTAGAAGTTCATGGATAAACTCAGCACTTATGGCTCCATGGTTATGAAAGTTGTTTATATATATATGCTCCTCTAATTTGTCCACGTTTATATAAGTGTGCTAGAATTTTGTTTTGTTGTAATAATTTGTAGCTAACAAAATTACTCTATATGTAACTTTATTCATACTTGTTCCCGTTGCACTGCATCTTCATGTTTATTTGATGTGTTTTTGTGGTCTTTTTACTAGATATGTGTTTAGTTGAAATTTTAGCTTGTGTGTTTGACATCAAAATATATATGCATGCATATATATGTGACGCAAATGGTGACACTTAACACCGGTGCTATGTATTTGACTAAATCGAAACGGCCCTCACTTCATGCATATGCGTATGTGATTTGTAGACACGTATGCACGCATAACATATAGTTCTTTTTCTATATATTAGTAATAATGATAGAAGAGAGTAATTGAGAAGGATTATAGAAGTATTTAAGAAATTTTCTATAATAACGTGGGTAACTTTAGGTTATTTTTAGGGGTGGTTAATTATTAGATAAAAATTTAGAATGTTTCTTATATTCTTTCTTCATAATAGCATAAATGGTTATCAGATAATGGATGGATGATTGTTGTGAGAATATTTAGGCTAGCTTTATCTCTTTTTACCAAGCGCTGATTGATTTTAAGGTACAATACACATAGGTACCAAATCATCCTTGGTTTGGGATCCGCGCTGCGGTATCTCCATCAGGAGTGGGAGCAGTGCGTCGTGCATGGCGACATCAAGCCAAGCAACATCATGCTGGACGAGTCCTTAAGCACCAAGCTCGGCGACTTCGGCCTGGCCCGGGTCGGCGACCACGGCTCTCGGTGGCACACCACCAGGGCCGTGATGGGCACCGCAGGATACATCGATCCAGAGTTCGTCAACACGCACCACCCCAGCACCTACTCCGACGTCTACGGCTTCGGCGTCGTCCTCCTCGAGATCGTCACTGGCCGGTGCCCCGTGATCCTGCTGGAAGGCGGTGCTCACTTCATTCTGGTGAAGTGGATGTGGGGCCTGTACGGCCGGAACGCGATCCTCGACGCGGCGGACGAGCGGCTGAGGGCTGGCAACGAGGATGACGACAGGTGCATGGAGAGGGTACTCGTCGTCGGGCTATGGTGCGCCCACCCTGACCAGAGCGAGCGGCCGTCCATCGAGCAGGCCATGCACGTCCTACAATCGGAGGACACCAGGCTTCCGGAGCTCACGCCGCAGATGTACAGGACGGTGCCTGAGTTTGCTGTCACTGGTCGTGCTATCGGCGCCTTGTCCGTTCAGGGCTCCTCTTCCACGACCACGACTACCGGCGGCCATTCCAAGGTCTCTTCCGAGTCCGCGTCCTCGGCCTTGCTCCGGGATTCAAAAGAGTTGGCTTGATTTACGATCATAGTTGTTGTATGGTCTGCCTCTGGTCTATGGGCGGCTGTGTGTATTATATATTGACTCTAAAATTACATTTTTCATATTCATCTGTACCGTACTTTTTTTTTTTCCCCTGAGATCAGACCGTTTTTCATTAAGAGTGTTTTTCATTAAGAGGAAATGTTTTACACAAAATTCTTGGCACGATCCCAATGGCGAGCGGCCATGACGAAGGCCTAAGTACACACTCCTAACTATTGAATTCTTAAAGCAAGGACTACATTATGCTTGAGTTTTGCGACTACGTAGGGGTAAGCGCTGATAGCGGTTTGAATCCAGTCCAGCCTTCACCCACTCATCCGTCTGAGTGTGCACCTGCCGACGTAGATGTTGTATACCGGCCGCGTCCTGGAGAGCGTCCTATTGTGTCTCTCTTTCCAGATCACCCATGTAACAAGCAAGACCATTGAGTTGAACGCTGGCCGTGACGCTGCCTGTACTCGACGCCGCTGGCGCAATCACCAGGACATAGCGTCCTCATTGATTGTGGACCGGGGCGAGTGAATTGTTGAATTGTAATTTAAATCCCATTGAGATGGCTAGGTTGAGAGTGTAGCGGAGGCCCATCGCCGAGAGGCTTGGCTTGAGCCGGAGCGGGATGTAGTCACTTCAGAAAAATGATATATGAGACATTGTTCGCTTGCCTGCAGGAAAGAAGAGTACATTGCAAATGGATTTAAAAAAAAAAGGTTAGAGGCTGCCAAATATAAGGCAAGGTTGGTTGCAAAAGGTTTCAGTCAAATACCAGGTATTGATTACAATGATGTGTTTTCTCTTGTGGTAAAGCATAGTTCTATTCATGCTTTTTTTTGGTATTATTGCTATGCATAATCTTGATCTTGAGGAGTTATATGTGAAAACTGTTTTCCTGCATGGTGATTTGGAGGAAGAGATTTACATGGATCAACCTGAGGGCTTCATTGTGCCTGGTAAAGAAAATTTTGTATGCAAATTGAAGAAGTCATTGTATGGTTTGAAGCAATCACCTAGACAGTGGTACAAGAAATTTAATTCCTTTATGATTTCTAATGATTTTAAAAGATCCCTATATGATAGTTGTGTATATATTAAATTTGTTGATGGGTCACCTATATACTTATTATATGTTGATTGCTGCCAAGAGCAAGGTTGATATCGCTAACTTAAAGGCACAGTTGAGTAGCGAGTTTGAGATGAAGGACCTTGGTGCTGCCAAGAAAATTCTCGGTATGGAGATTAGTAGAGACAGAAATTCTGTTTTGTTATTTCTTAGTCAGCACAGTTACATTCAAAAAGTCCTACATCGTTTTAATATGCACGAAGCAGAGCCAGTAAGTACTCCCATAGCATATCACTTCCAGTTATCATCTTCTCAGTGTCCTAGAACAGATTCTGATTTTGAGTACATGTCAAAAGTACCATATTCTAGTGCTATTTGGTCTTTGATGTATGTCATGGTTTGTTCACGTCCAGATTTGTCTTATGCTATGAGTTTGGTTAGTAGATATATGGCTAATCGTGGGAAAGAACATTGGAACGCTGTGAATTGGATTTTTAGGTATTTGCGGGGTACGTCTTATACTTACTTGCAGTTTGGTAGAACCAGAGAGAGACTTGTGGGCTATGTTGATTCAGATCATGCTGCTGATTTAGACAAGAGAAGATAACTGACATGTTATGTGTTCACAGTTGGAGGATGTGCTGTCAGTTGGAGGGCTTGTCTACAGCCCACAATTGCTTTATCTACCACTGAGACTGAGTATATTGCAGCTTGTGATGCTTGCAAAGAGGCTTTGCATTGATTTATTTTGTGACAGTCAAAGTGCTATTCACCTTACAAAAAATCAAATGTATCATGAGAGAACAAAGCACATTGATGTCAAATACCATTATGTCCGTGAAGTTGTTGCAGAGGGCAAATTGAAGGTATGCAAGATTAGTACTCATGATAATCCAGCAGATATGGTGACTAAGCCTGTTCCTATTGCCAAGTTTGGTTGGTATAACTGTGTAGCCTTAGTGGCTGTTTTTAGCACCGGCAGTTGTTTCTTTGATTTATTTTAGGATGATGCTTACGTATTACATGCTACAAGGTGGAATTTGTCTCAAGGTGGAGATTGTTGAATTGTGATCCAAATCCCGTTGAGATGGCCAGGTTGGGAGAGTAGCGGAGGCCCATCGCTGGGAGGCTAATACCGTGATTAGGGTTTTGGTGAGGTTATCGGTTGTCATCTTGTAAGTCGCCGCCGTCAGCACGACGTTCCTGTAAACACTCCAAAATATAGTGTGAAAGTATGGCTGTCTAGTGCCCGTGGTTTTTTCCTTCGCTTTGAAGGGTTTTCCACGTAAAATCTGCGTGTCGTGCTCTGTGTTTTGCTGGTCGATTCGCTTACACAAGGAGCCGAAGACCACCCCAGAGGTGTCAGCAGAGAGCACCAGAGCTACTACTACAGAAATACGCAACAGAAACGGTGGAAGAAACAAAGGCACTACTACAGAAATACGCAACAAGAACGGTGAAAGAAGCCTCTACGAGAGCGGATTTTGAAAGCACTCCTACTCGTGGGTTTTTTAGTAAACCCATTGTAGAAGCGGTTCTATACCCGCTCTTACAGTGGCATATGCAGGAGCGGCTCAGCTTTTGCACCGCTCCTGCTGAATGATTTACACGAGCGGTGCACAACTTGCACCACAACTGTTGAGGTCACTAGCGAGAACGGCTCAAAGCTTCCACCGCTGTGCATTAAAAAATAAAAAAATAAGCTCCACCGCGCTGGCCGGCAGCCGCTCGCGGGCCCCGACGCCGCGAGCAGGCCCAGCAGCTGCGCCCACCACCGTCGCAAGCCAACCCTGTAGCTGCCGCGGGCAGGCCCTGCTGGCCCAGTCGCCGTCGTGCCCGTCGGCGCCGCGTCCGCCGCTGCCGCGCTGTGGCCGTGCCGCACGCCGCCGTCCCGGCCGTGTCGCACACCGCGTCCGCGCTCGCGCTTGGCAGCCCCGAGCGCGCTGCGCCGCTCGCTGATGCTTCCGCGCAGCCGTCGCCTGGCCCCACCGTGCTGCGCGTGTGCGACCGTGTGCAACCGGCCTGACCACGCTGCCGCTGCCACCGCTGCCGCCGCTGACGGTGCTGAGCGTGACTTGCGCGTCGTCGTCGAGCGCCTCGTTGTGCCGTGCCATGCCGCGCCGCCCTGCCCGTGGGGAGAGAGGCCGAGAGGGAGATGCGGAGGTGAGAGCCAGCTGAGAATGCGGAGGGGAGGAGATGAGATGCGGACAGGGAGGGGGAGCTGACCGCGTCTATGGCCGCCACCGCCGCCGTCGTCGCGAGTCATGGAGGGCGGATGTCCAGCAGCTGTGTCTCCGGCACGTCACTGAGCTTGAGAAACGCATCTATGGCGCTCACGGGCTTGTACTTCTTGGAGGAGTACTCCTGCATCAACGGGATTTGGGAGATATGGGGGTTTAGCAGCAGACGATTTGGGAGCCGAGTGGATGAGCAGATGAGTGGACGAAGGAGACGAGTGGATAAGCTCGCGCAGCCGGGGAAGAGTCGAGAGAGTCTGTTGAAATAGAAGAAATAAAGGTGGAAACAAAAAAAATATATTGAACTGCGCGAGCGCCATCCGTGAAAAATTTCCGTCCACAGCAGGATCGGTCAACCGAATGCACCGCTCCTAAAAAATCAATTACTAAGAACGGTGCACTCTTTGTTCCGCTCCTGAAAAAAATAGCACGAGCGGTTTGAGACTTCCACCGTTCCTGCTGTAAGCCTCACAACAAGAACGGTGGGAAAGATGGACCGCTCCTGCTGAATTGCCTCTGCAGGAGCGATGTACCGTCCCAGCCGCTCCTAAAAATAGCAAGAGCGGCTGATGCAGTGCACCGCTCCTGCTAAATTTGCAGCAGGAGCGGTTCATCTGGTGAGACCTATCAGCGGGAGCGGTTCATTTAGTGTGACCTATCCTAGACACAATAGAAACAGTTCTATATTGGTGGAGGTCTTGTAGTGTTTTGAGAGACGGCAGTGAGGCTCACAGCTGCAGCGTCGACTTGACACCCTAACCTTCTGTCATTCCTCACAGGAAGAGCGCAAATGGGCAATGCTGAGTCTATACTGTTCTTGCCCTTCACACATGTCTTGCTTGTGCGTTTGTGGCCGGATTCCTGCCAACCAGTACAATAATTTCACGTGCTTTTTGTCAGCTACAATACAAACCGATATAAGTTGTAGCATTTTTGTCGGCTGGCCGAGGAAGATTAGCCAGATTTTCATCGGCTCCAAAAAATATTCAAAACTTTCATATTTTTTGTTGATCATATTAGATTGATGAAAAAAACTTTTTCTAATGAATATTGATATAATCATGAAAAAACTCAATTTTTATAGTAGAAAACTCCAAAAAAATCATATTACCTCCGTTTTCGAATATTTGTCGCTGACTAGTTCATTTTTGAACTAAGAAGTGATTAAAAAAAAAGGCAAAGTACATTGTCATGCTAAATATGACATTTTTTTGTCGCTCATGTAGCTTAGCCATCAACTTATATCCCCGGCAGGCAAAAATCATGTATTTTCACCCGTTTCCTTAAGACCGACTAAGGTGTGATATTAATCGTGCTAGTTTGTGATCAGGCAACGAAAAAAATAACTAGCTTGGGCGACACATCCGATCGATTTCACATCCAAATATCATAGGAACCGTCCGGCCTGTCACTTATGGACTCATGTTTATGGGCACACATATGCTCATTCCATGCTTGTACATGTACGGATATTTTACTGGCGTTACAAATTTCCCTTTCCCTGGTGGCTGACAGCAGAGTTACAAAATCACCATACACGCCTCCCTGTCGATGGCCAACTTGTCTACAGTTGAAGAATCAATAGCCGAGCGAGGTTACAAGACGGCCCCTGACCCCGAGAGTATTTTTTTTTGGAGCAGTAGGGTGACAACGCCTATTACATCAGGGGCTACGGAGAGGAGTCACAGGAGATGAAAGGCGCAAGGATTTTTTTAAGAGGTTCGAACAGCCAGAGCGCAACAGTGTTAACACCCTATGTCCTCTGTGAAGTCTATATTGCTTGGAATGCTTATCAGCTGGAGCCCGGAGTACAACGGAGATGGAGTAGAAGCTAGTCGAGCATAGCCTGACCGAGTGCATGCACAATTAGAAAGAGCTGCCTAGCAGCGTGGGAATGGGTCGGATAACGACGAGGACGACGGAGTCAGCACCGAGGAGTGTTCAGCACACACAGGAGGAGAGAGAGCAGCGGAGGCGGCATTCGCCGAGTCCATCGTTGCGGAGGCCAAGTGGCTGAGGCAGAACGAGAAGGAGATCCATCAGCTGTTGCAGTTGGTGAAGCACGCAGCTGATCAACATCATGCAACACTAGACCTGGGCATGGGCCACCCAACCCGAGCAACCCGATTCGACCCGCCCGAAAAAATACCTGACCCGATGAAAACGGCAGGCAAGAAATGACCCATGAAAATCTCGGGTCAGGCGCGGGCTGCGATTTTAGCCCGTGGGCCAGCCAAGTGGCCCGACAGGAACAAAAAAAACCTAACATACTGACATCAACAGCTCAGTAGGCCATCAGATCCGCAGACCACCAGCTCCCGAAGCAGCCCATCAGGCATTCGGCAACCAAAAAGGACCCCAACTCCCCAAGCAGCCCACTAGGCCTACCGTCCCCCACATCTCATCCTCAACCTGGACCTGGAGACCGGAGTCCTGGTCTTCTGGACGCACCGCCGATGTATGGGGCGGCCAGCCTCCGCGGATGGCTCCGCACGCATCCTCCTCGCGCCCGTCGCCGGATCAGTCACCAGTACCACCTTCCTCTTCGGCTCTTCCTCACACCCGCCGCCGGATCCACCATCCTCTTTCTCTTCCTCGTGTTTCGCCTTCCTCTTCCTTGCGCCGTGCTCGCCTCCGGCTCATCTCCACCTCCTCCGCGTCGCTGCCAAAGCCGTCGGGCCGACCCACGGGTCGTCGGGCCAGGCGGTTGGTGGGCTCAGCCACGAAATTCAGCCCAGTGCCCGGGTCGGGTCGGGCACAGGCTGAGCCATTGAAACGTCGGGTCGGCTTTGACCCGACCTGAACCCGGTCCGACCCGGTGGATGCCCAGGTCTACAGCACCCACAGGCGGCTTACGAGCTGTCGCTGGATGCCGAGGCAATGCCGATATGCTCAACGATCTCGAACAGTGTCGCAATATCGTGTTGCACAACATTAAAGGCAGCTAGCACCGGGGGAACTCTACGATTGTCTCCATGTCCTAACATCTTCTGCCTCTGGCTCTGCAGTGCATCTCAGCTCGGGCGGGCCATTTTTTCCGCTAGAGACAGCCCAGGGTGCACGTGAAAGGGAAGGCCTACGTGAAAGAGAACAACATTCTCGGATTCTGCAGAGACGTGTGCACATCAAGCTAAACGGACGGAGCCCAAACTCCAAATCTTAATATTACTAATTGGAGTCTCCTTTTTAGAGCCTCCGCATTGATTCTCACCAGACGCGCTAAGAAAATAGAAAAATCATAGAAATTCTCAAAAAAAAAAAAAAACATCCAACCATCCATTTATAACGTATAATCATCGTAGCCGTCGGATAGGGCGATGGGCGACCCTCTACGTACATGGGGCCATCCGTCCAAGCGCCGCTGTCCCCCACTAATCTACATCGTTGTAGCGCCAGGCTTCCTACCTTTGCCCTACCTTGAACACGTAAATCTATCTACCATCGACGCGTTTGAAGCCATCGTTTGGCTGGCGAGAGATCCAGTACGTGTGGAGGACGACCGGCTGCGAGAGATCGTCGGCGGCAGGAACAGTGACGACGACAAAGCACTGCACCTGGCCGCAAGGCACGACCACGGTGAGGCAGTGGAGGTGCTGACCAAGCTAGCATCGGAGCTCGCGTGATGCCAATGGCGCTCGCGTTTCCCGCTGTACCTGGCGGTGATTAGCGGATCGGTGGGTGCCGTCAAAGCCATTGTTGGGTGCGGCAGCGCGTCTGCATGCTGCTAGTCCCATGTCGCAAAACGCTTTGCATAATTCTTCCACTGTTTAGCATGCTACTTAGTACTTGCCCAAATTACGATGGAACGAAAAATACGAATATAGATTATTGTATATTGTCTAATTAGTTTATCAAAACTATATAGCGCCCAATAAATCACAAGAAATATTTAATGGTATTCTATTAGCTATGTAGGAGTTGACACATATGCACACAGAGAATGTGTGGCACAAAGATAAATATATAATTTTGATCAGTTGTAGCGTATTAATTATATTTGTTAAGATTTTAGCTCATATGTAGGAGTGTGGGTTGATGGAGCACCTATCTAATTGGAGCCAATAAATGCATTAGAATAAGACAAATCATCTAAATTCTCACAAAAATACAAACATTTGGCCATCAATTTAGTGACATAATTAGCATAGGAAATAATAGCCATTGAATATATAACCTAATAGTGACCCCATAATTGCTTCAAAATTACAACCTATAACACCAATAAATCTTAATATTACTAATTGTAGGCTTCTTTTGGAACCTCCACGTTAATCCTCACCAATGCAAACGCGTTAATAAAAAAAGATAAATCCTAAAAACTCTCATAAAAATTAAATACATCTGGCCGTCCATCATGTAGCTCTAATAATAATAGTAATTAGATCTATTATGTTTTTCAAAAAAATTACCCACCATACCATTATGAAAGATGAAATAAAATAACCCCCTAAATTTATATAAAACTTACACACCATGTCATTATGAAAGCAAAAAAAAAAACACCCTATACATTCACTAAAAAAATACCCAACATCCTACTATAAAATCTAAATTAGAACAACCCCTAAATTTGTTTAAAAATTATCCAACATGCTATTATAAAATATGGATTACAAAACCCCCTAAGTTTGCATATAAATTATTCACATGTTATTATAAAAGATGAATTAATGTAAGCCCTAAATCTGCATATAAATGAACCAATATGCCATCATTAAAGGTAAATTAAAATAATTTCCAAATTTGCACATTCACTCACAACGCCATTACGAAAGATGAATTAAAATAACCACATCTAATATTACTAATGATTAAATCTATATCTAATAATAAAACTCTAACTCGTGCGAGAGCACGGGTGATGTACTGAGAGACATTAAGATGATACACAACGATGACGAAGCAAGTGCTACCATGCACACACCGCCAGAAACATGGCCGATCGGGCACACAATTGGATGATCCGTGCATGTGCACATCATGCGCACAAAATGACAAATTCATCGAAAGAATACACGCGCCAGAATCTGTCTTGCAAACACCAGTTCCAAAGGTAGACAAATACACCGCAATCACCGCAGCTGGCATTACCACCCAACCCAACTGTGGTTTCGCTCGTTTCAGGAATTAATAAATACGCCTCTTGCCATTGTCTGTTGGATCGCTCTCTCTCACGCTCAACACTCGCTCGGCCTATCTGTTGGCTCACGGAAGGAACAAAAAAACACTAAAGAACGGAAAGCACACGAGAAGAATTTTCACTACACACAACACTACTTTTTCTCACTTGGATTATCACTAGACAAAGCACTCACAGTACAGTCTCTCAGCACTTCACTCGCGCTCGCACCAGCACACTCACTCCACACGACCACACTCACAACACTCGTTCTACTGCTCTCCCCGCACACAGGCACAAGCTTAGCATTTAAGCACGCACACACGTTCTCTGCCGCACGTCCTGGCCGCACAATTAGCACCACTAACCTCCCACACACATTAGCACCTAGGATTCCCGACCGTTCTGCAAACGTGCACTCTTGCCGTAAGAATAGGTCACAGCTGACCGGCCTTCCGTCCAC
This sequence comes from Paspalum notatum, assembly GCA_022530915.1. Classification (NCBI taxonomy): domain Eukaryota; kingdom Viridiplantae; phylum Streptophyta; class Magnoliopsida; order Poales; family Poaceae; genus Paspalum; species Paspalum notatum. The sequence goes on from CM039683.1 coordinate 11,202,331, forward strand.
ATGACCATTTGCATGCACTTGCAACGATCAGCTCCTCCAAACGTGGTCACGTCCTTCCGGGCATTGAGCACTCAGTCACTCACCCATTCGCTAGCTGGCCTTTTGGACTCACACCTGCATGCGGACTCATGCACCACAACATGGCACTAAGCCATGCAGTACAACGATAATTTAACACTCACTGATACGGCTGCACAACTCAGCCACACACAGACCGAGCCACACAACTTGGCCGGTCATCACACACTAACGCTAATTAACGCACACACTTAACTTAAAACACCACCATAATCAAGATTAACTCTAACATTGTCAATGTGCTGGATCTTTTGCCAATTTTCGTGTCCCTCCTCTTGACAGGTTCTACTGAGCACGTCGCAGCAGACGATCGTAACCTCCTTAAGAGATTGTGGCAGCTTGGGAAGGTGCTCCATCTTGTCGCAATGAGAAATAGACAAGCTCTCGAGCGACAAGAGGTGCTCCATATTTTCTATCATCAAGTCCCATCCACTAATCGTAATCTCTCGAAGAGACCGCGGCAGTGTTGGGAGGAGCACCATCTTATTGCATCTATTTCCTACAATATGCAAACTCTGGAGTGACACAAGACGCTCCATATTTTCTGGAAAGCTGTCCCACTCGCAGCACAAAATTGCAAGCTCAAGCAGATTCATGAAGTGCACGGGAAAAGATGCCAATGGGCACCTGCAGCCTTCAAGCACAAGTTTGCGCAGGTGCTTTGGCACGTATCGATGCTGCTGTCCACTCAAAATCCAGCTAGGATAACCAGAACCATCGTAGGCCTCGATAGTGAGCTCTTGAAGATTCTCCGGGGGGCAAAGGCCGTCAAGGACCTCTGCCTGCATGTCTGGATCAATGGTCGTGTGGCAGCTACTAGAGAACGACAGTTTTAATTCTATGACACGCTTCTTGCTGCTCAGGCCAGCTTCAAGAGCTTCCTCTTTGCTTCCAACATTTCCGAGTCCAACTATCTGAAGATAGCCTCGAAGCTCGTTGAGCTGCTTCAGCTGCTTCAACTCGTACCCTTCCTTCTTTACATGGAAGGCATAATCCAGCTTTTGGAGTGACGTCATCTTGCCAATGTTTTGGAAAACCATCCCTTTTGGGACGTACCTCAAGCGGATGAGATTACTCATACCATCTGGATAGGAAACGGAGAGACATGGATCAAAAAACATGGTCTGCATCTGGTAAAGCTTGTTAAATGTGCTTGGCAAAATCAGCTTCCATCTGTAAGCACTGGGGCAATCGAAACTAAAATAACGCAGATGCTTCATCTCATCAATTGATGCTGGGAATGACAACTCGCCTGAGATACTACCAAGTCTAATGATAAGCACCCGAAGTTTCCTCAGCCTCCTGAACAAACGGTCAAAGATTTTTTCCAAGTCATGCATTCTTTGCTTCCTATATGGCCCATCTGCACAGGGCTCCTCAATGATGAGGGTGCACAAATTACCCAGGTTCAGATCTTTCTCTGCGGCTTCTGCCCCTTGTGCTGCATTCGTGCTCCAAATGAAAATATGTTGAACACTTGGCGGAATATCTTTCACCGGCAAGCCCATCCAATCATCAATTCGGAAGAAGTCACTTCCAGCAACCCTCTCTGCCAACTCGTGTAGCAGGTCATGAATTGTGTATAGCTGACTGTTAGAATGTTTTTTTTGCAGAAATGAGAATTTCACTAACTCTTGAAGGTAGTGCTGGCCTACATCTTCCAATACCTCTGTTGCATTACTACTGGGGACCTCTGTTTCACTAACAAATCCTAGTGCTATCCAGATGCGAACCAACTCATCTCGATCTAAAACATGACCTCTGGGGAAAGTGCTACAGAACTGAAAGCACCGCCTGGTGTCAGCACAGAGCTACTGATAGCTCCACCATAGAGTACCCATGGTCTCGTTCAACATGTCAAGGTTTGCTGTAGTTTCCCAGAAACTGATACTTTTTTCTGCTTGAAGCCTCCTCCCTACTGCTACTGCCGCAATAAGAACTCCTCCTCTTCGATATCAGGTATCGACATTTGCTCTTCAGCACCTAGAGCTGCAGCTGCATCCTCATTCTGAGCAGTCACCAGGATTATGCTTCCGTTTTTCCCATCACTGAGTGCATCAAGTAGAATTTCCCGTTCCTTCTAGTTCTCAGGTTTGACCCAGAGATCATCAAGAACCAACAAGAAACGTCTTCCTTTCAAATTTTTCTTCAGCTCTTTCCATGGACTTTTAAGATCTTCGTTGTCAGACTGCTGATACTTCGTGATCTCCCGGAGCATGTCACGAAATATCTTCATTACCACCCAAACAAAGGAAAGTCCTTGCATTTTGCCTGGACTTGGAATACCCTTGTTAGCAGACTGCTGATCCTTCGTGATGTCCCCCAGCATGTCATGAAATATCTTCTCCACTCTGAAACTCACAGACACGTTACTGAACACGATAAGATCAAAATGTTTGTCTCCGGCTTTCTTCTCATGATCACAAATATAGTTTGCCAGGGTGCTCTTCCCGGAGCCTGCAATGCCATGTATACCAAACACAGAGTAAGGTTTACTGCCATTGGAGCTTGCTGTTTCATATGGATATGATCTCTTACGAAACATTTTACATATACGCTCGAGATCATTGTCTCGACCAAAAACCTTCCGTTCAATCTTTCTGTACAAGTCATCGATCTGCTCTTGTCTGCTGCTCCTCTCCTTCTTAGTATCCTCCTTTACTGGAATTTCGCTGCTGCTTCTCTCGTTGTTACTATCGTTGTTGGGAATTTCACTGCTGCTTTTCTGATTAAACAGATTTGGTTTCTTCGAGTCATGGAGAATATTTTCTATGTGTTTTATTCTTTTGCCCAAGCTGTTTGTACCAAAAACTGGGAACAAAGAATATACTGCTATGCCACCCCTCTGTTATAACCAAGATACTATCAATTAACATCCGTATATACTATATAAAACAAGATTAATACTGAGTAAATGAATGTCATTAAAAAAGAGCTTTATTACGAGAGCTATTTACTTTTGGAACCACCTGTTACCATTCTTCACATATTATTTATGGCTATTGATCTAGGATTTAATAAAATGAATTTAGGTTATAACGATTCCTTTAATACCGAACTCACTGATTTGGTATCTTTCAGTACCATTCTCTTGGTACCATTTACTACTATCTTTTTTAAACCATTAGATTCCATGGTTTCTATTTTTTTCCAACCATGTCAAATTCTATATTGTTACAGGGGTTGAAGGTAATAGTGGTACTGTGTTACTTTCTGGTACCTTTATCCCATCGTTTTTTTTTTGTTAGCCATTGATCTGATAAGGGAGACTAAAAAAAAAATCAATTTCTGGAGGAACCAGACCCCACCTATAGATATAGATACATTTTTCCATAACAACAATGCAGGGATTGGGAGTCAATATAATATAGTATCTACCATTCCCAGAGAAAATGGAGAATAAAGTGAAGCTTTTCTTGAGTCAACACAAACAAGGATTAAATGATACCTGATTACTTTCGATGCCAAAAACTTCTTCATATGACCAGTACAAGAGCCAGCAGCAGCGAGGCGCTGCTGCACCCAGCTGCTGGCGTGCCCCACGGCTTCCTTCTCGGCTCGATGATAGTCGACAATATCCATGATGTCTTGGGCTTCGTAAAAGGCTAAAAGGCATACTTGAGATCCTCCTCAATTTTGGCGAGTGTCTTGAGATCATCTCGAGACCCCTTGACTTCAAATGATCTCCTCATCCTCTGCTCATGGACATTTCTCAGCGTCAGCTCCAGATCTGGGACTATGATTGTCTCCAGGTTCCGAAACATCCTTGATACGTCGGTGAAGAGGTAGGCAACGAGCTTGTTAACGAGCAAGCTGATGATGGGCGACAGCCACCAACCAACTAGGACGAGCCAGCCCGCTGTTTTCAAGTAATCCGCCATGGATTGGGATGCCATGCTGTGTGCTGGATCTCTTGGGTGGAAGATGCGGGTAGCAGGGGAAGAGGGACAAGGGAGAAGGCCAGAGGTTACTAATCAATCAATCCTGGTGTGCTGTTCGATTTCGACCACACCAGCAACGCGTATTCTTATGACTATACTATTCGTCTGCTTCACACGACGACACTATGGATCCAAAGACTGACGACAAGGTCGTTCCCATCCCTGAGCGGCTGATCGCACACATCACTGGACTCTAGAGTCTGGAGAGAAGGTAAAAGCTTTGCAATCGACAATCAAAACTGACAGCAACCAGTCTCTGAGGAGAAATTTCAGAGCGCGAAGCGCAGGAGCGGGAAATCAGACAGCGCACCTTGTTCGGCAGCGGGGCCAGGTTGACGGATCCTACCTAGAGGACGATGCGAGCAAGATTGCGCGCGCTTGCCGTGGGGCACGCCATCCACCCTCGGGCTTCCGCCCCTTTGAGCAGGTCAATGCCAAGGGGAGAAAAAACAAAAACGAACACGATGAGCCAAGTCAATGCCATGTCATAAATAGTGAAGTGAAGTTTGATCGATGTTTAGGTCTACTTCACATACAGCTTCACCTTCACGATGAGCCAAATCATTTGCAGCAACAACATTTCATTCTAGAACCACCATATATAGAAACCGAAGGTGGCTTTGCCTTGCCCGTACACTTTGGTAATTATTCCTCAAACAGCTCTTGCAACATCTCTTCCAGCTCCCAGGGACTAAATTTTGGGCTAGTAACTTGGTTTTGCTCTATGTATTTTGCATAGTCTGGAACGGTTTTACAAACAATAGCCCTGCGCATATCTTTCCTCAGCTTAGGGTATGCGACCTTCCACTGCTTTTGGGCAGGGCAGGTTTTCTGAAATTCGGACTCGAACCTAAACAGATGGGCGTAGTTTTCCCCAAAGAGAGGCTGATTAGGATTCAATAAGCATGACAACACTTGTTCCCATGATATTTGTAGATAGCTCCTGAAGTAATCATTAATTTTGTGATTTAGGCCTGCCACACTTTACTTTGGGAGGGTGGTCGCGGTTGCTAAGCTGTCGCCTTATGAAGTATATGCAACTATATTAAGCCGGGAATGACTCCGACCTATATTAAGCCGTTTCTGTACATGCAACTGATGGATCGAGGACCAGCGCGTTGCATGCCGGTTCGTCCAGCAGCAGGCAGCGGGCGGACATCAACTCGGCAACGATGTAACGGAGGTCGGGGACCTCGCGGTTTTCATCGTGCGCAAGGCCAAGGCGCTAAGGCAGCACAGGAAGAAGGAGATCCAGCAACTGGCAAAATTCGTGGAGCAGGTCGCCAACCTCCTGCAGGCACCCCAGGTCCTCAGAGCTGTGCCAGGACCCAAGGACGACGCCCATGGTGACCAATCTCAAGCATGACCGGGAGCATGCCTACGGCATCGTCGCGCAAAATGACCACAACCTCATCGCTCGGGCCTTCTGCTACAGCGTCACGTGGCGGCAAACCCAGGAGATACTCAGGGTTGCCTACAAGATCGAGAACTACGTCAATGTCCTCGGCCCCTACGTCGATACCATGCGTCAGATAAATGAACAGGAGGAACTGATCAAGTAATGCCTGTGTCCTGTGTGTGAAATGGATCACCAACCGACAGGATACTCTCGGATCATTGTCAGTTCTCTCTGACTAAATTTGTGGGTAATGAATGTCACCGCATATCATTGTGAGGTGCAGTAATGGCGCAACTAACCAATGCAACTTGGCACGGAACAAGACAGACACTTGTTCAATGGATATATGGTACGGTAGCTAGTGAATTCTCAGCACGAACATCCTCGCCTGATGCGATCCCACGGATATGGACTGCAAGTGGAAACTGTACTGTTCAACTCGCTCAGCTGGATATGTAATTACACTTGTTGCAGGTCACAAAATCAAAAGTTCATGGGCTCCTACAGAAGCATCGCTGAATTTCAACTTTCAATAACTGCTTATAGTGCTGACTTATTCATCTGAGAGAATTATACACGTACAACCAAAATTTAGCCCGACTCCACTCTATCTACAGTACGTGCACTGTATTTTGGACATCCATATGCACGATCTGGTGAACCTTAGAAGAATTCTCTATCTTCTCTTAAAAATTATATAATATGTCTTAATTATATGCCATTAAAGATGTTTTTTTTTCGCACTCTCCATGACACTTCTGTCGTCACAAGTGGGTAAAACGGCTAATAACTCTTATGGTAAAATATTTTCCAGTAGCTCCAACTTTCTTGAAATGTGCTTTATATAGCTTCCAAACTAAAACTAACCCTTAGTGGCTTAGCCAAAAGGCTGCCAGATGAAAGGACACAGATCAGATCAAATCGTTTGACCAACACTTTTTAACATACTCCGTACATCATCGATATCGGACCATCTGGTCAATTATATACTTGCCAACTAGCCATTGCTCTAAAATGCTCCGAGACTTCATCCCATAGATAGGGGCTGAACCTCTTGGTTCATGTATCACTATGAATCTGGCAAAATCCCTAGCTAACTTTTGGCCTTGGCCAAATTAGTCTGGCATTCGTCCGATGCTTAAGGTCTGACCTTCCAGTCGTTGCATCTGTGTCTTGTTTCAAATAAAACCCTGCTACTATACAAATGGTCCCTCTATTCAGCCTTGTAGAGGGTTGGAGCTTCACGTCCTTGCCATGTGTCACCTTCTGATCCCTCCAACCACAATGGTCTGACCTGCATCCAATGCCATGGTTGGACCTTTCGGTGCTTGTAACACAGGGACTCCACCAAAGTACTGACCTGTAGAGCGTGAAACCGTATTTGGGGAGACCCTTCGGGCCTAGCCTTCGACCCTTCTTTTTCTTTTTCATCCCGGCCTTGAATTTAAACATTTGAGAATATGCATCTATTAGATTTAGTCCAAGTTTTGTTTGTCACTCAATCACCAAATAAAAATACTTGTTTGAGTTCTATCTACAAATTCGATATAAGTAGTCTATCAAAATGTTTGGTGACAATGTGACATGACAGTGTATTTATTTAAGAACAAAGGATGGTCAAGTCTGCCTTGAACTCCAATCCTGCTATCAGAATACTCACACCCTTGCAAATCACAGTACAGCTCATCTTTCCTAAGGGCGAGCTAGTGATTATGGGTCTCTTCCGAGTGATAGAAACTAGAGAATTCTGAGTAGCAAACTTGGATGACACATATGAACTTGTTGCTCCAGAATCAAATAGCACTATGGCATTATTCTCATTTACCAAAAACTCACCGAGTACGACCTCTGGTCATTGGTAGCATCCTCGGTGGTCACATAGTTCAGCTGGCACTGTATAGCTGGAAGTGGTGTGCATGCCTGAGAGCATTGATCTGACCTTCTGCGCGTATGCGACTTGGCAGGTCTTCTTCTCTTCCTCTTCTTCTTTTCCTTGTACGGGCATGACTCAGCCTCGTGATTTGGACTGCCACACACAAAGCAAGTGATCGCCAAGTCTCCTTGAATAGGAGCTGGTGTGGGTGGCTCCTCCCATGTGTTCCTTCTTGGGGCCTGGTAGCTCTGCCTCTGGTGAGTGGAACCTTGCACATCATCATTGTAGTCCAGGTCATCATCACTATCACCAAGGTCAAACCAGGGTCTCTAAGATGGTCCAGGTAGAGACCTGTGATCGGTGCGCTTCCTCTTGGAGCTCTCACCATCATCGCGGTCTAAAACCTCTTTACCAACAGAGATGGCCTTGTTCATCATGTGCCGAAGAGATCGGTAAACACCGGCGATCAAGAGCACTCGAATCTCTGGGTGTAGACCTTGCAGAAACCAATACTGCTTCTTTTCATCAGTTCTGGTATCATCTGGGGCATACCTCATCATTTTGATGAAGAGGTTCACATACTCTTGCAGTTTCATAGTGCCCTGCTTCAAGTTACGGAATTCTGCTGCCTTATGCATCATTATTTCCTTTGGCACAAAGAACTCTCTAAAAGCAACCGTGAACTCCTCCCACGTGATACTAGCTGGGTCATCGTGGGCCTCACAGAAACTGTCCCACCAAGCGCTTGCTGAGCCTTTCAACTGATGTACAGCAAGAGCCACACATTCTTCATCAGTACAAGTGGTAAGCTCCAGCTTCTTCTCGATCTCCTTTAGCCAGTCCTCAGCCTCGAGTGGGTCATCGGTGTAGTCAAAGGTGGGTGCTCTCAGCTTTATGAATCCCTCAACCTTATGGGTAAGGCTATTAGGTTGTGGTTCTTGGGGATGGTCATTTTGGACTGGGTTTGGTGGAGGGTTTTGGTTCTTTTGAGCTTGTAGTAGGTTGGCCATGGTTTGCATGAGCTGGTTCTGGCTAGCGATCATCTGGTCTTGTTTGGCTATTAGCTGTTCTAGGGAAGGTGCTTGAGAATTTGGGGGCTGTGGTTCTGGTTCTAGAGGTGGTGGTAGGTTAATCTCAGGCTCTGGAGCTAAGTTCTCGAGTTGAGGCATAGGCCTACCATCTGTTTCTCCGCCTCCTTTTCCTCGGTGCTTTCTTCCTCTTTATGGGGGTGGTGCACTGTCACTCTCGTCCCCGTCAACCATGGCTCTCAAGCGGTCAGACCTTCTCAGCGACATCTATTAAGACAGGAGTCGAAGTTAAAAACATGTGGGTGTTTACGTCGGACTACGAGGGAGTCTATCATAATTTAACTTAAATAATATAGTTTATTAGGAGCACCCAAGCAGAAAAAGCATAAGATTCGAATAAATCCATAAGATCCAAGCACTCAATACATCCTATTTATGTGCTTTCTCCAGGCTGACTCCATGGCTCTAGATATCGCACTTCTACCGAGTTATTCTACAACGTGGTGACTCAGAGGATAGTCACTAATTCATGGTCACTTGACTGCATAAATGAGACGGTGAGGTCCTTTTTCGCTAATGGCTCTTGTCAGTATAGGGTTTATGCTCATTTGATTAAAAGATCAATCGAGCTAACCCAACTGATAGCTTTTGACAGGATATTCTCCGATGAGTTGCTCAAATCCAAGTAGACACACTCAGGTCTTCATTGCATTTCAACTTCGTGTTGCACATTCATTTTGCTAGAACTCTTCTGATGCAACGTAGGTAGACAAAGAGATTGTCTCGTGTTCTAAAGTTTTAAATCAAATTGAAGGTTTTTAAATCCAAGGTGAAGATTTTAGTTCAACAGAGCCAAAATCAAAACAAGTTTCAAATGGACTAAGAGGTAAGATATAGACGAAGTTTGATAAATCTCTTTCAAAATTCAAGTTGAGTAAGATAATTTGTACATAAAATAGTCCTTATGTCCGTCCAAGTCTAGGGTCACGTACTACGGTCAAGCTCGGCTCTGATACCAACTGAAACGACCCGGATTCCGCGATGCCGAAATCCAAGTCTTTACTCATTGCGATAGTCCCAGGATACACATAAGCTATCGCAAATCATATGTTTCAATCGGTATCACATCCATAGCTTCGAATAATATTACGTTTATACATTATTGGCCTAGATCGGTACAAGACCCACAGGCCTGATTCAAGCAGAAGTCGTAGTCTAGCAGCGGATAGTAGGTCTTTGGGTCCATCTCCACAGGCATCCTTGAGCGTAGCCCCGCGATTCTTAGCTGTTCCGTCCTTCATGAGAATGATCGTCGTCTAGCTCGTCATCATCCGTCGTAGTCGTCGTCCTACTTATCTCCAATACCTGTGCGCCAGTAGCACAGGCCACCCTGAGACACTCCCCTAAGCGGCAGCATAATAATAAAAGGGACTGGCACAAGTGGAAGGCTCTAGGCTTCCTATGCAAGCAAATAAATAAAGCAGTATTATACAGATTATTATATTATTGTTCCATTCGGAAATTCGGTCACACGACCGATTCCCCTGCTCATCACTCATACCAACACATACACAGCTCACCACCTTACACCTCTTCCAAAGCATCCACTCTCATCAAACTAATTCTGCGGCATGACAGCTCCCACCCGTCCATGCCTCATCGGCCGCAGCCGGAATCCAAACACACGAGGGAGAAGAGAAGAAATCCCATGCTAGATGAGCAAGTCACACCAAGGGATCGTCCTTTATCCGGGGACGGCGGCTATACGTATAGATCATACACTCTCGAGAGGATGTTGTACATCTGTATCCACACGAGATGGGAGCGAGGCGGTGTCCAGCCGCCCCTGTCCCACCACACCGATAGATAACCTCCCTTCTGGCAACTTTCCTGCTTTCCTGAGCTAGAAACTGTGCGGATACAACCCCACCACACTCTCAGAACTGTGAGCTCGACTGATCCGGGGCCCACCGGGTCGAGTATATCGGGGACGAGAGATTACACCCGCAACCGTCATCGCCCCTAACACTATCGCCTTACGTATACAGTTCTGGTGCCTTTGAGGAAAGTCAAGAACCGGGCCTGAGGCCGTGTGGTATGCACGAGTCATAGGTCCAAGGTGGAGTTACCCTACTCGGTCCTTAATTGGCGAGAGTAAGCCTTCCAAGGGTCGGTTGCCACCCTACAGCGGTGGGCCGCTCACCACCGCACACACCTCTCTCCACTCTGAAGAGAGTTCTAGTCTCTCCCATAATTCCGGTGCTGACTCCCGCCACCCATCTCACCACCATCTCGCGCTCAAGACCACCCACTTCACACACGCCAAGAGTAATCACATCCCACCATCATATCACCCAATCTCACATCATGTTCATTTTATTTAGTTGAAGTAATATGATAGTGGTAGAAATATAGCATGCAGGGTAATAGTGGCTAAAAGGAAGTGGGCTGCCTATTTTTGGGTTAACTTAGCAAGCATGAACTTAAATACAGTAGCACCAGCATGTTGCGTGTCTATAGGATTTGAGAAGCAGAGAAGTGTCTAAATGGTGACCTCGGTAGAGCCGTCTGCTCTAAAGCTCCGCCGTAGTCGACGTAGTCGTACGCTTCAGGGTCCACCGGGTGCTTCTCCGGACCTATACGCGCAAGATCGAATAAACCAAATGCGGCACAAACTCCAAATAAAATGCGAATAAGAGCCAACATCACTCAATCAATAGTTCCAACATGCACAGATTGATTTTAGACAGATAACAGAATTAGTTCCCTTTTATTCCAAGTTAAACTGCCTTGGCTAGGTTCAGGATCGTGCTCAGCAGAACTGTTGGGGGTGTTTACTGAATGTAGCGAGTGCATTCAGTGCTCAGGAAGCTGAAGAAACCACCTAGATGGCTAACGTGTGGGTTTGGTGCGGAGAGCAGATCAAAGCCTGAATGGCTAACAAAGTGCTAAAAGGAGATACTGCTAGAGCAGCCTGTTTCAGATGAACGGGTCAAGGTCTGGTTCAACAACGTGCACAGCAGAATTGATAGGTTGCTTACTAAAGCCGGCAAGTGCATCGGTGATTCGGCCAGATATGTAGGATGGCCAAAATCCTGGGCGTGGTTGACGTGCAGCAGCATGTGGCTAATATTACAGCCACAGTTGAACGGTTGAAGGGCCTAGTCTGCTACATCGGCCAACAGGGTTGGTTCAACCTGAACCTGCCTCCAAACTGCACAAGAAGGCAACCTGCATGGGGAGACTACGGTCTGCATTCCAGGCTCTGAACCGAAGCAATTCAGCATTGTTGGCTTTTGCATTGTGTCTGTGCATGCTAGATAACGCAGCAGGCAAAAGAACTGCCACAAATAGCCCTACGGCAACGTGCTATAGGCTGAGCTATGATTTGGCTAGCTCACAGGCATGGCTGTACAGGCGTGCAACTACTAGGGGAAGAGGCTTCAGCTGTTGCAGGTGCTCACGCCTGTGATCTGTTACTGACCAGGCATGTTCAGCAGCGGTTGGGGAACAGCTGCTACGGTTTGGTCTGAGGTATGGACATGCTAAAAGAATGGCATGGTCGCGACGCAGTCACAAGCTGGAGCTTGGCCACGGCGTGGTGTGTGCGTGCTGCAGCGACGGCGTGTTTGCTTGCTGGCGGCGCCGTGCGACAGCAAGGGAGCGTTTGTCCAGGGGCGCGAGAGGCTATGCAAGAGCGCTTGCAATGGCGTGACCACTCCTGGCGGTGCCATGCAGCAGCAAGGGCTGTGTTCGTGCTGGGGGGTTGCGAGCATGCGCACAGGCTCGAGCTGAGCTCGCCCATGACGGCTTTTGTGTGGTTTCGTGGCAACAGCTTGCACGCACACGCGAAACCGAACACGGCAACACTGGCCGATGGCAAGGCTCCCTGCAAAAGAGGCTCCCGACGCGAAGGCCGGTAACAGACAGGCAAAAGGCATCACCACGGCTCAAAGACCGTCACAGTCAAGCAACAAGGCTGCGATTCTGGGATTCCTACTCAGCTCTCGCAGGAGACGGCGTTCCGTGCCCGCGGATGGATCGGCCACGAACATGGATTGGGTCGCTTGATGCCATGGCATTCACAGACAGGCTCACTGGCAGGCAAGAGGTCAAGGACTCCATCGGCAAGGGGTTTGGTCCTCACAGGCAACCAGAACGGCTCGACGGCAGGCACCAACACAGGCAGCAAGGTTTGGTCGAAGTGGTCTCACCGTGGGTCGTCGGAGTAGTATGTGGCCGTGCAGTCCGTCGGAGAAGAGGACGCAGTTCACGGCGTCGGCGTCAGTGCTGAGGTCGTGGCACTCATCCAGGCTTGGTGGCGTCGTTCGTCCTCCGCAGCAGCCCGCCGTTCACCCGGCGGCGGCATCTCCACAGCTCTGGCTTCTCCGCGTCCGGCTCCTCAGCAGGGTCAGCAGCGTCGTCGTAGATCGTCCTCACGGCAGCGGTGCTCGCGTCAGCGTACCACTCCTCCTCAGCCTCGTCGCCGGCGTCGTGCCCGCGGTACAGGTCGTCGCAGTTCCGATACGGCGCCGGCTCGACGCGGCGTCCTTTCCCCTGCCCTCCGGTCTCTGTCTCCCGCGGTGGCTTGGTCTGGAATCGGGGCAAATCCCTGGTGGCGGCGCACAGGGAGAAGACGAAGGCTTAAGTAGGAGGGGAACTAGGGTTCTAGGGAGAGGCTCTCGCTACGGACGGCGGTGATCCTCGGCGTTCGTGCCTTCGGGACGCGTGGAGCACATCCACAGCTAGCTGCGCTCGCGTGGAATTCCCTTGAGCGCGGGTCCTAGCGGCAAGGAGAGGATGAGCGCGCTGGAGTGGGTGAGGGCACGTGAGCTGGTCGGGGATTTGCTTGGTGGCCAAGAAGCTCGGGCGAGGGAATCCGGGGCAGAGGCAGAGCTCGGCTTCTGTCTCGATTTTGCGTGAGGAAGAGATACAGGGAAGGAATGGGGAAAGCTGCAGGTGGGCCCATGCTGTAAGAGAGAGGAAATGAAGGTGCTCGTGTTGGGCTCCTGAAGCTGGCCGAACTGGGCCAAATATCCAGCGAGTGGTGGCCTGCTTGTTTGGAGGCTTAACCCTTTGCAAATTTAATTAGCATCCGGATTTGAGTAGGTGATATCGCTTGGTCTAAAATAATTCACCTACACAATCATACTAGCACTCAAAGGTCCAAAGAAAAGAGCGAACACTCAAACATGCACATGGTCTAGCGTTCTTTTATTACTACAGGTTCAAATTTAACTATACGTTTAATTAGAGAGAGTATTTTACAGTTGTTTATTTCTTTTAAAAAAAACTATAGAACTATTAGTTAAACATGGTTTCAATTGGCAAGATTAAATAATTCTATACTAGTTTGCATTATATTAAGCCGGTAATATATAAGTTCTTGGCCTACCATGCGATGCAACAAGCATAAATGGAAATGAAATTTTTAGGTTACTATTTTTGGGTTTATAAAATCATTGCAAAAATTAGGGATGTTACAGTTTGCCAGGGTACTCTTCCCGGAGCCTGCAATGCCATGTATACCAAACACAGAGTAAGGTTTACTGCTACTGCAGCTTGCAATTCCATAAGGATCTGATCTCTTGCGAAATATTTTACATATACGCTCGAGATCCTTGTCTCGACCAAAAACCTTCCATTCAATCTTTCTGTACCAGTCGTCGATCTGCTCTTGTCTGCTGCTGCTTTCCTTCTTAGTATCCTTGGCTGTAACTTTGCTGCTGCTTGTTTCATTGTTAGTGTCTTTGTTTGGAATTTCGCTGCTGCTGCTTTGCTGATTCAACAGATTTGATTTCTTCATGTCATCAAGAATATTTTCTATGTGTTCTATTCTTTTAGTCAAGCTGTTTGTGCCAAAAGGAGGAAAGAAATAATATACTGCAATTCCATCCCTCTACAATAAGCAAGCTAGCGTCAATTAATACACTTATATAGTAAAATAACAATATAAATTCGCACAACAAGATTAATAAAATGAACTAGTTCATCAACCCGTACTCTCGCACAGATTAGTGTTTTAGAAGGTAGGTCTTTTATCTTTGTTATTAAAAAAAAACATGTGTTTGTAGTTTATTTTACTTTAGCTTTAGTATATTAGAGGTGATTACTTTAATTCATATTTATGATGGTGTAGTAGATAATTTATATATAAATTTAAGAATTATTTTAATTCATCTTTTATAATGGCGTGACACATAATTTATATGTAATTTTAGGAGCTATTTTAATTCACCTTTCATAGTAACATTGTGGGTAATTTATGTCAAAATTTAGATTGTTAGTTTAATTCATATTTCATAATGGCATGGTGGGTAATTTCTATGCAGATTAGGAGGTTATTTCGATTCATCTTTTATAATGGCGTGGTGGTTAATTTTGTAGAAAATATAATGGATCCCATGGCTACTATTATTAAAGCTACTTGATGGACAGACATATGTTTTTTATTTTTTGAAAAAATCTAGGACTTATATTTTTTTTAGCACATCTAGTGAGAATTAAAATGAAGGCTCTTGGAGTCTTCAATTAGTAACAGTAAGATGACAACTTACTATTACTAATTACAAGATTATGAAACAAGCACTAATTAGAGAAACAATCAATCAGGTTACCTAAAAGACAAGGAGCTTGTGGTAGACACGTCTTTTTAGCACCCCCTAAGGCTGTGAGTTCGATTCCTCATTGGGACGAATTTCCACTCCAGCAGTGCTAGGATTCGTGGGGGGGGGTTTGAGACCCATTTGGGGCTAGTTTGGGAACACCATTTTCCCAAGGGATATCCAATTTCCCATAAGAAAATGAACTATTTTTTCTCAATTCTTCAAAATCCTTTGGGAAAATGGGGTTACCAAACTAGGCCTTGGGTTTCATCCTCGTAATGAAAAAAACCGAGCTGTCTATCTCCACGGGTCTCGTTTTAAAAAAAAACAGGTCACCTCAAATAGAGTAAAATACACGGCCGGTCCTCGAACATGGCAACATGTGTCACTTAGGTCCCCGAACTTAGAAAACCAGGATTCCGGGTCCCTAAACTTGGATATTGTGTCATCTAGGTCCTAAAACCGCTTTCTAAAACCACTTTTCGTTATCCGGTGCTGACGTGCCACGCTGACATACAATCTACATACTTAAACTTGGCCAGAGGTGTCATCTTAGTCCCTAAACTTGGATGGAGTGTCTGCATTACTGCAAACCTTGTTTCGGCGTACATTGCCCATAAGAGCATCCTAATATTACTAATTAGGTTAAAAAAAGAAAAATGTATTAGACTATCGTGCATATCTTGTCCAGTTCTATGGCGATTAGAGATATTTCTAAAGCAACTTGACTATCATGCATGTGTTGGCTTGGATCAACCAAAAAGAAACGCTCACGAAACAACACAATTACGTGAAACAACGAGGTTAATCCAGCAATAAGGATAATTCTGTTTTTGCAATGCCTTGTCAATGTAATCATGTATAATTCCTCCTAAACGAAAATAAGAAAAATATCTCTGCATTTGAAGCTACTTGGAGAAAAAAACATCACCCAACGTTCCGAGTTCCGACATTCAAAGCAATGGGTAACCTTTTCCGCAGCAATAATGTAGGGGGTTGAGAGTCAATATAATCCAGTAATTACGATTCATAACGAAAATGGAATTATTTTGCGCGGGAGAAAATGCAGTACAAATATTAAGCTTCTCGAATGTACACGAGGATCAAATGGTACCTGATTACTTTCGATGCCAACAACTTCATATGACCAGTCCCGGTAAGAACGGGCAAATGCAATCGCATTAGCTAAGCAGATGAGCATGGATTGAAAAGATTGACGGACACAGCGGTAAAGAGCTCCATTTTCCGCCTCCTCTTCTATCTCCTCGTCCACTTTCTCGTCTTCTTCTTGTTTCACCTGCGCTTCCTTCTCCACTTTCTCTTCTTCATCCTCCACTGCCTTCTCTGTTGGCCGTTGCAGGGGAGGCTCGGGGCCACCCAGCTCCTCCGCAGCACCCGCCGTCACTTCCAAAGCGTTACGTGAAGTCGAGGACGAGGTGCCTGGACCAACCATAATGGAGCCTCCGGACCCAGAATCTGGGGTTTGAACGGAAACGGGTAGAAGTTGCTGGTGGCACACGCATCGCGCACACTGCTGTAGCATAGCTCGGTGGTTTGTATGGCGCTATGCATGTTTGAAAGGAGGCCATGAATGGGGAATTGCCCCAGCTGGTACAGCCTCAGCACGCACTGCAGCAGCACAGCAGCTCGGGTTCGGGCGGCGTCAATCCATGGCCGCAACCAGACCCAGCTCCTCCTAAAGCAGAGGGCAATACAAGCGCCAGCAGCAGCGAGGCGCTGCTGCATCCAGCTGCTGCAGTGCCCCACGGCTTCCTCCTCGGCTCGATGGTAGTCGACAATATCCATGATGTCTTGGGCTTCGTAAAAGGCAGATTTGAGATCCTCCTCAATTTTGGCGAGTGCCTTGAGATCATCTCGAGACCCCTTGTCTTCAAATGATCTCCTCATCCTCTGCTCCAGGACATTGCTCAGGGCCTGCTTCAGATCTGGGAGTGTGATGGTCTCCAGGTTCCTGAACTTCCTTGACACGTCGGAGAAGAGGTAGGCAAAGAGCTTGTTCACGAGCAAGCTGATGATGGGTATCAGCCACCAACCAACTAGGACGAGCCAGCCCGCTGTTTTCAAGTAATCCGCCATGGATTGGGATGCCATGAATGTGCTGGATATCTTTGGATGGAAGATGCAGGTACAGGGGAAGAGGGACAAGGGAGAAGGCCAGAGGTTAGGAAATATCTTGGCCGCCGCCCGATGACACTTGGGAAGGGAGACTAATCAATCAATCCTGGTGTACGCGTCTTGTTATGACTAGTATTCGTCTGGTTCACACTATGATACGTATTTTCCATGAGCCTCAATCACTAACCATCAAACTGCGAAAGCTTTGCAAACGACGAATCAAAACTGATGACAGCAGCACAGCACACGGTCTCTGGCTGTTGAGGAGAAATTTCAGAGCGCCAAGCACAGGACAGGAGCGGGAAATAAATCAGACAGCGAAACCTTGTCTGGGAGCGGGGCCAGGTCGCCGGATGCCGGAGGACGTTGTGGGAGCGAGTTTGCGCCGGGACACGCCGTCGAACCTCGGGCTCCCGCCCTTCCCCCCGACGAGGCGCCGTTGAGCACGTGCCGCGGCTCAGTCCCCCGCCGCCGCGCTACATCCGTTCGGCGGAGTGCCCCACCGACGGCCCGGCAATTCTTCCAGGCTGGGTTGGGCCGGGCCCTTCTTCTGATGGCCCAAATCCTTAAGCTGGCCCGCTGTTGTGTTCTTCTTTTCTCCCAGCTTGGACCGACGAGCGGCGGCGCCACGCCGCGCGGAGCTTCTCCTCCACCGCGGCGGCGC
The DNA here is from genome assembly GCA_022530915.1 of Paspalum notatum. NCBI lineage: Eukaryota > Viridiplantae > Streptophyta > Magnoliopsida > Poales > Poaceae > Paspalum > Paspalum notatum. The sequence goes on from CM039683.1 coordinate 11,220,055, forward strand.
CATGCCCATGCCCTTCCACCCGCTCGCCACCCACCCGCACCCGGCAGTGGCGGCGTTCCCTTGCGTGGGCTTCTCGTTCCTCGCCGCGGCCCACCCGCTCCTCGCGCGCGCCGTCCACGGCCTCTCCCTCCGCCGCGCGCTCCCGCTCAGCGCGTTCCTCAGCTCAGCAACACGCTCCTCGCCTTCTACTTCTGCGACCGCGCCTCCCCCTCCGCCGCCCTCCGTCTGTTCGACGAGATGCCGCGCCGGACGCCTTCCTCCTGGTACAAGGCCGTCTCCGGCTGCGTGCGCTGCGGCCTCGACTCCACGGCCTTCGCGCTGCTGCGGGACATGCGGGGGCGAGGCGTCCCGCTCAGCGGCTTCGCGCTCGCCAGCCTCATCACAGCCTGCGAGCGCTGCCGGGGCTGGGAGGAGGGCGGCGCTGCCATCCACGCGCTCACGCTCCTGCACTTGTATGGCTCCTGTGCCCTTGTCTCTGATGCGCGGATAGAACGTCATTTCTTGGACGGCGATCATGGTGGCGTTGTCATCGAACGGGTACGTGGAGGAGGCGTTGGGTACGTATCGTCAGATGAGGAGGGAAAAGGGTTGCTTGCAATGCGAATGCGTTCGCCACGGTGGTCAGCCTGTGTGGGTCGCTTGAGGATGAGGTGGCCGGGCTTCAGGTCGCTGCCCATGTCGTGGTCTCTGGCCTCCAGAGGCATGTTTCGGTGGCGAATTCCCTGATCACCATGTTTGGTAACCTCAGGAGGGCGCAGGATGCCGAGAGGCTCTTTGATCGAATGGAAGAAAGGGACAGGATATCGTGGAATGCGATGATATCCATGTACTCGCATGAAGGGGTCTGCGGCAAATGCTTTATGCTGCTTTCAGATATGCGTCGTGCTGGAGTGAGGCCCGATGTGATGACTCTGTGCAGCTTAGTACCTGTCTGTGCCTCGTCAGATCATGTTGCCCAGGGAAGCGGGGTTCATTCCCTATGCATCAGGAGTGGTATGCATTCTTCTGTTATGGTCGCTAATGCCCTGGTTAATTTGTAGGGGTCTGCAGCAAATGCTTTATGGTGCTTTCAGATATGCGCCGTGGTGGTGTGAGGCCTGATGTGACGACTCTGTGCAGCTTGGTATCTGTCTGTGCCTCGTCGGATCATGTTGCCCTGGGAATCTGATGTAGCTGATTATCAAACTCACACTCCTTTTGCTGTACAGATGTTAATTTTCATCTAGAGCACATCTGATACCTCTTTTTTATGCTTTGACCATGTAGATGTTTTGTATCCACTGCTTTCTCCTTGGCACACAATTCTACATAGTGGTAGCTTAGATGCAACCAATGGCTCTACATTAATGTTTTCATGCTCCTGTTGCTTTCATGGCTTCGCACCACCAGATCCTCTATCCCTTGTTTTTTCCCTATGCATGACCGAAGGAGGTGAAACAACTTTAAAAATGCACGCAATTTGCATTGCATTTGATACATAAATGATATGGAACCTGACTTCAAATCTGTTCTCCGGGGATGCCTCTGAGCCTTCTTATTCCTATTTGTTGTCGATGGTGACATCAACCACTGAAGTAGTTGTGCCATTTTAATCCTAAAATGCATCTAGAATTAGATAGTTAGGTAAGGTTCTACCACAAGGAACCCAGTAAGTGACAGGAGTACTCGATTCATATCCCGTATAGTAACTTCGATGGACCAGTGTTTTTTAATCTCGATCTATCATGTCCTGTCCTGGTAACGTGGTCGCACATGCTTACTTGTGTTTTTTTTTTAATTTGCACTCTACATGTTAATATTTTAGTTAATATAAGATACTTTGTAATAAGTTGGGCCTTGAGAGCTATCATATACTCCGTATTCGTCCATGCCCAGTTGGATCCATGAGTACATGTGTCATTTGCAATTGCTACAAAACTATCCTAAAGTTACTTCATTCTCATGTAGACAGAGGGAGTATATGCGGATTTATTGGTGGATCGTGATTTGTTTCATCATTAATGGAACTTTATGTATGCCCTATACTTTTTTTTGTATATTTTTGTATACCTTTTTGAACGATAAATGATCAAAAGGCATGTTGAAAAAGCAAATAATGTCATTTATTAAAAAAAAGACTATAGTTAGTGCTTGATTATTTGATACTTAGCCAGCGTCAAATTCACATAATACAGGGTTATGCATGTTCACATTACACCACAATATTCACCGTGAAAGACGACGACGCACCAGGGAAAATGTTGCCAGACAGTAAGCACACACACGGCATCATTTTATCGAGCAAAAAGTGATGACATGGTACAATACATTGTACAGTAGCTTGACAAGAACGAACAATACACGTCGATTGACGAAATGGCGCTCAAGATGTACAAGGTAGCTAGTGGTACTTGCCATGGCGGTGCATGAGCACGAAGAGATTGAGCTCGGCGGCGAACAAATCCGGCGCGGTGCTCACCGTCTCGAACAGCATGTACCCGCGCGCGAGCCTGAAGCTGCCGGTGCCGCCGACGACGGCGCGCTCGATGGTGCCCTTGAACCCGAGCATGGGGCCCTCGACGGAGAGCGTGCTCCCGGCGTACTCGCCAGCGGTGAACACCAGGCTGATGGACGTCAGGTACCCCGCGCCCAGCTGAAGGCTGGTGCCGAAGATGACGCCCTGGTACCGCCCCAGGAGCGGCGACGTCCGGGACGCGCCGGCGCGCAGCTCATCGTCCACCACGCCGATGCTCCCGAACGACGAGGACGAGCCCAGCGGCGACGGCAGCACAGCCGCGGCCGTCGCGTTTGGGCCCGCGTACGTCTCGTGCACGTACAGGTGGATGTGCGTCAGGCCGTGCTCGTCGGCGTTGTCTCCGCCGCTGGACGCGGCGACGGTGATGCCGGGCGACGGCTCTGAGGCCAGGAGGAGGAGGAGGAAGAGGGGAAGAATCCTGGGAGAGGAGGAACGGCCGGCCATGGTGTGAGTGTGTGACTGTGGTGTAGGCAGTGTTTGGTGCAGGAGGACCTCTCGAGTCTCGACTCGATCCGATCTTGGTGTACTTGTACTTGCGTGCACATGGACGGACAATATGCATGGTGGCAGTAGCCATTTTTGCTCGTAGCGACTTGTGATTTTCTTATGGCAATATATAACCCCAATCACGTGATCGATCCCGTCCACTGTACTAGTACTTGATTAGTTAAGACTGTCCACATTACTTTGAATCTGCTGGGAAACTGAGTGAGTAACGACGGGTTAGTTGTAGCTGAATAATGGCCCTGATCTATCGCCGGATATTATGGAGCGAATCAATCTCACGTGCTCCTCCAGTCCAGCGAAGAACCAGAGGAGGTGTGGAGGTTCGCCGTCCCTGCCGCACACTGGTGGAGAGAGCTGTGCTCCACCCGCTGTGTCACCGTTCCCGTCCGCATGTCCATGTCGCGGCCGAATCGAGCAAACTTTGTGTTCATCGCAAGTCTCTGGCGGCAGCAACTTAGTTGCTTGCTTGCTTGTTCTGATTCTCCTCCCTTTTTAGCTGCTTGATTTTGTCTAGGTCAAACGTAATGATTTGGTACTGACACATAGTTAATGCCAAATTATGCTTTGAGGTAATTTTGTGCAGAGACTGTTGGGCATTCTGCATTTGCACAAGAAAATGTGACTTGTGGGCTATAGTACTGTTGTAGATACAAGCACAACCAGCAAACTCTGAATGTTTTGAACTCTGGGAACACAAGGAACGTTTGATGTTTAATACTCCTTGATTATTGCTATTAGATTACACTGGAATAACGATGTTCACCACACAATCAGTACATTTATTAGTCTACTCTGCATCTCATACTGTAACTAAAAACATAAACTCTGAATGTTCAGAGCATTATTGATGTCTGCTTTGAACACAGTGATTTTGAAATTGTAAATTCTGAATATCGTTAGCATTGAGGACAAAAGGCAGTGTTTCTGAAATGCTCTGCGTAATGTGCTCCCAACTGCAACCATAAATAAACACTTGAGTGGGTTCATGGGCATTTGCTTCTGGGATCCGCATGAAAATCGAAGCATAAGTAGTTGATTTTCCTAGGCATAGAGCATTTCAGATGTGTCAGGTTTTCTATGAGAGAACAGTTTTGTAAATGAGGATTTTGCTGCCTGAATACAAACCTGTACACTGTGTTGAGTAGCAGACATGCTTGTCTTTTTTAAATGAGAATAGTTTTTGTAAATGAGGATGGCTATTTTCTCTTTCTTTTTTTGAAAACAGAATATGTCTTGTCTATATTGTTAGTTACTATTGGATGGATGGCAAGGTGTTTCTTATTTTTCAAGAAATCCTCTTTCAAGGATTTGTTCTTTTTCTAGCACGTCTAGCGAGAATTAATGTGCAGATTCCTTTGGATGCTCCAATTAGTAATTGTAAGATTTGAGACTCACTAATTAAAATTGCTCTCATCTTCACTATTTCTTGTTTCATATTGTAATAGAATTCTCTTGTAGATACTTCTATCTCTCAGAGTGGAACTCTATATTGGCCAAACATCTAGTAGACCTCTAGATACATGTCTTTAGGGCATCATCAACTTACATAGAACATAGCTGTGTTCTTTTGGATAGCAAAAATGAGCCCATGGCGTAATCAGGAAGCATTCATAAATATAATTGCATGCCTACATTTAATCTCAAACTTAACATTAATAATCATGCATAGGAGGGTCTAAGTCACTATTAACTGTCAGCACAACTAATACATCAGTTTTAAGCACTCTGCAGAGGTTACGTATTTTTACCCATAAGTCATGATTCCCATTTGCCTGGAGACAAGCCCTTAAACATTTCATGAGGTGATCGAGTGGCAGGATTTCACTACAAGGCCTTTTACAGTAAGAGCCCGTTTGGATCCCCAAGCTAAATTTTAGCTCCCATCACATCAATTGTTTGGACGCAAATTAGAAATATTAAATATAGTTTAATTGCAAAATTAATTACATGGTTGAGGACTAAACGGCGATACGAATTTATGTCCTCGACCATGTAATTAGTTTTGTAATTAAACCATAGTTAATACTTCTAACTAGCACCGAAACATCCGATGTGATGTGGCCTAAATTTTAGCCCTTGGATCTAAACACCCCCCTAAATCCCTATTGTGTAGCCGTCCATTATAGGTTACCCCCATATTTGGTATAGAACCGGTTAGGCCTGTACATGGTCCGGTTTGGGTGCTTTTCCGGGTAAACCCAATCCTACCCGGAGAATCAAACGAGGCGGTTTAAACCCGGCGGGTTCCACGGTCTCCCTGGTTTGGCTTTCATCGTCCACACCGGAAAGGTAAATTGCTCTGGAGACAAAGGCCGAGGCAGTCTCCAGCTTCGTTCCGTGCGCTACCACCGATGGAAGAGGACGGGCCGGAGCACCACGGCACCTCCTCGTAGGATCTAGTCCCATCTCCATGGGAGTGCGAGGTCCAGTCCTCCATTGCCGGATGAGAGATTGACGAGCGAGAAGTACAATGTTGAAAGGACGTCTGCAGAAAAGAATAATCATATATACTTTAACCTTTTCGCTAATCACCCACCTCGTAATGAAGGAGGTATGCACGAAACTGCCATGGCCTTGAGCTTTTTACTACCCATCAGACAAGGGGGCCAGCGGCTCCTCGCCAGGGAGGCAACGAAGAGCTCCAAGGAGGCATGCGGAGGAACAAGCCGCGAGAGAGGAAGCGCGGCGGGCAGACGCGACGGAGGTCACGGCGTGATCTCGTTGTAGATTGAGGCTTACGACGGGTTGGCTGGTTAGTAACCGAACCCAGGCCGGTCCGTTCACGATTTATACACTGGGTTGTTCGGTTTGGTTTTATGGGCTAACCCGTTCAGAACCGGACCATGTAACCGGTCTCCACATGGACTTGCATGCGTCAGATCATACACACGAGGCTAGCTAAGCTTTATTGACTGAAAACAGAAAACAAACACTAAATGAAATGTGTGAACCGTGTCGGGATTACCAACAAGGAGGCACCAGATGTGATTGTGAAAGCCCGATCCTGAGCTAGCCTCGCCTAGTCCATCGTGTCGAGGAGGCCAAGTTGCTGAGGCAGAACGAGCCATCAGCCGGGTGCAGACGTGCAGTTGGTGGGGCAGGCAGCCAGCATCATGCAGCACCCACAGGCTTCCGAGTTGTCGCTGGACACCGAGGCAATGCGGATGCTCCACGATCTAGAACAGCATCTCAAAAAGATGCGCGCAATACCGTGTTGCACCAGAGGCAACGCAGGGAGAACTCCATGATTAGGTAGGGAGGTCTCTTCATCTGCGGGGTCGACGGCGCCAACTCGGTGCATCTCGGGCGGGCCATTTTTTTTCCGCTGGAGACGGCCCAGGGTACACTTGATGGGCCTCGCGCGACTCTGAGGGGAAATGAACTGGCCTGCATGCATACGGTTGTGGTTGCGGTTGGCTTCCCGCTTCCTGCAGCTACTAGCGAGTAACAAGTCGCACACGTCGTTATGGAGACGAACGAGGCAGTCAGGCAGAGGCAGGCAATTAAGCACTGAGAGTGAGGTTCAGAAAATAACGTTCGCGGATTCTGCAGACCCTTAAGGATGATACACACACATCGGACCACAACGATCACCAATGGCCGGCGGCGGGGCACAAGGATGATGTGTGCATGCACAATGTACACATCATGCACAAATAATGACATTCAAAAGAATACACGCACTAGAATATCTCTTGCAAACACCAATTCAAAAGGACAAATACATACGTTACGTTTGAGTCAGTCGGCAGCTCTGGTGGTCCGCATTCACGGCAGCCAGCATTACTCAAATATGGTTATGGTTTGCTTTCCGCGGGACGAAATAGACCTCCAGCCAACGTGCTGGATCTTTTGCCAATTTTCGTGTCCCTCCTCTTGACAGGTTCCACTGAGCACTTCACAGTCATGGATCTTAATCTTCTTAAGAGACTGCGGCAGCGTGGGAAGGACCTCCATCTTGTCGCAACAATGAATATCCAAACTCTCGAGCGACACGAGGTGCTCCATATTTTCCAGTACCAAGTTTGATTTGTAAATCCAAATCTTGCGAAGTGACCGTGGCAGTGTCTGGACGAGCACCCTCGTACTGTGTTCATATCCAACAATAGACAAACTCTGGAGTGACATGAGACGCTCCATATTTTTTGGCAAGCTGCCCCACTCGCCAAAAGAAATTGTAAGCTCAAGTAGATTCATGAAGAGCTCGCTATCTTCAGGAAAAGATGGCAATGGGCAGCTGCACTTAAGTAACGCAAGTCTGCGCAGGTGCTTTGGGGCATCTGGATGATGTTCACTCAACATCCAGCTAGGATACCTTGAACCTTTGTAGTACAAGATAACGAGCTCTTGAAGATGCTTCGTGGGGCAAAGGCCCTCAAGTACCTCTGCCTCAATGTCTGCATTCTTGGTCCCGCCGTAGAAGCTGAGTGCTAGATGCGTGACTCGGTTCTTGCTGGCCAGTTCAGCTTCAAGAGCTTCCTCTTTGCTTCCAACATTCGCAAGGCCAGCTATCATCAGACGGCCTCGAAGCTTGTTTAGGTGCTTTAGCTGCTTCAACTTGCACACTTGTTCCTTCTCAACACAGAAGTAACCCATCGTTTGGAGTGATGTAATCCTACCAACGTTGGGGAAAACCTGCCAATCTCGAATGTGCCGCAAGCGGATGAGATTAGCCATACCATCCGGGTAGGACACGGAGAGGCCTGGATTAAAAAATATGGTCTGCAACTGGTAAAGATTGCTAAATGTGCTTGGCAAAATCAACGTTGCTTTGTCAACAACATCGGGATGTCAACAACATCGGGATAACTGAAACTAATATAACGCAGATGCTTCATCTGACCGACTGATGATAGAAATGACAACTCGTAGGGTTTACTACCAAGCATAATGATTAACACCCGCAGTTTCCTCAGCCTCATGAACAAACATTCAAAGGATTTTTTTCATGTCACGCCATCTTTGCTTTGTATATGAATCTATATAGGGCTCTCCAATTATCAGGGTGCGCAAATTCGCCAGGTCTAGATTTTTCTCTGCAGTTTGTGCGCCTTGTGCTCCATTCTTGCTCCTAATGAAAAGATGGCGAACACATGGCGGAAAATCTTTTGCTGGCTAGGCATTCAAATCATCAATTCTGAAGAAGTCACTTCCAGCAACCCTTTCTGCCAACTCGTGTAGCAGGTTATGAATTGTGAATTCCTCCATGCCATCATCTTCTACTTGAAGAAATGAGAATTTCAGCGCTGGCCTACATCTTCCAATTCCTCTGTTGCATTACTCCTGGTGTTTACAAACCCTTGGGCTATCCAGCTCTGAACCAACACAAATCGATCTAATTCGTATCCTTTGGGAAAATGCTACGGTACTGAAAGCACCGTCTGGTGTCAGCACAGAGCTGCTGATAGCTCCACCATAAAGCACCCATGGTCTCGTTTAATACGTCAAGGTTTTCTGTAGTTTCCCAAAAAGTTATATTTTTTTCTGCTTGAAGCCTCCGTCCTATAGCTACTGCTGCAACAGGTGATCTGTGTAGCTTCTTTGCAATACTTCTCCCAACCCTTTTGAATTTACCGTCATGATCAACTGTGCCTTGTAGAGCATGATGCATGAACAATGATAAGTACTCCTCGTCTTCGAGATCAGGTATCAACATTTGCTCCTCAGCGCCAAGAGCTGCAGCTGCATCTTTTGTTTGAGCTGTCACCAGGATTCTGCTTCCGCTCTGCCCAACACGGAGTGCATCAAGTAGAATATCCTGCTCCTTCTGATTCTTATCATTGAACCAGACATCGTCCAGCACCAACAAGAAACGTTTTTCCTTCAGTTTTCTTGTCAGCTCATCGCGTAGAGTTTCTATATCCTTGCTGCCAGGCTGCTGATCCTTTGTAATCTCCCTCAACATGTCACGGAATATCTTCTCCACTCTGAAAGTCACAGACACGTGACTGAACATGATAAGATCAAAATATTTGTCTTCGGCCTTCTTCTCATGATCACAAATATAGTATGCCAGGGTACTCTTGCCGGACCCTGCAATGCCATGTACACCAAGCACAGAATAAGGCTTACTGTGATGCCTATCAGGTCTCTTACGAAACATTCCACATATACGCTTAAGCTCCTTGTCCCGACCAAATACCTTCCGTTCAATCTTTCTGTGCAAGTCGTCAATCTGCTCTTCTCTGCTGCTAGTTTCCTTCTTAGTATCCTTGATTGAAACTTCGCTGCTGCTGCTTTCCTTGTCACTATCCTTGACTGGAATTTCAACGCTGCTGCTTTGCTGATTCAACAGATTTGATTTCTTTAAGTCATCGAGAATATTTTCTATGTGTTCTATACTTTTGCTCAAGCTGTTTGTGCCAAAAGGAGGGAAGAAAGAGTATTCTGCAATTTCACCTCTCTGTATAAGAAGCAAGCTAGTATCAATTAATATACTTATGTAAAATAACAATATGAATTCTAACATCAAGATTAATACAAAATAAAGGAATGTCATTGAAAAATTCTCTCCATTTAATATTGCCCCATGTCAGAGTATATGCTGTACTAGAATATGTGCAGTTGATCTTATTAAAGAAATACTATTAATGTACATAATAATTATTCATATTGGTGGCATGATAATTTAAAAAAGAAAAACATTGAGTAGGGTTGCAATACATATATGTACAAACATCTCGCTTACTCCTTTACTTAGATTTGTTAAACTAGGGCCTTGAATTGAGTTTTCTTTGATACATTCATGTACTCTGCCTTCATGATATTTTCATTACACATCACATATGTTGGCTTGGATCAAAAAAATAGAGAAACATACAGGAACACAATTACATGAAACAACAAGGTTAATCAAGCAACAAGGATAAATCTGTTTGTATGCCTTAACGATGTAGTGATGTATACTTCCAAATGATAGTAAGCGAAAAAAATATCTGTCTGATTTTCCAAGCTACTCCATTCTTGGAGAGATAAATATCACCCAGCGTTATGACATTCCAAGCTATAGCTAACCTTTTCTACAACAGCAATGTAGTGGTTGGGAGTAAACATAATCTAGTAACAAAGTCTCAAGTAAGCAAATCCTAAAAAGCAGAGATAATGTCCTTCTAGAAAATAAGGATTCATAAAAAAATTCGATGGACTTCATTTGCAGGAGAAAACACAGAAGAAATGCTAAGCTTGTCAAATCAACACATGAGGATCAGATGGTAACCTGATTACTTTTGATGCTAACAACTTCATATGGCCAGTCCTGGATAAAACGGACAACTGCAATCGCATTCGTGAACAAGATGAGCATGGATTGGAAACATTGTCGGATGCAGCGCCATGGAGCTCCCTTTTCCTCATCTTTCTTTTCCTCTTCCTCCTCCTCGTCGCTGTCATCATCCTCATCCTCTTCTTCTATTTCCCCTTAACTTTCTCTTCATCCTCCACCACCTTCTCTGCTGGCCGTTTCAGGGGAGGCTTGGTGCCATCCAGCTCCTCCACAGCACCCGTCGTCGCTTCGAAAGCAGTCGGTGGAGTCGCTGATAAGGTTCCTGGACCAACCATGGAGCCTCTGGACTCAGAAATTGAGGTTTCAGCGGAAACGGGCAGAAGTTGTTGCTGGCACAAGCATTGTGCGCACTGCCATAGCATAGCTCGGGCGGTGTGTATGGCGCTATGCATCTTGCAAACGAGGCCTTGAATGATGAATTGCCCCAGCTGGTACAGCCTCAGCATGCACTGCAGCAACGCAGCTTGGGTGACATCGATCCATCGCCCCAAGTAGAACCAGCTTTGTAAGAACCGGGTGTGTGTGGCTGCACAGACCAGAATATTTTCGTTTTCTAAAAAGCAGAACCAGGTCCTCCAAAAGCAGCAGGCAATACTAGCGCGAGCTGCAAGTAGGCAGCACTGCACCCAGCTGCTGGTGTGCCCCAAGGCTTCCTCCTCGGTTCGATGATACTCGACAGTATCCATGATGTCTTGGGCTACGTAAAAGGCAGACTTGATATGCTCCTCAAGTTTGGCCAGTGTCTTGAGATCATCTCGAGACCCCTTGTCTTCCACTGCTCTCCTCATCCTCTGCTCCAGGACATTGCTCATGGCTTGCTTCAAATCTGGGACTATGATGGTCTCCAGGTTCCGGAACTTCCTTGATACGTCGGAGAAGAGGTAGGCGAAGAGCTTGTTCACGAGCAAGCTGATGATGGGTGTCAGCCACCAACCAACTAGGATGAGCCAGCCCACTGTTTTCAAGTAATCTGCCATGGATTGGGATGCCATGTGTTCTCTTGGATCGAAGAACAGGGGAAGAGGGAGGTTACGAAATATCTTGCCTCCTGATGACACTTGGGGAGACTAGTCAATCCTGGTGTGCTGTTTGGCTTGACACAGAGGAGGTAGCTCACAGGCTAAAAGTTCTATTGAAAGCTCAGTGAGACAGAGGTTACGAAATATCCATATATTCTGGATATGAACGCGAAAAGGATGATGTATATATCGGACAGCATCGATCAATCAAGATTCAAAAGGGTGCTAATAGCTACGAATATGCACATCATACACGAAAAAAAATGTTGGCAGGTAGCCCCCACTCATACATACACAGACACACACCCGATGTTATGACCGGCATCCCATATAGCAGGCGCCCAAGGGGCAATCAGAGTGGCTAGAATTAGACTAAGTTATTAGAATTAAGAGTTATTTGGTGATTTAAGAGTTATTGGGCTATTTTTATTCTTAATGGGCCTTGTTGGTCCAGTAGGGGTCCGTTATGTACCTTATTATATACACTTGAGATATCAATGAAGAGATCAAGCAGGCAATTATTTTTGCCCGTGCTTCCCCCTGCGGGTACTGTTCACGTGAACAGTATCGCGCCCAACCCTAGCTGCCAACTCCCCTCCTCTCGGTAAACACGGTCGCCGTGGGTATCGCTCTCGCCCCCCAATCTCCCACGAATACAATCTCCGGAGTAGGAGTTCCAACACCCGAATTTCTCCTGCAAGCAGCAAGCACCTATTCAAAAGGACAAGTAGAGATATACGTCTGTTTCAGTCAGCAGCTGCTTCCCTCAACAGAACGGCGATTTCTCGAGAATACGAATACTAGTCGACGCACCGTCGGGACTAGTTGACGCACCGTCGGGGCTGTGTCCCAGGCGATGTACATGCCTCAGATTGGTCCTCCTTTCCCCCCATACGAAACTCAAGACTAGGACATCCATTATTATCAAGCATTGGTTGCATAAAGTCTTTGTGTTTGGTATTTTCGATGTGTGTACTTGGCTACTTGCATCACTGGTGAGCAGCGACACTACTACGATTGGTCGTTCCAATCCCTGCGCCTCACCGTCGCACACATCACCAGAGCAGGTAAAAGTGCGGAAGCTTCGCAAACGACAATCAGAACTGACAGCACGCAGTCTCTGAGGGGAAATTTCAGAGCGCGGAGCACAGGTGCAGGAAATCAGACAGCGAACCTTGTTCGGGAGCGGGGCCAGGTCGACGGAGTCCAGAGCACGACGCGAGCGAGATTGCGCTTGCGCTGGGGCACGCCGTCCATCCACCCTCGGGCTTCCGCCCTTCCCTTCCCCCGACGTACGAGGCGCCGTTGAGCAGGTGCCGCTCAGTCCCCCGCCGCCGCGCCCCATCCGTTCGGCGGACGGGCGGAGTGCCCCACCGGCGGCTCCCCTTCAGAGGAGATTCCGGTGGGACACGCCGCCCTTCCCCAATGAGGCGCGATTGAACAGGTAGTCCCCAGTCCACCGCCACCGCGCCGGCCGGCGGCGGCTCCGCCTCCTCCCGGTAGTTCTTGTACGCTAGGTTGGGCCGGGCCGTTCTTCTGACGGCCCAAATTCTTCAACTGACCCGCTGTTTCTTCTTCTCTTCTCCCAGTTCAGAACGAAAACGAAAACGAAAACTGGCCAGGCGCCTCTGCCACCGCTCCGCCGCCGCCACGCGGGCCTGGCCACGGCCATGCCACGCCGCGCGCCGCCTCTCCACCACCGCGGCGGCGCCATGCCCATGCCCCCTCGAGTCCCCGCGGCCTCCCGCGCCGCTTCCTCCTCCTCCCCACGCCGCCTCGCCCTTCCACCCGCTCGCCACCCACCCGCACCCGGCCGTGGCGGCGTTTCCTCGCGCGGGCTTCTCGCTCCTCGCGCGCGCCGCCCACGGCCTCGCCCTCCGCCGCGCGCTCCCACTCAGCGCCTTCCACCGCAACGCGCTGTTCGCCTTCTACTTCCGCGGCCGCGCGTCGTCCCCGCACGCCGCGCTCCGCCTGTTCGACGAGATGCCGCGCCGGACGCCTTCCTCTTGGTACACGGCCGTCTCCGGCTGCGCGCGCTGCTGCAGGACATGCGCGGCTTCGCGCTCGCCAGCCTCGTCACCGCCTCCTACACTAGACTTTTGTGTTTGTTGCCCAGTTTGGGTTTTCTTATATCAATAGCAGCCCTCCTATCTGTTCTTTTCAAAAAAAAAAAAAAAAAAAATTGAACTTGTTCATACAACGCAACTCAATGACGATCACTATTGTTCTTTGGCGAAGCATGAGCGGAGCCTTCCGGGACAGAGCTCCAAGTGGGGCTGGTGGGCTGCCGCCCCACTTGCAGCCTAATAACTCTAGTATATTTTATGTATTATTTTGTCTACCAATTGAAAAGTAGCAAAAAATCCAAGTTATTCTATACATTTTTAATCTATCAAACGAAAAGTAGCACAACAGTCAAAGTTTTATATGAATTGTATCCTTTATTTGTGTAAAAAATATCCAATAAATACTAAAAATATTAATTAATTACTCTTTTAAAATTAACCCCCTTTCATCCATTTCTGGCTCCGCCACTGGAGCGGAGGATCCATCTTCTATCTCTCTCTATGTCAACGCAAGATAAAGAGAATCAATCAGACACATGGTAGTTCTTATGCATTTAGCAAACAAAAAACGTAATGTTAAAAATCGGATGACCGTAACAGTTTATGGTTGTCAAATAGATATTTTCCTTCAGTTTTTAGCTTTACCCTCAAAATTTAGGATGGGAACCATGGGGCGCTGTTGAAGTTAGCTCTTGCTAGTCCATCAACATGTGCTCTCACACAGGTTAGAGTTTTAATACTTAAGTAATATTAGAGGTGATTATTCATATTTTCTAATAGCATTGTGGGTCATTTATATGCAAATTTAGAAATTATTTCAATTTATCTTTCATGAAGGCATATTGGGTAATTTATATGCAGATTTATGGCTTATTTATTTTATTTTATTTTTATAATGGCATAGTGAGTAATTTATATGCAAACTAGCAGTTGGTCTGTGCGTTGCTACGGGACAAAAACTATTTTTAGAAAAACAAACTGCAAATAAAGTGACAAATTTAGGAAAAAAATCTAGAATATAAAGCGACATTCCTGGCATTTCTAAAAACATTTGCCTCGTCTGAAAGATTCACCACTGAACTTGTCCAGATCTAACCACAATCTTGCTAGCAAGTTTACGACTCAGCCATCCATCCCTACATCGTCCATGTCCGACGCCCACGTGGATGCGCTGCCGAGCGACAACCTGCTGCGCATGTGCCAAGTGGTGACGCGGCGTTGGCTACGGGAGTGTGTGACCGTGATCGTGCGCCACATCTGAGTGCTATCCACCGTGCTCTGGGACCACGACGCCTATCGCCGCGGCGCGCTTCTGCGGGATCTGCTCTTTCACATCGACGGGGCAACGAAAGTCACTCTAACTTTCAAACACAAAAGAAGTTGCTCAACAGTCACTCCACGTATCCCACCTTGCCTGCTCCATGTGCCACGCGTTGGGCAAAAAAAACGCATGAAACACATTTCCCCAGTGGGCCCCACGGTCAAATTCATCCCTAGTTCCCCCTCCACCATCGCTCCCGAATCGAACAGAGCGGCGGATAGGGGTGGATACTTTTAAACTGTAAACGAACACCGAACTGAGCCAAACCAAACGAAATATCGGTTTATTCGGTTTTTTGGTTCAGTTTCGGTTTTTGTTTCTATGTTGATCGGTGTTCGGTTTCGGTTTCCTCCTCCAACCGAACCGAAGAGCCGAAGAAACCAAGGTTCAGACACACGCAGGAGATAACCCTGCGACGCAGAATTTTTATATTTTTGTAATTTCTTTTTTCAGAAATAAAACACGGTTTTAAAAATTTGCAAATGTAGACTTATAACGCCACACCAGAGAGCGTTTTTTTAAAAACGCTGGGTGGGAGGGCGTTATATCGACGTGGCACCTGCGGGATGGTCGGTCTATTGGCCTTGGCAACAAAATGCTCTGCAAAAAAACGTTTTTTAAAAAACGCCTTATGGCGGGGTGTTTTTTTTAAATAAAGCTCCTTGGTGGGGCATTATTTAAAAAACTCTCGTTGGCTGGGCGTTTTTTAAAAAACGCTGTCGCACAGGGTGTTTTTTAAATAACGCCCATTGGAGGGGCGTTATTTTAGCAGGCTGTTTTTTAAGAGTTTAGCATTTTTATTGTTTTTGGGGTCGTTATTGATATTTTCTTGAAAAGATGTGATTTGGAATCGATAGTTGGATTGAACATTTATTGAAAATAAGCTGTTTATTTTTTGACATAGAGCGTAGTTGAACGTTAAATTTGAAAATACAAAAATATAGCAAACACAAGTTTAGTAATTAGAAAAATGTAAACCACATAGATGATATATGAAATCGAAACCCGGCGGCAGGTACATTGAAATCGAAACCCGGCGGCAGATACATTGAACAACACAACGTGCAGAAATAGGCTACATTTGTGAGATGAAATGAAGACTCAACTACATGCGTGAATGATAGAAAAAAAAATGGACGCAATTACAATGGCACGTCAACAGTGTGCCTTAGGTAATTTTAAAAGCCGTGAACCTAATAACACAAACGAGTCATCTGGGCGAACTAGATAGTACTGCGATGGGCCTCTAGGATCGTAGTAGCCTGCACCGCCAGAGGGGCCTCCAGGATCGGGGTAGCCTGCACCTCCTGAGGGTGGGGAGTTGGGAGGCCAACTTGGCCGCAGGTGGTATGGGCACTTGCAGAACGGGTCAGGGCATCTTGGATCATCTTCGAGTCCAACCACCAGGGCGTTTTTTTCAGCCTCGTCTTCCAGAGCTTCGACTTTGCACTCGATCTTATGGATCTTGTTTTTGAGGTGGCCGATGTAGTTGTCGACATGGTCGTAGTTGGGGGATCCACCCATTTCGTGAAGTGGCAGTTTTCCATGTCATGGGAGTTCTGCAAGAAGAAATAATTTTAGACAAAGTCGGACATTTTGTTGTTACTAAACGAGGAGTGAGGGACATTAGCACTCACATAGCCAAAACGGCACCTGTAGAACCGACGGCCACCATAGACGAACTCATCAAAGACCTGCACGACACAATACTCATCGCATTTGCACTTAGGCCAGGGCTCAGTACGATCGTCGTAAGGCCTAAGCTTGCATCCTCCAATAAACGTGTCTATTCCCTCTAGTGGGAACTCGTCCAATGGATGGGCATACCAGTCTGCGCCTTGCGGACCTCCGAACAGGTAGTCGTGGCTACGACTGCGTCGACCCCTCCCTCCTCGCCCTCGCCCCCTTTCTCCCGGCTCCGCCATTGCTCGGTGTCGGATGTTATGTGTTGTGTTCTTGAGTTGAATGAGGCGCGGAAAGGGTATGTATTTGTAGGTGGTCTTGAGGCTGAGGCATTGAATGGTCATGTGGAACTGAAAAGCCTATAAAGTTGGCGTCGGGGGAGGCATTGAATGGTCCTGTAAATGATGTATCCATGTAGTCACATTGAACTGAAAAGGTAGCGTGCCATTGTATCGTCACGTCGAATTGAAAAGGCTATGAGCCTATACCTAGCTAAGCGTTCATGTCGATCTGAAAAGGCTACAAGGCATCACACAAAAGCGTCTCAGAGATGTCACAGAACAACATGCATGGTAAATGTCAGACAAAAGCAGTGGTACCAGCTATCAACGACGCCTCTTGCCCCTATGTGCAGCTCTCACGGCCACATGCGTGTGTCGAGACCCGTGACTAAAGGGGGTCAGGTGGTCGAATCGTACGCCTGTCCTGTGGTAGGATCTACTCGACTGCCGGCTCTTGTGACGGCTGAGTGGCGTGGATTGGCGCGTCCTGTAGCTGCGACGAACCCATCACATCTGGCACCGATCTGTTCATGAAAAACATGTGTGCCATCTCCTTTGTGTCTCCTCCAGGACTATGTGGAGCAACGCCGGAAGCTCGACAGCCTGAAGCGTCCAGGGTCCATGTAGAGTCAAGTCCTGCATGAAGTCGCACGGATTAGAATTGAAATGTAGCATTATGCAAACGATTTGGTATGTAAAAGGCACTTACCCCAGCGACTGCCGTGCCCTGATGGCCCGCGGTTTCCTCATCAGTCGTGTACATAGGGCAGCTATCTTGTCATACGCCACGTTGTGGTCGTTCGTCATCATGGCCGCAGTACACTGGCGGTACGAGACAGCATCAGCGTGAATCTATCTAACAACGTCATGCTGCATAACCAGATTGCGAATTAGATGTCAAAGATAAACTAATAGAGTTCTAATGCGTAAACGACAATTGAGTTAGATAACTTACGGCTAGAGTTGCCCCCTGATCTCTCGCTGAAGGGTACATATCTGTGATCGCCGGGGTGTGTCGTGGCAACTCGTTGTACGTAGGCAAGACACGGACCCGTGTGCACTCCAGGTACCAACGGAGGTACTGACCCCATGCTGCATCATCGTGTGGCCTGCCCTCCATGACGATGTTCTCCAAGGCGGTGGCCCACATTGCCACGAACTCCTGAAGTCATGGTGCCCAAACTTGGCCAATGGTCTGCCCATTTTCTAGTGAACCTGCAAGAGATATTGTTACTTCCATACTATACTGATCTGGAATATGTGAAAGGAACACGTGAAAAACCTAAGTACGGACTCACCGGTGCGCGTTCGCCGGCACCAGCCTCTGCGGCAACAAACGCTCCTGGAACAAGTCAAACTGACGCAGCACACGGTGCACGGTGTGCTCCTCGACTTAGAGTCGAAGACAAGTGGCCTGCGGGTCCTCCAGTACTCCGCGTCACGCTCACAGAAGCTCGAGAGGCCGTATGGTGCGCGAGCCACCAACGCCTCTTGAGAGTACGGCAACCAACGTACCTCATCGTCACGGAGGACGTCGAACTGTCCTACGAAGTCAGGGTACGACTTCCTCGTCTGGATGTGAGCGTATCAAGGCTGCAAAAGTGATTAAAGGTGGTCGTTATTTCAAGAAATTTGTTAAGCATAGCGTTAGTGACGTACTCGGCGGTTGCACCAGAAAGACCCCATTGTTGGGCCGTCTATGTCGTCGTGGGGGAAGCTAGCGTACGGCTCCGGGTCGATTAAGGGCCGGCCAATCTGAAACCTCTCGTGAGCCCAAGCTGCAGCAGTAGCGGATAACCCACGAACAAGGGCTCCACTGCAGAACTCTTCATGCACATCGTGCAGAGCCCACGGTAAGTGGTCGCAAGGACTGCTGACCCCCAACTAAAACGTGCGACCTCGTCCATCGGTGCATCGGCCACGTAACGTGCGTAGGCCAAATAGTGCTTCGGCACTACATTGCCCGCGGAGCTGCAGAAGAGCACGTA
Organism: Paspalum notatum; assembly: GCA_022530915.1. Lineage (NCBI taxonomy): Eukaryota > Viridiplantae > Streptophyta > Magnoliopsida > Poales > Poaceae > Paspalum > Paspalum notatum. The sequence continues at coordinate 11,238,717 of CM039683.1, forward strand.
CCCCATCAACCACATCACGTAGGCCTCCCAGTGTCGAGCAACCTCGTACTCTGTAGCACCGTCTCTGATCTGGCTCGCCTGTAAACATTGAAAAAATATTAGCTACACGATATCATACGTTGTCCAAAACTACGATGAAAAGTCAAACTAACTGTGAACTGCTGAATCCACCACTTCAGTGGGCCGCCTTTCTGCTGTTGTCGGATGTCCCTGTACTGGGGTGACGTCTCGTGGCGCTGGACAACACCGAACCGAGCAACCAGGTCATCACGCCAGTTTGCGCCGACATCCCTAGGGCCCATGGCCTCACCCCTCAACGGTAGCCCGAGCAAGTATGAGACGTCCTGGAGCGTAGGGGCCATCTCGCCCACGGTAAGGTGGAAAGTGTGGGTCTCCGGTTTCCATCTATCCACCAGTGCTGCAAGGAGGGAGTAGTCGTAGTTGAAACACAATGGCCCTTCGCCCTCTACCAACCGAGCAACACCAAGCAGTCCTGCGGCAGAAAGCCTAGAAACAAACGAATTAGTTGCATACAATTTACCATCAATGGAAGACATAGATGAACCACAAACTAACCTTGGTAACCAACGATGGCCCAAGGGCATCGTCTCAATCGGAACACGTGCGCGGACCTGCCCAAGCTCCTTCCCCAAAACTGCACTGAAGTAGGACCGGTGCTTCTTATCTGTCATGGGATCAAAAAGCTCGGGAGTCACATAGGCCTCTGCAGCAGCCATCGCTGCAAAACAATTTGTATCATTAGTACACTTTAAAATTGATGCATGACATGAAAAAAATACTATTACACAACCAGAATTCATAATAGTATTACACAACCAGAGTTCATACTACTATTACACAACTAGAGTTCATAATGCTATTACATAACCAGAGTTCATAATAGTATTACACAACCAGAGTTCATAATAAAATTACATAACCAGATTTCATAATGCTATTACATAACCATGGTTCATAATAATATTAAGTACCCCTAGATAACACCACCATTACTCAAGGGCCCTGCCTCAAATATGTTGAAAATGGTTCCTGTAGGTGTATTGCTGCATTTTGTGTAGGTGTGGCCAAACTCATTGCACTTGGAGCAAATGACAATTCTTGGCTCAGCTTCGGCTGCGTCCATGTCGTTGCGAATCCGACGCGTTTTGCGACGCCCTATCTTCTGCTTAGCGTTAGGGTGAGGATTGGGTATGAAATCAGGAGGACCCTCTGGAGTAGCGGTGAAACTACCCACGATAGCGAAGGCATATACCTCATGCCTCCAGGTGTGATAGATTGCATCCTTCATGTAATAGGGCAACACAAACATACGTGCAGAAAGACCTCCAACTTCGGTACATGTAGCTATGACATGTGTGCATGGCTTGTGGTATAACCTCGGCTTCTGGCAGCTGCACACACAATGGTCATTATACAAGACACATTCTTAGACGTGCCTCTCATGATTGCCCCCCTTCGACCTTTGTCACGACATAGGACCTCGAATCGACACTCAGCGACGCCCATGTTCTTCACACTATGTCCAGCGGCTTTCTTATTTGCCTTGTCTATAATTTCTGAGAATTTCTGCCCGTATATTTGGCGCTGGTCCAAAAACACCTTCTCTGCTCTTTCATGTCGGTCTCGAAAGTATTGGGATGTGCGTTATATATAAAACTCCACAATCCCAATAAGTGGCATGCTTCTACTGCCACGTATCACCCAATTGTAAACCTCCGCGAAGTTCGTGGTCATAATACCATAGCGTGCACCTCCTTCATCATGCAACAAAGACCACTTCTCCATTGGCTCATTCTCAATCCACTCAGAAAATGACTTTACCGAACGACCGGCCCTTCTTCGCACATTAGGACCATCCAGTCCCACATCGTCCAGGGCAATAGGCTCTTCTTGTTCTGAATTGACAGCCCTCCTACGTAGTTCTGCAGACTGCTTTTTCGTGAACTCATCAAGCTTCTTCCACAAGGCATTGAATTTCCTTTGTTAATTCTGGCTATACAACCTCTTAAAAAGTTTTGTTAATTTCTTATTCTTGAACTGTTTCTGAAAATTAGCTCCCATATGTCTCATGCACCACCGACTCTTCAAATCGACCCACTTTGGAGCTCTTCCATGCTTTACAGATCCTTCTTGTAGATCTTGCACTGCTTGCATAATGCCTTTATGGCGATCATGAATGACACACACATCCCGCCGGTTCTAAACAACACATGCCTTGAGCCTCTCTAAAAACCAATACTAGCTGTCCCCATTCTCACTCTCAATAAACGCAAAAGCAATTGGGAGCACCTGATTGTTTCCATCAGCAGCAATGGCTGTCAGCATTGTGCCCTTGTACCTCCCTGTTAGGAAAGTCCTGTCGATGCATATAACTGGGCGACAGTACTGGAATGCATTGATACACGCCCCCAATGCAAAGAAAGCCCGCTACAGAACACGCTTCGTAGGGTCCTAAGGCAAAGTGTAGTGCTTAATCTCAAAGCAACTGACTGGGTTTCGGCTGCAGAGTGTGCTGAGCAGCTGTGGAAGGTTGTGGTACGATGCCTCATAGGTTCCCCATCTCATTTCTAAAGCCTTCTGTTTTGCTCTAAAAGCTTTGCTGTAACTTATTTTATACTGGAAGTCATCCTCTATGGTATTTATTATTTGCTTCGGCTCATATCCTGGATTGTTTACAGTCTTTGAGTACATAAGTGTGGCCACAAAATCAGCTGTCAAGTTACGGTGCTGACTCCCAAGCTTTTGAAGGATGCTTTTGTCACACCCGGTTTTAGAAACAAAACCAAGTGCTAACCATGTATGTGCCAGGATCAGTTTAACCACATACACAGCATAAACAAAAGTAAATAGCACAACCAGTACTTTACTTAAGAGTAATAACCATTATTACAGACCATAAATGTCTTTAACGAAACCGAGTATCTGAACGAAAACGAGTTAACTAAACGACAGCGGAAGACGACCGTGATCCACAGGCAACTGACAGATGGCACACCAGCCTAGAACTCGTCGTAGTCCTGGAATTCCTGGTTAGGATCACCACAACTTCCTTCTGGATCTGAGCAGCGGTTGCAATGGATGCAATGGGTATAAAACAAGCAAGAATGAGTACATAACGCACTCAGCAAGTATTCCGTTTAGGATAAAAGTGGACTGGCTTTATAGTGGTTAGGCAAGCAATTGCTTTTAGTTAGTCAAGTTTTAATTACTAGCAATGATTAGCATAACCCATCCCTTTATTATAAAGACAGTAAAACATATTTAAAACATAAGCATGAACCATAACCATATCCATCATCATTACCATGATCACCATGAGCCATTCACCTTGAAGCTGAAACTCTAATCTGTGAGGGTCCAGGCCGCTCTTAACCGTGAGCACGGCTGATATATCAGTTTTAAACACTCTCGAGAGGTTGTACAACTTTACCCACAAGTCATGATTCCCATTGTGCCCGAGGTTTGCAAGGCCCCATTTATTCATACCTTAGATGAATCGGCAGGGTTTCATTACGAGACCTTTACAAAGAATTCCTAGAGTTATGGCCCACTCGTTACAGGTTACTCCAGTTAACTAAAGATATGAGAGTTCCGTTCCAAAGGGTGACAGATCAAACTGCACCTCATTGGCAAAGGGCAAAGTCCCATATCCCCCAGACCCCTCATACGCCATGTTTCAGGAAAGTAAGCCAAAACTCTAGTTCATCTAATTAATCAGTCAAGCCCAGTGCCCATGTGAGTCTTGTGGTTGTACTGTTTTCCTGGGTGGTCGCTCGGCGAACCGATCCTTAGGGCGAAGCACTTGAGCAAAACCAACAAAACATGCTCAAGCCTCCATGATGTTAAAACCAAACTTTTATCTTCAGGTTCATCATTACTTGATCAACATTAACAACATAAGTAAAGTGAGTTGAGCAGAAGCAATTAATTTACAACATCACAGCCCTCCCAGGTTATAAAACATGTAAAGGTATACGAGGCTAGTCATCCTTATTAGGAGCATGCACATTAGGCTCTAGATCATGTGATTAAAGTAAATAGGACATAGGTCAAAGAATACTTGCCTTCCTCAGCAAAAACTTGCTCAGGAACTTCCCAAGATGGATTATCGACAAACTCGGACGGAACGTCGGCTACACGTTGCATACATACAAGCAATGAGCATTTAATTAACTAAAACAGTACACCAAACATCATAAACAGAGGTTAAAAAGGTTTTAGAATTAATCTACTGTGATGCCCCTGGCATCTCAGAAGCCGTACACACAATTATACATAAGCTAATGATGAATTAAGACTAAATCATGCTTAAGAGAGTAATGAGGAATTGGTAGATAAACCACTAAGTCAAAATTTCTCAAATCTGAAATTTTAGCTCATCCCCAAAGTTGATTCTAAAATTTCTTTTTAATTCACTATACAACTTTACATTCTCCCTTTCTATGAAATGAAATTGAACTTTTTACCTTTCAAATGCACCTATTGTGGAAGTGATTGGCCTTCATTTGATACTTCAAAAGTTGAAAACAAGAAAAGCTTTACCTAGAGTAAATCTGCTGTTCTACCAAAATCCTAAACAAAATTAGGGTTGTATTTCAAAATATGTTGTGATTTAGAGGAGGATCATATTAACAAAGTTGTAGGTAATGATCTAGGAAACAACTTTGTCAATATGAGTCAGGTCATAATATGAATTCAAATTGGTCTTTTCAACCAAATTTTGTCAGCCCAGGAGCACACCCCTACTCTGTCCAGTTTGGTAATTTGAGATTTTCTTACCCATAGAGCCATTTTCATGACCTGCACTAATGAAATGAAATATAGTTTAGAAAGTAACCAACAAATTTGTCAAAAGGAGCAAGTGAAGTTGAGGCCTGTAACTAGGGTATTTTCCCCTCCCAAGCAGAAGACCTACCCTGTCCCTACCTATGGCTGCTGCATAAAATTCGAACAAATTTCATATTTCCATGCCGAATTTGAAATCATGCCTATTGACAAAGTTGTAGACTTCAAAGAGTAGAACATTTCATTCAATTGGAGTTTTTCCAAATTCGGCCTCTAAATTGGTCAAAATGGCGGTTTTCAGTAGGAGAGAAAACACATTTTTATTTTTCTTCTATTTCCCTATTCCTACTGTCACCGACCGGTGGGGCCCACCCGTCAGGGTTGCCTCCCACCTCGGTACGACGCCCGCCGCGTGGGCGGCCGGCGTACAGGGAGCGCGCCGTGCCGCGGATCGACGGCCCCACCCCGCGCCCTCAGCCCCGGCCTCACCTGGACGCGCCCCGGCCCTCTCCACTCCACTCGCCGCTCGCTCTCTGCTCCCTCTCCCTGCGCTCGCACTCGCAGCGCGCCGCCGCCATTAGAGGCTCGGGGTCGAGCTTGAGCTCGCCGCGCCGCCGCCATCCGACCTCCTCGCGCCCCGAAGCTGCCACCACCACCTCCGCCGCGACCCGGCGCACCCACCCCGCTAGGCCTCGCCACCGTTCCCCTCCCCTCGGAGTGGATCGAGCCGCCGCGCCGGGCGCCGCCCGCCATGGTCACCATGGCCGGCCCGCGGCGAGCTCGGGCCAATCACCCCTCCGGTGATCCCCGTGCCTAGCCGACCAGCGCCCCACGCTCGCCCCGACCCCCTCCACCGAATCCCCAAGGCCTCGGCCCTCACCACCGCCCCTAGCCCCTCTCCCCGCGCGCGCCGCCCGCGCGCACCCGCGCCACCCACGGGCTCGTCGCGGAGAACCCCTTTCGGGCCATCGCCGCGCCTCCACTTCACCACCGCCGGCTTCGCCACCCCCGCCGCGCACCTCACGAGCCCACCCACGCCGCCTCTTGGTGCCCGAGCTGCCGGAATCGAACCGCCACGCCACGCCACGCCGAGCTCTCGTCACTCCAGTTCATCGCCGCCGCGCCGCTCTTCCTCTACACCCCGGGCGACGATATCTGGGGGAAACGAAGCCCCATCGCCGGGAACGCCTCCCCAGACCCCGACGGCTTCAAGTTTGGGCCCCAACACGCCGGCGTAGCCCCATCTTCTCCCTCCCGTCGCGCGGTTCGTCCCCGGTCCGGAGGAAGAAGAAGACCGCGCGTTTTTGTGAATAACCCCCTGCAGTTTTGGTAATTTCCGTCCCGATTTCTGTACTATGCACTGAGTCTTGAGAACCTTACAGTCTAGCCCCTGGAGGTTATGGTTAATTACGTATAGGTCCCGGATCTAGGGTTAATATGTATTATTTCGGTTTTGAACTTTGAAAAATCATATAAAATCACAGAAAAATCCAAAATGGACAAACTAAGTTGCATTAGACTCCTCTTGAATAGATCTATCGAATGGGTATGATGTGGATGAGTGAAATGACCATTTTACCCTCGGTTTTGTGCATGTATGTAAAAGGAAAATAAATAGAAAAAGTGATCTAGATGAACTTCTAAAATGGTAAAACTGAGTCAGTAGGCTTTGTAGCACATGAGAACACTATGACAAACTTTATGGCCATAGTGCTTGCTGTTATGTGAGGCTTTGCCATTATATTTGCATAATGTGCCTTTTTATTAACTAAAAAGTGAACACCATGCAAAACCTTCTAGAATGAGTCATCTGGTATTTTTCCTATGCACTAGGTAACTGATAAGAGTCACTGGTAAAAAATGAGATTGTGCATGTCAAGTTTGAGTGGTGTTTTGAAATGGACAAAGTGCCACTAGCTAGGAAAGAAAATAGGAAGAAGTGGGGTTAAATGGCTAGGAAAATTTCAGCAGAACTTTGGTAGCTTGTACATGATACATAGGACCCAAAAAGTACATTTGTGCATGTCCCTCATGATAATGGAGCTGGGTAACTACGAGAACTCAAGTGCATATGTTAACTCACAAATGCGCATGTGTGAGGATGATTAGGGTCTATAAGATGGTTTAGGCCTTAGAATCAATACAAGATCATATGTCCTTTTATATGCGATAGTTGTAGTGCATCTCGGGGATGGTTCGTATAGATTCCTAGTAATAATCTGAGTCCCTTTCGTGTGGAGCAAGTTTTACGTAAGGAATACTTAAGTAAATTGCCTAGATAATAATTCCCATGAATATATCTTTTACGCATATCATGCACGCTTTTGCATTCGTTACGCTTATGTTGCACTATGTCATGCATATAGATTCCGCGAACGAAGGACCAACGCAGAAGCAGTCACGAACCCAGTGGCCGGAAGACGGGCCCGTGGAACCCGAAGCAAGAAGACGACGTGTCGCTGAGTTGGCCGTCCCTGTAACAAGGGGTTGCTTGGGGCACAGCCTCACAACCCGGCAAACTAACAGTAGTTTAGTTTGTTCAAGTTGTCAACAACAAAGGTAGGCCCCTTAGGCATTTTCACCTATCTAGGGAGTCTCACCACCCTATTCTTGTTTGTGCATTACGTTTAGGGATTTTATGAAACCCCACATGCATAAATCCTTGATGCCCAAAGTAGAAAGGATAAAACGAAGTCTATGCTTAGCCCTGCTTAGACGGTAGAAGACGAGTGAAGGTATTCACTCGCGAGATGATAGGGCCTACAAATGTTTTTACAAAACCTTGGAATCGAAAGAAAATCTGGTATGACTTGATGATAAGTTGAGACCGGGCGGAGATATGGTTTGATATGATGAGATTGTGATAATATGTTGGTGGACTCCGCCCGAGTCGATTAAGGCCCGTCCGCTGTTCGCCTGCTGATTGGCATAACATTGCTAGAGTGCTTACCTGGTATATGGGGCCGGTGAAAGTCTTACTTGTGCCGTCTCAAGCAAGGGGCACGTTCCTACCCACTGGTTGAGAGGAAGGTGGCCGCGGAGGCGGGTGTCAAAGGAGGGCAGAACCCGACGTAACCGAGGTACCGCTCCTGCGACAACGCGCTCCGGGAGTCAGGCGGGAGTGGTCATCGAACTTGAGACGGGACAGGTGGAGATGGGAGAAGCATATGTGGAACGCTGGGAGTTAGTAAGCATATGCCATCCTGGTGCTTCTAGTTATTCCCGGGAATTAAAAATCGATTCGAATCGCTGATGCTCACCAGGTGTGAGAATGCCAAATATCGCACACGGGCAACGTAGTAACAACTTAAATACTTTATGCTTATATTCATGTTTTATATACGACATGCTTGGATAAGTATGATCCGTCCGACTATTCATAGTGCTGCCCATCCACTGAGAGGAGGTTGATGGATTTGGGAGATGCTTTGAGGTCGAGGGAGAGATGACCCGACGTATAGGGGCATCGCTTCTGAGACGGCTACTCCCAAGAGTTCGATGGGGGCTCTATGAATCTTGGGACGGGGCATGCGTTCATGTTTCATTTTCTCTGCAAGTTTCCCCCTATGATATTGTTGATAATCATAACTAAGGGGTAGCAGCTGTCAAATCCTGCTATCTTATGATAACATGTTTTAAATAAACCATCAATGGCTAAGGACCCACTTCTAGTAAGCTTATGCGGGTTAGAAGTCAGTCCACCAAAAAGCCTTGCATAATCTCAAATGTGTCGGGCTGAAACCGCCCACGGGTAAGTCCTACGAGTTCCCCACGAACTCACCGTTTGTTGTTGATATTTTTCTTTTAGGTGCATATCAGATTACGACCAAGGATGACTCCGGTGGGCTCGAGGTCATACTTGATGTTTACTTTCCGCTGCACGTCACATCTTTGTAACGATATGTATTCCGCTGCGAGGTTTATTTTGAAGTTCTTTTTCACTACCTTGTACTCCTTTTGAGCAAAAATATTTGTACTCAATCAAATTATGTCTGTATGAAATGGTGGGTTGTTGTAATTGTTGCGGCTCTTCCGAGAGCTTAACGTGCGTGATGTCGACAACCCTGGGAGATGGTTTCATCGAGTGCCCTTCTGGGTAGCTCGACGGACTACCGAGTTTAGTTCGGTCTAAGTGCACTGTGGGCCAGTGGTGGCAGGTGTACTTAGCCCGTATTAAATCGGCGGTTCCGCCACAGCTGGTATCAGAGCCGATCATGCACGAGCAACAATTATAACAACTTCGTTTTGATTTCAAAAGCCTATTTTCCAAATCTTTTCAGAGTATTTGCGAAAATGAGAGATATCGCGTATATGCCCATCATAAGGATGTTAGGAGATATCAGGTGACATCACTAACATTCTGACCTAGATAGAATTCATATGCATTTTGGGCGCTTTGAGAAGCAACTATTCGGCCATAGCTATCCCCAGTACTGGTGGAAGCTATTGGGTTTTGCGAATAGTTGTAATCTCTGCATTCATGCTTATAAGTAAAAGCTCTTTAAGGGTGGTGGGCATGTTTGAGACTTTCATACCCACCACACTTACATTCGGTTTTGGGATCCACCTTTTTCTCGACAATCCCCAGTACTGGTGGAAAGTCAGGCTTTGAGGAAAAGGTGCAGCGGCCCACCAACGTTGTCCACGCAGCGGTCACGCGTGGATGCCACATTATGTGGTAATGTATGAGCATGCATTCTTCCGCAGGTACACTAACCACGTGCGAAACTAAGAACGACTAGGACTCGACTAGTTGCATTAAGGAGAGACGTGCATATATGTCACCGAATATCGCTAGTTGTATACTTAGAAAGTGTGATGTGAGACCGGATAGGACGGGCATACATCATTCCATCTCATCTCATATGTCTTGCTGTGTGTTTGGTTAAAAAGAAACTAGATTCATATTGTAAATGTACATATGTTGCTACTATTTTGAATTATAGTAGAAAAGCAAGTGAAATTAACAAAAACTGTGCATATGAAACTGGTATAACACATAACTTGGGATAACTTTTCTATGTATCCCTCGCTCTAGGTATGAAAGGGTTTAGCAAACGTAAACCAAATACATTAAGCATCTTTCAGCCCAAAAATCAACCCTTTGTGAAAATTTCAGGTTTAAGACATGTCACACATTCTCTTACTACAAACATTTGGCATAGAAGTCGCACATAGTGTAGTGATGAGTTCACTTCTCAGACGTATTTTCTTCAGCACATAAGTACGAAATGCTCTATGACCACATTAGGCCTTCAAAACTCCCGAATCGACCGGAGCCTAAAATTTCCTTGCTACAGATGTCGCAACCATTGACGCCGCCCTTCAACTTATGCCCGGATTACCATGAGTCAGAGAAAACTAAAGCCACAATACCTCAGAGTCATAAGAAGAGAAAAGCGGGAGAGTCCTCCACGAGTGCAGCTTCAGTTCAACATCTGCGACCCGGGATGGTTCTATTGAAGGGATTTGTCAAGCCTGAAGATCAAATCCAGATAGTTCGTGTATGTCGACAACTGGGTATGGGCCCAGGCGGATTCTATAGACCAAGCTACAAGAATGGTGCCAAAATGAGCTTATGGATGATGTCTCTTGGAAAGAACTGGGATCCAACTACACGCTCATATGGACCAACCCGTCCAATCGATGGAGCACGAGCCCCTGCAATACCAGAAGCTTTCAAGATGATTGCTCAAACTGCAAATTCTACTGCAAGTGGATTTCCTCAAATTAACCCGGACATATGCATCGTCAACTACTACACCAACTCCGGGGAGCTCGGACTTCACCAAGACAAGGACGAGTCAGAGAGTAGCCTTACCAAAGGTTTACCTTTCATATCCATCTCCATAGGAGACACCGCCGAGTTCATGTTCGGCGACACGAGAGACAAGGACCAAGCGACCAAGATCAACCTCGAATCTGGTGACGTTCTCATACTCGGTGGAGAGTCAAGACTGTTATTTCATGGCGTTTCCCACGTGAAGACCAACACTGCACCAAGTTGGTTGAAAGAAGAAACGGGCATTCGTCCTGGGCGTATCAATCTTACGTTTAGGCAGTACTAGCTAGATACTATTTGGTGTGCTAGCAGTCATCGCAAACTGTTGTAATAAGAGGAGGTTGACTCTCATAACCCTTGAGTTTCCCATGTACCCAGCTCCTTGCAGTCGGCATATGTCCCACCCTCATGACTAATGTAACTCTATTTTCAATGGAGCATTCTAAACTCTTGTAGTTCTCACGTTCCACGCTTTTGTCATTCAGGCACTTCAGTCCCTGTAGTCCATGACACTTTTGTTGTGGTTACCTCGTTCCTGATTGAAATAAGTCTGATGAGTTATACCTCCGAAAACATTATGCTATGGCGTGTAAAACTCCCTGTTTATGTCTTTCTATACTCCTGTGTTATTCGCATATTCCCTGAAGTTGGAAAGAAATACCGCACTTGATGGGGTGTCTACCCGAGTAGTCTATGGTGCCGCGACGGAACCTAGGGTCCTGTGTGCACGGCCGTCACACGGTTCCACTAGGGGCGCGCAGGTATCAAGACATGCAAAGGCACGACACCGCTGCATTTGTGGGACATTCCTATCCAACTCCAAACCCCTTGTGGACCTCCATACATCTCATTCGTGGAGATAATTTACTCAAATTCCACTGCCACCTTGTATCATTTCATTGCTTTGTTTCACCTTGCCCTTCGCGGTCTGTAGAGAAAGATCCACCCTAACCCCCCTATTGTTCACACCTTCCCCTTGCCTTGTTGAACCATGTTCTTCTCGATCCGTGAGACGAGTCAAATCTAGGGTTCCACTCGTCCACATCTTTTCGTTGACCTTGTTTATCTTTGCTGGTCGTGCTTCACGGGGATGAGCAATTCTATTCTCCACGATACATTTACACCCATTGGTCCAAACCTCGGACTTCTCTGCGCTTACCCCGATTCTCGTTAATGTCTTGTACATGTGGAAATGCTTGATTCCATTCCCACTGTCTTACTACATCATCTCATTTCTTCTTCCAACTGGCCTCCCTCTAAATTGTGGAGACCGTCAAACTCTGTTTCCACTGCTTTCTATTATGTTCCTTTCTGGTATATATTAAACCTTATCTCCTGAAGGGGAACTTCAGCACCATCCGCCGCGCTAAGCTTTTGTTCTCAGCTAGTGCTTTTGTCATATCGTCCTTTTCAAGAAGTTGCTTCGTTCTTCTTTGAAAATCATCCTCGGATAAGCTTACTAACACTGACTATTGTTTCGTTAGTAAGCGCACATCATATGCCTATACTTCTCTTGGTCAGACTTGACAAATCTTATGGAATCGTACAAACCATCACTTTGTCTAGGTGAATATGTCCTACTTCTTCCCGTGTTATCTTTCTTAAGGCAATGAGTAGTGTGTGCTATGCATCGCCACACCTTACTCTTTGAAAATATTTGGATTTGATACCTTATATGTGTACGCAGTCCCCATCAAAATGGAATGAATGTGACTCCCACCAACACATCCATTGTTGTTTTCTATAACTCGCGAGGTTTTTGCTTCATTCAAACTCCCTACTGCGTATGCTTTGCTTCTCATTGTTCAAATAAATCAGATGTTTATTACGCTCCTAAACTTGGTGTCAAAGCCAGGAAGTAACCCTCTCGTCGTGCTTGAACCGATCATGTCATTCGCTCGCTGCCACCACGTTCTCTTCGTGGTTTGTTCATTTCCCTCTCATATGAGACGTGAATTATCGAGTACCTTAAAGGAACCATCCTAGTCAACCAAATGATGCTTTGTAACTACCTTGTGTTAGGAAGGTACTAACCACTCACCCGGTCGTTAACAAAGCCAACAAAGGACAAAGGAAGAGTTAAAGTGCGTTTGCAACTATTAAAAGAGTCCCGAGCCCCAAGATGCGGGTAGTATCCTTTCACCCTACGACATAGAACCCTGCCTCTTTCAAAATCTCGGGACGAGATTTCTTTAAGGGGGGTGGGTTGTGATGCCCCTGGCATCTCAGAAGCCGTACACACAATTATACATAAGCTAATGATGAATTAAGACTAAATCATGCTTAAGAGAGTAATGAGGAATTGGTAGATAAACCACTAAGTCAAAATTTCTCAAATCTGAAATTTTAGCTCATCCCCAAAGTTGATTCTAAAATTTCTTTTTAATTCACTATACAACTTTACATTCTCCCTTTCTATGAAATGAAATTGAACTTTTTACCTTTCAAATGCACCTATTGTGGAAGTGATTGGCCTTCATTTGATACTTCAAAAGTTGAAAACAAGAAAAGCTTTACCTAGAGTAAATCTGCTGTTCTACCAAAATCCTAAACAAAATTAGGGTTGTATTTCAAAATATGTTGTGATTTAGAGGAGGATCATATTAACAAAGTTGTAGGTAATGATCTAGGAAACAACTTTGTCAATATGAGTCAGGTCATAATATGAATTCAAATTGGTCTTTTCAACCAAATTTTGTCAGCCCAGGAGCACACCCCTACTCTGTCCAGTTTGGTAATTTGAGATTTTCTTACCCATAGAGCCATTTTCATGACCTGCACTAATGAAATGAAATATAGTTTAGAAAGTAACCAACAAATTTGTCAAAAGGAGCAAGTGAAGTTGAGGCCTGTAACTAGGGTATTTTCCCCTCCCAAGCAGAAGACCTACCCTGTCCCTACCTATGGCTGCTGCATAAAATTCAAACAAATTTCATATTTCCATGCCGAATTTGAAATCATGCCTATTGACAAAGTTGTAGAGTTCAAAGAGTAGAACATTTCATTCAATTGGAGTTTTTCCAAATTCGGCCTCTAAATTGGTCAAAATGGCGGTTTTCAGTAGGAGAGAAAACACATTTTTATTTTTCTTCTATTTCCCTATTCCTACTGTCACCGACCGGTGGGGCCCACCCGTCAGGGTTGCCTCCCACCTCGGTACGACGCCCGCCGCGTGGGCGGCCGGCGTACAGGGAGCGCGCCGTGCCGCGGATCGACGGCCCCACCCCGCGCCCTCAGCCCCGGCCTCACCTGGACGCGCCCCGGCCCTCTCCACTCCACTCGCCGCTCGCTCTCTGCTCCCTCTCCCTGCGCTCGCACTCGCAGCGCGCCGCCGCCATTAGAGGCTCGGGGTCGAGCTTGAGCTCGCCGCGCCGCCGCCATCCGACCTCCTCGCGCCCCGAAGCTGCCACCACCACCTCTGCCGCGACCCGGCGCACCCACCCCGCTAGGCCTCGCCACCGTTCCCCTCCCCTCGGAGTGGATCGAGCCGCCGCGCCGGGCGCCGCCCGCCATGGTCACCATGGCCGGCCCGCGGCGAGCTCGGGCCAATCACCCCTCCGGTGATCCCCGTGCCTAGCTGACCAGCGCCCCACGCTCGCCCCGACCCCCTCCACCGAATCCCCAAGGCCTCGGCCCTCACCACCGCCCCTAGCCCCTCTCCCCGCGCGCCGCCCGCGCGCACCCGCGCCACCCACGGGCTCGTCGCGGAGAACCCCTTTCGGGCCACCGCCGCGCCTCCACTTCACCACCGCCGGCTTCGCCACCCCCGCCGCGCACCTCACGAGCCCACCCACGCCGCCTCTTGGTGCCCGAGCTGCCGGAATCGAACCGCCACGCCACGCCACGCCGAGCTCTCGTCACTCCAGTTCATCGCCGCCGCGCCGCTCTTCCTCTACACCCCGGGCGACGATATCTGGGGGAAACGAAGCCCCATCGCCGGGAACGCCTCCCCAGACCCCGACGGCTTCAAGTTTGGGCCCCAACACGCCGGCGTAGCCCCATCTTCTCCCTCCCGTCGCGCGGTTCGTCCCCGGTCCGGAGGAAGAAGAAGACCGCGCGTTTTTGTGAATAACCCCCTGCAGTTTTGGTAATTTCCGTCCCGATTTCTGTACTATGCACTGAGTCTTGAGAACCTTACAGTCTAGCCCCTGGAGGTTATGGTTAATTACGTATAGGTCCCGGATCTAGGGTTAATATGTATTATTTCGGTTTTGAACTTTGAAAAATCATATAAAATCACAGAAAAATCCAAAATGGACAAACTAAGTTGCATTAGACTCCTCTTGAATAGATCTATCGAATGGGCATGATGTGGATGAGTGAAATGACCATTTTACCCTCGGTTTTGTGCATGTATGTAAAAGGAAAATAAATAGAAAAAGTGATCTAGATGAACTTCTAAAATGGTAAAACTGAGTCAGTAGGCTTTGTAGCACATGAGAACACTATGACAAACTTTATGGCCATAGTGCTTGCTGTTATGTGAGGCTTTGCCATTATATTTGCATAATGTTCCTTTTTATTAACTAAAAAGTGAACACCATGCAAAACCTGCTAGAATGAGTCATCTGGTATTTTTCCTATGCACTAGGTAACTGATAAGAGTCACTGGTAAAAAATGAGATTGTGCATGTCAAGTTTGAGTGGTGTTTTGAAATGGACAAAGTGCCACTAGCTAGGAAAGAAAATAGGAAGAAGTGGGGTTAAATGGCTAGGAAAATTTCAGGAGAACTTTGGTAGCTTGTACATGATACATAGGACCCAAAAAGTACATTTGTGCATGTCCCTCATGATAATGGAGCTGGGTAACTACGAGAACTCAAGTGCATATGTTAACTCACAAATGCGCATGTGTGAGGATGATTAGGGTCTATAAGATGGTTTAGGCCTTAGAATCAATACATGATCATATGTCCTTTTATATGCGATAGTTGTAGTGCATCTCGGGGATGGTTCGTATAGATTCCTAGTAATAATCTGAGTCCCTTTCGTGTGGAGCAAGTTTTACGTAAGGAATACTTAAGTAAATTGCCTAGATAATAATTCCCATGAATATATCTTTTACGCATATCATGCACGCTTTTGCATTCGTTACGCTTATGTTGCACTATGTCATGCATATAGATTCCGCGAACGAAGGACCAACGCAGAAGCAGTCACGAACCCAGTGGCCGGAAGACGGGCCCGTGGAACCCGAAGCAAGAAGACGACGTGTCGCTGAGTTGGCCGTCCCTGTAACAAGGGGTTGCTTGGGGCACAGCCTCACAACCCGGCAAACTAACAGTAGTTTAGTTTGTTCAAGTTGTCAACAACAAAGGTAGGCCCCTTAGGCATTTTCACCTATCTAGGGAGTCTCACCACCCTATTCTTGTTTGTGCATTACGTTTAGGGATTTTATGAAACCCCACATGCATAAATCCTTGATGCCCAAAGTAGAAAGGATAAAACGAAGTCTATGCTTAGCCCTGCTTAGACGGTAGAAGACGAGTGAAGGTATTCACTCGCGAGATGATAGGGCCTACAAATGTTTTTACAAAACCTTGGAATCGAAAGAAAATCTGGTATGACTTGATGATAAGTTGAGACCGGGCGGAGATATGGTTTGATATGATGAGATTGTGATAATATGTTGGTGGACTCCGCCCGAGTCGATTAAGGCCCGTCCGCTGTTCGCCTGCTGATTGGCATAACATTGCTAGAGTGCTTACCTGGTATATGGGGCCGGTGAAAGTCTTACTTGTGCCGTCTCAAGCAAGGGGCACGTTCCTACCCACTGGTTGAGAGGAAGGTGGCCGCGGAGGCGGGTGTCAAAGGAGGGCAGAACCCGACGTAACCGAGGTACCGCTCCTGCGACAACGCGCTCCGGGAGTCAGGCGGGAGTGGTCATCGAACTTGAGACGGGACAGGTGGAGATGGGAGAAGCATATGTGGAACGCTGGGAGTTAGTAAGCATATGCCATCCTGGTGCTTCTAGTTATTCCCGGGAATTAAAAATCGATTCGAATCGCTGATGCTCACCAGGTGTGAGAATGCCAAATATCGCACACGGGCAACGTAGTAACAACTTAAATACTTTATGCTTATATTCATGTTTTATATACGACATGCTTGGATAAGTATGATCCGTCCGACTATTCATAGTGCTGCCCATCCACTGAGAGGAGGTTGATGGATTTGGGAGATGCTTTGAGGTCGAGGGAGAGATGACCCGACGTATAGGGGCATCGCTTCTGAGACGGCTACTCCCAAGAGTTCGATGGGGGCTCTATGAATCTTGGGACGGGGCATGCGTTCATGTTTCATTTTCTCTGCAAGTTTCCCCCTATGATATTGTTGATAATCATAACTAAGGGGTAGCAGCTGTCAAATCCTGCTATCTTATGATAACATGTTTTAAATAAACCATCAATGGCTAAGGACCCACTTCTAGTAAGCTTATGCGGGTTAGAAGTCAGTCCACCAAAAAGCCTTGCATAATCTCAAATGTGTCGGGCTGAAACCGCCCACGGGTAAGTCCTACGAGTTCCCCACGAACTCACCGTTTGTTGTTGATATTTTCTTTTAGGTGCATATCAGATTACGACCAAGGATGACTCCGGCGGGCTCGAGGTCATACTTGATGTTTACTTTCCGCTGCACGTCACATCTTTGTAACGATATGTATTCCGCTGCGAGGTTTATTTTGAAGTTCTTTTTCACTACCTTGTACTCCTTTTGAGCAAAAATATTTGTACTCAATCAAATTATGTCTGTATGAAATGGTGGGTTGTTGTAATTGTTGCGGCTCTTCCGAGAGCTTAACGTGCGTGATGTCGACAACCCTGGGAGATGGTTTCATCGAGTGCCCTTCTGGGTAGCTCGACGGACTACCGAGTTTAGTTCGGTCTAAGTGCACTGTGGGCCAGTGGTGGCAGGTGTACTTAGCCTGTATTAAATCGGCGGTTCCGCCACATCTACACTTTATTACGATTCCGTAGGTTCAAGAATCGTTCAAATCGGAGTTAAAACGCAAAAGATATGAATAAAACAAGATTAAGGGCTTAAAATAAAGAAAATTTGAAACTCCAGGGGCTAAACTGTGAAAACCTGGACCTATCCGTAAATAAATAGGACCGCGGGTTGATTTAGAAGAAGTACAGGGTCTTCCTCGCAAAACCTCTGCGCTGACCAGGATTGACCAGGACCGCGGGTTGATTTTTCAAAAACTCAGGGTCTAAACCGTAAAGCCAGGGACCTAGATCTAATAGATCTGGACCGCGGGTTAATTCCTAGAAAACCCAGGGACTCTTTAGCAAGAATGCGGCGCTGACCGGTATTGACCGGGACCGCATCTCACTTACAACCGTTGGATCTCGATCGGACGGCAGGGAAAAGATCGAGCGGTGGGGAAAGAGTCCGGCGACGGGGGTCGACCGGCGGTGACCTTCGGGCGCGGCGGAGACTCGCCGGAGTACCGCGGAATCCGCGGTTCCGGGCCTAGGGTTAGCGGGAAAAAGGTGCACGGGAGAGCGGGCGGCGGTGCGAAGCGGCCGGAGCAGTCGCAGTGGCGGGGCATCGACCGGAGGCGGCGCGCGACGGAGCGGGGTGGTGGAGGAGCTCCGGCGAGCGATTCCCGCCGATGTAGGGCGCGGCTAGGAACTAGAACTAGCTCGAAAGTTTCCTCACCTCACGGCGAACCTTCGGATGTAGAAGTGGTCGACGGTGAAGCTGCAACGGCGGTCGGCGGCGTGCGGCGCGCAGCGGCTCGGCGGTGGCGACTGCGTGCGCTCTGCGTGGACCGGCGGTGCTAGGGCTCGGGCTAGGGCTTGATGGGGCTATGGACGTCGAGGGCGGCGCTTATATAACCCGGACGCCGAGGCTTGCGGAGGGGGAAAAAGGAAGGCACGGCGCGAGGTAGAGTCCCGCTCGGACTCTGCGTCCGGCGCGTGCGGGGAAAGGAAAGGGAAAAGAAGCAGGCAAGGAAAGGGCGAGGTGCGGGTGCGGGATCCTCGGCCGAGGTCGGGGCGTGGGCGCGAGACACGGGACGGAGTCCATGGCGCGGGCGCTGGCTCCGTCGGCGTCGGACCGAGAAAGGAAAGAGGGAGAGGAAGGGGATGACAGGCGGGGTCGGCTTGTCAGCGAGAGAGAGGGAGAGAGCGCGCGGGGGAAGAGGGCGGCGCCGACTGGGCCGCTCTGGCGGGCCGCGCGGGGCGCGCTGGGCCGGCGGGAAAAAGGAGAAGGGGGAGGGAGACTGGGCCGCGGGGGGGGGGGGGGGGGGGGGGGGGGCGCCGTGGGCCGGGTGGAGAGAAGGAGAAAGAGGGGGGGGAAGAGCTGGGCTGGGCTGGGTTGGGCCGGCTCGGGCCAAAAAAAGAGAGAAGGAGAAGAAAAGGAGGAAAAGAAAAAAATTTCCTGGGTTGTTGGGAATTTGAGAAATTTTGGAGAGATGCAAATGAGTTTAAATTGAAACTTGGAACACTGCAAATCACCCAATAAAAAAAAATATGCAAGGACATGAGGGTTCAAACATGTGATTCCTATGATTTTTTTAATTAATTATTTTGAAATCACATAAAATCAAATAGGTGTCATGTATGATCAAACAATATGAACAAATTAAATTGGTTCCAAAGATTTTATTTGTGGCAAAATTTAGGGTGTTACAATGTATGGTGTTCAATTCTTGAAACAGTCCAAAAAGTTTCATACTTTCCCAAATATGCATGCACCCTAAAATGATAGTCATCTATTACGCACTTCACATCATACACTCTTGGACTGCTCTTGACAACCTGTACTTCTTCTGTAGGCACTGAGCCGCCCATCTTTGAACGGCCTCTTTCATTTCCTTCTTGCTATGATAAATAGCTTCCACTGATACTTCATTCTCACTGTACTCCCATGGTACCATTTCACCTTCATTCACTACAAGTTGTGAGTGATCATAATTGGCCCATTGACTTGGAACCTGGTTCAATGTATCATCTTCATCATTTGAATCTTCGTCCATAGCGACATCGGCCTCAGTATCCTCCCGCTGAATCTATTCAACCAAACTTGGAATTTCTTCACCTTCGTCTACCTCACCCCTTGCCTCCCGCACCGTTTCACTTGTTTCACCCTCCTCATCAATATCTATGCCCACTTTGTTTACATTATTCTCATTGTTTTCCACTACTTCTTCATGAATTGTGGCCTCATCAGACCTCTGTGGGTTTTTTGTTTCAGCATTTACTTTCTCCTCTGCTTGCACAGACATAATAAGAGCTAAACCACGTTGTGTGGTACTCTCAACAAATGCCTTCCATACTCTGGTACTTAGTATTGGAACTAATTCACAATACACAGGAGAATCCATTCTAGTGCTCACCGCTGATATCGTTAATTCCCATGCATCGTGATTCAACATTAGACACTTCATCAACCAATTATATAATGAACGAAATGACCTTTCACTTTGTCTATCAATCCCTTTTGTTACCGACGGAAACCCTGTGACATCTACCCCAAACTGACCATAACGTATCTCCCCTTGACCATAGAATATTTGAAAATATGTTTTATCTGACATGTCTGACCAAATGCAAAAACCAAAACAATATTCAATACATATCCGAGCACTTTTGTATTCAAAATTATGAAACTAATAAAATTACCATCTCCAACGCTAAATACTCACTGGATTATTCAAAATGCACATCTGTTAACAATATTATTCAACTATATCTAAGATTATCTAACCCTAACACTAATACAAATGGGATACCTAACACTAACACTAACAATACTACATCTATTATGAACAAATAATAATACTTCTACTATCAATTAATACTGATACTATGTAAACTACTACTAAGATTAGTTCGAGAAAATATACCTCAACTCCAAAGAGAAAAACCTTCTTTTTTTTTGCTCCCTCCCTTCTTTCTTCTTCCTCTCTTCCTCTACCGCACCTCACCTCCCTGCTTCTCTCCCTCTCTGGCGCCGCGCCCTGCTCCCTTTCCGGCCGCTGCACCCCACCTCTCCCTCTCCCTGCGCCCTCACCTCCTCCTCCTCCTCTTCCCCTTCCTCTCCTCTACGCGGTGCGGGGAGGCAGCCGGCCTCTCCCTTCCCAGCGGTAGCGCGGCATGGAAACGAGCGAGGAGAAGGGAAAGAGAAAGGAGAAGAAAGGGTGTCCCCGGGCCCTATATGGCCAAAAAAACGCGTGTGGGTGGGGCGTTTTTTTAAAAACGCCTTACGGCTGGGTGTTATTTAAACAACGCTGCGGGGGCCGGCATTTTAAAAAAAAACGCTTGGCGGGGGGCGTTTTTTGCTGGGCTGGCCCATCACCTGCTCTGCGTGCTCATCCTGCCCATCCCTGCCACCATAACGCCGTTTCGCCAGGCGTTATTTAAAAAACGCCCTTTCGCCAGGCGTTTTTTTGAAAACGTCATGTGGCTAGGCGTTTTTTAAAAAACGCTCTCTGGTATGGCGTTATAGGTCTACATTTGCAATTTTTTTAGATCCGTGATTTATTTCTGCATAAAACAAATTAAAAAAATATAAAAAAATTCCCGCGACGCACCAACCAGCGAGCCTTTCTCTCCACTTCTCCTTCTTGGCCCACGGCCCACTCTAGGCCCAACAATCAAAGTCTTATGTTACCCTAACAATTTCTGCTTCCGCCCGCACAGGCACCACACCGACACACCATAGCCGCCGTTGTAACACCCTAGTTTAAATTCCAGCCTTTTACAATAAACTTCAAGCAATTTATTTAATTTTCCTAAGGCTTGTATGTTTAGTTTGCATTTAACAGGTTTTATTTAAAATAAATGCTTGTATAAAATAAATCATAGGCCCAACTTCCTTGTGCATTCATGCTGGTGCATTGTTTTTTGTTTGTGTGAATTAAGGATTCAAATTCAAATTTATTTGAATTATTAGAGCCTTCTTTCTCCAATTCAAAAGAATTCAAAAAGAAAAGAAAAAAAAAGAAAGGAGCCAGCCAGGCCGATTTCGGCCTAGCCAGCCCAGCCCCCGCCCCCCTCTCCCGCCTGGGCCTCGGCCCGGCCGCCCCCGCCTCCTTCCTGCCTGGGCCGGCTCCCGGCCCACCCGGCCGCGCCGCTCCGCTTCAGCGCGCCCGGCCCGCAGCGCCTTCCTCTCCCTCCGCGCCTCGCTGACAGGCGGGCCCACGCCCTCGCGCCCACTGACCGCCTGGCCCCGCCGGTCAGACCCGTCTCCCTCCTCTCGCCGTGATCCCCTCGCCCTTCCTTTCTTCCGCTCACTCAAATGGTCAGCCGCGGGGAGGAAGCTTCCCTCCCCAAATCTCGCCCACGCCTTCCTTAATCGCTCCCCTCTTCAATCCCGCAGCTCCCGCGCCAGTTTCCCCTTCTCCCCGCACCTGCCCTAACCGCGCCTTTACTCGCGTTCAAGGGCCGGCGACCAACTCGCGCGCACCTGCCGCCCCGGCCCTCCTAGACTCCTATAAAACCCACCCCGAGGCTCGCCTCCGTCCCTTTTACCTCCCCACCTCACCAATTCCACTCACGTGCCCTCTCGAGCTCGCAATCGCCATTGGAGCCTCGCCTCGGTAAGCCGCCCCGACGCCAAATTCGCCGTCGGCGAAGCCCCTCCGGCCCTGATTCCTCCTCTTCTCGTGTCGCAGGAGCACCCCGGAGCTTCGCCGCCCATCCTCGGAGTCCCGGAGACGCTCCACCCCAGCGTTCCACGCGGACGAACACCGCCCGTGAATTGACGCCGCCGCCACTCGTCGTTGGACTGCCACCGACCATCTCCCGCCGCCCTCAAGCCCTCGGTGAGCTCGCCGCAACACCCTCGCTCTTTTGGGCTAGCTCTAGTCGAGCCTAGCACCCTCTCCGAGCCAGAACGCCGCCGCGCCGCTGGCCCCGCCGCGCGACGAGAACACCATGGGCGTGGTCACCGTCGCCCTCGGCCCCGGCCTCTCTCCGCCGTCAGATTCCGATCCGATGCACGAGATCAGAGCCCCAATCCGATCTAACGTCACCCGTTAGATCGAGATCCAACCGCTCACACGCACCGATGACCGGTCAATACCGGTCAGCGCCGATAGTTTTGCTAAAGAGCCCCTGGACTTTCGGGAAATCAACCCGCAGTCCACCAGCGTTGAAAAGTAATTAGATTTTAGTCCTAGTTTTAGCGTTCTAGCTCCTGTGCTTTTGAAAAATAGAACCCGCCGTCCAGACCCTGGAGTTTTGCCTAGAAACCCTCGGCGGCTAGGGTTAATTACGTTTAGGTCCTCGGTTTTTCAAATCTAGCCCCTGGTTTCAATGTTTTATCGCCGTTATGCCCCTAGGAGCCCGTTTTATGCATAACTTCCGTGTTTTAACTCCGATTTGAGTGATTCTTGCGCTCACACGACCGTAGAAACATGTAGAGTGTTTTTAGTACAGTTTCATCTTCTGTGTTTATGATATGATGTTCTGTTTCTCACCTTTTGATAATTGTTTGCATGTATGTATGCGTGGAAATGCTTGTACGTTGCCGTGAACGTGGTTAGACGGTGAGCAGTTTGTTGGTGACGAAGAGCAGCAGTTTGAGGGTGTTGAGCAGCAGACTCAAGACCAGTTTGAGCAAGGCAAGTATAGCATGAACACAACCTAAGAACCCTTTAATCACTTCATATGCATGTGTCTAAGTTTTGTATGCCAATAAGGACTGTACCTAGCCTCTTTTATCGATATGTTTACCTATGGGTTGCATGTTGGTTAAGTTTTGCTGGTTGCTGCGCGAACTCATGTATCTTTGTTAATAATTTTGTTAATGGATCTATGCAATCAAATCTTGAGCTTGACCCTCTGTGGTTCATGTTCCTTTAAAAATGGCTTTTTAGCAACTTGGTTTAGGGGGCATGAGCATGTGTTTTGCTTCTGGCCACTCTCCTTAAGGACCGGTTCGCAAAGCGACAACCTGGACAACAGTGCTACCATGAGACTGGAATGGGACGGTCTTGGCTAATTAATTAGGTTGCATTGGTTTGGGGGTAACTTACCGACGGGGCAAGAGGGGAGGTGAGCTTCAGTGGCCCTCGCACTACTTGGGTTGAGTGGGTTTATCTCCCCTTGAGGCTTGATCCACTGTTGCGGACCCTGAAACCTTAGCGGTTACACCTTACCAACGTGATCTTTGTAAAGGCCTCGTAGTGTGCTTGCTAGCCATCTCATCTAAGGTAATGTGGTGGACCACTAGCGTAGCCCACGACTCATGGGTAAAGATGTACGACCTCTCGAGAGTGTAAAACTGACATGTCAGCCGTGCTCACGATTATGAGTGGCCCAGATCCTTTATGCAGATTAGTGGTTCTGTTGGGTTTTGAAAGTGGTTCTCATGGTCATGTTGTTGTTTAATGTTTACATGCTATATCTTGGGCTAATGGTTTATCAACTCACTTGTAGTAACTAGTTGTGTAATAAAAACTTGATCAACTAAAAGCTCATGCTAAGTGTCAGCCAACCCTAGATGCCTCATAGTTCATGTTATGCTTGTTGAGTATGAAATACTCACGCTTGCTTTACTTTAAACCTACTGTTGGCTGGAACCCAACCGCTGCTCAGCTCCAGAAGACTTCGAAGAGTATGTTCAGGACTTCAACGAGTTCTAGGCGTACCGATCCACCAGTCGACGTCCCTGTGGCGGCTCGTTTATCTTCGTTTACGCTTCCGCTATGACTCTGGTTTAAAGACATGTCGTCTTATTGTAATAAAGTGATGTTATACTCTATGTAAACGTTTTATTTATCGTTTATGCACGTTCTGTGATGTCACTATTGTCATGATATATGTGAGATATGTTCCTGGCACATATATGATGTTCCGGTTCCATTGGTTGAGAACTGGGCGTGACAAAGTGGTATCAGAGCCGTGTTGACTGTAGGACGGAAGCCTAGTTAGAAACGGACGTAAATAAAGACCTCATTCCCCTTTTGCCCTCTTTCTGTTTATGAAAATTTTATTTTTGCTATCAAACTATATGTTCACTCTATGTTAAATTATTACTTTTTGCTTTATTCATTCAATCATATAGAACTGATCTCCATCTTACTCCATCCTCCTTATAGGTCATGGCACGCAGCAAGCAAACCGCCCGCAAGAGTACCGGGGGCCGCCTTCGCCGTGTTGCACCACCGACCCCACGGCGTACCCCAGTACCTCATCCACCACAGCAGATCGAGCCTCCGTCACCGGAGCTGCCCGAGCCGTTGCCACCACCACCCTTCGAGTATGCTCCCATGGACCAGGCGCCACACCCCTTTGAGGGGAATGGTCTGCTTCCGACGGACACTGACCCTGAGGAGGAGGAGGAGGAGGAGGACCCAGTGGAGGTAGTTTACTACCTCGACTCAGACGACGATGGTGATGCGCGGGAGGAGGCTCCATCGCCACGCTGCCGACACCGACACCTCCTTCCCCGCGTGCGCCGACACCACCACCTTCTCCAGCGGCACCTGCAGCTTCACTGGCACCCCCACCGCCACCGCCTGCCGCACCCGAGTGGCCGTTCCGTGTGGCTGTCCCTTCCGACGAGGGTGGCCAGCGGGAGGTTGACGCCTGGGTCGACCTGACGCACCCACACCACGGTGCTGACCTGGAGTTCCCGGGGCTACTCCACGACTGCCTCTATGACCTGGGTTACACTACCCATGAGGTCGTCTACCAGGTCCGGCAGCGAGCGTGCCCGGACCACACCACCCTCTGGTCCGCCGGTGCGCAGATCATGGAGCCCAACCCCAACCACGGGGGACACACCGTGCTGCGCTGGCACTACAGCATTGCGGAGCACGAGACCATGGAGATGGCCATGGAGGATGCTGCTCAGCAGGCTCTTGGGGTCCTCTGCCAGTACTACCACACTCCGCTCTGCTAGACTCAGTATCGCTACTTCACCCGCCGGCAGTCCGGGGATACTGAGCACGAGATCGCGTCCATCCGGGGTGAGGACAACCGGCAGCTGTTGAAGCTGGTCCGGTATGTGTCAGCCCTGATCACTGCCTACGTCAGGGTGTCCGAGGAGCTCCATCACCGGAACGGTGAGGTGTTCCACCTTCAGGCGCAGTGGACCGAGTGGCAGGTCCACCGCCCCAGGTGCCAGTGGTGGATCCAGCTCAGACTCCACCTCGCAGGAGGCCTGGCACGGGAGAGTTAGGTGGTGCCACCAGGATACTCCCTCGGGATGACTAGTCGTCCTCATGTATCGCGTTAGCACGTTTGTTTAAGTTGTCGTGTTGAGTTGGTCGTGTGGAACTTAAGTTAAAGTGTGTTGGCTGGTTGTTTGTTATTTTGAACCATGTTTGATTTGGATCTTTGGTTGTGTGTTATCCAGCTGTGGGGATTTGTCCCAGCATGAACAAGTTAATGTTATAAGTTAGTTCGAGGGGTTAAACAATATATCCACTCTATCGCCCTTACTACTTTATCTTTAGTCGCTATTGCTTGTGCACCTATATGTTGGCTATGTGCTTACGGTGTCTCTGTTACAAACAGATGGTTAACACAAGGCGCAACGCTGCTGGTGGCAATGCTAGCCAGGGTAACTAGGGGGGTGGCAACCCGCTGCCCAACCCTCCACCACTGACACCGGAGCAATTTTACAACCTCCAGATGCAGATGATGGCGACAATGACCAACGCGGTGCACGTTCTCCAGCAAGCCCAAGCTCAACCACCACCCCCACCACCTTGGGACAAGCGTGGAGATTTCCTGAAGGGTCATCCACCAACCTTCTCCCATGCCACAGAGCCACTGCAAGCTGATGATTGGCTTCGCGCAGTGGAACGCTAGCTGGACATTGCTCAATGCAATGACCGGGAGAGGGTTTTATATGGTTCCAGTCAGCTAAGAGGTGCAGCCCTGGATTGGTGGGAATCTTACAGACCCCAAGATAGGGATGCTTTCACTTGGGCACAGTTCAGGGAGAACTTCCGCAACCACCATGTGCCTGCGGGGTTGATGAAAATGAAGAAGAAGGAGTTTCTTTCCCTGAAGCAGGGCAGCATGTCGGTGACTGAGTATAGGGATAAGTTCCTTCAGTTGGCCAGATATGCCACTGCAGAGGTGGCGGAGGACACGGAAAAGCAAGAATACTTCCTAGAGGGTCTAAATGATGAGCTCCAATACCAGCTGATGAACCATACCTTTCCTAGCTTCCATCAACTGGTGGACAGGGCTCTTTTCACTGAAAGGAAGCGCCAGGAGATTGAAGAAAGGAAGAGGAAGTACAACAACTCTTCATCAAGCAGCAACACCCGCCCCCGTTTCTCTCAAGGTCCGAGCTCACAGCAGCAACGGGCTCAAGGACAGCAAGGCTACCAGTACCAGCAGCGCTACCAGGGTCAGCCAGCTCGTCCTATGTATCCAGCTCAGCGCCAAGTGCAGACCACCCCTCCCACCACAAACCAGACTACAGGTGTTGGGCCTTGCTACAAGTGTGGTGGAGCGGGCCACTATGCTAATGCTTGTCCCCGTAAGGTGCAAGGTAACCAACAGGGGCAATAATCGGGCCAAAGGCAGAACCCTCCCCAGCCGCAGCAAGGGCGCCCCAATCAACAGGGCAAGGCGCCATGGCAAGGGAAGGTGAATCATGTGACAGCTGAGTCTGCAGCTGAAGCCCCTAACGTCGTGCTTGGTACGTTCCTGGTCAACTCTCACCCCACTACTGTTCTTTTTGATACTGGTGTCACGCATTCATTTATTACCAAATCATATGCTGAGCAGTACAATATTCCTATAAGGTCTACAAGTAGACCCATGGTAGTATCTACACCGGGGGGAACGTTGAGCACCAGTTTAATATGCCCTCGAGTTAGCATAAACATAAGGGGGGTAGAATTCTGCACCAAGTTGATAATCATTGGTTCCGCGGGAATTGATATCATTTTGGGAATGGAAACGCTTGCTAAGTGGGATGTCAGAATTGATTGTGCCAAGCGAACCATCCACTTAACAGCTCCTGATGGTCAAAAGGTGGAAGTCAGTGCCACAGAACCTTCTGGTTGTCTGCATCAGATGGAGGCGAAGCCCACGGAGGGAATTCGAGTAGTGTGCGAGTACCCGGATGTCTTTCCAGAAGAGTTACCAGGTATGCCACCTGACCGAGAAGTTGAATTTTTAATAGAACTTTTACCTGGTACAGCCCCTATAGCAAAAAGGCAATATAGAGTGGCACCCAAAGAACAAGAGTTAATAAAGGAAAATATAGATGAGTTGTTAGGAAAAGGGTTTATACGGCCTAGTTCCTCACCTTGGGCCTTTCCGGTTCTGTTTGTTGATAAGAAGGATGGGTCAAGAAGGATGTGTGTGGATTATAGAGCCTTGAATGATGTCACTATCAAGAACAAATACCCCTTACCTCGGAGAGATGATTTGTTTGATCAGTTGCAAGGTGCATGTGTGTTCTCAAAAATTGATTTGAGGTCGGATTATCATCAAATGAAGATTCGTCCTTCCGATATTCCAAAGACTGCTTTCATTACCAGATTCGGGTTATATGAATATACAGTGATGTCTTTTGGGTTGACAAATGTTCCTGCTTATTTCATGAATCTTATGAACAAGGTGTTTATGGAGTATCTTGACAAGTTTGTTGTGGTGTTCATTGATGATATATTGATCTATTGCAAGATGGAAGAAGAACATGAAGAACACTTGAGGTTAGTTTTGCAGAACCTGAGAGACCATAAGTTGTATGCAAAGTTGAGCAAGTGTGAGTTTTGGCTTGATCAAGTGCCTTTCTTGGGACATATAGTCTCGAAAGGTGGAATCATGGTGGATCCTAGCAAGATCAGCAGTGTCATGGATTGGAAGGTGCCAGAAGTTGTGAAAGAAGTTCGTGGATTTTTGGGCCTAGCAGGATATTACAGAAGGTTCATTGAGAGTTTCTCCAGGATTGCAAAACCAATGACATCATTGCTCGAGAAGGGTGTTCCCTTTATTTGGACTAAGGAGAGGCAAGCTGCATTTGATGAATTAAAGAAGAGACTCACCATAGCCCCAGTGCTTACTCTACCAGATTTAACCAAGAGTTTCACCTTGTATTGTGATGCCTCTAAGGAAGGTTTGGGTTGTGTGCTGATGCAGGAAGGTAAGGTGATTGCTTATGCTTCGCGCCAGTTAAGAAAGCATGAGGTCAATTATCCCACTCATGATCTGGAATTATCAGCTGTTGTGCATGCTCTGAAGATCTGGAGGCATTATTTATTCGGGAATAGATGTGAGATATACACCGACCATAAGAGTCTTAAATATATCTTCACACAGAATGAGCTGAATATGTGGCAGAGAAGATGGCTAGAGTTGATTAAAGATTATGACCTGGAGATACATTACCATCCAGGGAAAGCTAATGTGGTAGCAGATGCCTTAAGCAGAAAGAGTTATGTTAACATGGCAGTTGCTTTTCAGATGCCCTTTGAGCTGTGTGCGGAATTTGAGAGTTTGAATTTGGGATTCGTGCATCACACCACGGTAGCAACTTTTGAAGCACAGCCTACCCTTGAACAAGAGATAAGGAACCATCAGGAAACGGACGAGAAAATTCAGGAGATCCGGGAACAGATCAAGTTGGGCAAGGCGCCACACTTTCGTGAAGATGAACAAGGTACTGTATGGTACAAGAATCGGATCTGCGTGCCAGATGTGGACAGTATCAAGAACTTAATACTCAGTGAGGCTCACGACACCGCTTACTCAATTCACCCGGGCAGTACAAAGATGTATCATGATTTGAAGGAAAGGTTCTGGTGGTATGGAATGAAGAGAGCAGTGGCAGAATATGTCGCAGTGTGTGACACTTGTCAGCGTGTGAAGGCCGAACATCAGAGACCTGCAGGTTTGTTGCAACCTTTGAAGATTCCAGAGTGGAAATGGGAGGAAATAAGTATGGATTTCATTGTGGGGTTACCTAGGACTCAGAAAGGTTACAACTCGATCTGGGTAGTTGTTGATCGGTTGACCAAGGTTGCTCATTTCATTCCGGTGAACACCACCTATTCGGGTGCAAGGTTAGCAGAGTTGTACATCTCCAGAATCATTTGCTTGCATGGTGTGCCTAAGCAGATCATATCGGATAGAGGGTCACAGTTCACATCTCGTTTCTGGGAGCAGTTGCATGATTCCTTGGATTCCAAGCTTCGGTTCAGTACAGCATATCACCCACAGACAGATGGTCAGACGGAAAGAACAAATCAGATTCTAGAGGACATGTTGAGGGCATGTGCTATACAATACGGAACCAGTTGGGATAAGAGTCTGCCTTATGCTGAGTTCTCTTATAACAACAGCTACCAAGCCAGTCTGAAGAAGTCACCGTTTGAGGCACTGTATGGCAGAAGGTGCAGAACACCGCTATTTTGGAACCAAACAGGAGAGACGCAGGTGTTCAGACCTGACCTTATCAGGGATGTTGAACAGCAGATCAAGATGGTACGTGAGAATTTGAGAGTTGCTCAGTCCAGACAGAAGAGCTATGCAGATGTGCGACGCAGGGACTTGACCTTTAAGGTTGATGACTTTGTGTATTTGAAGGTGTCACCAATGAGAGGTATCCGGAGGTTTAATATGAAAGGAAAGCTGGCACCAAGATACATCGGTCCATTCAAGATAGTGGAAAGGAAAGGCGAAGTGGCTTATAAGTTGGAATTGCCATCAAACCTGTCTGGCATACATAATGTGTTCCATGTGTCCCAACTAAAGAAGTGTTTGAGGGTGCCGGAAGAACAAGCACCACTGGAAGGTCTGGATGTGCAGGAGGATTTGACATATACCGAACACCCGGTGAAGATTCTTGAAACATCTGAAAGGGTTACCCGAAATAGGAGGGTCAAAATGTGCAGAGTGCAGTGGAAACATCACACGGAGGATGAGGCAACTTGGGAAAGAGAGGAGGAGTTGAGAGCAACTTATCTTGGTCTCTTTGCTAACCACCTATGAGAATCTCGGGGGCGAGATTCCTGTTAAGGGGGGTAGGTTTGTAACACCCTAGTTTAAATTCCAGCCTTTTACAATAAACTTCAAGCAATTTATTTAATTTTCCTAAGGCTTGTATGTTTAGTTTGCATTTAACATGTTTTATTTAAAATAAATGCTTGTATAAAATAAATCATAGGCCCAACTTCCTTGTGCATTCATGCTGGTGTATTGTTTCTTGTTTGTGTGAATTAAGGATTCAAATTCAAATTTATTTGAATTATTAGAGCCTTCTTTCTCCAATTCAAAAGAATTCAAAAAGAAAAGAAAAAAAAAGAAAGGAGCCAGCCAGGCCGATTTCGGCCCTGCCAGCCCAGCCCCCGCCCCCTCTCCCGCCTGGGCCTCGGCCCGGCCGCCCCTGCCTCCTTCCCGCCTGGGCCGGCTCCCGGCCCACCCGGCCGCGCCGCTCCGCTTCAGCGCGCCCGGCCCGCAGCGTCTTCCTCTCCCTCCGCGCCTCGCCGACAGGCGGGCCCGCGCCCTCGTGCCCACTGACCGCCCGGCCCCGCCGGTCAGACCCGTCTCCCTCCTCTCGCCGTGATCCCCTCGCCCTTCCTTTCTTCCGCTCACTCAAATGGTCAGCCGCGGGGAGGAAGCTTCCCTCCCCGAATCTCGCCCACGCCTTCCTTAATCGCTCCCCTCTTCAATCCCGCAGCTCCCGCGCCAGTTTCCCCTTCTCCCCGCACCTGCCCTAACCGCGCCTTTACTCGCGTTCAAGGGCCGACGACCAACTCGCGCGCACCCGCCGCCCCGGCCCTCCTAGACTCCTATAAAACCCACCCCGAGGCTCGCCTCCGTCCCTTTTACCTCCCCACCTCACCAATTCCACTCACGTGCCCTCTCGAGCTCGCAATCGCCATTGGAGCCTCGCCTCGGTAAGGCGCCCCGACGCCAAATTCGCCGTCGGCGAAGCCCCTCCGGCCCTGATTCCTCCTCTTCTCGTGTCGCAGGAGCACCCCGGAGCTTCGCCGCCCATCCTCGGAGTCCCGGAGACGCTCCACCCCAGCGTTCCACGCGGACGAACACCGCCCGTGAACCGACGCCGCCACCACTCGTCGTTGGACTGCCACCGACCATCTCCCGCCGCCCTCAAGCCCTCGGTGAGCTCGCCGCAACACCCTCGCTCTTTTGGGCTAGCTCTAGTCGAGCCTAGCACCCTCTCCGAGCCAGAACGCCGCCGCGCCGCCGGCCCCACCGCGCGACGAGAACGCCATGGGCGTGGTCACCGTCGCCCTCGGCCCCAGCCTCTCTCCGCCGTCAGATTCTGATCCGACGCACGAGATCAGAGCCCCGATCCGATCTAACGTCACCCGTTAGATCGAGATCCAACCGCTCACACGCACCGATGACCGGTCAATACCGGTCAGCGCCGATAGTTTTGCTAAAGAGCCCCTGGACTTTCGGGAAATCAACCCGCAGTCCACCAGCGTTGAAAAGTAATTAGATTTTAGTCCTAGTTTTAGCGTTCTAGCCCCTGTGCTTTTGAAAAATAGAACCCGCCGTCCAGACCCTTGGAGTTTTGCTTGGAAACCCTCGGCGGCTAGGGTTAATTACGTTTAGGTCCTCGGTTTTTCAAATCTAGCCCCTGGTTTCAATGTTTTATCGCCGTTATGCCCCTAGGAGCCCGTTTTATGCATAACTTCCGCGTTTTAACTCCGATTTGAGTGATTCTTGCGCTCACACGACCGTAGAAACATGTAGAGTGTTTTTAGTACAGTTTCATATTTTGTTTTTATGATATGATGTACTGTTTCTCACCTTTTGATAATTGTTTGCATGTATGTATGCGTGGAAATGCTTGTACATTGCCGTGAACGTGGTTAGACGGTGAGCAGTTTGTTGGTGACGAAGAGCAGCAGTTTGAGTGTATTGAGCAGCAGACTCAAGACCAGTTTGAGCAAGGCAAGTATAGCATGAACACAACCTAAGAACCCTTTAATCACTTCATATGCATGTGTCTAAGTTTTGTATGCCAATAAGGACTGTACCTAGCCTCTTTTATCGATATGTTTACCTATGGGTTGCATGTTGGTTAAGTTTTGCTGGTTGCTGCGCGAACTCATGTATCTTTGTTAATAATTTTGTTAATGGATCTATGCAATCAAATCTTGAGCTTGACCCTCTGTGGTTCATGTTCCTTTAAAAATGGCTTTTTAGCAACTTGGTTTAGGGGGCATGAGCAAGTGTTTTGCTTCTGGCCACTCTCCTTAAGGACCGATTCGCAAAGCGACAACCTGGGACAACAGTGCTACCATGAGACTGGAATGGGACGGTCTTGGCTAATTAATTAGGTTGCATTGGTTTGGGGGTAACTTACCGACGGGGCAAGAGGGGAGGTGAGATTCGGTGGCCCTCGCACTACTTGGGTTGAGTGGGTTTATCTCCCCTTGAGGCTTGCTCCACAGTTGCAGACCCTGAAACCTTAGCGGTTACACCTTACCAACGTGATCTTTGTAAAGGCCTCGTAGTGTGCTTGCTAGCCATCTCATCTAAGGTAATGTGGTGGACCACTAGCGTAGCCCACGACTCATGGGTAAAGATGTACGACCTCTCGAGAGTGTAAAACTGACATGTCAGCCGTGCTCACAGTTATGAGCGGCCCAGATCCTTTATGCAGATTAGTGGTTCTGTTGGGTTTTGAAAGTGGTTCTCATAGTCATGTTGTTGTTTAATGTTCACATGCTATATCTTGGGCTAATGGTTTATCAACTCACCTGTAGTAACTAGTTGTGTAATAAAAACTTGATCAACTAAAAGCTCATGCTAAGTGTCAGCCAACCCTAGATGCCTCATAGTTCGTGTTATGCTTGTTGAGTATGAAATACTCACGCTTGCTTTACTTTAAACCTACTGTTGGCTGGAACCCAACCGCTGCTCAGCTCCAGAAGACTTCGAAGAGTACGTTTAGGACTTCAACGAGTTCTAGGCGTACCGATCCACCAGTCGACGTCCCTGTGGCGGCTCGTTTATCTTCGTTTACGCTTCCGCTATGACTCTGGTTTAAAGACATGTCATCTTATTGTAATAAAGTGATGTTATACTCTATGTAAACGTTTTATTTATCGTTTATGCACGTTCTGTGATGTCACTATTGTCATGATATATGTGAGACATGTTCCTGGCACATATATGATGTTCCGGTTCCATTGGTTGAGAACTGGGCGTGACAGCCGTCGCCCCCCCTTCTCCCCAATCCTCTAATTGCAAGAGCATACTCGACAGTGCATCTATATAGTCTGGCGGCGGCACACAGCAGGGTGATGCGCAGCTGCGCGTGGCATGGTGTGCAGCAGCCCTGCAGCCGAGCGCCGAACAGCGTAGGCCCCGAGCTCCTCCACCTCTCCCGCCGGCCACATCGCCACCTCCTCACTGCGTCTCCTCTCCGGGAGAAGGAGGAGCGGGCCGGTGCTGCCGCGCCGGTTCCCCTCCTCCACGCTGCGCCGACCGCCTTCCTTCCCCAATCCCCACCTCCCCTCTACTCTCGCTTCTCCTCCCCTTGTGGTGCTTTTCTACTGTTGCTTGGCGGTCCCTCTCTCTTCTCTGAACTGCAAGGCTGGGCTCCTCTTCTCCATCTCTGGGTGTCGTCGGCCGGAGCGGCGTCACTCCCGCGGCGACTCCCGTGCCGCTTGGAGCGGCCAGAGCGGCGGCGCACTCGTGGGTGCCTAGAGCGGGGATGGCGGCGGCGGCTCCCGCGCCGCCTGGAGCAGGCAGACCAGCGGCGGCTCCTACGGGATCTGCATCACGGCGACGCGGGTCCGTTCGGGGGATGTATCCCAAGGTGCCCTCACCTGCACCCCGTCAGCTGTGGCCTCACGCTCCTCGCTCGGCGGAGTGGTCCTACACGGCCCTGCGTGGCGGTGCGCAAGTGCTCATGGGGCCCACCGACGGAGTGGGAGTGGGAAAGGGCGGGCAGGGTCGGTGGGAGACGGACCGACGGAGCAAGCCGGCTGCGGGACCACACCATGCAAGCAAACGATTCTGGAGATATACAACTCTGCTAACCTTGCACCGGAATAGGTAGTGTTCACAGGAATGAAATGAGCAACCTTGGTCAACCGATCCACGACTACCCATATCGAGTTATAACCTTTCTGAGTCTTGGGTAACCCCACAATGAAATCCATACTTATTTCCTCCCATTTCCACTCTGGAATCTTCAAGGGTTGCAACAAACCTGCAGGTCTCTGATGTTCAGCCTTCACACGCTGACAAGTGTCACATACTGCAACATATTCTGCTACTGCTCTCTTCATTCCATACCACCAGAACCTTTCCTTCAAGTCATGATACATCTTGGTACTGCCCGGGTGAATGGAGTAAGCGGTGTCATGAGCCTCACTAAGTATTAACTTCGTTATACTGTCCACATCTGGCACACAGATCCGGTTCTTGTACCATACGGTACCCTGTTCATCCTCACGAAAGTGTGGCACCTTGCCCACCTTGATCTGTTCCCGGATCTCCTGAATTTTCTCATCCGTCTTCTGATGTTTCCTTATCTCTTATTCAAGGGTAGGCTCTGCTTCAAAAGTTGCTACTGTGGTGTGATGCACGAATCCCAACTTCAAACTCTCAAATTCTGCACATAACTCAAGGGGCATCTGAAAAGCAACTGCCATGTTAACATAACTTTTTCTGCTTAAAGCATCTGCTACCACATTAGCTTTTCCTGGATGGTAATGTATCTCTAGGTCATAATCTTTAATCAACTCCAGCCATCTTCTCTGCCTCATATTCAGCTCATTCTGTGTGAAGATATATTAAAGACTCTTATGATCGGTGTATATCTCACACCGATTCCCAAATAAATAATGCCTCCAGATTTTCAGAGCATGCACAACAGCTGCTAACTCCAGATCATGAGTGGGATAATTGACCTCATGCTTTCTTAACTGGCGTGAAGCATAAGCAATCAGCTTACCCTCCTACATCAACACACAACCCAATCCTTCCTTAGAAGCATCACAGTACACGGTGAAACTCTTGGTCAAGTCAGGTAGAGTAAGCACTGGAGCTGTGGTGAGTCTCTTCTTTAATTCATCAAATGCAGCTTGCCTCTCCTTAGTCCAAATAAATGGAACACCCTTCTCGAGCAATGATGTCATCGGCTTTGCAATCCTGGAAAAACTCTCAACAAACCTCCTGTAAAATCCTGCTAGACCCAGAAATCCACGAACCTCTTTCACGACCTCTGGCACTTTCCAATCCATGACACTGCTAATCTTGCTGGGATCCACCATTATTCCACCTTTTGAGACTATGTGTCCTAGGAAAGGCACTTGATCAAGCCAAAACTCACACTTGCTCAACTTTGCATACAACTTATGCTCTCTCAACTTCTGCAAAACTAATCTTAAGTGTTCTTCATGTTCTTCTTCCGTCTTGGAATAGATCAATATATCATCAATGAACACCACAACAAACTTGTAAAGATACTCCATAAACACCTTGTTCATAAGATTCATGAAATAAGCAGGAGCATTGGTCAAACCAAAAGACATCACTGTGTACTCATATAACCCAAATCTAGTAATGAAAGCAGTCTTTGGAATGTCGAAATGATGAATCTTCATTTGATGATAACCAGACCTCAAATCAATTTTCGAGAACACACAAGCACCTTGTAATTGATCAAATAGGTCATCTATTCGAGGTAAGGGGTATTTATTCTTGATGGTGACATCATTCAAGGCTCTATAATCTACACACATTCTTCGGGTCCCATCCTTTTTATCAACAAACAGAACCGGAAAAGCCCAAGGTGAAGAACTTGGCCGAATAAACCCTTTTCCTAACAACTCATCTATATTTTACTTTATTAACTCTTGTTCTTTGGGTGCCACTCTATATTGTCTTTTTGCTATAGGGGCTGTACCAGGTAAAAGTTCTATTAAAAATTCAACTTCTCGATCAGGTGGCATACCTGGTAACTCATCTGGAAAGACATCCGGGTACTCGCACACTACTCGAATCCCTTCCGTGGGCTTAGCCTCCATCTGATGCAGATAACCAGAAGGTTCTGTGGCACTGACTTCCACTTTCTGACCATCAGGAGCTGTTAAGTGGACGGTTCGCTTGGCACAATCAATTTTGACATCCCACTTAGCAAGAGTTTCCATTCCCAAGATGATATCAATTCCCGCGGAACCAATGATTATCAACTTGGTGCAGAATTCTACCCCCTTTATGTTTATGCTAACTCGAGGGCATTTTAAACTTGTGCTCAACGTTCCCCCCGGTGTAGATACTACTATGGGTCTATTTGTAGACCTTATAGGAATATTGTACTGCTCAGCATATGATTTGGTAATAAATGAATGCGTGGCACCGGTATCAAAAAGAACTGTAGCAGGGTGAGAGTTGACCAGGAACATACCAAGCACGACGTTAGGAGCTTCAGCTGCAGACTCAGCTGTCACATGATTCACCTTCCCTTGCCATGGCGCCTTGCCTTGTTGATTGGGGCGCCCTTGCTGCGGCTGGGGAGGGTTCTGCCTTTGGCCCGGTTGCTGCCCCTATTGGTTAGCTTGCACCTTACGGGGACAAGCATTAGCATAGTGGCCCGCTCCGCCACACTTGTAGCAAGGTCCAACACCTGTAGTCTGATTTGTGGTGGGAGGGGTGGCCTGCACTTGGCGCTGAGCTGGATACATAGGACGAGTTGGCTGACCCTGGTAGCGCTGCTGGTATTGGTAGCCTTGCTGTCCTTGAGCCCACTACTGCTGCCCCTGCTGCTGTGAGCTCGGACCTTGAGAGAAACGGGGGCGGGTGTTGCTGCTTGATGAAGAGTTGTTGTACTTCCTCTTCCTTTCTTCGATCTCCTGGCGCTTCCTTTCAGTGAAAAGCGCCCTGTCCACCAGTTGATGAAAGCTAGGAAAGGTATGGTTCATCAGCTGGTATTGGAGTTCATCATTTAAACCCATCAGGAAGTATTCTTGCTTCTCCCTGTCCTCCGCCACCTCTGCAGTGGCATATCTGGCCAACTGAAGGAACTTGTCCCTATACTCAGTCACAGACATGTTGCCCTGCTTCAGGGAAAGGAACTCCTTCTTCTTCATTTTCATCAACCCCGCAGGTACATGGTGGTTGCGAAAATTCTCCCTGAATTGTGCCCAGGTGAATGCATCCCTGTCTTGGGGTTTGTAAGATTCCCACCAGTCAAGTGCTGCACCCCTCAACTGTCCAGAGCCATACAAGACCCTTTCTCTGTCGTTGCACTGTGCTATATCTAACTGGCATTCCACAGCACGAAGCCAGTCATCTGCCTGTAGTGGCTCTGTAGCATGAGAGAAAGTGGGAGGATGGCCCTTCAAGAAATCTCCACGCCTATCTCTAGGTGGCGGGGGTGGTGGCTAAGCTTGAGCCTGCTGGAGAACTTGCACAGCATAGGTCATTGTTGCCATCATCTGCATGAGATTATAGAACTGCTCCGGTGTCAGTGGTGGAGGGTTGGGCAGTGGGTGGCCACCTCCTTGGTTACCCTGGTTAGCATTCCCACCAGCGGCGTTGCTTCTTGTGTTAACCATCTGATTGTAACAGAGATACCATGAGCACATAGCTAACATATGGATGCACAAGCGGTAGCAACTAAAGATAAAGTGGTAAGAGCAATAGAGTGGATAAGTTATTTTAACCCCGCGAACTAACTTTATTTTATTATTGATAACATTAACTTGTTCGTGCTGGGACAAATCCCCACAGCTGGATAAACACTCAACCAAAGATCCAAATCAAACATGGTTCAAAATAACAAACATCTAGACATCACAACTTACTCAAGTTCAACACAACCAACTCAACACGACGACTTATTAAACGTGCTAACGCGATACATGAGGACGACTAGTCATCCCGAGGGAGTATCCTAGTGGTACCACCTAACTCTCCCGTGCCAGGTCTCCTGCGAGGGGGAGTCTGAGCTGGGTCCACCACTGGCACCTGAGGTGGTGGCCCCGCCACTCGGTCCAGCTGAGCCTGAAGGTGGAACACTTCACCGTTCCGGTGATGGAGCTCTTCAGACACCCTGACGTAGGCAGTGATCAGGGCTGACACATACCGGACCAGCTTCAGCAGCTACCGGTTGTCCTCACCATGAATGGATGCTATCTCGTGCTCAGTATCCCCGGACTGCCGATGGGGAAAGTAGCGGTACTGAGACTGGCAGAGCGGGGTGTGGTAGTGCTTGCAGAGAACCCCAAGAGCCTGCTGGGCAGCGTCCTCCATGGCCATCTCCACGGTCTCATGCTCCGCGATGCTGTAGTGCCTGTGCAGCACGGTATGTCCCCCATGGTTGGGGTTAGGCTCCAGGACCTGCACACCAGCAGACCAGAGGGTGGTGTGGTCCGGGCGCGCTCGCTGCCGGACCTGGTAGATGACCTCGTGGGTAGTGTAACCCAGGTCGTAGAGGCAGTCGCGAAGTAGCCCTGGGAACTCTAGGTCGGCACCGTGGTGTGGGTGCGTCAGGTCGACCCAGGCGTCAACCTCCCGCTGACCCCCTCATCGGAAGGGACGGCCACACGGAACGGCCACTCCGGTGCGGCAGGTGGTGGCGGTGGAGGTGTCGGTGAAGCTGCAGGTACCGCTGGAGAAGGCGGTGGTGTCGGCGCACGCGGGGAAGGAGGTGTCGGTGTCGGCAGGCGTGGCGATGGAGCCTCCTCTCGTATACCATCATCGTCGTCTGAGTCGAGGTAGTAAACTACCTCCACCGGGTCCTCCTCCTCCTCTTGCTGCTCAGGGTCGGTGTCCGCCGGAAGTAGCCCATTCCCCTCAAAGGGGTGGGGCGCTTGGTCCATGGGAGCGTACTCGAAGGGTGGTGGTGGCAACGGCTCGGGCAGCTCCGATGACGGAGGCTCGATCCGCTGTGGTGGCTGAGGTATAGGGGTGCGCCGTGGGGTCGGTGGTGCAACACGGCGAAGGCGGCCCTCGGTACTCTTGCGGGCTGTCTGCTTGTTGCGTGCCATGACCTATAAGGAGGATGGAATAAGATAGAGATCAGTTCTATATGATTGAATGAATAAAGCAAAAGTAATAGTTTAACATAATTGAACATATAATTTGATAACGAAAATTAATTTTATAAAACAGCAGGAGGACAAGAGAAGTGAAATCCTTAATTACGACCATTTCTATCCAGGCTTTCGTCCTACAGTCAACACGGCTCTGATACCACTTTGTCATGCCCAGTTCTCAACCAACGGAACTGGAACAACATATATGTGCCAGGAACATGTCTCACATACATTATGACAATAGTGACATCACAGAACGTGCATAAAAGATAAAATAAAACGTTTACATAGCGTATATCATCACTTTATTACAATAAGACAACATGTCTTTAAACCAGAGTCATAGCGGAAGCGTAAATGAAGATAAAACGAGCCGCCACAGGGACGTCGACTGGTGGACTAATACGCCTAGAACTCGTTGAAGTCCCTGAACATACTCTTCGAAGTCTTCTGGAGCTGAGCAGCGGTTGGGTTCCAGCCAACAGTAGGTTTAAAGTAAAACAAGCGTGAGTATTTCATACTCAACAAGTATAACATGAACCATGAGGCTCTGAGGTTGGCTGACACGTTGCATGAGCTTTTAGTTGGTCAAGTTTCATTAAGCAACTAATTACTACAAGTGAGTTGATAAACCATTAAGCCCAAGATATTGCATAAGAACATTATTCAACAACATTAACATAAGAACCACTTTCAAACCCAACAGAACCACTAATCTGCATAAAGGATCTGGGCAGCTCATAACCGTGAGCACGGCTGACATGTCAGTTTTACACTCTCGAGAGGTCGTACATCATTACCCATTAGTCGTGGGCTACGCTAGTGATCCACCACATTACCTTAGATGAGATGGCTAGCAAGCACACTACGAGGCCTTTACAAAGATCACGTTGGTAAGGTGTAACCGCTAAGGTTTCAGGGTCCGCGACTGTGGAGCAAGCCTCAAGGGGAGATAAACGCACTCAACCCAAGTAGCGCGAGGGCCACAGAAGCTCACCTCCCCTCTTGTCCCGTCGGTAAGTTACTCCCAAACCAATGCAACCTAATTAGTTAGCCAAGACCGTCCCATTCCAGTCTCATGGTAGCACTGTTGTCCCAGGTTGTCGCTTTGCGAACCGGTCCTTAAGGAGAGTGGCTATGAGCAAAACACATGCTCACGCCCCCTAAACCAAGTTACAAAAAAGCCATTTTTAAAGAAACATGAAACCATAGGGCCAAGCTCAAGATTTGATTGCATAGATCCATTAACAAAATTATTAACGAAAGGTAACATATGTTTGTGTAGCAACTAGCAAAACGTAACCACATGCATCCCAAGGTAACATATTGATAAAAGAGGCTAAGTACAGTCCTTATTGGTAAACAAGTTAGACACATGCACATGAGATGATTTTATGGTTATTAGGTTGTCCAAGTTATACTTGCCTTGCTCAAACTGGTCTTGAGGCTGCTGCTCAACACCCTCAAACTGCTGCTCTTCTTCACCAACAATCTGCTCACCGTCTAAACACGTTCACGGCAACATACAAGCATTTCCATGAATACATACATGCAAACAATTATCCAAAGGTGAGAAACAGTACATCATATCATAAAAACAGAAGATAAAACTGTACTAAAAACATTCTACGCTCTGCTACAATCACGTGAGTGCGAGAATCACTCAAATCGGAGTTAAAACGTGAAAGTTATGCATAAAACAAGCTCCTAGGGGCATAACTGTGACAGAAACAACTAAACCAGGGGCTAGATTTGAAAAACCGAGGACTTATACGTAAATAACCATAGCCGCTGAGGCTTTAAGGGCAAAAACCCGAGACTTGGACCGTGGGTTCAAAACCCGAGAAGTTTAGGGGCTAAACCGAAGAAAACAGGACCTAGATCTAAATACTTTTCAATAGAGGCGGACCGTGGGTTGATTCCAGGGAAACGTGGGGGCCTTTCTGCGAAAGTCCCGCGGTGGACTCGGTCAGCGCGACGTGGCCGTGACGTGGCTGGCCACGTGGCCTGACAAGCGGGGCCGGCGGCTGACTGGGATTATGAAGGTGACGTGGCGTTGTGTGATTCGCCGAACGAAGGGGTATGGCACGTTATGATCTCGGCCGCCCAGATCAGATCCGAGGGCCAGGGTTGAAAGGGAGAAGGGGGCGCCGGCGGCGACCACTCCCCACGGTGGAGTTTGGCCTGCGCGGCAACGGCTCACCGGAGCAAGGCGCGCCGAGGCCTACGGGCGATTTCGCTGGACTAGATCTAGCTCAGGAAGGGAGAGGAGGCCGAGGCGAAGCTCACCGAGGGTCCAGCGAGGTCGGGGAACGGACGGCGGGGCTTGGCGACGGTGACCGGCGGACGGAGTGTACTGTGCTCGCGAATGGGGCGGTGGAGACGCGTTCCCTCGCCTAGAGCTTGTGGACGATGCCCGCGAAGACCCTGCGAACAAGCTGGCGGCGGTTAGAGTGCCGCAGACGGCTCGCCGGCGAGGAATTGAGCGGCGGAGCGGCTTACCGAGGCGGAACTCCGGCGGTGAAAAGCGGGCGCGTCGAGGCACGGGAGTGAAATTGGAGTAGGTGAGTGGTAAAGGGTACGGAGGCGAGCCTCGGGGTGGGATTTATAGGAGGCTAGGCGGGGCAGAGTGACGCGAGCACGGTGATTCCGCTCGCGGCTTGAAAGCTCGCATCGGCAGCGAAGGAAGGTGAGGGAGAGGGGAAACCGGTGCGAGACTTGGGGGATTGATGGAGGAGCGAGTAAGGAAGGAGTAGTGGGGCTCGGTTTCGGCTTTCCTTCACCGGTGCGCCGACGTGGCCGAGCGGAGAGAGAGGCAGGGACGGCAGGATTTGCGGCGAGAGGAGGGAGACGAGGCTGACCGGTGGGACCCGTCGGTCAATGGGAGCGAGGGCGCGGGCCCGCATGTCGGCGAGGCGCGGAGAGAGGGGGCGGCGCGCGCTGGGCAGGCCGGGCGGTGCACTGCGGGGGCGCGGCCGAGTGGGCCGGCCTTTCTGGCCCAGGCGGGAGGGAGCGGGGTGGCTGGGCCGAGTCGGCCTGGCTGCCCCCCTTCTCTTTTTTTTCCTTTTCTTTTTCT
This sequence comes from Paspalum notatum, assembly GCA_022530915.1. Classification (NCBI taxonomy): domain Eukaryota; kingdom Viridiplantae; phylum Streptophyta; class Magnoliopsida; order Poales; family Poaceae; genus Paspalum; species Paspalum notatum. The sequence goes on from CM039683.1 coordinate 11,281,344, forward strand.
GAAATCCTTTGAATTGGGAAGGGTATAGTTCTAAAATTCAAACGAGTTTGAATTTGAATCCTTAATTCAATCAAACAGGAAACAATGCAACATCATGTATGCACAAAGAAGTTGGGCCTATGATTTATTTTATACAAGTATTTATTTTAAATAAAACCTGTTAAATGCAACTAAACATACGAGCCTTAGTAAATTAAGTAAATTGCTCGCAATAATTTGTAAAAAGCTGGTATTTAAACTAGGGTGTTACAGTACACATTTCGATCCGTACCGAAGGAGCAAATGCGGAAAGCAGGCGAGCAAGGTGTTGGCCTTATAAATTGGCATAAAAAATTCCCAAAATGTCAAAAGTTTGATTTTTAGTTCCTATGGTGTTGCTCCCTGAATTAGCTTTCCATCGAGCCCAATAGTCGAAGATTCTGAGTCCCCTAGATGAAATTATGGCCGTTATACCGAGCGGACATGACTTTCATGAGTTTTGGGGGGTCGTCAGTCCACTGCTGAGCATCACATTGTTCTAGATCATAGGTATGCTCCTTACGAGCGCTTTGAACCTAGTAGAGTGGAAAAATATTCATTGCTGAGGAAGTTGGAGCACATACAGTAAGCCATGGTACACACATTTCGATCCGTACCGAAGGAGCAAACGCCGAAAGCGGGCGAACAAGGTGTTAGCCTTATAAATTGTTATCAAATATTCCCCATATGTCAAAAGTTTGATTACCAGTTCCTATGGTGTTGCTCCCTCAGTTAGCTTTCCACTGAGCCCAACAGCCAAAGATTCTGAGCCCCTAGATGAAATTATGGCCGTCATACCAAGCGGACATGACTTTCATGACTTTTCGGGGGTCCTCCATCCACTGCTTAGCGTCACATTCTTCTAGATCATAGGTATGCTCCTTAGGAGCACTAGGAACCTAGTAGAGTGGAAAAATATTCACTGCTGAGGAAGTTGGCGCTCATACAGTAAGCCATGGTACACACATTTCGATCTGTACCGAAGGAGCAAACGCTGAAAGAGGACGAGCAAGGTGTTGGCCTTATAAATTGGTATCAAATATTCTCCAAATGTCAAAATTTTGATTTCCAGTTCCTACGGTGTTGCTCCCACAGTTAGCTTTCCAATGAGCCCAACAGCTGACGATTCTGAGTCCCCTAGATGAAATTATGGTCGTCATACCATGCGGACATGACTTTCATAAGTTTCCGGGGGGTCGTCCGTCCACTAATTAGCATCACATTGTTCTAGATCATAGATATGCTCCTTACGAGCACTAGAAACCTAGTAGAATGGAAAAATATTCACGGCTGAGGAAGTTGGCGCTCATGCAGTAAGCCATGGTATGCACATTTCGATCCGTACCGAAGGAGCAAACGCTGAAAGAGGACGAGCAAGGTGTTGGCCTTATAATTTTGTATCAGATATTCCCCATATGTCAAATATGATTTCCAGTTCCTATGGTGTTGCTCCCACAGTTAGCTTTCCAACAAGCCCAACAGCCAAAGATTCTGAGTCCCCTAGAAGAAGTTATGGCCGTTATACCGAGCGGACATGACTTTCACGTGGTTTTGGGGGTCGTCCGTCCCCTGCTTAGCATCTCATTGTTCTAGATCATAGGTATGCTCCTTACGAGCGCTAGGAACCTAGTAGAGAGGAAAAATATACATTGCTGAGGAAGTTGGTGCTCATACAGTAAGCTATTGTACACACATTTCGATCCGTACCGAAGGAGCAAACGCTAAAAGCAGACGAGCAAGGTGTTGGCCTTATAAATTGGCATCAAATATTCCCCGCATGTCAAAAGTTTGATTTCCAGTTCCTATGGTGTTGCTCCGTCAGTTAGCTTTCCAACAAGCCCAATAGCCGAAGATTCGGAGTCCCCTAGAAGAAGTTATGGCCGTTATACCGAGTGAACATGACTTTCATGAGTTTTCGGGGGTCGTCCGTCCGCTGCTTAGCATCACATTGTTCTAGATCATAGGTATGCTCCTTACGAGCGCTAGCAACCTAGTAGAGTGGAAAAATATTCACTGCTGAGGAAGTTGGCGCTCATACGGTAGGCTATTGTACACACATTTCGATCTGTACCGAAGGAGCAAACATCGAAAGCGGGTGAGCAAGGTGTTGGCCTTATAAATTGGTATCAAATATTCCCCCGATATCAATTACATGCCATGACATGATGCTTTATGATGAAAGATGCATATATAAATGATAATCATGCACTTCATATGCTGGAGCATCACAGTTGGCGCTCATACAGTAAGCCGTGGTATAGACATATCGATTCATACCAAAGGAGCAAACGCCGAAAGCAGGCGAGCAAGGTGTTGGCCTTATAAATTGGCATCAAATATTCTCCACATGTCAAAAGTTTGATTTCCAGTTCCTATGGTGTTGCTTCCTCAGTTAGCGTTCCAACAAGCCCAATAGCCAAAGATTCGGAGTCCCCTAGAAGAAGTTATGGCCGTTATACCGAGCGAACATGACTTTCAGGAGTTTTCAGGGGTCGTCCGTCCACTGCTTAGCATCACATTGTTCTAGATCATATGTATGCTCCGTACGAGCGCTAGAAACCTAGTAGAGTGGAAAAATATTCACGGCTGACGAAGTTGGCGTTCATACAGTAAGCCATTATACGCACATTTCGATCCGTACTGAAGGAGCAAATGCTGAAAGCAGGTGAGCAAGGTGTTGGCCTTATAAATTGGTATCAAATATTTCCCAGATGTCAAAAGTTGGATTTCCTTTTCCTATGGCGTTGCTCTCTCAGTTAGCTTTCCAACGAGCACAACAGCCGAAGATTTTGAGTCCCCTAGATGTAGTTATGGCCATTATACCGAGCGGACATGACTTTCATAAGTTTTCGGAGTCGTCCATCCACCTTTTAGCGTCACATTGTTCTATAGTTGAAAAATATTCACTACTGAGGAAGTTGGCGCTTATACAGTAAGCCATGGTACACACATTTCGATCTGTACCGAAGGAGCAAACGCTGAATGCGGACGAGCAAGGTGTTGGCTTTATAAATTAGTATCAAATATTCCGCAAATGTCAAAATTTTCATTTCCAGTTCCTACGGTGTTGCTCCCATAGTTAGCTTTCCAATGAGCCCAACAACTGAGGATTCTGAGTCCCCAAGATGAAATTATGGCCGTTATACCGTGCGGACATGACTTTCATGAGGTTTTAGGGGTCGTCCGTCCACTAATTAGCATCACATTGTTCTAGATCATAGATATGCTCCTTATGAGCACTAGAAACCTAGTAGAGTGGAAAAATATTCATGGCTGAGGAAGTTGGCGCTCATACAGTAAGCCATGGTATGCACATTTTGATCCGTACCGAAGGAGCAAACGCTGAAAGCGGGCGAGCAAAGTGTTGGCCTTATAAATTTGTATCAGATATTCTCCATAGGTCAAAAGTTTGATTTCCAGTCCCTATTGTGTTGCTCCCTCAGTTAGCTTTTCAACAAGCCCAACAGCCGAAGATTCTGAGTCCCCTAGAAGATGTTATGGCCGTTATACCGAGCGGACATGACTTTCACGTGGTTTCGGGGGTCGTCCGTCCCCTGCTTAGCGTCTCATTGTTCTAGATCATTACGAGCGCTAGGAACCTAGTAGAGTGAAAAATATTCACTTCTGAGGAAGTTGGCGCTCATACAGTAAGCCATGGTGCGCACATTTCGATCCGTACCGAAGGAGCAAACGCTGAAAGCGGGCGAGCAAGGTGTTGGACTTATAAATTGGTAGCAAGTATTCCCCATATGACAAAAGTTTGATTTCCAGTTCCTATGGTGTTGCTCCCTCAGTTAGCTTTCCAACGAGCCCAACAGTCGAAGATTCTGAGTCCCCTCGATGAGGTTGTGGCAGTTATACCGAGCGGACTTGACTTTCATGTGGTTTAGGGGTCGTCCGTCCACTGCTTAGCGTCTCACTGTTCTAGATCATAGGTATGCTCCTTACGAGCGCTAGCAACCTAGTAGAGTGGAAAAATATTCACTGCTGAGGAAGTTGGCGCTCATATAGTAAGCTATTGTACGCACATTTCGATCTGTACCGAAGGAGCAAACGTTGAAAGCGGGTGAGAATGGTGTTGGCCTTATAAATTGGTATCAAATATTCTCCCGATGTCAATTACATGCCATGACATGATGCTTTATGATGAAAGATGCATATATAAATAATAATCATGCACTTGAGATGCTGGAGCATCACAGTTGGCGCTTATACAGTAAGCCATGGTATAGACATATCAATTCGTACCAAAGGAGCAAACGCCGAAAGCAGGCGAGCACGGTGTTGGCCTTATAAAATGGTTTCAAATATTCCCCATATGCCAAAAATTTGATTTCAAGTTCCTATGGTGTTGCTCCCTTAGTTAGCTTTCCAATGAGACCAACAGCCGAAGATTCTGAGTCCCCTAGTAGAAGTTATGGCCGTTATACCGAGCGGACATGACTTTCAAGAGTTTTCGGGGGTCGTCCGTCCGCTGCTTAGCATCATATTGTTCTAGATCATATGTATGCTCCGTACGAGCGTTTGAAACCTAGTAGAGTGGAAAAATATTCACTGCTGACGAAGTTGGCGTTCATACAGTAAGCCATTATACGCGCATTTCGATCCGTACCGAAGGAACAAATGCCGAAAGCGGGCGAGCAAGGTGTTGGCCTTATAAATTGGTATCAAGTATTCTCCATGTGTCAAAAGTTTGATTTCCATTTCCTATGGTGTTCCTCCCTTACTTAGCTTTCCAACGAGCCCAACAGCCGAAGATTCTGAGTCCCCTAGAAGAAGTTATGGCCGTTATACCGAGCGGACATGACTTTCATGTGGTTTCGGGGGTCGTCTGTCCACTGCTTAGCGTCTTACTGTTCTAGATCATAGGTATGCTCCATACGAGCGCTAGCAATCTAGTAGAGTGGAAAAATATTCACTGCTGAGGAAGTTTGCGCTCATACAGTAAGCTATTGTACACACATTTCGATCTGTATCGAAGGAGCAAACGTTGAAAGCGGGTGAGCAAGGTGTTGGCCTTATAAATTGGTATCAAATATTTCCCAAATGTCAAAAGTTGGATTTCCTTTTCCTATGGCATTGCTCCCTCAGTTAGCTTTCCAACGAGCACAGCAGCCGAAGATTTTGAGTCCCCTAGATGTAGTTATGGCCGTTATACCGAGCGGACATGACTTTCATAAGTTTTCGGAGTCGTCCATCCACCTTTTAGCGTCACATTGTTCTAGAGTGGAAAAATATTCACTGCTGAGGAAGTTGGCGCTTATACAGTAAGCCATGGTACACACATTTCGATCTGTACCGAAGGAGCAAACGCTGAACGCGGACGAGCAAGGTGTTGGCCTTATAAATTGGTATCAAATATTCCTCAAATGTCAAAATTTTGATTTCCAATTCCTACGGTGTTGCTCCCATAGTTAGCTTTCGAATGAGCCCAACAGCTGACGATTCTGAGTCATACCGTGCGGACATGACTTTCATGAGTTTTCGGGGGTCGTCCGTCCACTAATTAGCATCACATTGTTCTAGATCATAGATAGGCTCCATATGAGCACTAGAAACTTAGTAGAGTGGAAAAATATTCACGGCTGAGGAAGTTGGAGCTCATACAGTAAGCTATTGTACACACATTTTGATCTGTACCGAAGGAGCAAACGTTGAAAGCCGCTGAGCAAGGTGTTGGCCTTATAAATTGGTATCAAATATCCCCCCGATGTCAATTACACGCCATGACATGATGCTTTATGATGAAAGATGCAAATATAAATGGTAATCATGAACTTGAGATGCTGGAGCATCACAGTTGGCGCTCATACAGTAAGCCATGGTATAGACATATCGATTCGTACCAAAGGAGCAAACGCCGAAAGTAGGCGAGCAAGGTGTTGGCTTATAAATTGGTATCAAATATTCCCCATATGTCAAAACTTTGATTTCCAGTTCCTATGGTGTTGCTCCCTCAGTTAGCTTTCCAACGAGCCCAACAGCCGAAGATTCTGAGTCCCCTAGAAGAAATTATGGCCGTCATACCGTGCGGACATGACTTTCATGAGTTTTCGGGGGTCGTCCGTCTACTAATTAGCATCACATTGTTCTAGATCATAGATATGCTCCATATGAGCACTAGAAACTTAGTAGAGTGGAAAAATATTCACGGCTGAGGAAGTTGGAGCTCATACAGTAAGCTATTGTACACACATTTCGATCTGTACCGAAGGAGCAAATGTTGAAACCGGCTGAGCAAGGTATTGGCCTTATAAATTGGTATCAAATATCCCCCCGATGTCAATTACACGCCGTGACATGATGCTTTATGATGAAAGATGCAAATATAAATGATAATCATGAACTTGAGATGCTGGAGCATCACAGTTGGCGCTCATACAGTAAGCCATGGTATAGACATATCGATTCGTACCAAAGGAGCAAACGCCGAAAGCAGGCGAGCAAGGTGTTGGCTTATAAATTGGTATCAAATATTCCCCATATGTCAAAACTTTGATTTCCAGTTCCTATGGTGTTGCTCCCTCAGTTAGCTTTCCAACGAGCCCAACAGCCGAAGATTCTGAGTCCCCTAGAAGAAATTATGGCCGTTATACCAAGCGGACATGACTTTCATGTGGTTTCAGGGGTCGTCCGTCCACTACTTAGCGTCTCACTGTTCTAGATCATAGGTATGCTCCTTACGAGCGCTAGCAACCTAGTAGAGTGGAAAAATATTCACTGCTGAGGAAGTTGGCGCTCATACAGTAAGCTATTGTACACACATTTCGATCTGTACCGATGGAGCAAATGTTGAAAGCGAGTGAGCACGGTGTTGGCCGTATAAATTGGTATCAAATTTTCCCCCGATGTCAATTACACGCCATGACATGATGCTTTATGATGAAAGATGCAAACATAAATGATAATCATGCACTTGAGATGTTGGAGCATCACAGTTGGCGCTCATACAGTAAGCCATGGTATAGACATATCGATTCGTACAAAAGGAGCAAACGCCGAAAGCAGGCGTGCAAGGTGTTGGCCTTATAAATTGGTATCAAATATTCTCCATATGTCAAAACTTTGATTTCCAGTTCCTATGGTGTTACTCCCTCAGTTAGCTTTCCAATGAGACCAACAACCGAATATTCTGAGTCCCCTAGTATAAGTTATTGCCGTTATACCGAGCGGACATGACTTTCATGAGTTTTCGGGGGTCGTCCGTCCACTGCTTAGCATCACATTGTTCTGGATCATATGTATGCTCCGTACGAGCGCTAGAAATCTAGTAGAGTGGAAAAATATTCACTGCTGACGAAGTTGGCGTTCATACAGTAAGCCATTATACGCGCATTTCGATCCGTACCGAAGGAGCAAATGCTGAAAGCGGGCGAGCAAGGTGTTGGCCTTATAAATTGGTATCAAGTATTCCCGATATGTCAAAAGTTTGATTTCCATTTCTATGGTGTTCCTGCCTTACTTAGCTTTCCAACGAGCCCAACAACCAAAGATTCTGAGTCCCATAGAAGAAGTTATGGCCGTTATACCGAGCGGACATGACTTTCATGTGGTTTCGGGGGTCGTCCATCCACAGCTTAGCGTCTCATTGTTCTAGATCATAGGTATGCTTCTTACGAGCGCTAGCAACCTAGTAGAGTGGAAAAATATTCACTGCTGAGAAAGTTGGCGCTCATACAGTAAGCCATGGTACACACATTTCGATCCATACCGAAGGAGCAAACGATGAAAGCGGGTGAGCAAGGTGTTGGCCTTATAAATTGGTATCAAATATTTCGCAGATGTCAAAAGTTGGATTTCCTTTTCCTATGGCGTTGCTCCCTCAGTTAGCTTTCCAACGAGCACAACAGCCGAAGATTTTGAGTCCCCTAGATGTAGTTATGGCCGTTATACCGAGCGGACATGACTTTCATAAGTTTTCGGAGTCGTCCATCCACCTTTTAGCGTCACATTGTTCTAGAGTGGAAAAATATTCACTGCTGAGGAAGTTGGCGCTTATACAGTAAGCCATGGTACACACATTTCGATCTGTACCGAAGGATCAAACGCTGAACGCGGACGAGCAAGGTGTTGGCCTTATAAATTGGTATCAAATATTCCCCAAATGTCAAAATTTCGATTTCTAGTTCCTACGGTGTTGCTCCCATAGTTAGCTTTCCAATGAGCCCAAAAGCTGACGATTCTGAGTCATACCGTGCGGACATGACTTTCATGAGTTTTCGGGGGTCGTCCGTCCACTAATTAGCATCACATTGTTCTAGATCATAGATAGGCTCCATATGAGCACTAGAAACTTAGTAGAGTGGAAAAATATTCACGGCTGAGGAAGTTGGAGCTCATACAGTAAGCTATTGTACACACATTTCGATCTGTACCGAAGGAGTAAACGTTGAAAGCCGCTGAGCAAGGTGTTGGCCTTATAAATTGGTATCAAATATCCCCCCGATGTCAATTACACGCCATGACATGATGCTTTATGATGAAAGATGCAAATATAAATGGTAATCATGAACTTGAGATGCTGGAGCATCACAGTTGGCGCTCATACAGTAAGCCATGGTATAGACATATCGATTCGTACCAAAGGAGCAAACGCCGAAAGCAGGCGAGCAAGGTGTTGGCTTATAAATTGGTATCAAATATTCCCCATATGTCAAAACTTTGATTTCCAGTTCCTATGGTGTTGCTCCCTCAGTTAGCTTTCCAACGAGCCCAACAGCCGAAGATTCTGAGTCCCCTAGAAGAAATTATGGCCGTCATACCGTGCGGACATGACTTTCATGAGTTTTCGGGGGTCGTCCGTCTACTAATTAGCATCACATTGTTCTAGATCATAGATATGCTCCATATGAGCACTAGAAACTTAGTAGAGTGGAAAAATATTCACGGCTGAGGAAGTTGGAGCTCATACAGTAAGCTATTGTACACACATTTCGATCTGTACCGAAGGAGCAAATGTTGAAACCGGCTGAGCAAGGTATTGGCCTTATAAATTGGTATCAAATATCCCCCCGATGTCAATTACACGCCGTGACATGATGCTTTATGATGAAAGATGCAAATATAAATGATAATCATGAACTTGAGATGCTGGAGCATCACAGTTGGCGCTCATACAGTAAGCCATGGTATAGACATATCGATTCGTACCAAAGGAGCAAACGCCGAAAGCAGGCGAGCAAGGTGTTGGCTTATAAATTGGTATCAAATATTCCCCATATGTCAAAACTTTGATTTCCAGTTCCTATGGTGTTGCTCCCTCAGTTAGCTTTCCAATGAGCCCAACAGCCGAAGATTCTGAGTCCCCTAGAAGAAATTATGGCCGTTATACCAAGCGGACATGACTTTCATGTGGTTTCAGGGGTCGTCCGTCCATTACTTAGCGTCTCACTTTTCTAGATCATAGGTATGCTCCTTACGAGCGCTAGCAACCTAGTAGAGTGGAAAAATATTCACTGCTGAGGAAGTTGGCGCTCATACAGTAAGCTATTGTACACACATTTCGATCTGTACCGATGGAGCAAATGTTGAAAGCGAGTGAGCAAGGTGTTGGCCGTATAAATTGGTATCAAATTTTCCCCCGATGTCAATTACACGCCATGACATGATGCTTTATGATGAAAGATGCAAACATAAATGATAATCATGCACTTGAGATGTTGGAGCATCACAGTTGGCGCTCATACAGTAAGCCATGGTATAGACATATCGATTCGTACAAAAGGAGCAAACGCCGAAAGCAGGCGTGCAAGGTGTTGGCCTTATAAATTGGTATCAAATATTCTCCATATGTCAAAACTTTGATTTCCAGTTCCTATGGTGTTACTCCCTCAGTTAGCTTTCCAATGAGACCAACAACCGAATATTCTGAGTCCCCTAGTATAAGTTATTGCCGTTATACCGAGCGGACATGACTTTCATGAGTTTTCGGGGGTCGTCCGTCCACTGCTTAGCATCACATTGTTCTGGATCATATGTATGCTCCGTACGAGCGCTAGAAATCTAGTAGAGTGGAAAAATATTCACTGCTGACGAAGTTGGCGTTCATACAGTAAGCCATTATACGCACATTTCGATCCGTACCGAAGGAGCAAATGCTGAAAGCGGGCGAGCAAGGTGTTGGCCTTATAAATTGGTATCAAGTATTCCCGATATGTCAAAAGTTTGATTTCCATTTCTATGGTGTTCCTGCCTTACTTAGCTTTCCAACGAGCCCAACAACCAAAGATTCTGAGTCCCATAGAAGAAGTTATGGCCGTTATACTGAGCGGACATGACTTTCATGTGGTTTCGGGGGTCGTCCATCCACAGCTTAGCGTCTCATTGTTCTAGATCATAGGTATGCTTCTTACGAGCGCTAGCAACCTAGTAGAGTGGAAAAATATTCACTGCTGAGAAAGTTGGCGCTCATACAGTAAGCCATGGTACACACATTTCGATCCGTACCGTAGGAGCAAACGATGAAAGCGGGTGAGCAAGGTGTTGGCCTTATAAATTGGTATCAAATATTTCGCAGATGTCAAAAGTTGGATTTCCTTTTCCTATGGCGTTGCTCCCTCAGTTAGCTTTCCAACGAGCACAACAGCCGAAGATTTTGAGTCCCCTAGATGTAGTTATGGCCGTTATACCGAGCGGACATGACTTTCATAAGTTTTCGGAGTCGTCCGTCCACCTTTAAGCGTCACATTGTTCTAGAGTGGAAAAATATTCACTGCTGAGGAAGTTGGCGCTTATACAGTAAGCCAGGGTACACATATTTCGATCTGTACCGAAGGATCAAACGCTGAACGCGGACGAGCAAGGTGTTGGCCTTATAAATTGGTATCAAATATTCCCCAAATGTCAAAATTTCGATTTCTAGTTCCTACGGTGTTGCTCCCATAGTTAGCTTTCCAATGAGCCCAAAAGCTGACGATTCTGAGTCCCCTAGATGAAATTATGGCCGTCATACCGTGCGGACATGACTTTCTTGAGTTTTCGGGGGTCGTCCGTCCACTACTTAGCATCACATTGTTCTAGATCATAGATATGCTCCTTATGAGCACTAGAAACCTAGTAGAGTGGAAAAATATTCACGGCTGAGAAAGTTGGCGCTCATACAGTAAGCCATCGTACGCACATTTCGATCCGTACCGAAGGAGCAAACGCTGAAAGCGGGCGAGCAAGGTGTTGGCCTTATAAATTTGTATCAGATATTCCCCATGTGTCAAAAGTTTGATTTCCAGTTCCTATTGTGTTGCTCCCTCAGTTAGCTTTCCAACGAGACCAACAGCCGAAAATTCTGAGTTCCCTAGAAGATGTTATGGCCGTTATACCGAGCGGACATGACTTTCACGTGGTTTCGGGGGTCGTCCGTCCCCTGTTTAGCGTCTCATTGTTCTAGATCATAGGTATGCTCCTTACGAGCGCTAGGAAACTAGTAGTGAGGAAAAATATTCACCGCTGAGAAAGTTAGCGCTTATACAGTAAGCTATTGTACACACATTTCGATCCGCACCGAAGGAGCAAACGCTGAAAGCGGACGAGCAAGTTGTTGGCCTTATAAATTGGTATCAAATATTCGCCATATGTCAAAAGCTTTATTTCCAGTTCCTATGGAGTTTCTCCCTCTGTTAGCTTTCCGACGAGCCCAATAGCCGAAGATTCGGAGTCCCCTACAAGAAGTTATGGCCGTTATACCGAGCGGACATGACTTTCATGAGTTTTCGGGGGTCATCTGTCCGCTGCTTAGCATTGTAGGATCGAGACGTGCGACTAGAGGGGGGGTGAATAGGAGCACTTGAAAACTCAAACTCAATCGCCCACCACAGTGCAAAACGGAAACAATGCCCACAACGAAACTGGACACCGTCCACTGAGAGGATACGTATCTAGCTCACAACACGTGCTTGGTACCGTCTACTGAACAGATACGTACCAAGTACCAAGCGGAAGCACACGCTCAAATGGCTAAGAAAAGGAGCGCAAAAGGAACCAACTCCGAGGAACTGCAGATTTCAGACAGACAGGGCTGCAAAGAAAAATCTCAAAACCCCTCAAAAAAAGCTCCAAAAAATCCCCCAAAATTACCACACTTTTACAAGGCAATAGGGACCAACTCCAGAAAATTTCAGGCCAATTGGAGCAAGTTGTGACCACCGGACTGTCCGGTGGTTAACCAGTGGACTGTCCGGTGCTTATAGCTTGACACTCCAAAAAGATTCGAATCAAAACCATATCAAACCAACTCCAAAAATTATGACATTTTTGCTGGAGGTTATGAAGAGGCCAAAGAATAACTCCACAAATTTTCAGCTCAATTGGATAAGGAATAAAATTGCTAGAGCCACCGGACTGTCCGGTGGTTAAAAAACTGACACACCAACCCCAAAAGAAAAATACCAAAACCAGGTCAAAATACCACCAAATGATCTGAAATTTTTATGGTAGCTTTATGATTCACTGATAAAGAGCTCTACAAAATTTCAGCACAAAATTCGAAGGTTTGACCCCTAAACCAAACAAGACTTGAAGACGGACAGAACCAGCAGGAAAACTAGACAGCAGGAAGCCTCACACAAAAGCAATTCTAAACTTGACCAAACCTTCTCCAAACATCACGAAAATTGGCACAGGCTATCCTAACCCCATTTTAAAACTATTTCCAAAAGATCTGTGGAAAAAGATTACGGGATTAGCGGGAATTTCAGATCTCGTGAAGAGGTGAATATTTGGGCAAGAAAGGGAAAAGCTCAAGAACAACTTGCTCGTGGCAATCCTTTGGGATTGAGATGTTCTAAGACATAATCTGCATGTCCTTACAAGTCCAAAACACAAGGAAAACAAAGGATTCAGCCTTGGCCAAAATAAACACTAAAAAAGCCAAGGATTGAAGCCAAAAACCAAAGAGAACAAAGGAAGGAGAAGCACACAAAGTTGCTACACGAAACTACTTCGATTATGAGCCTCAAAAGAGGTCTTAGGTCAGACTACAACGAAGGATTTCGTCCCAAGCAACCACCCCCACCTTCCCTCTTGATTTGGAGGCTAGATCTCACCCTAACCCTCCTGAACTTGGAGCTCAAAGCTTGAGGCTGAAAATTACCCTAAGGAAATGAAAACCTAGCTGCCAAGACTTCCTCTAATAACCAGCTCTTAGGCTATTTATACACTGGTTCAATTTTGGAATTTTTACACATAGACCCCTAACACTAGAAACGCCCGGAGGGGCTAAAACAGAAAAGAACCCAAAATATCGGGGATGGACGACCACGATGAAGACTTGATCTTCTTAGCATCCACGCAATCTTCGGATGTCCTCCACGTGGCCAGTAGTCCAATCCACCTTTGCACCCCCAGTTTTAAAGGCAGAAACCGGGAAACTCTAGGAGGTCTTCGTCTGGGCCGGACTTGGCCCATCTTCTCTATCTTGGCGAGTTGTGGCCCAACTCACCAAGCCTTGGGTAGCTTGGGTGGCGGTTTTGAGCCGAAGCCGCCAAAGCCTCCCTCGCACGCCTTTGCGCCATGCACTCCGGTAGGAGCACCACGGTGGCACCCGGCTTCTCTAGTCCATCGGAGTCGCCTCACGGTCCATTGGAGGGCTTACACCTCCGTTGCCGAACTGCCCCTCCGTGTCCCGAGCTCCCATGGCCGACCGACGCCGAGCATTGCCTCCGGTCCATTGGAGGGCTTTTGCCTCAGTCCATCGAGGTCTTCATGATCTACCTCCAGTCCATCGGAGGGCTTGATCTCGTTGACAATCACTCATCACACCAAGAGATCAATGAGACCGGTCCATTGGCTCTCAATCTCCTCCTTGATGAGTGCATTGTCAACACCTTCAACCTGTAACCTGAAATATAGCAAAGACAAGAGAAAAGCGTAAAACCGAAATAGAAAAAAAGAAAGAAGAAAGTTGCTCAAAATGCCCAAGAACCAAATACAAGCAAAGAAACAGGGCACAATGAGACAACAAAAGAAAACAAAGCATCGGCTCCTCAAGACAGAGGCAAAAGGCTCAACGCACTGATGCAAAGAGCATGATAAAAGCTCAACTCCCCTAAAATGTATCCTCACAAATGCAAAATGAGTGTAAAGCTCCCCCCTCAACTAAATCTCTCCTGAGTTCTCCCCCTTGTCCATATTTTTAAATTTCTTTCCCTTGGAGAAGTACACTAATCTCTCCCCAAATTTCTCCCCTTTGTTGACAATGGACACATCAAGGGTTCCTTCAACTCAACTCCCCCTGAACTAGATAACTCCCCCTCAAAATATACCATGAAATGCAAGGAGTGCAACTGAAAGAGCTCAGAGGGGATGAAAAGCTAGTAATCACAAGTTCTAGCATACAGAGCAAGTGAGGGCAAGGAAGCAAGTGAGGGCAAAGAAGCATACAACAAGCTCAAATGAATCTATCTTACACATATCAAGAGTAAGCTTGTTTTTCAGGGTTAATGAAAAGAAAGCATTGCCAACATGAATAGCACCTAGCAAGATAGGCATGAACAACAAAATGCTAGCAATGCATACAAGGTGTGCTACTCTCAACCAAAGCATATACAACTAGTCATAAGCATTTTAGAGACTTGCAAATTTCAGATTTAGACATTTGTAGTCAAAAGTAAGTTCTTTTTGTACCAGGGGTTATTTACTTGTCTTTTGCCACTTCTTACCAACCAATGCCAAGCCTAAGTTATGTAACCATCAGAAGCTTAAGACAAGGTTTTGATCATACACAGCCTAGTCCAAGTTCATGTCAAAGTGCAATGACAAGCAGTCTCAAACTAGATCAGTGTGACAAGCAAATCCACCTGGATCTTTTTCAATTTAGCACATAAGACACCACTTGTAAGCATTTTGATTCAGATTTCAATTTAAGCAAAGTGTCATAAAAGCTTAGGCATTAACATAGCAAAGGCATACAACTATCATATCTAGGCATGAAAAGATAGCATAGTATTCAACATTCCTACACATCCTAGGTAGCCAAAACAAGTGGTGATCATGGTTTTGATTTTCAGGAAAGCAAAAGACTTAGCTCACAATTAGTATTCAACAGACTCAAGAGATCTTAGCCAACCATGATCAAGCATGCATCTGTATAATCTAGCACAAGCAAGTACTAACTCATCATTCCAAAAGAGCTCTAGTGCTAGTGAAGTGAAAATGCATATGATACAATGCAATGCATGATATGATACAATATGCAAAAGAGACAAAGAGAAATAAAAGCAAGATAAAAGCAAAATTTAAACTACAGAAGCTATTCCTTGCTAAAAGAAATAGCACACTATCCCTGACTAAAAGGGGTAGCACACTCCAAGCTCACCTCTCAGACGCGTAAAAGCGTCAAACTCTAGGGGCTTGGTAAAGATATCGGCCAACTAGTTTGCAGATACTACGTGGATTAGGTCTATATCTCCCTTCTCATAGTGATCTCTCAAAAAGTGAAACCTCACGTCTATGTGTTTGGTTCTAGAGTGCAAGACGGGATTCTTAGCTACAGAGATAGCAGAAGTAGAGTCAACTAGAAGAGGGATCCTTCCATACTTAAGGCCGAAATCACTAAGGGTGGCTTTCATCCATAAGAGCTGGGAGCAGCAGCTAGCAGCAGCAATGTACACTGCTTCTGTGGTGGAAAGAGCTACACTAGCTTGCTTGCGGGAGGACCAAGAGACAAGAGAGGTTCCTAAGAGTTGGCATGTGTCGGAGGTTGACTTGCGATCAATCCGGCAGCCAGCATGGTCAGCATCTGAGAACCCTCTAAGAGAAAGAGAAGAACCCGAGGAATACCAAAGACCAAGCTCAGGAGTGAATTTCAGATATCTGAAAATGCGCTTCACCGCTTGACGGTGAGAAGTCCTAGGAGAAGCCTGGTAGCGCGCACAAAGATAGACAGAGAACTGAATGTCCGGCCTGGTCGCCGTTAGGTACAGAAGTGAGCCGATCATCCCTCGAAATTCTTTCTGGTTCACCACCTCCCTATCTTCATCAGCATCAAGCGCCGTGTTTGTACTCATAGGAGTTATCATGGGTTTAGAGTCACCCATGTTAAACTTCTTGAGTATATCCCCTGTGTACTTGGCTTGATGGACGAAGGTACCCTCAAGGCCTTGCTTGATCTGCAGCCGAGGAAGAACTGTTGCTTACCCATAAGACTCATCTCAAATTCGCTGCTCATCTGTTCAGCAAAACTAGACACCAAAGCATGAGATGAACTACCAAAGATTATGTCATCAACATATATCTGAACTATCAGGGTGTCACCGCCACGACTCAACAAAAACAAGGTCTTGTCTACTGAACCCATCACAAACCCAGACTTGAGCAAGAAACTCTTCAACCTAGCATACGAAGCTCTAGGAGCTTGCTTCAGACCATAAAGGGCTTTCCTCAACTTAGACACCCGGTCTGGAAATCTAGCACTCTCAAAGCAGGAGGTTGTCTCACATATACCTCCTCCTCTATGAACCCGTTCAGGAAAGCAGACTTGACATCCATTTGCTGCAGTTTGAAGCCTTTAGAGGTTGCAAAGACAAGCAAAATCCTAATGGCTTCCAGACGAGCTACAGGAGCAAAGGCCTCCGCATAATCTATCCCCTCCTTCTGACAGAAACCCTGGGCTACCAATCTCGCTTTGTTCCTCACAACCATTCCATCCTCACCCTGTTTGTTCTTGAAAACCCACCTGGTACCTATAGGGCGACAGTTTGGTGGAGGTTCAACTAAATCCCAGACATGGTTTCTCTCAAAGTTCTCCAACTCCTCATGCATGGCGTTCACCCAGTTAGGATCAGATAATGCATGTGACACATCCCGGGGCTCAAAAGAAGAAACATATGTAGAGTGGGAGAAAAAGGCTAGAGAGTTAACCGAAGAGCGTGTGACACGCTGGTGAATGTCTCTAATCATCCTGTGTGGAGGGTGATCCAGCTGGACCTGCCGAGATGGAACAATCTCGGAAGTCACCTCCCCTGCGTCCTTAGCGGTTCCAGCCTCTGCATGAGCTTGCTGTCAGGGGAGTGAGGAGGAAGCCGTGGGCAAGGGTCCTCCTTCATCATCTGAGCTCGTAGCAGAGGGGGCAGGAGCTGCAGCCGGTGCAGTGGCTCCTGCATCACCAACATCAACCGCACCTTCCTCATCCTCAAAGATGGGTGTGCCTTCTTCATCATCACCTGAAAACTAAAAGGCAGGGGTTGTGCAGGGCATAGTTTCATCAAAAGAAACCTCACAAGTCTCAACAACTTGCTTGGCCTCTAAAATCCACATACGAAAAGCCCTAGAATTAGAAGCATACCCCAGAAAAATCCCATCCAAACAACGAGACTCAAGTGCTTCACGCTGGGCTACCTACCAAACCGAAGTTCATATGAGGTCTTCCCAAGGAAAGCTCGCAAGAAGATCCGGTTCGCAACGTAACAGGCCGTATTCACTGCCTCAGCTCAAAAGCGCCTCGGAGTCCTATGCTCATCGAGCATTGTCCGTGCCATCTCAATAAGTGTGCGGTTCTTGCGTTCCACAGCAATGTTCTGCAGTGGGGTATATGGAGAAGAAAACTGGTGCTCAAGACCTAGGTCACGATAGAAGTTTTCGAAACGAGAGTTTCTGAATTCTCCGCCATTGTCACTGCGGATAGCCCTCATGGCCTTATGACTCTCGTTTCTCAACCTAAGTACTAGATCCCAAACAAAACCAAACACCTCATCCTTAAACTCCCTGAAAAATGCCCACGAGAACCGTGAAAAATTGTCCACAACGACAAGCACGTACCACTTCCCACTGACCGACGCTACCCGAACAGGACCTACTGTATCCATATGGAGTAGCTCACCCGGATAGGAGGTCATAACCTGAGACACAGGAGTGTGAGAAGCAGCAACCATCTTGCCATGATGACAAGGGTGGCGTACTAACTCCTTCTCAGCTCTCAACTTGGGCAATCCTCAGATTAGGCCCATTGAACTCAACCTGACTAGCAGATCAAAGCTCAAGTGACCAAGCCTCCTATGCCACTTCCAAATATCAGCAGAAGGACTAGCAACCAAACAACGAGCAGGGCCAGAAACAGATGTGAGGTCGACCCTAAAAACCTGACCAAAAGGCAGCAAAGAGCAAACAAGGGTCTCCTTAGCATCAAGAACACAGCACGCACCCTTCTTAAAATGAACCTCAAATCCTTCATCGAGAAGTTGCGAAACAGAGACCAAATTGAACCCCAGATTCCGAACAAAAGCAACTTCTCTCAGGGAAAGCTTAGCAGAGAGTGAAACAAAACCAACACCCATCACTTTACCTTGACCATTGTCCCCGAATGTGATGTACTCATTAGTGCTCACAGGGTTGAGGCTGGAGAACCACTTGCGGTGCCCTATCATGTGCCTAGAGCAACCGGAGTCCATGATCCACACGTCCTCCATGTCTCAATCCTGCAAGGTCAAGTAAAGCGACGGTAAGCAAACGGTCCGGCACTGAGGTTAGTACCAAAACTGCTGTACCAGTGCCGAGCCATCTGCTCAAAAGTGGGGTAAGCACAATCAAAGAAATCATCACGACGATCAGAGTAACCACGACCTCCAAAGCGTGAACCCTCGAAAGCTCTCTCAAAGCCTCGGTCATGAGGTCCATAGCCGCGCTGAAAACGACTAGGAGCTCAGCCAGTAAAGCGTCTCTCACCACCAGGAGCACGAGCCTGAAAGCCACCTCCTCTCCCACCACCAGCAAAGTGGTCTCTCCTCTCACCGCAGTGGGGAGGATCTTGCCTACCACCCTAGTAGAACTGATCCTGGTTCCCCCAAGCTCTCTCCTGCCTCTCAACCCGCTTCCTCCTGAAGCAAAACTCCTCTAGGTGGCCATTCCGCTGGCAAAACTCACAGTGGTAGATAGACCTCCTAGGAACTGGGTTAGGCTGGGACTTGGGCTTAGGTGGTGTGGCCTTGGGGGCTCAGGCTGCTGGACTGGCTTCTTGCCCTTGGGCTTAAGCTCTTCGTCAACAACTTTGTCCAGCTTAGCCTTGGAAGGCTTGGGTGTCCAGTACTGCTTCTTTGGGGCAGCCTTGGGTGGCTCATGGTAAACCCCATCAATAGCCTCACCTGGCTAGGTAGGTGCAGTCTTGGTCTTAACCGGGGCACTCTTCTCACCCAAAGTACTGCACTCTCCAAACCCAACACCACTTGTCTCACCCTCAGCTCTCTTGATGCTCTCTATGATCATCTCTAGTTGGGGTTGCCTCACATATACCCAACTGAGCACCTCTCTCAACCTGTTGTTGTCATTTTGCAAAGACAACATCTCCTCTCTCAGATCCTTCAGAATCACAGTCTGGGCAGCACAGGTATCACAATCTAGGGAGGGAACCACAACAGCTTTCTCCAACTTCCTAATAGTGGCATCCCTATCCACCAACTGCATCCTAAGGGTTAGGCAGTTCCCACAAGTATCAGTAGGTACTGAAAGCACCTCAAAGTCAGCTCTCAACTGCTCTAACTCACCTCTCAAAGTAGGACAGACCATACACGCACCCAAAAGCGTAGATCTAGCCCTAAGCTCCTCAAGCTCCATGAGCTGCCCCTCAAACTTCTCCTTCAGAACAGCTAGCTCTCTAGCTAGACAGGGGCAAGACTCACACTTGAGCTCTCCACTCAAAGTAGGCTCATTCAGTTTGGACTAGAGTTTGCCTAGCTCAACCTTCAGCTCATCTATCTCCTCTACCCGCTTGGCATACCTATCTCTCTGGTCACCAAGCTCCATCATGAAAGACTCGCTGGTAGGGCACTCAATCTCAATGGGTTGGGGTCTCACACTCCTCAACCTCTCATTCTCCTCTAAAGCCTTAGCAAGTTGGGCTTTCAACTTCTGCAGCTTCTTGGCTGCCTTCTCCAGCATATTATCCTAGGCCTTAAGCTCTCGGCTATTCTGCTCTAGCATCTCAAGGATTTCGGCTTGCTCAGGAGTTACCTCATCATCGGAAGAAGAGTTGCTGCCGTCATCCTTGTCTTCCTTGTCCTCAAGCGCCATGGAGCAAACCAAGCTCCTCTTCTCCTTGTTCCTGCGCTTGGACTTGGTGGAGACGAAGCACAAGCCAGCTTGACCTCCTTGATCGTTTCTCTTGTCCTTCCTGTACGTGATCTCCTCATCGCTTGAGCTCGACGAGGACGAAGAGGAAGAAGATCCGCTGCTGCAGAACCCGATCTCGGCGAAGAAGGCCTTGTCCCGCTTCTGGTTGTCCTTCTAGTAGCTCTTGAAAGCCTTCCGGAAGTTCTTCTTGCTGAAGGGACGCTTGCAGGAGCCGTGCTTGCTGGAGCGGTGCTTGTCAAAGCTTGCCTTGCCGGGGTGGTACTTGTCGGAGTCACGGGAGTAGCTCTTGCCCTTCTTGTAGTAGTCGTTCTTGTTGGTGCACTCGGCGATGAAGTGGCCAACCTCTCCGCAATCGAAGCACTTGGGCCACTCTCCCGTCTTCTTGCTCATCCGGTTGTCATAGGCGCGCTGAAAGCGACTAGAAACCAGACACAACTCATCATCCCCAAGTGTCGCTAGCTGCTCCTCTATAACAGACATCAAAACAGAAAATGAGAAGTTGTGTAACATGGGGTTAGTGACAGACTCACTAGAGGGGGTAGCCAAGGCCAGACTCTTAGAACCTGTACAAGCGAGGGAATCCCTCATCTTGTAATCTACCTCGGTGGCCTTGAGCTTACTATAGAGCGCCTCTACTCCAATCGTATCATACCTTGCCGACTCAATGATTGAGTTCACCTTGATCTCCCATATTTTTCTGTCCAAAGCATACAGCAACTTGACAGCCTGCTGATGATCGATATATGGGAGGGCAGCAGGGGCAGAGTTGACACGCAACTTGTTGATGATCGACTGAAAGCGGCCAAACAAGTCGTCTACTGACTCTCCTGGCTTCTGGACAAAATTCTCATATTCGCGCCGGTAAGTCTCCACAAGCCTAGCCTTAATCGTGACCGTACCCTCATGGTGTGCACTAAGCTGTGACCATATCTCACGCGCAGTCTTAAGGTGACTCACTCTCTCATAATCCATGGGACCAAGCCCGGAAAAGAGAAAGTTAACAGCCTTGGCATTAGCCTCATGCTGAGCCACGATATCCTGCGTAGTACGCTCAGCGATTGGAAGCACCACAAAAGTCGTACTCTGAGTAGCATCCCATATGTCCTGACTCCGGCTAACAAGGAACGCCTCCATCCTACCCTTCCAGTAGGGATAGCCATCGGAGCCAAGGACGGGAATCTTCCCGAAGTAAGTCATCGTAGCTACGGTTTCTTCACCGGTTAAGGTATGGGAAACTTAACCGGCTCTGATACCACTTGTAGGACTGAGACGTGCGACTAGAGGGGGGTGAATAGGAGCACTTGAAAACTCAAACTCAAACCCCCACCGCAGTGCAAAACGGAAACAATGTCCATAACGAAACTGGACACCGTCCACTGAGGGGATATATATCTAGCTCACAACATGTGCTTGGTACCATCCATTGAACAGATACGTACCAAGCACCAAGTGGAAGCACACGCTCAAACGGCTAAGAAAAGGAGTGCAAAAGGAACCAACTCCGGGGAACTGCAGATTTCAGACAGATAGGGCTGCAAAAAAAATCTCAAAACCCCACAAGAGGACCTCAAAAAAATCCTCCAAAATTACCACACCTTCACAAGGCAATAGGGAACAACTCCAGAAAATTTCAGACCAATTGGAGCAAGTTGTGACCACCGGACTGTCCGTGCTTAAAGCTTGACACTCCAAAAAGATTCGAATCAAAACCCTATCAAACCAACTCCCAAAATTATGAAATTTTTACTGGAGGTTAAGAAGGGACCAAGGAACAACTCCACAAATTTTCATCTCAATTGGACAAGGAATAAAATTCCTAGAGCCACCAGACTGTCCGGTGGTTAAAAAACTAACAGACCAACCCCAAAAGAAAAATACCAAAATCAGGACAAAACACCTCCAAATGATCTAAAATTTTTATGGGAGATTTATGATTCACTGATAAAGAGCTCCACAAAATTTCAGCCCAAAATTCGAAGGTTTGACCCCTAAACCAAACAAGGCTTGAGGACGGACAGAACCAGCAGGAAAACTGGACTGTAGGAAACCTCACACAAAAACAATCCGAAACTTAACCAAACCTTCTCCAAACATCACGAAAATTGGAACAGGCTATCCTAGCCCCATTCCAAAACTATTCCCAAAAGATATATCGAAAAAGATCACGGGATTAGCGGGAATTTCAGATCTCGTGAAGAGCTGAATATTTGGGCAAGAAAGGGAAAAGCTCAAGAACAACTTGCTCGTGGCAATCCTTTGGGATTGAGATGTTCTAAGACATAATCTCTACGTCCTTGCAAGTCGAAAACACAACGAAAACAAAGGATTCAGCCTTGGCCAAAACAAACACTCAAAAGGCCAAGGATTGAAGCCAAAAACCAAAGAGAACAAAGGGAGGAGAAGCACTCAAAGTTGCTGCACGAAACCACTTCGATTATGAGTCTCAAAAGAGGTCTTAGGTCAGGTTACAACGAAAGATTTTGTCCCAAGCAACCACCCTCACCTTCTCTCTTGATTTGGAAGCTAGATCTCACCCTAACCCTCCTAAACTTGGAGCTCAAAGCTTGAGGATGAAAATTACCCTAAGGAAATGAAAGCCTAGCTGCCAAGACTTCCTCTAATGACTAGCTCTTAGGCTATTTATACACCAGTTCAGTTTTGGCATTTTCACACATAGACCCCTAACACTAGAAACGCCCGGAGGGGCTAAAACAGAAAAGAACCCAAAATATCGGGGATGGACGACAACGATGAAGACTTGATCTTCTTAGCTTCCACGCAATCTTCAGATGTCCTCCACGTGGCCAGTAGTCCAATCCATCTTTGCACCCCCGGTTTTAAAGTCAGAAACTGGGAAACTTTAGGAGGTCTCCGTCTAGGCCGGACTTGGCCCATCTTCTCTATCTTGGCGAGTTGTGGCCCAACTCACCAAGCCTTGGGTAGCTTGGGTGGCGGTTTTGAGCCGAAGCCGCCAAAGCCTCCATTGCACGCCTTCGCGCCATGCACTCGGGTTGGAGCACCACGGTGGCACTTGGCTTCTCCAGTCCATCGGAGTCGCCTCACGGTCCATTGGAGGGCTTACACCACCGTTGCCGAACCGCCCCACCGTGTGCCGAGCTCCCATGGCCGACCGACGCCGAGCATTGCCTCCGGTCCATTGGAGGGCTTTTGCCTCAGTCCATCGAGGTCTTCATCATCTACCTCCAGGAGGGCCTCCAGTCCATCGGAGGGCTTGATCTCGTTGACAATCACTCATCACACCAGGAGCACAATGAGGCCGGTCCATTGGCTCTCAAGCATCACATTGTTCTAGATCATAGGTATGCTCCTTACGAGCGCTAGAAACCTAGTAGAGTGAAAAATATTCACTGCTGAGGAAGTTGGCGCTCATACAGTAAGCCATGGTACGCACATTTCAATCCGTACCGAAAGAGCAAACCCTGAAAGCGGGCGAGCAAGGTGTTGGAATTATAAATTGGTAGCACATGTTCCCTATATGACAAAAGTTTGATTTCCAGTTCCTATGGTGTTCCTCCTTTACTTAGCTTTCCAACGAGCCCAACAGCCGAAGATTCTGAGCCCCCTAGAAGATGTTATGGCCGTTATACCTAGCGGACATGACTTTCATGTGTTTTCGAGGGTCGTCCATCTACTGCTTAGCGTCTCTTTGTTCTAGATCATAGGTATGCTCCTTACGAGCGCTAGCAACCTAGTAGACTGGAAAAATATTCACTGCTGAGGAAGTTGGCGCTCATACAGTAAGCTATTGTATACACATTTCGATCTGTACCGAAGGAGCAAACGTTGAAAGTGGGTGTGCAAGGTGTTGGCCTTATAAATTGGTATCAAATATTCCCAGATGTCAATTACATGCCATGACATGATGCTTTATGTTGAATGATGCATATATAAATTATAATCATGCACTTGAGATGCTGGAACATCATAGTTGGCGCTCATACAGTAAGCATGGTATATACATTTCGATTCGTACCAAAGGAGCAAACGCCGAAAGCGGGCGAGAAAGGTGTTGGCCTTATAAATTGGTATAAAATATTCCCCATATGTCAAAAGTTTGATTTCCAGTTCCTATGGTGTTGCTCCCTCAGTTAGCTTTGCAATGAGACCAACAGCCGAAGATTCTGAGTCCCCTAGAAGAAGTTATGGCCGTTATACCGAGCGGACATGACTTTCATGAGTTTTCAGGGGTCGTCCGTCCACTGCTTAGCATCACATTGTTCTAGATCATATGTATGCTCCGTACGAGTGCTAGAAACCTAGTAGAGTGGAAAAATATTCACTGCTGACGAAGTTGGCGGTCATACAGTAAGCCATTATACGCACATTTCGATCCGTACCGAAGGAGCAAATGCTGAAAGCGGGAGAGCAAGGTGTTGGCCTTATAAATTGGTATCAAGTATTACCCATATGTCAAAAGTTTGATTTCCATTTCCTCTGGTGTTCCTCCTTTACTTAGCTTTCCAACGAGCCCAACAGCTGAAGATTCTGAGTCCCCTCGAAGATGTTATGGCCGTTATACCGAGCGGACATGACTTTCATGTGTTTTCGGGGGTCGTCCGTCCACTGCTTAGCGTCTCATTGTTCTAGATCTTAGGTATGCTCCTTATGAGCGCTAGCAACCTAGTAGAGTGGAAAAATATTCACTGCTGAGGAAGTTGGCGCTCATACAGTAAGCTACTGTACACACATTTCGATCCGTACCGAAGGAGCAAACGTTGAAAGCGGGTGAGCAAGGTGTTGGCCTTATAAATTGGTATCAAATATTCCCCGGATGTCAATTACATGCCATGACATGATGCTTTATGATGAATGATGCATATATAAATGATAATCATGCACTTGAGATGCTAGAGCATCATAGTTGGCGCTCATACAGTATGCCATGGTATAGACATTTCGATTCGTACAAATGGAGCAAACGCCGAAAGCGGGCGAGCAGGGTGTTGGCCTTATAAATTAGTATCAAATATTCCCCATATGCCAAAAGTTTGATTTCTAGTTCCTATGGTGTTGCTCCCTCAGTTAGCTTTCCAATGAGACCAACAGCCGAAGATTCTGAGTCCCCTAGAAGAAGTTATACCCGCTATACCGAGCGGACATGATTTTCATGAGTTTTCATGGGTCGTCCGTCCACTGCATAGCATCACATTGTTCTAGATCATAGGTATGCTCCGTACGAGCGCTACAAACCTAGTAGAGTGGAAAAATATTCACTGCTAACGAAGTTGGCGCTCATATAGTAAGCCATTGTACGCACATTTCGATCCGTACCGAAGGAGCAAATGCTGAAAGCGGGCGAGCAAGGTGTTGGCCTTATAAATTGGTATCAAGTATTCCCCATATGTCAAAAGTTTGACTTCCAGTTCCTATGGTGTTCCTCCCTTACTTAGCTTTCCAACAAGCCCAACAGCCAAAGATTCTGATCCCCTAGAAGATGTTATGGCCGTTATATCGAGCGGACATGACATTCATGTTTTTCTCGGTCGTCCGTCCACTACTTAGCGTCTCATTGTTCTAGATCATAGGTATGCTCCTTACGAGCGCTAAGAACCTAGTAGAGTGGAAAAATATTCACTGCTGAGGAAGTTGGCGCTCATACAGTAAGCTATTGTACACACATTTCGATCTATACCGAAGGAGCAAACGTTGAAAGCCGGTGAGCAAGGTGTTATATTCCCCGGATGTCAATTACATGCCATGACATGATGCTTTATGATGAATGTTGCATATATAAATGATAATAATGCACTTGAGAAGCTGGAGCATCATAGTTGGTGCTCATACAGTAAGCCATGGTATAGACATTTCGATTCGTACCAAAGGAACAAACGCCGAAAGCGGGCGAGTAGGGTGTTGGCCTTATAAATTGGTATCAAATATTCCCCACATGTCAAAAGTTTAATTTCCCGTTCCTATGGTGTTGCTCCCTCAGTTAGCTTTCCAACGAGACCAACAGCCGAAGATTCTGAGTCCCCTACAAGAAGTTATGGCCGCTATACCGAGCGGACATGACTTTCATGAGTTTTCGGGGGTCGTCCATCCACTGCTTAGCATCACATTGTTCTAGATCGTAGGTATGCTCCATACGAGCGCTAGAAACCAAGTAGAGTGGAAACATATTCACTGCTGACGAAGTTGGCGCTCATACAGTAAGCCATTGTACGCACATTTCGATCCGTACCGAAGGAGCAAATGCTGAAAGCGGGCGAGCAAGTTGTTGGCCTTATAAATTGGTATCAAGTATTCCCCATATGTCAAAAGTTTGATTTCCAGTTCCAATGGTGTTCCTCCCTTGCTTAGCTTTCCAACGAGCCTAACAGCCGAAGATTCTGATCCCCTAGAAGATGTTATGGCCGTTATACCAAGCGGACATGACTTTCATGTGTTTTCGGGGGTCGTCCGTCCACTGCTTAGCGTCCCATTGTTCTAGATCATAGATATGCTCCTTACGAGCGCTAAGAACCTAGTAGAGTGGAAAAATATTCACTGCTGAGGAAGTTGGCGCTCATACAGTAAGCTATTGTACACACATTTCGATCTATACCGAAGGAGCAAACGTTGAAAGCCGGTGAGCAAGGTGTTGGCCTTATAAATTGGTATCAAATATTCCCCGGATGTCAATTACATGCCATGACATGATGCTTTATGATGAATGATGCATATATAAATGATAATCATGCACTTGAGAAACTGGAGCATCATAGTTGGCGCTCATACAATAAGCCATGGTATAGACATTTCGATTCCTACCAAAGGAGCAAATGCCGAAAGCGGGCGAGCAGGGTGTTAGCCTTATAAATTAGTATCAAATATTCCCCATATGTCAAAAGTTTGATTTCCAGTTCCTATGGTGTTGCTCCCTCAGTTAGCTTTCCAACGAGACCAACAGCCGAAGATTCTAAGTCCCCTAGAAGAAGTTATGTCCGTTATACCGAGCAGACATGATTTTCATGAGTTTTCGGGGGTCGTCCGTCCACTGCTTAGCATCACATTGTTCTAGATCATAGGTATGCTCCGTACGAGCGCTAGAAACCTAGTAGAGTGGAAAAATATTCACTGCTGACGAAGTTGGCGCTCATATAGTAAGCCATTGTACGCACATTTCGATCCGTACCGAAGGAGCAAATGCTGAAAGCGGGCGAGCAAGGTGTTGGCCTTATAAATTGGTATCAAGTATTCCCCATATGTCAAAAGTTTGATTTCCAGTTCCTATGGTGTTCCTCCCTTACTTAGCTTTCCAACAAGCCCAACAACCGAAGATTCTGATCCCCTAGAAGATGTTATGGCCGTTATACCGAGCGGACATGACTTTCATGTTTTTCGCGGTCGTCTGTCCACTACTTAGCGTCTCATTGTTCTAGATCATAGGTATGCTCCTTACGAGTGCTAGCAACCAAGTAGAGTGGAAAAATATTCACTACTGAGAAAGTTGGCGCGCATACAGTAAGCTATTGTGCACACATTTCGATCACTACCGAAGGAGCAAACGTTGAAAGCGGGTGAGCACGGTGTTGGCCTTATAAATTGGTATCAAATATTCCCCGGATGTCAATTACATGCCATGACATGATGCTTTATGATGAATGATGCATATATAAATGATAATCATGCACTTGAGATGCTGGAGCATCATAGTTGGCGCTTATACAGTAAGCCATGGTATAGACATTTCGATTCCTACCAAAGGAGCAAATGCCGAAAGCGGGCGAGCAGGGTGTTAGCCTTATAAATTAGTATCAAATATTCCCCACATGTCAAAAGTTTAATTTCCCGTTCCTATGGTGTTGCTCCCTCAGTTAGCTTTCCAACGAGACCAACAGCCGAAGATTCTGAGCCCCTAGAAGATGTTATGGCCGCTATACCGAGTGGACATGACTTTCATGAGTTTTCGGGGGTCGTCCATCCACTGCTTAGCATCACATTGTTCTAGATCATAGGTATGCTCCGTACGAGCGCTAGAAACCTAGTAGAGTGGAAACATATTCACTGATGATGAAGTTGGCGCTCATACAGTAAGCCATTGTACGCACATTTCGATCCGTACCGAAGGAGCAAATGCTGAAAGCGGGCGAGCAAGGTGTTGGCCTTATAAATTGGTATCAAGTATTCCCCATATGTCAAAAGTTTGATTTCTAGTTCCAATGGTGTTCCTCCCTTGCTTAGCTTTCCAACGAGCCCAACAGCCGAAGATTCTGATCCCCCAGAAGATGTTATGGCCGTTATACCAAGCGGACATGACTTTCATGTGTTTTCGGGGGTCGTCCGTCCACTGCTTAGCGTCTCATTGTTCTAGATCATAGGTATGCTCCTTACGAGCGCTAAGAACCTAGTAGAGTGGAAAAATATTCACTGCAGAGGAAGTTGGCGCTCATACAGTAAGCTATTGTACACACATTTCGATCTATACCGAAGGAGCAAACGTTGAAAGCCGGTGAGCAAGGTGTTGGCCTTGTAAATTGGTAGCAAATATTCCCCGGATGTCAATTACATGCCATGACATGATGCTTTGTGATGAATGATGCATATATAAATGATAATCATGCACTTGAGATACTGGAGCATCATAGTTGGCGCTCATACAGTAAGCCATGGTATAGACATTTCGATTCCTACCAAAGGAGCAAATGCCGAAAGCGGGTGAGCAGGGTGTTAGCCATATAAATTAGTATCAAATATTCCCCATATGTCAAAAGTTTGATTTCCAGTTCCTATGGTGTTGCTCCCTCAGTTAGCTTTCCAACGAGACCAACAGCCGAAGATTCTGAGTCCTCTAGAAGAAGTTATGGCCGTTATACCGAGCGGACATGACTTTCATGAGTTTTCGGGTGTCGTCCGTCCACTGCTTAGCATCACATTGTTCTAGATCATAGGTATGTGAGAGCCAATGGATCGGCCTCATTGTTCTCCTGGTGTGATGAGTGATTGTCAACGGCACAAGTCCTCTGATGGATTGGAGGCCCTCCGATGGACTGGAGGTAGAGGATGACGAAGACCTCGATGGACTGAGGCAAAAGTCCTCCAATGGACCGGAGGCAATGCTCGGCGTCGATCGGTCATGGAAGCTCGGTACACGTAGGGGCAGTTCGGCAACGGTGGTGTAAGCCCTCCGATGGACCGCGAGGCAACTCCGATGGACTGGAGAAGCCGGGTGCCACCGTGGTGCTCCAACCCGAGTGCATGGCGCGAAGGCGTGCGAGGGAGGCTTTGGCGGCTTTAGCTCAAAACCGCCACCCAAGTTCAAGTGACTTGGTGGGTTGGGCTCTGACTCGCCAGGATAGAAGATTAGGCCAAGACCCGGCCTAGGAAGCCCGCAGAATAAAGTTTCCCGGTTTCTGACTTCAAAACCGGGGGAAGCTTCCGGACTACTGGCTATGTGGCGCACATCCAAGCGAGGCGTGGAGAAGAAGAAGATCAAGACGTCATCGTAGTCGTCCGATTGTATCTTTTCGGTTTGGCCCCCTCCGGGCATTTTTAGAGTAGGGGTCTTAATGTAATTGTGTCGTTTAGGGCCTAGGGTATAAATAGACTTGAGAGGCTCCCTTGGAGCTCATCTTGGCAGCCACAATACCCTAGTTTCCCTAACCCCAGCAGCCAAGGTCCAAAGAGAGAAAAGAGAGGAGATTAGCTAGGAGATGAGTGTCTAGTTTAGTCAAATCTTGTCATTAGTGGGAGGATGATGGGAGGTAGGCTCTAGGGGGTCTTGTAAGACTTGATTTCGTGATTCAATCCAAGATTACTCCTTGAGAAATCCATGTCTTGAGCAGCTCAATTTCGTCCTCTTTTTCCCCTCCCCGTTCTAGTTTGTTTTTGGTTCCAATCCTTGGATTTTGGTGTGTTTCCTTTTGTCCAAGGTTGGGATCTTTGTTTTGCTGATATTTTGCCTTGCTATGATGTGGTGAATCTCACAAGCCAAGTGCTAGAATCATTGAACCACGAGCAAGGGCCGTTCTTCCCATTTCTCGGCTTTTCGGAGTCAACTCACCAACCTCACGAGATCTGCAATTCCCATGAATCCCTTGATCTTTTGGAGCTGATCTTTCGGGATTTGCTAGGAAAGGTCCTTAGGATTATCCATGCAAATTTTCGTGAAGTTTCGTTGAGATTTGACCCCGTTTCGATCGATTTTTCAAAAGGGTGTCGGGCTGTTTTTGAGTGCAGTTTTTCTGTTGAGTTAAATAGTACGGTCTGGAGTAAAATAGGACGGTCTGTAGAGACTGGATAGTCCGGTCTGTAGTGTTTCTGGGCTGTTTTCAGCCTCTTCTTAACTTAGTACGGTCTAGGACTTTTGGGGGGTTCGGATAGTACGGTCTGTACAATTTTAGGCTGTTTTCTTGTGTTAGTTCCTCCTCTTCTTCCTTGGTCCTTTCTCCTTGGTTTCTTTGGTCTTTGGAGTGTTGTGGTTTGCTTCAAGCTTGTTTTGTGTCAACCACTGCATGCCCATACTCTTCACTCACTGTTCTTAAGTGAGGCACGCTTCGGTGTGTTGAGTGGCTAGTATGCGACGCTTGCAAGCTTTGTAGCTTGTCTCATTTTGTTCGTGCTTTGTTTTGTTCGTCTACGTCTGGTGTGCGTGTTCTGCTAGGTATAGTTAGTGCTTCCGCGTTCCACCCGATACGTATCTGTTCAGTAGACGGTATCGGGTGTGCATGTGTTTAAGAGAGCGCACTTTGGGGGTTTGAGTTTGAGTTTTTCAAGTGCTCCTATTCACCCCCCTCTAGTCGCACGTCTTGGTCCTACAAGTAGTATCAGAGCCGGTTAGATTTCCTATACCTTAACCGGTGACAAAACTGTAGCGACGATGACTTACTCCGGGAAAATTCCCGTCCTTGGCTCCGATGGCTATCCCTACTGGAAAGGTAGGATGGAGGCGTTCCTTGTTAGCCAGAGCCAGGACATATGGGATGCTACTCAGAGTAGGACTTTTGTGGTGCTTCCTATTGCTGAGCGTACTATGCAGGATATCGTGGCTCAGCATGAGGCGAATGCCAAGACTGTTAACTTTCTCTTCTCCGGGCTTGGTCCCATGGATTATGAGAGAGTGAGTCACCTTAAGACTGCGCGTGAGATTTGGTCACTGCTTAGTGCACACCATGAGGGTACTGCGACAATTAAGGCTAGACTTGTGGAGACTTACTGGCGCGAATATGAGAATTTCGTCCAGAAGCCGGGAGAGTCTGTAGACGACTTATTTGGTCGCTTTCAGTCGATCATCAACAAGTTACGTGTCAACTCTGCCCCCGCTGCCCTCCCATATACCGATCATCAGCAGGCTGTCAAGTTGCTGTATGCTTTGGATAGAAAAATATGGGAGATCAAGGTGAACTCAATCATTGAGTCGGCAGGGTATGATACGATTGGAGTAGAGGCGCTCTATAGTAAGCTCAAGGCCACCGAGGTAGATTACAAGATGAGGGATTCCCTCGCTTGTACAGGTTCTAAGAGTCTGGCCTTGGCTACCCCTCTAGTGAGTCTGTCACTAACCCCATATTACACAACTTCTCGTTTTCTGCTTTGATGTCTGTTGCAGAGGAGCAGCTAGCGACACTTGGGGATGATGAGTTGTGTCTGGTGTCTAGTCGCTTTCAGCGCACCTATGACAACCGGATGAGCAAGAAGAGGGGAGAGCGGCCCAAGTGCTTCGAGTGCGGAGAGGTCGGCCACTTCATCGCCGAGTGCCCCAACAAGAACAACTACTACAAGAAGGGCAAGAGCTACTCCCGCGACTCCGACAAGTACCACCCCGGCAAGGCAAGCTTTGACAAGCACCGCTCCAGCAAGCATGGCTCCGGCAAACGCTCCTTCGGCAAGAAGAACTTTCGGAAGGCTTTCAAGAGCTACCAGAAGGACAACCGAAAGCGGGACAAGGCCTTCTTCGCCGAGATCGAGTTCTGCAGCAGCGGATCTTCTTCCTCTTCGTCCTTGTCGAGCTCAAGCGATGAGGAGATCACGTACAGGAAGGACAAGAGGAACGATCAAGGTGGTCCAGCTGGCTTGTGCTTTGTCTCCACCAAGTCCAGGCGCAGGAACAAGGACAAGAGGAGCTCGGTTTGCTCCATGGCGCTTGAGGACAAGGAGAGCAAGGATGACGGCAGCAACTCTTCTTCCGATGATGAGGTAACTCTTGAGCAAGCCGAAATCATTGAGATGCTAGAGCAGAACAGTCGAGAGCTTAAGGCCCAGGATAAGATGCTGGAGAAGGCAGCCAAGAAGCTGCAGAAGTTGAAAGCCCAACTTGCTGAGGCTTTAGAGGAGAATGAGAGGTTGAGGAGGGTGAGACCCCAACCTAGTGAGATTGAGTGCCCTACCTACGAGTCTTTCATGATGGAGCTTGGTGACCAGAGAGATAGGTATGCCAAGCGGGTAGAGGAGATAGATGAGCTGAAGGCTAAGCTTGGCAAACTCCAGTCCAAACTGGATGAGCCTACTTTGAGTGGAGAGCTTGAGTGTGAGTCTTGCCCCTATCTAGCTAGAGAGCTAGCTGTTCTGAAGGAGAAGTTTGAGGGGCAGCTCATGGAGCTTAGTGCCAGACCTACGCTTTTGGATGCATGTATGGTCTGTCCTACTTTGAGAGGTGAGTTAGAGCAGTTGAGAGCTGACTTTGAGGTGCTTTCAGCACCTATTGATACTTGTGAGATCTGCCTAACCTTTAGGATGCAGCTGGTGGATAGGGATGCCACCATTAGAAAGTTGGAGAAAGCTGTTGTGGTTCCCTCCCTAGACTGTGATACCTGTGCTGCCCAGACTGTGATTCTGAAGGATCTGAGGGAGGAGATGTTGTCTTTGCAAAATGACAACGACAGGTTGAGAGAGGTGCTCAGTTGGGTATATGCGAGGCAACCCCAACTAGAGATGATCATAGAGAGCACCAAGAGAGCCGAGGGTGAGACAAGTGGTGTTGGGTTTGGAGAGTGCAGCACTTCGGGAGAGAAGAGTGCTCCAGTTAAGATCAAGACTGCACCTACCCAGCCAGGAGAGACTGTTGATGGGGTTTACCATGAGCCACCCAAGGCTGCCCAAAAGAAGCAGTACTGGACACCCAAGCCTTCCAAGGCTAAGCTAGACAAGATTGTTGAGGAAGAGCTTAAGCCCAAGGGCAAGAAGCCAGTCCAGCAGCCTGAGCCACCCAAGGCCACACCACCTAAGCCCAAGTCCCAGCCTAACCCAGTTCCTAGGAGGCCTGTCTACCACTGTGAGTTTTGCCAGCGGAATGGCCACCTAGAGGACTTTTGCTTCAGGAGGAAGCGAGTTGAGAGGCAGGAGAGAGCTTGGGGGAACCAGGATCAGTTCTACCAGGGTGGTAGGCAAGATCCTCCCCACCGCGGTG
The DNA here is from genome assembly GCA_022530915.1 of Paspalum notatum. Classification (NCBI taxonomy): domain Eukaryota; kingdom Viridiplantae; phylum Streptophyta; class Magnoliopsida; order Poales; family Poaceae; genus Paspalum; species Paspalum notatum. The sequence goes on from CM039683.1 coordinate 11,314,759, forward strand.
AGATGAGAGACCGTTTTGCCGGTGGTGAGAGAGGAGGCGGCTTTCAGGCTCGTGCTCCTAGTGGTGAGAGACGCTTTACCAGCCGAGCTCCTAGTCGTTTTCAGCGCGGCTATGGACCTCGTGACCGAGGCTTTGAGAGAGCTTTCGAGGGTTCACGCTTTGGAGGACGTGGTTACCCTGATCGTCGTGACGATTTCCTTGATTGTGCTTACCCCACTTTTGAGCAGATGGCTCGGCACTGGTACAGCAGTTTTGGTACTAACCCCAGTGCTGGACCGTTTGCTCACCGTCGCTTTACTTGACTTTGCAGGATCGACGCATGGAGGACATGTGGATCATGGACTCCGGTTGCTCTAGGCACATGACAGGGCACCGCAAGTGGTTCTCTAGCCTCAACCCCGTGAGCACCAAGGAGTACATCACATTCAGGGACAATGGTCAAGGTAAAGTGTTGGGTATTGGTTCTGTTTCGCTCTCTGCTAAGCTTTCCCTGAGAGTAGTTGCTTTTGTCCGGAATCTTGGGTTCAATTTGGTCTCTGTTTCGCAACTTCTCAATGAAGGATTTGAGGTTCGTTTTAAGAAGAGTGCATGCTGCGTTCTTGATGCTGAGGAGACCCTTGTTTGCTCTTTGCTGCCTTTTGGTCAGGTTTTTAGGGTTGACCTCACATCAGTTTCTGGCCCTGCGCGCTGTTTGGTTGCTAGTCCTTCTGCTGATATTTGGAAGTGGCATAGGAGGCTTGGTCACTTGAGCTTTGATCTGCTAGTCAGGTTGAGTTCAATGGGCCTAATCCGAAGATTGCCCAAGTTGAGAGCTGAGAAGGACTTAGTATGCCACCCCTGTCGTCATGGCAAGATGGTTGCCACTTATCACATTCCTGTGTCTCAGGTTATGACCTCCTATCCGGGTGAGCTACTCCATATGGATACAGTAGGTCCCGCTCAGGTAGCGTTGGTCAGTGGGAAGTGGTACGTGCTTGTCGTTGTGGATGATTTTTCGCAGTTCTCGTGGGTATTTTTCTTGGAGTTTAAGGATGAGGCATTTGGTTTTGTTCGGGATCTGGTACTGAGGTTGAGAAATGAGAGTCATAAGGCCATGAGGGCTATCCGCAGTGACAATGGCGGAGAATTTAGAAACTCTCGTTTCGAAAACTTTTGTCGTGACCTAGGTCTTGAGCACCAGTTTTCTTCTCCATATACCCCACCGCAGAACGGTGTTGTGGAACGTAAGAACCGCACACTCGTTGAGATGGCACGAACGATGCTCGATGAGCATAGGACTCCGAGGCGCTTTTGGGCTGAGGCAGTGAATACGGCCTGTTACATTGCGAACCGGATCTTCTTGCGAGCTTTCCTTGGGAAGACCTCATAGAACCTCGGTTTGGTAGGCAGCTCAGCGTCAAGCATTTGCGAGCGTTTGGCTGCAGGTGCTTTGTGCTTAAGAAGGCAGGGCATTTGGACAAGTTTGAGTGTCGTTGTTTGGATGGGATTTTTTTGGGGTATGCTTCTAGTTCTAGGGCTTTTCGTGTGTGGATTTTAGAGGCCAAGCAAGTTGTTGAGACTTGTGAGGTTTCTTTTGATGAAACTATGCCTTGCACAACCCTGCCTTTGAGCTTTCAGGTGATGATGAAGAAGGCACCCCCATATTTGAGGATGAGGAAGGTGTGGTTGATGTTGGTGATGCAGGGGCCACTGCACCAGCTGCAGCTCCTGCCCCCTCTGCTATGAGCTCAGATGATGAAGGAGGACCCTTGCCCATGGCTTCCTCCTCACTCCCCCGACAGCAAGCTCATGCAGAGGCAGGACCCGCTGAGGACGCAGGGGAGGTGACCTCCGAGATTATACCATCTCAGCAGGTCCAGCGGGATCACCCTCCACACAGGATGATTGGAGACATTCACCAGCGTGTTACACGCTCTTCGGTTAACTCTCTAGCCTTTTTCTCCCGCTCTGCATATGTTGCTTCTTTTGAGGCCCGGGATGTGTCACATGCATTATCTGATCCTAACTGGGTGAACGCCATGCATGAGGAGTTGGAGAACTTTGAGAGAAACCATGTCTAGGATTTAGTTGAACATCCACCAAACTGTCGCCCTATAGGTACCAAGTGGGTTTTCAAGAACAAACAGGGTGAGGATGGGATGGTTGTGAGGAACAAAGCGAGATTGGTAGCCCAGGGTTTCTGTCAGAATGAGGGGATAGATTATGAGGAGACCTTTGCCCCTGTAGCTCGTTTGGAAGCCATTAGGATTTTGCTTGCCTTTGCGGCCTCTAAAGGCTTCAAACTGCAGCAAATGGATGTCAAATCTGCTTTCCTGAACGGGTTCATAGAGGAGGAGGTATATGTGAGACAACCTCCTGGCTTTGAGAGTGCTAGATTTCCAGACCGGGTGTATAAGTTGAGGAAAGCCCTTTATGGTCTGAAGCAAGCTCCTAGAGCTTGGTATGCTAGGTTGAAGAGTTTCCTGCTCAAGTCTGGGTTTGTGATGGGTTCAGTAGACAAGACCTTGTTTCTGTTGAGTCGTGGCGGTGACACCCTGATAGTTCAGATATATGTTGATGACATAATCTTTGGTGGTTCATCTCACGCTTTGGTGTCTAGTTTTGCTGAACAGATGAGCAGGGAATTTGAGATGAGTCTCATGGGTGAGTGTTGACGCGGCTTAAGTACGAAAATTATGCATCATTTTATGTGGTTTTTCATTGATTTTATGCGTCAACTATATCTTTTACTAACATTTATCACCAATAATTGTGGATTTTGCAATATTGTCTTGGAAATATGCTACATGTGATTTTTACAGGTTTTAGGCCAATTTTTCGCGAAATTCACCATGATCCACTTCGAGTAAGAAAAGACCGCTAGATGACATGAATTGAAGATGAAGAACAAGGAAGGCTTGGTGAACTCATAACTCCCTCTGTGTTGATCAAGGTTTCCTAATCGGAAGATTCAATGAAGTGTCAAGAGCTACAAGAAAATGAAGATATTTATTCAATAAAGATGTCAAATATGTCAAAGAGTAGAAGATTTCATCAAGTCTCAGCCCATTACAAAGATTCCAGAAAGGTTTAGAGTCCTAAACGCCCCCGACAAGTGTTGCTTGGACATTAAGCAACCACCATGCGAAAGATGGAAGGAAAAAGACGCCAGAAGAGTCCGGGTCGGCCGACCCGGAGTCCTCTGGTCGGCCGACCTCAGGCTTTCCTACGTCGGTTTCAGTTTTCCTTTTTACCACGTCTTCTCTAGGGTATAAATAGCGACAGTAGGCCCCGAGATCGGGCATCCAATTCATTATCAAGGCGCGGAGGCGACGACAAGAGGGACAACAACTAGATGAGAGTAGAGGGTCGAGTTTCTCGTCTAACATTAGAGTTCTTCTAGTTCCTAGAGCTGATTAGAGCCCTTGCACGGTGCTCTAATTATCTAGCTCCAGAGGTCTAATTGTATCATCAAGAGGTATGGCCATGGTTGTAAGTATGATACAATTTATTAATGAAGCATTGTTCTTGTCTAATTATCACGTTCTTATTCTAATTATGCTTGTTCTAGCTTTAATTAGTTTTAGATCTAGATGCTTGTTGATTAGATCATGTCTTTAAAAGGTTATGTTCATCTAGCGTTCTTGATCGTTGATCTAGCTTACTAATAATATAGTTGTATATCTAGTTCTTGTGATCATGGTGATTAGAGGTTCTAGTTGTGCTAACTATGTTATTAGACCATATAAAATAATTAGAGGTGCATTCTCTAATTATGTGTCTGTTGAAAGTTTCTCGTCGATTACCTGGTTACTAGTGACAGTAGAGCCCGGGGAAAGGTTAAGCCGATCTAGAGGGTTAGGTTGATTGATTTTGATTTAATTATGCTACGATGAATATGCTTGAACATGCTTGTCTACCATGAGCTACTAGCTATCTCGCGACTTTAATCTTGTTGTGGCGCCATTTATCGTGCTTGTTTTGGATCCATTTAGAGCTTGATTAGAATCTAGTTAATACCCTTTAATTAGATTTCTAGTTCTATTCTAAATGCCTATCTTATATATATATTAGTATAGTTTAGCTGTAGATTAGATATAGTTTAGACTAGTTTAGAGATAGATTAGATTACCTTTTTACCCTTTAGTTTACCATAAACTCTTGTTAATTAGTTCTCAATTAGTTTGTTTCCTGGATTGACAAACCCAAGATACTCATACTGGGGAAAAGCTACACACGATACTGTCGCTTGCAGTATAATGTTTGCCGTGCTTAAGTGCTGTCAACAAGCTTTTCTGGCGCCGTTGCCGGGGAACTAATTAGTCGAGTCTTAATTAACTTGAGTTTATATATATATTTAATTTTGTCTTTTACTATTAGTTTTAATAGTTAGTTTGTGTTTGCTAATTGTATGCCAATCTAGTTCTAATTGTGTGCTAATAGTTTTTCTAATTGCTTTCTAATTAGTTAGTGTGTTATAATTTTCTAGTTTGTGTTTAGTCTTCGTGTTTTAATTTTATTCTCTAATTGTTTAGTGTGCTCTAGTTATATTTTTATTCTCTAATTGTGTTCTTGTGTTCGTCGTTCGTTTTTATGTTTATTCATAGTTTAGACTTTACTGTCATTCGATTTTTGATTTTGTGTTTTTATTAATTTAGCCTTTTATCTATTATTTTATGGCTTTTTAGTTTATTCTACTATATTTACTTTCTTGCGTTTAATTCTATAATTAGTTTGTTTGTTTAGAATAAGTCTAACTCTTTTATTTAAGTTTAATCTTTTATAAACTCTATTATAATATAGTTTCTCCAATATATATATTGCTTTAACTAACATTACAGGAAAAATAGATCTCGGTCCAATAAAAAAAATCTTTTCCAACCGAGCTCTTTAATGGTAGGTGCTAACGCTGTTAGTGGCTTATGATCTGTTATTGAGTTTTTCTACAGCTATCGCAGAGGAATAACTATGGTGTTAAAGGTAAGTCTGCTGTGTCAATTAAGTTTTTTAAAACTAATGTTTTTAGAGCTTGTTTGTTCTAAGCTACAGATAATGGAGGCAAAGATGATTAGCCGAGAAGGTTCCGAAGGCTAAGGATTGCTTGAGTACAAGGAAGACGAAGATATGGAAGGTTTATCTCAAAACCAATCCAAGTTCCAACCAAATCTCGAGATACTCTCGGAATTCAGGATAGCAACACCTTGTGGAGCCAATTCGAAGAGCTTAACGACGTCAAATGAAGAAAGTCCGAATACCAAAGGCCAGAGTAAGGGAAGCTGAATTTCGGGAAAGACAAAGCATTCCTCTCCAACACTTGATGGTGCATGCAATCACGGCGTTCCAAAGAAGAAGATGAAGCCACTATGGAGTCAAGATTTGAACTTCACTTCTTCAAGACTAAGGTAATTCTTGTTTTAATCGTAAATATAATTAAAGTTTACCTATGTTTGATTAGAGATGTTTTATAATGATCATTAAAGTGTTGTTTGGTTGATTGTTATCCCCCTATCATTTTTTGTGTTTTGTTTTTAGCTTTTAGTGAAACTTTTGTTTCTTTAATCCATACCTTGAGAATCGATTAATAAAGTTTGTCTTTAGACTAGTTTCTTTGATCCATGGTTTTGCAATGCTTCATCTTTACACGTGACCCTCGACATGTCTTTTAGTAGATTTTTTTACTTTAATTAGTTGATTGAATCTACTCATGCTTAGATATGGTTAGGTTTTGCTAGTTCGTCAATTCTCAGGTATTAGTTTAGGGTTAGTTATAAAGAAAAAATTTTGAAAGCCCAAGGTTTGTGCAAAAGTAGAAGGGGACCGACCACTAATGCTCCCCTAGTGGTTCGGTCCAGGTTTATTTTATGTGCAAATTGTTTTTAAAATTTTAAACATGAACATGTACATGTTTATCATGACTTATTATTTGTGCACAATACTGTCTTAAATTTGAAATTTCAAAACGTTTGGTCTCTCTACAAAAAGAACCCTTGTTAGAATTTTATCTAAGCTCACTTTTATTTCTTTCAAAATTATCTCTCTAATTTGGCTAAAATAATTAGAAACCCATCGTCTTGTTTATTTCTTGTTTGATTTTATGAATCATGTTCATCTATAATTATATATGCCTTAGTATTTTGCTATGTGATTTCAATTTGAATTATAGTTGTTTCTGATTCTTGAATCAAATGTTTGTTTAAACCCCGATCAACCATGTGACTCTATTTTTATCTCTAATCATTGACATGATGCTATTATATTATATATATACGTGTGCACTGTGAGCTAACCATTCAGAGAAATTCACACTTCATTTGAAACAATGAGACCAATGGGTGAAATAGTTCAAGACAAATTCACGATGATTGATGCAAGGATTTGATAAGATTTGAAGATATCAGAATTTGCAAAAGTTTGGTTGAGTTTTAAATTGAAGAGTGAGTGGACTGAATGGAGGAGGAATTAGAGACAAGAATCAAGCCCATGAAGCTTCAAGATCAACAATGGTGGACCCAGACAATTTCTACCAAGATCCAACTCCAAAGGTTGAAGATTGTCGACATTGGGAAAGCTGAGAACAGAAGGCTAAAATGTCATCAATGTGGAGCTCGACCTCAGAGGCAAAGACAGAATATTTTTTATATTTGAAAAGCCCATGAAGTCTTCTTTCCAACGTAACAAGAATCACTCAATTTGGAGATTTCTACAAGGAGCAATGTACAAATCATTGAAGGCTGCGCGAGCTGAGTTGAAGTCTGGACAGAACGCAGTGCTTGAGTAAAACGGGCATAACTCTTTCATACGGAATCGGATTTTAATGCATAAGTACTCGTTGGAAAGATAATTTCAGAGGCTATCCAATGGATCTATTATTTGAGGCATGTTCTGTTCATGACTAATGAGGTATACCATGAAGAAGGAGGTGGCAGCAACAATAGTGATGTCTACTTGAGAAAGATGATGACAACAATGATGAAGAAGAGGATAGTGCACACAAGTGATGCTATGATCAAGACACGATGAAGCTGCACAATCAAGTTATCAAGCTGCATAGACACTTCGGATTCTTACTCCAAGGGCCATGGCTTCACTTCAACGAAGGTAAGTAAGAAGTCTAGCTTTATGACTTTAAATGAAGTGATTTTCCAGAGGTAACCCGTTTAATTATTCGTTTTAGTGTCTTAGAGTCTTTTAATAGAAAAATGGAAAGCATGGCACCACCCTTTGAATCTTTAGCTTGTGGCTAGTTAACTTAATCTAGATAATCATCATCACATCACTTCATATTACGTTTTTCATCTTGCATTTGCATTTATCCATTATATTTGTTTTTTCTTTTAAGATTAATTAGGCCACAAGTTAAAAAGTCATTGGGAATATTTTTAGATTATGGTAAATTGTTTCTACTCTTGACCGTTACCTCGAGATTAGTACGTGGATTTAAATTGTTTTGCAGGAATTATTTAATGATAAATAAATTGAAGGAATATTCGGTAACATATTTCTAACACCTTCTCTTTTTTTTAAATTCTGCAAGTATTTAGCAATATCTATCAATTTGGTGTTCCCTTTGTGTTTCTTTTGTTTTAAGTGTGTTAGTTTAGATTTATTATGTGATTAATCCTATAACCATGGTCTATGCTTATTTAATTAATGACAATAATGCTTTCAAGAAAATGATGAAAGTTGCCGCTTTATCTTTATCATGCTTTGGTTTTGATTAGTTAAATTAGCGGGCTCTCATAATACATATTTAATTGAACTAGCAAGCAAATTTGTGATTGATTATGACTGTTCATAAAGAACCATATGATTTAATTTTTGCAAGGTTTAATCTTTATCATGATCATCTTCTTGTTTATTTTTACTGCTTATAAATTCCAAAATCAACTTTATAAGATTATTTTGCGATAGCCATTCCTACCAGAGCCACATATTTTAAATCCTTAGATTTATCAAATTTGTTTTTCAAATGAGTTGGATCAAGACTGTGATCTAGGGTATGAGACTTAGAAGCTGGTCATTTATTTTCGCGTATCTTTTCTTTGCTAGCCTTTCTATCCATGCATTGTGTCTCTCTACATTGGAGAGAGTACAAACTTCGCTGGATATCCATCCTTAAGCCAAGATTATCTTTTTGTGTATCCTTTTTGACCACAACCTACTATTTTCTGGAGTATTTAAGGGATTAAATACTATTCTTTTTATCGGACAGCTCTATCCTCTAAGTTAAATTGTTTTAGATATATACTCAAGGGCGAGGGTGAGTATTATTCAAGAGTGGGGACGGAGAGCTGCCATATATAGTTTTTTTTTTAGAGAGAAAGATTTTTGAGGGAACAAAAAGCAAAAAACAAAAACAAAAAAAAAGGACCAAGTGGTTGCCATACATAAAAAAAAATCAAAAAAAAAGAAAAGAAAAGAGTCGCCCCTCAATGATCTCAGAAATTTTTATTTTTAAAGTGTTTTATATAGTTTTCTTTAGCAATAGTAAGGGATATCCTGTTTATATATACTCCAAAAAATATTCCAACCATATGCAATCCGATAGCAAGGACTTCATTTGTGCCTTCAGATCATCCATTGACACTTTCATATGTCCACTTTTCTAAATGTGTTTGTTTCATCCTTTCCCTCTCAATATTATTTTATTCCATGATCTTTTTGACAAGTCTCAGTAAAACCAGCAGATTTCTTTTTTGGTTTGACAATATTTTGGAAACAAATTTTGATTAGGATTCATACCAAGCTCTAGATAAGCTTCCACCTTATATATATATGTTTATTGAATACCATTTAGATATTGAGAGACTGGAGAGTTGAGTGTGTTTTTGGCTTTGCAAGAATTTTTCTCTTAATGTTTGTTTATCTTTTTCAAAAACATATTGCTGAAATAAGGAGATGAGTCATTGATAAATTTGAATTCTTGCTAATTCTTTTGTTGTGGGATGAGCTTAGTTGAATATCTTTTCTTTCATAATTTGCTGGTTCAAACTTAAAATTTTGAAGAGAGCTTGTTAGTTTGATTAATTAAGATTAGGGTATAAAAAAGTTAATGAAAGGCAATGCTGATTCTTGACTTACTCGAGGACGAGCAAGGTTTAAGAGTGGGAATGTTGTTGACGCGGCTTAAGTACGAAAATTATGCATCATTTTATGTGGTTTTTCATTGATTTTATGCGTCAACTATATCTTTTACTAACATTTATCACCAATAATTGTGGATTTTGCAATATTGTTTTGGAAATATGCTACATGTGATTTTTACAGGTTTTAAGCCAATTTTTCGCGAAATTCACCATGATCCACTTCGAGTAAGAAAAGACCGCTAGATGACATGAATTGAAGATGAAGAACAAGGAAGGCTCGGTGAACTCATAACTCATTCTGTGTTGATCAAGGTTTCCTAATCGGAAGATTCAATGAAGTGTCAAGAGCTACAAGAAAATAAAGATATTTATTCAATAAAGATGTCAAATATGTCAAAGACTAGAAGATTTCATCAAGTCTCGGCCCATTACGAAGATTCCAGAAGGTTTAGAGTCCTAAACGCCCCCGGCAAGTGTTGCTTGGACATTAAGCAACCACCACGCGAAAGATGGAAGGAAAAAGACGCCAGAAGAGTCCGGGTCGGCCGACCCGGAGTCCTCTGGTCGGCCGACCTCAGGCTTTCCTACGTCGGTTTGAGTTTTCCTTTTTACCACGTCTTCTCTAGGGTATAAATAGCGACCGTAGGCCCCGAGATCGGGCATCCAATTCATTATCAAGGCGCGGAGGCGACGACAAGAGGGACAACAACTAGATGAGAGTAGAGGGTCGAGTTTCTAGTCTAGGATTAGAGTTCTTCTAGTTCCTAGAGGTGATTAGAGCCCTTGCACGGTGCTCTAATTATCTAGCTCCAGAGGTCTAATTGTATCATCAAGAGGTATGGCCATGGTTGTAAGTATGATACAATTTATTAATGAAGCATTGTTCTTGTCTAATTATCACGTTCTTGTTCTAATTATGCTTGTTCTAGCTCTAATTAGCTTTAGATCTACATGCTTGTTGATTAGATCATGTCTTTAAAAGGTTATGTTCATCTAGCGTTCTTTATTGTTGATCTAGCTTACTAATAATATAGTTGCATATCTAGTTCTTGTGATCATGGTGATTAGAGGTTCTAGTTGTGCTAACTATGTTATTAGACCATATAAAGTAATTAGAGGTGCATTCTCTAATTATGTGCCTGTTGAAAGTTTCTCGTCGATTACCTGGTTACTAGTGACAGTAGAGCCCGGGGAAAGGTTAAGCTGATCTAGGGGGTTAGGTTGATTGATCTTGATTTAATTATGCTACGATGAATATGCTTGAACATGCGTGTCTACCTTGAGCTACTAGTTATCTCGCTACTTTAATCTTGTTGTGGCGCCCTTTATCATACTTGTTTTGGATCTATTTAGAGCTTGATTAGAATCTAGTTAATACCCTTTAATTAGATTTCTAGTTCTGTTCTAAATGCCTATCTTATTATAATATTAGTATAGTTTAGCTGTAGATTAGATATAGTTTAGGCTAGTTTAGAGATAGATTAGATTACCTTTTTACCCTTTAGTTTACCATAAACTCTTGTTAATTAGTTCTCAATTAGTTCGTTTCCTGGATTGACAAACCCAAGATACTCATCCTGGGAAAAAGCTACACACGATACTGTCGCTTGCAGTATAATGTTTGACGTGCTTTAGTGCCGTCAACAGTGAGCTCCAGTTCTTCCTCGGGCTGCAGATCAAGCAAGGCCCTAAAGGAACCTTCGTCCATCAAGCCAAGTATACAAGAGACATACTCAATAAATTTGAAATGGGTGACTCCAAGCCCATGACAACCCCTATGAGTACAAACACGGCGCTTGATGCCGATGAAGTTGGGGAGGCGGTGGACCAGAAGGAATTTCGAGGGATGATCGGCTCACTTCTGTACCTGACGGCGACCAGGCCAGACATTCAGTTCGCGGTCTGCCTCTGTGCGCGCTACCAGGCTTCTCCTAGGACTTCTCACCATCAAGCGGTGAAGTGTATTTTCAGGTATCTGAAATTCACTCCTGAACTTGGTCTTTGGTATTCCTTGGGTTCTTCTCTCTCTCTTAGAGGGTTCTCAGATGCTGACCATGCTAGCTGCCGGATTGATCGCAAGTCAATCTCCGGCACATGCCAACTCTTAGGAACCTCTCTTGTCTCTTGGTCCTCTCGCAAGCAAGCTAGCATATCCTTGTCTACCACAGAAGCAGAGTACATAGCTGCTGCTAGCTGCCGCTCCCAGCTTTTATCGATGAAAGCCACCCTTAGTGATTTCGGCCTTAGGTTTGGAAAAATCCCTCTTCTAGTGGACTCTACTTCTGCTATTTCTGTAGCTAAGAACCCCGTCTTGCACTCTAGAACCAAACACATAGACGTGAGGTTTCACTTTCTGAGAGATCACTATGAGAAGGGGGACATAGACTTAGTCCACGTAGCATCTGAAAACCAGTTGGCCGTATCTTTACTAAGCCCCTAGAGCTTGGCGCTTTTGTGCGCTTGAGAGGTGAGTTTGGAGTGTGCTATCCCTTTTAGTCAGGGATAATACGCTATTCCTTTTAGTAAGGAATAGCTTCCATAATCTAGATATTGCTTTTATCTTGCTTTTATTTCTCTTTGCTTCTTTTGCATATTGTATCATATCATGCATCGCATTATATCATATGCATTTTCACTTCACTAGCACTAGAGCTCTTTTGAAATGATGAGTTAGTATTAGCTTGTGCTAGATTGTACAGTGCTTGCTTGATCATGGTTGGCTAAGCTCTCTTGAGTCTATTGATTACTAGTCGTGAGCTAAGTCATTTTATTCTTTGCAAATCAAAAACCTTGATCACCACTTGATTTGGCTACCTAGCATGTGTAGGAATATTGAATGCTATGCTATCTTTTCATTCCTGGATATGCTAGTTGTATGCCTTTGCTAAGTAAACGCCAAAGCTTTTCTGACACCTTGCTTAAATTGAAATCTGAATCAAAATGCTTACAAGTGTGTCTTATATGATGAATTGAGAAAGATCCAGGTGGGTTTGCTTGTCACACTGATCTAGTTCGAGACAGCTTGCCTTTGCACTTTGGCATGAACTTGGACTAGGCTGTGTATGACCAAAACCTTGTCTTAAGCTTCTGATGGTTATATAACCTAGGCTTGGCATTGGTTGGTAAGAAGTGGCAAAAGACAAGTAGATAACCCCTGGCACAAAAAGAACTTGCTTTTGACTACAAATGTCTAAATCTGAAATGCTTATGGCTAGTTGTATATGCTTTGGTTGAGAGTAGCACACCTTGTATGCATTGCTAGCATCTTGCTGTTCATGCCTATCTTGCTAGGTGCTATTCATGTCGGTGATGCTTTCTTTTCATTAACCCTGAAAAACAAGCTTACTCTTGATATGTGTAAGATAGATTCATTTGAGCTTGTTGTATGCTTCCTTGCCCTCACTTGCTCTGTATGCTAGAACTTGTGATTACTAGCTTTACATCCCTTCTGAGCTCTTTTAGTTACACTCCTTGCATTTCATGGCATATTTTGAGGGAGAGTTGTCTAGTTCAGGGGGAGTTGAGTTCAAAGAACCCTTGATGTGTCCATTGTCAACAAGGGGGAGAAATTTGGGGAGAAATTAGTGTACTTCCAAGGGGAGAAGTCTTAAAATATGGACAAAGGGGGAGAACTCAGGAGAGTTTTAGTTGAGGGGAGCTTTGCACTTATTTTGCATTTGTGAGGATGCATTTCAGGGGGAGTTGAGCTTTTAGCATGCTCTTTGCATTGGTGCGTTGAGCCTTTTGCCTCTGCCTTGAGGAGCCGATGTTTTGTTTTTCGTTTTGCTTCAAGCTACCTTGTGTTTTGCCTTCGTTTGGTTTTTGGCAGCTTGAGCATTTCTTTTCTTTTTCCTTTCTTTTTCAGTTTTACGCTTTTCTTTTGTCTTTGTTCTATTTCAGGTTACAGGTTGGAGATGTGTTGACAATGCACTCATCAAGGGGGAGATTGAGAGCCAATGGATCGGCCTCATTGCTCTCTTGGTGTGATGAGTGATTGTCAACGGCACAAGTCCTCCGATGGACTGGAGGCCCTCCGATGGACTGGAGGTAGAGGATGACGAAGACCTCGATGGACTGAGGCAAAAGTCCTCCAATGGACCGGAGGCAATGCTCGGCGTCGATCGGTCATGGAACCTCGGTACACGGAGGGGCGGTTCGGCAACGGTGGTGTAAGCCCTCCGATGGACCGCGAGGCAACTCCGATGGACTGGAGAAGCCGGGTGCCACCGTGGTGCTCTAACCCAAGTGCATGGCGCGAAGGCGTGCGAGGGAGGCTTTGGCGGCTTCGGCTCAAAACCGCCACCCAAGTTCAAGTGACTTGGTGGGTTGGGCTCCAACTCGCCAAGATAGAAGATTGGGCCAAGACCCGGTCCAGGAAGCCCGCAGAATAAAATTTCCCGGTTCTGACTTCAAAACCGGGGGAAGCTTTCGGACTACTGGCTACGTGGCGCACATCCAAGCGAGGCGTGGAGAAGAAGAAGATCAAGACGTCATCGTAGTCGTCCGATTGTATCTTTTCGGTTTGGCCCCCTCCGGGCATTTTTAGAGTAGGGGTCTTAATGTAATTGTGTCGTTTAGGGCCTAGGGTATAAATAGACTTAAGAGGCTCCCTTGGAGCTCATCTTGGCAGCCACAATACCCTAGTTTCCCTAACCCTAGCAGCCAAGGTCCAAAGAGAGAAAAGAGAGGAGATTAGCTAGGAGATGAGTGCCTAGTTTAGTCAAATCTTGTCATTAGTGGGAGGATGATGGGAGGTAGGTCTAGGGGTCTTGTAAGACTTGATTTTGATTCAATCCAAGATTATTCCTTGAGAAATCCATGTCTTGAGCAGCTCAATTTCGTCCTCTTTTTCCCCTCCCCGTTCTAGTTTGTTTTTGGTTCCAATCCTTGGATTTTGGTGTGTTTACTTTTGTCCAAGGTTGGGATCTTTATTTTGTTGATATTTTGCCTTGCTATGATGTGGTGAATCTCACTAGCCAAGTGCTAGAATCATTGAACCACGAGCAAGGGCCGTTCTTCCCATTTCTCGGCTTTCCGGACTCAACTCACCTACCTCACGAGATCGGCAATTCCCATGAATCCCTTGATCTTTTGGAGCTGATCTTTTGGAATTTGCTAGGAAAGGTCCTTAGGATTATCCATGCAAATTTTCGTGAAGTTTCGTTGAGATTTGACCCCGTTTCGATCGATTTTTCAAAAGGGTGTCGGGCTGTTTTTGAGTGCAGTTTTTCTGTTGAGTTAAATAGTACGGTCTGGAGTAAAATAGGACGGTCTGTAGAGACCGGATAGTCCGGTCTATAGTGTTTCTGGGCTGTTTTTAGCCTCTTCATAACTTAGTACGGTCTAGGACTTTTGGGGGGGTTCGGATAGTACGGTCTGTACAATTTTAGGCTGTTTTCTTGTGTTAGTTCCTCCTCTTCTTCCTTGGTCCTTTCTCTTTGGTTTCTTTGGTGTTTGGAGTGTTGTGGTTTGCTTCAAGCTTGTTTTGTGTCAACCACTGCATGCCCATACTCTTCACTCGCTGTTCTTAAGTAAGGCACGCTTCGGTGTGTTGAGTGGCTAGTGTGCGACACTTGCAAGCTTTGTAGCTTGTCTCGTTTTGTTCGTGCTTTGTTTTGTTCGTCGACATCTAGTGTGCGTGTTCTGCTAGGTATACTTAGGGCTTCCGCTTTCCACCCGATACGTATCTGTTCAGTAGACGGTATCGGGTGTGCGTGTGTTCAAGAGAGTGCACTTTGGGGGTTTGAGTTTGAGTTTTTCAAGTCCTCCTATTCACCCCCCTCTAGTCGCACGTCTCGGCCCTACAGTATGCTCCGTACGAGCGCTAGAAACCTAGTAGAGTGGAAACATATTCACTGCTGTCAAAGTTGGCGCTCATACAGTAAGCCATTGAACACACATTTCGATCCGTACCGAAGGAGCAAATGCTGAAAGCGGGCGAGCAAGGTGTTGGCCTTATAAATTGGTATCAAGTATTCCCCATATGTCAAAACTTTGATTTCCAGTTCCTATGGCGTTCCTCCCTTACTTAGCTTTCCAACGAGCCCAACAGCCGAAGATTCTGAGTACCCTAGAAGATGTTATGGCCGTTATACCGAGCGGACATGACTTTCAAGCGTTTTCGGGGGTCGTCCGTCCACTGCTTAGCATCACATTGTTCTAGATCATAGGTATGCTCCTTATGAGCGCTAGAAACCGAGTTGACTGGAAAAATATTCACTGCTGAGGAAGTTGGCGCTCATACAGTAAGCCATGGTACGCACATTTCAATCCATACCGAAGGAGCAAACTCTGAAAGCGGGCGAGCAAGGTGTTGCTCTCTCAGTTAGCTTCCCAACGAGCCCAATAGCCGAAGATTCTGAGTCCCCTATAAGAAGTTATGGCCGTTATACCGAGCGGACATGACTTTCACGTGGTTTCGGGGGTCATCTGTCCACTGCATAGCGTCTCATTGTTCTAGATCATAGGTATGCTCCTTACGAGAGCTAGGAACCCAGTAGAGTGGAAAAATATTCACTGCTGAGGAAGTTGGCGGTCATATAGTAAGCCATGGTACCCACATTTCGATTCGTACCGAAGGAGAAAACGTTCAAAGTGGGTGAGCAAGGTATTGGCCTTATAAATTGGTATCAAATATTCCCCAAATGTCAAAAGTTTGATTTCTAATTCCTACGGTGTTGCTCCCTCAGTTAGCTTTCCAACGAGCACAACAGCCGAAGATTTTGAGCCCCTAGATGAAGTTATGGCCGTTATACTGAGCGGACATGACTTTCATGAGTTTTCGGGGTCGTTCATCCACCTTTTATCATCACATTGTTCTAGATCATAGGTATGCTCCTTACGAGCACTAGGAACCTAGTAGAGTGGAAAAATATTCACTGATGAGGAAGTTGGCACTCATACAACAAGCCATGCTACACACATTTCGATCCGTACCGAAGGAGCAAACTCTGAAAGCGGGCGAGCAAGGTGTTGGCTTTATAAATTGGTATCAAGTATTCCCCATATGTCAAAAGTTTGATTTTCAGTTCCTATGGTGTTGCTCCCTCAGTTAGCTTTCCAACGAGGCCAACAGCCGAAGATTCTGAGTCCCCTAGAAGAAGTTATGGCCGTTATACCGAGCGGACATGACTTTTATGAGTTTTCGGTGGTCGTCCGTCCACTGCTTAGCATCACATTGTTCTAGATCATAGGTATGCTCCGTACGAGCGCTAGAAACCTAGTAGAGTGGAAAAATATTCACTGCGGACGAAGCTGGCGCTCATACAGTAAGCCATTGTACGAACATTTCGATCCGTACCGAAGGAGCAAATGCTGAAAGCGGGCAAGCAAGGTGTTGGCCTTATAAATTGGTATCAAGTATTCCCCATATGTCAAAAGTTTGATTTCCAGTTCCTATGGTGTTCCTCCCTAACTTAGCTTTCCAACGAGCCCAACAGCCGAAGATTCTGAGTCCCCTAGAAGATGTTATGGCCGTTATACCGAGCGGGTGACTTTCTTGTGTTTTCGGGGGTCGTCCATCCACTGCTTAGCGTCTCATTGTTCTAGATCATAGGTATGCTCGTTACAAGCACAAGGAACCTAGTAGAGTGGAAAAATATTCACTGTTGAGACTGTTGGCGCTCATACAGTAAGCTATTGTACACACATTTCGATCTGTACCGAAGGAGCAAACGTTGAAAGTGGGTGAGCAAGGTGTTGGCCTTAGAAATTGGTAACAAATATTCCCCGGATGTCAATTACATGCCATGACATGATGCTTTATGATGAATAATGCATATATAAGTGATAATCATGCACTTGAGATGCTGGAGCATCACAGTTGGCGCTCATACAGTGAGCCATGGTATAGACATTTCGATTCGTACCAAAGGAGCAAACGCCGAAAGCGGGCGAGTAGGGTGTTGGCCTTATAAATTGGTATCAAATATTCCCCATATGTCAAAAGTTTTATTTCCTGTTCCTATGGGGTTGCTCCCTCAGTTAGCTTTCCAACGAGACCAATAGCCGAAGATTCTGAGTCCCCTAGAAGAAGTTGTGGCCGTTATACCGAGCGGGCATGACTTTCATGAGTTTTCGAGGGTCGTCCGTCCAAGGCTAAGTATCACATTGTTCTAGATCATAGGTATGCTCCGTATGAGCGCTAGAAACCTAGTAGAGTGGAAAAATATTCACTGCTGACGAAGTTGGCGCTCATACAGTAAGCCATTGTACGCACATTTCGATCTGTACCGAAGGAGCAAATGCTGAAAGTGGGCGAGCAAGGTGTTGGCCTTATAAATTGGTATCATATTCCCCATATGTCAAAAGTTTGATTTCCAGCTCCTATGGTGTTCCTCCCTTACTTAGCTTTCCAACGAGAACAACAGCCGAAGATTCTGAGTCCCCTAGATGATGTTATGGCTGTTACACTGAGCGGACATGACTTTCATGTGTTTTCGGGGGTCGTCCATCCACTGCTTAGCGTCTCATTGTTCTAAATCATAGGTATGCTCCTTACAAGCGCTAGGAACCTAGTTGAGTGGAAAAATATTCACTGCTGAGAAAGTTGGCGCTCATACAGTAAGCTATTGTACACACATTTAGATCTGTACCGAAGGAGCAAACGTTGAAAGCGGGTGAGCAAGGTGTTGGCCTTATAAATTGGTATCAAATATTCCCTGGATGTCAATTACATGCCATGACATGATGCTTTATGATGAATGATGCATATATAAATAATAATCATGCACTTGAGATGCTGGAGCATCACAGTTGGCGCTCATACGGTAAGCCATGGTATCGACATTTCGATTCGTACCAAAGGAGCAAACGCCGAAAGCGGGCGAGCAGGGTGTTGGCCTTATAAATTGGTACCAAATATACGCCATATGTCAATAGTTTGATTTCCAATTCCTATGGTGTTGCTCCCTCAGTTAGCTTTCCAATTAGACCAACAGCCGAAGATTCTGAGTCCCCTAGAAGAAGTTATGGCCGTTATACCGAGCGGACATGACTTTCACGAGTTTTCGGGGGTCGTCCGTCCACTTCTTAGCAACACATTGTTCTAGATCATAGGTATGCTCCTTACGAGCACTAGAAACCGAGTAGAGTGGAAAAATGTTCACTGCTGAGGAAGTTGGCGCTCATACAGTAAGCCATGGTACGCACATTTCAATCCGTACCGAAGGAGCAAACTCTGAAAGCGGGCGAGCAATGTGGTGGCTTTATAAAATGGTATCAAGTATTCCCCATATGTCAAAAGTTTGATTTCCAATTCCTTTGGTGTTGCTGCCGTAGTTAGCTTTCCAACGAGCCCAACAGCCGAAGATTCTGAGTCCCCTATAAGAAGTTATGGCCGTTATACCGAGCAGACATGACTTTGGTTTCGGGGGTCATCCTTCCACTGCTTAGCGTCTCACTGTTCTAGATCATAGGTATGCTCCTTACGAGAGCTAGGAACCTAGTAGAGTGGAAAAATATTCACTGCTGAGGAAGTTGGCGCTCATACAGTAAGCCATGGTACGCACATTTCAATCCGTACCGAAGGAGCAAACTCTGAAAGCGGGCGAGCAAGATGTTGGCCTTATAAACTGGTATCAAGTATTCCCCATATGTCAAAAGTTTGATTTCTAGTTCCTATGGTGTTGCCCCCTCAGTTAGCTTTCCAACGAGCCCAACAACCGAAGATTCTGAGTCCCCTATAAGAAGTTATGGCCGTTATACCGAGTGGACATGACTTTCATGTGGTTTCGGGGGTGATCCGTCCACTGCTTTGCATCTCATTGTTCTAGATCATAGGTATGCTCCTTACGAGCGCTAGGAACCTTGTAGGGTGGAAAAATATTCACTGCTGAGGAAGTTGGCGCTCATACAGTAAGCCATGGTACCCACATTTTGATCCGTACCGAAGGAGCAAACGTTCAAAGCGGGTGAGTAAGATGTTGGCCGTATAAATCGGTATCAAATATTCCCCAATTGTCAAAAGTTTGATTTCTGGTTCCTACGGTGTTGGTCCCTCAGTTAGCTTTCCAACGAGCACAACAGCCGAAGATTTTGAGCCCCCTAGATGTAGTTATGCCCGTTATACTGAGCGGACATGACTTCCATGAGTTCTCGAGGTCGTTCATCCACCTTTTAGCATCACATTGTTCTACATCATAGGTATGCTCCTTACGAGCACTAGGAACCTAGTAGCGTGGAAAAATATTCACTGATGAGGAAGTTGGCACTCATACAATAAGCCATGCTACACACATTTCGATCCGTACCGAAGGAGCAAACGTTGAAAGCGGGTGAGCAAGGTGTTGGCCTTATAAATTGGTATCAAATATATCCTAGATGTCCAAAGTTGGATTTCCAGTTCCTACGGTGTTGCTCCCTCAGTTAGTTTCTAACAAGCACAACCGCCGAAGATTTTGAGTCCCCTAGATGTAGTTATGGCCGTTATACCGAGCGGACATTACTTTCGTGAGTTTTCGGGGTCGTCCATCCACCTTTTAGCGTCACATTGTTCTAGATCATAGGTATGCTCCTCATGAGCGTAGGAACCTTGTAGAGTGGAAAAATATTCACTGCTGAGGAAGTTGGGGCTCATCCAGTAAGCCACGGTACACACATTTCGATCCGTAGCGATGGAGCAAACGCTGAAAGCGGAGGAGCAAGGTGTTGGCCTTATAAATTGGTATCAAATATTCCCCAAATGTCAAAAGTTTGATTTCCGGTTCTATGGTGTTGCTTCCACAGTTAGCTTTCCAACGAGCCCAACAGCCGAAGATTGTGAGTCCACTAGATGAAATTATGGCCGTTATACCGAGCGGACATGACTTTCATGAGTTTTCGGGGGTCGTCCGTCCACTGCTTAGCACCACATTGTTCTAGATCATAGGTATGCTCCTTACGAGTGCTAGAAACCGAGTAGAGTAGAAAAAGATTCACTACCAAGGAAGTTGGCGCTCATACAGTAAACCATGGTACGCACATTTCTATCCGTACCGAAGGAGCAAACTCTGAAAGCGGTCGAGCAAGATGTTGGCCTTATAAATTGGTATCAAGTATTCCCCATATGTCAAAAGTTTGATTTCTAGTTCCTATGGTGTTTCCCCCTCAGTTAGCTTTCCAACGAGCCCTACAGCCGAAGATTCTGAGTCCCCTATAAGAAGTTGTGGCCGTTATACCGAGCGGACACGACTTTCATGTGGTTTCGGGGGTGATCCGTCCACTGCTTTGCATCTCATTGTTCTAGATCATAGGTATGCTCCTTACGAGTGCTAGAAACCTTGTAGAGTGGAAAAATATTCACTGCTGAGGAAGTTGGCGCTCATACAGTAAGCCATGGTACCCACATTTCGATCCGCACCGAAGGAGCAAAAGTTCAAAGCGGGTGAGCAAGGTGTTGGCCTTATAAATTGGTATCAAATATTCCCCAGATGTCAAAAGTTTGATTTCTAGTTCCTAGGTGTTGCTCCCTCAGTTAGCTTTCCAACGAGCACAACAGCCGAAGATTTTGAGCCCCCTAGATGTAGTTTTGGCCGTTATACTGAGCGGACATGACTTTCATGAGTTTTCGGTGTCGTTCATCCACGTTTTAGCATCACATTGTTCTAGATCATAGGTATGCTCCTTACGAGCACTAGGAACCTAGTAGAGTCGAAAAATATTCACTGATGAATAAGTTGGCGCTCATACAATAAGCCATGCTACACACATTTTGATCCGTACCGAAGGAGCAAATGTTGAAAGCGGGTGAGCAAGGTGTTGGCCTTATAAATTGGTATCAAATATTCCCCATATGTCAAAAGTTTGATTTCCAGTTCCTATGGTGTTGCCCCCTCAGTTAGCTTTCCAACGAGCCCAATAGCCGAAGATTCTGAGTCCCCTATAAGAAGTTGTGGCCGTTTTACCGAGCGGACATGACTTTCATGTGGTTTCAGGGGTGATCCGTCCACTGCTTTGCATCTCATTGTTCTAGATCATAGGTATGCTCCTTACGAGCGCTAGGAACCTTGTATAGTGGAAACATATTCATTGCTGAGGAAGTTGGCGCTCATACAGTAAGCCATGGTACCCACATTTCGATCCGTACCGAAGGAGCAAATGTTTAAAGCGGGTGAGCAAGGTGTTGGCCTTGTAAATTGGTACCAAATATTCCCCAGATGTCAAAAGTTTGATTTCTAGTTCCTACAGTGTTGCTCCCTCAGTTAGCTTTCCAACGAGCACAACAGCCGAAGATTTTGAGTCCCTAGATGTAGTTATGGCCGTTATATCGAGCGGACATGACTTTCATGAGTTTTCGGGGTCGTCAATCCACCTTTTAGCATCACATTGTTCTAGATCATAGGTATGCTCCTTACGAGCACTAGGGACCTAGTAGAGTGGAAAATTATTCACTGTTGAGGACAGTGTTAGCCTAAACGGTAAACGGTAAAGAGTAGGTCGCCTACTGTTTAGGCATTATTCGGTGCTAAATGGCTGCTTAAACGGGTTTAAACGGTGTAAATGACCAATTAAACGGAAACGATCAATCACTGTTTAGCATTTAAACGGTGTTTAAACAGGCTAAACAACCGTTAAGCCAACCGTGGCGGAGGAAGTTGGCGCTCATACAGGAAGCCAGGCTACACACATTTTGATCCGTATCGAAGAAGCAAACGTTGAAAGCGGTTGAGCAAGGTGTTGGCCTTATAAATTGGTATCAAATATTCCGTAGATGTCAAAAGTTGGATTTCCAGTTCCTACGGTGTTGCTCCCTCAGTTAGCTTTCCAACGAGCACAACAGCCGAAGATTTTGAGTCCCCTAGATGAGTTATGGCCATTATACCGAGCAGACATGTCTTTCATGAGTTTTCGGGGTCGTCCATCCACCTTTTAGCGTCACATTGTTCTAGATCATAGGTATGCTCCTCACGAGCACTAGGAACCTAGTAGAGTGGAAAAATATTCACTGCTGAGGAAGTTGGCGCTCAGACAGTAAGCCATGGTACACACATTTCGATCCGTACGGAAGGAGCAAACGCTGAAAGCGGACGAGCAAGGTGTTGGCCTTATAAATTGGTATCAAATATTCCCCAAATGTCAAAAGTTTGATTTTCAGTTCTACGGTGTTTCTCCCACAGTTAGCTTTCCAACGAGCCCAACAGCCGAAGATTCTGACTCCCCTAGATGAAATTATAGTCGTTATACCGAGCAGACATGACTTTCATGAGTTTTCGGGGGTCGTCCGTCCACGGCTTAGCATCACATTGTTCTAGATCATAGGTATGCTCCTTACGAGTGCTAGGAACCTAGTAGAGTGGAAAAATATTCACTGCTGAGGAAGTTGGCGCTCATACAGTGAGACATGGTACGCACATTTCAATCTGTACCGAAGGAGCAAACTCTGAAAGCGGGCGAGCAACGTGTTGGCCTTATAAATTGGTATCAAGTATTCCCCATATGTCAAAAGTTTGATTTCCAGTTCCTATGGTGTTGCTCCCACAGTTAGCTTTTCAACGAGCCCAACAGCCGAAGATTCTGAGTCCCCTAGATGAAATTATGGCCGCTATACCGAACAGACATGACTTTCATGAGTTTTCGGGGGTCGTCCGTCCACTGCTTAGCATCACATTGTTCTAGATCATAGGTATGCTCCTTACGAGCGCTAGGAACCTAGTAGAGTGGAAAAATATTCACTGCTGAGGAAGTTGGCGCGCATACAGTTTGGCATGGTATGCATATTTCAATCCGTACCGAAGGAGCAAACTCTGAAAGCGGGCGAGCAAGATGTTGGCCTTATAAACTGGTATCAAGTATTCCCCAAATGTCAAAAGTTTGATTTCCAGTTCCTATGGTGTTGCCCCCTCAGTTAGCTTTCCAACGAGCCCAACAGCCGAAGATTCTGAGTCCCCTATAAGAAGTTATGGCCGTTATACCGAGCGGATATGACTTTCATGTGGTTTCGGGGGTGATCCGTCTACTGCTTTGCATCTCATTGTTATAGATCATAGGTATGCGAGTGCTAGGAACCTTGTAGAGTGGAAAAATATTCACTGCTGAGGAAGTTGACGCTCATAAAGTAAGCCATGGTACCCACATTTCGATCCGTACCGAAGGAGCAAATGTTCAAAGCGGGTGAGCAAGGTGTTGGCGTTATAAATTGGTATCAAATATTCCCCAATTGTCTAAAGTTTGATTTCTAGTTCCTACGGTGTTGCTCCCTCAGTTAGCTTTCCAACGAGCACAACAGCCGAAGATTTTGAGCCCCCTAGATTTAGTTATGGCCGTTATACTGAGTGGACATGACTTTCATGAGTTTTCGGGGTCGTTCATCCACCTTTTAGCATCACATTGTTCTAGATCATAGATATGCTCCTCACGAGCACTAGGAACCTAGTAGGGTGGAAAAATATTCACTGATGAGGAAGTTGGAGCTCATACAATATGCCATGCAACACACATTTCAATCCGTACCGAAGGAGCAAACGTTGAAAGCGGGTGAGCAAGGTGTTGGCCTTATAAATTGGTATCCAATATATCCTATATGTCAAAAGTTGGATTTCCAGTTCCTATGGTGTTGCTCCCTCAGTTAGCTTTCTAACAAGCACAACGGCCGAAGATTTTGAGTCCCCTAGATGTAGTTATGGCCGTTATACCGAGCGGACATGACTTTCGTGAGTTTTCGGGGTCGTCCATCCACCTTTTAGCGTCACATTGTTCTAGATCATAGGTATGCTCCTCACGAGCGCTAGGAACCTTGTAGAGTGGAAAAATATTCACTGCTGAGGAAGTTGGTGCTCATCCAGTAAGCCATGGTACACACATTTCGATCCGTACCGAATGAGCAAACGCTGAAAGCGGAGGAGCAAGATGTTGGCCTTATAAATTGGTATCAAATATTCCCCAAATGTCAAAAGTTTGATTTCCGGTTCTACGGTGTTGCTCCCACAGTTAGCTTTCCAACGAGCCCAACAGCCAAAGATTTTGAGTCCACTAGATGAAATTATGGCCGTTATACCGAGCGGACATGACTTTCATGAGTTTTCGGGGGTCGTCCATCCACTGCTTAGCACCACATTGTTCTAGATCATAGGTATGCTCCTTACGAGTGCTAGAAACCGAGTAGAGTAGAAAAAGATTCACTACTAAGGAAGTTGGCGCTCATACAGTAAGCCATGGTATGCACATTTCAATCCGTACCGAAGGAGCAAACTCTGAAAGTGGGCGAGCAAGATGTTGGCCTTATAAATTGGTATCAAGTATTCCCCATATGTCAAAAGTTTGATTTCCAGTTCCTATGGTGTTGCCCCCTCAGTTAGCTTTCCAACGAGCCCAACCACCAAAGATTCTGAGTCCCCTATAAGAAGTTGTGGCCGTTATACCGAGCGGACATGACTTTCATGTGGTTTCGGGGGTGATCCGTCCACTGCTTTGCATCTCATTGTTCTAGATCATAGGTATGCTCCTTACGAGCGCTAGGAACCTTGTAGAGTGGATAAATATTCATTACTGAGGAAGTTGGCGCTCATACAGTAAGCCATGGTACCCACATTTCGAACCGTACCGAAGGAGCAAACGTTTAAAGCGGGTGAGCAAGGTGTTGGCCTTATGAATTGGTATCAAATATTCCCCAATTTCAAAAGTTTGATTTCTAGTTCCTACGGTGTTGCTCCCTCAGTTAGCATTCCAACGAGCACAACAGCGGAAGATTTTGAGTCCCTAGATGTAGTTATGGCCGTTATACCGAGCGGACATGACTTTCATGAGTTTTCGGGGTCGTCAATCCACCTTTTAGCATCACATTGTTCTAGATCATAGGTATGCTACTTACGAGCACTAGGAACCAAGTAGAATGGAAAAATATTCACTGTTGAGGACAGTGTTAGCCTAAACGGTAAACGGTAAAGAGTAGGTCGCCTACTGTTTTGGCATTATTCGGTGCTAATTGGCTGCTTAAACGGGTTTAAACGGTGTAAATGACCAATTAAACGGGAACGATCAATCACTGTTTAGCCTTTAAACGGTGTTTAAACGGGCTAAACAGCCATTAAGCCAACAGTGGCGGAGGAAGTTGGCGCTCATACAGTAAGCCAGGCTACACACATTTTGATCCGTATCAAAGAAGCAAACGTTGAAAGCGGGTGAGCAAGGTGTTGGCCTTATAAATTGGTATCAAATATTCCCTAAATGTCAAAAGTTGGATTTCCAGTTTCTACGGTGTTGCTCCCTCAGTTAGCTTTCCAATGAGCACAACAGCCGAAGATTTTGATTCCCCTAGACGAGTAATGGCCATTATGCCTAGCGGACATGTCTTTCATCAGTTTTCGGGGTCGTCCATCCACCTTTTAGCGTCACATTGTTCTAGATCATAGGTATGCTCCTCACGAGCACTAGGAACCTAGTTGAGTGGAAAAATATTCACTGCTGAGGAAGTTGGCGCTCAGACAGTGAGCCATGGTACACACATTTCGATCCGTACCGAAGGAGCAAACGCTGAAAGTGGACGAGCAAGGTGTTGGCCTTATAAATTGGTATCAAATATTCCCCAAATGTCAAAAGTTTGATTTCCAGTTCCAATGGTGCTGCTCCCATAGTTAGCTTTCCAACGAGCCCAACAGCCGAAGATTCTGAGTCCCCTAGATGAAATTATGGCCGTTATACCGAGCAGACATGACTTTCATGAGTTTTCGGGGGTCGTCCGTCCACTGCTTAGCATCACATTGTTCTAGATCATACGAGTGCTAGGAACCTAGTAGAGTGGAAAAATATTCACTGCTGAGGAAGTTGGCGCTCATACAGTGAGCCATGGTACGCACATTTTGATCCGTACCGAAGGAGCAAACGCTGAAAGTGGGCGAGCAAGATGTTGGCCTTATAAACTGGTATCAAGTATTCCCCATATGTCAAAAGTTTGATTTCCAGTTCCTATGGTGTTGCCCCTTCAGTTAGCTTTCCAACGAGCCCAACAGCCGAAGATTCTGAGTCCCCTATAAGAAGTTATGGCCATTATACCGAGCGGACATGACTTTCATGTGGTTTCGGGGGTGATCCGTCTACTTCTTTGCATCTCATTGTTCTAGATCATAGGCATGCTTCTTACGAGCTCTAGGAACCTTGTAGAGTGGAAAAATATTCACTGCTGAGGATGTTGGCGCTCATATAGCAAGCCATGGTATGCACATTTCGATCCGTACCGAAGGAGCAAACGCTAAAAGCGGGCGAGCTAGTTGTTGGCCTTATAAATTTGTCACAAATATTCCCCATTTGTCAAAAGTTTGATTTCCAGTTCTTATGGTGTTGCTCCCTCAGTTAGCTTTCCAACGAGCCCAACAGCCGAAGATTCTGAGTCCCCTAGAAGAAGTTACCGCCGTTATACCGAGCGGACATGACTTTCATTTGGTCGTCCGTCCACTACTTAGCGTCTCATTGTTCTAGATCATAGTTATGCTCCTTACGAGTGCTAGGAACCTAGCAGAGTGGAAAAATATTCACTGCTGAGGAAGTTGGCGCTCATACAGTAAGCCATGCTACACACATTTCGATCCGTATCGAAGGAGCAAATGTTGAAAGTGGGTGAGCAAGGTGTTGGCCTTATAAATTGGTATCAAATATTCTCCAGAGGTCAAAAGTTGGATTTCCAGTTCCTATGGTGTTGCTCCCTCAGTTAGCTTTCCAACAAGCACAACAGCCGAAGGTTTTGAGTCCCCTAGATGTAGTTATGTTCGTTATACCAAGCGGACATGACTTTCATGTATTTTCGGGGTCGTCCATCCACCTTTTAGCGTCACATTGTTCTAGATCATAGGTATGCTCCTTATGAGCACTAGGAACTTTGTAGAGTAGAAAAATATTCACAGCTGAGGAAGTTGGCGCTCATACAGTAAGCCATGGTACACACATTTCGATCCGTACCGAAAGAGCAAACGCTGAACGCGGACGAGCAAGGTGTTGGCCTTATAAATTGGTATCAAATATTCCCCAAATGTCAAAAGTTTGATTTCCAGTTTCTATGGTATTGCTCCCATAGTTTTCTTTCTAACGAGCCCAACAGCCGAAGATTCTAAGTCCCCTAGATGAAATTAAGGCCGTTATACCGAGCAGACATGACTTTCATGAGTTTTTGGGGGTCGTCCGTCCACTGCTTAGCGTCACATTGTTCTAGGTCATAGGTATGCTCCTTACGAGCACTAGAAACCTAGTGTTGTGGAAAAATAGTCACTGCTGAGGAAGTTGGCGCTCATACAGTAAGCCCCGGTACGCACATTTCGATCCGTACCGAAGGAACAAACGCTGAAAGCAGACGAGCAAGGTGTTGGCCTTATAAATTGGTATCAAATATTCCCCAAATGTCAGTACAAGAGATTTGTTATACAATGACATTATCTTTTCGTCACAAAACCTCATATTTACGTCACAAATAGAAATTTATGACGACCGTTTGACGAAAATCCATTAGTCACCAACCATGTCACATTTCTTGATTAGTGACGAAAACGTAGTTTTTCGCCATAAATTTTGTGACGTTCCTTAAGTCGTCATAGGTTTATGACATTCAATTTTCATCATAAACCAATGTACTAAACGTCTTAAACTAGCTTCTACAAATGACATGGCAATGACTGCGATCCTACGTGGCATGTGATTCATGACATTTTAGATTCATCATAATCTAATTTTAGGCCAACAAGAGCCCATTTACAAAGTTTGTATCTCATCCCTCAACTTTTATGGGCCATATTGTTTTTTTAAAGAACATATATATAAGCCAATATAATATTTGAAGCACAACCAAAACAACATAGATATCTCAGCCCATATATTTGCATATTAAATCCATTGACATAACTTTACAAATAATGACACAAGATCAAATTTACAAGTGCCAAAACCAAAAGGATTGCATCACATGTACCCAAAAATATGAGGAATTGACATAATCATAGAGTGAACCAGTTACAGACATAAAATGCATGGCCTTGGTATATGACTTCTTGCCCATGGCCATGAGCTCTTCATCCTTGGTGCACATATCGTCATCAATAATCCATATTGCCTCGTATCAGCATCTTGCACAAAGGATAAACAACAATTTCTAAAATATGCATAGTAGCCGACAAATTTATCGGCACTATCATCAGAAGTAGAGATTATAGCCGGCAGCATGCTACACATGCAGAAACATAGTACTTGAGAACACGCACACTCCGGTGATTACACTCTTAAGTATCCAAATCATAGTATATAAAAGTGAGTTTAACATCCGAAGGTAAAAAAAAAAATCAAGGAGTATGGTTTATTGAATTGAAGGAGCAAAAATTGACAAAAGAATAAAGCCTAGAACACAGCAACAATTTATAACATTCAGAGGCTTGCCTGATTGAACATGAGTATGGATAAAGACGCCCTAGTAGGTGCATTCAGTTGCCCTGAGTTGCTGAGATAAAGTAGAGCATAAGAATTATAAAAACTTCATTGATACAAACCAGAAAAGCTTGCACCTAGAAAATGTACTTCCTTTTCAGAGAATAATGGAATAGTTCAAAACTATTCAACAAGAAGGGCAGCTAAAGGGATGAGAGTGAAACAGGATGTGTACCTGAGAGGCGGCAGTAGAGAAGAGGAGGAGCGCAAGCAGCTGCTGCTGCAGTAAGCCGCTCATTATCTTCATCTCGCCCCCCTTCTGCCAGTCATCTCCCCTGCAGCTGCACGGGTCAGCAAGAGGTGGAATTCAGACAGGGTTGGCTGACTACTAAGCGAGAAGGAAGGATCAAATAATCAAACCAAATCATGGACTGAGGAAGCAAGATCAGAATTACTTGGGAGTCAGAATACTTGCCAACCCCCTGTGACCTGCGTGGATCCGTTAGGACCGGGTGTCCTGGGGCCTGGATCCGCCCCTGCTTGCCACACAGCTTCGAGCCAACGCTCGGGAGCAGGCACCAGGCGGTCACCGACCAGGATCCAGAGGAGCGGTGGAAGATGCGGCTCGCTGTCGTCGGCGCCTAAGTGCCCTAGGCCGAAGACGCCGTGGCAGGGGGAGGAGGCGCGTAGGGGCCGCGTCCGCCGGGGGTGGCGGGGGCCTCCGGCGCCACGGCGCGGCGAGGAGAGAGGAAGGCGCGGCAAGGCGCTGGGCCAGTCGCCCCCGCCCTCGCTCGCTGGCAGCCGCCGTCGTCAGGTGAGAGAGAGGGGAGGAGGAAAGAAATGTTAGGGTTAGGGGAGAGAGAGGTGGGGCTTGGGTGTTTTTTTTGATCTGGCAGGGCTCACAGGAGCCGTCGGATTTGATTGAACGGTGCAGGGAGGCCTCCGGCCGAATGGGCCTAACAGGCCAAAAGGAGGGTGGCGGGGTTAAAACAGGCGGTGCTAGATTCGGCCAGTGCCACTAGTTAAATCAAAAATATTTTTTTGTTATTGAATATTTTTTTATCCGATGAAGACAATATGTCACATTCGTATCTCTTTATACTTTATATATTTTTTTCGCTACGATAAAGATGTGTGTGCCGCTCATGCATAGCCTACACAATTCTTTCTTACACTGCACCTTTGTTTTTACTACTTAAATAGATGTTTCAAATAATTAAATTTAATAATATATTCATTTAGCCACATGCGGGACGCACGTGCATTTTGACTAGTTAGATAAATAAACATGCTATATGAAGGTAACCTTAAGTCATCATGTGAAAAAGTGAACTTGGTTGACGTGGGAGGCTTCGTATAAAACACAAATAATCATGTAAATAGAGTTTTTCGGCCAAACTTTTTTTATGGATGCTATACTTATATATGTTGCCCCCTGTCAAATTTCATGATATTTCGAGACTATTCGTGTATTATTAATTTTTTCCTATGGTAAATCACCTGTATTCATCATAAATAACACATTCATCTAGTTTATGACGATTATATTTCTTGTAGTGTTGTCAAAAGTTTGATTTCCAGTTCCTACGGTGTTGCTCCCACAGTTAGCTTTCCAACGAGCCCAATAGCCGAAGATTCTAAGTCTTCTAGATGAAATTTTGGCCGTTATACCGAGCGGACATGACTTTCATGAGTTTTGGGGGGTCGTCCGTCCACAGCTTAGCGTCACATTGTTCTAGATCATAAGTATCCTCCTTACGAGCATTAGAAACCTAGTATAGTCGAAAAATATTCACTGCTGAGGAAGTTGACGCTGATACAGTAAGCCATGGTACGCACATTTCGATCCCTACCGAAGGAGCAAATGCTGAAAGCGGGCGAGCAAGGTGTTGGCCTTATAAATTGGAATCAAATATTCCCCATATGTCAAAAGTTTGATTCCCAGTTCCTATGGTGTGGCTCCCTCAGTTAGCTTTCCAACGAGCCCAACAGCCGAAGATTCTGAGTCCCGTAGAAGAAGTTATGGTCGTTATACCGAGCGGACATGACTTTCATGAGTATTGGGGGTCGTCCGTCCACTGCTTAGCGTCACATTGTTCTAGATCACAGGTATGCTCCTTACGAGCACTAGAAACCTAGTAGAGTGGAAAAATAATCACTGCTAAGGAAGTTGGCGCTCATACAGTAAGCCATGTTACGCACATTTCGATCTGTACCGAAGGAGCAAACGCTGAAAGCGGACGAGCAAGGTATTGGCCTTATAAATTGTTATCAAATATTTCCGAAATGTCAAAAGTTTCATTTCCAGTTCCTACGGTGTTGCCCCCACAGACGAGCCCAACAGTCAAAGATTCTAAGTCCCCTAAATGAAATTATGGCCGTCATACCGAGCGGACATGACTTTCATGAGTTTTGAGGGGTCGTCCGTCCACTGCTTAGCGTCATATTGTTCTAGATCATAGGTATCCTCCTTACGAGCACTAGAAACCTAGTAGAGTGGAAAAATTTTGACTGCTGAGGAAGTTGGCACTCATACAGTAAGCCATGGTACGCACATTTTGATACGTACCGAAAGAGCAAACGATTAAAGCGGGAGAGCAAGGTGTTGGCCTTATAAATTGGTATCAAATATTCCCCATATGTGAAAAGTTTGATTTCCAGTTCCTATAGTGTTGCTCCCATAGTTAGTTTTCCAACGAGCCCAACAACCGAAGATTCTGAGTCCCCTAGATGAAATTATGGCCGTTATACCGAGCAGACATGACTTTCATGAGTTTTTGGGGGTCGTCCGTCCACTGCGTAGCATCACATTGTTCTAGATCATAGGTATGCTCCTTACGAGCGCTAGAAACCTAATAGAGTGGAAAAATATTCAGTGCTAGTTGGCGCTCAAACAGTAAGCCATGGTACGCAGATTTCGATCCGTACCGAAGGAGCAAACGCTGAAAGCGGGCGAGCCAGGTGTTAGCCTTATAAATGGGTATCAAATATTCCTCATATGTCAAAAGTTTGATTTCTGGTTCCTATGGTGTTGCTCCCATAGTTAGCTTTCCAACGAGCCCAACAGCCAAAGATTCTAAGTCCCCTAGATGAAATTATGGCCGTCATACCGAGCGGACATGACTTTCATGAGTTTTGGGGGGTCGTCCGTCAACTGCTTAGCGTCATATTGTTCTAGATCATAGGTATCCTCCTTACGAGCACTAGAAACCTAGTAGAGTGGAAAAAATTTCACTGCTGAGGAAGTTGGCACTCATACAGTAAGCCATGGTACGCACATTTTGATATGTACCGAAGAAGCAAACGATGAAAGCGGGAGAGCAAGGTGTTGGCCTTATAAATTGGTATCAAATATTCCCCATATGTCAAAAGTTTGATTTCCAGTTCCTGTGGTGTTGCTCCCATAGTTAGCTTTCCAACGAGACCAACAGCCAAAGATTCTGAGTCCCCTAGATGAAATTATGGCCGTTATACCGAGCAGACATGACTTTCATGAGTTTTCGGGGGTCGTCCGTCCACTGCGTAGCATTACATTGTTCTAGATCATAGGTATGCTCCTTACGAGCGCTAGAAACCTAATAGAGTGGAAAAATATTCAGTGCTGAGGAAGTTGGCGCTCAAACAGTAAGCCATGGTACGCACATTTCGATCCGTACCGAAGGAGCAAACGCTGAAAGCGGGCGAGCAAGGTGTTGGCCTTATAAATTGGTGTGAAATATTCCCCATATGTCAAAAGTTTGATTTCCAGTTCCAATGGTGTTGCTCCCATAGTTAGCTTTCCAACGAGCCCAACAGCCAAAGATTCTAAGTCCCCTAGATGAAATTATGGCCGTCATACCGAGCGGACATGACTTTCATGAGTTTTGGGGGGTCGTCCGTCCACTGCTTAGCGTCATATTGTTCTAGATCAAAGGTATCCTCCTTACGAGCACTAGAAACCAAGTAGAGTGGAAAAATTTTCACTGCTGAGGAAGTTGGCACTCATACAGTAAGCCATGGTACACACATTTTGATATGTACCGAAGGAGCAAACGATGAAAGCGGGAGAGCAAGGTGTTGGCTTTATAAATTGGTATCAAATATTTCCCATATGTCAAAAGTTTGATTTCCAGTTCCTGTGGTGTTGCTCCCATAGTTAGCTTTCCAACGAGCCCAACAGCCGAAGATTCTGATCCCCTAGATGAAATTATGGCCGTTATACCGAGCAGACATGACTTTAATGAGTTTTCGGGGGTCGTCCATCCATTGCGTAGCATTACATTGTTCTAGATCATAGTTATGCTCCTTACGAGCACTAGAAACCTAATAGAGTGGAAAAATATTCAGTGCTGAGGAAGTTGGCGCTCAAACAGTAAGCCACGGTACGCACATTTCGATCCGTACCGAAGGAGCAAACACTGAAAGCGGGCGAGCAAGGTGTTGGCCTTATAAATTGGTATCAAATATTCCCCATATGTCAAAAGTTTGATTTCCGGTTCCTATGGTGTTGCTCCCATAGTTAGCTTTCCAACGAGCCCAACAGCCAAAGATTCTAAGTCCCCTAGATGAAATTATGGCCGTCATACCGAGCGGACATGACTTTCATGAGTTTTGGGGGGTCGTCCGTCCACTGCTTAGCGTCATATTGTTCTGGATCAAAGGTATCCTCCTTACGAGCACTAGGAACCTAGTAGAGTGGAAAAATTTTCACTGCTGAGGAAGTTGGCACTCATACAGTAAGGCATGGTACGCACATTTTGATATGTACCGAAGGAGCAAACGATGAAAGCGGGAGAGCAAGGTGTTGGCCTTATAAATTGGTATCAAATATTCCCCATATGTCAAAAGTTTCATTTCCAGTTCCTGTGGTGTTGCTCCCATAGTTAGCTTTCCAACGAGCCCAACAGCCGAAGATTCTGAGTCCCCTAGATGAAATTATGGCCATTATAACGAGCAGACATGACTTTCTTGAGTTTTCGGGGGTCGTCCGTCCACTGCGTAGCATCACATTGTTCTAGATCGTAGGTATGCTCCTTACGAGCGCTAGAAACCTAATAGAGTGGAAAAATATTCAGTGCTGAGGAAGTTGGCGCTCAAACAGTAAGCCATGGTACGCACATTTCGATCCGTACCGAAGGAGCAAATGCTGAAAGCGGGCGAGCAAGGTGTTGGCCTTATAAATTGGTATCAAATATTCCCCATATGTCAAAAGTTTTATTTCCAGTTCCTATGGTGTTGCTCCCATAGTTAGCTTTCCAACGAGCCCAACAGCCGAAGATTCTAACTTCCCTAGATGAAATTATGGCCGTTATACCGAGCGGATATGACTTTCATGAATTTTGGGGGGTCGTCCGTCCTCTGCTTAGCGTCACATTGTTCTAGATCATAGGTATGCTCCTTACGAGCACTAGAAACCTAGTAGAGTGGAAAAATATTCACTTCTGAGAAAGTTGGCGCTCATACAGTAAGCCATGGTACACACATTTCGATCCGTATCGAAGGAGCAAACGCTGAAAGCGGACGAGCAAGGTGTTGGCTTTATAAATTGGTATCAAATACAAATATTTCCCAAATGTCAAAAGTTTGATTTCTAGTCCTACAGTGTTGCTCCCACAGTTAGCTTTCAAACGAGCCCAACAGCCGAAGATTCTAGGTCCCCCAGATGAAATTTTGGCCGTTATAACTAGCGGACATGACTTTCATGAGTTTTGGGGGGTCGTCCATCCACTGCTTAGCGTCACATTGTTCTAGATCATTGGTATGCTCCTTACGAGCACTAGAAACCTAGTAGAGTGGAAAAATAATCACTGCTGAGGAAGTTGGCGCTCATACAGTAAGCCATGGTACGCACATTTTGATCCGTACCGAAGGAGCAAACGCTGAAAGCGGGCGAGCAAGGTGTTGGCCTTATAAATTGGTATCACATATTTCCTATGTGTCAAAAGTTTGATTTCCAGTTCCTTTGGTGTTGCTCCCACAGCTAGCTTTCCAACGAGCCCAACAGCCGAAGATTTTAAGTCCCCTAGATGAAATTATGGCCGTTATACCGAGCGGACATGTCTTTCATGAGTTTTGGTGGGTCGTCCGTGCACTGCTTAGCGTCACATTGCTCTAGATCATAGGTATGCTCCTAACGAGCACTAGAAACCTAGTAGAGTGGAAAAATATTCACTTCTGAGGAAGTTGGCGCTCATAAAGTAAGCCGTGGTACACACATTTTGATCCGTACCGAAGGAGCAAACGCTGGAAGCGGACGAGCAAGGTGTTGGCCTTATAAATTGGTATCAAATATTTCCCAAATGTCAAAAGTTTTATTTCCAGTTCCTATGGTGTTGCTCCCACAGTTAGCTTTCCAACGAGCCCAGCAGCCGAAGGTTCTAAGTCCCCTAGATGAAATTATGGCCGTTATACCGAGCAGACATGACTTTCATGAGTATTGGGGGGTCGTCCGTCCCCTGCTTAGCGTCACATTGTTCTAGATCATAGGTATGCTCCTTACGAGCACTAGAAACCTAGTAGAGTGGAAAAATAATCACTGCTAAGGAAGTTGGCGCTCATACAGTAAGCCATGGTACGCACATTTCGATCTGTACCGAAGGAGCAAACGCTGAAAGCGGACGAGCAAGGTATTGGCCTTATAAATTGTTATCAAATATTCCCGAAATGTCAAAAGTTTAATTTCCAGTTCCTGCGGTGTTGCTCCCACTGTTAGCTTTCCAACGAGCCCAACAGCCAAAGATTGTAAGTCCCCTAGATGAAATTATGGCCGTCATACCGAGCGGACATGACTTTCATGTGTTTTGGGGGGTCGTCCGTCCATTGCTTAGCGTCATATTGTTCTAGATCATAGGTATCCTCCTTACGAGCACTAGAAACCTAGTAGAGTGGAAAAATTTTCACTGCTGAGGAAGTTGGCACTCATACAGTAAGCCATGGTGCGCACATTGTGATACGTACCGAAGGAGCAAACGATGAAAGCAGGTGAGCAAGGTGTTGGCATTATAAATTGGTATCAAATATTCCCCATATGTCAAAGTTTGATTTCCAGTTCCTGTGGTATTGCTCCCTCAGTTAGCTTTCCATCGAGCCCAATAGCCGAAGATTCTATGTCCCCTAGATGAAATTATGGCCGTTATACCGGGCGGACATGACTTTCATGAGCATTGGGGGGTCGACCGTCCACTGCTTAGCGTCATATTTTTCTAGATCATAGGTATCGTCCTTACGAGCACTAGAAACCAAGTAGAGTGGAGAAATATTCACTGCTGAGGAAGTTGGCACTCATACAGTAAGCCATGGTGCGCACATTGTGATACGTACCGAAGGAGCAAACGATGAAAGCAGGAGAGCAAGGTGTTGGCCTTATAAATTGGTATCAAATATTCCCCATATGTCAAAAGTTTGATTTCCAGTTCCTATGGTGTTGCTCCCATAGTTAGCTTTCCAACGAGCCCAACAGCCGAAGATTCTAAGTCCCCTACATGAAATTATGGCCGTTATACCGAGCGGACATGACTTTCATGAGTTTTGGGGGTTCGTCCGTCCATTGCTTAGCGTCACATTGTTCTAGATCATAGGTATGCTCCTTACGAGCACTAGAAACCTAGTAGAGTGGAAAAATGTTCACTTCTGAGGAAGTTGGCGCTCATACAGTAAGCCATGGTACACACATTTCGATCCGTACCGAAGGAGCAAACGCTGAAAGCGGACGAGCAAGGTGTTGGCCTTATAAATTGGTATCAAATACAAATATTTCCCAAATGTCAAAAGTTTGATTTTCAGTTCCTATGGTATTGCTCCCACAGTTAGCTTTCAAACGAGCCCAACAGCCGAAGATTCTAAGTCCCCAGATGAAATTATGGCCGTTATACCTAGCGTACATGACTTTCATGAGTTTTGGGGGGTCGTCCGTCCACTGCTTAGCGTCACATTGTTCTAGATCATTGGTATGCTCCTTACGAGCACAAGAAACCTAGTAGAGTGGAAAAATAATCACTGCTGAGGAAGTTGGAGCTCATATAGTAAGCCATGGTACGCACATTCTGATCCGTACCGAAGGAGCAAACGCTGAAAGCGGACGAGCAAGGTGTTGGCCTTATAAATTAGTATCATATATTCCCCAAATGTCAAAAGTTGAATTTGCAGTTCCTACGGTGTTGCTCTCACAGTTAGCTTTCCATCGAGCCCAACAGCCGAAGATTCTAAGTCCCCTAGATGAAATTATGGCCGTTATACCGGGCGGACATGACTTTCATGAGCATTGGGGGGTCGACCGTCCACTGCTTAGCGTCATATTGTTCTAGATCATAGGTATCCTCCTTACGAGCACTAGAAACCAAGTAGAGTGGAGAAATATTCACTACGGAGGAAGTTGGCGCTCATACAGTAAGCCATGGTATGCACATTTTGATCCGTACCGAAGGAGCAAACGCTGAAAGCGGGTGAGCAAGGTGTTGGCCTTATAAATTGGTATCAAATATTCCCCAAATGTCAAAAGTTGAATTTGCAGTGCCTACAGTGTTGCTCTCACAGTTAGCTTTCCATCGAGCCCAACAGCCGAAGATTCTAAGTCCCCTAGATGAAATTATGGCCGTTATACCGAGCGAACATGACTTTCATGAGTTTTTGGGGGTCGTCCATCCACTGCTTAGGGTCACATTGTTCTAGATCATAGGTATGCTCCTTATGAGCACTAGAAACCTAGTAGAGTGGAAAAATATTCACTGCTAAGAAAGTTGGCGCTCATACAATAAGCCACGGTACGCACATTTCGATCCGTACCGGAGGAGCAAACGCTGAAAGTGGACGAGCAAGGTGTTGGCCTTATAAATTGGTATCAAATATTCCCCATATGTCAAAAGTTTGATTTCCAATTACTTTGGTGTTGTTCCCACAGTTAGCTTTCCAACGAGCCCAACAGCCAAAGATTCTAAGTCCCCTTGATGAAATTAAGGTCGTTATACCGAGCGGACATGATTTTCATGAGTTTTGGGGGGTCGTCCGTCCCCTCCTTAGCGTCACATTGTTCTAGATCATAGGTATGCTCCTTACGAGCACTAGAAACCTAGTAGAGTGGAAAAATATTCACTGCTGAGGAAGTTGGCCCTCATAGAGTAAGCCATGCTACGCATATTTCGATCCGTACAGAAGGAGCAAACGCTGAAAGCGGGTGAGCAAGGTGTTGGCATTATAAATTGGTATCAAATATTCCCCATATGTCAAAGTTTGATTTCCAGTTCCTGTGGTATTGCTCCCTCAGTTAGCTTTCCATCGAGCCCAACAGCCGAAGATTCTAAGTCCCCTAGATGAAATTATGGCCGTTATACCGAGCGGACATGACTTTCATGAGCATTGGGAGGTCGACCGTCCACTGCTTAGCGTCATATTGTTCTAGATCATAGGTATCCTCCTTACGAGCACTAGAAACCAAGTAGAGTGGAGAAATATTCACTGCTGAGGAAGTTGGCGCTCATACAGTAAGCTATGGTACGCACATTTTGATCCGTACCGAAGGAGCAAACGCTGAAAGCGGACGAGCAAGGTGTTGGCCATATAAATTGGTATCAAATATTCCCCATATGTCAAAAGTTTGATTTCCAGTTCCTTTGGTGTTGCTCCTACAGTTAGCTTTCCAACGAGCCGAACAGCCGAAGATTCTAAGTCCCCTAGATGAAATTATGGCCGTTAAACCGAGTGGACATGTCTTTCATGAGTTTTGGGGGCTCGTCCGTCCACTACTTAGCGTCACATTGTTCTAGATCATAGGTATCCTCCTTACGAGCACTAGAAACCTTGTAGAGTGGAAAAATATTCACCGCCGAGGAAGTTGGCGCTCATACAGTAAGCCGTGGTACGCACATTTCGATCCGTACCGAAGGAGCAAACGCTGAAAGCGGACGAGCAAGGTATTGGCCTTATAAATTGTTATCAAATATTCTCCAAATGTGAAAAGTTTAATTTCCAGTTCCTACGGTGTTGCTCCCACAGTTAGCTTTCCAACGAGCCCAACAGCCGAAGATTCTAAGTCCCCTAGACGAAATTATGGCCGTCATACCGAGCGGACACGAATTTCATGAGTTTTGGGGGGTCGTCCGTCCACTGCTTAGCGTCATATTGTTTTAGATCATAGGTATCCTCCTTACGAGCACTAGCAACCTAGTAGAGTGGAAAAATATTCACTGCTGAGGAAGTTGGCGCTCATACAGATACAGGAAGCCATGGTATGCACATTCTGATCCGTACCGAAGGAGCAAACGCTGAAAGCGGACGAGCAAGGTGTTGGCCTTATAAATTAGTATCATATATTCCCCAAATGTCAAAAGTTGAATTTGCAGTTCCTACGGTGTTGCTCTCACAGTTAGCTTTCCATCGAGCCCAACAGCCGAAGATTCTAAGTCCCCTAGATGAAATTATGGCCGTTATACCGGGCGGACATGACTTTCATGAGCATTGGGGGGTCGACCGTCCACTGCTTAGCGTCATATTGTTCTAGATCATAGGTATCCTCCTTACGAGCACTAGAAACCAAGTAGAGTGGAGAAATATTCACTGCGGAGGAAGTTGGCGCTCATACAGTAAGCCATGGTATGCACATTTTGATCCGTACCGAAGGAGCAAACGCTGAAAGCGGGTGAGCAAGGTGTTGGCCTTATAAATTGGTATCAAATATTCCCCAAATGTCAAAAGTTGAATTTGCAGTGCCTACGGTGTTGCCCTCACTGTTAGCTTTCCATCGAGCCCAACAGCCGAAGATTCTAAGTCCCCTAGATGAAATTATGGCCGTTATACCGAGCGAACATGACTTTCATGAGTTTTTGGGGGTCGTCCATCCACTGCTTAGGGTCACATTGTTCTAGATCATAGGTATGCTCCTTATGAGCACTAGAAACCTAGTAGAGTGGAAAAATATTCACTGCTAAGAAAGTTGGCGCTCATACAATAAGCCACGGTACGCACATTTCGATCCGTACCGGAGGAGCAAACGCTGAAAGTGGACGAGCAAGGTGTTGGCCTTATAAATTGGTATCAAATATTCCCCATATGTCAAAAGTTTGATTTCCAATTACTTTGGTGTTGTTCCCACAGTTAGCTTTCCAACGAGCCCAACAGCCAAAGATTCTAAGTCCCCTTGATGAAATTAAGGTCGTTATACCGAGCGGACATGATTTTCATGAGTTTTGGGGGGGTCGTCCGTCCCCTCCTTAGCGTCACATTGTTCTAGATCATAGGTATGCTCCTTACGAGCACTAGAAACCTAGTAGAGTGGAAAAATATTCACTGCTGAGGAAGTTGGCCCTCATAGAGTAAGCCATGCTACGCATATTTCGATCCGTACAGAAGGAGCAAACGCTGAAAGCGGGTGAGCAAGGTGTTGGCATTATAAATTGGTATCAAATATTCCCCATATGTCAAAGTTTGATTTCCAGTTCCTGTGGTATTGCTCCCTCAGTTAGCTTTCCATCGAGCCCAACAGCCGAAGATTCTAAGTCCCCTAGATGAAATTATGGCCGTTATACCGAGCGGACATGACTTTCATGAGCATTGGGAGGTCGACCGTCCACTGCTTAGCGTCATATTGTTCTAGATCATAGGTATCCTCCTTACGAGCACTAGAAACCAAGTAGAGTGGAGAAATATTCACTGCTGAGGAAGTTGGCGCTCATACAGTAAGCTATGGTACGCACATTTTGATCCGTACCGAAGGAGCAAACGCTGAAAGCGGACGAGCAAGGTGTTGGCCATATAAATTGGTATCAAATATTCCCCATATGTCAAAAGTTTGATTTCCAGTTCCTTTGGTGTTGCTCCTACAGTTAGCTTTCCAACGAGCCGAACAGCCGAAGATTCTAAGTCCCCTAGATGAAATTATGGCCGTTATACCGAGTGGACATGTCTTTCATGAGTTTTGGGGGCTCGTCCGTCCACTACTTAGCGTCACATTGTTCTAGATCATAGGTATCCTCCTTACGAGCACTAGAAACCTTGTAGAGTGGAAAAATATTCACCGCCGAGGAAGTTGGCGCTCATACAGTAAGCCGTGGTACGCACATTTCGATCCGTACCGAAGGAGCAAACGCTGAAAGCGGACGAGCAAGGTATTGGCCTTATAAATTGTTATCAAATATTCTCCAAATGTGAAAAGTTTAATTTCCAGTTCCTACGGTGTTGCTCCCACAGTTAGCTTTCCAACGAGCCCAACAGCCGAAGATTCTAAGTCCCCTAGACGAAATTATGGCCGTCATACCGAGCGGACATGAATTTCATGAGTTTTGGGGGGTCGTCCGTCCACTGCTTAGCGTCATATTGTTTTAGATCATAGGTATCCTCCTTACGAGCACTAGCAACCTAGTAGAGTGGAAAAATATTCACTGCTGAGGAAGTTGGCGCTCATACAGATACAGTAAGCCATGGTACGCACATTCTGATCCGTACCGAAGGAGCAAACGCTGAAAGCGGACGAGCAAGGTGTTGGCCTTATAAATTAGTATCATATATTCCCCAAATGTCAAAAGTTGAATTTGCAGTTCCTACGGTGTTGCTCTCACAGTTAGCTTTCCATCGAGCCCAACAGCCGAAGATTCTAAGTCGCCTAGATGAAATTATGGCCGTTATACCGAGCGGACAGGTCTTCCATGAGTTTTGGGGGGTCGTCCGTCCACTGCTTAGCGTCACATTGTTCTAGATCATAGGTATCCCCCTTACGAGCACTACAAACCTTGTAGAGTGGAAAAATATTCACTGCTGAGGAAGTTGGCGCTCATACAGTAAGCCGTGGTACGCACATTTCGATCCGTACCGAAGGAACAAACGCTGAAAGCGGGCGAGCAAGGTGTTGGCCTTATAAATTGGTATCAAATATTCCCCATATGTCAAAAGTTTGATTTCCAGTTCTATGGTGTTGCTCCCTTAGTTAGCTTTCCAACGAGCCCAACAGCCGAAGATTCTGAGTCCCCTAGAAGAAGTTATGGCCGTTATGCCGAGCAGACATGTCTTTCATGAGTTTTGGGGGGATCGTCCGTCCACTGCTTAGCGTCACATTGTTCTAGATCATAGGTATCCTCCTTACGAGCACCAGAAACCCAGTAGAGTGGAAAAACATTCACTGCTGAGGAAGTTGGCGCTCATACAGTAAGCCATGGTACGCACATTTCGATCCGTACCAAAGGAGCATAGGTAGAAAGCGGACGAGCAAGGTGTTGGCCTTCTAAATTGGTTTCAAATATCCCCCAAATGTCAAAAGTTTGATTTCCAGTTCCTACGGTGTTGCTCCCATAGTTAGCTTTCCAACGAGCCCAACAGCCGAAGATTCTG
Organism: Paspalum notatum; assembly: GCA_022530915.1. NCBI lineage: Eukaryota > Viridiplantae > Streptophyta > Magnoliopsida > Poales > Poaceae > Paspalum > Paspalum notatum. The sequence continues at coordinate 11,356,428 of CM039683.1, forward strand.
AGTCCCCTAGATGAAATTATGGCCGTTATACCGAGCGAACATGACTTTCATGAGTTTTTGGGGGTCGTCCATCCACTGCTTAGCGTCACATTGTTCTAGATCATAGGTATGCTCCTTATGAGCACTAGAAACCTAGTAGAGTGGAAAAATATTCACTGCTGAGGAAGTTGGCGCTCATACAATAAGCCACGGTACGCACATTTCGATCCGTACAGGAGGAGCAAACGCTGAAAGTGGACGAGCAAGGTGTTGGCCTTATAAATTGGTATCAAATATTCCCCATATGTCAAAAGTTTGATTTCCAATTACTTTGGTGTTGTTCCCCATTTAGCTTTCCAACGAGCCCAACAGCCAAAGATTCTAAGTCCCCTTGATGAAATTAAGGCCGTTATACCGAGCGGACATGATTTTCATGAGTTTTGGGGGGTCGTCCGTCCCCTCCTTAGCGTCATATTGTTTTAGATCATAGGTATCCTCCTTACGAGCACTAGCAACCTAGTAGAGTGGAAAAATATTCACTGCTGAGGAAGTTGGCGCTTATACAGATACAGTAAGCCATGGTACGCACATTTTGATCCGTACCGAAGGAGCAAATGCTGAAAGCGGGTGAGCAAGGTGTTGGCCTTATAAATTGGTATCAAATATTCCCCAAATGTCAAAAGTTGAATTTGCAGTGCCTACAGTGTTGCTCTCACAGTTAGCTTTCCATCGAGCCCAACAGCCGAAGATTCTAAGTCCCCTAGATGAAATTATGGCCGTTATACCGAGCGAACATGACTTTCATGAGTTTTTGGGGGTCGTCCATCCACTGCTTAGGGTCACATTGTTCTAGATCATAGGTATGCTCCTTATGAGCACTAGAAACCTAGTAGAGTGGAAAAATATTCACTGCTAAGAAAGTTGGCGCTCATACAATAAGCCACGGTACGCACATTTCGATCCGTACCGGAGGAGCAAACGCTGAAAGTGGACGAGCAAGGTGTTGGCCTTATAAATTGGTATCAAATATTCCCCATATGTCAAAAGTTTGATTTCCAATTACTTTGGTGTTGTTCCCCATTTAGCTTTCCAACGAGCCCAACAGCCAAAGATTCTAAGTCCCCTTGATGAAATTAAGGCCGTTATACCGAGCGGACATGATTTTCATGAGTTTTGGGGGGTCGTCCGTCCCCTCCTTAGCGTCACATTGTTCTAGATCATAGGTATGCTCCTTACGAGCACTAGAAACCTAGTAGAGTGGAAAAATATCACTGCTGAGGAAGTTGGCCCTCATAGAGTAAGCCATGCTACGCATATTTCGATCCGTACAGAAGGAGCAAACGCTGAAAGCGGGTGAGCACGGTGTCGGCATTATAAATTGGAATCAAATATTCCCCATATGTCAAAAGTTTGATTTCCAGTTCCTGTGGTGTTGCTCCCTTAGTTAGCTTTCCAACGAGCCCAACAACCGAAGATTCTGAGTCCCCTAGAAGAAGTTATGGCCGTTATACCATGCGGACAGGTCTTCCATGAGTTTCGGGGGTCGTCCGTCCACTGCTTAGCGTCTCGTTGTTCTAGATCATAGTTATGCTCCTTACGAGCACTAGTAACCTAGTAGAGTGAAAAAATATTCACTGCTGAGGAAGTTGGCGCTCATACAGTAAGCCAAAGTACACACATTTCGATCCGTTCCGAAGGAGCAAACGCTGAAAGCGGGTGAGCAAGGTGTTGGCCTTATAAATTGGTATCAAATATTCTCCAGGTGTTAAAAGTTGGATTTCCAGTTCCTACGGTGTTGCTCCCTCAGTTAGCTATCCAACGAGGATAACAGCCTAAGATTTTGATTCCCCTAGCTGTAGTTATGGCCGTTATACCAAGCGGACATAACTTTCATGAGTTTTCGGGGTCGTCCTTCCACCTTTTAGCGTCACATTGTCCTAGATCATAGGTATGCTCCTTACGAGCACTAGGAACCTAATAGAGTGGAAAAATATTCACTGCTGAGGAAGTTGGCGCTCATATAGTAAGCCATGGTACACACAAGTCGATCCATACCGAAGGAGCAAACGCTGAAAGCGGACGAGCAAGGAGTTATGGTTATAAATTGGTATCAAATATTCCTGAAATGTCAAAAGTTTGATTTCCAGTTCCTACGGTGTTGCTCCCACAGTTAGCTTTCCAACGAGCCCAACAGCCGAAGATTCTAAGTCCCCTAGATGAAATTATGGCCGTTATACCGAGCGGACATGACTTTCATGAGTTTTGGGGTCATCCGTCCACTGCTTAGCGTCACATTGTTATAGATCATAGGTATGCTCCTTACGAGCACTAGAAACCTAGTAGAGTGGAAAAATATTCACTGCTGAGGAAGTTGGCGCTCATACGGTAAGCCATGGTACGCACATTTCGATCCGTACCGAAGGAGCAAACGCGGAAAGCGGGCGAGCAAGGTGTTGGACTTATAAATTGGTATCAAATATTCCCCATATGTCAAAAGTTTGATTTCCAGTTCATATGGTGTTGCTCCCTCAGTTAGCTTTCCAACGAGCCCAACAGCCGAAGATTCTGAGTCCCCTAGAACAAGTTATGGTCGTTATACCGAGCGGACATGACTTTCATGTGGTTTCGAGGGTCGTCCGTCCACTACTTAGCGTCTCATTGTTCTAGATCATAGTTATGCTCCTTACGAGCGCTTGGAACCTAGTGGAGTGGAAAAATATTCACTGCTGAGGAAGTTGGAGCTCATATAGTAAGCCATGCTACACACATTTCGATCCGTACCGAAGGAGCAAACGTTGAAAGCGGGTGAGCAAGGTGTTGACCTTATAAATTGGTATCAAATATTCTCAAGATGTCAAAAGTTGGATTTCCAGTTCCTACGGTGTTGCTCCCTCAATTAGCTTTCCAATGAGCACAACAGCCAAAGATTTTGAGACCCCAAGATGTAGTTATGGTCGTTATACCAAGCGGACATAACTTTCATGAGTTTTCGGGGTCGTCCATCCACCTTTTAGCGTCACATTGTTCTAGATCATAGGTATGCTCCTTCCAAGCACTAGGAACCCAGTGGAGTGGAAAAATATTCACTGCTGAGGAAGTTGGTGCTCATACAGAAAGCCATCGTACGGACATTTCGATCAGTACTGAGGGAGCAAACGCTGAAAGTGGACGAGCAAGGTGTTGGCCTTATAAATTGGTATCAAATATTCCCCAAATGTCAAAAGTTTTATTTCCAGTTCCTATGGTGTTGCTCCCGTAGATAGCTTTCCAACGAGCCCAACGGCCGAAGATTCTGAGTCCCCTAGAAAAGTTATGGCCATTATACCGAGCGGACATGACTTTCAAGAGTTTTGGGGGGTTGCCCGTCCACTGCTTAGCGTCACATTGTTCTAGATCATAGGTATGTTCCTCACGAGCACTAGAAACCTAGTAGAGTGGAAAAATATTCACTGCTGAGGAAGTTGGCGCTCATAAAGTAAGCCATGGTACGCACATTTCGATCCGTACCGAAGAAGCAAATGCTGAAAGCGGGCGAGCAAGGTGTTGGCCTTATAAATTGGTATCAAATATTCCCCATATGTCAAAAGTTTTATTTCCAGTTCCTATGGTGTTGCTTCCGTAGATAGCTTTCCAACGAGCCCAACGGCCGAAGATTCTGAGTCCCCTAGAAAAGTTATGGCCGTTAAACCGAGCGGACATGACTTTCATGAGGTTTCGGGGGTCGTCCGTCCACTGCTTAGCGTCTCATTGTTCTAGATCATAGGTATGCTCCTTACGAGCACTAGAAACCTAATAGAGTGAAAAAATATTCACTACTGAGGAAGTTGGCGCTCATATAGTAAGCCATGGTACGCATATTTTGATCCGTACCGAAGGAGCAAACGCTGAAAGCGGGTGAGCAAGGTGTTGGCATTATAAATTCGTATCAAATATTCCCCATATGTCAAAAGTTTGATTTCCAGTTCGTATGGTGTTGCTCCCTCAGTTAGCTTTCCAATGAGCCCAACAGCCGAAGATTCTGAGTCCACTAGAATAAGTTATGGCCGTTATACCGAGCGGACATGACTTTCATGTGGTTTCGAGGGTTGTCCGTCCACTACTTAGCGTCTCATTGTTCTAGATCATAGTTATGCTCCTTACGAGCTAGGAACCTAGTAGAGTGGAAAAATATTCACTGCTGAGTAAGTTGGCGCTCATACAGTAAGCCGTGGTACACACATTTCGATCCGTTCCGAAGGAGCAAACGTTGAAAGCGAGTAAGCAAGGTGTTGGCCTTATAAATTGGTATCAAATATTCTCCAGATGTCCAAAGTTGGATTTCCAGTTCCTACGGTGTTGCTTCCTCAGTTAGCTATCCAACGAGCATAACAGCCGAAGATTTTGATTCCCCTAGATGTAGTTATGGCCGTTATGCCAAGCGGACATAACTTTCATGAGTTTTCGGGGTCGACCATCCACCTTTTAGCGTCACATTATTCTATATCATAGGTATGCTCCTTACAAGCACTAGGAACCTAGTAGAGTGGAAAAATATTCACTGCTGAGGAAGTTGGAGCTCATATAGTAAGCCATGGTACACACATTTCGATCCGTACCGAAGGAGCAAACGCTGAACGCGGACGAGCAAGGTGTTGGCCTTATAAATTGGTATCAAATATTTCTGAAATGTCAAAAGTTTGATTTCCAGTTCCTACGGTGTTGCTCCCACAGTTAGCTTTCCAACGAGCCCAACAGCCGAAGATTCTAAGTCCCCTAGATGAAATTATGGCCGTTATACCGAGCGGACATGACTTTCATGAGTTTTGGGGGTCATCCGTCCACTGCTTAGCGTCACATTGTTATAGATCATAGGTATGCTCCTTATGAGCACTAGAAACCTAGTAGAGTGGAAAAATATTCACTGCTAAGAAAGTTGGCGCTCATACAATAAGCCACGGTACGCACATTTCGATCCGTACCGGAGGAGCAAACGCTGAAAGTGGACGAGCAAGGTGTTGGCCTTATAAATTGGTATCAAATATTCCCCATATGTCAAAAGTTTGATTTCCAATTACTTTGGTGTTGTTCCCACAGTTAGCTTTCCAACGAGCCCAACAGCCAAAGATTCTAAGTCCCCTTGATGAAATTAAGGTCGTTATACCGAGCGGACATGATTTTCATGAGTTTTGGGGGGTCGTTGTTGACGCGGCTTATGAACGAAAATTATACATCATTTTATATTGTTTTTACCTATTATTATGCGTCAACTTTGCCTTTTACTAACAAATAACATAGATTATTGTGGATTTTGCAATATTGTCTTGGAAATGGTCTACTTGTAATTTTTGCAGGTTTTGGGCCAATTTTAAGCAAAATTCATCAAAGTCTACCTCGAGTAAAAAGGACCTCTGAATATTATTCAATAATGGAAGAAGAAGCCCAATTAAAGACCCATCAAATGAAGCCCAATTCTAGAAGACTCGACAAGATCTCGGGATACAGAAGAATCTGGAAGGTTTAGAGTCCGAAAAGGACTCCACGAAGATTTATATGAAGGTTATCCCGAAGCCCGCGAAAGATGGAAACTAGAGGAGGCTGGAAGGGCCTGGGTCGGCCGAGCCATACCCCCCCAAGTCGGCCGACCCCAGGACTCCGTATGTCGGTTTCAGTTTCCTTTTTGGCCACGTCTTCTCCAGGGTATTTAAAGCGAAGCTGAGCCCCTGGTCGAGGCATCCAATTCATTACCAAGGCGACAAGATGTAGAGAAGAGGGACAACAACTAGATGAGAGCTGAGGGTCGAGTTTCTAGTCTAGGTTTAGAGCTTCTTCTAAACCCTAGAGGTAATTAGAGGCCTTGCATGGTGCTCTAATTACCTAGCTCCAGAGGTCTAATTGTATCATCAAGCGCTATGGCCATGGTTGTAAGTATGATACATGTTATTAATGAAAGCATTGTTCTTGTCTATTTATCATCTTCTTGTTCTAATTATGCTTGTTCTAGCTGTAATTAACTTTATGTCTAGATGCATGTTAATTAGATCATGTCATTAAGGGTTTTATTCATCTAGCGTTCTTGGTCGTTGATCTAGCTTACTAATGATATAGTTTGTATGTCTAGTTCTTTTGATCGTGGTGATTAGAAGTTCTAGTTGTGCTAATTATGTTAATTAGACCATATAAAGTAGTTGGAAGTCGATTCTCTAATTACGTGCCTGTTGAAAGCTTTTCGTCGATTACCTGGTTACCAGTGACAGTGGAGCCCGGGGAAAGGTTAAGCAGATCTAGGGGGTTAGGTTGATTGATCTTGATTTAATTATGCTATGATGAATATGCTTGATCATGCTTGTTTACCTTGAGTTGCTAGTTATCTCGTTGCTTTTATCTATTTGTTTTGTTCTTATCATGCATGTCTTGGATTCAATTAGAGCTTGATTAGAGACTAGTTAATACCCCTTAATTAGTTTTCTAGTTTTGTTCTAATTGTTTATCTTATATATATTAGTATAGTTTAGACGTAGATTAGATATAGATTAGAGCTAGTTTATTAGTAGATTAGAACTTCTCTTTTATCTTTAGTTTATCATAAACTCTTGTTATTTAGCTCTCAATTAGTTCGTTCCTTGGATTGACATAAACCTACGATACTCATCATAGGGAAAAGCTACACACGATACTGTCGCTTGCAGTATAAGGTTTGCCATGCTTAAGTGCTGTCAACAAGCTTTTCTGGCGCCGTTGCCGGGGAACTAATTAATCGAGTCCTAATTAATTTGAGTTTATATTAAATTTTGTCTTTTGTTTCTAGTTTTAATATTTAGTTTGTGTTTAGTTTTTGTGTTTTAATTTTAGTCTCTAATTATTTAGTATACTCTAATTATGTTCTTATTCTCTAATTGTGTTCTTTTGTTCATCGTTCGTTCTTATAGTTTAGACTAACCTAGTAGCTAGCTGTTATTAGATTTTGATTTTGTCTTTTCTTAATTTAGTCTTTTATCTTTAGCTTGTGTATTTTATTTTTAGTTTAGTTTAATCTATTAGAATATAGTTTCTCCTATATATATGAATATTTCTACAACTATTACATAGGAGCAACTATGGTGGTAAAGGTAAGTCTGCTGTGTCAATTAAGTTTTTAGGACTAATGTTCTTTGGAGTTTATTTGTGCTAAGCTACAGATAATGGAGGATTAGCCGAGATGGTTGTAGAAGCTAAGGATTGCTTGAGTATAAGGAAGATGAAGATATGGAAGGTTTGTCTCAAGTCCAATCCAAGCTCCAACAAAATCTCGAGCTACTCTCGGAATTCAGGACAGCAACACCTTGCGGGGCGAGTTTGGAGACCTTAACGACGTCGGATGAAGAAAGTCCGAATACCAAAGTTGTAGATCTTTTCGAGCTCTTCAAGATAGAGTCAGAGTTTGCATTATTTAGACTTCAGAAGGTGAAGTTATGGTCGAAATACTAAAGGGTACAGAATAAGGGAAGCTGAATTTCGAGAAAGACAAGAAGTTTTTTTTTTTCTCCAAGACTTGATGGTGCATACAATCATTGTGATCCAAGGAAGAATTGAACTTAACTTCTTCAGGATTAAGGTAATTCTTGTTTTAATCATAAATATAATTAAAGTTTACCTATATTTGATTGGAGCATTGTTTATTAATGATCATTAAGATGTTATTTGGTTGATTGCTACCCTATCCCTTCTTTTATTTTGTCTTCCGTTTGTTTGTGAAACCTTTATTCATACTTGGAGATTAGTTTAGATTAGCTTCTCAATCCATAGCTTTGCAATGCTTATTTTCCAATATGGTGCCCACCGATTTGATACAAATTGCATGTTCTTTTAGTAGATCTTTTTACTTTAATTAGTTGATCGAATCTACTCATGCTTAGAGATGGTTAGAGTTTGCTAAGTTCTTCAATTCTCAGGTTTAGTGTTTAATGTTAGATTTAACTTTTGTGTTTTATAAAACTAAATTTGAGAGTCAAAGTTTATGCAAAAGTTGAGGGGGTTAACCACTTTCTTTCGGCATTTCTAAAGTGGTTTAACCCAGGCTCATTAAATGTTCATATTGCTTTTTGAAATTTTAAACATAAACATGTGCAAGTTTTTAATGATATATTATATGTGCACAATATTATCTTTGAATAATTAAAATTTGAAAACCTTTGTCTCTCTAAAAAAGAACCCCGGTTAGAATTTTATCTAAGCCTTATTTTATTTTATTTCTTTCAAAATCATCTCTCTACTTTGGCCAAAATCATTAGAAACCCATTATCTTGTTTATTCCTTGTTTGATTTTATGAATCAAGCTTATCTATGTGTTTTAATGTTTTGCTAAGTATTTCAATTTGAATTATAGTTATCTTTGATTCATGAATCAAATGTTTGTTTAAATCCTAATCAACCATGTGACTCTATATTTATCTCTAATCAATACCATGATGCTATTATGTTATTATATTATATATATATATTGTGTGCACTATAAGCTAACCATGCAGAGAAGTTCACACTTCATGTGAAACAATGAGATCAATGGTGAAAGAGTACAAGACAAATTAATGATGATTGGGACAAGGATTTGACAATTTGAAGACATCATCAGAATTTGCAAAACTTTGGTTGAGTTTCAAATTGGAGAGTGAGTGGAATGAATGGAGAAGGAATTGAAGACAAAAGTTAAGCCCATGAAGCTTCAAGATCAACAATGGTGGGCCTAGACAATTTCCTCCAACACCCAAGTCTAAAAGATTGAAGATTGTCAACATCAGGGAGCTAAAAACAGAAAGCTGAGATGTCATCAACATGGAGCTCGACCTCAAGAGTCAAAGACAGAATATTTTCTTATATTTGGAAAGCCCATGAAGTCCTCTTTCCAACGCAACAAGAACCACTCAATTTGGAGTTTCCTACAAGGAGCAATGTGCAAATCATTGAAGGCTGCGCGGGCTGAATTGAAGTCTGGACAGAACGCAATGCTTGAGTAAAACGGGCATAACTCCTTCATACGGAATCGGATTTAGACGCATAAGTACTCGTTAGAAAGATAATTTCATAGACTATCCAATAGATCTATTGTTTGAGGTATGTTATGTTCGAAATTAATGAGATATACAACGAGAAAGGAGGTGGCAGCAACAATGGTGATGACTACTTGAGGAAGATGGTGACAACGATGATGAAGAAAGCTTGGGCAGTGCTTCCATAAGATTTTCATGATCAAGTTCAGTTGCAAGGAGCTTCAAGGACATTGGTACATGAAGACACAAGCAGAGGATTGTGCATACAAGTGATGCTTTGATCAGGACACGATGAAGCTACACAATTAAGTTATCAAGCTGCATGGACACTTCGGATTCTTACTCCAAGGACCATGGCTTCACTTCAACGAAGGTAAGTAAGAAGTCTAGCTTTATGACTTTAACTTAAGCGCTTTTTGGGAGGCAACCCGTTCTATCTTAGTGTTAAAACTTAGTTAGGTTTTAATTTTGAATTAAGGATTTGATAGCTTTTAGGCAGCTACTCTCACTTACGTAGCTATCTAAATTTAATATTTACGTAGACTTTGCCAGTTTTTGATATTGAATCAACTTTAAGTAAGAGAGAAATAATTTTATTAGATTTATCCTTATTGTGTGATTTTCAAAATCTTTCTCTCTAATTTTATCCAAAAACTAGGCAACTACCTAAGCTACGTAAATTAATTAATTGATTGATTTATCTTTTAATAACTAAATATTTGTTTTTATAATAAAATAAAATATAGGTTTAATTTTCAATATGCTAAATAGAGATAATCTTTAATATGAAAATTAATTCTATCTACTTGTGTGCTCTAAAGTTATTAACCCTACATTAGTAGGAATATTTGCTTATATGCAAATTAAGGACTTAGAGTTAGTGAAGATAATCAACAACTTAGTGTAGATAATTAATTTAGGCAACATTGGATTCGCTTCTTATCTTGAACCATCATCAAATAATCTAAATAATAGACTTAGGATAAGGATCTTTGGAGAGCCTCCAAAGGGATAAACCTATATTTAATTTAATCTGTCCAAAGCTGCATGCACGACGTCCAAATTGTAGAGGAAGCTATCCATAATGATCAGGTGTCCAAGGAGCAACTTGCAGGAGAAGGAAGAGAGCCAGCAAGACCCTGGCTCGGCCGACCAGACCCCCCTTGGGTCGGCCGACCCAAGGTGTTTCTTCACCAAAAGCACCTCCCCTTCAAGCCACCTCTTTGCCTATAAGTTTTACATCTTTGTTGCTGCTTTTCTTTACCAGAAAGTGTCATAGAGTCAGTGTTAAAGTCGTTGAGTCTTTTAATAGAGAAATGGGAAGCATGGCACCACTCTTTTGAATCTTTTGCCTGTGGCTAGTTAACTTAACTTTTGTTTTAAATAATCACCATTACATCACTTCTTATTTGTTTTTTTCACCTTACATTTGCATTAACATTTATTATCCACACTTGCTTTATTAGTTTTGAAATTTTCATAATCTTTTCGATGAATGCTTTATTTTACTCGACGGAGTTTTCTTGGTAAATTAAGTTTAAACGTGATGTTTAGATTTGATTTGAGACCATCATCATTAAGTTTAATTGAATGTTTCTCGCTAATCGTATCTTTTGTGGATAAGGTACCTTTCATTTTATTGCATTTAAATTAAATTGCATGTTTGCATTATAATTGGCTTGGTTGTTTAATTTAACTTTATGATGCATGCTTTCATATTTATGAAAATATTTACGTGGTGTTTTCCTTAGCAATTTTATGTAAGCATGGTGCTTAGATTTAGTTGTTGATCATCATTATGAAGTTAATTAACCTTGCTAGTTATCCATAATATCATTTGATTGGTTTATAAGCTTTGCAATGTGCTTTGGTTTTCTTGTGCTGTTTTGAGTTAATAATCTTGATAAAACATGGTGTTTTAATCTTGGTTAATTATAATCTTAATGGCTATAGAGAGACTTAACGATCATGTTGTAAACATGGTGTTTTAGAACTTGGTTTAATCGTTGTCTTTGTTTATTTGCTTATCTCCTACATAATTACACGTTTGCATTCATATACATCCATTAGTTTTGCTTTTCTTTTTAAACTAGGCCACAAGTTAAAAGTCTTTGGGAATATTTTTAGATTATGGTAAATTGCTTCTACTCTCAACCGTTACCTCGAGAGTAGCGTGTGCACTTGAATTATTTTTGCAGGAAATTATTTAATGACAAGTAAATTGAAGGAATATCCGGTAACATATTTCTAACACCTTCTCTTTACATTTTAAATTCTGCATTTATTTACCTATGTCTATGAATTTGGTGTTCCCTTTGTGTTTCTCTTGTTTTTAGTGTGTTAGTTTAGATTTATTTTGTGATTAATACTACAACCATGATCTATGCTTAATTAGTTAACATTGTTTCAAGAAAATGATGAAAGTTGCCACTTTATCTTTATTATGCTTTGATTTTGGTTAGTCATATTAGCAAGCTCTCATAATACATATTTAATTGAACTAGCCAGCAAATTTGTGATTGATTATGATTTTTCATAAAGACCCATATGATTTAATTTTTGCAAGGTTTATTCTTTGACATGATCATCTCCTTGTTTATTTTTATTGCTTATAAATATCGTTATCAACTTTTATGAGATTATCTTGCAATAGCCATTCCTACCAGAGCCATATTTATTTTAAACCTTAGATTTATCAGATTTGTTTTTAAATGAATTGGATCAAGACCGTAATCTAGGGTATGAGACTTAGAAGCTGGTCATTCAATTTTGCGTATCTTTTCTTTGCTAGCCTTTCTATCCATGCATTGTGTCTCTCTACATTGGAGAGAATACAAACTTCGCTGGATATCCATCCTTAAACCAAGATTATCTTTTTGTGTATCCTCCTTGACCACAACCTATTATTTTCTGGAGTATTTAAGGGATTAAATATTGTTCTTTTTAGACAGCTCCATCCCCAAAGTTAATTGTTATAGTGATAATACTCTAGGGCGAGGGTGAGTATTATTCAAGTGTGGGGATGGAGAGCCGTTATCTTATTATAATGGATTTTGTATAAAGGTTTTTGAGGAGGCATAAAAAATGAAAAAAAAAAAGTAAAAAAAAAAATGAAAAAAAAAAAGGGGAGCCGAGTGGCGCCCAGAAAAAAAAGAAAAAAAAAAAGAAAAAGAAAAAAAAAAAAGGCCAAGTGGCCAAAGTAGAATTAGGTATAAAAAAAGAAAAAAAAATGCCCCCCAATAATCTTCGAAGTATTTTTTATATATAGTGTTTTCTTTAGTGAGTGATATCCTGTTTATATAGTCCAGAAAATATTCCAACCATGTGCAATCCGATAGCAAGGACTTCATTTGTGCCTTGAGATCACCCAATGACACTTGCACATGTCCACTATTCTAAATGTGTGTGTTCCATCCTTTCTCTCTCAACCTTATTTTATTCCATGACCTTTTTGACAAGTCTCAGTAAAACCAGCAGATTTCTTTCTTGGTTTGACAATATTTTGAAAATAAATTTTGATTAGGATCCATACCAAGCTCCAGATAAGCTTCCACTTTATATGTTTATATATTCATTAGTTATCTTTTAGATATTGAGAGACTGGAGAGTTGAGTGTGTTTCTTTGGCTTTGCAAGAATTTATCTCTTATTGTTTGATTATATTTTCCAAAAACTTATTGCTAAAATGAGGAGATGAGTCATTGATAAGTTTGAACTTTTGCTAATTCTTTTATTGTGGGATGAGCTTAATTGAATTTCTTTTCTTTCATAATTTGCTGGTTCAAACTAAAATTTTGAGAGAGCTTGTTAGTTTGATTAATTAAGATTAGAGTATGAAAAAGTTAATGTTTGGCAATACTGATTCTTGACTTACTCGAGGACGAGCAAGGTTTAAGTGTGGGGATATTGTTGACGCGGCTTATGAACGAAAATTATACATCATTTTATATTGTTTTTACCTATTATTATGCGTCAACTTTGCCTTTTACTAACAAATAACATAGATTATTGTGGATTTTGCAATATTGTCTTGGAAATGGTCTACTTGTAATTTTTGCAGGTTTTGGGCCAATTTTAAGCAAAATTCATCAAAGTCTACCTCGAGTAAAAAGGACCTCTGAATATTATTCAATAATGGAAGAAGAAGCCCAATTAAAGACCCATCAAATGAAGCCCAATTCTAGAAGACTCGACAAGATCTCGGGATACAGAAGAATCTGGAAGGTTTAGAGTCCGAAAAGGACTCCACGAAGATTTATATGAAGGTTATCCCGAAGCCCGCGAAAGATGGAAACTAGAGGAGGCTGGAAGGGCCTGGGTCGGCCGAGCCATACCCCCCCAAGTCGGCCGACCCCAGGACTCCGTATGTCGGTTTCAGTTTCCTTTTTGGCCACGTCTTCTCCAGGGTATTTAAAGCGAAGCTGAGCCCCTGGTCGAGGCATCCAATTCATTACCAAGGCGACAAGATGTAGAGAAGAGGGACAACAACTAGATGAGAGCTGAGGGTCGAGTTTCTAGTCTAGGTTTAGAGCTTCTTCTAAACCCTAGAGGTAATTAGAGGCCTTGCATGGTGCTCTAATTACCTAGCTCCAGAGTTCTAATTGTATCATCAAGCGCTATGGCCATGGTTGTAAGTATGATACATGTTATTAATGAAAGCATTGTTCTTGTCTATTTATCATCTTCTTGTTCTAATTATGCTTGTTCTAGCTGTAATTAACTTTATGTCTAGATGCATGTTAATTAGATCATGTCATTAAGGGTTTTATTCATCTAGCGTTCTTGGTCGTTGATCTAGCTTACTAATGATATAGTTTGTATGTCTAGTTCTTTTGATCGTGGTGATTAGAAGTTCTAGTTGTGCTAATTATGTTAATTAGACCATATAAAGTAGTTGGAAGTCGATTCTCTAATTACGTGCCTGTTGAAAGCTTTTCGTCGATTACCTGGTTACCAGTGACAGTGGAGCCCGGGGAAAGGTTAAGCAGATCTAGGGGGTTAGGTTGATTGATCTTGATTTAATTATGCTATGATGAATATGCTTGATCATGCTTGTTTACCTTGAGTTGCTAGTTATCTCGTTGCTTTTATCTATTTGTTTTGTTCTTATCATGCATGTCTTGGATCCAATTAGAGCTTGATTAGAGACTAGTTAATACCCCTTAATTAGTTTTCTAGTTTTGTTCTAATTGTTTATCTTATATATATTAGTATAGTTTAGACGTAGATTAGATATAGATTAGAGCTAGTTTATTAGTAGATTAGAACTTCTCTTTTATCTTTAGTTTATCATAAACTCTTGTTATTTAGCTCTCAATTAGTTCGTTCCTTGGATTGACATAAACCTACGATACTCATCATAGGGAAAAGCTACACACGATACTGTCGCTTGCAGTATAAGGTTTGCCATGCTTAAGTGCTGTCAACAGTCGTCCGTCCCCTCCTTAGCGTCACATTGTTCTAGATCATAGGTATGCTCCTTACGAGCACTAGAAACCTAGTAGAGTGGAAAAATATTCACTGCTGAGGAAGTTGGCCCTCATAGAGTAAGCCATGCTACGCATATTTCGATCCGTACAGAAGGAGCAAACGCTGAAAGCGGGTGAGCAAGGTGTTGGCATTATAAATTGGTATCAAATATTCCCCATATGTCAAAGTTTGATTTCCAGTTCCTGTGGTATTGCTCCCTCAGTTAGCTTTCCATCGAGCCCAACAGCCGAAGATTCTAAGTCCCCTAGATGAAATTATGGCCGTTATACCGAGCGGACATGACTTTCATGAGCATTGGGAGGTCGACCGTCCACTGCTTAGCGTCATATTGTTCTAGATCATAGGTATCCTCCTTACGAGCACTAGAAACCAAGTAGAGTGGAGAAATATTCACTGCTGAGGAAGTTGGCGCTCATACAGTAAGCTATGGTACGCACATTTTGATCCGTACCGAAGGAGCAAACGCTGAAAGCGGACGAGCAAGGTGTTGGCCATATAAATTGGTATCAAATATTCCCCATATGTCAAAAGTTTGATTTCCAGTTCCTTTGGTGTTGCTCCTACAGTTAGCTTTCCAACGAGCCGAACAGCCGAAGATTCTAAGTCCCCTAGATGAAATTATGGCCGTTATACCGAGTGGACATGTCTTTCATGAGTTTTGGGGGCTCGTCCGTCCACTACTTAGCGTCACATTGTTCTAGATCATAGGTATCCTCCTTACGAGCACTAGAAACCTTGTAGAGTGGAAAAATATTCACCGCCGAGGAAGTTGGCGCTCATACAGTAAGCCGTGGTACGCACATTTCGATCCGTACCGAAGGAGCAAACGCTGAAAGCGGACGAGCAAGGTATTGGCCTTATAAATTGTTATCAAATATTCTCCAAATGTGAAAAGTTTAATTTCCAGTTCCTACGGTGTTGCTCCCACAGTTAGCTTTCCAACGAGCCCAACAGCCGAAGATTCTAAGTCCCCTAGACGAAATTATGGCCGTCATACCGAGCGGACATGAATTTCATGAGTTTTGGGGGGTCGTCCGTCCACTGCTTAGCGTCATATTGTTTTAGATCATAGGTATCCTCCTTACGAGCACTAGCAACCTAGTAGAGTGGAAAAATATTCACTGCTGAGGAAATTGGCGCTCATACAGATACAGTAAGCCATGGTACGCACATTTTGATCCGTACCGAAGGAGCAAATGCTGAAAGCGGGAGAGCAAGGTGTTGGCCTTATAAATTGGTATCAAATATTCCCCATATGTCAAAAGTTTGATTTCCAGTTCCTATAGGGTTGCTCCCATAGTTAGCTTTCGAACGAGCCCAACAGCCGAAGATTCTAAGTCGCCTAGATGAAATTATGGCCGTTATACCGAGCGGACAGGTCTTCCATGAGTTTTGGGGGGTCGTCCGTCCACTGCTTAGCGTCACATTGTTCTAGATCATAGGTATCCCCCTTACGAGCACTACAAACCTTGTAGAGTGGAAAAATATTCACTGCTGAGGAAGTTGGCGCTCATACAGTAAGCCGTGGTACGCACATTTCGATCCGTACCGAAGGAACAAACGCTGAAAGCGGGCGAGCAAGGTGTTGGCCTTATAAATTGGTATCAAATATTCCCCATATGTCAAAAGTTTGATTTCCAGTTCTATGGTGTTGCTCCCTTAGTTAGCTTTCCAACGAGCCCAACAGCCGAAGATTCTGAGTCCCCTAGAAGAAGTTATGGCCGTTATGCCGAGCAGACATGTCTTTCATGAGTTTTGGGGGGTCGTCCGTCCACTGCTTAGCGTCACATTGTTCTAGATCATAGGTATCCTCCTTACGAGCACCAGAAACCCAGTAGAGTGGAAAAACATTCACTGCTGAGGAAGTTGGCGCTCATACAGTAAGCCATGGTACGCACATTTCGATCCGTACCAAAGGAGCATAGGTAGAAAGCGGACGAGCAAGGTGTTGGCCTTCTAAATTGGTTTCAAATATCCCCCAAATGTCAAAAGTTTGATTTCCAGTTCCTACGGTGTTGCTCCCATAGTTAGCTTTCCAACGAGCCCAACAGCCGAAGATTCTGAGTCCCCTAGATGAAATTATGGCCGTTATACCGAGCGAACATGACTTTCATGAGTTTTTGGGGGTCGTCCATCCACTGCTTAGCGTCACATTGTTCTAGATCATAGGTATGCTCCTTATGAGCACTAGAAACCTAGTAGAGTGGAAAAATATTCACTGCTGAGGAAGTTGGCGCTCATACAATAAGCCACGGTACGCACATTTCGATCCGTACAGGAGGAGCAAACGCTGAAAGTGGACGAGCAAGGTGTTGGCCTTATAAATTGGTATCAAATATTCCCCATATGTCAAAAGTTTGATTTCCAATTACTTTGGTGTTGTTCCCCATTTAGCTTTCCAACGAGCCCAACAGCCAAAGATTCTAAGTCCCCTTGATGAAATTAAGGCCGTTATACCGAGCGGACATGATTTTCATGAGTTTTGGGGGGTCGTCCGTCCCCTCCTTAGCGTCATATTGTTTTAGATCATAGGTATCCTCCTTACGAGCACTAGCAACCTAGTAGAGTGGAAAAATATTCACTGCTGAGGAAGTTGGCGCTTATACAGATACAGTAAGCCATGGTACGCACATTTTGATCCGTACCGAAGGAGCAAATGCTGAAAGCGGGAGAGCAAGGTGTTGGCCTTATAAATTGGTATCAAATATTCCCCATATGTCAAAAGTTTGATTTCCAGTTCCTATAGGGTTGCTCCCATAGTTAGCTTTCCAACGAGCCCAACAGCCGAAGATTCTAAGTCGCCTAGATGAAATTATGGCCGTTATACCGAGCGGACAGGTCTTCCATGAGTTTTGGGGGGTCGTCCGTCCACTGCTTAGCGTCACATTGTTCTAGATCATAGGTATCCCCCTTACGAGCACTAGAAACCTTGTAGAGTGGAAAAATATTCACTGCTGAGGAAGTTGGCGCTCATACAGTAAGCCGTGGTACGCACATTTCGATCCGTACCGAAGGAGCAAACGCTGAAAGCGGGCGAGCAAGGTGTTGGCCTTATAAATTGGTATCAAATATTCCCCATATGTCAAAAGTTTGATTTCCAGTTCTATGGTGTTGCTCTCTTAGTTAGCTTTCCAACGAGCCCAACAGCCGAAGATTCTGAGTCCCCTAGAAGAAGTTATGGCCGTTATGCCGAGCAGACATGTCTTTCATGAGTTTTGGGGGGGTCATCCGTCCACTGCTTAGCGTCACATTGTTCTAGATCATAGGTATCCTCCTTACGAGCACCAGAAACCCAGTAGAGTGGAAAAACATTCACTGCTGAGGAAGTTGGCGCTCATACAGTAAGCCATGGTACGCACATTTCGATCCGTACCAAAGGAGCATAGGTGGAAAGCGGACGAGCAAGGTGTTGGCCTTATAAATTGGTTTCAAATATCCCCCAAATGTCAAAAGTTTGATTTCCAGTTCCTACGGTGTTGCTCCCATAGTTAGCTTTCCAACGAGCCCAACAGCCGAAGATTCTGAGTCCCCTAGATGAAATTATGGCTGTTATACCGAGCGAACATGACTTTCATGAGTTTTTGGGGGTCGTCCATCCACTGCTTAGCGGCACATTGTTCTAGATCATAGGTATGCTCCTTATGAGCACTAGAAACCTAGTAGAGTGGAAAAATATTCACTGCTGAGGAAGTTGGCGCTCATACAATAAGCCACGGTACGCACATTTTGATCCGTACCGGAGGAGCAAACGCTGAAAGTGGACGAGCAAGGTGTTGGCCTTATAAATTGGTATCAAATATTCCCCATATGTCAAAAGTTTGATTTCCAATTACTTTGGTGTTGTTCCCCATTTAGCTTTCCAACGAGCCCAACAGCCAAAGATTCTAAGTCCCCTTGATGAAATTAAGGCCGTTATACCGAGCGGACATGATTTTCATGAGTTTTGGGGGGTCGTCCGTCCCCTCCTTAGCGTCACATTGTTCTAGATCATAGGTATGCTCCTTACGAGCACTAGAAACCTAGTAGAGTGGAAAAATATCACTGCTGAGGAAGTTGGCCCTCATAGAGTAAGCCATGCTACGCATATTTCGATCCGTACAGAAGGAGCAAACGCTGAAAGCGGGTGAGCACGGTGTCGGCATTATAAATTGGAATCAAATATTTCCCATATGTCAAAAGTTTGATTTCCAGTTCCTGTGGTGTTGCTCCCTTAGTTAGCTTTCCAACGAGCCCAACAACCGAAGATTCTGAGTCCCCTAGAAGAAGTTATGGCCGTTATACCATGCGGACAGGTCTTCCATGAGTTTCGGGGGTCGTCCGTCCACTGCTTAGCGTCTCGTTGTTCTAGATCATAGTTATGCTCCTTACAAGCACTAGTAACCTAGTAGAGTGAAAAAATATTCACTGCTGAGGAAGTTGGCGCTCATACAGTAAGCCAAAGTACACACATTTCGATCCGTTCCGAAGGAGCAAACGCTGAAAGCGGGTGAGCAAGGTGTTGGCCTTATAAATTGGTATCAAATATTCTCCAGGTGTTAAAAGTTGGATTTCCAGTTCCTACGGTGTTGCTCCCTCAGTTAGCTATCCAACGAGGATAACAGCCTAAGATTTTGATTCCCCTAGCTGTAGTTATGGCCGTTATACCAAGCGGACATAACTTTCATGAGTTTTCGGGGTCGTCCTTCCACCTTTTAGCGTCACATTGTCCTAGATCATAGGTATGCTCCTTACGAGCACTAGGAACCTAATAGAGTGGAAAAATATTCACTGCTGAGGAAGTTGGCGCTCATATAGTAAGCCATGGTACACACAAGTCGATCCATACCGAAGGAGCAAACGCTGAAAGCGGACGAGCAAGGAGTTATGGTTATAAATTGGTATCAAATATTCCTGAAATGTCAAAAGTTTGATTTCCAGTTCCTACGGTGTTGCTCCCACAGTTAGCTTTCCAACGAGCCCAACAGCCGAAGATTCTAAGTCCCCTAGATGAAATTATGGCCGTTATACCGAGCGGACATGACTTTCATGAGTTTTGGGGTCATCCGTCCACTGCTTAGCGTCACATTGTTATAGATCATAGGTATGCTCCTTACGAGCACTAGAAACCTAGTAGAGTGGAAAAATATTCACTGCTGAGGAAGTTGGCGCTCATACGGTAAGCCATGGTACGCACATTTCGATCCGTACCGAAGGAGCAAACGCGGAAAGCGGGCGAGCAAGGTGTTGGACTTATAAATTGGTATCAAATATTCCCCATATGTCAAAAGTTTGATTTCCAGTTCATATGGTGTTGCTCCCTCAGTTAGCTTTCCAACGAGCCCAACAGCCGAAGATTCTGAGTCCCCTAGAACAAGTTATGGTCGTTATACCGAGCGGACATGACTTTCATGTGGTTTCGAGGGTCGTCCGTCCACTACTTAGCGTCTCATTGTTCTAGATCATAGTTATACTCCTTACGAGCGCTTGGAACCTAGTGGAGTGGAAAAATATTCACTGCTGAGGAAGTTGGAGCTCATATAGTAAGCCATGCTACACACATTTCGATCCGTACCGAAGGAGCAAACGTTGAAAGCGGGTGAGCAAGGTGTTGGCCTTATAAATTGGTATCAAATATTCTCAAGATGTCAAAAGTTGGATTTCCAGTTCCTACGGTGTTGCTCCCTCAATTAGCTTTCCAATGAGCACAACAGCCAAAGATTTTGAGACCCCAAGATGTAGTTATGGTCGTTATACCAAGCGGACATAACTTTCATGAGTTTTCGGGGTCGTCCATCCACCTTTTAGCGTCACATTGTTCTAGATCATAGGTATGCTCCTTCCAAGCACTAGGAACCCAGTGGAGTGGAAAAATATTCACTGCTGAGGAAGTTGGTGCTCATACAGAAAGCCATCGTACGGACATTTCGATCAGTACTGAGGGAGCAAACGCTGAAAGTGGACGAGCAAGGTGTTGGCCTTATAAATTGGTATCAAATATTCCCCAAATGTCAAAAGTTTTATTTCCAGTTCCTATGGTGTTGCTCCCGTAGATAGCTTTCCAACGAGCCCAACAGCCGAAGATTCTGAGTCCCCTAGAAAAGTTATGGCCATTATACCGAGCGGACATGACTTTCAAGAGTTTTGGGGGGTTGCCCGTCCACTGCTTAGCGTCACATTGTTCTAGATCATAGGTATGTTCCTCACGAGCACTAGAAACCTAGTAGAGTGGAAAAATATTCACTGCTGAGGAAGTTGGCGCTCATAAAGTAAGCCATGGTACGCACATTTCGATCCGTACCGAAGAAGCAAATGCTGAAAGCGGGCGAGCAAGGTGTTGGCCTTATAAATTGGTATCAAATATTCCCCATATGTCAAAAGTTTTATTTCCAGTTCCTATGGTGTTGCTTCCGTAGATAGCTTTCCAACGAGCCCAACGGCCGAAGATTCTGAGTCCCCTAGAAAAGTTATGGCCGTTAAACCGAGCGGACATGACTTTCATGAGGTTTCGGGGGTCGTCCGTCCACTGCTTAGCGTCTCATTGTTCTAGATCATAGGTATGCTCCTTACGAGCACTAGAAACCTAATAGAGTGAAAAAATATTCACTACTGAGGAAGTTGGCGCTCATATAGTAAGCCATGGTACGCATATTTTGATCCGTACCGAAGGAGCAAACGCTGAAAGCGGGTGAGCAAGGTGTTGGCATTATAAATTGGTATCAAATATTCCCCATATGTCAAAAGTTTGATTTCCAGTTCGTATGGTGTTGCTCCCTCAGTTAGCTTTCCAATGAGCCCAACAGCCGAAGATTCTGAGTCCACTAGAACAAGTTATGGCCGTTATACCGAGCGGACATGACTTTCATGTGGTTTCGAGGGTTGTCCGTCCACTACTTAGCGTCTCATTGTTCTAGATCATAGTTATGCTCCTTACGAGCTAGGAACCTAGTAGAGTGGAAAAATATTCACTGCTGAGTAAGTTGGCGCTCATACAGTAAGCCGTGGTACACACATTTCGATCCGTTCCGAAGGAGCAAACGTTGAAAGCGAGTAAGCAAGGTGTTGGCCTTATAAATTGGTATCAAATATTCTCCAGATGTCCAAAGTTGGATTTCCAGTTCCTACGGTGTTGCTTCCTCAGTTAGCTATCCAACGAGCATAACAGCCGAAGATTTTGATTCCCCTAGATGTAGTTATGGCCGTTATGCCAAGCGGACATAACTTTCATGAGTTTTCGGGGTCGACCATCCACCTTTTAGCGTCACATTATTCTATATCATAGGTATGCTCCTTACAAGCACTAGGAACCTAGTAGAGTGGAAAAATATTCACTGCTGAGGAAGTTGGAGCTCATATAGTAAGCCATGGTACACACATTTCGATCCGTACCGAAGGAGCAAACGCTGAACGCGGACGAGCAAGGTGTTGGCCTTATAAATTGGTATCAAATATTTCTGAAATGTCAAAAGTTTGATTTCCAGTTCCTACGGTGTTGCTCCCACAGTTAGCTTTCCAACGAGCCCAACAGCCGAAGATTCTAAGTCCCCTAGATGAAATTATGGCCGTTATACCGAGCGGACATGACTTTCATGAGTTTTGGGGGTCATCCGTCCACTGCTTAGCGTCACATTGTTATAGATCATAGGTGTGCTCCTTACGAGCACTAGAAACCTAGTAGAGTGGAAAAATATTCACTGCTGAGGAAGTTGGCGCTCATACGGTAAGCCATGGTACGCACATTTCGATCCGTACCGAAGGAGCAAACGCGGAAAGCGGGCGAGCAAGGTGTTGGACTTAAAAATTGGTATCAAATATTCCCCATATGTCAAAAGTTTGATTTCCAGTTCCTATAGTGTTGCTCCCTCAGTTAGCTTTCCAACGAGCCCAAAACAGCCGAAGATTCTGAGTCCCCTAGAAGAAGATATGGCCGTTATACCGAGCGGACATGACTTTCATGTGGTTTCGAGGGTCGTCCGTCCACTACTTAGCGTCTCATTGTTCTAGATCATAGTTATGCTCCTTACGAGCGCTAGGAACCTAGTAGAGTGGAAAAATATTCACTGCTGAGGAAGTTGGAGCTCATACAGTAAGCCATGCTACACACATTTCGATCCGTACCGAAGGAGCAAACGTTGAAAGCGGGTGAGCAAGGTGTTGGCCTTATAAATTGGTATCAAATATTCTCAAGATGTCAAAAGTTGGATTTCCAGTTCCTACGGTGTTGCTCCCTCAGTTAGCTTTCCAATGAGCACAACAGCCAAAGATTTTGAGACCCCTAGATGTAGTTATGGCCGTTATACCAAGCGGACATAACTTTCATGAGTTTTTGGGGTCCTCCATCCACCTTTTAGCGTCACATTGTTCTAGATCATAGGTATGCTCCTTACGAGCACTAGGAACCTAGTAAAGTGGAAAGTTATTCACTGCTGAGGAAGTTGGCGCTCATACAGTAAGCCATGGTACACACATTTCAATCCGTACTGAAGGAGCAAACGCTGAAAGCGGACGAGCAAGGTGTTGGCCTTATGTTGACGGTCGTAATCTCACGATATCTACCATCAATTACCAACCAAATGGAGCTATGCAAGTGCATAATTATGGACTAACCCTTCTACTAATGAGTTCCACAAGTTTTGTATCAATATTTGGATGCAGGTACCAAAATGCACATAAAATAGATGAAAACAAACCAAAGATCAAATATGAGGCACACTGGCCAAAGTGGCCAGGTCGGCCGACCACATCACCAGGTCGGCTGACCAAGGGCCAGGCCTGCCTGGTGCAACCAGGTCGGCCGACCATGGGGCTGGCCGCCCGACCCCTGGCCAGGCCGCCCGACCTTCCAACTGAGTCACTTGCCACCTCATTGATCCACCTCATGGAGAAACACAAGTGCACTGAAATCCAACTGCAAGACCAAGCATCCAATGTATCCAAAGGCCGAAAATGCACCGTGTCACGGATCCACAACGTCATCAATCCGAGGGAGAAGCAAAATGGCCAATGTAGGCCTGACACGTGGTCGCCCGACCTCCTACAAGGTCAGCCGACCTCCCCCCTAGGTCGGCCGACCACCGACTTCGGCCTCCCACCGACCTAAGCCTCC
This sequence comes from Paspalum notatum, assembly GCA_022530915.1. Taxonomy (NCBI): domain Eukaryota; kingdom Viridiplantae; phylum Streptophyta; class Magnoliopsida; order Poales; family Poaceae; genus Paspalum; species Paspalum notatum. The sequence goes on from CM039683.1 coordinate 11,379,980, forward strand.
TACAAATACCCCCTCTCATATGGGACTATAAATAGGCCTATAGAGCTCATTTGTAAAGGTGTGGAGAGGTTGAGAGCCATATCCTACCTTAGAGAGTGTTATTTTCCACATCTTAGTAGTTAGGATAGTCCTGGGAGTTAGAGTGAGTCGAGCTTTGCCTCCGAGTTCTCAGAGATTCTTCTGAGTCTGCGGTAACAGCTCTTGTATCTTTAGTACTCAATCTTCAATATAATTCAGTTATATTTTACTTTATCTCTATCTCTTGCAAGTGTGGTGTATCCTTTATTTTGCATACTTGCTAGGCTTAGACTTGTGGTTATCTTAGTTGGTCAAGTCCCGTTATTCTTGCCTGTGCTATAATCCAACCTGTACGCCAGGTTCTGGTTAGATCCTCTCCTCTGATCAAGGACGATCTATTATTACTCAAGCTTCGCTTGAGTACGTTTAAAGCGTGCCAGCCTATCCACGCAGATTTGCTTGGTAGCCCCACTCGGTGACAGCGTGTGGTGTGCCTATGTAGTCCAGGCCCGTTCGTTCGGTAGGCCCGTAGGCGTTAGCCGGGTCTACTTCGGTTGTCTACTATCTACCCTCTGACTCCTCGAGGCGCCGGAATTTCGCTCGACGCAAGACCCTGACTTGCTACTTGAGTTTCTTAGTTAACCACAATAGAGTCTTTGCAGCCGAATAGAATAGAGTTTGGGAACTTTATCTCACTCGTTGTCCTTCCAGGCAACTATACCTTTCTACGTGTTTGTTAGGTAGTTCAATTTACTTCTTCCCACCATACACCTATCCGTTTACCAGACTTACCCCTGTCTAGTGACTAGCTGGTATAATTATTTAAGTATGGTTCATTCGATTTGAGTTTATTCAACTATACTCTCTCGCTTGCCGCTTCCCTCTGGATAAAAATACGATACTCGGAATACTCTGAGTGAAAAGCTACAGTGGTCTCTGTGCGCTTGCGGAGTAAAATCTTATAAGGCTAAGAGACGCCAACAAGCTTTTCTGGCGCCGTTGCCGGGGAAGCAATAGGCAGAGATATAGTTGATACTCTCTTTTCGAACCCCGTGTCTTTAATAAAAATACCAACTAGTCATTAGCAGGCTCACTTGTCTTTGTTGTTTATGTTGTGGTTGCAACAGAGAGGTGTATGACCGGTTTCGACCTGCCAAAAAATTTCCACAATAATCCAGAGGTTCTGCTTAGGAGGGTCCGTTCCAAGACCTTTCACGGGCAGATACCTGTTCCAAGGGAATTGAACCTTGAAACGGCCACGCTAAGTAGTTCCTCGAACACCGACCACATGGCCGTACCTTCCGAGAAGACAATCTGTGAGTTCTCCATCCCATCCAGTAGTAATGTCCCTACGGGACCGGCCATCAACGCAGGGGAGAACTTCGAACTTAAGCCGGGAGTCATTCACATGGTTCAAGCCATTCCCTTCTGCGGTTTAGCAATGGAGGATGCCAACAACCACCTACAGCAATTTCTAGAAATCTGCAGTACATTTACCATGAAAGGTGCGTCCGCCGATGCTGTCAAGTTACGCCTCTTCTCATTTTCACTTGTCGAAAAGACGAAGCAATGGTTCTACCTCAACCGCGCAACACTAACTACGTGGGATGCGTGCTCAAACGCATTCCTCGCCAAGTACTTCCCTCTGGGAAAGACCAACGCGTTGAGGAACAAGATCTTGAGTTTTCAACAACTCGCAGATGAAACGGTGGCGGAGGCCTGGGAAAGATTACAAGAATACATAGCAGCCTGCCCCCACCATGGCATGGAAGAATGGCTGATCATTCAGAGTTTCTTTCACGGGTTAAACCGTACTGCTCAAGAGCACCTGGATGCAGCCGCTGGAAGTCTTTCCTATCCCAAAGTGTGAGAGCGGCCAAAAATCTGATTGAGAAGATCGCCACTAATCAGGGATGGAAGGAAGATAGGTCACACTCACGATCCCGTGGAGTCCATCACATCGACAGCACAGATATGCTGGCCGCCAAGATGGGCTTGCTTTTAAGGAAGCTAGAAGACAATCCTGAGACCGCACCAGTCTAGGCCCTTGACACTCGCATGACTTGTGAAGTCTGCGGGAACACAGGGCATTCAGGGAGCAGCTGCCCTTAAACGCGACCGGAAGACGCCAACTTCATCGGTCATTCTAGCAACTTCAACAACAGGAGTCATCCCCAACCAGGCTGGAAAACGCGCCCATATATGCCATTCTCCGGACAAGGTAACTCCTCAGGTAATACACAGCAGTTCAATAAGCCTAGTTCTTTTGATCCTAAAGCTGTATATGATAGAATTAGTAAAAAGTTTCATGCAAATGATTGACTTTTCGAATCTATTTCCTTGCAAATGGAAACTTTTAACAGTGCTATGAAAAATCAACTGAGTTTCAATAAAATGTTAGAAACACAAATAGCTCAGTTGGCTGCCTCTTTGCCTAATGCTAATGCGGGAAAGCTTCTGGGACAACCGGAACCTCCTCCTAAAGAGCACATCAATGCCGTCACCACTAGGGGTGGTAAGTCCACTCTGGACCCTCCACATCCTAGTGGTACGTCACGCACTAACCATACAGGCAAAGAACAGGAGAAGACCACCAAAACGGAGGAGAATGATGATCTCGAGACCAGCACTGGTGCCGCAAAGGAGAAGGCACCACCGAAAACTCTCCCACATGAGTTTTATGACTCAACGGGGTTGCCATTCCCTTAGCGCAACAAGAAGGCTGCCGCCGATGAACAATATAGTAAGTTTGTTGAGGTCATTAGGAAATTATATGTCAATATACCTCTGCTAGATGCAATGCAGGTATCGACATATGCAAAGTACTTGAAAGATATACTCAACAATAAGAAACCCCTGCCATCAGTGGAAATTGTGCAAATGACCGAGGAGTGTAGCGTAGCTATACTCAACCAACCTCCACAGAAGAAGAAGAAGGACCCTGGAAGTCCTACCATTCCATGCTCAATTAGGAACCAAGTCTTCAATGAAGCCTTATGTGATCTCGGAGCAAGCGTCAATGTTATGCCTAAATTTGTCTTCGACAAACTCAATCACGCGGCACTCGTGCCCACAAGTATGTGCCTGCAACTTGCGGACCAATCTATCCGACACCCAACGGGAATCGCCGAGGATGTCCCGGTGAAGATCCGGAACTTCCTCATTCCCGTGGATTTTGTGGTTTTGGATATGGAGATTGATGCAAAGACACCACTCATTCTTGGGCGACCGTTTCTGAGCACCGCGGAAGCAAGCATAGATGTTGGGGCCGGAGAAGTCCACCTCAACATAAATGGAATGAGGGAGACCTTCTCCTTCAAACCAAAAGTGGCGCAGTGTAGCCAAGTGAAGATCTTCAAGTGCTAAAAGTATATGCCGAAGCCGCCAATCTATGATGCTTCCGGGAAAGAGATGGACAGTCTCGTAGCATTTATGAAACGGAAGTTATCCACCGAGGCTGCCATCCGACAACGAGAGGAACACGAATGGAAGAAGGCGAGAGCCAGGAAGGCTAACCGCAAGAACCAGGAAACAGGAGGCAAAGCTCCTGTTAAGAAGGTCGGCACCCACGATTTTACAAGACCCACCAACCGAGGGTGCAATAAAAATCAACATACCCATGGAGGCCCTAGGATAAATACTATGGGGCATGTTGATAACGAGCGCGCCCAGGACCCTTCCACGACAAATTCCAAGTAGCTCGCAAAGGTACCACTTACCTCCTCGTACGTACGCTCACGCGACATCCCAAAGGACGGTAAATGGTTCGCTCCCGCCAAGAGGTAAAATTGGCATTATCTTTCGACGGCATATTTATTTCCTGCTAATTTAAATTCTCATCTTCCACTGCATATTTAATTTTACCAATGCACTGTTTTTATCCTTCTTTGCATTTAGTTTATACCTCCCTTTTTCGAAAAAAATAGATAGGGTCGGCCGCCCTAGCATAGGGCCGGCCGACCACTACCACCTGTAGGCAAGGCAGGGGCAGCATTGGCCAGGGCCGGCCGACCATATGGTCAGGCCGCCCGACCTGCCTGCCCCCCTCTCCCTTCCTCTTCTCTCTCTTTTCTCCTCCTTCTTTCTCTTTCTTTTTCTTTTCCTTTTCTTCTTTCTCTTTCCACTTTCTCTTTGCTCTTTGTCTCATTCCTAAGCAAGGTAGATGGAGATGGGCAGCAGCCCACCGGTCGCCCGACACCTTGCTCACTCACGAAGGAAAGCACAAGAGGGGGGCACTGCGATGGTCGCCCGACCAGCCTACACGGTCGCCCGACCTTCGCTCTCCTCTTCCTCAGCATCCTCTTTGCGCACACAAAGCAATAGGGCCGGCCGACCCATTGTTGAGGTCGCCCGACCCCCTGCTTTTTCCCTCCAGAGCACAAGCTGCAAATCCACCGGTCGCCCGACCACGGGTGAAGGCCGGCCGACCATGCAGCCAGGCCACCCGACCTCTCTTCAGCCTCACGCATGCTTGAGTGGTCGCCCGACCTTGCCATCATGGCCGCCCGACCATCTTCCAGTACAAGCAGTCCTCTCCTTTCTCTCCCTCTCTCCTTGCACTTGCGTGACCATGAAGCAAAGCTGCAAAGCAGCCAGAGCAGGCCGGCTGTGGCGGAACCGCCGATTTAATACGGGCTAAGTACACCTGTCACCATTAGCTTACAGTGTACTTAGACCGTACTAAACCCGGTCGTCCGTCGAGAAGCCCTCGGCTCTCGATTTGCACCAAATCCCAGAGGAACCGACATCACACACATCCGACTCGCGATGGAGCCACAACAGTTACATCATCACAGGCAGTTGAAATATAGAATAGATAGACTTAGTTACAAACCGAGAATGTATATAGTCAAATACATGTCCAAAATATATATAATGCGGAAGCGTTTTCAAAACATCTCACAGCGGAAACCAAATACTTAAGAAGTCTTCATACAGATGAACGAGGCGAGAAGCACCGAGCCCACCGGTGCTACCCTTCTCCAAGCAGCTATCCAAATGCCGCCAGTACCTGTGAGCCAAAAGTGGAGGCAAACCCTGAGTACTAATTACTCAGTAGGGCTTAATGGACAGGGTTTACGGCTGACGCAAAGCTCAGCTTACTAGCGAGTAGGTCCTTAGCCATTGGTTTTAAACTGTAAAATGTTACCATAGGATAGCGGGATTTGACAGTCGCTATCCTTTAATCATGATTAACCACTATGTTTTAATGTCATGCTATAGCGGGATTTGACAGCCGCCAGTCCTTATCCTGAATCTCACTGGTAATATAAAGCGAGTAATTTGCATGAAGTAAAGCATGTATAACCATTGTGTCGTATCAAATCATCAATTCCATAAAACATCTTGCCTCAAACAGTTCTACGTTGCCCGTCAGTGATATTGGCATTCTCACACCTGGTGAGCATCAGCGATTCGAATCAATTTTTATATTCCCAGGAATAACAAGAAAATGCCAGGGGCCCATATGCTTACTAACACGACGGCTTTCCCACATATAGTCCCCCTTCTCCACTTGTCCCATCCCAAGTTCGATTTACTCCCGCCTGACTCCCGGGTTGTGCCCCCATGACGAGCCTGCCGACATCTCGGTCTCCCCGTCATGAGCACCAAGCTCCCCCGGGCCACCTTCCTCTCAACCAGTGGGTAGGAACGTGTTTCTGTTCTTCGGATGGCACAAGTAAGGTTTCACCGGTCCCATTTCCCGGATAAGCATTCTAGCAATGTTATGCCGATCAGCAGGCGAACAGCGAACGGGCCTTATGCGACTCGGGCGGAGTCCACCATATCATCACATCATTTTTCAACATAGTAATCCCATATCTCCGCCCGGTCTCAATTGAAAGCATAACATAGCAATAATAAATTCATAGTAATGAAGATTCATCATTCGAAAGTAAACCCTACGAGACGAGTGACAGTGCTCACTCGTGTCTACTCGCGCCTAACCATTCTAGGCACCCGTCCTACGAACCCTAAGTATAGGTGCTAGGGCCAGGGCGGCCGGGAAGTCTAATGCAATTGGTTTCAATCAATCCTAATGCATATGCGTAACTCAAAATAATTTGTTTGCTAGGATTTGCATGGTCCTGCCTACCTTGATTCACTTTAATAAGACCAACAAACTAAGCTACTGTTAGTTTACCGGGTTGTGAGGCTTCGCCCCAAGCAACCCCTTGATCCCTTGGACAACTCCTCCTTCCAAGCACGACTGATGGGCCCTCCAGGTCGTGAATGGGTCTTAGTTGGTCTTTTGGATCACCGTTGGTTGATGTAGACCCGTGCACTTGTTTCTTTATCACGTATCTGCAATAAGCGTCGCTATATGAATAATATGCATGATGCAATACACGAGACGCCTGGAGATCATACACGCATAACTAATCATTCCATGGTTATGCAGAAAAGTGATTGGTAAACATACTCATAGGGTAGTATAGCCATAGGAAATTCTGGTGGAAATTCTTATAGCATAGCGGATAGCACTTTCCTATTTCATTGACTTAACCATCATATCACTTGTCATTTTCATATCACACGCAAGCAAAGCACCAGTCAAGCATATATCTACACATGCAATGGACCGCTATTACAAGACATCACTCTTAGCACTAGTAATTTGTAGTATTTTTATGATCCTAGAGCGAACACACACTCAAACAGCATATAAATGCACTTTTTCCTATTTTCTTTTTCAACTAGTAGCATTATGTCGATTTCAAAACAGCAGCCAAAACAAATATGCACAACCTCATACTTTACTAGTGAGCTACCCATACTGTATAGAGTACATGAAATTACCAGAGGTCATGTTGGAGCATATTTCATGTAACCTTCACTTTCTAAGTTAATTTAATACACAAAACACATACATAAGGGCAAAACAGTAATTAAACAGTCAATGCTAGGGCTACCAAAAATCGCACAGTATCTAGATGCCATAACAAATCTACTGTCCAAGTTTCATAATTTTTGGAGTTCATTTAGTCCACTTTTTGACATTTATCCCAATTAGTCATGCATGCAACAAATCAAGGGCAAAAAAAGCCGTAGGTGAGTATTCAAATAAAGGGCAGCACCTTGCTATCATGAAAACGCCAGCAGTGACCATAGTAGCTGCATGATTTCACACTTCCACATCCCACCAATCATGTAGATCTACTCAAGAGGAGTCTAACGCAACTGAGTTTGTCCATTTTGGATTTTTCTGTGATTTGTTATGATTTTCCGAAGTTCACCGCTAATTTAAATGCATTCAAATGGAAAATCACTCAGACTAGGGACCTAAACGTAACTAACCATAGACTCCAGGGGGTAGCAGGGAAGATTCTACAGACTAATGCATAGTGTTTAAACTACCGCGCGTAAAAATGCAAAAACGCAGGGGGTTTCGGGTAAAACTGCCCTTCCTTCTTCTTCTTCCTCGGGCCGACGGGCGCGCGCGCGGTGTCCGGGGTTGGGGACGCTGCGCCGGCACGTGGAGGCCCGGGCTTGAGGCCGATGGGGTCGGGGAAGATGTTCCCGTCCACGGGGACTCGATTCCCCCAGTTCTCGTCGCGGAAGGAGGTGAGGACAAGCGGAGCGGCGGCGGTGAACCGAAGCCGCGGGAGCTTGGCGTGGCGCGGCGGCGCGGCGTCGATCCGGCGGTCGGGGCGGCGGATGGCGGGGCCAGAGAGCGCTTGAGCTGCGCGGGGATGAGGCGAACCCGGCGGAGTCGAAGTGGTGGCGCGGAGATGGCCCGAGGGTGGCTCTCCACGACGAGCCCGTGGGCGGCACGGGTGCACGCGAGCGGCGTGCGCGGGGAGAGGTGGAGGAGGCGATGGCGGCGGCGGTACCTAGCGCGTTGGGTGCGCGAGCCCGAGGCGGAGCTGGCGGTGGGGGTCTGGAGCACCGGGAGGCGGTGGAGGGTGGTACGCGATGGGGTGAACCGGCGGTGAACCAGAGCGACGGCGGCGCGGGCTTGACGTCGAGCGGAGGTGGATCTCGGCGCCGGGTGGGGGAGAGGCGACGAGGTCTAGGGCGTTAGGTGCGCGGCGGAGTGGGGAGTGCGGCGGTGGTGGCCTCGAGGCGAGCGGGGGTCGGACGGTGGCCGGGGCGCGAGCTTGCCGCGGCTCCAATGGCGGCCGCAGCTCTGCGCTCGGGGAGAGGCCGGGCAGGGGAAAGCGAGGGCGAGGGAGTGGGTGGAGAAGGCCGCGGGTGCGCCCAGGTGACGAGGCCGGGGCGCGGTGGGGACGTCGATTCGCGGCGCGGCGTACGTCGCTGTACGCCGGCGTCCCCGTGGCGGCCGTCGTAGCGGGGTGGAAGGCGACCCTGACGGGTGGGCCCCACCGGTCAGCGACTCAGAGGAAGATCTACCTTTTTTTTGTGTTTTCTCCCTTCCTGTAAATTGCCATTTTGACCTATTTAGAGACCGAATTTGGGAAAGTGGTAATCGGATGAATTGTTGTACTCTCAGAGCTCTACAAGTTTGTCAATTGGCTCATATTCAAATTCGGCCGGCAAATATGAAATTTGTTTGAATTTATGCAGCAGCCATAGGTAGGGACAGGGTAGGTCATCTGCTTCGGAGGGGAAAATACCCTAGTTATAGGCCTCAACTCCACTTGCTCCTTTCGACAAATTTGTTTGGAACTTTCTAAACTATATTTCATTTCATTAGGGAAGGTCATGAAAATGACTCTATGGGTAAGAAAATCTCAAATTACCAAACTGGACAGAGTAGGGGTGTGTTTCTGGGCTGACAAAGTTTGGTTGAAAAGACCAATTTGAATTCATATTATGACCAGACTCATATTGACAAAGTTGTTTCTTGGATCATTACCTACAACTTTGTTAATATGATCCTCCTCTAAATCACAACATATTTTGAAGTACAACCCTAATCTTGTTTAGGATTTTGGTAAAACAGCAGATTTACTCTAAGTAAAGCTTTTCTTGTTTTCATCTTTTGAAATATCAAATGAAGTCCAAATACATCCACAATAGATGCATTTGAAAGGTGATGGGTTCAATTCCATTTCATATAAAAGAAAATTCTTGAGTTGTATAGTCCAATCAAAAGAAATTTCAGAATCAATTTGGGAATGAGCTAAAATTTCAGATTTGAGAAATTTTGACTTAGTGGTTTATCTACCAATTCCTCATTACTCTCTTAAGCATGATTTAGTCTTAATTCATCACTAGTTTACGTCTAATTGCGTGTACGGCTTCTGAGATGCCAGGGGCATCACACTGGCCGACCAGGCCACTAGGCCCAAGGTCGGCCGACCCCTTCAACTGGCCGCCCGACCTCCCTGCTGCCTCCACTTCGTCTATAAATACAGCCCATCACCTCCTTCCTCAATGCACCACACAAGCTCCCTTCTCTCCCTCTCTTAATCTCTTTGCTTAGTGGTAGTTTAGCCCTTGCTTAGCCAAAATAATGCCCGAATAAAAATCTAGTTGAGCAAATATTCTAGCTACTAGCCCCTCTCTTTTGCAAAACCACGAACGAGTTGTGGTGGTGTCACGCCCCGCAAGGATGACTAACCGCTAATGTTAATTTTATTTTGTCGACTCGTAGTTTTTGTGGTCAATTTTTGTGCAGGATGAAGTGCGCATTCAAGAGGGCAAGAAGCGCTATCAGCAAGGCGGGGCAGCACATATGGTTCCCGACGTCCTCTAGCTCGTAGAACTCACGGACGGTGTCCGACAGAGGTTCATCGAGTGCTGGGCCGGGAGGAGAAGAAGCTTCATCCTCCGTCACCGGGCCCGTATTGCTGCTGGATTCTCATATCCAAATGCGAAATCAAGACGAGGCCGACTCGCTGAGGCGACTCCACACCAAGCCTATCACCCTCACCAAGTGCTTCGATGAAGTCCTCATGACGAGCACAGGTATGGATGACAAATTCGATGAAATTTTCAGTATGATAGGCTGGGAGAATTTTGCACATGTTAGCAAGGGAGGCTTAGTCCTCCTCATAAAGGAGTTTCTTATGACCCTTCGAGTAGTATAACTGGAGTCCAGCACAATGGTTCACTTCAGGCTCTTTAACTCTGAGCATGAACTGACACTCCGTCAGTTCAGCAATGCTCTCGGGTTCTCACCTCGCTGTTCTATAGCAGCTGAGCCCGTAGGCTTCAATGCAACAGAGTTCTGGAAGGAACTAGCCGGGCCGGACTATAACGGGAAGAGGAGCGTCACAAACATTAAGCACCCCACTATGCGGTTCATGGCCCGCTGGATTACCTTCGTTGTCCTGCCCCGCGATGACACACGTTGCGTGACCATAGAGGACTTAAAAATCCTCTATGCCCTGTGGCGTAAGCAAAAATTTGCGCCTATCACCGCCATGCTCTACCATTGGATGAAACTAGTTTGGGATGAAAATTCCATATCAATCACATCATACGTGATGAGGATTGCATCTGAATTAGGGGTATTAGTTAATGCCTAGGTGGCATTCTTACCCCTTGACACACCCAACCTAGTCACCGAGAGCCATTTCATCCGGGCACACTTCCTGCGCAAAAACCCCAGCACGGACACATATGTCATGATTTATAAGGGGTACAACTTTGAAGTGCCTCTACCAGCACCTCAGTTCAAAATCTACCACGTGGACACACTCTATGCCATTAGAGAGCGTCCCAGAGGAAGAGCCTTTAGAGGAGCCCAAGCACAGTGTAGCGGGAGTCATGACCAGGGCACAAAGGAGGGCAGCCCAAGAGCGCTTACAAAAGCAAGCCCAGGATGCGCAGACCGCTGGGACGGGACCTACCTGGTTCCATACCGCGGCTGGCATGACCTGGCACACCCAGGGACCAGACCCGACATGGCCGCCCCACGAAGGATCTGGAACACAATAGGGACACGAGCCGAGCGCTGCATTCTCACAGCAGCAAGGAGGAGGAACCTTCTATGGATTTGGGTCAGCACCATACGAGGCAGGACCATCTGCCTCTGCACGCTTTGCAGGAGACCCGTTGAGTGCCATCTTTGGGTCCCTGACCATTCAGGACCAGCGCACAACTGGGATGGCCCAGCAGCTTAACCAAGTAGATGAGCGAACTCAGGTCATCCAGCAGGCCCAGGACGAACAGTACAACCGCCTCCTCGAAATAGAAGCGACGGCTCAGCGCACCTTTGATGAGTCCCAGCGATTCTTCCAGTACTATGGGTACTACCCCGAGTAGCTTCGTTGAAGCTTGGGGGGAAACCCGAATCGACAGCTGGGTATGTATGACAGTCCCCTGATTTCTGCACCACTCATGTATCTTTGCTTTGAGAGTTTATTAGTTTGTTTGCTCAATCTAGTTTGTTTAGTTTGCTTAATTTTAGTTTGTTTATTCTAGTATATAAAAAAAAACTCCCATGCTTTAATGATAGCTCACATGCTAGTTCCATTTTGGAAATGATGAATAGTTGCTCTATCAAGTGAATGATTTAATTCTTGCATGTGACTTATGCTTAGCTTAATTTTGAGTTTGTGAATAAAAGAAGTAAACCAAGGTTCTATCTTGTGGATGCCATTTGTGATAACAAGTCTAAGTTGTTGTGAGATGAATGATATGACTTAAATATGTGATTATTCTCTCATGCTCTTAGTAAGATGAACATCTCAGGCTTTTATTTTTGAAAATAACAAAATATAGCTACCCTTGGTCAAAAATACCTACCAGAGCCAAAAATGCTTCAATTAGTTGAAACTGCTACAAAGAGCTGCTTAGTGATATTTTGAGCTTTGTCAAATTTTGAGTCTCTTTGAGTAGAAATATCACCTTCTGTTGAAAGCTGGAGTACAAAATGCAAGTGATTCATTCCGGACTTTGCATCCACCAAAATCTCTCCAAATACTTCTCATAATCCCTAGCCTTCAAATCTCAAGGAGTAAGGGTATGGAGCCAAAGCGTGGCAAAAAGAAAATGCGTGCAAAAGCACGGCAAAATGAAAAGAATGCAAGTTCAAGCATGGCAAAAAATAAATAAAAGCTCCATATCCACTCCAAATATACAAAAGGCTAAAAGGGATGAAAACCAAGAGAAGGAGGCATAAAGTACCACCACTCATACTCCAGTGATCAATAGAAGAGGTGATAGAGTACACTCTTTGGTCCAATCTTTGGCTTAGCAAAATAAATATCCTAAGTGTGGCACATTCTCCCTACCCAAAGCTCCACAAAAGCCTTAGTGTAGGAAAGTGTTGGCCAAATCCTGGCCCTTGGTGAGGATACACTTTTGAGCGCCTGAGAGCACCTTGGGGAAGCTACTTTTGTTTTGAAAATTTTGAAAACTCCTAAGAAAGACATCCAAAAAGAGCAAGTTAGAAGAACTCCTGTACAATGGTCATTCCATCTCTCAACTGCCCAAGGCAAGGTAAGCAAACAGATGCACCATAGGTAGTACACAAGGTGAGCTTCAATTATTTCACTTCTCGAAACAAAAGCATGAGTATTGAGTCATGTATAAGAATTTATCATCATCTTCGATATTGCAGCAACTTCTGATCCACTCTCAGTCTTAGCTTTGCTCGAGGACGAGCAAAAGTTTAAGCTTGGCGGGATGTTGACGGTCGTAATCTCACGATATCTACCGTCAATTACCAACCAAATGGAGCTATGCAAGTGCATAATTATGGACTAACCCTTCTACTAATGAGTTCCACAAGTTTTGTATCAATATTTGGATGCAGGTACCAAAATGCACATAAAATAGATGAAAACAAACCAAAGATCAAATATGAGGCACACTGGCCAAAGTGGCCAGGTCGGCCGACCACACCACCAGGTCAGCCGACCAAGGGCCAGGCCTGCCTAGTGCAACCAAGTCGGCCGACCATGGGGCTGGCCGCCCGACCCAGTGATAGGGTCGGCCGACCCCTAGCCAGGCCACCCGACCTTCCAAGTGGCTCGCTTGCCACCTCATTGATCCACCTCATGGAGAAACACAAGTGCACTGAAATCCAACCGCAAGACCAAGCATCCAATGTATCCAAAGGCCAAAAATGCACCGTGTCACGGATCCACAACGTCATCAATCCGAGGAAGAAGCAAAATGGCCAATGTAGGCCTGACACGTGGTCGCCCGACCTCCTACAAGGTCGCCCGACCTACCCTCGGAGGCATTTTACACATGGAACAACTGTCCTAACCGCCAACCGCCATGGGGAAGCAAGATCAAGCCGTTGGAGTGCAAAGGCGGTGGATTGGGTGGTCGCCCGACCTCGGAATAGGTCGGCCAACCTCCCCCCTAGGTCGGCCGACCACTGACTTAGGCCTCCCACCGACCTAAGCCTCCTACAAATACCCCCCTCTCATATGGGACTATAAATATGCCTGTAGAGCTCATTTGTAAAGGTGTGGAGAAGTTGAGAGCCATATCCTACCTTAGAGAGTGTTATTTTCCACATCTTAGTAGTTAGGATAGTCCTGGGAGTTAGAGTGAGTCGAGCTTTGCCTCGGAGTTCTCAGAGATTCTTCTGAGTCTGCGGTAACAGCTCTTGTATCTTTAGTACTCAATCTTCAATATAACTCAGTTATATTTTACTTTATCTCTATCTCTTGCAAGTGTGGTGTACCCTTTATTTTGCATACTTGCTAGGCTTAGACTTGTGGTTATCTTAGTTGGTCAAGTCCCGTTATTCTTGCCGGTGCTATAATCCAACCTATACGCCAGGCTCTGGTTAGATCCTCTCCTCTGATCAAGGACGATCTATTGTTACTCATGCTTCGCTTGAGTACGTTTATAGCGTGCCAGCCTATCCACGCAGATTTGCTTGGTAGCCCCACTCGGTGACAGCGTGTGGTGTGCCTGTGTAGTCCAGGCCCGTTCGTTCGGCAGGCCCGTAGGCGTTAGCTGGGTCTCCTTCGGTTGTCTACTATCTACCCCCTGACTCCTCGAGGCGCCAGAATTTCGCTCAACGCAAGACCCTGACTTGCTACTTGAGTTTCTTAGTTAACCACAATAGAGTCTTTGCAGCCGAATAGAATAGAGTTTGGGAACTTTATCTCACTCGTTGTCCTCCCAGGCAACTATACCTTTCTACGTGTATCCTAGGTAGTTCAATTTACTTCTTCCCACCATACACCTATCCATTTACCAGACTTACCCCTGTCTATGACTAGCTGGTATATTTATTTAAGTATGGTTCATTCGATTTGAGTTTATTCAACTATACTCTCCGTGTGCTTGCGGAGTAAAATCTTATAAGGCTAAGAGACGCCAACACCTTACAAATTGGTATCAAATATTCCCGAAATGTCAAAAATTTGATTTCCAGTTCCTACGGTGTTGCTCCCACAGTTAGCTTTCCTACGAGCCCAATAGCCGAAGATTCCAAGTCCCCTAGATGAAATTATGGCCGTTATACCGAGCAGACATGACTTTCATGAGTTTTGGGGGGTCGTCCGTCCACTGCTTAGCGTCACATTGTTATAGATCATAGGTATGCTCCTTACGAGCACTAGAAACCTACTAGAGTGGAAAAATATTCACTGCTGAGGAAGTTGGCGCTCATACGGTAAGCCATGGTACGCACATTTCGATCCGTACCAAAGGAGCAAACGCTGAAAGCGGGCGAGCAAGCTGTTGGCCATATAAATTGGTATCAAATATTCCTCATATGTCAAGTTTGATTTCCAGTTCCTGTGGTGTTGCTCCCTCAGTTAGCTTTCCAATGAGCCCAACAACCGAAGATTCTTAGTCCCCTAGAAGAAGTTATGGCCGTTATACCAAGCGAACATGACTTTCAAGTGGTTTCGGGGGTCGTCCGTCCACTGCTTAGCGTCTCATTGTTCTAGATCATAGGTATGCTCCTTATGAGCACTAGAAACCTAGTAGAGTGGAAAAATATTCACTGCTGAGGAAGTTGGCGCTCTTACAATAAGCCATGGTATTCACATTTTGATCCGTACCGAAGGAGCAAACGCTGAAAGCGGGCGAGCAAGGTGTTGGCATTATAAATTGTTATCAAATATTCCCTATATGTCAAAAGTCTGATTTCCAGTTCCTGTGGTGTTGCTCCCTCAGTTAGCGTTCCAACGAGCCCAACAGTCGAAGATTCTGAGTCCCCTAGAAGAAGTTATGGCCGTTATACCGTGCGGACATAACTTTCATGTGGTTTCGGGGGTCGTCCATCCACTGCTTACCGTCTCGTTGTTCTAGATCATAGTTATGCTCCTTACGAGCGCTAGTAACCTAGTAGAGTAGAAAAATATTCACTGCCGAGGAAGTTGGCCCTCATGCAGTAAGCCATGGTACACACATTTCGATCCGTTCCGAAGGAGGAAACGTTGAAAGCGGGTGAGCAAGGTGTTGGCCTTATAAATTGGTATCAAATATTCTCCATACGTCAAAAGTTGGATTTCCAGTTCCTACGCTGTTGCTCCCTCAGTTAGCTATCCAACGAGCATAACAGCCGAAGATTCTGAGTCCCCTAGATGTAGTTATGGCCGTTATACCAAGCGGACATAACTTTCATGACTTTTCGGGGTCATCCATCCACCTTTTAGCGTCACGTTGTTCAAGATCATAGGTATGCGACTTACGAGCACTAGAAACCTAGTAGAGTGGAAAAATATTCACTGCTGAGGAAGTTGGTGCTCATATAGTAAGCCATGGTACACACATTTCGATCCGTACCGAAGGAGCAAACGCTGAAAGCGAACGAGCAAGGTGTTGGCCATATAAATTGGTATCAAATATTCCTAAAGTGTCAAAAGTTTGATTTCCAGTCCCTACGGTGTTGCTCCCACAGTTAACTTTCCAACGAGCCAAACAACCGAAGATTCTAAGTCCCCTAGATGAAATTATGGCTGTTGTACTGAGCGGACATGACTTTCATGAGTTTTAGGGGTCATCCGTCCACTGCTTAGCGTCACATTGTTATAGATCATAGGTATGCTCCTTACGAGCATTAGAAACCTAGTAGAGTTGAAAAATATTCACTGCTGTGGAAGTTGGCGCTCATGCGGTAAGCCATGGTACGCACATTTCGATCCGTACCGAAGGAGCAAATGCGGAAAGCGGGCGAGCAAGGTGTTGGACTTATAAATTGATATCAAAGATTCCCCATATGTCAAAAGTTTGATTTCCAGTTCCTATGGTGTTGCTCCCTCAGTTAGCTTTCCAACGTGCCCAACAGCCGAAGATTCCGAGTCCCCTAGAACAAGTTATGGCCGTTATACTGAGCGGACATGACTTTCATGTGGTTTCGAGGGTCGTCCGTCCACTACTTAGCGTCTCATTGTTCTAGATCATAGTTATGCTCCTTACGAGCACTAGGAACCTAGTAGAGTGGAAAAATTTTCACTGCTGAGGAAGTTCGCGCTCATACAGTAAGCCATGCTACACACATTTCGATCCGTGCCGAAGGAGCAAACGTTGAAAGCGGGTGAGCAATGTGTTGGCCTTATAAATTGGTATCAAATATCCTCAAGATATCAAAAGTTGGATTTCCAGTACCTTCGGTGTTGCTCCCTCAGTTAGCTTTCCAACGAGCACAACAGCCGAAGATTTTGAGTCCCCTAGATTATTTATGGCCGTCATACCAAGCGGACATAACTTTCATGAGTTTTCGGGGTCCTCCATCCACCTTTTAACGTCACATTGTTCTAGATCATAGGTATGCTCCTTACGAGCACTAGGAACCTAGTAGAGTGGAAAAATATTCACTGCTGAGGAAGATGGCGCTCATACAGTAAGCCATGGTACCCACATTTCGATCTGTACCGAAGGAGCAAACGCTGAAAGCGGACGAGCAAGGTGTTGGCCTTATAAATTGGTATCAAATATTCCTGAAATGTCAAAAGTTTGATTTCTAGTTCCTACGGTGTTGCTCCCACAGTTAGCTTTCCAACGAGCCCAACAGCCGAAGATTCTGAGTCCCCTAGAACAAGTTATGGCCGTTATACCGAGCGGACATGACTTTCATGTGGTTTCGAGAGTCGTCCGTCCCCTCCTTAGCGTCTCAATGTTCTAGATCATAGTTATGCTCCTTAAGAGCGCTAGGAACCTAGTAGAGTGGAAAAATATTCACTATTGAGGAAGTTGGCGCTCATACAGTAAGCCATGCTACACACATTTCGATCCGTACCGAAGGAGCGAACGTTGAAAGCAGGTGAGCAAGGTGTTGGCCTTATAAATTGGTATCAAATATTCTCAAGATGTCAAAAGTTGGATTTTCAGTTCCTACGGTGTTGCTCCCTCAGTTAGCTTTCCAACGAGCACAACAGCCGAAGATTTGGAGTCCCCTATATGTAGTTATGGCCGTTATACCAAGCGGACATAACTTTCATGAGTTTTCGGGGTCCTCCATCCACCTTTTAGCGTCACATTGTTCTAGATCATAGGTATGCTCCTTACGAGCACTAGGAACCTAGTAGAGTGGAAAGTTATTCACTGCTGAGGAAGTTGGCGCTCATACAGTAAGCCATGGTACACACATTTCAATCCGTACCGAAGGAGCAAACGCTGAAAGCGGATGAGTAAGGTGTTGGCCTTATAAATTGGTATCAAATATTCCCGAAATGTCAAAAATTTGATTTCCAGTTCCTACGGTGTTGCTCCCACAGTTAGCTTTCGAACGTGCCCAACAGCCGAAGATTCTAATCCCCTAGATGAAATTATGGCCGTTATACCGAGCAGACATGACTTTCATGAGTTTTGGGGGGTCGTCCGTCCACTGCTTAGCGTCACATTGTTATAGATCATAGGTATGCTCCTTACGAGCACTAGAAACCTAGTAGATTTGAGAAATATTCACTGCTGTGGAAGTTGGCGCTCATGCGGTAAGCCATGGTACGCACATTTCGATCCGTACCGAAGGAGCAAACGCGGAAAGCGGGCGAGCAAGGTGTTGGACTTATAAATTGATATCAAAGATTCCCCATATGTCAAAAGTTTGATTTCCAGTTCCTATGGTGTTGCTCCCTCAGTTAGCTTTCCAACGTGCCCAACAGCCGAAGATTCCGAGTCCCCTAGAACAAGTTATGGCCGTTATACTGAGCGGACATCACTTTCATGTTGTTTCGAGGGTCGTCCGTCCACTACTTAGCGTCTCATTGTTCTAGATCATAGTTATGCTCCTTACGAGCACTAGGAACCTAGTAGAGTGGAAAAATATTCACTGCTGAGGAAGTTAGCGCTCATACAGTAAGCCATGCTACACACATTTCGATCCGTGCCGAAGGAGCAAACGTTGAAAGCGGGTGAGCAAGGTGTTGGCCTTATAAATTGGTATCAAATATCCTAAAGATATCAATAGTTGGATTTCCAGTACTTTCGGTGTTGCTCCCTCAGTTAGCTTTCCAACGAGCACAACAGACGAAGATTTTGAGTCCCCTAGATTATTTATGGCCGTTATACCAAGCGGACATAACTTTCATGAGTTTTCGGGGTCCTCCATCCACCTTTTAACGTCACATTGTTCTAGATCATAGGTATGCTCCTTACGAGCACTAGGAACCTAGTAGAGTGGAAAAATATTCACTGCTGAGGAAGTTGGCGCTCATACAGTAAGCCATGGTCCACACATTTCGATCCGTACCGAAGGAGCAAACGCTGAAAGCGGACGAGCAAGGTGTTGGCCTTATAAATTGGTATCAAATATTCCTGAAATGTCAAAAGTTTGATTTCCAGTTCCTACGGTGTTGCTCCCACAGTTAGCTTTCCAACGAGCCCAACAGCCAAAGATTCTGAGTCCCATAGAAGAAGTTATGGCCGTTATACCGAGCAGACGTGATTTTCATGTGGTTTCGGGGGTCGTCCGTCCACTGCTTAGCGTCTCAATGTTCTAGATCCGAGTTATGCTCCTTACGAGCGCTAGTAACCTAGTAGAGTGGAAAAATATTCACTGCTGAGGAAGTTGGCGCTCATACAGTAAGCCATGCTACACACATTTCGATCCGTACCGAAGGAGCAAACGTTGAAAGCGGACGAGCAAGGTGTTGGCCTTATAAATTAGTATCAAATATTCCCCATATGTCAAAAGTTTGATTTCCAGTTCTTATGGTGTTGCTCCCTCGGTTAGCTTTCCAACGAGCCCAACAGCTGAAGATTCTAAGTCCCCTAGATGAAATTATGGCCGTTATACCGAGCGGACATGACAATCATGAGTTTTGGGGGGTCGTCCGTCCACTGCTTAGGCGTCACATTGTTCTAGATCATAGGTATGCTCATTACGGGCACAAGAAACCTAGTAGAGTGGAAAAATATTCACTGCAGAGGAAGTTGGCGCCCATACAGTAAGCCATGGTACGCACATTTCGATCCGTACCAAAGGAGCAAACGTTGAAAGCGGGTGAGCAAGGTGTTGGCCTTATAAATTGGTATCAAATATTCTCCAGCTATCAAAAGTTATATTTTCAGTTCCTACAGTTGTTTCTACCTCAGTTAGCTTTCCAACGAGCACAACAGCCGAAGATTTTGAGTCCCCTAGATGTAGTTTTGGCCGTTATACCATGCGGACAAGACTTTCATGTGTTTTCGGGGTCGTCCCTCCACCTTTTAGCGTCACATTGTTCTAGATCATAGGTATGCCCCTTACGAGCACTAGGAACGTAGTAGAGTGGAAAAATATTCACTGCTGTGGAAGTTGGTGCTCATACAGTAAGCCATGGTACACACATTTCGATCCGTATCGAAGGAGCAATCGCTGAAAGTCGACGAGCAAGGTGTTGGCCTTATAAATTGGTATCAAATATTTCTGAAATGTCAAAAGTTTGATTTCCAGTTGCTACGGTGTTGCTCCCACAGTTAGCTTTCCAACGAGCCCAACAGCCGAAGATTCTAAGTCCCCTAGATCAAATTATGGCTGTCATACCGAGTGGACATGACTTTCATGAGTTTTGGGGGGTCGTCCATCCACTGCTTAGCGTCACATTGTTATAGATCATAGGTATGCTCCTTACGAGCACTAGAAAGCTAGTAGAGTAAAAAAATATTCACTGCTGAGGAAGTTGGCGCTCATACAGTAAGCCATGGTACGCACATATCGATCCGTACCGAAGGAGCAAACGCTCAAAGCGGGCGATCAAGGTGTTGGCCTTATAAATTGGTATCAAATATTCCCCATATGTCAAAAGTTTGATTTCCAGTTCCTATGGTGTTGCTCCCCCAGTTAGCTTTCCAACGAGCCCAACAGCCGAAGATTCTGAGTCCCCTGGAAGAAGTTATGGCCGCTATACCGAGCTGACATGACTTTCATGTGGTTTCGGGGGTCGTCCGTCCACTACTTAGCGTCTCATTGTTCTAGATCATAGTTATGCCCCTCAAAAGCGCTAGTAACCAAGTAGAGTTGAAAAATATTCACTGCTGAGGAAGTAGGCCCTCATACAGTAAGCCATGGTATGCACATTTCGATCTGTACCGAAGGAGCAAACGTTGAAAGCGGGTGAGCAAGGTGTTGGCCATATAAATTTGGATCAAATATTCTCCAAATGTCAAAAGTTGGATTTCCAGTTCCTACGGTGTGGCTCCATCAGTTAGCTTTCCAACGAGACCAACAGCCGAAGATTTTGAGTCCCCTATATGTAGTTGTGGCCGTTATACCAAGCGGACATGACTTTCATGAGTTTTCGGGGTCGTCCATCCACCTTTCAGCATCACATTGTTCTAGATCATAGGTATGCTCCTTACGAGCACTAGGAACCTAGTAGAGTGGAAAAATATTCACTGCTGAGAAAGTTGGCGCTCGTACAGTAAGGCATGGTGCGCACATTTCGATCCGTACCAAAGGAGCAAACGCTGAAAGCGGGCGAGCAAGGTGTTGGCCTTATAAATTGGTATCAAGTATTCCCCATATGTCAAAAGTTTGTTTTCTAGTTCCTATGGTGTTGCTCCCTCGGTTAGCTTTCCAACGAGCCCAACTGCCGAAGATTCTGAATCCCCTAGGAGAAGTTATGGCCGTTATACCGAGTGGACATGAATTTCATGTGGTTTCGGGGGTCGTCCGTGCACTGCTTAGCGTCTCATTGTTCTAGATCATAGTTATGCTCCTTACGAGGGCTAGGGACCTAGTAGAGTGGAAAAATATTCACTGCTGAGTAACTTGGCGCTCGTACAGTAAGCCATGGTACACACATTTCGATCTGTACCGAAGGAGCAAACGCTGAAAGCGGACGAGCAAGGTGTTGGCCTTATAAATTGGTATCAAATATTCCCGAAATGTCAAAAGTTTGATTTCCTGTTCCTACAGTGTTGCTCCCACAGTTAGCTTTCCAATGAGCCCAACAGCCGAAGATTCTAAGTCCCCTAGATGAAATTATGGCCGTTATACCAAGCAGACATGACTTTCATGAGTTTTGGGTTGTCGTCCGTCCACTACTTAGCGTCCCATTGTTCTAGATCATTGGTATGCTCATTACGAGCACTAGAAACCTAATAGAGTGGAAAAATGTTCACTGCTGAGGAAGTTGGCGCTCATACAGTAAGCCATGGTACGCACATTTCGATCCGTACCGAAGGAGCAAACGCTGAAAGCGGGTGAGAAAGGTGTTGGCTTTATAAATTGGTATCAATTATTCCCCATATGTCAAAAGTTTGATTTCCAGTTCCTATGGTGTTGCTCCCCCGGTTAGCTTTCCAACGAGCCCAACAGCCGTAGATTCTGAGTCCCCTAGAAGAAGTTATGGCCGTTATACCGAGCGGACATGACTTTCATATGATTTCGAGGGTCGTCAATCCATTGCTTAGCGTCTCATTTTTCTAGATCTTAGTTATGCTTCTTATGAGTACTAGTAACCTAGTAGAGTTGAAAAATATTCACTGCTGAGGAACTTGGCGCTCATACAGTAAGCCATGGTACGCACATTTCGATCCGTACCGAAGGACCAAACGCAGAAAGCGGGCGAGGAAGGTGTTGGCCTTATAAATTGGTATCAAATATTCCCCATATGTCAAAAGTTTGATTTCCAATTCGTATGGTGTTGCTCCCTCACTTAGCTTTCCAACGAGCCCAACAGCCGGAGATTTTGAGTCCCCTGGAAGAAGTTATGGCCGCTATACCGAGCGGACATGACTTTCATGTGGTTTCGGGTGTCGTCCGTCCACTACTTAGCGTCTCATTGTTCTAGATCATAGTTATGCTCCTTACGAGCGCTAGGAACCTAGTAGAGTGGAAAAAAATTCACTGCTGAGGAAGTTGGCGCTCGTACAGTAAGCCATGGTACACACATTTCGATCTGTACCGAAGGAGCAAACGCTGAAAGCGGACGAGCAAGGTGTTGGCCTTATAAATTGGTATCAAATATTCCCGAAATGTCAAAAGTTTGATTTCCAGTTCCTACGGTGTTGCTCCCACAGTTAGCTTTCCAACGAGCCCGACAGCCGAAGATTCTAAGTCCCCTAGATGAAATTATGGCCGTTATACCGAGCAGACATGACTTTCATGAGTTTTGGGTGGTCGTCCGTCCACTGCTTAGCGTCACATTGTTCTAGATGATAGGTATGTTCATTACAAGCACTAGAAACCTAGTAGAGTGGAAAAATGTTCACTGCTGAGGAAGTTGGCGCTCATACAGTAAGCCATGGTACGCACATTTCGATCCGTACCGAAGGAGCAAACGTTGAAAGCGGGTGAGCAAGGTGTTGGCCTTATAAATTGGTATCAAATATTCTCCAGCTGTCAAAAGTTGGATTTCCAGTTCCTACGGTTGTTGCTCCCTCAGTTAGCTTACCAACGAGCACAACAGCCGAAGATTTTGAGTCCCCTAGATGTAGTTTTGGCCGTTATACCAAGCGGACAAGACTTTCATGTGTTTTCGGGGTCGTCCGTCCACCTTTTAGCGTCACATTGTTCTAGATCATAGGTATGCCCCATACGAGCACTAGGAACCTAGTAGAGTGGAAAAATATTCACTGCTGTGGCAGTTGGCGCGCATACAGTAAGCCATGGTATGCACATTTTGATCCGTACCGAAGGAGCAAAAACTGAAAGCGGACAAGCAAGGTGTTGGCCTTATAAATTGGTATCAAATATTTCCGAAATGTCAAAAGTTTGATTTCCAGTTGCTACGGTGTTGCTCCCACAGTTAGCTTTCCAACGAGCCCAACAGCCGAAGATTCTAAGTCCCCTAGATCAAATTATGGCTGTCATACCGAGTGGACATGACTTTCATGAGTTTTGGGGGGTCGTCCATTGTTGACGCGGCTTAAGTACTAAATTTATGTTATAATTTCATATGTTTTTATGCCGTTTCATAAATTAATTATATGATTTATTATTATTTTGCTAACAATTAACCCCGTTTTCGAGAATGCTCTTTGTTTTTGTGCATTATTGATTTTTGCAGGAAAATAGGTATAATTGATATAAATTTGAGGATTTCTCGAAGAAAGGATTTATGCTAAAAGTCCAAAAGAAGACCCAAGCCCATTATGGAGAATGTTCCGGAGGATAAAGGATGAATAATATGAAGATAAGGAAGGTTTATTACAAATCCAATCAAACTTCCAATTAAAACTCGAGATATTCTCGGATTCCAGGACAGCAGCACCTTGTGGGCCCAATTCGGTGACCTTAACGATGTCAAATGAAGAAAGTTTGAATACCAAAGTTGTAGATCTCTTCGAGCTCTACAATTTAGAGTCTGAGTTTGCATTTATTGGACTTCGGAAGACAGAGTTATGGTCAAAATACTAAAGGCTGCAGAATATGGAAATCCTATTTCTGGAAGGACTAGGACAATGGCTTCATATCCAAGCAAGGGAAGATGGAGGACGACCGGGACTCTTCTAGAGGCTTGTATACACATGGAAATAGGTGTTTAAGTCCTACTAGGACTTTTAGAACCGACCTATTAGATTCCTTGTATAGGGGACTCTCCGGAGTATAAATATATGGCCTCCCAAGGGGAGAGGCATCATTGTTCGACACAAATCCATTGTACACCGAGAGTTTAGGGCAGAGTTCGGGGGCCAAAAGCGTTCAACTCGGCGAGAGGGACATCTCGGCGAAAGGAGCAAGCAAGAGGAGGCAGGAGGCCTGGGGGTCGGCCGACCCCTAGGGGGTCTGGTCGGCCGACCCAGGTCCTCCCGAGGGCTGCTCGAGCTCATCTTCCGCCGACTTCTTCGTCTAGTTCAACTCGACGACTTTGGGTCACGGATTTCGATGTATCTTGAGTAAATCCCTCGAACTTCTTATATACTTTGATAAAACCTTGATGATTGATCAATAAAGTTTGTCTTTTAGATTTAGCTTCTTGTTTATGCATGTTTATGATCCATGTCTTTGCAATGCTTCATGTCTACATGTGTTATTGTGGCCACAATCTAGATGTCTCACATGTCTTTTAGTAGATCTATTTTACCTGATCAGTAGATTGAATCTGCTCATGCTTAGAGATGGTTAGGGTTTACTAGTTCGTCGATTACCTGGTTACCAGTGACAGTGGAGCCCGGGGAAAGGTTCGAGTAGATCTTTGACATTCATATTCATGTTTATTCTATGCTTGTTGATTAGATCTTTATCAAGGTGGTTCTTAGTTCTTAAGTTGTTTGTCTCATATCTCTTGTGGATCCTTTTGCCTGTTTAAATCCTATCTATCCCGAGTTTAGTTTAATCGTTGATTATTCCTTTTATGCAATAGATTAGAGCTTGATTAGAGTATATTTAGAGTATAATTAGAACCGTTATTAGATTGCAATTAGATAGCCTTTATCTTTCATTTAAGCTTATTTAGATCTATTAGAATTAGATAGTAATTTAGTTAATATTAGGTTGATAGCATCTTAAGCATAATTAATCTCGGATTGACAAACCCAAGATACTCATCCTGGGGAAAAGCTACCGCGATACTGTGCGCTTGCAGTATAAGGATTTGGCGTGCTTAAGTGCCGTCAACAAGCTTTTCTGGCGCCGTTGCCGGGGATAATTATCGTTTACGTTATTATTAATCTTTTATTAGCTTTGTTACTACTAGTTTTAATAGTTAGTTTTATTTATTGTGTGATTAATTAGTTTTGCTTATTTTGCTTTTTAATTAGTGTGCTATTTTATTTATTTATTTTGCTATTATCGAAATTAGGAGTAGTTTTTAAATTTTGAAATTTTAAATTTAGTTTTAAATTTAGTTATTTTGTTTGGATTTAATTTGGTCTAAGTACAGCAAATTTTTGCTGTCATAGATCTTTTGTTTTGTATTTTTGTCTATATTTCAGGTATGACTATGATGAGTGAGGGTCTGACACTCGCGGAGTACTTAACTCCAAGAGTGGAAGATTTGAAGTTTCAAAAGTCAAATCTGATGCCGGAGTCAGGATCCTACGAGTTGAAGTCAGGAATCATCCGAATTGCTGCCGAACATCAGTTCAGTGGTGAAGATGATGAGAACCCGTACAAGCACCTGGAGAGGCTCAAGCAAGTGTGTCGCACATTCCATCAAGACGGAGTTCCAGAAGAGTGGGTCTTGTGGAACCTCTTTCCATTTACACTGGAAGACAGAGCCAGAAAGTGGTACCATGTTGCATCAATAGAAGCTGAAGGTGATTGGAAGATTCTCGAAGTGAAGTTCACTACAAGATTCTTTTCTCCACTGAGAGTGCACAAATTGAGAAAAGCAATCATGAACTTCGAGCAACGAGAAAATGAAGACATTGATGAAGCTTGGGACAGACTGGAAGAAATGAGGACACAAGGACCACCAATTGGATTCACTCCAGAGATGATGATGTCCATTTTCTACTATAGTCTTACCACTAGAGACTTTGAGCGACTGAACACTTGTGCTGGAGGATCACTGCTGACTCGGAAGTGGAGTGAAGCTATGAAGATTTTGTCAGATGTCTGCTTAACCTCAAAAGCTGAAAGAGACAGGAAGGAGAGTGTTATGCAGGAGCCAGTGGTTGTGGCGCCTACATATGCTATCTACAAGGAGCAACAACCTGTCAAAAGAACTACAGTGTCTTATGCAGCTGAGGAAGAGGAGTACGAGAGTTTTGCACCACAAGTGAAGACTGAGTGTTCAAATTACAGAAGCCTTGCTAGTGCAAAACCACTGACAGAATTCGACAAGACAAGCTGGATGCCAGTGGATTTTGGAGATACACTGAAGTGTGCAGGCCCACTCCCACCAGAAGACTTAGAGGAAGAGGAAGAATTGTTTCCACCAGAAATTCCACTAAGGAGGAGCTCTGATGATCTAAGTACAAGGGAAGTGCTGCAGAAATTATTCCAAGAAGAAGAGCTGGACAGTGACTTTGTCTCTGAAGTGAAGCGGGTGATTGGTGTCAAGCCGGAGTCATCACTTACTGAGGAGATTATCGTCTACCTGGAGCCAGAAGAATCTTCAACTGGTATTTCTTGCTCCATCAACAAAGAAGACTTCAACAATATTCACTGCTCTATGGAAGCCCAGGTAAGTACTATGAGCTATGAAGTTTATTCTAAATTGAGTGATAAACCACACTTAGTTTCTACTAATATTAAAATTAAACTTTCTAATAATGAAGTAATTAGACCTGTAGGCTTAATTAAAAATGTTGAAGTTAACTTTGCTAATAACATTATACCAACTGATTTTTATATAATTAATGTCTACGATAATGATATTAACATAATTTTTGGTAGACCTTTTCTTAAGTTGGTTAATGCTGTAGTTAATAATGATAAAGGAAAGGTCAATATTAATATTGATGGATTAAAATATGACTTTGATTTCCTACCGGCATCTAAAGTGCCTATTAATCTCACTCCCGATATAGAGGAGATAGAGAGTATTAACTATATTAACGCTTTTAGAGAGCCGTTAAAATTAGTATTAGAAGGAGGAGAAAAAGGATTCTTCTCTGAGGAAACAACCATTGCCACTAATCAACTTGAACTTAATCAAGAAGAGACCCAAGACATTCCTGTAGAGCCACTAGGTGACCCTAACCCACAGGAGGCGCCCGACGTGGAGCTCAAACCACTGCCCGAAGGACTTAAGTATGAATTTTTAGGAGAAGATAAAACTTATCCTGTAATTGGTAGTGATCAGCTGAGTCCAGAAGAAGTGGAAAGATTGCTAGGAGTGTTAAGGAAACATAAGAAGGCAATTGGTTATTCTCTAGCAGATCTTAAAGGAATTAGCCCAGCATTTTGTACTCATAGGATTCCGATGGAAGAAGGCCACAAACCAGTGGTAGACAATCAAAGGAGACTGAGTAACGAAATGAGATCCGTAGTGAAGAAGGAAGTAATCAAGCTGCTAAACGCCGGAATTATCTACCCAGTACCAACTAGTGAGTGGGTTAGCCCTGTTCATTGTGTGCCTAAAAAGGGAGGTTTAACCGTAGTTAAAAATGAGAAAAATGAATTAATTCCACAACGAACTGTCACTGGTTGGAGAATGTGTATAGATTACCGGAAGCTTAATAAAGCCACTAAAAAAGATCACTTCCCTTTACCCTTTATAGATGAGATGCTAGAGAGACTTGCTAAGAATACCCATTTTTGCTATTTAGATGGTTATTCTGGATTCTTTCAAATCCCTATCCATCCAGACGATCAACACAAGACAACTTTCACTTGTCCTTATGGAACCTTTGCCTATAGGAGAATGCCCTTTGGTTTATGCAATGCACCAGCTTCATTTCAACGGTGTATGATGGCCATTTTCTCAGACTTCATTGAAGATATCATGGAGGTTTTCATGGACGATTTCTCAGTTCACGGCACTAGTTTTGACCACTGTCTACGGAATCTAGAAAAAGTTCTGAAGAGATGTGGAGAAGTAGACTTAGTGTTGAATTGGGAGAAGTGTCATTTTATGGTGAGAAAAGGACTTGTGTTGGGACACGTCATTTCTGAGAAAGGAATTGAAGTAGATAAAGCCAAGATAGAGACTGTAGAAAGGTTGCCACCACCTACAGATATTAGATCTCTCAGAAGCTTTCTCGGACATGCTGGCTTTTATAGGAGATTTATTAAGGATTTTTCTAAAATAGCTAAGCCACTGAATTACCTACTCCAGAAGGATGTTCCTTTTGAGTTCACTGATGAGTGTGAGGTAGCCTTTAGGAAAATTAAGGAATTACTAGTTAGAGCGCCTATCATTCAACCACCTGACTGGAATTTACCTTTTGAGATCATGTGTGATGCCAGTGACTATGCAGTAGGAGCTGTGCTGGGGCAGAGAAAAGACGGAAAAGTACATGCCATTTATTATACCAGCAAAACTCTTAACGAGGCCCAAGTTAATTATGCAACTACTGAAAAGGAGTTGTTAGCAGTAGTTTTTGCCTTTGAAAAGTTTAGATCTTATATTGTTAATTCAAAGGTTATAGTCTACACTGACCATGCTGCTATTAAATACCTCCTCACTAAAAAGGATGCTAAACCTCGTTTAATTAGATGGATTCTAATGCTACAAGAATTCGATGTAGAAATCAGAGACAAGAAGGGAGTTGAGAATGTAGTGGCAGATCACTTGTCTAGAATGAGCCATAGTAAAGGAGGTCCACCAATTGAAGATGCGTTAAGAGACGATACCCTTTATGCGGTTATAGATAAGGATTCTTGGATGCTAGACGTAATTAGAGCCATTAGAGGAGAGCCACTGACTCATCTCAACTATAATTCAAAAAGGAAAGTCCTTGCCGAAGCCAAGAAATTTTATTGGAATTCACCCTACCTATATAGATTTGGATCTGATGGAGTCCTCAGAAGATGCGTACCTGCAGATGAGAGAAGTGAGATTTTGAGAAAGTGCCACGCTGCAGAATATGGGGGGCATCATGGACATTTCAGAACCCAGGCTAAGATATGGGCGAGTGGATTCTATTGGCCAGGAATGCATGAAGATGCAAGGAAATTTGTCGCTTCTTGTCCTGAGTGTCAGAGAACTGGAAATATAACAGCTAGAAATTCAATGCCTTTGACATACAATCTACAAATTGATTTATTTGATGTTTGGGGAATGGATTTTATGGGACCATTTGAAAATTCACATGGATATGAGTATATTTTAGTGACTGTGGATTACGTCTCAAAGTGGGTGGAAGCTTTGCCATGTAAGAAGGCGTCTACGCAAGAGTCCATAGAGATGATTAAGAATAATATCTTTCCAAGATATGGAGTACCTAGAGTTATTATCTCTGATGGAGGATCGCATTTTATTGGAAAAGACTTTACTGATTATTTGGCAAAGATGGGAATTGAACATAGAGTTTCTACAGCCTATCACCCACAGACCAATGGCCAAGCCGAGACATCAAATAAACAATTAAAAGAAATTCTTAAAAAGACGGTGATTAAAGGAGGCAAAAATTGGTCAAAAAAGCTTAATGATGCTCTTTGGGCTTATAGGACTGCATTTAAAGCACCTATTGGAATGACACCCTATCAGTTAGTTTATGGAAAAACTTGTCATTTACCAGTAGAATTGGAGCATAAAGCTTATTGGGCAATTAAGGAATTAAATTTAGATCTAGATGCCGCCTTAGTCAAAAGAAGGATTCAATTAAGTACCCTTGATGAAGCACGGTTACAAGCTTATCATAATGCTACCATTTATAAGGAAAGGGTTAAGAGATGGTTTGACAAGAAACTTCTTAAGAAGGAGTTTAAGCCAGGTGATAAGGTTCTTCTCTATAATTCAAGGTTTAAATTATTTGGAAAAGGAAAATTACAAAGTAAATGGGATGGACCTTATATTGTTCATGACGTATCACCTGCCGGAGCAGTTACCATTATGGATTTTGAAGGGAACAAATATATGGTAAATGGACAAAGATTGAAGGTCTACATTGAAGAGGACAAGATTGAAATCAATTATATTGATACATACAACTTCAAAGAGGTTAGAGTTGACTACCATATATATGACCCTTAGATTTCCATAGGTAACCTATCCTTTGTAAATAATTTAGTTACGTAATTTAAATATTTTTCAAATTTTTCTGTACATAAATATTTTTATTTAATAAATAAACTTACCGACCAAACCTGGGGCCCAGAAGCCAGAGGAGGGGCCCAGGTCGGCCGACCAGAGAGGTCAGGCTCGGCCGACCTGGGTGGTTTTCAAGTCGGTTTTGTTTCAAGTTTTGGTATGCGTAGTTACACGGAGTTCTGAGTCAGTTTAGATTGAATTTAGGGTCGAACTCCAGAGATGACTAGGACACTTAGCATTAGCTAAGTGTGGGGATGTGTCTTCCCCGTTAGATTAATAAAGCGTTTGAAATAATAACGCCCTTTTATTATTATTATCATTATTATTATTATTATTGTCTTTTATATTTTATTACTTACTAAGGTGTGAGTTGACAGGATGGCGTTATTATTATTATTATTATTATTATTATTAATTTTGTCTCGTTTTATTTAAGTTTATTCTATGCATTTACTTTGATAATTAATTTTGCTTAAGTTGTCATGATTTGAGTAATGTGGGAATTACTAAAATAATTAATAATGCATAACCCATGTTTTGTTGGAAGATTGTGTTTTATAACTTTGCCAAAGTTTTCAATTAAGAAAAAGATTAGAGGACTTATAAAAAAAATCTTTTTATTAAATTTATCTTTATTTGATCAAGTTTTACATCCCTTAAATCAAGAGAGAGTTTTTAATACCTATTAGAGCTTAGTTTATGAAAGCCAGTTTATAAGCAAGTTATTTCATGTGAGTTTGATTAAGTTTGATTTCTTTAGTAATTTTGATCACTTTAAATAATTTTTGGTCATCGATTTTTCATCTTTGCTAGCCTTACTATATTCCAATTGCTTAGAAATAATAAGCAATATCTTTATCCTATAAACCTTTTTATCATCTCATTTTGTTTACCTTTACCTATTTAAGTGAGGTTTTTGCTCATTAATTAAAATTAAATTAAAAAGGGGACTTTTGAGATGAAAAAGGAGTAGAGGTTATAGTAAAAAAAAAATAATAGACCAAGTGGTCAAATTAAAAAAAAAAAGAAAAAAAAAGAAAAAAAAGAGGGAGAAAATAATGGCCAAGTGGCCGAAATAAATAAAAGAAAGAAAGGAAAAGAGAGGTAGAATTAGGAAAAAGGAGAAAGGGGGAGAAATTTATATATACATTTAAATTAGTCTCTTTGAAAGCCTTGAGTTATTGTTATAAAATTAATGAGCAAAGACTTTCGCTTTTTCCAACCATGTGCAAAAGTTCTGGAATTTATTCCAATTTTCATTATATACATGCACATGTCCACTATCTATATCTTCTTTTTCTTTGTCTATATATATATATATATTATTTTCTTTATTCTCGATGACCAAAATTGTTTAAAGTTGATTGATTGAGCTTTAGAAAGATAACTTATTTGAACAATAAAATGTTTAACTTTGCTAAGCCTTTACCAAGCTCCATATATTTTCCTGTGAGGAAGAGAGAGTAAATCTTTTATAGGATAGCCATTTATAATGAGTGCCTTGTTGAGAGCTTGATTTAAAGGGATTAGTGATTTCTTGATCATTTGAAGAGATTTTGTTTTTTCTAAAATTATATTGAAAAACCTCTTTTTATATTCTGAAAGGAGACTTTGGCATAGTTATGATTCATTTGATTTCGTTAAATCTTGTGGGGATCTATATGCATGAAAGTTAAATAAATATTCCCATGTTATGATTTGAGTGATTTCTAAAGTAAAGTTATTTTAAGAAGTATTTGTTTAGAATTAACATAAATTTAGTTGAGAGTTTATTTTAAGATTTATCGATCTTATGCTCGAGGACTAGCATGATCTAAGTGTGGGGATATTGTTGACGCGGCTTAAGTACTAAATTTATGTTATAATTTCATATGTTTTTATGCCGTTTCATAAATTAATTATATGATTTATTATTATTTTGCTAACAATTAACCCCGTTTTCGAGAATGCTCTTTGTTTTTGTGCATTATTGATTTTTGCAGGAAAATAGGTATAATTGATATAAATTTGAGGATTTCTCGAAGAAAGGATTTATGCTAAAAGTCCAAAAGAAGACCCAAGCCCATTATGGAGAATGTTCCGGAGGATAAAGGATGAATAATATGAAGATAAGGAAGGTTTATTACAAATCCAATCAAACTTCCAATTAAAACTCGAGATATTCTCGGATTCCAGGACAGCAGCACCTTGTGGGCCCAATTCGGTGACCTTAACGATGTCAAATGAAGAAAGTTTGAATACCAAAGTTGTAGATCTCTTCGAGCTCTACAATTTAGAGTCTGAGTTTGCATTTATTGGACTTCGGAAGACAGAGTTATGGTCAAAATACTAAAGGCTGCAGAATATGGAAATCCTATTTCTGGAAGGACTAGGACAATGGCTTCATATCCAAGCAAGGGAAGATGGAGGACGACCGGGACTCTTCTAGAGGCTTGTATACACATGGAAATAGGTGTTTAAGTCCTACTAGGACTTTTAGAACCGACCTATTAGATTCCTTGTATAGGGGACTCTCCGGAGTATAAATATATGGCCTCCCAAGGGGAGAGGCATCATTGTTCGACACAAATCCATTGTACACCGAGAGTTTAGGGCAGAGTTCGGGGGCCAAAAGCGTTCAACTCGGCGAGAGGGACATCTCGGCGAAAGGAGCAAGCAAGAGGAGGCAGGAGGCCTGGGGGTCGGCCGACCCCTAGGGGGTCTGGTCGGCCGACCCAGGTCCTCCCGAGGGCTGCTCGAGCTCATCTTCCGCCGACTTCTTCGTCTAGTTCAACTCGACGACTTTGGGTCACGGATTTCGATGTATCTTGAGTAAATCCCTCGAACTTCTTATATACTTTGATAAAACCTTGATGATTGATCAATAAAGTTTGTCTTTTAGATTTAGCTTCTTGTTTATGCATGTTTATGATCCATGTCTTTGCAATGCTTCATGTCTACATGTGTTATTGTGGCCACAATCTAGATGTCTCACATGTCTTTTAGTAGATCTATTTTACCTGATCAGTAGATTGAATCTGCTCATGCTTAGAGATGGTTAGGGTTTACTAGTTCGTCGATTACCTGGTTACCAGTGACAGTGGAGCCCGGGGAAAGGTTCGAGTAGATCTTTGACATTCATATTCATGTTTATTCTATGCTTGTTGATTAGATCTTTATCAAGGTGGTTCTTAGTTCTTAAGTTGTTTGTCTCATATCTCTTGTGGATCCTTTTGCCTGTTTAAATCCTATCTATCCCGAGT
This sequence comes from Paspalum notatum, assembly GCA_022530915.1. Lineage (NCBI taxonomy): Eukaryota > Viridiplantae > Streptophyta > Magnoliopsida > Poales > Poaceae > Paspalum > Paspalum notatum. The sequence continues at coordinate 11,413,086 of CM039683.1, forward strand.
TTAGTTTAATCGTTGATTATTCCTTTTATGCAATAGATTAGAGCTTGATTAGAGTATATTTAGAGTATAATTAGAACCGTTATTAGATTGCAATTAGATAGCCTTTATCTTTCATTTAAGCTTATTTAGATCTATTAGAATTAGATAGTAATTTAGTTAATATTAGGTTGATAGCATCTTAAGCATAATTAATCTCGGATTGACAAACCCAAGATACTCATCCTGGGGAAAAGCTACCGCGATACTGTGCGCTTGCAGTATAAGGATTTGGCGTGCTTAAGTGCCGTCAACATCCATCCACTGCTTAGCGTCACATTGTTATAGATCATAGGTATGCTCCTTACGAGCACTAGAAAGCTAGTAGAGTAAAAAAAATATTCACTGCTGAGGAAGTTGGCGCTCATACAGTTAGCCATGGTACGCACATTTCGATCCGTACCGAAGGAGCAAACGCTCAAAGCGGGCGAGCAAGGTGTTGGCCTTATAAATTGGTATCAAGTATTCCCCATATGTCAAAAGTTTGATTTCCAGTTCCTATGGTGTTGCTCCCCCAGTTAGCTTTCCAACGAGCCCAACAGCCGAAGATTCTGAGTCCCCTGGAAGAAGTTATGGCCGCTATACCGAGCTGACATGACTTTCATGTGGTTTCGGGGGTCGTCCGTCCACTACTTAGCGTCTCATTGTTCTAGATCATAGTTATGCCCCTCAAAAGCGCTAGTAACCAAGTAGAGTTGAAAAATATTCACTGCTGAGGAAGTTGGCCCTCATACAGTAAGCCATGGTATGCACATTTCGATCTGTACCGAAGGAGCAAACGTTGGATTTCCAGTTCCTACGGTGTGGCTCCATCAGTTAGCTTTCCAACGAGACCAACAGCCGAAGATTTTGAGTCCCCTATATGTAGTTGTGGCCGTTATACCAAGCGGACATGACTTTCATGAGTTTTCGGGGTCGTCCATCCACCTTTCAGCATCACATTGTTCTAGATCATAGGTATGCTCCTTACGAGCACTAGGAACCTAGTAGAGTGGAAAAATATTCACTGCTGAGAAAGTTGGCGCTCGTACAGTAAGGCATGGTATGCACATTTCGATCCGTACCTAAGGAGCAAACGCTGAAAGCGGGCGAGTAAGGTGTTGGCCTTATAAATTGGTATCAAATATTCCCCATATGTCAAAACTTTGATTTCCAGTTCGTATGGTGTTGCTCCCTCAGTTAGCTTTCCTACGAGCCCAACAGCCGAAGATTCTGAGTCCCCGGGAAGAAGTTATGGCCGCTATACCGAGCGGACATGACTTTCATGTGGTTTCGGGGGTCGTCCGTCCACTACTTAGCGTCTCATTGTTCTAGATCATAGTTATGCTCCTTACGAGCGCTTGGAACATAGTATAGTGTAAAAATATTCACTGCTGAGGAAGTTGGTGCTCATACAGTAAGCCATGCTACACACATTTCGATCCGTACCGAAAGAGCAAACGTTGAAAGCGGCTGAGCAAAGTGTTGGCCTTATAAATTGGTATCAAATATTCTTCAGATGTCAAAAGTTGGATTTCCAGTTCCTACGGTGTTGCTCCCACAGTTAGCTTTCCAACGAGCACAACAGCCGAAGATTTTGAGTGCCCTAGATGTAGTTATGGCCGTTATACCAAGCGGACATGACTTTCAAGAGTTTTCGGGGTCGTCCATCCACCTTTTAGCATCACATTGTTCTAGATCATAGGTATGCCCCATACGAGCACTAGGAACCTAGTAGAGTGGAAAAATATTCACTGCTGAGGAAGTTGGCACTCATACAGTAAGCCATGGTACACACATTTCGATCCGTACCGAAGGAGCAAACGCTGAAAGCGGACGAGCAAGGTGTTGGCCTTATAAATTGGTATCAAATATTTTCGAAATGTCAAAAGTTTGATTTCCAGTTCCTACGGTGTTGCTCCCTCAGTTAGCTTCCCAACGAGCACAACAGCCGAAGATTTTGAGTCCCCAAGATGTAGTTATGGCCGTTATACCAAGCGGACATGACTTTCATAAGTTTTCGGGGTCGTCCGTCCACCTTTTAGCGTCACATTGTTCTAGATCATAGGTATGCCCCTTACGAGCACTAGGAACCTAGTAGAGTGGAAAAATATTCACTGCTGAGGAAGTTGGCGCTTATACAGTAAGCCGTGGTACGCACATTTCGATCCGTACCTAAGGAGCAAACGCTGAAAGCGGGCGAGTAAGGTGTTGGCCTTATAAATTGGTATCAAATATTCCCCATATGTCAAAACTTTGATTTCCAGTTCGTATGGTGTTGCTCCCTCAGTTAGCTTTCCAACGAGCCCAACAGCCGAAGATTCTGAGTCCCCTGGAAGAAGTTATGGGCGCTATACCGAGCGGACATGACTTTCATGTGGTTTCGGGGGTCGTCCGTCGACCTTTTAGCGTCACATTGTTCTAGATCATAGGTATGCCCCTTACGAGCACTAGGAACCTAGTAGAGTGGAAAAATATATACTGCTGAGGAAGTTGGCACTCATACAGTAAGCCATGGTACACACATTTCGATCCGTACCGAAGGAGCAAACGATGAAAGCGGACGAGCAAGGTGTTGGCCTTATAAATTGGTATCAAATATTTCCAAAATGTCAAAAGTTTGATTTCCAGTTCCTACGGTGTTGCTCCCACAGTTAGCTTTCCAACGAGCCCAACAGCCGAAGATTCTAAGTCCCCTAGATGGAACTATGGCCGTTATTCCGAGCAGACTTGACTTTCATGAGTTTTGGGTGGTCGTCCGTCCACTGCTTAGCGTCACATTGTTCTAGATCATTGGTATGCTCATTACGAGCACTAGAAACCTAGTAGAGTGGAAAAATGTTCACTGCTGAGGAAGTTGGCGCTCATACAGTAAGCCATGGTATGCACATTTCGATCCGTACCGAAGGAGCAAACGCTGAAAGCGGGCGAGCAAGGTGTTGGCCTTATAAATTGGTATCAAATATTCCCCATATGTCAAAAGTTTGATTTCCAGTTCCTATGGTGTTGCTCCCCCGGTTAGCTTTCCAAAGCCCAATAGCCGAAGATTCTGAGTCCGCTAGCAGAAGTTATGGCCGTTATACCGAGCGGACATGACTTTCATGTGGTTTCGAGGGTCGTCCGTCCATTGCTTAGCGTCCCATTGTTCTAGATCGTAGTTATGCTCCTTATGAGTACTAGAAACCTCGTAGAGTGGAAAAATATTCACTGTTGAGGAACTTGCCGCTCATACAGTAAGCCATGGTACACACATTTCGATCCGTACCAAAGGAGCAAACGCTGAAAGCGGACGAGCAAGGTGTTGGCCTTATAAATTGGTATCAAATATTTCCGAAATGTCAAAAGTTTGATTTCCAGTGCCTACGGTGTTGCTCCCTCAGTTAGCTTTCCAACGAGCCCAACAGCCGAAGATTCTAAGTCCCCTAGATCATATTATGGCCGTTATACCGAGTGGACATGACTTTCATGAGTTTTGGGGGGTCGTACGTCCACTACTTAGCGTCACATTGTTCTAGATCATACGTATGCTCCTTACGAGCACAAGAAACCTAGTAGAGTAAAAAAATATTCACTGCTGAGGAAGTTGGCGCTCATACAGTAAGCCGTGGTACGCACATTTCGATCCGTACCTAAGGAGCAAACGCTGAAAGCGGGCGAGTAAGGTGTTGGCCTTATAAATTGGTATCAAATATTCCCCATATGTCAAAACTTTGATTTCCAGTTCGTATGGTGTTGCTCCCTCAGTTAGCTTTCCAACGAGCCCAACAGCCGAAGATTCTGAGTCCCCTGGAAGAAGTTATGGCCGCTATACCGAGCGGACATGACTTTCATGTGGTTTCGGGCGTCGTCCGTCCACCACTTAGCGTCTCATTGTTCTAGATCATAGTTATGCTCCTTACGAGCGCTTGGAACCTAGTATAGTGGAAAAATATTCTGTAACACCCTAGTTTAAATTCCAGCATTTTTACAATAAACTTCAAGCAATTTATTTAATTTCCTAAGGTTTTTGTGTTAGTTTGCATTTATCCTGATTTATTTAAATTAAATAATGCATAAAAGTAACATAGGCCCAACTTCCTTGTGCATTACATGCTGGTGCATTGCCTCTTGTTTGCTTGAATTAAGGATTCAAATTCAAATTCATTTGAATTTTAGACCCATTTTCTATCCCATTTCAAAGGTATTCAAAAAGAAAAGAAAAAAAAAAGAAAAGAGAGCTAGGTCGGCCGGCCGGCCCGGCCGACCGGCCAGCCCAGCTCCCGCGCCCCCTCTCCCCGCCTGGGCCCGGCCCAGCCACCTGGCGCCCCGCTCCCTCCCGCTTGGGCCCCGGCCCGACCGGTCGCCCCGCGCCCCCTCCCCCTCAGCGCGCCGTTCGGCCCACCAGGCCGCGGCAGCGCCTCCCTCTCCCCGCGTCTCGCTGACAGGCGGACCCCACCTGTCACTCCCTTCTTCCTCCTCTCGCCGTGAACACCGCACCTTCCTTCTCTGCTCGGGCCACGCTAGCGCTTCGCCCGCGGGGAAGCCGAATCCGAGGCCGCTCTCTCCCTTCCTTAAACGCCCGCAGTCAAACCCCGCCATTCCCGCACCGGTTCCCCTCTCCCTCGCCTTCCTTCACTGCCGACGCGAGCCTTCAAGCCGCGGGCGGAATCACCGTGCTCGCGTCACTCCGCCCCGCCTAGCCTCCTATAAAACCCACCCCGACGCTCGCCTCCGTCTCCTTTACCGCCTCTCCTCACCAATTTCACCACCGTGCCCACTCGAGCTCGCTTTCGTCTTTGGGCCTCGCCGCGGTAAGCCACTCCGTCGCCAAATTCGTCGTCGGTGTAGCCCCTCCGGCCCTGATTCCTCCCCCTCTCGTGTCGCAGGAACACCCCGGAGCTTCGCCGCCCATCCTCGGAGTCCCGGAGACGCTTCACCCCAACGTTCCACGCGGGCGAACGCCACCCGTGAACCGACGCCGCCGCCGCTCGTCGCTAGACCGCCACCGACCATCTCTCGCCGCCCTCAAGCCCTCGGTGAGCTCGCCGTAACACCCTCGTTCTTTTAGGCTAGCTCTAGTCGAGCCTAGCACCCTCCCTGAGCCGGAACGCCGCCGCGCCGCCGTTCCCGCCGCGCAGCGAGAACGCCATGGGCGCGGTCACCGTCGCCCTCGGCCCCGGCCTCTCTCCGCCGTCGGATCTCGATCCGACGCACGAGATCAGAACCCGATCCGATCTAACGTCACCCGTTGGATCGAGATCCAACCGCTCACACTCACCGATGACCGGTCAATACCGGTCAGCGCTGATCGTTTTGCTAAAGAGCCCCTGGACTTTCGGGAAATCAACCCGCAGTCCACCGACGTTGAAAAGTAATTAGGTTTTAGTCCTGGTTTTAGCATTTTGGCCCCTGTGCTTTTGAAAATTAGAACCCGCCGTCCAGACCCTGGAGTTTTGCATCAGAACCCTCTGCGGCTAGGTTTAATTACGTATAGGTCCTCGGTTTTTCAAATCTAGCCCCTGGTTTAATGTTTCTATCACAGTTATGCCCCTAGGAGCCCGTTTTATGCATAACTTTCACGTTTTAACTCCGATTTGAGTGATTCTTGCGCTCACGCGACCGCAGAAACACGTAGAATGTTTTTAGTACAGTTTTACCTTCTGTTTTTATGATATGATGTACTGTTTCTCACCTTTGGCCAATTGTTTGCATGTATGTATGCGTGGAAATGTTTGTACGTTGCCGTGATCGTGGTTAGACGGTGAGCAGTTTGTTGGTGACGAGGAGCAGCAGTTTGAGGGTGTTGAGCAGCAGACTCAAGACCAGTTCGAGCAAGGAAAGTATAACATGGACACAACCCAATAATCATTTAATCACTTCATATGCATGTGTCTGTTTTTGTATGCCAATAAGGACTGTACCTAGCCTCTTTATCGCAATATTTACCAATGGGAATGCATGTTGGTTAAGTTTTGCTAGTTGCTGCGCGAACTCATGTATCTTTTGTTAATAATGTTGTTAATGAATCTATGCAATCAAATCTTGAGCTTGACCCTCTGTGGGTCATGATTCTTTAAAATTGGCTTTTTAGCAACATGGTTTAGGGGGCATAAGCGTGTGTTTTGCTTATAGCCACTCTCCTTAAGGACCGGTTCGCAAAGTGACAACCTGGGATAACAGTGCTACCATGAGACTGGAATGGGACGGTCTTGGCTAATTAATTAGGTTACATTGGTTTGGGGGTAACTTACCGACGGGGCAAAAGGGGAGGTGAGCTTCTGTGGCCCTCGCGCTACTTGGGTTGAGTGCGTTTATCTCCCCTTGAGGCTTGCTCCACAGCTGCGGACCCTGAAACCTTAGCGGTTACACCTTACCAACGTGATCTTTGTAAAGGCCTCGTAGTGTGCTTGCTAGCCATCTCATCTAAGGTAATGTGGTGGACTACTAGCGTAGCCCACGACTCATGGGTAAAGATGTACGACCTCTCGAGAGTGTAAAAACTGACATGTCAGCCGTGCTCACGGTTATGAGCGACCCAGATCCTTCATGCAGATTAGTGGTTCCGGGTTGGGTCTGAAAGTTGGTTCTAATGTTAATGTTGTTGTTTAAATCTTTTATGCTATATCTTGGGTTAATGGTTTATCATCTCACGGTAATAACTAGTAGTGTAAATAAAACCTAACCAACTAAAAGCTCATGCTCAGTGTCAGCCAACCCTAGATGCCTCATAGATCATGTTATGCTTGTTGAGTATGAAATACTCACGCTTGCTTTGCTTTAAACCTACTGTTGGCTGGAACCCAACCGCTGCTCAGCTCCAGAAGACTTCGAAGAGTATGTTCAGGAATTCAACGAGTTCTAGGCGTACCGGTCCACTAGTCGACGTCCCTGTGGCGGCTCACTCGTCTTCGTTTACGCTTCCGCTATGACTCTGGTTTAAAGACATGTTGTCTTATTGTAATAAAGTGATGTTATACTCTATGTAAACGTTTTATTTATCGTTTAAGCACGTTCTGTGATGTCGCTATTGTCATTATATATGTGAGACACGTTCCTGGCACATATATGTTGTTCCGGTTCCGTTGGTTGAGAACTGGGCGTGACAAAGTGGTATCAGAGCCGGGTTGACTGTAGGACGGAAGCCTAGTTAGAAACAGACGTAAATAAGGACCTCTTCCCCCTTTTCCCTCTTGCTGTTTTATGAAAATTTTATTTTGCTATCAAACTATATGTTCACCCTATGTTAAATTATTACTTTTTTGCTTTATTCATTCAATCAAATAGAACTGATCTCCATCTCACTCCATCCTCCTTATAGGTCATGGCACGCAGCAAGCAGACCGCCCGCAAGAGTACCGGGGGCCGCCTTCGCCGTGTTGCACCACCGACCCCACGACGCACCCCAGTACCTCGTCCACCACAGCAGGTCGAGCCTCCGTCACCGGAGCTGCCCGAGCCGTTGCCACCGCCACCCTTCGAGTACGCCCCCATGGACCAGGCGCCACACCCCTTTGAGGGGAATGGTCTGCTTCCGGCAGACACTGACCCTGAGGAGGAGGAGGAGGAGGAGGATCCAGTGGAGGTAGTTTACTACCTCGACTCAGACGGCGATGGTGATGCACGGGGAGAGGCTCCATCGCCGCGCCTGCCGACACCGACACCTCCTTCCCCGCGTGCGCCGACACCACCACCTTCTCCAGCGGCACCTGCAGCTTCACCGGCACCCCCACCGCCACCGCCTGCCGCACCCGAGTGGCCGTTCCATGTGGCTGTCCCTTCCGACGAGGGTGGCCAGCGGGAGGTTGACGCCTGGGTCGACCTGACGCACCCACACCACGGTGCTGACCTGGAGTTCCCGGGGCTACTCCGCGACTGCCTCTACGACCTGGGTTACACTACCCATGAGGTCGTCTACCAGGTCCGGCAGCGAGCGCGCCCGGACCACACCACCCTCTGGTCCGCCGGTGCGCAGATCCTGGAGCCCAACCCCAACCATGGGGGACACACCGTGCTGCGCCGGCACTACAGCATCGCGGAGCACGAGACCATGGAGATGGCCATGGAGGATGCTGCTCAGCAGGCCCTTGGGGTCCTCTGCCAGCACTACCACACTCCGCTCTGCCAGACTCAGTACCGCTACTTTCCCCGCCGGCAGTCCGGGGATACTGAGCACGAGATCGCGTCCATCTGGGGTGAGGACAACCGACAGCTGTTGAAGCTGGTCCGGTATGTGTCAGCCCTGATCACTGCTTACGTCAGGGTGTCCGAGGAGCTCCATCACCGGAACGGTGAGGTGTTCCACCTTCAGGCACAGCTGGACCGAGTGGCAGGTCCACCACCCCAGGTGCCAGTGGTGGATCCAGCTCAGACTCCACCTCGCAGGAGGCCTGGCACGGGAGAGTTAGGTGGTGCCACCAGGATACTCCCTTGGGATGACTAGTCGTCCTCATGTACCGCGTTAGCACGTTTGTTTAAGTTGTCGTGATGAGTTGGTCATGTGGAACTTAAGTTAAAGTGTGTTGGCTGGTTGTTTGTTATTTTGAACCATGGTTGATTTGGATCTTTGGTTGTGTGCTGTCCAGCTGTGGGGATTTGTCCCAGCATGAACAAGTTAATGTTATAAGTTAGTTCGTGGGGTTAAACACTATATCCACTCTATCGCTCTTACTACTTTATCTTTAGTCGTTACCTCTTGTGCACCCTTATGTTGGCTATATGCTTACGGTGTCTCTGCCACAAACAGATGGTCAACACAAGGCGCAACGCTACTGGTGGAGATGCTAGCCAGGGTAACCAGGGGGGTGGCAACCCGCTGCCTAACCCTCCACCACTGACACCGAAGCAGTTTTACAACCTCCAGATGCAAATGATGGCAACAATGACCAATGCGGTGCACGCTCTCCAGCAAGCCCAAGCTCAACCACCACCCCCACCACCTCGGGACAGGCGTGGAGATTTCCGGAAGGGTCATCCACCAACCTTCTCCCATGCCACAGAGCCATTGCAAGCTGATGATTGGCTTCGCGCAGTGGAACGCCAGCTGGATATTGCTCAATGCAATGACCGGGAGAGGGTATTGTATGGCTCCGGTCAGCTAAGAGGTGCAGCCCTGGATTGGTGGGAATCTTACAGACCCCAAGATAGGGATGCTTTCACTTGGGCATAGTTCAGGGAGAACTTCCGCAACCACCATGTGCCTGCAGGGTTGATGAAGATGAAGAAGAAGAAGAAGGAATTTATTTCCCTGAAGCAGGGCGGCATGTCGGTGACTGAGTATAGGGATAAGTTCCTTCAGTTGGCCAGGTATGCCACTGCAGAGGTGGCAGAGGACAGGGAGAAACAGGAATACTTCTTGGAGGGTCTGAATGATGAGCTCCAGTACCAGCTGATGAATCATACCTTTCCTAGCTTCCATCAACTGGTGGACAGGGCTCTTTTCACTGAAAGGAAGCGCCAGGAGATTGAAGAGAGGAAGAGGAAGTACAACAACTCCTCATCAAGCAGCAACACCCGTCCCCGGTTCTCTCAGGGTCCGAGCTCACAGCAGCAGCGGGCTCAAGGACAGCAAGGCTACCAGTACCAGCAGCGCTACCAGGGTCAGCCAGCTCGCCCTATGCATCCAACTCAGCGCCAAGTGCAGACCACCCCTCCCACCACGAACCAGACCACAGGCGTTGGGCCTTGCTACAAGTGTGGTGGAGCGGGCCACTATGCTAATGCTTGTCCCCGTAGGGTGCAAGGTAACCAACAGGGGCAGCAGTCGGGCCAAAGGCAGAACCCTCCCCAGCCGCAGCAAGGGCGCCCCAATCAACAGAGCAAGACGCCGTGGCAGGGGAAGGTGAATCATGTGACAGCTGAGTCTGCAGCTGAAGCTCCTAACGTCGTGATTGGTACGTTCCTGGTCAACTCTCACCCCGCTACAGTCCTTTTCGATACTGGTGCCACGCATTCATTTATTACCAAATCATATGCTGAGCAGTACAATATTCCTATAAGGTCTACAAGTAGACCCATGGTAGTATCTACACCGGGGGGAACGTTGAGCACAAGTTTAATATGCCCTCGGGTTAGCATAAACATAAGGGGGGTAGAATTCTGCACCAAGTTCATAATCATTGGTTCCGCGGGAATTGATATCATCTTGGGAATGGAAACGCTTGCTAAGTGGGATGTCAGAATTGATTGTGCCAAGCGAACCGTCCACTTAACAGCTCCTGATGGTCAGAAAGTGGAGGTCAGTGCCACAGAACCTTCTGGTTGTCTGCATCAGATGGAGGCGAAGCCCACGGAGGGAATTCGAGTTGTGTGCGAGTACTCGGATGTCTTTCCAGATGAGTTACCAGGTATGCCACCTGACCGAGAAGTTGAATTTTTAATAGAACTTTTACCTGGTACAGCCCCTATAGCAAAAAGGCAATATAGAGTGGCACCCAAAGAACAAGAGTTAATAAAGGAAAATATAGATGAGTTGTTAGGAAAAGGGTTTATACGGCCTAGTTCTTCACCTTGGGCTTTTCCAGTTCTGTTTGTTGACAAAAAGGATGGGACACGGAGGATGTGTGTGGATTATAGAGCCTTGAATGATGTCACCATCAAGAACAAATATCCCTTACCTCGAATAGATGATTTGTTTGATCAGTTGCAAGGTGCATGTGTGTTCTCAAAAATTGATTTGAGGTCGGGCTATCATCAACTGAAGATTCGTCCATCCGATATTCCAAAGACTGCTTTCATTACCAGATTTGGGTTATATGAATATACAGTGATGTCTTTTGGGTTGACAAATGCTCCTGCTTATTTCATGAATCTTATGAACAAGGTGTTTATGGAGTATCTTGACAAGTTTGTTGTAGTGTTCATTGATGATATATTGATCTATTCCAAGACGGAAGAAGAACACGAAGAACACTTGAGGTTAGTTTTGCAGAAGCTGAGAGACCATAAGTTGTATGCAAAGTTGAGCAAGTGTGAGTTTTGGCTTGATCAAGTGCCTTTCTTGGGACATATAGTCTCGAAAGGTGGAATCATGGTGGATCCCAGCAAGATCAGCAGTGTCATGGATTGGAAGGTGCCAGAAGTTGTGAAAGAAGTTCGTGGATTTTTGGGTCTAGCAGGATATTACAGAAGGTTTATTGAGAGTTTCTCCAGGATTGCAAAACCCATGACATCATTGCTCGAGAAGGGTGTTCCATTTCATTGGACTAAGGAGAGGCAAGCTGCATTTGATGAACTAAAGAGGAGACTCACCACAGCCCCAGTGCTTACTCTACCGGACTTAACCAAGAGTTTCACCGTGTATTGTGATGCCTCTAAGGAAGGGTTGGGTTGGGTGCTGATGCAGGAGGGTAAGGTGATTGCTTATGCTTCACGCCAGTTAAGAAAGCATGAGGTCAATTATCCCACACATGATCTGGAGTTAGCAGCTGTTGTGCATGCTCTGAAGATCTGGAGGCATTATTTGTTCGGGAATAAATGTGAGATATACACCGACCACAAGAGTCTCAAATATATCTTCACACAGAATGAGTTGAATATGAGGCAGAGAAGATGGCTAGAGTTGATTAAAGATTATGACCTGGAGATACACTACCATCCAGGGAAAGCTAATGTGGTAGCGGATGCTTTAAGCAGAAAAAGTTATGTTAATATGCAGTTGCTTTTCAGATGCCCTTTGAGCTGTGTGTGGAATTTGAGAGTTTGAATTTGGGATTTGTGCATCACACCACCGTAGCAACATTTGAAGCAGAGCCTACCCTGGAACAAGAGATAAGGAACCATCAGAAAACGGACGAGAAAATTCAGGAGATCCGGGAACAGATCAAGTTGGGCAAGGCGCCACACTTTCGTGAAGATGAACAAGGTACTGTATGGTCCAAGAATCGGATCTGCGTGCCAGATGTGGACAGTATCAAGAAGTTAATACTCAGTGAGGCTCACGACACCGCTTATTCAATTCACCCGGGCAGTACAAAGATGTATCATGATTTGAAGGAAAGGTTCTGGTGGTATGGAATGAAGAGAGCAGTGGCAGAATATGTCGCAGTGTGTGACACTTGTCAGCGCGTGAAGGCCGAACATCAGAGACCTGCGGGTTTGTTGCAGCCTTTGAAGATCCCAGAGTGGAAATGGGAGGAAATAAGTATGGATTTCATTGTGGGGTTACCCAGGACTCAGAAAGGTTACAACTCGATCTGGGTAGTTGTTGATCGGTTGACCAAAGTTGCTCATTTCATTCCGGTGAACACTACCTATTCGGGTGCAAGGTTAGCAGAGTTGTACATCTCCAGAATCGTTTGCTTGCATGGTGTGCCTAAGCGGATCATATCTGATAGAGGTTCACAGTTCACATCTCGTTTCTGGGAGCAGTTGCATGATTCCTTGGATTCCAAGCTTCGGTTCAGTACAGCATATCACCCACAGACAGATGGTTAGACGGAAAGAACAAATCAGATTCTAGAGGACATGTTGAGGGCATGTGCTATACAATACGGAACCAGTTGGGATAAGAGTCTGCCTTATGCCGAGTTCTCTTATAACAACAGCTACCAAGCCAGTCTGAAGAAGTCACCATTTGAGGCACTGTATGGCAGAAGGTGCAGGACACCGCTATTTTGGAACCAAACAGGAGAGAAGCAGGTGTTCGGACCCGACCTTATCAAGGAGGCTGAACAGCAGATCAAGATGGTACGTGAGAATTTGAGAGTTGCTCAGTCTAGACAGAAGAGCTATGCAGATGTGCGACGCAGGGATTTGACCTTTAAGGTTGATGACTTTGTGTATCTGAAGGTGTCACCAATGAGAGGTATCCGGAGGTTTAATATGAAAGGAAAGCTGGCACCAAGATACATTGGTCCATTCAAGATAGTGGAAAGGAAAGGCGAAGTGGCTTATAAGTTGGAATTGCCACCAAACCTATCTGGCATACACAATGTATTTCATGTGTCACAACTAAAGAAGTGTTTGAGGGTGCCGGAAGAACAAGCACCACTGGAAGGTCTGGATGTGCAGGAGGATTTGACATATACCGAACACCCAGTGAAGATTCTTGAAGCATCTGAAAGGGTTACCCGAAATAGGAGGGTCAAAATGTGCAGAGTGCAGTGGAAACATCACACGGAGGATGAGGCAACCTGGAAAAGAGAGGAGGAGTTGAGAGCAACTTATCCTGGTCTCTTTGCTAACCACCTATGAGAATCTCGGGGGCGAGATTCCTGTTAAGGGGGGTAAGTTTGTAACACCCTAGTTTAAATTCCAGCATTTTTACAATAAACTTCAAGCAATTTATTTAATTTCCTAAGGTTTTTGTGTTAGTTTGCATTTATCCTGATTTATTTAAATTAAATAATGCATAAAAGTAACATAGGCCCAACTTCCTTGTGCATTACATGCTGGTGCATTGCCTCTTGTTTGCTTGAATTAAGGATTCAAATTCAAATTCATTTGAATTTTAGACCCATTTTCTATCCCATTTCAAAGGAATTCAAAAAGAAAAGAAAAAAAAAAGAAAAGAGAGCCAGGCCGACCGGCCGGCCCGGCCGACCGGCTAGCCCAGCTCCCGTGCCCCCTCTCCCCGCCTGGGCCCGGCCCAGCCACCTGGCGCCCCGCTCCCTCCCGCTTGGGCCCCGGCCCGACCGGTCGCCCCGCGCCCCCTCCCCCTCAGCGCGCCGTTCGGCCCACCAGGCCGCGGCAGCGCCTCCCTCTCCCCGCGTCTCGCTGACAGGCGGACCCCACCTGTCACTCCCTTCTTCCTCCTCTCGCCGTGAACACCGCACCTTCCTTCTCTGCTCGGGCCACGCTAGCGCTTCGCCCGCGGGGAAGCCGAATCCGAGGCCGCTCTCTCCCTTCCTTAAACGCCCGCAGTCAAACCCCGCCATTCCCGCACCGGTTCTCCTCTCCCTCGCCTTCCTTCACTGCCGACGTGAGCCTTCAAGCCGCGGGCGGAATCACCGCGCTCGCGTCACTCCGCCCCGCCTAGCCTCCTATAAAACCCACCCCGACGCTCGCCTCCGTCTCCTTTACCGCCTCTCCTCACCAATTTCACCACCGTGCCCACTCGAGCTCGCTTTTGTCTTTGGGCCTCGCCGCGGTAAGCCGCTCCGTCGCCAAATTCGTCGTCGGTGTAGCCTCTCCGGCCCTGATTCCTCCCCCTCTCGTGTCGCAGGAACACCCCGGAGCTTCGCCGCCCATCCTCGGAGTCCCGGAGACGCTTCACCCCAACATTCCACGCGGGCGAACGCCACCCGTGAACCGACGCCGCCGCCGCTCGTCGCTAGACCGCCACCGACCATCTCTCGCCGCCCTCAAGCCCTCGGTGAGCTCGCCGTAACACCCTCGTTCTTTTAGGCTAGCTCTAGTCGAGCCTAGCACCCTCCCTGAGCCGGAACGCCGCCGCGCCGCCGTTCCCGCCGCGCAGCGAGAACGCCATGGGCGCGGTCACCGTCGCCCTCGGCCCCGGCCTCTCTCCGCCGTCGGATCTCGATCCGACGCACGAGATCAGAACCCGATCCGATCTAACGTCACCCGTTGGATCGAGATCCAACCGCTCACACTCACCGATGACCGGTCAATACCGGTCAGCGCTGATCGTTTTGCTAAAGAGCCCCTGGACTTTCGGGAAATCAACCCGCAGTCCACCGACGTTGAAAAGTAATTAGGTTTTAGTCCTGGTTTTAGCGTTTTGGCCCCTGTGCTTTTGAAAATTAGAACCCGCCGTCCAGACCCTAGAGTTTTGCATCAGAACCCTCTGCGGCTAGGTTTAATTACGTATAGGTCCTCGGTTTTTCAAATCTAGCCCCTGGTTTAATGTTTCTATCACAGTTATGCCCCTAGGAGCCCGTTTTATGCATAACTTTCACGTTTTAACTCCGATTTGAGTGATTCTTGCGCTCACGCGACCGCAGAAACACGTAGAATGTTTTTAGTACAGTTTTACCTTCTGTTTTTATGATATGATGTACTGTTTCTCACCTTTGGCCAATTGTTTGCATGTATGTATGCGTGGAAATGTTTGTACGTTGCCGTGATCGTGGTTAGACGGTGAGCAGTTTGTTGGTGACGAGGAGCAGCAGTTTGAGGGTGTTGAGCAGCAGACTCAAGACCAGTTTGAGCAAGGCAAGTATAACATGGACACAACCCAATAATCATTTAATCACTTCATATGCATGTGTCTGTTTTTGTATGCCAGTAAGGACTGTACCTAGCCTCTTTATCGCAATATTTACCTATGGGAATGCATGTTGGTTAAGTTTTGCTAGTTGCTGCGCGAACTCATGTATCTTTTGTTAATAATGTTGTTAATGAATCTATGCAATCAAATCTTGAGCTTGACCCTCTGTGGGTCATGATTCTTTAAAATTGGCTTTTTAGCAACATGGTTTAGGGGGCATAAGCGTGTGTTTTGCTTATAGCCACTCTCCTTAAGGACCGGTTCGCAAAGCGACAACCTGGCATAACAGTGCTACCATGAGACTGGAATGGGACGGTCTTGGCTAATTAATTAGGTTACATTGGTTTGGGGGTAACTTACCGACGGGGCAAGAGGGGAGGTGAGCTTCTGTGGCCCTCGCGCTACTTGGGTTGAGTGCGTTTATCTCCCCTTGAGGCTTGCTCCACAGCTGCGGACCCTGAAACCTTAGCGGTTACACCTTACCAACGTGATCTTTGTAAAGGCCTCGTAGTGTGCTTGCTAGCCATCTCATCTAAGGTAATGTGGTGGACTACTAGCGTAGCCGACGACTCATGGGTAAAGATGTACAACCTCTCGAGAGTGTAAAAACTGACATGTCAGCCGTGCTCACGGTTATGAGCGACCCAGATCCTTCATGCAGATTAGTGGTTCCGGGTTGGGTCTGAAAGTTGGTTCTAATGTTAATGTTGTTGTTTAATCTTTTATGCTATATCTTGGGTTAATGGTTTATCATCTCACCGGTAATAACTAGTAGTGTAAATAAAACCTAACCAACTAAAAGCTCATGCTCAGTGTCAGCCAACCCTAGATGCCTCATAGGTCATGTTATGCTTGTTGAGTATGAAATACTCACGCTTGCTTTACTTTAAACCTACTGTTGGCTGGAACCCAACCGCTGCTCAGCTCCAGAAGACTTCGAAGAGTATGTTCAGGAATTCAACGAGTTCTAGGCGTACCGGTCCACTAGTCGACGTCCCTGTGGCGGCTCACTCGTCTTCGTTTACGCTTCCGCTATGACTCTGGTTTAAAGACATGTTGTCTTATTGTAATAAAGTGATGTTATACTCTATGTAAACGTTTTATTTATCGTTTAAGCACGTTCTATGATGTCGCTATTGTCATTATATATGTGAGACACGTTCCTGGCACATATATGTTGTTCCGGTTCCGTTGGTTGAGAACTGGGCGTGACATATTCACTGCTGAGGAAGTTGGCGCTCATACAGTAAGCCATGCTACACACATTTCGATCCGTACCGAAAGAGCAAACGTTGAAAGCGGCTGAGCAAAGTGTTGGCCTTATAAATTGGTATCAAATATTCTCCAGTTGTCAAAAGTTGGATTTCCAGTTCCTACGGTGTTGCTCCCACAGTTAGCTTTCCAACGAGCACAACAGCCGAAGATTTTGAGTCCCCTAGATGTAGTTATGGCCGTTATACCAAGCGGACATGACTTTCAAGAGTTTTCGGGGTCGTCCATCCACCTTTTAGCATCACATTGTTCTAGATCATAGGTATGCCCCATACGAGCACTAGGAACCTAGTAGAGTGGAAAAATATTCACTGCTGAGGAAGTTGGCGCTCATACAGTAAGCCATGGTACACACATTTCGATCCGTACCGAAGGAGCAAACGCTGAAAGCGGACGAGCAAGGTGTTGGCCTTATAAATTGGTATCAAATATTTTCGAAATGTCAAAAGTTTGATTTCCAGTTCCTACGGTGTTGCTCCCTCAGTTAGCTTCCCAATGAGCACAACAGCCGAAGATTTTGAGTCCCCAAGATGTAGTTATGGCCGTTATACCAAGCGGACATGACTTTCATAAGTTTTCGGGGTCGTCCGTCCATCTTTTAGCGTCACATTGTTCTAGATCATAGGTATGCCCCTTACGAGCACTAGGAACCTAGTAGAGTGGAAAAATATTCACTGCTGAGGAAGTTGGCGCTCATACAGTAAGCCGTGGTACGCACATTTCGATCCGTACCTAAGGAGCAAACGCTGAAAGCGGGCGAGTAAGGTGTTCGCCTTATAAATTGGTATCAAATATTCCCCATATGTCAAAACTTTGATTTCCAGTTCGTATGGTGTTGCTCCCTCAGTTAGCTTTCCAACGAGCCCAACAGCCGAAGATTCTGAGTCCCCTGGAAGAAGTTATGGGCGCTATACCGAGCGGACATGACTTTCATGTGGTTTCGGGGGTCGTCCGTCCACCTTTTAGCGTCACATTGTTCTAGATCATAGGTATGCCCCTTACGAGCACTAGGAACCTAGTAGAGTGGAAAAATATACACTGCTGAGGAAGTTGGCGCTCATACAGTAAGCCATTGTACACACATTTCGATCCGTACCGAAGGAGCAAACGATGAAAGCGGACGAGCAAGGTGTTGTCCTTATAAATTGGTATCAAATATTCCCAAAATGTCAAAAGTTTGATTTCCAGTTCCTACGGTGTTGCTCCCACAGTTAGCTTTCCAACGAGCCCAACAGCCGAAGATTCTAAGTCCCCTAGATGGAACTATGGCCATTATTCCGAGCAGACATGACTTTCATGAGTTTTGGGTGGTCGTCCGTCCACTGCTTAGCGTCACATTGTTCTAGATCATTGGTATGCTCATTACGAGCACTAGAAACCTAGTAGAGTGGAAAAATGTTCACTGCTGAGGAAGTTGGCGCTCATACAGTAAGCCATGGTACGCACATTTCGATCCGTACCGAAGGAGCAAACGCTGAAAGCGGGCGAGCAAGGTGTTGGCCTTATAAATTGGTATCAAATATTCCCCATATGTCAAAAGTTTGATTTCCAGTTCCTATGGTGTTGCTCCCCCGGTTAGCTTTCCAAAGCCCAGTAGCCGAAGATTCTGAGTCCGCTAGCAGAAGTTATGGCCGTTATACCGAGCGGACATGACTTTCATGTGGTTTCGAGGGTCGTCCGTCCATTGCTTAGCGTCCCATTGTTCTAGATCGTAGTTATGCTCCTTATGAGTACTAGAAACCTCGTAGAGTGGAAAAATATTCACTGCTGAGGAACTTGCCGCTCATACAGTAAGCCATGGTACACACATTTCGATCCGTACCAAAGGAGCAAACGCTGAAAGCGGACGAGCAAGGTGTTGGCCTTATAAATTGGTATCAAATATTTCTGAAATGTCAAAAGTTTGATTTCCAGTTCCTACGGTGTTGCTCCCTCAGTTAGCTTTCCAAAGAGCCCAACAGCCGAAGATTCTAAGTCCCCTAGATCAAATTATGGCCGTTATACCGAGCGGACATGACTTACATGAGTTTTGGGGGGTCGTACGTCCACTACTTAGCGTCACATTGTTCTAGATCATACGTATGCTCCTTACGAGCACAAGAAACCTAGTAGAGTAAAAAAATATTCATTGCTGAGGAAGTTGGCGCTCATACAGTAAGCCGTGGTACGCACATTTCGATCCGTACCTAAGGAGCAAACGCTGAAAGCGGGCGAGTAAGGTGTTGGCCTTATAAATTGGTATCAAATATTCCTCATATGTCAAAACTTTGATTTCCAGTTCGTATGGTGTTGCTCCCTCAGTTAGCTTTCCAACGAGCCCAACAGCCGAAGAGTCTGAGTCCCCTGGAAGAAGTTATGGCCGCTATACCGAGCGGACATGACTTTCATGTGGTTTTGGGGGTCGTCCGTCCACTACTTAGCGTCTCATTGTTCTAGATCATAGTTATGCTCCTTACGAGCGCTTGGAACCTAGTATAGTGGAAAAATATTCACTGCTGAGGAAGTTGGTGCTCATACAGTAAGCCATGCTACACACATTTCGATCCGTACCGAAAGAGCAAACGTTGAAAGCGGCTGAGCAAAGTGTTGGCCTTATAAATTGGTATCAAATATTCTCCAGATGTCAAAAGTTGGATTTCCAGTTCCTACGGTGTTGCTCCCACAGTTAGCTTTCCAACGAGCACAACAGTCGAAGATTTTGAGACCCCTAGATGTAGTTATGGCCGTTATACCAAGCGGACATGACTTTCAAGAGTTTTCGGGGTCGTCCATCCACCTTTTAGCATCACATTGTTCTAGATCATAGGTATGCCCCATACGAGCACTAGGAACCTAGTAGAGTGGAAAAATATTCACTGCTGAGGAAGTTGGCGCTCATACAGTAAGCCATGGTACACACATTTCGATCCGTACCGAAGGAGCAAACGCTGAAAGCGGACGAGCAAGGTGTTGGCCTTATAAATTGGTATCAAATATTTTCGAAATGTCAAAAGTTTGATTTCCAGTTCCTACGGTGTTGCTCCCTCAGTTAGCTTCCCAATGAGCACAACAGCCGAAGATTTTGAGTCCCCAAGATGTAGTTATGGCCGTTATACCAAGCGGACATGACTTTCATAAGTTTTCGGGGTCGTCCGTCCACCTTTTAGCGTCACATTGTTCTAGATCATTGGTATGCCCCTTACGAGCACTAGGAACCTAGTAGAGTGGAAAAATATTCACTGCTGAGGAAGTTGGCGCTCATACAGTAAGCCGTGGTACGCACATTTCGATCCGTACCTAAGGAGCAAACGCTGAAAGCGGGCGAGTAAGGTGTTCGCCTTATAAATTGGTATCAAATATTCCCCATATGTCAAAACTTTGATTTCCAGTTCGTATGGTGTTGCTCCCTCAGTTAGCTTTCCAACGAGCCCAACAGCCGAAGATTCTGAGTCCCCTGGAAGAAGTTATGGGTGCTATACCGAGCGGACATGACTTTCATGTGGTTTCGGGGGTCGTCCGTCCACCTTTTAGCGTCACATTGTTCTAGATCATAGGTATGCCCCTTACGAGCACTAGGAACCTAGTAGAGTGGAAAAATATATACTGCTGAGGAAGTTGGCGCTCATACAGTAAGCCATGGTACGCACATTTCGATCCGTACCGAAGGAGCAAACGATGAAAGCGGACGAGCAAGGTGTTGGCCTTATAAATTGGTATCAAATATTCCCAAAATGTCAAAAGTTTGATTTCCAATTCCTACGGTGTTGCTCCCACAGTTAGCTTTCCAACGAGCCCAACAGCCGAAGATTCTAAGTCCCCTAGATGGAACTATGGCCGTTATTCCGAGCAGACATGACTTTCATGAGTTTTGGGTGGTCGTCCGTCCACTGCTTAGCGTCACATTGTTCTAGATCATTGGTATGCTCGTTACGAGCACTAGAAACCTAGTAGAGTGGAAAAATGTTCACTGCTGAGGAAGTTGGCGCTCATACAGTAAGCCATGGTACGCACATTTCGATCCGTACCGAAGGAGCAAACGCTGAAAGCGGGCGAGCAAGGTGTTGGCCTTATAAATTGGTATCAAATATTCCCCATATGTCAAAAGTTTGATTTCCAGTTCCTATGGTGTTGCTCCCCCGGTTAGCTTTCCAAAGCCCAGTAGCCGAAGATTCTGAGTCCGCTAGCAGAAGTTATGGCCGTTATACCGAGCGGACATGACTTTCATGTGGTTTCGAGGGTCGTCCGTCCATTGCTTAGCGTCCCATTGTTCTAGATCGTAGTTATGCTCCTTATGAGTACTAGAAACCTCGTAGAGTGGAAAAATATTCACTGCTGAGGAACTTGCCGCTCATACAGTAAGCCATGGTACACACATTTCGATCCGTACCAAAGGAGCAAACGCTGAAAGCGGACGAGCAAGGTGTTGGCCTTATAAATTGGTATCAAATATTTCTGAAATGTCAAAAGTTTGATTTCCAGTTCCTACGGTGTTGCTCCCTCAGTTAGCTTTCCAACGAGCCCAACAGCCGAAGATTCTAAGTCCCCTAGATCAAATTATGGCCGTTATACCGAGCGGACATGACTTACATGAGTTTTGGGGGGTCGTACGTCCACTACTTAGCGTCACATTATTCTAGATCATACGTATGCTCCTTACGAGCACAAGAAACCTAGTAGAGTAAAAAAATATTCACTGCTGAGGAAGTTGGCGCTCATACAGTAAGCCGTGGTACGCACATTTCGATCCGTACCTAAGGAGCAAACGCTGAAAGCGGGCGAGTAAGGTGTTGGCCTTATAAATTGGTATCAAATATTCCTCATATGTCAAAACTTTGATTTCCAGTTCGTATGGTGTTGCTCCCTCAGTTAGCTTTCCAACGAGCCCAACAGCCGAAGAGTCTGAGTCCCCTGGAAGAAGTTATGGCCGCTATACCGAGCGGACATGACTTTCATGTGGTTTCGGGGGTCGTCCGTCCACTACTTAGCGTCTCATTGTTCTAGATCATAGTTATGCTCCTTACGAGCGCTTGGAACCTAGTATAGTGGAAAAATATTCACTGCTGAGGAAGTTGGTGCTCATACAGTAAGCCATGCTACACACATTTCGATCCGTACCGAAAGAGCAAACGTTGAAAGCGGCTGAGCAAAGTGTTGGCCTTATAAATTGGTATCAAATATTCTCCAGATGTCAAAAGTTGGATTTCCAGTTCCGTGTTGCTCCCACAGTTAGCTTTCCAACGAGCACAACAGTCGAAGATTTTGAGACCCCTAGATGTAGTTATGGCCGTTATACCAAGCGGACATGACTTTCAAGAGTTTTCGGGGTCGTCCATCCACCTTTTAGCATCACATTGTTCTAGATCATAGGTATGCCCCATACGAGCACTAGGAACCTAGTAGAGTGGAAAAATATTCACTGCTGAGGAAGTTGGCGCTCATACAGTAAGCCATGGTACACACATTTCGATCCGTACCGAAGGAGCAAACGCTGAAAGCGGACGAGCAAGGTGTTGGCCTTATAAATTGGTATCAAATATTTTCGAAATGTCAAAAGTTTGATTTCCAGTTCCTACGGTGTTGCTCCCTCAGTTAGCTTCCCAATGAGCACAACAGCCGAAGATTTTGAGTCCCCAAGATGTAGTTATGGCCGTTATACCAAGCGGACATGACTTTCATAAGTTTTCGGGGTCGTCCGTCCACCTTTTAGCGTCACATTGTTCTAGATCATAGGTATGCCCCTTACGAGCACTAGGAACCTAGTAGAGTGGAAAAATATTCACTGCTGAGGAAGTTGGCGCTCATACAGTAAGCCGTGGTACGCACATTTCGATCCGTACCTAAGGAGCAAACGCTGAAAGCGGGCGAGTAAGGTGTTCGCCTTATAAATTGGTATCAAATATTCCCCATATGTCAAAACTTTGATTTCCAGTTCGTATGGTGTTGCTCCCTCAGTTAGCTTTCCAACGAGCCCAACAGCCGAAGATTCTGAGTCCCCTGGAAGAAGTTATGGGCGCTATACCGAGCGGACATGACTTTCATGTGGTTTCGGGGGTCGTCCGTCCACCTTTTAGCGTCACATTGTTCTAGATCATAGGTATGCCCCTTACGAGCACTAGGAACCTAGTAGAGTGGAAAAATATATACTGCTGAGGAAGTTGGCGCTCATACAGTAAGCCATGGTACGCACATTTCGATCCGTACCGAAGGAGCAAACGATGAAAGCGGACGAGCAAGGTGTTGGCCTTATAAATTGGTATCAAATATTCCCAAAATGTCAAAAGTTTGATTTCCAATTCCTACGGTGTTGCTCCCACAGTTAGCTTTCCAACGAGCCCAACAGCCGAAGATTCTAAGTCCCCTAGATGGAACTATGGCCGTTATTCCGAGCAGACATGAGTTTCATGAGTTTTGGGTGGTCGTCCGTCCACTGCTTAGCGTCACATTGTTCTAGATCATTGGTATGCTCATTACGAGCACTAGAAACCTAGTAGAGTGGAAAAATGTTCACTGCTGAGGAAGTTGGCGCTCATACAGTAAGCCATGGTTCGCACATTTCGATCCGTACCGAAGGAGCAAACGCTGAAAGCGGGCGAGCAAGGTGTTGGCCTTATAAATTGGTATCAAATATTCCCCATATGTCAAAAGTTTGATTTCCAGTTCCTATGGTGTTGCTCCCCCGGTTAGCTTTCCAAAGCCCAATAGCCGAAGATTCTGAGTCCGCTAGCAGAAGTTATGGCCGTTATACCGAGCGGACAAGACTTTCATGTGGTTTCAAGGGTCGTCCGTCCATTGCTTAGCGTCCCATTGTTCTAGATCGTAGTTATGCTCCTTATGAGTACTAGAAACCTCGTAGAGTGGAAAAATATTCACTGCTGAGGAACTTGCCGCTCATACAGTAAGCCCTGGTACGCACATTTCGATCCATACCGAAGGAGCAAACGCAGAAAGCGGGCGAGAAAGGTGTTGGCCTTATAAATTGGTATCAAATATTCTCCATATGTCAAAAGTTTGATTTCCAGTTCGTACGGTGTTGCTCCCTCAGTTAGCTTTCCAACAAGGCCAACAGCCGAAGATTCTGTGTCCCCTGGTAGAAGTTATGGCCGCTATACCGAGCGGACTTGACTTTGATGTGGTTTCGGGGGTCGTTCGTCCACTACTTAGCGTCTCATTGTTCTAGATCATAGTTATGCTCCTTACGAGCGCTAGTAACCTAGTAGAGTTGAAAAATATTCACTACTGAGGAAGTTGGCGC
This sequence comes from Paspalum notatum, assembly GCA_022530915.1. NCBI lineage: Eukaryota > Viridiplantae > Streptophyta > Magnoliopsida > Poales > Poaceae > Paspalum > Paspalum notatum. Next base: position 11,436,749 of record CM039683.1, read on the forward strand.
TCATACAGTAAGCCATGTTACGCACATTTCGATCCGTACCAAAGGAGCAAACGCTGAAAGCGGGCGAGCAAGGTGTTGGCCTTATAAATTGGTATCAAATATTCCCCATATGTCAAAAGTTTGTTTTCCAGTTTCTATGGTCTTGCTCCCTCGGTTAGCTTTCCAACGAGCCCAACAGCCGAAGATTCTGAATCCCCTAGAAGAAGTTTTGGCCGTTATACCGAGCGGACATGAATTTCTTGTGGTTTAGGGGGTCGTCTGTGCACTGCTTAGCGTCTCATTGTTCTAGATCATAGTTATGCTCCTTACGAGCGCCTGGAACCTTGTAGAGTGGAAAAATATTCACTGCTGAGGAAGTTGGCGCTCATACAGTAAGCCATGCTACACACATTTCGATCCGTACCGAAAGAGCAAACGTTGAAAGCGGATGAGCATGGTGTTGGCCTTACAAATTGATATCAAATGTTCTCCAGATGTCAAAAGTTGGATTTCCAGTTCCTACGGTGTTGCTCCCTCAGTTAGCTTTCCAACGAGCACAACAGCCGAAGATTTTGAGTCCCCAAGATGTAGTTATGGCTGTTATACCAAGCGGACATGACTTTCATAAGTTTTCGGTGTCGTCCGTCCACCTTTTAGCGTCACATTGTTCTAGATCATAGGTATGCCCCTTACGAGCACTAGGAACCTAGTAGAGTAGAAAAATATTCACTGTTGAGGAAGTTGGCGCTCATACAGTAAGCCATGGTACACACATTTCGATCGACCAAAGGAGCAAACGCTGAAAGCGGACGAGCAAGGTGTTGGCCTTATAAATTGGAATCAAATATTTCCGAAATGTCAAAAGTTTGATTTCCAGTTCCTACGGTGTTGCTCCCTCAGTTAGGTTTCCAACGAGCCCAACAGCCGAAGATTCTAAGTCCCCTAGATCAAATTATGGCCGTTATACCGAGCGGACATGACTTTCATGAGTTTTGGGGGGTCGTATGTCCACTACTTAGCGTCACATTGTTCTAGATCATACGTATGCTCCTTACGAGCACAAGAAACCTAGTAGAGTAAAAAAATATTCACTGCTGAGGAAGTTGGCGCTCATACAGTAAGCCGTGGTACGCACATTTCGATCTGTACCTAAGGAGCAAACGCTGAAAGCGGGCGAGTATGGTGTTGCCTTATAAATTGGTATCAAATATTCCCCATATGTCAAAACTTTGATTTCCAGTTCGTATGGTGTTGCTCCCTCAGTTAGCTTTCCAACGAGCCCAACAGCCGAAGATTCTGAGTCCCCTGGAAGAAGTTATGGCTGCTATACCGAGCGGACATGACTTTCATGTGGTTTCGGGGGTCGTCCGTCCACTACTTAGCGTCTCATTGTTCTAGATCATAGTTATGCTCCTTACGAGCGCTTGGAACCTAGTATAGTGAAAAAATATTCACTGCTGAGGAAGTTGGCGCTCATACAGTAAGCCATGCTACACATATTTCGATACGTACCGAAAGAGCAAACGTTGAAAGCGGCTGAGCAAAGTGTTGGCCTTATAAATTGGTATCAAATATTCTCCAGATGTCAAAAGTTGAATTTCCAGTTCCTACGGTGTTGCTCCCACAGTTAGCTTTCCAACGAGCACAACAGCCGAAGATTTTGAGTCCCCTAGATGTAGTTATGGCCGTTATACCAAGCGGACATGACTTTCAAGAGTTTTCGGGGTCGTCCATCCACCTTTTAGCGTCACATTGTTCTAGATCATAGGTATGCCCCATACGAGCACTAGGAACCTAGTAGAGTGAAAAAATATTCACTGGTGAGAAAGTTGGCGCAGTAAGCCACGGTACACACATTTCGATCCGTACCGAAGGAGCAAACGCTGAAAGCGGACAAGCAAGGTGTTGGCCTTATAAATTGGTATCAAATATTTCCGAAATGTCAAAAGTTTGATTTCCAGTTCCTATGGTGTTGCTCCCTCAGTTAGCTTTCCAACGAGCAAAACAGCCAAAGATTTTGAGTCCCCAAGATGTAGTTATGGCCGTTATACCAAGCGGACATGACTTTCATAAGTTTTCGGGGTCGTCCGTCCACCTTTTAGCGTCACGTTGTTCTAGATCATAGGTATGCCCCTTACGAGCACTAGGAACCTAGTAGAGTGGAAAAATATTCACTGCTGAGGAAGTTGGCGCTCATACAGTAAGCTGTGGTACGCACATTTCGATCCGTACCTAAGGAGCAAACGCTGAAAGCGGGCAAGTAAGGTGTTGGCCTTATAAATTGGTATCAAATATTCCCCATATGTCAAAACTTTGATTTCCAGTTCGTATGGTGTTGCTCCCTCAGTTAGCTTTCCAACGAGCCCAACAGCCGAAGATTCTGAGTCCCCTAGATGTAGTTATGGCCGTTATACCAAGCGGACATGACTTTCAAGAGTTTTCGGGGTCGTCCATCCACCTTTTAGCGTCACATTATTCTAGATCATAGGTATGCCCCATACGAGCACTAGGAACCTAGTAGAGTGGAAAAATATTCACTGCTGAGGAAGTTGGCGCTCATAGAGTAAGCCACGGTACACACATTTCAATCCGTACCGAAGGAGCAAACGCTGAAAGCGGACGAGCAAGGTGTTGGCCTTATAAATTGGTATCAAATATTTCCAAAATGTCAAAAGTTTGATTTCCAGTTCCTATGGTGTTGCTCCCTCTGTTAGCTTTCCAACGAGCGCAACAGCCGAAGATTTTGAGTCCCCAAGATGTAGTTATGGCCGTTATACCAAGCGGACATGACTTTCATAAGTTTTCGGGGTCGTCCGTCCACCTTTTAGCGTCACATTGTTCTAGATCATAGGTATGCCCCTTACGAGCACTAGGAACCTAGTAGAATGGAAAAATATTCACTGCTGAGGAAGTTGGCGCTCATACAGTAAGCTGTGGTACGCACATTTCGATCCGTACCTAAGGAGCAAACGCTGAAAGCGGGCGAGTAAGGGGTTGGCCTTATAAATTGGTATCAAATATTCCCCATATGTCAAAACTTTGATTTCCAGTTCGTATGGTGTTGCTCCCTCAGTTAGCTTTCCAACGAGCCCAACAGCCGAAGATTCTGAGTCCCCTGGAAGAAGTTATGGCTGCTATACCGAGCGGACATGACTTTCATGTGGTTTCGGGGGTCGTCCGTCCACTACTTAGCGTCTCATTGTTCTAGATCATAGTTATGCTCCTTACGAGCGCTTGGAACCTAGTATAGTGGAAAAATATTCACTGCTGAGGAAGTTGGCGCTCATACAGTAAGCCATGCTACACACATTTCGATCCGTACCGAAGGAGCAAACGTTGAAAGCGGCTGAGCAAGTTGTTGGCCCTATAAATTGGTATCAAATATTCTCCAGATGTCAAAAGTTGGATTTCCAGTTCCTACGGTGTTGCTCCCACAGTTAGCTTTCCAACGAGCACAACAGCCGAAGATTTTGAGTCCCCTAGATGTAGTTATGGCCATTATACCAAGCGGACATGGCTTTCAACAGCTTTCGGTATCGTCCATCCACCTTTTAGCGTCACATTGTTCTAGATCATAGGTATGCCCCATACAAGCACTAGGAACCTAGTAGAGTGGAAAAATATACAATGCTGAGGAAGTTGGCACTCATACAGTAAGCCATGGTACATACATTTCGATCCGTACCGAAGGAGCAAACGCTGAAAGCGGACGAGCATGGTGTTGGCCTTATAAATTGGTATCAAATATTCCCAAAATGTCAAAAGTTTGATTTCCTGTTCCTACGGTGTTGCTCCCACAGTTAGCTTTCCAACGAGCCCAACAGCCGAAGATTCTAAGTCCCCTAGATGGAACTATGGCCGTTATACCGAGCAGACATGACTTTCATGAGTTTTGGGTGGTCGTCCGTCCACTGCTTAGCGTCACATTGTTCCAGATCATTGGTATGCTCATTACGAGCACTAGAAACCTAGTAGAGTGGAAAATGTTCACTGCTGAGGAAGTTGGCGCTCATACAATAAGCCATGGTACGCACTTTTCGATCCGTACCGAAGGAGCAAACGCTGAAAGCGGGCGAGCATGGTGTTGGCCTTATAAATTGGTATCAAATATTCTCCATATGTCAAAAGTTTGATTTCCAGTTTCTATGGTGTTGCTCCCTCAGTTAGCTTTCCAACGAGCCCAACAGCCGAAGATTCTGAGTCCCCTGGAAGAAGTTATGGCCGCTATACCGAGCGGACATGACTTTCATGTGGTTTCGGAGGTCGTCCGTCCACTACTTAGCGTCTCCAGATGTCAAAAGTGGGATTTCAAGTTCCTTCGGTGTTGCGCCCTCAGTTAGCTTTCCAACGAGCACAACAGCCGAAGATTTTGAGTACCCTAGATGTAATTATGGACGTTATACCAAGCGGACATGACTTTCATGAGTTTTCGGGGTCGTCCGTCCACCTTTTAGCGTCACATTGTTCTAGATCATATGTATGCCCCTTACGAGCACTAGGAACCTAGTAGAGTGGAAAAATATTCACTGCTGAGGAAGTTGGCGCTCATACAGTAAGCCATGGTACACACATTTCGATCCGTACCGAAGGAGCAAACGCTGAAAACAGACGAGCAAGGTGTTGGCCTTATAAATTGGTATCAAATATTTCCGAAATGTCAAAAGTTTGATTTCTAGTTCCTATGGTGTTTCTCCCACAGTTAGCTTTCCAACGAGTCCAACAGCCGAAGATTCTAAGTCCCCTAGATCAAATTATGGCCGTTATACCGAGCGGACATGACTTTCATGAGTTTTGGGGGGTCGTCCGTCCACTGCTTAGCGTCACATTGTTCTAGATCATACGTATGCTCCTTACGAGCACAAGAAACCAAGTAGGGTAAAAAAATATTCACTGCTGAGGAAGTTGGCGCTCATACAGTAAGCCATGGTACGCACATTTCGATCCGTACCGAAGGAGCAAACGCTGAAAGCGGGCGAGCAAGGTGTTGGCGATATAAACTGGTATCAAATATTCCCCATATGTCAAAACTTTGATTTCCAGTTCGTATGGTGTTGCTCCCCCAGTTAGCTTTCCAACGAGCCCAATAGCTGAAGATTCTGAGTCCCCTGGAAGAAGTTATGGCCGCTATACCGAGCGGACATGACTTTCATGTTGTTTTGGGGGTCGTCTGTCCACTAGTTAGCGTCTCATTGTTCTAGATCATAGTTATGCTCCTTACGAGCGCTAGTAACCTAGTAGAGTTGAAAAATATTCACTACTGAGGAAGTTGGCGCTCATACAGTAAGCCATGGTTCGCACATTTCGATCCGTACCGAAGGAGCAAACGCTGAAGGCGGGCGAGCAAGGTGTTGGCCTTATAAATTGGTATCAAATATTCTCCATATGTCAAAAGTTTGATTTCCAGTTCCTATGGTGTTGCTCCCTCAGTTAGCTTTCCAACGAGCCCAACATCCGAAGATTCTGAGTCCCCTGGAAGAAGTTATGGCCGCTATACCAAGCCGAAATGACTTTCATGTGGTTTCGGGGGTCGTCCGTCCACTACTTAGCGTCTCATTGTTCTAGATCATAGTTATGCTCCTTACGAGCGCTTGGAACCTAGTATAGTGGAAAAATATTCACTGCTGAGGAAGTTGGCGCTCATACAGTAAGCCATGCTACAAACATTTTGATCCGTACCGAAAGAGCAAACGTTGAAAGCAGCTGAGCAAGGTGTTGGCCTTATAACTTGGTATCAAATATTCTCCAGATGTCAAAAGTTGGATTTCCAGTTCCTACGGTGTTGCTCCCACAGTTAGCTTTCCAACGAGCACAACAGCCGAAGATTTTGAGTCCCCTAGATGTAGTTATGGCCTTTATACCGAGCAGACATGACTTTCATGAGTTTTGGGTGGTCGTCCGTCCACTGCTTAGCGTCACATTGTTCTAGATCATAGGTATGCTCATTACAAGCACTAGATACCTAGTAGAGTGGAAAAATGTTCATTGCTGAGGAAGTTGGCGCTCATACAGTAAGCCATGGTACGCACATTTCGATCCGTACCGAAGGAGCATACGTTGAAAGCGGGTGAGCATGGTGTTGGCCTTATAAATTGGTATCAAATATTCTCCAGCTGTCAAAAGTTGGATTTCCAATTCCTAAGGTTGTTGCTCCCTCAGTTAGCTTTCCAACGAGCACAACAGCCGAAGATTTTGAGTCCCCTAGATGTATTTTTGGCCATTATACCTAGCGGACAAGACTTTCATGTGTTTTCGGGGTCGTCCGTCCACCTTTTAGCGTCACATTGTTCTAGATCATAGGTATGCCCCTTACGAGCACTAGGAACCTAGTAGAGTGCAAAAATATTCACTGCTGAGGAAGTTGGCGCTCATACAGTAAGGCATGGTACACATATTTCGGTCCGTACCGAAGGAGCAATCGCTGAAAGCGGACGAGCAAGGTGTTGGCCTTATAAATTGGTATCAAATATTTCCGAAATGTCAAAAGTCTGATTTCCAGTTCCTACAGTGTTGCTCCCACAGTCAGCTTTCCAACGAGCCCAATAGCCGAAGATTCTAAGTCCCCTAGATCAAATTATGGCCGTTATACCGAGCAGACATGACTTTCATGAGTTTTGGGTGGTCGTCCGTCCACTGCTTAGCGTCACATTGTTCTAGATCATAGGTATGCTCATTACAAGCACTAGAAACCTAGTAGAGTGGAAAAATGTTCATTGCTGAGGAAGTTGGCGCTCATATAGAAACCTAGTAGAGTAAAAAAAATATTCCTTACGCACATTTCGATCCGTACCGAAGGAGCAAACGCTGAAAGCGGGCGAGCAAGGTGTTGGCCCTATAAATTGGTATCAAATATTCCACATCTGTCAAAAGTTTGATTTCCCGTTCCTATGGTGTTGCTCCCTCAATTAGCTTTTCAACGAGCCCAACAGCCGAAGGTTCTGAGTCCCTTGGAAGAAGTTATGGCCGCTATACCGAGTGGACATGACTTTTATGTGGTTTCGGGGGTCGTCCGTCCACTACTTAGCGTCTCATTGTTCTAGATCATAGTTATGCTCCTTACGAGCACTTGGAACCTAGTATAGTGGTAAAATATTCACTGCTGAGTAAGTTGGTGCTCATACAGTAAGCCATGCTACATACATTTCGATCCGTACCGAAAGAGCAAACGTTGAAAGCGGCTGAGCAAGGTGTTGGCCTTATAAATTGCTATCAAATATTCTCCAGATGTCAAAAGTTGGATTTCCGGTTCCTACGATGTTGTTCCCTCAGTTAGTTTTCCAACGAGCACAACAGCCGAAGATTTTGAGTCCCCTAGATGTAGTTATGGCCGTTATACCAAGCGGACATGACTTTCAAGAGTTTTCGGGGTCGTCCATCCACCTTTTAGCGTCACATTGTTCTAGATCTTAGGTATACCCCATACGAGCACTAGGAACCTAGTAGAGTGGAAAAATATTAACTGCTGAGGAAGTTGGCGCTCATACAGTAACCATGGTACACACATTTCGATCCGTACCGAAGGAGCAAACGCTGAAAGCGGATGAGCAAGGTGTTGGCCTTATAAATTGGTATCAAATATTCCCGAAATGTCAAAAGTTTGATTTCCAGTTCCTACGGTGTTGCTCCCACAGTTAGCTTTCCAACGAGCCCAACAGCCGAAGATTCTGAGTCCCCTGGAAGAAGTTATGGCGGCTATACTGAGCGGACATGACTTTCATGTGGTTTCGGGGGTCGTCCGTCCACTACTTAGCGTCTCATTGTTCTAGATCATAGTTATGCTCCTTACGAGCGCTAGTAACCTAGTAGAGTTGAAAAATATTCACTACTGAGGAAGTTGGCGCTCATACAGTAAGCCATGGTACGTACATTTCGATCCGTACCGAAGGAGCAAACGATGAAAGCGGGCGAGCAAGGTGTTGGCTTTATAAATTGTTATCAAATATTTCCCATATGTCAAAAGTTTGATTTCCAGTTCCTATGGTCTTGCTCCCTCGGTTAGCTTTCCAACGAGCCCAACAGCCGAAGATTCTGAGTCCCCAAGAAGAAGTTATGGCCGTTATACCGAGCGGACATGAATTTCATGTGGTTTCGGGGGTCTTCCGTGCACTGCTTAGCGTCTCATTGTTCTAGATCATAGTTATGCACCTTACGAGCGCTTGGAACCTAGTAGAGTGGAAAAATATTCACTGCTGAGGAAGTTGGCGCTCATACAGGAAGCCATGCTACACACATTTCGATCCGTACCGAAAGAGCAAACATTGAAAGCGGGTGAGCAAGGTGTTGGCCTTATAAATTGGCATCAAATATTCCTGAAATGTCAAAAGTTGGATTTCCAGTTCCTACAGTGTTGCTCCCTCAGTTAGCTTTCCAACGAGCACAACAGCCGAAGATTTTGAGGCCCCTAGATGTAGTTATGGCCGTTATACCAAGCGGACATGACTTTCATGAGTTTTCGGGGTCGTCCGTCCACCTTTTAGCGTCACATTGTTCTAGATCATAGGTATGCCCCTTACGAGCACTAGGAACCTAGTAGAGTGGAAAAATATTCACTGCTGAGGAAGTTGGCGCTCATACAGTAAGCCATGGTACACACATTTCGATCTGTACCGAAGGAGAATACGCTGAAAGCGGACGAGCAAGGTGTTGGCCTTATAAATTGGTATCAAATATTCCCAAAATGTCAAAAGTTTGATTTCCAGTTCCTACGGTGTTGCTCCCACAGTTAGCTTTCCAACGAGCCCAACAGCCGAAGATTCTGATGTGGCGGAACTGCCCTGCTTAATCCAGACTAAGCACACCTGCCACCTCTGGCTCACAGTGCACTTAGGCCGGACTAAATCCGGTAATCCGTCGAGCTACCCAAAGGGCACTCGATGTAACCATCGCCCGAGGATACCGACATCACACACATTCAGCCCTCGAAAGAGCCACAACAGATTACATCATCACAAACAGTTGAAGTAGAGAATAAGTAGACTTAGTTTACAAACCGAAGATAAATAGTCAAATACATGTTCAAATATAGCGGAAGCGATGTCAAAATATACATGTATAGATACATATAGCGGAAGCGTTCAAAACATCTCACAGCGGAAATAAAACTCAACTAGTCTTCAAGTAGAGATATACAAGGCGAGTAGCACCGAGCCCACCAGTTCTACCACCTCCAATATAGTTATCCAGCTGTCATCAGTACCTGTAATTCAAAAGTAGGGGCAAACCCTGAGTACTAATTACTCAGTAGGACTTAATGGACGGGGCTTACGGCTGACGCAAAGCATGCTTACTAATCATGTGGAACCTTAGCTGTTGATTCTTAAACCAAGTCGTGTTGACATAAGATAGCAGGATTTGACAGCTGCTATTCATTAATCATGAAGATCATTTATATCATAAAGTAAATACTTGCAGAAAGTAAAACACAAACACATGTCCCGTTCCAAGATTCATAGCACTTCCATCACACCCCTGGGAGTAGCCGTCTCAGGAGCGATACCACGGTACGTCGGGTCAGCCCTCCCTCGACTCCAAAGCATCTCCCAAGTCCATCGACCTCCTACTAGTGGACGGGCAGCACCAAGAATAAGGGAACGGATCATATACATCCAAGCATGTTGTAATAGAGAAACATGATTATAAGCACAAAGTATTTGAATTATTACTACGTTCGGACGTCAAAGGTATTGGCATTCTCACACCTGGTGAGCATCAGCGATTCGAATCGATTTGTTAATTCCCGGGAATAACTAAAAATGCCAGGGGTATATGCTTACTAGCCATCACGTTCCCACATATAGCCCCCATCTCCACTTGTCCCATCCCAAGTTCGATTCCAACCCGCCACTTCCCTGGGTTTAGCCCCAATGGAGCGTTACCTCGGTTCGTCGGGTCCAGCCCTCTCATGAGATAAGCGCCCCCAGTTCCATGGTAGGAACAAGTCTCTGTTCTTCGGATGGCACAAGTAAGACTATCACCGGTCCATTATCCCGGATAAGCACCTTAGCAATGTTATGCCGACCAATAGGCGAACAACGGACAGGCCTTATACGACTCGGGTGGAGTCCACCATACCTTGCCACATCATTTTTCATAATATTCCCATAACTCCGCCCGGTCACCGTTTCAAACATAGCATATGATAATCTTCCATAAGATTTTTGTTTTGAAAACACCTACGCGACGAGTGACTCCATTCACTCGTGTCTACTCGTACCTAGCATTACTAGGCAACTCGTCCTACGAACTAATATATAGGTGCTAGGGCCAGGGCGGCCAGGAAGTCTAATGCAGTTGGTTCCAAACAACTCCTAATGCAGATGCGTAAGCAATTCATCAAATATATTTGCTGGGTAAAGCATGGTCCTGCCTACCTTTGTTTTACTTTAAGAAAACTAACAAACTAAGCTAATGTTAGTTTGCCGGGTTGTGAGGCTTTGCCCCAGGCAACCCCTTGATCCCTTGGACAACTCCTCCTTCCAAACACCACTGATGGGCTCTCCAGGTCGTGAGTGGGTCTTAGTTGGTCTTCTGGATCACCGTTGGTTGAGGTAGTTCCACGCGCCCGTTTCTGGATCACGTATCTGCAATAAGCGCCACTATATGGATGACATGCATGGTGATGCAAGGAATGAGATGCATAATCATCAAGCACATATATGGGCACTCATTCCGTGGACAGACGGAAAAACGATTAATAAACTACTTAAACAACGAGTTCCTCTATGAACCTAAAGTAAGTATGCACACAGACAATTAGATATGCACAGTGGAACACATGGATTTAATACTTGCTCAAGTATCAACTTAAATTGTCCTTTATCTTACCATATGCAAACAAGAATCAATCAAGCATATATTTCCCCATGTAGAGGACTACTAGTTTGAATTACCACTCTTAGCATTCGCGACAGTAGCATTGTTATAAACTTAAAGCAAGCATACACTCGAACAATCATACGTATATAACTATCAACTCATCGACCGTAAAGGAAACGTGACAATGCTGTGACCCGATAAAATAAGCAATAGCTATTTAGATTACTAAGATACATGCATGGGGTGGGGTGATGTTTAATCCCTCCTAGTGAGTCAACCATATCAGACAAAGTACATGAGAGAAACACACGATAAGACTTAAATTACCAGTCACTATTATCATACCAAATGTACACAAGCATTCAGTAAATAGGTTACATACAATTTGACCTAAATTAATTTATTGCTATCTACCTTTCAATGATGAAATACTTTTATGGTTATGGACTTGCAACTTAGTCATATGAGGATGAAACATGAATGTGGAGTACATAGAGTCAAATATACTAACTGGGGTTTACAAGAGCAACCATGAGTGTATGTGCGTGCATAACATCCCCTTTTTATTTCCTTCACTTTTTGATCCTATTTAAATGACCACTTATAAACCCTTCATGAAACAACAACCACAATACACGAATAATTCACCTAGGCATACTTATAGGGTAACAGGGCTACATGAATTTTGGTGGAATTCTTAGAGCATGGTAAATAGCACTTTCTTATTTTATTGCTTAAATCATCATAACACTTGTCATTTTCATAGCAGCAGCTACAACATGCATGCACAACCTCATACTTTACCAGTGAACTAATCATACGACATAAAGTATATGAAAAATACTAGAGGTCATGTTTGAGCATATTTTATGTAGCCTTCATTTTCCAGTTGAATAAATACACAAATCACATTCATAAGGGCAAAACAGTAATTTACCAGTCAATGCTAGGGCTACAAAAATTCACATAATATTATAGTGCCACAAGAATTTCACTTTCCAAGTTTCATGCCATTTGGAGTTCATTTAGTCGACTTTTGACTTTTATCCTAATTAATCATGCATGCAACAAACCAAGGGGAAAACAGACATTTTCATACTTCCACATCATACCAATCATGTAGATCTACTTAAGAGGAGTGTAACGCAACTGAGTTTGTCCATTTTGGATTTTTCTTTGAATTGTTATGATTTTCTAAAGTTCTCAGCCCTCATTTAAATGGAATAAAAGAAAACCTATAGATCGAGGACCTACACGCAATTAACCATAACCTCCAGGGGCTAGACTGTGAGATTTAAAACACTCAGTATACAGCGCTATGGTTTTAAACGGAAAACAATTAAAGCGCAGGGGGTTTCGGGTAAAATGGCCACCTCTTCTCCTACCTTCGGCCGGGGAGACGACGGCGCGCGATGGGGGAAGAGGCGCGGCTGCGCCGGCGGCGGTGAGGCCGGTCTTGGAGCCGACGAGGTCGCCGAAGGTGTTCCTTGTAGCGGGGATTCACTTCCCCTTGATCTCGTCGTGCGCGGAGGCTTGTACGAGCGGTGCGGGGTCGTGAACCGGAGCGGCGGTGGCGTGCACGGGCGCGGCGGTGGCGGCGCGAATCCGGCGGTCTAGGCGAAGGGGGAGGCCGAGGGTGGGTGCCTCGGATGCGCGAGGATGTGGCGAATCTGGCGGCGGCGGAGTGGAGGTGCGGGAATGGCCCTAGGGTGGTGCTCCACGGCAAGGTCGAGCGGGGTGCCGAGGCGGCGCTCGGCGTCGCGTGGAAGAGGGTCGAGGACGCGATGGCGAGGGGCTAGATCCTGGGTTTACGGTAGAGGACGACGAGGCGAGCGCGAGACGCGCGGTGTCGCAGAGGGAGAGGGAGCAAGGCGGCCAGTGCATGAGCTCGCCGCGGCTCATCATGGTGGCCATGGCGGGGTGCTCTCGGGGCACGGCTCGACTCGGCGATGGAGCCGTGGGATGGCGACGAGGTCGAGTGCTACAAGTGCGCGGTGGAATGGCGAAGGCGATGGTGGTGGTCTCATGGCGTTGGGAGGCCAGACTGTGGTGGCGCGACGAGCTCAAGCTCGAGCGGCCATGGCGGCCATGGAAGCCGGAGCTATGCGTGTGGAGAGACGCAGAGGGAGCCAGAGGGTGAGCCGAGTGAGGAGAGTGAGGAGGCGAGTGCAGGAGGATGGCTTCGCGTCCAGGTGAGGCCGGGGTGGAGGCCGGAGCGCGATCCGCGCCAAGGGCGCATCGCCCGTCGCCGTCGTCCACGCGGCGACTGTGTTCTGGGCGCGGCACCGGCGCTGACGCCGTGGGCCCACCGGTCAGCAGCTGGGAAGAGGGAAAAAATGGAAAGTGTGTTTTCTACATCTCTGTAAACCGCCTGTTTGACCTATTTAGAGCCTGATTTTGGAAGAGTGTCCATTGGATGAAATGTTATACTCTTCAATCTCTACAAGTTTGTCTAAAGGCCTGATATCAAAATCTGTTTGTAAATATGATTTAAATTTGAATTTACATATCAGCCTTCAATTTGGACAGTGGACCTCTATTGCTTAGAAGATTAAAAACTCCTATTTCTAGCCATTATCACCCAAAGTGCCTTTTGACAATGATGCTTAGAATTTCAAGATATACAACTTATCCAATTTGATCATTTCATAACAGTGGCTATAGGTTAGAGAAAATTTGAAATCTCCAAACAGGTCTGGTTTGAACTGGTTTTCTGTGCAGGTAGAAAATGACACTAAACCCCATTTAAACCTCAAGATATGATCAAGCTCTAATTATCAAAGTTGCTCACCAGTAGGTGATCTATAAGTTCGGTAATATGACTTTGGTCTGAAACCCAACAGATTTTGAATTATAGACACAATTATGTTCCAAGGTTTATTAAAACAGAAATTTCACTTTGTGTAGAGACTTTCTTGTTTCCAATTTTGGGGTATCAAATAAAGTGCAATCACTTCCACAATAGGTGCATTTGAAAGGTGATAAGTTCAATTTCATTTCATAGAAAGGGAGATTTTGAAGTTGTATAGTGAAATCAAAAGTAATCTCAGAATCAACTTAGGGAAAAGCTGAAAATCCATACTTGGGAAATTTTTAAGTGTGGGTTGATCTGGTTGTTTCCATGAGATATTTGGGTGAAATTTTGAGTGAGTAGACGATAGTTTTGATCCATGCTCAGTGTAGCAAAAGGATAGTCCATAGCATGTACAACAAGTTTGTCAACGGAGTTGAGCTCGGGTACTTAATAAATTTGAAAGCTTTATTAGGGCTCAAGTTTGCTCATGATCACAACTGGCACTTATCAAGAAACTTTGGATTGGATCTTTTAAACCTCCTGTCTTTAGATTTTTGAACATTGTCCAACAGAAAGGTCTAGGGCTACTTTTCTTATCCGAGGTTTGGCATTTGGAGTTGAGCTCAAAAGCATGTGAGTGTTGACTTATTCAACCACGAAATGTGTGGTCTTGTATCTTGTGTAGAAAATTTTGATTTAGTGGCTCCTCCACGTGTTTCTTATTAATTAAGCCTTAATCCATCGTTAGCCTTCATCTAACCGTGTGTTAAGGCTTCTGAGATGCCAGGGGCATCACAACCCACCCCCCTTAAAGAAATCTCGTCCCGAGATTTGGAGGAAGCGGGGTTCTAGGGCTTACCGCGCAATGTAAAAGGTTTTGGCCTCGTTGTTCGGGTGCTTCTGTCACACATGGTAACACTTACTCCTTCATCAATTTGCTTTGTTAACTGGCTTGTGGATGGTTAGTGCCTCTTTAACACAAGTTAGTTACAAAGCTTTTCAATACTTCCAAGGTGGTCCTTCCCAGGGGCTCGGCAAGTCGTGGTTTATATGAGAGCGAATGAACAAACCGCCCAGACGGTGTGGCCAATGTGAAAACGGCAGTGCTTTACTCGAAAAATGGAACAGGGTTACTCCCTGACTTTGACACCAAGATTTATAAACGTGATGAATATATAGGTCTTAGAACAATTAGAAGCAAGGGGTACACAATCGGAGGACCGAACCATGAAGGCTCTTGGGATTCAAAGGGTTATCAATGGATGTGCTTTTGAGAGACACATTCATTTCATTTGATAGGGATTGTGTACACATATAAGGTATTAAATCCGAACATTCTTCAAAGAGTAAGATGTGGTGATACATAGCACATTCTACTCATTGTTTCGAGAAAGATGCCGTGGAAAGAGGATAGGACATATTCACCTAGATAAGGTGATGGTTTGTATGATTTCATATAATTGATCAAGACTGACCAAGAAAAGTATAGGCAGAGGGCTTATGCTTACTAACAGAACACCAAGGTTAGTGAGCCCAACTTTGAGGATAATTTCAAAAGAAGAATGAAACAACTCTTGAAAAGGACAATGCGATGAAAGCACTAGCCGAGAACAAAAGCTTAGTGCAGTGGATGATGCTGAAGTTCTTCTTTAGGAGATAAGATTCAATATATACGAAGGAAGAAATCATAAGATAGAGTGGTGGAAACAAAGTTGATTGCTTCCCACAAATCAAGCGAGGCAAATTGGAAGAAGGCCATGGAATGATGTAGCAAAACAGTGAAAATGGAACCAAGCATTCCCACAGATACGGACGTTAAAGCTGATCAAGGTAAGCATAGAGGAGTCCGAGACTAGTACCAATGGTTGTGATCATACCATGGAGATTAGAATTGATCATCCCCATGAAGCACGACTAGCAAGGATAAACAAAGTCAACGAAAAAAATGTGGACGAGTGGAACCATAGAGTCGTTCCGTCTCCGCTGATCGAGAAGAACATGATTCAACAAGGCGAGGCAAAGGTGTGAACGATACGGGGATAGAGACGGATTTTTCCCACAGATCAAGAAAGGCAAGGTGAAAGAAAGCAAAGAAACGATACTAGGCGGCAGTGGAAATAGAGTAAATTATTTCCACGAATTAGAGGGATAGAGGTCAACAAGGCGTTAGAAGTTGGGTAGGAATGTTTCACAATTGTAGCGGTGTCATGCTCTTGATACCAGCGCGCCCCTAGTGGGACCGAGTGACGGCCGTACATACGGGACCCTAGGTTCCATCGCGGCACCATAGACTGCTCGGGTAAACACCCCGTCAAGAGCGGTATTTCCATCCAACCTCAGGGGATATGCGAATACACAAGGTTATAGAAAGACATGAACAAGGAGTCTTACATGCCATAGCACAATGTTTTTGAAGGTATAATTTATCGGATTTATTTGAATCGGAAAACAGGGTAATCATAACAAAAGTGTCATGGATTACAAAAATTGAAGTGCTTGAATGACCAGAACATAAAACGTGAGAGCTACAAGAGTTTGACATGCTCCATTGAAAACAGAGATACATTAAACATGAGGGTTGGACACATGCCGACTGCAAGGAGCTGGATACATGGGAAACTCAAGAGTTATGAGAGTGAACCTCCTCTCATTACAAAAGTTTGCGATGACTGCTAGCACACCAACTAGTATCTAGCTAATACTGCCTAAACGTAAGATTGATGCATCCAGGACGAATGCCCGTTTCTTCTTTCAACCAACTTGGTGCAGTGTTGGTCTTCACGTGGGAAATGCCATGAAACAATAGTCTTGATTCTCCACCGAGTATGAGAACGTCACCAGATTCGAGGTTGATCTTGGTCGCTTGGTCCTTGTCTCTCGTGTCGCCGAACAAGAACTCGGCAGTGTCTCCTATGGAGATGGATATGAAAGGTAAACCTTTGGTAAGGCTACTCTCTGACTCGTCCTTGTCTTGGTGAAGTCTGAGCTTTCCAGAGTTGGTGTAGTAGTTGACGATGCATATGTCCGGGTTAATATGAGGAAACTCACTTGCAGTGGAGTTCGCAGTCTGAGCAATCATCTTGAAAGCATCTGGTATTGCCGGGGCTTGTGCTCCATCAAATGGACGTGTGGGTCCATATGAACGTGCCATCGGATCCCAGTTCTTTCCCAGGGACATCATCCATAAGTTCAGCTTGGCGCCATTCTTGAGGCTTGGCCTGTAAAATCCTCCTGGGCCCTTACCCAGTTGTCGACACATACAAACCATCTCGATCTGATCTTCAGGCTTGACAAATCCCTTCAACAGAACCATCCCAGGTCGCAGATGTTGAACTGAAGCTGTATCAGTGGAGGACTCTCCCATTTTTCTCCTCTCAGGATCTCGAAGTAGTGTCGTTTTAGCTTTCGTGGACTCTTGGTAGTTAGGGCATAAGTCGAAGGGCTGCGACATCTGTAGCAGGAAGAATAAGGCATGTGTTAATTCAAGTATCTAAAAAGCTTGGTACGGTCATAGTGCGATCGTATTTTCTTGCTCGAGAAAAATGTGATGAAAACGACCCTACCACAACGTGTGACACAACTCTTTATCGACTCCTTTCTAATGGGAACAGATTGCGGTTAGCCTTTGGAAGGGGACCTCAAGCATTCGTATTCAGAGTTTTTACCAAATCCCTTTTTGGTCAATTCTCTATTCAAAGGTCTCGAACTTCAAGTCATCAGAGTTTTTGGAGTAATGGTCCCGATGTGGAGTTCTGACCTAAGGTGACTGTGAGTTACCTTTACAAACACCTTTGAATCAAAACCTGAGAGGAACAATTATTTGTTTCGTGGTTCTCTACAGCTTTGTTATAGAAAGTTTCCAGTAAAAACGTTTGTATTAATGCAGAGGTACAATCTTCGGCAAAGGTCATAATTTCACGTCTTATAAGCACCTTATTCAACATTTCGACTAGTTCTTCTCGGATTTCCGTTTACATACCATGATTAGCATCATACATGCAATTCTCAGGTCAACTTGTTATTACTAACAACCATGTGTACAATAACATATGACTCTAGTCGTTTTCAATCCACACATAGCAAAGCACATGAGATGAGATGAATGATGCATGATTCGTCCTATCCGGTCTCACTTCACACATCCTATGTATTTTATATATAGCTATCGATATTTCGGTGACATATATGCACGTCTCTCCATAATGCAACTAGCCGTTGTCTAGTCGTTCTTAATTTCGCACGTGGTTAGTGTACCTGCAGAAGAATGCATGCTCATACATTACCACCTAATGTGGCATCCACGCGTGACCGCTGCGTGGACAACGTTGGTGGGCCGATGCATCTTTTCCTCAAAACCTGACTTTCCACCAGTACTGGGGATTGTCGAGAAAAAGGTGGATCCCAAAACCAAATATAAGTGTGGTGGGTATGAAAGCCTCAAACATGCCCACCACCCTTAAAGAGCTTTTACTACGGGGCATGAATGCAGAGTTTACAACCGTTCGCAAATCCCAATAGCTTCCTCCAGTACTAGGGATAGCTATGGCCGAAGAGTAGCTTCCCAAAACACTGAATATGCATATGAGTTCTATCTAGGTCAGAATGTCAACGATGTCACCTGGATAACACTAACATCCTTATACGGGCATAGCGTATACTCTCATTTTTGAATTACTTGAAAAGGGGCTTTCGAAAATAGTTTTGTAAACCAAAACTTGATGACATAATTGTTGTCTGTGTATGATCGGCTCTGATACCAGCTGTAGCAGAACCGCCCTGCTTAATCCAGACTAAGCACACCTGGCACCTCTGGCTCACAGTGCACTTAGGCCGGACTAAACCCGGTAGTCCGTCGAGCTACCCAAAGGGCACTCGATGTAACCATCGCCCGAGGATACCGACATCACACACATTCAGCCCTCGAAAGAGCCACAACAGATTACATCATCACAAACAGTTGAAGTACAGAATAAGTAGACTTAGTTTACAAACCGAAGATAAATAGTCAAATACATGTTCAAATATAGCGGAAGCGATGTTAAAATATACATGTATAGATACATATAGCGGAAGCGTTCAAAACATCTCACAGCGGAAATAAAACTCAACTAGTCTTCAAGTAGAGATATACAAGGCGAGTAGCACCGAGCCCACCGGTTCTACCACCTCCAACATAGTTATCCAGCTGTCATCAATACCTGTAATTCAAAAGTGGGGGCAAACCCTGAGTACTAATTACTCAGTAGGACTTAATGGACGGGGCTTACGGCTGACGCAAAGCATGCTTACTAATCATGTGGATCCTTAGCTGTTGATTCTTAAACCAAGTCGTGTTGACATAAGATAGCAGGATTTGACATCTGCTATTCATTAATCATGAAGATCATTTATATCATAAAGTAAATACTTGCAGAAAATAAAACACAAACACATGTCCCGTTCCAAGATTCATAGCACTTCCATCACACCCCTGGGAGTAGCCGTCTCAGGAGCGATACCACAGTACGTCGGGTCAGCCCTCCCTCGACTCCAAAGCATCTCCCAAGTCCATCGACCTCCTACTAGTGGACGGGCAGCACCAAGAATAAGGGAACGGATCATATACATCCAAGCATGTTGTAATAGAGAAACATGATTATAAGCACAAAGTATTTGAATTATTACTACGTTCGGACGTCAAAGGTATTGGCATTCTCACACCTGGTGAGCATCAGCGATTCGAATCGATTTGTTAATTCTCGGGAATAACTAAAAATGCCAGGGGTATATGCTTACTAGCCATTGCGTTCCCACATATAGCCCCCATCTCCACTTGTCCCATCCCAAGTTCGATTCCAACCCGCCACTTCCCTGGGTTTAGCCCCAATGGAGCGTTACCTCGGTTCGTCGGGTCCAGCCCTCTCATGAGATAAGCGCCCCCAGTTCCATGGTAGGAACAAGTCTCTGTTTTTCGGATGGCACAAGTAAGACTTTCACCGGTCCATTATCCCGGATAAGCACCTTAGCAATGTTATGCCGACCAATAGGCGAACAATGGACGGGCCTTATACGACTCGGGCGGAGTCCACCATACCTTGCCACATCATTTTTCATAATATTCCCATAACTCCGCCCGGTCTCCGTTTCAAACATAGCATATGATAATCTTCCATAAGATTTTTGTTTTGAAAACACCTACGCGACGAGTGACTCCATTCACTCGTGTCTACTCGTACCTAGCATTACTAGGCAACTCGTCCTACGAACTAATATATAGGTGCTAGGGCCAGGGCGGCCAGGAAGTCTAATGCAGTTGGTTCCAAACAACTCCTAATGCAGATGCGTAAGCAATTCATCAAATATATTTGCTGGGTAAAGCATGGTCCTGCCTACCTTTGTTTTACTTTAAAAAAACTAACAAACTAAGCTAATGTTAGTTTGCCGGGTTGTGAGGCTTTGCCCCAGGCAACCCCTTGATCCCTTGGACAACTCCTCCTTCCAAACACGACTGATGGGCTCTCCAGGTCGTGAGTGGGTCTTAGTTGGTCTTCTGGATCACCGTTGGTTAAGGTAGTTCCACGCGCCCGTTTCTGGATCACGTATCTGCAATAAGCGCCACTATATGGATGACATGCATGGTGATGCAAGGAATGAGATGCATAATCATCAAGCACATATATGGGCACTCATTCCGTGGACAGACAGAAAAATGATTAATAAACTACTTAAACAACGAGTTCCTCTATGAACCTAAAGTAAGTATGCACACAGACAATTAGATATGCACAGTGGAACACATGGATTTAATACTTGCTCAAGTATCAACTTAAATTGTCCTTTATCTTACCATATGCAAACAAGAATCAATCAAGCATATATTTCCCCATGTAGAGGACTACTAGTTTGAATTACCACTCTTAGCATTCGCGACAGTAGCATTGTTATAAACTTAGAGCAAGCATACACTCGAACAATCATACGTATATAACTATCAACTCATCGACCGTAAAGGAAACGTGACAATGCTGTGACCCGATAAAATAAGCAATAGCTATTTAGATTACTAAGATACATGCATGGGGTGGGGTGATGTTTAATCCCTCCTAGTGAGTCAACCATATCAGACAAAGTACATGAGAGAAACACACGATAAGACTTAAATTACCAGTCACTATTATCATACCAAATGTACACAAGCATTAAGTAAATAGGTTACATACAATTTGACCTAAATTAAGTTATTGCTATCTACCTTTCAATGATGAAATACTTTTATGGTTATGGACTTGCAACTTAGTCATATGAGGATGAAACATGAATGTGGAGTACATAGAGTCAAATATACTAACTGGGGTTTACAAGAGCAACCATGAGTGTATGTGCGTGCATAACATCCCCTTTTTATTTCCTTCACTTTTTGATCCTATTTAAATGACCACTTATAAACCCTTCATGAATCAACAACCACAATACACAAATAATTCACCTAGGCATACTTATAGGGTAACAGGGCTACATGAATTTTGGTGGAATTCTTAGAGCATGGTAAATAGCACTTTCTTATTTTATTGCTTAAATCATCATAACACTTGTCATTTTCATAACAGCAGCTACAACATGCATGCACAACCTCATACTTTACCAGTGAACTAATCAGACGACATAAAGTATATGAAAAATACTAGAGGTCATGTTTGAGCATATTTTATGTAGCCTTCATTTTCCAGTTGAATAAATACACAAATCACATTCATAAGGGCAAAACAGTAATTTACCAGTCAATGCTAGGGCTACAAAAATTCACATAATATTATAGTGCCACAAGAATTTCACTATCCAAGTTTCATGCCATTTGGAGTTCATTTAGTCGACTTTTGACTTTTATCCTAATTAATCATGCATGCAACAAACCAAGGGCAAAACAAACATTTTCATACTTCCACATCATACCAATCATGTAGATCTACTTAAGAGGAGTCTAACGCAACTGAGTTTGTCCATTTTGGATTTTTCTTTGAATTGTTATGATTTTCTAAAGTTCTCAGCCCTCATTTAAATGGAATAAAAGAAAACCTATAGATCGAGGACCTACACGCAATTAACCATAACCTCCAGGGGCTAGACTGTGAGATTTAAAACACTCAGTATACAGCGCTATGGTTTTAAACGGAAAACAATTAAAGCGCAGGGGGTTTCGGGTAAAATGGCCACCTCTTCTCCTACCTTCGGCCGGGGAGACGACGGCGCACGATGGAGGAAGAGGCGCGGCTGCGCCGGCGGCGGTGAGGCCGGTCTTGGAGCCGACGAGGTCACCGAAGGTGTTCCTTGTAGTGGGGATTCACTTCCCCTTGATCTCGTCGTGCGCGGAGGCTTGTACGAGCGGTGCGTGGTCGTGAACCGGGGCGGCGGTGGCGTGCATGGGCGCGGCGGTGGCGGCGCGAATCCGGCGGTCTAGGCGAAGGCGGAGGCCGAGGGTGGGTGCCTCGGATGCGCAAGGATGTGGCGAATCTGGCAGCGGCGGAGTGGACGTGCGGGAATGGCCCTAGGGTGGTGCTCCACGGCGAGGTCGAGCTGGGCGCTGGGGCGGCGTTCGGCGTCGCGTGGAAGAGGGTCGAGGACGCGATGGCGAGGGGCTAGATCCTGGGTTTTCGGTGGAGGACGACGAGGCGAGCGCGAGACGCGCGGTGTCGCGGAGGGAGAGGGAGCAAGGCGGCCAGTGCATGAGCTCGCCGCGGCTCATCATGGTGGCCATGGCAGGGTGCTCTCGGGGCACGGCTCGACTCGGCGATGGAGCCGTGGGATGGCGACGAGGTCGAGTGCTACAAGTGCGCGGTGGAATGGCGAAGGCGATGGTGGTGGTCTCATGGTGTGGGGAGGCCGGACTGTGGCGGCGCGACGAGCTCAAGCTCGAGCGGCCATGGCGGCCATGGAAGCCGGAGCTATGCGTGTGGAGAGACGCAGAGGGAGCCAGAGGGTGAGCCGAGTGAGGAGAGTGAGGAGGCGAGTGCAGGAGGATGGCTTCGCGTCCAGGTGAGGCCGGGGTGGAGGCCGGAGCGCGATCCGCGCCAGGGGCGCATCGCCCGTCGCCGTCGTCCACGCGGCGACTGTGTTCTGGGCGCGGCACCGGCGCTGACGCCGTGGGCCCACCGGTCAGCAGCTGGGAAGAGGGAAAAAATGGAAAGTGTGTTTTCTACATCTCTGTAAACCGCCTGTTTGACCTATTTAGAGCCTGATTTTGGAAGAGTGTCCATTGGATGAAATGTTCTACTCTTCAATCTCTACAAGTTTGTCTAAAGGCCTGATATCAAAATCTATTTGTAAATATGATTTAAGTTTGAATTTACATATCAGCCTTCAATTTGGACAGTGGACCTCTATTGCTTAGAAGATTAAAAACTCCTATTTCTAGCCATTATCACCCAAAGTGCCTTTTGACAATGATGCTTAGAATTTCAAGATCTACAACTTATCCAATTTGATCATTTCATAAAAGTGGTGTAGTTTAGAGAAAATTTGAAATTTCCAAACAGGTCTGGTTTGAACTGGTTTTCTGTGCAGGTAGAAAATGACACTAAACCCCATTTAAACCTCAAGATATGATCAAGCTCTAATTATCAAAGTTGCTCACCAGTAGGTGATCTATAAGTTCGGTAATATGACTTTGGTCTGAAACCCAACAGATTTTGAATTATAGACACAATTATGTTCCAAGGTTTATTAAAACAAAAATTTCACTTTGTGTAGAGACTTTCTTGTTTCCAATTTTGGGGTATCAAATAAAGTGCAATCACTTCCACAATAGGTGAATTTGAAAGGTGATAAGTTCAATTTCATTTCATAGAAAGGGAGATTTTGAAGTTGTATAGTGAAATCAAAAGTAATCTCAGAATCAACTTAGGGAAAAGCTGAAAATCCATACTTGGGAAATTTTTAAGTGTGGGTTGATCTGGTTGTTTCCATGAGATATTTGGGTGAAATTTTGAGTGAGTAGACGATAGTTTTGATCCATGCTCAGTGTAGCAAAAGGATAGTCCATAGCATGTACAACAAGTTTGTCAACGGAGTTGAGCTCGGGTACTTAATAAATTTGAAAGCTTTATTAGGGCTCAAGTTTGCTCATGATCACAACTGGCACTTATCAAGAAACTTTGGATTGGATCTTTTAAACCTCCTGTCTTTAGATTTTTGAACATTGTCCAACAGAAAGGTCTAGGGCTACTTTTCTTATCCGAGGTTTGGCATTTGGAGTTGAGCTCAAAAGCATGTGAGTGTTGACTTATTCAACCACGAAATGTGTGGTCTTGTATCTTGTGTAGAAAATTTTGATTTAGTGGCTCCTCCACGTGTTTCTTGTTAATCATTAAGCATGATTAAGCCTTAATCCATCGTTAGCCTTCATCTAACCGTGTGTTAAGGCTTCTGAGATGCCAGGGGCATCACATCTAAGTCCCTTAGATGAAATTATGGCCGTTATACCGAGCAGACATGACTTTCATGAGTTTTGGGTGGTCGTCCGTCCACTACTTAGCGTCACATTGTTCTAGATCATAGGTATGCTCATTACAGGCACTAGAAACCTAGTGGAGTGGAGAAATGTCCATTGCCGAGGAAGTTGGTGCCCATACAGTAAGCCATGGTACGCACATTTCGATCCGTACCGAGGGAGCAAATGTTGAAAGCGGGTGAGCATGGTGTTGGCCTTATAAATTGGTATCAAATATTCTCCAGCTGTCAAAAGTTGGATTTCCAGTTCCTACGGTTGTTGCTCCCTCAGTTAGCTTTCCAACGAGCACAACAGCCGAAGATTTTGAGTCCCATAGATGTAGTTTTGGCCGTTATACCAAGCGGACAAGACTTTCATGTGTTTTCGGGGTCGTCCGTCCACCTTTTAGCGTCACATTGTTCTAGATCATAGGTATGCCCTTACGAGCACTAGGAACCTAGTAGAGTGGAAAAATATTCACTGCTGAGAAAGTTGGCGCTCATATAGTAAGCCATGGTACACACATTTCGATCCGTACCGAAGGAGCAATTGCTGAAAGCGGACGAACAAGGTGTTGGCCTTATAAATTGGTATCAAATATTTCCGAAATGTCAAAAGTTTGATTTCCAGTTCCTACGGTGTTGCTCCCACAGTTAGCTTTCCAACGAGCCCAACAGCCGAAGATTCTAGGTCCCCTAGATCAAATTATGGCCGTTATACCGAGCGGACATGACTTTCATGAGTTTTGGGGGGTCGTCCGTCCACTGCTTAGCGTCACATTGTTCTAGATCATACGTATGCTCCTTACGAGCACTAGAAACCAAGTAGTGTAAAAAAATATTCACTGCTGAGGAAGTCGGCGCTCATACAGTAAGCCATCGTACGCACATTTCGATCCGTACCGAAGGAGCAAACGCTGAAAGTGGACAAGCAAGGTGTTGGCCTTATAAATTGGTATCAAATATTCCCCATATGTCAAAAGTTTGATTTCCAGTACCTATGGTGTTGCTTCCTCATTTAGCTTTCCAACGAGCCCAACAGCCGAAGATTCTGAGTCCCCTGGAAGAAGTTATGGCCGCTATACCGAGCGGAGATGACTTTCATGTGGTTTCGGGGGTCGTCCGCCCACTACTTAGCGTCTCATTGTTCGAGATCATAGTTATGCTCCTTACGAGCGCTAGTAACCTCGTAGAGTTGAAAAATATTCACTACTTCGGAAGTTAGCGCTCATACAGTAAGTCATGGTACGCGCATTTCGATCCGTACCGAAGGAGCAAACGCTGAAAGCGTGCGAGCAAGCTGTTGGCCTTATAAATTGGTATCAAATATTCCTCATATGTCAAAAGTTTGATTTTCAGTTCCTATGGTTTTGCTCCCTCAGTTAGCTTTCCAACGAGCCCAACAGCCGAAGATTCTGAGTCCCCTGGAAGAAGTTATGGCCGCTATATTGAGCGGACATGACTTTCATGTGGTTTCAGGGGTCGTCCGTCCACTACTTAGCGTCTCATTGTTCTAGATCATTGTTATGCTCCTTACGAGCGCTAGTAACCTAGTAGAGTTGAAAAATATTCACTACTGAGGAAGTAGGCGCTCATACAGTAAGCCATGGTACGCAAATTTCGATCCGTCCCGAAGGAGCAAATGCTGAAAGTGGGCGAGCAAGGTGTTGGCCTTATAAATTGGTATCAAATATTCGTCATATATCAAAAGTTTGTTTTCCAGTTCCTATGGTGTTGCTCCCTCGGTTAGCTTTCCAACGAGCCCAATAGCCAAAGATTCTGAGTCCCCTAGAAGATGCTATGGCCGTTATACCGAGCGGACATGAATTTCATGTGGTTTCGGGGGCCGTCCATGCACTGCTTAGCGTCTCATAGTTCTAGATCATAGTTATGCTCCTTACGAGCGTTTGGAACCTAGTAGAGTGGAAAAATATTCACTGCTGAGGAAGTTGGCGCTCATACAGTAAGCCATGCTACACACATTTCGATCCGTATCGAAAGAACAAACGTTGAAAACGGGTGAGCAAGGTGTTGGCCTTATAAATTGGTATCAAACGTTCTCCAGATGTCAAAAGTTGGATTTCCAGTTCCTATGGTGTTGCTCCCTCAGTTAGTTCCAACGAGCACAACAACCGAAGATTTTGAGTCCCCTAGATGTAGTTATGGCCGTTATACGAAGCGGACATGACTTCTTGAGTTTTCGGGGTCGTCCGTCCACCTTTTAGCGTCACATTGTTTTAGATCATAGGTATGCCCCTTATGAGCACTAGGAACCTAGTAGAGTGGAAAAATATTCACTGTTGAGAAAGTTGGCGCTCATACAGTAAGCCATGCTACACACATTTCGATCCGTACCGAAGGAGCAAACGCTGAAAGCTGACGAGCAAGGTGTTGGCCTTATAAATTGGTATCAAATATTCCCAAAATGTCAAAAGTTTGATTTCCAGTTCCTACGGTGTTGCTCCCACAGTTAGCTTTCCAACGAGCCCAACAGCCGAAGATTCTAAGTCCCCTAGATGAAATTATGGCCGTTATACCGAGCAGACATGACTTTCATGAGTTTTGGGTGGTCATCCGTCCACTGCTTAGCGTCACATTGTTCTAGATTATATGTGCTCATTACAAGCACTAGAAACCTAGTAGAGTGGAAAAATGTTCACTGCTGAGGAAGTTGGCGCTCATACAGTAAGCAATGGTACGCATATTTCGATCCGTACCGAAGGAGCAAACGCTGAAAGCGGGCGAGCAAGGTGTTGGCCTTATAAATTGGTATGAAATATTCCCCATATGTCAAAAGTTTGATTTCCAATTCCTATGGTGTTGCTCCCTCGGTTAGCTTTCTAACGAGCTATAGCACCCTAGTTTAAATACTAGCTTTTTACAAATTAATTGCAAGCAATTTATTTATTGTTTCTAAGGCTCATGTGTTCAGTTGCATTTAACAGGATTTATTTAAAATAAATACTTGTACAAAATAAATCATAGGATGCACTTCCTTGTGCATACATGCTGGTGCATTGTTTCTTGTTTGATTGAAATAAGGATTCAAATTCAAATTTATTTGAATTTTAGAACCATTTTCTATCTCCATTCTAAGGAATTCAAAATCAGAAAAAAAAGAAAAGAAGGAAGGGGGCAGCCAGATTGGCCAGGCCTGGCTCGGCCCGGTCAACCCCCGCTCCCTCCCGCCTGGGCCAGAGGCCACTCGGCCCGGCTGCCCCGCCTCCCTTTCCCGCGCGGGCCGAAAGGCCGGCCCACTCGGCCGCACCCCTCTCCCCCGTGGCGCGCCGCCGGCCCGCAGCGCCTCCCGCGCCCCATCCCCCCACTGACAGGCGGACCCCACCGGTCAGGCCCGTCTCCCTCCTCTCGCCGTAAACGCCGCGCTTTCCTTCTCTGCTCGGGCCACGCTGGCGCTCCGCCCGCGGGGAAGCCGAATCCGTGGCCGCGCCCTCCCTTCCTTAAACGCCTGCAGTCAGACCCCGCCATTCCCGCATCGGTTCCCCTCTCCCTCGCCTTCCTTCGCTGGCCAACGCTAGCCTTCAAGCCGCGGGCGGAATCACCGCGCTCGCGTCACTCCGCCCCACCTGGCCCCTTATAAAACCCACCCCAAGGCTCGCCTCCGTCCCCTTTACCTCTCCACCTCACCAATTTCACTCCCGTGCCTCGACACGCCCGCTTTTCGCTGCCGGAGTTCCGCCTTGGTAAGCCGCTCCGCCGCCCAATTCCTCACCGGCGACCCGTCTGCGGCCCTCTAACCGCCGCCAGCTTGTTCGCAGGGTCTTCGCGGGCATCGTCCACAAGCTCTAGGCGAGGGAACGCGTCTCCACGGCCCCCGTTCGCGAGCACAGTACACTCCGTCCGCCGGTCACCGTCGCCAAGCCCCGCCGTCCGTTCCCCGACCATGCTGGACCCTCAGTAAGCTTCGCCTCGGCCTCCTCTCCCTTCCCATCTAGCTCTAGTCCAGCCACACCCGCCCTAGGCCCCGGCGCATGCGCGTCCGGCGAGCCGCCGCCGTGCGGGCCGAACCTGCACCGTGGGGAATGGTCGCCGCCGGCGCCCCCTTCTCCCGTTCAACCTTGGCCCTCGGATCTGATCTCGCCGGCCGAGATCATAACGTGCCATACCCCTTCGTGAGCGAATCATCGATCGCCACGTCGCCCTCACTTATCCGACTCAGCCCGGCCCCGCGTGTCAGGCCGCGTGTCACGCCACGCGCGCGCCGTGTCAGTGCAGACCCGGTCAACCGCAGTCCTTTGCATTTAAGTCCTTGTCTTTTTCGGTTATCAACCCGCGGTCCAGCCCTGTGGAAAAATAATTAGATTTAGGTCCTGTTTTCTTCGGTTTGGCCCCTGGACTCTCTGGATTTTGGACCCGCAGTCCAAGCCTCGGTGGTTTTGCTCGAAAGCCCTCGGCGGCTATGGTTATTTACGGATAGGTCCTCGGTTTTTCAAATCTAGCCCCTGGTTTCTTTGTTTCTGTCACAGTTATGCCCCTAGGAGCCCGTTTCATGCATAACTTTCACGGTTTAACTCCGATTTGAGTGATTCTTGCGCTCACGCGACCGTAGTAATGCGTAGAATGTTTTTAGTATAGTTTTATCTTCTGTTTTTATGATATGATGTACTGTTTCTCACCTTTGGATAATTGTTTGCATGTATGTATGCGTGGAAATGCTTGTATGTTGCCGTGAACGTGTTTAGACGGTGAGCAGTTTGTTGGTGAAGAAGAGCAGCAGTTTGAGGGTGTTGAGCAGCAGCCTCAAGACCGGTTTGAGCAAGGCAAGTATAACTTGGACAACCTAATAACCATATAATCATCTCATGTGCATGTGTCTAACTTGTTTACCAATAAGGTCTGTACTTAGCCTCTTTTATCAATATGTTACCTTGGGATGCATGTGGTTATGTTTTGCTAGTTGCTGCACAAACACATGTTACCTTTCATTAATAATTTTGTTAATGGATCTATGCAATCAAATCTTGAGCTTGACCCTCTGTGGTTCATGTTTCTTTAAAAGTGGCTTTTTAGTAACTTGGTTTAGGGGGCGTGAGCATGTGTTTTGCTTATAGCCACTCTCTGTAAGGACTGGTTCGCAAAGCGACAACCTAGGACAACAGTGCTACCATGAGACTGGAATGGGACGGTCTTGGCTAACTAATTAGGTTACATTGGTTTGGGAGTAACTTACCGATGGGGCAAGAGGGGAGGTGAGCTTCTGTGGCCCTCGCGCTACTTGGGTTGAGTGCGTTTATCTCCCCTTGAGGCTTGCTCCACAGTTGCGGAGCCTGAAACCTTAGCGGTTACACCTTACCAACGTGATCTTTGTAAAGGCCTCGTAGTGTGCTTGCTAGCCATCTCATCTAAGGTAATGTGGTGGACCACTAGCGCAGCCTATGACTCATGGGTAAAGATGTATTACCTCTCGAGAGTGTAAAACTGACATATCAGCCGTGCTCCGGACTACTGGCTACGTGGCGCACATCCAAGCGAGGCATGGAGCAGAAGAAGATCAAGCCGTCATCGTAGTCGTCCGATTGTATCTTTTCGGTTTGGCCCCCTCCGGGCATTTTTAGAGTAGCGGTCTTAATGTAATTGTGTCGTTTAGGGCCTAGGGTATAAATAGACTTGAGAGGCTCCCTTGGAGCTTATCTTGGCAGCCACAAACCCTAGGATTTTCTAACCCTAGCAGCCAAGGTCCAAAGAGAAGAAATAGAGGTGATTAGCTAGGAGATGAGTGCCTAGTTTAGTCTAATCTTGTCATTAGTGGGAGGATGATGGGAGGTAGGCTCTAGGGAACTTGTGTAACCTGAATTTCGTGTTTAATCCAAGGTTCCTTGTTGAGAAATTCCATGGAGTGAGCAGCAATTTTCGTCCTTCCCTTTCCCCTCCCCGTTCTAGTTCGTTTTTGGTTCCAATTGTTGGATTTTGGTGTGTTTCGGTTTGTCCAAGGTTGGGATCTTTCTTTTGCTGGTATTTTGCCTTGCTATGATGTGGTGAATATCACTAGCCAAGTGCTAGAATCATTGAACCACGAGCAAGGGCCGTTCTTCCCATTTTTCGGTTTTTCGGAGTCAACTTACCTACCTCACGAGATTTGCAATTCCCGTGCATCCCTTGATCTTTTGGAGCTAATCTTTTGGGATTTGCTAGGGAAGGTCCTTAGGATTATCCATACAAATTTTTGTGAACTTTCGTTGAGATTTGACTCCGTTTTCATCGATTTTTCGATGGAGTGTTGGGCTGTTTTTCTGCGCAGTTTTTCGGAGAACTGACAGGACAAATCCATTGTCCTTAGGTTTGTCCGAAGTAAGGACTTTGGATTGTCCGATCCCCATCCCTCGGATTGTCCGATCTATAGTGTTTTTGGGCTGTTTTCTTCCCCTTCTAAGTGTTTGTCCAGTCAGTTCTTCTGGTGAAGAAAGGATTGTCCGGTCTAGTGTTTCCGGGACTGTTTTTTCGTGTTTATTGCTCCGCTTGCTTTGGGATTTGTTTTTCTTGGTTTCTTTGTCCGAGGTTGTGTCTGATTTGAAGAATTGGATTGTCCGTCTCCCTCCTCCTTTCTCTATCTCTCTCCCTCGCTCTGTGTTTGTCCGATCCCTTCTTTCGCCCAAGACCGGACTGTCCGGTCTCTTGTTTCTCTTTTGCGTTTCGCGTGTTTTGGCCCACAGGTTTGTCCGGTTTAGGGTTTGTGTTGTCCAATTTCTTTAGTTTTTGAAGTGTTGTTGTTTGCTTCAAACTTGCTTTGTGTCAAATACTGCATGCCCATACTCTTCACTCACTTTTCTAAGTGAGGCACGCTTCGGTGTGTTGAGTGGCTAGTTTGCGACACTTGCAAGCTTTGTAGCTTGTTTCATTTTGTGTGTGCTTTGTTGTGTTCGTCTAGGTGGTGTGTGCTTCCGCATTGCACCCGATACGTATCTGTTCAGTGGACGGTGTCGGTTGTGCATGTGCTTTTGTGAGAGAGCATTTTGGGGTTTGAATTTGAATTTTTCAAGTGCTCCTATTCACCCCCCTCTAGTCGCACGTCTCGGTCCTACACCCTAGAAGAAGTTATGGCCGTTATACCGTGCGGACATGACTTTCATGTGGTTTCGAGGGTCGTCCGTCCATTGCTTAGCGTCTCATTGTTCTAGATCATAGTTATGCTCCTTACGAGTACTAGTAACCTAGTAGAGTGAAAAAATATTCACTGCTGAGGAACTGGGCGCTCATACAGTAAGCCATGGTACACACATTTCGATCCGTACCGAAGGAGCAAACGCTGAAAGCAGGCGAGCAAGGTGTTGGCCTTATAAATGGGTATCAAATATTCCCCGTATGTCAAAAGTTTGGTTTCCAGTTCCTATGGTGTTGCTCCCTCGGTTAGCTTTCCAAGAGCCCAACAGCCGAAGATTTTGAGTCCCCTAGAAGAAGTTATGGCCGTTATGTCACACCCCAAAATTTCTAATTTTGGGATGTGAATAGATAACAATGAATAAAATGAAGGATTTCTAAATTTTCTAAAATTTTCGAACTTGTAAGTTTTGCTGGATTGAAAGAAGCGTATGCTTTTGAAAAGTTTTTCCAATGAGAACTCATTTGTTTGTTGCATTCATGCCGAATTGCATAGTGTTTATGTGTGTAAAATGAGGTTTCAAAATATTTCAAAACTGGCTAGGTTTCAAGTGCATCTCAATTCATATCTCTAAAATCCTAGTCCTTTGCTTCCTTGCCAACTCGAGTTGTATCTCTAAAATTTCACCGACTCAAAACTATAAACCAATCTTGTTGACCATCCTCTACACTAAGTCACGTCTTTCAATTTATCTAAGTCATTCTTAAAACCTTTGATGATATCACCCGACCTCACTCTTTTTGCCTCTTTTGAAATCAACATTTCGACATCTTGTTTCCATGTTTACCTTTTCATCATTTCTTTCCATTGACATCATTTGGTAAAGCCCAGTGTCATTCTCAAGCTCATGTCCCATTGAATGCTCTCTTTCCTCTCTCTTTCGATAGACACGAGAAATTCCGAATTCGGACCCAATTGATGCCGTCAAATTTTCTTCTTTTCTTTTTCTCTCGCGTGCATGAAAAGCCCAAGATCCATTCTAATATCACTAAGGGTCGGAGACAAACATTACTCTCATTTGGCCTTGGGCCAAGGCGCGGAATACTTTCTTCCTTTCTTGACCTCTCTCCATAGCTTGGGCCAGCCCCTTCACAAAACAGCCCAAAACAGCACCTTCCCTCCCCTCCTCCTCTCTTCCCTTCTCCCTGCGCCCCCTCACATGGAGAAAGACGCAAAAAGGGCACCTCCTTCCCTGCTGGGCGCCCATTCACATCCCCCTCTCTCCCACATTCATTTCCCCATCAATTGCTCTCCTTTATTCCCTAAAATCCCTCCCTCCTTCCTTCCCCTTACCCTTGGACGCCCCTCTCCCTCTCCTCATGACCAGATCAGGAGGAGGAGAAGCCATGGCTGCCTCTCCTTCCCCCATGGCGCCCCCTCACCTCCCTCAACATTCCCCCACCACCGAAACATGAAAACGGAGTGCTCCCGCCTCAGCGAAGATGATCCCCTGCTGCGTTCTTCGATCCCCGCTCAAGCATGCCATGGAGGTTGTCTCCTTGCTGCTGTCTCTGCTGTCCATGGTGTGGAGACCATGGAGGGCGCCCCCGATGATCCCCAACACTGAGGCAAGGCTGCAGCCCTACGGGATCGTGTGCGCAGCGGCATCACCGCCTTGATGTCGCCCATGTCACCTCTTCCACCACCAAACCCTAGGTGATGACACCCCACATATGTTCCTCTATGTTTCCTTGTTTTCCGCTGCAAATCATGTTGCATAAATCGAATCCCATCAAGTTCCGGCAAGGTTTACCCATGTGACATCTCGCTGCAGTCATGGACAGCCAAGTTGCCCTAGTTGGCACAGGTGTTTTCCGTTGTTCCAGTGACCTAATGGTCATGCCCTTCAACCAAATCTTGTATCTTGTCCTTGAATACATGCCCATAAAATGGTTTTGCCATCGGAGCCATGAAGACCAGCTTTTCGGTGGTCGACGTGTCCGATGTTCCTGCTGTCCAAGACAGCCGTGTTGCTGCCTTTGGTTCATGTTTTGCCGGTGATCCGGTAGTCTAATGGCCGAGCCCTTCTACGGAGATGTGCATAATATCCCTGTACACACCTCCATAAAATGGTTTGTCCATAGGTGCAGCGACGTGAGAGTTATCGCCGTCGCCGTGCTCGCTGCCACTGCAGTCCAGACAGCAGCTTGGCTGCCATTTGACGCATGTTTTTCCCATGATCCGGTTGTCCAAACCTTGATCCCTTTGGCTGAGATGTGTCTTACATCTTTCAACATGCTCCTATGTACTGGTTTGGTCATGGGCGCATTGATTTGAGAGTTATGGCTGTCGCCGTGCTCACTACTCCTACTGTCCTGACAGCCGAGCTGGCACCAAATGGCAAGGGTGCTGCCACCAATTCGTGCCTCCGATCATCAGATCCTTTATACTATCTTGTGTATGTTATAACTGCACATATCTCTGTAAAGTTTAGTGGCCATTGGATGAGTGTAGATCATACTTTTGCTGGTCTTTCTACATCGATGTCCTGCTGTCTAGACAGCCTTCGTGCCCTGAATGGCATCTGCATTCCCGGGCAAATCAACGCTCCAATTGCTGATCACTTTTACCATCACGTGCAAAATATCCTTGAACATACCCCTATAAAATTCCTTGGTTATTGGTGCAGCGATGCGAGGGTTACGGCCATCGAAATGCTCGTTGCAGCTGCTGTTCAGACAGCAATGCTGCCCTGAATGCGATCTCAATTTTCCGGAGATCTGTCCACCCAAATGCCAAACCATTTAACCACAGGATACCACATACACCTGCACATGACCCTGTAAAATGTGGTGGTTATTGGATCAGTGTAGACCAGGTTTTGGATGGTGTTTCCAATTGTTATCCGGCTGTCCGCTGATTTCAGAACGCACGCCGGTTAACAAATCCATGTTCCCCGATGATCCAACAATGCTCTTGATGCATCCTATGGTAAAAGTGTGTTGTCAGGGACCCTCTACACTATACCAAAATATCACCATAATACACCATAAAGAATCCATTTGACACCTCCACCAATGCCCATCCTATGAACCATCTTCCCTAGCAAGTTTCATATGGTCCATGTATTGCCATCAACCACGTCACCAATGTCTTGCTGCAAGTATTTGTCCCTTAAACCATGATCTACTCATAACACTCATCGGCCATTCGACAAACATCAAACTCTCATCATGATGTTTCCCATACACCACAAAATCCTTTTTGTTCCTACCTTCATATCCTTCATCGTGAGTTTATTCTTTTCTAGCCACCTTTATATCCTTGTTAAACATTGTTCCAGATGTTGCGCTCCCATGTTATTAGTAACGACAAATGTTATTTTTATGTTCTTATCAAATTATTTATTTCTATGGTGTATTGTTCTTAGTTCCCCATTGTTTGTTGTTTCAGTTGTTTGCGCTGAGGATCGATGTGTGTGAATAGCAGCAAGAGTACTTTGAGGAAGGCAAGTATAACATAGACACAACCCAATAATCATTGAATCACTTCATATGCATGTGTCTAATTTTGTATGCCAATAAGGACTGTACCTAGCCTCTGTTATCGCAATGTTTACCTATGGGAATGCATGTGGGTTATGTTTTGCTAGATGCTGCTCAAACTCATGTATCTTTTATTAATAATTTTGATTAATGGATCTATACAATCAAATCTTGAGCTTGACCCACTGTGGTTCATGTTCCTTTAAAAATGGCTTTTTAGCAACTTGGTTTAGGGGGCGTGAGCATGTGTTTTGCTCATAGCCACTCTCCTTAAGGACTGGGTCGCAAAGCGACAACCTGGGACAACAGTGCTACCATGAGACTGGAATGGAACGGTCTTGGCTAATTAATTAGGTTGCAATGGCTTGGGAGTAACTTACCGACGGGGCAAGAGGGGAGGTGAGCTTCTGTGGCCCTCGCGTTACTTGGGTTGAGTGCGTTTATCTCCCCTTGAGGCTTGCTCCACAGCTGCGGACCCTGAAACCTTAGCGGTTACACCTTACCAACGTGATCTTTGTAAAGGCCTCGTAGTGTGCTTGCTAGCCATCTCATATAAGGTAATGTGGTGGGCCACTAGCGTAGCCCACGACTCATGGGTAAAGATGTAAGACCTCTCGAGAGTGTAAAACTGACATGTCAGCCGTGCTCATGGTTATGAGCGGCCCAGATCCTTTATGCAGATTAGTGGTTCCTGGTTGGGTTTGGAAGTTGGTTCTAATGTTAATGTTGTTGTTTAAATCTTTTATGCTATACCTTGGGTTAATGGTTTATCAACTCACTTGTAGTAATTAGTCGCTTAATAAAACTTGACCAACTAAAAGCTCATGCTTTGTGTCAGCCAACCTTAGAGCCTCATGGTTCATGTTATGCTTGTTGAGTATGAGTTGAAGTACTCACGCTTGTTCCTTTACTTTTATCCTTGTTGGGGGGGTGGGAATTCCAACCGCTGCTCAGAAGATGAAGGCCTAAAGGAGTACAATTGAAGGTTCATGGAGTTTTAGGCGAGTGACCCCCAGTTGGCTTCCCTGTGGATGGCTTGGAGTTTTAGTTATGCTTCCGCTACTCTGTGTATGTCTTATGTATATGTTGCGTTATATAATAAAGCATGTTCTGTTATATCACTATATATTGTCTCTATATGTGTGAGATTAGATCCTGGCACACATATGGATTTGCTCTGGTTTGTCTTTTGAAAACCAGGGTGTGACACGTTATACCGAGCGAACATGAATTTCATGTGGTTTCGGGGGTCATCCGTGCACTACTTAGCATCTCATTGTTCTAGATCATAGTTATGCTCCTTACGAGCGCTTGGAACCTAGTAGAGTGAAAAAATATTCACTGCTGAGGAAGTTGGCGCTCATACAGTAAGCCATGCTACACACATTTCGATCCGTACCGAAAGAGCAAACGTTGAAAATGGGTGAGCAAGGTGTTGGCCTTATAAATTGGTATCCAATGTTCTCCATATGTCAAAAGTTGGATTTCCAGTTCCTACGGTGTTGCTCCCTCAATTAGCTTTCCAACGAGCACAACAGCAGAAGATTTTGAGTACCGTAGATGTAGTTATGGCCGTTATACCAAGCGGACATGACTTTCTTGAGTTTTTGGGGTCGTCCGTCCACCTTTTAGCGTCACATTGTTCTAGATCATAGGTATGCCCCTTACGAGCACTGGGAACCTAATAGAGTGGAAAATATTCACTGCTGAGGAAGTTGGTGTAGGACTGAGACGTGCGACTAGAGGGAGGGTGAATAGGAGCACTTGAAAAACTCAAACTCAAACCCCCAAAGTGCGCTCTCACGAAAACACACGCACAACCGATATCGTCCACTGAACAGATACATATCGGATGCAAAGCGGAAGCACTCGAATTAACGCCCAAAGAACCGGACGTAAGACGAGTAACCAAACTACACCTAAACGAACAAACACACTACACCTAGACGAACACACAACACCTAAAACTACAACTCTCTAATGTGCAGAGTTGCGTAGCATGGACAAGCTACCAACCCTAGGACATACTGAGAAACCCTAAACAGAAAAACACTAAAGCACGCAACAAAACAAGCGACAAGACACAAAGAAAACAAGACAAGCTACAAAGCTTGCAAGTGTCGCACACTAGCCACTCAACACACCGAGGCGTGCCTCACTTAAGATTAGTGAGTGAAGAGTATGGGCATGCAGTGGTTGACACAAAACAAGTTTGAAGCAAACATCAACACTTCAAAAGACCAAAGAAACCAAGAAAAACAAACCCCAAAGCAAATGGAGCAAAGAACACGCAAAAACAGCCCCAAACACACTAGACCGGACAATACTCTCTCAACCAAAAGAACTGACCGGACAAACCTAAAGAAAGGGGCTGAAACAGCCCTAAAAACCTACAGACCGGACAATACTAAGGCTATAGATCGGACAATCCTAAGTATAGGGTTCGGACAAACATAAGGACAAACAATTAGTACTGTAAGTTCTCCGAAAAACTGCGCGCAGAAAACAGCCCGACACCTCAACGAAAAATGATCGAAATGGGGTCAAATCTCAACGAAACTTCACGAAAATTTGCATGGACAATCCTAAGGACCTTCCCTAGCAAATCCCAAAAGATCAGCTCCAAAAGATCAAGGGATGCACGGGAATTACAAATCTCGTGAGGTAGGTGAGTTGACTCCTAAAAACAGAAAACCGTAAGAAACGGCCCTTGCTCGTGGTTGGAGGATTCTAGCACTTGGCTAGTGTGATGCACCACGTCCTAGCAAGGCAAAATACCGGCAAAAGAAAGGTCTCATCCTTGGACAACACAAAACGAGCCAAAATCCAAGAAATGGGACCAAAAACGAAACTAGAAAAGGGGGAAAAGAGGGAGGGACGAAATTGCTACTCTAGGACATCGAATTTCTCAACAAGGAGCCTTGAATTGATCACACAATCTGAGTACATAAGTTTCCTAGAGCCTACCTCCCATCATCCTCCCACTAATGATGAGATTAGACTAAACTAGGCACTCATCTCCTAGCTAATCCTCTCTCTTTCTCTCTTTGGACCTTGGCTGCTAGGGTTAGGAAATCCTAGGGTTTGTGGCTGCCAAGATAAGCTCCAAGGGAGCCTCTCAAGTCTATTTATACCCTAGGCCCTAAACGACACAATTACATTAAGACCCCTACTCTAAAAATGCCCAGAGGGGGCCAAACCGAAAAGATACAATCGGACGACTACGATGACGTCTTGATCTTCTTTTTCTCCACGCCTCGCTTGGATGTGCGCCACATAGCCAGTAGTCCGGAAGCTTTCCCCGGTTTTGAAGTTAGAAACCGGAAAACTTTATTCTGCGGGCTTCCTGGGCCGGGTCTTGGCCCAATCTTCTATCTTGGCGAGTCGGAGCCCAACCCACCAAGTCACTTGAACTTGGGTGGCGGTTTTGAGCCGAAGCCGCCAAAGCCTCCCTCGCACGCCTTCGCGCCATGCACTCGGATTGGAGCACCATGGTGGCACCCGGCTTCTCCAGTCCATCGGAGTTGCCTCGCGGTCCATCGGAGGGCTCACACAACCGTTGCTGAACCGCCCCTCCGTGTGCCGAGCTCCCATGGCGGACCGACGCCGAGCGTTGCCTCCGGTCCATTGGAGGGCTTTTGCCTCAGTCCATCGAGGTCTTCATCGTCTACCTCTAGTCCATCGGAGGGCCTCCAGTCCATCGGAGGGCTTGAGCTCGTTGACAATCACTCATCACACCAGGAGAGCAATGAGGCCAGTCCATTGGCTCTCAATCTCCCCATTGATGAGTGCATTGTCAACACCTTCAACCTGTAACTTGAAATGGATCAAAGACAAGAGAAAAGCGTAAAACCGAAAAAGAAAGAAAATAAAAGAAATGCTCAAGCTGCCCAAAACCCAACAAAGGCAAAACACAAGGCAACTCGAAGCAAAAAGAAGCAAAGCATCGGCTCCTCAAGATAGAGGCAAAAGGCTCAACGCACCGATGCAAAGAGCATGCTAAAAGCTCAAACTCCCCCTGGAATGCATCCTCACAAATGCAATATGAATGCAAAGCTCTCCCTCAACTAAATCTCTCCTAAGTTCTCCCCCTTGTCCATATTTTTAAATTTCTTCCCCTTGGAGAAGTACACTGATCTCTCCCCAAATTTCTCCCCCTTGTTGACAATGGACACATCAAGGGTTCCTTGAACTCAACTCCCCCTGAACTAGACAACTCCCCCTCAATATGCCATGAAATGCAAGGAGTGTAACTGAAAGAGCTCAGAAGGGATGGAAAGCTAGTAATCACAAGTTCTAGCATACAGAGTAAATGAGGGCAAGGAAGCATACAACAAGCTCCAATGAATCTATCTTACACATGTCAAGAGCAAGCTTGTTTTTTAAGGTTATCGAAAAGAAAGCATCACCGACATAAATAGCACCTAGCAAGATAGGCATGAACAGCAAGATGCTAGCAATGCATACAAGGTGTGCTATTCTCAACCAAAGCATATACAACCAGCCATAAGCATTTTAGAGACATGCAAATTTCAGATTTATACATTTGTATTCATAAGCAAGTTCTTTTTGTGCCAGGGGTTATTTACTTGTCTTTTGTCACTTCTTACCAACCAATGCCAAGCCTAGGTTATATAACTATCAGAAGCTTAAGACAAGGTTTTGGTCATACACAGTCTAGTCTAAGTTCATGCCAAAGTGCAAAGGCAAGCTGTCTCGAACTAGATCAGTGAGACAAGCAAACCCACCTGGATCTTTCTCAATTCAGCACATAAGACACCACTTGTAAGCATTTTGATTCAGATTTCAATTTAAGCAAGGTGTCATAAAATCTTAGGCATTTACTTAGCAAAGGCATACAACTAGCATATCTAGGTATGAAAAGATAGCATAGCATTCAACAGTCCTACACATGCGAGGTAGCCAAATCAAGTGGTGATCATGGTTTTTGATTTACAAAAAATAAAATGACTTAGCTCACAATTAGTATTCAACAGACTCAAAAGAGCTTAGCCAACCATGATAAAGCATGCATCTGTACAATCTAGCACAATCAAGTACTAACTTATCATTCCAAAAGCACTCTAGTGCTAGTGAAGTGAAAATGCAAATGATACAATGCGATGCATGATATGATACAATATGCAAAAGAAGCAAAGAGAAATAAAAACCAGATAAAAGCAGAAACTAAACTACAGATGCTATCCCTTACTAAAAGGAATAGCACAATATCCCTGACTAAAAGGGATAGCACACTCCAAGCTCACCTATCAAGCGCACAAAAGCGCCAAACTCTAGGGGCTTGGTAAAGATATCGGCCAACTGGTTTTCAGAAGCTACATGTGTAGGACCGAGACGTGCGACTAGAGGGGGGTGAATAGGAGCACTTGAAAAACTCAAACTCAAACCCCCAAAGTGCGCTCTCACGAAAACACACACACACCCGATACCGTCCACTAAACAGATACGTATCGGGTGGAAAGCGGAAGCACTCAAATTAACACCCAAAGAAAAGGACGTAAGACGAGCAACCAAACTACACCTAAACGAGCAAACACACTACACCCAGACAAACACACACAACACCTAAAACTACACCTCTCTAATGTGCAGAGTTACGTAGCATAGACAAGCTACTAACCCTAGGACACATT
The DNA here is from genome assembly GCA_022530915.1 of Paspalum notatum. Lineage (NCBI taxonomy): Eukaryota > Viridiplantae > Streptophyta > Magnoliopsida > Poales > Poaceae > Paspalum > Paspalum notatum. The sequence goes on from CM039683.1 coordinate 11,477,048, forward strand.
GAGAAACCCTAAACTGAAAACACTAAAGCAGCATCAAACCAAGCAAGAACAACGAGGCACAAACAAAACAAGACAAGCTACAAAGCTTGCAAGCGTCGCACACTAGCCACTCAACACACCGAAGCGTGCCTCACTTAAGAACAGTGAGTGAAGAGTATGGGCATGCAGTGGTTGACACAAAACAAGCTTGAAGCAAACCACAACACTCCAAAAAACCAAAGAAACCAAGAAAAACAAACCCCAAAGCAAGCGGAGCAAGAAACACGCAAAAACAGCCCCAAACACACTAGACCGGACAATACTGTCACAACCAAAAGAACTGACCGGACAAACCCAAAGAAAGGGGCTGAAACAGCCCTAAAAACCTATAGACCGGACAATCCGAGGGAAGGGGATCGGACAATCCGAAGTAAAGTGTTCGGACAAACCTAAGGACAAACGATTAGTTCTGTCAGTTCTCCGAAAAACTGCGCGCAGAAAACAGCCCGACACCTCAACGAAAAACGATCGAAATGGGGTCAAATCTCAACGAAACTTCACAAAAATTTGCATAGACAATCCTAAGGACCTTCCCTAGCAAATCCCAAAAGATCAGCTCCAAAAGATCAAGAGATGCACGGGAATTACAAATCTCGTGAGGTAGGTGAGTAGAACCTGAAAAACCTAGAAACGTCAAGAACGGCCCTTGCTCGTGGTTGGATGATTCTAGCACTTGGCTAGTGAGATGCACCACATCCTAGCAAGGCAAAATACCGGCAAAAGAAAGGTCTCATCCTTGGACAACACAAAATGAGCCAAAATCCAAGAAACGGGACAAAAACGAAACTAGAAAAGGGGCAAAGAGGGAGGGACGAGATTGCTGCTCAAGACTTGGAATTTCACAACAAAGATCCTTGAATTAACCACGAAAATCAGGTTACAAGAGTTTCCAAGAGCCTACCTCCCTTCTTCCTCCCACTAATGACAAGATTAGACTAAACTAGGCACTCATCTCCTAGCTAATCCTATCTATTTCTTCTCTTTGGACCTTGGCTGCTAGGGTTAGGAAATCCTAGGGTTTGTGGCTGCCAAGATGAGCTCCAAGGGAGCCTCTCAAGTCTATTTATACCCTAGGCCCTAAACGACACAATTACATTAAGACCCCTACTCTAAAAATGCCCGGAGGGGGCCAAACCGAAAAGATACAATCGGACGACAACGATGATGTCTTGATCTTCTTCTTCTCCACGCCTCGCTTGGATGTGCGCCACGTAGCCAGTAGTCTGGAAGCTTCCCCCGGTTTTGAAGTCAGAAACCGGGAAACTTTATTCTGCGGGCTTCCTGGGTCGGGTCTTGGCCCAATCTTCTATCTTGGCGAATCGGAGCCCAACCCACCAAGTCACTTGAACTTGGGTGGTGGTTTTGAGCCGAAGCCGCCAAAGCATCCCTCGCACGCCTTCGCGCCATGCACTCGGATTGGAGCACCACGGTGGCACCCAGCTTTTCCAGTCCATCGGAGTTGCCTCGCGGTCCATCGGAGGGCTTACAAAGCCGTTGCTGAACCGCCCCTCCGTGTACCGAGCTCCCATGGCCGACCAACGCCGAGCATTGCCTCCGGTCCATTGGAGGGCTTTCGCCTCAGTCCATCGAGGTCTTCATCGTCTACCTCCAGTCCATCAGAGGGCCTCCAGTCCATCGGAGGGCTTGAGCTCGTTGACAATCACTCATCACACCAGGAGAGCAATGAGGCCAGTCCATTGGCTCTCAGTTGGCGCTCATACAGTAAGCCATGGTACACACATTTCGATCCGTACCGAAGGAGCAAACGCTGAAAGCGGACGAGTAAGGTGTTGGCCTTATAAATTGTTATCAAATATTCCCAAAATGTCAAAAGTTTGATTTCCAGTTCCTACGGTGTTGCTCCCACAGTTAGCTTTCCAACGAGCCCAACAGCCGAAGATTCTAAATCCACTAGATGAAATTGTGGCCGTTATACCGAGCAGACATGACTTTCATGAGTTTTGGGTGGTCGTACGTCCACTCCTTAGCGTCACATTGTTCTAGATCATAGGTATGCTCATTACAAGCACTAGAAACCAAGTAGAGTGGAAAAATGTTCACTGCTGAGGAAGTTGGCGCTCATACAGTAAGCCATAGTACGCACATTTCGATCCGTACCGAAGGAGCAAACGCTGAAAGCGGGCGAGCAAGGTGTTGGCCTTATAAATTGGTATGAAATATTCCCCATATGTCAAAAGTTTGATTTCCAGTTCCTATGGTGTTGCTCCCTCGGTTAGCTTTCCAACGAGCCCAACAGCCAAAGATTCTGAGTCCCCTAGAAGAAGTTATGGCGGTTATACCGTGCGGACATGACTTTCATGTGGTTTCGAGGGTCATCCGTCCATTGCTTAGCGTCTCATTGTTCTAGATCATAGTTATGCTCCTTACGAGTACTAGTAACCTAGTAGAGTGGAAAAATATTCACTGCTGAGGAACTTGGCGCTCATACAGTAAGCCATGGTACGCACATTTCGATCCGTACGGAAGGAGCAAACGCTGAAAGCGGGCGAGCAAGGTGTTGGCCTTATAAATTGGTATCAAATATTCCCCATATGTCAAAAGTTTGATTTGTAGTTCGTATGGTGTTGCTCCCTCAGTTAGCTTTCCAACGAGCCCAACAGCCGAAGATTCTGAGTCCCTTGGAAGAAGTTATGACCGCTATATCGAGCGGACATGACTTTCATGTGGTTTCGGGGGTCGTCTGTCCACTACTTAGCATCTCATTGTTCTAGATCATAGTTATGCTCCTTACGAGCGCTAGTAACCTAGTAGAGTTGAAAAATATTCACTACTGAGGATGTTGGCGCTCATACAGTACGCCATGGTACGCACATTTCGATCCGTGCCGAAGGAGCAAACGCTGAAAGCGCGCGAGCAAGGTGTTGGCCTTATAAATTGGTATCAGATATTCCCCATATGTAAAAAGTTTGTTTTCCAGTTCCTATGGTGTTGCTCCCTCGGTTAGCTTTCCAACGAGCCCAACAGCCGAAGATTCTGAGTCCCCTAGAAGAAGTTATGGCCATTATACCGAGCGGACATGAATTTCATGTGGTTTCGGGGGTCGTCCGTGCACTGCTTAGCATCTCATTGTTCTAGATCATAGTTATGCTCCTTATGAGCGCTTGGAACCTAGTAGAGCGGAAAAATATTCACTGCTGAGGAAGTTGGCGCGCATACAGTAAGCCATGCTACACACATTTCGATCCGTACCGAAAGATTAACGTTGAAAGTGGGTGAGCAAGGTGTTGGCCATATAAATTGGTATCAAATGTTCTCCAGATGTCAAAAGTTCGATTTCCAGTTTCTAAGGTGTTTCTCCCTCAGTTAGCTTTCCAACGAGCACAACAGCCGAAGATTTTGAGTCCCCTAGATGTAGTTATGGCCGTTATACCAAGCGGACATGACTTTCATGAGTTTTCGGGGTCGTTCGTCCACTTTTTAGCGTCACATTGTTCAAGATCATACTTATGCCCCATACGACCACTAGGAACCTAATAGAGTGGAAAAATATTCACTGCTGAGGAAGTTGGCGCTCATACAGTAAGCCATAGTACACACATTTCGATCTGTACCGAAGGAACAAACGCTGAAAGCGTACGAGCAAGGTGTTGGCCTTATAAATTGGTATCAAATATTCCCAAAATGTCAAAAGTTTGATTTCCAGTTCCTACAGTATTGCTCCCACAGTTAGCTTTCCAACGAGCCCGACCGCCGAAGATTCTAAGTCCCCTGGATGAAATTATGGCCATTATACCGAGCAGACATGACTTTCATGAGTCTTGGGTGGTCGTCCGTCCACTACTTAGCGTCACATTATTCTAGATCATAGGTATGCTCATTACAAGCACTAGAAACCTATTAGAGTGGAAAAATGTTCACTGCTGAGGAAGTTGGCGCTCATACACTAAGCCATGGTACACACATTTCGATCCGTACCGAAGGAGCAAACGCTGAAAGCGGGCGAACAAGGTGTTGGCCTTATAAATTGGTATGAAATATTCCCCATATGTCAAAAGTTTGATTTCCATTTCCTATGGTTTTGCTCCCTCGGTTAGCTTTCCAATGAGCCCAACAGCCGAAGATTCTGAGTCCCCTAGAAGAAGTTATGGCCGTTATACCGAGCGTACATGATTTTCATGTGGTTTCGGGGGTCGTCCGTCCATTGCTTAGCGTCTCATTGTTCTAGATCATAGTTATGCTCCTTACGAGTACTAGTAACCGAGTAGAGTGGAAAAATATTCACTGCTGAGGAACTTGGCGCTCATACAGTAAGCCATGGTACACACATTTCGATCCGTACCGAATGAGCAATCGCTGAAAGCGGGCGAGCAAGGTGTTGGCCTTATAAATTGGTATCAAATATTTTCGAAATGTCAAAAGTTTGATTTCCAGTTCCTACGGTGTTGCTCCCATAGTTAGCTTTCCAACGAGCCCAACAGCCGAAGATTCTAAGTCCCCTAGATGGAATTATGGCCGTTATACCGAGCGGACATGACTTTCATGAGTTTTGGGGGGTCGTCCATCCACTGCTTAGCATCTCATTGTTCTAGATCATAGTTATGCTCCTTACGAGCACTAGTAACCTAGTAGAGTTGAAAAATATTCACTACTGAGGAAGTTGGCGCTCATACAGTAAGCCATGGTACGCACATTTCGATCTGTACCGAAGGAGCAAACGCTGAAAGCGGGCGAGCAAGGTGTTGGCCTGATAAATGGGTATCCAATATTCCCCATATGCCAAAAGTTTGGTTTCCAGTTCCTATGGTGTTGCTTCCTCGGATAGCTTTCCAAGAGCCCAACAGCCGAAGATTCTGAGTCCCCTAGAAGAAGTTATGGCCATTATACCGAGCGAACATGAATTTCATGTGGTTTCGGGGGTCGTCCGTGCACTGCTTAGCGTCTCATTGTTTTATATCAAAGTTATGCTCCTTACGAGCGCTTGGAACCTAGTAGAGTGGAAAAATATTCACTGCTAGGGAAGTTGGCGCTCATACAGTAAGCCATGCTACACACATTTCGATCCGTACCGAAGGAGCAAACGGTGAAAGCAGGTGAGCAAGGTGTTGGCCTTATAAATTGGTATCAAATATTCTCCAGATGTCAAAAGTTAGATTTCCAGTTCCTATGGTGTTGCTCCCTCAGTTAGCTTTCCAACAAGCACAACAGCGAAAGATTTTGAGTCCCCTAGATGTAGTTATGGCCCTTATACCAAACGGACATGACTTTCATGAGTTTTCGGGGTCGTCCGTCCACCTTTTAGCATCACATTGTTCTAGATCATAGGTATGCCCCTTACGAGCACTAGGAACCTAGTAGAGTGGAAAAATATTCACTGCTGAGGAAGTTGGCGCTCATACAGTAAGCCGTGGTACACACATTTCGATCCGAACCGAAGGAGCAAACGCTAAAAACGGACGAGCAAGGTGTGTAGGACCGAGACGTGCGACTAGAGGGGGGTGACTAGGAGCACTTGAAAAACTCAAACTCAAACCCCCAAAGTGCGCTCTCTTGAACGCACGCACACCCGATACCATCTACTGAACAGATACGTATCGGGTGGAAAGCGGAAGCACTAACTATACCTAGTAGAACACGCACACTAGACGTAGACGAACAAAACAAAGCACGAACAAAACGAGACAAGCTACAAAGCTTGCAAGCATCGCACACTAGCCACTCAACACACCGAAGCGTGCCTCACTTAAGAACAGTGAGTGAAGAGTATGGGCATGCAGTGGTTGACATAAAACAAGCTTGAAGCAAACCACAACACTCCAAAGACCAAAGAAACCAAGGAGAAAGGACCAAGGAAGAAGAGGAGGAACTAACACAAGAAAACAGCCTAAAATTGTACAGACCGTACTATCCGAACCCCCCAAAAGTCCTAGACCATACTAAGTTAAGAAGAGGCTGAAAACAGCCTAGAAACACTACAGACTGGACTATCCGGTCTCTACAGACCGTCCTATTTTATTCCAGACCGTACTATTTAACTCAACAGAAAAACTGCACTCAAAAACAGCCCGACACCCTTTTGAAAAATCGATCGAAACGGGGTCAAATCTCAACGAAACTTCACGAAAATTTGCATGGATACTCCTAAGGACCTTTCCTAGCACATCCCAAAAGATCAGCTCCAAAAGATCAAGGGATTCATGGGAATTGCAGATCTCGTCAGGTAGGTGAGTTGACTCCGAAAAGCCGAGAAATGGGAAGAGCGGCCCTTGCTCGTGGTTCAATGATTCCAGCACTTGGCTAGTGAGATTCACCACATCATAGCAAGGCAAAATATCATCAAAACAAAGATCCCAACCTTGGACAAAAGGAAACACACCAAAATCCAAGGATTGGAACCAAAAACAAACTAGAACGGGGAGCGGAAAAAGAGGACGAAATTGAGCTGCTCAAGACATGGGTTTCTCAAGGAGTAATCTTGGATTGAATCACGAAATCAAGTCTTACAAGACCCCCTAGAGCCTACCTCCCATCATCCTCCCACTAATGACAAGATTTGACTAAACTAGGCACTCATCTCCTAGCTAATCTCCTCTCTTTTCTCTCTTTGGACCTTGGTTGCTAGGGTTAGGGAAACTAGGGTATTATGGCTGCCAAGATGAGCTCCAAGGGAGCCTCTCAAGTCTATTTATACCCTAGGCCCTAAACGACACAATTACATTAAGACCCCTACTCTAAAAATGCCCGGAGAGGGCCAAACCGAAAAGATACAATCGGACGACTGCGATGAAGTCTTGATCTTCTTCTTCTCCACGCCTCACTTGGATGTGCGCCACGTAGCCAGTAGTCCGGAAGCTTTCCCCGGTTTTGAAGTCAGAAACCGGGAAACTTTATTCTACGGGCTTCCTAGGCCAGGTCTTGGCCCAATCTTCTATCTTGGTGAGTCGGAGCCCAACCCACCAAGTCACTTGAACTTGGGTGGCGGTTTTGAGCCGAAGCCGGCAAAGCCTCCCTCGCACGCCTTCGCGCCATGTACTTGGGTTGGAGCACCACGGTGGCACCCGGCTTCTCCAGTCCATCGGAGTTGCCTCGCGGTCCATCGGTGGGCTTACACCACCGCCCTCCGTGTACCGAGCTTCCATGACCGATCGACGCCGAGACTTGCCTCTGGTCCATTGGAGGACTTTTGCCTCAGTCCATCAAGGTCTTCGTCATCCTCTACCTCCAGTCCATCGGAGGGCCTCCAGTCCATCGAAGGACTTGTGCTCATTGACAATCACTCATCACACCAGGAGAGCAATGAGGCCGGTCCATTGGCTCTCAATCTCCCCCTTGATGAGTGCATTGTCAACACCTTCAACCTGTAACCTGAAATAGATCAAAGACAAAAGAAAAGTGTAAAATCAAAAAAGAAAGAAAATAAAAGAAATGCTCAAGCTGCCAAAACCCAACAAAGGCAAAACACAAGGCAACTTGAAGCAAAAAGAAGCAAAGCATTGGCTCCTCAAGACAGAGGCAAAAGGCTCAACGCACCGATGCAAAGAGCATGCTAAAAGCTCAAACTCCCCCTGAAATGCATCCTCACAAATGCAATATGAATGCAAAGCTCTCCCTCAACTAAATCTTTCCAGAGTTCTCCCCCTTGTCCATATTTTTAAATTTCTTCCCCTTGGAGAAGTACACTAATGTCTCCCCAAATTTCTCCCCCTTGTTGACAATGGACACATCAAGGGTTCCTTGAACTCAACTCCCCTTGAACTAGATAACTCCCCCTCAAAATATGCCATGAAATGCAAGGAGTGTAACTGAAAGAGCTCAGAAGGGATGGAAAGCTAGTAATCACAAGTTCTAGCATACAGAGCAAGTGAGGACAAGGAAGCATATAACAAGCTCAAATGAATCTATCTTACACATGTCAAGGGCAAGCTTGTTTTTCAGGGTTATCGAAAAGAAAGCATCACCGACATGAATAGCACCTAGCAAGATAGGCATGAACAGCAAGATGCTAGCAATGCATACAAGGTGTGCTACTCTCAACCAAAGCATATCCAACCAGCCATAAGCATTTTTAGAGACTTGCAAATTTTAGATTTATACATTTGTATTCATAAGCAAGTTATTTTTGTGCCAGGGGTTATTTACTTGTCTTTTGCCACTTCTTACCAACCAATGCCAAGCCTAGGTTATATAACCATCAGAAGCTTTAAGACAAGGTTTTGGTCATACACAGCATAGTCCAAGTTCATGCCAAAGTGCAAAGGCAAGCTGTCTAGAACTAGATCAGTGTGACAAGCAAACCCACCTGGATCTTTCTCAATTCAGCACATAAGACACCACTTGTAAGCATTTTGATTCAGATTTCAATTTAAGTAAGGTGTCATAAAAGCTTAGGCATTAACATGGCAAAGGCATACAACTAGCATATCCAGGTATAAAAAGATAGCATAGCATTCAACAATCCTACACATGCTAGGTAGCCAAAACAAGTGGTGATCATGGTTTTTGAGTTGCAAAGAATAAAATGACTTAGCTCATAACTAGTATTCAACAGACTCAAGAGAGCTTAGCCAACCATGATCAAGCATGCATCTGTACAATCTAGCACAAGCAAGTACTAACTTATCATTCCAAAAGAGCTCTAGTGCTAGTGAAGTGAAAATGCAAATGATACAATGCGATGTATGATATGATACAATATGCAAAAGAAGCAAAGAGAAATAAAAACCAGATAAAAACAGAAACTAAACTACAGAAGCTATCCCTTACTAAAAGGAATTGCACATTATCCCTGTCTAAAAGGGATAGCACACTCCAAGCTCACCTCTCAAGCGCACAAAAGCGCCAAACTCTAGGGGCTTGGTAAAGATATCGGCCAACTAGTTTTCAGATGCTACGTGGACTAAGTCTATGTCCCCCTTCTCATAGTGATCTCTCAGAAAGTGAAACCTCACGTCTATGTGTTTGGTTCTAGAGTGCAAGACGGGGTTCTTAGCTTCTGAAATAGCAGAAGTAGAGTCCACTAGAAGAGGGATTTTTCCGAACCTAAGGCCGAAATCACTAAGGGTGGCTTTCATCCATAAAAGCTGGGAGCAGCAGCTAGTAGCAGCTATGTACTCTGCTTCTGTGGTAGACAAGGATATGCTAGCTTGCTTGCGAGAGGACCAAGAGACAAGAGAGGTTCCTAAGAGTTGGCATGTGCCGGAGGTTGACTTGCGATCAATCCGGCAGCCAGCATGGTCAGGATCTGAGAACCCTCTAAGAGAGAGAGAAAAACCCGAGGAATACCAAAGACCAAGCTCAGAAGTGAATTTCAGATACCTGAAAATGCGCGTCACGGCTTGACGGTGAGAAGTCCTAGGAGAAGCCTAGTAGCGCGCACAGAGGCAAACCGCGAATTGAATGTCCGGCCTGGTCGCTGTCAGGTACAGAAGTGAGCCGATCATCCCTCGAAATTCCTTCTGGTCCACCGCCTGCCCATCTTCATCGGCATCAAGCGCCGTGTTTGTACTCATAGGGGTTGTCATGGGCTTGGAGTCACCCATTTCAAACTTCTTGAGTATGTCTCTTGTATACTTGGCTTGAAGGACGAATGTTCCTTCAGGGCCTTGCTTGATCTGCAGCCCGAGGAAGAACTGGAGCTCACCCATGAGCTCATCTCAAATTCCCTGCTCATCTGTTCAGCAAAACTAGACACCAAAGCGTGAGATGAACCACCAAAGATTATGTCATCAACATATATCTGAACTATCAGGGTGTCACCTCCACGACTCAACACAAACAAGGTCTTGTCTACTGAACCCATCACAAACCCAGACTTGAGCAGGAAACTCTTCAACCTAGCATACCAAGCTCTAGGAGCTTGCTTCAGACCATAAAGGGCTTTCCTCAACTTATACACCCGGTCTGGAACTCTCAAAGCTATGAGGTTGTCTCACATATACCTCCTCTATGAACCCATTTAGGAAAGCAGACTTAACATCCATTTGCTGCAGTTTGAAGCCTTTAGAGGCCACAAAGGCAAGCAAAATCCAAATGGCTTCCAAACGAGCTACAGGGGCAAAGGTCTCCTCATAATCTATTCCCTCTTTCTGACAGAAACCCTGGGCTACCAATCTCGCTTTGTTCCTCACAACCATCCCATCCTCACCCTGTTTGTTTTTGAAAACCCACTTGGTACCTATAGGGTGATAATTTGGTGGAGGTTCAACTAAATCCCAGACGTGGTTTCTCTCAAAGTTCTCCAACTCCTCATGCATGGCGTTCACCCAGTTAGGATCAGATAATGCATGTGACACATCCCGGGGCTCAAAAGAAGCAACATATGCAGAGTGGGAGAAAAAGGCTAGAGAAGCAACCGAAGAGCTTGTGACATACTGGTGAATGTCTCCAATCATCCTGTGTGGAGGGTGATCCCGCTGGACCTGCCGAGATGGAACAATCTCGAAAGTCACCTCCCCTGCGTCCTCAGTGGGTCCAGCCTCTGCATGAGCTTGCTGTCGGGGGAGTGAGGAGGAAGCCGTGGGCAAGGGTCCTCCTTCATCATCTGAGCTCGTAGCAGAGGGGGCAGGAGCGGCAGCCGGTGCAGTGGCTCCTGCATCACCAACATCAACCACACCTTTCTCATCCTCAAAGATGGGGATGCCTTCTTCATCATCACTTGAAAGCTCAAAGGCAGGGGTTGTGCAGGGCATAGTTTCATCAAAAGAAACCTCACAAGTCTCAACAACTTGCTTGGCCTCCAAAATCCACACACGAGAAGCCCTAGAATTAGAAGCATACCCCGAAAAATCCCATCCAAACAACGAGACTCAAACTTGTCCAAATGCCCCACCTTCTTAAGCACAAAGCACCTGCAGCCAAACGCTCGCAAATGCTTAACGCTAGGTTGCCTACCAAACCGAAGTTCATACGAGGTCTTCCCAAGGAAAGCTCGCAATAAAATCCGGTTCGCAATGTAACAGGCCGTATTCACTGCCTCAGCCCAAAAGCGCCTCAGAGTCCTATGCTCATCGAGCATCGTCCGTGCCATCTCAACAAGTGTGCGGTTCTTGCGTTCCACAACACCGTTCTGCGGTGGGGTATATGGAGAAGAAAACTGGTGCTCAAGACCTTGGTCATGACAGAAGTTTTCGAAATGAGAGTTTCTGAATTCTCCACCATTGTCACTGCGGATAGCCCTCATGGCCTTATGACTCTCGTTTCTCAACCTCAATACCAAATCCCCAACAAAACCAAATGCCTCATCCTTAAACTCCATGAAAAATACCCACGAGAACCGCGAAAAATCGTCCACAACGACAAACACGTACCACTTCCCACTGACCGACGCTACCCGAGCGGGACCTACTGTATCCATATGGAGTAGCTCACCCGGATAGGAGGTCATAATCTGAGACACAGGAATGTGAGATGCGGCAACCATCTTGCCATGACGACAGGGGTGGCATACTAAGTCCTTCTCAGCTCTCAACTTGGGCAACCCTCGGATTAGGCCCATTGAACTCAACTTGACTAGCAGATCAAAGCTCAAGTGACCAAGCCTCCTATGCCACTTCCATATATCAGCAGAAGGACTAGCAACCAAACAACGCGCAGGGCCAGAAACAGATGTGAGGTCGACCCCAAAAACCTGACCAAAAGGCAGCAAAGAGCAAACAAGGGTCTCCTCAGCATCAAGAACACAGCACGCACCCTTCTTAAAACGAACCTCAAATCCTTCATCGAGAAGTTGCGAAACAGAAACCAAATTGAACCCCAGATTCCGGACAAAGGCAACTTCTCTCAGAGAAAGCTAAGCAGAGAGCGAAACAGAACCAACACCCATCACTTTACCTTGACCATTGTCCCCGAATGTGATGTACTCCTTGGTGCTTACGGGGTTGAGGCTGGAGAACCACTTACGGTGCCCTGTCATGTGCCTAGAGCAACCGGAGTCCATGATCCACACGTCCTCCATTCCTCGATCCTGCAAAGTCAAGTAAAGCGATGGTGAGCAAACGGTCCGGCACTGGGGTTACTCCCAAAACTGTTGTACCAGTGCCGAGCCATCTGCTCAAAAGTGGGGTAAGCACAATCAAAGAAATCATCACGACGATCAGGGTAACCACGACCTCCAAAACGTGAACCCTCGAAAGCTCTCTCAAAGCCTCGGTCACGAGGTCCATAGCCGCGCTGAAAACGACTAGGAGCTCGGCCGGTAAAGCGTCTCTCACCACTAGGAGCACGAGCCTGAAAGCCGCCTCCTTTCTCACCACCGGCAAAACGGTCTCTCATCTCACCACGGTGGGGAGGATCTTGCCTACCACCCTGGTAGAACTGATCCTGGTTCCCCCAAGCTCTCTCCTGCCTCTCAACCCGCTTCCTCCTAAAGCAAAACTCCTCTAGGTGGCCATTCTGCTGGCAAAACTTACAGTGGTAGACAGGCCTCCTAGGAACTGGGTTAGGCTGGGACTTGGGCTTAGGTGGTGTGGCCTTGGGTGGCTCAGGCTGCTGGACTGGCTTCTTGCCCTTGGGCTTAAGCTCTTCCTCAACAATCTTGTCTAGCTTAGCCTTGGAAGGCTTGGGTGTCCAGTACTGCTTCTTTGGGGCAGCCGTGGGTGGCTCATGGTAAACCCCATCAACAGTCTCTCCTGGCTGGGTAGATGCAGTCTTGATCTTAACTGGAGCACTCTTTTCTCCCGAAGTGCTGCACTCTCCAAACCCAACACCACTTGTCTCACCCTCGGCTCTCTTGGTGCTCTCTATGATCATCTCTAGTTGGGGTTGCCTCGCATATACCCAACTAAGCACCTCTCTCAACCTGTTGTTGTCATTTTGCAAAGACAACATCTTCTCCCTCAAATCCTTCAGAATAACAGTCTGGGCAGCACAGGTATCATAGTCTAGGAAGCGAACCACAACAGCTTTCTCCAACTTCCTAATGGTGGCATCCCTATCCACTAGCTGCATCCTAAGGGTTAGGCAGATCTCACAAGTATCAGTAGGTGCTGAAAGCACCTCAAAGTCAGCTCTCAACTGCTCTAACTCACCTCTTAAAGTAGGACAGACCATACACGCATCCAAAAGCGTAGGTCTAGCCCTAAGCTCCCCAAGCTCCATGAGTTGCCCCTCAAACTTCTCCTTCAGAACAGCTAGCTCTCTAGCTAGACAAGGGCAAGACTCACACTCGAGCTCTCCACTCAAAGTAGGCTCATCCAGTTTGGACTGGGGTTTGCCTAGCCTAGCTTAGCCTTCAGCTCATCTATCTCCTCTACCCGCTTGGCATACCTATCTCTCTAGTCACCAAGCTCTATCATGAAAGACTCGCAGGTAGGGCACTCAATCTCACTGGGTTGGGGTCTCACACTCCTCAACCTCTCATTCTCCTCTAAAGCCTCAGCAAGTTGGGCTTTCAACTTCTGCAGCTTCTTGGCTGCCTTCTCCAGCATCTTATCCTGGGCCTTAAGCTCTCGACTATTCTGCTCTAGCATCTCAAGGATTTCGGCTTGCTCAGGAGTTACCTCATCATCGGAAGAAGAGTTGCTGCCGTCATCCTTGTTCTCCTTGTCCTCAAGCTCCATGGAGCAAACCGAGCTCCTCTTGTCCTTGTTCTTGCGCCTAGACTCGGTGGAGACGAAGCACAAGCCAGCTAGACCGCCTTGATCGTTCCTTTTGTCCTTCCTGTACGTGATCTCCTCATCGCTTGAGCTCAACGAGGACGAAGAGGAAGAAGATCCGCTGCTGTAGAACCCGATCTCGGCGAAGAAGGCCTTGTCCCGCTTCCGGTTGTCCTTCTGGTAGCTCTTGAAAGCCTTCCCGAAGTTCTTCTTGCCGAAGGAGCGCTTGCTAGAGCCGTGCTTGTCAAAGCTTGCCTTGCCGGGGTGGTATTTGTCGGAGTCGCGGGAGTAGCTCTTGCCCTTCTTGTAGTAGTCGTTCTTGTTGGGGCACTCGGCGATGAAGTGGCCGACCTCTCCGCACTCGAAGCACTTGGGCCGCTCTCCCCTCTTCTTGCTCATTCGGTTGTCATAGGCGCGCTAAAAGCGACTAGACACCAGACACAACTCATCATCCCCAAGTGTCGCTAGCTCCTCCTCTATAACCGACATCAAAGCAGAAAACGAGAAGTTGTGTAACATGGGGTTAGTGACAGACTCACTAGAGGGGGTAGCCAAGGCCAGACTCTTAGAACCTGTACAAGCGAGGGAATCCCTCATCTGTAATCCACCTTGGTGGCCTTGAGCTTACTATAGAGAGCCTCTACTCCAATCATATCATACCCTGCCGACTCAATGATTGAGTTCACCTTGATCTCCCATATTTTTCTATCCAAAGCATACAGCAACTTGATAGCCTGCTGATGATCGGTATATGGGAGGGCAGCGAGGGCAGAGTTGACACGCAACTTGTTGATGATCGACTAAAAGCGACCAAACAAGTCGTTTACAGACTTTCCCGGCTTCTGGACGAAATTCTCATATTTGCGCCGGTAAGTCTCCACAAGTCTAGCCTTAATTGTCGCAGTACCCTCATGGTGTGCACTAAGCAGTGACCATATCTCACGCGCAGTCTTAAGGTGACTCACTCTCTCATAATCCATGGGACCAAGCCCGGAGAAGAGAAAGTTAACAGCCTTGGCATTCGCCTCATGCTGAGCCACGATATCCTGCGTAGTACGCTTAGCAACTGGAAGCACCACAAAAGTCGTACTCCGAGTAGCATCCCATATGTCCTGACTCTGGCTAACAAGGAACGCCTCCATCCTACCTTTCCAGTAGGGATAGCCATCGGAGCCAAGGACGGGAATTTTCCCGGAGCAAGTCATCGTCGAAACGGTTTCGTCACCGGTTAAGGTATAGGAAAACTAACCGGCTCTGATACTACTTGTAGGACCGAGACGTGCGACTAGAGGGGGGTGAATAGGAGCACTTAAAAAACTCAAACTCAAACCCCCAAAGTGCGCTCTCTTGAACACACGCACACCCGATACCGTCTACTGAACAGATACGTATCGGGTGGAAAGCGGAAGCACTAACTATACCTACTAGAACACGCACACTAGATGTAGACGAACAAAACAAAGAACAAACAAAACGAGACAACCTACAAAACTTGCAAGCGTCGCACACTAGCCACTCAACACACCGAAGCGTGCCTCACTTAAGAACAGTGAGTGAAGAGTATGGGCATGTAGTGGTTGACACAAAACAAGCTTGAAGCAAACCACAACACTCCAAAGACCAAAGAAACCATGGAGAAAGGACCAAGGAAGAAGAGAAGGAACTAACACAAGAAAACAGCCTAAAATTGTACAGATCGTACTATCCGAACCCCCCCAAAAGTCCTAGACTGTACTAAGTTAAGAAGAGGCTAAAAACAGCCCAGAAACACTACAGACCGGACTATCCGGTCTCTACAGACCGTCCTATTTTACTCCAGACCGTACTATTTAACTCAACAGAAAAACTGCACTCAAAAACAGCCCGACACCATTTTGAAAAATCGATCGAAACGGGGTCAAATCTCAACGAAACTTCACGAAAATTGCAGATCAAGGGATCAGCTCCCAAAAGATCAAGGGATTCATGGGAATTGCAGATCTCGTGAGGTAGGTGAGTTGACTCCGAAAAGCCGAGAAATGGGAAGAGCGGCCCTTGCTCGTGGTTCAATGATTCTAGCACTTGGCTAGTGAGATTTACCACATCATAGCAAGGCAAAATATCAGCAAAACAAAGATCCCAACCTTGTACAAAAGGAAACACACCAAAATCCAAGGATTGGAACCAAAAACAAACTAGAACGGGGAGGGGAAAAAGAGGACGAAATTGAGCTGCTCAAGACATGGATTTCTCAAGGAGTAATCTTGGATTGAATCACAAAATCAAGTCTTACAAGACCCCCCAGAGCCTACCTCCCATCATCCTCCCACTAATGACAAGATTTTACTAAACTAGGCACTCATCTCCTAGCTAATCTCCTCTCTTTTCTCTCTTTGGACCTTGGCTGCTAGGGTTAGGGAAACTAGGGTATTGTGGCTGCCAAGATGAGCTCCAAGGGAGCCTCTCAAGTCTATTTATACCCTAGGCCCTAAATGACACAATTACATTAAGACCCCTACTCTAAAAATGCCCGGAGGGGGCCAAACAGAAAAGATACAATCGGACGACTACGATGACGTCTTGATCTTCTTCTTCTCCACGCCTCGCTTGGATGTGCGCCACGTAGCCAGTAGTCCGGAAGCTTCCCCCTGTTTTGAAGTCAAAAACCGGGAAACTTTATTCTGCGAGCTTCCTGAGCCGGGTCTTGGCCCAATCTTCTATCTTGGAGAGTCAGAGCCTAACCCACCAAGTCACTTGAACTTCGGTGGCGGTTTTGAGCTGAAGCCGCCAAAGCCTCCCTCGCACGCCTTCGCGCCATGCACTCGGGTTGGAGCACCACGGTGGCACCCGGCTTCTCCAGTCCATCAGAGTTGCCTCGCGGTCCATCGGAGGACTTTTGCCTCAGTCCATCGAGGTCTTCGTCATCCTCTACCTCCAGTCCATCGGAGGGCCTCCAGTCCATCGGAGGACTTGTGCTCGTTGACAATCACTCATCACACCAGGAGAGCAATGAGGCCGGTCCATTGGCTTTCAAGGTGTTGGCCTTATAAATTGGTATCAAATATTCCCAAAAGGTCAAAAGTTTGATTTCCAGTTCCTACGGTGTTGCTCCCACAGTTAGCTTTCCAACGAGCCCAACAGCCGAATATTCTAAGTCCCCTAGATGAAATTATGGCCGTTATACCGAGCGGACATGACTTTCATGAGTTTTGGGGGTCGTCCGTCCACTGCTTAGCGTCACATTGTTCTAGATCATAGGTATGCTCATTACGAGCACTAGATACCTAGTAGCGTGGAAAAATATTCACTGCTGAGGTAGTTGGCGCTCATACAGTAAGCCATGGTACGCACATTTTGATCCGTACCGAAGGAGCAAACGCTGAAAGCGGATGAGCAAGGTGTTGGCCTTATAAATTTTTATCAAGTATTCCTGAAATGTCAAAAGTTTGATTCCCAGTTCCTATGGTGTTGCTCCCTCGGTTAGCTTTCCAACGAGCCCAACAGCCGAAGATTCTGAGTCCCCTAGAAGAAGTTATGGCCGTTATACCGAGCGGACATGAATTTCATGTGGTTTCGGGGGTCGTCCGTCCACTGCTTAGTGTCTCATTGTTCTAGATCACAGTTATGCTCCTTACGAGCGCTTGGAACCTAGTAGAGTGGAAAAATATTCACTGCTGTGGAAGTTGGCGCTCATACAGTAAGCCATGCTACACACATTTCGATCCGTACCGAAGGAGCAAACGCTGAAAGCGGACGAGCAAGGCGTTGGCCTTATAAATTGGTATCAAATATTCCCGAAATGTCAAAAGTTTGATTTTCAGTTCCTACGGTGTTGCTCCCACAGTTAGCTTTTCAACGAGCCCAACAGCCAAAGATTCTAAGTCCCCTAGATGAAATTATGGCCGTTATACCGAGCTGACATGACTTTCATGAGATTTGAGGGGTCGTCCGTCCACTGTTTTGCGTCACATTGTTCTAGATCATAGTTATGCTCCTTACGGGCACTAGAAACCTAGTAGAGTGGAAAAATATTCACTGCTGAGGAAGTTGGCGCTGATACAATAAGCCATGGTACGCATATTTCGATCCGTACCAATGGAGCAAACGCTGAAACCAAGCGAGTAAGCTGTTGGCCTTAAAAATTGGTATCAAATATTCCCAAAATGTCAAAAGTTTGATTTCCAGTTCCTACGGTGTTGCTCCCTCAGTTAGCTTTCCAACGAGCCCAACAGCCGAAGATTCTGAGTCCCCTGGAAGAAGTTATGGCCGTTATATCGAGCGGACATGACTTTCATGTGGTTTCAGGGGTCGTCCGTCCACTGCTTATCGTCTCATTGTTCTAGATCATAGTTATGCTCCTTACGAGTGCTAGTAACCTAGTAGATTTGAAAAATGTTCACTACTGACGAAGTTGGCGCTCATACACTAAGCCATGGTACGCACATTTCGATCCGTACCGAAGGAGCAAACGCTGAAAGCGAGCGAACAATGTGTTGGCCTTATAAATTGGTATGAAATATTCTCCATATGTCAAAAGTTTGATTTCTAGTTCCTATGGTGTTGCTCGCTCGGTTAGGTTTCCAACGAGCCCAACAGCCAAAGATTCTGAGTCCCCTAGAAGAAGTTATGGCCGTTATACCGAGCGGACATGAATTTCATGTGGTTTCGGGGGTCGTCCGTCCACTGCTTAGCGTCTCATTGTTCTAGATCATAGTTATGTTCCTTATGAGCGCTTGGAACCTAGTAGAGTGGAAAAATATTCACTGCTGAGGAAGTTGGCGTGCATACAGTAAGCCATGCTACACACATTTCGATCCGTACCGAAGGAGCAAACGCTGAAAGCGGACGAGCAAGGTGTTGGCCTTATAAATTGGTATCAAATATTCCCAAAATGTCAAAAGTTTGATTTTCAGTTCCTACGGTGTTGCTCCCACAGTTAGCTTTTCAACGAGCCCAACAGCCAAAGATTCTAAGTCCCCTAGATGAAATTATGGCCGTTGTACCGAGCAGACATGACTTTCATGAGTTTTGAGGGGTCGTCCGTCCACTGTTTTGCGTCACATTGTTCTAGATCATAGTCATGCTCCTTACGGGCACTAGAAACCTAGTAGAGTGGAAAAATATTCACTGCTGAGGAAGATGGCGCTGATACAGTAAGCCATGGTACGCATATTTCGATCCGTACCAAAGGAGCAAACGCTAAAACCGAGCGAGTAAGCTGTTGGCCTTATAAATTGGTATGAAATATTACCCATATGTCAAAAGTTTGATTTCTAGTTCCTATGGTGTTGCTCGCTCGGTTAGCTTTCCAACGAGCCCAACAGCCGAAGATTCTGAGTCCCCTAGAAGAAGTTATGGCCGTTATACCGAGCGGACATGACTTTCATGTGGTTTCGAGGGTCGTCGGTCCATTGCTTAGTCTCTCATTGTCCTAGATCATAGTTATGCCCCATACGAGTACTAGTAACCTAGTAGAGTGGAAAAATATTCACTGCTGAGGAACTTGGCGCTCATACAGTAAGCCATGGTACACACATTTCAATCCGTACCGAAGGAGCAATCGCTGAAAGTGGGCGAGCAAGGTGTTGGCCTTATAAATTGGTATCAAATAATTTCAAAATGTCAAAAGTTTGATTTCCAGTTCCTACGGTGTTGCTCCCATAGTTAGCTTTCCAACGAGCCCAACAGCTGAAGATTCTGAGTCCCCTAGAAGAAGTTATGGCCGTTATACCGAGCGGACATGAATTTCATGTGGTTTCGGGGGTCGTCCGTCCACTGCTTAGCGTCTGATTGTTCTAGATCATAGTTATGCTCCTTACGAGCGCTTGGAACCTAGTAGAGTGGAAAAATATTCACTGCTGAGAAAGTTGGCGCTCATACAGTAAGCCATGCTACACACATTTCGATCCGTACTGAAGGAGCATGAGAGCCAATGGACCGGCCTCATTGCTCTCCTGGTGTGATGAGTGATTGTCAACGAGCACAAGTCCTTCGATGGACTGGAGGTAGAGGATGACGAAGACCTCGATGGACTGAGCCAAAAGTCCTCCAATGGAACGGAGGCAAGTCTCGGCGTCGATCGGTCATGGAAGCTCGGTACACGGAGGGGCGGTTCGGCAACGGTGGTGTAAGCCCTCTGATGGACCACGAGGCAACTCCGATGGACTGGAGAAGCCAGGTGCCACCGTGGTGCTCCAACCCGAGTGCATGGCGCGAAGGCGTGCGAGGGAGGCTTTGGCGGCTTCGGCTCAAAACCGCCACCCAAGTTCAAGTGACTTGGTGTGTTGGGCTCCGACTCGCCAAGATAGAAGATTGGGCCAAGACCCGGCCTAGGAAGCCCGCAGAATAAAGTTTCTCGGTTTCTGACTTCAAAGCCGGGGGAAGCTTCCGGATTACTGGCTACGTGGCGCACATACAAGCGAGGCGTGGAGAAGAAGAAGATCAAGACGTCATCGTAGTCGTCCGATTGTATCTTTTCGGTTTGGCCCCCTCCGGGCATTTTTAGAGTAGGGGTCTTAATGTAATTGTGTCATTTAGGGCCTAGGGTATAAATAGACTTGAGAGGCTCCCTTGGAGCTCATCTTAGCAGCCACAATACCCTAGTTTCCCTAACCCTAGCAGCCAAGGTCCAAAGAGAGAAAAGAGAGGAGATTTGCTAGGAGATGAGTGCCTAGTTTAGTCAAATCTTGTCATTAGTGGGAGGATGATGGGAGGTAGGCTCTAGGGGGTCTTGTAAGACTTGATTTCGTGATTCAATCCAAGATTACTCCTTGAGAAATCCATGTCTTGAGCAGCTCAATTTCGTCCTCTTTTTCCCCTTCCCGTTCTAGTTTGTTTTTGGTTCCAATCCTTGGATTTTGGTGTGTTTCCTTTTGTCCAAGGTTGGGATCTTTGTATTGCTGATATTTTCCCTTGCTATGATGTGGTGAATCTCACTAGCCAAGTGCTGGAATCATTGAACCACGAGCAAGGGCCGCTCTTCCCATTTCTCGGCTTTTCGGAGTCAACTCACCTACCTCACGAGATCTGTAATTCCCATGAATCCCTTGATCTTTTGGAGCTGATCTTTTGGGATTTGCTAGGAAAGGTCCTTAGGAGTATCCATGCAAATTTTTGTGAAGTTTTGTTGAGATTTGACCCCGTTTCGATCGATTTTTCAAAAGGGTGTCGGGCTGTTTTTGAGTGCAGTTTTTCTGTTGAGTTAAATAGTACGGTCTGGAGTAAAATAGGACGGTCTGTAGAGACCGGCTAGTCCGGTCTGTAGTGTTTCTAGACTGTTTTCAGCCTCTTCTTAACTTAGTACGGTCTAGGACTTTTGGGGGGGTTTGGATAGTACGGTCTGTACAATTTTAGGCTGTTTTCTTGTGTTAGTTCCTCCTCTTCTTCCTTGGTCCTTTCTCCTTGGTTTCTTTGGTCTTTGGAGTGTTGTGGTTTGCTTCAAGCTTGTTTTGTGTCAACCACTGCATGCCCATACTCTTCACTCACTGTTCTTAAGTGAGGCACGCTTCGGTGTGTTGAGTGGCTAGTGTGCGACGCTTGCAAGCTTTGTAGCTTGTCTCGTTTTGTTCGTGCTTTGTTTTGTTCATCTACGTCTAGTGTGCGTGTTCTGCTAGGTATAGTTAGTGCTTCCGCTTTACACCCGATACGTAACTGTTCAGTAGACGGTATCGGGTGTGCGTGTGTTCAAGAGAGCGCACTTTGCGGGTTTGAGTTTGAGTTTTTCAAGTGCTGCTATTCACCCCCTCTAGTCGCACGTCTTGGTCCTACAAGTGGTATCAGAGCCGGTTAGGTTTCCCATACCTTAACCGGTGAAGAAACTGTAGCGACTATGACTTACTCTGGGAGAATTCCCGTCCTTGGCTCCGATGGCTATCCCTACTGGAAAGGTAGGATGGAGGCGTTTCTTGTTAGTCAGAGTCAGGACATATGGGATGCTACTCAGAGTACGACTTTTGTGGTGCTTCCAGTCGCTGAGCGTACTACGCAGGATATCGTGGCTCAGCATGAGGCGAATGCTAAGGCTGTTAACTTTCTCTTCTCTGGGCTTGGTCCTATGGATTATGAGAGAGTGAGTCACCTTAAGACTGCGCGTGAGATATGGTCACTGCTTAGTGCACAACATGAGGGTACTGCGACGATTAAGGCTAGGCTTGTGGAGACTTACCGGCGCGAATATGAGAATTTCGTCCAGAAGCCGGGAGAGTCAGTAGATGACTTGTTTGGTCGCTTTCAGTCGATCATCAACAAGTTGCGTGTCAACTCTGCCCCCGCTGCCCTCCCATATACCGATTATCAGCAGGCTGTCAAGTTGTTGTATGCTTTGGACAGAAAAATATGGGAGATCAAGGTGAACCCAATCATTGAGTCGGCAGGGTATGATACGATTGGAGTAGAGGCGCTCTATAGTAAGCTCAAGGCCACCGAGGTAGATTACAAGATGAGATATTCCCTCGCTTGTACAGGTTCTAAGAGTCTAGCCTTGGCTACCCCCTCTAGTGAGTCTGTCACTAACCCCATGTTACACAACTTCTCGTTTTCTGCTTTGATGTGTGTTATAGAGGAGCAGGTAGCGACGCTTGGGGATGATGAGTTGTGTCTGGTGTCTAGTCGCTTTCAGCGCGCCTATGACAACCGGATGAGCAAGAAGAGGGGAGAGCGGCCTAAGTGCTTCGAGTGCGGAGAGGTAGGCCACTTCATCGCCGAGTGCCCCAACAAGAACGACTACTACAAGAAGGGCAAGAGCTACTCCCGCGACTCCGACAAGTACCACCCCTTCAAGGCAAGCTTTGACAAGCACCGCTCCAGCAAGCACAGCTCCGGCAAGCGCCCATTCGGCAAGAAGAACTTCTAGAAGGCTTTCAAGAGCTACCAGAAGGACAACCGGAAGCGGGACAAGGCCTTCTTCGCCGAGATCGGGTTCTGCAGCAGCGGATCTTCTTCCTCTTCGTCCTCGTCGAGCTCAAGCGATGAAGAGATCACATATAGGAAGGACAAGAGGAATGATCAAGGCGGTCCAGCTGGTTTGTGCTTCGTCTCCACCAAGTCCAGGTGCAAGAACAAGGACAAGAGGAGCTCGGTTTGCTCCATGGCACTTGAGGACAAGGAGAACAAGGATGACAGCAGCAACTCTTCTTCCGATGATGAGGTAACTCCTGAGTAAGCCGAAATCCTTGAGATGCTAGAGCAGAACAGCCGGGAGCTTAAGGCCCAGGATAAGATGCTGGAGAAGGCAGCTAAGAAGCTGCAGAAGTTGAAAGCCCAACTTGTTGAGGCTTTAGAGGAGAATGAGAGGTTGAGGAGTGTGAGACCCCAACCTAGTGAGATTGAGTGCCCTACCTACGAGTCTTTCATGACGGAGCTTGGTGACCAGAGAGATAGGTATACCAAGCGGGTAGAGGAGATAGATGAGCTGAAGGCTGAGCTAGGCAAACTCCAGTCCAAACTGGATGAGCCTACTTTGAGTGGAGAGCTTGAGTGTGAGTCTTGCCCCTGTCTAGCTTGAGAGCTAGCTGTTCTGAATGAGAAGTTTGAGGGGCAGCTCATGGAGCTTGATGAGCTTAGGGCTAGGCCTGCGCTTTTGGGTGCGTGTACGGTCTGTCCTACTTTGAGAGGTGAGTTAGAGTAGTTGAGAGCTGATTTTGAGGTGCTTTCAGCACCTACTGACACTTGTGAGAACTGTCTGACCCTTAGGATGCAACTGGTGGATAGGGAAGCCATCATTAGGAAGTTGGAGAAAGCTGTTGTGGTTCCCTCCCTAGACGGTGACACTTGTGCTATCCATACTGTAGTTTTGGAGGATCTAAGGGAGGAGGTGTTGTCTTTGCAGAATGACAACAACAGGTTGAGAGAGGTGCTCAGTTGGGTGTATGCAAGGCAACCCCAACTAGAGATGATCATAAAGAGCACCAAGAGAGCTGAGGGTGACTTGAGTGGGTTTGGGTTTGGTGAGTGCAGTACTTCAAGTGAGAAGAGTGCCCCGCCTAAGATCAAGACTGCACCTACCCAGCCAGGTGAGACTGTTGATGGGGTTTACCATGAGCCACCCAAGGCTGCCCCAAAGAAGCAGTACTGGACACCCAAGCCTTCTAAGGCTAAGCAGGACAAGATTGTTGAGGAAGAGCTTAAGCCCAAGGGCAAGAAGCCAGTCCAGCAGCCTGAGCCACCCAAGGCCACACCACCTAAGCCCAAGTTCCAGCCTAACCCAGTTCCTAGGAGGCCTGTCTACCACTGTGAGTTTTGCCAGCGGAATGGCCACCTAGAAGAGTTTTGCTTCAGGAGGAAGTGGGTTGAGAGGCAGGAGAGAGCTTGGGGGAAACAGGATCAGTTCTACCAGGGTGGTAGGCAAGATCCTCCCCACCGCGGTGAGATGAGAGACCGCTTTGCCGGTGGTGAGAGAGGAGGCGGCTTTCAGGCTCGTGCTCCTGGTGGTGAGAGACACTTTGTCGGTTGAGCTCCTAGTCGTATTCAGCGCGGCTATGGACCTCGTGATCGAGGCTTTGAGAGAGCTTTCGAGGGTTCACGTTTTGGAGGTCGTGGTTACCCTGATCGTCGTGATGATTTCTTTGATTGTGCTTACCCCACTTTTGAGTAGATGGCTCGGCACTGGTACAGCAGTTTTGGGACTAACCCCAGTGCCGGACCGTTTGCTCACCGTCGCTTTACTTGACTTTGCAGGATTGAGGCATGGAGGACATGTGGATCATGGAATCCGGTTGCTCTAGGCACATGACAGGGCACCGCAAGTGGTTCTCCAGCCTCAACCCCGTAAGCACCAAGGAGTACATCACATTCGGGGACAATGGTCAAGGTAAAGTGATGGGTGTTGGTTCTGTTTCGCTCTCTGCTAAGCTTTCCCTGAGAGAAGTTGCCTTTGTCCAGAATTTGGGGTTCAATTTGATCTCTGTTTCGCAACTTCTCAATGAAGGATTTGAGGTTCGTTTCAAGAAGGGTGCGTGCTGTGTTCTTGATGCTGAGGAGACCCTTGTTTGCTCTTTGCTGCCGTTTGGTCAGGTTTTTAGGGTCGACCTCACATCTGTTTCTGGCCCTGCGCGCTGTTTGGTTGCTAGTCCTTCTGCTGATATATGGAAGTGGCATAGGAGACTTGGTCACTTGAGCTTTGATCTGCTAGTCAGGTTAAGTTCAATGGGCCTAATCCGAGGATTGCCCAAATTGAGATCTGAGAAGGACTTAGTTTGCCACCCCTGTTGTCATGGCAAGATGGTTGCCGCTTCTCACATTCCTGTGTCTCAGGTTGTGACCTCCTATCCGGGTGAGCTACTTCATATGGATACAGTAGGTCCTGCACGGGTAGCGTCGGTCAGTGGGAAGTGGTACGTGCTTGTTGTTGTGGACGATTTTTCGCGGTTTTCGTGGGTATTTTTCATGGAGTTTAAGGATGAGGCGTTTGGTTTTGTTCGGGATCTAGTACTGAGGTTGAGAAACGAGAGTCATAAGGCCATGAGGGCTATCCGCAGTGACAATGGCTGAGAATTCAGAAACTCTCGTTTCGAAAACTTCTGTCATGACCTAGGTCTTGAGCACCAGTTTTCTTCTCCATATACCCCACCGCAGAACGGTGTTGTGGAACGCAAGAACCGCACACTTGTTGAGATGGCACGGACGATGCTCGATGAGCATAGGACTCCAAGGCACTTTTGGGCTGAGGCAGTGAATACGGCCTGTTACATTGCAAACCGGATCTTCTTGCGAGCTTTCCTTGGGAAGACCTCGTATGAACTTCGGTTTGGTAGGCAGCCCAGCATCAAGCATTTGCGAGCGTTTGGCTGCAGGTGCTTTGTGCTTAAGAAGGCGGGGCATTTGGACAAGTTTGAGTCTCGTTGTTTGGATGGGATTTTTTTGGGGTATGCTTCTAATTCTAGGGCTTTTCGTGTGTGGATTTTAGAGGCCAAGCAAGTTGTTGAGACTTGTGAGGTTTCTTTTGATGAAACTATGCCCTGCACAACCCCTGCCTTTGAGCTTTCAGGTGATGATGAAGAAGGCACTCCCATCTTTGAGGATGAGGATGGTGTGGTTAATGATGGTGATGCAGGAGCCACTGCACCGGCTGCAGCTCTTGCCCCCTCTGCTACGAGTTCAGATGATGAAGGAGGACCCTTGCCCACAGCTTCCTCCTCACTCCCCCGACAGCAAGCTCATGCAGAGGCTGGACCCCCTGAGGACGCAGGGGAGGTGACCTCCGAGATTGTACCATCTCGGCAGGTCCAGCGGGATCACCCTCCACACAGGATGATTGGAGATATTCACAGCATGTCACACGCTCTTTGGTTAACTCTCTAGCCTTTTTCTCCCACTCTGCATATGTTGCTACTTTTGAGCCCCGGGATGTGTCACATGCATTTTCTGATCCTAACTGGGTGAACGCCATGCATGAGGAGTTGGAGAACTTTGAGAGAAACCATGTCTGGGATTTAGTTGAACCTCCACCAAACTGTCGCCCTATAGGTACCAAGTGGATTTTCAAGAACAAACAGGGTGAGGATGGGATGGTTGTGAGGAACAAAGCGAGATTGGTAGCCCAGGGTTTCTATCAGAAGGAGGTGATTGATTATGAGGAGACCTTTGCCCCTGTAGCTCGTTTGGAAGCCATTAGGATTTTGCTTGCCTTTGCGGCGTCTAAAGGCTTCAAACTGCAGCAAATGGATGTCAAGTCTGCTTTCTTGAATGGGTTCATAGAGGAGGAGGTATATGTGAGACAACCTCCTGGCTTTGAGAGTTCCAGACCGGGTGTATAAGTTGAGGAAAGCTCTTTATGGTCTGAAGCAAGCTCCTAGAGCTTGGTATGCTAGGTTGAAGAGTTTCCTGCTCAAGTCTGGGTTTGTGATGGGTTCAGTAGACAAGACCTTGTTTCTGTTGAGTCGTGGCGGTGACACCTTGATAGTTCAAATATATGTTGATGACATAATCTTTGGTGGTTCATCTCACGCTTTGGTGTCTAGTTTTGCTGAACAGATGAGCAGAGAATTTGAGATGAGTCTCATGGGTGAGCTCTAGTTCTTCCTCGGGCTGCAGATCAAGCAAGGCCCTGAAGGAACCTTCGTCCATCAAGCCAAGTATACAAGAGACATATTCAAGAAGTTTGAAATGGGTGACCAAGCCCATGACAACCCCTATGAGTACAAACACGGCGCTTGATGCCGATGAAGATGGGCAGGCGGTGGACCAGAAGGAATTTCGAGGGATGATCGGCTCACTTCTGTACATGACGGCGACCAGGCTGGACATTCAATTCGCGGTCTGCCTCTGTGCGCGCTACCAGGCTTCTCCTAGGACTTCTCACCGTCAAGCGGTGAAGCGCATTTTCCGGTATCTGAAATTCACTCCTGAGCTTAGTCTTTGGTATTCCTCGGGTTCTTCTCTCTCTTAGAGGGTTCTCAGATGCTGACCATGCTGGCTGCCGGATTGGTCGCAAGTCAACCTCCGGCACATGCCAACTCTTAGGAACCTCTCTTGTCTCTTGGTGCTCTCGCAAGTAAGCTAGCGTATCCTTGTCTACCACAGAAGCAGAGTACATAGCTGCTGCTAGCTGCTGCTCCCAGCTTTTATGGATGAAAGCCACCCTTGGTGATTTCGGCCTTAGGTTTGGAAAAATCCCTCTTCTAGTGGACTCTACTTCTGCTATTTCTGTAGCTAAGAACCCCGTCTTGCACTCTAGAACCAAACACATAGACGTGAGGTTTCACTTTCTGAGAGATCACTATGAGAAGGGGGACATAGACTTAGTCCATGTAGCATCTGAAAACCAATTGGCCGATATCTTTACCAAGCCCCTAGAGTTTGGCGCTTTTGTGCGCTTGAGAGGTGAGCTTGGAGTGTGCTTTCCCTTTTAGTCAGGGATAATGTGCTATTCCTTTTAGTAAGGGATAGCTTCTGTAGTTTAGTTTTTGTTTTTATCTGGTTTTTATTTCTCTTTGCTTCTTTTGCATATTGTATCATATCATACATCGCATTGTATCATTTGCATTTTCACTTCACTAGCACTAGAGCTCTTTTGGAATGATAAGTTAGTACTCGCTTGTGCTAGATTGTACAGATGCATGCTTGATCATGGTTGGCTAAGCTCTCTTGAGTCTGTTGAATACTAGTTATGAGCTAAGTCATTTTATTCTTTGCAACTCAAAAACCATGATCACCACTTGTTTTGGCTACCTAGCATGTGTAGGATTGTTGAATGCTATGCTATCTTTTTATACCTGGATATGCTAGTTGTATGCCTTTGCCATGTTAATGCCTAAGCTTTTATGACACCTTGCTTAAATTGAAATCTGAATCAAAATGCTTACAAGTGGTGTCTTATGTGCTGAATTGAGAAAGATCCAGGTGGGTTTGCTTGTCACACTGATCTAGTTCGAGACAGCTTGCCTTTGCACTTTGGCATGAACTTGGACTAGGCTGTGTATGACCTAGGCTTGGCATTGGTTGGTAAGAAGTGGCAAAAGACAAGTAAATAACCCCTGACACAAAAAGAACTTGCTTATAAATACAAATGTATAAATCTGAAATTTGCAAGTCTCTAAAAATGCTTATGGCTGGTTGGATATGCTTTGGTTGAGAGTAGCACACCTTGTATACATTGCTAGCATCTTGCTGTTCATGCCTATCTTGCTAGGTGCTATTCATGTCGGTGATGCTTTCTTTTCGATAACCCTGAAAAACAAGCTTGCTCTTGACATGTGTAAGATAGATTCATTTGAGCTTGTTATATGCTTCCTTACCCTCACTTGCTCTGTATGCTAGAACTTGTGATTACTAGCTTTCCATCCCTTCTGAGCTCTTTCAGTTACACTCCTTGCAATTCATGGCATATTTTGAGGGGGAGTTATCTAGTTCAAGTGGAGTTGAGTTCAAGGAACCCTTGATGTGTCCATTGTCAACAAGGGGGAGAAATTTGGGGAGACATTAGTGTACTTCTCCAAGGGGAAGAAATTTAAAAATATGGACAAGGGGGAGAACTCAGGAAAGATTTAGTTGAGGGAGAGCTTTGCATTCATATTGCATTTGTGAGGATGCATTTCAGGGGGAGTTTGAGCTTTTAGCTCTTTGCATCGGTGCGTTGAGCCTTTTGCCTCTGTCTTGAGGAGCCGATGCTTTGCTTCTTTTTGCTTCAAGTTGCCTTGTGTTTTGTCTTTGTTGGGTTTTGGGCAGCTTGAGCATTTCTTTTATTTTCTTTCTTTTTCGGTTTTACACTTTTCTTTTGTCTTTGATCTATTTCAGGTTACAGGTTGAAGGTGTTGACAATGCACTCATCAAGGGGGAGATTGAGAGCAATTGGACCGGCCTCATTGCTCTCCTGGTGTGATGAGTGATTGTCAACGAGCACAAGTCCTCCAATGGACTAGAGGCCCTCCGATAGACTGGAGGTAGAGGATGACGAAGACCTCGATGGACGGAGGCAAAAGTCCTCCAATGGACCGGAGGCAAGTCTCGGTGTCGATCGGTCATGGAAGCTCGGTACATGGAGGGGCGGTTCGGCAACGGTGGTGTAAGCCCTCCGATGGACCGCGAGGCAACTCCGATGGACTGGAGAAGCCGGGTGCCACCGTGGTGCTCCAACCCGAGTGCATGGCGCGAAGGCGTGCGAGGGAGGCTTTGGCGGCTTCGGCTCAAAACCGCCACCCAAGTTCAAGTGACTTGGTGGGTTGGGCTTCGACTCGCCAAGATAGAAGATTGGGCCAAGACCGGGCCCAGGAAGCCCGAAGAATAAAGTTTCCCGGTTTCTGACTTCAACCCCGGGGAAAGCTTTCGGACTACTGGCTACGTGGAGCACATCCAAGCGAGGCGTGGAGAAGAAGAAGATCAAGACGTCATCGTAGTCGTCCGATTGTATCTTTTCGGTTTGGCCCCCTCCGGGCATTTTTAGAGTAGGGGTCTTAATGTAATTGTGTCGTTTAGGGCCTAGGGTATAAATAGACTTGAGAGACTCCCTTGGAGCTCATCTTGGCAGCCACAATACCCTAGTTTCCCTAACCCTAGCAGCCAAGGTCCAAAGAGAGAAAAGAGAGGAGATTAGCTAGGAGATGAGTGCCTAGTTTAGTCAAATCTTGTGATTAGTGGGAGGATGATGGGAGGTAGGCTCTAGGGGGTCTTGTAAGACTTGATTTCATGATTCAATCCAAGATTACTCCTTGAGAAATCCATGTCTTGAGCAGCTCAATTTCGTCCTCTTTTTCCCCTCCCCGTTCTAGTTTGTTTTTGGTTCCAATCCTTGGATTTTGGTGTGTTTCCTTTTGTCCAAGGTTGGGATCTTTGTTTTGCTGATATTTTGCCTTGCTATATTGTGGTGAATATCACTAGCCAAATGCTAGAATCATTGAACCACGAGCAAGGGCCGTTCTTCCCATTTCTCGGTTTTTCGGAGTCAACTCACCTACCTCACGAGATCTGCAATTCCCATGAATCCCTTGATCTTTTGGAGCTGATCTTTTCGGTTTTTCTAGGAAAGGTCCTTAGGATTATCCATGCAAATTTTCCTGAAGTTTCGTTGAGATTTGACCCCGTTTCGATCGATTTTTCAAAAGGGTGTCGGGCTGTTTTTGAGTGCAGTTTTTCTGTTGAGTTAAATAGTATGGTCTAGAGTAAAATAGGACGGTCTGTAGAGACCGGATAGTCCGGTCTATAGTGTTTCTGGGCTGTTTTCAGCCTCTTCTTAACTTAGTACGGTCAAGGACTTTTGGGGGGGTTCGGGTAGTACGGTCTGTACAATTTTAGGCTGTTTTCTTGTGTTAGTTCCTCCTCTTCTTCCTTGGTCCTTTCTTCTTGGTTTCTTTGGTCTTTGGAGTGTTGTGGTTTGCTTCAAGCTTGTTTTGTGTCAACCACTGCATGCCCATACTCTTCACTCACTGTTCTTAAGTGAGGCACGCTTCGGTGTATTGAGTGGCTAGTGTGCGACGCTTGCAAGCTTTGTAGCTTGTTTCGTTTTGTTCGTGCTTTGTTTTGTTCGTCTACGTCTAGTGTGCGTGTTCTGCTAGGTATAGTTAGTGCTTTCGCTTTCCACCCGATACGTATCTGTTCAGTAGACGGTATCGGGTGTGCATGTGTTCAAGAGAGTGCACTTTGGGGGTTTGAGTTTGAGTTTTTCAAGTGCTCCTATTCACCCTCCCTCTAGTCGCACGTCTCGGTCCTACAGAGCAAACGCTGAAAGCGGACGAGCAAGGTGTTGGCCTTATAAATTGGTATCAAATATTCCCGTAATGTCAAAAGTTTGATTTTTAATTCCAACGGTGTTGCTCCCACAGTTAGCTTTTCAACGAGCCCAACAAGCCAAAGATTCTAAGTCCCCTAGATGAAATTATGGCCGTTATACCAAGTAGATATGACTTTCATGAGTTTTGGCGGGTCGTCCGTCCACTGCTTAGCGTCACATTGTTCTAGATCATAGTTATGCTCCTTACGAGCACTAGAAACCTAGTAGAGTGGAAAAATATTCACTGCTGAGGAACTTGGCGCTGATACAGTAAGCCATGGTACGCATATTTTGATCCGTACCAAAGGAGCAAACGCTGAAACCGGGCGAGTAAGCTGTTGGCCTTATAAATTGGTATCAAATATTCCTGAAATGTCAAAAGTTTGATTTCCAGTTCCTACGGTGTTGCTCCCTCAGTTAGCTTACCAACGAGCCCAACAGTCGAAGATTCTTAGTCCCCTGGAAGAACTTATGGCTGTTATACCGAGCGGACATGACTTTCATGTGGTTTCGGGGGTCGTCCATCTACTGCTTAGCGTCTCATTGTTCTAGATCATAGTTATGCTCCTTACGATCGCTAGTAACCAAGTAGAGTTGAAAAATGTTCACTACTGTGGAAGTTGGCGCTCATACACTAAGCCATGGTACGCACATTTCGATCCGTACCGAAGGAGCAAACGCTGAAAGCGGGTGAACAAGGTGTTGGCCTTATAAATTGGTATGAAATATTCCCCACATGTCAAAAGTTTGATTTCCAGTTGCTATGGTTTTGCTCCCACGGTTAGCTTTCCAACGAGCCCAACAGCCGAAGATTCTGAGTCGCCTAGAAGAAGTTATGGCCGTTATACCGAGCAGACATGAATTTCATGTGGTTTCGGGGTCGTCCGTCCACTGCTTAGCGTCTCATTGTTCTAGATCATAGTTATGCTCCTTACGAGCGCTTGGAACCTAGTAGAGTGGAAAAATATTCACTGCTGAGGAAGTTGGCGCTCATACAGTAAGCCATGCTACACACATTTCGATCCATACCGAAGGAGCAAACGCTGAATGCGGACGAGCAAGATGTTGGCCTTATAAATTGGTATCAAATATTCCCGAAATGTCAAAAGTTTGATTTTCAGTTCCTACGATGTTGCTCCCACAGTTAGCTTTTCAACGAGCCCAACAGCCTAAGATTCTAAGTCCCCTAGATGAAATTATGGCCGTTATACCGAGCAGACATGACTTTTATGAGTTTTGAGGGGTCATCCGTCCACTGCTGAGCGTCACATTGTTCTAGATCATAGTTATGCTCCTTACGGGCACTAGAAACCTAGTAGAGTGGAAAAATATTCACTGCTGAGGAAGTTGGCGCTGATACAGTAAGCCATGGTATGCACATTTTGATCCGTACCAAAGGAGCAAACGCTGAAACCGAGCGAGTAAGCTGTTGGCTTTATAAATTGGTATCAAATATTCCTGAAATGTCAAAAGTTTGATTTTCAGTTCCTACGGTGTTGCTCCCTTAGTTAGCTTTCCAACGAGCCCAACAGCCGAAGATTCTGAGTCCCCTGGAAGAAGTTATGGCCGTTATACCGAGTGGACATGAGTTTCATTTGGTTTCGGGTGTCGTCCTCCACTGCTTAGCGTCTCATTGTTCTAGATCATAGTTATGCTCCTTACGAGCGCTAGTAACCTAGTAGAGTTGAAAAATGTTCACTACTGAGGAAGTTGGCGCTCATACACTAAGCCATGGTACGCACATTTCGATCCGTACCGAAGGAGCAAACGCTGAAAGCGGGCGAACAAGGTGTTGGCCTTATAAATTGGTATGAAATATTCCGCATACGTCAAAAGTTTGATTTCCAGTTCCTAAGGTGTTACTCCCTCGGTTAGCTTTCCAACGAGCCCAACAGCCGAAGATTCTGAGTCCCCTAGAAGAAGTTATGGCCGTTATACCGAGCGGACATGACTTTCATGTGGTTTCGAGGGTTGTCCATCCATTGCTTAGCGTCTCATGGTTCTAGATCATAGTTATGCTCCTTACGAGTACTAGTAACCTAGTAGAGTGGAAAAATATTCACTGCTGAGAAACTTGGCGCTCATACAGTAAGTCATGGTACACACATTTCGATCCGTACCGAAGGAGCAATCGCAGAAAGCGGGCGAGCAAGGTGTTGGCCTTATAAATTGGTATCAAATATTTTCAAAATGTCAAAAGTTTGATTTCCAGTTTCTACGGTGTTGCTCCCATGGTTAGCTTTCCAACGAGCCCAACAGCCGAAGATTCTAAGTCCCCTAGATGGAATTATGGCCGTTATACCGAGCGGCCATAACTTTCATGAGTTTTGGGGGGTCGTCCGTCCACTGCTTAGCATCTCATTGTTCTAGATCATAGTTATGCTCCTTACGAGCGCTAGTAACCAAGTAGAGTTCAAAAATATTCACTACTGAGAAAGTTAGCGCTCATATAGTAAGCCATGGTACGCACATTTCGATCCGTTCCGAAGGAGCAAACGCTGAAAGCGGGCGAGCCAGGTGTTAGCCTTATAAATGGGTATCAAATATTCCCCATATGTCAAAAGTTTGGTTTCCAGTTCCTATGGTGTTGCTCCCTCGGTTAGCTTTCCAAGAGCCCAACAGCCGAAGATTCTGAGTCCCCTAGAAGAAGTTTTGGCCGTTATACCGAGCGGACATGAATTTCATGTGGTTTCGAGGGTCGTCCGTCCACTGCTTAGCGTCTCATTGTTCTAGATTATAGTTATGCTCCTTACGAGCGCTTGGAACCTAGTAGAGTGGAAAAATATTCACTGCTGAGGAAGTTGGCGCTCATACAGTAAGCCATGCGACACACATTTCGATCCGTACCGAAGGAGCAAATGCTGAAAGTGGACGAGCAAGGTGTTGGCCTTATAATTTGGTGTCAAATATTCCGAAAATGTCAAAACTTTGATTTCCAGTTCCTACGGTGTTGCTCCCACAGTTAGCTTTCCAACGAGCCCAACCGCCGAAGATTCTAAGTCCCCTAGATGAAATTATGGCCGTTATACCGAGCAGACATGACTTTTATGAGTTTTGAGGGGTCATCCGTCCACTGCTGAGCGTCACATTGTTCTAGATCATAGTTATGCTCCTTACGGGCACTAGAAACCTAGTAGAGTGGAAAAATATTCACTGCTGAGGAAGTTGGCGCTGATACAGTAAGCCATGGTACGCACATTTTGATCCGTACCAAAGGAGCAAACGCTGAAACCGGGCGAGTAAGCTGTTGGCTTTATAAATTGGTATCAAATATTCCTGAAATGTCAAAAGTTTGATTTTCAGTTCCTACGGTGTTGCTCCCTCAGTTAGCTTTCCAACGAGCCCAACAGCCGAAGATTCTGAGTCCCCTGGAAGAAGTTATGGCCGTTATTCCGAGTGGACATGAGTTTCATTTGGTTTCGGGGGTCGTCCGTCCACTGCTTAGCGTCTCATTGTTCTAGATCATAGTTATGCTCCTTACGAGCGCTAGTAACCTAGTAGAGTTGAAAAATGTTCACTACTGAGGAAGTTGGCGCTCATACACTAAGCCGTGGTACGCACATTTCGATCCGTACTGAAGGAGCAAACGCTGAAAGCGGGCGAACAAGGTGTTGGCCTTATAAATTGGTATGAAATATTCCGCATACGTCAAAAGTTTGATTTCCAGTTCCTATGGTGTTACTCCCTCGGTTAGCTTTCCAACGAGCCCAACAGCCGAAGATTCTGAGTCCCCTAGAAGAAGTTATGGCCGTTATACTGAGCGGACATGACTTTCATGTGGTTTCGAGGGTCGTCCGTCCATTGCTTAGCGTCTCATTGTTCTAGATCATAGTTATGCTCCTTACGAGTACTAGTAACCTAGTAGAGTGGAAAAATATTCACTGCTGAGGAACTTGGCGCTCATACAGTAAGTCATGGTACACACATTTCGATCCGTACGAAGGAGCAATCGCAGAAAGCGGGCGAGCAAGGTGTTGGCCTTATAAATTGGTATCAAATATTTTCAAAATGTCAAAAGTTTGATTTCCAGTTTCTACGGTGTTGCTCCCATGGTTAGCTTTCCAACGAGCCCAACAGCCGAAGATTCTAAGTCCCCTAGATGGAATTATGGCCATTATACCGAGCGGACATGACTTTCATGAGTTTTGGGGGGTCGTCCGTCCACTGCTTAGCATCTCATTGTTCTAGATCATAGTTATGCTCCTTACGAGCGCTAGTAACCAAGTAGAGTTGAAAAATATTCACTACTGAGAAAGTTAGCGCTCATACAGTAAGCCATGGTACGCACATTTCGATCCGTACCGAAGGAGCAAACGCTGAAAGCGGGCGAGCCAGGTGTTAGCCTTATAAATGGGTATCAAATATTCCCCATATGTCAAAAGTTTGGTTTCCAGTTCCTATGGTGTTGCTCCCTCGGTTAGCTTTGCAAGAGCCCAACAGCCGAAGATTCTGAGTCCCCTAGAAGAAGTTATGGCCGTTATACCGAGCGGACATGAATTTCATGTGGTTTCGAGGGTCGTCCGTCCACTGCTTAGCGTCTCATTGTTCTAGATTATAGTTATGCTCCTTACGAGCGCTTGGAACCTAGTAGAGTGGAAAAATATTCACTGCTGAGGAAGTTGGCGCTCATACAGTAAGCCATGCGACACACATTTCGATCCGTACCGAAGGAGCAAATGCTGAAAGTGGACGAGCAAGGTGTTGGCCTTATAATTTGGTGTCAAATATTCCGAAAATGTCAAAACTTTGATTTCCAGTTCCTACGGTGTTGCTCCCACAGTTAGCTTTCCAACGAGCCCAACCGCCGAAGATTCTAAGTCCCCTAGATGAAATTATGGCCGTTATACCGAGCAGACATGACTTTCATGAGTTTTGGGGGGTCGTCCGTCCACTGCTTAGCGTCACGTTGTTCTAGATCATAGTTATGCTCCTAACGAGCACTAGAAACCTAGTAGAGTGGAAAAATATTCACTGCAGAGGAAGTTGGCGCTCATACAGTAAGCCATGGCACGCACATTTTGATCCGTACCAAAGGAGCAAACACTGAAAGCGGGCGACCAAGGTGTTGGCCTTATAAATTGGTATCAAATATTCCCCATATGTCAAAAGTTTGATTCCTAGTTCCTATGGTGTTGCTCCCTCAGTTATCTTTCCAACGAGCTCAACAGCCGAAGATTCTGAGTCCCCAAGAAGAAGTTATGGCCGTTTTATCGAGCGGACATGAATTTCATGTTGTTTCGGGGGTCGTCCGTGCTCTGCTTAGCGTCTCATTGTTCTAAATCATAGTTATGCTCCTTACGAGCGCTTGGAACCTAGTAGAGTGGAAAAATATTCACAGCTGAGTAAGTTGGCGCTCATATAGTAAGCCATGCTACACACATTTCGATCCGTACCGAAGGAGCAAACGGTGAAAACGCGTGAGCAAGGTGTTGGCCTTAAAAATTGGTATCAAATATTCTCTAGATGTCAAAAGTTGGATTTCCAGTTCCTACGGTGTTGCTCCCTCAGTTAGCTTTGCAACGAGCACAACAGCCGAAGATTTTGAGTCCCCTAGAAGTAGTTATGGCCGTTATACCAAGCGGACATGACTTTCATGAGTTTTCGTGGTCGTCCGTCCAGCTTTTAGCGTCACATTGTTCTAGATCATAGGTATGCTCCATACGAGCACTAGGAACCTAATAGAGTGCAGAAATATTCACTGTTGTGGAAGTTGGCGCTAATACACTAAGCCATGGTACACACATTTCGATCCGTACCGAAGGAGCAAATGCTGAAAGCGGACGAGCAAGGGGTTGGCCTTATAAATTGGTATCAAATATTTCCGAAATGTCAAAAGTTTGATTTCCAGTTCCTACGATGTTGC
This sequence comes from Paspalum notatum, assembly GCA_022530915.1. Lineage (NCBI taxonomy): Eukaryota > Viridiplantae > Streptophyta > Magnoliopsida > Poales > Poaceae > Paspalum > Paspalum notatum. The sequence continues at coordinate 11,513,679 of CM039683.1, forward strand.
TCCCACAGTTAGCTTTCCAACGAGCCCAACAGCCGAAGATTCTGAGTCCCCTGGAAGAAGTTATGGCTGTTATACCGAGCGGACATGACTTTCGTGAGTTTTGGGGGGTCATCCGTCCACTGCTTAGCGTCACATTGTTCTAGATCATAGGTATGCTCATTACGAGCACTAGAAACCTAGTAGATTGGAAAAATATTCACTGCTGAGTAAGTTGGCGCTCATATCGTAAGTCATGGTACGCACATTTAGATCCGTACCGAAGGAGCAAACGCTGAAAGCGGGCAACCAAGGTGTCGGCCTTATAAATTGGTATCAAATATTCTCGTTATGTCAAAAGTTTGATTTTCAGTTCCTATGGTGTTGCTCCCTCGGTTAGCTTTCCAACGAGCCCAACAGCCGAAGATTCTGAGTCCCCTAGAAGAAGTTATGGCCGTTATACCGAGCGGACATGAATTTCATGTGGTTTCGAGGGTCGTCCGTCCACTGCTTAGCGTCTCATTGTTCAAAATTATAGTTATGCTCCTTACGAGCGCTTGGAACCTAGTAGAGTGGAAAAATATTCACTGCTGAGGAAGTTGGCGCTCATACAGTAAGCCATGCTACACACATTTCGATCCGTCCAGAAGGAGCAAACGCTGAAAGTGGACGAGCAAGGTGTTGGCCTTATAATTTGGTGTCAAATATTCTGGAAATGTCAAAACTTTGATTTCCAGTTCCGGTGTTGCTCCCACAGTTAGCTCTCCAACGAGCCCAACCGCCGAAGATTCTAAGTCCCCTAGATTAAATTATGGCCGTTATACCGAGCAGACATGACTTTCATGAGTTTTGGGGGGTGGTCTGTCCACTGCTTAGCGTCACATTGTTCTAGATCATAGTTATGCTCCTTATGAGCACTAGAAACCTAGTAGAGTGGAAAAATATTCACTTCAGAGGAAGTTAGCGCTCACAGTAAGCCATGGCACGCACATTTTGATCCGTACCAAAGGAGCAAACGCTGAAAGCGGGAGAGCAATGTGTTGGCCTTATAAATTGGTATCAAATATTCCCCACATGTCAAAAGTTTGATTTCCAATTCCTATGGTGTTGCTCCCTCAGTTAGCTTTCCAACGAGCCCAACAGCCGAAGATTCTGAGTCCCCTGGAAGAAGTTATGGCCGTTATACCGAGCGGACATGACTTTCATGTGGTTTTGGGCGTCATCCGTCCAATGTTCTAGATCATAGTTATGCTCCTTACGAGCGCTAGTAACCTAGTAGAGTTGAAAAATATTCACTACTGAGGAAGTTGGCACACATACAGTAAGCCATGGTACGCACATTTCGATCCGTACCGAAGGAGCAAACGCTGAAAGCGGGCGAGCAAGGTGTTGGCCTTATAAATTGGTATCAAATATTCCCCATATGTCAAAAGTTTCATTTCTAGTTCCTATGGTGTTGCTCCCTCGGTTAGCATTCCAACGAGCCCAACAGCCGAAGATTCTTAGTCCCCTAGATGAAATTATGGCTGTTATACCGAGCTGACATGACTTTCATGAGTTTTGGGGGGTCGTCCGTCCACTGCTTAGCGTCACATTGTTCTAGATCATAGTTATGCTCCTAACGAGCACTAGAAACCTAGTAGAGTCGAAAAATATTCACTGCAGAGGAAGTTGGCGCTCATACAGTAAGCCATGGCACGCACATTTTGATCCGTACCAAAGGAGCAAATGCTGAAAGCGGGCGACCAAGGTGTTGGCCTTATAAATTGGTATCAAATATTCCCCATATGTCAAAAGTTTGATTTCTAGTTCCTATGGTGTTGCTCCCTCAGTTATCTTTCCAACGAGCTCAACAGCCGAAGATTCTGAGTCCCCAAGAAGAAGTTATGGCCGTTTTACCGAGCGGACATGAATTTCATGTTGTTTCGGGGGTCGTCCGTGCTCTGCTTAGCGTCTCATTGTTCTAAATCATAGTTATGCTCCTTACGAGCGCTTGGAACCTAGTAGAGTGGAAAAATATTCACTGCTGAGTAAATTGGCGCTTATATAGTAAGCCATGCTACACACATTTCGATCCGTACCGAAGGAGCAAACGGTGAAAACGCGTGAGCAAGGTGTTGGCCTTAAAAATTGGTATCAAATATTCTCTTGATGTCAAAAGTTCGATTTCCAGTTCCTACGGTGTTGCTCCCTCAGTTAGCTTTGCAACGAGCACAATAGCCGAAGATTTTGAGTCCCCTAGATGTAGTTATGGCCGTTATACCAAGCGGACATGACTTTCATGAGTTTTCGTGGTCGTCCGTCCAGCTTTTAGCGTCACATTGTTCTAGATCATAGGTATGCTCCTTACGAGCACTAGGAACCTAGTAGAGTGCAGAAATATTCACTGTTGTGGAAGTTGGCGCTAATACACTAAGCCATGGTACACACATTTCGATCCGTACCGAAGGAGCAAATGCTGAAAGCGGACGAGCAAGGTGTTGGCCTTATAAATTGGTATCAAATATTTCCGAAATGTCAAAAGTTTGATTTCCAGTTCCTACGATTTTGCTCCCACAGTTAGCTTTCCAACGAGCCCAACAGCCGAAGATTCTAAGTCCCCTAGATGAAATTATGGCTGTTATACCGAGCGGACATGACTTTCGTGACTTTTGGGGGGTCATCCGTCCACTGCTTAGCGTCACATTGTTCTAGATCATAGGTATGCTCATTACGAGCACTAGAAACCTGGTAGAGTGGAAAAATATTTACTGCTGAGGAAGTTGGCGCTCATATCGTAAGTCATGGTACGCACATTTAGATCCGTACCGAAGGAGCAAACGCTGAAAGCGGGCAACCAAGGTGTCGGCCTTATAAATTGGTATCAAATATTCTCCTTATGTCAAAAGTTTGATTTTCAGTTCCTATGGTGTTGCTCCCTCGGTTAGCTTTCCAACGAGCCCAACAGCCGAAGATTCTGAGTCCCCTAGAAGAAGTTATGGCCGTTATACCGAGCGGACATGAATTTCATGTGGTTTCGAGGGTCGTCCGTCCACTCCTTAGCGTCTCATTGTTCTAAATTATAGTTATGCTCCTTACGAGCGCTTGGAACCTAGTAGAGTGGAAAAATATTCACTGCTGAGAAAGTTGGCGCTCATACAGTAAGCCATGCTACACACATTTCGATCCGTCCTGAAGGAGCAAACGCTGAAAGTAGACGAGCAAGGTGTTGGCCTTATAATTTGGTGTCAAATATTCTGGAAATGTCAAAACTTTGATTTCCAGTTCCTACGGTGTTGCTCCCACAGTTAGCTCTCCAACGAGCCCAACCGCCGAAGATTCTAAGTCCCCTAGATGAAATTATGGCGGTTATACCGAGCAGACATGACTTTCATGAGTTTTGGGGGGTGGTCTGTCCACTGCTTAGCGTCACATTGTTCTAGATCATAGTTATGCTCCTTATGAGCACTAGAAACCTAGTAGAGTGGAAAAATATTCACTTCAGAGGAAGTTAGCGCTCACAGTAAGCCATGGCACGCACATTTTGATCCGTACCAAAGGAGCAAACGCTGAAAGCGGGCGAGCAAGGTGTTGGCCTTATAAATTGGTATCAAATATTCCCCATATGTCAAAAGTTTGATTTCCAATTCCTATGGTGTTGCTCCCTCCGTTAGCTTTCCAACGAGCCCAACAGCCGAAGATTCTGAGTCCCCTGGAAGAAGTTACGGACGTTATACCAAGCGGACATGACTTTCATGTGGTTTTGGGCGTCATCCGTCCAATGTTCTAGATCATAGTTATGCTCCTTACGAGCGCTAGTAACCAAGTAGAGTTGAAAAATATTCACTACTGAGCAAGTTGGCACTCATACAGTAAGCCATGGTACGCACATTTCGATCCGTACCGAAGGAGCAAACGCTGAAAGCGGGCGAGCAAGGTGTTGGCCTTATAAATTGGTATCAAATATTCCCCATATGTCAAAAGTTTCATTTCTAGTTCCTATGGTGTTGCTCCCTCGGTTAGCATTCCAACGAGCCCAACAGCCGAAGATTCTTAGTCCCCTAGATGAAATTATGGCTGTTATACCGAGCGGACATGACTTTCATGAGTTTTGGGGGGTCGTCCGTCCACTGCTTAGCGTCACATTGTTCTAGATCATAGTTATGCTCCTAACGAGCACTAGAAACCTAGTAGAGTGGAAAAATATTCACTGCAGAGGAAGTTGGCGCTCATACAGTAAGCCATGGCACGCACATTTTGATCCGTACCAAAGGAGCAAACGCTGAAAGCGGGCGACCAAGGTGTTGGCCTTATAAATTGGTATCAAATATTCCCCATATGTCAAAAGTTTGATTTCTAGTTCCTATGGTGTTGCTCCCTCAGTTATCTTTCCAACGAGCTCAACAGCCGAAGATTCTGAGTCCCCAAGAAGAAGTTATGGCCGTTTTACCGAGCGGACATGAATTTCATGTTGTTTCGGGGGTCGTCCGTGCTCTGCTTAGCGTCTCATTGTTCTAAATCATAGTTATGCTCCTTACGAGCGCTTGGAACCTAGTAGAGTGGAAAAATATTCACTGCTGAGTAAATTGGCGCTCATATAGTAAGCCATGCTACACACATTTCGATCCGTACCGAAGGAGCAAACGGTGAAAACGCGTGAGCAAGGTGTTGGCCTTAAAAATTGGTATCAAATATTCTCTAGATGTCAAAAGTTGGATTTCCAGTTCCTACGGTGTTGCTCCCTCAGTTAGCTTTGCAACGAGCACAACAGCCGAAGATTTTGAGTCCCCTAGATGTAGTTATGGCCGTTATACCAAGCGGACATGACTTTCATGAGTTTTCGTGGTCGTCCGTCCAGCTTTTAGCGTCACATTGTTCTAGATCATAGGTATGCTCCTTACGAGCACTAGGAACCTAGTAGAGTGCAGAAATATTCACTGTTGTGGAAGTTGGCGCTAATACACTAAGCCATGGTACACACATTTCGATCCGTACCGAAGGAGCAAATGCTGAAAGCGGACGAGCAAGGTGTTGGCCTTATAAATTGGTATCAAATATTTCCGAAATGTCAAAAGTTTGATTTCCAGTTCCTACGATTTTGCTCCCACAGTTAGCTTTCCAACGAGCCCAACAGCCGAAGATTCTAAGTCCCCTAGATGAAATTATGGCTGTTATACCGAGCGGACATGACTTTCGTGACTTTTGGGGGGTCATCCGTCCACTGCTTAGCGTCACATTGTTCTAGATCATAGGTATGCTCATTACGAGCACTAGAAACCTGGTAGAGTGGAAAAATATTTACTGCTGAGGAAGTTGGCGCTCATATCGTAAGTCATGGTACGCACATTTAGATCCGTACCGAAGGAGCAAACGCTGAAAGCGGGCAACTAAGGTGTCGGCCTTATAAATTGGTATCAAATATTCTCCTTATGTCAAAAGTTTGATTTTCAGTTCCTATGGTGTTGCTCCCTCGGTTAGCTTTCCAACGAGCCCAACAGCCGAAGATTCTGAGTCCCCTAGAAGAAGTTATGGCCGTTATACCGAGCGGACATGAATTTCATGTGGTTTCGAGGGTCGTCCGTCCACTGCTTAGCGTCTCATTGTTCTAAATTATAGTTATGCTCCTTACGAGCGCTTGGAACCTAGTAGAGTGGAAAAATATTCACTGCTGAGGAAGTTGGCGCTCATACAGTAAGCCATGCTACACACATTTCGATCCGTCCTGAAGGAGCAAACGCTGAAAGTAGACGAGCAAGGTGTTGGCCTTATAATTTGGTGTCAAATATTCTGGAAATGTCAAAACTTTGATTTCCAGTTCCTACGGTGTTGCTCCCACAGTTAGCTCTCCAACGAGCCCAACCGCCGAAGATTCTAAGTCCCCTAGATGAAATTATGGTCGTTATACCGAGCAGACATGACTTTCATGAGTTTTGGGGGGTGGTCTGTCCACTGCTTAGCGTCACATTGTTCTAGATCATAGTTATGCTCCTTATGAGCACTAGAAACCTAGTAGAGTGGAAAAATATTCACTTCAGAGGAAGTTAGCGCTCACAGTAAGCCATGGCACGCACATTTTGATCCGTACCAAAGGAGCAAACGCTGAAAGCGGGCGAGCAAGGTGTTGGCCTTATAAATTGGTATCAAATATTCCCCATATGTCAAAAGTTTGATTTCCAATTCCTATGGTGTTGCTCCCTCAGTTAGCTTTCCAACGAGCCCAACAGCCGAAGATTCCGAGTCCCCTGGAAGAAGTTATGGCCGTTATACCGAGCGGACATGACTTTCATGTGGTTTTGGGCGTCATCCGTCCAATGTTCTAGATCATAGTTATGCTCCTTACGAGCGCTAGTAACCAAGTAGAGATGAAAAATATTCACTACTGAGCAAGTTGGCACTCATACAGTAAGCCATGGTACGCACATTTCGATCCGTACCGAAGGAGCAAACGCTGAAAGCGGGCGAGCAAGGTGTTGGCCTTATAAATTGGTATCAAATATTCCCCATATGTCAAAAGTTTCATTTCTAGTTCCTATGGTGTTGCTCCCTCGGTTAGCATTCTAACGAGCCCAACAGCCGAAGATTCTTAGTCCCCTAGATGAAATTATGGCTGTTATACCGAGCGGACATGACTTTCATGAGTTTTGGGGGGTCGTCCGTCCACTGCTTAGCGTCACATTGTTCTAGATCATAGTTATGCTCCTAACGAGCACTAGAAACCTAGTAGAGTGGAAAAATATTCACTGCAGAGGAAGTTGGCGCTCATATAGTAAGCCATGGCACGCACATTTTGATCCGTACCAAAGGAGCAAACGCTGAAAGCGGGCGACCAAGGTGTTGGCCTTATAAATTGGTATCAAATATTCCCAATATGTCAAAAGTTTGATTTCTAGTTCCTATGGTGTTGCTCCCTCAGTTATCTTTCCAACGAGCTCAACAGCCGAAGATTCTGAGTCCCCAAGAAGAAGTTATGGCCGTTTTACCGAGCGGACATGAATCTCATGTTGTTTCGGGGGTCGTCCGTGCTCTGCTTAGCATCTCATTGTTCTAAATCATAGTTATGCTACTTACGAGCGCTTGGAACCTAGTAGAGTGGAAAAATATTCACTGCTGAGTAAATTGGCGCTCATATAGTAAGCCATGCTACACACATTTCGATCCGTACCGAAGGAGCAAACGGTGAAAACGCGTGAGCAAGGTGTTGGCCTTAAGAATTGGTATCAAATATTCTCTATATGTCAAAAGTTCGATTTCCAGTTCCTACGGTGTTGCTCCCTCAGTTAGCTTTGCAACGAGCACAACAGCCGAAGATTTTGAGTCCCCTAGATGTAGTTATGGCCGTTATACCAAGCGGACATGACTTTCATGAGTTTTCGTGGTCGTCCGTCCAGCTTTTAGCGTCACATTGTTCTAGATCATAGGTATGCTCCTTACGAGCACTAGGAACCTAGTAGAGTGCAGAAATATTCACTGTTGTGGAAGTTGGCGCTAATACACTAAGCCATGGTACACACATTTCGATCCGTACCGAAGGAGCAAATGCTGAAAGCGGACGAGCAAGGTGTTGGCCTTATAAATTGGTATCAAATATTTCCGAAATGTCAAAAGTTTGATTTCCAGTTCCTACGATTTTGCTCCCACAGTTAGCTTTCCAACGAGCCCAACAACCGAAGATTCTAAGTCCCCTAGATGAAATTATGGCTGTTATACCGAGCGGACATGACTTTCGTGGCTTTTGGGGGGTCATCCGTCCACTGCTTAGCGTCACATTGTTCTAGATCATAGGTATGCTCATTACGAGCACTAGAAACCTGGTAGAGTGGAAAAATATTCACTGCTGAGGAAGTTGGCGGTCATATCGTAAGTCATGGTACGCACATTTAGATCCGTACCGAAGGAGCAAACGCTGAAAGCGGGCAACCAAGGTGTCGGCCTTATAAATTGGTATCAAATATTCTCCTTATGTCAAAAGTTTGATTTTCAGTTCCTATGGTGTTGCTCCCTCGGTTAGCTTTCCAATGAGCCCAACAGCCGAAGATTCTGAGTCCCCTAGAAGATGTTATGGCCGTTATACCGAGCGGACATGAATTTCATGTGGTTTCGAGGGTCGTCCGTCCACTGCTTAGCGTCTCATTGTTCTAAATTATAGTTATGCTCCTTACGAGCGCTTGGAACCTAGTAGAGTGGAAAAATATTCACTGCTGAGGAAGTTGGCGCTCATACAGTAAGCCATGCTACACACATTTCGATCCGTCCTGAAGGAGCAAACGCTGAAAGTGGACGAGCAAGGTGTTGGCCTTATAATTTGGTGTCAAATATTCTGGAAATGTCAAAACTTTGATTTCCAGTTCCTACGGTGTTGCTCCCACAGTTAGCTCTCCAACGGGCCCAACCGCCGAAGATTCTAAGTCCCCTAGATGAAATTATGGCCGTTATACCGAGCAGACATGACTTTCATGAGTTTTGGGGGGTGGTCTGTCCACTGCTTAGCGTCACATTGTTCTAGATCATAGTTATGCTCCTTATGAGCACTAGAAACCTAGTAGAGTAGAAAAATATTCACTTCAGAGGAAGTTAGCGCTCACAGTAAGCCATGGCACGCACATTTTGATCCGTACCAAAGGAGCAAACGCTGAAAGCGGGCGAGCAAGGTGTTGGCCTTATAAATTGGTATCAAATATTCCCCATATGTCAAAAGTTTGATTTCCAATTCCTATGGTGTTGCTCCCTCAGTTAGCTTTCCAACGAGCCCAACAGCCGAAGATTCTGAGTCCCCTGGAAGAAGTTATGGCCGTTATACCGAGCGGACATGACTTTCATGTGGTTTTGGGCGTCATCCGTCCAATGTTCTAGATCATAGTTATGCTCCTTACGAGCGCTCGTAACCTAGTAGAGTTGAAAAATATTCACTACTGAGCAAGTTGGCACTCATACAGTAAGCCATGGTACGCACATTTCGATCCGTACCGAAGGAGCAAACGCTGAAAGCGGGCGAGCAAGGTGTTGGCCTTATAAATTGGTATCAAATATTCCCCATATGTCAAAAGTTTCATTTCTAGTTCCTATGGTGTTGCTCCCTCGGTTAGCTTTCCAACGAGCCCAACAGCCGAAGATTCTTAGTCCCCTAGATGAAATTATGGCTGTTATACCGAGCGGACATGACTTTCATGAGTTTTGGGGGGTCGTCCGTCCACTGCTTAGCGTCACATTGTTCTAGATCATAGTTATGCTCCTAACGAGCACTAGAAACCTAGTAGAGTGGAAAAATATTCACTACAGAGGAAGTTGGCGCTCATACAGTAAGCCATGGCACGCACATTTTGATCCGTACCAAAGGAGCAAACGCTGAAAGCGGGCGACCAAGGTGTTGGCCTTATAAATTGGTATCAAATATTCCCCATATGTCAAAAGTTTGATTTCTAGTTCCTATGGTGTTGCTCCCTCAGTTATCTTTCCAACGAGCTCAACAGCCGAAGATTCTGAGTCCCCAAGAAGAAGTTATGGCCGTTTTACCGAGCGGACATGAATTTCATGTTGTTTCGGGGGTCGTCCGTGCTCTGCTTAGCGTCTCATTGTTCTAAATCATAGTTATGCTCCTTACGAGCGCTTGGAACCTAGTAGAGTGGAAAAATATTCACTGCTGAGTAAGTTGGCGCTCATATAGTAAGCCATGCTACACACATTTCGATCCGTACCGAAGGAGCAAACGGTGAAAACGCGTGAGCAAGGTGTTGGCCTTAAAAATTGGTATCAAATATTCTCTAGATGTCAAAAGTTCGATTTCTAGTTCCTACGGTGTTGCTCCCTCAGTTAGCTTTGCAACGAGCACAACAGCCGAAGATTTTGAGTCCCCTAGATGTAGTTATGGCCGTTATACCAAGCGGACATGACTTTCATGAGTTTTCGTGGTCGTCCGTCTAGCTTTTAGCGTCACATTGTTCTAGATCATAGGTATGCTCCTTACGAGCACTAGGAACCAAGTAGAGTGCAGAAATATTCACTGTTGTGGAAGTTGGCGCTAATACACTAAGCCATGGTACACACATTTCGATCCGTACCGAAGGAGCAAATGCTGAAAGCGGACGAGCAAGGTGTTGGCCTTATAAATTGGTATCAAATATTCCCCAAATGTCAAAAGTTTGATTTTCAGTTCCTATGGGTTGCTCCCTCGGTTAGCTTTCCAACGAGCCCAACAGCCGAAGATTCTGAGTCCCCTAGAAGAAGTTATGGCCGTTATACCGAGCGGACATGAATTTCATGTGGTTTCGAGGGTCGTCCGTCCACTGCTTAGCGTCTCATTATTCTAAATTATAGTTATGCTCCTTACGAGCGCTTGGAACCTAGTAGAGTGGGAAAATATTCACTGCTGAGGAAGTTGGCGCTCATACAGTAAGCCATGCTACACACATTTCGATCCGTCCTGAAGGAGCAAACGCTGAAAGTGGACGAGCAAGGTGTTGGCCTTATAATTTGGTGTCAAATATTCTAGAAATGTCAAAACTTTGATTTCCAGTTCCTACGGTGTTGCTCCCACAGTTAGCTCTCCAACGAGCCCAACCGCCGAAGATTCTAAGTCCCCTAGATGAAATTATGGCCGTTATACCGAGCAGACATGACTTTCATGAGTTTTGGGGGGTGGTCTGTCCACTGCTTAGCGTCACATTGTTCTAGATCATAGTTATGCTCCTTATGAGCACTAGAAACCTAGTAGAGTGGAAAAATATTCACTTCAGAGGAAGTTAGCGCTCACAGTAAGCCATGGCACGCACATTTTGATCCGTACCAAAGGAGCAAACGCTGAAAGCGGGCGAGCAAGGTGTTGGCCTTATAAATTGGTATCAAATATTCCCCATATGTCAAAAGTTTGATTTCCAATTCCTATGGTGTTGCTCCCTCAGTTAGCTTTCCAACGAGCCCAACAGCCGAAGATTCTGAGTCCCCTGGAAGAAGTTATGGCCGTTATACTGAGCGGACATGACTTTCATGTGGTTTTGGGCATCATCCGTCCAATGTTCTAGATCATAGTTATGCTCCTTACGAGCGCTAGTAACCTAGTAGAGTTGAAAAATATTCACTACTGAGGAAGTGGGCACTCATACAGTAAGCCATGGTACGCACATTTCGATCCGTACCGAAGGAGCAAACGCTGAAAGCGGGCGAGCATGGTGTTGGCCTTATAAATTGGTATCAAATATTCCCCATATGTCAAAAGTTTCATTTCTAGTTCCTATGGTGTTGCTCCCTCGGTTAGCTTTCCAACGAGCCCAACAGCCGAAGATTCTTAGTCCCCTAGATGAAATTATGGCTGTTATACCGAGCGGACATGACTTTCATGAGTTTTGGGGGGTCGTCCGTCCACTACTTAGCGTCACATTGTTCTAGATCATAGGTATGCTCATTACGAGCACTAGAAACCTAGTAGAGTGGAAAAATATTCACTGCTGAGGAAGTTGGCGTTCATATAGTAAGTCATGGTACGCACATTTCGATCCGTACCGAAGGAGCAAACGCGAAAAGCGGGCAACCAAGGTGTTGGCCTTATAAATTGGTATCAAATATTCTCCATATGTCAAAAGTTTGATTTTCAGTTCCTATGGTGTTGCTCCCTCGGTTAGCTTTCCAACGAGCCCAGCAGCCGAAGATTCTGAGTCCCCTAGATGAAGTTATGGCCGTTATACCGAGCGGACATGAATTTCATGTGATTTCGAGGGTCGTCCGTCCACTGCTTAGCGTCTCATTGTTCTAAATTATAGTTATGCTCCTTACGAGCGCTTGGAACCTAGTAGAGTGGAAAAATATTCATTGCTGAGGAAGTTGGCGCTCATACAGTATGCCATGCTACACACATTTTGATCCGTACCGAAAGAGCAAACGCTGAAAGTGGACGAGCAAGGTGTTGGCCCTATAATTTGGTGTCAAATATTCCGGAAATGTCAAAACTTTGATTTCCAGTTCCTACGGTGTTGCTCCCACAGTTAGCTCTCCAACGAGCCCAACCGCCAAAGATTCTAAGTGCCCTAGATGAAATTATGGCCGTTATACCGAGCAGACATGACTTTCATGAGTTTTGGGGGTCGTCTGTCCACTGCTTAGTGTCACATTGTTCTAGATCATAGTTATGCTCCTTATGAGCACTAGAAACCTAGTAGAGTGGAAAAATATTCACTGCAGAGGAAGTTGGCGCTCATACAGTAAGCCATGGCACGCACATTTTGATCCGTACTAAAGGAGCAAACGCTGAAAGCGGTTGAGCAAGGTGTTGGCCTTATAAATTGGTATCAAATATTCCCCATATGTCAAAAGTTTGATTTCCAATTCCTATGGTGTTGCTCCCTAAGTTAGCTTTCCAACGAGCCCAACAGCCGAAGATTCTGAGTCTCCTGGAAGAAGTTATGGCTGTTATACCGAGCGGACATGACTTGGATGTGGTTTTGGGCGTCATCCATCCAATGTTCTAGATCATAGTTATGCTCCTTACGAGCGCTAGTAACCTAGTAGAGTTGAAAAATATTCACTACTGAGGAAGTTGGCACTCATACAGTAAGCCATGGTACGCACATTTCGATCCGTACCGAAGGAGCAAACGCTGAAAGGGGCCGAGAAAAGCGTTGGCCTTATAAATTGGTATCAAATATTCCCCATATGTCAAAAGTTTAATTTCTAGTTCCTATGGTGTTGCTCCCTCGGTTAGCTTTCCAACGAGCCCAACAGCCGAAGATTCTAAGTCCCCTAGATGAAATTATGGCTGTTATACCGAGCGGACATGACTTTCATGAGGTTTGGGGGGTCGTCCGTCCACTGCTTAGCGTCACATTGTTCTAGATCATAGGTATGCTCATTACGAGCACTAGAAACCTAGTAGAGTCGAAAAATATTCACTGCTGAGAAAGTTGGCGCTCATATAGTAAGTCATGGTACGCACATTTCGATCCGTACCAAATGAGCAAATGCTGAAAGCGAGCAACCAAGGTGTTGGCCTTATAAATTGGTATCAAATATTCTCCATATGTCAAAAGTTTGATTTTCAGTTCCTATGGTGTTGCTCCCTCGGTTAGCTTTCCAACGAGCCCAACAGCCGAAGATTCTGAGTCCCCTAGAAGAAGTTATGGCCGTTATACCGAGCGGACATGAATTTCATGTGGTTTCGAGGGTCGTCCGTCCACTACTTAGCGTCTCGTTGTTCTAAATTATAGTTATGCTCCTTACGAGCGCTTGGAACCTAGTAGAGTGGAAAAATATTCACTGCTGAGGAAGTTGGCGCTCATACAGTATGCCATGCTACACACATTTCGATCCGTACCGAAGGAGCAAACGCTGAAAGTGGACGAGCAAGGTGTTGGCCCTATAATTTGGTGTCAAATATTCCGGAAATGTCAAAACTTTGATTTCCAGTTCCTACGGTGTTGCTCCCACAGTTAGCTTTCCAACGAGCCCAACCGCCGAAGATTCTAAGTCCCCCAGATGAAATTATGGCCGTTATACCGAGCAGACATGACTTTCATGAGTTTTGGGGGGTCGTCTGTCCACTACTTAGCGTCACATTGTTCTAGATCATAGTTATGGTCCATATGAGCACTAGAAACCTAGTAGAGTGGAAGAATATTCACTGCAGAGGAAGTTGGCGCTCATACAGTAAGCCATGGCACGCACATTTTGATCCGTACCAAAGGAGCAAACGCTGAAAGCGGGCGAGCAAGGTGTTGGCCTTATAAATTGGTATCAAATATTCTCCATATGTCAAAAGTTTGATTTCCAATTCCTATGGTGTTGCTCCCTCAGTTAGCTTTCCAACGAGCCCAACAGCCGAAGATTCTGAGTCCCCTGGAAGAAGTTATGGCCGTTATACTGAGCGGACATGACTTTCATGTGGTTTTGGGCGTCATCCGTCCAATGTTCTAGATCATAGTTATGCTCCTTACGAGCGCTAATAACCTAGTAGAGTGGAAAAATATTCACTGCTGAGGAAGTTGGTGCTCATACAAGAAGCCATGCGACACACATTTCGATCCATACCGAATGAGCAAACGCTGAAAGCGGACGAGCAAGCTGTTGGCCTTATAAACTGGTATCAAATATTCCCAAAATGTCAAAAGTTTGGTTTCCAGTTGCTACGGTGTTGCTCACACAGTTAGCTTTCCAATGAGCCCAACAGCCAAAGATTCTAAGTCCCCTAAATGAAATTATGGCTGTTATACCGTGCGGACATGACTTTCATGAGTTTTGGGGGGTCGTCCGTCCGCTGCTTAGTGTCACATTGTTCTAGATCATAGGTATGCTCATTACATGCACTAGAAACCTAGTAGAGTGGAATAATTTTCACTGCTGAGGAAGTTGGTGCTCATACAGTAAGCCATGGTACGCACATTTCGATCCGTACCGAAGGAGCAAACGCTGAAAGCGGGCGAGCAAGGTGTTGGCCTTATAAATTGGTATCAAATATTCACCATATGTCAAAAGTTTGATTTCCAGTTCCTATGGTGTTGCTCCCTCAGTTAGCTTTCTAACGAGCCCAACAGCCGAATATTCTGAGTCCCCTAGAAGAAGTTATGGCCGTTATACCGAGCGGACATGACTTTCTTGTGGTTTCGGGGGTCGTGCGTCCACTACTTAGCGTCTCATTGTTCTAGATCATAGTTATGCTCCTTACGAGCGCTACTAACCTAGTAGAGTTGAAAAATATTAACTACTGAGGAAGTTGGCGCTCATACAGTAAGCCAAGGTACGCACATTTCGATCTGTCCCGAAGGAGCAAACGCTGAAAGCGGGTGAGCAAGGTGTTGGCCTTACAAATTGGTATCAAATATTCCCCATATGTCAAAAGTTTGATTTCTAGTTCCTACGGTGTTGCTCCCACAGTTAGCTTTCCAACGAGCCCAACAACCAAAGATTCTAAGTCCCCTAGATGAAATTATGGCCATTATACCGAGCGGACATGACTTTCTTGAGTTTTGGGGGGTCGTCCGTCCACTGCTTAGCGTCACATTGTTGTATGTCATAGGTATGCTCCTTGCGAGCACTAGAAAGCTAGTAGAGTGGAAAAATTTTCACTGCTGAGGAAGTTGGCGATCGTACAGTAAGCCATGGTACACACATTTCGATCCGTACCGAAGGAGCAAACGCTGAAAGCGGGCGAGCAAGGTGTTGGCCTTATAAATTGGTATCAAATATTCTCCATATGTCCAAAGTTTGATTTCCAGTTCCTATGGTGTTGCTCCCTCGGTTAGCTTTCCAGCGAGCCCAACAGATGAAGATTCTGAGTCCCCTAGAAGAAGTTATGGCCATTATACCGAGCAGAGATGACTTTCATGTGGTCTCGGGGGTCGTCCGTCCACTGAGGCAGTTGGCGCTCATACAGTAAGCCATGCTACGTAAATTTTGATCTGTACCGAAGGAGCAAACGTTGAAAGCGGGTGAGCAAGGTGTTGGCCTTATAAATTGGTATCGAATGTTCTCCAGATGTCAAAAGTTGGATTTCCAGTTCCTACGGTGTTGCTCCCTCAGTTAGCTTTCCAACGAGCACAACAGCCGAAGATTTTGAGTCCCCTAGATGTAGTTATGGCCGTTATACCAAGCGGACATGACTTTCATGAGTTTTCGAGGTCGTCCGTCCACCTTTTAGCGTCACATTGTTCTAGATCATAGGTATGCTCCTTACAAGCACTAGGAACCTAGTAGAATGGAAAAATATTCACTGCTGAGGAAGTTGGCGCTCATACAATAAGCCATGGTACACATATTTCGATCCGTACCGAATGAGCAAACGCTGAAAGCGGACGAGCAAGGTGTTGGCCTTATTAATTGGTATCAAATATTCCCGAAATGTCAAAAGTTGGATTTCCAGTTCCTACAGTGTTGCTCCCACAGTTTGCTTTCCAACGAGCCCAACAGCCGAAGATTCTAAGTCCCCTTGATGAAATTTGTGACAACCCTAATTTTTTAAACCAAAAAAAAAATCACAACCTTAAAATTTCGTTTCTAATTATGTTTGTTGCATTGCATTTAACATGAATAATGTGAAAAACTAAATAAAATACATAACCAATGCTAGATATAATTAGTCAATTAATTTTATTTACGTTTCACCTTGTGCTTAAACCTGTGCCTCATATTGGTTCTTCCTTGGATCTTTATTTGAGTGCAAATTGATTCAAATTCAAACCAAAGTTCAAATTAGAACTAAGAAAATGGAAAGCAAAGCAGAAAAAGGAAAGAAATGGGAAAAGGCCTTTCGGCTCATCAACTCAAACCAACCCAGACCGGCCACCCGTTTCCCTTTCGCAGTTGGGCCTCCATGTCGCCAAACTGGCTCAGCCGGAGGCGAGCCCGCGCCCTGCCGCTGCCAGACGGGCCACCTCCCTTACGCTCACTGGCGGGTAGAGCCCACTCGCCAGCTTTCCCTTCCACCCTCACTGAAATGACCCGGATTCCGCGATGCCGAAATCCAAGCCTTTACTCATTGCAATAGTCCCAGGATACACATAAGCTATCGCAATTCATATATTTCAATCGGTATCACATCCATAGCTTCGATTAACATTACATTTATACAATATTGGCCAAAGCCGGTACAAGTCCAATAGGACTGAATCAAGCAGAAATCGTGATCTAGCAGCGAAAAGTAAGTCTTCGGGTCCATCACCACAGGCATCCTTGAGCGAAGCACCGTGATCCTCAGTTGTCCGTCCTTCATGGGAATGATCGTCGTCCATCTCATCGCCTTCTGTCGAAGAAGAGGTCGTCATCCAACTTATCTCCAAAACCTGCGCGCCAGTAGCGCAGACCACCCTGAGACACACCCTTAAGCGGCAGCGTAATAATAAAAGGGACTGGCACAAGTGGAAGGCTCTAGGCTTTCTATGCAAGCAAGTATATAAATAATATTATCCAGTTTACCATATCATTGTTCCATTCGGGAATTCGATCACACAACCGGTTCTCCTGCTCATCACTCAACCCAACACATACACACCTCACCACCATACACCTCTTCCATATCATCCACTCTCATCATACTACATCTGCGGCATGACAGCTCCCACCCGTCCATGTCTCAACGGCCGCAGCCGAATTCCAAACACTTGAGGGAGAAGAGAAGAAATCCCATGCTAGATGAAGTGACTCCGCTCTTGGATCGTCCTTTGACCGGGGACGGCGGCTATACGTATAGATCATACACTCTCGAGAGGATGTTGTACATCTGTACCCACACGAGATGGGACGGAGGCAGTAGCGATCAGCCCCGGGCCCACCACACCAATAGATAACCCTCCCTTTCTGGCACCATTCCTGCTTTCCTGAGCTAGAAACTGTGCGGATACAAACCCACCGCACTCTCAGAACTGTGAGCTCGACTGATCCGGGGCCCCACGGGTCGAGTATATCGGGGACGAGAGATTACCCCCGCAACCGTCATCACCCCCTAACACTATCGCCTTACGCCAACAGTTCCAGTGCCATTGGGGAAAGTCAAGAACCGGGCCTGAGGTCGCGTGGTATGCACGAGTTAGAGTCCAAGATACTGTCACCCCTACTCGGTCCTTAATCGGCGAGAGCAAGCCTTCCAAAGGTCGGTTGCCACCCTCAGCGGTGGGCCGCACACCACCACACACCTCACTCCACTCTGAAGAGAGTTCTAGTCTCTCCCATGTTTTCCGGTGCTGACTCTCGCCACCCATCTCACACACCATCTCGCTCTCAAATCCACCCACTTCACACACGCCAAGAGTTATCACATCCCACCATCATATCACCAAATCTCACATCATGTTCATTTTACTTAGTTATAGTAGTATAATGGTGGTGATGTAGCAAGCAAGGTAATAGTGGCTACATGGAAAAAGGCTCCCTATCTTTGGGTTAACAGCAAGCATAAATAATAAAAATAGCAGTAGCAAGTTGCGTGTCTATAGGTTATGAAGCGAGGGAAGTGTCTGAATGGTGACCTCGGGTAGAGCTGGTTGCTCTACAGCTCCGACGTAGTTGAAGTAGTCATACTCGTCAGGGTTTCCCGAGAGCTTCTCCCGACCTATATGCGAAAGATCGAATAAACCAAATGCAGCACAAACTCCAAATAAAATGCGAGAAAGAACCAACACCACTCAAACAATAGCATTAACTGGTAGAGTTTGATTTTGGAATAAAACAGAATTAGTTTCTAAGTTTAATTCAGTTTGCATTTATTTTATGGAGATTCAGAAAATAGGGGTGAAAGTGATTGAGCTTGGTGGAAGCACTCGTGCAGCCTTTGGATTAGATTTTCCTCATGGTTCATGGTGAATGGTTCTCACGAGTGCACATACTGCATATAACAGGAACATGGTTCAAGTGCTGGTCATTGGACCATTCGGTGAACAATCTGGGCACTGTAGTGGCCAGCTAGTAATCTACTAGCTAACCTTGGAAAGGATGTGATAAAAAAAACTTGGAAAGGATCTGATTACCTAGTCATGCTCCAGGGTACCTCGTGCCAAGATCCAGAGGCCAGATCGGCTAGGCTGTTATGGTTCTCAACTCAGCATCACAGCAGCTTGCTTCTGCTAAAACAGAGCATGAGCAGGTGACCATGCACCAAGGTGCTCGTTCAAAGCCTTGCAGGGTACAGGACAGTAACGTTCAGGTTTTGCAGAACAAGATCAAGCTCGTGCGGCCGTCGATGCTTGTGTGCAGGTTCACATGGCGTGGCCACTTCCATGGTGCCGTGCAGCTGTGTCCTCATGGAAACAGGGAGGCCGCTAGTGCTCGGACACGCGAGAACGAGCAGAGCTCGGCCGCGGCGTTCTGTGCAGGCTTGGCGACAGTGTGTCCGCTCCTAGCGGTGCCGTGCAACAGCATGGGCTGTGACCGTGCTAGTGAGGCTGCAAGTACGCGCACAGGTTCGAGCTGAGCTCGTCCATGCCGTACTTGCGTGTGGTTTCACGGCAACAGCTTGCTCGCGCACGCGAAAGTGAACGTGGCAATGCTGGCCGGTGGCATGGCTCCCTGCAAAAGAGGTTCTCCGACGCGAAGCTGGTCACACGCAGACAAAAGGCAACAACAGGCTCTGGTCACGCGGGGAGACGGTGCTCCGTGCCCGCGGTCGTACGCAGTGGCAACATGGACATGGGATCGCACACAGATCAAGCCACTCGACGGCGGGGCAGGCAGTTCAAGGGGTTCCTCGGCTCGACGGCCGGACAGCAAAAACAGAGGAAAAGGGTCGGGCCTTGGCGTATGGCTGTGCTCACCGAGGGTCGACGGTGTAGGCGTAGCCGTGCCGACCGTCAGAGAAGAGGATGCAGCCCGGGTTTGCGGTACGGCGTCGGCGGCGCAATCGTAGGTTGCCGTGCAGGTGGTTCAGGCTTGTGGCGCTCCCGTCCGGCTTGACCTCGTGGTCGCCGTGCTCTTCCCGGATCGGCGGCGGCGGCGCCGCCCGTCTTCCATAGCAGCTTGCGATCCACTCGGTGGCGACGCCTCCATAGTTCCGGCTCGGCGTGCGGTCGCGCGTCCCTCCTGGTCTGGCGTCGTCGTCGATGGCGCGTCGCTGTCGTCGCAGTTTGTCTTCACCGCAGCGGCAGCAGCACCTGCGTTTCGGCTCCTTCTCCGTCTTCGGTCCCTCTTCTTCCTCACCAGTTCCTCGTCGGCGGTGCTTGGTGGAGTTGGGCAAGTCCCTGGTGGCGGCGCACGGGGAGAAGACAAGAGGGGCTGCGTCTTTATTGCGGGTGGCTAGGGTTCCTTGGGCAACCTCGTGGACGGCAGGGATCCTTGGCGTTCGTGCCTTCGGGACGCGTGGAGCACATCCACAGCTAGCTGCGCTCGTGGGTCCCAGCGGCAGGGAGAGGATGAGCGTTCTGGAGTGGGTGAGGGCACGTGAGCTGGCTGGGGATTTGCTTGGCGGCCAAGAAGCTGGGACGAGGGGATCCGATGCAGGAGCTGCTCGCCTTCCGTTCGTCTCCTGCGTGAGGAAAAGAAACAGGGGAAGGAAAGGGAAAGGGAAAGCTGCAGGTGGGCCACTGCTGTCAGCGAGACAAAGAACTGGCGTGCGATGGTCTGGGCTGCGATGGAGCGGTCATGGTGCTGGGCTGGCCGGATTGGTTGCTTGGCCCATCTCACGTGCACGAGATTAGCTGCAAGCCTGATTAATTTGCTTGTTTCCATTTATCTTGCTAGCACAAACGTACACATGCTTATCAATTGATGTGAATTTAACTGTGAGTTTAAACATAAGCGTTCCACTCAAATAAGATTCGAGGAAATCCAAATCACACATGCATATGTTCTAGTATTTTGATATCAACTTTTAATTATTGAAACAATTGATCTATAAATGGAATATTACTTTTTGCCCAAAATCTCTTTGAAAAAGGAATACAATTATTTATCTAGTTAGTTGATTATTTTGTGTCTCAATTACCTGGCGACAATTATTTATCTAGTTAGTTGATTATTTTGTGTCTCAATTACCTGGCATAAAATTTTATATATTTACTTTAATTAATATTAGAAATTTTAGAAATGTTACACCTAATATGAGATGCAAATATTCAATTCACACAATTCAAGAAAATTTTTTTTTTTGAAAGTTTGGATTTTTACTTTCATTAACATTCCGTAAAAATGCGGGATGTTACAGTCTCCCCCCTTCACAAGAATCTCGTCCTCGAGATTTAGGGGTAGCTTACATGTTCTCGAAGAGGTGTGGATACTTCTCTCGAAGCTCGGACTCCTTCTCCGAAGTGGCTTCTCTTTCGGAGTGATTACTCCACAACACTTTGCACACTGAAATCCTTATCCTTCTGGTTCCTTTTTCTGCCCGGTCAAGAATCTGTACTGGATACTCTAAGTATTCCAGGTTATCTTACAAGTCAACTGCTTCTGGCGATATCTGTGTATCAGGTAACCTCAAACATTTGCGAAGCTGAGAAACGTGAAACACTGGGTGTACACCGGACAGGTGCTCTGGCAACTCAATCTCATAAGCTAGCTCTCCAATCTTCTTCTTGATTCTGTAAGGCCCAACATATCTTGGTGCAAGCTTCCCTTTCATGTGAAATCTCTTGGTTCCACGCATAGGTGACAATTTCAAGTACACAAATTCTCCTGCTTCAAAAGTGAGCTCACGCCTACGCTTATCTGCATAGCTTTTCTGGCGGCTCTGAGCTATTCTAAGGTTCTCTCTGACTTTGGCCACATTTTCAGCTGCTTCTTCAAACATAGTTGGCCCAAAGAACTGTCTCTATCCTGCTTCTTCCCACATCAAGGGAGTCCTGCACTGTCGACCATACAAGGCCTGGAAGGGTGACATTTCAATGCTAGCTTGATAGCTGTTGTTGTAAGAAAATTCTGCGAACGGCAAGCTGTCTTCCCAGTTTGGCCCGTAAGTCAACACACAAGCTCTTAAAAGGTCTTCCAGGAGTTGATTCACTCGTTCTGTCTGCCCATCCGTCTGGGGATGGTAAGCGGTACTTGTCACACCCTGGTTTAAAAAGACAAACCAGAGTAAACTATATGTGTGCCAGGATCTAATCTCACACATATAGAGACAATATACAGTGATATAACAGAACATGCTTTATTATATAACGTTAAACAACATATACATAAGACATACACAGAGTAGCGGAAGCATAACTAAAACTCCAAGCCGTCCACAGGGAAGCCAACTGGGGGTCGCTCGCCTAGAACTCCATGAACCTTCAATTGTACTCCTTTAGGCCTTCATCTTCTGAGCAGCGGTTGGAATTTTCCCCCCAACAAGGATAAAAGTAAAGGAACAAGCGTGAGTACTTCAACTCGTACTCAACAAGCATAACATGAACCATGAGGCTCTAAGGTTGGCTGACACAAAGCATGAGCTTTTAGTTGGTCAAGTTTTATTAAACAACTAACTACTGCAAGAGAGTAGATAAACCATTAAACCTAAGATATTGCATAAAAGATTAAACCACATTATTAACATAAGAACCAACTTCCAAACCCAACCCGGAACCACTAATCTGCATAAAGGATCTGGGCCGCTCATAACCGTGAGCACGGCTGACATGTCAGTTTTACACTCTCGAGAGGTCGTACATCTTTACCCATGAGTCGTGGGCTACGCTAGTGGTCCACCACATTACCTTAGATGAGACGGCTAGCAAGCACACTACGAGGCCTTTACAAAGATCACGTTGGTAAGGTGTAACCGCTAAGGTTTCAGGGTCCGCAGCTGTGGAGCAAGCCTCAAGGGGAGATAAACGCACTCAACCCAAGTAGCGCGAGGGCCACAGAAGCTCACCTCCCCTCTTGCCCCGTCGGTAAGTTACTCCCAAACCAATGCAACCTAATTAATTAGCCAAGACCGTCCCATTCCAGTCTCATGGTAGCACTGTTGTCCCAGGTTGTCGCTTTGCGAACCGGTCCTTAAGGAGAGTGGCTATGAGCAAAACACATGCTCACGCCCCCTAAACCAAGTTGCTAAAAAGCCATTTTTAAAGGAACATGAGCCACAGAGGGTCAAGCTCAAGATTTGATTGCATAGATCCATTAAACAAAATTATTAACAAAAGATACATGAGTTTGAGCAGCAACTAGCAAAACTTAACCCACATGCATCCCCATAGGTAAACATTGCGATAACAGAGGCTAGGTACAGTCCTTATTGGCATACAAAATTAGACACATGCATATGAAGTGATTAAATGGTTATTAGGTTGTGCTCATGCTATACTTGCCTTCCTCAAAGGTACTCTTGCTGCTCCTCACACACATTGAGCCTTAGCGCAAACAACTGTAACAACAAACAAAGGGGAACTAAGAACAATACACCATACAAATAAATGATTTTATAAAGAACATAAAAAGAACACTAGTCGTTACTAATAATACATGAGGAAGGATATGAAGGTAGGAACAAAATGATTTGGTAGGACTAGGTGTTAAGAGATATAAACATGAAAAAGTGAAAGATGTTGCCAGGCCATGGTTTGCATAGAGATATTATTGTGGTGGAGAATATGAGGGGTTGAGAAGGAACTAGGGTGGAATTGAGAGAGGAATACGGTTGATCTCGCCGTGGTGTTTGTGCTGAAACTGCACACGATAAGACAATGGTAATGTGGGCACCAGAACTCTTCCCATGCCACACCATTTAAGGACCTTATTTGTGGAATTGATATGAGATATGTGGACTAAATTCTGAACAAAAGGTGCTGAGATTCGACCAACGGGTCAATGACAAAAGAAGGCGCAACGTAGAGTTATGTAGCCTCTTTTCTACAGGAGGGACAGCAAGTGCACCAATCGGAAAGACCATCCAATACCTGGCCTAAACTGATCCAAAGGCTGCCAAAATTTACAGAAATATGTGGTACTATGATATACATGGTATGGCAAAAGGATTTGATGATTGGAGAAGATGATTAAAAGAAAAGACCCTTGCATTTGGTATAACCTCGGCTGTCCGGGCTGCAGATATGTGTTCGCGGTAACGCTAAAATTTCCGGACCTGTGCCTCCTATGGCAGAACCAATTTATAGGGGCATGATTGAGGATATAATACACATCTCAGTCGAAGGGCTCGCTGATTGGACCTCCGGATCATTGAGAAAACATGCGCCAAAATGGCAGCACTGCTGCTGTCTGGACTGTTGTGGCAGCGAGCATGGCGACGGCGATAACTCTCACGTCGCTGCACCTATGGACAAACCATTTTATGGATGTGTGTACAGGGATATTATGCACTTCTCCGTAGAAGGGATCGGCCATTAGACTACCGGATCACCGGCAAAACATGAACCAAAGGCAGCCACACGGCTGTCATGGACAGCAGCAATAGCGGACACATCAACCAATGAGAAGCTGTTCTCCATGGCTCCGATGGCCAAACCGTTTTATGGGTATGTGCTCAAGGACAAGATACAAGATTTGGTTGAAGGGCATGACCATCAGGTCACTGGAATAGCGAAAAACAACCGTGCCAACTAGGGCAACGTGGCTGTCCATGACTGCAGCGAGACGTCGAATGGGTAAACCTTGCCGGAACTTGATGGGATTCGATCTATGCAACATGATTTGCAGCGGGAAATAAGGAAACATAGAGGAACATATGAGGGGCATCATCACCTAGGGTTTGATGGTGGAAGAGGTGACATGGGCGACATCAAGGCAGTGATGCCGCTGCGCACACGATCCCATAGGGCTGCAGCCTTGCCTCGGCGTCGGGGATCGTCGGGGGTGCTCTCCATGGTCTCCACACCCATGGACAGCAGGGGCAGCAGCAAGGAGGCAACCTCCATGGCATCCTTGAGGGCGTGGATCGAAGAACGCAGCAGGGGATCATCTTCCTTGTGATAAGAGCACTCCGTTTTCATGTTTCGGTGGTGGGGGGAGTGTAGGGATGAGAGGGGGCAGCCATGGGGGAGAGGGGCGGCCATGGCTGCTCCCTCCTTCTGTTTTCTCATGAGGAGGAAGGGGAGGGGCGGCCAGGAGAGGGGAGGGGCGACCAGGAGGGGAGGGGCAGCTAGGGAGAGGAAGATTAGGGTTAGTTTGGGCTGTTTTGGGCCTGTTTAGGGCTGGCCCAAGCTATGGACAGAAGTGGGAAATAAAAGAAAGGATTTCGGGCCTTGATCCAAGGTCAAAATGAGTGGAAACTTTGGGCCTTGACCCATTGATTGAGTCTTGAGTTTGTCATGCACGGGAGAGAAAATGATAAGGGAGAAAATTCGACGTCATCAACTAGAACCGAATTAGGAATTTCTGGGTTCTATGGAATGAGAGAAAGAAGAGAACATCATTTGGACATGAGCCTAAGAATGACACTAAGTTTTACCAAATGATGTCAATGGAAAGAAATGATGAAAAGGTAAACATGGAAACAGGATATCGAAATGTTGATTTCAAAAGAGGCAAAAAGAGTGAGGTCGGGTGATATCATCAAAGGTTTTAAGAATGACTTAGATAAATTGAAAGACGTGACTTAGTGTAGAGGATGGTCAACAAGATTGGTTTATAGTTTTGAGTCGGTGAAACTATAGAGATACAACTCGAGTTGGCAAGGAAGCAAAGGACTAGGATTTTAGAGATATGAATTGAGATGGACTTGAAACCTAGCCGGTTTTGAAAAATTTTGAAACCTCATTTTACACACATAAACACTATGCAATTCGGCATGAATGCAACAAACAAATGAGTTCTCATTGGAAAAACTTTTCAAAAGAATACGCTTCTTTCAATCCAGCAAAACTTACAAGTTCGAAAATTTTAGAAAATTTAGAAATCCTTCATTTTATTCATTGTTATCTATTCACATCCCAAAATTAGAAATTTTGGGGTGTGACAACCTACCCCCCTTAACAAGAATCTCGTCCCGAGATTCAGGGTTGGCTAGCAAAGAGGATTACGGTAAAGTACTTTCAACTCTTCTTGCTTCGGGTGGCTTCATTTAACTTTGCACATTTTGATCACCTTGTTTCTTGTAACTCTTCTGCAACTTTATGTATCTGATCTGAGTTGTATGTTCTGCATAGCTAAGGTCACCTTGCACACTGAGCTCATCAAATGGTATTTGTTCTTCTAGTACCTTGATGCACTTCTTCAACTAATAGATATGAAACACATTATGCACATCTGACAATCTAGCTGGTGACTCAAGCTGATAAACAACTTCACTTCTTCTTGCAAGGATCTTGAGTAGTCCAAAGTATTTGAGTGATAACTCTTCTTAACCTTGAATTTGCGGAGACCTCTGATAGGTGACACCTTTAAATGGACATAGTTGCCCTTCAAATTATCTGCTCGAGCGAGTTACTCTTGGGTTCTCTTGGATGGTTTGAACTTCTTGTTCTTTATAGTTTATAACTCTTGGCCCAAGCAAATGTTCCTCTCTAAGCTAGTGCTCGAGTGTAATGGTGTTCTGCGCTTTCTACCATATAATGCCTCGACTGATGCTTTACCTTCTTCTAACTGTTCCTTGATCCCATTGATCTTCTTACCCTTTGACTAACCTTTTCTAGTCACATGCTTCAAAATAGGTTCTACCTCCATGGTAACTTCCTTGGTTGTATTCAAGAATCCAAAACTGAATCTTTCAGCTCCACATGTTACTCCAAAGGCATCTGAAACTCAAAGCTATATTGATGTAACTTTACAAATCTCTAAAGCATGAACAACACCTGCTACTCCAGATTATGAGTTCAGTCATTCCCTTCATGTTCCTTCAGATGCAAGAACTATGACTCGTATCAAAAACACATCTTTGACCTTGTCATGGTGCATCCCCATACACTGAGATCTCTTGTGGACATCTGGCTAAGATAAAACTGGTGTGGTAGTCAACCTTCTCTTCAACAATTCGGATGTATCTCGGTGATCTAAAGTCCGTAGAAACTTAGCATTTCTCTCGCACAAGGTTATCAGTTGCTCTAAAATCTTTGAGAATCCTTAATGAACCTCCAATAATACCATGCCATATTAAGGAAGCTTCTGATGTCCTTCACATCCTGAGGTGTTTTCCATTCTCCCAACATTTATTCTTGTTTTTCAACCACAGTCCCAACTTATTTCTTATTCTCCTACCATTCAGTGATTCTTGCTGGTAATTGGGATCTACCCCCTTAACAGAATGATACTTGCAGCAATCTTGTGTAGTTCGTCTTCACACTTGAAGAAAGGGGGTGAGATTAGAATGTTGACTTGTCACCATTTGTCTCAAGCATTCTTCTCTAGCGTTCACCATACCAATGAGATAACAGACAGAAGCGACAAGGGAGAGAACAAAGCAAGGTCATGGATAGAAGAAGCCCATCTATCTATCGATGCCATTGTAAACCAGAAAGGTCAACAGCACATCAACAATCACTACAAAGAACCAAATCAAACATATATCACAATAACAAAGCAAACAACATAGGAGCACACTAACATGATTATGTCCTTATGAAACCACACTAGCACTCAAACCTTAACATCGTTTGTCTAGCGATATAAAAGGCTTAGGTGAAACTTATATAACTCAAAGCTCTAAACTAGCGAGTGGGTATACGTTCTTGCAAACTTGAGTGTTGTAGGAGACACTTCATGCCATGGGTTCTTCAACATCACAATTGGCGTCCTTCAGTCGACGATGATATGTTGAGCTCGAACTTCACGAACATCTTCACTTGCCTTGTATATCGTATTGGCCAAAGACTAAAGAATTTAAACAAAGATAAGAGAGGGTGACTATTTTATCAATAGATAGCACAAGATGAGTTTTGAGCAACAAGAGATAGGCAAAGGTCACATAGTTGAAAGTTTTTCAAAATATAGAGAAAATATAACCTTAGTGACGACCATTGCTACCTAGGCTTGCGTCCTACAGTCAGCACGGCTCTGATACCACTTTGTCACACCCTGGTTTAAAAAGACAAACCAGAGTAAACTATATGTGTGCCAGGATCTAATCTCACACATATAGAGACAATATACAGTGATATAACAGAACATGCTTTATTATATAACGTTAAACAACATATACATAAGACATACACAGAGTAGCGGAAGCATAACTAAAACTCCAAGCCGTCCACAGGGAAGCCAACTGGGGGTCGCTCGCCTAGAACTCCATGAACCTTCAATTGTACTCCTTTAGGCCTTCATCTTCTGAGCAGCGGTTGGAATTTTCCCCCCAACAAGGATAAAAGTAAAGGAACAAGCGTGAGTACTTCAACTCGTACTCAACAAGCATAACATGAACCATGAGGCTCTAAGGTTGGCTGACACAAAGCATGAGCTTTTAGTTGGTCAAGTTTTATTAAACAACTAACTACTGCAAGAGAGTAGATAAACCATTAAACCTAAGATATTGCATAAAAGATTAAACCACATTATTAACATAAGAACCAACTTCCAAACCCAACCCGGAACCACTAATCTGCATAAAGGATCTGGGCCGCTCATAACCGTGAGCACGGCTGACATGTCAGTTTTACACTCTCGAGAGGTCGTACATCTTTACCCATGAGTCGTGGGCTACGCTAGTGGTCCACCACATTACCTTAGATGAGACGGCTAGCAAGCACACTACGAGGCCTTTACAAAGATCACGTTGGTAAGGTGTAACCGCTAAGGTTTCAGGGTCCGCAGCTGTGGAGCAAGCCTCAAGGGGAGATAAACGCACTCAACCCAAGTAGCGCGAGGGCCACAGAAGCTCACCTCCCCTCTTGCCCCGTCGGTAAGTTACTCCCAAACCAATGCAACCTAATTAATTAGCCAAGACCGTCCCATTCCAGTCTCATGGTAGCACTGTTGTCCCAGGTTGTCGCTTTGCGAACCGGTCCTTAAGGAGAGTGGCTATGAGCAAAACACATGCTCACGCCCCCTAAACCAAGTTGCTAAAAAGCCATTTTTAAAGGAACATGAGCCACAGAGGGTCAAGCTCAAGATTTGATTGCATAGATCCATTAAACAAAATTATTAACAAAAGATACATGAGTTTGAGCAGCAACTAGCAAAACTTAACCCACATGCATCCCCATAGGTAAACATTGCGATAACAGAGGCTAGGTACAGTCCTTATTGGCATACAAAATTAGACACATGCATATGAAGTGATTAAATGGTTATTAGGTTGTGCTCATGCTATACTTGCCTTCCTCAAAGGTACTCTTGCTGCTCCTCACACACATTGAGCCTTAGCGCAAACAACTGTAACAACAAACAAAGGGGAACTAAGAACAATACACCATACAAATAAATGATTTTATAAAGAACATAAAAAGAACACTAGTCGTTACTAATAATACATGAGGAAGGATATGAAGGTAGGAACAAAATGATTTGGTAGGACTAGGTGTTAAGAGATATAAACATGAAAAAGTGAAAGATGTTGCCAGGCCATGGTTTGCATAGAGATATTATTGTGGTGGAGAATATGAGGGGTTGAGAAGGAACTAGGGTGGAATTGAGAGAGGAATACGGTTGATCTCGCCGTGGTGTTTGTGCTGAAACTGCACACGATAAGACAATGGTAATGTGGGCACCAGAACTCTTCCCATGCCACACCATTTAAGGACCTTATTTGTGGAATTGATATGAGATATGTGGACTAAATTCTGAACAAAAGGTGCTGAGATTCGACCAACGGGTCAATGACAAAAGAAGGCGCAACGTAGAGTTATGTAGCCTCTTTTCTACAGGAGGGACAGCAAGTGCACCAATCGGAAAGACCATCCAATACCTGGCCTAAACTGATCCAAAGGCTGCCAAAATTTACAGAAATATGTGGTACTATGATATACATGGTATGGCAAAAGGATTTGATGATTGGAGAAGATGATTAAAAGAAAAGACCCTTGCATTTGGTATAACCTCGGCTGTCCGGGCTGCAGATATGTGTTCGCGGTAACGCTAAAATTTCCGGACCTGTGCCTCCTATGGCAGAACCAATTTATAGGGGCATGATTGAGGATATAATACACATCTCAGTCGAAGGGCTCGCTGATTGGACCTCCGGATCATTGAGAAAACATGCGCCAAAATGGCAGCACTGCTGCTGTCTGGACTGTTGTGGCAGCGAGCATGGCGACGGCGATAACTCTCACGTCGCTGCACCTATGGACAAACCATTTTATGGATGTGTGTACAGGGATATTATGCACTTCTCCGTAGAAGGGCTCGGCCATTAGACTACCGGATCACCGGCAAAACATGAACCAAAGGCAGCCACACGGCTGTCATGGACAGCAGCAATAGCGGACACATCAACCAATGAGAAGCTGTTCTCCATGGCTCCGATGGCCAAACCGTTTTATGGGTATGTGCTCAAGGACAAGATACAAGATTTGGTTGAAGGGCATGACCATCAGTTCACTGGAATAGCAAAAAACAACCGTGCCAACTAGGGCAACGTGGCTGTCCATGACTGCAGCGAGACGTCGAATGGGTAAACCTTGCCGGAACTTGATGGGATTTGATCTATGCAACATGATTTGCAGCGGGAAATAAGGAAACATAGAGGAACATATGAGGGGCATCATCACCTAGGGTTTGATGGTGGAAGAGGTGACATGGGCGACATCAAGGCAGTGATGCCGCTGCGCACACGATCCCATAGGGCTGCAGCCTTGCCTCGGCGTCGGGGATCGTCGGGGGTGCTCTCCATGGTCTCCACACCCATGGACAGCAGGGGCAGCAGCAAGGAGGCAACCTCCATGGCATCCTTGAGGGCGTGGATCGAAGAACGCAGCAGGGGATCATCTTCCTTGTGATAAGAGCACTCCGTTTTCATGTTTCGGTGGTGGGGGGAGTGTAGGGATGAGAGGGGGCAGCCATGGGGGAGAGGGGCGGCCATGGCTGCTCCCTCCTTCTGTTTTCTCATGAGGAGGAAGGGGAGGGGCGGCCAGGAGAGGGGAGGGGCGACCAGGAGGGGAGGGGCAGCTAGGGAGAGGAAGATTAGGGTTAGTTTGGGCTGTTTTGGGCCTGTTTAGGGCTGGCCCAAGCTATGGACAGAAGTGGGAAATAAAAGAAAGGATTTCGGGCCTTGATCCAAGGTCAAAATGAGTGGAAACTTTGGGCCTTGACCCATTGATTGAGTCTTGAGTTTGTCATGCACGGGAGAGAAAATGATAAGGGAGAAAATTCGACGTCATCAACTAGAACCGAATTAGGAATTTCTGGGTTCTATGGAATGAGAGATAGAAGAGAACATCATTTGGACATGAGCCTAAGAATGACACTAAGTTTTACCAAATGATGTCAATGGAAAGAAATGATGAAAAGGTAAACATGGAAACAGGATATCGAAATGTTGATTTCAAAAGAGGCAAAAAGAGTGAGGTCGGGTGATATCATCAAAGGTTTTAAGAATGACTTAGATAAATTGAAAGACGTGACTTAGTGTAGAGGATGGTCAACAAGATTGGTTTATAGTTTTGAGTCGGTGAAACTATAGAGATACAACTCGAGTTGGCAAGGAAGCAAAGGACTAGGATTTTAGAGATATGAATTGAGATGGACTTGAAACCTAGCCGGTTTTGAAAAATTTTGAAACCTCATTTTACACACATAAACACTATGCAATTCGGCATGAATGCAACAAACAAATGAGTTCTCATTGGAAAAACTTTTCAAAAGCATACGCTTCTTTCAATCCAGCAAAACTTACAAGTTCGAAAATTTTAGAAAATTTAGAAATCCTTCATTTTATTCATTGTTATCTATTCACATCCCAAAATTAGAAATTTTGGGGTGTGACAGTACTGTAGTCTAGCTTAGTGCCCAAAGCTTCATGCAAACTCTTCCAGAATCGGGCAGTAAACTGTGGTCCTCTATCGGAGACAATGCTAATGGGAACCCCATGGAGTCTCAACACATTCTGTATATATAGCTCAGCTAATCTAGGGGCATTGTGAGTAGCCTTCACTGGTATAAGGTGAGCTGACTTGGTCAGTCGATCAATAATTACCCAGATAGAGTCATTTCCGCTTGAAGTGCGGGGAAGTCCAACTATGAAGTCCATGGTGATTTTCTCCCATTTCCACATCGGTATATCCAAAGGCTTCAACCAACCCGTAGGTCTTTGCTTTTCAGCCTTTATTCGGTTGCAAGTGTCACACTGTGCAACAAAAGCGGCTATGTCACGCTTCATTCTTCTCCACCAAAACAATTTCTTCAAGTCTTGGTACATTTTGGTGCTTCCTGAGTGGATTGAGTACTTAGAACAGTGAGCCTCAGTTAGAATGGATTCTCTGATCCCTTCATCAAGCGGAACGCACAAGCGTTCTTTCAGCCAAATAGTGCCCCGACCATCTATCTTGAAATCCGGAAGTAAGCCTTTCTCCATTCCTACTTTCAATTCTTCTATGCTTGGGCAATCTTTCTGAGCTTGTCTGATATGACCTTCTAGAGTGCATCTGACTCTTAACTCATTTAGCTGCCCGGTAGTGACAAAATCAAGCCTCAACTGCTCCATCTCTGCACATAGCTCTGCTAACATCTCTTTTCCTGTCAAAAGGTTGCAGTAACTCTTGCGGCTTAAAGCATCAGCTACCACATTTGCTTTTCCAGGGTGATAGTGGATTTCTAACTCGTAGTCCTTGATCAATTCCAACCATCTTCTCTGCCTCATGTTCAACTCTGACTGAGTGAAGATGTACTTCAGGCTCTTATGATCAGTATAGATATCGCACTTGTTCCCTAACAGATAGTGTCTCCAGATCTTCAGCGCGTGAACAACCGCTGCAAGCTCTAAGTCGTGAGTCGGGTAGTTCTCCTCATGTGCTCTCAACTGTCGGGAGGCATAAGATACCACATGATTATATTGCATCAGCACACATCCCAATCCCTGTCTAGAAGCGTCGCAGTATACAACAAAGTCCTTCTGCAGATCCGGCAATGTAAGCACTGGAGTCATAGTCAGCTTATCCTTCAGACACCGAAAACTTTTCTTACGCTTATCATTCCATTCAAATGACACTTTGTCCTTGAGCAGCTCGGTCATTGGCTTTGCAATCTTGGAGAAATTCTCAATGAACCTCTAGTAGTATTTAGCTAACCCCAAGAAACTTCTGATCTCAGTCACATTTCGAGGAGTCTTCCAATTGGACACGGCCTCAATCTTCTCAGGATCCACTGACACACCTTCTGTAGTCCACACGTGGCCAAGCAAGGTAATTTTCTCCAGCCAAAACTTGCACTTGCTAAACTTCCCATACAACTGGTTCCTTCGGAGCTTCTCTAACACAGCTCGCAGATGTTTCTCATGCTGTTCACGTGTCTTGGAGTAAATTAGGATATCATCAGTGAAAACCACCACAAATTGGTCAAGTTCTTCCTTGAGAATCAGGTTCATCATGTTCATGAAGTAGGCTGGAGCGTTTGTGAGACCTGAAGAAACAACAGTGAACTCATGGTGACCATACCGGGTCACGAAGGCTGTCTTCGGTATGTCCACCTCAAGGATCTTTATCTGATGGTACCCTGACCTGAGGTCGATCTTACTAAAGTATCTTGTCCCCTTCAATTGGTCAAGCAGGTCATCAATTCGGGGCAACGGGCACTTGCTCTTTAATGTGACCGCATTTAGCTCGCGGTAATCTATGCACA
Source organism: Paspalum notatum (assembly GCA_022530915.1). NCBI lineage: Eukaryota > Viridiplantae > Streptophyta > Magnoliopsida > Poales > Poaceae > Paspalum > Paspalum notatum. The sequence continues at coordinate 11,546,667 of CM039683.1, forward strand.
ATCTCATTGATCCGTCTTTCTTCTTCACGAACAGCACTAGGGCTCCCCATGGTGATACACTGCATCTGATTAACCCTTAATCCAACAGTTTATCCAGTTGTCTCTTCAACTCGTCATATTCCTTTCCTAACATTCTGTAGGGTGCTTTAGCAATAGGAGCAGTCCCTGGCACAAGGTTGATCGCGAACTCCACAGCTCGATCTGGCGGTAATCCTGGTATATCATTTGGGAAGACATCCGAATACTCACAAACAACGGGTATCGCCTCCAAGGTCTTGATGACAAGACTGTGCAACTGGGGGACATCTATTGACTGTACAGGCTCAAACTCCACCTCCTGTCCACTAGGGTGTACAAGCTTGACTGAGCGAGGAAAGCAAGAAATCACACCTTGGTGTCTTGTGAGCCAGTCCATACCCAAAATTACATCTATCCCGTCAGAACAGAGGATGGTCAAGTCTGCCTTAAACTCCAATCCTGCTATCAGGATACTCACACCTTTGCAAAACAAAGTGCAGCTCATCTTCCCCAAGGGTGAGCTAGTGATTATGGGTCTTTTCCGAGTTATAGAAACTAGAGAATTCTGAGTAGCAAACTTAGATGACACATATGAACTTGTTGCTCCAGAATCAAATAGCACTAAGGCATTAGTCTCGTTTACCAAAAACTCACCGAGTACGACATTTAGCGCGTTGGTAGTTTCCTTGGCGGTCACATGGTTCAACTGGTACTGTATAGCTGAATGTGGTACGCAGGCTTGAGTGCATTGATCTGACCTTCTGTGAGTATGCGCCTTGGCATGTCTTTTTCTCTTCCTTTTCTTCTTTTCTTTGTATGGGCATAATTCAGCCTCATGATCGAGACTGCCACACACGTAGCAAGTGAACGCCAAGTCACCTGAAGTAGGGATCGGTGTGGGTGGCTCTTCCCATGAGTCCTCCCCAAGGGCCTGGTAGCTCTGCCTCTGGTGAATAGGACCTTGCACTTCAGCGTTGTAGTCCAGGTTATCGTCACTATCACCAAGGTCAAACCAGGGTCTCTGAAATGTTCCGGGTAGAGACATGTGATCGGTGCGCTTTCTCTTGGAGCTCTCACCCCCATTGTAGTCCAATACCTCTTTTCCAACAGAGATGGCCTTGTTCATCATGTGCCGAAGGGATCGGTAGACACCTGCGGTCAAGAGCACTCGGATTTCTAGATGTAGTCCTTGCAGGAACCAATATTGCTTCTTCTCGTCGGTTTTGGTATCATCTGGGGCATACCTCATCATCTTGATAAAAAGGTTCACATGTTCTTGCACTCTCATGGTGCCCTGCTTCAAGTTGCGGAATTCTGCTGTCTTTTGCATCATCATTTCCTTTGGCACAAAGAACTCCCTGAAAGCAACTGTGAACTCCTCCCATGTGATGCTGGCTGGGTCATCGTGGGTTGCACAAAAGCTATCCCACGAAGCACTCGCTGAGCTTTTCAACTGGTGGACAGCAAGAGCCACACATTCTTTATCCGTGCAAGTAGTAAGATCAAGCTTCTTCTCGATCTCCTTTAGCCAATCCTCAGCCTCGAGTGGGTCATCGATATAGTCAAAGGTGGGGGCTTTCAGCTTTATGAATCTCTCAATCTTCTTGATAAGGCTCTCAGGGTGTGGGTCTTGGGTATGGTCATTCTGGACTAGGTTTGGTGGAGGGTTTTGGTTTTTCTGGGCATGTAGTAGGTTGGCCATGGCTTGCATAAGCTGGTTCTGGTTAGCGATCATCTGGTCTTGTTTGGCTATTAGCTGGTCTATGGAAGGTGCTTGAGGATTTGGGGGTTCTGGTTCTGGAGGTGGTGGCAGGTTAATATCAGGTTCTGGAATTGGGTCTCGAGCTGAGGTACAGGCCTACTATCTGTTTCTCCGCCTCCTCTTCCTCGGCGCCTTCTCCCTCTTTCTGGGGGTGGTATATTGCCACTCCTAACTCCATCACCCATGGCTATCAACCGGTTTGACCTTCTTAACGGCATCTGTTAAGATGAGAGGGGAGTCGATGTTAAAACGGGTTGGGTGTTTACGTGATTATTTACAAAGGAGTCTATAATATATTTTAAAATAAATAGTTTAATAGGAGCACTCAGGCAGAAGAAGCATAAGAGTCAAATAAATCCATAAGATCCAAACACTCAATACAACAATACACCCTAATTATGTGCTTTCTCCAGGCTGACTTCATGGCTCTGGAGATATCGCACTTCTACCGAGTTATTCTGCATCGTAGCATTCGGAGGGTGGTCACTAAATCGTGGTCATTTCACTAGTCGATAAAGAGCGCCTAGTCCTTTTTCGTTCCTGGCTCCTGTCGGTATATGATTTATGCTCATTTGATTGCCTTTAACAAGACGTTGTCTTTGATGATAGCTGATCCAATCCAAGTAGACACACTCAAGTCTTCATTGCATTTCAACTTAGTATTGCTCTTCCATTTGGCCAGAACTCTTTTGATGCAACGTAGGTATGATGAGAGCGATTGTCTCGTGTTCTAATGTTTAAATCCAATTGAAAGTTTTTAAATCCAGGGGAAGGATTTTGATTCGAAAGAGAGAAAATCAAAATAATTTCCAATAAACTAAGGGTAAGAAGTAGACATGGGTTGATAAAATTTTCCAAAATGCCAGTCGGGTAAAATAATTTGTTCATAAAATAGTCCTTATGTTCGTCCGGGTCTAGGGTCACGTGCTACGGTCAAGCTCGGCTCTGATACCAACTGAAACGACCCGGATTTCGCGATGCCGAAATCCAAGCCTTTACTCATTGCGATAGTCCCAGGATACACATAAGCTATCGCAATTCATATGTTTTAATCGGTATCACATCCATAGCTTCGATTAACATTACATTTATACAATATTGGCCAAAGCCGGTACAAGTCCAATAGGACTGAATCAAGCAGAAATCGTGATCTAGCAGCGAAAAGTAAGTCTTCGGGTCCATCTCCACAGGCATCCTTGAGCGAAGCACCGTGATCCCCAGTTGTCCGTCCTTCATGGGAATGATCGTCGTCCATCTCATCGCCTTCCGTCGAAGAAGAGGTCGTCATCTAGCTTATCTCCAAAACCTACGTGCCAGTAGCGCAGGCCACCCTGAGACACTCCCCTAAGCGGCAGCGTAATAATAAAAGGGACTGGCACAAGTGGAAGGCTCTAGGCTTCCTATGCAAGCAAGTATATAAACAATATTATCCAGTTTACCATATCATTGTTCTATTCGGGAATTCGATCACACGACCGCTTCCCCTGCTCATCACTCAACCCAACACATACACACCTCACCACCATACACCTCTTCCATATCATCCACACTCATCACACTACATCTGCGGCATGACAGCTCCCACCCGTCCATGCCTCAACGGCCGCAGCCGGATTCCAAACACTTGAGGGAGAAGAGAAGAAATCCCATGCTAGATGAAGTGACTCCGCTCTTGGATCGTCCTTTGACCGGGGACGGCGGCTATACGTATAGATCATACACTCTTGAGAGGATGTTGTACATCTGTACCCACACGAGATGGGACGGAGGCAGTAGCGATCTGCCCCGGGCCCACCACACCAATAGATAACCCTCCCTTTCTGGCACCTTTCCTGCTTTCCTAAGCTAGAAACTGTGCGGATACAAACCCACCGCACTCTCTGAACTGTGAGCTCGACTGATCCGAGGCCCCACGGGTCGAGTATATCGGGGACGAGAGATTACCCCCGCAACCGTCATCGCCCCCTAACACTATCGCCTTACGCCAACACTTCCAGTGCCATTGGGGAAAGTCAAGAACCGGGCCTGAGGTCGCGTGGTATGCACGAGTCAGAGTCCAAGATACTGTCACCCCTACTCGGTCCTTAATCGGCGAGAGCAAGCCTTCCAAAGGTCGGTTGCCACCCTCAGTGGTGGGCCGCGCACCACCACACACCTCACTCCACTCTGAAGAGAGTTCTAGTCTCTCCTATGTTTTCCGGTGCTGACTCTCGCCACCCATCTCACACACCATCTCGCTCTCAAATCCACCCACTTCACACACGCCAAGAGTTATCACATCCCACCATCATATCACCCAATCTCACATCATGTTCATTTTACTTAGTTAAAGTAGTATAATGGTGGTGATGTAGCAAGCAAGGTAATAGTGGCTACATGGAAAAAGGCTCCCTATCTTTGGGTTAACAGCAAGCATAAATAATAAAAGTAGCAGTAGCAAGTTGCGTGTCTATAGGTTATGAAGCGAGGGAAGTGTCTAAATGGTGACCTCGGGTAGAGCTGGTTGCTCTACAGCTCCGACGTAGTTGAAGTAGTCGTACTCGTTAGGGTTTCCCGAGAGCTTCTCCCGACCTATATGCGAAAGATGGAATAAACCAAATGCAGCACAAACTCCAAATAAAATGCGAGAAAGAACCAACACCACTCAGACAATAGCATTAACTGGTAGAGTTTGATTTTAGAATAAAACAGAATTAGTTTCTAAGTTTAATTCAGTTTGCATTTATTTTATGGAGATTCAGAAAATAGGGGTGAAAGTGATTGAGCTTGGTGGAAGCACTCGTGCAGCCTTTGGGTTAGATTTTCCTCATGGTTCATGGTGAATGGTTCTCACGAGTGCACATACTGCATATAACAGGAACATGGTTCAAGTGCTGGTCATTGGACCATTCGGTGAACAATCTGGGCACTGTAGTGGCCAGCTAGTAATCTACTAGCTAACCTTGGAAAGGATCTGATTACCTAGTCATGCTCCAGGGTACCTCGTGCCAAGATCCAGAGGCCAGATCGGCTAGGCTGTTATGGTTCTCAACTCAGCATCACAGCAGCTTGCTTCTGCTAAAACAGAGCATGAGCAGGTGACCATGCACCAAGGTGCTCGTTCAAAGCCTTCCAGGGTCCAGGACAGTAACGTTCAGGTTTTGCAGAACAAGATCAAGCTCGTGCGGCCGTAGATGCTTGTGTGCAGGTTCACACGGCGTGGCCACTTCCATGGTGCCGTGCAGCTGTGTCCTCATGGAAACAGGGAGGTCACTAGTGCTCGGACACGCGAGAACGAGCAGAGCTCGGCCGCGGCGTTCTGTGCAGGCTTGGCGACAGTGTGTCCGCTCCTGGCAGTGCCGTGCAACAGCATGGGCTGTGACCGTGCTAGTGAGGCTGCAAGTACGCGCACAGGTTCGAGCTGAGCTCGTCCATGCCGTACTTGCGTGTGGTTTCACAGCAATAGCTTGCTCGCGCACGCGAAGGTGAACGTGGCAACGCTGGCCGGTGGCGTGGCTCCCTGAAAAAGAGGTTCTTCGACGTGAAGCCGGTCACACGCAGACAAAAGGCAACAACAGGCTCTGGTCACGTGGGGAGACGGTGCTCCGTGCCCGCGGTCATACGCAGTGGCACATTGGACATGGGATCGCACACAGATCAAGCCGCTCGACGGCGGGGCAAGCAGTTCAAGGGTTTCCTCGGCTCGACGGCCGGACAGCAAAAATAGAGGAAAAGGGTCGGGCCTTGGCGTATGGCTGTGCTCACCGAGGGTCGTCGGTGTAGGCATAGCAGTGCCGACCGTCAGAGAAGAGGATGCGGCCCGAGTTTGCGGTACGGCGTCAGCGGCGCAGTCGTAGGTTGCCGTGCAGGTGGTTCAGGCTCGTGGCGCTCCTGTCCGGCTTGACGTCGTGGTCGCCGTGCTCTTCCCGGATCGGCGGCAGCAGCGCCGCCCGTCTTCCACAGCAGCTTGCGATCCACTCGGTGGCGACACCTCCGTAGTTCCGGCTCGGCGTGCGGTCGCGCGTCCCTCCTGGTCTGGCGTCGTCGTCGATGGCGCGTCGCTGTCGTCGCAGTTTGTCTTCACCGCAGCGGCAGCAGCACCTGCGTTTCGGCTCCTTCTCCGTCTTCGGTCCCTCTTCTTCCTCACCAGTTCCTCGTCGGTGGTGCTTGGTGGAGTTGGGCAAGTCCCTGGTGGCGGCGCACGGGGAGAAGACAAGAGGGGCTGCGTCTTTATAGCGGGTGGCTAGGGTTCCTTGGGCAACCTCGTGGACGGCAGGGATCCTCGGCGTTCGTGCCTTCGGGACGCGTGGAGCACATCCACAGCTAGCTGCGCTCGTGGGTCCCAGCGGCAGGGAGAGGATGAGCGTGCTGGAGTGGGTGAGGGCACGTGAGCTGGCTGGGGATTTGCTTGGCGGCCAAGAAGCTGGGACGAGGGGATCCGATGCAGGAGCTGCTCGCCTTCCGTTCGTCTCCTGCGTGAGGAAAAGAAATAGGGGAAGGAAAGGGAAAGGGAAAGCTGCAGGTGGGCCACTGCTGTCAGAGAGACAAAGAACTGGCGTGCGATGGTCTGGGCTGCGATGGAGCGGTCATGGTGCTGGGCTGGCCGGATTGGTTGCTTGGCCCATCTCACGTGCACGAGATTAGCTGCAAGCCTGATTAATTTGCTTGTTTCCATTTATCTTGCTAGCACAAACGTACACATGGTTATCAATTGATGTGAATTTAACTGTGAGTTTAAACATAAGCATTCCACTCAAATAAGATTCGAGGAAATCCAAATCACACATGCATATGTTTTAGTATTTTGATATCAACTTTTAATTATTGAAACAATTGATCTATAAATGGAATATTACTTTTAGCACAAAATCTCTTTGAAAAAGGAATACAATTATTTATCTAGTTAGTTGATTATTTTGTGTCTCAATTACCTGGCATAAAATTTTATATACTTACTTTAATTAATATTAGAAATTTTAGAAATGTTACACCTAATACGAGATGCAAACATTCAATTCACACAATTCAAGAAAAAGTTTTTTTTTGAAAGTTTGGATTTTTACTTTCATTAACATTCCGTAAAAATGCGGGATGTTACACTCACCCTTCCCTCTAAGTTCCGATCGAAACAGAGCCGATAAGGACCTCAACCGCCCATGTGCCCGTGCTGCCTTGCTGCCTTGCGCGCCAAGATGGTGAGAGGAAAGGGGTGTGACCGCCAGCTCACCCGTTCAACCGCCCGTGCCAGTGGGGCTCGGGTCATGCGTCGTGCGTGACCATGTCCCGGCGCCAAGGTGGAGACGCCGAGGCTCGCTCCCGCGCCGGACCACGTCTATCCGTGCCCAAGGCTAAATCCTCGAGCCACCGCCGCTATTAGTACCTCGCGTGCACCCCTGGAAACCCTAGCCGAGCCCGGGGTTTTCCCCTTTCCACCCACGCCGCCGCCACCGAGAGATGTGAGCGAGGAAGAAGACGGAGGCAAGGAGCAGGAGAGCCGGGAGCTTGGAAAGAGGAGAAGGACGCCGACGCCGGGCTAAGGAGGAGAAGTCGCGGCCGTTCGCGCTGAGGGGGAGGCCGACCGCCGGAAGGAGCTGCGACGTCGTCGACCCGACGCAGTACACCGACGCCAAGCCGCCGCCGCCGAGCCATGGCGTGAACCCGACGGTTGCCGCCACACCATACCTCATCGCCAGGCCGCCGTCCCTCTGCTACCCCGTCGCTGAGCTGCCGTCTCTGCATCCCCATGAATCCCCTTGTCCAACCCCCGCCGCGGACCGGGCTCCACGAGCTCCTCTGTTCCGTGTGCGCGCCATGGCGTTCCTGGAGCGTCGCCTTCGTGTGGCGGCTCACCGCCATGGACGCAGTCGTAGAGACCCTAAGGTGCGCCGTTGTGCATAATCTCGTCGCCAGGGACCGGTGCGATGCCGTGAACCCCGAGCGCTACCCGCTTCGATGTTGCTGTGACGCGCTCGCCGCGCGCGATGCGCATGCCGTGCACGCACGGTGCGCGCGACGTTGTCGCCGCGAGCTAGTCCCGACCAGCCACGCGCTCTTGCCAGCGCGGTGAGGCCTAGCCGAGCCACTCCCGTCACCTGACCAAGCCGCGGCGGCCGGAGACACTCCGTGTCCGCGCCACCGTCCTTCAACGCCGGGCTAACCCTTGACCCAGACGGACACTGTCGCCGCGCGTGCGCAGACCTCCGCGTGACGCCGTGTACGCCGCCCTGGCAAGCCTACCCTTGGCCTAGACCTAGTTGACGTAGACGCCCAAACCACGCCGCCGCAATCGGAGTTACGCCGTGCTCGCGCCTCTGCCCTATGCCTTGGAGCCGACCTAGCGAGAGCAGGGTGCCGCCGTCGCTTGAACGCCACCGAGCGCGCGCGACGCCGCCTTGACTCCATCAGAGACTTGAGTGCCGGCCTTTTTGCCGTTGAGCCTGCAGGACGGAGGAGTCGCGCGCCGGCGCGTTATCGCCGCCGGAGGGAAGAGCCGCCGACGAGGAGAACCTTGTAGGCTTTTCGTCAGACACCTTGGGCGCGGGGTGGGAGAGAGAGATCGGAGGAGGAAACGAGCAGAGGAAGGAGGTGGATCGGGCGGAGGGCGTCACGGGCCTAGTAGGCCAAGTCGTGCGGGGAAGAAAGAGATGAAGGTGGGCCGACGCGGGCCGAGCGCCTGGTGGGCTACCTGCCCAGGAGGAAGAGAAAGGAGGCGGGCCGTGCGACGCGGGCCGAGCCGAGTGGAAGGAGTGAGTGGGCCAGTTATGGCCCATACGCTTAGCCCTGCCTTTAATCTTTTCCAGAAAATGCTAAACCTCGATTTAAACTTAGGAAATTCATAGTAAATTCATACGGAGTCCGAATAATATGAAACCAGTCCCTAAATTCATCTAAAATCAAGCTCTATAAGATAATGCTATTGTTTGAGTGATGTTGGTTCTTTATGCATTTTATTAGGAAATTGCGCCGCATGTGGTTTATTCGGATTCTCACGTATAGGTCTGGAGGATCTCTCGGAGGACCCTGACGAGTACGACTACTTCGACTACACCAGAGATTTAGAGCAACCAGCTCTACCAAGGTCACCATTCAGACACTTCTCTCGCTTCATAACCTATAGACACGCAACTTGCTACTGCTACTTTTATTATTTATGCTTGCTGTTAACCCAAAGATAGGGAGCCTGTATCCATGTAGCCACTATTACCTTGCTTGCTACATCACCACCATTATACTACTATAACTAAGTAAAATGAGCATGATGTGAGATTGGGTGATATGATGGTGGGATGTGATAACTCTTGGCGTGTGTGAAGTGGGTGGGTATTTGAGAGCGAGACGGTGTGTGAGATGGGTGGCGAGAGTCGGCACCGAAAATCATGGAAGAGACTAGAACTCTCTTCAGAGTGGAGAGAGGTGTGTGGTGGTGCGCGGCCCACCGCTGAGGGTGGCAACTGACCCTTGGAAGGCTTGCTCTCGCCGATTAAGGACCGAGTAGGGGTGATAGTATCTTGGACTATGACTCGTGCATACCATGCGACCTCAGGCCCGGTTCTTGACTTTCCCCAATGGCAATGGAACTGTTGGTGTAAGGCGATAGTGTTAGGGGGCGATGATGGTTGCGGGGGTAATCTCTCGTCCCCGATATACTCGACCCGTGGGGCCCCAGATCAGTCGAGCTCACAGTTCTGAGAGTACGGCGGGTTTGTATCCGCGCAATTTCTAGCTCAGGAAAGCAGGAAAGGTGCCAGAAAGGGAGGGTTATCTATCGGTGTGGTGGGCCCGGGGCAGATCGCTACTGCCTCCGTCCCATCTCGTGTGGGTACAGATGTACAACATCCTCTCGAGAGTGTATGATCTATACGTATAGCCGCCGTCCCCGGTCAAAGGACGATCCAAGAGCGGAGTCACTTCATCTAGCATGGGATTTTTTCTCTTCTCCCTCGAGTGTTTGGAATCCGGCTGCGGCCGTTGAGGCATAGACGGGTGGGAGCTGTCATGCCGCAGATGCAGTATGATGAGAGTGGATGATATGGAAGAGGTGTATGGTGGTGAGGTGTGTATGTGTTGGGTTGAGTGATGAGCAGGGGAACCGGTTGTGTGATCGAATTCCCGAATGGAACAATGATATGGTAAACTGGATAATATTATTTATATACTTGCTTGCATAGGAAGCCTAGAGCCTTCCACTTGTGCCAGTCCCTTTTATTATTACGCTGCTGCTTAGGGGAGTGTCCCAGGGTGGCTTGCGCTACTGGCACGCAGGTTTTAGAGATAAGCTGGATGACGACCTCTTCTTCGACGCAAGGCGATGAGATGGACGACGATCATTCCCATGAAGGACGAAACAACTGAGGATCACGGTGCTTCGCTCAAGGATGCCTGTGGAGATGGACCCGAAGACTCACTTTCCACTGCTAGATTACGATTTCTGCTTGATTCAGTCCTGTTGGACTTGTACCGGCTTAGGCCACTAATGTATAAAAGTAATGTTATTCGAAGCTGTGGATGTGATACTGAATGAAACATATGAATTGCGATAGCTTATGTGTATCCTGGGACTATCGCAATGAGTAAAGGCTTGGATATCGGCATCGCGAAATCCGGGTCGTTTCAAAATTATGGCCGTTATACCGAGCGGACATGACTTTCAAGAGTTTTGGGGGGTCATCCGTCCACTGCTTAGGGTCACATTGTTCTATAACATAGGTATGCTCCTTGCGAGCACTAGAGACCTAGTAGAGTGGAAAAATATTCACTGCTGAGGAAGTTGGCGATCATACAGTAAGCCATGGTACGCACATTTCGATCCGTACCGAAGGAGCAAACGCTGAAAGCGGGCGAGCAAGGTGTTGGCCTTAAAAATTGGTATCAAATATTCCCCATATGTCAAAAGTTTGATTTCCAGTTCCTATGGTGTTGCTCGCTCGGTTAGCTTTCCAACGAGCCCAACAGCCGAAGATTCTGAGTCCCCTAGAAGAAGTTGTGGCCGTTATACCGAGCAGACATGACTTTCATGTGGTCTCAGGGGTCGTCCGTCCATTGCTTAGCGTCTCATTGTTCTAGATCATAGTTATGCTCCTTGCGAGCACTAGGAACATAGTAGAGTGGAAAAATATTCACTGCTTAGGAAGTTGGCGCTCATACAGTAAGCCATGCTACACACAATTCGATCCGTACCGAAGGAGCAAATGTTGAAAGCGGGTGAGCAAGGTGTTGGCATTATAAATTGGTATCAAATGTTCTCCAGATGTCAAAAGTTGGATTTCCAGTTCCTACGGTGTTACTCCCTTAGTTATCTTTCCAACGAGCACAACAGCCGAAGATTTTGAGTCCCCTAGATGTAGTTATGGTTTTTATACCAAGCGGACATGACTTTCATGAGTTTTCGGGGTCGTCAGTCCACCTTTTAGCGTCACATTGTTCTAGATCATAGGTATGCTCCTTACGAGCACTAGGAATCTAGTAGAGTGGAAAAATATTCACTGCTGAGGAAGTTGGCGCTCATACAGTAAGCCATGGTACACACATTTCGATCCGTACCGAAGAAGCAAACGCTAAAAGCGGACGAGCAAGGTGTTGGCCTTATTAATTGGTATCAAATATTCCCGAAATGTCAAAAGTTGGATTTCCAGTTCCTACGGTGTTGCTCCCACAGTTAGCTTTCCAACGAGCCCAACAGCCGAAGATTCTAAGTCCCCTAGATGAAATTATGGCCGTTATACCGAGCGGACATGACTTTCATGAGTTTTGGGGGGTCATCCATCCACTGCTTAGCGTCACATTGTTCTATATCATAGGTATGCTCCTTGCGAGCACTAGAAACCTAGTAGAGTGGAAAAATATTCACTGCTGAGGAAGTTGGCGATCGTACAGTAAGCCATGGTACGCACATTTCAATCCGTACCGAAGGAGCAAACGCTGAAAGCGGGCGAGCAAGGTGTTGGCCTTATAAATTGGTATCAAATATTCTCCATATGTCCAAAGTTTGATTTCCAGTTCCTATGGTGTTGCTCCCTCGGTTAGCTTTCCAACGAGCCCAACAGCCGAAGATTCTGAGTCCCCTAGAAGAAGTTATGGCCGTTATACTGAGCAGACATGACTTTCATGTGGTCTCGGGGGTCGTCCATCCACTGAGGAAGTTGGGGCTCATACAGTAAGCCATGCTACACAAATTTCGATCCGTACCGAAGGAGCAAACGTTGAAAGCGGGTGAGCAAGGTGTTGGCCTTATAAATTGGTATCAAATGTTCTCCAGATGTCAAAAGTTGGATTTCCAGTTCCTACGGTGTTGCTCCTTCAGTTAGCTTTCCAACGAGCACAACAGCCGAAGATTTTGAGTCCCCTAGATGTAGTTATGGCCGTTATACCAAGCGGACATGACTTTCATGAGTTTTCGGGGTCGTCCGTCCACCTTTTAGCGTCACATTGTTCTAGATCATAGGTATGCTCCTTACGAGCACTAGGAACCTAGTAGAGTGGAAAAAAATTCACTGCTGAGGAAGTTGGCGCTCATACAGTAAGCCATGGTACACACATTTCGATCCGTCCCGAAGGAGCAAACGCTGAAAGCGGGCGAGCAAGGTGTTGGCCTTATAAATTGGTATCAAATTTTCCCCATATGTCCAAAGTTTGATTTCCAGTTCCTATGGTGTTGCTTCCTCGGTTAGCTTTCCAATGAGCCCAACAGCCGAAGATTCTGAGTCCCCTAGAAGAAGTTATGGCCGTTATACCGAGCAGACTTTACTTTCATGTGGTCTCGGGGATCGTCCGTCCACTGCTTTGCGTCTCATTGTTCTAGATCATAGTTATGCTCCTTACGAGCGCTAGGAACCGAGTAGAGTTGAAAAATATTCACTGCTGAGGAAGTTGGCGCTCATACAGTAATCCATGCTACACACATTTCGATCCGTATAGAAGGAGCAAACGTTGAAATCGGGTGAGCAAGGTGTTGGCCTTATAAATTGGTATCAAATATTCTCCAGATGTCAAATGTTGGATTTCCAGTTACAACGGTGTTGCTCCCTCAGTTAGCTTTTCAACGAGCACAACAGCCGAAGATTTTGAGTCCCCTAGATGTAGTTATGGCTGCTATAGCAAGAAGACATAACTTTCATGAGTTTTCGTGGTCGTCCATCCACCTTTTAGGGTCACATTGTTCTAGATCACAAGTTTGCTACTTACGAGCACTAGTAACCTAGTAGAGTGGAAAAATATTCACTGCTGAGGAAGTTGGCGCTCATACAGTAAGCCATGGTACACACATTTCGATCTGTACCGAAGGAGCAAACGCTGAAAGCGGACGAGCAAGGTGTTGGCCTTATAAATTTTTATGAAATATTCCCGAAATGTCAAAAGTTTGATTTCTAGTTCCTACAGTGTTGCTCCCACAGTTAGCTTTCAAACGAGCCCAGCAGCCGAAGATTCTAAGTCCCCTAGAATAAATTATGACCGTTATACCGAGCGGACATGACTTTCATCAGTTTTAGGGTGTCGTCCGTCCACTACTTAGCGTCACATTGTTCTAGATCATAGGTATGCTCCTTACGAGCACTAAAAACCTAGTAGTGTGGAAAAATATTCACGGGTGAGGAAGTTGGCGCGCATACAGTAAGCCATGGTATGCAAATTTCGATCCGTACCGAAGGAGCAAATGCTGAAAGCGGGCGAGCAAGGTGTTGGCCATATAAATTGGTATCAAATATTCTCCATATGTCAAAATTTTGATTTCCAGTTCCTATGGTGTTGCTCCCTCAGTTAGCTTTCCAACGATCCCAACAGCCGAAGATTCTGAGTCCCCGAGAAGAAGTTATGGCCGTTATACCGAGCGGACATGACTTTCATGTGGTTTCGAGGGTCGTCCGTCCACTGCTTAGCATCTCATTGTTCTAGATCATAGCTATGCTCCTTACGAGCGCTAGGAACATAGTAGAGTGGAAAAATATTCACTGCTGAGGAAGTTGGCGCTCATACAGTAAGCCATGCTACACACATTTCGATCCGTACCGAAGGAGCAAACGTTAAAAGCGGGTGAGCAAGGTGTTGGCCTTATAAATTGGTACCAAATATTCCCGAAATGTCAAAAGTTTGATTTCCAGTTCCTACGGTGTTGCTCCCACAGTTAGCTTTCCAACGAGCCCAACGGCCGAAGATTCTAAGTCCCCCAGATGAAATTATGGCCGTTATACCGAGCGGACATGACTTTCATGAGTTTTGTGGGGTCGTCCGTCCACTGCTTAGCGTCACATTGTTCTAGATCTTAGGCATGCTACTTACGAGCACTAAAAACCTAGTAGAGTGGAAAAATATTCACTGCTGAGGCAGTTGGCGCGTATACAGTAAGCCATGGTATGCACATTTTGATCCGTACCGAAGGAGCAAACGCTAAAAGCGGACGAGCAAGGTGTTGGCCTTATTAATTGGTATCAAATATTCCTGAAATGTCAAAAGTTTGATTTCCAGTTCCTACGGTGTTGCTCCCACAGTTAGCTTTCCAACGAGCCCAATAGCCGAAAATTCTAAGGCTGTGTTCGTTTTGGGGGTGGGGAGGGGGAATTTTTCCACCGCATGCTGTGGAATCTTCCAGCACCATCCATTGTCCCAGATGTGCGGCAGGAAACTGGTCAAGCTACTGTGGTGGGGGTAGCAGGGGGACTTCCCCCCGAAACGAACGGTGCCTAAGTCCCCTAGATGAAATTATGGCCGTTATACCGAGCGGACATGACATTCATGAGTTTTGGGGTGTCGTTCGTCCACTGCTTAGCGTCACATTGTTCTAGATCATAGGTATGCTCCTTACGAGCACTAAAAACCTAGTAGAGTGGAAATATATTCACTGCTGAGGATGTTTGTGCGCATACAGTAAGCCATGGTATGCACATTTCGATCCGTACCGAAGGAGCAAACGCTGAAAGCGGGCGAGCAAGGTGTTGGCCCTATGAATTGGTATCAAATATTCCCCATATGTCAAAAGTTTGATTTCCAATTCCTATGGTGTTGCTCCCTCAGTTAGCTTTTCAACGAGCCAAACAGCCGAAGATTCTGAGTCTCCTAGAAGAAGTTATGGCCGTTATACCGAGCAGACATGACTTTCATGTGGTCTCGGGGGTCGTCCGTCCAGTACTTAGCGTCTCATTGTTCTATATCATAGTTATGCTCCTTACGAGCGCTAGGAACCTAGTAGAGTGGAAACATATTCACTGCTGAGGAAGTTGGCGGTCATACAGTAAGCCATGCTACACACATTTCGATCCGTAAAGAAGGAGCAAACGTTGAAACCGGGTGAGCAAGGTGTTGGCCTTATAAATTGGTATCAAATATTCTCCAGATGTCAAAAGTTGGATTTCCAGTTCCAACGGTGTTGCTCCCTTAGGTAGCTTTCCAACGAGCACAACAACCGAAGATTTTGAGTCCCCTAGATGTAGTTATGGCCATTATATACCAAGCGGACATAACTTTCATGAGTTTTCGGGGTCGTCCGTCCACCTTTTAGGGTCACATTGTTCAAGATCATAAGTATGCTCCTTATGAGCAGTAGGAACCTAGTAGAGTGGAAAAATATTCACTGCTGAGGAAGTTGGCGCTCATACAGTAAGCCATGGTACACACATTTCGATCCGTACTGAAGGAGCAAACGCTGAAAGCGGACGAGCAAGGTGTTGGCCTTATAAATTTTTATCAAATATTCCCGAAATGTCAAAAGTTTGATTTCTAGTTCCTACGGTGTTGCTTCCACAGTTAGCTTTCCAACGAGCCCAACGGCCGAAGATTCTGAGTCCCCTAGATGAAATTATGGCCGTTATACCGAGCGGACATGACTTTCATGAGTTTTGGGGGTCGTCCGTCCACTGCTTAGCGTCACATTGTTCTAGATCATAGGTATGCTCCTTACGAGCACTAAAAACCTAGTAGAGTGGAAAAATATTCACTGCTGAGGAAGTTGGCGGGTATACAGTAAGCCATGGTATGCACATTTCGATCCGTACCGAAGGAGCAAACGCTGAAAGCGGGCGAGCAAGGTGTTGGCCATATAAATTGGTATCAAATATTCCCCATATGTCAAAAGTTTGATTTCCAGTTCCTATGGTGTTGCTCCCTCAGGTAGCTTTCCAACGAGCCCAACAGCCGAAGATTCTGAGTCCCTTAGAAGAAGTAATGGCCGTTATACCGAGCGGACATGACTTTCATGTGGTTTCGGGGATTGTCCGTCCACTGCTTAGCGTCTCATTGTTCTAGATCATAGTTATGCGCCTTACGAGCGCTAGGAACCTAGTAGAGTGGAAAAATATTCACTGCTGTGGAAGTTGGCGCTCATACAGTAAGCTATGCTACACACATTTCGACCCGTACCGAAGGAGCAAACGTTGATAGCGGGTGAGCAAGGGGTTGGCCTTATAAATTGGTATCTAATATTCTCCAAATGTCCAAACTTGGATTTCCAGTTCCTATGGTGGTGCTCCCTCAGTTAGCTTTCCAACGAGCACAACAGCCGAAGATTTTGAGTCCCCTAGATGTAGTTATGGCCGTTATACCAAGCAGACATGACTTATAATAGTTTTCGGGGTCGTCCGTCCACCATTTAGCGTCACGTTGTCCTAGATCATAGGTATGCTCTTTACGAGCACTAGGAACCTAGTAGAGTGGAAAAATATTCACTGCTGAGGAAGTTGGCGCTCATACAGTAAGCCATGGGACACACATTTCGATCCGTACCGAAGGAGCAAACGATGAAAGCGAAAGAGCAAGGTGTTGGCCTTATAAATTGGTATCAAATATTCTGAAATATCAAAAATTTGATTTCCAGTTCCTACGGTGTTGCTCCCACAGTTAGTTTCCAACAAGCCTAACAGCCGAAGATTCTAAGTCTCCTAGATGAAATTATGGCCGTTATGCTGAGCGGACATGACTTTCATGAATTTCGGGGGGTCGTCCGTCCACTGCTTAGCGTCACATTGTTCTAGATCATAGGTATGCTCCTTACAAGCCCTAGAAACCTAGGTAGAGTGGAAAAATATTCACTGCTGAGGAAGTTGGCGCTCATACAGTAAGCCATGGCACGCACATTTCGATCCGTACCGAAGGAGCAAACAGTGAAAGCGGGCGAGCAAGGTGTTGGCCTTATAAATTGGTATCAAATATTCCACATATGTCAAAAGTTTGATTTCTAGTTCCTAAGGTGTTGCTCCCTAAGTTAGCTTTCCAACAAGCTTGACAACCAAAGATTCTGAGTCCCCTAGAAGAAGTTATGGCCGTTATACTGAGCGGACAATACTTTCATGTGGTTTCGAGGTTCCTCCATCCACTGCTTAGCGTCCCATTGTTCTAGATCATAGTTATGCTCCTTATGAGCGCTTGGGACCTAGTAGAGTGGAAAAATATTCACTGCTGAGGAAGTTGGAGCTCATACAGTAAGCCATGCTACACACATTTCGATCCGTACCGAAGGAGCAAACATTGAAAGCGGGTGAGCAAGGTGTTGGCCTTATAAATTGGTACCAAATATTGTCCAGATGTCAAAAGTTGGATTTCCAGTTCCTACGGTGTTGCTTCCTCAGTTAGCTTTCCAACGAGCACAACAACCGAAGATTTTAAGTCCCCTAGATGTAGTTATGGGGCCGTTATACCAAGCAGACATGACTTTCATGAGTTTTCGGGGTTGTCCATCCACCTATTAGCGTCACATTGTTCTAGATCATAGGTATGCTCCTTATGAGCACTAGGAACCAAGTAGAGTGGAAAAATATTCACTACTGAGGAAGTTGGCGCTCATACAGTTAGCCATGGTACGCACATTTCGATCCGTACCGAAGGTGCAAACGGTGAAAGCGGGCGAGCTACATGTTGGCCTTAGAAATTGGAATCAAATATTCCCCATATGTCAAAAGTTTGATTTTCAGTTCCTACGTGTTGCTCCCATAGTTAGCTTTCCTACGATCCCAATAGCTGAAGATTCTATGTCCCCTAGAATAAATTATGGCCGTTATACCGAGCGACATGACTTTCTTGAGTTCTGGGGGGTCGTCCATCCACTGCTTAGCGTCACATTGTTCTAGATCATAGGTATGCTCCGTACGAGTACTTGAAACCTAGTAGAGTGGAAAAATGTTCACTGCTGAGGAAGTTGGCGATCATACAGTAAGTCATGGTACGCACATTTCGATCCGTACCGAAGGAGCAAACGGTGGAAGCGGGCGAGCAAGGTGTTGGCCTTATAAATTGGTATGAAATATTCCCCATATGTCAAAAGTTTGATTTCCAGTTCCTATGGTGTTGCTCCCTCAGTTAGCTTTCCAACGAGCCCCACAGCCGAAGATTCTGAGTCTCCTAGAAGAAGTTATGGCCGTTATACCGAGCAGACATGACTTTCATGTGGTCTCGGGGGTCGTCCGTCCAGTACTTAGCGTCTCATTGTTCTAGATCATAGTTATGCTCCTTACGAGCGCTAGGAACCTAGTAGAGTGGAAAAATATTCACTGCTGAGGAAGTTGGCGGTCATACAGTAAGCCATGCTACACACATTTCGATCCGTAAAGAAGGTGCAAACGTTGGAAGCGGGTGAGCAAGGTGTTGGCCTTATAAATTGGTATCAAATATTCTCCAGATGTCAAAAGTTGGATTTCCAGTTCCAACGGTGTTGCTCCCTTAGGTAGCTTTCCAATGAGCACAACAACCGAAGATTTTGAGTCCCCTAGATGTAGTTATGGCCATTATATACCAAGCGGACATAACTTTCATGAGTTTTCGGGGTCGTCCGTCCACCTTTTAGGGTCACATTGTTCAAGATCATAAGTATGCTCCTTATGAGCACTAGGAACCTAGTAGAGTGGAAAAATATTCACTGCTGAGGAAGTTGGCGCTCATACAGTAAGCCATGGAACACACATTTTGATCTATACCGAAGAAGCAAACGATGAAAGCGAAAGAGCAAGGTGTTGGCCTTATAAATTGGTATCAAATATTCTGAAATATCAAAAATTTGATTTCCAGTTCCTACGGTGTTGCTCCCACAGTTAGTTTCCAACAAGCCCAACAGCCGAAGATTCTAAGTCTCCTAGATGAAATTATGGCCGTTATGCCGAGCGGACATGTGTTGACGGCACTT
This sequence comes from Paspalum notatum, assembly GCA_022530915.1. Lineage (NCBI taxonomy): Eukaryota > Viridiplantae > Streptophyta > Magnoliopsida > Poales > Poaceae > Paspalum > Paspalum notatum. The sequence continues at coordinate 11,565,524 of CM039683.1, forward strand.
AAGCACGCCAAACCTTATACTGCAAGCGACAGTATCGTGGTAGCTTTTCCCCAGGATGAGTATCATGGGTTTTGTCAATCCAGGGAACGAACTAATTGAGAACTAACTAATAAGAGTTTAAAGTAAACTAAGGCATAGAGTATAGATCTAAAACTACCTCTAATCTATATCTAATCTGCATCTAATCTACGTTAAAGATAGAAGATAAACAACTAGAACAAGACTAGAACACTAATTAAGGGGTATTAACTAGCTTCTAATCAAGCTCTAATTGGATCCAAGACAAAGCATAATAACGGGCATCACAAATAGATAAGAACAACGAGTAACTAGTAACTCAAGGTAAACAAGCATGATCAAGCATATTCATCATAGCATAAATAGATCTAGATCAATCAACCTAACCCCCTAGATTGGCTTAACCTTTCCCCAGCCCTACTGTCACTAGAACCAGGTAATCGACGAGAAGCTTTCAACAGGCACATGATTAAAGAATGCACCCCTAATCACTTTATATGGTCTAATAACATAATTAGCACAACTAGAACTTCTAATCACCATGATCACAAGAACTAGATATACAACTATATCATTAGTAAGCTAGATCAAAGATCAAAGAACAAGAACACTAGATGAATATAACCTTTAAAAGACATGTTCTAATCAACATGCAAACTAGATCTAAATCTAACTAGAACTAGAACAAGCATAATTAGAACAAGAACATGGTAATTAGACAAGAACAATGCTTCATTAATATACCTGTATCATACTTACAACCATGGCCATACCTACCCTTGATGATACAATTAGACCTCTGGAGCTAGGTAATTAGAGAGCCATGCAAGGCCTCTAATCACCTCTAGGAATTAGAAGAACCCTAATTCTAGCCTAGAAACTCGACCCTCAGCTCTCATCTAGTTGTTGTCCCTCTTCTCTACATCTTGTCGCCTTGATAATGAATTGGATGCCTCGACCAGGGGCTCAGCTTCGCTTTAAATACCCTGAGGATGCCGTAGCCGAAAAGGAAACCTCAACCGCCTTCGGGAGGGGGTGGGGTCGGCCGACCAAAGGGCTCCAGGTCGGCCGACCTGGAGTCCCTGGACCTCCTCTGCTTTCCATCTTTCGCGGGCTTCGGGATAACCTTCATATAAATCTTCCTGGAGTCTTTTTCGGACTCTAAACCTTCCAGATTCTTCTGTATCCCGAGATCTTGTCGAGTCTTCTAGAATTGGGCTTCATTTGATGGGTCTTTAATTGGGCTTCTTCTTCCATTATTGAATAATATTCAGAGGTCTTTTTACTCGAGGTAGACTTTGATGAATTTTGCTTAAAATTGGCCCAAAACCTGCAAAAATTACAAGTAGACAATTTCCAAGACAATATTGCAAAATCCACAATAATCTATGTTATTTGTTAGTAAAAGGCAAAGTTGACGCATAATAATAGGTAAAAACAATATAAAATGATGTATAATTTTCGTTCATAAGCCGCGTCAACAATATCCCCACTCTTAAACCTTGCTCGTCCTCGAGTAAGTCAAAATTTTATAAATAAGTCTACTTATAAACTAACATCAATTAATCAAACTAAAATTAAACTCTCAAAATTTTTCTAAGTTTAGACTAGCAAGATATATAGACAAGTAGATATTCATGTAAGCATATCCCACAATCATATATATATAAGAAATCAAGAATTCATCAAAACAGATCTCCTTATGTTTTCAATAAATTTTTCAAAAGATAAATCAATGATCAAAGATTAAATTATAAGGCCCAAACTCTCATCTTTCCAGGCTCTCAAAGTATATAGACAAGCAGGTTAAGTACTAATCTATAATATATATGTGTAGGCTTTATCTGGAGCTTGGTATGGATCCTAATCAAAATTTAATCTCAATATATTATCAAACTAAGAAAAGAATCTGCTGGAATTACTGAGATTTCTCAAAAAGGTCATGGAATTCATAATGATGAAAAAGGACTAAAGAAAAAAAAATATAGAAAAGTGGTCATATGCAAATATATCTATTTGATCTCAAGGCACAAATGAAGTCCTTGTTATCGGATTGCATATGATTGGAGTATTTTCTGGAGTTTTATTGAAGAGGATTCAAAAAGAGGTAAAACAAAAGTAGATCAATGAGGGGCATATCTATAAATTCCTAATTCTACTTTGACCACTTGGTCTTTTTTTTATTCACCTTTCTTTTTTTTTTTTTATATATGTGGCGACCACTTGGTCGTCCTCTTTTTTTTTTTTTTTTTTTTTTTTTTTTTTTTTAGACAATACCTCCTCAAAGATTGAATGAAAATTTGACAAGCAATATCCCCACTCTTAGATAATACTCACTTTTGAGTATCTTATTGAATAGTATTTTGGGGATTTGCTTATCTAAACACCTCTTTTTGTTTTGATTGAAAACTCCAGAAAACAATAGGTTGTGGACAAGGGAGATAAATGAAACGATATTTGGTTTAGGGAGGATATCCAGCGAGTTTTGTAATTTCTCCAATGTAGAGAGTTACAATGCATGGATAATTTGGCTAGCAAATGAAAGATAAGCAAATTGAATGACCAGCTTTGAAATCTCAGACCCTAGATTCAAATCTTAATCCAATTCAGCCAAGAATTAAATTTGATCAAGCTATGGTTTTCAAATAAAAGCTCTAATAGGTAGGGCCTATATAAGATAATCATAAGGATCATTGATTATAACATTAATAGCTCAAATAAAAATTATAAGGAGATCCATAATGACAAAAACTTGAAATCAAATATTAATAAAATGCGGGTCTTTATGAAATATCAAACTTACTATATAAATGCTAAGTCATAATTTAATTAACATGCATTAATTGAGAGTATAAAATTAGCTTAATTAAAAGACATCAGATTACAAGCAAACAAACATTTTTATTTCAAGGATACAACATGATCATGATTAAACTAACTAACATAAAGAAAATAAGATCACTCATAAAAGATAAAACTAAAAAAACAAACTTTAAATCTAAACTAACACACTACAAATATAGAGAAACACAAAGGGAACACCGAATTGATAGATATAGGTAAATATTTGCAGAATTTAAAAATGAAAAGAGAAGGTGTTAGAAATTTGTTACCGGATAGTCCTTCAATTTTCTTTTTCATTAAATAACTCCCTGCAAAATAATTCAAATGCACATACTACTCTCGAGGTAACGGTCGAGAGTAGAAACAGTTTACCATAATCTAAAAATATTCCTAATTTCTATTAACTTGTGGCCTAGCTAAACTTAACGAAAAGAAAAACTAAACTAAAGGATGAATGTAAGCATAAGATAAACAAAGCACATAGCAAAGCTTATAAACTTAATCAAATGAAATTATGTATAACTAGCAAGGTTAATTAACTTCATCATGATGATCAACAATTTAATCTAAGCACCATGCTTACATAAAACTGCTAAATTACAACACTCTAGCGATGTCATAATAAACATGAAAAGCACTCATCATGAAGTTAAATAAACAACCAAGCCAATTATAATGCAAGTATGTAAATCTAATCTAAATGCAAAGGTGGTTTATGCAAGAATGCAACAAGTTTATCCACAAAAGACATGATTAGAAAGAAACTTTTAAATAAACTTAATGATGATGGTCTCAAATTAAATCTAAACACCATGTTTACACTTAATTTTCCGAGAAGAAAACTCGGCCGAGTTTCAGCATAATTATAAAGCATACATCAAAAAGCTTATGAAAATTTCAAAACTAATAAAACAAGTGTGGAGAAACAATGATAATGCAAATGCAAGGAATAAAACTAAATATGCAATGATATGATGATGATTATCTAAATTAAGTTAACTAGCCACAAGCTAAAGAATAAAAGGGTAGTGTCATGCTTCCTATTTCTCTATAAAGACTCTAACAGTATAGACAAATAAATAAAATGGGTTGCCTCCCGAAAAAGCGCTTAATTTAAAGTCATAAAGCTAGACTTCTTACTTGCCTTCGTTGAAGTGAAGCCATGGTCCTTGGAGTAAGAATCCGAAGTGTCCATGCAGCTTGATAACTTGATTGTGCAGCTTCATCGTGTCTTGATCAAAGCATCACTTGTGTGCACAATCCTCTGCTTGTGTGTTCATGTACTAATGTTTTTGAAGCTCCTTGTAACTGAACTTTGTCTTGTACTCTTTTACCACATTGATCTCATTGTTTCAAATGAAGTGTGAATTTCTCTACATGGTTAGCTCATAGTGCACACACACATGTATAAAATGAAAGCATCATGGCAACGATTAGAGATAAATGCATGTTCATAAGGTTGATTGAGGTTAAACAAACATTTGATTCATGAATCAAGGACAACTATAATTCAAATTGAAATTATATAGCAAAGCACTAAAGCATATGTAAATCATAGATAAACATGATTCATGAAATCAAACATGGGATAAACAAGGTTATAGGTTCCTAATGATTTTGGCTAAAATAGAGAGATGATTTTGAAAGAAATAAAAATAGGCTTAGATAAAATTCTAACCAGGGTTCTTTTTGTAAAGAGACCAAACGTTTTGAAACTTTAAAAATTTCAGAGATAATATTGTGCACAGGTAATAAATCATGAGAAACATGCACATGTTTATGTTTAAAATTTCAAAAGCAATTTGCACAACAATTAAACCTTAACCGAACCACTTCAAGGAGACATAAGCAGTTGGTCAACCTCTACTTTTGCACAAACCTTGGCTCTTAATTTTTTTCTAAACTAACCTTAAAGCCTAAACTTGAGAATTAAAATAGACTAGCAAATCATATCCATCACTTTGCATGAGTAGATTCAATTGACTGATTAAAGTAAAAAAAATCTACTAAAAGAGCATGAACACATGAAATTTCATCTTCATGGTGGACTGTAAACATGCTTGGAATTAAGCATTGCAAAGCTATGGATTAAAGAACCTAGTCTAGATGATTCTCAAGATAAGAATTAAGGGAACAAAGGTTAACAAAAGGATAAAACAAAACAAAAGAAAGAATAGAAGGGTAACAATCAACCAAACAACCTATTAGTGATCATTGTAAAACTTCTCTAATTAAACATAGGTAAACTTTTTAATTATTTTACGATAAAAATAAAAATTACCTTAGTTTTGAAGAAGTGAAACTATGGTAACTCACCTTCTTCCTTGAATGCCATCATTGCATGCACCATCAAATATTGGAGAGGAACACTTTTGTCTTTCTCGAAATTCAGCCACCCTTGTTCTGACTCCTTTAGTATTTCGACCATAACTTTGTCATTCGAAATCCAAATAATGCAAATTCGGACATTTTCGTGAAGAGCACGAAAAGATCTACAACTTTGTCAATTGGACTTTCTTCATTTGACATCGTTAAGGTCTCCGAATTGGCCCCACAAGGTGCTGCTGTCTTGAATTTCGAGAGTAGCTCGAGATTTGGTTGGAGCTTGGATTGGACTTGAGATAAGCTTTCCATATCTTCACCTTCCTTGTACTCAAGCAATCCTTGATCTCCGGAACCTTCTCGGCTAATCATATCTCCGCTTCCATTATCTGTAGCTTAGAACAAACAAGCTCCAAAGAAACATTAGTATTAAAAATAAATTGACACAGCAGACATACCTTTATCATCGGAGTTGCTCCGTGATAGCTGTAGAAAAACTCAATAATAGATCATAAGCAACTAACAGCGTTAGCACCTACTATTAAAGAGCTAGATTGGAAAAGAGAGATTTTTTTTAATTGGACCGAGGTCCATTAATTTTTTTTTTAAATGTTAGTCAAAACAAATATATACAAGAAAAACAATAAACTAACTAGAAATAAAAGACAAATTAGATATATACATAAACCCAAATTAATTAGAACTCGATTAATTAGTTCCCCGGCAACGGCGCCAGAAAAGCTTGTTGACGGCACTTAAGCACGCCAAACCTTATACTGCAAGCGACAGTATCGTGGTAGCTTTTCCCCAGGATGAGTATCATGGGTTTTGTCAATCCAGGGAACGAACTAATTGAGAACTAACTAATAAGAGTTTAAAGTAAACTAAGGCATAGAGTATAGATCTAAAACTACCTCTAATCTATATCTAATCTGCATCTAATCTACGTTAAAGATAGAAGATAAACAACTAGAACAAGACTAGAACACTAATTAAGGGGTATTAACTAGCTTCTAATCAAGCTCTAATTGGATCCAAGACAAAGCATAATAACGGGCATCACAAATAGATAAGAACAACGAGTAACTAGTAACTCAAGGTAAACAAGCATGATCAAGCATATTCATCATAGCATAAATAGATCTAGATCAATCAACCTAACCCCCTAGATTGGCTTAACCTTTCCCCAGCCCTACTGTCACTAGAACCAGGTAATCGACGAGAAGCTTTCAACAGGCACATGATTAAAGAATGCACCCCTAATCACTTTATATGGTCTAATAACATAATTAGCACAACTAGAACTTCTAATCACCATGATCACAAGAACTAGATATACAACTATATCATTAGTAAGCTAGATCAAAGATCAAAGAACAAGAACACTAGATGAATATAACCTTTAAAAGACATGTTCTAATCAACATGCAAACTAGATCTAAATCTAACTAGAACTAGAACAAGCATAATTAGAACAAGAACATGGTAATTAGACAAGAACAATGCTTCATTAATATACCTGTATCATACTTACAACCATGGCCATACCTACCCTTGATGATACAATTAGACCTCTGGAGCTAGGTAATTAGAGAGCCATGCAAGGCCTCTAATCACCTCTAGGAATTAGAAGAACCCTAATTCTAGCCTAGAAACTCGACCCTCAGCTCTCATCTAGTTGTTGTCCCTCTTCTCTACATCTTGTCGCCTTGATAATGAATTGGATGCCTCGACCAGGGGCTCAGCTTCGCTTTAAATACCCTGAGGATGCCGTAGCCGAAAAGGAAACCTCAACCGCCTTCGGGAGGGGGTGGGGTCGGCCGACCAAAGGGCTCCAGGTCGGCCGACCTGGAGTCCCTGGACCTCCTCTGCTTTCCATCTTTCGCGGGCTTCGGGATAACCTTCATATAAATCTTCCTGGAGACTTTTTCGGACTCTAAACCTTCCAGATTCTTCTGTATCCCGAGATCTTGTCGAGTCTTCTAGAATTGGGCTTCATTTGATGGGTCTTTAATTGGGCTTCTTCTTCCATTATTGAATAATATTCAGAGGTCTTTTTACTCGAGGTAGACTTTGATGAATTTTGCTTAAAATTGGCCCAAAACCTGCAAAAATTACAAGTAGACAATTTCCAAGACAATATTGCAAAATCCACAATAATCTATGTTATTTGTTAGTAAAAGGCAAAGTTGACGCATAATAATAGGTAAAAACAATATAAAATGATGTATAATTTTCGTTCATAAGCCGCGTCAACAACATGACTTTCATGAATTTTGGGGGGTCGTCCGTCCACTGCTTAGCGTCACATTGTTCTAGATCATAGGTATGCTCCTTACAAGCCCAAGAAACCTAGGTAGAGTGGAAAAATATTCACTGCTGAGGAAGTTGGCGCTCATACAATAAGCCATGGTACGCACATTTCGATCCGTACCGAAGGAGCAAACAGTGAAAGCGGGCGAGCAAGGTGTTGGCCTTATAAATTGGTATCAAATATTCCACATATGTCAAAAGTTTGATTTCCAGTTCCTAAGGTGTTGTTCCCTAAGTTAGCTTTCCAACAAGCTTAACAGCCGAAGATTCTGAGTCCCCTAGAAGAAGTTATGGCCGTTATACCGAGCGGACAATACTTTCATGTGGTTTCGAGGGTCCTCCATCCACTGCTTAGCGTCCCATTGTTCTAGATCATAGTTATGCTCCTTATGAGCGCTTGGGACCTAGTAGAGTGGAAAAATATTCACTGCTGAGGAAGTTGGAGCTCATACAGTAAGCCATGCTACACACATTTCGATCCGTACCGAAGGAGCAAACATTGAAAGCGGGTGAGCAAGGTGTTGGCCTTATAAATTGGTACCAAATATTGTCCAGATGTCAAAAGTTGGATTTCCAGTTCCTACAGTGTTGCTTCCTCAGTTAGCTTTCCAACGAGCACAACAACCGAAGATTTTAAGTCCCGTAGATGTAGTTATGGGGCCGTTATACCAAGCAGACATGACTTTCATGAGTTTTCGGGGTTGTCCATCCACCTATTAGCGTCACATTGTTCTAGATCATAGGTATGCTCCTTATGAGCACTAGGAACCAAGTAGAGTGGAAAAATATTCACTACTGAGGAAGTTGGCGCTCATACAGTTAGCCATGGTACGCACATTTCGATCCGTACCGAAGGTGCAAACGGTGAAAGCGGGCGAGCTACATGTTGGCCTTAGAAATTGGTATCAAATATTCCCCATATGTCAAAAGTTTGATTTTCAGTTCCTACGTGTTGCTCCCATAGTTAGCTTTCCTACGATCCCAATAGCTGAAGATTCTATGTCCCCTAGAATAAATTATGGCCGTTATACCGAGCGACATGACTTTCTTGAGTTCTGGGGGGTCGTCCATCCACTGCTTAGCGTCACATTGTTCTAGATCATAGGTATGCTCCGTACGAGTACTTGAAACCTAGTAGAGTGGAAAAATGTTCACTGCTGAGGAAGTTGGCGATCATACAGTAAGTCATGGTACGCACATTTCGATCCGTACCGAAGGAGCAAACGGTGGAAGCGGGCGAGCAAGGTGTTGGCCTTATAAATTGGTATGAAATATTCCCCATATGTCAAAAGTTTGATTTCCAGTTCCTATGGTGTTGCTCCCTCAGTTAGCTTTCCAACGAGCCCCACAGCCGAAGATTCTGAGTCTCCTAGAAGAAGTTATGGCCGTTATACCGAGCAGACATGACTTTCATGTGGTCTCGGGGGTCGTCCGTCCAGTACTTAGCGTCTCATTGTTCTAGATCATAGTTATGCTCCTTACGAGCGCTAGGAACCTAGTAGAGTGGAAAAATATTCACTGCTGAGGAAGTTGGCGGTCATACAGTAAGCCATGCTACACACATTTCGATCCGTAAAGAAGGTGCAAACGTTGGAAGCGGGTGAGCAAGGTGTTGGCCTTATAAATTGGTATCAAATATTCTCCAGATGTCAAAAGTTGGATTTCCAGTTCCAACGGTGTTGCTCCCTTAGGTAGCTTTCCAATGAGCACAACAACCGAAGATTTTGAGTCCCCTAGATGTAGTTATGGCCATTATATACCAAGCGGACATAACTTTCATGAGTTTTCGGGGTCGTCCGTCCACCTTTTAGGGTCACATTGTTCAAGATCATAAGTATGCTCCTTATGAGCACTAGGAACCTAGTAGAGTGGAAAAATATTCACTGCTGAGGAAGTTGGCGCTCATACAGTAAGCCATGGAACACACATTTTGATCTATACCGAAGAAGCAAACGATGAAAGCGAAAGAGCAAGGTGTTGGCCTTATAAATTGGTATCAAATATTCTGAAATATCAAAAATTTGATTTCCAGTTCCTACGGTGTTGCTCCCACAGTTAGTTTCCAACAAGCCCAACAGCCGAAGATTCTAAGTCTCCTAGATGAAATTATGGCCGTTATGCCGAGCGGACATGACTTTCATGAATTTTGGGGGGTCGTCCGTCCACTGCTTAGCGTCACATTGTTCTAGATCATAGGTATGCTCCTTACAAGCCCAAGAAACCTAGGTAGAGTGGAAAAATATTCACTGCTGAGGAAGTTGGCGCTCATACAGTAAGCCATGGTACGCACATTTCGATCCGTACCGAAGGAGCAAACAGTGAAAGCGGGCGAGCAAGGTGTTGGCCTTATAAATTGGTATCAAATATTCCACATATGTCAAAAGTTTGATTTCCAGTTCCTAAGGTGTTGTTCCCTAAGTTAGCTTTCCAACAAGCTTAACAGCCGAAGATTCTGAGTCCCCTAGAAGAAGTTATGGCCGTTATACCGAGCGGACAATACTTTCATGTGGTTTCGAGGGTCCTCCATCCACTGCTTAGCGTCCCATTGTTCTAGATCATAGTTATGCTCCTTATGAGCGCTTGGGACCTAGTAGAGTGGAAAAATATTCACTGCTGAGGAAGTTGGAGCTCATACAGTAAGCCATGCTACACACATTTCGATCCGTACCGAAGGAGCAAACATTGGAAGCGGGTGAGCAAGGTGTTGGCCTTATAAATGGGTACCAAATATTGTCCAGATGTCAAAAGTTGGATTTCCAGTTCCTACGGTGTTGCTTCCTCAGTTAGCTTTCCAACGAGCACAACAACCGAAGATTTTAAGTCCCCTAGATGTAGTTATGGGGCCGTTATACCAAGCAGACATGACTTTCATGAGTTTTCGGGGTTGTCCATCCACCTATTAGCGTCTCATTGTTCTAGATCATAGTTATGCTCCTTACGAGCGCTAGGAACCTAGTAGAGTGGAAAAATATTCACTGCTGAGGAAGTTGGCGGTCATACAGTAAGCCATGCTACACACATTTCGATCCGTAAAGAAGGTGCAAACGTTGGAAGCGGGTGAGCAAGGTGTTGGCCTTATAAATTGGTATCAAATATTCTCCAGATGTCAAAAGTTGGATTTCCAGTTTCAACGGTGTTTCTCCCTTAGGTAGCTTTCCAACGAGCACAACAACCGAAGATTTTGAGTCTCCTAGATGTAGTTATGGCAATTATATACCAAGCGGACATAACTTTCATGAGTTTTCGGGGTCGTCCGTCCACCTTTTAGGGTCACATTGTTCAAGATCATAACTATGCTCCTTAGGAGTACTAGGATCCTAGTAGAGTGGAAAAAATATTCACTGCTGAGGAAGTTGGCGCTCATACAGTAAGCCATGGTACACACATTTCGATCCGTACCGAAGGAGCAAACGCTGAAAGCGGACGAGCAAGGTGTTGGCCTTATAAATTTTTATCAAATATTCCCGAAATGTCAAAAGTTTGATTTCCAGTTCCTACGGTGTTGCTCCCACAGTTAGCTTTCCAACGAGCCCAACGGCCGAAGATTCTGAGTCCCCTAGATGAAATTATGGCCGTTATACCGAGCGGACATGACTTTCATGAGTTTTGGGGGTCGTCCGTCCACTGCTTAGCGTCACATTGTTCTAGATCATAGGTATGCTCCTTACGAGTACTAGAAACCTAGTAGAGTGGAAAAATGTTCACTGTTGAGGAAGTTGGCGATCATACAGTAAGTCATGGTACGCACATTTCGATCCGTACCGAAGGAGCAAACGGTGGAAGCGGGCGAGCAAGGTGTTGGCCTTATAAATTGGTAGCAAATATTCCCCATATGTCAAAAGTTTGATTTCCAGTTCCTATGGTGTTGCTCCCTCAGTTAGCTTTCCAACGAGCCCAACAGCTGAAGATTCTGAGTCCCCTAGAAGAAGTTATGGCCATTATACCGAGCGGACATGACTTTCATGAGTTTTGGGGGGTCGTCCGTCCATTTCTTAGCATCACATTGTTCTAGATCATAGGTATGCTCCTAACGAGCACTAGAAACCTAGTAGAGTGGAAAATGTTCACTGCTGAGGAAGTTGGCGATCATACAGTAAGTCATGGTACGCACATTTCGATCTGTACCGAAGGAGCAAACGTTGGAAGCGGACGAGCAAGGTGTTGGCCTTATAAATTGGTATCAAATATTCCCCATATGTCAAAAGTTTGATTTCCAGTTCCTATGGCGTTGCTCTCTCAGTTACCTTTCTAACGAGCCCAACAGCCGAAGATTCTGAGTCCCCTAGAAGAAGTTATGGCCGTTATACCGAGCGGACATGACTTTCATGTGGTTTCGGGGGTCGTCCGTCCATTGCTAAGCGTCTCATTGTTCTAGATCATAGTTATGCTCCTTACGAGCACTAGGAACCTAGTAGAGTGGAAAAATATTCATTGCTGAGAAAGTTGGCGCTCATACAGTAAGCCATGCTACACACATTTCGATCCGTACCGAAGGAGCAAACGTTGAAAGCAGGGGAGCAAGGTGTTGGCCTTATAAATTGGTATCAAATATTCCCAAAATGTCAAATGTTTGATTTCCAGTTCCTATGGTGTTGCTCCCTCAGTTAGCATTCCAACGAGCCCAACAGCCGAAGATTCTAAGTCCCCTAGATGAAATTATGGCCATAATACCGAGCGGACATGACTTTCATGAGTTTTGGGAGGTCGTCCGTCCACTGCTTAGCGTCACATTGTTCTAGATCATCGGTATGGTCCTTATGAGAGCACAAGAACCCTACTAGAGTGGAAAAATATTAACTGCTGAGGAAGTTGGCGATCATACAGTAAGCTATGGTACGCACATTTTAATCCGTACCGAAGGAGCAAACGCTGGAAGCGGGCGAGCAAGGTGTTGCCCTTATAAATTGGTATCAAATATTCTCCATAGGTCAAAAGTTTGATATCTAGTTCCTATGGGGTTGCTCCCTCAGTCAGCTTTCCTACGAGCCCAACAGCCGAAGATTCTAAGTCCCCTAGATGAAATTATGGCCGTCATACCGAGCGGACATGACTTTCATGAGTTTTGGGGGGTCGTCCGTCCACTGCTTAGCGTCATATTGTTCTAGATCAAAGGTATCCTCCTTACAAGCACTAGAAACCAAGTAGAGTGGAAAAATTTTCACTGCTGAGGAAGTTGGCACTCATACAGTAAGCCATGGTACACACATTTTGATATGTACCGAAGGAGCAAACGATGAAAGCGGGAGAGCAAGGTGTTGGCTTTATAAATTGGTATCAAATATTTCCCATATGTCAAAAGTTTGATTTCCAGTTCCTATGGTGTTGCTCCCATAGTTAGCTTTCCAACGAGCCCAACAGCCGAAGATTCTGAGTCCCCTAGATGAAATTATGGCCGTTATACCGAGCAGACATGACTTTAATGAGTTTTCGGGGGTCGTCCATCCATTGCGTAGCATTACATTGTTCTAGATCATAGTTATGCTCCTTACGAGCACTAGAAACCTAATAGAGTGGAAAAATATTCAGTGCTGAGGAAGTTGGCGCTCAAACAGTAAGCCACGGTACGCACATTTCGATCCGTACCGAAGGAGCAAACACTGAAAGCGGGCGAGCAAGGTGTTGGCCTTATAAATTGCTATCAAATATTCCCCATATGTCAAAAGTTTGATTTCCGGTTCCTATGGTGTTGCTCCCATAGTTAGCTTTCCAACGAGCCCAACAGCCAAAGATTCTAAGTCCCCTAGATGAAATTATGGCCGTCATACCGAGCGGACATGACTTTCATGAGTTTTGGGGGGTCGTCCGTCCACTGCTTAGCGTCATATTGTTCTAGATCAAAGGTATCCTCCTTACGAGCACTAGGAACCTAGTAGAGTGGAAAAATTTTCACTGCTGAGGAAGTTGGCACTCATACAGTAAGGCATGGTACGCACATTTTGATATGTACCGAAGGAGCAAACGATGAAAGCGGGAGAGCAAGGTGTTGGCCTTATAAATTGGTATCAAATATTCCCCATATGTCAAAAGTTTGATTTCCAGTTCCTGTGGTGTTGCTCCCATAGTTAGCTTTCCAACGAGCCCAACAGCCGAAGATTCTGAGTCCCCTAGATGAAATTATGGCCATTATAACGAGCAGACATGACTTTCTTGAGTTTTCGGGGGTCGTCCGTCCACTGCGTAGCATCACATTGTTCTAGATCATAGGTATGCTCCTTACGAGCGCTAGAAACCTAATAGAGTGGAAAAATATTCAGTGCTGAGGAAGTTGGCAATCAAACAGTAAGCCATGGTACGCACATTTCGATCCGTACCGAAGGAGCAAATGCTGAAAGCGGGCGAGCAAGGTGTTGGCCTTATAAATTGGTATCAAATATTCCCCATATGTCAAAAGTTTTATTTCCAGTTCCTATGGTGTTGCTCCCATAGTTAGCTTTCCAACGAGCCCAACAGCCGAAGATTCTAACTCCCCTAGATGAAATTATGGCCGTTATACCGAGCGGATATGACTTTCATGAATTTTGGGGGGTCGTCCGTCCTCTGCTTAGCGTCACATTGTTCTAGATCATAGGTATGCTCCTTACGAGCACTAGAAACGTAGTAGAGTGGAAAAATATTCACTTCTGAGAAAGTTGGCGCTCATACAGTAAGCCATGGTACACACATTTCGATCCGTATCGAAGGAGCAAACGCTGAAAGCGGACGAGCAAGGTGTTGGCCTTATAAATTGGTATCAAATACAAATATTTCCCAAATGTCAAAAGTTTGATTTCTAGTCCTACAGTGTTGCTCCCACAGTTAGCTTTCAAACGAGCCCAACAGCCGAAGATTCTAGGTCCCCCAGATGAAATTTTGGCCGTTATAACTAGCGGACATGACTTTCATGAGTTTTGGGGGGTCGTCCGTCCACTGCTTAGCGTCACATTGTTCTAGATCATTGGTATGCTCCGTACGAGCACTAGAAACCTAGTAGAGTGGAAAAATAATCACTGCTGAGGAAGTTGGCGCTCATACAGAAAGCCATGGTACGCACATTTTGATCCGTACCGAAGGAGCAAACGCTGAAAGCGGGCGAGCAAGGTGTTGGCCTTATAAATTGGTATCATATATTTCCTATATGTCAAAAGTTTGATTTCCAGTTCCTTTGGTGTTGCTCCCACAGCTGTGATGCTCCGGCATCTCAAGTGCTTAATCATCCATCATACATGCAACATTCATCATAATACATCATGCAATGACATGCATTCGAGCCCTAGTTCAAATTTGGTTGAGGTGCAAATTGTTGAAACCTGTTTTCTGCAGACATGTCTCTGTGGTTGTGCTCATAACTTTGATTATATGTAGATTTGGGTGAAACTTATATTGACAAACTTGTAGACAATTTCATGGGGAACAACTTTGGTAATTGGTGCTTTGACATGCATGAAGGTTTGCATAGAGATTTGGGACTTTTTCTGTCAGCATGTAAATTCTGTCCAAACCTGACCTGTTTGGTAATTTTAAATTTTCTTGATCTTAGAGCCAAAATCTTACAATGCTCATATTAAGGAAATTGTAGATCATGAAATTATAAACAACATTGGTATAAAACTCCTTTTGTGGAAGTGCCTAGAAAGTAGACTTTTAGGATTCCCAAGCTGGAAGGTTCTGTTGCTCAAACCTGGGTCAGCAGATAAATTTCAAATTTACACCAAATTTTTGAACATAACATGATATACAAGTTTATAAGGGAAATGTAGAGGAACAAATTTAGAACACTTCATCCAATTGGGGTTTTGTCAAATTCGGCTCCTAGGTCGGTCAAATAGGCAAAATTCAGAAACCTATTCCCTGGTCAAACCCCATTTTTTCCATTTTCAGGTTTTTCCCTACTCCCTTGTCTCACTGACGCGCGGGTCCCACGCGTCAGAGCCGCGCCGGATCCCGCCCACGGAATTGGAAACCCGGTCGGTGGGCCCCACCCTCGCGCGTCGTCCCTGCGCCCGGTCCACTGGACCATCCTTTCATTGCCCCACCCCGGCCCCACCTGTCATTGCCCGTTGGTTCATGGACCGCGTCCTTCCACCGCGGCCATCCTCTCTTCTCCTCTCCCTCGCGCCCACGCGGCGTTCGCCGTCTGCCCGCGCCGCGCGTGGCCGACGCCGGACGAAGCCGACGCCGCACCCTGTCCTCCCCGGCCGCTCTGCACCTAGACGGCATCCAGGCCATCTCCACGCCCTAACCCGCCTCGCTCTCCCGCCCACTCCCACTCTCCCCGACGCCTCACTCTCGCTTTCTCCTTCCGCTCGGAGCGCCCGCACCGCCATTGCCGAAGCTCGGAGTCCGAGCTGTGCCGGCCGCTCCGCTGCTCCCCGCGCCCCCAGGCCACCGCCATCACCTCCGCCTCCACCTTCCGCGTCCAACGCCCTAGCCCTCGTCGTCTCCTTGCGCCTCCCTCTCCTGAGCGCAGTGTGCCCGCCGCCGTGCCGCCGCGGCGAGCGCACGGCACCGGCCGCCTCGCGTTGTCTCTCACCTCACCGGCGCGCGCCTTGCACGACCCACACCTCCCTCCTCGCTTTCTCCATGATCTAGTCCTCCACCGTCTTCTCCTCGACCTCGCTCCGCGTGCGCCGCCGCTCACCGAGCGCGTCCACCCCGCCTCGTCGTGGAGAGCCCCCTCCGGGCCGTCCCCGTGCCATCAGATCGCCACCGCCGAGCTCACCTCGGCCGCGCGCAGCTCGAGCGCCCCTTGGCTCCGCCAATCAACGCCCCACTCACCGGATCGAGGCCGCGCCGCCACGCACCGCCGCACCGTGGCCGCCTCCGGTTCACCGCTCTGCGCCGCCCGCACACTCCTCCCCACGCGAATAGACCTAGGGGAATCGAATCCCCAGGGTCGAGGGCCCCTTCCACCGCTGCCTCGGCTCCAAGTCGCGGCCCCTACGCGCCGGCGCGCGCCGAGACACCGGCCGCCGCGCGCGGTTCGCCCCCGTCTGAAGGTAGAAGAAAGGGTAGATTTTGCAGAAAGGACCCTTCACTTGTCGGTTATTTTCCCACTGTTGCATGAGTCTTGGATATCTTGTGAATACACCCCTGGATCTATTAGGATCTCACATTTTAACCCGAGCCCTTACATTTTTCAGATCTAACCCCGAGTTTTAGGAGATTTTCATGCACTACGCACCGAGTCAGGATAATCTTCTGTTCTAGCCCCTGAGGTATACGGTTAATTACGTTCTAGCCCCAGATTCAAATGTTTTCCATTTAAATGCATTTAATTTAGCTGTGAACTTTAGAAATTCATAACAATTCATAGAAAAATCCAAAATGGACAAACTCAGTGGCTATGGACTCCTCTTGAGTAGCTCTACAGGATAGGTATGATATGGATGTGTAAAAAGACTGTTTTGCCCCTGGTTTAGTGCGTGCATGGTGTAGGTAAATAAATGGTAAAAGTGGACCAAATGAACTCCAAAAATCATGAAACTTAGACAGTAGCTTTGTTATGGCATCTAGGTACTGTATGATTTTTGGTAGCCCTAGCATTGACTGGTTAATTACTGTTTTGCCCTTATGCATGTGATTTGTGTGTTTAATTAACTTAGAAAATGAAGGCTATATAAAAGATGCTCAAATATGACCTCTAGTATTTTTCATGTACTTTATATAGTATGGGTAGCTTGCTGGTAAAGTTTGAGACGTTGTATGTAAAGTTTGAGTGGTGATTTGAAAATGACAAAGTGTCACATGCTTGACTAAATAAATAGGAAAAAGTGTATTTAAACTGCTAATAAAATTATGGGAAAAATCTAGTAGCGTTATGGAATATGTTGCTGCATGTGGTAAAGATTTGAGATCGATTGGAGTTTTCTAACTACATGAACTTATGGGTACATTTTGTTCATAAAGGTAGCGTGTCCATTAATTTGCATGTATATGTTTAACTTTAAGAGACAACTTCATTTCATTTGAGAGGGACTGTGTACACATATAGAACAATTATTCCCAATAACTTCAAAGATAAGATGTGGTAATGGGTTGTACGATTTTCTTAGTGATGGGCTGTATGATTTCTTAGCAAGTCGTTAAGTTTTCTTGTTAGGGGACGTGTTAAACTGAGAGCTCTCGCATCCATCCTTCACATACGGCTTGATCATGCATTACATTTCATTGACACCTTATGCATACCTTTGCAATCCGTTGCACTCATGATTGCACTATGTCATGCATATAACCTGTATCATATGCATGTATTTGCATCCTTTTGCACTCACTTGCATTCTGTCATGCATATAGACCCCGCGTGCAAGGAGCTATCAACTCAGGAGAAACCAGTAATCAAGGAACCAGACGATAGGCTATATCCGGAGCCAGAAGACGAAGGGTCGCTGATTTAATCCGTCCCTGCTTCAAGGGGTTGCCTGGGGCAAAGCCTCACAACCCGGCAAACTAACTTAGTTTAGTTTGTTGGTTTTCTTAAGATCAAGCAAAGGTAGGCAGGACCATGCTTTACCCAGCAAATATATTCGATGAATGCTTACGCATCTGCATTAGGAGTTGTTTGGAACCAACTGCATTAGACTTCCTGGCCGCCCTGGCCCTAGCACCTAAAATAGAGTACGTAGGACGAGTATGCCTAGTAATGCTAGGTACGAGTAGACACGAGTGAATGGAGTCACTCGTCCCGTAGGGATTGCTTTTCATAAAAGAAATCTCACTATTATGAATCTTACTTTGATTATGACATGTTTTAAATGGAGACCGGGCGAAGATATGGGTATATAAGAAAAATGATGATGATGAGATGGATGGTTTGGTGGGCTCCGCCCGAGTCGTATAAGGCCCGTCCGTTGTTCGCCTATTGGTCGGCATAACATTGCTAAGGTGCTTATCCGGGATAATGGACCGGTGAAAGTCTTACTTGTGCCATCCGAAGAACAGAGACTTGTTCCTACCATGGAACTGGGGGCGCTTATCCCATGGGAGGGCTGGACCCGACGAACCGAGGTAACGCTCCATGGGGGCTAAACTCAGGGAAGTGGCGGGTTGGAATCGAACTTGGGATGGGACAAGTGGAGATGGGGGCTATATGTGGGAACGCGATGGCTAGTAAGCATATACCCCTGGCATTTTTAGTTGTTCCCGGGAATTAACAAATCGATTCGAATCGCTGATGCTCACCAGGTGTGAGAATGCCTATGCCTTTGACGTCCGAACGTAGTAATAATTCAAATACTTTATGTTTATAATCATGTTTCTTTATTACAACATGCTTGGATGTATATGATCCGTTCCCTTGTTCCTGGTGCTGCCCGTCCACTAGTAGGAGGTCGATGGACTTGGGAGATGCTTTGGAGTCGAGGGAGGGCTGACCCGACGTACCGTGGTATCGCTCCTGAGACGGCTACTCCCAGGGGTGTGATGGAAGTGCTATGAATCTTGGAACGGGACATGTGTTTGTGTTTTACTTACTGCAAGTATTTACTTTATGATATAAATGATCTTCTTGATTTATGAATAGCAGCTGTCAAATCCTGCTATCTTATGTCAACATGACTTGGTTTAAAAATCAACAGCTAAGGATCCACATGATTAGTAAGCATGCTTTGCGTCAGCCGTAAGCCCCGTCCATTAAGTCCTACTGAGTAATTAGTACTCAGGGTTTGCCCCCACTTTTGGATTACAGGTGCTGACGACATCCGGACAACTGTGTTGGAGGTGGTAGTACCGGTGGGCTCGGTGCTACTCGCCTTGTTTATCTCTACTTGAAGACTAGTTGAGTTTTATTTCCGCTGTGAGATGTTTTGAACGCTTCCGCTATATGTATCTATACATGTATATTTTGACTTCGCTTCCGCTATATTTGAACATGTATTTGACTATTTATCTTCGGTTTGTAAACTAAGTCTACTTATTCTCTACTTCAACTGTTTGTGATGATGTAATCTGTTGTGGCTCTTTCGAGAGCTGAATGTGTGTGATGTCGGTATCCTCGGGCGATGGTTACATCGAGTGCCCTTTGGGTAGCTCGACGGACTACCGGGTTTAGTCCGGCCTAAGTGCACTGTGAGCCAGAGGTGGCAGGTGTGCTTAGTCTGGATTAAGCAGGGCGGTTCCGCCACAACAGCTAGCTTTCCAACGAGCCCAACAGCCGAAGATTCTAAGTCCCCTAGATGAAATTATGGCCGTTATACCGAGCGGACATGTCTTTCATGAGTTTTGGTGGGTCGTCCGTGCACTGCTTAGCGTCACATTGCTCTAGATCATAGGTATGCTCCTAACGAGCACTAGAAACCTAGTAGAGTGGAAAAATATTCACTTCTGAGGAAGTTGGCGCTCATAAAGTAAGCCATGGTACACACATTTTGATCCGTACCGAAGGAGCAAACGCTGGAAGCGGACGAGCAAGGTGTTGGCCTTATAAATTGGTATCAAATATTTCCCAAATGTCAAAAGTTTTATTTCCAGTTCCTATGGTGTTGCTCCCACAGTTAGCTTTCCAACGAGCCCAGCAGCCGAAGATTCTAAGTCCCCTAGATGAAATTATGGCCGTTATACCGAGCAGACATGACTTTCATGAGTATTGGGGGGTCGTCCGTCCCCTGCTTAGCGTCACATTGTTCAAGATCATAGGTATGCTCCTTACGAGCACTAGAAACCTAGTAGAGTGGAAAAATAATCACTGCTAAGGAAGTTGGCGCTCATACAGTAAGCCATGGTACGCACATTTCGATCTGTACCGAAGGAGCAAACGCTGAAAGCGGACGAGCAAGGCATTGGCCTTATAAATTGTTATCAAATATTCCCGAAATGTCAAAAGTTTAATTTCCAGTTCCTGCGGTGTTGCTCCCACTGTTAGCTTTCCAACGAGCCCAACAGCCAAAGATTCTAAGTCCCCTAGATGAAATTATGGCCGTCATACCGAGCGGACATGACTTTCATGTGTTTTGGGGGGTCGTCCGTCCACTGCTTAGCGTCATATTGTTCTAGATCATTGGTATCCTCCTTACGAGCACTAGAAACCTAGTAGAGTGGAAAAATTTTCACTGCTGAGGAAGTTGGCACTCATACAGTAAGCCATGGTGCGCACATTGTGATACGTACCGAAGGAGCAAACGATGAAAGCAGTAGAGCAAGGTGTTGGCCTTATAAATTGGTATCAAATGTTCCCCATATGTCAAAAGTTTGATTTCCAGTTCCTATGGTGTTGCTCCCATAGTTAGCTTTCCAACGAGCCCAACAGCCGAAGATTCTAAGTCCCCTACATGAAATTATGGCCGTTATACTGAGCGGACATGACTTTCATGAGTTTTGGGGGTTCGTCCGTCCACTGCTTAGCGTCACATTGTTCTAGATCATAGGTATGCTCCTTACGAGCACTAGAAACCTAGTAGAGTGGAAAAATATTCACTTCTGAGGAAGTTGGCGCTCATACAGTAAGCCATGGTACACACATTTCGATCCGTACCGAAGGAGCAAACGCTGAAAGCGGACGAGCAAGGTGTTGGCCTTATAAATTGGTATCAAATACAAATATTTCCCAAATGTCAAAAGTTTGATTTTCAGTTCCTACGGTATTGCTCCCACAGTTAGCTTTCAAACGAGCCCAACAGCCGAAGATTCTAAGTCCCCCTGATGAAATTATGGCCGTTATACCTAGCGGACATGACTTTCATGAGTTTTGGGGGGTCGTCCGTCCACTGCTTAGCGTCACATTGTTCTAGATCATTGGTATGCTCCTTACGAGCACAAGAAACCTAGTAGAGTGGAAAAATAATCGCTGCTGAGGAAGTTGGCGCTCATATAGTAAGCCATGGTACGCACATTCTGATCCGTACCGAAGGAGCAAACGCTGAAAGCGGACGAGCAAGGTGTTGGCCTTATAAATTAGTATCATATATTCCCCAAATGTCAAAAGTTGAATTTGCAGTTCCTACGGTGTTGCTCTCACAGTTAGCTTTCGATCGAGCCCAACAGCCGAAGATTCTAAGTCCCCTAGATGAAATTATGGCCGTTATACCGGGCGGACATGACTTTCATGAGCATTGGGGGGTCGACCGTCCACTGCTTAGCGTCATATTGTTTTAGATCATAGGTATCCTCCTAACGAGCACTAGCAACCTAGTAGAGTGGAAAAATATTCACTGCTGAGGAAGTTGGCGCTCATACAGATACAGTAAGCCATGGTACGCACATTTTGATCCGTACCGAAGGAGCAAATGCTGAAAGCGGGAGAGCAAGGTGTTGGCCTTATAAATTGGTATCAAATATTCCCCATATGTCAAAAGTTTGATTTCTAGTTCCTATAGGGTTGCTCCCATAGTTAGCTTTCCAACGAGCCCAACAGCCGAAGATTCTAAGTCGCCTAGATGAAATTATGGCCGTTATACCGAGCGGACAGGTCTTCCATGAGTTTTGGGGGGTCGTCCGTCCACTGCTTAGCGTCACATTGTTCTAGATCATAGGTATCCCCCTTACGAGCACTACAAACCTTGTAGAGTGGAAAAATATTCACTGCTGAGGAAGTTGGCGCTCATACAGTAAGCCGTGGTACGCACATTTCGATCCGTACCGAAGGAGCAAACGCTGAAAGCGGGCGAGCAAGGTGTTGGCCTTATAAATTGGTATCAAATATTCCCCATATGTCAAAAGTTTGATTTCCAGTTCTATGGTGTTGCTCCCTTAGTTAGCTTTCCAACGAGCCCAACAGCCGAAGATTCTGAGTCCCCTAGAAGAAGTTATGGCCGTTATGCCGAGCAGACATGTCTTTCATGAGTTTTGGGGGGGTCGTCCGTCCACTGCTTAGCGTCACATTGTTCTAGATCATAGGTATCCTCCTTACGAGCACCAGAAACCCAGTAGAGTGGAAAAACATTCACTGCTGAGGAAGTTGGCGCTCATACAGTAAGCCATGGTACGCACATTTCGATCCGTACCAAAGGAGCATAGGTAGAAAGCGGACGAGCAAGGTGTTGGCCTTCTAAATTGGTTTCAAATATCCCCCAAATGTCAAAAGTTTGATTTCCAGTTCCTACGGTGTTGCTCCCATAGTTAGCTTTCCAACGAGCCCAACAGCCGAAGATTCTGAGTCCCCTAGATGAAATTATGGCCGTTATACCGAGCGAACATGACTTTCATGAGTTTTTGGGGGTCGTCCATCCACTGCTTAGCGTCACATTGTTCTAGATCATAGGTATGCTCCTTATGAGCACTAGAAACCTAGTAGAGTGGAAAAATATTCACTGCTGAGGAAGTTGGCGCTCATACAATAAGCCACGGTACGCACATTTCGATCCGTACCGGAGGAGCAAACGCTGAAAGTGGACGAGCAAGGTGTTGGCCTTATAAATTGGTATCAAATATTCCCCATATGTCAAAAGTTTGATTTCCAATTACTTTGGTGTTGTTCCCCATTTAGCTTTCCAACGAGCCCAACAGCCAAAGATTCTAAGTCCCCTTGATGAAATTAAGGCCGTTATACCGAGCGGACATGATTTTCATGAGTTTTGGGGGGTCGTCCGTCCCCTCCTTAGCGTCACATTGTTCTAGATCATAGGTATGCTCCTTACGAGCACTAGAAACCTAGTAGAGTGGAAAAATATTCACTGCTGAGGAAGTTGGCCCTCATAGCGTAAGCCATGCTACGCATATTTCGATCCGTACAGAAGGAGCAAACGCTGAAAGCGGGTGAGCACGGTGTCGGCATTATAAATTGGAATCAAATATTCCCCATATGTCAAAAGTTTGATTTCCAGTTCCTGTGGTGTTGCTCCCTTAGTTAGCTTTCCAACGAGCCCAACAACCGAAGATTCTGAGTCCCCTAGAAGAAGTTATGGCCGTTATACCGTGCGGACAGGTCTTCCATGAGTTTCGGGGGTCCTCCGTCCACTGCTTAGCGTCTCGTTGTTCTAGATCATAGTTATGCTCCTTACGAGCACTAGTAACCTAGTAGAGTGGAAAAATATTCACTGCTGAGGAAGTTGGCGCTCATACAGTAAGCCAAGGTACACACATTTCGATCCGTTCCGAAGGAGCAAACGCTGAAAGCGGGTGAGCAAGGTGTTGGCCTTATAAATTGGTATCAAATATTCTCCAGGTGTTAAAAGTTGGATTTCCAGTTCCTACGGTGTTGCTCCCTCAGTTAGCTATCCAACGAGGATAACAGCCTAAGATTTTGATTCCCCTAGCTGTAGTTATGGCCGTTATACCAAGCGGACATAACTTTCATGAGTTTTCGGGGTCGGCCTTCCACCTTTTAGCGTCACATTGTCCTAGATCATAGGATGCTCCTTACGAGCACTAGGAACCTAATAGAGTGGAAAAATATTCACTGCTGAGGAAGTTGGCGCTCATATAGTAAGCCATGGTACACACAAGTCGATCCATACCGAAGGAGCAAACGCTGAAAGCGGACGAGCAAGGAGTTGTGGTTATAAATTGGTATCAAATATTCCTGAAATGTCAAAAGTTTGATTTCCAGTTCCTACGGTGTTGCTCCCACAGTTAGCTTTCCAACGAGCCCAACAGCCGAAGATTCTAAGTCCCCTAGATGAAATTATGGCCGTTATACCGAGCGGACATGACTTTCATGAGTTTTGGGGTCATCCGTCCACTGCTTAGCGTCACATTGTTATAGATCATAGGTATGCTCCTTACGAGCACTAGAAACCTAGTAGAGTGGAAAAATATTCACTGCTGAGGAAGTTGGCGCTCATACGGTAAGCCATGGTACGCACATTTCGATCCGTACCGAAGGAGCAAACGGGGAAAGCGGGCGAGCAAGGTGTTGGACTTATAAATTGGTATCAAATATTCCCCATATGTTAAAAGTTTGATTTCCAGCTCATATGGTGTTGCTCCCTCAGTTAGCTTTCCAACGAGCCCAACAGCCGAAGATTCTGAGTCCCCTAGAACAAGTTATGGTCGTTATACCGAGCGGACATGACTTTCATGTGGTTTCGAGGGTCGTCCGTCCACTACTTAGCGTCTCATTGTTCTAGATCATAGTTATGCTCCTTACGAGCGCTTGGAAGCTAGTGGAGTGGAAAAATATTCACTGCTGAGGAAGTTGGAGCTCATACAGTAAGCCATGCTACACACATTTCGATCCGTACCGAAGGAGCAAACGTTGAAAGCGGGTGAGCAAGGTGTTGGCCTTATAAATTGGTATCAAATATTCTCAAGATGTCAAAAGTTGGATTTCCAGTTCCTACGGTGTTGCTCCCTCAATTAGCTTTCCAATGAGCACAACAGCCAAAGATTTTGAGACCCCAAGATGTAGTTATGGTCGTTATACCAAGCGGACATAACTTTCATGAGTTTTCGGGGTCGTCCATCCAGCTTTTAGCGTCACATTGTTCTAGATCATAGGTATGCTCCTTCCAAGCACTAGGAACCCAGTGGAGTGGAAAAATATTCACTGCTGAGGAAGTTGGTGCTCATACAGAAAGCCATCGTACGGACATTCCGATCAGTACTGAGGGAGCAAACGCTGAAAGTGGACGAGCAAGGTGTTGGCCTTATAAATTGGTATCAAATATTCCCCAAATGTCAAAAGTTTTATTTCCAGTTCCTATGGTGTTGCTCCCGTAGATAGCTTTCCAACGAGCCCAACGGCCGAAGATTCTGAGTCCCCTAGAAAAGTTATGGCCATTATACCGAGCGGACATGACTTTCAAGAGTTTTGGGGGGTTGCCCGTCCACTGCTTAGCGTCACATTGTTCTAGATCATAGGTATGTTCCTCACGAGCACTAGAAACCTAGTAGAGTGGAAAAATATTCACTGCTGAGGAAGTTGGCGCTCATAAAGTAAGCCATGGTACGCACATTTCGATCCGTACCGAAGAAGCAAATGCTGAAAGCGGGCGAGCAAGGTGTTGGCCTTATAAATTGGTATCAAATATTCCCCATATGTCAAAAGTTTTATTTCCAGTTCCTATGGTGTTGCTTCCGTAGATAGCTTTCCAACGAGCCCAACGGCCGAAGATTCTGAGTCCCCTAGAAAAGTTATGGCCGTTAAACCGAGCGGACATGACTTTCATGAGGTTTCGGGGGTCGTCCGTCCACTGCTTAGCGTCTCATTGTTCTAGATCATAGGTATGCTCCTTACGAGCACTAGAAACCTAGTAGAGTGAAAAAATATTCACTACTGAGGAAGTTGGCGCTCATACAGTAAGCCATGGTACGCATATTTTGATCC
Source organism: Paspalum notatum (assembly GCA_022530915.1). Classification (NCBI taxonomy): domain Eukaryota; kingdom Viridiplantae; phylum Streptophyta; class Magnoliopsida; order Poales; family Poaceae; genus Paspalum; species Paspalum notatum. Next base: position 11,591,196 of record CM039683.1, read on the forward strand.
GTACCGAAGGAGCAAACGCTGAAAGCGGGTGAGCAAGGAGTTGGCATTATAAATTGGTATCAAATATTCCCCATATGTCAAAAGTTTGATTTCCAGTTCGTATGGTGTTGCTCCCTCAGTTAGCTTTCCAACGAGCCCAACAGCCGAAGATTCTGAGTCCACTAGAACAAGTTATGGCCGTTATACCGAGCGGACATGACTTTCATGTGGTTTCGAGGGTTGTCCGTCCACTACTTAGCGTCTCATTGTTCTAGATCATAGTTATGCTCCTTACGAGCTAGGAACCTAGTAGAGTGGAAAAATATTCACTGCTGAGTAAGTTGGCGCTCATACAGTAAGCCGTGGTACACACATTTCGATCCGTTCCGAAGGAGCAAACGTTGAAAGCGAGTAAGCAAGGTGTTGGCCTTATAAATTGGTATCAAATATTCTCCAGATGTCCAAAGTTGGATTTCTAGTTCCTACGGTGTTGCTTCCTCAGTTAGCTATCCAATGAGCATAACAGCCGAAGATTTTGATTCCCCTAGATGTAGTATGGCCGTTATGCCAAGCGGACATAACTTTCATGAGTTTTCGGGGTCGACCATCCACCTTTTAGCGTCACATTATTCTATATCATAGGTATGCTCCTTACAAGCACTAGGAACCTAGTAGAGTGGAAAAATATTCACTGCTGAGGAAGTTGGAGCTCATATAGTAAGCCATGGTACACACATTTCGATCCGTACCGAAGGAGCAAACGCTGAACGCGGACGAGCAAGGTGTTGGCCTTATAAATTGGTATCAAATATTTCTGAAATGTCAAAAGTTTGATTTCCAGTTCCTACGGTGTTGCTCCCACAGTTAGCTTTCCAACGAGCCCAACAGCCGAAGATTCTAAGTCCCCTAGATGAAATTATGGCCGTTATACCGAGCGGACATGACTTTCATGAGTTTTGGGGGTCATCCGTCCACTGCTTAGCGTCACATTGTTATAGATCATAGGTGTGCTCCTTACGAGCACTAGAAACCTAGTAGAGTGGAAAAATATTCACTGCTGAGGAAGTTGGCGCTCATACGGTAAGCCATGGTACGCACGTTTCGATCCGTACCGAAGGAGCAAACGCGGAAAGCGGGCGAGCAAGGTGTTGGACTTACAAATTGGTATCAAATATTCCCCATATGTCAAAAGTTTGATTTCCAGTTCCTATAGTGTTGCTCCCTCAGTTAGCTTTCCAACGAGCCCAACAGCCGAAGATTCTGAATCCCCTAGAAGAAGATATGGCCGTTATACCGAGCGGACATGACTTTCATGTGGTTTCGAGGGTCGTCCGTCCACTACTTAGCGTCTCATTGTTCTAGATCATAGTTATGCTCCTTACGAGCGCTAGGAACCTAGTAGAGTGGAAAAATATTCACTGCTGAGGAAGTTGGAGCTCATACAGTAAGCCATGCTACACACATTTCGATCCGTACCGAAGGAGGAAACGTTGAAAGCGGGTGAGCAAGGTGTTGGCCTTATAAATTGGTATCAAATATTCTCAAGATGTCAAAAGTTGGATTTCCAGTTCCTACGGTGTTGCTCCCTCAGTTAGCTTTCCAATGAGCACAACAGCCAAAGATTTTGAGACCCCTAGATGTAGTTATGGCCGTTATACCAAGCGGACATAACTTTCATGAGTTTTTGGGGTCCTCCATCTACCTTTTAGCGTCACATTGTTCTAGATCATAGGTATGCTCCTTACGAGCACTAGGAACCTAGTAAAGTGGAAAGTTATTCACTGCTGAGGAAGTTGGCGCTCATACAGTAAGCCATGGTACACACATTTCAATCCGTACCGAAGGAGCAAACGCTGAAAGCGGACGAGCAAGGTGTTGGCCTTATGTTGACGGTCGTAATCTCACGATATCTACCATCAATTACCAACCAAATGGAGCTATGCAAGTGCATAATTATGGACTAACCCTTCTACTAATGAGTTCCACAAGTTTTGTATCAATATTTGGATGCAGGTACCAAAATGCACATAAAATAGATGAAAACAAACCAAAGATCAAATATGAGGCACACTGGCCAAAGTGGCCAGGTCGGCCGACCACATCACCAGGTCGGCTGACCAAGGGCCAGGCCTGCCTGGTGCAACCAGGTCGGCCGACCATGGGGCTGGCCGCCCGACCCCTGGCCAGGCCGCCCGACCTTCCAACTGAGTCACTTGCCACCTCATTGATCCACCTCATGGAGAAACACAAGTGCACTGAAATCCAACTGCAAGACCAAGCATCCAATGTATCCAAAGGCCGAAAATGCACCGTGTCACGGATCCACAACGTCATCAATCCGAGGGAGAAGCAAAATGGCCAATGTAGGCCTGACACGTGGTCGCCCGACCTCCTACAAGGTCAGCCGACCTCCCCCCTAGGTCGGCCGACCACCGACTTCGGCCTCCCACCGACCTAAGCCTCCTACAAATACCCCCTCTCATATGGGACTATAAATAGGCCTATAGAGCTCATTTGTAAAGGTGTGGAGAGGTTGAGAGCCATATCCTACCTTAGAGAGTGTTATTTTCCACATCTTAGTAGTTAGGATAGTCCTGGGAGTTAGAGTGAGTCGAGCTTTGCCTCGGAGTTCTCAGAGATTCTTCTGAGTCTGCGGTAACAGCTCTTGTATCTTTAGTACTCAATCTTCAATATAATTCAGTTATATTTTACTTTATCTCTATCTCTTGCAAGTGTGGTGTATCCTTTATTTTGCATACTTGCTAGGTTTAGACTTGTGGTTATCTTAGTTGGTCAAGTCCCGTTATTCTTGCCTGTGCTATAATCCAACCTGTACGCAAGGTTCTGGTTAGATCCTCTCCTCTGATCAAGGACGATCTATTATTACTCAAGCTTCGCTTGAGTACGTTTAAAGCGTGCCAGCCTATCCACGCAGATTTGCTTGGTAGCCCCACTCGGTGACAGCGTGTGGTGTGCCTGTGTAGTCCAGGCCCGTTCGTTCGGTAGGCCCGTAGGCGTTAGCCGGGTCTACTTCGGTTGTCTACTATCTACCCTCTGACTCCTCGAGGCGCCGGAATTTCGCTCGACGCAAGACCCTGACTTGCTACTTGAGTTTCTTAGTTAACCACAATAGAGTCTTTGCAGCCGAATAGAATAGAGTTTGGGAACTTTATCTCACTCGTTGTCCTTCCAGGCAACTATACCTTTCTACGTGTTTGTTAGGTAGTTCAATTTACTTCTTCCCACCATACACCTATCCGTTTACCAGACTTACCCCTGTCTAGTGACTAGCTGGTATAATTATTTAAGTATGGTTCATTCGATTTGAGTTTATTCAACTATACTCTCTCGCTTGCCGCTTCCCTCTGGATAAAAATACGATACTCGGAATACTCTGAGTGAAAAGCTACAGTGGTCTCTGTGCGCTTGCGGAGTAAAATCTTATAAGGCTAAGAGACGCCAACAAGCTTTTCTGGCGCCGTTGCCGTGGAAGCAATAGGCAGAGATATAGTTGATACTCTCTTTTTGAACCCCGTGTCTTTAATAAAAATACCAACTAGTCATTAGCAGGCTCACTTGTCTTAATCCAGAGGTTCTGCTTAGGAGGGTCCGTTCCAAGACCTTTCACGGGCAGATACCTGTTCCAAGGGAATTGAACCTTGAAACGGCCACGCTAAGTAGTTCCTCGAACACTGACCACATGGCTGTACCTTCCGAGAAGACAATCTGTGAGTTCTCCATCCCATCCAGTAGTAATGTCCCTACGGGACCGGCCATCAACGCAGGGGAGAACTTCGAACTTAAGCCGGGAGTCATTCACATGGTTCAAGCCATTCCCTTCTGCGGTTTAGCAACGGAGGATGCCAACAACCACCTACAGCAATTTCTGGAAATCTGCAGTACATTTACCATGAAAGGTGCGTCCGCCGATGCTGTCAAGTTACGCCTCTTCTCATTTTCACTTGTCGAAAAGACGAAGCAATGGTTCTACCTCAACCGCGCAACACTAACTACGTGGGATGCGTGCTCAAACGCATTCCTCGCCAAGTACTTCCCTCTGGGAAAGACCAACGCGTTGAGGAACAAGATCTTGAGTTTTCAACAACTCGCAGATGAAACGGTGGCGGAGGCCTGGGAAAGATTACAAGAATACATAGCAGCCTGCCCCCACCATGGCATGGAAGAATGGCTGATCATTCAGAGTTTCTTTCACGGGTTAAACCGTACTGCTCAAGAGCACCTGGATGCAGCCGCTGGAGGTCTTTCCTATCCCAAAGTGTGAGAGCGGCCAAAAATCTGATTGAGAAGATCGCCACTAATCAGGGATGGAAGGAAGATAGGTCACACTCACGATCCCGTGGAGTCCATCACATCGACAGCACAGATATGCTGGCCGCCAAGATGGGCTTGCTTTTAAGGAAGCTAGAAGACAATCCTGAGACCGCACCAGTCTAGGCCCTTGACACTCGCATGACTTGTGAAGTCTGCGGGAACACAGGGCATTCAGGGAGCAGCTGCCCTTAAACGCTACCGGAAGACGCCAACTTCATCGGTCATTCTAGCAACTTCAACAACAGGAGTCATCCCCAACCAGGCTGGAAAACGCGCCCATATATGCCATTCTCCGGACAAGGTAACTCCTCAGGTAATACACAGCAGTTCAATAAGCCTAGTTCTTTTGATCCTAAAGCTGTATATGATAGAATTAGTAAAAAGTTTCATGCAAATGATTGACTTTTCGAATCTATTTCCTTGCAAATGGAAACTTTTAACAGTGCTATGAAAAATCAACTGAGTTTCAATAAAATGTTAGAAACACAAATAGCTCAGTTGGCTGCCTCTTTGCCTAATGCTAATGCGGGAAAGCTTCTGGGACAACCGGAACCTCCTCCTAAAGAGCACATCAATGCCGTCACCACTAGGGGTGGTAAGTCCACTCTGGACCCTCCACATCCTAGTGGTACGTCACGCACTAACCATACAGGCAAAGAACAGGAGAAGACCACCAAAACGGAGGAGAATGATGATCTCGAGACCAGCACTGGTGCCGCAAAGGAGAAGGCACCACCGAAAACTCTCCCACATGAGTTTTATGACTCAACGGGGTTGCCATTCCCTTAGCGCAACAAGAAGGCTGCCGCCGATGAACAATATAGTAAGTTTGTTGAGGTCATTAGGAAATTATATGTCAATATACCTCTGCTAGATGCAATGCAGGTATCGACATATGCAAAGTACTTGAAAGATATACTCAACAATAAGAAACCCCTGCCATCAGTGGAAATTGTGCAAATGACCGAGGAGTGTAGCGTAGCTATACTCAACCAACCTCCACAGAAGAAGAAGAAGGACCCTGGAAGTCCTACCATTCCATGCTCAATTGGGAACCAAGTCTTCAATCAAGCCTTATGTGATCTCGGAGCAAGCGTCAATGTTATGCCTAAATTTGTCTTTGACAAACTCAATCACGCGGCACTCGTGCCCACAAGTATGTGCCTGCAACTTGCGGACCAATCTATCCGACACCCAACGGGAATCGCCGAGGATGTCCCGGTGAAGATCCGGAACTTCCTCATTCCCGTGGATTTTGTGGTTTTAGATATGGAGATTGATGCAAAGACACCACTCATTCTTGGGCGACCGTTTCTGAGCACCGCGGAAGCAAGCATAGATGTTGGGGCCGGAGAAGTCCACCTCAACATAAATGGAATGAGGGAGACCTTCTCCTTCAAACCAAAAGTGGCGCAGTGTAGCCAAGTGAAGATCTTCAAGTGCTAAAAGTATATGCCGAAGCCGCCAATCTATGATGCTTCTGGGAAAGAGATGGACAGTCTCGTAGCATTTATGAAACGGAAGTTATCCACCGAGGCTGCCATCCGACAACGAGAGGAACACGAATGGAAGAAGGCGAGAGCCAGGAAGGGTAACCGCAAGAACCAGGAAACAGGAGGCAAAGCTCCTGTTAAGAAGGTCGGCACCCACGATTTTACAAGACCCACCAACCGAGGGTGCAATAAAAATCAACATACCCATGGAGGCCCTAGGATAAATACTATGGGGCATGTTGATAACGAGCGCGCCCAGGACCCTTCCACGACAAATTCCAAGTAGCTCGCAAAGGTACCACTTACCTCCTCGTACGTATGCTCACGCGACATCCCAAAGGACGGTAAATGGTTCGCTCCCGCCAAGAGGTAAAATTGGCATTATCTTTCGACGGCATATTTATTTCCTGCTAATTTAAATTCTCATCTTCCACTGCATATTTAATTTTACCAATGCACTGTTTTTATCCTTCTTTGCATTTAGTTTATACCTCCCTTTTTCGAAAAAAAATAGATAGGGTCGGCCGCCCTAGCATAGGGCCGGCCGACCACTACCACCTGTAGGCAAGGCAGGGGCAGCATTGGCCAGGGCCGGCCGACCATATGGTCAGGCCGCCCGACCTGCCTGCCCCCCTCTCCCTTCCTCTTCTCTCTCTTTTCTCCTCCTTCTTTCTCTTTCTTTTTCTTTTCCTTTTCTTCTTTCTCTTTCCACTTTCTCTTTGCTCTTTGTCTCATTCCTAAGCAAGGTAGATGGAGATGGGCAGCAGCCCACCGGTCGCCCGACACCTTGCTCACTCACGAAGGAAAGCACAAGAGGGGGGCACTGCGATGGTCGCCCGACCAGCCTACACGGTCGCCCGACCTTCGCTCTCCTCTTCCTCAGCATCCTCTTTGCGCACACAAAGCAATAGGGCCGGCCGACCCATTGATGAGGTCGCCCGACCCCCTGCTTTTTCCCTCCAGAGCACAAGCTGCAAATCCACCGGTCGCCCGACCACGGGTGAAGGCCGGCCGACCATGCAGCCAGGCCACCCGACCTCTCTTCAGCCTCACGCATGCTTGAGTGGTCGCCCGACCTTGCCATCATGGCCGCCCGACCATCTTCCAGTACAAGCAGTCCTCTCCTTTCTCTCCCTCTCTCCTTGCACTTGCGTGACCATGAAGCAAAGCTGCAAAGCAGCCAGAGCTGGCCGGCTGTGGCGGAACCGCCGATTTAATACGGGCTAAGTACACCTGTCACCATTAGCTTACAGTGTACTTAGACCGTACTAAACCCGGTCGTCCGTCGAGAAGCCCTCGGCTCTCGATTTGCACCAAATCCTAGAGGAACCGACATCACACACATCCGACTCGCGATGGAGCCACAACAGTTACATCATCACAGGCAGTTGAAATATAGAATAGATAGACTTAGTTACAAACCGAGAATGTATATAGTCAAATACATGTCCAAAATATATATAATGCGGAAGCGTTTTCAAAACATCTCACAGCGGAAACCAAATACTTAAGAAGTCTTCATACAGATGAACGAGGCGAGAAGCACCGAGCCCACCGGTGCTACCCTTCTCCAAGCAGCTATCCAAATGCCGCCAGTACCTGTGAGCCAAAAGTGGGGGCAAACCCTGAGTACTAATTACTCAGTAGGGCTTAATGGACAGGGTTTACGGCTGACGCAAAGCTCAGCTTACTAGCGAGTAGGTCCTTAGCCATTGGTTTTAAACTGTAAAATGTTACCATAGGATAGCGGGATTTGACAGTCGCTATCCTTTAATCATGATTAACCACTATGTTTTAATGTCATGCTATAGCGGGATTTGACAGCCGCCAGTCCTTATCCTGAATCTCACTGGTAATATAAAGCGAGTAATTTGCATGAAGTAAAGCATGTATAACCATTGTGTCGTATCAAATCATCAATTCCATAAAACATCTTGCCTCAAACAGTTCTACGTTGCCCGTCAGTGATATTGGCATTCTCACACCTGGTGAGCATCAGCGATTCGAATCGATTTTTATATTCCCAGGAATAACAAGAAAATGCCAGGGGGCCATATGCTTACTAACACGACGGCTTTCCCACGTATAGTCCCCCTTCTCCACTTGTCCCATCCCAAGTTCGATTTACTCCCGCCTGACTCCCCGGTTGTGCCCCCATGACGAGCCTGCCGACATCTCGGTCTCCCCGTCATGAGCACCAAGCTCCCCCGGGCCACCTTCCTCTCAACCAGTGGGTAGGAACGTGTTTCTGTTCTTCGGATGGCACAAGTAAGGTTTCACCGGTCCCATTTCCCGGATAAGCATTCTAGCAATGTTATGCCGATCAGCAGGCGAACAGCGAACGGGCCTTATGCGACTCGGGCGGAGTCCACCATATCATCACATCATTTTTCAACATAGTAATCCCATATCTCCGCCCGGTCTCAATTGAAAGCATAACATAGCAATAATAAATTCATAGTAATGAAGATTCATCATTCGAAAGTAAACCCTACGAGACGAGTGACAGTGCTCACTCGTGTCTACTCGCGCCTAACCATTCTAGGCACCCGTCCTACGAACCCTAAGTATAGGTGCTAGGGCCAGGGCGGCCGGGAAGTCTAATGCAATTGGTTTCAATCAATCCTAATGCATATGCGTAACTCAAAATAATTTGTTTGCTAGGATTTGCATGGTCCTGTCTACCTTGATTCACTTTAATAAGACCAACAAACTAAGCTACTGTTAGTTTACCGGGTTGTGAGGCTTCGCCCCAAGCAACCCCTTGATCCCTTGGACAACTCCTCCTTCCAAGCACGACTGATGGGCCCTCCAGGTCGTGAATGGGTCTTAGTTGGTCTTTTGGATCACCGTTGGTTGATGTAGACCCGTGCACTTGTTTCTTTATCACGTATCTGCAATAAGCGTCGCTATATGAATAATATGCATGATGCAATACACGAGACGCCTGGAGATCATACACGCATAACTAATCATTCCATGGTTATGCAGAAAAGTGATTGGTAAACATACTCATAGGGTAGTATAGCCATAGGAAATTCTGGTGGAAATTCTTATAGCATAGCGGATAGCACTTTCCTATTTCATTGACTTAACCATCATATCACTTGTCATTTTCATATCACACGCAAGCAAAGCACCAGTCAAGCATATATCTACACATGCAATGGACTGCTATTACAAGACATCACTCTTAGCACTAGTAATTTGTAGTATTTTTATGATCCTAGAGCGAACACACACTCAAACAGCATATAAATGCACTTTTTCCTATTTTCTTTTTCAACTAGTAGCATTATGTCGATTTCAAAACAGCAGCCAAAACAAATATGCACAACCTCATACTTTACTAGTGAGCTACCCATACTGTATAGAGTACATGAAATTACCAGAGGTCATGTTGGAGCGTATTTCATGTAACCTTCACTTTCTAAGTTAATTTAATACACAAAACACATACATAAGGGCAAAACAGTAATTAAACAGTCAATGCTAGGGCTACCAAAAATCGCACAGTATCTAGATGCCATAACAAATCTACTGTCCAAGTTTCATAATTTTTGGAGTTCATTTAGTCCACTTTTTGACATTTATCCTAATTAGTCATGCATGCAACAAATCAAGGGCAAAAAAAGCCGTAGGTGAGTATTCAAATAAAGGGGAGCACCTTGCTATCATGAAAACGCCAGCAGTGACCATAGTAGCTGCATGATTTCACACTTCCACATCCCACCAATCATGTAGATCTACTCAAGAGGAGTCTAACGCAACTGAGTTTGTCCATTTTGGATTTTTCTGTGATTTGTTATGATTTTCCGAAGTTCACCGCTAATTTAAATGCATTCAAATGGAAAATCACTCAGACTAGGGACCTAAACGTAACTAACCGTAGACTCCAGGGGGTAGCAGGGAAGATTCTACAGACTAATGCATAGTGTTTAAACTACCGCGCGTAAAAATGCAAAAACGCAGGGGGTTTCGGGTAAAACTGCCCTTCCTTCTTCTTCTTCCTCGGGCCGACGGGCGCTGCGCGCGGTGGCCGGGGTTGGGGACGCTGCGCCGGCGTGTGGAGGCCCGGGCTTGAGGCCGATGTGGTCGGGGAAGATGTTCCCGTCCACGGGGACTCGATTCCCCCAGTTCTCGTCGCGGAAGGAGGTGAGGACAAGCGGAGCGGCGGCGGTGAACCGAAGCCGCGGGAGCTTGGCGTGGCGCGGCGGCGCGGCGTCGATCCGGCGGTCGGGGCGGCGGATGGCGGGGCCAGAGAGCGCTTGAGCTGCGCGGGGATGAGGCGAACCCGGCGGAGTCGAAGTGGTGGCGTGGAGATGGCCCGAGGGTGGCTCTCCACGACGAGCCCGTGGGCGGCACGGGTGCACGCGAGCGGCGCGCGCGGGGAGAGGTGGAGGAGGTGATGGCGGCGGCGGTACCTAGCGCGTTGGGTGCGCGAGGCCGAGGCGGAGCTGGCCGTGGGGGTCTGGAGCACCGGGAGGCGGTGGAGGGTGGTACGCGATGGGGTGAACCGGCGGTGAACCGGAGCGACGGCGGCGCGGGCTTGACGTCGAGCGGAGGTGGATCTCGGCGCCGGGTGGGGGAGAGGCCGAGGTCTAGGGCGTTAGGTGCGCGGCGGAGTGGGGAGTGCGGCGGTGGTGGCCTCGGGGCGAGCGGGGGTCGGACGGTGGCCGGGGCGCGAGCTTGCCGCGGCTCCAATGGCGGCCGCAGCTCTGCGCTCGGGGAGAGGCCGGGCAGGGGAAAGCGAGGGCGAGGGAGTGGGTGGAGAAGGCCGCGGGTGCGCCCAGGTGACGAGGCCGGGGCGCGGTGGGGACGTCGATTCGCGGCGCGGCGTACGTCGCTGTACGCCGGCGTCCCCGTGGCGGCCGTCGTAGCGGGGTGGAAGGCGACCCTGACGGGTGGGCCCCACCGGTCAGCGACTCAGAGGAAGATCTACTTTTTTTTTGTGTTTTCTCCCTTCCTGTAAATTGCCATTTTGACCTATTTAGAGACCGAATTTGGGAAAGTGGTAATCGGATGAATTGTTGTACTCTCAGAGCTCTACAAGTTTGTCAATTGGCTCATATTCAAATTCGGCCGGCAAATATGAAATTTGTTTGAATTTATGCAGCAGCCATAGGTAGGGACAGGGTAGGTCATCTGCTTCGGAGGGGAAAATACCCTAGTTATAGGCCTCAACTCCATTGCTCCTTTTGAAAAATTTGTTTGGAACTTTCTAAACTATATTTCATTTCATTAGGGAAGGTCATGAAAATGACTCTATGGGTAAGAAAATCTCAAATTACCAAACTGGACAGAGTAGGGGTGTGTTTCTGGGCTGACAAAGTTTGGTTGAAAAGACCAATTTGAATTCATATTATGACCAGACTCATATTGACAAAGTTGTTTCTTGGATCATTACCTACAACTTTGTTAATATGATCCTCCTCTAAATCACAACATATTTTGAAGTACAACCCTAATCTTGTTTAGGATTTTGGTAAAACAGCAGATTTACTCTAAGTAAAGCTTTTCTTGTTTTCATCTTTTGAAATATCAAATGAAGTCCAAATACATCCACAATAGATGCATTTGAAAGGTGATGGGTTCAATTCCATTTCATATAAAATAAAATTCTTGAGTTGTATAGTCCAATCAAAAGAAATTTCAGAATCAATTTGGGAATGAGCTAAAATTTCAGATTTGAGAAATTTTGACTTAGTGGTTTATCTACCAATTCCTCATTACTCTCTTAAGCATGATTTAGTCTTAATTCATCACTAGTTTACGTCTAATTGCGTGTACGGCTTCTGAGATGCCAGGGGCATCACACTGGCCGACCAGGCCACTAGGCCCAAGGTCGGCCGACCCCTTCAACTGGCCGCCCGACCTCCCTGCTGCCTCCACTTCGTCTATAAATACAGCCCATCACCTCCTTCCTCAATGCACCACACAAGCTCCCTTCTCTCCCTCTCTTAATCTCTTTGCTTAGTGGTAGTTTAGCCCTTGCTTAGCCAAAATAATGCCCGAATAAAAATCTAGTTGAGCAAATATTCTAGCTACTAGCCCCTCTGTTTTGCAAAACCACGAACGAGTTGTGGTGGTGTCACGCCCCGCAAGGATGACTAACCGCTAATGTTAATTTTATTTTGTCGACTCGTAGTTTTTGTGGTCAATTTTTGTGCAGGATGAAGTGCGCATTCAAGAGGGCAAGAAGCGCTATCAGCAAGGCGGGGCAGCACATATGGTTCCCGACGTCCTCTAGCTCGTAGAACTCACGGACGGTGTCCGACAGAGGTTCATCGAGTGCTGGGCCGGGAGGAGAAGAAGCTTCATCCTCCGTCACCGGGCCCGTATTGCTGCTGGATTCTCATATCCAAACGCGAAATCAAGACGAGGCCGACTCGCTGAGGCGACTCCACACCAAGCCTATCACCCTCACCAAGTGCTTCGATGAAGTCCTCATGACGAGCACAGGTATGGATGACGAATTCGATGAAATTTTCAGTATGATAGGCTGGGAGAATTTTGCACATGTTAGCAAGGGAGGCTTAGTCCTCCTCATAAAGGAGTTTCTTATGACCCTTCGAGTAGTATAACTGGAGTCCAGCACAATGGTTCACTTCAGGCTCTTTAACTCTGAGCATGAACTGACACTCCATTAGTTCAGCAATGCTCTCGGGTTCTCACCTCGCTGTTCTATAGCAGCTGAGCCCGTAGGCTTCAATGCAACAGAGTTCTGGAAGGAACTAGCCGGGCCGGACTATAAGGGGAAGAGGAGCGTCACAAACATTAAGCACCCCACTATGCGGTTCATGGCCCGCTGGATTACCTTCGTTGTCCTGCCCCGCGATGACACACGTTGCGTGACCATAGAGGACTTAAAAATCCTCTATGCCCTGTGGCGTAAGCAAAAATTTGCGCCTATCACCGCCATGCTCTACCATTGGATGAAACTAGTTTGGGATGAAAATTCCATATCAATCACATCATACGTGATGAGGATTGCATCTGAATTAGGGGTATTAGTTAATGCCTAGGTGGCATTCTTACCCCTTGACACACCCAACCTAGTCACCGAGAGCCATTTCATCCGGGCACACTTCCTGCGCAAAAACCCAGCACGGACACATATGTCATGATTTATAAGGGGTACAACTTTGAAGTGCCTCTACCAGCACCTCAGTTCAAAATCTACCACGTGGACACACTCTATGCCATTAGAGAGCGTCCCAGAGGAAGAGCCTTTAGAGGAGCCCAAGCACAGTGTAGCGGGAGTCATGACCAGGGCACAAAGGAGGGCAGCCCAAGAGCGCTTACAAAAGCAAGCCCAGGATGCGCAGACCGCTGGGACGGGACCTACCTGGTTCCATACCGCGGCTGGCATGACCTGGCACACCCAGGGACCAGACCCGACATGGCCGCCCCACGAAGGATCTGGAACACAATAGGGACACGAGCCGAGCGCTGCATTCTCACAGCAGCAAGGAGGAGGAACCTTCTATGGATTTGGGTCAGCACCATACGAGGCAGGACCATCTGCCTCTGCACGCTTTGCAGGAGACCCGTTGAGTGCCATCTTTGGGTCCCTGACCATTCAGGACCAGCGCACAGCTGGGATGGCCCAGCAGCTTAACCAAGTAGATGAGCGAACTCAGGTCATCCAGCAGGCCCAGGACGAATAGTACAACCGCCTCCTCGAAATAGAAGCGACGGCTCAGCGCACCTTTGATGAGTCCCAGCGATTCTTCCAGTACTATGGGTACTACCCCGAGTAGCTTCGTTGAAGCTTGGGGGGAAACCCGAATCGACAGCTGGGTATGTATGATAGTCCCCTGATTTCTGCACCACTCATGTATCTTTGCTTTGAGAGTTTATTAGTTTGTTTGCTCAATCTAGTTTGTTTAGTTTGCTTAATTTTAGTTTGTTTATTCCAGTATATAAAAAAAACTCCCATGCTTTAATGATAGCTCACATGCTAGTTCCATTTTGGAAATGATGAATAGTTGCTCTATCAAGTGAATGATTTAATTCTTGCATGTGACTTATGCTTAGCTTAATTTTGAGTTTGTGAATAAAAGAAGTAAACCAAGGTTCTATCTTGTGGATGCCATTTGTGATAACAAGTCTAAGTTGTTGTGAGATGAATGATATGACTTAAATATGTGATTATTCTCTCATGCTCTTAGTAAGATGAACATCTCAGGCTTTTATTTTTGAAAATAACAAAATATAGCTACCCTTGGTCAAAAATACCTACCAGAGCCAAAAATGCTTCAATTAGTTGAAACTGCTACAAAGAGCTGCTTAGTGATATTTTGAGCTTTGTCAAATTTTGAGCACTTTGGGAGATAATGCCCAGAAATAGGAGTTGTGATTTTCCCAAGTAATAAAGGATCCCTGTCCTAACTGAAGGCTGCTATATAAATTCATGTATAAATCATATTTCTACCTAGAATTTGGTGATGAACCTTTTGACAAACTTGTATAACTCCAAGAGTATAACATTTCATCTAATTGGGGTTTTACCAAAATCGGAATCTAACTAGGTCAAAATGGCTATTTTCTGGACGGGGGAAAACACATTTTTCATTTGTTTTTCCTCTGAGTCACCGACGGGTGGGCCCGGGTTGTCAGCGCCACTGCCGCGCTCAGAACGCGGCCACCGCGTGGGCGACGGCGAGCGGGCAGTGGCCGCGCCCACGGATCGCCACCCCGGCTGAGCCGCGTTCGCGCCCCTCTTCACCTGGCCACAACCCCGTCCAAGTTCCTCCCTCTCGCTCGCTCTCCCCTCCACCGGAACCCGCTCCCTCTATCTTTCCTTGTGCGAGCCGCCATGGCCGCCCGAGCTTGGAGCTCAAGCTCACCGCTGCCCCACAGCCACATCCCGCGCCTCCAAACCACCATCACCACCTCCGCCACAACCTCATGCACCCATAGGGCTGGACGTCACCGCCGTTCTCCCTTCCCTCCGCCAGATCGGGCCGCTCGCGCCGGATGCCGTCCACCATGGTCACCGTGGCTGGCCCGCGGTGAGCTCGAACCATTTGCCCCTTTGGTGCCCTTCGCGCCTAGCCGACCAGCGCGTCGCGCTCGCCTCGTCGTCCTCCACTGAAACCCCACACCCTAGGCCGCCGCCATCGGCCCTAGCCCTCTCCCCACGCGCGACGCCGAGCGTCGTCCCGGCTCGACCACGCCTCACCGTGGAGAGCCTCCCTCCGGCCATCCCCACACCTCCACTTCACCTCCGCCACGTGCGCCATCTCCTCGCGGAGCTCTCGCACCCATCCTCGTCCTCCCCTATCGCCGGAGCTGCGAGACCGAGCCCGCGCCGCCGTGCACCGCCGCACCGCGGCCCTCCGGTTCACCGGCCCCGCATCGCCTGCTAGCTTCACCCCACACGACGACGTCAAGGGGGAGAGGTAGCCCTGGTTGGGAACACCCTATGCCACCCCGTCGGCTCCAAGTGCAGCCTCACCGCCGCCGACGCAGCCGCGCCTCTCCCCCCATCGAGCGCCGTCTCCACCTGCCGGACCAAGGAAGAAGAAAGAAGGAGGTTTTGCAATATAGCCCCCGGACTTTTGAAGCTTCGCAGATTCGTTTCATGTACTGTGGTATGAGTCCGGCGATTCTTACCCGCTAGCCCCTGGAAACTAGCGTTAATTTCGTTCTAGTCCTTAGGTCTAATGTTTTTTGTTTAAATGCATTTAAATTAGCTGTGAACTTTGGAAAATCGTATAAAATCACAGAAAAATCCAAAATGGACAAACTTAGTTGCGTTAGACTCCTCTTGAGTAAATCTACATGATAGGTATGATGTGGAAGTGCAAAATGTCTGTTTTGCCCTTTGTTGGTTGCATGCATGATAAATTAGTATAAATATCAAAGGGGGACTAAATGAACTCCAAATGCTATGAAACTTGGACAGTAGCTTTTTTGTGGCATTGTAGCACTATGTAAATTTTTGTAGCCCTAGCACTTGCTGTTAATTACCCTTTTACCATTATACATGTGTTATGTGCATTTAATTGAATTAGGGAATTGGAGGCTACATAGGATATGCTCAAATTGACTCTCTAGCATTTTTCATATACTTTAGGTAGTATAAGTATCTCATTGGTAAATTATGAGCCCCTGCATGTTAAGTTTTAATGGTGATTTGAAAATGACAAAATGATACATATTGGAAAGGATAATTACAAAAATTGGTCATAACTTGCTAGTAAAATTCTCCGGAAAATTTAGTAGCTTAATGTGGGTGCATAGAGTCCAGAAAGTATATCCGAGAAGGCTAATTACACTGTTCATATGTACATCTTAATTTGCACTAGATTAATATATGGAAAATAGATGTCCTGTCAAACTTGGGAGTTTTAACTTGTAAAGTTTTGTACATGTAGTCCATGCTAAGTATAGCTCACTGGTAAAATTTCACCTCCGGAAACCATTCCAATACTTTATGAAAAATCTGAGAAGCTATAGGGCTGATAACTTGCTAGAATTTTCATAATTAATTTATAACTCCTTTATGGCTGGCATTTTGACAATAGCATAATGTAGTGTAAATCTAGATGTCCCAAAAAATCTAAGCTCAATTGGAGTTGTCTAACTACATGAACACAAGTAATGCTTTTTATTCATAAAGTAGGCATGTGTTAGGTAATTAAAACAGTATGTGTTGTTTGATATTGATATCCTTATACATGTGGGTTGATTTCTAGCTGCATGCTATCTACTGTTGTCTATGCCACACTTGATTGAAAGATGAACACATTTGCTGTGTAAAACACTTTAAGTTAATATAGGGCCTTAATCCATTAGATAACCGGAATGTGTGATGACATTAGTGAATGTTCCCCTATGTGTGCATGAAGTAGTCTTTTCCTGTTAAATAGCTCATTCCAAGCAAAACATTTAATAATGTTTTAACTTTGCATCCCATTCCTTGCATCATCTCGCATTTCAATCATATAGTGGCGCTCAATACAGATACGTGATCAAGAAACAAGCGCGTGGAACTACCTCAACCAACGGTGATCCAAAAGACCAACTAAGACCTACTCACGACCTGGAGGGCCCATCAGTCGTGTTTGGACGGAGGAGTTGTCCAAGGGATCAAGGGGTTGCCTGGGGCAAAGCCTCACAACCCGACAAACTAACAGTAGCTTAGTTTGTTGGCTTTATTAAAGTGAATCAAAGGTAGGCAGGACCATGCTTTACCTAGCAAATGATTTTGGTGAATGCTTACGCATCTGCATTAGGAGTTGTTTGGAACCCATTTGCATTAGACTCCTTGGCCGCCCTGGCCCTAGCACATACAATAGAGTGCGTAGGGCGAGTATGCCTAGTAATGCTAGGTATGAGTAGACACGAGTGAATGGAGTCACTCGTCGCGTAGGTGATTTTTCAAAAGTCACAAGAACTATTACTATGATGAAAGCTATGAGGATGCTCATGGTTTTAACTCGAGACCGGGCGGAGATATGGTTATATGAGAAAAATGAAGATGATGATATGGATGGTATGGTGGACTTCGCCCGAGTCGCATAAGGCCGGTCGTTGTTCGCCTATTGGTCGGCATAACATTGCTAGGGTGCTTATCCGGAATCTATGAGCCGGTGAAAGTCTTACTTGTGACGTCTCAAGCAAGGGGCACGTTCCTACCCACTGGTTGAGAGAAAGGTGGCCGCGGAGGCGGGTGTCAAAGGAGGGCAGAACCCGACGTAACCGAGGTAACGCTCCTGTGACAACGCACTCTGGGAGTCAGGTGGGAGTGGTCATCGAACTTGAGACGGGACAAGTGGAGATGGGGGAAGCATATGCGGAACGCTAGGAGTTAGTAAGCATATGCCATCCTGGTGCTTCTAGTTATTCCCGGGAATATAAAAATCGATTCGAATCGCTGATGCTCACCAGGTGTGAGAATGCCAATACCACTGACGGGCAAAGTAGTAATCCACTTGAATATGTTGTATTATGAATTCATAGTTTTGAATACTACATGCTTCAATATACATGCTTTACTTTCAGGCAACTTATTATTGTACTCATGATTAGTATTACAGATAGGATGAACTAAGTAGCTGTCAAACCCTACTTCTACCATGATAAATCAAGCAACTGTCAATCCTGCTTCCACCTGTTAATTTAATCCTGTTTAAAAATCAACAGCTAAGGATCAAATTCTTAGTAAGCAAGCTTTGCGTCAGCCGTAAGCCAATTCCATTAAGTCCTACTGAGTAATTAGTACTCAGGGTTTGCCCCCACTTTTGGATTACAGGTACTGGCGACACTGGACAACCATATTGGAGGTGGTAGTACCGGTGGGCTCGGTGCTACTCGCCTTGTTTATCTCTACATGAAGATTTGTTGAGTTTCATTTCCGCTGTGAGATGTTTTGAAACACTTCCGCTATACATGTATATTTTTAAATCGCTTCCGCTATCTTTGAACATGTATTTGACTACTATCTTCGGTTTGTAAACTAAGTCTACTTATTCTCTAGTTCAACTGCCTGTGATGATGTAATCTGTTGTGGCTCTTTCGAGGGCTGAATGTGTGTGATGTCGGTATCCTCGGGCGATGGTTTCATCGATTGCCCTTTTGGGTAGCTCGACGGACTACTGGGTTTAGTCTGGCCTAACTGCACTGCGAGCCAGAGGTGGCAGGTGTGCTTAGTCTGGATTAAGCAGGACGGTTCCGCCACACTTAGAATCTTTGGCTGTTGGGCTCGTTGGAAAGCTAACTGTCGGAGCAACACTGTAGGAACTGGAAATCAAACTTTTGACATTTCAGGAATATTTGATAAAAATTTATAAGGCCAACACCTTGCTCGTCCGCTTTCAGCGTTTGCACCTTCGGTATGGATCGAAATGTGTGTAGCATGGCTTACTGTATGAGCGCCAACTTTCTCAGCAGTGAATATTTTTCCACTCTACTAGGTTCCTAGCGCTCGTAAGGAGCATAACTATGATCTACAACAATGAGACGCTTAGCAGTGGACGGACGACCCCCGAAACCACATGAAAGTCATGTCCGCTCGGTATAACGGCCATAACTTCTTCTAGGGGACTCAGAATCTTCGGCTGTTGGGCTCGTTGGAAAGCTAACTGATGGAGCAACACCATAGGAACTGGAAATCAAACTTTTGACATATGGGGAATATTTGATACCAATTTATAAGACCAACACCTTGCTCGCCCGCTTCCAGCGTTTGCTCCTTCGGTACGGATCGAAATGTGTGTAGCATGGCTCACTGTATGAGAATCAACTTCCTCAGCAGTGAATATTTTTCCACTCTACTAGGTTTCTGGTGCTCGTAAGGAGCATACGTATGATCTAAAACAATGTGACGCTAAGCAGTGGACGGACGACCCGCCAAAACTCATGAAAGTCATGTCCGTTAGGTATAACGGCCATAATTTCATCTAGGGGACTTAGAATCTTCGGATGTTTGGCTCGTTGGAAAGCTAACTGTGGCAGCAACACCGTAGGAACTAGAAATCATACTTTTGACTTTTCGGGAATATTTGATACCAATTTATAAGGCCAACACCTTGCTCGTCCGCTTTCAGCGTTTGCTCCTTCGGTACGGATCGAAATGTGTGTACCATGGCTTACTGTATGAGCGCCAACTTCCTCAGCAGTGAATATTTTCCACTCTACCAGGTTCCTAGTGCTCGTAAGGAGCATACCTATGATCTAGAATAATGTGACGCTAAAAGGTGGACGGATGACCCCAAAAACTCATGAAAGTCTTGTCCGCTAGGTATAACGGCCATAACTACATCTAGGGGACTCAAAATCTTCGGCTGTTGTGCTCGTTGGAAAGCTAACTGAGGGAGCAACTACCTAGGAACTGGAAATCCAACTTTTGACATCTGGAGAATATTTGATACCAATTTATAAGGCCAACACCTTGCTCATCCGCTTTCAACGTTTGCTCCTTCGGTACGGATCGAAATGTGTGTAGCATGGCTTACTGTATGAGCGCCAACTTCCCCAGCAGTGAATATTTTTCCACTCCACTAGGTTCCTAGCACTCGTAAGGATCATGACTATGATCTAGAACAATGAGACGCTAAGCAGTGGACGGACGACCCCCGAAACCACATGAATGTCTTGTCCGCTCGGTATAACGGCCATAACTTCTTCTAGGGGACTCAGAATCTTCAGCTGTTGGGCTCGTTGGAAAGCTAACCGAGGGAACAACACCATAGGAACTGGTAATCAAACTTTTGACATATGGAGAATTTTTTATACCAATTTATATGGCCAACACCTTGCTCGCCCGCTTTCAACGTTTGCTCCTTCGGTACGGATCGAAATGTGCGTACCATGGCTTGCTGTATGAGCGCCAACTTCCTCAGCAGTGAATATTTTCCACTCTACTAGGTTACTAGCACTCGTAAGGAGGATAACTATGATCTAGAACAATGAGACACTAAGCAGTGGACGGGCAACCCCCGAAACCACATGAAAGTCATGTCCGCTCGGTATAACGGCCATAACTTCTTCTAGGGGACTCAGAATCTTCGGCTGTTGGGCTCGTTGGAAAGCTAACTGATGGAGCAACACCATAGGAACTGGAAATCAAACTTTTGACATATGGGGAATATTTGATACCAATTTATAAGGCCAACACCTTGCTCGCCCGCTTCCAGCGTTTGCTCCTTCGGTACGGATCGAAATGTGTGTAGCATGGCTCACTGTATGAGAATCAACTTCCTCAGCAGTGAATATTTTTCCACTCTACTAGGTTTCTGGTGCTCGTAAGGAGCATACGTATGATCTAAAACAATGTGACGCTAAGCAGTGGACGGACGACCCGCCAAAACTCATGAAAGTCATGTCCGTTAGGTATAACGGCCATAATTTCATCTAGGGGACTTAGAATCTTCGGATGTTTGGCTCGTTGGAAAGCTAACTGTGGCAGCAACACCGTAGGAACTAGAAATCATACTTTTGACATTTCGGGAATATTTGATACCAATTTATAAGGCCAACACCTTGCTCGTCCGCTTTCAGCGTTTGCTCCTTCGGTACGGATCGAAATGTGTGTACCATGGCTTACGGTATGAGCGCCAACTTCCTCAGCAGTGAATATTTTCCACTCTACTAGGTTCCTAGTGCTCGTAAGGAGCATACCTATGATCTAGAATAATGTGACGCTAAAAGGTGGACGGACGACCCCAAAAACTCATGAAAGTCTTGTCCGCTAGGTATAACGGCCATAACTACATCTAGGGGACTCAAAATCTTTGGCTGTTGTGCTCGTTGGAAAGCTAACTGAGGGAGCAACTACCTAGGAACTGGAAATCCAACTTTTGATATCTGGAAAATATTTGATACCAATTTATAAGGCCAACACCTTGCTCATCCGCTTTCAACGTTTGCTCCTTCGGTACGGATCGAAATGTGTGTAGCATGGCTTACTGTATGAGCGCCAACTTCCCCAGCAGTGAATATTTTTCCACTCTACTAGGTTCCTAGCACTCGTAAGGATCATGACTATGATCTAGAACAATGAGACGCTAAGCAGTGGACGGACGACCCTCGAAACCACATGAATGTCATGTCCGCTCGGTATAACGGCCATAACTTCTTCTAGGGGACTCAGAATCTTCACCTGTTGGGCTCGTTGGAAAGCTAACCGAGGGAACAACACCATAGGAACTGGTAATCAAACTTTTGACATATGGAGAATTTTTTATACCAATTTATATGGCCAACACCTTGCTCGCCCGCTTTCAACGTTTGCTCCTTCGGTACGGATCGAAATGTGCGTACCATGGCTTGCTGTATGAGCGCCAACTTCCTCAGCAGTGAATATTTTCCACTCTACTAGGTTACTAGCACTCGTAAGGAGGATAACTATGATCTAGAACAATGAGACGCTAAGCAGTGGACGGGCAACCCCTGAAACCACATGAAAGTCATGTCCGCTCGGTATAACGGCCATAACTTCTTCTAGGGGACTCAGAATGTTCGGCTGTTGGGCTTGTTGGAAAGCTAACTAAGGGGGCAACACTATAGGAACTGGAAATTAAACTTTTGACATATGGGGAATATTTGATACCAATTTATAAGGCCAACACTGTGGCGGAACCGCCCTGCTTAATCCAGACTAAGCACACCTGCCACCTCTGGCTCGCAGTGCACTTAGGCCAGATTAAACCCGGTAGTCCGTCGAGAGTACTACAGCTCTCGATAACACCAAATCGCAGAGGGACCGACATCAAACACATCCGACTCTCGAAGGAGCCACAACAATTACATCATCACAGGCAGTTGAAATAAAGGATAATTAGACTTAATTTACAAACCAGAAGTATGAATTCAAATACATAGTCAAAATATAGCGGAAGCGAATTCAGAGTATATAAATATAGCGGAAGCATTTTCAAAATCTCGCAGCGGAAACCATATACTTAAGTAGTCTTCATGAAGAGATGAACAAGGCGAGTAGCACCGAGCCCACCGGTACTACCACCTCCAACACAGTTGTCCAGCTATCGTCGGTACCTGTAATCCAAAAATGGGGGCAAACCCTGAGTACTAATTACTCAGTAGGACTTAATGGACGGGGCTTACGGCTGACGCAAGGCATGCTTACTAATCATATGGATCCTTAGCTGTTGATTTTTAAAACAAGTCATGTTGACATAAGATAGCAGGATTTGACAGCTACTATCCATTAATCATGAAGATCATTTATATCATAGAGTAAATACTTGCAGGAAAGTAAAACATGAACACATGGCCTGTCCCAAGATTCACAGTGCCTCCATCCAACCCCTTGGGAGTAGCCGTCTCAGGAGCGATACCACGGTACGTCGGGTCAGCCCTCCCTCGACCTCAAAGCACCTCCCAAGTCCATCGACCTCCTAGCAGTGGATGGGCGACACCCTGAATAGTGGGACGGACCATACACATCCAAGCATGTTGTATAAAATACGTGACTTAATAAACAGCATGTTACAGTTATTACTACGTTGCCCGTGTGCGATATCTGGCATTCTCACACCTGGTGAGCATCAGCGATTCGAATCGATTGGTTAATTCCCGGGAATAACTAGAAATGCCAGGGGTATATGCTTACTAGCCATCGCGTTCCCACATATAGTCCCCATCTCCACTTGTCCCATCCCAAGTTTGATTCAATCCTTCCGTTGTTCCCAGGTTGTGCCGCCTTAGGAGCGATACCACGGTCACGTCGGGTCAGCCCTCCCTCGACTACAAGCTCCCCAAGGTGTCACGGTAGGAGTCTGTCTCTGTTCTTCAGATGGCACAAGTAAGCTTTCACCGGTCCATTATCCCGGATAAGCACTCTAGCAATGTTATGCCGATCAGCAGGCGAACAGCGAACGGGCCTTATGCGACTCGGGCGGAGTCCACCAAACCATTCATCTCATCATCATCATTTTTCATAATATACCCATATCTCCGCCCGGTCTTTATTTAACATCAGCAATAATAATCATAAATTGTATCAATAATAAGATTTCTGAGGTTTGTAAAATCACCTACGCGACGAGTGACTCCATTCACTCGTATCTACTCGTACCTAGCCATTCTAGGCACTCGTCCTACGAACTCTATGTATAGGTGCTAGGGCCAGGGCGGCCAGGATGTCTAATGCAGTTGGTCCCAAACAACTCCTGATGCATATGCCTAATCATCAAGACATAAGATGTTTGCTAGGTATAGTATGGTCCTGCCTACCTTGATTTACTTTAATAAAACCAACAAACTAAGCTACTGTTAGTTTGTCGGGTTGTGAGGCTTTGCCCCAGGCAACCCCTTGATCCCTTGGACAACTCCTCCGTCCAAACACGACTGATGGGCTCTCCAGGTCGTGAGTGGGTCTTAGTTGGTCTTTTGGACACCGATACTTGATGTAGTTCCACGCACTTGCTTTTTGATCACGTATCTGCAAGAAGCGTTTCTACATGAATGGTATGCACGGTGCAGTGTACGAGATGCATAAGTATTAAACACATACACGAATAACCATTTTATGGATGGACAGAAAAGTGATCGACAACTATACTAACGAGAAGTGCCGGTATGCATCTAGCACAATCATTCAGTTATGAAATTAAGCATTCACGCGGCAAGATATAATTCATTTCATGATCAAGTGTTAAGTTGAGATGCCTCGTTTCACTCTACATGCAAGCGCAGTACTAGTCATCATATACTTACACATGCAATGGATTATCAATTTAAGACATCACTCTTAGCACTAGTAATAGTAGCACTTTTCTTGACTTAGAGCAGGCATACACTCAACAATCACATAACACATACAAAGTTTCATGTATTGAACATCTAGTAACATCAGGTAGTACTACTGGTGACATAGAAGTACCTTTATGGACTTAGAGTAAGCACGCAACCGGGCATTCTCAATGCAACCCATGGAATTAAAACACGATTAAGTATCAATGTGACTGTTCTTTATCATACTCAAGCAAAGCATACAACAACCATATATTTATACATGTAAGGTATTACTAGTTTGAAACATCGTTCCTAGCATATGGATAGTAGTACTTTCGTGCACCCAACACATGCGATTAAACAACTCTCTTTGCACTAGTCAAGTTATTGATCAAAAGAGAGTGTGGTAGTGTTATCATTAGTTTAGTTTGTACACACATGGTTTACAAAGCATGATATTAAGTTTAGACTCTTATAATGACTAATCATAGTATGTACATTATTGTTACCTTAACTAAGAAGGGGCATAATAGTTGTTTTAGCTAGTACGTAGGTGTTCAGTTATACGACTACAAGATGTAAGCAGATATCAGGTGCTATACTATGGATTAACTAATTAACTACCCATAAGGAGTATATTGAAAGTCACTTCTGGGTACATACTAGCATTCCATTTCTATTTTATGGATTAAATCATAGTAGCACTTGTCATTTTCAAATCACCACTCGAACTTAACATGCAGAGGCTCAAACTTTATCAGCAAGCTAAACCTAGCACAAGGTGTGTCCCAAAAATCTAGTACAGCTTTTGGAGAAAGTTTCGTATGGTAAGTATTTTCCATGCATTTTTATTTAAAAAAACCTAAGCCTAGGGATAGATCAGTCATTTAACAGTGAGTGCTACTGCAAGAAAAATTCTGAAAGTACCTAGATGCCATAACAAAGCTACTGCCCAAATTTCATAATTTTTGGAGGTCATTTAGTTCACTTTTATCATTTATTTACCTACACCATGCACGCACTAAACCAGGGGCAAAACAATCTTTTTACACATCCACATCATACCTATCCTGTAGAGCTACTCAAGAGGAGCACAATGCAACTGAGTTTACCCATTTTGGATTTTTCTTTGATTTACTACGATTTTCCAAAGTTTCAGCTGAAAAATGCACTTTAAAACCTAGATCTAGGACTAATACGTGATTAACCATATACTCCAGGGGGTAGCATGGAAGATTTCGCTGACTCAGTGAATAGTAAATAAAACAGAGCGCGTAAAAATAGAATAAGGCAGGGGGTTTTTCGCGAAACGGCCACCTCTTCTTCTTCCTTCGGCCGGGGCGATGGCGCGGCGGCTGCCGGCGTTCTCACGCTCGGCGACGCGCGAGGAGGCGCGGGGTTGGAGCCGACGAGGTTCGGGAAGATGTTCCCATCGTCGGGGAACCCGTTCCCCTTGGTCTCGTCGTGTGGAGTAGATCGTAGAGGAGGCACAGGTCGATGAACTGGATGCGGCCATGGCGTTGGAGGTTGACGGCGCGGCGTCTAGATCCGGATGGGGAGGAGCGGAACGACGACCCTGGAATGCGTGCCGGCTGCGCGACGAAGTGGCGAACCCGCTGGAGATGGAGTAGGGGCGCGGGAACGACCCGGTGGTGGTGCTCCGCGGGGAGGTCGAGATTGCCACGGTGGCCGTGGCGGCGGCGCGGTTGGGGAGGTGCTAGAGGCGATGGTGGGGTCCTAGGAGGGTTGGGGACGGTGGAGGAGCTCGAGGCGAGCACGGGACGTGCACCGGTCGAGGCAGAGGCAACCCGAGGCGGCGGCGTTGCGAGCTTGAGCTGAGCTTGGCCATGGCGAGCGGTCGCGGCGTGCACGAACGCGGAGAGCTCTCGGGGCACGGATGGGCTCTGGGATCTTGGGGAAAGTGGAGCTCGGGTAGAGGTGAGCGAGATGCACCCGTTGGACGGAGCAGCGGCGGCTTGAGCTGGCTGCTGGTCGGGACACGAGCTCGTGGCGGCGACGTTCATGGTGACCATAGCAGCCGGCGTTCTGCGTGTGGGGAGCGAGCGAGGGAGAGAGCAGAGAGGGAGTGGAGGAGCGCTTGGATGGAGTCGCGTTCCCGTCTAGGTGAGGCCGAGACGGTCGGGACGGCGCCCCAGGCACCGCGCGCCACCACCCGTACGTCGCGGCCGCGTGGCCGCCATGGGCTGGGCATCGCCGCGCCCCGGGATTGACGGGCCCACCTGTCATAGACTGGGAAAAGGAAAAATGGAAAATGTATTTTCCCCCTCTCTGAAAATCACGTATTTGACTAATTTAGAGTCCGATTTTGGAAAAACTCCAATTGGAGGAAATGTTCTACTCATTGAGTTCTACAACTTTGTCAAAAGGGCAAATACCAGAATCTGAGTGGAGATATGATTGAAACTTGAATTTAACTAGCAGCCCCAATTTAGGCAGGGGACCTTTATTGCTTGGGAAATTCAAAACTCCTATTTCTGTGCTTTTACCTCCCAAAGTGCCTCTTGACAACATCGTTTAGAATTTCATAACCTACAAGTTCTTTGATTTGATCTTTGCATGAAAATGGCGGTAGATTATAGAAACATTGAGATTACTAAATAGGTCAGATTTGGACTGGTTTTCGGTGTTGTTAGAAAATGACACTAAACTCCATTTCAAACTCGATATATGATCAAACCCCAATTAACAAAGTTGTTATTCAGCCATTTATCTGCAAGTTTGATAATAAAAAGTTGGTCTGAATCCCAACAGAATTTGAACTATAGACACAATTGTGTTCCAAGGTTTGGTAAAACAGAAATTTCACTTTGTGTAGGGACTTTCTTGTTTCCCACTTTTGAAGCATCAAAGGAAGTCCAATCACTTCCACAATAGGTGCCTTTGAAAGGTGATAAGTTCAATTTCATCTCATAGAAAGGGGGAATTCAAAGTTGTGTAGCGAAATCAAAAGTAATTTCAGAATCAACTTGGGGAAAAGCTGAAAATCCATACTGGGAAATTTGTGTGGGCTGATTTTGGTTATTTCCAAGAGAATTGTGGTGCTATTTATAATAGGTGAGTGACAGATTTAAACCATGCTCAGTGTAACAAAAGGTTAGTCCATAACATGTACAACAACTTTGACAATGGAGTTGAGCTTAGGTACTTAATGGATTAGAAAGTTTTATTAGGGCTCAAATTTGGTCATGACCACTATTGACACCTCTCCAGGAATCTCTGATTTGATTTGGCCTCAACTTTTAAACCTCCTAACATATGATTCTAAAGACGGTCATGATATCAAAGTCGAAGACATCATCCCGAACTACAACTTTTGTATTTGGTGTTTTGCCTAAAAGTTTGTGGGTGGTGATTTAAACAATCAAACCACGTAGAGTTTCGCATTCTCTTAAAAAAATTTTTGACTTAGTGATTTCTCTAGCTAGTCTTCATTGCTCTCTAAGCATAATCCAGTCTTAATTCCCTATTAGTTTGTCTCTAACTGCGTGTTAGGGCTTTTGAGATGCCAGGGGCATCACAAACACCTTGCTCGCCCGCTTCCAGCGTTTACTCCTTCGGTACGGATCGAAATGTGCGTACCACGGCTTACTATATGATCGCCAACTTCTTCAGCAGTGAATATTTTTCCACTCTACTAGGTTTCTAGTGCTCGTAAGGAGCGTACCAATGATCTAGAACAATGTGACGCTAAGCAGTGGACGGACGACCCCCCAAAACTCATGAAAGTCATGTCCGTTAGGTATAACGGCCATAATTTCATCTAGGGGACTTAGAATCTTCGGATGTTGGGCTCGTTGGAAAGCTAACTGTGGGAGCAACAGGAACTGGAAACCAAACTTTTGACATTTCGGGAATATTTGATACAAATTTATAAGGCCAACACCTTGGTCGTCCGCTTTCAGCGTTTGCTCCTTCGGTACGGATCGAACTGTGTGTACCATGGCATACTGTATGAGCGCCAACTTCCTCAGCAGTGAATATTTTTTCACTCTACCAGGTTCCTAGTGCTTGTAAGGAGCATACCTACGATCTAGAACAATGTGACGCTAAAAGGTGGACGGACGACCCCAAAAACTCATGAAAGTCATGTCCGCTTGGTATAACGGCCATAACTACATCTAGGGGACTTAAAATCTTCGGCTGTTGTGGAAAGCTAACTGAGGGAGCAAAACCGCAGGAACTGAAAATCCAACTTTTGACATTTAGAGAATATTTGATACCAATTTATAAGGCCAACACCTTGCTCATCCGCTTTCAACGTTTGCTCCTT
This sequence comes from Paspalum notatum, assembly GCA_022530915.1. NCBI lineage: Eukaryota > Viridiplantae > Streptophyta > Magnoliopsida > Poales > Poaceae > Paspalum > Paspalum notatum. Next base: position 11,619,501 of record CM039683.1, read on the forward strand.
CAGTACGGATCGAAATGTGTGTAGCATGGCTTACTGTATGAGCGCCAACTTCCTCAGCAGTGAATATTTTTCCACTCTACTAGGTTCCTAGCGCTCGTAAGGATCATGACTATGATCTAGAACAATGAGACACCAAGCAGTGGATGGACGACCCCCGAAACCACATGAATGTCATGTCCGCTCGGTATAACGGCCATACCTTCTTCTAGGGGACTCAGAATCTTCGGCTGTTGGGCTCATTGGAAAGCTTACCGAGGGAGCAACACCATAGGAACTGGAAATCAAACTTTTGACATATGGGGAATATTTGATACCAAATTATAAAGCCAACACCTTGCTCGCCCGCTTTCAACGTTTGCTCCTTCGGTACGGATCGAAATGTGCGTGCCATAGCATACTGTATGAGCGCCAACTTCCTCAGCAGTGGATATTTTTCCACTCTACTAGGTTACTAGCGCTCGTAAGGAACATAACTATGATCTAGAACATTGAGCCGCTAAGCAATGGGCGGACGACCCCCGAAACCACATGAAAGTCATGTCCGCTCGGTATAATGGCCATAACTTCTCTTAGGGGACTTAGAATCTTCGGATGTTTTGCTCGTTGGAAAGCTAACTGAGGGAGCAACACCATAGGAACTGGAAATCAAACTTTGACATATGGGGAATATTTGATACCAATTTATAAGGCCAACACCTTGCTCACCCGCTTTCACCATTTGCTCCTTCGGTACGGATCAAAATGTGTGGACCATTGCTTACTGTATGAGCGCCAACTTCCTCGGCAGTGAAAAGTTTTCCACTCTACTAGGTTACTAGCGCTCACAAGCAGCATAACTATGATCTAGAACAATGAGACGCCAAGTAGTGGATGGACGACCCCCGAAACCACATGAAAGTCATGTCTGCTCCATATAACGGCCACAACTTCTTCTAGGGGACTCAGAATCTTCGGCTGTTGGGCTCGTTGGAAAGCTAACTGAGGGAGCAACACCATAGGAACTGGAAATCAAACTTTTGACATATGGGGAATATTTGATACCAATTTATAAGGTCAACACCTTGCTCGCCCACTTTCAGCGTTTGCTCCTTCGGTACGGATCGAAATGTGCGTACCATGGCTTACTGTATGAGCGCCAACTTCCTCAGCAGAGAATAATTTTCCACTCTACTGGGTTCCTAGTGCTCGTAAGGAGCATACCTATGATCTAGAACAATTTGACGCTAAAAGGTGGATCGACGACCCCGAAAACTTGTGAAAGTCATGTCCGCTTGGTATAACAGCCATAACTACATCAAGGGAACTCAAAATCTTCGGCAGTTGTGCTCGTTGGAAATCTAACTAAGGGAGCAACGCCGTAGGAACTGGAAATCAAACTTTGATATTTGGGGAGTATTAGATACCAATTTATAAGGCCAACACCTTGCTCACCCGCTTTCAGCACTTGCTCCTTCGGTACGGATCAAAATGTGTGGACCATGGCTTACTGTATGAGCGCCAACTTACTCAGCAGTGAATATTTTTCCACTCTACTAGGTTACTTGCGCTCGTAAGGAGCATAACTATGGTCTAGAACAATGGGACGCTAAGCAGTGGATGGACGACCCCCGAAACCACATGAAAGTCATGTCTGCTCCGTATAACGGCCATAACTTTTTCTAGGCGACTCAGAATCTTCGGCTGTTGGGCTCGTTGGGAAGCTAACTGAGGGAGCAACACCATAGGAACTGAAAATCAAACTTTTGACATATGTGGAATATTTGATACCAATTTATAAGGCCAACACCTAGCTCGCCCGCCTTCAGCGTTTGCTCCTTCAGTACAGATCGAAATGTGCGTACCATGGCTTGCTGTATGAGTGCCAACTTCCTCAGCAGTGAATATTTTTCCACTCTACGAGGTTTATGGCGCTCGTAAGGAGCATACCTATGATATAGAACAATGTGACGCTAAGCAGTGGACGGACGACCTTGAAAACTCATGAAAGTCATGTCCGCTTGGTATAACGGCCATAACTACATCTAGGGGACTCAAAATCTTCGGCTGTTGTGCTCATTGGAAAGCTAACTGAGGGAGCAACACCGTAGGAACTAGAAATCCAACTTTTGACATCTGGAGAATATTTGATACCAATTTATAAGGCCAACGCCATACTCACCCGCTTTCAACGTTTGCTCCATCGGTACGGATCAAAATGAGTGTACCATGGCTTACTGTATGAGCGCCAACTTTCTCAGCAGTGAATATTTTTCCACTCTACTAGGTTCCTAGTGCTCATAAGGAGCATACCTATGGTCTAGAACAATGTGACACTAAAAGGTGGATGGACGACCCCAAAAACTCATGAAAGTCATGTCCACTTTTTATAACGGCCATAACTAGATCTAGGGGACTGAAAATCTTCGGCCGTTGTGCTCGTTGGAAAGCTAACTGAGGGAGAAACACCGTAGGAACTGGAAATCAAACTTTTGACATATGGGGAATATTTGATACCAATTTATATGGCCAACACCTTGCTCGCCCGATTTCAGTGTTTGCTCTTTCGGTACGGATCGAAATGTGCGTACGATGGCTTACTGTATGAGCGCCAACTTCTTCAGCAGTGAATATTTTTCCACACTACTAGGTTTCTAGTGCTCGTAAGGAGCATACCTATGATCTATAACAATGTGACGCTAAGCAGTGGACGGACGACTCCCCAAAAGTCATGAAAGTCATGTCAGCTCGGTATAACGGCCATAATTTAATCTAAGGGACTTAGAATCTTCGGCTGTTCGGCTCGTTGGAAAGCTAACTGTGGGAGCAACACCGTAGGAACTGGAAATCAAACTTTTGACATATGGGGAATATTTGATACCAATTTATATGGCCAACACCTTGCTCGCCCGATTTCAGCGTTTGCTCTTTCGGTACGGATCGAAATGTGCGTACCATGGCTTACTGTATGAGCGCCAAGTTCCTCAGCAGTGAATATTTTTCCACTCTACTAGGTTTCTATTGCTCGTAAGGAGCATACCTATGATGTAGAACAATGTGACGCTAAGCAGTGGACGGACGACCCCCAAAACTCATGAAAGTCATGTCCTCTCGGTATACCGGCCATAATTTCATCTAGGGGACTTAGAATGTTCGGCTGTTGGGCTAGTTGGAAAGTTAACTGTGGGAGCAACACCGTAGGAACTGGAAATCAAACTTTTGACATTTTGAGAATATTTGATACCAATTTATAAGGCCAACTCCTTGCTCGTCCGATTTCAGCGTTTGCTCCTTCAGTACGGATCAAAATGAGTGTACCATGGCTTACTGTATGAGCGCCAACTTCCTCAGCAGTGAATATTTTTCCACTCTACTAGGTTCCTAGTGCTCGTAAGGAGCACACCTATGATCTAGAACAATGTGACGCTAAAAGGTGGACGAACGACCCCGAAAACGCATGAAAGTCATGTCCGCTTGGTATAATGGCCATAACTACATCTAGGGGACTCAAAATCTTCGGCTATTGTGCTCGTTGGAAAGCTAACTAAGGGAGCAACACCGTAGGTACTGGAAATCAAACTTTTGACATATGGGGAATATTTGATACCAATTTATAAGGCCAACACCTTGCTCGCCCGCTTTCAGCGTTTGCTCCTTCGGTACGGATAGAAATGTGCGTAACATGGCTTACTGTATGAGCGCCAACTTCCTCAGCAGTGAATATTTTTCCACTCTACTATGTTACTAGCGCTCGTAAGGAGCATAACTATGATCTAGAACAATGAGACGCTAAGCAGTGGACGAACGACCCCCGAAACCATGTGAAAGTCATGTCTGCTCGGTATAACGGCCATAACTTCTTCTTGGGGACTCAGAATCTTCGGCTGTTGGGCTCGTTGGAAAGCTAACGGAGGGAGCAACACCACAGGAACTGGAAATCAAACTTTTGACATGTGGGGAATATTTGATACCAATTTATAAGGCCAACACCTTGCTCGCCCGCTTTCAGCGTTTGCTCCTTCGGTACGGATTGAAATGTGCGAACCATGACTTACTGTATGTGCGCCAACTTCCTCAGCAGTGAATATTTTTCCACTGTACTAGGTTTCTAGTTTTCTTAAGGAGCATACCTATGATCTAGAACAATGTGACGCTAAGCAGTGGACGGACGACCCCCAAAACTCATGAAAGTCATGTCCGCTGGGTATAACGGCCATAATTTCATCTAGGGTGTAGGACCGGGACGTGCGACTAGAGGGGGTGAATAGGAGCGCTTGAAAACTCAAACTCAAACCCCCACCACAGTGCAAAACTGAAACAACACCCACAACGAAACTAGACACCGTCCACTAAGAGGATACGTATCTAGCTCACAACAAGTGCTTGGTACCGTCCGCTGAACAGATACGTACCAAGCACCAAGCGGAAGCACACGCTCAAACGGCTAAGAAAAGGAGCTCAAAAGGAACCAACTCCAGGGAACTGCAGATTTCAGACGGACAGGGCTGTAAAGAAAAATCTCAAAACCCCTCAAGAGAAGCTCCAAAAATCCTCCAAAATCACCACACCTTCACAAGGCAATAGGGAACAACTCCAGAAAATTTCAGGCCAATTGGAGCAAGTTGTGACTACCGAACTATCCGGTGGTTAACTACCGGACTGTCCGGTGCTTACAGCTTGACACTCCAAAAAGATTCGAATCAAAACCCTATCAAACTAACTCCAAAAATTATGAAATTTTTAATGGAGGTTAAGAAGGAGCCAAGGAACAACTCCACAAATTTTTAGCTCAATTGGACAAGTAATAAAATTCCTAGGGCCACTGGACTGTCCGTGGTTAACCACCGGACTGTCCGATGGTTAAAAAACTGACAGACCAACCCCAAAAGAAAAATACCAAAACCAGGTCAAAACACCTCCAAATGATCTGAAATTTTTATGGGAGCTTTATGATTCACTGATAAAGAGCTCTACAAAATTTCATCCCAAAATTCGAAGATTTGACCCTAAACCAAACAAGGCTTGAAGACGGACAGGACCAGCATGAAAACTGGACAGCAGGAAACCTCACACAAAAGCAATCCAAAACTTGACCAAACCTTCTCCAAACATCACGAAAATTGGCATAGGCTATCCTAGCCCCATTCAAAAACTATTCCCAAAAGATCTATGGAAAAAGATCATGGGATTAGCAGGAATTTCAGATCTCGTGAAGAGATGAATATATGGACGAGATGGGAAAAAGCTCAAGAACAACTTGCTCGTGGCAATCCTTTGGGATTGAGATGTTCTAAGACATAATCTCTACGTCTTTGCAAGTCGAAAACAGAAGGAAAACAAAGGATTCAACCTTGGCCAAAACAAACACCCAAAAGGCCAAGGATTGAAGCCAAAAACCAAAGAGAACAAAGGGAGGAGAAGCACACAAAGTTGCTGCACGAAACCACTTTGATTATGAGCCTCAAAAGAGGTCTAGGTTAGATTACAACGAAGGATTTCGTCCCAAGCAACCACCCTCACCTTCCCTCTTGATTTGGAGGCTAGATCTCACCCTAACCCTCCTAAACTTGGAGCTCAAAGCTTGAGGACGAAAATTACCCTAAGGAAATGAAAACCTAGCTGCCAAAACTACCTCTAATGACCAGCTCTTAGGCTATTTATACACCGGTTCAGTTTTGGCATTTTTACACATAGACCCCTAACTCTAGAAACGCCCGGAGGGGCTAAAACAAAAAAAGAACCCAAAATATCGAGCACGGACGACCACGATGAAGACTTGATCTTCTTAGTTTCCACGCAATCTTCGGATGTCCACCACGTGGCCAGTAGTCCAATCCACCTTTATACCCCCGGTTTTAAAGTCAGAAACCGGGAAACTTTAGGAGGTCTCCGTCTGGGCCGGACTTGGCCCATCTTCTCTATCTTGGCGAGTAGTGGCCCAACTCACCAAGCCTTGGATAGCTTGGGTGGCGGTTTTGAGCCGAAGCCGCCAAAGCCTCCCTCGCACGCCTTCGCGCCATGCACTCAGGTTAGAGCACCACGGTGGCACCCGGCTTCTCCAGTCCATCGGAGTCGCCTCATGGTTCATTGGAGGGCTTACACCACCGTTGCCGAACTGCCCCTCCGTGTACCGAGCTCCCATGGCCGACCGACACGGACCATTGCCTCCGGTCCATTGGAGGGGTTTTGCCTCAGTCCATCGAGATCTTCATCATCTACCTCGAGTCCATCGGAGGGCTTGATCTCATTGACAATTACTCATCACACCAGGAGAACAATGAGGCCGTTCCATTGGCTCTCAATCTCCCCCTTGATGAGTGCATTGTCAACACCTTCAATCTGTAACTTGAAATAGAGCAAAGACAAGAGAAAAGCGTAAAACCGGAATAGAAAAAAAGAAAGAAGAAAGTTGCTCAAAATGCCCAAGAACCAAATACAAGCAAAGAAACAGGGCACAATGAGACAACAAAAGAAAACAAAGCATCGGCTCCTCAAGACAGAGGCAAAAGGCTCAACGCACTGATGCAAAGAGCATGCTAAAAGCTCAACTCCCCTAAAATGCATCCTCACAAATGCAAAATGAGTGCAAAGCTCCCCCTCAACTAAATCTCTCCTGAGTTCTCCCCCTTGTCCATATTTTTAAATTTCTTCCCCATGGAGAAATACACTAATCTCTCCCCAAATTTCTCCCCCTTGTTGACAATGGACACATTAAGGGTTCCTTCAACTCAACTCCCCCTGAACTAGATAACTCCCCCTCAAAATATGCCATGAAATGCAAGGAGTGCAACTGAAAGAGCTCAGAGGGGATGAAAAGTTAGTAATCACAAGTTCTAGCATACAGAGCAAGTGAGGGCAAGGAAGCATACAACAAGCTCAAATGAATCTATCTTACACATATCAAGAGTAAGCTTGTTTTTCAGGGTTAATGAAAAGAAAGCATCACCAACATGAATAGCACCTAGCAAGATAGGCATGAACAACAAAATGCTAGCAATGCATACAAGCTGTGCTACTCTCAACCAAAGCATATACAACTAGCCATAAGCATTTTAGAGACTTGCAAATTTTAGATTTAGACATTTGTAGTCAAAAGCAAGTTCTTTTTGTGCCAGTGGTTATTTACTTGTTTTTTGCCACTTCTTACCAACCAATGCCAAGCCTAGGTTATATAACCATCAGAAGCTTAAGATAAGGTTTTGATCATACACAGCCTAGTCCAAGTTCATGTCAAAGTGCAATGACAAGCAGTCTCAAACTAGATCAGTGTGACAAGCAAATCCACCTGGATCTTTCTCAATTTAGCACATAAGACACCACTTGTAAGCATTTTGATTCATAATTCAATTTAAGTAAGGTGTCATAAAAGCTTAGGCATAATAGCAAAGGCATACAACTAGCATATCCAGGCATGAAAAGATAGCATAGTATTCAACATTCCTACACATGCTAGGTAGGCAAAACAAGTGGTGATCATGGTTTTGATTTTCAGGAAAGCAAAAGACATAGCTCACAACTAGTATTCAACAGACTCAAGAGAGCTTAGCCAACCATGATCAAGCATGCATCTGTATAATCTAGCACAAGCAAGTACTAACTCATCATTCCAAAAGAACTCTAGTGCTAGTGAAGTGAAAATGCATATGATACAATGCAATGCATGATATGATACAATATGCAAAAGAGACAAAGAGAAATAAAAGCAAGATAAAAGCAAAATTTAAACTACAGAAGCTATTCCTTACTAAAAGGAATAGCACACTATCCCTGACTAAAAGGGTAGCACACTCCAAGCTCACCTCTCAGACGCGTAAACGCGTCAAACTCTAGGGGCTTGGTAAAGATATCGGCCAACTGGTTTGCAGATACTACGTGGATTAGATCTCTGTCTCCCTTCTCATAGTGATCTCTCAAAAAGTGAAACCTCACGTCTATGTGTTTGGTTCTAGAGTGCAAGACGGAGTTCTTAGCTACAGAGATAGCAGAAGTAGAGTCAACTAGAAGAGGGATCCTTCCATACTTAAGGCCGAAATCACTAAGGGTGGCTTTCATCCACAAGAGCTGGGAGCAGCAGCTAGCAGCAGCAATGTACTCTGCTTCTGTGGTGGAAAGAGCTACACTAGCTTGCTTGCGGGAGGACCAAGAGACAAGAGAGGTTCCTAAGAGCTGGCATGTGCCGGAGGTTGACTTGTGATCAATCCAGCGGCCAGCATGGTCAGCATCTGAGAACCCTCTAAGAGAAAGAGAAGAACCCGAGGAATACCAAAGACCAATCTCAGGAGTGAATTTCAGATACCTGAAAATGCGCTTCACCACTTGATGGTGAGAAGCCTGGTAGCGCGCACAAAGACAGACCGCGAACTAAATGTCCGGCCTGGTCACCGTCAGGTACAGAAGTGAGCCGATCATCCCTCGAAATTCTTTCTGGTCCACCGCCTCCCCATCTTCATCAGCATCAAGCACCGTGTTTGTACTCATAGGAGTTGTCACGGGTTTAGAGTCACCCATGTTAAACTTCTTGAGTATATCCCTTGTGTACTTGGCTTGATGGACGAAGGTACCCTCAAGGCCTTGCTTGATCTGCAGCCCGAGGAAGGACTGGAGCTCACCCATAAGGCTCATCTCAAATTCCCAGCTCATCTATTCAGCAAAACTAGACACCAAAGCATGAGATGAACCACCAAAGATTATGTCATCAACATATATCTGAACTATTAGGGTGTCACCGCCACGACTCAACAAAAACAAGGTCTTGTCTACTGAACCCATCACAAACCCAGACTTGAGCAAGAAACTCTTCAACCTAGCATACCAAGCTCTAGGAGCTTGCTTCACACCATAAAGAGCTTTCCTCAACTTATACACCCGGTCTGGAAATCTAGCACTCTCAAAGCCAGGAGGTTGTCTCACATATACCTCCTCCTCTATGAACCCGTTTAGAAAAGCAGACTTGACATCCATTTGCTGCAGTTTGAAGCCTTTAGAGGCCGCAAAGGCAAGCAAAATCCTAATGGTTTCCAGACGAGCTACAAGAGCAAAGGTCTCCTCATAATCTATCCCCTCCTTCTGATAGAAACCCTAGGCTACCAATCTCGCTTTGTTCCTCACAGCCATTCCATCCTCACCCTGTTTGTTCTTGAAAAACCACTTGGTACCTATAGGGCGACAATTTGGTGGAGGTTCAACTAAATCCCAGACAAGGTTTCTCTCAAAGTTCTCCAACTCCTCATGCATGGCGTTCACCCAGTTAGGATCAGATAATGCATGTGACACATCCCGGGGCTCAAAAGAAGCAACATATGCAGAGTGGGAGAAAAAGGCTAGAGAGTTAACCGAAGAGCATGTGACACGCTGGTGAATGTCTCCAATCATCCTGTGTGGAGGGTGATCCCGCTGGACCTGCCGAGATGGAACAATCTCGGAAGTCACCTCCCTTGCGTCCTCAGCGGGTCCAGCCTCTGCATGAGCTTGCTGTCGGGGGAGTGAGAAGGAAGCCGTGGGCAAGGGTCCTCCTTCATCATCTGAGCTCGTAGCAGAGGGGGCAGGAGCTGCAGCCGGTGCAGTGGCTCCTGCATCACCAACATCAACCGCACCTTCCTCATCCTCAAAGATGGGGGTGCCTTCTTCATCATCACCTGAAAACTCAAAGGCAGGGGGTTGTGCAGGGCATAGTTTCATCAAAAGAAACCTCACAAGTCTTACCAACTTGCTTGGCCTCTAAAATCCACACACGAAAAGCCCTAGAATTAGAAGCATACCCCAGAAAAATCCCTTCCAAACAATTAGACTCAAACTTGTCCAAATGTCTAGCCTTCTTAAGCACAAAACACCTGCAGCCAAACGCTTGCAAGTGCTTCACACTGGGCTGCCTACCAAACCGAAGTTCATACGAGGTCTTCCCAAGGAAAGCTCGCAAGAAGATCCGGTTCGCAATGTAACAGGCCGTATTCACTGCCTCAGCCCAAAAGCGCCTCGTAGTCCTATGCTCATCGATCATCATCCGTGCCATCTCAACAAGTGTGCGGTTCTTGCGTTCCACAATACCATTCTGCGGTGGGGTATATGGAGAAGAAAACTGGTGCTCAAGACCTAGGTCACGACAGAAGTTTTCGAAACGAGAGTTTCTGAATTCTCCGCCATTATCACTACGGATAGGCCTCAAGGCCTTATGACTCTCGTTTCTCAAGCTAAGTACCAGATCCCGAACAACACCAAACACCTCATCCTTAAACTCCATGAAAAATACCCACGAGAACCGCGAAAAATCGTTCACAACGACAAGCACGTACCACTTCCCACTGATCGACGTTACCCGAGCGGGACCTACTATATCCATATGGAGTAGCTCACCCGAATAGGAGGTCATAACCTGAGACACAGGAGTGTGAGAAGCAGCAACCATCTTGCCATGACGACAAGCGTGGCATACTAACTCCTTCTCAGCTCTCAACTTGGGCAATCCTCAGATTATTCCCATTGAACTCAACCTAACTAGCAGATCAAAGCTCAAGTGACCAACCCTCCTATGCCACTTCCAAATATCAGCAGAAGGACTAGCGACGAAACAGCGAGTAGGGCTAGAAACAGATGTGAGGTCGACCCTAAAAACTGACCAAAAGGCAGCAAAGAGCAAACAAGGGTCTCCTCAGCATCAAGAACACAGCACGCACCCTTCTTAAAACGAACCTCAAATCCTTCATCAAGAAGTTGCGAAACAGAGACCAAATTGAACCCCAGATTCCGAACAAAAGCAACTTCTCTCAGGGAAAGCTTAGCAGAGAGTGAAACAGAACCAACACCCATCACTTTACCTTGACCATTGTCCCCGAATGTGATGTACTCCTTGGTGCTCACAGGGTTGAGGCTGGAGAACCACTTGCGGTGCCCTGTCATGTGCCTAGAGCAACCGGAGTCCATGATCCACACGTCCTCCATGCCTCGATCCTGCAAGGTCAAGTAAAGCGACGGTGAGCAAACGGTCCGGCACTGGGATCAGTACCAAAACTGCTATACCAGTGCCGAGCCATCTGCTCAAAAGTGGGGTAAGCACAATCAAAGAAATCATCATGACGATCAGGGTAACCACGACCTCCAAAGCGTGAACCCTCGAAAGCTCTCTCAAAGCCTCGGTCACGAGGTCCATAGCTGTGCTGAAAACGACTAGGAGATCGGCCGGTAAAGTGTCTCTCACCACCAGGAGCACGAGCCTGAAAGCCGCCTCCTCTCTCACCACCAGCAAAGCGGTCTCTAATCTCACCGTAGTGGGGAAGATCTTGCCTACCACCCTGGTAGAACTGATCCTGGTTCCCCCAAGCTCTCTCTTGCCTCTCAACCCGCTTCCTTCTGAAGCAAAACTCCTCTAGGTGGCCATTCCGCTGGCAAAACTCACAGTGGTAGACAGGCCTTCTAGGAACTGGGTTAGGATGGGACTTGGGCTTAGGTGGTGTGGCCTTGGGTGGCTCAGGCTGCTGGATAGGCTTCTTGCCCTTGGGCTTAAGCTCTTCCTCAACAATTTTGTCCAACTTAGCCTTAGAAGGCTTGGATGTCCAGTACTGCTTCTTTGGGGTAGCCTTGGGTAGCTCATGGTAAACCCCATCAATAGTCTCACCTAGCTGGGTAGGTGCAGTCTTGGTCTTAACCGGGGCACTCTTCTTACCCGAAGTGCTGCACTCTCCAAACCCAACACCACTTGTCTCACCCTCAGCTCTCTTGGTGCTCTCTATGATCATCTCTAGTTGGGGTTGCCTCGCATATACCCAACTGAGCACTTCTCTCAACCTATTGTTGTCATTTTGCAAAGACAACATCTCCTCCCTCAGATCCTCTAGAATCACAGTCTGGACAGCACAGGTATCACAATCTAGTGAGGAAACCACAACAGCTTTCTCCAACTTCCTAATGGTGGCATCCCTATCCACCAACTGCATCCTAAGGGTTAGGCAGTTCTCACAAGTATCAGTAGGTACTAAAAGCACCTCAAAATCAGCTCTCAACTACTCTAACTCACCTCTCAAAGTAGGACAGACCATACACGCACCCAAAAGCATAGGTCTAGCCCTAAGCTCCTCAAGCTCCATGAGCTGCCCCTCAAACTTCTCCTTAAGAACAGCTAGCTCTCCAGCTAGATAGGGGCAAGACTCACACTCGAGCTCTCCACTCAAAGTAGGCTCATCCAGTTTGGACTAGAGTTTGCCTAGCTCAGCTTTCAGCTCATCTATCTCCTCTACCCGCTTGGCATACCTATCTCTCTGGTCACCAAGCTCCGTCATGAAAGACTCGCAGGTAGGGTACTCAATCTTACTGGGTTGGGGTCTCACACTCCTCAACCTCTCATTCTCCTCTAAAGCCTCAGCAAGTTGGGCTTTCAACTTCTGCAGCTTCTTGGCTACCTTCTCCAGCATCTTATCCTGGGCCTTAACCTCTCGGCTGTTCTGCTCTAGCATCCCAAAGATTTCGGCTTTCTCATGAGTTACCTCATCATCGGAAGAAGAGTTGCTGCCGTCATCCTTGTCCTCTTTGTCCTCAAGTGCCATGGAGCAAACCAAGCTCCTCTTCTCCTTGTTCCTGCGCCTGGACTTGGTGGAGATGAAGGACAAGCCAGCTGGACCTCCTTGATCATTCCTCTTGTCCTTCCTGTATGTGATCTCCTCATCGCTTGAGCTTGATGAGGATGAAGAGGAAGAAGATCCGCTGCTGCAGAACCCGATCTCGGCGAAGAAGGCCTTGTCCCGCTTCCGGTTGTCCTTCTAGTAGCTCTTGAAAGCCTTCCGGAAGTTCTTCTTGCCGAAGGGACGCTTGCCGGAGCCGTGCTTGCTGGAGCGGTGCTTGTCAAAGATGGGCTTGTCAGAGTGGTACTTGTCGGAGTCGCGGGAGTAGCTCTTGCCCTTCTTGTAGTAGTCGTTCTTGTTGGGGCATTCAGCGATGAAGTGGCCGACCTCTCCGCACTCGAAACATTTGGGCTGCTCGCCCCTCTTCTTGCTCATCCGGTTGTCATAGGCGCGCTGAAAGCGACTTGACACCAGGCATAGCTCTTCATCCCCAAGCGACGCCAACTGCTCCTCTGTCACAGACATCAAAGCAGAAAACGAGAAGTTGTGCATAAGGGGGTTAGCAACAGACTCACTAGAGGGGGGTAGCCAAGGCCAAACTCTTAGAACCTGTACAAGCAAGAGAATCCCTCATCTTGTAATCTACCTCGGTGGCCTTGAGCTTACTATAGAGCGCCTCTACTCCAATCGTATCATACCCTGCCGACTCAATGATTGAGTTCACCTTGATCTCCCATATTTTTCTGTCCAAAGCATACAGCAACATGATAGCCTGCTAATGATCGGTATATGGGAGGGCAGCGGGGGCAGAGTGGACATGCAACTTGTTGATGATTGACTGAAAGCGACCAAACAAGTCGTCTACTGACTCTCTCGGCTTCTGGACGAAATTCTCATATTCGCGCTGGTGAGTCTCCACAAGCCTAGCCTTAATCGTCGCAGTACCCTCATGGTGTGCACTAAGCAGTGACCATATGTCACACACAGTCTTAAGGTGACTCACTCTCTCATAATCCATGGGACCAAGCCCGGAAAAGAGAAAGTTAACAGCCTTGTCATTAGCCTCATGCTGAGCCACGATATCCTGCGTAGTACGCTCAGCGACTGGAAGCACCACAAAAGTCGTACTCGGAGTAGCATCCCATATGTCTTGACTCTAGCTAATAAAAAACGCCTCCATCCTACCCTTCCAGTAGGGATAGCCATCAGAGCCAAGGACGGGAATCTTTCCGGAGTAAGCCATCGTCGCTACGGTTTCTTCACCGGTTAAGGTATGGAAAACCTAACCGGCTCTGATACCACTTGTAGGACCGAGACGTACGACTAGAGGGGGGTGAATAGGAGCACTTGAAAACTCAAACTCAAACCCCCACCGCAGTCAAAACGAAAACAACGCCCACAACGAATCTAGATACCGTCCACTGAGAGGATACGTATCTAGCTCACAACACGTGCTTGTACCGTCCACTGAACAGATACATACCAAGCACCAAGCGGAAGCACACGCTCAAACGGCTAAGAAAAAGAGCGCAAAAGGAACCAACTACGGGGAACTGCAGATTTCAGATAGACAGGGCTGCAAAGAAAAATCTCAAAACCCCTCAAGAAGAGCTCCAAAAAATCCCCCAAAATTACCACACCTTCACAAGGCAATAGGAAACAACTCCAAAAAATTTCAGGCCAATTGGAGCAAGTTGTGACCACCGGACTGTCCGGTGGTTAACCACCGGACTGTCTGGTGCTTACAGCCTGACACTCAAAAAAGATTCGAATCAAAACCCTATCAAACTAACTCCAAAAATTATGAAATTTTTATTGAAGGTTAATAAGGGGCAAAGAAACAACTCCACAAATTTTCAGCTCAATTGGACAAGGAATAAAATTCCTAGAGCCACCGGACTGTCCGGTGGTTAACCACCGGACTGTCCGGTGGTTAAAAAACTAACAGACCAACCCCAAAAGAAAAATACCAGAACCAGGTCAAAACACCTCCAAATGATCTGAAATTTTTATGGGAGCTTTATGATTCACTGATAAAGAGCTCTACAAAATTTCATCCCAAAATTTGAAGATTTGACCCCTAAACCAAACAAGGCTTGAAGACGGACAGACACAGCAGAAAAACTGGACAGCAGGAAACCTCACACAAAAGCAATCTGAAACATGACCAAACCTGTCTCCAAACATCACAAAAATTGGCACAGGCTATCCTAGCCCCATTCCAAAACTATTCCCAAAATATCTATGGAAAAAGATCATGGGATTAGCAAGAATTTCAGATCTCGTGAAGAGGTGAATATTTGGGCAAGAAGGGAAAAGCTCAAGAACAACTTGCTCGTGGCAATCCTTTGGGATTGAGATGTTCTAAGACATAATCTCCACGTCATTGCAAGTCCAAAACACAAGGAAAACAAAGGATTCAACCTTGGCCAAAACAAACACCCAAAAGGCCAAGGATAGAGAACAAAGAGAGGAGAAGCACACAAAGTTGCTGCACGAAACCACTTCAACTATGAGCCTCAAAAGAGGTCTTAGGTAAGATTACAACGAAGGATTTCGTCCCAAGCAACCACCCTCACCTTCCCTCTTGATTTGGAGGCTAGATCTCACCCTAACCCTCCTAAACTTGGAGCTCAAAGCTTGAGGACGAAAATTACCCTAAGGAAATGAAAAACTAGCTGCCAAAACTACCTCTAATGACCAGCTCTTAGGCTATTTATACACCGGTTCAGTTTTGGCATTTTTACACATAGACCCGTAACACTAGAAACGCCCGGATGGGCTAAAACAGAAAAGAACCCAAAATATCGGGGACGGACGACCACGATGAAGACTTGATCTTCTTAGCTTCACGCAATCTACGGATATCCTCGACGTGGCCAGTAGTCCAATCCACCTTTGCACCCCCGGTTTTAAAGTCTGAAGACTTAGGAGGTCTCCGTCTGGGTCGGACTTGGCCCATCTTCTCTATCTTGGTGAGTTGTGGCCCAACTCACCAAGCCTTGGGTAGCTTGGGTGGCGGTTTTGAGCCGAATCCGCCAAAGCCTCCCTCGCACGCCTTCGCGCCATGCACTCAGGTTAGAGCTCCACGGTGGCACCCGGCTTCTCCAGTCCATCGGAGTCGCCTCACGGTCCATTGGAGGGCTTACACCACCGTTGCCGAACCGCCCCTCCGTGTACCGAGCTCCCATGGCCGACCGACGCCGAGCATTGCCTCCGGTCCATTGGAGGGCTTTTGCCTCAGTCCATCGAGGTCTTCATCATCTACCTCCAGTCCATCGGAGGGCTTGATCTCGTTGACAATCACACATCACACCAGGAGAACAATGAGGCCGGTCCATTGGCTCTCATAGGGCACTTAGAATCTTCGGCTTTTGGGCTCATTGGAAGGCTAATTGTGGGAGCAACACCGTAGGAACAGGAAATCAAACTTTTGACATTTCGGGAATATTTGATACCAATTTATAAGGCCAATACCTTGCTCGTCCGCTTTCAATGTTTGCTCCTTCGGTACGGATCGAAATGTGTGTACCATAGCCTACTGTATGAACACCAACTTCCTCAGCAGTGAATATTTTTCCACTCTACTAGGTTCCTAGCGCTCGTAAGCAGCATAGCTATGATCTAGAAAAATGAGACGCTAAGCAGTGGATGGACGACCCCCGAAACCACATGAAAGTCATGTCCGCTCGGTATAACGGCCACAACTTCTCCTAGGGCACTCAGAATCCTCGGCTATTGGGCTCGTTGGAAAGCTAACCGAGGGAGCAACACCATAGGAACTGGAAATCAAACTTTTGACATATGGGGAATATTTGATACCAATTTATAAGGCCAACACCTTGCTCGCCCGCTTTCAGCGTTTGCTCCTTTGGTACGGATCGCAATGTGCGTACCATGGCTTACTGTATGACCGCCAACTTCCTCAGCAGTGAATATTTTTCCACTCTACTAGGTTTCTAGTGCTTGTAAGGAGCATACCTATGATCTAGAACAGTGTGAAGCTAAGCAGTGGACGGACGACCCCCCAAAACTCATGAAAGTCATGTCCGCTTGGTAAAACGGCCATAATTTCATCTAGGGACTTAGAATCTTCGGCTGTTGCGCTCGTTCGAAAGCTAACTGTGGGAGCAACACCGTAGCAATTGGAAATCAAACTTTTGACATTTCGGGAATATTTGATACCAATTTATAAGGCCAACACCTTGCTCGTCCGCTTTTAGCGTTTGCTCCTTCGGTACGGATCGAAATATGTGTACCATGGCTTACTGTATGAGCGCCAACTTCCCCAGCAACGAATATTTTTCCACTCTACTAGGTTCCTAGTGCTCATAAGGAGCATACCTATGATCTAGAACAATGTGACGCTAAAAGTTGGATGGACGACCCCGAAAACACATGAAAGTCATGTCCGCTTGGTATAACGGCCATAACTACATTTAGGGGACTCAAAATCTTCGGGTGTTGTCCTCGTTGGAAAGCTAACTGAGGGAGCAAGACCATAGGAACTAGAAATCCAACTTTTGACATCTGCAAAATATTTGATACCAATTTATAAGGCCAACACCTCGCTCACCCGCTTTCAACGTTTGCTCCTTTGGTACAGATCGAAATGTGTGTAGAATGACTTATTGTATGAGATCCAACTTCCTCAGCAGCGAATATTTTTCCACTCTACTAGGTTACTAGCGCTTGTAAGGAGCATAACTATGATCTAGAACAATGAGACGCTAAGCAGTGGACGGACGACCCCCAAAACCACATGGAAGTCATGTCCGCTCGGTATAACGGCCATAACTTCTTCTAGGCGACTCAGAATCTTTGGCTGTTGGGCTCGTTGGAAAGCTAACTGAGGGAGCAACACCATAGGAACTAGAAATCAAACTTTTGACATATGTGGAATATTTGATACCAATTTAGAAGGCCAACACCTTGCTCGCCCGCTTTCAGCGTTTGCTATCGAAATGTGCGAACCATGGCTTACTATATGAGGGCCAACTTCCTCAGCAGTGAATATTTTTCCATACTACTAGGTTTCTAGTGCTCGTGAGGAGCATACCTATGATCTATAACAATGTGACGCTAAGCAGGGGACGGACGACCGCCCAAAACTGATGAAAGTCATGTCAACTCGGTAAAACGGCCATAATTTCATCTAGGGGACTTAGAATCTTCGGCTGTTGGGCTCGTTGGAAAGCTAACTGAGGGAGCAACACCATAGGAACTGGAAATCAAACTTTTGACATATGGGGAATATTTGATACCAATTTATATGGCCAACACCTTGCTCGCCCGCTTTCAGCGTTTGCTCCTTCGGTACGGATCGAAATGTGCGTACCATGGCTTGCTGTATGAGCGCCAACTTCCTCAGCAGTGAATATTTTTCCACTCTACTAGGTGTCTAGTGCTCGTAAGGAGCATACCTATGATCTAGAACAATGTGACACTAAGCAGTAGACAGACGACCCCCCAAAACTCATGAAAGTCATGTCCGCTCGGTATAACGGCCATAATTTCATCTAGGGGACCTAGAATCTTTGGCTGTTGGGCTTGTTGGAAAGCTAACTGTGGGTGCAACACCGTAGGAACTCGAAATCAAACTTTTAACATTTCAGGAATATTTGATAAAAATTTATAAGGCCAACACCTTGTTCGTCCGCTTTCAGCATTTGCTCCTTCGGTACGGATCAAAATGTGCGTGCCATGGCTTACTGTATGAGCACCAACTTCCTCAGCAGTGAATATTTTTCCACTCTACTAGGTTTCTGTTGACGCGGCTTATGAACGAAAATTATACATCATTTTATATTGTTTTTACCTATTATTATGCGTCAACTTTGCCTTTCACTAACAAATAACATAGATTATTGTGGATTTTGCAATATTGTCTTGGAAATTGTCTACTTGTAATTTTTTGCAGGTTTTGGGCCAATTTTAAGCAAAATTCATCAAAGTCTACCTCGAGTAAAAAGACCTCTGAATATTATTCAATAATGGAAGAAGAAGCCCAATTAAAGACCCATCAAATGAAGCCCAATTCTAGAAGACTCGACAAGATCTCGGGATACAGAAGAATCTGGAAGGTTTAGAGTCCGAAAAAGACTCCAGGAAGATTTATATGAAGGTTATCCCGAAGCCCGCGAAAGATGGAAAGCAGAGGAGGTCCAGGGACTCCAGGTCGGCCGACCTGGAGCCCTTTGGTCGGCCGACCCCACCCCCTCCCGAAGGCGGTTGAGGTTTCCTTTTCGGCTACGGCATCCTCAGGGTATTTAAAGCGAAGCTGAGCCCCTGGTCGAGGCATCCAATTCATTACCAAGGCGACAAGATGTAGAGAAGAGGGACAACAACTAGATGAGAGCTGAGGGTCGAGTTTCTAGTCTAGGTTTAGAGCTTCTTCTAATCCCTAGAGGTAATTAGAGGCCTTGCATGGTGCTCTAATTACCTAGCTCCAGAGGTCTAATTGTATCATCAAGCGCTATGGCCATGGTTGTAAGTATGATACAGGTTATTAATGAAAGCATTGTTCTTGTCTATTTATCATCTTCTTGTTCTAATTATGCTTGTTCTAGCTGTAATTAACTTTATGTCTAGATGCATGTTAATTAGATCATGTCATTAAGGGTTTTATTCATCTAGCGTTCTTGGTCGTTGATCTAGCTTACTAATGATATAGTTTGTATGTCTAGTTCTTTTGATCGTGGTGATTAGAGGTTCTAGTTGTGCTAATTATGTTATTAGACCATATAAGGTAGTTGGAAGTCGATTCTCTAATTACGTGCCTGTTGAAAGCTTTTCGTCGATTACCTGGTTACCAGTGACAGTGGAGCCCGGGGAAAGGTTAAGCAGATCTAGGGGGTTAGGTTGATTGATCTTGATTTAATTATGCTATGATGAATATGCTTGATCATGCTTGTTTACCTTGAGTTGCTAGTTATCTCGTTGCTTTTATCTATTTGTTTTGTTCTTATCATGCATGTCTTGGATCCAATTAGAGCTTGATTAGAGACTAGTTAATACCCCTTAATTAGTTTTCTAGTTTTGTTCTAATTGTTTATCTTATATATATTAGTATAGTTTAGACGTAGATTAGATATAGATTAGAGCTAGTTTATTAGTAGATTAGAACTTCTCTTTTATCTTTAGTTTATCATAAACTCTTGTTATTTAGCTCTCAATTAGTTCGTTCCTTGGATTGACAAAACCCATGATACTCATCCTGGGGAAAAGCTACACACGATACTGTCGCTTGCAGTATAAGGTTTGCCGTGCTTAAGTGACGTCAACAAGCTTTTCTGGCGCCGTTGCTGGGGAACTAATTAATCGAGTCCTAATTAATTTGAGTTTATATTTAATTTTGTCTTTTGTTTCTAGTTTTAATATTTAGTTTGTGTTTAGTTTTTGTGTTTTAATTTTAGTCTCTAATTATTTAGTATACTCTAATTATGTTCTTATTCTCTAATTGTGTTCTTTTGTTCATCGTTCGTTCTTATAGTTTAGACTAACCTAGTAGCTAGCTGTTATTAGATTTTGATTTTGTCTTTTCTTAATTTAGTCTTTTATCTTTAGCTTGTGTATTTTATTTTTAGTTTAGTTTAATCTATTAGAATATAGTTTCTCCTATATATATGAATATTTCTACAACTATTACATAGGAGCAACTATGGTGGTAAAGGTAAGTCTGCTGTGTCAATTAAGTTTTTAGGACTAATGTTCTTTGGAGTTTATTTGTGCTAAGCTACAGATAATGGAGGCAAGGATGATTAGCCGAGATGGTTGTAGAAGCTAAGGATTGCTTGAGTATAAGGAAGATGAAGATATGGAAGGTTTGTCTCAAGTCCAATCCAAGCTCCAAAAAAATCTCGAGCTACTCTCGGAATTCAGCACAGCAACACCTTGCGGGGCCAGTTTGGAGACCTTAACGACGTCGGATGAAGAAAGTCCGAATACCAAAGTTGTAGATCTTTTCGAGCTCTTCAAGATAGAGTCAGAGTTTGCATTATTTAGACTTCAGAAGGCGAAGTTATGGTCGAAATACTAAAGGGTGCAGAACAAGGGAAGCTGAATTTCGAGAAAGACAAGAAGTTTTTTCTCCAAGACTTGATGGTGCATACAATCATTGTGATCCAAGGAAGAATTGAACTTAACTTCTTCAGGATTAAGGTAATTCTTGTTTTAATCATAAATATAATTAAAGTTTACCTATATTTGATTGGAGCATTGTTTATTAATGATCATTAAGATGTTATTTGGTTGATTGCTACCCTATCCCTTCTTTTATTTTGTCTTCCGTTTGTTTGTGAAACCTTTATTCATACTTGGAGATTAGTTTAGATTAGCTTCTCAATCCATAGCTTTGCAATGCTTAATTTCCAATATGGTGCCCACCGATTTGATACAAATCGCATGTTCTTTTAGTAGATCTTTTTACTTTAATTAGTTGATTGAATCTACTCATGCTTAGAGATGGTTAGAGTTTGCTAAGTTCTTCAATTCTCAGGTTTAGTGTTTAATGTTAGATTTAACTTTTGTGTTTTATAAAACTAAATTTGAGAGTCAAAGTTTATGCAAAAGTTGAGGGGGTTAACCACTTTCTTTCGGCATTTCTAAAGTGGTTTAACCCAGGCTCATTAAATGTTCATATTGCTTTTTGAAATTTTAAACATAAACATGTGCAAGTTTTTAATGATATATTATATGTGCACAATATTATCTTTGAATAATTAAAATTTGAAAACCTTTGTCTCTCTAAAAAAGAACCCCGGTTAGAATTTTATCTAAGCCTTATTTTATTTTATTTCTTTCAAAATCATCTCTCTACTTTGGCCAAAATCATTAGAAACCCATTATCTTGTTTATTCCTTGTTTGATTTTATGAATCAAGCTTATCTATGTGTTTTAATGTTTTGCTAAGTATTTCAATTTGAATTATAGTTATCTTTGATTCATGAATCAAATGTTTGTTTAAATCCTAATCAACCATGTGACTCTATATTTATCTCTAATCAATACCATGATGCTATTATGTTATTATATTATATATATATATTGTGTGCACTATAAGCTAACCATGCAGAGAAGTTCACACTTCATGTGAAACAATGAGATCAATGGTGAAAGAGTACAAGACAAATTAATGATGATTGGGACAAGGATTTGACAATTTGAAGACATCATCAGAATTTGCAAAACTTTGGTTGAGTTTCAAATTGGAGAGTGAGTGGAATGAATGGAGAAGGAATTGAAGACAAAAGTTAAGCCCATGAAGCTTCAAGATCAACAATGGTGGGCCTAGACAATTTCCTCCAACACCCAAGTCTAAAAGATTGAAGATTGTCAACATCAGGGAGCTAAAAACAGAAAGCTGAGATGTCATCAACATGGAGCTCGACCTCAAGAGTCAAAGACAGAATATTTTCTTATATTTGGAAAGCCCATGAAGTCCTCTTTCCAACGCAACAAGAACCACTCAATTTGGAGTTTCCTACAAGGAGCAATGTGCAAATCATTAAAGACTGCGCGGGCTGAATTGAAGTCTGGACAGAACGCAATGCTTGAGTAAAACGGGCATAACTCCTTCATACGGAATCGGATTTAGACGCATAAGTACTCGTTGGAAAGATAATTTCATAGACTATCCAATAGATCTATTGTTTGAGGTATGTTATGTTCGAAATTAATGAGATATACAACGAGAAAGGAGGTGGCAGCAACAATGGTGATGACTACTTGAGGAAGATGGTGACAACGATGATGAAGAAAGCTTGGGCAGTGCTTCCATAAGATTTTCATGATCAAGTTCAGTTGCAAGGAGCTTCAAGGACATTGGTACATGAAGACACAAGCAGAGGATTGTGCATACAAGTGATGCTTTGATCAGGACACGATGAAGCTACACAATTAAGTTATCAAGCTGCATGGACACTTCGGATTCTTACTCCAAGGACCATGGCTTCACTTCAACGAAGGTAAGTAAGAAGTCTAGCTTTATGACTTTAACTTAAGCGCTTTTTGGGAGGCAACCCGTTCTATCTTAGTGTTAAAAACTTAGTTAGGTTTTAATTTTGAATTAAGGATTTGATAGCTTTTAGGCAGCTACTCTCACTTACGTAGCTATCTAAATTTAATATTTACGTAGACTTTGCCAGTTTTTGATATTGAATCAACTTTAAGTAAGAGAGAAATAATTTTATTAGATTTATCCTTATTGTGTGATTTTCAAAATCTTTCTCTCTAATTTTATCCAAAAACTAGGCAACTACCTAAGCTACGTAAATTAATTAATTGATTGATTTATCTTTTAATAACTAAATATTTGTTTTTATAATAAAATAAAATATAGGTTTAATTTTCAATATGCTAAATAGAGATAATCTTTAATATGAAAATTAATTCTATCTACTTGTGTGCTCTAAAGTTATTAACCCTACATTAGTAGGAATATTTGCTTATATGCAAATTAAGGACTTAGAGTTAGTGAAGATAATCAACAACTTAGTGTAGATAATTAATTTAGGCAACATTGGATTCGCTTCTTATCTTGAACCATCATCAAATAATCTAAATAATAGACTTAGGATAAGGATCTTTGGAGAGCCTCCAAAGGGATAAACCTATTTTTAATTTAATCTGTCCAAAGCTGCATGCACGACGTCCAAATTGTAGAGGAAGCTATCCATAATGATCAGGTGTCCAAGGAGCAACTTGCAGGAGAAGGAAGAGAGCCAGCAAGACCCTGGCTCGGCCGACCAGACCCCCCTTGGGTCGGCCGACCCAAGGTGTTCCTTCACCAAAAGCACCTCCCCTTCAAGCCACCTCTTTGCCTATAAGTTTTACATCTTTGTTGCTGCTTTTCTTTACCAGAAAGTGTCATAGAGTCAGTGTTAAAGTCGTTGAGTCTTTTAATAGAGAAATGGGAAGCATGGCACCACTCTTTTGAATCTTTTGCCTGTGGCTAGTTAACTTAACTTTTGTTTTAAATAATCACCATTACATCACTTCTTATTTGTTTTTTTCACCTTACATTTGCATTAACATTTATTATCCACACTTGCTTTATTAGTTTTGAAATTTTCATAATCTTTTCGATGAATGCTTTATTATACTCGACGGAGTTTTCTTGGTAAATTAAGTTTAAATGTGATGTTTAGATTTGATTTGAGACCATCATCATTAAGTTTAATTGAATGTTTCTCGCTAATCGTATCTTTTGTGGATAAGGTACCTTTCATTTTATTGCATTTAAATTAAATTGCATGTTTGCATTATAATTGGCTTGGTTGTTTAATTTAACTTTATGATGCATGCTTTCATATTTATGAAAATATTTACGTGGTGTTTTCCTTAGCAATTTTATGTAAGCATGGTGCTTAGATTTAGTTGTTGATCATCATTATGAAGTTAATTAACCTTGCTAGTTATCCATAATATCATTTGATTGGTTTATAAGCTTTGCAATGTGCTTTGGTTTTCTTGTGCTGTTTTGAGTTAATAATCTTGATAAAACATGGTGTTTTAATCTTGGTTAATTATAATCTTAATGGCTATAGAGAGACTTAGCGATCATGTTGTAAACATGGTGTTTTAGAACTTGGTTTAATCGTTGTCTTTGTTTATTTGCTTATCTCCTACATAATTACACGTTTGCATTCATATACATCCATTAGTTTTGCTTTTCTTTTTAAACTAGGCCACAAGTTAAAAGTCTTTGGGAATATTTTTAGATTATGGTAAATTGCTTCTACTCTCAACCGTTACCTCGAGAGTAGCGTGTGCACTTGAATTATTTTTGCAGGAAATTATTTAATGACAAGTAAATTGAAGGAATATCCGGTAACATATTTCTAACACCTTCTCTTTACATTTTAAATTCTGCATTTATTTACCTATGTCTATGAATTTGGTGTTCCCTTTGTGTTTCTCTTGTTTTTAGTGTGTTAGTTTAGATTTATTTTGTGATTAATACTACAACCATGATCTATGCTTAATTAGTTAACATTGTTTCAAGAAAATGATGAAAGTTGCCACTTTATCTTTATTATGCTTTGATTTTGGTTAGTCATATTAGCAAGCTCTCATAATACATATTTAATTGAACTAGCCAGCAAATTTGTGATTGATTATGATTTTTCATAAAGACCCATATGATTTAATTTTTGCAAGGTTTATTCTTTGACATGATCATCTCCTTGTTTATTTTTATTGCTTATAAATATCGTTATCAACTTTTATGAGATTATCTTGCAATAGCCATTCCTACCAGAGCCATATTTATTTTAAACCTTAGATTTATCAGATTTGTTTTTAAATGAATTGGATCAAGACCGTAATCTAGGGTATGAGACTTAGAAGCTGGTCATTCAATTTTGCGTATCTTTTCTTTGCTAGCCTTTCTATCCATGCATTGTGTCTCTCTACATTGGAGAGAATACAAACTTCGCTGGATATCCATCCTTAAACCAAGATTATCTTTTTGTGTATCCTCCTTGACCACAACCTATTATTTTCTGGAGTATTTAAGGGATTAAATATTGTTCTTTTTTAGACAGCTCCATCCCCAAAGTTAATTGTTATAGTGATAATACTCTAGGGCGAGGGTGAGTATTATTCAAGTGTGGGGATGGAGAGCCGTTATCTTATTATAATGGATTTTGTATAAAGGTTTTTGAGGAGGCATAAAAAATGAAAAAAAAAAGTAAAAAAAATGAAAAAAAAGGAGCCGAGTGGCGCCCAGAAAAAAAAGAAAAAAAAAAGAGAAAAAGAAAAAAAAGGCCAAGTGGCCAAAGTAGAATTAGGTATAAAAAAAAAAAGAAAAAAAAAATGCCCCTCAATAATCTTCGAAGTATTTTTATATAGTGTTTTCTTTAGTGAGTGATATCCTATTTATATAGTCCAGAAAATATTCTAACCATGTGCAATCCGATAGCAAGGACTTCATTTGTGCCTTGAGATCACCCAATGACACTTGCACATGTCCACTATTCTAAATGTGTGTGTTCCATCCTTTCTTTCTCAACCTTATTTTATTCCATGACCTTTTTGACAAGTCTCAGTAAAACCAGCAGATTTCTTTCTTGGTTTGACAATATTTTAAAAATAAATTTTGATTAGGATCCATACCAAGCTTCAGATAAGCTTCCACTTTATATGTTTATATATTCATTAGTTATCTTTTAGATATTGAGAGACCGGAGAGTTGAGTGTGTTTCTTTGGCTTTGCAAGAATTTATCTCTTATTGTTTGATTATATTTTCCAAAAACTTATTGCTAAAATGAGGAGATGAGTCATTGATAAGTTTGAACTTTTGCTAATTCTTTTATTGTGGGATGAGCTTAATTGAATTTCTTTTCTTTCATAATTTGCTGGTTCAAACTAAAATTTTGAGAGAGCTTGTTAGTTTGATTAATTAAGATTAGAGTATGAAAAAGTTAATGTTTGGCAATGCTGATTCTTGACTTACTCGAGGACGAGCAAGGTTTAAGTGTGGGGATATTGTTGACGCGGCTTATGAACGAAAATTATACATCATTTTATATTGTTTTTACCTATTATTATGCGTCAACTTTGCCTTTCACTAACAAATAACATAGATTATTGTGGATTTTGCAATATTGTCTTGGAAATTGTCTACTTGTAATTTTTTGCAGGTTTTGGGCCAATTTTAAGCAAAATTCATCAAAGTCTACCTCGAGTAAAAAGACCTCTGAATATTATTCAATAATGGAAGAAGAAGCCCAATTAAAGACCCATCAAATGAAGCCCAATTCTAGAAGACTCGACAAGATCTCGGGATACAGAAGAATCTGGAAGGTTTAGAGTCCGAAAAAGACTCCAGGAAGATTTATATGAAGGTTATCCCGAAGCCCGCGAAAGATGGAAAGCAGAGGAGGTCCAGGGACTCCAGGTCGGCCGACCTGGAGCCCTTTGGTCGGCCGACCCCACCCCCTCCCGAAGGCGGTTGAGGTTTCCTTTTCGGCTACGGCATCCTCAGGGTATTTAAAGCGAAGCTGAGCCCCTGGTCGAGGCATCCAATTCATTACCAAGGCGACAAGATGTAGAGAAGAGGGACAACAACTAGATGAGAGCTGAGGGTCGAGTTTCTAGTCTAGGTTTAGAGCTTCTTCTAATCCCTAGAGGTAATTAGAGGCCTTGCATGGTGCTCTAATTACCTAGCTCCAGAGGTCTAATTGTATCATCAAGCGCTATGGCCATGGTTGTAAGTATGATACAGGTTATTAATGAAAGCATTGTTCTTGTCTATTTATCATCTTCTTGTTCTAATTATGCTTGTTCTAGCTGTAATTAACTTTATGTCTAGATGCATGTTAATTAGATCATGTCATTAAGGGTTTTATTCATCTAGCGTTCTTGGTCGTTGATCTAGCTTACTAATGATATAGTTTGTATGTCTAGTTCTTTTGATCGTGGTGATTAGAGGTTCTAGTTGTGCTAATTATGTTATTAGACCATATAAGGTAGTTGGAAGTCGATTCTCTAATTACGTGCCTGTTGAAAGCTTTTCGTCGATTACCTGGTTACCAGTGACAGTGGAGCCCGGGGAAAGGTTAAGCAGATCTAGGGGGTTAGGTTGATTGATCTTGATTTAATTATGCTATGATGAATATGCTTGATCATGCTTGTTTACCTTGAGTTGCTAGTTATCTCGTTGCTTTTATCTATTTGTTTTGTTCTTATCATGCATGTCTTGGATCCAATTAGAGCTTGATTAGAGACTAGTTAATACCCCTTAATTAGTTTTCTAGTTTTGTTCTAATTGTTTATCTTATATATATTAGTATAGTTTAGACGTAGATTAGATATAGATTAGAGCTAGTTTATTAGTAGATTAGAACTTCTCTTTTATCTTTAGTTTATCATAAACTCTTGTTATTTAGCTCTCAATTAGTTCGTTCCTTGGATTGACAAAACCCATGATACTCATCCTGGGGAAAAGCTACACACGATACTGTCGCTTGCAGTATAAGGTTTGCCGTGCTTAAGTGACGTCAACAGTTTCTAGTGCTTGTAAGGAGCATACCTATGATCTAGAACAATGTGACGCTAAGCAGTGGACGGACGACCCCCCAAAACTCATGAAAGTCATGTCCGCTTGGTAAAACGGCCATAATTTCATCTGGGGGACTTAGAATCTTTGATTGTCGGGCACGTTGGAAAACTAACTGTGGGAGCAACACCGTAGGAATTGGAAATCAAACTTTTGACTTTTTGGGAATATTTGATACCAACTTCCTCAGAAGTGAATATTGTTCCACTCTACTAGGTTACTAGCGCTTGTAAGGAGCATAACTATGATCTAGAACAATCAGACGCTAAGCAGTGGACAGACGCCCCCTGAAACCACGTGAAAGGCATGTCCGCTCAGTATAACGGCCATAACTTCTTCTAGGTGACTCAGAATCTTCGGCTCTTGGGCTCGTTGGAAACCTAACTGAGGGAGCAAGACCATAGGAACTGGAAATCAAACTTTTGACATATGGGGAATATTTGATACCAAATTATATGGCCAACACCTTGCTCGCCCGCTTTCAGCGTTTCCTCCTTCGGTACGGATCGAAATGTGCGTACCATGGCTTACTATAAGAGCGCCAACTTCCTCAACAGTGAATATTTTTCCACTCTACTAGGTTCCTAGTGCTCGTAAGGAGCATAACTATGATCTAAAACTGTGACACTAAAAGGTGGATGGGCGACCCCGAAAACTCATGAAAGTTATGTCCGCTTGGTATAACGGCCATAACTACATCTAGGGGACTCAAAATCTTCGGTGCCGTGCTCGTAGGAAAGCTAACTGAGGGAGCAACACCGTTGGAACTGGAAATCCAACTTTTGACATCTGGATAATATTTGATAACAATTTATAAGGCCAACACATTGCTCTCCCTCTTTCATCGTCGGCTCCTTCGGTACGGATCGAAATGTGTGTAGCATGGCTTACTGTATGAGCGCCAACTTCCTCAGTAGTGAATATTTTTCCAATCTACTAGGTTCCTAGCGCTCGTAAGGAGCATAACTATGATCTAGAACAATGAGACGCTTAGCAGTGGACGGGCGACCCCCGAAACCACATGAAGGTCATATCCGCTCAGTATAACGGCCATAACTTCTTCTAGGGGATTCAGAATCTTCGGCTGTTGGGCTCGTTCGAAAGCTAACTAAGGGAGCTACTCCATAGGAACTGGAAATCAACTTTTGACATATGGAGAATATTTGATACCAATTTATAAGGGCAACACCTTGCTCGCCCGCTTCCAGCGTTTGCTCCTTCTGTACGGATCGAAATGTGCGTACCATATCTTACTGTATGATCGCCAACTTTCTCAGCAGTGAATATTTTTCCACTCTACTAAGTTTCTAGTGCTCGTAAGGAGCATACCTACGATCTAGAACAATGTGACGCAAAGCAGTGCACGGGCGACCCCCCAAAACTCATGAAAGTCATGTCAGCTCGGTATAACGGCCATAATTTCATCTAGGGGACTCAGAATCTTCAGCTGTTGGGCTCGTTGGAAAGCTAACTAAGGGAGCAACACCATAGGAACTGAAAATCAAACTTTTGACATATGGGGAATATTTGATAACAAATTATATGGCCAACACCTTGCTCGCCCGCTTTCAACGTTTGCTCCTTCGGTACGGATTGAAATGTGCGTACCATGGCTTACTGTAAGAGCGCCAACTTGCTCAGCAGTGAATATTTTTCCACTCTACTAGGTTCCTTGTGCTCGTAAGGAGCATAACTATGATCTAAAACAATGTGACACTAAAAGGTGGATGGACGACCCCGAAAACTCATGAAAGTTATGTCCGCTTGGTATAACGGCCATAACTACATCTAGGGGACTCAAAATCTTCAGCTGTCGTGCTCGTTGGAAAGCTAACTGAGGGAGCAACACCGTTGGAACTGGAAATCCAACTTTTGACATCTGGATAATATTTGATAACAATTTATAAGGCCAACACATTGCTCTCCCTCTTTCAACGTCTGCTCCTTCGGTACGGATCGAAATGTGTGTAGCATGGCTTACTGTATGAGCGCCAACTTCCTCAGCAGTGAATATTTTCCAATCTACTAGGTTCCTAGCGCTCGTAAGGAGCATAACTATGATCTAGAACAATGAGACGCTTAGCAGTGGATGGGCGACCCCCGAAACCACATGATAGTCATGTCCGCTCAGTATAACGGCCATAACTTCTTCTAGGGGATTCAGAATCTTCGGCTGTTGGGCTCATTGGAAAGCTAACTGAGGGAGCAACACCATAGGAGCTGGAAATCAAAATTTTGACATATGGAGAATATTTGATACCAATTTATAAGGGCAACGCCTTGCTCGCCCGCTTCCAGCGTTTGCACCTTCGGTACGGATCGAAATGTGCATACCATATCTTATTGTATGATCGCCAACTTTCTCAGCAGTGAATATTTTTCCACTCTACTAGGTTTCTAGTGCTTGTAAGGAGCATACCTACGATCTAGAATAATGAGACGCTAAGCAGTGGACGGACGACCCCCAAAACCACATGAAAGCCATAATTTCATCTAGGGGACTTAGAATCTTCGGCTGTTGGGCTCGTTGGAAAGCTAGCTTTTGACATTTTGGGAATATTTGATACCAATTTATAAGGCCAAGACCTTGCTCTTCCGCTTTTCAGCGTTTGCTCCTTCAGTACGGATGAAATGTGTGTACCATGGCTTACTGTATGAGCGCCAACTTACTCAGCAGTGAATATTTTTCCACTCCACTAGGTTCCTAGTGCTCGTAAGGAGCATACCTATGATCTAGAACAATGTGACACTAAAAGGTGGCTGGACGACCCCGAAAACTCATGAAAGTTTTGTCCGCTTGGTATAACGGCCATAACTACATCTTGGGGACTCAAAATCTTCGGCTGTTGTGCTCGTTGGAAAGCTAACTGAGGGTGCAACACTGTTGGAACTGGAAATCCAACTTTTGATATCTGGAGAATATTTGATACCAATTTATATGGCCAACACCTTGCTCGCCCGCTTTCAGCGTTTGCTCCTTCGGTACGGATCGAAATGTGCGTACCATGGCTTACTGTATGAGCGCCAACTTCCTCAGCAGTGAATATTTTTCCACTCTACTAGGTTTCTAGTGCTCGTAAGGAGCATACCTATGATCTAGAATAATGTGACGCTAAGCAATGGACAGACGACCCCCCAAAACTCATGAAAGTCATGTCCGCTCGGTATAACGGCCATAATTTCATCTAGGGGACTCAAAATCTTCGGCTCTTGGGCTTTAAAGCTAACTCTAGGAGCAACACCGTAGGAACTGGAAATCAAACTTTTGACATTTTGGGAATATTTGATACCAATTTATAAGGCCAAGACCTTGCTCATCGGCTTTCAGCGTTTGCTCCTTCAGTACGGATCGAAATGTGTGTACCATGGCTTACTGTATGAGCGCCAACTTCCTCAGCAGTGAATATTTTTTCACTCTACTAGGTTCCTAGTGCTCGTAAGGAGCATACCTATGATCTAGAACAATGTGACACTAAAAGGTGGATGGACGACCCCGAAAACTCATGAAAGTTATGTCCGCTTGGTATAACGCCATAACTACATCTATGGGACTCAAAATCTTCGGCTGTTGTGCTCGTTGGAAAGGTAACTGAGGGTGCAAGACCGTTGGAACTGGAAATCCAGCTTTTGACATCTGGAGAATATTTGATACCAATTTATAATGGCAACACCTTGCTCGCCCGCTTCCAGCGTTTGCTCCTTCGGTATGGATCGAAATGTGCATACCATATCTTACTGTATGATCGCCAACTTTCTCAGCAGCGCATATTTTTCCACTCTACTAGGTTTCTAGTGCTCGTAAGGAGCATACCTACGATCTAGAACAATGTGACGCAAAGCAGTGGACGGACGACCCCCCAAAACTCATGAAAGTCATGTCAGCTCGGTATAACGGCCATAATTTCATCTAGGGACTCAGAATCTTCAGCTGTTGGGCTCGTTGGAAAGCTAACCGAGGGAGCAACACCATAGGAACTGGAAATCAAACTTTTGACATATGGGGAATATTTGATACCAAATTATATAGCCAACGCCTTGCTCGCCCGCTTTCAGCGTTTGCTCCTTCGGTACGGATCGAAATGTGCGTACCATGGCTTACTGTAAGAGCGCCAACTTCCTCAGCAGTGAATATTTTTCCACTCTACTAGGTTCCTATTGCTCGTAAGGAGCATAACTATGATCTAAAACAATGTGACACTAAAAGGTGGATGGACGACCCCGAAAACTCATGAAAGTTATGTCCGCTTGATATAACGGCCATAACTACATCAAGGGGACTCAAAATCTTCGGCTGTCGTGCTCGTTGGAAAGCTAACTGAGGGAGCAACACCGTTGGAACTGGAAATCCAACTTTTGACATCTGGATAATATTTGATAACAATTTATAAGGCCAACACATTGCTCTCCCTCTTTCAACGTCTGCTCCTTCGGTACAGATCGAAATGTGTGTAGCATGGCTTACTGTATGAGCACCAACTTCCTCAGCAGTGAATATTTTCCAATCTACTAGGTTCCTAGCGCTCGTAAGGAGCATAACTATGATCTAGAACAATGAGACGCTTAGCAGTGGACGGGTGACCCCCGAAACCACATGAAAGTCATGTCCGCTCAGTATAAGGGCCATAACTTCTTCTAGGGGATTCAGAATCTTCGGCTGTTGGGCTCGTTGGAAAGCTAACTGAGGGAGCAACACCATAGGCACTGGAAATCAAACTTTTGACATATGGAGAATATTTGATACCAATTTATAAGGGAACACCTTGCTCGCCCGCTTCCAGCGTTTGCACCTTCGGTACGGATCGAAATGTGCGTACCATATCTTACTGTATGATCGCTAACTTTCTCAGCAGTGAATATTTTTCCACTCTACTAGGTTTCTAGTGCTTGTAAGGAGCATACCTACGATCTAGAATAATGAGACGCTAAGCAGTGGACGGACGACCCCCGAAACCACATGAAAGTCATGTCCGGTCGATATAACGGCCATAATTTCATCTAGGGGACTTAGAATCTTCGGCTGTTGGGCTCGTTGGAAAGCTAACTTTTGACATTTTGGGAATATTTGATACCAATTTATAAGGCCAAGACCTTGCTCGTCCGCTTTTCAGCGTTTGCTCCTTCAGTACAGATCGAAATGTGTGTACCATGGCTTACTGTATGAGCGCCAACTTCCTCAGCAGTGAATATTTTTCCACTCTACTAGGTTCCTAGTGCTCGTAAGGAGCATACCTATGATCTAGAACAATGTGACACTAAAAGGTGGCTGGACGACCCCGAAAACTCATGAAAGTTATGTCCGCTTGGTATAACGGCCATAACTACATCTAGGGGACTCAAAATCTTCGGCTGTTGTGCTCGTTGGAATGCTAACTAAGGGTCAACACTGTTGGAACTGGAAATCCAACTTTTGATATTTGGAGAATATTTTGTGATGCCCCTGGCATCTCAGAAGCCGTACACACAATTATACGTAAACTAATGATGAATTAAGACTAAATCATGCTTAAGAGAGTAATGAGGGATTGGTAGATAAACCACTAAGTCAAAATTTCTCAAATCTGAAATTTTAGCTCATCCCCAAAGTTGATTCTGAAATTACTTTGGAATTCACTATACAACTTTACATCCTCCCTTTCTATGAAATGAAATTGAACTTTTTACCTTTCAAATGCACCTATTGTGGAGGTGATTGGCCTTCATTTGATACTTCAGAAGTTGAAAACAAGAAAAGCTTTACTTAGAGTAAATCTGCTGTTTTACCAAAATCCTAAACAAGATTAGGGTTGTATTTCAAAATATGTTGTGATTTAGAGGAGGATCATATTAACGAAGTTGTAGGTAATGATCTAGGAAACAACTTTGTCAATATGAGTCAGGTCATAATATGAATTCAAATTGGTCTTTTCAACCAATTTTTGTCAGCCCAGAAACACACCCCTACTCTGTCCAGTTTGGTAATTTGAGATTTTCTTACCCATAAAGCCATTTTCATGACCTGCCCTAATGAAATGAAATATAGTTTAGAAAGTACCCAACAAATTTGTCAAAAGGAGCAAGTGGAGTTGAGGCCTATAACTAGGGTATTTTCCCCTCCCAAGCAGATGACCTACCTTGTCCCTACCTATGGCTGCTGCATAAATTCAAACAAATGTCATATTTCCATGCCGAATTTGAAATCATGCCTATTGACAAAGTTGTAGAGTTCAAAGAGTAGAACATTTCATTAAATTGGAGTTTTTCCAAATTCGGCTTCTAAATTGGTCAAAATGGCGATTTACAGCAGGATAGAAAACACACTTTTCCATTTCCTTTTACTGAGTCCCGGACAGGTGGGGCCCACCTGTCGGGCCGGCCCTCCTCCTCGGTACGACGGGCACCCCGTGGCGCGCCGGCGTACAGCGGCGTACGCCGCGCCGCGGATCGACGGCCCCACCCCGCGCCCTCAGCCCCGGCCTCACCTGGACGCGCCCCGGCCCTCTCCACTCCACTCGCCGCTCGCTCTCTGCTCCCTCTCCCTGCGCTCGCACTCGCAGCGCGCCGCCGCCATTAGAGGCTCGGGGTCGAGCTTGAGCTCGCCGCGCCGCCGCCAACCGACCTCCTCGCGCCCCGAAGCTGCCACCACCACCTCCGCCGCGACCCGGCGCACCCACCCCGCTAGGCCTCGCCACCGTTCCCCTTCCCTCGGAGTGGATCGAGCCGCCGCGCCGGGCGCCGCCCGCCATGGTCACCATGGCCGGCCCGCGGCGAGCTCGGGCCAATCACCCCTCCGGTGATCCCCGTGCCTAGCCGACCAGCGCCCCACGCTCGCCCCGACCCCCTCCACCGAATCCCCAAGGCCTCGGCCCTCACCACCGCCCCTAGCCCCTCTCCCCGCGCGCGCCGCCCGCGCGCACCCGCGCCACCCACGGGCTCGTCGCGGAGAACCCCTTTCGGGCCACCGCCGCGCCTCCACTTCACCACCGCCGGCTTCGCCACCCCCGCCGCGCACCTCACGAGCCCACCCACGCCGCCTCTTGGTGCCCGAGCTGCCGGAATCGAACCGCCACGCCACGCCACGCCGAGCTCTCGTCACTCCAGTTCATCGCCGCCGCGCCGCTCTTCCTCTACACCCCGGGCGACGATATCTGGGGGAAACGAAGCCCCATCGCCGGGAACGCCTCCCCAGACCCCGACGGCTTCAAGTTTGGGCCCCAACACGCCGGCGTAGCCCCATCTTCTCCCTCCCGTCGCGCGGTTCGTCCCCGGTCCGGAGGAAGAAGAAGACCGCGCGTTTTTGTGAATAACCCCCTGCAGTTTTGGTAATTTCCGTCCCGATTTCTGTACTATGCACTGAGTCTTGAGAACCTTACAGTCTAGCCCCTGGAGGTTATGGTTAATTACGTATAGGTCCCGGATCTAGGGTTAATATGTATTATTTCGGTTTTGAACTTTGAAAAATCATATGAAATCACAGAAAAATCCAAAATGGACAAACTAAGTTGCATTAGACTCCTCTTGAATAGATCTATCGAATGGGTATGATGTGGATGAGTGAAATGACCATTTTACCCTCGGTTTTGTGCATGTATGTAAAAGGAAAATAAATAGAAAAAGTGATCTAGATGAACTTCTAAAATGGTAAAACTGAGTCAGTAGGCTTTGTAGCACATGAGAACACTATGACAAACTTTATGGCCATAGTGCTTGCTGTTATGTGAGGCTTTGCCATTATATTTGCATAATGTGCCTTTTTATTAACTAAAAAGTGAACACCATGCAAAACCTGCTAGAATGAGTCATCTGGTATTTTTCCTATGCACTAGATAACTGATAAGAGTCACTAGTAAAATATGAGATTGTGCATGTCAAGTTTGAGTGGTGTTTTGAAATGGACAAAGTGCCACTAGCTAGGAAAGAAAATAGGAAGAAGTGGGGTTAAATGGCTAGGAAAATTTCAGGAGAACTTTGGTAGCTTGTACATGATACATAGGACTCAGAAAATATATATGTGCATGTTTAAACCACTGTTTTGTATTAGGTAAACTCTTTTGCTAATTACACTCTAAGAGTAAGCTAGTTTAGTTAATATGATTAGTTGAGCTAGCTTTAGGTGATGGTTTATACGATTTCTTAAAAGATGGCATGCAGGATTTCCTAGGAGAGTAGGAATGCCTTCCTCGGGAGGTAGACCTTAAATAATAAGGCTTGTTTACTTTGACATGTAGTATCCACCGTGGGTTACTTTTCTACTACACTCTATCCTGCATTGCATCCTTACACTCATTTGCATATCTGGCATGAATATAGACCACGGGATCGAGGAGCCGACGCAGGATCTACCGTTGATCGAGAAGCCAGACGACAAGTGGAACCCGAAGCAAGAAGACGACGTGTCGCTAAGTTGGCCGTCCCTGTAACAAGGGGTTGCCTGGGGCACAGCCTCACAACCCGGCAAACTAACAATAGTTTAGTTTGTTCAAGTTGTCAACAACAAAGGTAGGCCCCTTAGGCATTTTCACCTATCTAGGGAGTCTCACCACCCTATACTTGTTTGTGCATTACGTTTAGGGATTTTATGAAACCCCACTTGCATAAATCCTTGATGCCCAAAGTAGAAAGGATAAAACGAAGTCTATGCTTAGCCATGCTTAGACGGTAGAAGACGAGTGAAGGTATTCACTCGCGAGATGATAGGGACTACAAATTGTTTTTACAAATCCTTGGATCGAAAGGCAATCTGGTATGACTTGATGATAAGTTGAGACCGGGCGGAGATATGGTTTGATATGATGAGATTGTGATAATATGTTGGTGGACTCCGCCCGAGTCGATTAAGGCCCGTCCGCTGTTCGCCTGCTGATTGGCATAACATTGCTAGAGTGCTTATCTGGTATATGGGGCCGGTGAAAGTCTTACTTGTGCCGTCTCAAGCAAGGGGCACGTTCCTACCCACTGGTTGGGAGGAAGGTGGCCGCGGAGGCGGGTGTCAAAGGAGGGCAGAACCCGACGTAACCGAGGTACCGCTCCTGCGACAACGCGCTCCGGGAGTCAGGCGGGAGTGGTCATCGAACTTGAGACGGGACAGGTGGAGATGGGAGAAGCATATGTGGAACGCTGGGAGTTAGTAAGCATATGCCATCCTGGTGCTTCTAGTTATTCCCGGGAATTAAAAATCGATTCGAATCGCTGATGCTCACCAGGTGTGAGAATGCCAGATATCGCACACGGGCAACGTAGTAACAACTTAAATACTTTATGCTTATATTCATGTTTTATATACAACATGCTTGGATAAGTATGATCCGTCCGACTATTCATAGTGCTGCCCATCCACTGAGAGGAGGTTGATGGATTTGGGAGATGCTTCGAGGTCAAGGGAGAGATGACCCGACGTATAGGGGCATCGCTCCTGAGACGGCTACTCCCAAGAGTTCGATGGGGGCTCTATGAATCTTGGGACGGGCCATGCGTTCATGTTTTATTTTCTCTGCAAGTTTTCCCCCTATGATATTGTTGATAATCACAACTAAGGGGTAGCAGCTGTCAAATCCTGCTATCTTACGATAACATGTTTTAAATAAACAATCAATGGCTAAGGACCCACTTCTAGTAAGCTTAGGCGGCGTAGAAGTCAGTCCACCAAAAAGCCTTGCATAATCTCAAATGTGTCGGGCTGAAACCGCCCACGGGTAAGTCCTACGAGTTCCCCACGAACTCACCGTTTGTTGTTGATATTTTTCTTTTAGGTGCATATCAGATTATGATCAAGGATGACTACGGTGGGCTCGAGGTCATACTTGATGTTTACTTTCCGCTGCACGTTACATCTTTGTAACGATATGTATTCCGCTGCGAGGTTTATTTTGAAGTTCTTTTTCACTACCTTGTACTCCTTTGGAGCAAAAGTATTTGTAATCAATCAAATTATGTTTGTATGAAATGGTGGGTTGTTGTAATTGTTGTGGCTCTTCCGAGAGCTTAACTTGTGTGATGTCGGCATCCCTGGGAGAGGGTTTCATCGAGTGCCCTTCTGGGTAGCTCGACGGACTACCGAGTTTAGTTCGGTCTAAGTGCACTGTGGGCCAGTGGTGGCAGGTGTACTTGGCCCGTACTAAATTGGGCGGTTCCGCCACAGCTGGTATCAGAGCCGATCATGCACGAGCAACAATTATAACAACTTCGTTTTGATTTCAAAAGCCTATTTTCCAAATCTTTTCAGAGTATTTGCGAAAATGAGAGATATCGCGTATATGCCCATCATAAGGATGTTAGGAGATATCAGGTGACATCACTAACATTCTGACCTAGATAGAATTCATATGCATTTTGGGCGCTTTGAGAAGCAACTATTCGGCCATAGCTATCCCCAGTACTGGTGGAAGCTATTGGGTTTTGCGAATAGTTGTAATCTCTGCATTCATGCTATATAAGTAAAAGCTCTTTAAGGGTGGTGGGCATGTTTGAGGCTTTCATACCCACCACACTTACATTCGGTTTTGGGATCCACCTTTTTCTCGACAATCCCCAGTACTGGTGGAAAGTCAGGCTTTGAGGAAAAGGTGCAGCGGCCCACCAACGTTGTCCACGCAGCGGTCACGCGTGGATGCCACATTATGTGGTAATGTATGAGCATGCATTCTTCCGCAGGTACACTAACCACGTGCGAAACTAAGAACGACTAGGACTCGACTAGTTGCATTAAGGAGAGACGTGCATATATGTCATCGAATATCGCTAGTTGTATACTTAGAAAGTGTGATGTGAGACCGGATAGGACGGGCATACATCATTCCATCTCATCTCATATGTCTTGCTGTGTGTTTGGTTAAAAAGAAACTAGATTCATATTGTAAATGTACATATGTTGCTACTATTTTGAATTATAGTAGAAAAGCAAGTGAAATTAACAAAAACTGTGCATATGAAACTGGTATAACACATAACTTGGGATAACTTTTCTATGTATCCCTCGCTCTAGGTATGAATGGTTTAGCAAACGTAAACCAAATACATTAAGCATCTTTCAGCCCAAAAATCAACCCTTTGTGAAAATTCCAGGTTCAAGACATGTCACACATTCTCTTACTACAAACATTTGGTATAGAAGTCGCACATAGTGTAGTGATGAGTTCACTTCTCAGACGTATTTTCTTCAGCACATAAGTACGAAATGCCCTATGACCACATTAGGCCTTCAAAACTCCCGAATCGACCGGAGCCTAAAATTTCCTTGCTACAGATGTCGCAACCATTGACGCAGCCCTTCAACTTATGCCCGGATTACCATGAGTCAGAGAAAACTAAAGCCACAATACCTCAAAGTCATAAGAAGAGAAAAGCGGGAGAGTCCTCCACGAGTGCAGCTTCAGTTCAACATCTGCGACCCGGGATGGTTCTATTGAAGGGATTTGTCAAGCCTGAAGATCAAATCCAGATAGTTCGTGTATGTCGACAACTGGGTATTGGTCCAGGCGGATTCTATAGACCAAGCTACAAGAATGGTGCCAAAATGAGCTTATGGATGATGTCTCTTGGAAAGAACTGGGATCCAACTACACGCTCATATGGACCAACCCGTCCAATCGATGGAGCACGAGCCCCTGCAATACCAGAAGCTTTCAAGATGATTGCTCGAACTGCAAATTCTACTGCAAGTGGATTTCCTCAAATTAACCCGGACATATGCATCGTCAACTACTACACCAACTCCGGGAAGCTCGGACTTCACCAAGACAAGGACGAGTCAGAGAGTAGCCTTACCAAAGGTTTACCTTTCATATCCATCTCCATAGGAGACACCGCCGAGTTCATGTTCGGCGACACGAGAGACAAGGACCAAGCGACCAAGATCAACCTCGAATCTGGTGACGTTCTCATACTCGGTGGAGAGTCAAGACTGTTATTTCATGGCGTTTCCCACGTGAAGACCGGCACTGCACCAAGTTGGTTGAAAGAAGAAACGGGCATTCGTCCTGGACGTATCAATCTTACGTTTAGGCAGTATTAGCTAGATACTAGTTGGTGTGCTAGCAGTCATCGCAAACTGTTGTAATAAGAGGAGGTTGACTTTCATAACTCTCGAGTTCCCATGTACCCAGCTCCTTGCAGTCGGCATATGTCCCACCCTCATGACTAATGTAACTCTATTTTCAATGGAGCATTCTAACTCTTGTAGTTCTCACGTTTCACGCTTTTGTCATTCGGGCACTTCAGTCCCTGTAATCCATGACACTTTTGTTGTGGTTACCTCGTTCCTGATTGAAATAAGTCTGATGAATTGTACCTCCGAAAACATTGTGCTATGGCGTGTAAAACTCCTTGTTTATGTCTTTCTATAACCCTGTGTTATTCGCATATCCCCTGAAGTTGGAAAGAAATACCGCACTTGATGGGGTGTCTACCCGAGTAGTCTATGGTGTCGCGACGGAACCTAGGGTCCTGTGTGCACGGCCGTCACATGGTTCCACTAGGGGCGCGCAGGTATCAAGACATGCAAAGGCATGACACCGCTACATTGTGGAACATTCCTATCCAACTCCTAACCCCTTGTTGGCCTCTATACATCTGATTATGGAAATAATTTACTCTATTTTCACTGCCGCCTAGTATCGTTTCATTGCTTTGTTTCACCTTGCCTTTCTTGGTCTATGGGGAAAAATCCCTCTCAAGTCCCGATATCGTTCACACCCTTCCCTTGTTGAGCCATGTCTTCTCGATCCATGAGACGTGTCAAATCTATGGCTCAATTCGTCCACATCTTTCGTTTACTTTGTTTATCCTTGCTGGTCATGCTTCACGGGGATGAGCAACTCCACTCTCCACGATACCTTCACAACCATTGTTCCAAATCTCGGATTTCTCTGCGCTTACCCTGATTTTCGTTAACATCTTGTATGTGTGGAAATGCTTGATCTCATTTCCACTGTCTTACTACGTCATTCCATTTCTTTTTCCAACTTGCCCCTCTCTGAATGGTGGAGACAGCCAAACTCTGTTTCCACTGCTTTCTCCTACGTTCCTTTCTAGAATATATTGAACCTATCTTCTGAAGGTAAACTTCAGCACCATCCGCCGCGCTAAGCTTTTGTTCTCAGCTAGTGCTTTTGTCATATCGTCCTTTTCAAGAAGTTGCTTCGTTCTTCTTTGAAAATCATCCTCAGTTAAGCTTACTAACACTGACTATTGTTCGTTAGTAAGCGCACATCAAATGTCTATACTTCTCTTGGTCAGTCTTGATCAATTTTATGAAATCATACAAGCCATCACCTTGTCTAGGTGAATATGTCCTATTCTTTTTCCACGGCATCCTTCCCGAAACAGTGAGTAGAATGTGCTATGTATCACCACGTCTTACTCTTTGAGGAAGGTTCGGATTCAATACCCTATATGTGTACACAGTCCCTATCGAATGAAATGAATGTGTCTCTCAAAAACACATCCATTGAAGACCCTTTGAGACGCAAAATCCTTCATGGTTCGATTTTTCTGATTGTGTACACCTTGCTTCTAATGTTCTAAGACCTATATATATTCATCACGTCAAAGTCAGGGGGTAACCCTGTTTCATCATTCAAATAGATCAAGGCCGTTTTCGCATTGGCCACACCGTCTTTGTGGTTTGTCCATTCGCTCTCATATAATCCACGACTTGCCGGGCACCTGGGTAAGACCACCTTAGATGTATTCAAAAGCTTTGTAACTAACTTGTGATAAGGAGGCACTAACCATTCACGAGCCAGTTAACAAAGCGAGTTGGTGAAGGATTAAGTGTCGCTGTGTATGACAGAAGCACACGAACAATGATGCCAAAACAATTTCACTTCGCAGTAAGCCGTAGAACCCCGCTTCCTTCAAATCTCGGGACGAGATTTCTTTAAGGGGGGTGGGTTGTGATGCCCCTGGCATCTCAGAAGCCGTACACACAATTATACGTAAACTAATGATGAATTAAGACTAAATCATGCTTAAGAGAGTAATGAGGGATTGGTAGATAAACCACTAAGTCAAAATTTCTCAAATCTGAAATTTTAGCTCATCCCCAAAGTTGATTCTGAAATTACTTTGGAATTCACTATACAACTTTACATCCTCCCTTTCTATGAAATGAAATTGAACTTTTTACCTTTCAAATGCACCTATTGTGGAGGTGATTGGCCTTCATTTGATACTTCAGAAGTTGAAAACAAGAAAAGCTTTACTTAGAGTAAATCTGCTGTTTTACCAAAATCCTAAACAAGATTAGGGTTGTATTTCAAAATATGTTGTGATTTAGAGGAGGATCATATTAACGAAGTTGTAGGTAATGATCTAGGAAACAACTTTGTCAATATGAGTCAGGTCATAATATGAATTCAAATTGGTCTTTTCAACCAATTTTTGTCAGCCCAGAAACACACCCCTACTCTGTCCAGTTTGGTAATTTGAGATTTTCTTACCCATAAAGCCATTTTCATGACCTACCCTAATGAAATGAAATATAGTTTAGAAAGTACCCAACAAATTTGTCAAAAGGAGCAAGTGGAGTTGAGGCCTATAACTAGGGTATTTTCCCCTCCCAAGCAGATGACCTACCTTGTCCCTACCTATGGCTGCTGCATAAATTCAAACAAATGTCATATTTCCATGCCGAATTTGAAATCATGCCTATTGACAAAGTTGTAGAGTTCAAAGAGTAGAACATTTCATTAAATTGGAGTTTTTCCAAATTCGGCCTCTAAATTGGTCAAAATGGCGATTTACAGCAGGATAGAAAACACACTTTTCCATTTCCTTTTACTGAGTCCCGGACAGGTGGGGCCCACCTGTCGGGCCGGCCCTCCTCCTCGGTACGACGGGCACCCCGTGGCGCGCCGGCGTACAGCGGCGTACGCCGCGCCGCGGATCGACGGCCCCACCCCGCGCCCTCAGCCCCGGCCTCACCTGGACGCGCCCCGGCCCTCTCCACTCCACTCGCCGCTCGCTCTCTGCTCCCTCTCCCTGCGCTCGCACTCGCAGCGCGCCGCCGCCATTAGAGGCTCGGGGTCGAGCTTGAGCTCGCCGCGCCGCCGCCAACCGACCTCCTCGCGCCCCGAAGCTGCCACCACCACCTCCGCCGCGACCCGGCGCACCCACCCCGCTAGGCCTCGCCACCGTTCCCCTTCCCTCGGAGTGGATCGAGCCGCCGCGCCGGGCGCCGCCCGCCATGGTCACCATGGCCGGCCCGCGGCGAGCTCGGGCCAATCACCCCTCCGGTGATCCCCGTGCCTAGCCGACCAGCGCCCCACGCTCGCCCCGACCCCCTCCACCGAATCCCCAAGGCCTCGGCCCTCACCACCGCCCCTAGCCCCTCTCCCCGCGCGCGCCGCCCGCGCGCACCCGCGCCACCCACGGGCTCGTCGCGGAGAACCCCTTTCGGGCCACCGCCGCGCCTCCACTTCACCACCGCCGGCTTCGCCACCCCGCCGCGCACCTCACGAGCCCACCCACGCCGCCTCTTGGTGCCCGAGCTGCCGGAATCGAACCGCCACGCCACGCCACGCCGAGCTCTCGTCACTCCAGTTCATCGCCGCCGCGCCGCTCTTCCTCTACACCCCGGGCGACGATATCTGGGGGAAACGAAGCCCCATCGCCGGGAATGCCTCCCCAGACCCCGACGGCTTCAAGTTTGGGCCCCAACACGCCGGCGTAGCCCCATCTTCTCCCTCCCGTCGCGCGGTTCGTCCCCGGTCCGGAGGAAGAAGAAGACCGCGCGTTTTTGTGAATAACCCCCTGCAGTTTTGGTAATTTCCGTCCCGATTTCTGTACTATGCACTGAGTCTTGAGAACCTTACAGTCTAGCCCCTGGAGGTTATGGTTAATTACGTATAGGTCCCGGATCTAGGGTTAATATGTATTATTTCGGTTTTGAACTTTGAAAAATCATATGAAATCACAGAAAAATCCAAAATGGACAA
Organism: Paspalum notatum; assembly: GCA_022530915.1. Classification (NCBI taxonomy): domain Eukaryota; kingdom Viridiplantae; phylum Streptophyta; class Magnoliopsida; order Poales; family Poaceae; genus Paspalum; species Paspalum notatum. The sequence goes on from CM039683.1 coordinate 11,662,998, forward strand.
ACTAAGTTGCATTAGACTCCTCTTGAATAGATCTATCGAATGGGTATGATGTGGATGAGTGAAATGACCATTTTACCCTCGGTTTTGTGCATGTATGTAAAAGGAAAATAAATAGAAAAAGTGATCTAGATGAACTTCTAAAATGGTAAAACTGAGTCAGTAGGCTTTGTAGCACATGAGAACACTATGACAAACTTTATGGCCATAGTGCTTGCTGTTATGTGAGGCTTTGCCATTATATTTGCATAATGTGCCTTTTTATTAACTAAAAAGTGAACACCATGCAAAACCTGCTAGAATGAGTCATCTGGTATTTTTCCTATGCACTAGATAACTGATAAGAGTCACTGGTAAAATATGAGATTGTGCATGTCAAGTTTGAGTGGTGTTTTGAAATGGACAAAGTGCCACTAGCTAGGAAAGAAAATAGGAAGAAGTGGGGTTAAATGGCTAGGAAAATTTCAGGAGAACTTTGGTAGCTTGTACATGATACATAGGACTCAGAAAATATATATGTGCATGTTTAAACCACTGTTTTGTATTAGGTAAACTCTTTTGCTAATTACACTCTAAGAGTAAGCTAGTTTAGTTAATATGATTAGTTGAGCTAGCTTTAGGTGATGGTTTATACGATTTCTTAAAAGATGGCATGCAGGATTTCCTAGGAGAGTAGGAATGCCTTCCTCGGGAGGTAGACCTTAAATAATAAGGCTTGTTTACTTTGACATGTAGTATCCACCGTGGGTTACTTTTCTACTACACTCTATCCTGCATTGCATCCTTACACTCATTTGCATATCTGGCATGCATATAGACCACGGGATCGAGGAGCCGACGCAGGATCTACCGTTGATCGAGAAGCCAGATGACAAGTGGAACCCAAAGCAAGAAGACGACGTGTCGCTAAGTTGGCCGTCCCTGTAACAAGGGGTTGCCTAGGGCACAGCCTCACAACCCGGCAAACTAACAATAGTTTAGTTTGTTCAAGTTGTCAACAACAAAGGTAGGCCCCTTAGGCATTTTCACCTATCTAGGGAGTCTCACCACCCTATACTTGTTTGTGCATTACGTTTAGGGATTTTATGAAACCCCACTTGCATAAATCCTTGATGCCCAAAGTAGAAAGGATAAAACGAAGTCTATGCTTAGCCATGCTTAGACGGTAGAAGACGAGTGAAGGTATTCACTCGCGAGATGATAGGGACTACAAATTGGTTTTACAAATCCTTGGATCGAAAGGCAATCTGGTATGACTTGATGATAAGTTGAGACCGGGCGGAGATATGGTTTGATATGATGAGATTGTGATAATATGTTGGTGGACTCCGCCCGAGTCGATTAAGGCCCGTCCGCTGTTCGCCTGCTGATTGGCATAACATTGCTAGAGTGCTTATCTGGTATATGGGGCCGGTGAAAGTCTTACTTGTGCCGTCTCAAGCAAGGGGCACGTTCCTACCCACTGGTTGAGAGGAAGGTGGCCGCGGAGGCGGGTGTCAAAGGAGGGCAGAACCCGACGTAACCAAGGTACCGCTCCTGCGACAACGCGCTCCGGGAGTCAGGCGGGAGTGGTCATCGAACTTGAGACGGGACAGGTGGAGATGGGAGAAGCATATGTGGAACGCTGGGAGTTAGTAAGCATATGCCATCCTGGTGCTTCTAGTTATTCCCGGGAATTAAAAATCGATTCGAATCGCTGATGCTCACCAGGTGTGAGAATGCCAGATATCGCACACGGGCAACGTAGTAACAACTTAAATACTTTATGCATATATTCATGTTTTATATACAACATGCTTGGATAAGTATGATCCGTCCGACTATTCATAGTGCTGCCCATCCACTGAGAGGAGGTTGATGGATTTGGGAGATGCTTCGAGGTCAAGGGAGAGATGACCCGACGTATAGGGGCATCGCTCCTGAGACGGCTACTCCCAAGAGTTCGATGGGGGCTCTATGAATCTTGGGACGGGCCATGCGTTCATGTTTTATTTTCTCTGCAAGTTTTCCCCCTATGATATTGTTGATAATCACAACTAAGGGGTAGCAGCTGTCAAATCCTGCTATCTTACGATAACATGTTTTAAATAAACAATCAATGGCTAAGGACCCACTTCTAGTAAGCTTAGGCGGCGTAGAAGTCAGTCCACCAAAAAGCCTTGCATAATCTCAAATGTGTCGGGCTGAAACCGCCCACGGGTAAGTCCTATGAGTTCCCCACGAACTCACCGTTTGTTGTTGATATTTTTCTTTTAGGTGCATATCAGATTATGATCAAGGATGACTACGGTGGGCTCGAGGTCATACTTGATGTTTACTTTCCGCTGCACGTTACATCTTTGTAACGATATGTATTCCGCTGCGAGGTTTATTTTGAAGTTCTTTTTCACTACCTTGTACTCCTTTGGAGCAAAAGTATTTGTAATCAATCAAATTATGTTTGTATGAAATGGTGGGTTGTTGTAATTGTTGTGGCTCTTCCGAGAGCTTAACGTGTGTGATGTCGGCATCCCTGGGAGAGGGTTTCATCGAGTGCCCTTCTGGGTAGCTCGACGGACTACCGAGTTTAGTTCGGTCTAAGTGCACTGTGGGCCAGTGGTGGCAGGTGTACTTGGCCCGTACTAAATTGGGCGGTTCCGCCACATATTTGATACCAATTTATATGGCCAACACCTTGCTCGCCCGCTTTCAGCGTTTGCTCCTTCGGTACGGATCGAAATGTGCATACCATGGCTTACTGTATGAGCGCCAACTTCCTCAGCAGTGAAGATTTTCCAATCTACTAGGTTCCTAGCGCTCGTAAGGAGCATAACTATGATCTAGAACAATGAGACGCTTAGCAGTGGACGGGCGACCCCCGAAACCACATGAAAGTCATGTCCGCTCAGTATAACGGCCATAACTTCTTCTAGGGGATTCAGAATCTTCGGCTGTCGTGCTCGTTGGAAAGCTAGCTGAGGGAGCAACACCGTTGGAACTGGAAATCCAACTTTTGACATCTGGATAATATTTGATAACAATTTATAAGGCCAACACATTGCTCTCCCTCTTTCAATGTCTGCTCCTTCGGTACAGATCGAAATGTGTGTAGCATGGCTTACTGTATGAGCGCCAACTTCCTCAGCAGTGAATATTTTCCAATCTACTAGGTTCCTAGCGCTCGTAAGGAGCATAACTATGATCTAGAACAATGAGACGCTTAGCAGTGGACGGGCGACCCCCGAAACCACATGAAAGTCATGTCCGCTCAGTATAACGGCCATAACTTCTTCTAGGGGATTCAGAATCTTCGGCTGTTGGGCTCGTTGGAAAGCTAACTGAGGGAGCAACACCATAGGCATTGGAAATCAAACTTTTGACATATGGAGAATATTTGATACCAATTTATAAGGGCAACACCTTGCTCGCCCGCTTCCAGCGTTTGCACCTTCGGTACGGATCGAAATGTGCGTACCATATCTTACTGTATGATCGCTAACTTTCTCAGCAGTGAATATTTTTCCACTCTACTAGGTTTCTAGTGCTTGTAAGGAGCATACCAACAATCTAGAATAATGAGACGCTAAGCAGTGGACGGACGACCCCCGAAACCACATGAAAGTCATGTCCGGTCGATATAACGGCCACAATTTCATCTAGGGGACTTAGAATCTTCGGCTGTTGGGCTCGTTGGAAAGCTAACTTTTGACATTTTGGGAATATTTGATACCAATTTATAAGGCCAAGACCTTGCTCGTCCGCTTTTCAGCGTTTGCTCCTTCAGTACAGATCGAAATGTGTGTACCATGGCTTACTGTATGAGCGCCAACTTCCTCAGCAGTGAATATTTTTCCACTCTACTAGGTTCCAAGTGCTCGTAAGGAGCATACCTATGATCTAGAACAATGTGACACTAAAAGGTGGCTGGATGACCCCGAAAACTCATGAAAGTTATGTCCGCTTGGTATAACGGCCATAACTACATCTAGGGGACTCAAAATCTTCGGCTGTTGTGCTCGTTGGAATGCTAACTAAGGGTCAACACTGTTGGAACTGGAAATCCAACTTTTGATATTTGGAGAATATTTGATACAATTTATATGGCCAACACCTTGCTCGCCCGCTTTCAGCGTTTGCTCCTTCGGTACGGATCGAAATGTGCGTACCATGGCTTACTGTATGAGCGCCAACTTCCTCAGCAGTGAATATTTTTCCACTCTACTAGGTTTCTAGTGCTCGTAAGGAGCATACCTATGATCTAGAACAGTGTGACGCTAAGCAGTGGACAGACGACCCCCCAAAACTCATGAAAGTCATGTCCGCTCGGTATAACGGCCATAATTTCATCTAGGGGACTCAAAATCTTCGGCTCTTGGGCTTTAAAGCTAACTCTGGGAGCAACACCGTAGGAACTGGAAATCAAACTTTTGACATTTTGGGAATATTTGATACCAATTTATAAGGCCAAGACCTTGCTCGTCCGCTTTCAGCGTTTGCTCCTTCAGTACGGATCGAAATGTGTGTACCATGGCTTACTGTATGAGCGCCAACTTCCTCAGCAGTGAATATTTCTCCACTCTACTAGGTTCCTAGTGCTCGTAAGGAGCATACATATGATCTAGAACAATGTGACACTAAAAGGTGGATGGACGACCCCGAAGACTCATGAAAGTTATGTCCGCATGGTATAACGCCATAAATACATCTAGGGGACTCAAAATCTTCGGCTGTTGTGCTCGTTGGAAAGGTAACTGAGGGTGCAACACCGTTGGAACTGGAAATCCAACTTTTGACATCTGGAGAATATTTGATACCAATTTATAAGGCAACACCTTGCTCGCCCGCTTCCAGCATTTGCTCCTTCGGTACGGATCGAAATGTGCGTACCATATCTTACTGTATGATCACCAACTTTCTCAGCAGTGAATATTTTTCCACTCTACTAGGTTTCTAGTGCTCGTAAGGAGCATACCTACGATCTAGAACAATGTGACGCAAAGCAGTGGACGGACGACACCCCAAAACTCTTGAAAGTCATGTCAGCTCGGTATAACGGCCATAATTTCATCTAGGGGACTCAGAATCTTCAGTTGTTGGGCTCGTTGGAAAGCTAACTGATGGAGCAACACCATAGGAACTGGAAATCAAACTTTTGACATATGGGGAATATTTGATACCAAATTATATAGCCAACACCTTGCTCGCCCGCTTTCAGCGTTTGCTCCTTCGGTACGGATCGAAATGTGCGTACCATGGCATATTGTAAGAGCGCCAACTTCCTCAGCAGTGAATATTTTTCCACTCTACTAGGTTCCTAGTGCTCGTAAGGAGCATAACTATGATCTAAAACAATGTGACACTAAAAGGTGGATGGACGACCCCGAAAACTCATGAAAGTTATGTCCGCTTGGTATAACGGCCATAACTACATCGAAGGGACTCAAAATCTTCGGCTGTCGTGCTCGTTGGAAAGCTAACTGAGGGAGCAACACCGTTAGAACTAGAAATCCAACTTTTGACATCTGGATAATATTTGTTAACAATTTATAAGGCCAACACATTGCTCTCCCTCCTTCGGTACGGATCGAAATGTGTGTAGCATGGCTTACTGTATGAGCGCCAACTTCCTCAGCAGTGAATATTTTCCAATCTACTAGGTTCCTAGCGCTCGTAAGGAGCATAACTATGATGTAGAACAATGAGACGCTTAGCAGTGGACGGGTGACCCCCGAAACCACATGAAAGTCATGTCCGCTCAGTATAACGGCCATAACTTCTTCTAGGGGATTCAGAATCTTCGGTTGTTGGGCTCGTTGGAAAGCTAACTGAGGGAGCAACACCATAGGAACTGGAAATCAAACTTTTGACATATGGAGAATATTTGATACCAATTTATAAAGGCAACACCTTGCTCGCCCGCTTCCAGCGTTTGCACCTTCGGTACGGATCGAAATGTGCGTACCATATCTTACTATATGATCGCTAACTTTCTCAGTAGTGAATATTTTTCCACTCTACTAGGTTTCTAGTGCTTGTAAGGAGCATACCTACGATCTAGAATAATGAGACGCTAAGCAGTGGACGGACGACCCCCGAAACCACATGAAAGTCATGTCCGGTCGATATAACGGCCATAATTTCATCTAGGGGACTTAGAATCTTCGGCTGTTGGGCTCGTTGGAAAGCTAACTTTTGACATTTTAGGAATATTTGATACCAATTTATAAGGCCAAGACCTTGCTCGTCCGCTTTTCAGCGTTTTTTCCACTCTACTAGGTTTCTAGTGCTCGCAAGGAGCATACCTATGATCTAGAACAATGTGACGCTAAGCAGTGGACAGACGACCCCCCAATACTCATGAAAGTCAAGTCCGCTCGGTATAATGGCCACAATTTCATCTAGGGGACTTAGAATCTTCGGCTGTTGGGCTCGTTGGAAAGCTAACTGTGGGAGCAACACCATAGGAACTAGAAATCAAACTTTTGACATTTTGGGAATATTTGATACCAATTTATAAGGCCAACACCTTGCTCGCCGGCTTTCAAGGTTTGCTCCTTCGGTACGGATCGAAATGTGTGTACCATGGCATACTGTATGAGCGCCAACATCCTCAGCAGCGAATATTTTTCCACTCTACTAGGTTACTAGCGCTCGTAAGGAGCATAACTATGATCTAGAACAATGAGCCGCTAAGCAGCGGACGTACGACCCCCGAAACCTAATGAAAGTCATGCCCGCTCGGTATGACGGCCATAACTTCTTATAGGGGATTCAGAATCTTCGGCTGTGGGGCTCGTTGGAAAGCTAACTGAGGGTGCAACACCATAGGAACTGGAAATCAGACTTTTGACTTATGGGGAATATTTGATACCAATTTATTAGCCCGACACCTTGCTCGCCCGCTTTCAGCGTTTTCTCCTTTGGTACGGATCGAAATGTGTGTAGCATGGCTTACTGTATGAGCGCCATTCCTCAGCAGTGAATATTTTTCCACTCTACTAGGTTCCTAGCGCTCGTAAGGAGCATAACTTTGATCTAGAACAATGAGACGCTTAGCAGTGGACGGACGACTCCCGAAACCACATGAAAGTCATGTCCGCTCGGTATAACGGCCATAACTTCTTCTAGGGGATTCAGAATCTTCGGCTGTGGGGCTCGTTGGAAAGCTAACTGAGGGAGGAACACCATCAGAACTAGAAATCAAACTTTTGGCATATGGAGAATATTTGATACTAATTTATAAGGGCAACACCTTGCTCGCCCGCTTCCAACGTTTGCTCCTTCGGTACGGATCAAAATATGCATACCATATCGTACTGTATGACCGCCAACTTCCTCAACAGTTAATATTTTCCCACTCTACTAGGGTTCTTGTGCTCGTAAGGAGCATACCTATGATCTAGAACAATGTGACGCTAAGCAGTGGACGGACGACCCCCCAAAACTCATGAAAGTCAAGTCCGCTCTATATAACGTCCATAATTTCATCTAGGGGACTTAGAATCTTCGGCTGTTGGGCACGTAGGGAAGCTAACTGAGGGAGCAACACCGTAAGAACTAGAAATCAAACTTTTGACATATGGAGAATATTCGATACCAATTTATAAGGGCAACACCTTGCTCGCCCGCTTCCAGCGTTTGCTCCTTCGGTACGGATCGAAATGTGCGTACCATATCTTACTGTATGATCGCCAATTTCCTCAGCAGTTAATATTTTTCCACTCTAGTAGGGTTCTAGTGCTCTCGTAAGGAGCATACCTATGATCTAGAACAATGTGATGCTAAGCAGTGGACGGACGACCCCCCAAAACTCATGAAAGTCATGTCCACTCGGTATAACGGCCATAATTTCATCTAGGGGACTTAGAATCTTTGGCTGTTGGGCTCGTTGGAAAGCTAACTGAGGGAGCAACACCATAGGAACTGGAAATCAAACTTTTGACATTTTGGGAATATTTGATACCAATTTATAAGGCCAACACCTTGCTCCCCTGGTTTCAACGTTTGCTCCTTCGGTACGGATCGAAATGTGTGTAGCATGGCTTACTGTATGACCGCCAACTTCCTCAGCAGTGAATATTTTTCCACTCTTCTAGGTTCCTAGCGCTCGTAAGGAGCATAACTATGATCTAGAACAATGAGACGCTAAGTACTGGACGGACGACCCCCGAGACCACATGAATGTCATGTCTGCTCGGTATAACGGCCATAACTTCTTCTAGGAGACTCAGAATCTTCGGCTGTGGGGCTCGTTGGAAAGCTAACTGAGGGAGCAACACCATAGGAACTGGAAATCAAACTTTTGACATATGGGGAATATTTGATGCCAATTTATAAGGCCAACACCTTGCACGCCCGCTTCCGCCGTTTGCTCCTTCGGTACGGATCGAAATGTGCGTACCATGACTTACTGTATGATCGCCAACTTCCTCAGCAGTGAACATTTTTCCACTCTACTAGGTTTCTAGTACTCGTAAGGAGCATACCTATGATCTAGAACAATGTGACGCTAAGCAGTGGATGGACGACCCCCCAAAACTCATGAAAGTCATGTCCGCTCGGTATAACGGCCACAATTTCATCTAGGGGACTTAGAATCTTCGGCTGTTGGGCTCGTTGGAAAGCTAACTGTGGGAGCAACACCGTAGGAACTAGAAATCAAACTTTTGACATTTTGGGAATATTTGTTACCAATTTATAAGGCCAACACCTTGCTCGTCCGCTTTCAGCGTTTGCTCCTTCGGTACGGATCGAAATGTGTGTAGCATGGCTTACTGTATGAGCGCCAACTTCCGCAGCAGTGAATATTTTTCCACTCTACTCGGTTCCTAGTGCTCATAAGGAGCATACCTATGATCTAGAACAATGTGACGCTAAAAGGTGGATGGACGACCCCGAAAACTCATGAAAGTCATGTTCGCTTGGTATAACGGCCATAACTACATCTAAGGGACTCAAAATCTTCTGCTGTTGTGCTCGTTGGAAAGCTAACTGAAGGAGCAACACCGTAGGAACTGGAAATCCAACTTTTGACATCTGGAGAATATTTGATACCAATTTATCAGGCCAACACCTTGCTCACCAGCTTTCAACGATTGCTCCTTCGGTACGGATCGAAATGTGTGTAGCATGGCTTACTGTATGAGCGCCAACTTCCTCATCAGTGAATATTTTTCCACTCTACTAGGTTCCTATCGCTCGTAAGGAGCATAACTATGATCTACAACAATGAGACGCTAAGGAGTGGATGGAGGACCCCCGAAACCACATGAAAGTAATGTCCGCTCGGTATAACGGCCATAACTTCTTCTAGCGGACTCAGAATCTTCGGCTGTTAAGCTTATTGGAAAGCTAACCGAGGGAGCAACACCATAGGAACTGGAAATCAAACTTTTGACATACGGAGAATATTTGATACCAATTTATAAGGCCAACACCTTGCTCGCCTGCTTTCAAGGTTTGCTCCTTCGGTACAGATCGAAATGTGTGTACCATGGCATACTGTATGAGCGCCAACATCCTCAGCAGCGAATATTTTTCCACTCTACTAGGTTACAAGCGCTCGTAAGGAGCATAACTATGATCTAGAACAATGAGCCGCTAAGCAGCGGACGTACGACCCCCGAAACCTAATGATGTCATGTCTGCTCGGTATGACGGCCATAACTTCTTATAGGGGATTCAGAATCTTCGGCTGTGGGGTTCGTTGGAAAGCTAACTAAGGGTGCAACACCATAGGAACTGGAAATCAGACTTTTGACTTATGGGGAATATTTGATACCAATTTATTAGCCCGACACCTTGCTCGCCCGCTTTCAGCGTTTTCTCCTTCGGTACGGATCGAAATGTGTGTAGCATGGCTTACAGTATGAGCGCCATTCCTCAGCAGTGAATATTTTTCCACTCTACTAGGTTACTAGCGCTCGTAAGGAGCATAACTATGATCTAGAACAATGAGCCGCTAAGCAGCGGACGTACGACCCCCGAAACCTAATGAAAGTCATGTCCGCTCGGTATGACGGCCATAACTTCTTCTAGGGGATTCAGAATCTTCGGCTGTGGGGCTCATTGGAAAGCTAACTGATGGAGCAACACCATCGGAACTGGAAATCAAACTTTTGACATACGGAGAATATTCGATACCAATTTATAAGGGCAACACCTTGCTCGCCCGCTTCCAGCGTTTGCTCCTTCGGTACGGATCGAAATGTGCGTACCATATCTTACTGTATGATCGCCAACTTCCTCAGCAGTTAATATTTTTCCACTCTAGTAGGGTTCTAGTGCTCTCGTAAGGAGCATACCTATGATCTAGAACAATGTGACGCTAAGTAGTGGACGGACGACCCCCCAAAACTCATAAGGAGCATACCTATGATCTAGAACAATGTGACGCTAAAAGGTGGACGGACGACCCCAAAAACTTATGAAAGTCATGTCGGCTTGGTATTACGGCCATAATTTCATCTAGGGGACTTAGAATCTTCAGCTGTTGGGCTCGTTGGAAAGCTAACTGAGGGAGCAACACCATAGGAACTGGAAATCAAACTTTTGACATTTTGGGAATATTTGATACCAATTTATAAGGCCAACACCTTGCTCCCCTGCTTTCAACGTTTGCTCCTTCGGTACGGATCAAAATGTGTGTAACATGGCTTACTGTATGAGCGCCAACTTCCTCAGCAATGAATATTTTTCCACTCTACTAGGTTCCTAGCGCTCGTAAGGAGCATAACTATGATCTAGAACAATGAGACGCTTAGCAATGGATGGACGACCCCGAAACCACATGAAAGTCATGTCCGCTCGGTATAACGGCCATAACTTCGTCTTGGGGACTCAGAATCTTCGGCTGTTGGGCACGTTGGAAAGCTAACTGAGAGAGCAACGCCACAGGAACTGGAAATCAAACTTTTGACATATGGGGAATATTTGATACCAATTTATAAGGCCAACACCTTGCTCGCCCACTTCCAATGTTTGCTACTTCGGTACGGATCGAAATGTGCGTACCATGACTTACTGTATGATCGCCAACCTCCTCAACAGTGAACATTTTCCACTTTACTAGGTTTCTAGTGCTCATAAGGAGCATACCTATGATCTAGAACAATGTGACGCTAAGCAGTGGACGGACGACCCCCCAAAACTCATGAAAGTCAAGTCCGCTCGGAATAATGGCCATAACTTCTTCAAGGGGACTCAGAGTCTTCAGCTGTTGGGCTCGTTGGAAAGCTAACTGAGGGAGCAACACCATAGGAACTGGAAATCAAACTTTTGACATATGGGGAATATTTGATACCAATTTATAAGGCCAACACCTTGCTCATCTGCTTTCAGTGTTTGCTCCTTCGGTACGGATCGAAATGTGTGTACCATGGCTTACTGTACGATCGCCAACTTCCTTAGCAGTGAACATTTTTCCACTCTACTAGGTTTCTAGTACTCGTAAGGAGCATACCTACGATCTAGAACAATGTGACGCTAAGCAGTGGATGGACGACCCCCCAAAACTCATGAAAGTCATGTCCGCTCGGTATAACGGCCTCAATTTCATCTAGGGGACTTAGAATCTTCGGCTGTTGGGCTCGTTGGATAGCTAACTGTGGGAGCAACACCGTTGGAACTAGAAATCTAACTTTTGACATTTTGGGAATATTTGATACCAATTTATAAGGCCAACACCTTGCTCGTCCGCTTTCAGCGTTTGCTCCTTCGGTACGGATTGAAATGTGTGTACCATGGCTTACTGTATGAACGCCAACTTCCTCAGCAGTGAATATTTTTCCACTCTACTAGGTTTCTAGTGCTCATAAGGAGCATACCTATGATCTAGAACAATGTGACGCTAAAAGGTGGATGGACGACCCCGAAAACTTATGAAAGTCATGTCGGCTTGGTATTACGGCCATAATTTCATCTAGGGGACTTAGAATCTTCGGCTGTTGGGCTCGTTGGAAAGCTAACTGAGGGAGCAACACCATAGGAACTGGAAATCAAACTTTTGACTTATGGGGAATATTTGATACCAATTTATTAGCCCGACACCTTGCTCGCCCGCTTTCAGCGTTTTCTCCTTCGGTTCGGATCGAAATGTGTGTAGCATGGCTTACTGTATGAGCGCCATTCCTCAGCAGTGAATATTTTTCCACTCTACTAGGTTACTAGCGCTCGTAAGGAGCATAACTATGATCTAGAACAATGAGCCGCTAAGCCGCGGACGTACGACCCCCGAAACCTAATGAAAGTCATGTCCGCTCGGTATGACGGCCATAACTTCTTCTAGGGGATTCAGAATCTTCGGCTGTGCGGCTCATTGGAAAGCTAACTGAGGGAGCAACATCATCGGAACTGGAAATCAAACTTTTGACATACGGAGAATATTCGATACCAATTTATAAGGGCAACACCTTGCTCGCCCGCTTCCAGCGTTTGCTCCTTCGGTACGGATCGAAATGTGCGTACCATATCTTACTGTATGATCGCCAACTTCCTCAGCAGTTAATATTTTTCCACTCTAGTAGGGTTCTAGTGCTCTCGTAAGGAGCATACCTATGATCTAGAACAATGTGACGCTAAGCAGTGGACGGACGACCCCCCAAAACTCATAAGGAGCATACCTATGATCTAGAACAATGTGACGCTAAAAGGTGGACGGACGACCCCGAAAACTTATGAAAGTCATGTTGGCTTGGTATTACGGCCATAATTTCATCTAGGGGACTTAGAATCTTCGGCTGTTGGGCACGTTGGAAAGCTAACTGAGGGAGCAACACCATAGGAACTGGAAATCAAACTTTTGACATTATGGGAAAATTTGATACCAATTTATAAGGCCAACACCTTGCTCCCCTGCTTTCAATGTTTGCTCCTTCGGTAAGGATCGAAATGTGTGTAGCATGGCTTACTGTATGAGCGCCAACTTCCTCAGCAGTGAATATTTTTCCACTCTACTAGGTTCCTAGCACTCGTAAGGAGCATAACTATGATCTGGAACAATGAGACGCTAAGCAGTGGATGGAGGTCCCCCGAAACCACATGAAAGTAATGTCCGCTCGGTATAACGGCCATAACTTCTTCTAGGGGACTCAGAATCTTCGGCTGTTAAGCTTATTGGAAAGCTAACCGAGGGAGCAACACCATAGGAACTGGAAATCAAACTTTTGACATACGGAGAATATTTGATACCAATTTATAAGGCCAACACCTTGCTCGCCCGCTTTCAGCGTTTGCTCCTTCGGTACGGATCGAAATGTGTGTACCATGGCATACAGTATGAGCGCCAACTTCCTCAGCAGTGAATATTTTTCCACTCTACTAGGTTACTAGCGAGGAGCATAACTATGATCTAGAACAATGAGCCGCTAAGCAGTGGACGGACGACCCCCGACACCAAATGGAAGTCATGTCCGCTCGGTATGACGGCCATAACTTCTTCTAGGGGACTCAGAATCTTTGACTGTTGGGCTCGTTGGAAAGCTAACTGAAGGTGCAACACCATAGGAACTGGAAATCAGACTTTTGACTTATGGGGAATATTTGATACCAATTTATTTGCCCATCACCTTGCTCGCCCGCTTTCCGCGTTTGCTCCTTCGGTACGGATCGAAATGTGTGTAGCATGGCTTACTGTATGAGCGCCAACTTCCTCAGCAGTGAATATTTTTCCACTCTACTAGGTTCCGAGCGCTCGTAAGGAGCATAACTTTGAACTAGAACAATGAGATGCTTAGCAGTGGACAGACGACCCCCGAAACCACATGAAAGTCATGTCCGCTCGGTATAACGGCCATAACTTCTTCTAGGGGATTCAGAATCTTCGGCTGTGGGGCTCGTTGGAAAGCTAACCGAGGGAGCAACACCATAGGAACTGGAAATCAAACTTTTGACATATGGAGAATATTTGATACCAATTTATAAGGGCAACACCTTGCTCGCCCGCTTCCAGCGTTTGCTCCTTCGGTTCGGATCGAAATGTGCGTACCATATCTTACTGTATGATCGCCAACTTCCTCAGTAGTTAATAGTTTTCCACTCTACTAGGGTTCTAGTGCTCGTAAGGAGCATACCTATGATCTAGAACAATGTGACGCTAAGCAGTGGACGGACGACCCCCCAAAACTCATGAAAGTCAAGTCTGCTCTGTATAACGGCCATAATTTCATCTAGGGGACTTAGAATCTTCGGCTGTTGGGCTCGTAGGAAAGCTGACTGAGGGAGCAACCCCATAGGAACTAGATATGAAACTTTTGACCTATGGAGAATATTTGATACCAATTTATAAGGGCAACACCTTGCTCGCCCGCTTCCAGCGTTTGCTCCTTCGGTACGGATCGAAATGTGCGTACCATATCTTACTGTATGATCGCCAACTTCCTCAGCAGTTAATATTTTTCCACTCTAGTAGGGTTCTTGTGCTCTCATAAGGACCATACCGATGATCTAGAACAATGTGACGCTAAGCAGTGGACGGACGACCTCCCAAAACTCATGAAAGTCATGTCCGCTCGGTATTACGGCCATAATTTCATCTAGGGGACTTAGAATCTTCGGCTGTTGGGCTCGTTGGAATGCTAACTGAGGGAGCAACACCATAGGAACTGGAAATCAAACATTTGACATTTTGGGAATATTTGATACCAATTTATAAGGCCAACACCTTGCTCCCCTGCTTTCAACGTTTGCTCCTTCGGTACGGATCGAAATGTGTGTAGCATGGCTTACTGTATGAGCGCCAACTTTGTCAGCAATGAATATTTTTCCACTCTACTAGGTTCCTAGTGCTCGTAAGGAGCATAACTATGATCTAGAACAATGAGACGCTTAGCAATGGACGGACGACCCCCGAAACCACATGAAAGTCATGTCCGCTCGGTATAACGGCCATAACTTCTTCTAGGGGACTCAGAATCTTCGGCTGTTGGGCTCGCTGGAAAGGTAACTGAGAGAGCAACGCCATAGGAACTGGAAATCAAACTTTTGACATATGGGAAATATTTGATACCAATTTATAAGGCCAACACCTTGCTCGTCCGCTTCCAACGTTTGCTCCTTCGGTACGGATCGAAATGTGCGTACCATGACTTACTGTATGATCGCCAACTTCCTCAGCAGTGAACATTTTCCACTCTACTAGGTTTCTAGTGCTCGTTAGGAGCATACCTATGATCTAGAACAATGTGATGCTAAGAAGTGGACGGACGACCCCCCCAAAACTCATGAAAGTCATGTCCGCTCGGTATAATGGCCGTAACTTCTTCTAGGGGACTCAGAATCTTCAGCTGTTGGGCTCATTGGAAAGCTAACTGAGGGAGCAACACCATAGGAACTGGAAATCAAACTTTTGACATATGGGGAATATTTGATACCAATTTATAAGGCCAACACCTTGCTCGCCCGCTTCCACCGTTTGCTCCTTCGGTACGGATCGAAATGTGCGTACCATGACTTACTGTATGATCGCCAACTTCCTCAACAGTGAACATTTTTCCACTCTACTAGGTTTCTAGTACTCGTAAGGAGCATACCTATGATCTAGAACAATGTGACGCTAAGCAGTGGACGGACGACCCCAAAACTCATGAAAGTCATGTCCGCTCGGTATAACGGCCATAATTTCATCTAGGGGACTCAGAATCTTCGGCCGTTGGGCTCGTTGGAAAGCTAACTGTGGGAGCAACACCGTAGGAACTGGAAATCAAACTTTTGACATTTCGGGAATATTTGATAAAAATTTATAAGGCCAACACCTTGCTCACCCGCTTCCAACGTTTGCACCTTCTTTACGGATCGAAATGTGTGTAGCATGGCTTACTGTATGACCGCCAACTTCCTCAGCAGTGAATATTTTTCCACTCTACTAGGTTCCTAGCGCTCGTAAGGAGTATAACTATGATCTAGAACAATGAGACGCTAAGTACTGGACGGACGACCCCCGAGACCACATGAAAGTCATGTCTGCTTGGTATAACGGCCATAACTTCTTCTAGGAGACTCAGAATCTTCGGCTGTGGGGCTCATTGGAAAGCTAACTGAGGGAGCAACACAATAGGAACTGAAAATCAAATTTTTGACATATGGGGAATATTTGATACCAATTTATAAGGCCAACACGTAGCTCGCTCGCTTTCACCGTTTGCACCTTCGGTACGGATCGAAATGTGCGTACCATGGCTTACTGTATGAGCGCCAACTTCCTCAGTAGTGAATATTTTTCCACTCTACTTGGTTCCTAGTGCTCATAAGGAGCATACCTATGATCTAGAACAATGTGACGCTAATAGGTGGATGGACAACCCCGAAAACTCATGAAAGTCATGTCTGCTTGGTATAACGGCCCCATAACTACATCTAGGGGACTTAAAATCTTCGGTTGTTGTGCTCGTTGGAAAGCTAACTGAGGAAGCAACACCGTAGGAACTGGAAATCCAACTTTTGACATCTGGACAATATTTGGTACCCATTTATAAGGCCAACACCTTGCTCACCCGCTTTCAATGTTTGCTCCTTCGGTACGGATCGAAATGTGTGTAGCATGGCTTACTGTATGAGCTCCAACTTCCTCAGCAGTGAATATTTTTCCACTCTACTAGGTCCCAAGCGCTCATAAGGAGCATAACTATGATCTAGAACAATGGGACGCTAAGCAGTGGATGGAGGACCCTCGAAACCACATGAAAGTATTGTCCGCTCGGTATAACGGCCATAACTTCTTCTAGGGGACTCAGAATCTTCGGCTGTTAAGCTTGTTGGAAAGCTAAATTAGGGAGCAACACCTTAGGAACTGGAAATCAAACTTTTGACATATGTGGAATATTTGATACCAATTTATAAGGCCAACACCTTGCTCGCCCGCTTTCACTGTTTGCTCCTTCGGTACGGATCGAAATGTGCGTACCATGGCTTACTGTATGAGCGCCAACTTCCTCAGCAGTGAATATTTTTCCACTCTACCTAGGTTTCTTGGGCTTGTAAGGAGCATACCTATGATCTAGAACAATGTGACGCTAAGCAGTGGACGGACGACCCCCCAAAATTCATGAAAGTCATGTCCGCTCGGCATAACGGCCATAATTTCATCTAGGAGACTTAGAATCTTCGGCTGTTGGGCTTGTTAGAAACTAACTGTGGGAGCAACACCGTAGGAACTGGAAATCAAATTTTTGATATTTCAGAATATTTGATACCAATTTATAAGGCCAACACCTTGCTCTTTCGCTTTCATCGTTTGCTCCTTCAGTACGGATCGAAATGTGTGTTCCATGGCTTACTGTATGAGCGCCAACTTCCTCAGCAGTGAATATTTTTCCACTCTACTAGGTTCCTGGTGCTCATAAGGAGCATACTTATGATCTTGAACAATGTGAGCCTAAAAGGTGGACGGACGACCCCGAAAACTCATGAAAGTTATGTCCGCTTGGTATATAATGGCCATAACTACATCTAGGGGACTCAAAATCTTCGGTTGTTGTGCTCATTGGAAAGCTACCTAAGGGAGCAACACCGTTGGAACTGGAAATCCAACTTTTGACATCTGGAGAATATTTGATACCAATTTATAAGGCCAACACCTTGCTCACCCACTTCCAACGTTTGCACCTTCTTTACGGATCGAAATGTGTGTAGCATGGCTTACTGTATGACTGCCAACTTCCTCAGCAGTGAATATTTTTCCACTCTACTAGGTTCCTAGCGCTCGTAAGGAGCATAACTATGATCTAGAACAATGAGACGCTAAGTACTGGACGGACGACCCCCGAGACCACATGAAAGTCATGTCTGCTCGGTATAACGGCCATAACTTCTTCTAGGAGACTCAGAATCTTCGGCTGTTGGGCTCGTTGGAAAGCTAACTGAGGGAGCAACACCATAGGAACTGGAAATCAAACTTTTGACATTATGGGAATATTTGATACCAATTTATAAGGCCAACACCTTGCTCCCCTGCTTTCAATGTTTGCTCCTTCGGTAAGGATCGAAATGTGTGTAGCATGGCTTACTGTATGAGCGCCAACTTCCTCAGCAGTGAATATTTTTCCACTCTACTAGGTTCCTAGCACTCGTAAGGAGCATAACTATGATCTGGAACAATGAGACGCTAAGCAGTGGATGGAGGTCCCCCGAAACCACATGAAAGTAATGTCCGCTCGGTATAACGGCCATAACTTCTTCTAGGGGACTCAGAATCTTCGGCTGTTAAGCTTATTGGAAAGCTAACCGAGGGAGCAACACCATAGGAACTGGAAATCAAACTTTTGACATACGGAGAATATTTGATACCAATTTATAAGGCCAACACCTTGCTCGCCCGCTTTCAGCGTTTGCTCCTTCGGTACGGATCGAAATGTGTGTACCATGGCATACAGTATGAGCGCCAACTTCCTCAGCAGTGAATATTTTTCCACTCTACTAGGTTACTAGCGCTCGTAAGGAGCATAACTATGATCTAGAACAATGAGCTGCTAAGCAGTGGACGGACGACCCCCGACACCAAATGGAAGTCATGTCCGCTCGGTATGACGGCCATAACTTCTTCTAGGGGACTCAGAATCTTTGACTGTTGGGCTCGTTGGAAAGCTAACTGAAGGTGCAACACCATAGGAACTGGAAATCAGACTTTTGACTTATGGGGAATATTTGATACCAATTTATTTGCCCATCACCTTGCTCGCCCGCTTTCCGCGTTTGCTCCTTCGGTACGGATCGAAATGTGTGTAGCATGGCTTACTGTATGAGCGCCAACTTCCTCAGCAGTGAATATTTTTCCACTCTACTAGGTTCCGAGCGCTCGTAAGGAGCATAACTTTGAACTAGAACAATGAGATGCTTAGCAGTGGACAGACGACCCCCGAAACCACATGAAAGTCATGTCCGCTCGGTATAACGGCCATAACTTCTTCTAGGGGATTCAGAATCTTCGGCTGTGGGGCTCGTTGGAAAGCTAACCGAGGGAGCAACACCATAGGAACTGGAAATCAAACTTTTGACATATGGAGAATATTTGATACCAATTTATAAGGGCAACACCTTGCTCGCCCGCTTCCAGCGTTTGCTCCTTTGGTTCGGATCGAAATGTGCGTACCATATCTTACTGTATGATCGCCAACTTCCTCAGCAGTTAATAGTTTTCCACTCTACTAGGGTTCTAGTGCTCGTAAGGAGCATACCTATGATCTAGAACAATGTGACGCTAAGCAGTGGACGGACGACCCCCCAAAACTCATGAAAGTCAAGTCCGCTCTGTATAACGGCCATAATTTCATCTAGGGGACTTAGAATCTTCAGCTGTTGGGCTCGTAGGAAAGCTGACTGAGGGAGCAACCCCATAGGAACTAGATATCAAACTTTTGACCTATGGAGAATATTTGATACCAATTTATAAGGGCAACACCTTGCTCGCCCGCTTCCAGCGTTTGCTCCTTCGGTACGGATCGAAATGTGCGTACCATATCTTACTGTATGATCGCCAACTTCCTCAGCAGTTAATATTTTTCCACTCTAGTAGGGTTCTTGTGCTCTCATAAGGACCATACCGATGATCTAGAACAATGTGACGCTAAGCAGTGGACGGACGACCTCCCAAAACTCATGAAAGTCATGTCCGCTCGGTATTACGGCCATAATTTCATCTAGGGGACTTAGAATCTTCGGCTGTTGGGCTCGTTGGAATGCTAACTGAGGGAGCAACACCATAGGAACTGGAAATCAAACATTTGACATTTTGGGAATATTTGATACCAATTTATAAGGCCAACACCTTGCTCCCCTGCTTTCAACGTTTGCTCCTTCGGTACGGATCGAAATGTGTGTAGCATGGCTTACTGTATGAGCGCCAACTTTGTCAGCAATGAATATTTTTCCACTCTACTAGGTTCCTAGTGCTCGTAAGGAGCATAACTATGATCTAGAACAATGAGACGCTTAGCAATGGACGGACGACCCCCGAAACCACATGAAAGTCATGTCCGCTCGGTATAACGGCCATAACTTCTTCTAGGGGACTCAGAATCTTCGGCTGTTGGGCTCGCTGGAAAGGTAACTGAGAGAGCAACGCCATAGGAACTGGAAATCAAACTTTTGACATATGGGGAATATTTGATACCAATTTATAAGGCCAACACCTTGCTCGTCCGCTTCCAACGTTTGCTCCTTCGGTACGGATCGAAATGTGCGTACCATGACTTACTGTATGATCGCCAACTTCCTCAGCAGTGAACATTTTCCACTCTACTAGGTTTCTAGTGCTCGTTAGGAGCATACCTATGATCTAGAACAATGTGATGCTAAGAAGTGGACGGACGACCCCCCAAAACTCATGAAAGTCATGTCCGCTCGGTATAATGGCCGTAACTTCTTCTAGGGGACTCAGAATCTTCAGCTGTTGGGCTCGTTGGAAAGCTAACTGAGGGAGCAACACCATAGGAACTGGAAATCAAACTTTTGACATATGGGGAATATTTGATACCAATTTATAAGGCCAACACCTTGCTCGCCCGCTTCCACCGTTTGCTCCTTCGGTACGGATCGAAATGTGCGTACCATGACTTACTGTATGATTGCCAACTTCCTCAACAGGGAACATTTTTCCACTCTACTAGGTTTCTAGTACTCGTAAGGAGCATACCTATGATCTAGAACAATGTGACGCTAAGCAGTGGACGGACGACCCCCAAAACTCATGAAAGTCATGTCCGCTCGGTATAACGGCCATAATTTCATCTAGGGGACTCAGAATCTTCGGCCGTTGGGCTCGTTGGAAAGCTAACTGTGGGAGCAACACCGTAGGAACTGGAAATCAAACTTTTGACATTTCGGGAATATTTGATAAAAATTTATAAGGCCAACACCTTGCTCGTCCGCTTTCAGCGTTTGCTCCTTCGGTACGGATCGAAATGTGTGTACCATGGCTTACTGTATGAGCGCCAACTTCCTCAGCAGTGAATATTTTTCCACTCTACTAGGATCCTAGTACTCCTATGGAGCATAGTTATGATCTTGAACAATGTGACCCTAAAAGGTGGACGGACGACCCCGAAAACTCATGAAAGTTATGTCCGCTTGGTATATAATTGCCATAACTACATCTAGGAGACTCAAAATCTTCGGTTGTTGTGCTCGTTGGAAAGCTACCTAAGGGAGCAACACCGTTGAAACTGGAAATCCAACTTTTGACATCTGGAGAATATTTGATACCAATTTATAAGGCCAACACCTTGCTCACCCGCTTCCAACGTTTGCACCTTCTTTACGGATCGAAATGTGTGTAGCATGGCTTACTGTATGACCGCTAACTTCCTCAGCAGTGAATATTTTTCCACTCTACTAGGTTCCTAGCGCTCGTAAGGAGCATAACTATGATCTAGAACAATGAGACGCTAAGTACTGGACGGACGACCCCCGAGACCACATGAAAGTCATGTCTGCTCGGTATAACGGCCATAACTTCTTCTAGGAGACTCAGAATCTTCGGCTGTGGGGCTCATTGGAAAGCTAACTGAGGGAGCAACACAATAGGAACTGAAAATCAAACTTTTGACATATGGGGAATATTTGATACCAATTTATAAGGCCAACACGTAGCTCGCTCGCTTTCACCGTTTGCACCTTCGGTACGGATCAAAATGTGCGTACCATGGCTTACTGTATGAGCGCCAACTTCCTCAGTAGTGAATATTTTTCCACTCTACTTGGTTCCTAGTGCTCATAAGGAGCATACCTATGATCTAGAACAATGTGACGCTAATAGGTGGATGGACAACCCTGAAAACTCATGAAAGTCATGTCTGCTTGGTATAACGGCCCCATAACTACATCTAGGGGACTTAAAATCTTCGGTTGTTGTGCTCGTTGGAAAGCTAACTGAGGAAGCAACACCGTAGGAACTGGAAATCCAACTTTTGACATCTGGACAATATTTGGTACCCATTTATAAGGCCAACACCTTGCTCACCCGCTTTCAATGTTTGCTCCTTCGGTACGGATCGAAATGTGTGTAGCATGGCTTACTGTATGAGCTCCAACTTCCTCAACAGTGAATATTTTTCCACTCTACTAGGTCCCAAGCGCTCATAAGGAGCATAACTATGATCTAGAACAATGGGACGCTAAGCAGTGGATGGAGGACCCTCGAAACCACATGAAAGTATTGTCCGCTCGGTATAACGGCCATAACTTCTTCTAGGGGACTCAGAATCTTCGGCTGTTAAGCTTGTTGGAAAGCTAACATAGGGAGCAACACCTTAGGAACTGGAAATCAAACTTTTGACATATGTGGAATATTTGATACCAATTTATAAGGCCAACACCTTGCTCGCCCGCTTTCACTGTTTGCTCCTTCGGTACGGATCGAAATGTGCGTACCATGGCTTACTGTATGAGCGCCAACTTCCTCAGCAGTGAATATTTTTCCACTCTACCTAGGTTTCTTGGGCTTGTAAGGAGCATACCTATGATCTAGAACAATGTGACGCTAAGCAGTGGACGGACGACCCCCCAAAATTCATGAAAGTCATGTCCGCTCGGCATAACGGCCATAATTTCATCTAGGAGACTTAGAATCTTCGGCTGTTGGGCTTGTTGGAAACTAACTGTGGGAGCAACACCGTAGGAACTGGAAATCAAATTTTTGATATTTCAGAATATTTGATACCAATTTATAAGGCCAACACCTTGCTCTTTCGCTTTCATCGTTTGCTCCTTCGGTACGGATCGAAATGTGTGTTCCATGGCTTACTGTATGAGCGCCAACTTCCTCAGCAGTGAATATTTTTCCACTCTACTAGGTTCCTAGTGCTCATAAGGAGCATAATTATGATCTTGAACAATGTGACCCTAAAAGGTGGACGGACGACCCCGAAAACTCATGAAAGTTATGTCCGCTTGGTATATAATGGCCATAACTACATCTAGGGGACTCAAAATCTTCGGTTGTTGTGCTCATTGGAAAGCTACCTAAGGGAGCAACACCGTTGGAACTGGAAATCCAACTTTTGACATCTGGAGAATATTTGATACCAATTTATAAGGCCAACACCTTGCTCACCCGCTTCCAACGTTTGCACCTTCTTTACGGATCGAAATGTGTGTAGCATGGCTTACTGTATGACCGCCAACTTCCTCAGCAGTGAATATTTTTCCACTCTACTAGGTTCCTAGCGCTCGTAAGGAGCATAACTATGATCTAGAACAATGAGACGCTAAGTACTGGACGGACGACCCCCGAGACCACATGAAAGTCATGTCTGCTCGGTATAACGGCCATAACTTCTTCTAGGAGACTCAGAATCTTCGGCTGTGGGGCTCGTTGGAAAGCTAACTGAGGGAGCAACACCATAGGAACTGGAAATCAAACTTTTGACATATGGGGAATATTTCATACCAATTTATAAGGCCAACACCTTGCTCGCCCGCTTCCACCGTTTGCTCCTTCGGTACGGATCGAAATGTGCGTACCATGACTTACTGTATGATCGCCAACTTCCTCAGCAGTGAACATTTTTCCACTCTACTAGGTTTCAAGTACTCGTACGGAGCATACCTAGGATCTAGAACAATGTGACGCTAAGCAGTGGATGGACGACCCCCCAGAACTCAAGAAAGTCATGTCGCTCGGTATAACGGCCATAATTTATTCTAGGGGACATAGAATCTTCAGCTATTGGGATCGTAGGAAAGCTAACTATGGGAGCAACACGTAGGAACTGAAAATCAAACTTTTGACATATGGGGAATATTTGATACCAATTTCTAAGGCCAACATGTAGCTCGCCCGCTTTCACCGTTTGCACCTTCGGTACGGATCGAAATGTGCGTACCATGGCTAACTGTATGAGCGCCAACTTCCTCAGTAGTGAATATTTTTCCACTCTACTTGGTTCCTAGTGCTCATAAGGATCATACCTATGATCTAGAACAATGTGACGCTAATAGGTGGATGGACAACCCCGAAAACTCATGAAAGTCATGTCTGCTTGGTATAACGGCCCCATAACTACATCTAGGGGACTTAAAATCTTCGGTTGTTGTGCTCGTTGGAAAGCTAACTGAGGAAGCAACACCGTAGGAACTGGAAATCCAACTTTTGACATCTGGACAATATTTGGTACCAATTTATAAGGCCAACACCTTGCTCACCCGCTTTCAATGTTTGCTCCTTCGGTACGGATCGAAATGTGTGTAGCATGGCTTACTGTATGAGCTCCAACTTCCTCAGCAGTGAATATTTTCCACTCTACTAGGTCCCAAGCGCTCATAAGGAGCATAACTATGATCTAGAACAATGGGACGCTAAGCAGTGGATGGAGGACCCTCGAAACCACATGAAAGTATTGTCCGCTCGGTATAACGGCCATAACTTCTTCTAGGGGACTCAGAATCTTCGGCTGTTAAGCTTGTTGGAAAGCTAACTTAGGGAGCAACACCTTAGGAACTGGAAATCAAACTTTTGACATATGTGGAATATTTGATACCAATTTATAAGGCCAACACCTTGCTCGCCCGCTTTCACTGTTTGCTCCTTCGGTACGGATCGAAATGTGCGTACCATGGCTTACTGTATGAGCGCCAACTTCCTCAGCAGTGAATATTTTTCCACTCTACCTTGGTTTCTTGGGCTTGTAAGGAGCATACCTATGATCTAGAACAATGTGACGCTAAGCAGTGGACGGACGACCCCCCAAAATTCATGAAAGTCATGTCCGCTCGGCATAACGGCCATAATTTCATCTAGGAGACTTAGAATCTTCGGCTGTTGGGCTTGTTGGAAACTAACTGTGGGAGCAACACCGTAGGAACTGGAAATCAAATTTTTGATATTTCAGAATATTTGATACCAATTTATAAGGCCAACACCTTGCTCTTTCGCTTTCATCGTTTGCTCCTTCGGTACGGATCGAAATGTGTGTTCCATGGCTTACTGTATGAGCGCCAACTTCCTCAGCAGTGAATATTTTTCCACTCTACTAGGCTCCTAGTGCTCATAAGGAGCATACTTATGATCTTGAACAATGTGACCCTAAAAGGTGGACGGACGACCCCGAAAACTCATGAAAGTTATGTCCGCTTGGTATATAATGGCCATAACTACATCTAGGGGACTCAAAATCTTCGGTTGTTGTGCTCATTGGAAAGCTACCTAAGGGAGCAACACCGTTGGAACTGGAAATCCAACTTTTGACATCTGGAGAATATTTGATACCAATTTATAAGGCCAACACCTTGCTCACCCGCTTCCAACATTTGCACCTTCTTTACGGATCGAAATGTGTGTAGCATGGCTTACTGTATGACCGCCAACTTCCTCAGCAGTGAATATTTTTCCACTCTACTAGGTTCCTAGCGCTCGTAAGGAGCATAACTATGATCTAGAACAATGAGACGCTAAGTACTGGACGGACGACCCCCGAGACCACATGAAAGTCATGTCTGCTCGGTATAACGGCCATAACTTCTTCTAGGAGACTCAGAATCTTCGGCTGTGGGGCTCGTTGGAAAGCTAACTGAGGGAGCAACACCATAGGAACTGGAAATCAAACTTTTGACATATGGGGAATATTTCATACCAATTTATAAGGCCAACACCTTGCTCGCCCGCTTCCACCGTTTGCTCCTTCGGTACGGATCGAAATGTGCGTTCCATGACTTACTCTATGATCGCCAACTTCCTCAGCAGTGAACATTTTTCCACTCTACTAGGTTTCAAGTACTCGTACGGAGCATACCTATGATCTAGAACAATGTGACGCTAAGCAGTGGATGGACGACCCCCCAGAACTCAAGAAAGTCATGTCGCTCGGTATAACGGCCATAATTTATTCTAGGGGACATAGAATCTTCAGCTTTTGGGATCGTAGGAAAGCTAACTATGGGAGCAACACGTAGGAACTGAAATCAAACTTTTGACATATGGGGAATATTTGATACCAATTTCTAAGGCCAACATGTAGCTCGCCCGCTTTCACCGTTTGCACCTTCGGTACGGATCGAAATGTGCGTACCATGGCTAACTGTATGAGCGCCAACTTCCTCAGTAGTGAATATTTTTCCACTCTACTTGGTTCCTAGTGCTCATAAGGAGCATACCTATGATCTAGAACAATGTGACGCTAATAGGTGGATGGACAACCCCAAAAACTCATGAAAGTCATGTCTGCTTGGTATAACGGCCCCATAACTACATCTAGGGGACTTAAAATCTTCGGTTGTTGTGCTCGTTGGAAAGCTAACTGAGGAAGCAACACCGTAGGAACTGGAAATCCAACTTTTGACATCTGGACAATATTTGGTACCAATTTATAAGGCCAACACCTTGCTCACCCGCTTTCAAAGTTTGCTCCTTCGGTACGGATCGAAATGTGTGTAGCATGGCTTACTGTATGAGCTCCAACTTCCTCAGCAGTGAATATTTTCCACTCTACTAG
The DNA here is from genome assembly GCA_022530915.1 of Paspalum notatum. NCBI lineage: Eukaryota > Viridiplantae > Streptophyta > Magnoliopsida > Poales > Poaceae > Paspalum > Paspalum notatum. The sequence goes on from CM039683.1 coordinate 11,689,391, forward strand.
GTCCCAAGCGCTCATAAGGAGCATAACTATGATCTAGAACAATGGGACGCTAAGCAGTGGATGGAGGACCCTCGAAACCACATGAAAGTATTGTCCGCTCGGTATAACGGCCATAACTTCTTCTAGGGGACTCAGAATCTTCGGCTGTTAAGCTTGTTGGAAAGCTAACTTAGGGAGCAACACCTTAGGAACTGGAAATCAAACTTTTAACATATGTGGAATATTTGATACCAATTTATAAGGCCAACACCTTGCTCGCCCGCTTTCACTGTTTGCTCATTCGGTACGGATCGAAATGTGCGTACCATGGCTTACTGTATGAGCGCCAACTTCCTCAGCAGTGAATATTTTTCCACTCTACCTAGGTTTCTTGGGCTTGTAAGGAGCATACCTATGATCTAGAACAATGTGACGCTAAGCAGTGGACGGACGACCCCCCAAAATTCATGAAAGTCATGTCCGCTCGGCATAACGGCCATAATTTCATCTAGGAGACTTAGAATCTTCGGCTGTTGGGCTTGTTGGAAACTAACTGTGGGAGCAACACCGTAGGAACTGGAAATCAAATTTTTGATATTTCAGAATATTTGATACCAATTTATAAGGCCAACACCTTGCTCTTTCGCTTTCATCGTTTGCTCCTTCGGTACGGATCGAAATGTGTGTTCCATGGCTTACTGTATGAGCGCCAACTTCCTCAGCAGTGAATATTTTTCCACTCTACTAGGCTCCTAGTGCTCATAAGGAGCATACTTATGATCTTGAACAATGTGACCCTAAAAGGTGGACGGACGACCCCGAAAACTCATGAAAGTTATGTCCGCTTGGTATATAATGGCCATAACTACATCTAGGGGACTCAAAATCTTCGGTTGTTGTGCTCATTGGAAAGCTACCTAAGGGAGCAACACCGTTGGAACTGGAAATCCAACTTTTGACATCTGGAGAATATTTGATACCAATTTATAAGGCCAACACCTTGCTCACCCGCTTCCAACGTTTGCACCTTCTTTACGGATCGAAATGTGTGTAGCATAGCTTACTGTATGACCGCCAACTTCCTCAGCAGTGAATATTTTTCCACTCTACTAGGTTCGTAGCGCTCGTAAGGAGCATAACTATGATCTAGAACAATGAGACGCTAAGTACTGGACGGACGACCCCCGAGACCACATGAAAGTCATGTCTGCTCGGTATAACGGCCATAACTTCTTCTAGGAGACTCAGAATCTTCGGCTGTGGGGCTCGTTGGAAAGCTAACTGAGGGAGCAACACCATAGGAACTGGAAATCAAACTTTTGACATATGGGGAATATTTCATATCAATTTATAAGGCCAACACCTTGCTCGCCCGCTTCCACCGTTTGCTCCTTCGGTACGGATCGAAATGTGCGTACCATGACTTACTGTATGATCGCCAACTTCCTCAGCAGTGAACATTTTTCCACTCTACTAGGTTTCAAGTACTCGTACGGAGCATACCTATGATTTAGAACAATGTGACGCTAAGCAGTGGATGGACGACCCCCCAGAACTCAAGAAAGTCATGTCGCTCGGTATAACGGCCATAATTTATTCTAGGGGACATAGAATCTTCAGCTATTGGGATCGTAGGAAAGCTAACTATGGGAGCAACACGTAGGAACTGAAAATCAAACTTTTGACATATGGGGAATATTTGATACCAATTTCTAAGGCCAACATGTAGCTCGCCCGCTTTCACCGTTTGCACCTTCGGTACGGATCGAAATGTGCGTACCATGGCTAACTGTATGAGCGCCAACTTCCTCAGTAGTGAATATTTTTCCACTCTACTTGGTTCCTAGTGCTCATAAGGAGCATACCTATGATCTAGAACAATGTGACGCTAATAGGTGGATGGACAACCCCGAAAACTCATGAAAGTCATGTCTGCTTGGTATAACGGCCCCATAACTACATCTAGGGGACTTAAAATCTTCGGTTGTTGTGCTCGTTGGAAAGCTAACTGAGGAAGCAACACCGTAGGAACTGGAAATCCAACTTTTGACATCTGGACAATATTTGGTACCAATTTATAAGGCCAACACCTTGCTCACCCGCTTTCAATGTTTGCTCCTTCGGTACGGATCGAAATGTGTGTAGCATGGCTTACTGTATGAGCTCCAACTTCCTCAGCAGTGAATATTTTTCCACTCTACTAGGTCCCAAGCGCTCATAAGGAGCATAACTATGATCTAGAACAATGGGACGCTAAGCAGTGGATGGAGGAACCTCGAAACCACATGAAAGTATTGTCCGCTCGGTATAACGGCCATAACTTCTTCTAGGGGACTCAGAATCTTTGGTTGTCAAGCTTGTTGGAAAGCTAACTTAGGGAGCAACACCTTAGGAACTAGAAATCAAACTTTTGACATATGTGGAATATTTGATACCAATTTCTAAGGCCAACACCTTGCTCGCCCGCTTTCACTATTTGCTCCTTCGGTACGGGTCGAAATGTGCGTGCCATGGCTTACTGTATGAGCGCCAACTTCCTCAGCAGTGAATATTTTTCCACTCTACCTAGGTTTCTAGGGCTTGTAAGGAGCATACCTATGATCTAGAACAATGTGACGCTAAGCAGTGGACGGACGACCCCCCGAAATTCATGAAAGTCATGTCCGCTCAGCATAACGGCCATAATTTCATCTAGGAGACTTAGAATCTTCGGCTGTTGGGCTTGTTGGAAACTAACTGTGGGAGCAACACCGTAGGAACTGGAAATCAAATTTTTGATATTTCAGAATATTTGATACCAATTTATAAGGCCAACACCTTGCTCTTTCGCTTTCATCGTTTGCTCCTTCGGTACGGATCGAAATGTGTGTCCCATGGCTTACTGTATGAGCGCCAACTTCCTCAGCAGTGAATATTTTTCCACTCTACTAGGTTCCTAGTGCTCGTAAAGAGCATACCTATGATCTAGGACAACGTGACCCTAAATGGTGGACGGACGACCCCGAAAACTATTATAAGTCATGTCCGCTTGGTATAACGGCCATAACTACATCTAGGGGACTCAAAATCTTCGGCTGTTGTGCTCGTTGGAAAGCTAACTGAGGGAGCAACACCGTAGGAACTGGAAATCCAAGTTTGGACATTTGGAGAATATTTGATACCAATTTATAAGGCCAACCCCTTGCTCACCCGCTATCAACGTTTGCTCCTTCGGTACGGGTCGAAATGTGTGTAGCATAGCTTACTGTATGAGCGCCAACTTCCTCAGCAGTGAATATTTTTCCACTCTACTAGGTTCCTAGCGCTCGTAATGCGCATAGCTATGATCTAGAACAATGAGACGCTAAGCAGTGGACGGACAATCCCCGAAACCACATGAAAGTCATGTCCGCTCGGTATAACGGCCATTACTTCTTCTAAGGGACTCAGAATCTTCGGCTGTTGGGCTCGTTGGAAAGCTACCTGAGGGAGCAACACCATAGGAACTGGAAATCAAACTTTTGACATATGGGGAATATTTGATACCAATTTATATGGCCAACACCTTGCTCGCCCGCTTTCAGCGTTTGCTCCTTCGGTACGGATCGAAATGTGCATACCATGGCTTACTGTATACCCGCCAACTTCCTCAGCAGTGAATATTTTTCCACTCTACTAGGTTTTTAGTGCTCGTAAGGAGCATACCTATGATCTAGAACAATGTGACGCTAAGCAGTGGACGGACGACCCCCAAAACTCATGAAAGTCATGTCCGCTCGGTATAACGGCCATAATTTCATCTAGGGGACTCAGAATCTTCGGCCGTTGGGCTCGTTGGAAAGCTAACTGTGGAAGCAACACCGTAGGAACTAGAAATCAAACTTTTGACATTTCGGGAATATTTGATAAAAATTTATAAGGCCAATACCTTGCTCGTCCGCTTTCAGCGTTTGCTCCTTCAGTACGGATCGAAATGTGTGTACCATGGCTTACTGTATGAGCGCCAACTTCCTCAGCAGTGAATATTTTTCCACTCTACTATGTTCCTAGTGCTCATAAGGAGCATACTTATGATCTTGAACAATGTGACCCTAAAAGGTGGACGGACGACCCCGAAAACTCATGAAAGTTATGTCCGCTTGGTATATAATGGCCATAACTACATCTAGGGGACTCAAAATCTTCGGTTGTTGTGCTCGTTGGAAAGCTACCTAAGGGAGCAACACCGTTGGAACTGGAAATCCAACTTTTGACATCTGGAGAATATTTCATACCAATTTATAAGGCCAACACCTTGCTCACCCGCTTTCAACGTTTGCTCCTTCTTTACGGATCGAAATGTGTGTACCATGGCTTACTTTATGACCGCCAACTTCCTCAGCAGTGAATATTTTTCCACTCTACTAGGTTCCTAGCGGTCGTAAGGAGCATAACTATGATATAGAACAATGAGACGCTAAGTACTGGACGGACGACCCCCGAGACCACATGAAAGTCATGTCTGCTCGGTATAACGGCCATAACTTCTTCTAGGAGACTCAGAATCTTCGGCTGTTTGGCTCGTTGAAAAGCTAACTGAGGGAGCAACACCATAGGAATTGGAAATCAAACTTTTGACATATGGGGAATATTTGATACCAATTCATAGGGCCAACACCTTGCTCGCCCGCTTTCAGCGTTTGCTCCTTCGGTACGGATCGAAATGTGCATACCATGGCTTACTGTATGCGCACCAACATCCTCAGCAGTGAATATATTTCCACTCTACTAGGTTTTTAGTGCTCGTAAGGAGCATACCTATGATCTAAAACAATGTGACGCTAAGCAGTGGACGAACGACACCCCAAAACTCATGAATGTCATGTCCGCTCGGTATAACGGCCATAATTTCATCTAGCGGACTTAGAATTTTCGGCTATTGGGCTCGTTGGAAAGCTAACAGTGGGAGCAACACCGTAGGAACTGGAAATCAAACTTTTGACATTTCGGGAATATTTGATAAAAATTTATAAGGCCAACACCTTGCTCGTCCGCTTTCAGCGTTTGCTCCTTCGGTACGGATCGAAATGTGTGTACCATGGCATATTGTAAGAGCGCCAACTTCCTCAGCAGTGAATATTTTTCCACTCTACTAGGTTCCTAGTGCTCGTAAGGAGCATAACTATGATCTAAAACAATGTGACACTAAAAGGTGGATGGACGACCCCGAAAACTCATGAAAGTTATGTCCGCTTGGTATAACGGCCATAACTACATCGAAGGGACTCAAAATCTTCGGCTGTCGTGCTCGTTGGAAAGCTAACTGAGGGAGCAACACCGTTAGAACTAGAAATCCAACTTTTGACATCTGGATAATATTTGTTAACAATTTATAAGGCCAACACATTGCTCTCCCTCCTTCGGTACGGATCGAAATGTGTGTAGCATGGCTTACTGTATGAGCGCCAACTTCCTCAGCAGTGAATATTTTCCAATCTACTAGGTTCCTAGCGCTCGTAAGGAGCATAACTATGATGTAGAACAATGAGACGCTTAGCAGTGGACGGGTGACCCCCGAAACCACATGAAAGTCATGTCCGCTCAGTATAACGGCCATAACTTCTTCTAGGGGATTCAGAATCTTCGGTTGTTGGGCTCGTTGGAATCAAACTTTTGACATATGGAGAATATTTGATACCAATTTATAAAGGCAACACCTTGCTCGCCCGCTTCCAGCGTTTGCACCTTCGGTACGGATCGAAATGTGCGTACCATATCTTACTATATGATCGCTAACTTTCTCAGTAGTGAATATTTTTCCACTCTACTAGGTTTCTAGTGCTTGCAAGGAGCATACCTACGATCTAGAATAATGAGACGCTAAGCAGTGGACGGACGACCCCCGAAACCACATGAAAGTCATGTCCGGTCGATATAACGGCCATAATTTCATCTAGGGGACTTAGAATCTTCGGCTGTTGGGCTCGTTGGAAAGCTAACTTTTGACATTTTGGGAATATTTGATACCAATTTATAAGGCCAAGACCTTGCTCGTCCGCTTTTCAGCGTTTTTTCCACTCTACTAGGTTTCTAGTGCTCGTAAGGAGCATACCTATGATCTAGAACAATGTGACGCTAAGCAGTGGACAGACGACCCCCCAATACTCATGAAAGTCAAGTCCGCTCGGTATAACGGCCATAATTTCATCTAGGGGACTCAAAATCTTCGGCTCTTGGGCTTTAAAGCTAACTCTGGGAGCAACACCGTAGGAACTGGAAATCAAACTTTTGACATTTTGGGAATATTTGATACCAATTTATAAGGCCAAGACCTTGCTCGTCCGCTTTCAGCGTTTGCTGCTTCAGTACGGATCGAAATGTGTGTACCATGGCTTACTGTATGAGCGCCAACTTCCTCAGCAGTGAATATTTCTCCACTCTACTAGGTTCCTAGTGCTCGTAAGGAGCATACATATGATCTAGAACAATGTGACACTAAAAGGTGGATGGACGACCCCGAAGACTCATGAAAGTTATGTCCGCATGGTATAACGCCATAAATACATCTAGGGGACTCAAAATCTTCGGCTGTTGTGCTCGTTGGAAAGGTAACTGAGGGTGCAACACCGTTGGAACTGGAAATCCAACTTTTGACATCTGGAGAATATTTGATACCAATTTATAAGGCAACACCTTGCTCGCCCGCTTCCAGCATTTGCTCCTTCGGTACGGATCGAAATGTGCGTACCATATCTTACTGTATGATCACCAACTTTCTCAGCAGTGAATATTTTTCCACTCTACTAGGTTTCTAGTGCTCGTAAGGAGCATACCTACGATCTAGAACAATGTGACGCAAAGCAGTGGACGGACGACACCCCAAAACTCTTGAAAGTCATGTCAGCTCGGTATAACGGCCATAATTTCATCTAGGGGACTCAGAATCTTCAGTTGTTGGGCTCGTTGGAAAGCTAACTGATGGAGCAACACCATAGGAACTGGAAATCAAACTTTTGACATATGGGGAATATTTGATACCAAAATATATAGCCAACACCTTGCTCGCCCGCTTTCAGCGTTTGCTCCTTCGGTACGGATCGAAATGTGCGTACCATGGCATATTGTAAGAGCGCCAACTTTCTCAGCAGTGAATATTTTTCCACTCTACTAGGTTCCTAGTGCTCGTAAGGAGCATAACTATGATCTAAAACAATGTGACACTAAAAGGTGGATGGACGACCCCGAAAACTCATGAAAGTTATGTCCGCTTGGTATAACGGCCATAACTACATCGAAGGGACTCAAAATCTTCGGCTGTCGTGCTCGTTGGAAAGCTAACTGAGGGAGCAACACCGTTAGAACTAGAAATCCAACTTTTGACATCTGGATAATATTTGTTAACAATTTATAAGGCCAACACATTGCTCTCCCTCCTTCGGTACGGATCGAAATGTGTGTAGCATGGCTTACTGTATGAGCGCCAACTTCCTCAGCAGTGAATATTTTCCAATCTACTAGGTTCCTAGCGCTCGTAAGGAGCATAACTATGATGTAGAACAATGAGACGCTTAGCAGTGGACGGGTGACCCCCGAAACCACATGAAAGTCATGTCCGCTCAGTATAACGGCCATAACTTCTTCTAGGGGATTCAGAATCTTCGGTTGTTGGGCTCGTTGGAAAGCTAACTGAGGGAGCAACACCATAGGAACTGGAAATCAAACTTTTGACATATGGAGAATATTTGATACCAATTTATAAAGGCAACACCTTGCTCGCCCGCTTCCAGCGTTTGCACCTTCGGTACGGATCGAAATGTGCGTACCATATCTTACTATATGATCGCTAACTTTCTCAGTAGTGAATATTTTTCCACTCTACTAGGTTTCTAGTGCTTGTAAGGAGCATACCTACGATCTAGAATAATGAGACGCTAAGCAGTGGACGGACGACCCCCGAAACCACATGAAAGTCATGTCCGGTCGATATAACGGCCATAATTTCATCTAGGGGACTTAGAATCTTCGGCTGTTGGGCTCGTTGGAAAGCTAACTTTTGACATTTTGGGAATATTTGATACCAATTTATAAGGCCAAGACCTTGCTCGTCCGCTTTTCAGCGTTTTTTCCACTCTACTAGGTTTCTAGTGCTCGTAAGGAGCATACCTATGATCTAGAACAATGTGACGCTAAGCAGTGGACAGACGACCCCCCAATACTCATGAAAGTCAAGTCCGCTCGGTATAACGGCCATAATTTCATCTAGGGGACTCAAAATCTTCGGCTCTTGGGCTTTAAAGCTATCTCTGGGAGCAACACCGTAGGAACTGGAAATCAAACTTTTGACATTTTTAGAATATTTGATACCAATTTATAATGCCAAGACCTTGCTTGTCCGCTTTCAGCGTTTGCTCCTTCAGTACGGATCGAAATCTGTGTACCATGGCTTACTGTATGAGCGCCAACTTCCTCAGCAGTGAATATTTTTCCACTCTACTAGGTTCCTAGTGCTCGTAAGGAGCATACCTGTGATCTAGAACAATGTGACGCTAAGCAGGGGACGGACGACCCCCCCAAAACTCATGAAAGTCATGTCCGCTCGGTATAACGGCCATAATTTCATCTAGGGGACTTAGAATCTTCGGCTGTTGGGCTCGTTGGAAAGCTAACTGAGGGAGCAACACCATAGGAACTGGAAATCAAACTTTTGACATATGGAGAATATTTGATACCAATTTATAAGGGCAACACCTTACTCGCCCGCTTCCAGCGTTTGCTCCTTCGGTACGGATCGAAATGTGCGTACCATATCTTACTGTATGATCGCCAACTTCCTCAGAAGTTAATATTTTTCCACTCTACTAGGGTTCTAGTGCTCGTAAGGAGCATACCTATGATCTTGAAATATGTGATGCTAAGCAGTGGACGGACGACCCCCCAAAACATATGAATGTCATTTCCGCTCGGTATAACGGCCATAATTTCATCTAGGGGACTTAGAATCTTCGGCTGTTGGGCTCGTTGGAAAGCTAACTGAGGGAGCAACACCATAGGAACTGGAAATCAAACTTTTGACATATGGAGAATATTTGATACCAATTTATAAGGGCAACACCTTGCTCGCCCGCTTCCAGCGTTTGCAGCTTCGGTACGGATCGAAATGTGCGTACCATATCTTACTGTATGATCGCCAACTTCCTCAGCAGTGAATATTTTTCCACTCTACTAGGTTTCTAGGGCTCGTAAGGAGCATACCTACGATCTAGAACAATGTGACGCTAAGTAGTGGACGGACGACCCTCCAAAACTCATGAAAGTCGAGTCCGCTCCGTATAACGGCCATAATTTCATCTAGGGGACTTAGAATCTTCGGCTGTTGGGCTCGTTCGAAAGCTAACTGTGGGAGGAACACCGTAGGAACTAGAAATCAAACTTTTGACATTTTGGAATATTTGATACCAATTTATAAGGCCAACACCTTGCTCGTCCACTTTCAGCGTTTGCTCCTTCGGTACGGATCGAAATGTGTGTACCATGGCTTACTGTATGAGCGCCAACTTCCTCAGCAGTGAATATTTTTCCACTCTACTAGGTTCGTAGTGCTCATAAGGAGCATACCTATGATCTAGAACAAGGTGACGCTAAAAGGTGGATGGACGACCCCGAAAACTCATGAAAGTCATGTCCGCTTGGTATAACGGCCATAACTACATCTAAGGGACTCAAAATCTTCTGCTGTTGTGCTCTTTGGAAAGCTAACTGAAGGAGCAACACCATAGCAACTGGAAATCCAACTTTTGACATCTGGAGAATATTTGATACCAATTTATAAGGCCAACACCTTGCTCACCCGCTTTCAACGTTTGCTCCTTCGGTACGGATCAAAATGTGTGTAGCATGGCTTACTGTATGAGCGCCAACTTCCTCAGCAGTGAATATTTTTCCACTCTACTATGTTCCTAGCGCTCATAAGGAGCATAGCTATGATCTAGAACAATGAGACGGAAAGCAGTGGACGGACGATCCCCGAGACCACATGAAAGTAATGTCTGCTTGGTATAACGGCCATAACTTCTTCTAGGGGACTTAGAATCTTTGGCTGTTGGGCTCATTGGAAAGCTAACTGTGGGAGCAACACCGTAGCAACTGGAAACCAAACTTTTGACATTTTGGGAATATTTGATACCAGTTTATAAGGCCAACAGCTTGCTCGTCCGCTTTCAGCGTTTGCTCATTCGGTATGGATCGAAATGTGTGTCGCATGGCTTCTTGTATGAGCGCCAACTTCCTCAGCAGTGAATATTTTTCCACTCTACTAGGTTATTAGCGCTCGTAAGGAGCATAACTATGATCTAGAACATTGGACGGATGACGCCCAAAACCACATGAAAGTCATGTCCGCTCGGTATAACGGCCATAACTTCTTCCAGGGGACTCAGAATCTTCGGCTGTTGGGCTCGTTGGAAAGCTAACTGAGGGAGCAACACCATAGGAATTGGAAATCAAACTTTTGACATATGGAGAATATTTGATACCAATTTATAAGGCCAACACCTTGCTCGCCCGCTTTCAGCGTTTGCTCCTTTGGTACGGATCAAAATGTGCGTGCCATGGCTTACTGTATGAGCGCCAACTTCCTCTGCAGTGAATATTCTTCCACTCTACTAGGTTTCTAGTGCTCATAAGGACCATAACTATGATCTAGAACAATGTGACGCTAAGTAGTGGACAGACGACCCCCCAAAACTCATGAAAGTCATGTCTGCTCGGTATAACGGCCATAATTTCATCTAGGGGACTTAGAATCTTCGGCGGTTGGGCTCCTTGGAAAGCTAACTGTGGGAGCAACACCTTAGGAACTGGAAATCAAAGTTTTGACATTTTCGGAATATTTGACACCAAATTATAGGGCCAACACCTTGCTCGTCCACTTTCAGCGTTTGCTCCTTCGGTACGGATCGAAATGTGTGTAGCATGGCATACTGTATGAGCGCCAACTTCCTCAGCAGTGAATATTTTTCCACTCTACTAGGTTCCAAGCGCTCGTAAGGAGCATAACTATAATTTAGAACAACGAGACGCTAAGTAGTGGACGGACGACCCTCGAAACCACATGAAATTCATGTCCGCTCGGTATAACGGCCATAACTTCTTCTAGGGGACTCAGAATCTTCGGCTGTTGGGCTCATTGGAAAGCTAACCGAGGGAGCAACACCATAGGAACTGAAAATCAAACTTTTGACATATGGAGAATATTTGATACCAATTTATAAGGCCAACACCTTGGTTGCTCGCTTTCAGCGTTTGCTCATTCGGTACGGATCGAAATGTGCGTACCATGACTTACTATATGAGCGCCAACTTTCTCAGCAGTGAATATTTTTCGACTCTACTAGGTTTCTAGTGCTCGTAATGAGCATACCTATGATCTAGAACAATGTGACGCTAAGCAGTGGACGGACGACCCCCCAAACCTCATGAAAGTCATGTCCGCTCGGTATAACTGCCATAATTTCGTCTAGGGGACTTAGAATCTTCGGCTGTTGGGCTCGTTGGAAAGCTAACCGAGGGAGCAACACCATAGGAACTAGAAATTAAACTTTTGACATATGGGGAATATTTGATACCAATTTATAAGGCCAACGCTTTTCTCGCCCCCTTTCAGCGTTTGCTCCTTCGGTACGGATCGAAATGTGCGTACCATGGCTTACTGTATGAGTGCCAACTTCCTCAGTAGTGAATATTTTTCAACTCTACTAGGTTACTAGCGCTCGTAAGGAGCATAACTATGATCTAGAACATTGGATGGATGACGCCCAAAACCACATCCAAGTCATGTCCGCTCGGTATAACGGCCATAACTTCTTCCAGGAGACTCAGAATCTTCGGCTGTTGGGCTCGTTGGAAAGCTAACTTAGGGAGCAACACCATAGGAATTGGAAATCAAACTTTTGACATATGGGGAATATTTGATACCAATTTATAAGGCCAACACCTTGCTCAACCGCTTTCAGCGTTTGCTCCTTTAGTACGGATCAAAATGTGCGTGCCATGGCTTAATGTATGAGCGCCAACTTCCTCTGCAGTGAATATTTTTCCACTCTACTAGGTTTCTAGTGCTCATAAGGAGCATAACTATGATCTAGAACAATGTGACACTAAGCAGTGGACAGACGACCCCCAAAACTCATGAAAGTCATGTCTGCTCCGTATAACGGCCATAATTTCATCTAGGGCACTTAGAATCTTTGGCGGTTGGGCTCGTTGGAGAGCTAACTGTGGGAGCAACACCGTAGGAACTGGAAATCAAAGTTTTGACATTTCCGGAATATTTGACACCAAATTATAGGGCCAACACCTTGCTCGTCCACTTTCAGCGTTTGCTCTTTCGGTACGGATCAAAATGTGTGTAGCATGGCATACTGTATGAGCGCCAACTTCCTCAGCAATGAATATTTTTCCACTCTACTAGGTTCCAAGCGCTCGTAAGGAGCATAACTATAATTTAGAACAATGAGACGCTAAGCAGTGGACGGACGACCCTCGAAATCACATGAAATTCATGTCCGCTCGGTATAACGGCCATAACTTCATCTAGGGGACTCAGAATCTTCGGCTGCTGGGCTCGTTGGAAAGCTAACCGAGGGAGCAACACCATAGGAACTGAAAATCAAACTTTTGACATATGGAGAATATTTGATACCAATTTATAAGGCCAACACCTTGGTTGCCCGCTTTTCGCGTTTGCTCCTTCGGTACGGATCGAAATGTGCGTACCATGACTTACTATATGAACGCCAACTTCCTCAACAGTGAATATTTTTCCACTCTACTAGGTTTCTAGTGCTCGTAATGAGCATACCTATGATCTAGAACAATGTGACGCTAAGTAGTGGACGGACGACCCCCCAAAACTCATGAAAGTCATGTCCGCTCGGTATAACAGCCATAATTTCATCTAGGGGACTAAGAATCTTCGGCTGTTGGGCTCGTTGGAAAGCTAACCGAGGGAGCAACACCATAGGAACTAGAAATGAAACTTTTGACATATGGGGAATATTTGATACCAATTTATAAGGCCAACACCATGCTCGCCCGCTTTCAACGTTTGCTCCTTCGGTACGGATCGAAATGTGCGTACCATGGCTTACTGTATGAGTGCCCACTTCCTCAGTAGTGAATATTTTTCAACTCTACTAGGTTACTAGCGCTCGTAAGGAGCATAACTTTGATCTAGAACATTGGACGGATGACGCCCAAAACCACATGAAAGTCATGTCCGCTCGGTATAACGGCCATAACTTCTTCCAGGGGTCTCAGAATCTTCGGCTGTTGGGCTCGTTGGAAAGCTAACTGAGGGAGCAACACCATAGGAATTGGAAATCAAACTTTTGACATATGGGGAATATTTGATACCAATTTATAAGGCCAACACCTTGCTCGCCCGCTTTCAGCGTTTGCTCCTTTGGTACGGATCAAAATGTGCGTGCCATGGCTTACTGTGAGCGCTAACTTCCTCTGAAGTGAATATTTTTCCACTCTACTAGGTTTCTAGTGCTCATAAGGAGCATAACTATGATCTAGAACAATGTGACGCTAAGCAGTGGACAGACCACCCCCCAAAACTCATGAAAGTCATGTCTGCTCGGTATAACGGCCATAATTTCATCTAGGGGACTTAGAATCTTCGACGGTTGGGCTCGTTGGAGAGCTAACTGTGGGAGAAACACCGTAGGAACTGGAAATCAAAGTTTTGACATTTCTAGAATATTTGACACCAAATTATAAGGCCAACACCTTGCTCCTTCAGGACGGATCGAAATGTGTGTAGCATGGCTTACTGTATGAGCGCCAACTTCCTCAGCAGTGAATATTTTTCCACTCTACTAGGTTCCAAGCGCTCGTAAGGAGCATAACTATAATTTAGAATAATGAGACGCTAAGCAGTGGACGGACGACCCTCGAAACCACATGAAATTCATGTCCGCTCGGTATAACGGCCATAACTTCTTCTAGGGGACTCAGAATCTTCGGCTGTTGGGCTCGTTGGAAAGCTAACCGAGGGAGCAACACCATAGGAACTGAAAATCAAACTTTTGACATAAGGAGAATATTTGATACCAATTTATAAGGCCGACACCTTGGTTGCCCGCTTTCAGCGTTTGCTCCTTCGGTACGGATCTAAATGTGCGTACCATGACTTACGATATGAGCGCCAACTTCCTCAGCAGTGAATATTTTTCCACTCTACCAGGTTTCTAGTGCTCGTAATGAGCATACCTATGATCTAGAACAATGTGACACTAAGCAGTGGACGGATGACCCCCCAAAACTCACGAAAGTCATGTCCGCTCGGTATAACAGCCATAATTTCATCTAGGGGACTTAGAATCTTCGGCTGTTGGGCTCGTTGGAAAGCTAACTGTGGGAGCAAAATCGTAGGAACTGGAAATCAAACTTTTGACATTTCGGAAATATTTGATACCAATTTATAAGGCCAACACCTTGCTCGTCCGCTTTCAGCATTTGCTCCTTCGGTACAGATCGAAATGTGTGTACCATGGCTTAGTGTATTAGCGCCAACTTCCACAACAGTGAATATTTCTGCACTCTACTAGGTTCCTAGTGCTCGTAAGGAGGATACCTATGATCTAGAACAATGTGACGCTAAAAGCTGGACGGACGACCACGAAAACTCATGAAAGTCATGTCCGCTTAGTATAACGGCCATAACTACATCTAGGGGACTCAAAATCTTCGGCTGTTGTGCTCGTTGCAAAGCTAACTGAGGGAGCAACACCGTAGGAACTGGAAATCGAACTTTTGACATCTAGAGAATATTTGATACCAATTTTTAAGGCCAACACCTTGCTCACGCGTTTTCACCGTTTGCTCCTTCGGTACGGATCGAAATGTGTGTAGCATGGCTTACTATATGAGCGCCAACTTACTCCGCAGTGAATATTTTTCCACTCTATTAGGTTCCAAGCGCTCGTAAGGAGCATAACTATGATTTAGAACAATGAGACGCTAAGCAGAGCACGGACGACCCCCGAAACAACATGAAATTCATGTCCGCTCGGTAAAACGGCCATAACTTCTTCTTGGGGACTCAGAATCTTCGGCTGTTGTCACGCCCAGTTCTCAACCAACGGAACCGGGACAACATATATGTGCCAGGAACGTGTCTCACATATATAATGACAATAGTGACATCACAGAACGTGCTTAAACGATAAATAAAGCGTTTACATAGAGTATAACATCACTTTATTACAATAAGACAACATGTCTTTAAACCAGAGTCATAGCGGAAGTGTAAACGAAGACAAATGAGCCGCCACAGGGACGTCGACTGGTGGACCGGTACGCCTAGAACTCGTTGAAGTCCTGAACATACCCTTCGAAGTCTTCTGGAGCTGAGCAGCGGTTGGGTTCCAGCCAACAGTAGGTTTAAAGTAAAGCAAGCGTGAGTATTTCATACTCAACAAGCACAACATGAACTATGAGGCATCTAGGGTTGGCTGACACTTAGCATGAGCTTTTAGTTGGTCAAGTTTTTATTAAACGACTAGCATCTACAAGAGAGTTGATAACCATTAACCCAAGATATAGCATGTGAACATTATTTAACAACATGATCATGAGAACCACTTTGATAACCCAACAGAACCACTAATCTGCATAAAGGATCTGGGCCGCTCATAACCGTGAGCACGGCTGACATGTCAGTTTTACACTCTCGAGAGGTTGTACATCTTTACCCATGAGTCGTGGGCTACGCTAGTGGTCCACCACATTACCTTAGATGAGATGGCTAGCAAGCACACTACGAGGCCTTTACAAAGATCACGTTGGTAAGGTGTAACCGCTAAGGTTTCAGGGTCCGCAGCTGTGGAGCAAGCCTCAAGGGGAGATAAACGCACTCAACCCAAGTAGCGCGAGGGCCACAGAAGCTCACCTCCCCTCTTGCCCCGTCGGTAAGTTACTCCCAAACCAATGCAACCCAATTAATTAGCCAAGACCGTCCCATTCCAGTCTCATGGTAGCACTGTTATCCCAGGTTGTCGCTTTGCGAACCGGTCCTTAAGGAGAGTGGCTATAAGCAAAACCCATGCTCATGCCCCCTAGACCAAGTTGCTAAAAAGCCATTTTTAAGGGAACATGAACCACAGAGGGTCAAGCTCAAGATTTGATTGCATAGATCCATTAAGCAAAATTATTAATGAAAGATACATGAGTTCGCGCAGCAACAAGCAAAACTTAACCAACATGCATTCCCATAGGTAAACATTGCGATAAAGAGGCTAGGTACAGTCCTTATTGGCATACAGGAACAGACACATGCATATGAAGTGATTAATGATTATTGGGTTGTGTCCATGTTATACTTGCCTTGCTCAAACTGGTCTTGAGGCTGCTGCTCAACACCCTCAAACTGCTGCTCCTCGTCACCAACAAACTGCTCACCGTCTAACCACGATCACGGCAACGTACAAACATTTCCACGCATACATACATGCAAACAATTGGCCAAAGGTGAGAAACAGTACATCATATCATAAAAACAGAAGGTAAAACTGTACTAAAAACATTCTACGTGTTTCCACGGTCGCGTGAGCGCAAGAATCACTCAAAACGGAGTTAAAACGCGAAAGTTATGCATAAAACGGGCTCCTAGGGGCATAACTGTGATAGAAACCTTAAACCAGGGGCTAGATTTGAAAAACCGAGGACCTATACGTAATTAAACCTAGCCGCAGAGGGTTCTGGTGCAAAACTCCAGGGTCTGGATGGCGGGTTCTAATTTTCAAAAGCGCAGGGGCTAAAACGCTAAAACCAGGACTAAAACCTAATTACTTTTCAACGTCGGTGGACTGCGGGTTGATTTCCCGAAAGTCCAGGGGCTCTTTAGCAAAACGAACCGCGCTGACCGGTATTGACCGGTCATCGGCGAGTGGGAGCGGTTAGATCTCGATCCAACGGCGACGTTAGATCGGATCAGGGTTCTGTTCTCGTGCGTCGGATCGAGATCCGACGACGGAGGGAGACCGGGGCCGCGGGCGACGGCGACCGCGCCCATGGCGCTCTCGGCGCGCGGCGGGAACGGCGGCGCGGCGGCGTTCCGGCTCAGGGAGTGTGCTAGGCTCGACTAGAGCTAGCCTAAAAGGACGAGGGTGTTACGGCGAGCTCACCGAGGGCTTGAGGGCGGCGAGAGATGGTCGGTGGCGGTCTGGCGACGAGCGGCGGCGGCGTCGGTTCACGGGTGGCGTTCGCCCGCGTGGAACGTGAGGGTGAAGCATCTCCGGGACTCCGAGGATGGGCGGCGAAGCTCCGGGATGTTCCTGCGACACGAGAGAGGGAGGATTCAGGGCCGGAGGGGCTACACCGACGCCGAATTCGGCGGCGGAGCGGCTTACCGAGGCGGGGCTCCGGCGACGATTGCGAGCTCGAGAGGGCACGGGAGGGCAATAGCTCTGGTGGAGAGGCGAAGGGGACGGAGGCGAGCCTCGGGGTGGGTTTTATAGAGCCTCGGCCGAAGGGGATAAGCACGGCCGCGGTGATCCCGCTCGGCGGCTTTGAAGGCCGGACCCGGCAGTGAAGGAAGGCGAGGGAGAAGGGGGAACCGGGGCGGGAGCTGCGGGATTTGAAGAGGGGAGCGTTTAAGGAAAGGAGCGGGACGCGGATTCGACTCGGGAGGCTCGGGCGCGGACGTGGCCGAGCGGAGGAATGAAAGCACGCGAGATGTCCGGCGGGAGGAGGGAGACGGCCCTGACTGGTGGGGTCCGCCTGTCGGCGAGACGCGGAGAGGGGAGGGAGGCGCGGCCTTGGGCCGGCCTTTCGGCCCAAGTGGAGGGAGGGCGCGCGCGGCGGCCGGTCGGGCCGGGGCCCAGGCGGGAGGAGCGGGGGCGCGGGGCTGGCTGGGCCGGCCCAGGCGGGGAGAGGAGGCGCGGGGCTGGGCGGGCCGGTCGGCCGGGCCGGCCGGTCGGCCTGGCTCCCCCTCTTTTTTTTTCTTTTTTTCTTTTTCTGGTTTTGAATTCCTTTGAATTTGGATAGAAAATGGGTCTAGAATTCAAATAAATTTGAATTTGAATCCTTAATTCACACAACCAAGAGAGGATGCACCAGCATGTATGCACAAGAAAGTTTGGCCTATGGTTTATTTTATACAAGTGTTGATTTTAAATAAATCATTTAAAAATGCAACTAAGCACATAAGCCTTAGAAAATTAAATAAATTACTTAGAATTTATTATAAAATGCTGGAATTTAAACTAGGGTGTTACAGCTGTTGAGCTCGTTGGAAAGATAACTGAGGGAGCAACACCATAGGAACTAGAAATCAAACTTTTGACATATGGGGAATATTTGATACCAATTTATAAGGCCAACACCTTGGTCGCCCGCTTTCAGCGTTTGCTCCTTTGGTACGGATCAAAATGTGCGTGCCATGGCTTACTGTATGAGCTCCAACTTCCTCTGCAGTGAATATTTTTCCACTCTACTAGGTTTCTAGTGCTCGTTAGGAGCATAACTATGATCTAGAACAATGTGACGCTAAGCAGTGGACGGACGACCCCCCAAAACTCATGAAAGTCATGTCCGCTCGGTATAACAGCCATAATTTCATCTAGGGGACTAAGAATCTTCGGCTGTTGGGCTCGTTGGAAAGCTAACCGAGGGAGCAACACCATAGGAACTAGAAATGAAACTTTTGACATATGGGGAATATTTGATACCAATTTATAAGGCCAACACCTTGCTCGCCCGCTTTCAGCGTTTGCTCCTTCGGTACGGATCGAAATGTGCGTACCATGGCTTACTGT
This sequence comes from Paspalum notatum, assembly GCA_022530915.1. Classification (NCBI taxonomy): domain Eukaryota; kingdom Viridiplantae; phylum Streptophyta; class Magnoliopsida; order Poales; family Poaceae; genus Paspalum; species Paspalum notatum. The sequence continues at coordinate 11,708,152 of CM039683.1, forward strand.
ATGAGTGCCAACTTGCTCAGTAGTGAATATTTTTCAACTCTACTAGGTTACTAGCGCTCGTAAGGAGCATAACTATGATCTAGAACATTGGACGGATGACGCCCAAAACCACATGAAAGTCATGTCCGCTCGGTATAACGGCCATAACTTCTTCCAAGGGACTCAGAATCTTCGGCTGTTGGGCTCGTTGGAAAGCTAACTGAGGGAGCAACACCATAGGAATTGGAAATCAAACTTTTGACATATGGGGAATATTTGATACCAATTTATAAGGCCAACACCTTGCTCGCCCGCTTTCAGCGTTTGCTCCTTTGGTACGGATCAAAATGTGCGTGCCATGGCTTACTGTGAGTGCTAACTTCCTCTAAAGTGAATATTTTTCCACTCTACTAGGTTTCTAGTGCTCATAAGGAGCATAACTATGATCTAGAACAATGTGACGCTAAGCAGTGGACAGACCACCCCCCAAAACTCATGAAAGTCATGTCTGCTCGGTATAACGGCCATAATTTCATCTAGGGGACTTAGAATCTTCGGCGGTTGGGCTCGTTGGAGAGCTAACTGTGGGAGCAACACCGTAGGAACTGGAAATCAAAGTTTTGACATTTCCAGAATATTTGACACCAAATTATAAGGCCAACACCTTGCTCGTCCACTTTCAGCGTTTGCTCCTTCAGGACGGATCGAAATGTGTGTAGCATGGCTTACTGTATGAGCGCCAACTTCCTCAGCAGTGAATATTTTTCCACTCTACTAGGTTCCAAGCGCTCGTAAGGAGCATAACTATAATTTAGAACAATGAGACGCTAAGCAGTGGACGGACGACCCTCGAAACCACATGAAATTCATGTCCGCTTGGTATAACGGCCATAACATCTTCTAGGGGACTCAGAATCTTCGGCTGTTGGGCTCGTTGGAAAGCTAACCGAGGGAGCAACACCATAGGAACTGAAAATCAAACTTTTGACATAAGTAGAATATTTGATACCAATTTATAGCTTCTTACAGAATGTGGGATGGGATGGGCTAAAAAGGATGGTTTTGAGGCAGCTGCGGTTGCCGAGGAGGAGTGTGTGAAAAACGTGGTGGCTCTGAGTCACGGCGCCATTCGGACCGGCAAGTTCAATGGCCCATACTTATTTTGCTGGGAACAAAACCCGTTTTCCTAATACTTAAAACATGCCAACTAGAGGCCCCAAGCATAGATATCTTTTCTACGGCAAAAACCCCTAAGCCCCAGATATCTCCTTGCATGTACTAATAAGCCTTGACCCGTCCCTCCGCGAGGAGTGAGGTGGGCTTGCGGAGTACGAAGTACTCACCCTTGCTTTGCTGTTGTTTTTCAGAAGACTTCAACGCGTTCGCTGAGGCGCTCTTTGGCTAGGTCGTGTTCTTATCCCCAACCGCCTGTGGAGTTGGGCTGAATAAAGGACGCTTGTTTAATTTCCGCTTCCGTTCATTTATGTAATATGTGTTGTAATCGTTAAGTTAGACTCTTTACTGCTTTGAATAAATGTGTGGCTAGCCTGCTGGGACTAGCTATTGTATCACATTTAGCTTCTGAGAAATCAGGGGCACTTCAAAGGGCCTCCAGTCAATCGGAGGGCTTGAGCTCGTTGACAATCACTCATCACACCAGGAGAGCAATGAGGCCGGTCCATTGGCTCTCAGATGCATATTAGTGGACGGACGACCCCCGAGAACTCATGAAAGTCTTGTCTGCATGGTATGACGGCCAAAATTTCATCTAGGGGACTCAGAATCGTCAGCTGTTGGGCTCATTGGAAAGATAACTGTGGGAGCAACACCGTAGGAACTAGAATCAAAATTTTGACATTTGGAGAATATTTGATACCAATTTAGAAGGCCAACACCTTGCTCGTCCGCTTTCAGCATTTGCTCCTTCGGTACAGATCGAAATGTGTGTACCATGGCTTACAGTATGAGCGCCAACTTCCTCAGTAGTAAATATTTTTCCACTCTGCTAGGTTCCTAGTGCTCGTAAGGAGCATACCTATGATCTAGAAAAATGTGACGCTAAAAGGTGGATGGACGACTCTGAAAACTTATGAAAGTCATGTCCGCTCGGTATAACGGCCATAACTACATCTAGGGGACTCCAAATGTTCGGCTGTTGTGCTCGTTGGAAAGCTAACTGAGGGAGCAATACCGTAGGAACTGGAAATAAAACTTTTGACATACGGGGAATACATGCTACCAATTTATATGTCCAACACCTTGCCCGCTCGCTTTCAGCGTTTGCTCCTTCGGTACAGATCGAAATGTGCGTACCATGGCTTACTGTTTGAGCGCCAAATTCCTCAGAAGTGAATATTTTTCACTCTACTAGGTTTCTAGCGCTCGTAAGGAGCATACCTATGATCTAGAACAATGAGACGCTAAGCAGTGGATGGACGACCCCCGAAAACCCATGAAAGTCATGTCTGCTCGGTATAATGGCCATAACTTCTTCTAGGGGACTCAGACGCTTCGGCTGTTGGGCTCATTGGAAAGCTATCTGAGAGAGCAACACCATAGGAACTGGAAATCAAACTTTGCCATATGGGGAATATTTGATACCACTTTATAAGGCCAACACCTTGCTCACCCGATTTCAGCATTTGCTCCTTCGGTACGGATCGAAATGTGCGTAACATGGCTTACTGTATGAGCGCCAACTTCCTCAACAGTGAATATTTTTCCACTCTAATAGGTTTCTAGCGCTCGTAAGGAGCATACCTATGATCTAGAACAATGAGACGCTAAGCAGTGGATAGACGACCCTCGAAATCTCATGAAAGTCATGTCCGCTCGGTATAACGTCCATAACTTCTTCTAGGGGACTCAGAATCTTCGGCTGTTGGGCTCGTTGGAAAGCTAACTATGGGAGCAACACCATAGGAACTGGAAATCAAACTTTTGACATATGGGGAATATTTGATACCAATTTATAAGACCAACATCTTGCTCACCCGATTTCAGCGTTTGCTCCTTCGGTACGGATCGAAATGTGCGTACCATGGCTTACTGTATCAGCGCCAACTTCCTCAGCAGTGAATATTTTTCTACTCTACTGGGTTTCTAGCACTCGTAAGGAGCATACCTATGATCTAGAACAATGTGATGCTAAGCAGTGGACGGAAGACCCCCAAAAACTCATGAAAGTCATGTCCGCTTGGTATGACGGCCATAATTTCATCTAGGGGACTCAGAATCTTCGGTTGTTGGTTTGCTCCTTCAGTACAGATCGAAATGTGTGTACAATAGCTTACTGTATGAGCTCCAACTTCCTTAGCAGTGAATATTTTTCCACTCTACTAGGTTCCTAGCGCTTGTAAGGAGCATACCTATGATCTAGAACAATGAAATGCTTTGCAGGAGACGGACGACCCCCGAAACCACGTGAAAGTCATGTCCGCTCGGTATAACGGCCATAACTTCTTCTAGGGGACTCAGAATCTTCGGCTGTTGTGCTCGTTGGAAAGCTAATTGAGGGAGCAACACCATAGGAACTAGAATCAAACTTTTGACATATGGGGAATATCTGATACAAATTTATAAGGCCAACACCTTGCTCGCCCGCTTTCAGCGTTTGCTCCTTAGGTACGGATCGAAATGTGCGTGCCATGGCTTACTGTATGAGCGCCAACTTCCATAGCTGTGAATATTTTTCCACTCTACTAGGTTTCTAGTGCTCGTAAGGAGCATATCTATGATCTAGAACAATGTGATGCTAATTAGTGGACGGACGACCCCCCGAAAACTCATCAAAGTCAAGTCCGCATGGTATGACGGCCAAAATTTCATCTAGGGGACTCAGAATCGTTAGCTGTTGGGCTCATTGGAAAGCTAACTGTGGGAGCAACACCGTAGGAACTAGAAATCACAATTTTGACACTTGGGGAATATTTGATACCAATTTATACGGCCAACACCTTGCTCGTCCGCTTTCAGCGTTTGCTCCTTTGGTACAGATCGAAATGTGTGTACCATGGCTTACAGTATGAGCTGCCAACTTCCTCAGCAGTGAATATTTTTCCATTCTACTAGATTTCTGGCACTCGTAAGGAGCATACCTATGATCTAGAACATTGTGACGCTAAGCAGTGGACGGACGACCCCCAAAAACTCGTGAGATTCATGTCCGCTTGGTATGACGGCCATAATTTCATCTAGGGACTCAGAATCTTCGGCTGTTGTGGTCATTGGAAAGCTAACTGTCTGAGCAACACCGTAGGAACTAGAAATCAAACTTTTGACACCTAGGGAATATTTGATTCCAATTTATAAGGCTAACACCGCGCTCACCCGATTTCAGTGTTTGCTCCTTCGGTACGGATCGAAATGTGCGTACCATGGCTAACTGTATGAGCGTCAACTTCCTCAGCAGTGAATATTTTTCCACTCTACTACGTTTCTAGCGCTCATATGGTGGATACCTATGATCTAGCACATTGTGACGCTAGGCAGTGGACGGACGATCCCCGAAAACTCATGAAAGTCATGTCCGCTTGGTATGACGGCCATAATTTCATCTAGGGGACTCAGAATCTTCGGCTGTTGTGGCCGTTGGAAAGCTAACTGTGGGAGCAACACCGTAGGAACTGGAAATCAAGCTTTTGACATTTGGGGAATATTTGATAGCAATTTATAAGGCAAACACCTAGCTTACCCGCTTTCAGCGTTTGCTCCTTCGGTACGGATCGAAATGTGTGTACCATGGCTTACTGTATGAGCGCCAACTTCCTCAGCAGTGAATATTTTTCCACTCTACTAGGTTCCTAGCGCTCGTAAGGAGCATACCTATGATCTAGAACAATGAGACGCTAAGCGGTGGACGGACGACCCCCGAAAGCACATGAAAGTCATGTCCGCTCGGTATAACGGCCATAACTTCTTCTAGGGGACTCAGAATCTTCGGCTATTGGGCTCGTTGGAAAGCTATCTGAGAGAGCAACACCATAGGAACTGGAAATCAAACTTTTCATATTTGGGGAATATTTTATACCAATTTAGAAGGCCAACACCTTGCTCACCCGATTTCAGCGTTTGCTCCTTCGGTACGGATCGAAATGTGTGTACCATGGCTTACTGTATGAGCGCCAACTTCCTCAGCAGTGAATATTTTTCCACTCTACTAGGTTCCTAGCGCTCGTAAGGCGCATACCTTTTATCTAGAACAATGAGACGCCAAGCAGTGGACGGACGACCCCCGAAAGCACATGAAAGTCAAGTCCGCTCGGTATAACGGCCATAACATCTTCTTGGGGACTCAGAATCTTCGGCTGTTGGGCTCGTTGGAAAGCTATCTGAGAGAGCAACACCATAGGAACTGGAAATCAAACTTTTCATATTTGGGGAATATTTTATACCAAATTAAAAGGCCAACACCTTGCTCACCCGATTTCAGCGTTTGCTCCTTCGGTACGGATCGAAATGTGTGTACCATGGCTTACTGTATGAGCGCCAACTTCCTCAGCAGTGAATATTTTTCCAGTCTACTAGGTTCCTAGCGCTCGTTAGGAGTATACCTTTGATCTAGAACAATGAGACGCCAAGCAGTGGACGGACGACCCCCGAAAGCACATGAAAGTCAAGTCCGCTCGGTATAACGGCCATAACATCTTCTAGGGGACTCAGAATCTTCGGTTGTTGGGCTCGTTGGAAAGCTAACTGAGGGAGCAACACCATAGGAACTGGAAATCAAACTTTTGACATTTGGAGAATATTTTATACCAAATTAGAAGGCTATGAGCACCAACTTCCTCAGCAGTGAATATTTTTTCACTCTACTAGGTTCCTAGCGCTCGTAAGGAGCATACATATGATCTAGAACATTGAGACGCTAAGCAGGGGACGGACGATCCCCGAAAGCGCATGAAAGTCAAGTCCGCTCGGTATAACGGCCATAACTTCTTCTAGGGACTCAGAATCTTCGGTTGTTGGGCTCGTTGGAAAGCTAACTGAGGGAGCAACACCATAGGAACTAGAAATCAATCTTTTGATATTCGGGGAATATTTTATACCAATTTAGAAGGCCAACACCTTGCTCACCTGATTTCAGCGTTTGCTCCTTTGGTACGGATCGAAATGTGTGTACCATTGCTTACTGTATGAGCGCCAACTTCCTCAGGAGTGAATATTTTTCCACTCTACTAGGTTCCTAGCGCTCGTAAGGACCATACCTTTGATCTAGAACAATGAGACGCTAAGCAGTGGACGGACGACCCCCGGAAGCACATGAAAGTCAAGTCCGCTCGGTATAACGGCCATAACATCTTCTAGGGGACTCAGAATCTTCGGCTGTTGGGCTCGTTGGAAAGCTAACTTAGGGAGCAACACCATAGGAACTGGAAATCAAACTTTTGACATTTAGGGAATATTTTATACCAAATTAGAAGGCTATGAGCACCAACTTCCTCAGCAGTGAATATTTTTTCACTCTACTAGGTTCCTAGCGCTCGTAAGGAGCATACATCTGATCTAGAACATTGAGACGCTAAACAGGGGACGGACGATCCCCGAAAGCGCATGAAAGTCAAGTCCGCTCGGTATAACGGCCATAACTTCTTCTAGGGGACTCAGAATCTTCGGTTGTTGGGCTCGTTGGAAAGCTAACTGAGGGAGCAACACCATAGGAACTGGAAATCAAACTTTTGATATTCGGGGAATATTTTATACCAATTTAGATGGCCAACACCTTGCTCACCTGATTTCAGCGTTTGCTCCTTTGGTACGGATCGAAATGTGTGTACCATTGCTTACTGTATGAGCGCCAACTTCCTCAGGAGTGAATATTTTTCCACTCTACTAGGTTCCTAGCGCTCGTAAGGAGCATACCTTTGATCTAGAACAATGAGACGCTAAGCAGTGGACGGACGACCCCCGGAAGCACATGAAAGTCAAGTCCGCTCAGTATAACGGCCATAACATCTTCTAGGGGACTCAGAATCTTCGGCTGTTGGGCTCGTTGGAAAGCTAACTGAGGGAGCAACACCATAGGAACTGGAAATCAAACTTTTGACATTTAGGGAATATTTTATACCAAATTAGAAGGCTATGAGCACCAACTTCCTCAGCAGTGAATATTTTTTCACTCTACTAGGTTCCTAGCGCTCGTAAGGAGCATACATCTGATCTAGAACATTGAGACGCTAAGCAGGGGACGGACGATCCCCGAAAGCGCATGAAAGTCAAGTCCGCTCGGTATAACGGCCATAATTTCTTCTAGGGGACTCAGAATCTTCGGTTGTTGGGCTCGTTGGAAAGCTAACTGAGGGAGCAACACCATAGGAACTGGAAATCAAACTTTTGATATTCAGGGAATATTTTATACCAATTTAGAAGGCAAACACCTTGCTCACCTGATTTCAGCGTTTGCTCCTTTGGTACGGATCGAAATGTGTGTACCAGTGCTTACTGTGTGAGCGCCAACTTCCTCAGGAGTGAATATTTTTCAACTCTACTAGGTTCCTAGCGCTCGTAAGGAGCATACCTTTGATCTAGAACAATGAGACGCTAAGCAGTGGACGGACGACCCCCGGAAGCACATGAAAGTCAAGTCCGCTCGGTATAATGGCAATACATCTTCTAGGGGACTCAGAATCTTCGGCTGTTGGGCTCGTTGGAAAGCTAACTGAGGGAGCAACACCATAGGAACTGGAAATCAAACTTTTGACATTTGGGGAAAATTTTATACCAAATTAGAAGGCTATGAGCACCAACTTCCTCAGCAGTAAATATTTTTTCACTCTACTAGGTTCCTAGCGCTCGTAAGGAGCATACATATGATCTAGAACATTGAGACGCTAAGCAGGGGACGGACGATCCCCGAAAGCGCATGAAAGTCAAGTCCGCTCGGTATAACGGCCATAACTTCTTCTAGGGGACTCAGAATCTTCGGTTGTTGGGCTCGTTGGAAAGCTAACTGAGGGAGCAACACCATAGGAACTAGAAATCAATCTTTTGATATTCGGGGAATATTTTATACCAATTTAGAAGGCCAACACCTTGCTCACCCGATTTCAGCGTTTGTTCCTTTGGTACGGATCGAAATGTGTGTACCATGGCTTACTGTATGAGCGCCAGCTTACTCAGCAGTGAATATTTTTCTGCTCTACTAGGTTCCTAGCGCTTGTCAGGAGCACACCTTTGATCTAGAACAATGAGACGCTAAGCTGTGGACGGACGACCCCCGAAAGCACATGAAAGTCAAGTCCGCTCGGTATAATGCCCATAACATCTTCTAGGGGACTCAGAATCTTCGGCTATTGGGCTCGTTCGAAAGCTAACTGAGGGAGCAACACCATAGGAACTGGAAATCAAACTTTTGACATTTGGGGAATATTTTATACCAAATTAGAAAGCCATGAGCACCAACTTCCTCAGCAGTTAATATTTTTTCACTCTACTAGGTTCCTAGCGCTCGTAAGGAGCATACATATGATCTAGAACATTGAGACGCTAAGCAGGGGACGGACGACCGCCGAAGGCGCAGGAAAGTCAAGTCCGCTCGGTATAACGGCCATAACTTCTTCTAGGGGACTCAGAATCTTCGGTTGTTGGGCTCGTTGGAAAGCTAACTGAGGGAGCAACACCATAGGAACTGGAAATCAAACTTTTGATATTCAGGGAATATTTTATACCAATTTAGAAGGCCAACACCTTGCTCACCTGATTTCAGCGTTTGCTCCTTTGGTACGGATCGAAATGTGTGTACCAGTGCTTACTGTATGAGCGCCAACTTCCTCAGGAGTGAATATTTTTCAACTCTACTAGGTTCCTAGCGCTCGTAAGGAGCATACCTTTGATCTAGAACAATGAGACGCTAAGCAGTGGACGGACGACCCCCGGAAGCACATGAAAGTCGAGTCCGCTTGGTATAATGGCCATAACATCTTCTAGGGGACTCAGAATCTTCGGCTGTTGGGCTCGTTGGAAAGCTAACTGAGGGTGCAACACCATAGGAACTGGAAATCAAACTTTTGACATTTGGGGAAAATTTTATACCAAATTAGAAGGCTATGAGCACCAACTTCCTCAGCAGTGAATATTTTTTCACTCTACTAGGTTCCTAGCGCTCGTAAGGAGCATACATATGATCTAGAACATTGAGACGCTAAGCAGGGGACGGACGATCCCCGAAAGCGCATGAAAGTCAAGTCCGCTCGGTATAACGGCCACAACTTCTTCTAGGGGACTCAGAATCTTCGGTTGTTGGGCTCGTTGGAAAGCTAACTGAGGGAGCAACACCATAGGAACTAGAAATCAATCTTTTGATGTTCGGGGAATATTTTATACCAATTTAGAAGGCCAACACCTTGCTCACCCGATTTCAGCGTTTGTTCCTTTGGTACGGATCGAAATGTGTGTACCATGGCTTACTGTATGAGCGCCAGCTTACTCAGCAGTGAATATTTTTCCGCTCTACTAGGTTCCTAGCGCTCGTCAGGAGCATACCTTTGATCTAGAACAATGAGACGCTAAGCTGTGCACGGACGACCCCCGAAAGCACATGAAAGTCAAGTCCGCTCGGTATAATGCCCATAACATCTTCTAGGGGACTCAGAATCTTCGGCTATTGGGCTCGTTCGAAAGCTAACTGAGGGAGCAACACCATAGGAACTGGAAATCAAACTTTTGACATTTGGGGAATATTTTATACCAAATTAGAAAGCCATGAGCACGAACTTCCTCAGCAGTTAATATTTTTTTACTCTACTAGGTTCCTAGCGCTCGTAAGGAGCATACATATGATCTAGAACATTGAGACGCTAAGCAGGGGACGGACGACCGCCGAAGGCGCAGGAAAGTCAAATCCGCTCGGTATAACGGCCATAACTTCTTCTAGGGGACTCAGAATCTTCGGTTGTTGGGCACGTTGGAAAGCTAACTGAGGGAGCAACACCATAGGAACTAGAAATCAATCTTTTGATATTCGGGGAATATTTTATACCAATTTAGAAGGCCAACACCTTGCTCACTCGATTTCAGCGTTTGTTCCTTTGGTACGGATCGAAATGTGTGTACCATGGCTTACTGTATGAGCGCCAGCTTACTCAGCAGTGAATATTTTTCCACTCTACTAGGTTCCTAGCGCTCGTCAGGAGCCTACCTTTGATCTAGAACAATGAGACGCTAAGCTGTGGACGGACGACCCCCGAAAGCACATGAAAGTCAAGTCCGCTCGGTATAATGCCCTTAACATCTTCTAGGGGACTCAGAATCTTCGGCTATTGGGCTCGTTCGGAAGCTAACTGAGGGAGCAACACCATAGGAACTGGAAATCAAACTTTTGAAATTTGGGGAATATTTTATACCAAATTAGAAAGCTATGAGCACCAACTTCCTCAGCAGTTAATATTTTTTCACTCTACTAGGTTCCTAGCGCTCGTAAGGAGCATACATATGATCTAGAACATTGAGACGCTAAGCAGGGGACGGACGACCCCCGAAGGCGCAGGAAAGTCAAGTCCGCTCGGTATAACGGCCATAACTTCTTCTAGGGGACTCAGAATCTTCGGTTGTTGGGCTCGTTGGAAAGCTAACTGAGGGAGCAACACCATAGGAACTGGAAATCAAACTTTTGATATTCGGGGGATATTTTATACCAATTTAGAAGGCCAACACCTTGCTCACCCAATTTCAGCGTTTGCTCCTTTGGTACGGATCGAAATGTGTGTACCATTGCTTACTGTATGAGCGCCAACTTCCTCAGGAGTGAATATTTTTCCACTCTACTAGGTTCCTAGCGCTCGTAAGGAGCATACCTTTGATCTAGAACAATGAGACGCTAAGCAGTGGACGGACGACCCCCGGAAGCACATGAAAGTCAAGTCCGCTCGGTATAACGGCCATAACATCTTCTAGGGGACTCAGAATCTTCGGCTGTTGGGCTCGTTGGAAAGCTAACTGAGGGAGCAACACTATAGGAACTGGAAATCAAACTTTTGACATTTGGGGAATATTTTATACCAAATTAGAAGGCTATGAGCACCAACTTCCTCAGCAGTGAATATTTTTTCACTCTACTAGTTTCCTAGCGCTCGTAAGGAGCATACATATGATCTAGAACATTGAGACGCTAAGCAGGGGACGGACAATCCCCGAAAGCGCATGAAAGTCAAGTCCGCTCGGTATAACGGCCATAACTTCTTCTAGGGGACTCAGAATCTTCGGTTGTTGGGCTCGTTGGAAAGCTAACTGAGGGAGCAACACCATAGGAACTGGAAATCAAACTTTTGATATTCGGGGAATATTTTATACCAATTTAGAAGGCCAACACCTTGCTCACCTGATTTCAGCGTTTGCTCCTTTGGTACGGATCGAAATGTGTGTACCATTGCTTACTGTATGAGCGCCAACTTCCTCAGGAGTGAATATTTTTCCACTCTACTAGGTTCCTAGCGCTCGTAGGGAGCATACCTTTGATCTAGAACAATGAGACGCTAAGCAGTGGACGGACGACCCCCGGAAGCACATGAAAGTCAAGTCCGCTCGGTATAATGGCCATAACATCTTCTAGGGGACTCAGAATCTTCGGCTGTTGGGCTCGTTGGAAAGCTAACTGAGGGAGCAACACCATAGGAACTGGAAATCAAACTTTTGACATTTGGGGAAAATTTTATACCAAATTAGAAGGCTATGAGCACCAACTTCCTCAGCAGTGAATATTTTTTCACTCTACTAGGTTCCTAGCGCTCGTAAGGAGCATACATATGATCTAGAACATTGAGACGCTAAGCAGGGGACGGACGATCCCCGAAAGCGCATGAAAGTCAAGTCCGCTCGGTATAACGGCCATAACTTCTTCTAGGGGACTCAGAATCTTCGGTTGTTGGGCTCTTTGGAAAGCTAACTGAGGGAGCAACACCATAGGAACTGGAAATCAAACTTTTGATATTCGGGGAATATTTTATACCAATTTAGAAGGCCAACACCTTGCTCACCTGATTTCTGCGTTTGCTCCTTTGGTACGGATCGAAATGTGTGTACCATTGCTTACTGTATGAGCGCCAACTTCCTCAGGAGTGAATATTTTTCCACTCTACTAGGTTCCTAGCGCTCGTAAGGAGCATACCTTTGATCTAGAACAATGAGACGCTAAGCAGTGGACGGACGACCCCCGGAAGCACATGAAAGTCAAGTCCGCTCGGTATAACGGCCACATGAAAGCTCACCCGCTTTCAGCGTTTGTGTGATGCCCCGGGCATCTCAAGCGTTTTGACACATAGTTAGACACAAGCTAATGATGAATTAGGGTTTAATCACGCTTTGGGGGTAACAAGGATTAGGTGGAGAAACCACTAAATCAAAATCTTTCTATCCTATTACAAAAAAGTCTAGATTTTCAGCTTGTCACCAAACTTCACACTGAAATTACTTTTGATTTCACTATATGATTTCAAATTCTCCCTCTCTATGAAATGAAATTGAACTTATCACCTTTCAAATGCACCTATTTTGGAAGTGATTGCACTTCATTTGATACTCCAAAAGTTGGAAACAAGAAAGTCCCTACTCAAAGTGAAATTTCTGTTTTAATAAACCTTGGAACATAATAGTGTCTATAATTCAAAATATGTTGGGTTTCAGGCCAAAGTCATATTACCAACCTTGTTGATAAAATACTGGAGAACAACTTTGGTAACTAGAGTTTGATCACATATTGAAGTTTAAATGGAGTTTAGAGTCATTTTCTACCAACACAGAAAACCAGTTCAAATCAGCCCTATTTAGAAATCTCCAATTTGCTCTAGACTACAGCCACTTTCATGCAAAACTCCAATTGGAAAGTTGTGGGATTTAAAATTCTAAACAACTCACTCAAAAGGCATTTTGGGAGAAAAGGCTTGGAAATAGGACTTTTTATTTTTCAAAGCCATCTAGGTTTTCTGTCCATAACTAGGGCTGCTAGCAAATTTGAATTTAAATCTTATTTGCACTTGGAATTTGGTGCTGAACCTTTTGACAAAGTTGTAGATCTCAAAGAGTGGAACATTTCATCCAATTGGGGTTTTATCAAAATCGGCCTGTAAATTGGTCAAACCAGCGAATTACAGTGGGGAGGAAACACATCTTCAGTTTTCTTTCATTTTCTCTCTCCCCGCTCTCACTGACTGGTGGGCCTTTCGATCTGAGGGAGCGTCCGGCGCTTGCACGGCCGACGCCACGCGGCCGCCGGTCTCCGACGCCGCCGTCCTTGCCGCGCTGCCCTGCTCTGCCCGGCCTGCCCCTACCGCGCCGAGGCCGCGCCTCCCTGCCCCCCTCGCCCGGTCCCTTGAAGGAGAAGCCGAGCCCTGTCTCTCTCCCTGCTCCTCCCGCTCTCTCGCGCAGAACGCAGGACGTGCCCGGGCCGCCATGGTTGAAGCTCGGTGAGCTCGCGCCGCCGCCCCTGCGGACCGCCATTCGCCTAGCCACCATCCCCACCGCAGTCGCCTCGAGCTCCTCCACCGTCCCTGCCGATCCTCGGCCTCGCCCCGCCACCTCTAGCTCGTTCCGCGTGTGCGCACGCCGCGGCCGCGCCATGGCCTAGCCCGCGGTGAGCTAGCTACGCCGGTCGCCTCCCTGTCGTCCAACGCGCGCCCTGTCGTCGCCGCACCTCCCTCCACCGAAGCCCCAAGCCCTAGGCCGCCGCCGTCTGCCCTAGCCCCTTTCCCCACGCGCGACGCCGCGCCCCGCCCCGACTCACCCGCGCCTCAACGCGGAGAGCCTTCCTCCGGCCATCCCCGCCCCTCCACTTCACTACCACCGCGTGCGCCATCTCCCCGCGGAGCTTTCGCGCCCGTCCTCGCCCCTTCCCGTCGCCGGAGTCGGCGGATCGACCCCGCGCTGCCGCGGCCTCGCCGCGCGTTCACCCCCGGGTTCACCCTCGCCGCGCCGCCTCCCCTCTCCATCGCCGGCGACGAGATCTACCCCGAGAGGTAGCCCGCAGCCGGGAACACCCTTGGCCGCCGCCTCGGCTCCAAGATGCCGCCCCTACGCGCCGGCGCAAGCGCCGGAACGCCGAGCCGCGCGCCGTCCCCGCCCCCCCGGCCGAAGGTAGAAGAAAGAGGAGGTTTTGCAGAAAACCCCTTGTGAGTTTCCATTTCTACACGACGGTTTCATTTACTATTCACTGAGTCAGCGGAATCTTCTGTGCAGGCCCCTGGAGGTTATGGTTAATTACGTATAGGTCCCGGATCTAGGGTTAATGTGTATTATTTCGGTTTTGAACTTTGAAAAATCATATAAAATCACAGAAAAATCCAAAATGGACAAACTAAGTTGCATTAGACTCCTCTTGAATAGATCTATCGAATGGGTATGATGTGGATATGTGAAATGTCTCTTTTGCCCTTGGTTTGTTGCATGCATGATTAATTAGGATAAATGACAAAAGTGGACTAAATGAACTCCAAAGGCCATGAAACTTGGACAGTAGCCTTCTTGTGGCATTGTAGCACCATGTGAATTTTTGTAGCCCTAGCACTTGTGGTTTAATTACCCTTTTGCCATTATACATGTGTATGTGTATTTATTTAACCTAGGAAGGGGAGGCTACAAAGAATATGCTCAAATTGACTCTCTAGCATTTTTCATATACTTTAGGTAGTATGAATGTCTCACCGGTAAAATATGAGCCCCTGCATGTTAAGTGTTAATGGTGATTTGAAAATGACAAATCTTGACTTGGGGAACTAGATAAATGGAAAAGATGGCTTTAGGGTGCTAAGAGTATTCCACGAAAAATGTGGTAGCTTGTGCATGATATCTAGTTCCCAAAAATTATATTTGTGCATGTCTCTCATGATAATGGAGCTGTGTAACTACGAGAACTCAAGTGCATATTTTAATTCACAAATGCGCATGTGTGCGGATGATTAGGGTCTATACGATGGTTTAGGCCTTAGAATCAATACATGTTCATATGTCCTTTTATATGTGATAATTGTAGTGCATCTCGGGGATGGTTCGTATAGATTCCTAGCAATAATCTGAGTCCCTTTCGTGTGGAGCAAGTTTTACGTAAGGAATACTTAAGTAAATTGCCTAGATAATAATTCCCATGAATATATCTCTTACGCATATCATGCACGATTTTGCATTCGTTACGCTTATGTTGCACTATGTCATGCATATAGATTCCGCGAATGAAGGACCGACGCAGAAGCAGTCGCAAACCCAGTAGCCGGAAGACGAGCCCGTGCACCCGGTGCCAGAAGACGGCGTGTCGCTGATAAAACCGTCCCTGTTTCAAGGGGTTGCCTGGGGCAAAGCCCCACAACCCGGCAAACTAACTTAGTTTAGTTTGTTGGTTTCTTAAGAACAGTCAAAGGTAGGCAGGACCATGCAAATCCCAGCAAACAAATTATTTTGAGTTACGCATATGCATTTGGATTGATTGAAACCAATTGCATTAGACTTCCCGGCCGCCCTGGCCCTAGCACCTATACTTAGGGTTCGTAGGACGGGTGCCTAGAATGGTTAGGCACGAGTAGACACGAGTGAGTAATGTCACTCGTCTCGTAGGGTTTACTTTCGAATGATGAATCTTCATTACTATGAATTTATTATTGCTATGTTATGCTTTCAATTGAGACCGGGCGGAGATATGGGATTACTATGTTGAAAAATGATGTGATGGTATGGTGGACTCCGCCCGAGTCGCATAAGGCCCGTTCGCTGTTCGCCTGCTGATCGGCATAACATTGCTAGAATGCTTATCCGGGAAATGGGACCGGTGAAACCTTACTTGTGCCATCCGAAGAACAGAAACACGTTCCTACCCACTGGTTGAGAGGAAGGTGGCCCGGGGGAGCTTGGTGCTCATGACGGGGAGACCGAGATGTCGGCAGGCTCGTCATGGGGGCACAACCCGGGAGTCAGGCGGCAGTGAATCGAACTTGGGATGGGACAAGTGGAGAAGGGGGACTATATGTGGGAAAGCCGTCGTGTTAGTAAGCATATGGGCCCCTGGCATTTTCTAGTTATTCCCGGGAATATAAAAATCGATTCGAATCGCTGATGCTCACCAGGTGTGAGAATGCCAATATCACTGACGGGCAACGTAGAACTGTTTGAGGCATGATGTTTTATGGAATTGATGATTTGCTACTATACATTGGATATACCTGTTTTACTTCATGCAAATTACTTACTTTATATTACTAATGAGATTCAGGATAAGGACTAGCGGCTGTCAAATCCCGCTATAGTATGACACTAAACCATAGTGGATAATCATGATTAAAGGATAGCGACTGTCAAATCCCGCTATCCTATAACAACATTTTACAGTTTAAAATCAATGGCTAAGGACCTACTTGCTAGTAAGCTGAGCTTTGCGTCAACCGTAAACCCCGTCCATTAAGTCCTACTGAGTAATTAGTACTCACGGTTTGCCCCCACTTTTGGCTCACAGGTACTGGCGGCTTTTGGATAGCTGCTTGGAGAAGGGTAGAACCGATGGGCTCGGTGCTACTCGCCTCGTTCGTCTGTATGAAGACTTCTTAGGTACTTGGTTTCCGCT
This sequence comes from Paspalum notatum, assembly GCA_022530915.1. NCBI lineage: Eukaryota > Viridiplantae > Streptophyta > Magnoliopsida > Poales > Poaceae > Paspalum > Paspalum notatum. The sequence continues at coordinate 11,724,662 of CM039683.1, forward strand.
GCGAGATGTTTTGAAAACGCTTCCGCATTATATATATTTTGGACATGTATTTGACTATATACATTCTTGGTTTGTAAACTAAATCTATCTATTCTATATTTCAACTGCCTGTGAGGATGTAACTGTTGTGGCTCCATCGAGAGTCAGATGTGTATGATGTCGGTTCCTCTGGGAAATGCTGTTATCGAGAGCCGAAGGCCTCTCGACGGACGACCGGGTTTAGTACGGTCTAAGTACATTGTAACCTAATGGTGGCAGGTGTACTTAGCCCGTATTAAATCGGCGGTTCCGCCACAGTTTGCTCCTTTGGTATGGATCGAAATGTGTGCACCATTGCTTACTCTATGAGCGCCAACTTCCTCAGGAGTAAATATTTTTCCACTCTACTAGGTTCCTAGCGCTCGTAAGGAGCATACCTTTGATCTAGAACAATGAGACGCTAAGCAGTGGACGGACGACCCCCGGAAGCACATGAAAGTCAAGTCCGCTCGGTATAACGGCCATAACATCTTCTAGGGGACTCAGAATCTTCGGCTGTTGGGCTCGTTGGAAAGCTAACTGAGGGAGCAACACCATAGGAACTGGAAATCAAACTTTTGACATTTGGGGAATATTTTATACCAAATTAGAAGGCTATGAGCACCAACTTCCTCAGCAGTGAATATTTTTTTCACTCTACTAGGTTCCTAGCGCTCGTAAGGAGCATACATATGATCTAGAACATTGAGACGCTAAGCAGTGGACGGACCACCCCCGGAAGCACATGAAAGTCAAGTCCGCTCGGTATAACGGCCATAACATCTTCTAGGGGACTCAGAATCTTCGGCTGTTGGGCTCGTTGGAAAGCTAACTGAGGGAGCAACACCATAGGAACTGGAAATCAAACTTTTGACATTTGGGGAATATTTTATACCAAATTAGAAGGCTATGAGGACCAACTTCCTCAGCAGTGAATTTTTTTTCACTCTACTAGGTTCCTAGCGCTCGTAAGGAGCATACATATGATCTAGAATATTGAGACGCTAAGCAGGGGACGAACGACCCCCGAAAGCGCATGAAAGTCAAGTCCGCTCGGTATAACGGCCATAACTTCTTCTATGGGACTCAGAATCTTCGGTTGTTGGGCTCGTTGGAAAGATAACAGAGGGAGCAACACCATAGGAACTAGAAATCAAACTTTTGATATTCGGGGAATATTTTATACCAACTTAGAAGGCCAACACCTTGCTCACCCGATTTCAGCATTTGCTCCTTTGGTACGGATCGAAATGTGTGTACCATTGCTTACTGTATGAGCGCCAACTTCCTCAGGAGTGAATATTTTTCCACTCTACTAGGTTCCTAGCGCTCGTAAGGAGCATACCTTTGATCTAGAACAATGAGACGCTAAGCAGTGGACGGACGACCCCCGGAAGCACATGAAAGTCAAGTCCGCTCGGTATAATGGCCATAACTTCTTCTAGGGGACTCAGAATCTTCGGCTGTTGGGCTCGTTGGAAAGCTAACTGAGGGAGAAACACCATAGGAACCGGAAATCAAACTTTTGACATTTAGGGAATATTTTATACCAAATTAGAAGGCCAACACCTCGCTCACCCGATTTCAGCGTCTGCTCCTTCGGTACGGATCGAAATGTGCGTACCATGGCTTACTGTATGAGCGTCAACTTCCTCAACAGTGAATATTTTTCCACTCTACTAGGTTTCTGGCACTCGTAAGGAGCATACCTATGATCTAGAACATTGTGACGCTAAGCAGTGGACGGACGACCCCCGAAAACTCATGAAAGTCATGTCCGCTTGGTATGACGGCCATAATTTCATCTAGGGGACTCAGAATCTTCGGCTGTTGTGGTCATTGGAAAGCTAACTGTGGGAGCAACACCGTAGGAACTAGAAATCAAACTTTTGACTCCTAGGGAATATTTGATTCCAATTTATAAGGCCAACACCTTGCTTACCCGCTTTCAACGTTTGCTCCTTCGGTACGGATCGAAATGTGTGTACCATGGCTTACTGTATGAGCGCTAACTTTCTCAGCAGTGAATATTTTTCCACTCTACTTGGTTCCTAGCCCTCGTAAGGAGCATACCTTTGATTTAGAACAATGAGACGCTAAGCAGTGGACGGACGACCCCCGAAAGCACATGAAAGTCAAGTCCACTCGGTATAACGGCCATAACTTCTTCTTGGGGACTCAGAATCTTCGGCTGTTGGGCTCGTTGGAAAGCTAACTGAGGGAGCAACACCATAGGAACTGGAAATCAAACTTTTGACATTTGGGGAATATTTTATACCAAATTAGAAGGCTATGAGCACCAACTTCCTCAGCAGTGAATATTTTTTCACTCAACTAGGTTCCTAGCGCTTGTAAGGAGCATACATATGATCTAGAACATTGAGACGCTAAGCAGGGGACGGACGATCGCCGAAAGCGCATGAAAGTCAAGTCCGCTCGGTATAACGGCCATAACTTCTTCTAGGGGACTCAGAATCTTCAGTTGTTGGGCTCGTTGGAAAGCTAACTGAGGGATCAACACCATAGGAACTGGAAATCAAACTTTTGATGTTCGGGGAATATTTTATACCAATTTAGAAGGCCAACACCTTGCTCACCCGATTTCAGTGTTTGCTCCTTTGGTACGTATCGAAATGTGTGTACCATTGCTTACTGTATGAGCGCCAACTTCCTCAGGAGAGAATATTTTTCCACTCTACTAGGTTCCTAGCGCTCGTAAGGAGCATACCTTTGATCTAGAACAATGAGACGCTAAGCAGTGGACGGACGACCCTCGGAAGCACATGAAAGTCAAGTCCGCTCGGTATAACGGCCATAACTTCTTCAAGGGGACTCAGAATCTTCAGCTGTTGGGCTCGTTGGAAAGCTAACTAAGGGAGCAACACCATAGGAACTGGAAATCAAACTTTTGACATTTAGGGAATATTTTATACCAAATTTGAAGGCCAACACCTTGCTCACCCGACTTCAGCGTCTGCTCCTTCGGTACGGATCGAAATGTGCGTACCATGGCTTACTGTATGAGCTTCAACTTCCTCAACAGTGAATATTTTTCCACTCTACTAGGTTTCTGGCACTCGTAAGGAGCATACCTATGATCTAGAACATTGTGACGCTAAGCAGTGGACGGACGACCCCCGAAAACTCATGAAAGTCATGTCCGCTTGGTATGACGGCCATAATTTCATCTAGGGGACTCAGAATCTTCGGCTGTTGTGGTCATTGGAAAGCTAACTGTGGGAGCAACATCGTAGGAACTAGAAATCAAACTTTTGACACCTAGAGAATATTTGATTCCAATTTATAAGGCCAACACCTTGCTTACCCGCTTTCAATGTTTGCTCCTTCGGCACGGATCGAAATGTGTGTACCATGGCTTACTGTATGAGCGCCAACTTTCTCAGCAGTGAATATTTTTCCACTCTACTAGGTTCCTAGCGCTCGTAAGGAGCATACCTTTGATCTAGAACAATGAGACGCTAAGCAGTGGACGGACGACCCCTAAAAGCACATGAAAGTCAAGTCCGCTCGGTATAACGGCCATAACTTCTTCTAGGGGACTCAGAATCTTCGGCTGTTGGGCTCGTTGGAAAGCTAACTGAGGGAGCAACACCATAGGAACTGGAAATCAAACTTTTGACATTTGGGGAATATTTTATACCAAATTAGAAGGCCAACACCTTGCTCACCCGATTTCAGCGTTTGCTCCTTCGATACGGATCGAAATGTGCGGACCATGGCTTAGTGTATGAGCACCAACTTCCTCAGCAGTCAATATTTTTTCACTTTACTAGGTTCCTAGCGCTCGTTAGGAGCATACCTATGATCTAGAACATTGAGACGCTAAGCTGGGGACGGATGACCCCCGAAACCATATGAAAGTCATGTCCGCTCGATGTAACGGCCATAACTTCTTCTAGGGGACTCAGAATCTTCGGCTGTTGGGCTCGTTGGAAAGCTAACTGAGGGAGCAACACCATAGGCACTGGAAATCAAACTTTTGATATTTGGGGAATATTTTATACCAATTTAGAAGGCCAACACCTTGCTCACCCGATTTCAGCGTTTGCTCCTTCGGTACGGATCGAGATGTGTGTACCATGGCTTACTGTATGAGCACCAACTTTCTCAGCAGTGAATATTTTTCCACTCTACTAGGTTCCTAGCGCTCGTATGGAGCATACCTTTGATCTAGAACAATGAGACGCTAAGCAGTGGATGGACGACCCCCGAAAGCACATGAAAGTGAAGTCCGCTCGGTATAACGGCCATAACTTCTTCTAGGGGACTCAGAATCTTCGGCTGTTGGGCTCGTTGGAAAGCTAACTGAGGGAGCAACACCATAGGAACTAGAAATCAAAGTTTTGACATTTGGGGAGTATTTTATGTAGGACCGGGACATGCGACTAGAGGGGAGTGAATAGGAGCACTTGAAATCTCAAACTCAAACCCCCACCGCAGTGCAAAACGGAAACAACGCCCACAACGAAACTAGATACCGTCCACTGAGAGGATACGTATCTAGCTCACAACACGTGCTTGGTACCGTCCACTAAACAGATACGTACCAAGCACCAAGCGGAAGCACACGCTCAAACAGCTAAGAAAAGAGCGCAAAAGGAACCAACTCCGGAGAACTGCAGATTTTCAGACTGACGGGGCTGTAAAGATAAATCTCAAAACCCCTTAAGAGAAGCTCTAAAAAATCTCCCAAAATTACCACACCTTCACAAGGCAATAGGGAACAACTCCAGAAAAGTTTAGGCCAATTGGAGCAAGTTTTGACCACCGGACTGTCCGGTGGTTACAGCTTGACGCTCCAAAAAGATTCGAATCAAAACCCTATCAAACCAACTCCAAAAATTATAAAATTTTTACTGGAGGTTAATAAGGGGCCAAGGAACAACTCCACAAATTTTCAGCTCAACTGGACAAGGAATAAAATTCCTAGAGACACCCTGGTCTCCTCATAATCTATCCCCTCCTTCTGACAGAAACCCTGGGCTACCAATCTCGCTTTGTTCCTCACAATCATCCCATCCTCACCCTGTTTGTTCTTGAAAACCCACTTGGTACCTATAGGGCGATAGTTTGGTGGAGGTTCAACTAAATCCCAGACATGGTTTCTCTCAAAGTTCTCCAACTCCTCATGCATGGCGTTCATCCAGTTAGGATCAGATAATGCATGTGACACATCCTGGTGCTCAAAAGAAGCAACATATGCAGAGTAAGAGAAAAAGGCTAGAGAGTAAACCGAAGAGCGTGTGACATGCTGGTGAATATCTCCAATCATCCTGTGTGGAGGGTGATCCCGCTGGACCTACCGAGATGGTACAATCTCGGAGGTCACCTCCCCTGCGTCCTCAGCGGGTCCAGCCTCTGCATGAGCTTGCTGTCGGGAGAGTGAGAAGGAAGCCGTGGGCAAGGGTCCTCCTTCATCATCTGAGCTCGTAGCAGAGGGGCAGGAGCTGCAGCCTGTGCAGTGGCTCCTGCATCACCATCATTAACTGCATCTTCCTCATCCTCAAAGATAGGGGTGCCTTCTTCATCATCACCTGAAAGCTCAAAGACACGGGTTGTGCAGGGCATAGTTTCATCAAAAGAAACCTCACAAGTCTCAACAACTTGCTTGGCCTCTAAAATCCACACACGAAAAGCCCTAGAACTAGAAGCATACCCCAGAAAAATCCCATCCAAACAACGAGACTCAAACTTGTCCAAATGCCCTGCCTTCTTAAGCACAAAGCACCTGCAGTCAAACGCTCGCAAATGCTTGACGCTGGGCTGCCTACCAAACCGAAGTTCATACGAGGTCTTCCCAAGGAAGGCTCGCAAGAAGATCCGGTTCGCAATGTAACAGGCCGTATTCACTGCCTTAGCCCAAAAGCGCCTCAGAGTCCTATGCTCATCGAGCATCGTCCGTGCCATCTCAACAAGTGTACGGTTCTTGCGTTCCACAACACCGTTCTGCGGAGGGGTATATGGAGAAGAAAACTGATGTTCAAGACCTAGGTCACGACAGAAGTTTTCGCAGCGAGAGTTTCTGAATTCTCCACCATTGTCAATGCGGATAGCCCTCATGGCCTTATGACTCTCGTTTCTCAACCTCAGTACCAGATCCCGAACAAAACCAAACACCTCATCCTTAAACTCCATGAAAAATACCCACGAGAACCGCGAAAAATCATCCACAACGACAAGCACGTACCACTTCCCACTGACCGACGCTACCCGAGCGGGACCTACTGTATCCATATGGAGTAGCTCACCCAGATAGGAGGTCATAACCTGAGACACAGGAATGTGAGAAGCGGCAACCATCTTGCCATGACGACAGGGGTGGCAAACTAAGTCCTTCTCAGCTCTCAATTCCGGCAATCCTCGGATTAGGCCCATTGAACTTAACCTGACTAGCAGATCAAAGCCCAAGTGACCAAGTCTCCTATGCCACTTCCATATATCAGCAGAAGGACTAGCAACCAAACAGCGCGCAGGGCCAGAAACAGATGTGAGGTCGACCCTAAAAACCTGACCAAAAGGCAGCAAAGAGCAAACAAGGGTCTCCTCAGCATCAAGAACGCAGTACGCACCTTTCTTAAAATGAACCTCAAATCCTTCATCGAGAAGTTGCGAAACAGAAACCAAATTGAACCCCAAATTCCGAACAAAGGCAACTTCTCTCAGAGAAAGCTTAGCAGAGAGCGAAACAGAACCAACACCCATCACTTTACCTTGACCATTGTCCTCGAATGTGATGTACTCCTTGGTGCTTACGGGGTTGAGGCTGGAGAACCACTTGCGGTGCCGTGTCATGTGCCTAGAGCAACCGGAGTCCATGATCCACACGTCCTCCATGCCTCGATCCTGCAAAGTCAAGTAAAACGACGGTGAGCAAACGGTCCGGCACTAGGGTTAGTCCAAAAACTGTTGTACCAGTGCCGAGCCATCTGCTCAAAAGTGGGGTAAGCACAATCAAAGAAATCATCACGACGATCAGGGTAACCACGACCTCCAAAACGTGAACCCTCAAATGCTCTCTCAAAGCCTTAGTCACGAGGTCCATAGCCGCGCTGAAAATGACTAGGAGCTCGGCCGGTAAAGCATCTCTCACCACTAGTAGCATGAGCCTGAAAGCCGCCTCCTCTCTCACCACCGGCAAAGCGGTCTCTCATCTCACCGCGGTGGGGAGGATCTTGCCTACCACCCTGGAAGAATTGATCCTGGTTTCCCCAAGCTCTCTCCTGCCTCTCAACCCGCTTCCTCCTAAAGCAAAACTCCTCTAGGTGGCCATTCCGCTGGCAAAACTCACAGTGGTAGACAGGCCTCCTAGGAACTGGGTTAGGCTGGGACTTAGGCTTAGGTGGTGTGGCCTTGGGTGGCTCAGGCTGCTAGACTGGCTTCTTGCCCTTGGCCTTAAGCTCTTCCTCAACAATCTTGTCCATCTTAGCCTTAGAAGGCTTGGGTGTCCAGTACTGCTTCTTTGGGGCAGCCTTGGGTGGCTCATGGTAAACCCCATCAATAGTCTCTCCTGGCTGGGTAGGTGCAGTCTTGACCTTAATTGGGGCACTCTTCTCACCCGAAGTGCTGCACTCTCCAAACCCAACACCACTCGTCTCACCCTCAGCTCTCTTGGTGCTCTCTATGATCATCTCTAGTTGGGGTTGCCTCGCATATACCCAACTGAGCACCTCTCTCAACTTGTTGTTGTCATTCTGCAAAGACAACACCCCCTCCCTTAGATTCTCCAGAACTACAGTCTGGAAAGCACAAGTGTCACCGTCTAGGAAGGGAACCACAACAGCTTTCCCCAACTTCCTAATGGTGGCATCCCTATCCATCAGCTGCATCCTAAGGGTTAGGCAGTTCTCACAAGTGTCAGTAGGTGCTGAGAGCACCTCAAAGTCAACTCTCAACTGCTCTAACTCACTTCTCAAGGTAGGACAGACCATACACGCACCCAAAAGCGTAGGTCTATCCCTAAGCTCCTCAAGCTCCATGAGCTGCCCCTCAAACTTCTCCTTCAGAACACCTAGCTCTCTAGCTAGACAGGGGCAAGACTCACACTCAAGATCTCCACTCAAAGTAGGCTCATCCAGTTGGACTGGAGTTTGCCTAGCTCAGCCTTCAGCTCATCTATCTCCTCTACCCGCTTAGCATACCTATCTCTCTAGTCACCAAGCTCCGTCATGAAAGACTCGCAGGTACGGCACTCAATATCACTGGGTTGGGGTCTCACACTCCTCAACCTCTCATTCTCCTCTAAAGCCTCAGCAAGTTGGGCTTTCAACTTCTGTAGCTTCTTGGCTGCCTTCTCCAGCATCTTATCCTGGGCCTTAAGCTCTCGACTGTTCTGCTCTAGCATCTCAAGGATTTCGGCTTGCTCAGGAGTTACCTCATCATCGGAAGAAGAGTTGCTGCCGTCATCCTTGTTGTCCTTGTCCTCAAGCGCCATGGAGCAAACCGAGCTCCTCTTGTCCTTGTTCTTGCGCCTGGACTTGGTGGAGACGAAGCATAAGCCAGCTGGACCTCCTTGATCGTTCCTCTTGTCCTTCCTATACGTGATCTCCTCATCACTTGAGCTCGACGAGGACGAAGAGGAAGAAGATCCGCTGCTGTAGAAGCCGATCTCGGCGAAGAAGGCCTTGTCCCGCTTTCGGTTGTCCTTCTGGTAGCTCTTGAAAGCCTTCCGGAAGTTCTTCTTGCCGAAGGAGCGCTTGCCGGAGCCGTGCTTGCTGGAGCAGTGCTTGTCAAAGCTTGGCTTGCTGGAGTGGTACTTGTCGGAGTCGCGGGAGTAGCTCTTGCCCTTCTTGTAGTAGTCATTCTTGTTGGGGCACTCGGCGATGAAGTGGCCGACCTCTCCACACTCGAAGCATTTGGGCCGCTCGCCCCTCTTCTTGCTCATCCGGTTGTCATAGGCGCACTGAAAGCGACTAGACACCAGACACAACTCGTCATCCCCAAGTGTCGCTAGCTGCTCCTCTGTAACAGACATCAAAGCGGAAAACGAGAAATTGTGTAACATGGGGTTAGTGACCGACTCACTAGAGGGGGTAGCCAAGGCCAGACTCTTAGAACTTGTACAAGCGAGGGAATCCCTCATCTTGTAATCTACCTCGGTGGCCTTGAGCTTACTATAGAGCGTCTCTACTCCAATCGTATCATACCCTGCCGACTCAATGATTGAGTTCACCTTGATCTCCCATATTTTTCTGTCCAAAGCATACAGCAACTTGACAGCCTGCTGATGATCGATATATGGGAGGGCAGCGGGGACAGAGTTGACACGCAACTTGTTGATGATCGACTGAAAGCGACCAAACAAGTCATCTACTGACTCTCCCGGCTTCTGGACGAAATTCTCATATTCGCGCCGGTAAGTCTCCACAAGTCTAGCCTTAATTGTCGCAGTACCCTCATGGTGTGCACTAAGCAGTGACCATATCTCACGCGCAGTCTTAAGGTGACTTACTCTCTCATAATCCATGGGACCAAGCCCGGAGAAGAGAAAGTTAACAGCCTTGGCATTCGCCTCATGCTAAGCCACGATATCCTGCGTAGTACGCTCAGCAACTAGAAGCACCACAAAAGTCGTACTCTGAGTAGCATCCCATATGTCCTAACTCTGGCTAACAAGGAACGTCTCCATCCTACCTTTCCAGTAGGGATAGCCATCGGAGCCAAGGACGGGAATTTTCCCAGAGTAAGTCATCGTCGCTACGATTTCGTCACCGGTTAAGGTATAGGAAAGCTAACCGGCTCTGATACCACTTATAGGACCGAGACGTGCGACTAGAGGGGGGTGAATAGGAGCACTTGAAAACTCAAACTTAAACCCCCACCGCAGTGCAAAACGGAAACAACGCCCACAACGAAACTAGATACAGTCCACTGAGAGGATACGTATCTAGCTCACAACACGTGCTTGGTACCGTCCACTGAATAGATACGTACCAAGCACCAAGCGGAAGCACAGGCTCAAACGGCTAAGAAAAGAGCGCAAAAGGAACCAACTCTGGAGAACTGCAGATTTTCAGACTGATAGGGCTGCAAAGATAAATCTCAAAACCCCTTCAGAGAAGCTCCAAAAAACCTCCCAAAATTACCACACCTTCACAAGGCAATAGGGAACAACTCCAGAAAATTTCAGGCCAATTGGAGCAAGTTTTGACCAACGGACTGTCCGGTAGTTACAGCCTAACACTCCAAAAAGATTCGAATCAAAACCCTATCAAACCAACTCCAAAAATTATAAAATTTTTACTGGAGGTTAATAAGGGGCCAAGGAACAACTCCACAAATTTTCAGCTCAATTGGACAAGAAATAAAATTCCTAGAGCCACCGGACCGTCCGGTGGTTGACCACCGGGCTGTCCGGTGGTTAAAAACTAACAGACTAACCCGAAAAGAAAAATACCAAAACCCGGACAAAACACCTCCAAATGATCTGAAATTTTTATGGCAGCTTTATGATTCACTGATAAAGAGCTGCACAAAATTTCAGCCCAAAATTCGAAGGTTTGACCCCTAAACCAAACAAGACTTGAAAGTGGACAGAATCAGCAAGAAAACTGGACAACAGGAAACCTCACGCAAAAGCAATCCGAAACTTGATCAAACCTTCTCCAAACATCACGAAAATTGGCACAGGCTATCCTAGCTCCATTCCAAAGCTATTCCCAAAAGATCTATGGAAAAAGATCACGGGATTAGCGGTAAGTTCAGATCGCGTGAAGAGGTGAATATTTAGGCAAGAAGGGAAAAGCTCAAGAACAACTTGCTCGTGGCAATCCTTTGGGATTGAGATGTTCTAAGACATAATCTCCACGTCCTTGCAAGTCCAAAGCATAAGGAAAGCAAAGGATTCAACCTTAGCCAAAACAAACATCCAAAAGGCCAAGGTTTGAAGCCAAAAACCAAAGAGAACAAAGGGAGGAGAAGTACACAAAGTTGCTGCACGAAACCACTACGATTATGAGCCTCAAAAGAGGTCTTAGGTCAGATTACAATGAAGGATTTCGTCCCAAGCAACCACCCTCACCTTCCCTCTTGATTTGGAGGCTAGATCTCACCCTAACCCTCCTAAACTTGGAGCTCAAAGCTTGAGGATGAAAATTACCCTAAGGAAATGAAAACCTAGCTGCCAAGACTACCTCTAATGACCAGCTCTTAGGCTATTTATACACCAGTTCAGTTTTGGCATTTTTACATATAGACCCCTAACACTAGAAACGCCCGGAGGGGCTAAAACAGAAAAGAACCCAAAATATCTAGGACGGACGACCACGATGCAGACTTGATCTTCTTAGCTTCCACACAATCTTTAGATGTCCTCCACGTGGCCAGTAGTCCAATCCGCCTTTGCACCCCCGGTTTTGAAGTAAAAAGCCGGAAAACTTTAGGAAGTCTCCGTCTAGGCCGGACTTGTCCCATCTTCTCTATCTTGGCGAGTCGTGGCCCAACTCACCAAGCCTTGGGTAGCTTCGGTGGCAGTTTTGAGCCGAAGCCGCCAAAGCCTCTCTCGCGCGCCTTCGCGCCATGCACTCGGGTTGGAGCACCACAGTTGCACCCGGCTTCTCCAGTCCATCGAAGTTGCCTCGCGGTCCATCGGAGGGCTTACACCACCGTTGCCGATCCGCCCCACCGTGTACCGAGCTCCCATGGCCGACCGATGCCGAGCATTGCCTCCGGTCCATTGGAGGGCCTTTGCCTCAGTCCATCGAGGTCTTCATCATCTACCTCCAGTCCATCGGAGGGCTTGAGCTCGTTGACAATACTCATCACACCAGGAGAGCAATGAGGCCGGTCCATTCGCTCTCATTTTATACCAATTTAGAAGGCCAACACCTTGCTCACCCGATATCAGCGTTTGCTCCTTCGGTACAGATCGAAATGTGCGTACCATGGCTTACTGTATGAGCACCAACTTCCTCAGCAGTGAATATTTTTTCACTCTACTAGGTTCCTAGCGCTCGTAAGCAGCATACCTATGATCTAGAACGTTGAGACGCTAAGCAGGGGACGGACGACCCCCGAAACCACATGAAAGTCATGTCCGCTCGGGATAACGGCCGTAACTTGTGGCGGAACTGCCCTGCTTAATCCAGACTAAGCACACCTGCCACCTCTGGCTAGCAGTGCACTTAGGCCAGATTAAACCCGGTAGTCCGTCGAGAGTACTGCAGCTCTCGATAACACCAAATCCCAGAGGAACCGACATCAAACACATCTGACTCTCGAAGGAGCCACAACAATTACATCATCACAGGCAGTTGAAATAGAGAATAATTAGACTTAATTTACAAACCAAAGGTATGAATCCAAATACATAGTCAAAATATAGCGGAAGCGAATTCAGAGTATATAAATATAGCGGAAGCATTTTCAAAATCTCGTAGCGGAAACCATATACTTAAGTAGTCTTCATGAAGAGATGAACAAGGCGAGTAGCACCGAGCCCACCGGTACTACCACCTCCATCACAGTTGTCCAGCTATCGTCGGTACCTGTAATCCAAAAGTGGGGCCAAACCCTGAGTACTAATTACTCAGTTGGACTTAATGGACAGGGCTTGCGGCAGACGCAAAGCATGCTTACTAATCATGTGGATCCTTAGCTGTTTATTCTTAAACAAAGTCGTGTTGACATAAGATAGCAGGATTTGACAGCTGCTATCCATAAATCAGGAAGATCATTTATATCATAAAGGTAAATACTTGCATGAAAGTAAAACATGAACACAGGTCCTGTCCCAAGATTCACAGCGCCTCCATCCCACCCCTTGGGAGTAGCCGTCTCAGGAGCGATACCACGGTACGTCGGGTCAGCCCTCCCTCGACCTCTAAGCATCTCCCAAGTCCATCATCCTCCTAGCAGTGGATGGGCGACACCCTGAATAGTGAGACGGATCATACACATCCAAGCATGTTGTATAAAAAGGCGTGACTTAATAAACAGCATGTTACAGTTATTACTACGTTGCCCGTGTGCGATATCTGGCATTCTCACACCTGGTGAGCATCAGCGATTCGAATCGATTTGTTAATTCCCGGGAACAACTAACAATGACAGGGGTATATGCTTACTAGCCCTCGCGTTCCCACATATAGCCCCCATCTCCACTTGTCTCATCCCAAGTTCGATTCCAACCCGCCATTACCCAGGTTTAGCCCCCGTGGAGCGTTACCTCAGCCGCACCGGGTCCAGCCCTCCACGAGTCTGCACCCCAAGCGCCCCTGGGACCGATGGTAGGACCAAGTCTCTATTCTTCGGATGGCACAAGTAAGACTTTCACCGGTCCATTATCCCGGATAATCACCTTAGCAATGTTATGCCAATCAGCAGGCGAACAGCGAACGGGCCTTATGCAACTCGGGCGGAGTCCAGTGCACAATACCATAAACCATGAATAACTCATAAAATCTCCGCCTGGTCGCCATTTAAATCAGAAGCATATATAACAACTTACCTCAGTGAGATTTCTGTAAATTTTTAAAATCACCTACGCGACGAGTGACTCCATTCACCCGTGTCTACTCATACCTAGCATTACTAGGCACTCGCCCTACGAACTCTATGTATAGGTGCTAGGGCCAGGGCGGCCGGGATGTCTAATGCAGTTGGTTCCAAACAACTCCTGATGCATATGCCTAATCATCAAGACATAAGATGTTTGCTGGGTATAGTATGGTCCTACCTACCTTTGAGTATTCTTATGAAAACCAACAAACTAAACTAAGTTAGTTTGCCGGGTTGTGAGGCTTTGCCCCAGGCAACCCCTTGAAGCAGGGACGGATTTAATCAGCGACCCTTCGTCTTCTGGCTCCGAATATAGCCTGTCGTCTGGTTCCTTGATCACTGGTTTCTCCTGTGTTGATAACTCCTTGCACGCGGGGTCTATATGCATGATAAAATGCAAGTGAGTGCAAGAGAATGCAAATGCATATATACGATACAGTGTTATATGCATGGCATAGTGCAAACATGAGTACAGCGAATGGCAGATGTATACATGAGGTGTCAATGAAACATAAGGCATGATCAAGCAGCTTGTGAAGAATGGGTTCGGGTACTCTTAGTTTAAACACACCCCACAACAAGAAAACTTAACGACTTTGCTAAGAAATCATACAGCCCATCACTAAGAAATCGTAAAAACCATCACCATATTTTACCTTTGAAGTTATCAGGAGTTACTGTCTTATATGTGTATACTGTCCCTATCAAATGAAATGAAGTTGTCTCTTGAACACACCTTTATGAATATAATGCACTCATGAGTTCATGTAGTTAGACGACTCAAATTGATCTCAAATTATTACCACATGCAGAAACATACTTCATAGCGCTACTGCCAAAATTTCAGCTACAACCAAGTTATAATTGATTTATTAAAATTACAACAAGTTCTCAGCCCTATAGCTTCTCGGATTTTTCATAATTTATAGGAATGAGTTCTGGACTTGAAATTTCTACAGCAACCATTACATTGCATGAACATCATGTACAAAATTTGCAAGCACAAAATCCATAGCTTGATAGGACATCTTATTTCCATATTTTATTTCACCCTGAAAATCATATAAATCAAAACAGCGGTATTTAAGTGCACAAAATTACTTTCTGGTATCAAGACATCACTAATAGGCTACTAGATTTTTTCCATAATTTTCCTAGCAGTTTAAATACACTTTTTCCTATTTTCTTTTTCAACTAGTAGCATTTTGTCAATTTCAAATCAGCAGCTAAAACAAACATGCACAACCTCATACTTTACCCGTGAGCCACTCATACTATAAAAGTACATGAAAAATACTAGAGGTCATATTTGAGCCTTCGGTACGGATCGAAATGTGCGTACCATGACTTACTGTATGAGCACCAACTTCCTCAACAGTGAATATTTTTTCACTCTATAGGACATCTAATTTCCATATTTTATTTCACCATGAAAATCATATAAATCAAAACAGCGGTATTTAAGTGCACAAAATTACTTTCTGGTATCAAGACATCACTAGTAGGCTACTAGATTTTTCCCATAATTTTTCTAACTGTTGAAATACACTTTTTCCTATTTTCTTTTTCAACTAGTAGCATTTTGTCAATTTCAAATCAGCAGCTAAAACAAACATGCACAACCTCATACTTTACCAGTGAGCCACTCGTACTATAAAAGTACATGAAAAATACTAGAGGTCAGCGTTTGCTCCTTCGGTACGGATCGAAATGTGCGTACTATGGCTTACTGTATGAGCACCAACTTCCTCAGCAGTGAATATTATTTCACTCTACTAGGTTCCTAGCGCTCGTAAGCAGCATACCTATGATCTAGAACGTTGAGACGCTAAGCAGGGGACGGACGACCCCCGAAACCACATCAAAGTCATGTCCGCTCGGGATAACGGCCGTAACTTGTGGCGGAACCGCCCTGCTTAATCCAGACTAAGCACACCTGCCACCTCTGGCTCGCAGTGCACTTAGGCCAGATTAAACCCGGTAGTCCGTCGAGAGTACTACAGCTCTCGATAACACCAAATCCCAAAGGAACCGACATCAAACACATCCGACTCTCGAAGGAGCCACAACAATTACATCATCACAGGCAGTTGAAATAGAGAATAATTAGACTTAATTTACAAACCAAAGGTATGAATTCAAATACATAGTCAAAATATAGCGGAAACGAATTCAGAGTATATAAATATAGCGGAAGCATTTTCAAAATCTCGCAGCGGAAACCATATACTTAAGTAGTCTTCATGAAGAGATGAACAAGGCAAGTAGCACCGAGCCCACCGGTACTACCGCCTCCATCACAGTTGTCCAGCTATCGTCGGTACCTGTAATCCAAAAGTGGGGGCAAACCCTGTGTACTAATTACTCAGTAGGACTTAATGGACAGGGCTTACGGCTGACGCAAAGCATGCTTACTAATCATGTGGATCCTTAGCTGTTGATTCTTAAACAAAGTCGTGTTGACATAAGATAGCCGGATTTGACACCTGCTATCCATAAATCAGGAAGATCATTTATATCATAAAGGTGAATACTTGCATGAAAGTAAAACATGAACACAGGTCCTGTCCCAAGATTCACAGCGCCTCCATCCCACCCCTTGGGAGTAGCCGTCTCAGGAGCGATACCACGGTACGTCGGGTTAGCCCTCCCTCGACCTCTAAGCATCTCCCAAGTCCATCATCCTCCTAGCAGTGGATGGGCGACACCCTGAATAGTGAGACGGATCATACACATCCAAGCATGTTGTATAAAAAGGCGTGACTTAATAAACAGCATGTTACAGTTATTACTACGTTGCCCGTGTGCGATATTTGGCATTCTCACACCTGGTGAGCATCAGCGATTTGAATCGATTTGTTAATTCCCGGGAACAACTAACAATGCCAGGGGTATATGCTTACTAGCCCTCGCGTTCCCACATATAGCCCCCATCTCCACTTGTCCCATCCCAAGTTCGATTCCAACCCGCCATTACCCAGGTTTAGCCCCCGTGGAGCGTTACCTCGGCCGCACCGGGTCCAGCCCTCCATGAGTCTACACCCCAAGCGCCCCTGGGACCGATGGTAGGACCAAGTCTCTGTTCTTCGGATGGCACAAGTAAGACTTTCACCGGTCCATTATCCCGGATAAGCACCTTAGCAATGTTATGCCGATCAGCAGGCGAACAGCGAACAGGCCTTATGCGACTCGGGCGGAGTCCAGTGCACAATACCATAAACCATGAATAACTCATAAAATCTCCGCCCGGTCTCCATTTAAATCAGAAGCATATATAACAACTTACCTCAGTGAGATTTCTGTAAATTTTTGAAATCACCTACGCGACGAGTGACTCCATTAACCCGTGTCTACTCGTACCTAGCATTACTAGGCACTCGCCCTACGAACTCTATGTATAGGTGCTAGGGCCAGGGCGGCCGGGATGTCTAATGCAGTTGGTTCCAAACAACTCCTGATGCATATGCCTAATCATCAAGACATAAGATGTTTGCTGGGTATAGTATGGTCCTGCCTACCTTTGAGTATTCTTATGAAAACCAACAAACTAAACTAAGTTAGTTTGCCGGGTTGTGAGGCTTTGCCCCAGGCAACCCCTTGAAGCAGGGACGGATTTAATCAGCGACCCTTCGTCTTCTGGCTCCGAATATAGCCTGTCGTCTGGTTCCTTGATCACTGGTTTCTCCTGTGTTGATAGCTCCTTGCACGCGGGGTCTATATGCATGATAAAATGCAAGTGAGTGCAAGAGAATGCAAATGCATATATACGATACAGTGTTATATGCATGGCATAGTGCAAACATGAGTACAGCGAATGGCAGATGTATACATGAGGTGTCAATGAAACATAAGGCATGATCAAGCAGCTTGTGAAGAATGGGTTCGGGTACTCTTAGTTTAAACACACCCCACAACAAGAAAACTTAACGACTTTGCTAAGAAATCATACAGCCCATCACTAAGAAATCGTAAAAACCATCACCATATTTTACCTTTGAAGTTATCAGGAGTTACTGTCTTATATGTGTATACGGTCCCTATCAAATGAAATGAAGTTGTCTCTTGAACACACCTTTATGAATATAATGCACTCATGAGTTCATGTAGTTCGACGACTCAAATTGATCTCAAATTATTACCACATGCAGAAACATACTTCATAGCGCTACTGCCAAAATTTCAGCTACAACCAAGTTATAATTGATTTATTAAAATTACAACAAGTTCTCAGCCCTATAGCTTCTCAGATTTTTCATAATTTATAGGAATGAGTTCTGGACTTGAAATTTCTACAGCAACCATTACATTGCATGAACATCATGTACAAAATTTGCAAGCACAAAATCCATAGCTTGATAGGACATCTTATTTCGATATTTTATTTCACCCTGAAAATCATATAAATCAAAACAGCGGTATTTAAGTGCACAAAATTACTTTCTGGTATCAAGACATCACTAGGAGGCTACTAGATTTTTCCCATAATTTTCCTAGCAGTTTAAATACACTTTTTCCTATTTTCTTTTTCAACTAGTAGCATTTTGTCAATTTCAAATCAGTAGCTAAAACAAACATGCACAACCTCATACTTTACCAGTGAGCCACTCATACTATAAAAGTACATGAAAAATACTAGAAGTCATATTTGAGCCTATTTTATGTAGCCCTCATTTTCCAAGTTAAATAAATACACTAAACACATGCATAAGGGCAAAACAGTAATTAAACAGTCAATGCTAGGGCTACCAAAAATCACACAGTACCTAGATGCCATAACCAAGCTACTGTCCAAGTTTCATAATTTTTGAAGTTCATTTGGTCCACTTTTATCGTTTATCTACCTACACCATGCATGCACTAAACCAGGGGCAAATCAGTCTTTTCACACATCCCCATCATACCTATCCTGTAGATCTACTCAAGAGGAGTCCATAGTCATTGAGTTTGTCCATTTTGGATTTTTATTTGAATTGTTATGATTTTCTAAAGTTTCAGCCGATTTATTAATGAAATAAATAGAAAAACTTATAGATCAAGGACTTATACGCAATTAACCGTAGACCTCAGGGGCTAGACTGTAAGTTTCGCGAGACTCAGTGCACAGTGCTCTGTTTGGATCCGTGAAATACAAAAACGACGAGGGTTAAGGTGCAAAGTTCGGGTCTCTTCTTCTACCTTCGGCCGACGGCGTGACGCACGGCGACCCGTCATTCTCGCGGCGGCGCCGGCGCGTGGAGGCGGCTTCCTGGATCCGAGTCGGGTCGAGGAGGTGCGCCAGGGCACGGTGGTTCTTTCCCCGAAGATCTCGTCGCGCGAGGGGGTCGGGGTCGAGGGGGAACGCGCGCGAACCAGGCGTGAACCGGACGGCGGAGTGACGTCGTCGCGGCGTCGATCCGTCGGTCACGGGGTGGAATGGCCACGCCGGCGGGCGCGTGAGCTACGCGGGTCGGTGGCGAACACGTCTGTGGATGTCTCGGGCGCGGGGAGACACCAGAAGGTGGTCGTCCACGGCGCGGGGTGGTAGCAATGGCGGCAGTGGGGGTGCGCTCGTGGGGAGGGTGGTTGGAGGCGAGGGCGAAGGGCGAGACCATGCGGGGAAGATGGAGGGAGGCGCGGGCCGTGCGAGGCGCGCGTCGGTGGGGTGAGAGGCGGCTCGAGGCGGCGGGTGACGTGAGCTCGCCACGGCGGCGATGGCGGCTGGCGCTCTGCGGGTGGGAGGAGGAGGCGGAGGGAGATGACTAGACCTGGCGCGTTGCGCGTGGGAGGGGGAGGCGGTTGTAATGGTGGGG
The DNA here is from genome assembly GCA_022530915.1 of Paspalum notatum. Lineage (NCBI taxonomy): Eukaryota > Viridiplantae > Streptophyta > Magnoliopsida > Poales > Poaceae > Paspalum > Paspalum notatum. The sequence continues at coordinate 11,743,984 of CM039683.1, forward strand.
TCTGGACGCGCGGGGACGGGCCGTGGCTACCGGCGCGACGAGCTCGAGCTCGGCGCCAATGGCGGCGGCGTTCGGTGCGGTAGGAGGAAGCTAGAGAGGGAAAGAGCTGGGCGAGGCGGGAGTGAGATAAGAGGCAGCGAGGGGAGTGCGGGAGTGGAGGCGGACGGGATCCCGTCCAGGTGCGGGCGCGCCGGGGCGGGGCGCAGCCTCGGCCGCCCGGCGGCAGGAGCCGTCCGCCACGTGTGCGCGAACGAGCGGGGGAGAAGGGCGGTGAGGAAAACGTGGACTTGGTTCAAGGACCAGTGGTCAGTGACACGTGGGGCCGGGGCAGTGAGAAAAAGAGAGGGTCCAATGGACCACGTTCATGGAAGCCGGACGGCGGTGGGACCCACTGTCGGCCTGTTCCAATCCCGTGGGCGGGAGTCCGAATACGGTCTGTCAAGTGGGGCCCACTTGTCATAGAGACAGAGGAAAAGGAAAAATCCCAAAAAATGGAAAATGAAGTTTGACTGCAGATACACTTGTTTGTATTTCGCGTTTTTGAACGAGTTAAAGGCCGAATTTGAAAATACCCCAATGGGATAAAGTGTTCTAAATTACATTTCCCTTATAAACGTTTATACCATGTTGTATTCAAAAATGTGGTTTAAATTTGAATTTAATCTGCTGACCATGGTTTGACCAACAAAACCCACCAGCTTGGAAATTCTAAAAGTCTATTTTTTAGACACTTTCACAAAAAGAGTTTTATACCAATGTTATTCAGAATTTTATGATCTACAGTTTTATCAATACCAGCATTGCAAGGTTTTGGCTTTAAGATCAAGAAAATTTAAATTTACCCTCCAGGTCAAGTTTGGACAGATTTCACATACTGACAGAAAAAGCCCCAAATCTCTATGCAAACCTTCATGCATGTCATAGCACCAATTACCAAAGTTGTTTATAATTAAATTGTCTACAAGTTTGTCAATATGAGTTTCACCTATATCACTACAGAACTAAAGTTATGGGCACAATCACAGAGACATATGTGCAGAAAACAGGTTTCGACAAGTTGCATTTCAACCAAGTTTGAACTAGGGCTTAAATGCATGTCATTGTATGATGCATTATGATGAATGTTGCATGCATGATGAATGATTATGCACTTGAGATGCCGGAGCATCACAACCTACCCCCCTTAAAGAAATCTCATCCCGAGATTCTGATGTGATGTGGGTGGATAAGTTAAACGAGAAGAAAGTGCATTGTGTATGAATTTGAAACTTTAAATTGCTGTGACGTACTCAATTTGAAGTGGATGGAAAAAAACCCGGATATTTAGTTTGCAAGAATTCCTCTTGTTCCCATGTTGCCTCTTCCTCGGAGTGATTACTCCATTGAACTTTGTAGAAGTTAATGTTTCTTCGTCGTGTTGAGCGTTGCTTTTGGTCGAGGATTCTTATGGGCCTTTCTTCATAGGTGAGGTCTGGTTGGTTGGATCTGAATTTGAGATGTATCAACTATTTCTCCTGGTACTCTTAGGCATTTCTTTAATTGCGAAACATGGAACACGTCATGGACCACAGCTAGATGTGGTGGTAGCTCCAGTTGATAAGCAACTGGCCCACATTGCTCTGTGATCTTGAACGGACCAACATATCGTGGCGCTAACTTGCCTTTCACTCCAAACCGATGCACCCCTTTCATAGGTGACACCTTGAGATACACATGATCATCCTTCTCAAAGACTAAGGGTCTTCTCCTCTTATCTGAGTAGCTTTTCTGCCTAGATTGTGCTTTCTTTAGATTGTCGTGAATGAATTTAACTTGTTCTTCTGCTTGTCTTACCAAGTCTGGGCCGAATGTGACATGCTCACCTGGTTCAGACCAGTTGAGTGGCGTTCTACACCGTCTACCATATAGGGCCTCAAAAGGTGCCATATCTAAGCTCTTCTGATAGCTGTTGTTGTAGGCGAACTCCGCCAAGGGGAGACATTCATCCCACTTGGTGGAATAAGTCAAAGCGCATGCCCTCAACATATCTTCAAGGATCTGATTCACTCTTTCAACTTGACCGCTTGTTTGAGGATGGTATGCCGAACTGTGCATTAAGTTGGTTCCAAGAGCAATTTGCAGTTGCTCCTAGAAGTGTGACACAAATAGTGAGCCTCTGTCCGAAGTGATGGTTAGAGGGACACCGTGCAAGGATACGATCCGGAAAATATATATCTCAGCATATTGTTTCGATCGATAGGTGGTCTTGACAGGGATGAAATGTGCAGATTTTGTGAACCGGTCAATAATTACCCAAATGGAATCATACCCCTTCTGTGTGCGAGGCAATCCCACAATGAAGTCCATGTGTATATCCTCCCACTTCCAGGCGGGAACTGCTAGAGGCTGAAGCATACCCGCAGGTTTTAGGTGGTCAGCTTTCACTCTTTGACACACGTCGCACTCAGACACATACTTGGTGATCTCCCGTTTCATACGGGTCCACCAAAATTTTTGCTTTAAATCTTGGTACATCTTGTTGCTGCCCGGGTGTAGGGTGAACATGGAGATGTGAGCTTCATCTAGAATTTTCTTTCTCACCTCCATATCCTTTGGTACCAGTAAGCGGTTTTCGAACCACAAGACTCCTTCTTCGTCAAGCTTGAAACAGGCCTTCTTCTTGTCATTGATCTCATCTCGAATATGTGACATGCCCTTATCTTGCTTTTGTGCTGCTATGATTTGATCCTTGATGGTTGGTTCAAGGACAAGGTTATAAAGTTCGGCTTCTAGCGCTGTCGGCATTTCTATGTCCCCAATCTCACAGCATAGTACTCTCACTGTTGGACGAGCTTCAATGAAGTTGCAATGAGCTTTACGGCTCAATGCATCTGCTACTACATTAGCCTTACCGGGGTGGTAATGAACCTCTAAGTCATAATCTTTTATCAACTCTAACCACCGTCTTTGCCTCATATTTAATTCAGGTTGGGTAAAGATGTATTTGAGACTCTTGTGGTCAGTGTAAATGTGACAGGTGTTGCCTAGCAAGTAATGTCTCCATTTCTTCAGCGCATAGACAACACAAGTAGCTCAAGATCGTGAGTGGGGTAATTCACCTCATGTTTCCTCAGTTGGTAGGATGCATACGCAATCACTCTCCCTTCTTGCATCAGAACACAACCGAGGCCACTGCCAAAAGCATCACAATATACGTCAAACGGCTTGGTGATGTCTGGTTAAGCAAGAACAGGTGCTGAAGTTAGGAGTTTCTTCAATGTCCCGAATGCCTCTTCACATTTTGGGCTCCACGCAAGCTTCGCATTTTTCTGGGTCAGTGCTGTCATAGGCTTTGCAATTTTTGAGAAATCTTTGATGAAGCGGCGGTAGTACCCTGCTAAACCAAGAAAACTCCGTATCTCGGTCACGGTTTGTGGCTGCTTCCAATTCAGCACATCTTCCACCTTGCTGGGATCGACAGCTACTCCCTTTGCTGACAAGATATGGCCCAGGAATGCCACTTCCTTTAGCTAAAACGCACACTTGCTGAACTTGGCATAAAGTTTATGTTCTCTAAGGCGAGATAGCACTATCCGCAAATGTTCTTCATGCTCCTTCTCATTCTTGGAATACACTAAGATGTCATCAATGAATACTACCACGAATTTGTCAAGCTCATTCATGAACACCGAGTTCATCAGGTACATGAAGAAAGCTGGTGCATTAGTCAACCCAAAGGACATGACAAGATACTCGTAAAGCCCATAACGCGTGGAGAAAGCGGTCTTTGGCATGTCTTCTTCTCGGACCTTTATTTGATGGTACCCGGATCTAAGATCAATCTTGGAGAAAACTGTGGCTCCCCCAAGCTGATCAAATAGGATATCAATGTGTGGCAAATGGTACTTGTTCTTGACAGTGACAGCATTCAATGGTCGATAATCGACGCATAACCTTTTACCACCTTGGTCTTTCTTCTCAACAAAGAGGGCAGGACAGCCCCAAGGTGATGAGCTAGGTCGGATAAACCCTTTGTCTAACTGCTCCTGCAGTTGTGTTTTCAGCTCTTTCAGTTCATCCGGTGCCATTCTATACGGCCTCTTGGAGATAGGTGCCGTGCCTGGAATAAGGTCTATTCTGAACTCTACATCCCTATCTGGCGGTAGTCCGGAAAGTTCTTCTGGAAACACGTCCGGATACTCGCAAGCTACAGGGATTTTTGCAAGTGCTTGTGCCTCGGTTTGAGTTTCTGCAACATTAATCGTGTGAGACACATGCTTGTGAAGTGGCACATGAATGATCACATCAGTCCCACTGCTGGAGCGCAACCGAACGGTTCTACTCCCAACATCTATCATAGCCTTGTGTTGTTTTAGCCATTCCATACCAAGAATAACTTCAATCCCCAGTTGTGGAAGTACTATAGGACTGATGGACAAACATTCTTTTCCTACTTGCAAACGCAAGTCCCTCACTATGTGATTTGTATTGATAGATGACCCTGCAGCTGTGATGTGGTATTTCTGTTTCAACTCTACAATTTCATACCCATGCTTCAGTGCATATGCTTTGCTGATGAATGAAAAAGTCGCTCCCGAATCAAACAAAACAACCGTAGTGTGGTCATTGACAAGAAATGTGCTTGCCAAGACTGGTTCACCCTCCGGAACTTGCTCGAGTTGACTATAGTGCAGTTGGCCCATTTTTGGGGCTGATTTCTTCCCTTTGCCCATAGGCACTGATCCTGAAGTCTTTTGGTGCGAATGACATGTGCGACTGAAATGTCCGGCCTTTCCACATTTGAAGCAGGTATAGCCGGTGCTTGGTTTGGCGGTTGACACTGAAACAGGTGGAGGAGGTGGTGCACTGCAAAATGACAAGGGTTGTTGTGCCCCACTGTATTGTTCTTGTTGCGGAGGCTCTTCTAGGTAGTATATGTGCGTTGGGAATTGATACTCAACCCGTGGCCGCTAAGATGGACTCGATGGAGGTGTACTTGCAAGTCTTTTCCTCTGCTGGTCCTCATGGGCTTGACGGAGGCGTTGCTCCATGTCGATGGCGACATCTACCAACTCATTGAAGCTGTCGTAGCTGCGCCCCAAGTGAGTCAGCAGAGTGGGATCGAATCCATCCAACAGATGGGTAGCCCTACATGGGTCGGTGTTGACATCTTCAGGGGAGTACTGCGATAGGCGGATGAAAGCTTGCACATATTCGAGTACCGACATGTCCCCTTGTCGAAGTGCACGAAATTCTCGTTGCTTGAGCTCGATGAGGCTAGGCGGGAGGTAGTGAGCCCGAAAAGCCACACGGAACTCATCCCACGTGACCTGGTGCCCGGCTGGTTGCATTGCCAGGAATGAAGCACACCAGGCCCCCGAGGGACCATGTAGACACTGTGCTGCGAAGCGAGCCTTCTGTTGCTCAGTGAGTTGGGGCAGTAGACTGAACTTGAACTCGATGATCTGAAGCCAGTCATCAGCATTGAGTGGATCAGTGGCAACGGTGAAGATCGGCGGTTGTAGCGCCGCAAAGTCAGTGTAGCTGATCTCTTGCGGGTCGCGCCGTTGTTGCGCTTGAGCTATCAAGTCGATGAGTTGCTGAGCGACCTGAGTGGCCAACTCAGAAGAAGATGGTGCTCCATGAGCGGCCCCCTGAGCAGATGTCTCTGGTGGGGTGACCATCTGCAGAAATGAAGCCAGTCAAGTTTAGTCCAAGAGCTTTTTGTGCAACCGATGCGGTGATAAAAAGATCATAGTGCCATAATTATATTCTGAATACATGAAAGCATGTAAATGAACAGAATAGCTCGATTGCACTTAAAGTGTTAGCAAACATCTTGTAGGTCTGGATAAACGAATCTGCTAATGGGAACTCGTGCGCAGTTTTTATATGCTGGTCAATACTTCTGAGTTCCGTCGATATGGTTGTCAAGACGATCGATTTGGTGGATGTCCAATTACGGAAGTTCTCTAATGACTAGTCCTCTATTCCTTTGGTACTTAACTAGCTCTTAGATCAAATCTCTCACGAATTGGGTGAGGGATGCAATTTCATTCAGGTGCTGTTTCTGACCGTGGTCGTTCGGGTTATCGTGGGGAACCCCTCTTTGTAAAATTAACTATATTGTGAGAGTGAAATGTGCAGAAAGTTTGTTTAGGTCACGATTTATCCCATTTGTCTTTTAGTAGTATCCCCAAAATGATAGCAAAAGATACACGATGCATGATTCGTCCCATTCGGTCTCACATCACACATCCTATGTATTATATATATAGCTAGCGATAATCCGGTGACATATATGCACATCTTTCTCTAATGCAACTAGTCGTTCTCTAGTCGTTCTTAGCTTCGCACGTAGTTAGTGTACCTGCAGAAGAATGCATGCTCATACATTACCACCTAGTGTGGCATCCACGCGTGACCGCTGCGTGGACAACGTAGGTGGGCCGATGCACCTTTACCTCAAAGCCTGACTTTCCACCAGTACTGGGGATTGTCGAGAAAAAGGTGGATCCCAAAACCGAATGTAAGTGTGGTGGGTATGAAAGCCTCAAACATGCCCACCACCCTTAAAAAACTTTTACTTATACAGCATGAATGCAGAGTTTACAACAGTTCGCAAAACCCAATAGCTTCCACCAGTACTGGGACAGCTATGGCCGAAAAGTTGCTTCCCAAAGCGCCGAATATGCATATGAGTTCTAGCTAGGTCAGAATGTCAGTGATGTCACCTGGATAACACTAACATCCTTAATATGGGCATATCATATACTCTCATTTTTGAAGTACTTGAAAAGGGGCTTTCGAAAATAGTTTTGTAAACCAAAACTTGATGATATAACTGTTGTCTGTGTTTGATCGGTTCTAATACCAGCTGTGGCGGAACCGCCCTGCTTAATCCAGACTAAGCACACCTGCCACCTCTGGCTCGCAGTGCACATAGGCCAGATTAAACCCGGTAGTCCGTCGAGAGTACTACAGCTCTCGATAACACCAAATCCCAGAGGAACTGACATCAAACACATCCGACTCTCGAAGGAGCCACAACAATTACATCATCACAGGCAGTTGAAATAGAGAATAATTAGACTTAATTTACAAACCAAAGGTATGAATTCAAATACATAGTCAAAATATAGCGGAAGCGAATTCAGAGTATATAAATATAGCGGAAGCATTTTCAAAATCTCGCAGCGGAAACCATATACTTAACAGTCTTCATGAAGAGATGAACAAGGTGAGTAGCACCGAGCCCACCGGTACTACCACCTCCATCACAGTTGTCCAGCTATCGTCGGTACCTGTAATCCAAAAGTGGGGGCAAACCCTGAGTACTAATTACTCAGTAGGACTTAATGGACAGGGCTTACGGCTGACGCAAAGCATGCTTACTAATCATGTGGATCCTTAGCTGTTGATTCTTAAACAAAGTCGTGTTGACATAAGATAGCAGGATTTGACAGCTGCTATCCATAAATCAGGAAGATCATTTATATCATAAAGGTAAATACTTGCATGAAAGTAAAACATGAACACAGGTCTTGTCCCAAGATTCACAGCGCCTCCATCCCACCCCTTGGGAGTAGCCGTCTCAGGAGCGATACCACGGTACGTCGGGTCAGCCCTCCCTCGACCTCTAAGCATCTCCCAAGTCCATCATCCTCCTAGCAGTGGATGGGCGACACCCTGAATAGTGAGACGGATCATACACATCCAAGCATGTTGTATAAAAAGGCGTGACTTAATAAACAGCATGTTACAGTTATTACTACGTTGCCCGTGTGCGATATCTGGCATTCTCACACCTGGTGAGCATCAGCGATTCGAATCGATTTGTTAATTCCCGGGAACAACTTGTGGCGGAACCACCGATTTAATACAGGCTAAGTACACCTGCCACCATTAGCTTACAATGTACTTAGACCGTACTAAACCCGGTCGTCCGTCGAGAGGCCTTCGGCTCTCGATAACACCATTTCCCAAAGGAACCGACACCATACACATCTGACTCTCGATGGAGCCACAACAGTTACATCATCACAGGCAGTTGAAATATAGAATAGATAGATTTAGTTTACAAACCAAGAATGTATATAGTCAAATACATGTCCAAAATATATATAATGCGGAAGCGTTTTCAAAACATCTCGCAGCGGAAACCAAGTACCTAAGAAGGCTTCATACAGACGAACGAGGCGAGTAGCACCGAGCCCACCGGTTCTACCCTTCTCCAAGCAGCTATCCAAAAGCCGCCAGTACTTGTGAGCCAAAAGTGGGGGCAAACCCTGAGTACTAATTACTCAGTAGGACTTAATGGACGGGGTTTACGACTGACGCAAAGCTCAGCTTACTAGCAAGTAGGTCCTTAGCCATTGATCTTAAACTGTAAAATGTTGTTATAGGGTAGCGGGATTTGACAGTCGCTATCCTTTAATCATGATTATCCACTATGGTTTAGTGTCATACTATAGCGGGATTTGACAGCCGCTAGTCCTTATCCTGAATCTCATTGGTAATATAAAGTAAGTAATTTGC